>CM046816.1:12569976-17369976 GCA_025617385.1 Murraya koenigii
GTGGTGGATGAAGTCAGCCCTACCAAGCAATACTAGGGAGGCCCTTCATGAGGATCGGCCAGTCAGTGTTATCTACCCATTACTTAGCCTTGAAGTATCGAGTAAATAGGGCCATAGGAGTCGTCAAGGGCAATCAGAAGGTCGCAAGGAGCTGCTATGCTGTGGCAACAAAGGAAACAATGTAAATAACATCATTGGACTCAAGGGGAGAGTCGAAGAATGGAAGACAAGAGCCCGCTGAGGAGCTAGAGGAAATCAGAATAAGATCGGACGACCATGAGAAGAAGGTTCAGATCGACTCGGGCATTAATCGGTCGTTGAGGGAGAATCTGGTCGAGTGCCTGGGACCACACTCTGATGTGTTCGCTTGGACACACGAGGATATGCTCGGGATTGACCCAGGCTGGCAATACGGAAGGACGCTAAGCTAGTGAGGCAGAAGAGGAGATACGTCAACCAAGAAAGGTATGAGGCCATGAACTGCGAGGTAGAGAAGCTACTGAAGGCGGGATTCATAAGGGAACTCTCCTACCCTGAATGGACCTCGAATGTGGTGTTGGTTAAGAAGGCAAGTGGGAAATGGAGAATGTGCGTGGACTACACAGATGTGAATAAAGCTTGTCCGAAAGACAACTTCCCTTTGCCGAAGATAGACCAACTGGTGGATTCCACAGCAGGACACGGACTGCTCAGCTTCATGGATGCCTTCTCGGGCTATAACCAAATTCCCATGTACTGGCCGGATAAGGAATGCACGGCCTTCATCCCCAACCAAGGCCTATTTTGCTACAAGGTCATGCCCTTCAGCCTGAAAAATGCGGGGGTAACTTACTAGAGACTGGTAAATAAGATTTTCAAGTCACTGATCGGCCACACGATGGAAGTTTATGCAGACGATATGATCACTAAGTCCAAGAACGCGAAGGAACATGTGAGGCATTTGGAGGAAACCTTCGCGCTTCTAAGGAAATATCAGATGAAACTTAATCTAGAGAAGTGTGCATTTGGAGTTGGTTAGGGAAAATTCTTGGGCTTTATGGTCAGTTATAGAGGAATCGAAGTCAATCTAAAGAAGATAAGAGCAGTAGTAGAGATGAGGTCCCCGCGTACTCTCAAAGAGATATAAAGCCTTATTGGAAAACTGGCATCCCTCAACAAATTCATCTCCCGAGTAACAGACAAATGTCATGTCTTCTTATAGGAAATGAGAAAGGCAGAAAGACAAAGTGGACACCAGAATACGAAGCGGCGTTCCAACAGCTGAAGGGATATTTGGTGAAAGCCCCGCTGCTGTCAACACTGCGAGCAGGAGAGGTTCTGTATTTATACTTTGCAGTGTCACAGTGGGCAACAAGCTTGGTTTTGGTAAGGGAAGAGTCGGGGGTGCAGTACCCCATATACTACACGAGCAAAGCTTTGTTGGGAGCAGAAACTCGGTATCCGCTAATAGATAGGTGGGCACTGACCCTAGTAACGGCAGCCCGAAAGTTGAGACCTTACTTCCAAGCACACTCGGTGACAGTTTTGACAAACCAGCCACTCAGGCAAATTCTGCACAAGCCGGAGACTTCCGGAAGGTTGGTGAAATGGTCGATAGAGCTCAGTGAGTTTGACATCAGCTACCAACCCCGAACAACAACATGGCGTAGTCCTTAGCTGACTTCGTAGTCGAATGCTCGGAGAGGAATGAAGAAATGGACAGCGAACACCCAGCAGGTCGCTCTGCCCCGAGCAACGCATGGACAATCATAGTGGATGGGTCATGCAGGGATCAAGGAGTAGGAGCAGGGGTTGTGCTTCCCAGTCTTGAAGGGGTGGAGGTCCAATACGCCATAAAGCTGGAATTTGAGGCCACCAACAACTAGGCTGAATACGAGGCTGTAATTGTAGGATTGAAGCTCGCCCTTGTAGTAAAAGTAGAAGAGGTAAAGCTTCGGACAGACTCTCAGATGGTGGTAAATCACCTCAATGAAAGCTTCCAAGTACAAGGCGAGAAGATGGAGGCCTACCTTCGAAGAGTGAGGCAGCTGATAAAGAAATTTCGAATGATCGAAGTGGAACAGATCGCAAGGGGGAAGAACTTTTGAGCTAACATGATAGTACGAATGGCCGCTACATCCGACCCTAAAATGCCGAAGTCTATCCCTTTGGAAATCAGAACTTGCTCGAGCATCGAGCAGGAGGACGAGGTGATGAGCTTAATATCGAGCAACACCTGGATGGATCCAATTATCTTTTATCTCAAGGAAGGAACGTTGCCTACCGATAAGAAGCAGGCAAGGAAGCTAAAATTTCAAGCAGCCAGGTACACGCTGATCGACGGTGTATTATACAGGCGAGGATACACACTCCCACTGTTGTGGTGTCTAGACAAAGAAGAAGCTGATTATGTATTCCGGGAAACACAGGAAGGGATTTACGGGAACCACTCCGGTGTGAGATCCCTGGCTTTCAAGGCCTTAAGGCATGGGTACTTCTAGCTCCGGATGCACCAGAATGCACAAGAAAAAACCAAGGGCTGCAAGAATTGTCAAAGCTTTGCCAACTATATGGCCCAACCACCCGAGAACCTCACAATGATGAACTCACCTTAGCCGTTTTGTTCAATGGAGGGTCGACTTAATCGGGCCGCTACCAAAAGGGAGAGCATCTGCAATACACGCTGTGGAGGCAATTGATTATTTCACTAAATGGGTCGAAGTGGAAGCCTTGAGTTGTATTATAGAAAATAGAACCACTGACTTCATTTGGAAAAATGTGATTTGCAGATACAGGATTCCCCACGCACTAGTTACGGACAATGGGAGGCAGTTTGACAACTACAAGTTCAGGGACTTCTGTAGGAACATGGGGATAGAGCTAAAATTATGCTCGCCATCACACCCACAGGCCAATGGGCAAGTGGAAGCTGCGAACAAGACTATAAAGCACCTCCTGAAGACCAAACTCGGCAAGTAGAAGGGAGCTTGGGTTGACGAACTACCTAGCGTCTTGTGGGCTTATAGAACCACACACAAAACTGCCACAGGGGAAACCTCCTTTTCCTTGGCATTTCGACATAAAGCAGTGGTCCCAGGTGAAATAGGGATGGGGACACATCGAACAGAACACTTCAACGAGGAGCAAAACGATGAGCAGATGTGTGCCAATTTGGACTTGCTGGAAGAAAAAAAGGAAAGGTCCGCGGTGAAGATAATGGGATACCAACAAAGGGTGGCCCGCTATTACAACCGAAACGTACACATCCGACAATTCTAAGTGGCTTAGAAAGGTGAATCATAACACCAAGGACCTCAGGCAAGGGGTGTTGGGCCCGAACTGGGAAGGCCCGTATAGGGTCTCTCAAATAGCCGGTCTAGGAGCATACAGGTTGACCTACCCAAATAGACGAGAAGTCAAGAGGCCATGGAATGCACAGCATTTAATAAAGTATTTCCAGTAAGTCTCCTTGAAATGTGAGCCATGATAGTTGGTTTATTTAGCTTTTCCTTAAGCATGAAGGGTGTAAAACCTTGTACATGAATAAATGTGAAGACAAACACTTCTAATAATAAGTCAATATGAGCAAGTTGCAGCTTACAAAAACGCAAAGGCCAGAAGTCTCAAAGCCTAACTTAAGGCGAGACGGTGTCAAGCGTGAGCCAAAAGCAGACTCGAGCAAAATAAGCTTGTGAAGGAACGCAAAGGCCAGAAGTCTTAAAGCCTAACTTAAGATGAGACGGTGCCAAGCGTGAGCCAAAAGCAGGCTCGGGCAGAATAAGGTCACAAAGGAACGCAAAGGCCAGAAGTCTCAAAGCCTAATTTAAGGTGAGAAGGTGCCAAGCGTGAGCTAAAAGCAGGCTCGAGCAGAATAAACTCGCAAAAAAACACAAAGGCCAGAAGTCTCAAAGCCTAACTTAAGGCGAGACGGTGTCAAGCGTGAGCCAAAAGCAGACTCGAGTCAAATAAGCTTGTGAAGGAACGCAAAGGCCAGAAGTCTCAAAGCCTAACTTAAGACGAGACGGTGCCAAGCGTGAGCCAAAAGCAGGCTCGGGCAGAATAAGCTCGCGAAGGAACGCAAAGGCCAGAAGTCTAAAAGACTAATTTAAGGCGAGACGATGCCAAGCGTGAGCCAAAAGTAGGCTTGAGCTGAATAAACTCGCAAAAAAACATAAAGGCTGAAGTCTCAAAGCCTAACTTAAGGTGAGACGGTGCCAAGCATGAGTTAAAAGCAGGCTTGAGCACAATAAGCCCCCCAAAAAAATGCAAAGGCCAAAAGTCTCTAAGTCTAATTTAAGGCAAGACGGTGCCAAGCATAAGCCGAGAGAGGGCTCGAACAAAATGGGCTCGAAGAAGAAAAGCAAGGACATAAAATCTGTTAAAGGTTGGTTAGCAAAGGCCTGAAGTTTACCTCATAGAAAATTGCAAGATAAAAAGGGTAAATTAACAAATGCATGTCTTTCATTTATTCATCACATAGTACAAGTACAAAAAAAAAAAAAAGAAAAACCATTCAAGGGGCTGGAGCATTTGGGCTAGTAGTGGGGGCTGGGTCCTCGGAGGATGGAGCACCTTCTGTAATGGCAGCAGCAGCGGATGAGATCTTGGCAATAGGAGGAGCAGCTTCTCCCGACCCTGCAGGGTCCTGAGTTGGGGGGTCCCTTGGCTCTTGGTTCTGGGCATCATGCTCGAGCATGTACGCATCCACGCCTGCCTCTAACTTGGACATATCCAGGTCGAGATATTCCTTGCCCAGGACGAACATGAGACATTCATAGTTGAAGGTCACCTCGTTGTTATATTCTACTGTGATCCGGCCTTCCAAGGAGTCAACCTTCCTCTGAAGACGAGAAGCCTCTACCTCTAGGGTCTTCTCAAGGGAAAACCTCTGAACGTCCAGGTCCTTTCAAGAGTTCACCAGCTCGTCCCGGACCACAGACAGCTCCTTCTATAGCTGGAGTGCTTTGGACTCGGACAGGTCTGCCTTCTCCTCCAAGGTGGAGATCTCCGTGCGAAGCTTCACTGTCTCAAACTCTGATTTTCGGCCTTAATCTTCCTCTCGAAGTCCAGAGTCTTGGTCTTAAAGGCGGTGGCTGCAGCTGTAACACGGGACGAGAGGCGGTGGAGCATGCTAACCGGATCATTAGCATTGGAAGCCTCCAATCCCTCCAAGAACTTCTCTTCCATTTGCCTGGAAAAATCCTTGACGTAGGGGTCGGCAACGTCAGGCTGCTGCTGCTTCTAGGAGTGTCCTGCTCGTGACCAGACTGGAACGATGGTCCTCGGGCCTCGTTGAGTGGCCCTTTCTGTTGATCTCTCGCCCTCTCGAGTAGGAGGTGCAACCCTAATTGGCGAGGCGGTAGTGTCAACTCGAGACTGCTTAAGTGGAGTGGAGGAACTGCTCGGATGGTCCACGGTGGTCAAGGGCCTCTTCAGTCGAGAGAGACTACGACAAGAGTAGCTCCTCTTGAGAAGCGAGGCCGAACTCGACGAGATTGTGAATTGAGAGTAGCTCCCGGCACAAGCTCGCGTTGTCAGGGGAAGTAGTGACACCCGATCAAAGCTCCTCCCCAATCCGATAAGACGCGCCCCAAGATACTACAACAACAGCTAGGAAAGAGTGGTGAGAAAAAGTGCGAGCAGGAAAATTAAAGTAAAAATACAGTGAATAGCAGATGACCTAGGGTGCAAAAATGAGAGGGAATTGGAGGAACCCCCTCAGAGCTAGAAGCTGCTCGCCCCCAATCTCCCCCGGCAAAGAAAAACTTGTCCTTCCAGTTGCCACCAGAGGTAAGGAGGTCGGTGATAGGTTTCTTGCCCTTCAGATTAGAGGTGAGATAATACCAGCCTGTGTCCTTGGGACCGCTCTTTAATTGGTAGAGATGCTTTATCTCTTCTATCGATGGCTCACCCAAATTGCAACAACTCCACAAAATATATAACCCAGACAGAACCCTCCATCCATTAGGGTTCAACTGCCCTGGGGCTAAACGTAGTCTAGACAGGACCCGGACAAAGTAAGGTTGAAGAGGCAACCTAACTCCCCACTTGAAACACTCTAAATAAAGGGTGACGTACCCTCGGGGAGGGCGGCTGGGCATGTCACCTTTATTGGGCACACGTAGGTCCACGCTGGCCGGAATATGATATGTGTCCCTAAGCCGGTCTAGATCCGGGTGTGAAGTCTCACACCTCATAAAGTCAATGGGAAACCACCCAACCTCTGACCTCTGACTAACCCTCTCCCCTTGTTGCTACCGGGTCTCCCCCACAACCTCGACCCCTTCGAGGCTTGGGTCTCTCACCATAACCATCCTATTTGACTCGATGTCACTCGAAGAAGATGATTCTTCAGACGACATCCGACGAAGTTGTTGTGTATCTGACATATTTCCTATGGACACGATCTACCAAGTGGGAACCAGAAACCCATAAAATGAAAAAGGAAACGAGAACGAAAAGAAGGTGAAAAGTTCATACCTAATGAAAGACTGAACAGCGACGGACGACAGCAACGACAAGAAAGGAAATAAGAAGCGTTTACAGATGATTGATTTTTATGTTAGTAGAGATTGGAAACAAAAAGCACAGTGAAGGAATTGAGGGTTTTTAAAGGGAAAAGCATGTCTTGTCAACAGACAACATGCTACTCAAGGGACGTGACTGTTCAAGTAACCGCCTCTCCAAAATTCAAACAAGCGGCCCAGATCCACCCACGCATCCTGCATTAAATGTGAAGTGACGAAAAGGGTGGATAGCTCAGCAAGTTAAGATAAAAAGGCGGGGAAACCGGCTCAAACAAGAAGTTTCCAGTCTTATCCCGCTTCATTCCGAAAGACTAGAAACTGGGGGGCTGGTGTTTGGGTAATACTGAGCAGGCCTCCTCGAAGTCAACCAAGCCCGAGCAAAAGACTTGACCGCTAGCACAAAGGCACCCTCGCTGGGTATCACAGCTGGTCAATGTCAAGTGCTCCAAGGCTGGTCGAGCCCCGACCCTTCTTTTCTACTCGAGGTCTTTGAGTCTCCGAGCAAGACCCAGTCATACCATCAAAACACAGAGGGAAGGCAAAACTCGAGCAGAGCCGGCTCAAAACAGGTTGACCCCTCCTCCTGACAACTTGACACGATGATTGATGTCTGGCAGGCGCCCCATGATGTAGGGTATCGTTACTATTACCGATAGCCGGCGCACGCCCCCACAGTGTCATCATTTCATACACGCGTGCACAACACCATCATTGGGCTGCAGGAACCCATACCCGCCTGACATCCCACCTCCCCAGGGTGTGCCTTGGTAACCACAGTTGTCAGAGGGCCCATACACCATTAATGAGGAGGACGGCTGTCTCGGCGGAAAAGAGCGGGAAAATAGAAGGATAAATATCAACCGAAGGGTAAGTTAAAGGGGTTCTTATTCTTCTTCTTCTTTTTTCCCTGATCTTCTGAAATCTTTTAGAATCTCTCAATCGCTTTTACCTCAAAATCACCTCATTTTTCCGGTCTCTCAAATAAAGAGGGATACAAAAAGAATCACCCAATTACTGACTTGAGCGTTGGAGGGTTTTCGCCAGAAAAACACTTGGCGACCCCTGACATTGTTCTTTGTGAGCGCAGGGCAAAGGAAACCACTGTTCCAGTGAATGGAGAAGAACGGGGATTGGCAAGGAATCCTGCTCGAGCATCCAATGAGCAGGAGTTTATAGCTTTACTTGGGAGCAAGCAGAAAACTGCATCAATAGGTCATAAAAATTTGATACATGTAATAAATCAATCGTGATTGAAATAGTTTAAATTGTTATGATACGAAATTAAGAGAAATCGATGGCCATGTTGTTGGATTTTATTTTAATCTTGGGTCTGATATTAGCTTGATTTTTATTAAGATTAAAAAAAAACACAAAATGAACCCTGAGTTCTATAAATTGAGAGAGAGGGAGGAATAGAAATTTCCGAACAATATAAATTGACCCGTTTTTTACCCAAACTCGCAAATCTGACCCGACGGGATCTCGAGATTCCAGCCACCTCACTAGCCAAGCAATGTACCAAATCGAAGCTTGTGGTCGACCATCTTAACACTGCCATCATAGTAGCCAAAATCCAATTAAAGACACAAAAACTGTTACTGCGTGTGGGACCTCACCGCCGGTACCATTGAACTCAGCTCACTGTAAAATGCCTAACTCGAGCTTCCCTATCGTAAATGGTTGAATTTTTGTCATCGTTGACCGTTAGGGGCATTTCGTCAATTTCAGGCACCGAAGGTAATTTAGGATTTTGAGTGTAATTTGGTAATTTTTTACTTCAGGGGCATTTTGGTATTTTAGGAATGTATGGATATTTTGGCAATTTTATGGATACGGGAATTATAAATTATGGTTAAAATATCGTTTCGAGCTATATTGCTTAATATTTTTTATATGTCGTAATTTACAAAAATTGATTATGTCATTTACATGATTTAAGAGGAACTGTGAATGAGACCCAAATCACTGAGGTTGACGTTACCTGAGTTTGAACATCATCACTGTCAGTAGAATATACAAAACCCATTTTTATGCTTCATTATGATAGTAAAGTATGTTTATGAAATAAGTATTTTAAATGCTCGAATTTAATGACTTTCTCAAAATTGATTTTTTTCACGTATTGGTATGTTATTAAAAAGTATATGATTAACAGTTTTTCAAATCAACTTCAAATGAAGCATGATAGTATTTAAATGAGAAGAAAAGTTTAGTGAAAATCATAAGGCAAGCACACTTCCCCTTTAGACATAGTGATACAGATAATATGAGATATGAGACTTTGGGCAGTGTGTTTGGATGCTTTTACCTTTTGGGAGTATATGCATACAATATGATGATAACAAAGATATAGATACATATGAGATATGAAGCTTTTTGGGCTTGTCATGTTAACATATTGATTTTGATGATAACGAATCACGAATTAATTTTATGATATTAAAATTAAGTATGTTTTTAAATATTATGATTTTAAATTCATAAACAAAATGGATTCTTTTATAAGTGGTTAAAATTTTGAGAAACGACTTATTACTTAAGCTAACCTGAAAATCGGTCACAAGAAAAATGCTCACTGTAGATAAATGGCTTTCTGCTAAAGCTAACTGAGAAATTGGTTACATGAAGTGTAATCGCTTCAATCAAACAGCTTCCTACTTAACGTAGCTTGAAAACTGGTTATAAGGAAAGTACTCACTGGAATCAAATGGCTTCTTACTTAAAGTAACCTGGAAATCAAATATAAGAAGAAAGCTCTTAGGAACCAAACGGCTTTCAATTTAAGACAAACAGCAAATCGGTTATTAAAGACATGCTCTCTAGACCTAAACGAAAAACCAAATTTTACTAGACTGAAAACTAGATATTTAAAAAGTCAAGTCATAGCTCAACGGTAACATAAATGGCAAGCCCCACTATAAAAGGACTCTTTCAAATTTAAATCAAAGTTGGATAACCACATCTATCACTGAGCATTCTAGTGCAATCTAAGCTTAAATTATTATATTCATCTTGTAATCAATTAAATAGTATTAGTGAAGTTGTTTTGTATTTTTTACTTGTAAACACAAAATTGGGTAATTGTAAGTGTTGGAATACACTTTAATTAAGAGATTGGAGATAATCACTTATTATAATGATTCATTAACACCTTGGAAGTCAATTATAAGCATTAATTATTGATGCTTTAGTGGTGCGCTTAGTGAAAATCTCAAGCATGGTTATAGATGTTATAGATGTAAGAAAGGTTGGCCGAACCACGTAAAAATTTCTGTATTTTATTCCCTTTTCCCTACACTCTTTAAATTTTAAATTGCTTTATTCATATGTTATAGAATTGAATTTATTTTATAATTGCATAAACTTTTACTTAAGCATTGCATAACTTTTAAAACCAATTCACCCCCCGTCTTAGGTTGCTTAATTAATATTTCATTTGCTATCAGGGCGAGGTGCTTGTTCTCAACTTAACCTTCTTGAATTAAAGATCTATGGCAATCCAATATGATTCTACGCTTACGGAAGGACAATCTACTATTAGGCAACCATTCTTTGACGGTAATGACTCTTTTTTTTTTTTGGAAAACTAGGATGATGATTTACCTACAGGCTTATTTTGATGGACCATCCACACCTATTTTGAAAAATGAAAAAATGGTAGATATCCCCAAGTCTTCAACTAATGGAGTGAGGAAGAGAAAATAAAATTATCTCTAAATTCCTTAGCCATGAATACTTTATTTTATGCACTTGATAAGAAAGAATTCCATAGAATGCCTAGTTGTAAGAGTGCACAGAAAATTTGGAACAAACTTGAAGTTGTCTATAAGGGAACAAATTAAGTTAAAGAGTCTAAAATTAGTAAATACACTAGATAATATGACTTGTTATAAATGGAACAAAATGAAAGAGTCTATGCCATGTATATTAGATTTACAGACATTGTGAACACTTTGGGAGCCCTAAGAAAAACTTTCTCAAATAGTGAAGAAGTTAAGAAGATCATTAAAACATTTCCTACTGATGATTTAAGTAGAAGAAGCTAAGAATTTAAATATCTTAACTATTGATGATTAATTTGTTCTCATATTTCCTATAAGGAAGTTTAGCAGCTAAAAAATGCAATGAGGAGAAGAAGAAGAAGAGCATTGCACTCAAAGCCTCAAAGCATGAAAGTGATAAGGAAAACGAGCTGGATAATGAAGAAATGGCTATGCTGGCCAAAGATTCAAAAAATTCTGCAATAAAATAAATAAACGAAGGAAGTTTATAAATGACAAGAATTAAAAAAATAAAAAGGAGTTTATCACTTTCTATGAATGCATGATGTGATACAAACCCTGTCAAGAACTGACGAGACCTTAATTAAATTAGGCTCCAAGATTGTTTCTAATTTTAGGAATTGAATGGAACCGCGACCCATTGCTTAATGAAGTAAGAACCTTGGTATGTGAGGATGCCACAATCAGCTATGGATGGTCTGATTGATAAGTAAAAGGTTAACGCCACAGAAAATTTGATAAGTTCAAAGAGTTTGTTTAAGAACTAACGATAATTATACTCTCAAGTAAATTACATGAAAACCTCTTCTTTTTCTCTTATTGAATGCAAATATATATATAGGCTACAAGAAATCCTAATTAGAAACAAATTCTTAATCCAATTAATGTAAGAAAAGAATCCTAAATAAATAAGAATCTAATCTAATAAAAAGGAAAGAATCCTTAATAAATCAGGATCTTAATCTAATAAAAAAAGGAAAGTATCTTAAATGACTAAATAAAATCAAAATAGCTGATTTGTTGCCTCATTTTAAAATAGAAATACTATCCAAAAAGATAGTGGCATATCTTTCATCCTTAATGCATTGATTTCATAAATTTGATTGCTCATAAAATTCAAGAGCTTGAATCATGCATTTATTGGTCTGAATATCTTGTGAGATTCCTTCGATAGGCCTTCATGAATTAGATTGATCCCAAGTTGCTTGAGTCAGCCTATTAAGTGCTTTTTTGAATTTCTTTGCACTAGCTCTGGTGAAGAGTTCTTGCATAGGATCTGAATATGCCTTATTCCATGTGCTTGTGCCATCTTTATGCATAATCATATCATTCTCCTACTCTTGAAGAGGATTTGTCCTCAAATCTTCACCTACGTTAAAAAGACTTAAATTAGAAATATTAATTATAGCGCTTACATTGTACTCACCAGGAAAATCCAGTTTGTATGCATTTTCATTAATCTGTTCTAAGACTTAGAAAGATCCATCCCCTCGAGGTAACAACTTAGATTTCCTTTGTTCTAGAAACCTTTCCTTGTGCATATGTAACCACACCCAGTCGCTAGGTTCAAAGACTAGCTTGTGTTGCCCTTTGTTGGTATGTTTAGCATATTGCTTAGTTCTTCGTTCAATCTTGAGGTTCACCGTTTCAGGTATGTGCTTAACAATTTCAGCCTTTTTCTTTTTATCTAAGTTAACACGCTCAGAAATAAGTAATGGAGATAAATCTAATGGAGTTAAAGGATCAAAACCATAAACAATTTCAAACGGTGAATACTTGGTAGCAAAATGAATAGAACGATTATAAGCAAACTCAATATATGGTAAACAATCCTCCTAAGTTTTAATGTTCTTTTTAATGATTGCCCGCAATAAGGTAGATAAAGTTCTATTTACAACCTCTGTTTGACCATCAGTTTGAGGATGATACGTAGTTAAAAACAACAACTTAGTTCCTAACTTAGCCCACAAAGTCTTCCAGAAGTAACTCAAGAACTTAACATCCCTATCAGAAACTATTGTTCTAGGCATACCATGTAACCTCACAATCTCTTTAAAGAATAAATCAGCAATGTTAGAAGCATTATCTGTCTTTTGGCATGAAATAAAATGTGCCATCTTACAAAATCTATACACGACAAAAAAATTGAGTCTTTTCTTCATTTGGACCTTGGCAAACCTAACACAAAATCCTTTCAAATATCAGTCCAAGGTGCATTAGGTATTGGTAATGAAGTGTATAATCCATAAGGCTGGAATTTCGATTTGGCTTGCCCACAAGTGACACACCTACCACAAAGTCTCTCAATATCCTGTTTCATATGTGGCCAATAAGAGTGTTCTTGTAATACAACTAAGGTCTTTACAACTCTAAAATATCCCATCAATTCTTCTCCATGGGATAATCTCACCAATAAATCTCTTAAAGAACAATTAGGCACATACACACAACTTATTCTCTGAAAACAAGTAACCATCATGCCTAAAGTACTTATCAATCCCAGATTTTTCACAATTTTGATATTCAGCACTAAAATCATGGTCATTAGCATACAATTCCTTAATATGTTCAAAAACAAGCAATTTAGCATTAAGTGTTGAGATTAAGGCATACCTGCCAGAAGGCACATCTGCAACTATGTTTTCCTTACCTTGCTTATAATGAATGATGTATGGAAACGTCTCTATAAATTCCACCCAATGAGCATGCCTTTTGTTTAGCTTGTGCTGGCCTTTAAGGTGTTTTAAAGATTCATGGTCAGTGTGAATTACAAAGTCCTTAGGCCATAGGTAGTACTACCATGTTTGCAATATTCGAACTAATGCATATAGCTCTTTATCATAAGTAGGATAGTTTAAGACTGCTCCACTTAATTTCTTACTGAAATAAGTAATTGGTCATCCCTCTTGTATAAGAATAGCTCATATGCCAGTACCTGAAGTATCATATTCAATTTCAAACGTTTTGTTAAAGTTAGGCAATGATAATAACGGGGCTTTGGTTAGCTTTTCGTTGATCATTTGGAATGCCTTCTCTTGTTCTTCTCCCCACTTGAATCCAATGTTTTTCTTGATTACTTTAGTAAGTTGTGCGGCTAACTGACTAAAGTCTTTTATAAACTACCGATAGAAGCTACCACGTCCGTGGAAGCTTCTCACTTTACTTACACTTGTAGGACTCGGCCATTCTTGGATTGCACATACCTTCTCTTCATCAATATGTATACCTTGTGCATTTACAACAAATCCTAGAAACATAAGTTTATTGGTGTAAAAGGTACATTTCTTCAAATTAGCAAATAACTTTTCTTTCCTAAGTACATTTAAAACAGATTTCAAATATATTGCATGATCATCCAAGTTTTTGTTATATATGAGAATATTATCAAAATAAAAACAACAAACTTGCTAATAAAAGCCCGCAAGACATGATTCATAAGTCTTATAAATTACTCAGAGTATTAGTCAAACCAAAATGAATAACTAACCATTTATACAAACCATATTTTTTTTAAAGGAAGTTTTCCACTCATCTTTTTTTTTAATTCTAATTTCATGATTTCCACTTTTTAGATCAATTTTACAAAATACACAAGAACTATGCAATTCATCAAGAATATCATCTAGCCTAAGAATGGCATGTCGATACTTTACTAGTATGTTGTTGTTGGTTTGGCAGTCAACGCACATCCTTCATGTCCTATCTTTCTTAGGAACTAGCAAAACTGAAACTGCACATGGACTTATGCTTTCTCTCACGTGCCCTTTTTTCATCAACTCATTAACTTGCCTTTGAAGCTCCTTTGTTTCCTCCGGGTTACTCCTATAGGCTGATCGTTTAGAATGGTTGCACCAGGCACGAAATCAATTTGATGCTCGATCCCTCGGATTGGAGGTAATCCATATAGTATTTCCTCAGGAAAGACATCCTCATAATCCTGCAAAAGAGAAATAATAGAACTAGCCAAGATAAGGTTAAGCTCGTTAGTGTTCAGAAATGCCTCTTTATACATAAGTACAATCATTGGCTGATTTGAAAATAATGTTCTTTTTATCTTACTTGCTCTTGCATAAAATTTCTTTTGTTTTCTCTTTAATTTTCTCTGAATTGCTTCAATTTTCTTTTCTTTTCCTCTTTCATTTTGCTCGGTATCTCTCTGATTTTCACTTTCTTTTTCTTTTGCTCACACTCTCTTTGTAAGTTTACTTGGTCCTTATAAACTTGTTTTGGTGTTAATAGAGCAAGAGTGATCTTGCATTGATTAAACTTAAACGAGTACTTGTTGGTAAAACCATCATGCTTCACAAATCTATCGAATTGCCCAGGATGCCTAGGTAATAAGTGTCCAGCTTACATTGGTACTACATCACATAGTACTTTATCTTCATATTTACCGATCTTAAAAGACACTAGTACTTGTTTATTTACTTTCATCTTGCCACTGCCATTCAACCACTAAATTTTGCATGGTTGTGGATGCTTAAGTGTTGGAAGCCCTAACTTCTCCACTATGATAATACTAGCAACATTGGTACAACTTCTCCCATTAATAATTATACTACATACTTTTTCTAGAATATAGCACCTAGTGTGAAAGATGTTTTCTTGTTGAGCTGGTTCATATTCTTTTACTTGTATACTCAAAGCTCTCCTAGCTACTAAAGTTAATTCATCAGGGACTGCATACTCTTCATCTTTAACATCCTCTAATGGTAGCCTTTTATTATCTTACGCACTTTTTATTATCTTACGCCTCATTATCTTACCTTTACGCCTACTCATTTATCACTTTTTTACTTACCTTCATTATCTTCCTCTCATTATCACTTTTATCTTACGCCTCATTATCTTCGCCTCGTTATCATACTCATTATCACCTTTGCTTTGATACCAACTAATACGAACCCCACTAAGAACTGACGAGACCCTAATTAAATTAGGCTCCAAGATAGTTTCTAATTTCAGAAATTGAATGGAACTGTGACCCGTTACTTAATGAAGTAAGAACCTTGGTATGTAAGAACGCCACAATCAGTTATAGATGGTCTAATTGATAAGTCAAGGGTTGAACGTCACAGAAAATCCGATAATTTCAAAAAGTTCATTTAAGAACTAAAGAGAATTATACTCTCAAGTAAATTGCATGAAAAACTTCTTCTTTTTCTCTTATTTAATGTGAATATATATATAGGTTATAAGAAATCTTAATTGGAAACAAATTCTAATCCAATTAAAATAAAAAAGAATGCTAAATAAATAAGAATATAATCTAATAAAAATGAAAGAATTCTTAATAAACCAGGATCTAAAAGTAATAAAAAAAGTGAAAGTATTTTAGATGACTGAATAAAAATCAAAATTGCTGATTTTTTGCCCTTTTAAAAATGAAAACACTATCTAAAAAGACAGTGTCATAGCTTTCATTCTTAATGCACTGATTTCTTGGATTTAATTGCTCATAAAAATGAAGAGCTTGACTCACGCATTTATTGGTCTGAATATCGTGTGAGATTCCTTCAATAGGGCTCCATGAATTGGATTGATCCCAAGTTGTTTGAATCAGCCCATTAAGTGTTTCTTTGAATTTCTTTGCACGATCTCTTATGACAGGTTCTTGCATATGATCTGAATATGCCTTATTCCACCTGCTTGTGCTATCCTTATACATAATCTCATCATAAAGCCTAGACATATATGATTGGAATGCCCTCTTCTCAACAAACTCAAGAAGAAAGCTATAGTGGCTACATCGGATGATAGTGAGAAAGAATTAAGTGGTGATGAAGAGCATCAAGAAGTGTCAAACCAAGTTCTCATAGCATTTAGGGATTAATCATTCGATGAGCTTAATGAGGGATTGAAGAAAAATAAATAAATACTATTTGGATAGTGGATATTCAAGACACATGACAGGAAGCTATTCTTGGTTCTTAAGTTTTGCTAAGGTTGAAAACGGTGGAGACTTTTCCATTGAAGATAATTCAGAAAAGAAGATTCTTAGAATTGGAAATATTGGTAATGTTTCTTCTACCTTAATTGAAAATGTATTCTTGGTTGAAAATTTAAAAAATAACTTGATTAGTATTAGTCAAGTATATGATAAAAAATAGAGTTATCTTTGATAAAGCTAGATGTATTATAGAGAATACCTGTGATAATAAAATTGTGTTTGCTAGAAATAGATATAGAAATGTGTATACCATTGATATTGAATGTGTATTTACACATGAAAAATGTTTTTCTGCATTATATAATGATGGATGGCTATGGTATAGAATATTAAGATATGAAAGCATGGACTTAATTTCAAAGATTTCCAAAAATTATTTAGTTAAATGTCTTCCAAAAATTGGATTTTAAAAAGATAAAGTTTTTAAAGCATGTCAATTTGGTAAACAAATCAGAACCTCTTTTTTAAAAAAATCATATTTCAACTTTAAAACCACTTCAACTTCTTCATTTGACTTATTTGGAACTTCTAGGTATGCTAGTTTAAATGGCAAGTTTTATGCATTTGTAATTATTGATGATTTCTCTAGATACACTTGGGTATTATTTTTAGTCAATAAGGATGATGCCTTTAATGCGTTTAAAGAAAGTTCAAAATGAAAAGGGCTATGGTATTGTATATATTAGAATGATCATGCAGGAGAATTTAAAAATCATGCATTTGAACAGTTTTACAACGAACATGGTATTGAACATCAATTCTCCTTACCTAGGTCTCCATAACAAAATGGAGTTGTTGAGAAAAAGAATAGGTCTATTCAAAAAATGACTAGGACTATGTTCAGTGAAAATATTTTGCCTAAATAATTTTGGGCCAAAGTCGTCAATATTGTATCTTATGTTTAAATTGTGTATTGATTAGACCTATCCTTAATAAACTTCTTATGAGTTTTGGAAAGATAGAAAAACCTAATATTGCTTATTTCAAAATTTTTGGATGTAATATTTTATTTTGAACACAAAATATAATCTTGGTAAACTTGATCCAAAATCTAATGTTGGTATCTTTCTTGGATATTCAAACTTAACCAAAGCTTATAGAGTTTGTAATCAAGATCTTTGGTTGTGCCGGAATCTATGCATATTACATTTGATGAATTAATCCCTCCTCTTCAGAGTAAGCTATTGTTGATAATGATGCAGATGAAGAGTCATATAGAAAGCAATTAAAGGACAAGAAAAGTGATGCGCCACTGGAAAATTAAGAGGAACAACAAGAAGAAACAAGTGTAGAACAAAATGAAGTTATTTCTCAAGCACTCCCTATGGAGTGGAGGTATGTCTCTTCTCTTCTAAAAGATTTAATTTTAGGTGATCCTTTTAGAGGAATTGCTACTAGATCATCATTTAGAAGCACATATAGCGTCCTCACATACCAAGGTTCTTGCTTTATTAAGTAACGAATCACAGATCCATTCAATTCCAGAAATTAGAAACGATCTTGGAGCCTAATTTGATTAGGGTCCCATCAAATCTTTGCAGGTTTTATATCACAACTCTCTTCATTAAGCATAAGAGCAAATATATTCTTTTACTTCAAATTTATGTTAATGGTATTGTCTTTAGTTCTACTAATGAGCTATTGTGTAAAGAATTTTCATCTTGTATGAGAATTTGAAATGAGCATGATGGAAGACTTGAAGCACTTCCTCAGACTACAAATAACACAAAATGAGGAATGAATTTTCATAAACCAAGCCAAGTATATGAGGGACTTACTCAATAGGTTTGGTTATGAAAATAGAATGACAAGAAGTTGATATCAAGACATATTGGGTATGATTAGATCATTGCTCTATTTGACTATTAATAGGCCTGATATTATGTTTAGTTTATGCTTGTGTGCTAGATTTCAATCATGTTCTAAAGAATCCCACTTACTTGCAATTAAACAGATTTTTAGGTACTTAATTGGCACCATTGACCTTGGCCTTTGGTATCTTATGGGGATACATATAAATTTAACATGTTATTTAAATACTGATTTTGTTGGGTATGAAGTTGATAGAAAAAGTACTAGTGGCATATGTTATTTTCTAGGACACTTTTTAGTCTCTTGGTTTAGCAATAAATAAAATTCAATTGCACTTTTTACTGTTGAGGCAGAGTATATTGCCGTTGGAAGTTATTGTGCATAAGTATTGTGGATGAAACAAACACTTAGAGATTATAATATTAAGCTAGATCATATTCTTATCAAATGTAATGAGTGGTATAAATTTGTTTAGAAATCCTATTCAACATTCTAGAACTAAGCATATTAAAATCAAACATTATTTTCTAAGAGATTATGTTCAAAAAAAGGATGTTGTGATTGATTTTGTTTCTACAGAAAATCAACTTGCAAATATCTTTATAAAACCACTTGGTGAAGACCAATTTATAAAAATAAGACATGAGCTTAGAATGATGAATGTTACATCTTAGATTATCACAATATTTTGACTAATTTGTATGCTTATGTTTGGATTCATGTTTCATGCATTCAATGGCTCATTGAACGGTTTGAATAAAAAAAATGATTTAAATTTGATCATTTTAAGCCAAAAATAAATTGGTGTGAAAAATAAAATATAATCGACTAACCGGATAAATTATCCAGTCATTGTTTGCAAGCACAACATACTCTTATTATAAACGGCATACCACTTATTAATAACTGGTAAGCTGTTTGCATAACTTGAACTCTCTGGAGTTAAAAGGTTACTTACTTAAATATGCTGGAAATTGATTAACAGGTTATGTGTTTTTGGACATAACTGGCTAGCTGTTTATGCTAAACGATAAGCCAAATTTCAGGAGTTTAAGCACTGTAGCTTTCCATATTCCTCATTCAGTTATCTATTTCCCTTCTATCTCTAAAAACCTCTTAACTCTCACTCTCTCTTTCTCTTAATCCAGCCATTTTCAACCATTTTCAGTCTAAATTGAACCGATTAAATCATTTCTTATTTATCCTAAACCTCAAATTCACTCACAAATCTCATTTTCACTAATAAATTTACAAATTCCCAAATTTCAGCCTAAGGCTTTCACCTGGTCACACTTACTCAAATTTGATCTATTTCATACCCATTTTTTTATCAAATTGAGACTATAAATCACTTGCACACAACATTTCCTTCACTTTAATCAATCTCATCTTCTTCAAATTCTTCCTTTACATCAAAACCAAAATTTATCCACTATGTCTTTTTCAAGGCCACAGGTAGATAATGGTAAAAAGAAAGTTGACGACCCTTAGCCAAAGCGAAAAAGAAATGAATAGAGGTGGCACTGACTAAGATATTTTTTAGCGGCGGCACTTTAAGAAAAAGAACCTCTCAAAGAAATTTTATCTCCACTTCATGACTCGTATAGTTGTCCCTTCTTACTATCTAGAATTAGAATTCTTACACTCTATTATGATTAGCAATAGAAACTTAGTTCAATTGCTAGAAAAAGTATGATGAGTTAATGCCTTGGTCATAGAAGAAAATGTATATTCAAACTTAGTAATAGTATTCTACTCAAGCATGGATACATCTGCCGAGAAAATAAATCATATCATCACTCATGTATGGGGAATTGATATTGAATTTGGACCTAGGTTGCTAAATAACATTCTTGGAACCCCAAATGAAGGCCTAGAAATTTATTCTACTAGGAAAACTCCTTATTTTTCTGATTACTCACATGTTGATGTCGTTTGTAATATCTGCCATCGTGTTGATTTTTCTAATGACCTTTGTAACATCACTTTTGCACTCAATGTCTATGCCTCCAATTATAAATTCTACTTTGTATTATTCAGTCCATTATTACTCCTAAGTCAGGTCATGTGGATGAGCCCTCTCATAATGATATTACCCTTATCGATTGTATTCTTAGACATAGACTTTTCAATATAAGGTATACACTTGTTCATCATATGTTCAGTATTTATGGTACAACTACTTGTTCACTTCTATATGGTCATTTTGTCACTAAGATTCTTCGTTTCTTTGAAGTTCCTTTAGATGAACCTACTTTTAACCCTACCAAGCCCATTGGTGATAAGATTGTCTATAATTTAGGCTTCACTTGGAATGATATGGCTAGGGTAAAAACCAAGCATGAATGGGTTACTCTACTCAGTCCTAGTGATAACAGTTTGCTTAATAATGTCTATCCTCTTGAGGAGTTTCCTGATTTTTCTCTACCTCATGAGCTCAACGTCATGCTCCCAAAGTTTAGCCATCCGCTCCTATTTCTCTTGCATCTGTTTGTGATCTGCTTGCTTCTGACATCGTCACTCTTCAGTAGCTCATGGATGAAGTTCAAATGCTTACTGTGCAGCATACCAATTTCCAGTAGCACATCATCGAGTAGTTACAGCAACTTCTTACTAGACAGCGACTCTTGTTCGAGCACTTTTGTATTTCATATCCATTCTAGCCATCATCTCGTTACCTCCTCCATTTTCGCCTTTATGTCCTTAGTTTCCTTCTATTATATTCTGTTTGTGTTAAACACACCAAAATACTAATTTTATTTTGTTGCATTATATATTTCTCTATATTATGTATGATGATTTTAGATTCTTTTGATCTATAAATAATACTTTAAATATAATTTTGATCTAATAATTGTGTAGATCTATTGGTTATTTTTATCATGGTTTATTTACTAGTGTTAAGTTTTTGGGAGTATGTGTGGATGCAGCTAAGTTGTTTAATATGATTTTGGAAGTGTTCATTTACAAGTTTGCAGCTTTGATATTTCCTCTATATTTTAGGAAGGCTCTGTCGAAATTTATCTAACTTTCTTGTCGTTGCATTTTTCGTCCTTTCCTTTTTGATGATAAAGGGGGAGAATTATTTAAACCATATTGCATGAGAAGTTGCATTGCATGAGAAGTTGTATTGCATGAGAAGCCCTTGAAAATTACACATTTGAAGGCGGAGCATATTTTTAGTAAATCAAACATTTTCTTTCTTTAAATTATGCACTCATTAAGGGGGAGCATTTCAAATAAAACTTTTCAAATACATTATGTGCTTTATCATTATAAAAAGGCGAAGATTGTTAAGATATTGATTTTGATGATAACAAATCACGAATTAATTTTATTATATTAAAGTTAAGTATGTTTTTAATGACTATAATTTTGCATTCACAAATAAAATGAATTCTTTTATAAGTAGCTAAACTTTTGATAAGTGGCTTCCTGCTTAAGCTGACCTGAAAATTGGTTACAACAAAAATGCTCTCTGGAGCTAAATGGCTTTCTACTTAAGATAACTTAGAAACCGGTTGTAAGAAATGTACTCACTAGAATAGAACAGCTTCATGCTTTAGGTAACCTGGAAACCAGTTACAAGGAAAGTACTCACTAGAATCAAACTAGATATAAGAAGAAAGCTCTCTAGAATGAAATAGATTCTAGATTGAGACAAACAGTAAACCGGTTATTGAAAACATGCTTTCTGGACCTAAAAAGCAAACCAAATTTTCTTAGAATGAAAACTGGATATTTGAAAAGTCAAGTCACAGCTCTAATAGTAACATTAAACAGCAAGCCGGTTACTGTACTAAGCAAAAGTCAATAACGACTAGTTTTCGACTCCAACTATAAAAGGACTTATTCTAATTCAAATCAAAGTTGGACAACCACATCTATCATTGAGCATTCAAGAGCAATCTAAGCTTAAATTCTTGTAATCATTTTGTTCACACATTAAGTATTCATCTTGTAATCGATTATATAGAATGAATGAAGTTGTTTTGTAGTCTTTACTTATTGGGATCATTTTGTGGTCATTAAAAGTCCTAATTCAATAAGAACTACCCGAGAATCTCTTTTAACTTATCCAGTTATGAGAAAGATCATTTCCGATAAGGATGTAACTTTTAATGAATCTACTATGCTTAAACAAAAGGATTCTTAAGAAGATGACAAGGCCAATAATACTTCGTAACAGGTGGAGTTTGAAAAGGTTAAAGTTAAATTGGCTAGATTTATTGAGATAGATAATAATTTTCTATTAAAAGAAGATAAAAAAAAGGCTCCACATGGTCTTAATTCAACTGCATATAGAAGGCCTCGAAGAGATTCATAAGCCTACTTGCTTTGTTGTTATGGTGGCCTATGCACTTTCAGTTACAGATGATGATGTTCTTTACACATATAGAGACACAATAAGTAACTTTAATAGTGTACAATAAAAGTTAGCAATGGATGAAGAAATGCATTCTCTTTATAAAAATGGAATTTGAGAGCTATTTCCACTATCTAAGGAAAAGAAGGCAATTGAGTGCAAATGGATATATGCAAATAAAGAATGTGCCTCATAAGAATGAAATTTGATACAAGATTAGATTGGTAGCAAAGGGCTATACTCAGAAAGAAAGAATAGACTACAATGAGGTATTTTCTCTAGTTGTAAAATACTTATCTATTTAGATTTTGGTAGCCATGGTTGCGTAATTTGATCTCGAACTAGTTTGGCTTGATATGAAAACTACAATCTTACACAATAATTTTGAAGAAGAAATCTACATGAGTCAGTTAGATAGATTCAAGGTTAATGAAAATAAAAATTGGTTTTGTAAATTAATAAAGTTGCTTTATGGATTGAAACAATCTCTGAGGCAATGATACGAGTAATTTAATCGGCTTATGAAAGGGCAAAGGTACATAAGAAATAAATTTGACCATTATATGTATTTTTACAAGCTACAAGAGGGATCCTTCATTATTTAGTTTTGTATGTCGATGATATGATAATAGCATCCAAGATAAAAAATGACATTTAAAATTTGAAAACTTGACTCAATCAACAATTTGAGATGAAAGATCAATGTAAAGCTAAAAAGATTCTTAGCATAGAGATATACAAAGATAAAGCTTATAGTAAATTCAGCTTGTCACAGAAGTAAAATTTAAAGAATTGCTACGATAGTTTGGCATGACCGAACAAACAAAACCTATAAGTACCCATTGACTTGTTATTTTAAGCTTTTTACACAATTATCTCTTTTGAGAGATACGGAATGAGAATACATGTTGCAAGTTCCGTATTCAAATGCAATTACTGTTTGACATAGATGATACACTCAGTTAAGATATGATTGGGTACATTGATTCTGATTATGTTGGTGATTTGGACAAACAACAATTAACCATCGAATATGTATTTACTTTTTTTGGAGGGCCAATTAGTTAAAAGTCAACACAAGAGTTTGTTGTTGCACTATCTACCATAGAGGCCAAGTAAATGGCAATTAAAGAGGCTATTTGGTTACAAGACTTGCTTGAAAACTTAGGATTGGTCGAGGAAAATGTTAAGAGTATTACGACAATCAAAGTGCTATTCATTTAGTAAAGAACCAAGCTTATTATACATGTACAAAGCATATCTATGTACAATTTCACTTCGTATAGGAAATTATTGCTGAAGAGAAGATTTTTTAATCCTACAAATATGTTGTCCAAGGTGGTTACAGAGATAAAGTTTGACCATTATCTAAACTTGATTAATATCCTACAGGTTTGAAAAATAGTCGAAGAAAGCAAAGACTGAAAAATGGTTTGTTGATAGTTAGCTCAGATTTTAAAAAAAATTTCACCGAGGTGGAGAATTATTGAAAAAGTTAGCTTTTTAGTCATTGAATTTAATGTCCACCAAAGCTGACTTTGCCAATTTTACAATTTAGCAAAGTGGCCAAATTGGTAGGTAGGAACAGTGCAAAATGTTGTTTGTAAATAGAGATACATTTTGCATTTATTAACATCCCATAATTTTAAGTGCAATTCGAAGTGAAACAATTTCAGAGATTTAAAGGAGCTTCTACTTGATTGTTCTTGTGAAGATCTAATTGGGTGTACTCAATTTTTAGGATTTGAGAAATATTTTCACTTTTGTAAATTCTTATTTATTAGTGAAACTATCTTCCTTTCTTTATATATGGATATAGGTTTTAAGCCAAACCATGTAAATTGTTTCTTTTTTTTCATTTATTTATGATCAAATTTATATTTCTCCAGAAGTAGTAGTACTGTAATATTGAGAATTGATCAACCCATGCTTCCGTAATAAAGGATCTCTTAGTTAAAGCACAAATGGAAAATTAATAGTAATTGTATCCCCCTTGGCAATAATAGCTATTCCTTCCCATGATGATAATGAACTCATCAATTTTGCAAAGTATAAAGCCCTTATAGGCAGTCTTTGATACCTCACATTGACACGACCCAATATCGTACATGCCATTAACCATATGTGAAAACAATTTCAGCAACTGACCAAAGCTGATCTAAGGCTATAAAATAATTCCTTGGCTATTTGAAAGGCAAAACTAGATTATGGTTTGCGCTATTTATCCTAAAAGTCTTCTAACTTGTATGCTTTTTCTGACTCAAATTAAGTAGGCTGTTTATCACCAAGACAAAGCACCACATGTTATTACTCATATTTCAACGCCAAGTGTATCTTTGTAACATATTCAGTTCTTTTATTATGTATGATATTATTTAAAATAAAAGGGGGTATATTTGATATTTTGTGTGTATAAGGAGATGGGAAATGGGGGGAAACACAAAAGAGCAACACCAAGAGAGAGAAAGAGAGAGAGAGCTGACATGAATTGACTTGACCCGATTCGAAAACCCGAAATTTTTAACCCGGTCATAACTCTCTTTTCTTACCACCTCACAGACTGAGCAAGGTATCAAATGGAAGCTTGTGAACTGGCCGTCAACCTTCACATGTCCTTGCCGATTCCATCCATCTTTGGTCGCGCCACCGGTTGGAAAAGGTTCTCTACCTTACCATCTTCCTTTCTTGACCAGCCACCGTCACTAAGGAGGCCGATTTACCGCTGATCGACCACCTGACGAGCTGCGGCTGAGAAGGCTCGATCCAATGCCACCGTCACGCATCAGAGCTCACCACCACCGCCTTTAGATTCAGGGCAGCTAGTAGGAGCTTGTCTAACCATCCCTACCGCTGTTGGTTGATGAATTTGAGATTGTCGACAAGTATAATTTCAGATTTTATTAGTAAATTATGAATACGAAGTTAATATGGTAAACTGAGAGACTTGAGAGTTGAGATGTCTGGACGAATGTTTCCTTTAAGCTTTATTTTTTGTGACAATAGTTTGAATTATAAATATGGGAAGTATTTATATCGTTTCTTTAACTTAGATAGCTCTGCGGGCGAAAATCTACCTGCAGACTTGGACGATAGCCGAGTCTGAGCTTTATCACTGTGAGTGGATTGTATTAAAACTATTTGTGTACTTTTTGTTTTTATATAGTTAAGTTTGTTCGTGAAATAAGTGTTTTAATTATTGTCATTTAATGGTTCTCTGAAATAAATGCTTTATACGTATGAATACTTTGTTAAGCTATATATATATATTCATTTATGTTCCATATTGACTTTGAATTTGTAAAGGAAATGATTGATTTCGAGCATGTTTAAAGTGTACATATGTTGATTTCGAGCATGATTTAAAGTGTATATATCATAACTTCAAGCATGATTTTAAGTTTATATATATATGTGTATATAAGTTTGGGCTATGTGTTTGGGCGCTTTTGCCTTTTGGGGCCATATGCATGCAGATAGATATTGAGGTATGATGAAATTTAAAACCGGTGTGGTCCGGACACAGCTAGCTCAGATTATGACTACAGTTATACAGAATCAAGCTCATTCACAGGCTGGTAGCTCTAACACTATAGAGTGTGTGAAAAGTTTAGGAAATAGAAGCTTTAATGGTACTGGAGAGCCACCTGAGGCCAAGTCGTGGCTTGTCAAGTTAGAGCATATTTTTGAGGTGATAAGGTGCTCAACGGAGGATAAATTAACATTTGCCACTTTTCTAGTTGAGGATAGAGCTTATCACTGGTAGCAGACTGTGGAACGTCAATATCATGGGCATGCTAACATTAGTTGGGACATTTTTCGTAAGGAATTCTATACTAATTATTTTCCAGTGGTGTATCAAGACATCAAGCAAAGCGAGTTCCTCCGATTGGTTCTAGGGCTCAATGACAGTTGAAGAGTATGAGACAAAGTTTATAGACCTTTCTCAATTTACTATAGCTGTAGTGAGCGATGAGAGAGAAAGATGCAGAAGATTCGAGGAGGTCTTCGATTTGAGATTCATACCGTCGTAACTGCATCGAGATACACCGAGCTTGCAGATTTAATTGAAGGAGCCAGGAGGGTTGAGCATAGTATTGCAGAGGGACGTAAAATTCAAGCATTGAAGCATAAACGGAGCCATAGCTGGACAGATGGTGGCTCGTAGTAGTAGACCGCTTAAGCGAGGAAGCATTGGTACGAGATATTTTGATGGCACTCAGCGAAGTCAAGGTATAGGTATTAGGGGAGACTCGAGACAGACTGTTAGCCATGGCTCAGCGCAGCAATCGGTGGGAAGTAATGTCAAAACTTAGGGACATTATGACAGGAGTAAAGGGGGATATCGTGATGATCATCCTAGGGGTGCCCAGCATAATTCTTGCCCTTTTTGTGGTAGAAACCATCAGGGTCAGTGTCCAATTGGAGAGAAAGTTTGTTATCTTTGTGGTCAGCCTGAACACATCAAGAGATCCTGCCCTACCTTATCTTAGGGTGACAGTTCTGCACAAGGGACATCCTCTCAGTACCAACCTTACAGTAGACAGTCTCAGGGCTAGAGAGGTGTGTAAACAGGTGATTCTATATTGACTGGTAAGATTCAAACTGCTTCAGCTCAGAAAAGTCTGCCTGGTCGACCTCATACTCAGGCTCGAGTCTTTGCTTTGGCACAACAAGAGGCACGTGCTGCACTGGAAGTTATTATGGGTGTATTATCTATCTTTGGCTGCGAAGCACATATTGTTATTGATCCTAGATCTACACATTCTTTTGTTTCTCGTACGTTTGCTAAACATGTAGAGCGAGAGCCTGAACCACTAGATTGTGAGTTAGTTGTGAGTACACCTACGGGATAGTCACTTTTTGCCAAAGGTGTGTATCGAAATTGTGTGATTGGAATGAGTGAGCATGAATTTGAGACAAATTTGATTGTTATAAATATTTGAGATTTCGATGCTATCTTGGGTATAGATTGGCTTGCATCTCATTATGCTACAGTGAATTGTTTTAAGAAGGAAGTTGTGTTTAAGAAGACAAGGAAAACTGTGGTGAAATTTTGTGGGGAGCACAAAATTTTACCCCTATGTGTCATTTCTGCTATTGATGTGAGATAGTTGCTTAGAAAAGGATGCTCAGCTTACTTAACATATGTGATGGGCACAAAAGTTCAAGAGTTGAAATTGGAGGATATTATAGTAGTCTAAGAGTTCCCAGATGTATTTCTAGATGAACTATCGGGGATGCCACCTAATAGGGAGATTGAGTTTTCTATCGAGTTAGTTCCTGGAATATCTCCTATATCTATGGCACCGTACAGGATGGTTCCAGCAGAATTGAAAGAATTTAAGGTTCAACTGTAAGAATTAGTGGATAAAGAGTTTATTAAGCCTAGTGTTTCTTCCTGGAGAGCTCTAATTTTGTTTATTAAGAAGAAGGATGGCACCTTCAGACTCTGCATTGACTATTGGCAGTTGAACAAGGTTATGATACGTAATATGTATCCACTTTCGCGTATTAATGACTTGTTTAACCAAATCTAGGAGGCTAAGGTATTTTCTAAGATCGACTTACGATCGAGATATCATTAGCTTAGAATTAAAGAGGCCGATGTTCCTATAAAAGCATTCAAAACCCGATATGGACATTACGAGTTTTTAGTGATGTCGTTTAGGTTGACCAATGCTCCAGCAGCTTTTATAGATCTCTTGAATAGGGTATTTCACCAGTATTTAGATCGATTCATAATTGTGTTCATTGATGATATTTTGGTGTATTCTAAAACTGAAGAAGAGCATGCTGATCACTTGCGGACGGTTCTGCAAACTTTGAGAAAAATAGATTTATGCCAAGTTTAGTAAGTGTGAGTTATGGCTGGACAGAGTGGCATTTTTAGCCCACGTGATAACAGCTGAGGGCATTTATGTCGATCCCCAAAAGATTGAAGCAGTTGTGAAATGGGAAGGTCCTACAAATGTCACAGAGGTTTGGAGTTTCCTTAGTTTGGCAGGATACTATCGCGAGTTGTAGAGGGATTCTCTAAGATTGCTACTTTGCTAACTCAGTTAACTAGAAAGAAAGCCAAGTTCCAGTGGAATGATGATTGTGAAAAGAGTTTTTAAGAACTCAAGACACGTCTTACCTCAGCACCAATTCTTACACTTCTATCGGGCAATATACAGTGATGCTTCTAGGCAAAGGTTGGGTTGTGTGCTAATGCAATATGGGAAAGCAATGGCTTATGCTTCTAGACAACTTAAGAAGCATGAACAAAATTACCCAACACATGACCTAGAGCTAGCAGCAATGGTGTTTGCACTCAAAATATGGAGACACTTGAGATAAAGAAGATGGATGAAGCTAATTAAGGATTATGAATGCACTATTGCTTATTATCCAAGTAAAGCGAATGTGGTGGCTGATGCACTGAGTAGGAAATCTTCTAGTTCTATGGCTTATATGCGAGTGGCCTGTATGCCTCTGTTGATTGAACTGAGATCTTTGGGAGTCGATTTGGATACCGATAATTGCAGAGCTTTGACAGCCAATTTTCAAGTTAGGCCGACCTTGAATGACAAAGTCCATCAAATGCAAGCACAGGACCTCCAGTTAATGAAGTTGATAGAGGATCTGTAAAAAGGTTTATGAGTTGATTTCATGGTGAGAGATGATGGAGTTTTAATCGTGGATAATAGACTTTGTGTACCGGATATTGAGGAGCTAAAGAGGGATATCATGGAAGAAGCTCATTGTTCAGCCTATGCGATGCATCCTGAAAGTACGAAGATGTATCGTACCTTAATAGACTATTACTGGTGGCAAGGAATCAAAAGAGAGATAGCAAAATTTGTTTTTTGATGTTTGGTTTCTCAGCAAGTTAAAGCTGAACATGAGAGACCTGCAGAGTATTCTCAGTTGCTTCCTATTCCTAAGTGGAAATGGGAGCATATTACTATGGACTTTCGCGTACTCAGCATGGACATGCAGTGCTTGGGTGGTTGTGGATCGACTTACAAAATCTGGTCATTTTCTACCATTCAAAACCATCTATTCAATGGATAAGTTGGGGAGTTTTTATGTGGCTGAGATAGTTCGTCTGCACGGAGTACTGGTATCTATTGTTTCAGACAAAGATTCTTGGTTTACTTCGAAGTTCTGGACTAGCTTGCAAAATGCTTTAGGTACGAAGTTGAATTTTAGTACAGCTTTTCATCCTCAGACTGATGGCCAGTCAGAGCATACCATTCAAACTTTGGACGATATGCTGCGAGAAAGTGTTATGGAAATCAAGGTTAATTGGGACATTTATTTACCTTTGATGGAGTTTGCGACAACAACAGTAATCAAACTAGTATCAAGATGGCACCATATGAGACTTTGTATGGACGGAAATACAGAACTCCAGTATGTTGGGATGAAGTTGGTGAGCGGAAGTTATTTGGCCTAGAATTAGTTCAGAATATTAATAAGCGGGTACAACTTATTAGGGATGGATTAAAAGTGGCCCAAGATAGACAGAAAAGCTATATAGATAAGCGTAGGTGGGAACTTGAATTCAGTGTTGGTGATAGAGTGTTCTTACAAATATCTCTTTAAAAAGGAGTACTTCGCTTTAGGAAGCGCAGGAAGCTCAGCCCATATGCCATATGAGATCGTAGAGCGTATTAGTCCATTGGCTTATAGATTAGTCTACCACCTGAGTTGTCCAAAATTATAATGTGTTTCATGTTTCGATGCTCCGATAGTACACGGATGATCCGAGTCATGTGTTATCAAAGAAACTAATTCAGTTGAAGGAGGATTTGACTTACGAAGAGGAGCCAGTTGAGATACTAGAGGGAAAACACCGAGTGTTGCATTCGAAAACCATCCCTCTGGTAATGTGATGTGGAGGAATCACTCAAAGGAAGAGGCTACCTAGGAACCCAAGGACTTGATACGAGCTTAATACCCCCATTTATTTATACTTGGTGCATAAATTTCGAGGATGAAATTTTTATAAGTAGGGAGGACTGTAACCTATGCATTTTTTTTTATTATGTATGCTATTATTTAAAACAAAAGGGGGTATATTTGATATTTTCTCTGTATAAGGAGATGCGAAATGGGAGGAAACACAGAAGAGCAACACCGAGAGAAAGAGAGAGAGAGCTGACCCGAATTTACCTACCCAACCTAGAAACCTAAATTTTTGACCTAGTCGTAACTCTCTTTTCCAACCACCTCACCGGCCGAGCAAGGTATCAAAGGGAAGCTTGTGAATTAGCCGACAACCTTCACACGTCCTTGCTTGTCACATATGAGCGCCTTCGATTCCATCCATCTTTGGCTTCCCCACCTCACCATCTTCCTTTCCCAACCAGCCACAGTCACTAAGGCGGCCGATTTTCCACCGATCAACTACCCGATGAGCTGTGGTTGAGAAGGCTTGATCCGGCGTCACCGCCGCATCTCGGAGCTCACCACCACATTTGGACTCAGGGCAGCCAGCAGGAGCTCTTCCGACCATCCCAACTGCTGTTGGTTGATGTTGACTTCTGTTGACCCATGAAAGGCATTTCGGTAATTTCAAAATTCAGCACTATTTCATAATTTTTAAATGTTCGGGGTGCTTAAGTAATTCCAAAAATTTAATAGTTTGCTCATTTACAAATTTGAGGGTTATTGACAAGTATAATTTCAAATTTTATTAGTAAATTACGAATATTGGGTTAATACGGTAAGTTGAGAGATTTGAGATTTGAGACGTCTGGACGAATGTTTACTTTAAGCTTTATTTTTGTGAAATTAATTCGAATTATAAATATAGGAACTATTTATATCATTTCTTTAACATAGGTGGATTTACGGGCGAAAATCTACCTACGAATTGAGTTTTATCACTGTGAGTGGAATATATTAAGCCTATTTGTGTACGTTTTGTTTTTATATAGTAAAGCTTGTTTATGAAATAAGTATTTTAATTGTTTTTATTTAATGATTCTTCGAAATAAATGTTTTATACGTATGAATACTTTGTTAAGCTATATATATATTCATTTATGTTCCATATTGACTTTGAATTTGTAAAGGAAATGATTGATTTCGAGCATGTTTTAAAGTGTACATATGTTGATTTCAAGCATGATTTAAAGTGTACATATGTTGATTTCAAGCATGACTTAAAGTGTATATATCATAACTTCAAGCATGATTTTAAGTTTATATATATGTGTATATAAGTTATGAAAAATCATGAAGCAAATACCCATTCCCTCCAGAAATCAGAGATGGGATATGAGATACAGATAATATAAGATGAGATGAGATGAGATAGTAAGCCTTTGGGGCCCATCTGAACACACATAAAGATTTTGGGCCGTGTGTTTGGGCGCTTTCACCTTTTGGGGGCATATGCATGCAGATAGATATTGAGATATGATGAAATTTAAAACCGGGTGGTTCGGACACGATGTCACTAGATAGAGCATCATTGCACGTCCGTTGAGATCCGGATATGAATTATGATGATAAGCATGAGATGGAATGTCCCCGTTTATTCGTGTAACCCCGGGGCATGATAGTACCCAGATGGTGCATCATTGCCAGTCTGATGAGGTCCGGATATGATGAGATTATTCACCCTGGTATTCATTTCAATTTAGTTGTATTATTTAGTATTTGATATTTCAATATGAGATGTTTTTCTTAATTTTGTGGTAATATCAATTAGATGTATGTTCAATATATGATTAAAATGTAATGAATTACTTACATTAATATAATTAATTGAGAAAATTATCTATACAAGCGAGGCATTTATTTTTGTAAGTAATTTATGTTTCAAAAACTACTATCCACTCACTGAGCTCACTGAGTTTTATGCTCATTTTATTTTATTATATTTCACCCCCAGGAGATTACAGGCACAACCGTTGACACAGCAGCTGTACATACTTGGGATTCATTTTGGCCACGTGAGGGTGTAAGAGGATTTAGATTATTTTTGGTTAGTGTATAATCATCCAATTTTGGAATTATATTAGAGTTATGACATAAGAATTAAGAAACGTGTATATAGTTTGACCTGACTTATGTTATAATATTCTTTGATAACCTGAAACTGTTTTGAGAGTATTATTGGATATTTTACTGAATGAGACATATTAAATTATTTTGGGAGTGCTTGTGTTATAATTGTAAGTTTGGGAATGTTATATGTTTAGGGGAGGCTCTGTCGAAATTTTCGGTAGAATTCTCATTAATAAGTTTTTTAATAGTTGAGTTTAGCTGCTTGAGATAGACTCGCCTCTGGGAATGGGGCGGGTCATTTCAATCTCTTAGAGCTCTAAGAAGCGAACCACAATAGAAAGATAATGTGCTAAAGATGAATACCACTCCATTACCTTGGCCACAGCTGAACTAACATGGATCACTTGCCTCCTCAAAGACATTGGCCTAAAAAACAAGCATACCCTACTCTTTTATGTGACAACTTAGGCGTGCTTTATATAAAAAAATTATCTTGTCAATCATACTTGCAGTAAGCACATTGAAATTGGTCTCTACTTCGTTCATGAAAAAGTAATTCAATGTTTATTGATTACCAAGCGTGTACTTTCAACAAGACAACTAGTAGATGTCATTACTAAAACTTTAAACTGATCCATGTTTAACGCTTTCTTTTACAAACTAGACATTCCCTGCTTGAACATAACTAGTTTGGGAGGGCTTGATAAATAACAAATCAATAAGAATCAAGGTCACTAGTTGAGACAAATATGGTAGTACATGTTGCCTTAACTAATGGGTTTACAAAGGGTAATTTGAGAAAAGAACAAGATACAAGTTAGGATACACAAGAAACAGATAAAAGAGAAATCAGTATGCATGATTTAAGGAGTCTAATAGTCACGAGCCACCGATCATGATAACAAGCACTCAACGTCATGAACATAGAAAATTATTATAATTGATACAATTTTGATAACCTTCTATTTGTACTACACATAATCTTTGTATATAATGTAATGATCAAGCAAATACAAAAACAAGAAAAAAATTATTTTTGATCAATCCTTTTATTTGTTTGGAATGTATACGCCTTGTAAATTTTGATTACGGTTCTAAAAAACAAATAAGTAAATAGTCTTTCGTGATTGAAATTAGATACACTATAATAAAAAAGGCTTTAGCGATGAAAAAAATCATCGCTAAAGTGTACAATTTTTGTCGCCAAAGGTCATAGCAACGAAAACATTTTCATTGCAATCAAAGCGTTGCGTTAAATCTTTAACAACAAATTTTTAAATTTCTTCACTAAATGTCTCCTTTTTAGTGATGAATATGGTTTTGTCCCCAAAATGTATTTTTAGGGATGAATATGATTTCACCCTCGAAAGACTTTTTAGCGACGAAGATGATTTGTCACCGAAAGATGTTTTTGGCAACAAATAGGATTTCATCGCTGAAACTTATTTTTAGAGAAGAAAAATTTCATCGTTGAAAGATGTTTCGTCACTGAATGATATTATTTTTTTAATATTTAATTTTTATCATGAAAAATTAAATATTATCATTTTAACACTAAATTACAATGACAATCAATACCATTATGATAAAAACAGAATAAATTAGTTTAAAAAATTACTATTATCGATAAAAATAAAAAATAATTATAAAATTTAATACCATTCTTTTGAAAGAAAAATTTTACAAATTGAACATAAATTTTCTTGATTTTCTTCATGTTGGTGTACTTGATTTCAATATTTCCTATAAATAAGCCAAAAAAATAATTAGTTAACTTCTAAACATAAGAATAGTATAAGTTGTAATAAATACGATGAGTAAAAACAAAAAAAATTACACCATGTTAAAAATAAAAGAGAAATGAAGACTTGACCACTCGAGCTCTGGCCCCCTCAAGGTCAACCCAGCTAGAGCAGAAGACTTGGCCACTGGCACGAAGATGCCCTCGCTAGATATCAAAGCTGGTCAAGGTCAACTGCTCCAAGGCTGGTTGAGCTCTGACCCTCTCTTCCTGCTCGAGGTCTTCGAACCTCCGAGCAGGATCTAGTCACATCGTCAAAAACACAGAGGGAATCAAAGCTCGAGCAGAGCCGGCTTAAAATAGGATGACCCCTCCTCCCGATAACTTAACACGACAATCGATGCCTGGCAGGCACCCCACGCCTTAGGGCTTCGTCACTATTACCGATGGCCGCGCGCACCCTACAGTGTCATCATTTCATACATGCGTGCATGGCACCATCATTAGGCCACGGGAACCCATACCCGTCTGACATCCCACGTCCCTAAGGCATGCCGTGGCAACCCCAGCTGTCAGAGGGGCCCAGGCACAATTAATGCGAAGGCGGCTGTCCAGGTGAAGGGGGGGGAAACAAGAGGATAAGTATCAGCCAAGGGACAAGGTTAGGGGATTCTTTTTGTTTTTCAAGGGACCAGGGAGATTCACTTTTTCTTGACCATATTTTCCTTCCAAAAAATCGGAAGTGTTTTAATTTCAAAAACTAAGACTTTCTTGATGACTCTTGACCTTTAAAACGCCCTTATCTTTTCTGATCTCACAGACCAAGAGGGATACCCTGACACTGACACTATTCTTTGTGAGTGCAGGCCAAGGGAAATCACTATTCTAGTATATGGAGGAAAGTAGGAGCCAGCAAGGAATCTTGCTCGAATATCCAGCGAGCGGAAGTTCACAGCGTCACTTGGGAGTGAGCAGAAAACAACATAAACATTTTGGCACCATTTTTGGGGATCAGTTCAAAAAGCCTGACTTCCTAATACATTCAAGAAAGACAACACAACGATGAGAGGAAATAGCATTAGAGGAGTAAGCTCAGAGGAGTTGGTGACTTTAAGGGAGGCGGCCAATGAGCCCCGAGATAGGAAAATCCAAGAGAGGATGGACCGAATGAAGATGCTGACATCCATCCTACAGGAACTCAGGGATGGACAGAGGAAAGCAAGCAATGATGTCCCTGAGTCCAGCCGTGGGAACGCCCCCGCCCGGGAACATATGGGAGATGAAGCCCAGAGGCAGAAAGCACGAAAGGGAGGAGACGAACTTGGAGGAAAGATAATCCCGCCAGCACTTGCAAGACACGGAACCTACTTCTCGCGTGGAGGAATTGGAGGGAGAAGTGCGCAGGTTGGAGCAGGTTGTATAGCGCCTCTGAGGAAACGGGAAAGCCTCGAGTTGGAGGATAATGTTGGACAGTGAATCCCTACTCTTAGTGGAAATCATGGGCGTCACAATCCCCCGGGATATTTTCTTCCCAAATTTAAAGTTCTTGGGGAAGAGTGATCCGCTGGTGCACATAGAACGATTCAACGACATGACCGGAGTACAGGGCCTCACAGCCGCCCAAAGGTGCAGGGCCTTCTCGCTTACTTTGGAAAGGAGGGCGAGAGAATGGTACCATAAACTACCGTGGGGAAGCATTCTGAGCTTCGAACAGTTGTGCAGGGAATTAACAGAGAAGTTCCGGGGTGCGGTGGCCCCGAAGATGACATGATGGAGTTGACGGAGATAAAGCAAAGGGAGGGAGAGTCCTCCCGGGAGTTTGTCAAAAGATACCACCGGTCGGTCCTGGATCTTGGGGCATTCAATCACCCCCAGGGGCTGAAGGATGGGATCAAGATGGGAAGGCCATGGTACAACTTGCGAAGCCCCTCGATCTATTCGAATTCCTATGCATATGAGCAGGTGAAGATGGATATGGTTATTGAGGAAGAAAAGGCCGCAAAACTGAGAAGTGAGCAGGGCAGTGGAGTGAAGCTGAAAGAAAAAGGAGGGCCTGCTCGGGGAACATCGACTTCTAAAGTGATAATGGACCAGGTTGCTCTCTATAACCCCTATCAGAGGGCTCCCCAGCCACGAGTGGCTCTCGCTCCACCACGCGGGTCCCTCAGTCAAGACTATAAGGAATATCGACAATATGGCGGCAACCCACCTCTCAACCTACCCGCAAGCTGGCCCATTACGCCCACACCCGAGAAGCTTTCGCTGGAATAGGGCGGTATAGATGGTTGAACAAAGCCCCGCCTACAGACAGTACACCCCATTGAAGGTGTCGCTCAAGGAAATGTTTCAATTAGTGGAGGAACGGGGGCTGCTAAGCCCCCCGACACCAATGTCTAAACCGACCAGTAGGAGAGACAGGGGCCGGTATTGCCAATCCCACGGCAACCACGGCCACTCGACGTCGCAGTGCCGAGATTTAAAGAACTAGGTAGAAGACTTGGTTAAAAACTAGTACTTAGACGAGTTTATCGAAGGGGACCATTCGGTAGTCGAGCAGCAGCGAACGGAAGATGACCGAGCTTGTGGCATGGACCTTGAACCACCTGATACGAGGGCGATAGCAGGGGGACCCACGATGGCAGGAAATTTAAATAGGGTCCGAAAGAACTATTATAGATGCGCCTCTACTAGCCCGGAAGTCCTACTCGCCGTGCCTACAGCAAAGAGAACTAAGGTGTGGCAAGTACCCATTATGTGGACGGAGGAGGACGAGGAGAGGGTGTTGTACCCCCACGAGGATGCCTTGGTTGTGAAAGCAAATTTTGCCAATAAGGAGATCGACCGAATACTAGTGGATTCGGGAAGTTCGGTGGACATTCTCTTCAAGTCCATATTCAATAATTTGGGAATAGCGGATGTAAGGCTCGAGTAGACGAGCACCTCCTTGAATGGGTTTGGGGGATGACTATGGGTTCGAGGCCTTTTGAGAAGAACATGATGCTAGACTTCGTGGTAGTGGATGAAGTCAGCCCTTACCAAGCGATATTGGGAAGGCCCTTCATAAGGATTAGCCAGATGGTGTTATCCACCCATTACTTAGCCTTGAAGTACTGCGTGAATGGCACTATGGGAGTTGTCAAGGGCGATCAGAGGGTCGTGAGGACCTGCTATGCTGTGGCAGCAAAGGAAACAATGCAAGCAACATCATTGGACTCAAGGGAAGAGTCAAAGAATAGAAGACAGGATCCCGCTAAAGAGCTGGAGGAAATCAGGATAGGACCAGACGACCATGGAAAGAAGGTTCAGATTGGCTCGGGCATTAGCGGACCATTGAGGGAGAATCTGGTCGAGTGTTTGCGAGCACACTCTGATGTGTTCGCATGGACACATGAGGATATGCCCGGGATCGACCTGGAAGTGGCATGCCACAGGCTGGCGATAAGAAATGACGCAAAGCCGGTGAGGCAGAAGAGGAGATGTGTCAACCAAGAGAGGTATGAGGCCATGAACTGCAAGCTAGAGAAACTACTAAAGGTAGAATTCATAAGGGAAGTCACCTACCCTGAATGGATCTCGAATGTGGTGCTGGTAAAGAAGGCTAGTGGGAAGTGGAGAATGTGCGTGGACTTCACAAATGTTAACAAAGCTTATCTGAAAGACAGCTTTCTATTGCCAAAGATAGACCAACTGGTGGATTCCACAGTAGGACACGGCCTGGTCAGCTTCATGGATGCCTTTTCGGGCTACATTCAAATTCCTATGCATCGGCCGGATAATGAATGCACGGCCTTCATCACTAACCAGGGCATATTTTGTTACAAGGTAATTCCCTTCTGCCTGAAAAACGCGGGGGCAACCTACCAGAGACTAGTGAAAAAGATTTTCAAGCCACTGATCGGCCACACGATGGAAGTTATGTGAACGATATGATCACTAAGTCCAAGGACGCGGAGGAACATGTGAAGCACTTGGAGGAAACCTTCGCGCTCTTAAGGAAATATCGGATGAAGCTTAATCTAGAGAAGTGTGCCTTTGGAGTTGGTTCAGGAAAATTCTTGGGCTTCATGGTCAGTTACAGAGGAATCGAGGCCAATCCACAGAAGATAAGGGCAGTAGTAGAGATGAAGTCCCCGTGTACCCTCAAGGAGATACAAAGCCTCATTGGAAAACTGGCATCCCTCAACAGATTCATCTCTCAAGCAATAGACAAGTGCCATGTCTTCTTCCAGGAAATGAGAAAAGGGAGAAAGAAAAAGTAGACACCGAAATGTGAAGCGGCGCTCCAACAGCTGAAGGAATACTTGCTGAAAGCCCCACTGATGTCAACACCGCGGGTAGGAGAAGTTCTGTACTTGTATTTGGCAGTGCCATAATGGGCAACGAGCTTAGTTTTGGTAAAGGAAGAGTCGGGGTTGTAGTACCCCGTATACTACACGAGCAGAGCTTTGTTGGGAGCAGAGACTCGGTATCCACTAATGGAGAGGTGGGCACTGGCCCTAGTAACAGCAGCCCATAAGTTGAGACCTTACTTCCAAGCACACTTGGTGGCAGTTTTGACAAACCAGCCGCTTAAGCAGATCTTGCACAAGCCGAAGACTTCTGGCAGGTTGGTGAAGTAGTCGATAGAGTTCAGTGAGTTTGACATCAACTACCAATCGTGAACAACAATACGCGCGCAGTCCCTAGCAGACTTTGTGGTCGAGTGTACGGAGAGGAACGAAGAAGCAGATAGTGAACACCCAGCAGGCCTCCTTGCCCCGAGCAACGCATGGACAGTCACAGTGGATGGGTCATGCGGGGATCAGGGAGCAGGAGCAGGGGTTGTACTTCTTAGTCCTGAAATGGTGGAGGTACAGTACATCGTAATAGCAGGACTGAAGCTCACCCTAGTTGTAAAGGCGGAAGAGGTAAAGCTTCGGACAGACACTCAACTGGTGGCAAACCACCTCAACGAAAGCTTCCAAGCAAAAGGCGAGAACATAGAGGCTTACCTTCGGAAAGTGAGGCAGTTGATAAAGAAATTCCAAATGGTAGAGGTGGAACAGATCGTAAAGGAAAAGAACTTTCGAGCGAACATGATAGCACGAATGGCCACTATATCCGACCCTAAAATGCCAAAGTCTATCCCGTTAGAGATCAAGACCTGCTCGAGTATCGAGCAGGAGGATGAGGTACTGAGCTTAACATCGAGTAGCACCTGGATGGACCCAATTGTTTCTTATCTCAAGGAAGGAACGTTGACTACAGATAAGAAGTAGGCAAGAAAGTACCAACAGATGGTGGCCCACTATTACAACCAGAATGTACAAATCTGCTGATTCCAGATGGGAGATTGGGTGCTTAGAAGGGTGAATCAGAATACCAAGGACCCCAGACAAGGAGTGTTGGGCCCGAACTGGGAAGGCCCGTACAAGGTCTCTCAAATAGCAGGTCCGGGAGCATACAGGTTGACCTACCCAGATGGACGAGAAGTCAAGAGGCCATGCAACATGCAGTATTTAATGAAGTATTTCTAGTAAGTTTCCTTGTAGCGTGAGCCGTGATATTTAGTTTTTATTTAGCTTTTCTAAAAATAGAATGGTGTAAAACCTTGTACATGAATAAATGCAAGAAAAACACTTCCAATAATAAGTCAATATGAGCAAGTTGAAGCTTATAGAAAAAGTAAAGGCCAGAATTCTCAAAGCCTAGTTTAAGGAGAGACGGTGCCAAGCGTGAGCCAAAAGTAAGCTCCAGCAAAATAAGCTCGCGAAGAAATGCAAAGGCCAGAAGTCTCAAAGCCTAGCTTAAGGTAAGACGGTAGTAAGCGTGAGCCAAAAGCAGGCTCGAGTAGAATAAGCTCGCAAAGAAACACAAAGGCCAGAAGTCTCAAAGCCTAGCTTAAGGTGAGACGGTGGCAAGCGTGAGCCAAAAGCAGGCTCGAGCAGAATAAGCTCGCGAAGAAACGCAAAGGCCAGAAGTCTCAAAGCCTAGCTTAAGGCAAGACGGTGCCGAGAGTGAGCCAAAAGCAGGCTCGAACAGAATAAGCTCGCGAAGAAATGCAAAGGCCAAAAGTCTCAAAGCCTAGTTTAAGACGAGACAGTGCCAAGCATGAGCCAAAAGCAGGCTCGAGCAGGATAAGCTTGCGAAGAAAAGCAAAAGGCCAGAAGTCTCAAAGCCTAGTTTAAGGCGAGACGGTGCTAAGCGTGAGCCAAATGCAGGCTCAAGCAAAATGAGCTGGCGAAGAAACTCGGAGGTCAAAAGTCTCAGAGCCTAACCTAAAGCTAGGCGATGCCAAACGTGAACCAAATGAAGGCTCGAGCAAAAATAGGTTCGAAGAAGAAAAGAAAAGGCCTAATGTCGGTTAAATACTGCATAGCAAAGGCCTAAAGTCTACCTCACAGAAAATTGCAGAACAAAAAATACAAGCATAGAGGCAAGGTAACGAACATATGCTTTTCATTTATTCATCAAAGAGTACAATAAGGCTACTTAAGAGACTGGAGCTTTCGGGCTAGCAGTGGGGGCTGGGGCCCCATGGGACAGAGCAACCTCACAGTCGGCAGTAGTAGCAGTGGAGGTCTCGGCGGGTGGAAAAGCGACTTCTCCTGACCTTACAACATCTTGAGCAGGAAGGTTCCCTGACTCCTGGATTTCGGCATCCTGCTCGCGCATGTAAGCATCCACACCCGCCTCGACCTTGAACATATCCAATTCGGGGTATTCTGGAGACGAGAAGCCTCTGCCTCCAGGGTCCTCTCAAAGGCAAACCTCTACAAATCAAGGTCCTTTCGAGCATTCACCAGCTCATCCCGGACCACAGACAACTCCTTCTCAAGTTGGAGTGCCTTGGATTCGGACAAGGCTGCCTTCTCCTCGAAGGTGGAGATCTCAGCTCGAAGCTTTGCTGCCTCCTCATCCTTTTGCTCAAGCCTCTATCTCAAACTCTGATTATCAGCAGTAGTCTTCCTCAAGGAGTCCAGAGCCTTGGTCTTAAAGGCAGTGGTAGCAGCCGTGACGTGGGAAGGGAAGCGTTGGAATATATTAGCCAGCACGCTGGCATTGGAAGCCTCCAACCCCTCCACGAATTTCTCCTCCATATGCCTGGCAAAATCCCTGATATAGGGGTAGGCAACGTTAGGATGCTACTGCTCCTGGGAATGTCCTGCTCGAGACCGGACTGGAACGACAGTTCTCGAGCCCCTTGGGGTTACCCCTTCTGCTCGAGTAGAGCCGGATTAAAACAGGATGACCCCTCCTCCCAACAACTTAACACGACAATCGATGCCTGGTAGGCACCCCACGCCGTAGGGGTTCGTCACTATTACCGATGGCCGGCGAGCGCCTTCACAGTGTCATCATTTCATACACACATGCACGGTACCATCATTAAGCCATGGGAACCCATACCCACCTGACATCCCACGTCCCCAGAGCGTGCCGCAGCAACCCCAGCTATTAGAGTGGCCCAGGCACAATTAATGCGGAGGGCGGCTTTCTAGACGAAGGGGGGCAGGAAAACAAGAGGATAAGTATCAGCCAAGGGACAAGGTTAGGGGATTCTTTATCTTTTTCAAGGGACCGGGAGACTCACTTTTTCTTGACCATATTTTCCTTCCAAAAAAGAGGAAGTGTTTTAATTTAAAAAACTGAGACTTTCTTGATGACTCTTGACCTTCAAAACGCCCCTATCTTTTTCGTTCTCACAGACCAAGAGGGATACCAAAAGAATCAACTCGATTACTGACTTGAGCGTCGGAGGGTTTTCACCGGAAAAACACCCGGTGACCCCTAACACTATTCTTTATGAGTGCAGGCCAAAGGAAATCACCGTTCTAGTAAACGGAGGAAGGTAGGAGCCAGCGAGGAATCCTGCTTGAGCATACCAGAAGTTCACAGCGTCACATGAGAGCGAGCAAAAAACAGCATCAACAGTAATGATCACAAATTTAACACGTTGGCGATACAAAAGTAAATGCTAAGAATGGAAAGTTCGATTTAAATAATATCCTAGTACTACCGGAACTAAAGAAAAATTTAACCAACTGTGAATTTCACACATTGTCGATATAAAAATAGGCACTAAGCATGGAAAGCTAAATTCAAATAATGTCCTAGTAATACCGGAACTGGGGAAGAATTTAAAAGTCCAGTGTAGCCGATGATGAAGATGAGAAATCGACATGAAGTAATTTAAAAGTTCATTGGCAAACAATGTGTTTTTCCAAAGTTTCAATATCTCTTTGTATAAAATTTGGCCTATTCTTCTGGGGTTCGATCCTATTGATGTTGGATTGGCTTCTCGATGCTTTCCCATTTCTATTGCACTGGGCCATTGTAAGCAATGGAAATACGGAGCTTAGGTTTTTCTTTAGTTCTCTTTTTGTTTGCTTATCATCAAATTGAGTTTTGAAACACACACACACACACACACATATATATCTATAGGCAACGCGCAAGTTGGATTCCCTCGTTTCAGATCTATCATCTCTTTGAATTTGATTCTGCATTTAATTTGGATAATGATGGTCACTTATTGGAAGCTATCCTTTGATCGAATATGTTATAATAATTTCTTAGAAAGTACATGTCACATGAATTTTTATTTTGATTCTGAAAAATAAGATATAATGTAGTTATTCTTTAGTTACTAAAATTAAATAATGGATTCAAGTAAGCCAAAAATTAAAATTTGAAGTCGCTTTTCTTGGCCTACACCCACCGACAAAAATTAAATGCTTTTACTTTTGAAAAACAAGTATAATTTTTTTTTATAATGATAGAGCTACAAATTATTTTGCACAAATTAATGTGTGCAAACTCATTCCTCATTAGTTTGTACACACTTATTTGTACAAAGTGGTTATGGCTATATCATTACTCATAATTTTTATTGTTACAGTTAACTTTATAATTCTACGGATGAAACCATATCTTTGTCTCTATCCCTAGCTTTTTAAAATCAATATTCTAGACTACATTTGGAGCTTAGCTGGGCTGTGACCAAATATTCTATTTATGACCTCTCCGGATTGTACTCACCGTTCAGATTCAGACTCTAATACACCGTCTTTTACAATTTACATGGTCGATGATCTAAGTCCATTATTTACAGTGTTGACATCTTGTGGCAAGTCTAGTTAAATTAGAATTTTATTTATTGAATAGCTTGTAATAAAGATTAATTTATAAATCCCTAATTTGGTGAAATTTCAATTTGTTAGGAATATTTATTTTCAAGTTTAGTTAGATATCTAATTTAGCAAATTAATTAGTGATAAGATTCTATAATGGGCGCATATAATTTATTCAGAATAAGAAGTTTGTTCAAACAATAAGCGTATTAGGAGACATGCAAGACAAGAATATCATATTTATTGCTATTCATATTTATAAGAATTGTAAGAGGAAAAAACACTCTTATTTAGAATGAATCTAAGTCTCTAAAGACTTGTGATTTTTGCGAATGTGCCATTATAAAGAGAAGTATTTCACAATTCGGTTTCATCCTTAGAGAATTTAGATTTGGAGCAAAATATTGTGTTGATTTGTTTTCTTGTTTTCTTCATACAATTCTCGTAAGAAACTATTTCCTTTCATATCTATGAAGAGTCTATGTGGATTTTGGGTCACTAGATATTAAAAAATTGAAGAATTGAAAAATTGTTATTGATCACTTTGTGAAGTGCTTTGAGGAGCATGGATCAAGAGAGTAGCAATTATTAAAGAGAAATAGATTTATTCTGAAGTTGAGTAAATTGTATGGCGATTAACTTTAAGTGAGACCTTGTAGATATAAGATTCATTAATCTGAGCCACGTGAAAATCTGCATGTCATTTAATTTCTAAAATTTATTATTTTTAGTAAAATTAATGTTTTTTATACGGATGAGTAGTAACATGAATAACAGTACCTATAAACAACGATTAAAAACAGCTGTGACCTTAATTGTGAATAGTAGCATGAACAATTCTATATCCTTATCCAATAATTATCAATTGTATATTCTAAAAAATTAGCAAAAAATTTAGCCCAACACTAAATAGAATCCAAATCGCACGACCATAAAGTCTAGAAGCTTATTAAAAGAAGACACGTTCACCAAAATCTATAAACTTCTGCGTTAAAAAGAAGGCATCAATATGTAAAAATTAGGGGTGGGCTAGCGACCAATAAATTGATGTTTTGAATACCATGACTTAATGAGTACAGCTTCATACATGAAAATCTTATGGAAACCAAAGAATTTAACAAGGTCGATAGCATATAATATTAATTCAAGTAATTGTTGGAGTAATAATTGGGAAACTTCAGTCAAGAGTACAAATTAATCCACAAGGAATATAACTAAGCTATTCTCTCATTAATCATTTTACAAATTAATCCAAAAAGATTTTAACTAAGTTATATTTCCATTAATCATTTTCACCCCCATGTAGTAAATTATCTCATCTCAAAAGCCATTGTAATAATTTTTCCCATAAGCAACCATCCATAAAAGTTAGACAAATGTCGGTCATCAATAAACATTACATAACGTGTAATGGGAGAAGTTTCCAGTTGAGATCCGAGATTATATGGATTTGTAATCTTTCAAACAGATGGAGATTGTGTCTTGCAACACTTCTAATCTCTCCTTCACACGGGTTTAATTTTTCTTTATTCCTTTAACAAAATGATTTATCTTTAATTTATATTTTGCACAGCTAAGCATATGAAAAATATGATCATAAACATCAAAATTATAAGAAGCGCAGAAAATTCATAAGCACGTAGTACAAATTTTGAAGCTACACAAGATTACATATCCATGTCCTGCATGGACTCCTTTTATTTATTATTTTATTTATATTTTATGTGTGCTGCGTAGCTTCATGTAAGCAGCGGAGGCCAAATCATTCGTAGTCGTCAGTGTGACGCCAAACATTCTTCACATCACGTGCATGCTGAGTGCCATGGTAGTCAGTGTCAGCATTAGGGCCAGTGTTCGTATTCAGCACGCCGACGCTTGTGCCTGAACCAAAACTTCCCCATCCGTAACTGGATTTATTGGTTCCCTGTTCCGTATCGCCATGGACACCACCGTAGGATCCAAACTGAGGTCCGACCCTATTGACGTCGGATTGTCTTCGAATTGTATTGCCATTTCTGTTACGTTGGGACATTGTAAACAAAGGAAATAAGGAGCTTAGGTTTTTTCTCTAGCTCTTTTTTTTGTTTGCCTGGTGATCCAATTGAGTTTTGAAACATATATATATATAGACAACGTGCAAGTGGGATTCCCTCACTTTGATTATATCATCTTTGAGTATGATTCTGCAATTGGACAATGATAGTCACTTATTCGTGGCTATCATTAATTTGATTCTTCAATTTGATAATGATAGTCACTTATTCGAAGCTATCTTTAATTCGATCGAATTTGCTATAACAACTTCTTAGAGTAAGCTTGATTCTGATTCTGAAAAACAAATAAGTAATTATTAATTCTTTCGAGACTGAAATTAGATAATCCATTCAAGTTAGCTATAAATCAAAATTTTAGTCTCTTTTAACCAATGTTATCTTGCCTCTTATCACAATGGTTTGTATAGATATTGTTGGTTAAAAATTGCCTTGCAGTGAAAACTTTTTGGATCACATTTTTCATATAATATATAGAATTATCATAATTTATACATCATACCTTGCTTTTTCTTGGTAGTAATTTAGACTCATTGGTCACAATATAGTCACTACTAATCTTATTAGATTATGACCTGTCACTCACGATCTCTGAGTTATGATTGAAGTTTAATCTACACTTAGATGTGGGTGCCTTTTTCAATAAAAAAAAATTCCTTGAAGTTAGAGAAAAATATTTTTTCTTTGTTTTTGTGTAAAAAAGAGCCTTTATAACCTTTTTGGTAGAAACTTTAGGCTCTTTATTTTATCCCCTTTTTTATTCTATTAAATAAAACTATTTCATTTAAACTAAAAGAGAAGATAAGCCAGAAGTGGGGCATCATGGGGTTTATTATAAAGGTCGCCTTATATAATAACACAAGATCTCTTATGCACAAGCATATTTAATGAAACTTTTTACCAAATAATGTATTTGCAATTTTGGACCCAAGTAGCTAGTTATTTTGCTTAGTAAATTAAGTGAGCTAACCCAATAATCATTTGGGTACATGCAATAATGGCTACAATAGCTCTTTGATTAAACTAGTTCAATTATTTAATTTTAACTCTACCTAACTAAAATTCTCGAATAATAATTCAACAAATACTATATTGAGTTCTTTACTAAACAATCTTTTGCACTATATCGTTAATTAAATTGATATCTCAACTATCCAATCAATTTAATTACAGCTTGTTCCTTGACACTTATTGGTTTTCTCTAATAATCATTTTCAACGTAATAATTATGTTGACACACTCTAGCAAAAACATTCTATGATTAAGTACCAAAAGCCGTCAAGAAATGTATTGAACAAATTTTCTATCATTAATCTATAATTTAACTGCTCATAATTACTCTCACCATTAATGTATGATAGATAACAATTATCATATATATATTTCTTTTCAAATTTCAAAATCAAAGGTTTCAACAGGGTTACAGACAAAGAGAGAAAAAAGTAAAATAAGACCGAGTTTTAAGTTTAAAATGAATAAAACAATTATGATTTTTTTAGACCAGATCTTTTTTTTTTTAATAGGGTTTTTAGACTGAATCTAAATGAATTATACTTTTTTGTCACACGTTTTTACTTTCATTTCTTGTGTAGTATATATATTCATCCGAAGTCCCTAATATTTCATCTTGTCTATTCTAATTTCAAGTAGCAACCTTAAAATTAAGTTTGGGTTAAAAATATAATAATAAATAAATCAGGGACTGAATAGGATCACTCTTCTCGTCTTGTGTATTAGGATCACTTTAATCATAAACAGTTGCACGCTTATGTGCATTTGTAGAGCAAGATTCTCTTCTAATTATTTAGGCCAGCCATTTCATAATCTTGGAGCTTTATATCATGAAGGAATAAATATCAAACATATTGGCCAACGTATATGAAACAAGAAGATCACAGTTTAGAATCCAAACTTTTTTTTTTTAATAAAAAAATTTAGTAATTAAACACATACTTACACCACCTGAGACTTAAACCCAAGAGCTAAGCCTTGGTAAGGCTATCCCCTATTCAGTGGAGCCGGGCTTTGGTCTCAGAAACCAAGCCTTAAAATCGTAAGCCACTCTTTGATCTTTCCTTTTCTTGTTCTTCTTCTTTTTTGGTTGGTCCCTTTAGAAGTAATCCTGAGAGAATTGTCATTAGACTTGATGAAACGACCAGCTCCAAGCTCCCTAAGTTGAGTCTTTCTAGATACAACTAATTTAACTTATATTAAACTTATTAATGAGAATTCTACCAAAAATTCAGGAGAGTCTCCCTTATAAATATAATATTCCCAACTTCCAAATTTATAAAGTGAATATTCCCAAAATAATTCAATATTCAACCAACTTTAACATCCAACCTCCTCATTCAATATTCAACATATCACCCAAACATTTAATGTCAAATACATTATGTTATCCTCAAGCACCAAAATATAACAAAATTATACAATATAAAATATCACAACAAAAACAACTATGATTCCTAGCACTATCATGTAGCCATAATTTCAAAATAACTATTGTTGCTGGGTCGACTATTGTACCTGCAAATCTTTTGGGGGAGGGGGAGTGGTGAATATAAAACTCTAGTGAACTTAGTGAGTGAATAGTAATTTTTTAAAATAAACTTATTTTAAAATAATTATATTATCTCAATAAATAATTTCTTCAAAATTTGAAGCCATTTCGACAACTCTACAATAGACTCTCACGTGATTAAACTAAACCAATCAAAATTGCCTTTTAATTCACACAGAAATAGCTAAGATTTGGTGATCTATTACAATTAAGTCACGCAATATGTTAGGATGAAACTTTCTAGAACATAGGTACTGTTTGGGTAATATCGAGCAGACTCCCTCGAGCGTCAACCTAGCCATAGCAGAAGACCTGACCACTAGCATAGAGATGCCTTTGCGAGGTATCAAAGCTAGTCGAGGTCCAAGTGCTCAAAGGTCGGTCAAGCCCTAATCCTCTTTTCCTGCTCGAGGTCTCCGATCCTTCGAGCAGGATCCAGTCATATGATCAAACACGCGGAGGGAATAAAAACTCAAGCAGAGTCTGCTCAAAACAGGGTGACCCCTCCTCCCGACAACTTAACATGGCAATCGATGCCTGGCAGACAGCCCGCGCAGTAGGGCCTCGTTACTGTTATTTATGGCCTGCGCACGCCCCCACAGCGTCATCATTTTATACACGCATGTGCGGCACCGTCATGAGGCCACAGGAACCCACACCCAGCTGACATTCCACATCCCCAGGGCATTCCGCGATAATCCCGGCTATCAGAGGGGCCCAGGCACCATTAATACGAGGGGTGGTTGCCCCGGCAAAGGAGGGCGGGAAAACAGTAGGATAAATATTAGCCGAGGGACAAGGTTAAGGGGTTCTTGTTTTTTCTTTTTCTTTGAAAATCTTTTGGGATTCTCTTGATCACTTTTATCTCTAAATTACCCTTATTTTTTCGGTCTCTTAAAAAAAAAAAGGAATACAGATACAAAAAAAAGAATCAACCCGATCACTAACTTGATCTTCGGAGGATTTTAGTCGGAAAAACACCCGGCGACCACTGACATTTGTTCCTCGTGAGTGCAAGCTGAAGGAAACCATTGTTCTAGTAAGCAGGGGAAGGAGTGGAGTGGCGTGGAATCCTACTCAGACATCCTGTGAGCTGATGTTCACAGCCTTACTCGGGAGCGAGCCGAAAACTGCATCAATATTTTTGGCGCCGTTTGTGGGGATCAGTTCGAAAAGCCTGACTTCTCGATACATTCCAAAAAAGATAACGCAATAATGAGAGGAAATAGCAGGAGAGGAGTAAGCCCAGAAGAGTCGGTGAATTTAAGGGAGGTGGCCAATGAGGCCCGAGATAGGGAAATCCAGGAGAGGATAGATCGGATGGAAAGACAAATGGAGACGCTAACGTCCATCCTGCAGGAACTGAGGGAGGGACAGAGGAAAACAAACGATGACTTCCCTGAGTCAGAGGCAACAGGTAGGAGAAGACGCTCAGAGGCAAAAAACACCAAATGCTACCGGAAGAGAGGAGACAAACCTGGAGGAAAGAGAATCCCACTAGCACTTGCAAGATGCGGCACCTACCTCCCTTGCGGAGGAATTGGAGGGAGAAGTGTGCAGGTTGGCGCAGGCTGTGGAGGGCATCTGGGGAAGCAGGAAAGCCCCGAGCTGGAGGATAATACTGGACAGTGAGTCCCCGCTCTCAGCGGAGATCATGGGCGTCATAATCCCCCGAGATTTTTGCTTCATAGATTTGAAGTTCTCAGGGAAGAGTGACCCGTTAGTGCATATAGAACGATTCAACGACATGACCAGAGTACAGGGCCCGACTACTGCCCAAAGGTGTAGGGCCTTCCCTCTTACTTTGGAAGGGAGGGCGAGAGAATGGTACAGCAAATTACCGCGGGGAAGCATTCTGAGCTTTGAATAGATATGCAGAGAATTTGCAGAATAGTTTCGGGGCACGATGGGCTCCGAGGATGACATGATGGAGTTGGCGAAGATAAAATAGAGAGAGGGGGAGTCCCTCCTGGAATTTGTCAAAAGATACCACCGGCAGGTTCTGGATCTTGGGGCATTTAATCACCCCCAGGCCCTAAAGGGGCTAAAGGATGGGATCAGGATGGGGAGGCCATGGTACAACTTGCGGAGTCCTTCGATCCGTTCATATTCCGATGCGTATGAGCAGGTGAAGATGGACACAATTATTGAGGAAGAAAAGGTCGCAAAGCTGAGAAGTGAGCAGGGCAATGGAGCGAAACAAAAAGAAAAGGGAGGGCCTGCTCGGGGGACACCGACTTCCAAAGTAATAAGGGAATGGGTTACTCCCTATAACCCCTATCAGAGAGCTCCAGCCACGATTGGCTCCCACTCCACCTCGCGGGTCCCCAAGTCGGGACTACAAAGAGTACCGACAGTACAGCGGTAACCCACCTCGCGACTTACCCGTAAGCCGACCTGTGCAGAGCAACAGCAGAACCGACCGTCCATTACCCCCACGCCTGGGAAGTTTCCCCCGGGATAGGGCAGTACAGATGGTTGAACAAAGCCCCGCCTGCAGACAGTACACCCCATTGAAAGTGCCGCTGGAGGAAATATTCCAAGTGGCAGAATAATAAGGGTTGCTGAGCCCACCAACACCAATGTCTAAACCGGCCGGGAGAAGAGACAGAGGGCGGTTTTACCGATTCCACGGTGACCACTGTCACTCGACGTCACAGCGCCGGAATTTGAAGAACTAGGTGAAAGACTTGGTTAGAAACTGGTATTTAGACGAGTTTATTGAAGGGGGTCATCCGGTAATCGAGCAGCAGGAGGAAGATGACCGAGCCTGTGGCATGGACATCGAACCACCCGCTACGAGGGTGATAGCAGGGGGACCCACGATGGCGGGATATTTAAATAGGGCCTAAATGAACTATTGCAGATACGCTTCTGCTGGCCGAGAAGTCTTACTCGCCTTGCTTGCTGCTAAAAAGGCTAAGGTGCGGCAAGTGCCTATCATGTGGACAGAGGAGGACGAGGAGAGGGTGTTGTACCCCCACGAGGATGCCTTGGTTGTGAAGGCAAATGTTGCCAATAAGGAGATAGACCGAATACTAGTGTATTCGAGAAGTTCGGTAGACATTCTCTTAAATTCCACACTCAATGATTTGGGATAGCGGATGTAAGCCTCGAGCAGACGAGCACCTCCTTGAAAGGGTTTGGGGGAGGAAGGTCAGCCCCTCTGAAAATGATCAAACTGGCTATGACTATGGGTTCGAGGCCTTTTGAAAAGAACATGATGTTAGATTTCATGGTGGTGGATGAAGTCAGCCCCTACCGAGCAATACTAGGAAGGCCCTTCATGTGAATCAGCCAGTCGGTGTTATCCACCCATTACTTGGCCTTGAAATATCAAGTGAATAGGGCCGTAGGAGTTGTCAAGGGCAATTAAAGGGTCGCGAGGAGTTGCTATGCTGTGGCAGTGAAGGAAACAATGCAAGTAACATCATTGGACTTAAGGGGAGAATTGGGGAATGGGAGACAGGAGCCCGTCGAGGAGCTGGAGGAAATCAAAATAAGACTGGACGACCATGAGAAGAAGGTTCGGATTGGCTCAGCGGGCCATTGAGAGGAAATCTGGTCGAGTGTTTGCGAGCACACTCTGATGTGTTCGCCTGGACAAATGAAGATATGCCCAGGATCGACCCAGAAGTGGCATGCCACAGACTGGAAATATGGAAAGACGCGAAGCTGGTGAGGCAGAAGAGGAGATGCGACAACTAGGAAAGGTGTAAGGCCATGAACTGCGAGGTGGAGAAACTACTGAAGGCAGGATTCATAATGGAAGTCACCTACCCTAAATGGATCTCGAATGTGGTGTTGGTAAAGAAGGCAAGTGGGAAGTGGAGAATGTGCGTGGACTTCATAGATGTGAATAACGCTTGTACGAAAGACAGCTTTCCATTGCCAAAGATAGACCAACTAGTGGATTCCACAGTAGGACAACGCCTGTTTAGCTTCATGGATGCCTTCTCGGGTTACAAACAAATTCCTATATACTAGCCAGATGAGGAATGCACGGCCTTCATCACCAACCAGGGCCTATTTTGCTATAAGGTCATGCCCTTCGGCCTGAAAAACTTAGGGGCAACCTATCAGGGACTGGTGAGCAAGATTTTCAAGCCGCTAATCGACCACACGATGGAAGTTTATGTGGACAATATGATCACTAAGTCCAAGGACACGAAGGAACATGTGAAACATTTAGAGGAAACCTTCACGCTCCTAAGGAAATATCGAATGAAAGTTAATCCAGAGAAGTGTGCCTTCGGAGTTTGTTCGGGAAAATTATTGCGCTTTATGGTCAGTTATATAGGAATTGAGGCCAATTTAGAGAAGATAAGAGCAGTAGTAGAGATGAGATCCCTGCATACTCTCAAGGAGATACAAAGCCTTACTAGAAAACTGGCATCCGTCAATAGATTCATCTCCCGAGCAACAGGCAAATGCCATGTCTTTTCCAGGAAATGAAAAAAGGGAGAAAGACAAAGTGGAAGCCGGAATGCGAAGCGGCGTTCCAACAGCTGAAGGAATATCTGCTGAAAGCCCCGCTGCTGTCAACATCGCGAGTAGGAGAGGTTCTGTATTTATACTTGGCGGTGTCACAATGGGCAACGAGCTCGGTTTTGGTAAGAGAAGAGTCGGGGGTGCAGTACCCCGTATACTACACAAGCAGAGCTTTGTTGGGAGCAGAAACTCGGTATCCACTAATGGAGAGGTGGGCACTGGCCCTGGTATCGGCAGCCCAAAAGTTGAGGCCTTACTTCCAAGTACACTCGATGACAGTTTTGACAAACCAGCCATTCAAGCAGATTCTGCACAAGCCGGAGACTTCCAGCAGGTTGGTAAAGTGGTCGATAGAGGTCAGTGATTTTGACATCAGCTATAAACCCCGAACGGCAATACGGGCGTAGTCCCTAGCGGACTTCGTGGTCGAGTGTACGAAGAGGAACGAAGAAGCGGACAGCGAACACCCAGCAGGCCCCCTCACCTCGAGCAACGCATGGACAGTCACAACGGATGGGTCATGTGGGGATCAATGAGTAGGAGCAGGGATTTTGCTTCTCAGTCTTGAAGGAGTAGAGATACAGTACATTGTAAAGCTCGAATGTGAGGCCACCAACAACTTGGCCGAGTACGAGGCTGTAATATCTGGATTGAAACTTGCCCTAGTAGTAAAAGGGAAAGAAGTAAAGTTTCGAACAGACTCTCAGCTAATGGTAAATCACCTCAACGAAAGCTTCCAAACAAAAGGTGAAAAGATAGAGGCTTATCTTCGGAAAGTGAGGCAGCTGATAGAGAAATTATGGATGGTCGAGGTGGAACAGATCGTAAGAGGAAAGAACATTCGAGCAGACATGATAGTGCAAATGGCCACTATATTCGACCCTAAAATGTCGAAGTCTATCCCGTTGGAGATCAAAACCTACTGAAGTATCGAGCAGGAGGACGAAGTGATGAGCTTAACATCGAGCAACACCTAGATGGACCCGATTGTCTATTATCTCAAGGAAGAAATGTTACCTATCGATAAGAAGCAAGCAAGGAAGCTAAAATGTCAGGCGGCTAGGTACACGCTAATCGATGGAGTATTATACAAGCGAGGATACACCCTCCCACTGCTGTGGAGTATTATACAAGTGAGATACAAGCTGATTATGTGCTTTAGGAAATACACGAAGGGATTTGCGGGAACCACTCTGGCCCCAGGTCTGCCTTTCAAGGCCTTAAGATAGGGGTACTTATGGCCCCGGATGCACCATAATGCGCAAGAGAAAACCAAGAGCTGTAAGAACTGTCAAAGCTTTGCCAACTACATGGCCCAACCACTCGAGAACCTTACAGTAATGAACTTACATTGGTCGTTTGCTCAATGGGGGGTCGACTTAATCGGGCTGCTACCAAAAGGAAGAGCGTCTGCAACACACGCCGAGGTGGCGATTGATTATTTCACCAAATAAGTCGAAGTGGAAGCCTTGAGCAGTATTACAGAAAGTAGAACCACTGACTTCATTTGGAAAAATGTGGTTTGTAGGTATGGGATGCCCCACACACTGGTTACAGACAACGGGAGGCAGTTTGACAACCGCAAGTTCAAGGACTTCTGCAAGAACATGGGAATAGAGCTAAAGTTCTGTTCGCCATTACACACGCAGGCCAACAGGCAAATGGAAGCCGCGAACAAGACTATAAAGCACCTCCTGAAGACCAGACTCAGCGAGAGAAGAGAGCTTGGGTTGACGAACTACCTGGTGTCTTGTGGGCTTGTAAGACCATGCACAAAATTGCCACGGGGGAAACCCATTTTCCCTGGCATTTGGGCATGAAGCAGTGGTCCTTGTTAAAATAGGGATGGGAACACATCGAACGGAACACTTCAACGAAGAGCAAAATGATGAACAGATGTGTGCAAGTTTGGACTTATTGGAAGAAAAAAGGAAAAGGTCCCAGGCAAAGATAGCAGAATACCAGCAGAGAGTGGCTCGCTATTACGATCAGAATGTACACATCCGTCAGTTTCAGGTGGGAGATTAGGTGCTTAGAAGGGTGAATCAGAATACCAATGACTTAAGGCAAGGGGTGTTGGGCCCGAACTGGGAAGGCCCGTACAAGGTCTCTCAAATAGCCGGTCTGAGAGCATACAGGTTGACCTACCTGAATGAACGGAAAGTCAAGAGGTCGTGGAACGTGCAACATTTAATGAAGTATTTCCAGTAAGTCTCCTTGTAACGTGAGTCGTGATACTTGATTTTATTTAGCTTGTCCTTAAGTATAAAGGGTGTAAAACCTTGTACATGAATAAATGTGAAGACAAACACTTCTAATATGATCAAGTTGGAGCTTATAAAAATGCAAAGGCCAGAAGTGTCAAAGCCTAACTTAAGGCGAGACGGTGCCAAGCGTGAGCCAAAAGCAAACTCGTGTTTGGGTAATATCAAGCAGACCCCCTTTGGGTCATATCGAGCAGATCCCCTCGAGGTCAACCTAGCCAGAGCAGAAGACCTGTCCACTGCCACAGAGACGCCTTCGTGAGGTGCAAAGCTAGTCGAGGTTAACTGCTCAAAGGCTGGTCGAACCCTAATCCTCTTTTTCTACTTGAGGTCTCCGATCCTCCGAGCAGGATCCAGTCATATGATCAAACACGCGGAGGGAATAAAAACTAGAGTAGAGCCTGCTCAAAAGAGGGTGACCCCTCCTCCCGACAACTTAACACGGCAATCGATGGCTGGCAGATAGCCCGCGCAGTAGGGCCTCGTTACTATTATCGATGGCCAGAACACGCCCCCACAGTGTCATCATTTTATACACGCATGCGTGGCACCATCATGAGGCCACAAGAACCCACACCCAACTGACATCCCGCATCACCAGGGCATGCCGCGGCAATCCCGGCTGTCAGAAGGGCCCAGGCACCATTAATGCAAGGGGCGGTTGCCCCGATAAAGGAGGGCGGAAAAACGGTTGGATAAATACTAGCCGAGGGACAAGGTTAAGGGGTTCTTCTTTTTTCTTTTTCTTTGGAAATCTTTTGGGATTCTCTTGATCACTTTTATCTCTAAATCACCCTTATTTTTCTAGTCTCTCAAAAAAATAGGAAGAGGGATACAAAAAAAGAATAAACCCGATCACCGACTTGATCGTCGGAGAGTTTTCACTGGAAAAATACCCGGTGACCCCTGACATTTTTTCCTCGTGAGTGCAGGCCGAAGGAAACCATTGTTCCAGTAAGCAGAGGAAGGAGTGGAGTAGCGAGGAATCCTGCTCGGACATCCTACGAGCAGAAGTTCATAGCCTTACTTGGGAGTGAGCCGAAAACTGCATTAACAGGTACACATATTGCTCTATAACATATTAAAACTTCATGTCATTATAATATCATTAAGCTAGTATTTCATAAGACAAATGTAAGGCAATAGCTCTGTCAAAGAGGGCTTACTATTGAAGTATAAAAGTTTTAAAAATCGTAAAAAATAAATTACAAGTTCAATTGCCATGAAACTTTCCAGATTTGAATCGAAATAGACATATTCAAGTTTAATATATCAAATTTGGACACCATTAGGCCATTTGTTTATAACACCAAACATGGTATATATAGCGTTTTTCATAACATCGGACAGCAATTGACTAATTTGATGAATTCATTAAAAATCAACTATTAGTTCCAAAATCTCCAGACTTATTCAGCTCTTATTACTCAAAATTTGAAGTCATCAAGCATAGTTTAGTCACATTTTGAAACAATCAAACTTACCATAACATGCCAACAATCCTCAAAATTTTTGTAGAACCCATAAATTATTTATGGATTACGTGATTAAGGCTCTAGCAATGGCTCCAATCGCCATTCCCAAAATCTAAGGCGCGATGCATCTTATCGGTTATTACAGTCGATATTCTAGAATTTGAAGCAAGAATGCAACCTATTATTTCTAGATTGGCATTACTCAATTGAGAGAGTTTTTTACTACAAAGATGTTCATAAACAACAGAAGGCAAAACCTGCTACTTTAAAGCTAAGAAAATATGCTTCCTTATTGTCAGAAAACATTAAAAGGCAAAGAGCTCGAGAAGGAATGAAGAAGATAGTGATATGGGAAAAGATTAAAAAAAAGCTTAAGAGAAAAATTTTCTGTGACAATTACAGGAAAGACAACTTTCTTAAGTTTCACAATTTGAAGAAAAAAAACTTGTCCATTGAAGAATATATTGCCGAGTTTGAACAACATATGTTGAAGTATGATATTGTGGAACCAGAAGAACAAACCACGGCCCGTTATCTTGGATGTTTAAAAGTAAAAATTGGGAACATAGTTTAGTTGCAGCCTTATTGGACTTTCCAAGATGTTTGCAAGCTTTCTTTAAAAGTAGAGAGGTAACAAAAGGAGGCATGTATCAAGAGTTCATGATTATCTAATCAATATTTTTTCGTTTGGCCAAAGTCATCCTACTTCTTCACCATAAAATTCAGCTGCAAAATCGTCTCCTAAACCACCTTAAAAAGGCAAAGTTGGTAGGTACATGAAGCAGCTAGCAAGTACTTCAAATACTAATTCTTGTTATTACTTTAAATATCCAAGTTTAGGACATATTACTTGTGATTGTCTAAATATAAAAATTATCACACTTGTTGAGGAAGAAAGTGATGGTAGTAATGAAACCAAAGCTAAAAATTTAAGTGAAAAAGATAAAGAAGTTATATATGCTGATTAAAGAGAGTTTCTCATCTTTCGAAGGGCCTTAAGTTCTAATTGTGTAAAAGATTAGGAAGATTGGCTTAAAAAAAAAAAAAAACAATTTCCACAGCAGATGCACTTCTAATGGAAAAGTATGCAACGTCATCATTGATGGTAAAAGCAACATGCATGTTTGTATGTTGTCAAAAATTACTTCATTTAATAATAGTCTACACATGTAACATATGCATTTTATTTTATTTATTTATGTAAATAATTAAAACAAGAGGGGGTTTATGTGATAAATCAAGAGGGAGTCTATGTGATAATCAAAAGAGCGTCTAGTTGATTTTGTGGGCGCTTAAAAAGAGGGAAACCGGGTAAATTTTGGATGGAAACTAAGAGAGAGAGAGAGGAGAGAACCCGTTGACCCGACCCAAACCCGCGACCTGACCCACCGGTTTCTTCCATTTTCGGCCACCTCAACGGCCAAGCAAGGTGTCAAACGAAAGCTTGTGAGTCGACCGTCCAACCCCACCGATTCCAGCCATCTTTGGCTGCGCCACTGATTGGAAAAGATTCCCCACCTCGCTGTCTTCCATTCCGGACTAGTCACCAGCACTGACGAGGCCGATTTGCCGCCGACCGATCACCCCAAAGTGCCGCGACTTCAAGGTCTCAATCTGGTGCCACCACCGCCCGTCAGAGGCCACTAATGGCACCGTTGAACTCACCTCGACGAGAAGTGACTAGTCCAAGCTTCCCTACTGCCGTTGGGTAAATTTCGGTCAACGTTGACTGTAGGGGAATTTTGGTAATTTCGCGTATAGTCTTGCACTGTAGTCAAGTAGGGTATACCAGTGTACGGGACTCTTGCAATCTGAATTGAAGATAAATTGGTAATTTTATGATGTTGAGGATAAATTAGTAAATTATGAAATTGAGGGTAGTATAATTTCATATTATATTAGTAAATTACAAATACGGGATTAATACGGTGAACCGGAAAATTAAGAGTTGTAATGTTAGAACAAATATTTATTTTAAGCATTATTTTTGTGACATTAGTTCGAATTATAATTATCGGAAGTATTATGTCATTTCTGTAAAATAGGTGGATCTGCGGACTTGGGTGATATATTAAAATTATTTGTGTACGTTATTTTAATATAGAAAATCTTGTTCGTGAAATAAGTATTTTAATTATTTCCATATAATGGTTCTCCGAAATAAATGTTTATTTCGTATAAATATTTTGTTAAGTTATATTTATTCAATTATGCTCCGTATTGATTTTAAAATGGTAAAACAGATGATTGATTTTCGAGCACGAATTAAAGTGTATTTATATGGATTTCAAGCATGATTTAAAAGTATATATGTGTTGATTTTGAATATGATTAAAAGAGTATATGATTGATCTTGAGCATGATTTAAAATGTATATATATTGATTTCGATCATGATTTAAAGTTTAAAGCAAATATTCATTCCCTCTAGATATGATGAGATGAGATAGTAAGCCTTTGGGGCTCGTCTGAACACACATATAGGCTTTTGGCCGTGTGTTTGGGCACTTTCTCCCTTTAGGGGCATATGTATGCAGACAGATATTGAGATACAAGACTGGGTGGTCCGGATACGATGTTGCCAGATAGCACATCATAGCACGTTCGTTGAGATCCTGGTATGAGTTATGCTGATAAGCATGAGATGGTACGTCCTCCCGTCTATCCATGCAGCTTCGGGCATGATGGTACTCAGATAGTACATCATTGCTGTCCGTTGAGGTCCGGATATGACTAGATTATCCCCTAGATATTTGTTTAAGGATATTTGCATTACTTAGTATTTGATATTTCAGCATGAGATGATATTTCAATATGAGATATTTTTCTTGATTTTGTGGCAGTAGCAAATATATTTATGTTCAATATATGATTGAAATGAAAGGAATTTTTACATTAAAATATTTAATTGAGAAAAGTAATTATACAAGCGATGCATTTATTTTTTATAAGTATTTTATGTTTTCAAAAGCTACTATCCACTCACTGAGCTCAATGAGTTTTATACTCACCCCATTTTATTATAATTTTTCCCCCTCAGGAGATTACAGGTACTACAGTTAACCCAACAACTATACATATTTGAAGTCTTATTGGCCACGTGAGGTTATCTGAGGATATAGAATAATTATTTTTCTTTTGGTTAATGTATAATCATCCCAATTTGGAATTATGCTAGGGATGTGATATAAAAATTAAGAAACATCTGTAATATTGGATATGTTACTGGATGAGACTGGGTTGAAGTAGTTTAATGTATAATACATTATTTAGGAGTGCTTGTGTTATAATTGCAGGTTTGGGAATGTTATATGTTTAGGGGAGGTTTTATCGAAATTTTGATAGAATTCTCATTAATAAGATGAATTTTAAATGTTTAGGTTCAGTTTCTTAAGATAGGTCGCCTCTGAAGATGGGGCGGGTCGTCTCAGTTGGTATTAGAGCATGATTTTAGATTTTGTAGACTTTATTTGTTTAGGAAGAATAATTCTATAATTTTGATAAGAAGGAGTTCATAGTGGTAGTGGTAGACGTGTCCGCGTACGACCAGTAGCTGGGTTGACTTCTAGTGTTGTACCTGAAGTGGCAAGTGAACATGTAGAACGAGAGCCTGAACGACTAGATTGTGACTTAGTTATTAGTACACCTACGGGAGAGTTACTTTTTGCCAAGAGTGTGTATCGAAATTGTGTGATTAGAATGGGTGAGTATGAATTTGAGACGAATTTGATTGTTCTAGATATTCGAGATTTCGATGCTATCTTGGGTATGGATTGGCTTGCATCTCATTATGCTACGGTGGATTATTTTAAGAAGGAAGTTGTGTTTAATAAGCCAGGGGAAACTGTGGTGAAATTTTGTGGGGAGAGTAAATTTTTACCTTCATGAGTCATTTTCGCCATTAATGCGAGACCGTTGCTTAGAAAAAGGATGTTCAGCTTACTTAGCATATGTGGTGGACACAAAAGTTCAAGAGTTGAAAATTAGAGGATATTCCAGAAGTCAAGAGTTCCCATATGTATTTCCAGATGAACTGTAGGGGATGCCACCTAATAGGGAGATTGAGTTTTCCATCGACTTAATTCCTGGAACATTTCCTATATCTATGGCACCGTACAGGATGGCCCCAGCAGAATTGAAGGAGCTTAAAGTTTAACTACAGGAATTAGTGTATAAAGACTTTATTGGGCCTAGTGTGTCTCAATGGGGATCTCCAGTTTGTTATGAAGAAGGACTGTACCCTCAGACTTTGCATTGACTATCGGAAGTTGAACAAGGTTACGATACGCAATAAGTATCCACTTCCGCATATTGATGACTTGTTTGACCAACTCCAAGGGGTTTAAGGTATTTTCTAAGATCGACTTGCGATCAGGATATCATCAGCCTAGAATTAAGGAGGACAATGTTCCCAAAACAGTATTCAGAATCCGTTATGGACATTACGAGTTTTTGGTGATGTCGTTTGGGTTGACTAATGCTCCAGTAGCTTTTATGGATCTCATGAATAGGGTATTTCACCAATATTTTGATCGATTCGTATTTGTGTTCATCGATGATATTTTGGTGTATTCCCGAAATAAAGAAGAGCATGCTGATCACTTGCGGATGGTTCTGCAAACTTTGAGAGAAAAATAGCTTTATGCCAAGTTTAGTAAGTGCGAGTTCTAGTGGGACAGAGTGACATTTTTAGGCCACGTGATATCTGCTGAGGACATTTATGTCGATCCCCAAAAGTTTCAAGTAGTTATGAAATGGGAACGACCTACAAATGTCATAGAGGTTCAGAGTTTCCTTAGTTTGGCAGGGCATTATCGTCGATTTGTAGAGGGATTCTCTAAGATTGCCACTCCGCTAACGCAGTTAACTAGAAAGAGTGCCAAGTTCTAATGGAATGATGATTGTGAAAAGAGTTTTCAAGAACTCAAGACACGTCTGACCTCAGCACCAGTTCTTACACTTCCATCAGGCAAAAAAGGGTTTGTGGTATTCAATGATGCCTCCAGGCAAGGGTTGGGTTGTGTGCTAATGCAACACGAGAAAGTAGTGGCTTATGCTTCTAGAAAACTTAAGAAGCATGTGCAAAATTACCCAACACATGATCTAGAACTGGCAGTGGTAGTGTTTGCACTTAAAATATGGAGACATTATTTGTATGGGGTAACTTGTCAAATTTTCATTGATCATAAAAGTCTCAAGTATTTATTTACTAAAAAAGACTTATATTTGAGACAAAGAAAATGGATGGAGCTAATTAAAGATTATGAATACACTATTGATTATCATTCAGGCAAAGCGAATGTGGTGGCTAATTCATTGAGTAGGAAATCTTCTAGTTCTATGGTTTATATACGAGTGGCCAGTATACCTCTGTTGATCGAGTTGAGATCTTTGGGAGTTGAGTTGAATGCCGATAACTGCGGAGCTTTGATAGCTAATTTTTAAGTTAGGCCGACTTTCATTGACAAAGTCCATCGAATGCAAGCACAGGATCCCCAGTTAATGAAGTTGATAGAGGGTGTGCAAAAAGGTTTACGAACCGATTTCATAGGGAGAGATGATATAGTTTTAGTCATGGGTAATAGATTGTGTGTACTAGTTATTGAGGAGCTAAAGAGGGAGATCATGGAAGAAGCTCATTGTTAGCCTATGCGATGTATCCCTGAAGTACGAAGATGTACCATACCTTAAGAGATCATTACTAGTGACAAGGCATGAAAAGAGAGATTGCAAAATTTATTTCTCAATGTTTGTTCTATCAGCAGGTTAAAGTTGAACATCAGAGACCTGCAGGGTATTCTTAGTTGATTCCCATTCCTAAGTGGAAATGAGAGCATATTACTATAGACTTTGTATCGGGACTTCCGCGTACCCAGCGTGGACACGACAGTGTTTGGGTGGTTGTGGATCAACTTACAAAATCTGCTCATTTTCTACCACTCAAAACCACCTATTCAATGGATAAGTTGAGATTATTTATGTGGCTGAGATAGTTCATCTTCACGGAGTACTGGTATCTATTGTTTTAGATAGAGATTTTGGTTTACTTCGAAGTTCTGGACTAGCTTGCAAAATGCTTTAGGTACGAAGTTGAATTTCAGTACAGCTTTTCATCTTCAGACTGATGGCCAGTCAGAGCGTACCATTCAAACTTTGGAGGATATGCTGCGAGCATGTGTTATGGAAATCAAGGGTAACTGGGATATTTATTTACCTTTGATGGAGTTTACGTATAACAACAATTATCAAGCTAGCATCAAGATTGCTTCATATGAGGCTTTGTATGGATGGAAATACAAAACTCCAGTATGTTGAGATGAAGTTGGTGAGTGAAATTTATTTGACCCAGAATTGGTTCAGGATACTAATGAGCGAGTACAACTTATTCGAGACAGATTAAAAGTAGCCTAAGATAGACAGAAATGCTATGCGAATAAGCGTAAGTGAGAACTTGAATTCAACGTTGGTGATAGAGTGTTCTTACGAATATCTCCTTAGAAAGGAGTACTTCGCTTTTGGAAGCGTGGGAAGCTCAATCCATGTTATATTGGGCCATATGAGATCGTAGAGCGTATTGGTCCATTTGCTTATCAATTAGCTCTACCACTTTAGTTGTCCAGAATTCATAATGTGTTTCGTGTTTCAATGCTCCGAAAGTACATGTATGATCCAAGTCATGTTTTATCGAAGCAACCGATTCAGTTGAAGGGGGATTTGACTTACGAAGAAGAGCCAGTTGAGATACTAGAGGGAAAACACAAAGTGTTGTGTTCCAAAACCATCCCTTTAGTAAAAGTGCTGTGGAGGAATCACTTAAAGGAAGAGACTACCTGGGACTCCGAGGACTTGATGCGAGCTCAGTACCCTCATTTATTTCTAAATGGTACGTAAATTTCAAGGACGAAATTTTATAAGTAAGAAGGATTGTAACATATGCATTTTATTTTATTTATTTATGTAAATAATTAAAACAAGAGGAAGTTTATGTGATAAATCAAGAGAGGATCTATGTGGTAATCAAGAGGGAGCCTAGTTGATATTTTGTGGTGTTTAAAAAGAGGGAAATCGGGTAAATTTTAGATGGAAACTGAGAGAGAGAGAGGACAGAACCAGTTGACCCGTTTTAACTCGACCCAAACCCACGATCTGACCCTCCGGTTTCTTCTATTTTCGTCCACCTCACCGACCGAGCAAGGTGTCAAACGAAGGCTTGTGAATCAATCGTCTACCCCCACCCGTTGCTGCCGAAAAATGTGCGGAATGCTAACGGTGAAGCTCGAAACTTTCGTAGGTTTGCATGAACGGTCGTCTCCGATTCCGACCGTCTTTGGCTATGCCACCGGCTGGAAAAGGTTCCCCGCCTCACCATATTCCATTCTCGACCAGTCACAAGCATCGAGGAGGCTGATTTTCCGCCGACCGACTACCCCAAAGTGCCGCAAATTGAAGGTCTCGATCTGGCGCCATTGCCGCACGTGGGAGGCCACCACCGGCATCGTTGAACTCACCTCGACAAGAAGTGTCTAGTCCGAGCTTTCCCACCGCCGTTGGGTAAATTCCTGTCAACATTGACTGTAGGAGCATTTTGGTAATTTCACGTATAGAGGGCAATTTCGTAATTTCTAACTTTGAGGATGTTTTTGCAATCTAAAGTGAAGATAAATTGGTAATTTTATGATGTTGAGGATAAATTATTAAATTATGAAATTGAGGGTAGTATAATTTTGGATTATATTATTAAATTACGAATACGGGATTAATACGATAAGTAGGGAAAATTGAGAGTTGTAATGTTAGAAATATTTCTTTTAAGCGTTATTTTTGTGACATTAGTTCGAATTATAATTATGGGAAGTATTATATCATTTCTGTAAAATAAGTGGATCTGCGAACGAGAATCTACCTGCGAACTTGGGTGATAGCCGAGTCTAAGTTTGTCACTGTGAGTGAAATATATTAAAATTTTTTTGCATACGTTATTTTAATATAGTAAAGCTTGTTCGTGAAATAAGTATTTTAATTATTTCCATATAATTTTTCTTTGAATTAAATGTTTATTTCGTATAAATATTTTGTTAAGTTATATTTATTCAATTATGCTCTATATTGATTTTAAATTGGTAAAAGAGATGATTTGATTTTCGAGCATGAATTAAAGTGTATTTATATGGATTTCAAGCATGATTTAAAAGTGTATATATATTGATTTCGAGAATGATTTTAAGTGTATATTGATTTTGATCATGATTTAAAGTTTAAAGCAAATACTCATTCCCTCCAGATATGATGAGATGAGATAGTAGGCCTTTGGGGCCCGTCTGAACACATATAGGCTTTGGGCCGTGTGTTTGGGCGCTTTCACCCTTTGGGGGCATATGCATGCAGACAGATATTGAGATATAAGACCGAGTGGTCCGGACAAGATGTCGGTAGATAGCACATTATAGCACGTCCGTTGAGATCCGGGTATGAGTTATGCTGATAAGCATGAGATGGTACGTCCTCCCATCTATCCGTGTAGCTCCGGGCATGATGGTACTCAAATAGTACATCATTACAGTCCGTTGAGGTCCGAATATGACTAGATTATCCCTCGAGTATTTGTTTAAGGATATTTGCATTACTTAGTATTTAATATTTCAGCATGAGATGATATTTCAATATGAGATGTTTTTCTTGATTTTGTGGCAGTATCAAATATATTTATGTTGAGAATATGATTAAAATGAAAGGAATTTTTACATTAAAATATTTAATTGAGAAAAGTAATTATACAAGCGATGCACTCACTGAGCTCATTGAGTTTTATACTCACCCTATTTTATTTTAATTTTTCCCCCCCAGGAGATTACTGGTACTACAGTTAACCCAGCAGCTATACATATTTGGAGTCGTATTGGCCACGTGAAGTTGTCTGAGGACATAGAATAATTTTTTTTTCTTTTGGTTAATGTATAATCTTCCCAATTTGGAATACTAGGGATGTGATATAAAAATTAAGAAACATTTGTAATATTGGATATATTGCTAGATGAGACTGGGTTGAAGTAGTTTGATGTATAATACATTATTTAAGAGTGCTTGTGTTGTAATTACAAGTTTGGGAATGTTATATGTTTAAGGGAGGTTCTGTCGAAACTTCGGTAGAATTCTCATTAATAAGATGAATTTTATTTTTCAATAAAATTATTATAAGTTTAAAACTCATGAATAATTGTATACTCAATAGCAAGCTCAAATATAATTATTGAGATTGGTATTATTTGATTTTAATTGAGCATTTTTATAATAGGAGCTAAAAACTTTGTTATAGACTTTTTGAGTGTTAACAGTTCGTTGTTAACTAGTTATCAGATCGCCATTATGACTTGAACAAGTTACCATTGGGCTGCAATTCAAATAGTCGGTTAGTCATTTATAGTTGTCGGTTAGCCATTACCTTGTCAGTTAATCGTTTTGAAGTTATCGGATCATTGTTAGTTTTTATCAATATATGTTGCTCTCTAGACCCTGTCAGCTACCTATTAATTCCATTGTCGATTAATCGTTTTCAAGTTGTTGGATCGCCATTAATTTTTATACACTATCGACTTCCTACTAATTTTGTTATCGGTTAGCCATTACTACAGAGCCAAATAGTTTAAAAATTTTTAGAAATTATATTGTGGCCCAATGCATTGTAAATATTTTCAAATAAGTCCATTCTAGAATTATAAACAATATTTTGTGATTTCAAAGTTTTAAATACATTTTCAATTTAGTCCAAAAACTTGAAAAACAACTAACTTAATAAAATTATTATTTTTAAATATAAAACCTTTATATTATAAAAATATTGATTTATTTAAAATGTCATGAAAACTAACTTAGGCTTTTTAAATGTCTAATTATGTGACATTTCAATTCCAATAGTCTCATGCGTCAATATCTTGAAGTACATGTATTTCTCCCTCTTTCATTTGTTAAAAAGTTGAAAACAAAAAGAATGCATTCATTTACCAATCATAGATATTCATAATATCAACTTCATCAAGTGGAGTATAATCATCAAAGCATATAATTGATTTTGAATCTTTATAAGGTCTCCCCCTAAGTATGTACATGTGTTAAAAATATGATAAACAAGTTTCAAATTTTAAAATCTTCCCTTACAAATATGCATGTATTCCATAAAATATTTTCAACATAAATAATTTCGTAAATATATTCACAAAAACCGAAATATATTCAAATTGCATAACTCAATACTCTATTCTACACTTTAAAAACAATGCATTCAATTCATTATCTCTTCCTTCATCATTAAAACTTGAGCAAAGCATAAGTACGAAATGTTAATACATAGATAATCATAATTACCATAATTATATACCAATTTATCAATGAATGTTGATATAAACTCCTCCTTGAGCATGTCCTCTAATGTCATACATTGATATAGATATAAATGTCTTAAAGCTATTTGAATGCATGAAAGATGTGTAAATTTTGAGAACAAAATTTTTTATAAGTGGGGAGGATTGTAACATATGCCTTTTTTTTTAAATCCAATTAAGTGTGTTATTTTATTTTCCTTCTTTCATTCAAATTTTAAAAAGTTGTTAGAATTATTACAACTATAGCGGGTAAATTTAACGCGACTCGATTAATCATCAAGAATAAATAGATATGGGTCATAAACTTTGACATGTTTATTAAATGGATTATATTTGAAGTAGCTTAAACCTGTCACCACACGAAATCAAGACAACTCAAATATGATTTGATTGTAATGTTGTCAAATTTTATTTCAAGACTTGGGCCTACCATTAGTTTAATTTGTATTAAACTTAAAAAAAAAAAGAGAAACTGGGTTTTATAAATCAGGAGAGAAAGAGAGAGAGAGAGAGAGAGAAGCTAAAATCAAGTTTACACAAACCTGACCCATGCCAGAACCTGACCCTACCGCCATTCACATTTTCGACTGCATCTCTAGGCATGGAAGGTACCAAATGAAAGCCTAAGATTCAGAAATCACTTTCCCATTGCCACTATTGTTGAAAAGTAGCCAAATGTCGTTGATTGCGTTGGAGTTAGGCCATGCCACTGCATGAGTTTTGTTCCTTATGTCACCATCTTCAATTTTTGACCATTCACTATCACCATGCAAGTTAATTTGCTATCGATTGGCCATTTGAGGAGTCAAAGCTAACGAGCTTGATTTTAGCATTATCGCTTTGTAATTTCTTGATCACTATTGCTTAAATTTCAGTCACCATTGACAAACGAGGGCATTTTGGTAATTTTATACTTCGCAAGTAATTTTGGTAAATTTTGAGTTGTAGATATTTCAATAAATTTTGAAGCTAAGGATGATTTAGTAATTTATGATTTAGAGATTTTGAGGGTAATTCAGTAATTTTGTATTTTGGGGGTATTATAGTAATTTATAGATGCAATGGTATTTTGGTAGTTTTATGAGCACAAGAGTTATATATTGTGGATAAATGTTGTTTCATGCTATATCGTGTAAAGTTAGTTATATTTCACATTTATGGAATTATGTTGTTTGATTAATTTAGGAGGAACCACGAATGTGAACCAATTCGTGGACATTAACGATACTTGAGTTTGGACTTTGTCACTGTGAATGGCATATACAAAATCTTTTTTTATAATTTATTATGATAGTGAAGCATGTTTATGAAATAAATATTTTAAATAGTCAGATTTAATTATTTTCTCGAAATAGATTTTATTCACATATTTATGTTTTATTAAAATGTGTATGGCTAATGGTTTTCCGTATCGACATTGAATAAAGCATAACAGTATTTTGAAGACAAGAAAAGTATAGTTAAATGTGTTAATCAAAAGGAAAGTAAATTTAAAGCATAACTAAAAGTATATGAATACGAGGCTTTTGAGGCCCGTCTGAACACACATAGAGGCTTTGGGTCATGTCTTTAAATGCTTTAGCCTTTTAGGGATATATGCATGCAGTATCATGATAATAGAGATACATTTACTGAGTTATATATGATGTAGAGGCTTTTATGAAGTGTTATGATTTCCTTAAATTTGTGTGGTATCATGTATTATTTTTTTGTCAAAAAATTATTTAAAATTTAATAAGTTATTTAAGCTTTTATGATAATTTGATGAAATTATTTAATGAAAATATTAATTTATTTTAAGTAAGTTTATTTCAAAAACTACTATACACTCGTTGAGCCTACTGAATTCTTTACTCATGTTTTATTATATTCTTCCCCTCCTCCACTATTAGAAAAATAGTCTTCATTGATACCATTTTGGTGTTTGCAACATGTTTCACTGACACAGAATTTTAATGTCAGCATAGCCCATGCTAGTGTCATGCTGACACTAGAAAATAGTGTTAGTGATTTTATTTCACTACAGTATCAAAACCATATACAATGTTTATTCGATATTACATGCATAGTTATGAGACTTATGAGCTAAACTTTTCGGTATAAGATCATGAACATTCTACTGTATTTTCTTTTTTGAGGTTTAGCAAAGTCAATGTTCACCAAAAATCTCATAAATTATTCGAGGACTATGTCAAAATCAAAAACTAGAATTTACTCTTAAGACAAGAATCACACACTATATAAAACACAAGTAATACCTTACTCATTATTATAAGATAGTAAGACAGCTGATTGGACATACGAGCATCACCACCATATATATTTCAAGCAACAATCTATATTAGAGTGCTTAATGGATATCCAAGGGCAGTAAGAACTATTCCAACCTCCTTTGGAGTTGGGGGCAGCAATCTTTGGTTCTCTGTTCCTTAGAATCAGCTTCCTTTACATTCCAATAGGTAGTTTTTCTCTACAAAGTTTAAAACCAAGTTAAAATAAATAACATGCATCAAGTAACATAAACAATTAATTAAGTGATGAAGCATCAAACTGAACATTTAAATCATCACATAGTCAACTCAGACCTTATTTTCTTAGTCCATCTGCCTCAACAAGAGACAAATCATGGGTGTTAAAGGCAAGCATGTCCTTCTTATAACGCATATGCAGTGCAATATAAGGACCATAAGACCTCATCTAATCCACTAACAACTACAATGAAATAAAATTTTCCCACATCTAGTTGCATAGGTCTCAAGAAATATAGCACTAAAAAAAAAATGAAAATTCAGGACTGATTATTTACTTAATTTCCTCATTGCCTCAATCTGATAGGCAAAACGAAGGGCTTCATAGCCAGCATGACGATACAACTTCTGAATATTCAGAGGTAGAGTATTATTTATTAGAAGAGAATCAAATTAGGCAGCTCGTATAATCTATAAAGATTCATGTGAATATCACAATGATTACATTTGGAATTCTATGCAAAGCTGCAAATCGAGGTGAAGAATTTATAAATACCCCTTATAGTCTTCCCACATGCTAACTACCTCTCTCTGGTAGTAATCCATACCAAACTAGCTTACGAAATGTTTAACTACTCTGGCAACTGTACCGAGTTCCTTATGAAGATTTTTTATAACTTTCACATCATTAGAAGAGTTAATAAAATTAACTTCATAAAAGACATCAGAAATGTTGTTGCGGGCAAAGAAAGTAGAAAATAGACCATATATTTCAATTGTTAAGAAATTAATACAGAGACAAATAGCTAACTTAAAAAATGGGAAAGGGAGGAACTTAGAATCTCGCCAAAATGCTCGTTTATCAAGCTGTCGAATTAAAAGAGTGGCATTTATAAAATGAGTGATTGTACCATGTCGCATATCTACAACTCAAACATTTAGACTATAACTCAGCTCTCAATAATAGCCATAAAATATTTTTAACAAAGCATTTTACACAGAGCAAGAGGAAACATAAAAACATATATATATTAGAAAAACTACATTTTTTATGGTTATTAAACCAAACACTAAAAGACGCACCAATCAACTAAACTAACATCTTTTGCATTTAAAATTATCTAAAATTCTATCAATAGAAGGAGGAAATATAGCATCTGATGATGTTTCTAATGAATCTTCTATACATTTTCCATATTGATTAAATATTGTATCCAAGAGAAGTAAGGTTCAAAATCTAAACAAAAACTTCTAAATCAGTAAAATCAAACCACAAATAAGCTTCAAAATTTAACTAAATCATTACCAAAGCTAACTTTTTGGCAAATCTCACTAAAATACTAAGCAGAGCTAATTTTTATTTTGATCAAATTAAGTTATTCACGATAGGATTCCTTTAATAACAATAGAAACACGATAGGTACAGGCTTGAATTTGTCCGTCAAAAGAAAATAGCATGGCGTGGTAAGGTGGTTTGATCCAAAATAATGGCAGAGAGAATAGGGAACAACGATGTAAATCAAATGGAAATCATCGGTGAGTCAATGACTAGCCAATACAATAGTGAGAACAACCAAATTCAGAGGGGAATTTTAGTTAGACTTTCAAGTTATCCAAGCTTTTTTGCTTTTTATCTATAATTTTCGAGGCTATGTGTTTTTTTCCCTTGTGGTTTCTGCTAATTTGATATAGAGTTTTGTTTTAGTCAGTTTTATGGGTTGTAGAGGTGCGATTGTGTGAAGAGAGGGAAAGTGAGGAGTAAAAAATTTCAAGTGTTTCTAAATTCTACTCATTTTAGATTTGGAAAAATAAAAATTCATTAAAAATAAAATTGAAAATACATATGTTAATATCAATCTAGGTATATGATACCACAGTATCAATAGTCATCGATTGTAATATTTTAAAGGCGCTAAAAATGATTTAAGTTATCAAATACTGATAATTTTTTTATTCAATATGAGCAACTTAGTATCAGCGAAAGTCATTTATCTAGTAGTACCCCCCTCCCTAACCTACCCAACAAGAGATTTATAGGTACAACAGTCTGACCTAGTAACAGTAGCTATTTTGAAATTAAGGACATGTAATGGTCTAGGAGTCATAGATGTTTTTGTTAAGATATTTCAGATTGTATAATCTGTTATATTTTGGTGATTAAGGATAATGTAACGTATTTTGACATTAGACGTTTGGGTGATTTTTGGTATTTCGGTTGAGAATGGTGGATTGATGAAATGGTTGAATATTGAATTATTTTGGGAGTGTTTGTTTTAAAAATTTGCAGGTTGGGAATGTTATATTTATAGGAGCTGCTGAATTTTTGGTAGAATTCTCATTAATAAGTTTAATATCAGTCGAGTTAAATGTATCTAGAAAGACTCGCCTCGTGGAGTTGGGGGTGGTCATTTCAGCACCACACGACTGTAAAATATACAAACTTATTAAACGAAAATGCAATGCAGTTTTAGACATGAAATGATGAAGATATTACGGAAACCAAAGAATTTAACAAGCTTGCAGTAAATTCTCTCATCTAAAACACCATTGTAATAATTTATCCCATAAGTATTAAGCAACCATCCATAAAAAAGGACAAAGGTCTGTCACAATAAACATTATTGTGTAATAGAGAAGTTTACAATTGCGTTATGAGATTATTCGGATTTGTATTCTTTCAAAGCGATGGAGATTGCCTTGTCACACTTATAATCTCTCCCTCTAATGGGTTAACTTAATTTTATTCTTTTAATGAAATGACTAATATCAAGTGTCCTGCGATGGTGATTAGTTTATGCTTAGCTAAATTCTCTTTAATCACTCCTTTGCCAGTTAAGCATATGAAAAAATTGATCATAAAAATTAAAATTAAAGAGATTGCAATTAAATAAGAAAAACAGAAAAATAGCGTAAAAACACTAGATTCATAAACATATAGTACATACTTGAAGCTACACTGGATTACATACGTATCCATGTCCTGCATGGACTCCTTTTATTTATTATTTAATTTATACTTTATGCGTAGCTTCATGTAAGTAGTGAGGGCCATATCATTCGTCGAAGAATTTAACAAGCTTGCAGTAAATTGTCTCATCTAAAACACCATTGTAATAATTTATCCCATAAGTATTAAGCAACCATCCATAGAAAAAGGACAAAGGTCTATCACAATAAACATTATGTGTAATAGAGAAGTTTACAGTTGGTTTCTGAGATTATTCAGATTTGTATTCTTTCAAATCGATGGAGATTGCTTTGTCACACTTATAATCTCTCCCTCTAATGGGTTTACTTAATTTTATTCTTTTAATAAAATGTCTAATATCAAGTGCCATGTGATGGTGATTAGTTTATGCTTAGCTAAATTCTCTTTAATCACTCTTTGGCCAGTTAAGCATATGAAAAAATTGATCACAAAAATTAAAATTAAAGAGATAGCAATTAAATAAGAAAAACAGAAACATAGCACAAAAACTCTATATTCATAAACACATAGCACATACTTGAAGCTACACTGGATTACATACGTATCCATGTCCTGCATGGACTCCTTTTATTTATTATTTAATTTATACTTTATGGGCAGCTTCATGTGAGCAGTGAGGGCCATATCATTCGTCGTCAGTGTCGCGCTCATCACTACACTCATCATCTGAATAACGACGAGTGTTCTTCTTCAACCGGCCGTTAATTTTCTTTTTCACACCACCTGCATGCTGACTGCCATGATAGTCAGTATTAGCAGTAGTGTTCTTGTTCTTACTGCCATGGACACCACCGAAGGTTCCAATCTGGGGTCCGGCATTATTGATGTCGGATTGGCCTTTACGTGCATTGCGTTGTCGCTGGGCCATTGTAAACAATGGAAATATGGAGCTTGGGGTTTTTCTTTAGGTCTGTTTTGCTTGCCTGATGATCAAATTGAGTTTGGAAACATACATATAAAAGCAATGTGGAAGTGGGATTCCCTAAATTAGTTCTATCATCTTTGAATTTGATTCTGCATTTGGATAATGATGGCCACTTATTCGAAGCTAGCATTAATTTGATTCTGCAATTGGATAATGATAGTCACTTATTCGGAGATATCATTAATTTGATCGAATGTGTTATGAAAATTTCTTAAAGTAATTTTTTATTATGATTCTAAAAATAAGTAAAGTAATTATTCTTTCGCGACTGTGATTTGATAACGGAATCAATTCAGCTACAAGTCAGAATATTAGTCTGTTTCAACCAAGTTATCTTGTCTTTGATCACAATGTTTTGGGTAGATACTTGATACCACCGCTCAAGCCTCAAGCATATGCTTGAGATCTTGACTATTAAGTGGAGGAGCCAAAATTCGTTTAAAACTTGGAAGTCACCAAATTCTCCTTTATCTTCAAGCTTCCAAATCGGTACCAACAACAGGCACTCGACGCTGAAATCAGCATTTGGTTGATAAGAAAATAGAGCAATCTCAAAGAAAAATGTTGTTTTGAGTCCAGAGAGTCTCTGTCTCACCATATTCATGAGAGAGAGGATGTTAAATTCCTTTCAGTTAATTCAAGGCCTCTGTTTATAGGCACTTTCAGCTGGAGGGAGATTAAATCTCTGGAGTTCTTTTGTTTTTTGGATTAATCTGTTCTTTTCCGCTGATTTATTAATTTACTTACAAGTCTTGTTTATTGAAGATTTTTCATCACGCTGATAACCTAACAACACATCAGATAAACACATGAGCAAAATCAGTACATATCAAAATAAGCGTTTTAAATATGACAAACATATAGATATTTTTTTTATTTTAATTCATTTAGAAGCCTAGTTTACTTATCTCTTGGCATTCATAAGTAATGAAATATATTGATATTATTGGCCTAAAATTAATAAGAAAACTCTCATAAGATATAATTAAGTCATATTCATAATTTAAATGTCCTCAAATTTCTCATTTTAAATATCTCATAAACTCAACCTCAAATAATCTCAATATTTAGTCTCAAAACAAAGCAACGGATGTTCTCTGATTTTTAATAAATTAAGATCTAATTGATATGTGACATATTGAAAATTCATTGGTAAAAATTTCACTGCTTAATTCCCTAAAAAAACTATTGAAAATAATTTACATTTTAGTCATCATCAAATCTATCAAACAATTTTATGTTTTGAACATAGTTGCTTTAAAAATATAAAAAAGTTTATCGTTTTGTCATAAAATCAATGAAAATTTTTGGAATCACACTAGAAATGTAGATGATTTATTGATCCAAATTTCATAATTTTTGAAGAAGTTTAGCAATGATAAAATAATTTCATAATTCTTGCTCTTAACTAAAAGCAAAAATTTCTAGGTTCTCATACTTGAGTTTAAAAAATCGTAATAAGCTAAATTCTTAACCAATTACTTGAAAAGAATTTTCAACACATTTTTGAATATCTAGTTTAACATATTAAAAAAATATAGAATTAAAATCAATTTGTATTAATTATTATGATTTTTGAAATAACTTAATGGTAGTATATTTTCTAAAAAATCTTAAATTTCTACTTCTACTACTACTATCTAGTCATGCTTTTCCATCTCTGTAACAATTAACAAAGGTCAAGAATTGAAATTTATCTTCAATCTTCTCTCTTATTTTTCTCATGGCCTATAAAAAAATAGTTTCTTCCGCTTCTCTTCTTCTTTCCTTTTCTCGCTTTCCTCCCTTCTTCTTTTCTTTTCTTTCTTCTTTCTTTCTTTATTCTTTCTTCTTTCGTTCTTTATTTGTCTTAGCTGATCTCTTTTTATCTCTCTCTTTAATTTTCTTTTTAAGATTTATCACACTCAAAATTTGAAAATGGGTTAGGTTTATCACACTTACAAATTGAAAATGGGTTTTATACTTTAGAAATTGAAAGTGGGTATTCCACTTAAAATTTGAAAGTAGTTATACATTTTTAAATTGTCAACGGGTGTTACATTTAAAATAAATTCATTTTAAAAGAAAACAATAAAACATAAACAAAAATGTAATAATGGGTGTTACATTAATTGTATTATAGGCATTTGTTACTATAATATTCTATCAAAATTTATTTCAAAGAGAGTCTAACATATTATGTTTAATGGAAATCCATGATAATTACAATCAAATGGCACAATAGTAACAAAAAATATTAATAAGGGGGTTTATATGAGTGTTTGATCAAATATTAGTGATTTTCTTATTAGTAAATTAAGGAAGTATACAAACAACATTTGAACAAATTACTATTTGGCTCGTTTGGTACCAATGCCCACCCTTACCTTTAATTTAAATTTGGTGGGATTGATGCACTGTGTATGCCCATATATATAGCGCTCTTTGGTGACAATTAATATGTTGGGATTGGGTTAGTTTAGGGTGAAATAATACTAATCCGGTGATTAGGGATAAAAGTGGGATTAGAATAAACAATCATAAAATAGTTAAAAAATCTATCCCAAAGATCCCAAGAGGGTTAAACTAAAATATTCATCCTAATATTGGGCATGGGATAAGAGAATCAAAACCAAATCCATAAATTCTTGGATGTTGATAATTTGTAACATTTTTAATATAAATGAACGAATGACATTATTATGTAATATATTTGGTATTATCGACTAATTTTCTTATTATGTTTCTTGCTGATGTTAATGCGTAGGTCTAAAGCTAAAATGGCGGGCATGGATGCTCGCCACGGCTTGTAAATGTAGCCGTTCTATTCAAATAAATTGAATCTACCGGGGCTGACATTGAAAAGAAAAAAAAAAAGTAAAAGATGTGCAATCAAAGCAACCGGTTCCCACAAGTTGCAAAACATGTTGCACACGCACCCAATCTCGCACATCACTTGCAGAAATCATAAATCTCTAATCCCAAATTTTCTTTTTTTCAATTTCTTTGCTCATCACTTGAAATTGCATCTCTCTCTCTCTCAAATCCCTAACTTCTCTGTTCTATTTCTTTACTAATCACATAAAATCAAAGCTTCAAACAACCAATCCAATCCATCAACCCCGGTATTTTATTTGTGCACGAGAGAGAGTGGCAGAGCTGCTGCTTTCCCGACTGGCGACCATTGCTCTTGCTTCACCGTCATCTTCACTATCAGCTGTTTAGCCTCACTTGTTATAGTCATCACAGGAATCGTTCCCGTATAAGGTTAACACCAACGACTCACATTTCGATCACACTACATTTCTTTTATTTTCCATTTGTTTCTAGAGAAAATTTTGTTTTTGCCTTTTGTTTTTTTTTCTTAACTTCGTCTTTGACTTTACTGGGGTGATGTAGAGTGGAGGAAAGTTGAAGAGAGGAGAAAGAGCAAGGAAAGGAGGCGGCCTAATGAAGAAACCAGTCTCCTGATCAGTGAAAGTGGGTCTGTAGTTTTCGGTCGGTCGGTCGGATCGGTCGCTATCTGAAGAAGGGACGCTACTCTCAGCGTGTGGGAACCAGCCTTACTTGAGTACCTTACAGCTGAGGTAGTTCTTTTAGTGTTATTTTATCCTGCATGTAATTTTACATTTTGATCTTTATTTTGAGTTGGTTCAGATTAGATTGCAAAAATAAATTTGGATACTGTTTTATGATTATTTGTCTTAGGATGTTGTTTCGTTGGTAAGAAAATTGAGGAAAATAGGTCTTGATAGTTCTTGGATCTTTGGGACATTTTCAAGCTTAAATGCGAAATTTCTATCTTTTCTAGCATTATCAGTGGTTTTGTGTTATTTGTAATATATATTTTGCTTTTTATTAGATTCTTGGTATTTTTGCAATTTGGTCAATAATTTAGTTTAATTTTAAGAAAATGAAAGGAAAAGAATAGAAATTGAGTCAGACTGATTCTGAATTCTGAATACGAAGCACAACATTTACTTGGCTGCAAATGTTACACTTGACAACTTTGTGATTTTATTAGCAATTGCGATTTAAACTTACCTTGAAACAAAACTCTTATCCAATAGTGTTTAGTGCAATTTAATATCATATTTTGTAGAAATTCTAAATCTATATATGTTTACTGAAACACTTAAACAATACGAACTATCCTGCTTTCAAAATTAAGTTGAAGTAAGGTAATTATCAATGGACCTTTAGATTTGTGAGATTTTTTATGTAGGCACAACACTTGTTTTTATGAATACACAAGTAAATTGTCAAATAACTGCATCCAATTTATACTTACTAAGCTTCGGTTGTATCAAAATTCGTAAAATTGCTTTTGAATTTGAACCAAATAATGATCTAATATTGTATCACTACAAGAAAAATTAACAATAAATGACAAACATTTTATGACAAATTTTAAGAGAAGTCATTGTTTGGGTAATATCGAGTAGGTCTCCTCGAGGCCAACCCAGCTCGAGGTAAAAGACCTCGAGGTCAACCCATCTCGAGCAAAAGACCCGACCGCTAGCACAAAGACAGCTTCATTAGGCGTCAAAGCTGGTTAAGGTCGAGGAGTCCAAAGACTGGTCGAGCCCGAGCTCATTCTTCTGCTTAATATCCTCATAGCTCATCAAAGCTAGCCAAGGCCGAGGAGCCCAAAGACTGGTAGATACCCGAGCTCAGTCTTCTGCTCGAGGTCTTTAAGTCCTCCGAGCACAGCTCAGTCACGGCACAGAGGAAATGCAAGATCCAGATACAGTCGGTTCGGGACAGTCCGACCCGTTTCCCCAGCGACTCAACACGACGATCGATGCCTGACCAATGCCCCACGCGGTATGGTGTTGTCACTGTTACAGATGGCCGGCACACGCCCCCACAGTGTCATCATTTCATGCGCGCATGACCGACACTATCATGAGGCTGCGGGAACCCATGCCCACCTAACATCCCGCATTTCCAGGGTGTGCCGCAATAATCCTGGTTGTCATAGGGGGCCCAGGTACCACAGAGGCGGGAACGGCCTCCCCCGAAGAAAGATGGGCGGGAAAACAGAAGTATAAAAGAAAAATGAAAACAAAGAAAAGGGGTTCCGAAATTTTAGACAAGTTCTTCTTCTTTTTTTTCCTCTGAATTTCACATTAGTGATTCTTACCAAGAAAAGGCAAAAAGTACCCTTTGATTTCTCCGGTCTCTCAACCAACGAGGGATACAAAAAGAACAACCCGATAACTGACTTGAGCGTACGAGGGTTTTCGCCGGAAAAATATCTGGCGACCCCTGACTTTATTTCTGTGGGCGCAGGCCAAAGAGGATCGTCATTCCGACGGATAAAGAAGAATGGAAATCGAAAAGCAGTCCTGCTCCTGCTCGAGCTCGAGCAGACCGCGAGCAGGAGTTTGATTGACACTATTTGGAGGCACCCTAAAAACAGCATCAACATTTTGGCACCGTCTGTAGGGATCAGATCAAAAAGTCTGATTTTCCAACACATTCAGAGGAAACAACGCAACAATGAGAGGAAACAGCAGAAGAGGAGTAAGTCCAGAGGAATCGGTGACTTTGAGAGAAGTGGCTAATGAGGCTCAAAATAGAGAGTTTCAGGAGAGAATGGATCGGATGGAGAAACAAATGGAAATGCTGACCTCCATATTGCAAGAACTCAGGGATGGACAGAGGAAAGCATGTAATGACGCCCCTAAATCCAGCCGAGGGAACGCCCCCGTCAGGGAGCATGCGAGAGACAAAGCCCAGAGATTGAGAATATCAAATGTAGCTGGGAGGGAGGAAACGAACATGGAAGAAAGGGAGTCCCATCAGCATTTGCAGGATACAGCACCAACCTCCAGCATTTGGATCTCGGGGTATTCAATCATCCCCAAGCGTTGAGGGGACTGAAGGACGGAATCATGATGGGAAGACTGTGGTACAATTTACGGAGCCCTTCGATCCGTTCGTAGTCAGATGCGTATGAACAGGTGAAGATGGACATGGTCATCGAAGAGGAAAAGTGAACAGGGCAGTGGAACGAAGAGGAAGGAAAAAGAAGGTCCTGCCCGAGGAACGTTGACTCCCAAATTGATGAGGGACCAGGTTGCTCCCTATAATCCTTACCAGAGAGCTCCCAGCCTCGGATGATTCCCACGCTACCTCACAGGTCTCCGAGCCAAGATCACAAGGAGTATAGACGTCGCGACGACCATCCATCCCGCAACCAACCACCAAGCAGACCTACGCTGGACCACAACAGAGTTGGCCGCCCATTGCCCCCTCCGCCGAGAAGCTTCCCGAGAGATCGGGCAATACAAGTGGTAGAGCAGAGTCCCGCCTACGGGAAATACACAAAGATGAAGGTGTTACTCGAAGAGATACTCCAAGTGGCAGAGGATCGAGGACTGCTGAGCTCTCCGACACCAATAGCTAAACCAGTTGGTAAACGAGATAGGGACGGTTTTTCCGCTTCTACGGTGACCATGGCTACTCAACGTCACAGTGTCGGGACACCCAGTGGTCGAGCAGCAATCAGAGGATGATGACCGGGTCTATGACATGGAGCTAGAACCACCAGCTACCAGAGTGATATCAGGAGGACCCACAATGGCAGGGAACTCGAACAGGGCTCGAAAAAACTGCTACAGATACGCTGCTGCCGGCAAGGAAGTCTTATTCACTGCACCTGCTGCCAAGAAGGTTAAGGTGCGGCAGGTGCCCATGATGTGGACAGAAAAGGACGAGGAGGGGGTAATATACCCCCATAAGGATGCCTTGGTCGTGAAAGCAAACATTGCTAATAAGGAAATTGATCGGATATTGGTGGACTCGGGAAGCTCAGTGGACATTCTCTTCAAATCCACACTTGAGGATTTGGGAATAGCAGGTGCGAGCCTCGAGCAGACGACACTTCCTTGAAAGGATTTGGGGGAGGAAATTTGATCCCTCTGGGAATCATTAAGTTGGCTGTGACTATGGGCTCGAGGCCTTTTGAAAATAACATGATGCTCGACTTCGTGGTGGTGGATGAAGTTATCCTCTACCAAGCAATATTGGGAAGGCTGTTTATGAGAATCAGCCAATCAGTGTTGTCCACCCACTATTTGGCCCTGAAATATCGAATAAATGGGGCTGTGTGGGTTGTCAAAGGCAGCCAGAGGGTCGCGAGGAGCTGTTACGCCGTGGCAGCCAAAGAAGCGATGCAAATAACGTCATTAGACTCGAGGGGGGAGTCGAAGAATGGGAGACAAGAGCCTGCTGAAGAGTTGGAGGAAGTTAAAATACAGCTAGACGACCCTGAGAAGAAGGTCTGAATCCGCTCGGGCACTAGCGAAGAGCTGAAGAAAAGTCTAGTCGAGTGTCTGCGAGCACATTCTGATGTGTTCGCTTGGACACACGAGGACATGCCCGGGATTGACCTCGAGGTGGTGTACCACAGGCTGGCGATACGGAAGGACGCTAAGCCAGTGAGGAAGAAGAGGAGGTGCGTCAACCAAGAAAGGTATAAGGCCATAAACTGCGAGGTGGAGAAGCTGCTGAAAGCGGGATTCATAAGGGAAGTCTCTTACCCTGAATGGATTTCAAATGTGGTGTTGGTGAAGAAGGCGAGTGGGAAATGGAGAATGTGTGTGGACTTCACAGACGTGAATAAGGCTTGTCCAAAAGATAGCTTCCCATTGCCAAAGATAGACCAGCTGGTGGACTCCACGGCGGGACATGGGCTGCTTAGCTTTATGGACGCCTTCTCAGGCTATAACCAAATCCCCATGCACCGGCCAGACGAGGAGTGCACAGCCCTCAACACTAATCAGGGTCTATTTTGCTACAAGGTTATGCCTTTCGGCCTAAAGAATGCGAGGGCAACATACCAGAGATTGGTGAATAAGGTTTTCAAGCCATTGATTGGCCGAACGATGGAGGTGTATGTGGATGACATGATCACTAAATCAAAAGACGCGGAGGAGCATATAAAGTATTTAGAGGAAATCTTTGCACTCCTAAGGAAATATCGGATGAAACTCAACCCAGAGAAGTGTGCCTTTGGGGTTGGTTTGGGAAAATTCTTGGGCTTCATGGTCAGCCATAAAGGGATCGAGCAAATCCGGAAAAGATCAGAGTAATAGTGGGGATGAAGTCCCCATGTACCCTCAAGGAGATACAAAGTCTTACAGGCAAATTAGCATCCCTCAACAGATTCATATTCCGAGCCACGGATAAATGTCAAGTCTTCTTCTAGCTTAAGGCGGGATGGTGCCAAGCGTGAGCCAATTGCAGGCTCGAGCAAGATCAGCTTGCGAAAACAATGCAAAGGACAGAAGTCCCAAAGCCTAGCTTAGGGCGGGACGGTACCAAGCGTGAGCCAATTGCAGGCTCGAGCAAGATCAGCTCACTAAGACAACGCAAAGGCCAGAAGTCCCAAAGCCTAGCTTAAGGCGGGACAGTGCCAAGCGTGAGCCAATTGCAGGCCCGAGCAGAATAAGTTCACAAAAGTAACGAGGGCTAAGCATAAGCTGAATATCAACTCGAGCAGACTAGGCTCATAAGATAAATAGAGGCCTATAAGCCTAACTCACGGCAAGGCTCTGCCACGCATAAATCAAGAAATAATACAAGCAGAAAATGGCTCGGAGAAGAAAAACAAAGCCTAACACTTATAAAAATTTTTACTTGGCAAGTGCACGAAGTCAATCTCATACATAAATGTAAAACACAAGCATATACATATAGACACATAAGCAAGTTGCCCAATGTATGCTCTTTATTCATTCATTGAAGATTACAAGTACAAGAAGTAAAAAAAAAAAAAAGGGTTAGATCAATCGGCTGAGGGAGTAGGGCTAGCAAGGGGAGCTGGATCCTTAGGAGGAGCAGAAGAAGCAGCAGTAAGAGGAGCAGATGTAGCAGCAGCAGGAAGAGTAGAGGCAGCAGTAGCAGGAGGAGCAAAGTCATCGGCAGCAGGAGGAGCAGTGGCATCTGCAGCAGGAGGAGCAAGGGCCTCGGTAGGGGGAACTCTCGACCCTTGGTTTGAAGCATCGTGCTCACGCATGTACTCCGTGACACCTGCCTCGACCTTAGATAGGTCCACCTCATGGTGTTCCTTGCCCAAGGAAAACATGAGGCAGAGAGTCAACCATCTTCTAGAAACGAGAAGTCTCCTCTTCCATGTGCCTCTCGAGGGAGAACCTCTGTGTGTCCAGGTCCTTACGAGCACTGAGCAGCTCCTCTCGGATAATAAATAGCTCCCTTTCGAATTGAAGAGCCCTCGAATATGACATTGTTGCTTTATTCTCGAGAACAGAATTCTCCTCACGAAGCTTCATGTTCTCCTCTTATTACTCCTCAAGACCCCGCTTCAAGCTCTGATTTTCTGCTTGGAGCTTCCTCTGGGAATCCTGAGTTTTGGCCTTGAATCTGGTAGCGACAATGGCAGCATGATAAGAGAGGTGGTGGAAAGCGACGGCCAGCTCATCAACATCATAGGACTCCACCCCATCCAAGAACCTATCCTCCACTTGCTTGGTGAAGTCCTTGATGTAGGGATCGTCACGGTTGGGCCGCTCCTGCTCTTGTGCGCGTTCTGAGCGAGGTCGAGTCGACGCTGAAGTCCTTGGACGCTTGCGAGCTGCACCTTCCTCTGCTCGCTCTGTCTCCTAAGCTGGAGGGGCAGCTCGAACCGGCGAAGTAGGAGTATCAGTTCGAGGCCTTTTTGGAGCAGAAGAAGTGCTCGCGCTCCCCGAGGTCCTCGTAGACCTCTACATCATACCGAGCACACCACACATCTCTTCCTCCAATACCAGGCCAAACTCCACAAAATTATGTGCTGTAAGTAGCTCCCTGCACGAGCTCGCGTTGCCAAGGGCTGTGCTGACGCGTGCTTGAAGCTCTTCCCCAATCCTATAAGAGGCACCGCAGAATACTGCAGGAATAACCGAAGCAAAACAGTGAGAAAAGATGCGAGCAGAAGAACCAAAATAAGACTCGTTAGATAAGTAAACGACCTGGAGTGCAAAAATGACGAGGAATCGGACGGATCCCAGCGGAGAGAGGTGCAGCATGCCCCCAATCTCCCCCAACAAAGAAGAATTTGCCCTTCTAATTGCCACCAGAAGTGGGGAGATCAGTTATGGGCTTCTTGCCCTTTAGGCTGGAGGTGAGGTAGTACCAGCCAGCGTCTTTTGGGCTGCATTTTAATTGGTAGAGATGCTTTATCTCCTCTACCGAAGGTTCGCTCAAATTGCACCACCTCCACATCACATAGAGGCCAAACAGGACCCTCCACCCATTCGGGTTCAATTGCCCCGGGGCCAACCGAAATTTGGACAAAATACGGGCAAAATAAGGCTGAAGAGGCAGCTTGACCCCCCACCTAAAACATTCCATATGGAAGGTGGTATACCCCTGAGGAGGACGGCTGGGTATATCATCCTTACTCGGCACCCGCAGGTACACATTGTTGGTATGTGGTAGGTGCCCCTAAGCATGTCCAAATCCTGGTGTGTGGTTTCACACCTCATAGAATCAATGGGATACCCCCTACCCTCTGACTGTTGGCTGACTCTTTCCCCCTGATGCGGTTGTGTCTCCACCACAGTTAATGCCCCTTCTGAGCTAGAGTCTCTCACTGGGATTATACTAAGGGGCTCTACATCACTGGAAGAGGACGACTCCTTAGATGACATCCTAAGGGGTTGTTGGGTGTTGGTCATATTTCCTATAGTCACAGTCTACCCAGATTGGAACCGAAAAACCAAACGATTGGGGTTCAATAACTTTTTCACTGTTGTTTCTTTCCTACAATCTTCTCTCTATGTTATTTATGGAAAGCTTGAGACTCTCGATTGCTTGCTATATCACTGTCAACCTCGGGTTATCCGCATTGTCCCTATTTTGTAAGACTGCTTATCTGACCATCTGTCTAATAGTCTCTACAGACATTGCCTGCATTCCTTGATCAGCGTCATCAGAATGTTTCCTCCTTTGTTCTTGTGGTCAAACCATGATGACAAACAAACTTGCTCTGATACCAACTGATAAAACAGAAGCTTAAAGTTTGTTAAGAAAAAAACAAAAGGTTTCTTAATAATACTAATTTTATTGAAAAAAACTGAATGAATAAAACTAGGGTTTTGAGGCCCTTTTATAACAAACCTAAATATCGTGAATTTACCAAAATAGGAAAATCCGAAATATAATTTTATAATAAAATTATCCTATCTGAAATAAGAAAAGTAAAGAAAACAAAAACTAAATCTGAGTTATAGACCAAAAGATAAAAATCCTAGAATAATAAAAAAAAAAAGAAAAATTTTAAAATCTAAAAGCGACCAGGAAAGGAAAGGAAAGGAAAAATAGAAATAAATCTGAAAAGCTAAAAATGTCCAAGAAAGAAAAGGAGTTTCCAAGTTGAGCATGGACTAGCGCTTCGAAACAGTACATTGTATATCGAAAACAGGTACATGTAACCAAAGTTATGCCATTTAGAAGGTACCCTGTTGGCAATACACAACATCTTAAATCATTTAGAATAACAGGTTCTGACCTTTTTCTTAATGATAATGATGAGAGAAAGCCTCCATTGTTTAAGACATGTAGTGGAAGATTACGATGAAAATTAATTCATATATGGCTTGCACCTTCAAATCTTCTGTACACTTATTTTTTGATAATTAGAAAGTCTTGAAATGCCCTTATTTATGGCTTTTATTTACAAGCTTTTGAAGAAATGATTATGAGGTTGTAATGAGATTGGATAGTGCTCCTATTTGGGTAGATTCTTTTTATATTAATTTTGTTTTACCTTTTCTATTTTTATAATTGATTGCTTTCGATTTCGCAAAATAATTATTTTAAAATGATAGTAATATCATCCAAAATGATTTATGCAACACTAATTATTATATGATTTTTAAAATAAAAAATTTACAAATTACCAATTGAACTAAAAGAATTGAAGTACTAGTAATTTGAATTTGTTACCATAGTTAGTTTCACTTGAAAAATTAAACAAATTACAAATAATGAAATAAATTATAATTAAAATGATAAATTATTACTTGGAGTATGAAACAAATCAATTGAAATAATTTTAAAACTAAGGCAACATTTCTAATTTTTCATATTTGCTTCCTAATAAAATGGCTTAATTAGACTTAATAAATAAAAAAAAGAATATGAAAAAAAATTAATTTTAATGGATTAAAATAAATTATCACTTGAATTTTCAAGGAATAGGTTGCTATAAATAAATTCAAAGATGGAGCTAAAAAGCATCAAGAATTGTCAAGGAAACTTTGTTTATGCTTGTATTATTCTGTACGTTTTTTCAAATGTTCTCTTTTAAAATAAGTGTTTTATGATTTTTTTCATAAACAAATTTCATTCATAAACAATTGTAAATTTCAATTGATCTCATAATTTTTGTCACACGATAATTTAAAGAATAATGCCACATGTCCCAAATTTTTTATCCCAAATAACTATCCCAAATGATGTGGCATTAATCAATTAGTTGGTAAGATAATATAATTAATTTACTTTAATTTTATCAACCAATTAACGAATCCCACATTATGTGAGAGAGTTATTTGGGATAAAAAAATTTGAGATGTGTAGTATTATTGTAATTTAAAACATCCATCATGATTTGTTTTTCTAAAAGAGGTAAAACAAAATACACCTAAAAAATATTTTGCAACAAATTAGAATAGAGATTAATTCATGCATGGCATGCACCCGTCAGCTCTTCTTAGAAATACTAACTAAGCAACCCCAGAGGGGGTGAATTGGGTTTATAAAAATATTGCTAAATAAAAACTTAATCAACTCTCAATAAGGCAACTAAATTCAAAATAATCAAATTTAAAGTGTAGCAAATATAAATAGTAAGAAAAAGAGAAATTCAAACACAAGGATTTTTATGCGGTTCAGCCAACCGTGCCTACATCCATGGCTCCAAGCTCACCCGACTTGTGGTTTTCACTAAGCGTGCTTCCAAGGATTCAGCAACGCTTACACTAGATTTCTTAGGTGTCAATGAACCTTTACAACAAAAGATTAACCTCAATCTCTTAACTAAAGTGTACTTTAACACTTAAATTTAATACAACACAACTTCACTCACACTATATAATCAAATATATGAAGAATACTCAAAGTATGAACAAATTGATTACAAGAACTTAAACTTGAATTACTCTTGAATACTCAGTGATATCTATAGTTGTTCAATTTTCATTTGGATTTGAATGAATCATTTTATAGTTAGAGTTGAAAACTAGCCGTTATTGACTTTTTGAATATTAACGGTTCACCATTAACTTGTTGTCAGATTGTTGCTTTGACTCTGGACAAGTTACCGTTGGACTATTTTTCAAACAGTAGATTAGCCGTTTTAAAACATTCAGCTCACCATTAACCTATCGACTAGCTGTTTACAGGTTGTTGAACCACCTTTAACATCAACTAGATTGTGTTGCTCTTTAGACCTTAACAGTGACCTGCTAACTTCTTGTCTGCTAGCCGTTATCGTTGAACAAGATATAATGATCTCTGGACCTTATTGGCAGCCTACTAATATGTTATCGGTTAGCCATTATCTTTGAACAAGATAAGATACTCTCTGGACCGTATCGACAGCCTTGTAACTTTTTTATTGGCTATCCATTTAGCTACAGTGCAACTTTCTAAAAATTATAATTTTACCCAAATTCTTTTCAAAACTATTTTAAAGCCCAAAAATCATTTTATATATTTTTAAATAAGTTCTTTTTAGAGTTTTGAGCAAAATTAGAGGTTTTTAAAGTTTCCAATTTACTCTTTAAAAATATTCAAAAGACTTTAAGCTTTAATCAATTCAAAAACATATTTGTAATCATCAAAATCATAACTGTAAAAATTATATGTTAATAATCTCCCATTTTTTGATGATGACAAATCTTCAAGAAATGTTTTGGAAAATATCATTGAAAGATTTAAACTCCCCCTAAATATGTGCTCCCTCTAAATAACACATTTGTTTTCAAAGATTGTTTTAAAGCCGTATGTTATTAAAAGAAAAATTTGAAAACATAAGTATAAATACATACTCAAACTCACATTTTCTTGCATACTTCTTCCCTTTTATCATAAAAAAGAAATGAAAAATGTAGAAAATATTTGGAAGAATTTCGGCAGAGTTTCCTTAGAAAATCAAGTAAACCAAAATTGTGAAACCTGCTAAGAACACTTCTAATATATGTTAAAAACCATCTCAACTCCTTGCCTTTCAATAGATAATCTCAGCAAATATATACATCCCTTCATAATGAAAGAAACATCCAAAACTAATCATCCCATAAACATAACCAAGTATCCATATGACTCCATAAACATAAACAAGCATCCATATAAACCAAATGACCAATATCATGTTATCTAAAAACAAAAAATACTATAATAATAAATAAATGCAAGTAACTATATTTGTGCAAAATACATATAATGAGATACTTAAAGAAGACAAAAATCTATGGAGGCAATAATAATGACAACTCGGATGGAAGAACTACTAGAGCAGATAAGATGCGCAGCTAAAACTCAAGCTGCTGAATCTGGAATGCCTCAAACTAAGACTGGAGCTGCTGCTGCTACTAGAAAATAGTGTCAATGCGACCCTTCATATACTGCAGTAGACTATCAAAAACTACAGGCTGGTGACCAACATATCTCATTTGTAGGCTGGTCATCCTTTAGAGCTATAAAAATGTCCTCATTCTTGGAAGAAGGAATCATTGTCTATCTATTTCCCCATCTCTAAAAACTAATCACAGAAATGATCTCTCATCCTAACTTCTTTACCTCAATATGAACAGGCTCAGTAAGAAGAACTCAGAAGTGATAAAGAATTCGAGTGATGATACTTCTATAGGAAAGAGATCGGTTACTGACATTAGGGGAAGTTAACATATGACGTGTAATGGTATAGCCAAGGTTAACCTCCCAGCCCTGGATGAGAGAATCTAATAGACCTACATCAAGACGGGTTACCTCAGCATTATGTCCCTGCCTATGAGTGACCATGTGTTGCAAAATACTATGGATGATCCTAACTTGGAAGGGTAGTAGCTGTGACCTAAAAGAAATAATACAAACATTGTTCGAAAGATCACAATGTCGACGCATATTTTTAACAGCTTCTATATGATGAAATCTATCAAATTATAACTCTTTTATAGTTGTATAAAGGTCCAAACCATCAGCAGAAATCCTCAAAATTCTACATAAGTCAGTATCATGAAATAAAATACGTAGCCCCATAACTTAAGTGATCACTCAACTAAATCAAGTATCATTTATGTCCATATTAGAATAGAAGACTCTAACAAGATTTTCATAAACAGGCTCATCCACACTTAATTCCCATTGTCTTAAGATACTTGTAACATTATACCCACATATTATGCTATCCTTAAAATTATTAATGTCTACAAAATATGAGGGAGTAATAGTTTTACCCGTAAAAGAGCTTTCAAATCGCCGAGCCATGTGAGCAAGGGGAAATTGCAGTTGAGTGAAGTCTATAGAAGCATACATTAAATCAGAGCCTGGTGTAGCAAAGTGCTTGACCCTATTTCCCTTTCTAGATAAAAAACCACTACCTGTGGAGGATGAAATTTGAGTTTTTCAAAAGTAGATGTGTAAATGAGAAAATAAATCAATAGAAAGATAGAAAAGTGGTGGAAAAAGTTGTTTATGAATTTAATTTAAGCAAAAATTGAAGAAAAATGAGAGAAATTTGAAGAAGAAAGTTGCAGCAGTTCAAGGGTTTCAAAGTGGGAATTTTGTGATTTGAGTAGATATATGAGTTTTAATCACAAAAAAATGGATTTAAGAGGATTTTAAGCATACTGGAAACTTAATATGCAAGAAAAATGATAGATTATAGAAAAAGAGTGAACTGTCATCATGAGATGCAGAGAAAACAATTTAAAAGCAAGAAAAAAAGAGGAAGAAGAAGGTCACTGTACATATAAAACATGAAAACAGCGGGTGGTTGAAAAGTTATTGGCAAGCCATTAGAGTCCAGGGAGTAAAACATTTTTCAATCAAATATCAGCGAGCCATTTAATTGTTAACAGCAAGCCGTTACACTCCAATAGCTTTGTCTGTGTCAATGAGTTAGTGGTGAGCCATTTACTTAATTAGCGGTGAGCCGTTATCTTCCAACATGCTCATCTAATTACTAGAAAGTCATTTCTTGAATTAGGAATATTTTAATGGCCATTTAATGCATGATTTATGAATACAAGAATTAATTAATCATGTGAAACGCATTCAGGAAATCAAACAAATAGATTAAACATACCAGAACAATATATTAATATGCTATATTGATCATTCTAAGTTCATGCCTAATCTTTGTGAATTGCTTTTCACTAAGAGGTTTTGTAAAGATATCAGCAAATTGATTTCCAATTGAAACAAATTCAATCACAACATCTCCCTTTTGAACGTGATCTCTTAAAAAAATGATGTTAAATCTCTATGTGTTTCGTTCTAGAGTGTTGAATTGGATTCTTTGATAAGTTAATAGTACTGGTGTTGTCACATCTAATAGGAATATGATCTAGCTTAATGTCATAGTTTCTAAGTGTTGTTTTCATCTATAGTGCTTGTGCACAATAATTTCCAGCTGCAATATATTCTGTCTTAGTAGCAGAAAGTGCAACTAAATTTTGTTTCTTGCTAAACTAAGAGACTAAAGATTATTATATAAAATGACATGTACCACTAGTGCTTTTCCTATCAAATTTATACCCAGTAAAATCAGCATCAGAATAAAATGTTAAATCTATATATGTTTCTTTAGGATACCAAAGACCAAGATCAATGGTGCCAATCAAGTATAGAAAAATTCGTTAAGTAGAGCAAGGATCTGATCATACCTCGATATTTCTTGATATCAACTTGTTTACCTTTTTCATCCTTGTCTAGCTCGATAGTTGTGCTCATTGGAGTACTTTTTGCTGATCCATTTTCATAAACAAATCTTTTGAGTAAGTCATTCACATACTTAGCTTGGCATATTAAAATCCCTTCCTTATTTTATGTTCTTTGTGGTCTGAGGAAGTTCTTTAACTCTCCCATCATACTTATCTCAAATTCTTTGCTTACATAAGATGAAAATTCTTTATATAATAGCTCAATAGTAGAATCAAAGATAATATCATCAACATAAATTTAAATAAGAAGAGTATTCTTGCTCTTATACTTATGAAGAGAGTTGTATCAACTTTACCCATTAAGAAACCATTCTTTAGCAAGAAATTTATAAACCTATCAATGCTCTAGGTGCTTATTTTAACCCATACAAAGCTTTTGTCAACTTATAAGCATGATCTTAAAATTTTTCATTTTCAATCACTGAGGTTGTTTAACATAAAATTCCTCTATAATATGGCCAATTAGAAATGTACTTTTAACGTCTATTTGATATAAGATAAAATCCTTATGACATGTAAAGCAGAGCAAATGAAGCGTGTCCAAAAGTAAACCAGCCCCTCTAGCTGCCATGAAAAACACCTAATAACATCCTAATGGACTCCAATCTAGCTACATGTGTAAATGTTTCTTCAAAATCAATTCATTCTTCTTGGTTGTAGCCTTGAGCTACTAATCTAGGTTTATTTCTTACAACCACTCCCATTTCATCCATCTTGTTCCTAAACACCCATTTAGTGCCAGATTCATTATTTCTCATACATCATTTCTCTCAAATTGATTATAACTCTCCTTGCATAGCCATAATCTAAGATTCATCGTTTTCAATATCCGAGAAGGATTTTAGTTCAATTTAAGAAATGAATGCATCATATTCACATGTGTTCCTATATGATGACCTTATAGCAATTCCTCTAGAGGGATCACCTAAAATTAAATCTTTTGTATTAGAACAGACATGCCTCCACTCTTTCGAAAATGTTTGAGAAATACCTTCATTTTGTTCTGTACTTACTTCCTCTTGTTGTTCCTCATAATTTTTCGGTGGGACATCATTTTTCTTGTACTTTAATTGTCCTTTAATTGCTCTCCATATCACTCTTCATTTGCATCATTATCAATAACAACTTGCTCCGAAGAGTAGGAATTAGATTCATCGAATATAACATACATAGATTCCTCTACAACTAATAATCTTTTGTTATATATTCTATAAGCTTTGCTTGAAATTGAATATCCAAGAAAGATGCCAACATCAGATTTTGGATCAAATTTACCAAGATTATCTTTTGTGTTCAAAATAAAACATTTGCATCCAAAAAACTTGAAATAACTAATATTGAGTTTTCTATTTTTCTAAAGCTCATAGGGAGTTTTATTAAGGGAAGGTCTAATTAGTATATGATTTAAAACATAAAATGCAGTGTTGATAGCATCAGGCCAAAAATATTTAGGCAAACTATTTTCGTTTAACATGATTCTAGCATTTTCTTAAGTAAACCTATTATTTCTTTCAATAACTCTATTTTGTTGTGGAGTCCTAGGTGAAGAAAATTGATGTTCAATACCATACTCGTTGCAAAAACATTCGAATGTGTGATTTTCAAATTCTCTTCCATGATCACTTCTAATGCATATAGTCTTACAATCCTTTTTATGAAATGCTTGAAAAGCATCAGAAGCATCATCCTTATTAGCTAAGAACAATACCCATGTGATTCTCGAAAAAAACATCAACAATTACAAAGCATAGTAATTTTCATTCAAACTAAGCATACTTAAAAGGTCCAAATAAGTCCATATGAAGAAGTTGAAGTGGTTTTGAAGTAGAAATGTAATTTCTTTTTTTAAAAGAGATTTTGATTTGTTTACCAAATTGACGGCCTTACAAACTTTATCATTTTGAAAACCAATTTTAGGAAGACCTTTAACAACATCATTTTTGGAAATCTTTAAAATTAAATCCATGTTTGCATATCCTAATCTTCTATGTCATAACCAACTATCATTATTCAATGCAGACAAAGATTTATCATTTGAAGATGCACATTCAATATCAATGGTATACACATTACCACATCTATTTTCAACAAACATAATTTTACTATCACATGCATTCTCTATAACACATCTAGTTTTACCAAAAGTAATTTTATAACCTTTGTAGCATAATTGACTAATGTTAATCAAGTTGTATTTCAAATTCTCAACTAACGAGATACATTACCAATATTACTAATTCCAAGAATCTTTCTTTTTGAATTGCCTCCAAAGAAAACATCTCCACCGTTGTCGATCTTGGTAAAGCTTGAAAACCAAGCATAGTTTTCTGTCATATGTCTTGAACATCACTGTCCAAAAACCATTTATTATTATCCTTCTTCAAACCCTCATCTAGCTTGTCGAATGATTCATCCCCAAATGCCATCAAAGCTAGGCTTGACACTTCTTGAATCTCTTTATCACCACTTGATTCCTTATCACTATCATAGTAAGTACATGGAGAAGGCATTCCATCCGAATGTGTCTAGGCTTCTTACACTCATAGCAAGTACTAGGTTCCTTTTTATTCTTTTGATTCTTATAGTTTCTGAACTTCCTTCATTCATTTGTTTTCTTGTAGAATTTTATGAACCTTCTTGCCAATATAGCCATTTCCTCCTCACCTAGCTTTCTTTCCTCTTCACTTAAGTAACCACCATTAGTGTAAATTCCATATTGTAAGTATATGTTCCCATGATCCATGAAATTACATCTCTGAGCTAGTAAGGTTTTGATCATTTATATGGATCTCACTCCGTGATAACTCAAAATATATAATACATGAATGCAAGTTCATTACTTACTTAGGATTAATGTCAATTAAGCTTATTAAAGCTTATGTGAATTATGATCAATGAAATTTTTTAAACTAGATCGTAATTCAATATAGTCCAGTTCAATATACATATCACATATACATATTCACTATTTTACTCAAAGTTTCCACTTTAGTGATCGAGATAAAATCACTTGGAAGTTGAAAAGTTATAGTCTTACATAATGAAATACCCATTTTATTAATAGATGTGAACAATCTTATATTTATAAAGAACCTATAATTCATATCTTCTAGTATTGATGTCATATTCCTAATACATAAATCACAAATTTTATAAATAATGGCTAATAATATATGTACAATATGAATTATGAATAAATATTTTTTATTAAAAACTAGAAAATATTATTACAACTAATGCTTTAAGAGCATAGTAATAATACTAAATCTAACAACCTCCCGCTTACTTTAAGCTCTTAGCAAGCAAGCCCATAGTGAATGGATCTAATAAGTTTTATATTGGTGTACTCTTAGAAACCATGACTTCACCATTATGCAATTCTCATACCAAGTGTTATTTTCTCTCAATATGCTTCCTTTTCTTGTAGTATCTAGGTTTTTTCAACTGTGTGACTACCCCGTTATTTTCAAAATAAAGCGCAGTAGGCATCTTAGGACAATGAACCGCCTTAAGTTTTGTAAGGAACATTCGGAGCCATACAAATTCTTTAGCAGCTACATATTCAGCTTCCATGGTGGAGTCTATGAAACAAGATTATTTCACACTCCTCCAACTTACAGCTCCACCACCTAAAGTGAACATATAACTAGAAGTAGATCTTTGAGTATCCTTATCTCCTTGAAAACTTGAATCTGTATACAATATGAGTACAAGATCTTTGCTAGAATATAAGAAATAGGTAAAAAATTAGTGCTAAAGTGTCTATAGTCAAAATTTAACTTAAAAAGTTTAAAGATGTCATAACTGTATCCCATGATAGTGCTAACCTACTATGAAGACTTACATGTTATAGTAATTGTATCCTCAGTTGTTCTTTTATGTTTTGGATAAATCTAGTTATATTAGCTTATTTACTTATCACGTAATGTTAAAGACTCACAAGCTCTTATTTTCTTAAGGATTAAAATATCCCATATTGGCTTATAACTGATTTTAGATTTAGAATATAAACTTGAGACAGTTTTCATTTCTTGAGCTTTCTATAATGGAAGGGATCCAAATTTAACAAAATTTCCATGTGAAGGTTTTCGCTACAAATTTAATTTTTATTTGTAATATGGAAACCAACTATAAATTTCACACATTGACGATACAAAAATAGATACTAGGCATGGTAACTTCAATATAAATCATGTCCAGTAGTATCAGAACTAAAGAATAATTTAAACAAGATGAAAAATTCAGTGTGATCAATAGTGAATATGAGAAATTGCATGACATAATTTCAATGTCTACTGGCAAATTCCTTTCCAAAGTTTCAATATTTCTTCTACGAAATTTACTTTATTTTTCTGTATTTTTTTGGAGATGAAAATTTTATAATAAGTATTTGATATCATATATTTGCCAAAATTGATTTCAAAGTCAGTGTAACTTATTATGTTTAAATGAAATCCATTATTTATATTCAAATGGTATAATACTATATATACAGAAAAAAAAAAATTGTGAGACCATTTATGAATTTAGGGGGTTTATATATATATTTGATAAAATCTTGAAGGTTCTCATTATATTATATATAAAGTAACATTTGAGTTGCCTTAATAGTCTTTTCTTCGTTGATTTTAACTTTAATTTTATTGTATTCATTTGATAGTCATTTTAAAGGGTAAGGCTTACTATGATCCCATGGATTAGGCGTATGTTTGACTTTTATTTGCTAAATTTCTGAATTTTTATGGTTAAAAAAAGAAAGAAGAAGCAATATTTGAGCAAATAATTGTATGGTTCGATTAGAATCAAGTTGAGTGCAACCAAACAAAATGCCCACTCCTACATTTCAAATAAAGCCAGAGAGGGATGGGTGCACATTTCGGGTTGTCCAAGCCTTATCTACTTAACTCCTCAACCAATAAGGGATATTATCTCTAATATTTACTGTCATTTTAAGTTTTTAACTAGTCCTTATTATGTGATAAGGTAATGTGGTCTCACTTATGCAAAAGTCTAGCTCTATTATCATATAAAAGCCTGTGGGATTGATTCAAGAGTTGTAGGTTACCCAAGGCTTATATATTTAACCCTTGTTAGAGATATATCCCACATTGGCTAAGAATGAATACTGGATTAAGTATATAAAGTTTGGAAAAGCTCAATTCTTAAGCTAGCTTTTGGGTTAAGTTAGACCAATATATAGTTATCATGTCTTGACCTCGTGCACTTGAAAATTAGGAACATTTTACTTAAAAATGAGGTAATAAATAGAAATATATATATAAAAAATAAAGACTAAAGACCTGAAAAAATAATGTTTTAATTGAACCATGGGGTAGCAAATAGAATTACAAAATAAAAAACCTTAAAAATTAAAGACCAACACTAATTCTTACACTTCTATTTTTAAGGTACGTCTTACCTCAACACCAATTCTAACACTTCCATTTGATAATAAAGGGTTTATGGTATATTGTGATGCCTCTAGACAAAGATTATAATGTTTATTAATGCAACATGGGATCATAGTCGCTTATGCTTCTAGGTAACTAAAGAAATATGGAAACTACCCAATACATGACTTAGAGCTAGCAGCAATGGTGTTTACACTATACCTAATATATTACTTATACGGTGTAACATGTCAAATTTTCACTGATCATAAGAGCCTCAAGCATTTATTTACTCAGAAAGAGTTAAATTTGAGACAGACAAGGTGGATTTAGCTGACTAATGACTACAACTGCATTATTAATTATCATCCAGGTAAAGCAAATATGGTAGCTAATGTACTAAATAGAAAATCCTCCAAAATTATAGTTCATCTACGAGTGTCGTATATGCCTCTGTTGATTAAGTTGAGATCTTTGGGAGTCATGTTGAAAGCTGATAATTGTAGAGCTTTGATTGTTGATTTTTAAGTTAGGCTAACTTTGATTGACAAAGTCCATCAGATGGAAGCTTAAGACCCTTAGGTAATAAAGTTAATAGAGGATGTACAAAAGGTTTACAAGCCAATTTCATGGTAAAAGATGATAGAGTCTTAATCACAGGTAGTAGACTTTGTATTCCTAATATTAAAGATCTGCAAAACAAGATTATAAAAGAAACTCATTGTTAAGCTTATACGATGTATCTTAGTAGTACAAAAATATACCTCATTTTAAGAGATCGTTACTAATAGTAGGGCATGAAGAGAGAAATAACATAATTTATTTCTCAATACTTAGTTCATCAGTAGATTAAAGCTAATCATCAAAGACTCTCAAGGTGTTCTCATCTGATTCATATTCCTGAGTAGAAATGGGAGAATATCACCATGGATTTTATAGCAGGACTTCCTCGTACCAGAGTAGACATGATAGTGTTTGGGTAGTTGTTAATCGACTTCCAAAATTTGCTTATGTTTTACCATTCAAAATCACTTATTCGATGGACAAGTTTGGGAGTATTTATGTCATTGAGATAGTTCATTTTTATGGAGTGCCTATGTCTACTATCTTAGATTGAGATTCTTGGTTCATTTATAAGTTCTAGACGAGCTTGCAAAATGCTTTAGGCATGAGGTTGAACTTTAGTACAACTTTTCATCCACAAACTAATAGTTAGTTAGAGCATACTATTTACACCTTGGAAGATATGCTACGAGCTTGTGTTATGGAGTTTAAAGTTAGTTGGGACATTTATTTACTTTTGAAGGAGTTTGCTTACAATAATAGTTATCAAGCTAGCATCGAGATGGCAGATCTCTAATATGTTGAGATAAGGTTAGTGAGCGGAGGTTATTTTGGCCATAATTAGTTAAAGATACCAATGAGAAGAGCTATGTAGACATGTGTAGGTGGGAACTTGAATTCGAAGTTGATAGTAGAGTTTTTATATAGATATATCCTTAGAAAGGGGTACATTGATTTGGAAACCGTGGCGTTGTATGAGATTGTAGAGAGCATTGGTCTATTAGCTTATTGATTGGGCCATACGTGTTTTATATCTCAATGCTCTGAAGGTACATGTATAATCCAAGTCAAGTGTTATCGACGCACCATTCAATTGAAAGAAGATTTTACTTACGAGCAGGAGTCAGTAAAGATACTAAAGGGAGAAACACCAAGTCTTACGCTCTAAAATCATTCATTTAGTAAAAGTGTTGGGACTATGAGGACTTAATGCAAGCTTAATATCCCCACTTGTTCTCACCAGATGTGTAAATTTTGACGACAATATTTTTTATAAGTAGGGAAGATTGTAACATATGCTTTTTTTTTTAAATCCAATTAAGTGTATTATTTTATTTTCCTTCTTTCATTTAAATTTTAAAAATTTATTAGACTTATTACAACTGTAACAGGTAAATTTAACCCGACTTGATTAATTGACAAAAATAAATGGATATGGGTAATAAAATTTGACATGTTTATTAAATGGATCATATTTGAAATAGTTTAAACCTATCACCACACAAAATCAAGACAACTCAAAAATGATTTAATTGTAATGTTGTCAAATTTTATTTCAACACTTGGGTCTGCCATTAGCTTAATTTGTATTAAACTAAAAAAAATAAAAGAAGCTGGGTTTTATAAATCAGGAGAGGAAGAGAGAGAGAGAGAGAGAAGTTAAAATCAAGTTTACCCAAACCCAACCCATGCGTGAACCTGACTTGACCACCATTCACATTTTCCACTGCATCACTGAGCATGGAAGGTACCAAACGAAAGCCTAAGATTTGGCAATCACTTTCTCATGCCACCACATGAGTTTTGTTCCTTATGTCACCATCTTCAATCTTTGACCATCCACCATCACCAAGCAATTTCATTTGCTGTCAATCGGCCATTTGAGGATTCACAGCTAACGAGCTTGATTTTACCATTATTGCTCTGTAATTTCTTGGTCACTATTGCTTAAATTTCAGTCATCGTTGACTGGCGAGGGCATTTTGGTAATTTTGTACTTCGTAGGTAATTTTGGTAAATTTCGAGTTGTAGATATTTTAGTAAATTTTGAAGTTGAGGATGATTTAGTAGTTTATGATTTAGAGATTTTGAGGGCAATTCAGTAAATTTTTATTTATGAGGTATTGTAGTAATTTACAGATGCAATGGTATTTTGGTAGTTTTATGAACACAGGAGTTATATATTGTGGATAAATGTTGTTTCATTCTATATTGTGTAAAGTTAGTTATATTTCACATTTATGGAATTATGTTGTTTAATTAATTTAGGAGGAACCGCGAATGTGAACCAATTCGTGGACATTAACGATACCTAAGTTTGGACTTTGTCACTGTGAATGGCATATACAAAATCTATTTTTATAGTTTATTATGATAGCGAAGCATGTTTATGAAATAAATATTTTAAATAGTCAAATTTAATTATTTTCTCTAAATGGATTTTATTCACATATTTATATTTTATTAAAATGTGTATGGCTAATGGTTTTCCGTATCGACTTTATGGCTAATGGTTTTCCGTATCGACTTTGAATAAAGCATAATAGTATTTTGAAGACAAGAAAAGTATAGTTAAATGTGTTAATCAAAAGGAAAGTATATTTAAAGGATAACTAAAAGTATATGAATATGAGGCCTTTGGGGCCCGTCTGAACGCACATAGAGGCTTTGGGTCATGTCTTTAAACGCTTTAGCCTTTTAGGGACATATGCATGCAGTATCATGATAATAGAGATACATTTACTGAGTTATATATGATGTAGAGGCTTTTATGAAGTGTTATGATTTCCTTAAATTTGTGTGGTATCATGTATTATTTTTTTGTCAAAAAATTATTTAAAATTTATTAAGTTATTTAAGATTTTATGATAATTTGATGAAATTATTTAATGAAAAGATTAATTTATTTTAAGTAAGTTTATTTCAAAAACTACTATACACTCATTGAGCCTACTGAATTCTTTACTCATCATGTTTTATTATATTCTTCCCCTCCTCCACTATTAGAAAAATAGTCTTCATTGATACCATTTTGGTGTTTGCAATATGTTTCACTAACACAGAATTTTAATGTCAGCATAGCCTATGCTAGTGTCATGCTGACACTAGAAAATAGTGTTAGTGATTTTATGTCACTATAGTATCAAAACCATATACAATGTTTATTCGATATTACATGCATAGTTATGAGACTTATGAGCTAAAATTTTTGGTATAAGATCGTATGATTAACTGGATTGTAATCTCGGATGAGTTCGCATCATATTTAACAAAGCACACATGAACATTCTACTGTATTTTCTTTTTTGAGGTTTAGCAAAGTTAATGTTCACCAAAAATCTCATAAATTATTCTAGGACTATGTCAAAATCAAGCACCAGAATTTACTCTTAAGACAAGAATCACACACTATATAAAACACAAGTAACACCTTACTCATTATTATAAGATAGTAGGACAGCTGATTGGCCATACGAGCATCACCACCATATATATTTCAAGCAACAATCTATATCAGAGTGCTTAATGGATATCCTAGGGCAGTAAGAACTATTCCAACCTCCTTTGGAGTTGGGGGTAGTAATCTTTGTTTCTCTATTCCTTAGAATCAATTTCCTTTACTTTCCAATAGGTAGTTTTTCTCTACTAAGTTTAAAACCAAGTTAAAATAAATAACATGCATCAAGTAACATAAACAATTAATTAAGTGATGAAGCATCAAACTGAGCATTTAAATCATCACATAGTCAACTCAGACCTTATTTTCTTAGTCCATTTGCCTCAACAAGAGGCAAATCATAGGTGTATCCATTAAAGGCAAGCATGTCCTTCTTATAACGCATATGCAGTGCAATATAAGGACCATAAGACCTCATCTAATCCACTAACAACTACAATGAAATAAAATTTTCCCATATCTAGTTGCATAGGTCTCAAGAAATATAGCACTAAAAAAAATGAAAATTTAGGACTGATTATTTACTTAATTTCCTCATTGCCTTAATTTGAGAGACAAAACGAAGGGATTCATAGCCAGCATGACAATACAGCTTCTGAATATTCAGAGGTAGAGTATTATTTGTTAGAAGAGAATCAAATTAGGCAGCTCGTATAATCTATAAAGATTCATATGAATATCACAATGATTACATTTGGAATTCTATGCAAATCGAAACCTGGTGAAGAATTTATAAATACCCCTTATAGTCTTCCCACATGCTAACTACCTCTCTCTAGTAGTAATCCATACCAAACTAGCTTACGAAATGTATAACTACTCTGGCAGCTGTATTGAGCTTCATATGAAGATTTTTTATAACTTTCACATCATTAGAAGAGTTAATAAAATTACCCTCATAAAAGACATCAGGAATGTTGTTGCGGGCAAAAAAAGTAGAAAATAGACCATATATTTCAATTGTTAAGAAATTAATGCAGAGACAAATAGCTAACTTAAAAAATGGGAAAGGGAGGAACTTAGAATCTCGCCAAAATGATCATTTATCAAGGTCTGGAATTAAAAGAGTGGCATTTATAAAATGAGTGACTGTACCCTGTCACATATCTACAACTCAAACATTTAGACTATAACTCAGCTCTCAATAATAGCCATAAAATATTTTTAACAAAGCATTTTACACTAAGCAAGAGAAAACATAAAAACATATATATATTAGAAAAACTATATTTTTTATGGTTATTAAACCAAACACTAAAAGACGCACCAATCAACTAAACTAACATCTTTTGCATTTAAAATTATCTAAAATTCTATCAATAGAAGGAGGAAATATAGCATCTGATGATGTTTCTAATGAATCTTCTATACATTTTCCATATTGATTAAATATTGTATCCAAGAGAAGTAAGGTTCAAAATCTAAACAAAAACTTCAAAATCAGTAAAATCAAACCACGAATAAGCTTCAAAATTTAACTAAATCATTACCAAAGCTAACTTTTTGGCAAATCTCACTGAAATACTAAACAGAGCTAATCTTTATTTTGATCAAATTAAGTTATTCACTTTAACTTATTAAATAAGAGATAAAAAATAACAATATGAAAAAATACCTAGGGTGTTCATTTGACAAAAAATCCAGTAATGCAAAAAGGGCTAGGATTCCTTTAATAACAATAGAAACACGATAGGTACAGGCTTGAATTTGTCCATCAAAAGAAAATAGCACGGCGTGGTAAGGTGGTTTGATCCAAAATAATGGCAGAGAGAATAGGGGACAATGATGTAAATCAAATGGAAATCATCGGTGAGTCAATGACTAGCCAGTACGATAGTGAGAACAACCAAATTCAGAGGGGAATTTTAGTTAGACCTTCAAGTTATCCAAGCTTTTTTGCTTTTTTATCTATAATTTTCGAGGCTATGTGTTTTTTTCCCTTGTGGTTTCTATAAATTTGATATAGAGTTTTGTTTTAGTCAGTTTTATGGGTTGTAGAGATGCGATTGTGTGAAGAGAGGGAAAGTGAGGAGTAAAAAATTTCAAGTGTTTCTAAATTCTACTCAGTTTAGATTTGGAAAAATAAAAATTCATTAAAAATAAAATTGAAAATACATATGTTAGTATCAATCTAGGTATATGATACCACAGTATCAATAGTCATTGATTGTAATAACTTAAAGGCGCTAAAAATGATTTAAGTTATCAAATACTGATAATTTTTTATTCAATATGAGCAACTTAGTATCAAGAAAGTCATTTATCGAGTAGTACCCCCCTCCCAACAAGAGATTTATAGGTACAACAGTCGACCTAGTAACAATAGCTATTTTGAAATTAAGGACATGTAATGGTCTAAGAGTCATAGATGTTTTTGTTAAGATATTTCAAGATTGTATAATCTGTTATATTTTGGTGATTAAGGATAATGTAACGTATTTTGACATTAGATGTTTGGGTGACTTTTGGTATTTCGGTTGAGAATGGTGGGTTGATGAAATGGTTGAATATTGAATTATTTTGGGAGTGTCTGCTTTAAAAATTTGCAGGTTGGGAATGTTATATTTATAGGGGCTGCTGAATTTTTGTAGAATTCTCATTAATAACTTTAATATCAGTCGAGTTAAATGTATCTAGAAAGACTCGGCTCGTGGAGTTGGGGGTGGTCATTTCAGCACCACACGACTGTAAAATATACAAACTTATTAAACGAAAATGCAATGCAGTTTTAGACATGAAATGATGAAGATATTACGGAAACCAAAGAATTTAACAAGCTTGCAGTAAATTCTCTCATCTAAAACACCATTGTAATAATTTATCCCATAAGTATTAAGCAACCATCCATAAAAAAGGACAAAGGTCTGTCACAATAAACATTATTGTGTAATAGAGAAGTTTACAATTGCGTTATGAGATTATTCGGATTTGTATTCTTTCAAAGCGATGGAGATTGCCTTGTCACACTTATAATCTCTCCCTCTAATGGGTTAACTTAATTTTATTCTTTTAATGAAATGACTAATATCAAGTGTCCTGCGATGGTGATTAGTTTATGCTTAGCTAAATTCTCTTTAATCACTCCTTTGCCAGTTAAGCATATGAAAAAATTGATCATAAAAATTAAAATTAAAGAGACTGCAATTAAATAAGAAAAACAGAAAAATAGCGTAAAAACACTAGATTCTTAAACGCATAGTACATACTTGAAGCTACACTGGATTACATACGTATCCATGTCCAGCATGGACTCCTTTTATTTATTATTTAATTTATACTTTATGCGTAGCTTCAGTAAGTAGTGAGGGCCATATCAATCGTCGTCAAGGTCACGCTCATCACTACTCTCATCATCTGAATAACGACGAGTGTTCTTCTTCAACCGGCCATTAATTTTCTTTTTCACACTACCTGCATGCTGACTGCCATGGTAGTCAGTATTAGCAGTAGTGTTCTTGTTCTTACTGCCATGGACACCACCGAAGGTTCCAATCTGGGGTCCGGCATTATTGATGTCGGATTGGCCTTTACGTGCAATGCGTTGTCGCTGGGCCATTGTAAACAATGGAAATATGGTTGGGGTTTTTCTTTAGGTTTGTTTTGTTTGCCTGGTGATCAAATTGAGTTTGGAAACATACATATAAAAGCAACGTGGAAGTGGGATTCCCTACTTTAGTTCTATCATCTTTGAATTTGATTCTGCATTTGGATAATGATGGCCACTTATTCGAAGCTAGCATTAATTTGATTCTGCAATTGGATAATGATAGTCACTTATTCGGAGCTATCATTAATTTGATCGAATGTGTTATGAAAATTTCTTAAAGTAATTTTTTATTATGATTCTAAAAATAAGTAAAGTAATTATTCTTTCGCGACTGTGATTAGATAATGGATTCAATTCAGCTACAAGTCAGAATTTTAGTCTGTTTCAACCAAGTTATCTTGCCTTCGATTACAATGTTTTGGGTGGATAATTGATACCACCGCTCAAGCCTCAAGCATATGCTTGAGATCTTGACTATTAAGTGGAGGAGCCAAAATTCATTTAAAATCTAGAAGTCACTAAATTCTTCTTTATCTTCAAGCTTCCAAATCGGTACCAACAACAGGCACTCGACTCTGAAATCAGCTTTTGGTTGATAAGAAAATAGAGCAAACTAAAAGAAAAATGTTGTTTTGAGTCCAGAGAGTCTCTGTCTCACCATATTCATGAGAGAGAGGATGTTAAATTCCTTTCAGTTAATTCAAGGCCTCTGTTTATAGGCACTTTCAGCTGGAGGGAGATTAAATCTCTGGAGTTCTTTTGTTTTTGGAATAATCTGTTCTTTTCCGCTGATTTATTAATTTACTTACAATTCTTGTTTACTAAAGATTTTTCGTCATGCTAATAACGTAACAACACATCAGATAAACACATGAGCAAAATCAGTACCCATCAAAATAAATGTTTTAAATATGACAAACATATAGATATTTTTTTTATTTTAGTTCATTTAGAAGCCTAGTTTACTTATCTCTTGGCATCCATAAGTAACAAAACATATTGATATTATTGCCCTAAAATTAATAAGAAAAATCTCATAAGATATAATTAACTCATATTTATAACTTAAATGTCAAATTTCTCATTTTAAATATCTCATAAACTCAACCTCAAATAATCTCAATATCCGGTCTCAAAACAAAGCAACCGATGTTCTCTAATTTTTAAGAAATTATTATCTAATTGAAAAAAATCTCAAAATTTACAAAGCACCTGTGACATATTGAAAATTCATTAGTAAAAATTTCACAGTTTAATTCGCTAAAAAACTATTGAAAATAATTTACATTTTAGTCATCATCAAATCTATCAAACAATGTTATGTTTTGAACATACTTGCTTTAAAAATATAAAAAAGTTTCTCGTTTTGTCATAAAATCATGAAAATTTCTAGAATTACAATAGAAATGTATATAATTCATTGATCCAAATTTCATAATTTTTGATGAAGTTTGGCAATGATAAAATAATTTCAGAATTCTTGCTCTTAACTAAAAGCAAAAATATCTAGATTCTCATACTTGGGTTTAAAAAATCGTAATAAGCTAAATTCTTAACCAATTACCTCAAAAGAATTTTCAACACATTTTTGAATGTCTAATTTAACATATTAAAAAATATAGAATTAAAATCAATTTGTATTAATTATTATGATTTTTGAAATAACTTAATGGTAGTATATTTTCTAAAAAATCTTAAATTTCTACTTCTACTACTATTATCTAGTAATGCTTCTCCATCTTTGTAACAATTAACAAAGGTCAAGAATTGAAATTTATTTTCAATCTTCTCTCTTATTTTGCTCATGGCTTATAAAAAATAGTTTCTTCTGCTTCTCTTCTTCTTTCCTTTTCTCTCTTTCCTCCCTTCTTCTCTTTCTTTTCTTTCTTCCTTCTTTCTTTCTTCTTTCTTTCTTTATTCTTTCTTCTTTCTTTCTTTATTTGTCTTAGCTGACCTCTCTTTCTCTCTCTCTTTAATTTTCTTTTTAATATTTATCACACTCAAAAATGAAAATGGGTTAGGTTTATCACACTTACAAATTGAAAGTGGGTTTTATACTTTACTAATTGAAAATGTGTTCTTTGTGAGTGCAGGTCGGAGGAAACCATTGTTCCAGTAAATAGGGGAAGGAGTGGAATGGCGAGGAATCCTGCTCGAGTATCCTGCGAGCAGAACTCTAGAGCCTTATTTGGGAGCGAGCCGAAAACTGCAACAACATTTTTTGGCGCCGTCTGTGGGGATCAGTTCGAAAAGCCTGACTTCCTAATACATTCCAAAAAAGATAACACAATAATGAGAGGAAATAGCAGGAGAGGAGTAAGCCCGGAGGAGTCGGTGACTTTAAGGGAGGTGGCTAATGAGGCCTGAGACAGGGAAATTCAGGAGATGATGGATCGGATGGAGAGGCAAATGGAGACGCTGACGTCTATCCTGCAGGAACTCAAGGAGGGATAGAGGAAAGCAAACAACGACGTCCCTGAGTCCAGCCGCGGGAACGCCTCCGCCTGGGAACAGGTGGGAGAGGAAGCCCAGAAGCAAAAAACACCAAATATTACCGGAAGGGAGGAGACGAACCTGGAGGAAAGAGAATCCCGCCAACATTTGCAAGATACGGCACCTACCTCCCGCATGGAGGAATTAGAGGGAGAAGTGCGCAGGTTGGCACAGGCTATGCAGGGCCTCTGGGGAAGCAGGAAAACCCCGAGCTGGAGGATAATGCTGGACAGTGAATCCCCACTCTTAGTGGAGATCATGAGCGTCACAATCCCCGGGATTTCCACTTCCCAGATTTGAGGTTCTCGGGGAAGAGTGACCCGTTGGTGCATATAGAACAATTTAACGACATGACCAGAGTACAGGGCCTAACGGCTGCCCAAAGATGCAGGGCCTTCCCTCTTACTTTGGAGGGGAGGGCAAGAGAATGGTACTGCAAATTACCGCAGGGAAGCATTCTGAGCTTCGAGCAGATATGCAGGGAATTTGCAGAGCAGTTTCGGGGCGCGGTGGCCCCCGAAGATGACATAATAGAGTTGGCGGAGATAAAACAGAGGGAGGGGGAGTCGCTCCAGGAGTTTGTCAAAAGATACCACCGGTCGGTCCTAGATCTTGGGGCATTCAATCACCCCCAGGCGCTGAAGGGACTAAAGGATGAGGTCAGGATGGGGAGGCTATGGTACAACTTGCGGAATCCTTTGATTCGTTCTTATTCTGATGCGTATGAGCAGGTGAAGATGGGCATGGTTATTGAGGAAGAAAAGGCCGCAAAGTTGAGAAGTGAGCAGGACAGCGGAGCAAAACGAAAAGAAAAGAGAGAGCCTGCTCGGGGGACATTGACTTCTAGAGTAATAAGGGAACGGGTTGCTCCCTATAACCCTTATCAGAGGGCTCCGAGCCACGATTGGCTCTCGCTCCACCTCGCGGGTCCCCAAGTCATGAATACAGAGAGTACCAGCAGTACGGCGGCAACTCGCCCCGCAACCTACCCGTAAGCAGGCCCGTGCAAGGTAATAGCAGAACTGATCGCCCGTTACCCCTACGCCCAAAATGCTTCCCTCGGGATAGGGCGGTACAGATGGTTGAACAAAGCCCTGCCTACAGACAGTACACCCTATTGAAGGTGCCGTTGGAGGAGATATTCTAAGTAGCAGAGGAACGAGGGTTGCTAAGCCCCCCGACACCAATGTCTAAGTCGGCCAGTAGAAGAGATAGGGGGCAGTTTTGCCGATTCCACGATGACCACGGCTACTCGACGTCGCAATGCCGAGATTTGAAGAACCAGGTGGAAGACTTAGTTAGAAATTGGTATTTAGATGAGTTTATTGATGGGGGTCATCCGATAGTCGAGCAGCAGCCGGAGGATGATGATCGAGCCTGTGGCATGAACATCAAACCACCCGCTACGAGGGTGATAGCAGGGGGACCCATGATGGCGGGAAATTCGAATAGGGCCTGAAAGAACTATTGCAGATACGCTTCTGCTGGCTGGGAAGTCTTACTCGCCGTGCCTGCTGCAAAAAAGGCTAAAGTGCGGCAAGTGCCCATCATGTGGACGAAAGAGGATAAGGAAGGGGTGCTGTACCCCCACGAGGATGCCTTGGTTGTGAAGGAAAATGTTGCCAATAAGGAAGTTCAACAAAATATTGGTGGACTCAGGGAGTTCAGCAGACATTCTCTTCAAGTCCACGGTCGATGATTTGGGGATAGCAGATATAAGCCTCAAATAGACGAGCACCTCCCTGAAAGGGTTCGGGGGAGGAAGGTTAGCCCTTCTGGGAATCATCAAACTGGCTACGACTATGGGTTCGATGCCTTTTGAAAAGAACATGATGCTAGATTTCGTGGTGGTGGATGAAGTCAGCCCCTATCAAGCAATACTGGGAAGGCCCTTCATGAGGATCAGCCAGTCGGTGTTATCCACCCATTACTTAGCCTTAAAATATCGAGTGAATGGGGCCGTAGAAGTTGTCAAGGGCAATCAGAGGGTCGCGAGGAGTTGCTACACTATGGCAGCGAAGGAAACGATGCAAATAACATCGTTGGACTCAAGGTGAGAATCGAAGAATAGGAGACAGGAGCCCGCCGAGGAGCTAGAGGAAATTAAAATAAGATCGGACGACCATGAGAAGAAGTTTGGGATTGGCTCGGGCATTAGCGGGCCGTTGAGGGAAAATCTGGTCAAATGTTTGTGAGCACACTCTGATGTGTTCGCCTGGACACACGAGGATATGCCCGAAATTGACCTAAAAGTGGCGTGCCATAGGCTGACGATACGGAAGGACGCGAAGTCGGTGAGGCAGAAGACGAGATGCGTCAACCAGGAAATGTATGAGGCCATGAACTGCGAGGTAGGATTCATAAGGGAAGTCACCTACCCTCAATGGATCTCAAATGTGGTATTGGTAAAGAAGGCAAGTGGGAAGTGGAGAATGTGCGTGGACTTCACAGATGTGAATAAAGCTTGTCCGAAAGACAGCTTCCCATTGCCGAAGCTAGACCAACTGGTGGATTCCACAATGGGACACGGCCTGCTCAGCTTCATAGATGCTTTCTCAGGTTGCAACCAAATTCCTATGTACCGGGCGGATAAAGAATGCATGGCCTTTATCACCAACCAGGGCCTATTTTGCTACAAGGTTATGCCCTTCGGCCTAAAAAATGTGGGGGTGACCTACTAAAGGCTAGTAAACAAGATTTTCAAGCCACTGATCGGCTACACGATGGAAATTTATGTGGACGATATGATCACTAAGTCCAAAGACGCGGAGGAACATGTGAAACATTTGGAGGAAACCTTCGCGCTCCTAAGGAAATATCGGATGAAACTTAATCTAGAGAAGTGTGCCTTTGGACTTGGCTCGGGAAAATTCTTGGGCTTCATGGTCAGTTATAGAGGAATCGAAGCCAATCCAGAAAATATAAGAGCAGTAGTAGAGATGAGGTCCCCGCTTACTCTTGAGGGGATACAAAACCTTACTCGAAAACTGGCATCTCTCAATAGATTCATCTCCCGGGCAACAGACAAATGCCAAGTCTTCTTCCAGGAAATGAGAAAAGGGAGAAAGATAAAGTGAACACCGAAATGTGAAGCGGCATTTCAGCAGCTGAAGGAAGATTTGCTGAGAGCCCCGCTGCTGTTGACACAGCGAGCAGGAGACGTTCTGTATTTATACTTGGCAGAGTCACAATGGGCAACGAGCTCGGTTTTGGTAAGGGAAGAATCGGTGGTGCAGTACCCCGTATATTACACGAGCAGAGCTTTGTTGGGAGTAGAAACTCGGTATCCACCGAGTTTGAGGTGGGCCCTGGCCCTAGTGACGGCAGCACGGAAGCTGAGACCTTTCTTGAAGCACACTCGGTGATAGTTTTGACAAACCAGCCACTCAGGAAGATTTTACACAAGTCGGAGACTTCCGGTAGGTTGGTAAAGTGGTCGATAGGGCTCAGTGAGTTTGACATCAGCTATCACCCCCAAACGACAATACGGGCACAGTCCTTAGCGGACTTTGTAGTCGAATGTACGGAGAGGGACGAAGAAGCGGACAGCGAACACCCAGTAGGCCCCCTCGCCTCGAGCAACGCATGGACAGCCACAGTAAATGGGTTATGTGGGGATCAAGGAGCAGGAGCAGGGATTGTACTTCTCAGTCCTGAAGGAGTAGAGGTACAGTACTTCGTAAAGCTCAAATTTAAGCCACAAATAACCAGGCCGAGTACGAGGTTGTAATAGCGGGATTGAAACTCGCCCTGGTAGTAAATGTAGAAGAAGTGAAGCTTCAGACAGACTCTCAGCTAGTGGCAAATCACCTCAACGAAAGCTTCCAAACAAAAGGAGAAAAAATAGAGGCTTATGTTCGGAAAGTGAGGTAACTGATAGAGAAATTCAGGATGGTCGAAGTGGAATAGATCGCAAGAGGAAAGAAATTTCGAGTTGACATGATAGCGAGAATGGCCGCTATATCCGACCCCAAAATTCTAAAGTCTATCCCGTTGGAGATCAAAACCTGCTCAAGCATCGAGTAAGAGGATGAAGTGATGAGCTTAACATCGAGCAACACCTGGATGGATTCGATTGTCTCTTATCTCAAAGAGGGAACGTTACCTACCGATAAGAAGCAGGCAAGGAAGCTAAAATGTCAGGCGGCCAGGTACATGCTAATCGATGGAGTATTATACAGGAGAGGATACACCCTCCTACTGCTGCGGTGTCTTGACAAAGAGGAAGCTGATTATGTCCTCCGAGAAATACACGAAGGGATTTGCTGGAACCACTCCGGTGCGAGGTCTCTATCTTTCAAGGCCTTAAGACAGGGATACTTCTAACCCCGAATGTACTAGGATGCGCAAGAGAAAACCAAGAGCTGCAAGAACTGTCAAAGCTTTGTCAACTACGTGGCCCAACCACCTAAGAACCTCACAGTAATGAACTTGCCATGGCCATTTCTCAATGGGGGATCGACTTAATTAGGCCGCTACTAAAAGGAAGAGCGTCCACAACACACGCCGTTGTGGCAATTGATTATTTCACCAAATGGGTCGAAGTGGAATCCTTGAGCAGTATTACGGAAAACAGAACCATTGACTTCATTTAGAAAAATGTGATTTGCAAATATGAGATCACCCACGGACTGTTTACAGACAACGGGAGGCAGTTTGACAACTACAAGTCCAGGGACTTCTGCAAGAACATGGGAATAGAGCTAAAGTTCTGCTCACTATCACACCCGCAGGCCAACGGGCAAGTGGAAGCCTTAAACAAGACTATAAAGAGCCTCCTGAAGACCAGACTCGGCGAGCAGAAGGGAGCTTGTGTTGATGAACTACCTGGCGTCTTGTGGGCTTATAGGACCACGCACAAAACTGCCATGGGGGAAACCTTCTTTTCCTTGGCATTTAGGCATGAAAGAGAGGTCCCTGCTGAAGTAGGGATGGGAACACATCGAACGGAACACTTCAACGAAAAGCAAAACGATGAGTAGATGTGTGCAAGTTTGGACTTACTGGAAGAAAAAAGGGAAAGGTCCGCGGCAAAGATAGCAGAATACCAGCAGAGAGTGGCTCGCTATTACAACCGGAATGTACACATCCGCCGGTTTCATGTGGGCGATTGGGTGCTTAGAAGGGTGAATCAGAATACCAAGGACCCCAGGCAAGGGTGTTGGGCTCAAACTAGCAAGGGCCGTATAGGGTCTCTCAAATAGCCGGCCCGGGAGCATACAGGTTGACCTACCCAGATGGACGGGAAGTCAAGAAGCCGTGGAACACACAACATTTAATGAAGTATTTCCAGTAAGTCTCCTTGTAACGTGAGCCTCAATACTTGACTTTATTAAGCTTTTCCTTAAGTATGAAGGGTGTAAAACCCTATACATAAATAAATGTGAAGACGAACACTCCCAATAATAAGTCAACATGATCAAATTGGAGGTTATAAAAACACAAAGGCCAAAAGTCTCAAAGCCAAACTTACGGCAAGACGGTGCCAAGTGTGAGCCAAAAGCAGGCTCGAGCAGAATAAGCTCACGAAGGAACGCAAAGGCCAGAAGTCTCAAAGCCTAACTTAAGGCGAGACTGTGCCAAGCGTGAGCCAAAAGCAGGCTCGAGCAGAATAAGCTCGCTAAGGAACGCAAAGGCCAGAAGTCTCAAAGCCTTACTAAAGGCGAGACGGTGCCAAGCATGAGCCAAAAGCATGCTCTAGCACAATAAGCCCCCCCAAAGAAATGCAAAAGGCCAGAAGTCTCTAAACCTAATTTAGGGCGAGACAGTGCGAAGCATAAGCCGAGTGAGGGCTCGACCAAAATAGGGTCGAAGAAGAAAAATAATGACATAAAAACTGTTAAAGGTTGCTTAGCAAAGGCCTGAAGTTTACCTCATAGAAAATTGTAAGATAAAATAATACAAACACAAGGGCAAATTAACAAATGCATGTCTTTTATTTATTCATCACAGAGTACAAGTACAAAATAAAAAAAAAATTCAAGGAGCTGGAGCATTTGGGCTAGCAGTGGGGGCTGGGTCCTCGAAGGATGGAGCACCTTCCATGACGGCAGCAGCAGTAGAGGAGATCTCAGCGGTAGGAGGAGCAGCTTCTCCCGACCCTACAGGGTCCTGAGTAGGGGCGTCCCTTGGCTCTTGGTTCTAAGCATCGTGCTCAAGCATGTACGCATCCACGCCTGCCTCGAGCTTAGACATATCCAGGTCGGGATATTCCTTGCCCAGGATAGACATGAGGCATTCATAGCTGAAGGTCACCCCGTTGTTATATTCTACCGCAAGCTTGCCTTCCAGGGAGTCCATCTTCCTTTGAAGACGGGAAGCCTCTGCCTCCAAGGTCTTCTCAAAGGAAAACCTCCTCATCCTTCTGCTCAAGACTCTATCTCAAACTCTAATTTTCTGCCCTGACCTTCCTCTCGGAGTCCAGAGTCTTGGTCTTGAAGGCGGTGGCAGCGGCCGTAACACAGGACGAGAGGCGGTGGAGCATGCTAACCAGATCATTAGCATTGAAAGCCTCCAATCCCTCTAAGAACTTCTCCTCCATTTGCCTGGCAAAATCCTTGACGTAGGGGTCGGCAACTTCAGGCTGCTTTTACTCCTGGGAGCGTCCTGCTGGGGACAGGCTGGAACGACAGTCCTCGAGCTTCGTCGGTCACCCCTTCTGTTGACCACTCGCCCTCTCGGCAGGAGGTGCAACCCTGATTGGTGAGGCGGTAGTGTCAACTCGAGACCACTTAGGAGGAGTGGAGGAGCTGCTCGGACGATCCACGGTAGTCAGGGGCCTCTTCAGTCGAGAGAGAATACCGCTCATATCCTCTTGAGAAGCGAGGCCGAACTCAACGAGATTGTGAATTGAAAGTAGCTCCCGGCACGAGCTCTCGTTGTGAAGAGTAGTATTTACACGCGATTGAAGCTCTTCCCCAATCAGATAAGACGTGCTCCAAGGTACTACAACAATAGCGAAGAAAAAGTGTTGAGAAAAAGTGTGAGCAGGAAAATTAAAATAAAAATGCAGTGAACAGTAGATGACCTAGAGTGCAGAAATGAGAGGGAATTAGAGGAACCCCCTCAGAGGCAGAAGATGCTCGCCCCCAATCTCCCCTGGCAAAGAAAAACTTGCCCTTCCAGTTGACATTGGAGGTGGGGAGGTTGGTGATAGGTTTCTTGCCCTTCAGATTGGAAGTGAGATAATAGCAGCTTGCGTCCTTGGGACTGCTCTTCAATTGGTAGAGGTGCTTTATCTCCTCTGCCGATGGCTCACCCAAATTGCACCACCTCCACAAAGCATATAACCCAGACAGAACCCTCCATCTATTGGGATTCAACTGCCCTGAGGCTAAACATAGTCTGGACAGGACTCGGACAAAGTAAGGTTAAAGAGGCAACCTAACGCCCCACTTGAAATACTCCAAATAAAGGGTGACATACCCCCAGGAAGGGTGACTGGGCATGTCACCTTTGCTAGGCACACGCAGGTCCATGCTGGCTGGAATACGGTACGTGTCCCTGAGTTAGTCTAGGTTCGGGTGTGAAGTCTCACACCTCATAATGTCAATGGAGAATCACCCACCTCTGACCTCTGACTAACCCTCCCCCCTTGTTGCGGACGGGTCTCCCCCACAACCTCGACACCTTTGGGGCTTGGGTCTCTCACCAGAGCCATCCTATTGGGCTCGGAGTCACTTGAAGAAGATGATTCTTCAGACGACATCCGACGGGGCTGATGTGTATCTGACATTTTTTCTATGGACATGATCTACCAAATGAGAACCAGAAACCCAGAAAATAAAAAATGAAACGAGAAAGAGAAGAAGGAGAAAAGTTCATACCTGATGAAAGACTGAATGGCGACGGACGATAGCGACGGCGGGAAAGGAAGTGAGAAGCGTTTGTAGACAATTGATTTCGGTGTTAGCAGAGATTGGAAACAAGAAGCATAGTGAAGGAATTGAGGGTTTTTAAAGGGGAAAGCACGTCATATCAACAGACGGTACGATACTCAAAGGACGCAACTGTTCAAGTAACCGCCTCTTTAAAATTCAAACAAGCGGCCCAGATCCACCCACGCGTCCTGCATTAAATATGAAGTAATGGAAAGGTAGACAGCTCATCACGAGAGATAAAAAGGCCGGGAAGCCGGCCTGAATAAAAAAGTTTCCAGTCTTATCTCGTTTCACTCCAAAAGACTAGAAACTGGGGGACTGGTGTTTGGGTAATATTGAGCAGACCCCCTTTGGGTAATATCGAGCAGACCCCTTCGTGGTCAACCTAGCCAGAGCAAAAGACCTGACCACTGGCACAGAGACGCCTTCGCGAGATGTCAAAGCTAATCAGACCACAAGAACCCACACCCACCTAACATTCCACATCCCTAGGGCATGTCGCGGTAATCTCAGCTGTTAGGGGGGCCCAGGCACCATTAATGCGGGGGGCGGTTGCCTCGGCAAAGAAGGGCGGGAAGAGAGTAAGATAAATACCAGCCGAGGAACAAGGTAAGCTGGTCTTTTTCTTTCTCGAATCTTTGGGATTTTATCTAACACTTTTATCTCTAAAATCATCCTTATTTTTCCAGTCTCAAAAAATTAAGAGGGATGCAAAAAAGAATCAACCTGATCACTGACTTGAGCGTCGGAGGGTTTTCACCAGAAAAGCACTCGGTGACCCCTGATATGTGTTCTTTGTGAGTGCAGGCCGAAGGAAACCATTGTTCCAGTAAACAGGGGAATGAGTGGAGTGGCGAGGAATACTGCTCGAGTATCCTACGAGCAGAACTCTAGAGCCTTATTTGGGAGCTTGCCGAAGACCGTGTTTAGGGATAAAAGTAGGATTAGAATAAGCAATCGTAATAAATTGGGGAAGTGAATAGTTAAAAATCTCTCCTAAAGATCCCAAGAGTGTTAAACTAAAACATTTATCCTAATATTGGGCATGGGATAAGAGAATCAAAACCAAATCTATAAATTCTTGGATGTTGATAATTTGTAATATTTTTAATATAAATGAACGAATGACATTATTATGTAATATATTTCATATTATGGACTAATTTTCTTATTATGTTTCTTGCTGATGTTATTGTGTAGGTTTAAATTAACAATGCCGGGCATTGATGCTCGTGCCGGCTTGTACATGCAGCCGTTCTATTCAAATAAATTGAATCTAACGGGGCTAACATTGAAAAGAAATAAAAAAAGTAAAAGATGTGCAATCAAAGCAACCGGTTCCCACAGGTTGCAAAACATGTTGCACCCACACCCAATCTCGCACATCACTTGCAGAAATCATAAATCTATAATCCCTAATTTTCTTTTTTTTCAATTTCTTTGCTCATTACTTGAAATTCATCTTTCTCTCTCAAATCCCTAACTTCTCTGTTCGATTTCTTTACTAATCACATAAAATCAAAGCCACCATCTTGCTCACGTCAAACAACCAATCCAATCCATCAACCCTGGTATTTTATTTGTTCACGAGAGAGAGTGCCAGAGCTGCTGCTTTTCCGACTGGAAACCATTGCTCTTGCTTCACCATCATCTTCACTATCAGCTGTTTAGCCTCACTTGTTATACTCATCACAGGAATCGTTCCCGTATAAGGTTAACACCAACGCCTCACATTTTGATCACACTACATTTCTTTTATTTTCCATTTGTTTCTAGAGAAAATTTTGTTTTTGCCTTTTTTTTAACTTCTTCTTTGACTTTACTGGTGTGATGTAGAGTGGAGGAAAGATGAAGAGAGGAGAAGGAGGTAGGAAAGGAGGCGGCCTAAAGAAGAAACCAGTCTCCGATCAGTGAAAGTGGGTCTGTAGTTTTTGGTCGGTCAGATCGGTCGCTATCTGAAGCAGGGACGCTACTCTCAGCGTGTGGGAACTAGCGCTATTTGAGTACCTTGCAGTTGAGGTAGTTCGTTTAGTGTTATTTTATCCTACATGTAATTTTACATTTAGAACTTTATTTTGAGTTGGTTCAGATTAGATTGCAAAAATAAATTTTGGATACTGTTTTATGATTATTTTTCTTAGGATTTTGTTTGGTTGGTGAGAAAAATTGAGGAAAATGGTCTTGATAGTTCTTGTATCTTTGGGACATTTTCAAGCTTAAATGAGAAATTTCTATTTTTTCTAGCATTTTTTGTGGTTTTGTGTTATTTGTAATATATATTTTGCTTTTTTTTAGATTCTTGGTATTTTTTCAATTTGGTCAATAATTTAGTTTAATTTTAAGAAAATGAAAGGAAAGGATTAGAAATTGAGTCAGACTGTTTCTGAATTCTAAATACGAAGCACAACATTTCCTTGGATGCAAATGTTACACTTGATAACTTTGTGATTTTATTAGCAATTGCGATTTAAACTTACCTTGAAACAAAACTCTTATCCAATAGTGTTTAGTGCAATTTAATATCATATTTTGTAGAAATTCTAAATCTATATATTTTTACTGAAACACTTTAACAACACTAACTATTCTGCTTTCAAAATTAAGTTGAAGTAAGGTAATTATCAATGGAACTTTAGATTTGTTAAATTTTTATGCAGACACAACACTTGTTTTTTATGAATATACAAGTAAATTGTCAAGTAACTGCATCCAATTTATACTTACTAAGCCTCGGTTGTATCAAAATTCATAAAATTGCTTTTGAATTTGAACCAAATAATGATCTAATATTGTATCACTACAAGAAAAATTAACAATAAACGACAAACATTTTATGACAAATTTCAAGAGAAGTCATAAAAGCATGATAGATTTATTATAGTGAAGTTGATTTTCCCATTAAACTTTTCAACATCAATCTTCTAGACTGCAATAACAGGTGTTGCATAATGATGTGATACGTCTCACCTCTCACCTGAAGTGTCTCATGAAATAGTTTGGGTAGATATTTCCCTAACTCTAGAAGTTTTATATTCTACCATTTTCTCAACAAATTATTTTCACTTAAAAAACAGTCTCTATGATGTTAACTTTCTATAAATATATGCACCAGGAAAATTCTCAGGACATTGGAGGGGTTACAACGGTTTCACTTAAAACCCAAACTCCTTACACTCTTATAGTCTTGTTGACATAACTTTCATAAACATGCATAAATACACACTACTTATAATAGACTTGGCCGGCTGGTGCTTTTCTCTCCCTTTCACAAGCTTGGTTAGCAAAGTACGATTCTCATTGGCCACCAGCTCAGTCTCGATTTACGCGCATTCATCTCCATATCCCTTTCTCTTTAGGCCTAGGCAAACCTAAATATAACGAATTTATCAAAATAGGAAAATTCGAAATATAATTTTATAACAAAATTCTCCTATCCGAAATAAGAAAGGTAAAGAAAATGGAAACTAAATCTGAGTTGTAGATAAAAAGATAAAAATCCCAGAAGAATCAGGAAAAATGAGAAAAAATCTTAAAATCTAAAAACGACCATGAAAGAAAAGAAACAGGAAAAGTAGAAAAAATAAAATCTAAAAATGTCTAGGTAAGAAAAAAAATTTCCAGGTTAAGCATAGATCAGAACGGCTTTGGTTATTCTAGGTCTTGTTCGTCTGTTTACAAACTTCGAAATAGTATATTATACGTAAAAAACAGACACCTGTAGCCAAAATTATGCCATCCAGAATGTACCCTGCGGGCACACAACATCCTACATCATTTAGGAGAAAGGGTTCATACCTTTTCTTAACGACAATGATGGGAGAAAGCCTCCCTTGTTCAAGACATATAGTGGAAGACGATGATGAAAATTAATTCATATATGGCATACACATTCAACTCTTCTGTACACTTATTTTTTTGTAATTACAAAGTCTTGAAATGCCATTATTTATGGGTTTAATTTACAAGCTTTTGAAAAAATTATTATGAGGTTGTAATGAGATTGGATAGTGCTCGTATTTTGGGTAGATTCTTCTTATATTAATTTTGTTTTACCCTCTCTATTTTTATAATTGATTGCTTCTGATTTCGCAAACAAATTATTTTAAAATGCTAGCAATATCATCCAAAATGATTTAGCAACACTAAGTCTTATATGATTTTTTTTAAAAAAAATTTACAAATTACCAATTGAACTCAAAAAATTGAAGTATTGGTAATTTGAACTTGTTACCATAGTTAGTTTCACTTGAAAAATTAAACAAATTACAAAATAATGAAATAAATAATAATTAAAATGATAAATTATTACTTGGAGTATGAATCAAATCAATTGAAATAATTTTAACACTAAGGAAACATTTCTAATTTTTCATATTTGCTTCTAATAGAATGGCTTAATTAGACTTAATTAATAAAAAAAAGAATATGAGAAAAAAATTAATTTTAATGAATTCAAATAAATTATCACTTGAATTGTCAAGGAATAGGTTGCTATGAATAAATTCAAAGACGGAGCTAAAAAGCCTCGAGAATTGTCAAGGAAATGTTGTTTATGCTTGTATTATTGTATACCTTTTTTTAAATGCACTCTTTTAAAATGAATGCTTTTTATTTTCATTATTTTGTTTTCGTTAACAAATATTTGTTAAAATAAGTGTTTTATGACTTATTTCATAAACAAATTTCATTCATAAACGATTGTAAATTTCAATTGAACTTAGAATTTTTGTCACTCAATAATTTAAAACATCCACCATGATTCGTTTTTCTAAAAGAGGTAAAACAAAATACACACCTAAAAAAATATTTTGCAACAAATAAGAATAGAGATTAATTCATGTATGGCATGCACCCCATCAGCTTTTCTTAGAAATACTAATTAAGCAACCTAAGAGGGGGGTAAATTGAGTTTATAAAAATATTGCTAACTAAAAACTTAATTAACTCTCAATAAGGCAGCTAAATTGAAAATACTCAAATTTAAAGTGCAGAAAATATATAAAGTAAGGAAAACAGAAATGCAAACATGAGGGATTTTACTTGGTTTGGCCAACCGTGCCTACGTCCATGCCTCCAAGCTCACCGGGCTTGAGGTTTTCACTAAGAACGCCTTCAAAGCTTCAACAACGCTTATACTTGACTTCCTAGGTGTCAATGAACCTTTACAACAAGAGATTAACCTCAATCTCTTAACAAAGTATACTTTAACACTTACACGTACCCAATTTTTGTATTTACAATAAAAGAAGTTACAACAGAACTTCACACACATTATATAATCAAATATAAGATGAATACTCTAAGTGTGAATAAATTGATTACAAGAACTTAAGCTTGAATTACTCTTGAATGCTCATTTGGATTTGAAAGAATCTTTTTATAGTTGGAGTTGAAAACTAGCCGTTATTAATGATTCACCGTTAACTTATTGTCAGATTGCCGTTTTGACTTTGAATAAGTTACCTTTAGGCTGTTCTTCAAACAGTCGGTTAGCCGTTTTAAAATTTTTGATTCACTATTAAGCTAACAATTAGCTGTTTACAGGTTGTCGGATCACCGTTAACATCAACCAGATTGTGTTGCTCTTTGGACCTTAACAGTGACCTGCTAACTTGTTGTCGGTTAGCCATTATCATTGAACAAGATATGATGCTCTCTGGACCTTATCGGCAGCCTGGTAACTTTGTTGTCGGCTAACCATTTAGCTACAGTGACAAATAGTGTCACTACAGTGCAACTTTCTAAAAATTGTAATTTTAAGTAAATTCTTTTCATACTATTTTGAAGCCCAAAATTCATTTTATATATTTTCAAATAAGTTCTTTTTAGAGTTTTCAACAAAATTTGAGGTTTTTAAAGTTTTCAATTTACTCTTTAAAAAAATTCAAAAGACTTTAAGCTTTAATCAATTTAAAAACATATTTGTAATCATCAAAATCATAATTGTGAAAATCTATATGTTAACAATCTTCTCTTTTTTTATGATGACAAATCTTTAAGAAATGTTTTTGAAAAATATCATTGAAAGATTTAAACTCCCCCTAAATAACACATTTGTTTTCAAAACTTATTTTAAAGCCATATATTATTAAAAGAAACATTTGAAAACACAAGTATAATTATATACTCAAACTCACACTTTCTTGCATACTTCCCCCACTTCATCATCAAAAAGAAATGAAAAATGTAGAAAATATTTAGAAGAATTTCGGCAAAGTTTTCCTAGAAAATCAAGTAAACCAAAATTGTGAAACCTACTAAGAACACTTTCAATATATGTTAAAAACCATCTCAACTCCTAGTCTGTCAATAGAAACCTCCAAAATTAATCATCTACGTGAATCCATAAACATAACCAAGCATCCATATGAATCCATAAACATAAACAAGCATCCATATGAACCAAATGACCAATATCATGTTATCCAAAAAAAAAAAACTATAATAATAAATAAATGCAAGTAACTATATATGTGCGAAATACATATAATGAGATATTTAAAGAAGACAGAAAATCTATGGAGGCGATTGTGATGATGACTCGGATGGAGGAACTCCTAAAGCAGATAAGATGCGCTGCTGAAAATCGAGCTGTTGAATCTAGAATGCCTCAAACTATGACTGGAGCTGCTGCTGCTACTTGAAAATAGTGTCAACGCGACTCTTAATGTACTGCAGTAAACTATCGGAAGCCATAGGCTGGTCACCAACATATCCCTCATGTGCAAGCTCCTCTTGCTCCTCCTCACGATCCAGCCATACTCTAACTCTCCTAGGGGTAAAAGGTCGAGCTCCTAAGTGAAATGATCTCCTGTCCATCAATCGGATAGTCGTTGGAGAATTTGTCATCCTCTAGAGCCACAACAGTGTCATCATTCTTGGAAGAAGGAATCATTATCCATTTATCTCCCCGCCTCTAACAACCAATCACAGAAATGATCTCCCGTCCTAACTTTTTGACCTCAACATGAATAGGCTAAGTGAGAAGACCTACATCAAGACGGGTCACCTCATCACTATATCCCTGCCTAGGAGTGACTATGTGCTACAAAATACTATAGATAATCCTAACTTGGAAAGTAGTAGCTATGACCTAAATAAGAGAGTACAAACATTGTTTGAAAGATCACAACGCCTTCATATATTTTTAATAGCTCCTATATGATAAAATTCATCAAATTCTAACTCCTTTCTAGCCGTATAAAGGTCTAAACCATCAAAAAAAATCTCAAAATTCCACATAAGTCAGTATCATGAAATACAATACGTACCCCTGTAACTTAAGTGATCACTCGACTAAATTGAGTATCATTTATGTCCATTTTAGAATAGAAAACCCTAACAAGATTTTCATAAACAAGCTTATCCACACTTAAAGTTAATTCCCATTGTCTTAAGAGAATTGTAATACTATGCCCACATATTATGATATCCGTAAAATCATTAATATTTACAAAATATAAGGGAATAAAAGTTTTACCCGTAAAAGAGCTTTCAAATCGCCGAGCCATGTGAGCAAGGGGAAAATGTAGTCGAGTGAAGTGCACAGGAGCAGACCTTGAATCAAGGCCCGGTGCAACAAAGTGCTTGACCCTCTTTCCCTTTCTAGATGAAAAACCACTACCTATAGAGGATGAAATTTGGAATTTTGAGAAGTAGATGCGTAAATGAGAAAATGAATCAGTAGAAAGATGAAAAGTGGTAGAAAAAGATGTTTATGAACTCAGTTTAAGCAAAAATAGAAGAAAAATAAGAGAAATATGAAGAAAAAAATTACGGCAATTCAAGGATTTCAAATTGGAAATTTTGTGATTTGAGTAGACAATGAATTTTAATCACAAAAATATAGATTTAAGAGGATTTTAAGCACATGGAAAACTCAATTTTTTAAGAAAAATGAAGAAAAATGATGGATTGTAGAAAAAGAGTGAACTGTCAATAAGAGATGCAGAGAAAACGGTTCAGGGCCAAGAAAAAATGAGGAAGAAGAAGGTCATTGTACAAATAAATCACAAAAACGGCGAGCTGACGAGCTGTTATGTTCTAGAGAGTAAAACATTTGTCAATCAGATATCGGTGATTCGTTTATTTGTTAACAGCGAGACATTTACTTAATTAGTGACGTGCTGTTTAGAATGCTCATCTAAGATTTCCTTTGAAATGTTTTTGCACATTATTTTAATTTTTGGCCAAATTATGAATTATTCCAAAGTCATTTCTTGAATTTAGAATATTTTAATAGCCATTTGATGCATGATTTATGAATACAAGAATTAATTAATCATGTAAACATACCAGAACAGTATATTAATATGCAATATCGATCATTCTAAGTTCATGCCTAATCTTTGTGAATTGCTCTTCACTAAGAGGTTTTGTAAAGATAACAGCAAATTGATTTTCAATTGAAACAAATTCAATCACAACATCTCTCTTTTGAAAAGATCTCTTAAAAATGATGTCAAATCTCTATGTGTTTTGTTCTAGAGTGTTGAATTGGATTCTTTGATAAATTAATAACACTGGCATTATCATATCTAATAGGAATATGATTTAGCTTAATGTCATAGTCTCTAAGTGTTTGTTTCAACCATAGAGCTTGTGCACAACAACTTCCAGCTGCAATATATTCTGCCTTAGTAGTAGAAAGTGCAACTGAATTTTTTTTCTTACTAAACCAAAAGACTAAAGAGTGTCCTAGAAAATGACATGTGTCACTAGTGCTTTTCTTATCAACTTTATAACCAGCAAAATCTGCATCAGAATAATATTTTAAATCTATATGTGTTCCTCTAGGATATTAAAGACCAAGATCAATAATGCTAATTAAGTATCAAAAAATTTGTTAACTAGAGCAACAATCCGATCATACCTCGATATATCCTGATATCAACTTCTTTACATTTTCCATCCTTGTCTAGCTTGATACTTTTGCTCATTGGAGTGCTTTTTGCTAATCTATTTTCATAAGCCAAATCTTTTGAGTAAGTCCTTCACATACTTGGCTTAGCTTATGAAAATCCTTTCCTTATTTTGTGTTATTTGTAGTCCAAGAAAGTTCTTTAACTCTCCCATCATACTCATCTCAAATTCTTTACTCATACAAAATGAAAATTCTTTACACAATAGCTCATTAGTAGAATCAAATATAATATTATGGACATAAATTTGAACAAGAAGAATATTCTTGTTCCTATGCTTAATGAAGAGAGTTGTACCAGCTTTACCCATTGAGAAACCATTCTCTAACAAGAAATTTTTAAGCCTATCAATGCTCCAGGTGCTTATTTTAACCCATACAAAGCTTTTGTCAACCTATAAACATGATCTGAAAATTTTTCATTTTCAAAACCAGGAGGTTGTTTCACATAAACTTCCTCTATAATATGGCCATTTAAAAATGCACTTTTAACATCCATTTGATATAAGATGAAATCCTTATGACATGTAAATGCTCATAACATCCTAATGGACTCCAATCTAGCTACAGGTGCAAATGTTTCATCGAAATCAATTTCTTCTTCTCGGTTGTAACCTTGAGCTACTAATCTAGCTTTATTTCTTACAACCAATCCCATTTCATCCATCTTGTTCCTAAATACCCATTTAGTGCAAATAACAGATTGATGTTCTAGTTTAAGAACTAATTCCCATATATCATTTCTCTCAAATTGATTTAATTGTTCTTATATAGCCATAATCCAAGATTCATCGTTTTCAACATCCGAAAAGGATTTTGATTTAATTTGAGAAATGAATGCATCATATTCACATGTGTTCATATATAATGACTTAATAGCAATTCCTCTAAAGGGATCACATAAATCTTTTAGATGAGAAGAGACATACCTCCGCTCCTTTAGAAGTGTTTGAGAAATTCCTTCATTTTGTTTTGTACTTGTTTCTTCCTATTGTTCCTTATAATTTTTCGGTGGGACATCATTTTTCATGTCTTTTAATTGTCCTTTAATTGCTCTCTGTATGACTCTTTATATGCATTATTATCAACAACAACTTGCTCTGAAGAGTAGGAATTAGATTCATCGAATATGACATGCATAGATTCCTCCACAACTAACAATATTTTGTTATAGATGTTGTAAGTTTTGCTTGAATTTAAATATCCAAGAAAGATACTAACATCAGATTTTCAATCAAATTTACCAAGTTTATCTTTTGTGTTCAAAATAAAATATTTGCGTCCAAAAACTTTGAAATAACTAATATTGAGTTTTCTATTTTTCCAAAGCTTATTGGGAGTCTTATTAAGGGAAGGTCTAATTAATACATGATTTAAAACACAATATATAGTGTTGACAGCTTCAGCCCAAAAATATTTAGGCAAACTATTTTCATTTAACATGATCTTAATCATTTCCTTAATAGACCTATTCTTTCTCTCAACAAGTCTATTTTGTTGTGGAGTCCTAGGTGAAAAAAATTAATGTTCAATACCATACTCGTTGCAAAAACATTCAAATGTATGATTATTAAATTCTCCTCCATGATCACTTCTAATGCATACAATCTTACAATCCTTTTCGTTTTGAACCTTTTTATCAAATTCTTTAAAAATATCAAAAGCATCATCCTTATTGGCTAAGAATAATGCCCATGTAAATCTTGAAAAATCATCAACAATTACAAAAGCATAGTGCTTTTCATTCAAACTAGCATACTTATAAGGTCCAAATAAGTCCATATAAAGAAGTTGAAGTGGTTTTGAAGTAGAAATGTAATTTTTGTTTTTAAAAGAGGTTTTGATTTGTTTAACAAATTGACATGCCTCAAAAAATTTATCCTTTTAAAAACCAATTTTAGGAAGACCTTTAAGAACATCATTTTTGGAAATCTTTGAAATTAAATCCATGCTTAGATGTCCTAATCTTCTATTCCATAACCAACTATCATTATTCAATGCAGACAAACATTTATCCTTTGAAGATGCACATTTAATATCAATGGTATACACATTGCCACATCTATCTCCAACAAACATAATTTTACTATCGCATGCATTCTCTATAACACATCTAGTTTTATCAAAAATAATTTTATAAACTTTGTCGCATAATTGACTAATACTAATTAAGTTGTGTTTTAAATTCTCAACCAAACACACATTCTCAGTTAGAGTAGAGATACATTACCAACATTACTAATTCCAAGAATCTTTCCTTTTGAATTGTCTCCAATGGAAATATCTCCACCGTTATTGATCTTGGTAAAGCTTGAAAACTAAGCATAGTTTCTTGTCATGTGTCTTGAACATCTACAATAAAAAAACCATTTATTATTATTCTTCTTTAAACCCTCATTTAGCTCGTCAAATGATTCATCCATAAATGCCGTAAGAGCTAGGCTTGACACTTCTTGAAGCTCTTTATCACCACTTGATTCCTTATCACTATCATCTCAGATAGCCACTATTCCTTTCTTCTTAAGTTTGTTGAGGAGAGGGTATTCCGACCAAATGTGTCCAGGCTTCTTGCACTCATAGAAAGTTATAGTTTCTGAATTTCCTTTGTTTATTTGTTTTCTTGTGGAATTTTATGAACCTTCTTGCCAACATAGCCATTTCCTCCTCATATAGCTCGCTTTCTTCTTCATTTTCATGCTTTGAAGCTTTTGAGAGCAATGCTGTTCTTCTGATTTTCTTTATTATCTTTTTCAGTTGTTAAGTCTTCCTCATAGGAAATAAGAAAGCCAATTAAATCATCAATAGGTAAGATATTTAAATCCCTAGCTTCTTCTATAGCTGTCCTTTTAGGTCTCCATTCAGTAGGAAGTGATAATGATTTTATTAATTTTTTCACTATTTGAGAAAGTTTTTCCTAAGGCTCCTAAAGTGTTCACAATGTCTGTAAATCTATTATATATAGCGTAGACACTTTCATTTTGTTCCATTTGAAACAATTCATATTGTCTGGTGTATCTACTAATTTAAGACTTTTTAACTTGATTTGTTCCCTTATAGACAACTTCAAGTTTATTCCAAATTTTTTGTGCACTCATACAACTAGACACTCTATGAAATTCTTTCTTATCAAGTACACAAAAAAAGATGTTCATGGCTTTAGAGTTTAGAGATAATTTTCTTTTCTTTTCCTCACTCTATTGGCTGGATGACTGAGGAATATATTCCTCTTTTTCATTTTTCATAACAAGTATAAAAGGTCTATTATTAATAATCTCCTAAATTTCATAGTCTAAAGCCTATATGTAAATTTTCATCATAGTTTCCCAATAAGGGTAGTCATTACCATCAAAGAATGGTGGCCTAGCAGTAGATTGTCCTTTTTTAAATGTAGAATCATATTAGATTGCCATAGATATTTAACTCTAGATAATTAAGTCAAGAGCAAGAGCAATTCACTCAAATACCAAATGAAATACTAACCAAGCAACCCAAAAAAGGGGGTGAATTGGGTTTATAAAAATATTGCTAAATAAAAACTTAATTAACTTTCAATAAGGAAACCAAATTTAAAACACCCAAATTTAAAGTGCAACAAATATAAAGAGTAAGGAAAAGAGAAATACAAACATGAGGATTTTTAAGTAGTTCGGCCAATCGTGCCTTCGTCTACGCCTCCAAGCTCACTAGGCTTGAGGTTTTCACTAAATGCACCTCCAAGGCTTCAACAACGCTTATACTTGACTTCCTAAGTGTCAATGAACCTTTACAACAAGAGATTAACCCCAATCTCTTAACCAAAGTGTATTGCAACACTTACACTTACCCAATTTTTGCGTTTACAATAAAAGAGGTTACAACACAACTTCACTCATAGCATATAATCAAATACAAGATGAATACTCAAAGTTTGAACAAATTAATTACAAGAACTTATGCCTGGATTAGTCTTGAATGCTCAGTGATATCTGTACTTGTTCAATTCTCATTTTCATTTGAATGAATCCTTTTATAGTTGGAGTTAAAAACTAGCTGTTATTGACTTTTTAAATATTAATGGTTTCGCAGTTAACTTGTTGTCAGATCGCTGTTTTAGCTTTGAACAAGTTACCATTAAGCTATTTTTGAAACAGTTAGTTAAGTGTTTTAAAATTGTTTGTTCACCGTTAAGCTATCGGTTAGCCATTTGCATGTTGTCAGATCACCATTAACATCAACCAAATTGTGTTGCTCTCTGAACCTTAACGATGACCGCCGTTATCATTGAATAAGATATAATGTGCTCTCTAGCCCTTATAGGTAGCCTGTTAACATATTTTCTTTTGGCCGTTATCTTTGAACAAGATAAGATGCTCTCTAGACTTTATCAGTAGCCTAGTAACTTTGTTTTTCGGCTAGCCGTTTAGCTATAGTGCTAAATAGTGTTGTTACAGTGCAACTTTTTAAAATTTATGATTTTACCCCAATTCTTTCCAAAACTATTTTGAAGCCCAAAAATCATTTTATATATTTTTAAATAAGTTCTTTTTAGAGTTTTAAACAAAATTAGAGGTTTTTAAAGTTTTCAATTTACTCTTTGAAATTATTCAAAAGACTTTAAGCTTTAATCAATTCAAAAACATATTTATAATAATTAAAATCATAATTGTGAAAATCTATATGTTAACATTCTTTACACATTTATTTATTTATTTATTTATTTTTTGCAGTTACATAGCTTTGATGAAATTAATCCAAAACAATTAAAATATGTAATATTACTATTGATGTAATTACACTGTATTATTTGATTTTTTAAATAAAAAATTTACAAATTACCATTTGAACTCAAATTTTCTGATATTTGGCTATTTAAAATTGTCATTAGTTTCGATTGAAAAATAATACAAATTAAAAAATAATAATGAAAATGATAAATTATTACTTGGAGTATCAAGAAATAATCACTTGAATTATCGAATAATTTCTACACTAAGGCAATATTTCCATATTTGTTTCATAATATATTGGCTTAATTAAACTTAATTAATAAAAAAAGTTTAATTATAAATTATCACTTGAATTGTCAAGGAATTTTGAACGGCACTCTTATTTTATATTTAGTTTTAGTTATTTTTATATTAATTTATTATAACATTGAATGTAAAATTCAGGAGAAACAGCTAGCTGCTCAAATTAGGCAGCTAATTGTTTAGAAGGTAGAGAATTTTCCAAAAACCAAAAGGATAGCCACTTAGTCCAAGCAGATAGCCGCTTGGTCTACTTGCTTGGAAGGGTAAGAATTTATTTTTAAGACATGCAACATTTGGCACAAAACATGCAGCGCTTCATGTCAAACATATAATTGCCCATGTTATATTTATTTAAGGTTAAACATGAACTACATCACGTCAACCATGCAAATATCAAAATCAAACATGCAACATAGATGTCAAACATGAATCGAGCAAGAAAATTTAGGAATATTCTATATTTTTTGGCTTTATTCAAGGCATACAACATTTGACATGATACATGCAATAACCGACATCAATGATGCAACAACTGGTGTCAAGCATGTAATATGCAATTTACAAGTAAAAAAGTCATGTCAAACATGCAACTATTAAGGTTATACATGTAACTACTAAGGTTAAACATGAGAACCATGTAACCATGCAACATTTCATATCAAACATGCAACCACCCATGTCAAGCATGCAACATCAACATTGAACATGAAACGGGTGGGAATATTCGGGAATATTCTCTATTTTTTTTCTTTATTCAAGAGATGCAACGACCGATGTTAAACATGAAACATGTAATTTACATATAAAAGACACGTGAAACATGCAACAACAGAGGTTAAACATGCATCGGCTCAGGTTAAACATGAGAACCACGTAAACATGCAGCAATTGACATAAAACATGCAACTACCCATGTCAAAAATGCAACACTGACGTTAGATATGAAACGAATGAGAATATTTAGGAATATTCCCTATTTTTTGGCTTTATTCAAGATATGCAACAACTGACATCAAACATGCAATCTGCAATTTACATATAGAAAGGCCATGTGAAACTTGTAACAAATGAGTTTAAACATACAACAACTCAGGTTAAACATGATAACCACGTAAACATGCAACATTTGACCTAAAAACTGCCCACGTCAATAAACATCGATGTGAAGCATGAAACAAGCGGAAGCATTCGAGAATATTCTCTATTTTTTGGCTTTATTCAACACATGCAATATTTGATGTGAAACATATAACAAAGGACGTCAAACATACAAAAGACAACTTATATGTAAAAAAAGTTAGGTGAATCATTCAACAACTGAGGTCAAACATGTAACAACTCAGGTAAAATATACAATGACTTAGGTTAAACATGAGAACTACATAAAATTGCAACATTTCACGTTAAATTTTCAACTAACCGCTTCAAACATGCAACATGGACGTCAAACATGAAGTAGGCGGAAAAATTTTTTATTGAATGATTGTGATAAGATTATATTTTTTTCCATTTTCTATTTTTTAATTTTTTTAAAAAAACGTACAACTGGTTAACAAATTGGTTGCACCAAGTCTTTGGTTAAATGTAAAAAAAATAAAGGAAAATATTTCCCATAAATTAATTAATTCAAAATGTATTTTATATTACTTTATAATTTTTTTAATTTTTATCTATGTTCAGTATCTAATGTAAAATTTTAAAGCTTTAATTTTAAAATATGAGTTTATGGGGGGCAAATTTAATTTTCATATTATGGTGTAACAATTAATTTTGATAGTTGTTTGGGTAATATCGGGCAGGTCTCCTCGAGGCCCTTCCAGCTCGAATAAAATACCCCGAGGTCAACTCAGCTCGAGCAGAAGTCCCGACCACTGGCACGAAGATGATCTCACCAGACGTCAAAGCTGGTCAAGGTCGAGGAATTTAGAGCCATCCGAGCTCCGAGCTCTCTTGCCTGCTCGAGGTTATCAGGACCGGTCAAGGTCGGACAAGGACGAGGAGCTCGAAGATTGATCGAGACCCGAGCTCTCCATTCTGCTCGCTGCAGTCAAGTTCTCGAGCACAACTGGGCTACGCCAGTCATAGGACAAATGGAATGTGAGATCCGATTCAGTGCAGTCCGACCCGTTTTCTCAGAATCCTGGCACACCTTTCGATGTCTGACCAGGGCCCGACATGGTATGGTGGTGGTACTGTAGCCGATGGCCGGCACATGCCCCCACGGTGTCATCATTCCTTGCGCGCACGCCCGACATGATGATCTGGCTATGTGAGCCATGTTAACAGGACAGCCGCCCATCCCCAGGGAATATTACGCTAATCCCGGCTGTCAAGGGGCCTAGACACCACTGAAGCGGGAATAGATGATCTAGGGAAGAAAGGGCGGGAAAAATGGAGGATAAAAGGAAACGGATAGGTAAATTGCGGGGGTTCCGAAAATTCACACAAGTTCTTCCTATCTTTGCCTCCCTTTACACTGATTCTCTAAAAAATTCCATTATTCAGAAAGGAAGGCAAAAAATACCCCTTTCATTCTTCCGGTCTCTCTAACTAAGAGGGATACCAAAAAGAACAACCCGATCACTAACTTTAGCGTCGGAGGGTTTTCGCCGGAACAACACCCGGCGACCCCTGACCTTATTTTATGTGCGTACAGGTCTGGGAGATTTCCGTTCTTGGAGAAGACAGAGGGGTTAGAATTGGGAGGCAGTCCTACTCGAGCTCTAGCTATACGCGAGCAGAAGATTTTTGACACTGTTTGAAGGGACGCGGGAAAACTGCATCAACATTTTTTGGCGCCGTCTGTGGGGATCAGTTCAAAAAGCCAGATTTCCTAACACGTTCAGGACACACAACGCAACGATGAGAGGAAACAGCCGAAGGGGTGTGAGTCCAGAGGAATCGGTGACGTTGAGAGAAGTGGCCAACGAGGCTTGAATAGGAAGATCCAAGAAAGAATGGATCGGATGGAGAAACAAATGGAGACTCTGACCTCCATACTGCAAGAACTCAGGGACGTACAGAGGAAAGCATGTAATGACTTCCTTGAATCCAGCCGTGGGAATGCTCCCATTCAGGAGAATGTGGGAGATGAAGCCCAAAGACCTAGGGCACCAAACGTTGTCTTGAGGGAGGAGACAAACATGGAGGAAAGGGGGTCTCGTCAGCACTTGCAGGATACAGCCCCAACCTCCCGTGTGGAGGAGCTAGAGGGGGATGTGTGTAGGTTGGCACAAGTTGTGGAGGATCTCCGGGGAAACGGAAAGAGCCCAAGCTGGCGAATAATGCTGGACAACGAATCCTCACTCTCAACGGAGATCATGGGTGTCACGATCCCACGTGACTTCCGCTTCCCAAATCTAAAATTTTTGGGAAAAAGTGATCCGCTAGTGCATATAGAGCGGTTTAACGACATGACAGGAGTGCAGGGTCTGTCGGCAGCGCAGAGGTGCAGAGCCTTCCCGTTCACTCTTGAGGGAAGTGCAAGAGAATGGTACCGCAGGCTCCCACGGGGAAGCATCCTGAGCTTTGAACAGATGTGTAGGGAGTTTGCAGAGCAATTTCGGGGCGTAGTGACCCCCGAGGATGATATGATGGAGCTGTCAGAAGTAAGACAGAGGGAGGGAGAGTCCCTCCGGGAGTTTGTCAAAAGATACCATAGATCGGTCCTAGATCTTGGCGCGTTTAATCATCCCCAAGCGCTGAGAGGACTGAAGGATGGGATCCGGATAGGGAGACCATGGTATAATCTGCGGAGTCCTTCGATCCGTTCATATTCGGACGCATATGAGCAGGTAAAACTAGATATGGTAATTGAAGAGAAGGCTGCAAAGCTGAGAAGTGAGCAGGTCAATGGAGCAAAGAGGAAGGAGAAAGGAGGTCTTGCCCGAGGAGCATAAGCTTCGAAGGCAGCAAGGGACAGGGTTGCCCCATACAACCCTTACTAGAAAGCTCTCCCACCGCGGATGGTTCCCCTGCCACCTTGCAGGTCTCCAGGTCGGGATCACAGGGAGTACAGGTGTCATGACGACCACACATCCCGTAATCAGCCACCAAGCAGACTTGAGATGAACTACGACAGAGCAGATCGCCCATTGCCACCCCCACCAAGAAGTTTCCCAAGGGATCGGGCGATACAGATGGTGGAACAGAGCCCCGCTTACGGGCAATACACGAGGTTGAAGGTGTCTCTCGAAGAGATACTTCAAGTGGCTGAGGAGCGAGGACTGCTGAGCCCTCCAACGCCAATGGCCAAGTCAGCTGGCAAATTGGACAAGGGGTTGTTCTGCCATTTCCATGGTGACCACGGCCATTCCACATCACAGTGCCGTGATTTGAAGAACCAGGCGGAGGATCTGGTTAGGAATCGGTACTTGGATGAGTTTATTGAAGGAGGGCATCCAGTGGTTGAGCAGCAGCCTGAGGAAGATGATCGAGCTTACGAAATAGACATGGAACCACCGGCCACAAGGGTGATCTCAGGAGGGCCCATGATGGCAGAAAGTTCAAACAGGGCTCGGAAGAACTATTGCAGATATGCCGCTGCCGGTCGGGAGGTCCTATTCACTGCCACCGCTGCCAAAAGGGCCAAGGTCCGACAGGTGCCCATTATGTGGACAAAGGAGGACGAGGAGGGGGTGCTGTACCCCCACGAGGATGCCCTGGTTGTAAAAGCCAACATAGCTAACAAGGAAGTTGACCGAATACTGGTAGACTCGGGAAGCTCGGTGGATATTCTCTTCAAATCCACACTCGAGGATTTAGGAATAACAGGCGCGAGCCTCGAGCAGACGAGCACTTTCTTGAAAGGATTCGGGGGAGGAAAGCTGATACCTCTGGGAATCATCAAGCTGGCAGTAACCATGGGCTCGAGGCCTTTTGAAAAGAACATGATGCTGGATTTTGTGGTGGTAGATGAAGCCAGCCCATACCTGGCAATTCTAGGGAGGCCATTTATGAGAATCAGCCAATGCGTGCTATCCACCCATTATTTGGCCCTAAAGTATCGAGTAAATGGGGCTGTAGGGGTCGTGAAAGGCAGCCAGAAGGTGGCGACGAGTTGCTACGCTGTAGCGGCCAAAGAAACCATGCAGATAACCTCGCTGGAATCGAGGGGGGAATCAAAGAATGGAAGGCAGGAGCCAGCTGAGAATCTAGAGGAGGTCAAGGTGAGAGCAAACGACCCCGAGAAGAGAATTCGGATCGGCTCGAGCATTAGCGAGCAGTTGAAGGAAAAGTTGGTGGAGTGTCTGCGAGCACACGCGGATGTGTTTGCATGGACGCATGAGGATATGCCTGGGATTGACCTAGAAGTGGCGTGTCACGGGCTGGCAATACGGAGAGATGCTAAGCCAGTGAGGCAGAAAAGGAGATGCGTCAACCAAAAGAGATATGAAGCCATCAACTGTGAGGTGGAAAAGCTGCTGAAAGCGGGATTGATAAGAGAGGTCTCCTACCCTGAATGGATCTCGAATGTGGTGCTAGTGAAGAAGGCAAGTGGGAAATGGAGAATGTGCGTGGACTTCATAGATGTGAACAAAGCTTGCCCAAAAGATAGCTTTCCGCTGCCAAAGATAGACCAACTGGTGGATTTTACGGCGGGGCACGGGCTGCTTAGTTTTATGGATGCATTCTCAGGATATAACCAGATTCCCATGCACCGATCAGATGAGGAGTGCACAGCCTTCATCACCAATCAGGGGCTGTACTACTATAAGGTCATGCCCTTCGGTCTGAAGAATGCAGGAGCAACATACCAGAGGCTGGTGAACAAGGTCTTCAAGCCATTAATTGGTCAAACGATGGAGGTCTATGTGGATGACATGATCACAAAGTCGAAAGACGCAGAGGAGCATGTAAGGCACTTAGAGGAAACCTTCGCACTCTTAAGAAAGTACTGGATGAAGTTAAACCTAGAGAAATGTGCTTTTGTGGTGGGTTCGGGAAAATTCTTAGGCTTCATGGTCAGTCACAGAGGGATCGAGGCCAATCCGGAGAAGATAAGAGCAGTGGTGGAAATGAGGTCCCCCCGTAGCCTCAAGGAGATACAAAGTCTCACCGGCAAATTGGCATCCCTCAACAGGTTCGTATCTCGAGCCACGGATAAATGCTGAGTCTTTTTCCAAGAAATGAAGAAAGGCAGAAAGACGAAGTGGACGCCAGAATGCAAAGCGGCGTTCCAACAGTTGAAAGAATACTTGCTGAAGGCTCCATTATTGTCTACACCTCGAGCAGGGGAGGTACTATTTCTATACTTAGCCGTGTCCCAATGGGCAACGAGCTCGGCTCTGTAAGTGGAGGAGTCGGGGTGCAAGTGCCTGCTTATTACACGAGCAGAGCTTTGCTGGAAGCTGAGACTCGATATCCAATGATGGAGAAATGGGCACTGGCCCTGGTCACGGCAGCTCGAAAGCTGAGGCCTTATTTTCAGGCACATTCGGTAGTGGTTCTAACAAACCAGCCCCTCAGGCAAACTCTGTACAAGCCTGAGACTTCTGGAAGGTTGGTAAAATGGTCAGTAGAGCTAAGCGAGTTCGACATTAATTACCAACCCCGAGCAGCCATAAAAGCACAGTCTTTAGCTGACTTCGTGGTCGAGTGCACTGCAAGGGATGAGGAAACGGAGAGCGAGCCCCCACCAGATTCCCAGGCCTCGACCAACACATGGATAGTCACAGTAGATGGATCTTGTGGAAATCGAGGAGCAAGGCGGGAGTTGTGCTCTTAGTCCCGAAGGGCGGAGATGCAATATCGTCGTGAAATTGGAATTCGGAGTTACCAACAATTAGGCCGAGTACGAGGCCATAATAGCGGGATTGAAGCTCGCCTTGGTAGTAAAAGCAAAAGAGGTAAAGCTTCGAACAAACTCACAGCTGGTGACAAACCACCTCGACGAAAGCTTCTGGCGAAGGGGGAGAAGATGGAAGCCTACCTACGTAGAGTAAGCAGCTGAATGGGAGTTTCGAGTCATCGAGGTGGAACAAATCGCAAGGGGAAAGAATTTTCGAGTTGATATGATAGCTCGTATGGCAGCCGCATCGAACCCCAAGATACCGAAGTCTATCCCTTTGGAAATCAAGACCTGCTCGAGCATCGAGCAGGAGGACGAGGTGAAGAGCTTATCAACGAGCAACACCTAGATGGAGCCAATCGTTTCTTACCTCAAGGAAGGGACAGTGCCGGCCGATAAGAAGCGAGCAAAGAAATTAAAGTGTAAAGCGGCCAGGTATACTATTATCGACGGGGTCTTATATAGACGGGGGTACACTCTCCCCTTGCTGCAGTGCTTAGATCAGGAGGAGGCTGATTATGTCCTCCGAGAGATACATGAAGGAATCTACGGGAATCATTCTAGCGCGAGGTCCTTGGCTTTCAAGGCCTTGAGTCAAGGATACTTTTGGCCTCGCATGCATCAAGATGCTCAGGAGAAGACTAGAAGCTGCAAGAGTTGCCATAGTTTTGCCAACTACCTGACTCAGCGTTCGGAGAACCTTACGATGATGACCTCACTGTGGCCGTTTGCTCAATGGGGAATTGACTTGATCGGGCCACTGCCGAAGGGGAAAGCGTCTGCCACCCATGCCATAGTCGCAATTGATTATTTCACCAAATGGGTCGAAGTGGGAGCCTTGAGTAGCATCACGGAAGGTAAAACCACTGATTTCATTTGGAAAAATGTAATTTGCAGGTATGGGATTCCTCATGCGTTGGTCACAGACAATGGGAGACAGTTTGACAATGGCAAGTTCAGAGACTTCTGTCGAAATCTGGGGATAGAGCTGAAATTTTGCTCTCCCTCACACCCACAAGCCAATAGACAAGTAGAAGCCGCGAACAAGACCATAAAACATCTCCTGAAGACTAGACTTGGCGAGCAAAAAGGAGCCTGGGTGGACGAGCTGCCTGGTGTCTTGTGGGCTTACAAAACCACACACAAAACGGCCACTGGAGAGACCCCATTCTCCTTGGCGTTTGGGCACGAAGCAGTAGTTCCTGCTGAAATAGGAATGGGGACACATCGAACAGAACACTTCAATGAGGGGCAAAACAACGAGCAGATGTGTGCAGGTTTAGACTTGCTGGAAGAGAAGAGAGAAAGGGTTGCTGCTAAGATTGCAGAATATCAATGAGAGTGGCGTGTTATTACAACCGAAATGTACACATTCGCCGGTTCCAAGTGGGTGATTGGGTACTTAGAAGAGTCAACCAGAGCACGAAGGACCCAAGGCAAGGTGTGCTAGGGCCAAATTGGGAAGGCCCTTACCGAGTCACTCAATTAGCCGGACCAGGAGCATACCGGCTAACCCATCCGGATGGACGAGAGGTCAAGAGGTCGTGGAACGCACAACTCCTGATGAAATACTTCCCGTAAGTTTCCTTGTATTGTAAGTGTTAATGTAAGATTCCTTCCCAAAATGGGGATGTGTAAAAACTCAAATGTATGTAAGAGTGAGAAAAACATTTGTAATATAAATTCAAGTTGAAGCCAAGAAGCTCATGAAGAACGCTAAGGTCAGAAGTCCCAAAGCCTAAGCCTTTAGGCGGGATTTGCACCTAGCGAGGCCAATCATGAGCCCGAGCGTAAGAAGGTCCCAAGAAAGCCGAGGCCGAAGTCCCAAAGCCTAAGTCTTAGGCGGGACGGTGCCCAGCAAGGCCAATTCCAGGCCCGAGCAGAAGAAGCTCTTGAAGAACGCTAAGGTCAGAAGTCCCAAAGCTTAAGCGTTTAGGCGGAACGGTACCTAGCGAGGCCAATCGCAGCCGAGCAAAAGAAGCTCTCAAGAACGCCGAGGCCGAAGTCCCAAAGCCTAAGTCTTAGGCGGGACTGGTGCCCAGCGAGGCCAATTGCAGCCCGAGCGTAAGAAGCTCTCAAGAACGTTGAGGCCGAAGTCCCAAAGCCTAAGTCTTAGAGCGGACGGTGCCCAACGAAGGCCAATTCCAGGCCCGAGCAGAAGAAGCTCTTGAAGAACGCTAAGGTCAGAAGTCCCAAAGCTTAAGCGTTTAGGCGGAACGGTACCTAGCGAGGCCAATTGCAGGCCGGAGCAAAAGAAGCTCCTGAAGAACGCTGAGGCCAGAAGTCCCAAAGCCTAAGTCTTAGGCGGGACGGTGCCCAGCGAGGCCAATTGCAGGCCCGAGCAGAAGAAGCTCCTGAAGAACGCTGAGGCCAGAAGTCCCAAAGCCTAAGTCTTAGGCGGGACGGTGCCCAGCGAGGCCAATTACAGGCCCGAGCAGAAGCTCATGAAGACAACGCTGAAACCAGAAGTCCCAAAGCCTAAGTCTTAGGCGAGACGGTGCCTAGCAAGGCCAATTGCAGGCCCGAGCAGAAGCTCATGAAGACAACGCACAGGCCGGAAGTCCCAAAGCCTAAGCCTTAGGTGGGACGGTGCCTAGCGAGGCCAATTGCAGGCCAAGCAGAAGCTCATGAAAAACGCTAAGGCCAGAAGTCCCAAAGCCTAAGTCTTAAGTGGGATGGTACCAACCTTAGCTAATTATAGACTCAAGCAAGAAGAGCGCTAGGAGATTACATTGAATTTAAACATGAGCCAAAATTGGGCTCGAAGCAAATAAGCTTGCAATATAAAGAGCCACAAAGCACGAGCAGAACGTCGGTCTAGAAGGATTGAGCTCATGAAACAGGCCAAAGGCTTTCAGCCTAACTCAAGGCAAATCTTTGCCAAGCATTAGTCTAAAGAATCATACACGAATACACTTAGGCATAAAGCAAAATAAAAAGTCCAACACTTACAAAATTCTCACTTAGCAAATATATGAAGTCAATCCCACATACAAGACACAAGAATATACACATGAGTACAAGAATGAGTTGTTCAATATATGTCTTTTTATTTCATTAAAAAGATTACAAGTACAGGGAATAAAAAAAGAGAAGGAAAAATATAGTTCAGGCAGCAGGGTTGTCATCGGCAGCAGCAGCATGGGCATCATCGGCAGCAGGAGGAGGAGTAGCAGCAGAAGCAGCAGGAGGAACAGCTCCAGCAGCAGCAGCAGGAGCGTCAATAGCAGGGGGAGGATTAACTTCCCGGTCCAACTGCGGCTCGGAAGGTAGGGCGTCGTGAATGCGCATGTACTCGCAACACCTCTGGACCTTGACAGGTCGACCTCGGACGTACCTTGCCCAAGGCATACACGAGGCGCATCATAGTCAAGTCCACCCCATTGTTGTACTCGAATGCGAGCTGGACCTTCAAAGCATCTATCTGCCCTTAGAGACGAGAATTTTCCCCTTCCATGGCCTTCTCGTAGGAGGATCTCTGCATGTCCAAATCCTTCCGAGTCTCGATCAGCTCCTCACGGATGACAGTCAGCTCCCTCTGGAACTAGGAAACCTTAGAGTCAGACACCGTTGTCCTCTCTGCAAAGGTTGCATTCTCCTCTTAGAGGCTCGAGTTCTCCTCGTTCAACTCCCGAGCCGCTCCAAGTTCCGATCGCTCAAGTTCCTCCCGAGAGTCTTGGGTCTTGGCCTCGAGCCTAGTTCACTGACCGAGTTCGGGAAGAGACGACTGGAGAGCACTAAGCGACTCGTCAAGATCATAGGACTCCAGCCCGTCCGAGAACCCGTCATCCATCTCCTCGGTAAAGTTCCTCGGTAGGGCTCGACACTCAGCAAGGCACCTCGCTCCCGCACATCTTCGGTCGAGGCGAGCCGAGGCCGCAGCCTCCGACGCCTGTGAGGAGGACCTTCTTCTGTTCGTGCTGCCTGCTGAGCAGAAGGGGGAACTCGAGCAGGTGGAGGCGGAGCGTCTGTTTTTGCTCGTGGTCTCTTCGAGGTGCTCGCGCCTCCGGCAGTTCCTACACGCCTCTGCATCATCTCATGCACCCCCCTCATATCTTCTGCTGGCACTAGACTAAATTCCAAAAAATTTTAGGGTGTAAGCAGCTCCCTGCACGAGCTCGCGTTGTCAAGAGCAGTCTTCACGTGTGCTTGAAGCTCTTCCCCAATTCTCAAAGAAGCACCCTAGAAACCGCAAAAATAGCCAAGACAAAATAATGAGAACAGTATGCGAGCGTAAAAATTAAGATGAGAATTCACCGGACAAATAGACAACCCGAGTGCAAAAATGCCGTGGAACCGGAGGGACCCCCTCGGTGAGAGGTGCAGCGTGCCCCCATTCTTCCCCAACGAAGAAGAATTTGCTCTTCCAGTTGCCACCAAAAGTTGGGAGATCAGTGATGTGTTTTTTGCCCTTCAGGCTGGAGGTGAGATAGTACCAACCAGCATCCTTTGGGCTGCACTTCAACTGATACAAGTGCTTTATTTCCCCTACCGAGGGTTCACCCAAATTACACCATTTCCATAGCACAAAGAGTCCGAAAGGACCTCCACCGTTCAGGTTCAATCGCCTGGGCCAGACAAAATCTGGACAAAACCCAGGCAAAATAAGGCTAGAAAGGTAGCCTGACCCCACCTAAAGCATTCCAGATGGAAGGTCGTATACACTGAGGGACGATCGGGGATATCATCCCCGCCTAGAACCTTAAATCCATATTATCGGTATGTTGTAAGTATCCCTAAGTCTATCCAAGTCCGATCGGGTGGTTTCACATCTCATTTGGTCAATAGGGTATCCCCTACCCTCGCACCTTGGCTGGCCCTTTCCCTCGATGCACTGGGCCTCACTGCAGGCAATGCCCCTTCTGAACTAGAATCCCTCACGGGAATTATACTAAGAGGCTCTACTTCACTTGAAGAGGAAGATTCCTCAAGGGACATCCTACGGGCTCTACCAGACATTTTTTCCTAGAGTTTAACCTACTCAAATGGAGTCAAGGATCTGGAAGAAGGAAAAATGGTGAAAATAAAAGAAGAAGGGTTGTACCGGATACAGAGAAAGATTTATACGGCTGGAAATCGTTCTGACGCGGAAGAAGAAGGCGAAGAAGCACTTGCGGAAAATTTCGAGTTTGAGTAAAAATGAATAATATGAAGTACAGTGAAGAAATCAAGGGTTTTTAAAAGAGGAAAGGCAAAAAGTGCGTCTCTTCACCAGACGGCACGTAGATCAAGGAGCGCGACCTTTCAAGTCACGTCCCTTCAAAATTTGAACGCACGGTCAGGATCTATCCACGTGTCCCGCATTAAATGCGAAATGATGGTAGTGGAAGACAACTTGAGAACGTGGGGAAGTGTAAAAGGCCGGGAAGTCGACCGATCACTAATAAGTTTCCAGTCTTATCTCATTTCACTCAAAAGACTAGAAACTGGGGGACTAGTGTTTGGGTAATATCAGGCAGGTCTCCTCGAGGCCCTTCCAGTTGGAATAAAATACCCCGAGGTCAACTCAGCTCGAGCAGAAGTCCCGACCACTGGCATGAAGACGATCTCACCAGACGTCAAAGCTGGTCAAGGTCGAGGAATTCAGAGCCATCCGAGCTCCAAGCTCTCTTGCCTGCTAGAGGTTATCAGGTCCGGTGAAGGCCAGACAAGGACGAGGAGCTCGAAGATTGATCCAGACCCGAGCTCTCCATTCTGCTCGTTGCAGTCAAGTTCTCGAGCACAACTAGGCTACGCCAGTCATAGGACAAATGGAATGTGAGATCCAATTCAGTGCAGTCCGACCCATTTTTTCAGAATTCTGGCACACCTTTTGATGTCTGACCAGGGCCCCACATGGTATGGTGGTGGTACTGTTGCCGATGGCCGACACATGCCCCCACGGTGTCATTATTCCTTGCGCGCACGCCCGACATGATGATCTGGCCATGTGAGCCATGTTAACAGGACAGTCGCGCATCCCCAGGGAATATTACGCTAATCTCGGCTGTCAGAGGGGCCCAAACACCACTAAAGCGAGAACAGATGATCCAGGGAAGAAAGGGTGGGAAAAATAGAGGATAAAAGGAAACGGACAGGTAAATTGCAGGGGTTCCGAAAATTCACACAGGTTCTTCCTATCTTTGCTTCCCTTTACACTGATTCTCTAAAAAATTCTATTATTCAGAAAGAAAGGCAAAAAATACCCCTTTCATTCTTCCGGTCTCTCTAACTAAGAGGGATACCAAACAGAACAACTCGATCACTGACTTGAGCGTCGGAGGGCTTTCACCGGAACAACACCCGGTGACCTTATTTTCTGTGAGTACAAGTCCGGAGACTTCTGTTCTTGAAAAAGACAGAGGGGTTTGAATTGGGAGGCAGTCCTGCTCGAGCTCGAGCTATACACGAGCAGAAGATTTTTGGCACTGTTTGAAGGGACGCGGGAAAACTGCATCAACAATAGTTATGATTAACAATGGAGATTATCTTGAGCAATACTTTTAATCTCTCCCTCTCATGGGTTTAATTTAATTTTATTCTTTTAAAAATATGACTTTATATCAAGAATCATCCAATGGCCATTAATTCATGCTTGCTAATTTCACTTTATTTATGACTTTGTCCAGTTAAATAAGCATATAAATTATGACCATAAACATTAAAATTATAGACATTGCAATTGAAATAGGAAGGCGGAAAAATAAAACAAACATACTAGTTTCATAAACACATAATACACACTTAAAGCTCCAGAGGAGTCACCTAAGTTTTGCTTCTTATGTCGTCCTCATAAAATTCTTACCATCAACAGCCACCAATAGCTACCAATTTACAGCCAAAGTTTTCATGTATGTGCCCAATCAGTTGCCATTGTTGCGCGTCAAAGGTCACTGCCAATACCTTGGATTTAGAGAGGCCTAAAATTTCTATTCCTACCTTCCCGATCAATGCCTCTTGATTTTTTGTCACCATTGACCAATAAGCACATTTTGGTAATTTCAGCATACTTTAAGGGTATTTTAGTAATTGAAAATGTTAAGGATATTTTGGTAATTTATAATTTTGAAGATATTTTGATAATTTGTTATTTAATGGTATTTTGGTTAATTTATGATTTCGAAGGTATTTTGATAAAGATGTGGGAGTAAAATGTTTTGGATAAATATTTGTTTCGAGCTTTATCATACAAGCTAGTTGTATTTCAAATTTAAGTAAAGTAACGATGTCGTTTTCTTGATTTATGAGGAACCATAAACATGAATCAAACTGCGGACATTGATGATAGCTGAGTTTTAGCATCATTATTTTAAGTGGAATATAGTAAACCTATCACTATATTTTATTATAATTTTAAATTGAGTAAAGTACAACATGTTTAGAAAGCAAGAACTTTAAACTTTGATTTAATGATTTTCTAGAAATGGGTTTTATTTATGTATTGTTACATTATTAAAAAGTGTTTGATGATCGGTTTTACTTTTCTACTTCGAGTAAACGCATCAGAGTATTTTAAAGAAAGAAATGTAAATTTAAAGTATGATTAAAATGTTTACGTATATGTGTATAAAAGTTTGTTATAAAAAATCATTCGAAAATACCTTTGAGAAAGAAGGCCTTGGGGACTATGCATTTTGGCACTTTGCTTTTTGGGGTCTTATGCATACAATATATGATTTGTTAGAGGTTCAATTATGGAGATTATAATTGAGATAAAGGCTTCTAGAATCCGTCTGAGTACATACAATGGCTTAGAACCATGTTCTTGGGTGCTTTTGTCCTTCGGAAACTGATCCCAGGCATATCCTCGTGCATCCATGCGAACACATCTGCGTGTGCTCGCAGACATTCCACCAACTTTTCCTTCAACGGCTCGCTAAGGCCCGAGCCGATTCGGACTTTCTTCTCGGGGTCTCCTGCTCTTACCTTGACCTCCTCCAACTTCTCAGCCGGCTCTTGCCTTCGTTCTCGAGTCCCCCTCGTGTCCAGATGAGGTTATCTCAGATAGTTTCTTTGGCAGCTACAGCGTAGCAGCTCCTCGCTAGGCTGCCTTTTACGACTCCTATAGCCCCATTTACTCAATACTTTAGGGCCAAGTAATGGGTGGACAGCACGCACTGGCTGATCCTCATAAATGGCCTCCCTAGAATTGCCTGGTATGAGCTGGTTTCATCTACTACCACGAAATCCAGCATCATGTTCTTCTCGAAAGGCCTCGAGCCCATGGTTACTGCCAGCTTAATGATTCCCAGAGGTATTAGCTTTCCTGCCCCGAATCCTTTCAAGGAAGTGATCGTCTGCTCGAGGCTCGCGCCTGTTATTCCTAAATCCTCGAGTGTGGATTTGAAGAGAATATCCACCGAGCTCCCTGACTCAACCAGTATTCGATCAGCTTCCTTGTTTGCTACATTGGCTTTTACCACCAGGGCATCCTCGTGAGGGTACAGCACCCCCTCCTCGTCCTCATCCGTCCACATAATTGGCACCTGCCGAACCTTGGCCTTCTTCGCAGCAGGGGCAGTGAACAAGACTTCTCGGCCGGCTGCGGCATATCTGCAGTAGTTTTTCCGAGCCCTATTTGAACTTCCTGCCATCGTGGGCCCTTCTGAGATTACCCTCGTGGACGGTGGTTCCGTGTCTATTTCGTAAGCCCGGTCACCTTCCTCAAGCTGCTGCTCAACCATCGAGTGCCCTCCTTCTACGAACTCATCCAGGTACCGATTCCTAACCAGATCCTCCACCTGGTTTTTCAAATCACGGCACTGTGATGTGGAGTGGCCGTGGTCTCTATGGAAACGGCAGATCGCCCCCTGCTCCGCTTGCTAGCTGACTTGGTCATCGGCGTTGGAGGGCTCAGTAGTCCTCGCTCTTCAGCCACTTGAAGTATCTCTTCAAGAGAAACCTTCAGCCTCGTATACTGTTCGTAAGTAGGGCTCTGTTCCACTACTTGTATCGCCCTATCCCTTGGGAAGCTTCTCGGTGGGGGTGGCAATGAACGATCAGCCCTGTTGTGGCTCACTTCAGGTCTGCTTGGTGGCTGGTTGCGAGATGTATGGCCATCATGACGCCTGTACTCTCTGTGATCCCAGCACGGAGACCTGCGAGGTGGCAGGGGGACCATCCGCGGTGGGGGAGCTCTCTGATAAGGGTTGTACAGGGTAACCTGGTCCCTTGCTACCTTTGGAGCTTGTGTACCTCGGGCAGGACCCCTTTTCTCCTTCCTCCTTGCTCCATTGACCTGCTCATTCCTCAGTTTGGCAGCTTTTTCTTCTTCGATTACCATATCCAGTTTTACCTGCTCATACGCGTCTGAATACGAACGGATCGAAGGACTCCGTAGATTATACCATGGTCTCCCCATCCGGATGCCATCCTTTAATCCTCTCAAGGCTTGGGGATGGTTGAACGCACCAAGATCTAGGACCGATCTATGGTATCTTCTGACAAACTCCCGGAAGGATTCCCCCTCTTTCTGCCTCACTTCCGACAGCTCCATCATGTCATCCTCAGGGGTCACTGCGCCCCGGAATTGCTCTGCGAACTCCCTACACATCTGTTCAAAGCTCAAGATGCTTGCCCGTGGGAGTCTGCAGTACCATTCTCTCGCTCTTCCCTCCGGGGTGAGTCGGAGGCCCGACACCCCGAGCTGCCGACAATCCTTGCACCCTCGTCATGTCGTTGAACAGCTCTATGTGCACCAATGGATCACTTTTCCCTGAGAACTTCAGATCCGGGAAGCGGAAGTCACGTGGGATCGTGACACTCATGATCTCCGTCGAGAGTGGAGATTCGTTATCCAACGATTATTCTCCGACTGGGCTCTTTCCGCTTCCCGAGGTCTTCCACAACTTGTGCCAACTCGCGCACCTCTCCCTCCAACTCTTCCGCGAGAGGTCTGGGTCAGTGTCCTGTAAGTGCTGACGGGACCCCCTTTCCTCCATGTTTGTTTCTTCCCTTACTGCAACATTTGGTGCCCTAGGTCTTTGGGCTTCATCTCCCACATTTTCCCGAACATGAGCATTCCCTCGGCTGGACTCCGGGACATCATTACATGCTTTTCTCTGTCCCTCCCTGAGTTCTTGCAATAGGGAAGTCAGAGTCTCCATCTGTTTCTCCATCCGATCCATTCTTTCCTGGATCTCTCTATTCTGGGCCTCATTGGCCACTTCTCTCAAAGTTACTGATTCTTCTGAACTTACTCCTCTTCGGTTGTTTCACCTCATCGTTGCGTTGTGTGTCTTGAATGTATTAGGAAATCAGGCTTTTTGTGCCAATCCCCACAGACAGCGCCAAAAGATGTTGATGCAGTTTTTCCCGCGTGCCTTCAAACAGTGCCTCGAACCTTCTGCTCGTGGATAGCTACAGTATCCAGAATCCTAAGCTCGAGCTCGAGCAGGACTGCCTTCTTCTTCCTGTTCCGCTGTCTTTTCCGAGCGGTGATCTCCCGGACTGCATACTAACGAAAAGCGGTCGTGGTCGCCGGCGTGTTCGCGAAACCCTCCGACGCTCAAGTCAGTAATCGGGTTGTTCTTTTTGGTATCTCCCTTAGTGAAGGAGACCGGAAAGATGAAAGGGATATTTTCTCGCCCTCCCTTTTTGAATAAATATGGTGTTTTCAGAGAGTCCAGATAAGAGAAATCAGAATAGAAAAGAACCCGTGTCTCTTTTCAGAACCCTTGTGAATGAATTTTTTCAACCCCCTTTGTGAATCAGAATTTCCAACCCTTGTAACGTACCCGTCTCTTTCCTTTTATACTCCATTTTTCCCGCTCTTTCTCTCTAAGAGCATCCATTCCCGCGTCAGTGGTGTCTGGGTCCCTCTGACAGCTGGGATTGGTGTAATATTCCCTAGGGATGCGCGACTGTCTTCTTTAACCCGGTTCACGTGGCCAGATCACCATGTCGGGCATGTACGCTAGGAATGATGACACCGTGGGGGCATGTGCCGGCCATCGGCAATAGTACCACCACCATACTATGTGGGACCCTAGTCAGATATTAAAAGGCGTGCCAGGATCCTGAGAAAACGGGTCGGGCTGCCCTGGGTCGGGTCTTACATTCCATTCGTCCCATGACTGACGCAACCCAGTTGTGCTCGGGGACTCACCTTCTGCGAGCAGGAAAGGAGTGCTCGGTTCTCGACCTTGACCAGCTTTGACCGGGGTGGACGACCTCGAGCAGGCAGGAGAGCTCGGAGCTTGGATGGCTCTGGAGTCCTCGACCTTGACCAGCTTTGACTGGGGCGAAACGACCTCGAGCAGGCAGGAGAGCTCGGAGCTCGGATGGCTATGACTTCCTCGACCTTGACTAGCTTTGACGTCTAATGAGGTCGTCTTTATGCCCGTGGTCGGTCCTCTACTCGAGCTAGGCTGTTCTCGGGGTATTTTATTCGAGCTGGAAGGGCCTCGAGAAGACCTGCCCGATATTACCCAAACAGTAATGTTAGAGAAATTGTTGATTGATGAATTTATTTTACGCTATTAGAGTGATTGGATGGACATCATAGCAAAATCTAGTGAATTTAAAGTTCGTTATCTACATCGAAGCTCTATGTTGAAAAAATAATCTTGACACACGTGAAGATGTTCGTAGAGACTACAATAAGCAAATTTGAGGATGAGTTTTCTCCACCTTGGCGAGAATGATGCGGAAAAGAAATTTAAGAAATTTTAATTAGATTGAAATTTATAACACTTAGGAATATTTAATTAATTTATATTCTATTTTAATTTTGGGTTCGGTGTATATATGTTGCTTATTTGAGCTGTATTCCCAATTTAAGTTTAAGTCTTATTAAAATAGGATTTCTAGGTAGATTAGGATAATTAGTAATTAGTATAAATAAGTGTCATTTATAGCTTTTATAACCAAGCTTTGATTATTTGTTATAGATGATTTCTTGAATAAACACTCGGTTTGTGTTCTATTCTTGTTATTTGTTAGTATTCTATGGAATCAATGAGTTTCAACACCCTAGATTAGTAGTCATTCTTAGAATTAACAGGATTTAACTTATTTCTTTAATCCAATATTCTCGACAATCAATGGACTATTGAAAATATCCGTATCTACTGAACATCTTGCATATTTTATCCTTCCACTGTATTAGTTTCATCGTAGAGCATTCTTTCATAGAACTGCACTACATTATTTCTTATTGGTCTCTTCAGAAGTAAACCTGAAAGAATTGTTATTAGGCTAGTAATCACCTATAACTAAGAGTCACTGAGACAAAAGAGTTTCTAAAAACTCTTAGTGTCTTAAATTTATAATTTTAGGTGGTTTGAAATAGAGTCTATTTATAGAATATTCATGATTGTTCATCAAACCCTTTATAAATACATGACTCTAGAGTTAGAAGGAGGTTGTCGCTTAAAGATTAGTCATGTCTCTTAGTGAAGTAGTTAAAATTGATTTAAAATTTATTAATGTAATAAAAGAGATAAATCCCTTATAATTAAGCATGTCCATAATATGTTACATGCACACACACACACACACACACATATCATTTCCGAGTTGGACATACTTATTAGTTAGACATACATATAACGCTTCTTTTATTATTTGTCTAATAATAACTTATTAAATTTCCTTCGATCCAATTCATCATTAATAGTATAAACAAAGTAATTTTAAGATCATAGCCAACCATTAATAAATACATATATTCTTAATTGATTTCTAATATCCATTATTTGCAAGTCAATTTTGAGCAAAAATTATTTTAATAAACTAAAATGACACATTTTATAGTTTAATTTCTTAGGAGTCCTTAAGAACTTTTAAAATATAATTTTCTTGCATACATGGAACACCTTGGTGAATTTTTATCCTATTGCATCTACATGCTTTTTTAACTATTAAGCCAACCCCTTGGTCATAGGGTTAGCCGCCAACTCTTGTAAAGAAATATAAATGACTTTATTTCTCTTTACTCTACTATATCTTGTGTATAGTGATAACAACATCAATGTGCTTTCCTTTGGATTTATTTTCTCCACCACTTTCTATTAGAGAGATAACATACTTATTATCTTAAAAAATATTGATTGGTTTATTCAATAATCAAGTTTCAATTCCTTAATGAAGCATCCAATCCATACGATATATGTTTGTTTCATACTTTACCAATAAATTGTTGCACTACTAAAAAAGAAAGCATAAGAACATGTTGATTTTCAATGATCTTGATTTCCTGCAAAATCTACATCAAAAAAACATTTTACTACATGATCACCCTTACCAAAACATAATTTTATTATTTTTGTGCTTTGTATATATCCAAATACCCTTTCGATTGCTTTCTAATGTTCTTTAATTGGGTTAGATTGAAATCAACTAAACAATCCAACAACATAACAAATAACAAGTCTAGTTTATGTGATTGAGTATATTAAGCTACCTATTGCAGGTGCATGTGGAATTGTATTAATATCCTTCTCTTCTTCTTTGTTTTTGGGATACATAGTTTTATCCAAATGTTATCCCTTACAAATCTAGGTGTGGATAATGATTTACAATTCTGTACATTAAATCTCTTAAGCACTTTTTCAATTTATTTAGATTGATTAAAAAATAATAATCTGAACATTCTATCTTTTGTAATCTTAATTTCCAATATACAAGATACTTCTCCCTTATCTTTCATCTTCAACTTTGATCCCAAACATGATCTTTTTTTGTGGATCATTTTCATGTCATTTCAACCAAATAAAATATCATCTACATATAATAATAAAATTAAAATTTTACTCCCACTTTTCCAAACGTATAAAATGATACGAACCCCGCTAGAAACTGTCGAGACCCTAATCAAATTAGGCTCCAAGATTATTTTTAATTTCGAGAATTGAATGTAACCACGACCTGTTACTTAATGAAACAAGAACCTTGGTATGTGAGGACGCCACAATCAGCTATGGATGGTCTGATTGATAAGTCAAAGGTTGAACACTACGGAAAAGTCGATAAGTTCAAAGAGTTCGTTTAAGAACTAAAGAGAATTATACTCTCAAGTAAATTGCATGAAAAACTTCTTCTCCTTCTCTTATTGACTGCAAATATATATATATATATATATATATAATGGAGTGTATAGTCCATGGGGCTGTACTTTTGATTTGCCTTGCCTACAGGTGACACACTTACCACAAAGTCTCTCAACATCTCATTTCATATGTGGCCAATAGAAGTGTTCTTACAATACAACTAAGGTCTTTACAACTCCAAAATATCCCATCAATCCTCTTCCATGGGATTCTTTCACCAATAAATCCTTTAAAGAACAATTAGGCACACACAACTTATTCTCTCAAAATAAGTAACTATTATGCCTAAATTACTTACCAACCCCAAACTTTTTACAATTATGATATTTAGCACTAAAATCATGGTCATTAGCATACAATTTCTTAATATGTTCAAAACCAAGAATTTATCATTAAATGTTGAGATTAAGGCATACTTGGGAGAGAGCGCATCTGCAACTATGTTTTCCTTACCTTGCTTATAACGAATGACATATGGAAATTTCTCTATGAATTCCACCCAATGAGCATGCTTTTTGTTTATCTTGTGCCAGCCTTTAAGATGTTTTAAAGATTCATGGTCAATGTGAATTACAAACTCTTTAGGCCATAGGTAGTGCTGCCATGTTAGCAATATTCGAAATAACGTATATAGCTCTTTATCGTAAGTAGGATAGTTTAAGACTGCTCCACTTAATATCTCACAGTAATAAGCAATTGGTCGTCCCTCTTGCATAAGAACAGCTCTTATGCCAATACTTGAAAAATCACATTCAATTTCAAATATTTTGTTAAAGTTAGGCATGGATAATAAAAGGGCTTTGGTTAGCTTTTCTTTGATCTTTTGGAATGCCTTCTCTTGTTTTTCTCCCTACATGAATGCAATATTTTTCTTGATTACTTCAGTAAGTGGTATGGCCAATGTACTAAATTTTTTCACAAACCGCCGATAGAAGCTAGCAAGTCTGTGGAAGCTTCTCACTTTACTTACACTTGTAGGACTCGGCCATTCTTGGATTGCACGTACCTTCTCTTCATCAACCTGTATACTCGTTATGTTGTTGATGGCTTGCAGTCAACGCACATCCTCCATATCCCATCTTTCCTAGGAACTACCAAAACTGAAACTGCACATGGACTCTTGCTTTCTCTCACATGCCCTTTTCCATCAACTTATTAACTTGCCTTTGAAGTTCCTTTCTTTCCTCCGAGTTACTCTTATAGGCTGGTTGGTTTGGAATGAGTGTGTAGGCACGAAATTAATTTGATGCTCGATCCCTTGGATTGGAGGTAATATATTTGATGTTTTCTTAGAAAAGACATCCTCATAATCCTACAAAAGAGAATCAATGGAACTAGGCAAGATAAGGTTAAGCTCGTTAGTGTTGAGAAATGCCTCTTTAGACAGAAGTACAATTATTGGCTGAATTGAAAATAATGCTCTTTTTATCTCACTTGCTCTTGCATAAAAATTCTTTTGTTTTCTCTCAATTTTCTTTTCTTTTTCTCTCTCTTTTTTTTTGATATCTCTCTGATTTTCACTTTCTTTTTCTTTCTTTTTCTTTCGCTCGCTCTCTCTTTATAAGCTTACTTGGTCTTTATAAACTTGTTTTGGTGTCAATGGAGTAAGAGTGATCTTACGTTGATTAAACTCAAATAAGTACTTGTTGGTAAAACAACCATGCTTCACACGTCTATCAAATTGCCAAGGACGCCCAAGTAATACGTGTCCAGCTTGCATTGGTACTACATTACATAGTACTTTATCTTTATATTTGCTGATCTTAAAAGACACTAGTACTCGTTTGTTCACTTTCACCTCGCCACTGTCATTCAACCACTGTAGTTTATATGGCTATGGATGCTTGAGTATTTGAAGCCCTAACTTCTCCACTGTCATGAAATATTAGTACAACGTCCTCCATTAATAATCATACTATATACTTTTTCTTGAATATAGCACCTAGTATCAAAGATGTTTTCCCATTAAACTGCTTTATTTTCTTTTACTTGCACACTTAAAGCTCTCCTAGCTACTAAAGTTAATTCATTAGGGACTGCATACTCTTCATCTTCAATATCCTCTAATGGTGGCATCTCATTATCTTCTGCCTCATCATTAATTACAATCTCACAATTACATAGCCCTTGCCATGACATTTAAAACACTTAATATCATGATTCCTAATAATGGGTGTTACAATGTTACTTTATGAATTAGGCCTAGAGGGCCCAGATCTTGGTTTGGGTGAGGTAGATGTTTGTGGCCTCTCGTCTCGCTTTACATAGCTCGACTCCTATGGAGTGGAATTCAAACTTGGGGTTGCACGGTTGTTACCCCTTCTCTTGAGTTATCGCTCAATCTTGAAGCCTTTTGGACTATCTCCTCAACTCCACATAATGTTGCAACTCAACCATATTTGCAATCTCCCAGTTAAGGCCATTCAAAAATCGTGCCATGGTAGTTTCTCTATCTTCCTCCACATTTGCTCCAATCATGGCAACATCTATTTCTTTGTAGTAATCTTCCATACTTCACTACCCTAAGTTAGACTTTGCAGTTTTTGGTACAAGCCTCGGTAGTAGTGGCTACGTACAAATTACCTTCTCATCAATGTCTTCATTTCATTCTACGTTTCAACAGGACGTTCTCCATTCCGTCTCCTAGTTATAACTAGATGATCCCACAAAGTAATAGCATAATCAGAAAACTCAATCACAGCTAATTTTACCTTTTTTGCCTCAGAATAGTTATAACAGTCAAACACAAACTCCATCTTCTTCTCCCATTCAAGGTATGATTTAGGATCATATTTTCCTTGAAAAGATGAAATTTTCATCTTTATGCCACTCACACCATTATCTCGATGCCTAGCTCTTCTAAGATTACCTACTGAATCCTCCCTTTCACCATATTCATCCCTATAATAATCATCAACCTCTTTTCTAGCTGGAACCCTCTCCCTTCTATATGCTTGGGGAATGCGTTGTGGTTGTCGTGCACATGCCTTCTCTACTTGATCCAAATGCTCATGTATGTGCTCTAATTTAGCCCTCATCAGTCATGTCAGCTTCCCCATCAAGGCTTGAATTTGAAACTTTTAAATAGTTGGTTGTTAATCCTCTGCATTTGCGCTTTGTTCTTTGTCTCGAGATATAGTTGAAATATGCAAAAAGAGATTAGAAATAATGTGGAAAGGGCCTTACTTCAATCTCTTACATGTTTCACTTAAGAGAATGATTCACTCACTTCCACTCGTGTTTCACTCAAATTTATTGGCTTTTATCCTCTAATACGCTCACACTCTTTTGCCTTTTTCCACTCGTAATAATTCTCTCTTAGTTCTTATAAAACTAATCAAATCAATATCAAGATTTCAGCAGCAATTCACAAGGATTGTATCAAAGAGAATCAGGTTTGAAGGGTGAGAACATAACAAACACATATGATTAAGTTTTGGAAGCACAAAATAATAATATTTTTGGCAAAAATTTTCACACAATGAAGAATTATACTTGGATTCTATAAGACACCAATAATGGAAATTGAAAGATTTTTTTTTCACTATATATTTTTCTTTGCCTTTTTTTTAATTAATGAATAACTAAAAATTGAAGGAATTTAGGGTAAGGAATTGGTAGAATTTTACATATTGAAGGAAATAAATCACAAGGATGCAAAATTAAGAAACCCTAAGTGCTGTTCACGCTGCACTATTCATGCAACATTGTTCAAGAATTTTTTTTTTGATTGAAATAAACAAGACACGAAATCTAAATAAGGATAGACAAAACTTGATTAGAACTTTTTCTCTGATGCCGAATGATACGATCCCCACCAAGAACTGACGAGACCCTAATCAAATTAGGCTCCAAGATCGGTTCTAATTTCAGGAATTAAATGGAATCGTGATCCGTTACTTAATGAAGCAAGAACCCTGTATGTGAGGACGCCACAATCAGGTATGGATGGTCTGATTGATAAGTCAAGGGTTGAACGCCATGAAAAAGCCAATAAGTTAAAAGAGTTCGTTTAAGAACTAAAGAGAACTATATTCTCAAGTAAATTGCATGAAAAAATTTTTCTCTTTCTCTTATTGAATGCGAATATATATATAGATTACAAGAAATCCTAATTAAAAACAAATTCCTAATCCAATTGAAATAAGAAAGAATCCTAAATAAATCATAATATAATCTAATAAAAAGAAATGAATCCTTAATAAATCAGGATCTTAATTTAAAAAAAATAGTAAAAGTATCTTAAATGACTAAATAAAATCAAAATAGTTGATTTGTTGCCTTTTTAAAAAATGGAAACACTATCTAAAAAGATAGTGGCATATCTTTCATCCTTAATGCGTCAATTTCATGGATTTGATTACTCATAAAATTCCAGGGCTTGAATCACACATTTGTTGGTCTGAATATCTTCTGAAATTCTTTTAATAGGCCTCCATGAATTAGATTGATCCTAAGTTGCTTGAATCAGCCAATTAAGTGCTTCTTTGAATTTCTTTGCACGAGCTCTTGTGACGGGGCCGACAAGAACTTGCATAAGATTTGAATATGCCTTATTCCACGTGCTTGTGCCATCCTTATGCATAATCTCATTATGCACAATGATCAAGCTTAATTATTTAATAGTCAATTTCTAGTATTCCTTGGTGAAAGGTAAGATACTATTGGTGAAATGATTGTTTGAGACTGTAAAGAGATTTCTTTGGTTGATAGATGTTATTTTCTTGATGTTTTCAATAAACCTTGTAGTTACTCCATATAACTGGTTTTTTAAGCTCAACTATTACGAATGCAATCTTAATATCCACTTGGAACAATTCAAGGTCTAATTTAGCAATTGAAGTTATAAAAATTTTTATAAAAACAAATTTAGCCACTAAAGAATAATTATCTACATAATCTATCCTGAGTTTTTGTGTATAATCCTTAGCTTCAATCCGAGCTTGACATCTTATAATCTTTCTTCCTCGTAGGAGGTTTGTTAATTCCTAAACTTCATTTTTGTTAATTGAATTTATTCTCGTTCCATAGCTTTCAACCACTAAAATGAATCCGATGAATTCATAACCTCTTTATAAATTTTAGGCTCATCTAATAATTCTATTATCTTATAAACATAATTATCTTTAAGCATAGGATGTGTAGAGAAATCATTCTGCTTAAAAAATTGTAGAAAATATTGATTTACAAGTTCTTTCCCTTGATCTATATCCAAAGATGAATTATTATTAGAAACTGTAGGTGTCATATTTCAAAGATACTAAACCATGCCATTTGTCCATCCTTTAATATAAAATAAACTATTCGGGGGAAATAACCCCCAAGCTATTCTGAGGGAATAACATCCAATGAAAAATTTCCCTAGAACTCATAAAGATGGCGAGAGCAGGAATTAGTTCCACAATCCATGGGCCTAGGGAAATTATGCCCAAAGGTCATAATGACAGGGAAATATGCACATGCAGAATAATTCCCTACGATCAAATTTAACTCCAGGTGTACAGAAATGACAGATGACATATGTCATTAAAAAGTTGAATCAAGCAAAAACCTTTAATTCATATTACCCATCATTTATAAATAAGGGGCCATCTTTATGAAAAAAGGGGGGTCTCTAGGCCTTGGAAGAATACTATTCCTTCTAGAAATAGAAAAGTCATTTTCTCCATATTTCTTCTTTCTTTAATCTTGATCAAATACTAACTTCCGCATCGGAGTGCTTTTTTCCGATACTCACCTACCAGATTTAAGACAACTGAACAATTACAAGTTCTTCACAAGCTATAAGTATGTGTAAAGGTAAAAATCCATTGTCTTTATAAGATTAATATTTTCTAAAGGATTTAGTTGTTTTATTATTTCAACAAAAAAGTGCATCTCTATTTTCTATTAAGTGTATTTTATTATGAAAAAATCTATATCCTAAATTGTTACCTAGTTATCAAATAAATTTACATTCAGAACATTGATTTCCAAACTTATTTCTTAAAGGTTTATGTATTAAGATATAAGCATTGTAGCTCCAAATCCTTAGGTTGGACAAGTCAAGTGTCCGACTAGTCCGATATTCATAAGGAATTAATTCTTGGACTTTACAGTGACTCTATTTCAAATATGCATTGCTAGATTAAGAGCCTTTCCCTGGAATGTTTATGGTAAATCAGAATAGGCCATCATAAATCTAGTTGTTTCCATTAATGCACTATTTCTTCTTTTAGCAATGCCATTTTATTGAGGTGTATAAGGATTGGTTTTAGACTTTTTTATGCCATGTTCTTTACAAAAATCCTAAAAAAGTTTTAAATACTTATTCTCCACCTTGATAAGTATTCAAAGATTTAATTTTTCTACCCAATTGAGTTTTACTTCCTTTTTATATTCTTTAAATTTTTTAATGCCTCAAATATATGTTGAATAAGATAGACATACCCATATTTAGAAGTAATCAACAATGAAGGTTATAAAATATTTCATTCCATTATGTACTTTTGTTTTTAAAGGTCTATAATTGTTTGTTTGAAATATTTCTAATAATTCAGATGAATGCTAATGTTTAGTAAATGATTTTCAAGACAATATTCCTTGTATACAATATTAACATATTTTAAAATCAATATCCTGCATGTTATACCTTTTTTATGTATTCTTTTCGTTTTATCTTTATTAATACGTCCTAATCTAAGATGCCAAACATATAAGTCAATTTTATTAATCTTGGAGTTAAGTACGCAAGAAGCATTAATTATTTTATTACCATCATCAATTGTAATACAATACTTGCCATCTATCTTATCATTTCTTTCATAAACTTGACGGTTTCTTCAAATAGTCACAATTTCAGACTTGAACATAAACTCAAATCCTTATTTCTCTAACTCAGATTCATATTTAAGATTATGCCTAACACTTGACGCATATAATACATCACTTATTACAATATTTGACTTGATTGATGTGCACCAAGTGCTACCTCTTTGAATGTGAGGAAGCCATCTTTAGATTTCGCCACATGATTGGTAACTCCAAAGTCTTTCTACCAATGATTCAAACTAGGCCCAATTATCAAAGCTTTTGACACTATAAGAGTAAGCTATTTCATCCCCTGCTAAACCTTTCCAATCTTTTGTTCTTTTATCTTTAGGTAATCTTTCATCAATTGTCCAACTCTACTGTATTTAAAAAATTCCTTTTGTGGCAACTTACCTTTCTTATTTTTCTTCTTTCTTTTCTCTTGGTTTTTGACCCGCTTAAGTGCTTAGAAGAATCCTCCATCATCATCATCAAATTTAAGCGCTTTTGGTGATTCTTTCTTTTTTATTCTAGCACCAAATTGGTGCTAAAGTGTCGATAGTCAAAATTTAACCTAACTTATTATATTTAAAGGAAATCCACTATATAAATTCAAATGACATAATAGTATATATGCTTAATAAAAAATCTATGAATGAATTAACATTTGATTTATCTCTGTAGTCCTTTCTTTGGTCATTTTTATTTTTAATTTTGATGTATCAGTTTCTTAGTCATTTTAAGGGTTTAGGCTTACTATATCCCCTTGATAAGGTGTATGTTTGGCTTATATTTAATAAATTTGTCGATTGTTGAGGGTAAGGGTTAGAATCAAACTGAAGGCAACCAAATCGAATGCACACTCATACCTTTCATCTAAGGTTAGAGAGGGATAGAATGCACATTGAGGATTGCCCAAGCCTTATATACTTGACTGACAGTTTATCCTCAGCCACTTACGCAAGAGTTAAGCTTAATATCATATAAAATCCCATGGGCCTAATTCTTCCTAGAAGCTAGCTTAAGAGTTGAGGGTTGTCCAAGCCTTATATATTTAACCCTTGTTAAGGATAATATCCTACATTGGCTGCGGATGAATATTTGATTAAATATGCAAGGCTTGGACAACCTCAACTCTTGAGTTAACTTTAGGTTAAGTTAGGCGTATAAGCTTCTACAATTGTCACGCCACGACCACGTACACCTAAGAATTATGAGCATTTTAGCTTAAATATAGGATAGCAAATACAATTATATAAAAAAAAAAACAATTAAGTATTAGGATAAAAGTTGTTACCACAATGCCAACAAAATAACATTGAGCTTTATGCACCCGTTAGCTAAGATCAAGTCAAATGGAATACTCTACACGACCATAAAATATTGGCACTTATTAAACAAAAACGCAATACAATTTTAGACATGAAATAATGAAAGTCTTATGGAAAACAAGGAATTTAACAAGCTTGCAGTAAAATCTCTCATCTCAAAAGCCATTGTAATAATTTATCCCATAAGCATTAAGCAACCATCCATAAAAAATGGTCAAAGGTCGGTCATTAATAAGCAAAACGTGTAATAGAGAAGTTTACAGTTGTGCTCTAAGATTATATGATTTGTATTTTTTCAAACTGATGGAGATTGCCTTGCCACATTTTTAATCTTTCCCTCTAAGAGTTTTAATTTAATTTTATTCTTTTAAGAAAATGACTAATGTCAATGTCATATGATGGTCAATAGTTTACGATTAGCTAACAATACTGCAAAAATGACATTTACTAACACTTCGTTTTCTGACATTTCATAAAAAGTGTCAGTAATTATGTACATATGCACAATTTTCACTTTTTAACAAATAGATATCATAAATTATTGATACTAATGTGTCAGTAAATAAAACATTAAAAATCACTGATAATAAAGTATAAGAGATTTTAAAAAAATCATTATAATTTGCAAATCTTTTAACTTAAACCTAAAATTTCTAAAATTCAAAATTTTTATGTTTAGACCATATAAATTTAATACATAAGTATCTTATTAAAACTTAAGATAGAAAAATATAAATATATAATAGCAAAAGCAAAATCCCTAACACAGTCTCAAATTCTCAATCGATATGCCTCTGCCCCATTTCATCATATTGTAAATCAAAATAACTTTGGAACTCCCAGTACCACTCATAAATCTACCTTCTCCAAACTCAAGTCATTCTTCGAGGCAACCCTCTGCAGTCATAAAAACAACTCCTATACCCGCGTCAATTACCTCACGGTCATCGCCGTCGTCCTTCCTTTCTCTCGCATCACCAATCCTTTCTCTCTCATGCTCCTCAAGTCCTCGATCTTCCTATATTGTTCCTCCACTCAGATCAGCCTCTCGTTGTCTGTGGTTATATATTCAGTGACCATAAGACACTTGGTGTCTTGATTATTTTAAGCATCTTCATCTTATTTCTAACCAATGTTAGATCTAGAGGCCGGTCTGGTTTGTGCTCATAGTGTGTTTAGAGTTCTTGACGATCTGTTCTTAGACGAACAAGAGCCGTCTACCAACACCGAACTCTTTTTTTCTTCGGTAGTGCCGCCTCGAATGCCGAGTTACTGCCTCGGCCATCTCTACACACGTTTAAGGTAGCAATCTGATTTTTTACTTGAATGATTTCTAGTCTTTTTTTTGTAGTCGAATAAATTTCAATTTGTTTATTTTAGAATTATTTTTTGTAGATATCAATGAAACTTTTATGGATCTATTAATTTTCTTCTCGTCTTGAGGTGCAATTAACATGATATATTTTTTAATTTTTTTCTTGATACAACAGATCACGATACATAAAGAAAATACCAAAACTTGATTCTCAATTTCTTTTTTGTATGTAATGCTAAATATGTAATTAGATTTGTCTGTTGTGAATGCATGTTTTAAATATGAAATGAAAAAAAAAAGCTATAGAATGATGTTTAGCAAAGAAGATTGTGTGTAATTTATCATGGCTAGATGGTTTTTGGCTCTGCTCAATTCTTCACCTATATCTCTCAACCTGCACTTTTTTTTTTCATTTTAATCTTTTGCTGCCTTCGAAAGTAAAATATCTTTATTAATATTTTTTATTTAAATTTAATGTCCAGCAAATTTAATTAATTATGCCTCAGTTGCATGCCAAGAAGTTTAATTGTTTATTATTAACACGGAAGCAATTGAATGGATCATAGCCTATGGCCATGGCTTAAATTCAATATCTTTTGTATTTTTTTTTCATTTTTTTTATGCAATGGATCATTGTGTGAATCTAGGAATTATAAGTCCTATCTAGTGTTTGTTAACTTAATGAATTTGATCATATATTATAGCATTGTTCACTGTAAATTTATTCGATGAAATAGACTAAAAAAATATGACAATTTGTAGATCCCATTATTCTTATCATACTGTTATATTTATTATTATTTTTCTTGAATACTTGATAGAATACAATTTATGAAACAATTTGTGGTATCATCTAGGGAAGGTGAATTATCCTAGAAAAAGTTAAGAGCTTCAATATGGAAGAGCAAGAATAAAAGAAGCAAGTTGAGGAATCCAAAAAAGAAGCTGCAGAATCTTGAGTCTCAGGCAAGCATTTTTTTAATTTATAAATATGATTTTATGATGTGAAAAACTTACACTTTGAAAAGGGTTGTTAGTTGTTTCGGCATGTGCCTCATGATTTGTCATCATCGAAAATAAAATAAAAGCAACATATCTCTTAGATTTTAAATTGAGTTAAATTACAGAAAAAAAAAATATCAATGATTTTATGGTCTTGAAATATATTGTCTTGTGATATTAATGGTGGCAAAATAATTAATTGAAATCTAAAGATACCGATGCCTAACTTATATAAATAATCTTTGCTCATTTAAAAAAAAAAAGATCTTTGTTCGTTTGTTTATATTACTTGTATGTAATTTTATTTTGTAGTATCTGAAGCAACCTAGCAGTTTTTAATGTGGCTACTCTGTGATAAAATACATTCAAGATATTGTTACAAATGAGAACAATCTTAAAAATAATGCAAGTATGGAAAAAATTTTTTAGAATATTGTATTACATTGTTTTAATGCATTATAAAATGAATCAGCTCAAAACACCAGTAAATAGTTGTTTTGAACTACCATATACAAGCAAACAAACCTTGAATCTTAGGCTTAATTTTTGCTTCTTGATTGTATTTGTCTGTATAATTGTGGATAGAAAAGTAACATTGTTGGAGCTCATTTAAAGTGCATAAATTGTGTTGAATTTTTATCTAACATATATATTTAAAATCAATGATAACAATCTGAATTTTGGTGAATACTTGTTCTTTTGAAATTAAAGTTAAGGGAATGGATGAGTACATCATGACAAAACTTTCGTGATCGCGGCCTTATGATCAATATGCTACACATGTTGCCATGTTAATTACATCTTACAATCATGAGGTAACATATGAGTAATTTATGAGAATTTTTTCTTCCAAATATCCAAGACTTATTTTTTATGGTATACTAATTGATTTTATATACTTGTAGGTGGGAAAAAAAGGAAGTTGCGAATGGATATTGAGTGATCTTCTTGTGCTTTTTTTTGTTGGTTAATGTTTGTTGAAACTTAATTTAGTACTTTGATGTTTAGAGTTTGTTTGAAAACTTAATTTGATATTGTTGTTTTTCTTTTGTGAACAGTAGTATGGTTGAATTATGTGATTTAAGTGATGTATTTGAGATGTTTGTTATGTGAAATGTGTAGTGAGATTTGATATATTTAATATATTTTAAGTTTTCTTAGCTATAAAACAAATAGATAAATTATAATTAAAACTATAATATAGTATTAAATAAAAGTAGTATAACATCACTAAATACTAACACTACATATTTAAAAAGATATTAATAATTTTTGACGTTACTGAGTTGCTCCTGATACTGTAGTCACATAAATTATTGACACACAAATAGTATAATAAGATATTAACAGCACTGTAGTCACTATTTTGGTGATATTATAGTAACCGCGGCTTGCTAGCGAACGTGTTGTACTGGAAGAGATCCTGTTTCCTTTGATTGCTGGTACTAGACTTGAAAACTGTGCTGGGGAAGATAAGGATGAAAATCGATGGATGTGACTACGTGCACTATGCTATGGCTATTCTTTGAAATTGGAAGAATCAACTTAGTGAAATCCAATATTTCGTACCTCAGAAAAGGGATCATCTGTCAGGTCCAGGATTAATTTCTAATAATGATTCAGCTAGCACCAATAGCAATCCATTTTATTCCATTTTTGGCCTGATAGGTACAAGCTAATAACTAGGAAAGCCTAATCACCGCTCAAAGGAGAATAGAAACCGAGAAATCCAACATGAATTACTAGACAAAAATTACTGACATAAAAAATTAGTGTCGGTGTGTTCTAGCAGGAGTATTACTGATAGAATTAACAAGCATAAAAAAAATAATTACTAACACTAAATTGGTGTTAGTAAAATTCTGTTTTTTAGTAGTGTAATTTCTCTTTAATCACTATTTTTCCCAGTTAAGCATAATAAAATTATGTTCACAAAGATTAAAATTATAGAGATTGCAATTAAAATAAGCACAGAAAAACAATGCAAACATATTAGATTCATAAACACAAAATACATATATACTTGAAGCTACACGAGACTGTTGGGATTATGTGCTCTTTAAAGCATATTGATTTTCTTATTAATAAAATATTTCAAATATTTATTCAGATATTTTGAATTGCATTAATATTTTGAGCAAAGTCCATTTAATCATATTATATGTATTTATGCGATCACCATGTGGATTCGCAGAAGACATAAATACAAGTTATCTTATGATTAAATAAATTAAGTTCGCAGTTGATAAATAAAGTTGGGCACTTTATTTAGGTATAGACTGTAATAAATTCATTGAGTGACTTGTCTTAATCATGTATGAATTTATTGATGTAGTTTGTCTACATTGAACTGGATCACATATAAGATTTAATTAACCTAGTAATAACTGTCAGACTTATTAAATCTCATAGGCATTGATTTACTGTAATCTTAATCTTGAGTTAGTTATGATTTCATGATTGTAATTGTTATTTCATTTGAGTTACCAATGGGCATGACATACACATGTAGTCTAGATTACCCGGTATCTTGGTGGGAGCAATTACAAGTATTGAAATTGTAGATTAACAATATAGAATTTGTACGACACATCTCTTGATGGGTTTTCAGTACTTGATCATAGAATTCTCTGGCCAGAGTGTCTCAACATAAATAAGTATGTTGAAAATGATCATTAGAGAAAACCAGTAAGTATCAAGGAAAAAGATGTAATTAAATTGATTGGACAGTTGAGATATCAATTTAAATTAACGATGTGGTACAAAGGATTGTGCAGTAAAGAAATCAATGTGGCTTGGGCGAATTATATTCGAGCAAACAATTATGTAGGTTAGTTCCAATCTTATAGTGGAGTAGAATTGGAATTAAATAATTATATTTGTTTAATTACAAATTTAATTATTGTAGCCACTATTGTATGTTCCCAAATGATCCCGAGGTTAGCTCATTTAATTGACAACACCATCATCTGGACCCAAAAGCAAGAAAAGCTGGCATATTAGATGAAAATTATAATTATAATATTTGTTAAGGCCTAGTATGTTATATTAAAGTGTAAATGGGGGCTTGTAATTTTTTACAAGGTGGTCTCCTAGTTTGTTACACATTCCTTCCACTTTTAGGTAAGTGGAGAGATAGTTAAAAGAGGAATTCTATTTTAAATAGAAATCCTAATCCTAACATACTAGGGTTTTTCATAAGATATTATAAAAGGGGCTTTATACTCTTAAATTGAGAGCTAAGAGGAGAACCCCAAGGATTCTAAGAAAAATAAAGAAGGCATCTAAGAGGAGCTAGTTGCAATTGGGAAGTGGTGAAACAGGTGCCCACACGTCCAGTGTTGATCAAACTTGAGTCATAGCCTGGAAGATCGTTTGGAGGCGGATCTACAACTCTCAATTGTTCATCTTCTCAAAACATCAAGGTATGAATTTCTAGATTACGTAATTCTTATATGTTGCATGAGATCGGTCCTAAAAGGTTTTAATTGAAAAATTGAAAAACCTAGTTTTATTCCCTTCAATTGGTATCAGAGCCATCTCATAATAATATATAAGAATTATGTAAGAAACCTATCTTGTTAATTATGTATTAGAGTGGCACAGTTTATTTAGATATATATTATTTGTTAATATATGAATAAAGCATACTTGGATTGTCTCAATTCATGGTTAGAGATTTGTTTGTATTTTTTTTGGATTTGTAACAAAAGGGGTGGTCTATTATCACCATGTTTCCCTTTTGATTTAATTTTATGTTTCAAAAATTATTTTGTAAAGCATTAGATTGAAATCTGTAAAATTAAAAAAAAAAAAGATTTTCCGGAGCAAGAACCACAGCGAAAAAATCAGCAGCAGGCATGCTGCCACGCAGCGTCGCTGCGCAGGCTGGTCAGCGCTGCTCGCGCAGGCGGGGCGATGCCGCAGCGAGTGGCAGCTGATGGTACTCGTGGCTCGCGCAAGCAGCAGGCCTCGCGCGGGTAGAGGAGCAGCGGGCAGCGAGCTCGAGCGGTGCTGCAGCTCACACGCGACAGCAGCGGCTGGAAGCGGAAGGCAGCAGAGCCGCATGCGGGATGGAGCAATCCGGGCTGGCGGGTAGAGTATCTTGACTGACAGTGGCGGGTGCCCATCGGAAAAGGAACGAACGAAGCTCAGCGGTTTCTTTGCTTGAAGGCGGAAAGAAAGCGGAAAGAAAAATGCAGATTAGGGTTTTGAGTAGCAAATATCGCTTGAATCCCTTTAGTTCTGCATAATTTCGCTTGGGTAAAAATTAGTTTAACTATTATGCATTTAAGTCCAGAAACGGTTTTTGGGCTTGGTAAATCCTAGTTTTAAGTCCAATAAAATTTGGGCTTAATGGATTAAAATGCATGGATATAGTTTAATAAATTAAATTTATTTTTGGTCCAAAATTTTTACTTAAAATTTTATTTTATTTTCTTTAAAATTAAAATTTGGACTAATAATAAATTTAAAGCCCATATTAGCTAAGGCCATTAACAAAGATAATCCAAGAGAAGAAGATATTGACATGAAGCCTAATGGAGATTAGGCTTAGGGTTAATATTTTATTAGGAAAACCATAAATTGAGATTATTTAAATTTTCTATACGTTGTGTTTTTGGATGTGAACATACCATGATAACATGTCATATAGAATAGGTAGTGCCACTCTATACATAATAATATATGTCATTCATATAACATGAATTCATGCATATTGTTTGAGATTTGCAAAATGCTTAATAATATAAGATATCACTTAGATAATATTATAAGAAGCATGCAATTAACAATATATGTATGATTTAAAAGGAAAAACCAAACTTTAAAATATTGAGTGGGAGAGGGAAAATTCAAGATAATTTTCCCACGGGCTCCATTGTTAGTTCAATAATAAAATTATATATATACCTCGACTTCATGATACAGTGATGCTCCTACGGAGGTATATATATTAGACATTTTATTTGATGAACTTCTTTAAAGATAAAATCGAAATATTTTTCAATCTGTTGATCACTCCAGCGGTGGCTACATGATATGAGAAATACGTAGATTGAAACAATGGTTATACACTCAACAAAATTTGTTATTAACCTTCCCAACGAAGCTCTGTTAACAAAATTTTGGCCTTAAAAGATAAACGATAGTTATTTATCATGTTACGACATGAAAGTAAATAATCTAATGGTTAATTGGAGTGCAGTAAGTGGCGGCATGACTTCTCCAGCGGATAGCTTGCTAAAGCGATGCTAGATTATCGTTACAATAAAATAAAATGCATTTATGGTTTTTGCATTTTAGAATTTTATTGTGAATGTTATATTAATATATTTATGCATGTATGTTTTATTTTTCGGAAAATGTCTTCCATCGACCCATTGTTAATCATCACGGTTAAAAATGAACTCACTTGGTGACAATTACTTAGATTGGAAGCGTAATCTATTTAATATTCTCACTGCTAAAGACTACAAATATGTTACGACCCGACAATGCCCTCCGAGTACCAACGTTATACGATTATAGAAATCGGAAGGAGTCTTATGAGAAATGGTGCGAGGCTAACAAAATGGCTAAGCGCTATATATTGGCTCGATTTCTATGGAACTACGAGAACAAACTACGAGCATGGAAACGACCATCTGAAATATTGGCTAGTCTCCATCGGATGTTTGGGCAGAATCTCGATTACGCTGGAGAAGCAACGTTAAAGCGTGTCATCGACACCAAAATGGAAGAGGGTACAAGAGTTCGTGATCATGTCCTCAAAATGATGGACTATTTGAATGAAGTTGAGATTCATGGTGTTGAAATCGATGATAAAACAAAGATCAACATGGTGATTGAATCTTTACCTGATACATTCAGAGAGTTTAAGGTCAGCTATATCTTAAGCAATAGAGATATGACCTTAATTCAATTGATGTACAAACTACATGCTATAGAAGAATATTATCATAGCAAAGAACTTCCTAAACAGAATTCTCTTTAAGGCCTAAGTTGAAAGACAAGGGTAGGCAAAGAGAATTGACATAAGGAACTCGTCTACCGAGAAAAGATGGCAAGTCGAAAGAAAAGTGCTTCAAGTGTGGACGGAAGGGTCATCGGAAGAAAGATTGTCCTAAGATTATTAAAATCGGTATAGGAAATCTTTAAGCTTCCTAATTAGTTCAGTTTCTATAGTGAATTCGAGATAACTAAATTTTATTTGTAAATTCATTTATTTGGTTTTAGGAAACCAAGAGATTAAATGAAGAAAGCTTTAAGCAGTGATGAAAAAGATACTAGTTTATATCAATTTGAGAGGAATAGATCAATTTTATGAGACTTTAAGTTTTGATATTTGTCTTTGTATTCCAAATATTAGAGGAATTTAATTTCGGTGGCTTGTTTTTAGTAAACAGAAGCACACTGTTATTTTTTGATCCTCTATTAATAACTCATTTTTATACTTTACAAAGACAATTAATATCATATAAGTCTATTGATCTGTTTAAAGCAAGATATAATGATAAAAAGTATATTATTTATCCCAGGAAAAGAAATTTTTTTCCAAAACCAATGGCACCTCTAATATTTATAAGATTTCATGAGAATGATTAATAATAGGTCATTCCTAACCTATTTAAAGATTGATCATTGATACTCTTCAAATCTTATTTAGAAGAGTAATATGACAAGGTAGCTCATTTTGAGCTAAAAGAAAGCGTAATATTGTATGCATGGAATTAATGCATACAAATGTATCTTGGACTAATTAATTTACATGTAAGTAGAGGTTATGAGTATTTTATCAATCTAATTGATAAATATTCAGAGCATTTATGTTTGTCTAAATGTGTCATGATTCCGTGGCTTTTGAAATTCAAAAGAGTAACATGGATAAGACAAAGAAGCAATCGAGACAAGAACATAAAAGAACTTGATCTAATCAAAGCAAAGAATATCTCTCAGAGAATTCAAAGTCCATTTGGTTGTAAAATGACATAATAGTGTCATTATATGGACAAACAAAATTCTTTTGGATAAAATAAGATGTATACTTAGCGATTTATCATTTACCTTTTTATTCTAGATACCGAGTATTTAAAAGCTGCATAGACTATTGAACTTAGTTTTATCTATATAAATGCCTATTACTCCATAGAATTATGGATATGTCACAAACTTAAATTGTGACGCATCTATAGTTGGAGATTTACTAGTATTTATACCAAAATTATAGGCAGAAAAGATGGATTCATGTTCAAAAGTATGCATGTTTTAGGTATTCTAAAGGAATAAAGGAAAGTCTAATTAATAGACCTCAAGATAGGAATGTATTTGTAAACATACACTATACTTTCCTTGAGGAAGACTATATAAATGACTTGTAACCTATGAATAAGGTAAAACTAGAGAAATCATAAGTAAGGAGATCATATTGATGCTCAGTTTTCTATTTATAAAAAAAAGCAAGAATGATTAACAAAAGGATTATCCCTAACCAATTATCACTTTTAGAACCTCATCGTAGTGGGAGGGTAACTAGATTACCAAACAAGATACATATTATTGAGAGAAACCTATACGGCTATCTCATATGAACATGTATAAAATCCCACTAGAGACAATGAAGCTCTAATAGATAGTGATTTTGAACATTGGAAAAGGGCTATGAATCAAGAAATGGAATATATGTATTCCAATAAAATCTAGAAACTTGTAGAGACACCAAATAGGGTAAAACCCATTGGATGCAAGTGGATCTATAAGAGGAAAAGAGGAGTAAACAGAAGGATAGAAGCATTTTAAGCAAGATTAGTAGCCAAAGGGTTCACTCAAAAAGAGGGAATCGATTATGAAGAAACGTTTTCTCTGGTTGCTATGCTTAAATCTATCAGAATTCTGCTCTCTATTGTTGCGTGCTAAATTATGAAATTTGGCAAATGGATGTCAAGACTGCCTTTCTTAATAGGCATCTTAAAGAAGACATCTTTATGCAGCAACCAGATGGATTCATACAAAAGGCCAAGAACACTTGGTATGCAAGTTGCAAAGATCCATCTATGGATTGAAGCAAGCATCCCAGTCATGGAACATCAGATTTGATCAAGCGATAAAATCGTTTGGATTCATTCAGAATATTAATGAACCATGTGTGTACAAGAGAATTCAGGGAAAATCTGTAGCCTTCCTAATTCTTTATGGAGATTCTCTTCATCGGAAGCGATGTAGGAGTATTGACTACTATAAAGAGTTGGCTAGCAAAACAATTTGATATGAAAGATGCGGGAGAAGCTAGTTATATTCTTGGTATCAAGTTGCTACGAGACCGGAAGAATAAAGCGATATCTTTATCTCAAGTGGTCTATATCGATAAGATATTGGCTAGATTTAGCATGGTAAATTCCAAGATTGGTTTGTTACCATTCGGACATGGAATTATATCCTCTAAGGTTCATTACCTAAAATTTACGAGGAGATAGAGAACATGAGACGAGTTCCTTACGCGAAGGCGTGGAAAGTCTCATGTATGCCATGCTTTGCACTAGACCCGAGACACATGTTTTGCGATTAGGATGGTTAGCGAGATATCAATCTAATCCACGAACCTAAACATTGGACTATTGTCAAGCACATAATGAAGTATCCGAAAAGAACTAAGGATTATATGCTTGTGTATCCGGTGATGAACTTACTCCGATGGGTTATCTTGATTCGACTTTATGCCGGATAATGATTGTAGAAAGTCTACTTACGGTTATGTGTTTACATTAGGAAGTGAAGCTATCGAGTTGGAGGAGTGTGAAACAATCTTGTATCACGGACTCCTACAAGAAGCTTAATATGTGGCTAAATCGTAGGCTGCAAAAGAAGCGGTATGGCTCCGCAAGTTCCTTCGAGATCTTGAGGTGGTATCTGCTGCAAGTGCACCACTTAAATTATTTTTTGATAATAATGGTGCAGTGGCTCAATCAAAAGAACCAAGAAACAACAAGAAACAAAAACACATTAAGAGGAAGTATTATCTCATATGGATATAGTGTAGAAAGGTTATAACCTACACTTAGAGTCCTACAAGCATGTGCAATTTGCCAGATATGCTTTGAGAGCTAGTGGGAGATTGTTGGGATTATGTGCTCTTTAAAGCATATTGATTTTCTTATTAATAAAATATTTCAAATATTTATTCAGATATTTTGAATTGCATTAATATTTTGAGCAAAGTCCATTTAATCATATTATATGTATTTATGCGATCACCATGTGGATTCGCAGAAGACATAAATACAAGTTATCTTATGATTAAATAAATTAAGTTCGCAGTTGATAAATAAAGTTGGGCACTTTATTTAGGTATAGACTATAATAAATTCATTGAGTGACTTGTATTAATCATGTATGAATTTATTGATGTAGTTTGTCTACATTGAGCTGGATCACATATGAGATTTAATTAACCTAGTAATAAGCATCGGACTTATTAAATCTCATAGGCATTGATTCTTGTAATCTTAATCTTGAGTTAGTTATGATTTCATGATTGTAATTGTTATTTCATTTGAGTTACCAATGGGCATGACATACACATGTAGTCTAGATTACACGGTATCTTGGTGGGAGCAATTACAAGTATTGAAATTGTAGATTAACAATATAGAATTTATACGACACATCTCTTGATGGGTTTCGATTATGATCATAGAATTCTCCGGCGGAGTGTCTCAACATAAATAAGTATGTTGAAAATGATCATTAGAGAAACCGAGTAAGTATCAAGGAAAAGATGTAATTAAATTGATTGGACGAGTTGAGATATCAATTTAAATTAACGATGTGGTACAAAGGATTGTGCGATAAAGAAATCAATGTGGCTTGGGCGAATTATATTCGAGCATACAATTATGGAGGTCGGTTCAATCTTATAGTGGAGTAGAATTGGAATTAAATAATTATATTTGTTTAATTACAAATTTAATTATTGTAGCCACTATTGTATGTTCCCAAATGATCCCGGGTTAGCTCATTTAATTGACAACACCATCACTTGGACCCAAAAGCAAGAAAAACTGGCATATTAGATGAAAATTATAATTATAATATTTGTTAAGACCTAGTATGTTATATTAAAGTGTAAATGGGGGCTTGTAATGTTTTACAAGGTGGTCTCCTAGTTTGTTACACATTCCTTCCACTTTTAGGTAAGTGGAGAGATAGTTAAAAGAGGAATTCTATTTTAAATAGAAATCCTAATCCTAACATACTAGGGTTTTTCATAAAATATTATAAAAGGGGCTTTATACTCTTAAATTGAGAGCTAAGAAGAGAACCCCAGGGATTCTAAGAAAAATAAAGAAGGCATCTAAGAGGAGCCGAGTTGCAATTGGGAAGTGGTGAAGCAGACGCCCACACGTCCGAGTGTTGATCAAACTTGAGTCATAGCCTGGAAGATCGTTTGGAGGCGGATCTACAACTCTCAATTGTTCATCTTCTCAAAACATCAAGGTATGAATTTTTAGATTACTTAATTCTTATATGTTGTATGAGATCGGTCCTAAAAGGTTTTAATTGAAAAATTGAAAAACCTAGTTTTATTCCCTTCAGAGACTACATACATATCCATGTCCTGCATAGGCTTCTTTTATATATTATTTAATTTATACGTTGTGGTTTCTTCAAAATATTGATTCGTCTAATAAATGGGTGAATTTAATTTGATTCGCCAATTAAACGAATCGAGTCTAAATTTGAGGACATTGATTCATGTATTCATTTAGAAATTGTTTAATAACTGGGTCATAATGAATATGGTCTATTCATTTATCATTTGTTTAAGTAAATTACGTATTTATTCTTAAATATGTATGAAAAATTTTAAAATTTGAAGGTTAATATAGTAATTGTCAATGATAATAAGACAAAATATATAAATGAAACAAAAAAATTAGGCCAGCCACTCTAATTTCTTTCGCTTTTCTTTGAGTTCTCTCAACCGGTCAACCCTCTTAAGCAATTTTTTTTTTTTTACTATAACAAGCATGCACTACCTCAAATCCTCAATATCATGATAAAGAACTAAACACTATTCAAAATAGGGAGTAAACCTACATCCTACATATGTTGCATAAACCATGAATAAGCTTTTACAAGTTTTTGTAAGTATTTTTTGCCTTGCTGCATTTTTCACTTTGGTTATTATAGCATATGGTTCCTAGTAGTATTAATTACTAGTAGAACATATATATTTAATGAGGGATTTAGTTGTAGTAGAGTTCAAGGCCAATGCCATCTAGAATCTCGTAGTCCTAAAGAGTGATGTGGTTCTTATATATGTTGTACCACTTTTGAATCCGAATCTTGTCGGATGGAGTCCTGATCTGAGCTGCCACCAGCTTCTTCAAATCGCTGATGTTGCATCTTCGTTGCACTTCGTGCACAAATTCTACAGGCAAATTTAACGTGAGTAGATTAGTCGACATGAATATTTGAGTATGCGCCATAAAATTTGATACTTTTAATAAATGAATTATGTTTGAAGTAATTTAAACTTGTCACAACACAAAATTAAAACAAATCGAACGCGATCCAATGGCTATGTTGTTAGATTTTATTACAACACACAGGTTCTACATTAGCTTAATTTGTATTCAGCTTTAAAAAAAGAAAGAAAATCAGTTATATATAAAGGAGGAGAGAGAGAGAAAATTGAATCGGGTCACCTAAACCTGACCTGACTCAAAACTCGACCCACTGCTCATTTCATATTTTGGCTACCAAACTAGCAACGAAGGATACTGATCAAAAGCTGTTCAGCCAGCCATTACTTCACCATTGTCTACTCCACAAAAAAAAGGCTATAACGCCATTGATTAGGCCTGCAAATGCTTCACCCACCCGAATTGCCATTGATTTTACTAGATTTAGGATTTGTTGCATGTTGGGTTTTATCCCTCACATAACTACCTTTCATTTCTGACCATCTATAGCCACTATGAGAGCCATTTTTACCGTCGATTAGTAGTTGAATTCCAGCCGGTTAAAGCTCAATATGGTGCCATTGGACTCAGCACGATTGAATTCCAATCACTGTTGATCGATGAGGATATTTTGGTAATTTTGTATTCTGAGGGTATTTTCATAAATTTAGATATTATAGGTATCTTAGTAATTTCTAAAATTAAGGATGATTTAGTAATTTATAATTTTTTTATGTTGAGTGTAATTCAGTAATTTAAGATTTTTGTGGGTATTTTAATAACTTATGGATACAAGGTATTTTGGTAATTTTATAGTCATGAGATTTATGTATTGTGGATAAATTTCATTTCAAGCTATATCGCATAATTTTAGTTGATTTTTCACATTTATGGAAAGTGATGGTGTCATTTTCTTGATTTAGGAGTGTCTGGCAAACAAACTGGTGGGCATAATAGTTGGATTACGGAAATTGTTCACCCAAAGAGCAAAGAGCACCTGCATTCGTTTTGGGCCAAGCAGGTGAAAAACGATAGTCATCTTTTCCTTCGCGAAGAGATTCGGGGTCACGAGTTCTCGGTTCGGATATCAGCGCATGCGGTGCGGTGCAATCACTAAACAAGTCGCATGTAGCGACTTCACTCGATAGAACGGGGGGCTACTCTTTGAATGGAGTTCCGTCCCCTTACTTATAGTATAGGCACGCAGGAGCTCTTTTTAGCATCAGTTCCGTCATGTTTATAGGAGGATGCTATCGAGGAGCCTAAAACTCGCATTAACATAGTTATCTCATGTCTTGCCTATTACTATGAGTTGGGGTTCGTAGAGAACCCTAAAGAAAGGACCTTGCTTACTAAGATTGTTTTAAAGTCTAGGGGGTTTACTTACTCGACCGATAAGGAGATGGTCCTGAAGTTGCCTCACATGGTATGGGCGTAAATAGCGCCTCTAGGCCAAGTCAAGTATAACAGCTGATGAAGCTTGAATTTAAAGCCTAGGATTGTGGAGTGGTGTGTGGGACTCGTGTATGTAGTAGTAGCTAGACTCCGCGTGCCAACTTTGCTGCCCCCACATTTATAAACCAATATCCCGTGGTAGACTGACGCTCATATAGGTCTCCTGCTAAAAAGCATAGGAAAAGTCTTATCTTAGTAAGTAAGCAAGGTTCCATTCCACCCCGGAAGGACTAAACAGAACTCTAAATGGATACACGGGGTGAAGTGATTACTCAATCACTAACATTGACGATAGGTGTTAAGGATATTTTTAAATCATTCCCTTTGTGCCCGTTGTCTAATCTTTTTATTAGAACACAGGGTTCCTAGTCAATTTTTGATATCTCCCTCCCCAAGAACACCCTTCCCAACTAGTTACATTCTCGCTCGATCCAAGGGGATTTTGGCTACAGAACAACTCCGGGATACTACTCAGGAGGCAAACTACTACCTTTGCTCCACCTCCACTACCACGGGGCACCGTAGTTTGTTCTGCACGGAAGGCACTATTACCACTTCTGGGGGAGTAACTTACCTAGGTATTGCAGTTAGCAACGAGCTGCTCTTATGTTACTAAATCATTTAAGAAAGGGGTAAACCTTATCCCATTCCATGCTAGGTGCCAAACTCACCTTGATGACAATGAATTCCACTAACATTATCCTACCCACAACATTCCCTGAGAGAAAGCAATCAAATAGTTCTAATTCCTGGCTTACCAGAATATCCCATTAACTGACTTATATTGGTGCCACATTGAATTCCAAGTAAAGATAACGGGTAGAACGGATACGTGCATCAGATGATTTCAAAAACCAGATTAGAGAGCTTTTCTGACTTGCACTTTAGGAAGCTCACTTCTATTTTGACTGTGCTTGATGTCTTTCAAGATCGGGGGTTTTGTCGAAATACTCCTTCTCTTGCCAGATGGATGAAACGTATATCATCATGACGTCTAGCAAGAGTGGAGCTAACCCCAGTGGATGAAAGAAAGAAGAGGAAAGAGCTTGCCTCTTTGGTTGTTTTAAATAACCAACGTAATCAGTAGTAGTGTTAGGTCGACCTAGTACATATACATAAACTAGTTAGCTAAAGAATATTTAACCACCACAGTACTCTATATCAGTATTTTCATATATAATTATAAGTTCTCACTTTCAAGATGATTGAGTCAACTCTTCTTTCTATACGAGAATCTTGAAATGAGTAGAAAATGAGTGAAGGGCAGTCGGCTCCTGTCCATCTTAAGGGCATTCGTTAAAAAGGGATCTGAAGGAGCGCTGACCTATCACAATTAGCTCGACTATTTTAAGGGATGTGAGACTCGGTACATACCGTCAAGCAGTCACGTGCCTCTTCCATCCGTTCGGTCCTCACTTTCAATGCAAACGAGAATCAAGGAGTCCGCGGGGGTCATACTGATCTGGCTATATCCACAAGTGCTCGTATCTTACGAGGGACCATTCGTGTTTAAGTAAGCATTACTCCGCGAAGAAACCCGAAAGAAGAAAGACAGGCCAGGCCTGCTTGCTTAAAACCTAGTTTAAGATACCCAAGTTTGAGTACCAATTCGTGAACGTTAATGATACCCAAGTTTGAGCATCATCACTATAAATGGAATATGCAATACTTATTTTTATAGTTTATTATGATAGTCAAGCATGTTTGCAAAAATATATATATATATATTTTAAATCCTACGACTTAATGATTTTTTCGAAATCGATTTTATTCACATATTGATGTATTATTAAAAAGTTTATAAATTGAATAAATTATGATAATATTTGAAAGAAAAGAAAAGTTGAGTTAAAGTGTTAATGAAAATGAAAAAAATATTAAAGTATGATTAAAATGTATATGAACATGAGTATAGAAGTTTGTTATAAAAACCATGAGACAAGTACCCTTCACCTCTAATGACAGTAACACATATGAGATATGAGGCTTTAGGGCTCGTTTGAATACACATAGAGGCTTTGCACCATGTGTTTATGCATTTTTGCCTTATGCGGGTATATACATGTAGTATGGTGATAACAAAGATACAGTTACTAAGATGCGGATGATTTGGAGGCTTTTGGGGCCCGTCCGAGTGCATACAAAGGCCTTCGGCCATGTACTTAGGCGCATTTTGTCTTTTGAGGACTAGATTATGCATGATAGATATGATAAGATATATGAGATAACTTGTGTAACTCCATACATGATGGTACCCAGGTAGTACTTCATTGCACCATTCATAAAGGTCCAAATATGAGATTGGTGAGATATATGAGATGATACTTCCTTGAATTTTTAGTGTAGCTCCAAACATGGCAGTACCCAGATAGTATGTCATGGCACCGCTCGTTGGGTTCTACGTATGGCGAGATTATTTCCTTGGGTACTTGTTTAGTGATAATTTCAAAATTCAATATTTTATATTATAAAGTGTTATGATTTCTTTGGTTTTATGTTGTATTATATATTATTTTTTTGTCAGTGCATGATTTAAAACTTAAATAAGTTTTTTAAGTTCTTATGATAATTTGATGAAATTATTTAATGAAAAGATAATCTATTTTAAGAAAGTTTATTTTCAAAAAATACTATCCACTTACTATGCCCACTGAGTTTTATACTCACTCCATTTTATTGTATTGCCCTCCCCTAAAACAAGAGATTTTTTCGAATAACAGTTGACCCAACAACAATAGTTATTTTGAATTTATGCCCACATTATAGTGCTAGGAATCATAGATGTTTTTGTTTGTGATATTTCAAATTGTATAATTTTGTTTGATTTTGGTGATTGAGGATAATATAATGTATTTGACATTAAATGTTTGGGTGATATTTGGTATATTAATTGAAGAGGTTAGTGGTTGAAATTGGTTGAATATTGAATAATTTCGGAAAATTCTGCAGAGTGTCCTTTATAAATATCACATTCCCAACCTATAAAATTATTGAATATTGAATAATTTTGTTTGGGTAATATTTGGTATATTTTATTTTGGTTGTATTATAATTTTATAGGTTGGGAATGTGATATTTATAAAGGACACTCTGCAGAATTTTCACTAGAATTCTCATTAATAAGTTTAATATCAGTCGAGTTAGATGATATTAGACAAACTCACCTCATAGAGTTCGAGGTGGATCATTTTATTAATAAGGTTTATTATTATTAAAGTGAAAATTAATATTTTGTGGGCACTATTAAGCTTCTTTGTAATAGTAAACCTGGCCGTGGTCATATGAGGATAATAGATGGTTTGACTCCAACTATTGTCCCTATAGGGGAAAGTGAATATGTGAACGAAGGAATAGTTGAATCTTTAATGCATGAGATTACACAAGCACCCGAGAATCTCCTGAACATTAAGCAGTCATTTGATAGGCTAGCTCAGATTATGACTACAGTTGCACAAAATCAGACTCAAGCGCATGCCAGTAATGCAAACAATATTGAGCATGTAAGAAGTTTAGGGGAGAAGAGCTTTAATTATTCTAAGATATGGTTGGTTAAGTTAGAACGTATATTTGATGTGAGCTTGTCACTAGTGGAAAATAGTAGAATGTCGATATCATGGCTATATTGTGATTACTTGGGCCATTTTCTATAAGGAGTTTTATGATCATTATTTCCTAAACAGAGTGAATTTCTTCTACTAATTCAGGAACCTCTAATATTTGAAGAGTCTGAGAAAAAGTTTATGGATCTTTTTAGATTTTCTATTTGTACAACTAGTGATGAGAGGGAGAGATGCAGGTAATTTGAGGAAGGCCTTCAATTTGATATTCATACCACTGTAACTACATCATGCTATACTAAATTTATAGAGATAGTTGAGGCTATTAGAAGAGTAGGGGAAACTATTGCAGGGGGACGTACAGTTCAAGCATTGAAGCAGAAGCGTAGCTAGAGCTAGACAGATGGTGGTTCGAGTAGTAGGCTGCTTAAAAGAAGGGGCATTCATATTAATAACTCTGATGACACTCAGAGGAGTCAGGGTATACACTTCAATAGAGAACCAATGTAGGCTATTAGTCATACCTCAGTACAACAATCAATAAGGAGTAATGTCAGGAATCAAGGACATTATGACAGGAGTAGTGACATCGTGATAGTCATTCTAAAAGTAGACACCGTGATGGTCATTCTAAAAGTATTCAATAGAATTCTTGCTTTTCATGTGGCAGGGACCATCAGGGCCATTGTTGTGATGAAGAGAAAGTTTGTTATTTGTGAGGTTAATTTGGACATTCCAAGAAATTTTGCCCTACTTTATCAAAACATCCAAATTAATGACACACTAATCCATAAAAGACCAATGCATGTCTTCATTACCTGGTGAGGGAACCATAAGCTCAATTGGTAACACGTGTAGTTCTACTTTTGTGTTACGGATAATAATTGTGGGATTAATGTATAGTAGATAATAGTGTAACTTAACAATTATCATATATGTATATATATATATATATTAATGTCAGGAATCAAGGACATTATGACAGGAGTAGTGACATCATGATGGTCATTCTAAAAGTATTCAATAGAATTCTTGTTTTTCATGTGGCAGGGACCATCAGGGCCATTGTTGTGCTGAAGAGAAAGTTTGTTATTTGTGAGGTCAATTTGGACATTCCAAGAGATTTTGCCCTACTTTATCAAAACATCCAAATTAACGACACATTGATCCATAAAAGACCAATGCATGTCTTCATTACACGGTGAGGGAACCATAAGCTCAATTGGTAACACGTGTAGTTCTACTTTGTATTACTGGATAATGATTGTGGGTAGGGATGGCAAAAGCCCGACCCGATTTTAGCCCGATAAGTCCGACCTTTTTTAGTGGCTTAAGTCCGACTTAAGGGCCCAAATCGGCTCTAGCCATACATATCAAGCCTGCTTAACTTCGGCCGTGGCTCGGGCTGCTTGTAAAGCCCGAGCCCCGCCCGAGCCCGACTTTACTTAAAAGAAAAAAATACACACAGCCACACCCACGGCACAAGACTCTCGAGCCACAAAGCACACACAAAACCCTAAGACAATCGCTGCCGATCCATTGCTGCCGTCACTGCCACCTCCACCCTCCACCATCCACAAGCCAGCCGCCAACCTCCATCCCTCTACGATCCACGATCCACAAGCCAAACAACTTCGAGACAACTCCACCACCACTGCCGCCACGATTCACCATTGTCGCTGCCGCCACGATCCAACTGCTATCGCCGCGCCACGATCCAACTGCTGCCGCTGCCGCCAACCTCCAGCCCTCCACGATCCACAAGCGTCAGCCGCCACCTCCATCCCTCCACGATCCACGATCCACAAGTGTCGCCACGATCCAACATTGCTGCCGCCGCCACGATCCACCGCTGCCGCCGTCACGACGATCCAACTGCGCCACGATCCAACTGCCATCGCTGCCGCCACGATCCAACTGCCGCTGCCGCCAACCTCCACCCTCCACGATCCACAAGCTGCCGCCGCCACCTCCATCCCTCCACGATCCACGATCCACAAGTGTCGCCACGATCCAACATTGCTGCCGCCGCCACGATCCAACTGGCCGCTGCCGCCACGATGTACTGCCGCCATCTATCCACTGCCGCCGCCACGATCCACTGCCGCCGACCTCCACCTCCACGATCCACTGCTGCCGCCACCTCCACGACACCACCACCACTGCCACCTCCAGCCTCCACGACACCACCACCGCCACCTCCAGCCTCCACGACACCACTGCCGCCACCTCCACCTCCACGACACCACCGCCGCCTCCAGCCTCCACGACACCACCACTGCCACCTCCGATATAACTGCAAGCCTAATACTCCAAGCCTCCACCACCGCCACCACCTCATCGCTAACTGCCAGCTCCACAACACCGCCGCAAGCCTCCACCGACTCCACAATACTCGCCATCGTCGATCACCGCCACTCCGCCACCAAACACCCACCCATCACTTTGGTAACTTATTTATTTTAATTATTTTGTGGCTACCCATCACTTTGCTAACTTATTTATTTTAATTATTTTGTGGCTTAGTTTTGTGATGATTAATATAAATTCAAGCTTTAAGTTTGCAAATTATTTATTAATTAAATTCAATTAAATCATGTTTTAAGTTTATAAATTATTTATTAATTAACTTAGAATTGTTTCACATTTAATTTAGGTTATAATGTCAAATTCAGAATTCAAAGTTGGTACTCCAACATTAAATTCATATGAAGATGTTCATATGGGTGAAGAGAATGAAGATGGTGTCGTTCAAGGGGTCCATACAGTTGAAGAGGCATCCCTTAATAACGATAGTGTACGACAAAGTAGCAATAAAAGAAAGCGAGAATCTAAGCGAGGACCTTCTCATGTTTGGGAAGACTTTACAAAGATAACTATTAATGGTGAATTGAAAGCAAAATGTAGTCATTGTGGAGCAAAGTTGGTAACCGCTGGTAATAGCGGAACCTCTCATTTGGTTAGACACTTGAAATTATGTAAGGCAAAGTATATTCCCAAAATTGATGACAAGTGTACAAAAACTCTAAGTGTGACAAAAAAGATGATGGAACTACTAGTGTTGAGACAAGAAAATTTGATCCGATTGTTGCTCAGCAAAAGACTCGCGATATTGGTTGTAAAGCATGAGCTACCACTTAATTTTGTGGAGTATGAGGCATTTAGGGATTTAATGTCTTATGCTAACCCAATGGTGAAGATGATGAGCAGGAACACTTTAAAGGTCGAGATCATGAAATTGTATCAAGTCGAAAAGGCAAAAGCAATGGCTTTGTTGGAGAATAATGATAGTAGGGTGGCAATTACTACGTATATGTGGACCGCTTGTAATCAAAAGAAGGGGTATATGGTTGTTACCGGACATTTTGTCGACAAGTCTTAGCGATTGCAAAGTCGAATTTTAAGGTGCTTTTCTTATATTTGATGTTAATATGTTATGTTTATTTACTTTTACTTTAATTTAATTAATTCTAAAACTTAATTTTTGTGTGATGAATAGGTTCATATATTTACCAGCCCCACACACCGCAGAATATCTTTCTCAAGCATTTTTAAGTGTATGTTGGATTGGAATGTGGATGAAGGATATCGGTTGTTACCTTAGATAATTGTTCCACTAATGATGCTATGGTCGATAGGTTGATGGGATTGATTCCAACTAATTCTATGTTAATGGGTGGGAATTATTTTCATATGAGGTGTGTGGCTCATATTTTGAACCTAATTGTGAAGGATGGGATGAAAGTAATCGAGGAGTGGATTAAAAAATTAGAGATAGTGTGGCATATTGGATGGGCACACCGAAGAGGGTAGAGACGCTTGAGATGGCTGCACGTCAATTGCAAGTGAAGTGTGAGAAAAAGTTGGTGCTTGATTGTGCAACTAGATGGAATTCTACATATGTTATGCTTGATGTTGCAGTGAAATATAAAATTGTCTTTTCTAGATTGCAACAGCGCGACAAACACTACACTTCTTTGCCAACAGATGAGGAGTGGAAGATGGCAGAAAAGATGTTGGAATATTTGCTACCATTTTACTCGATGACAGAGTTATTTTCAGGTACACAATATCCCACATCTAATCTTTTTTTTCCTATGATATGTGAAATGAGAATTAATCTAGATCAATGGGAATTTTCTGATATGCTTGTGGTTAAACAAATGGCTGGTCAAATGATTCAAAAATTTGATAAATATTGGGCTCAAATACATGGGATTTTAGTAATGGCTGTTATTCTTGACCCAAGATTTAAGATGCAATTGGTTCATTATTATTTTCCACAACTTTATGGTGAGGGTGCTGCAAATGAGATTCAGAGAGTGTGCAATCTAAGTAACGATTTGGTTAAATTTTATGAGGGCAGTAATGAGGATGTGAATGATGAGATTATTGGTGAGAATTCTTCAGCCGATGTTCGTTCTGGTTTTAATATAAGTATTGGTGGTAAATTTTTGATATACGTAAATTTGAGGCATTTGCAAGTCAAAATATCGAGACCACTGTGATTGAAGTCCGACCTTGAGAGGTACTTGAAGAGCCTTTAGTTAAATCCACTTCGCACTTCGATATTTTGAATCGGTGGAAGGTGAACCAAGGTAAATTTCCGTCTTGGCTCGGATGGCCAAAGATATCTTAGCCATTCCCGTGACAACCGCTGCCTCTCGAATCAGCATTTAGCATCGGAGGTAGAGTCTTGACTCCACATCGAGTAGACTTCATCCTACAACATTGGAAGCGCTTATGTGCACTCAACATTGGTTGTGGGTGAGCTCTAAAGGTATGAATACAAATAATATAGAAAATATTTAAATAATTGTTTAATAACAATTTGATATATTTAAATTATTTTCACACTTTTTTCCTTTCTTTTTGTAGGTAAAATTTTTGAAAGTGAAATTTTTATCGGAGAAGAATTTGTAGATGAAGAAGAATGTGGGCCACAAGTATTGGAGTAGTTTTTTTTTTTCGCTTATGTTGGATTGTGAATTATTATTGTTAAACTAATGAACTTTTGTTTAGATATAATTTTATGTTTATGTTATTTTAAAGAGGTTTTAAAGTTTTAAAATATTAATATATTATGAAATTTTAAATTAAAATTATTTAAATATAAAAAATTGGTCTGAGCTCGAAAAAGCCCTAGCTCTACCCGGCCCTATTAGGTCGGGCTCACCCGACCCTAATTTTAAACATTAGGGCTTTTACGAGGCTCGGGCTTATGTCCGTATTATCGGGCTCGGGCTCGGGCTTGGTCAAGCCCTGCCTAGGCTCGGCCCATTGCCATCCCTAATTGTGGGATTAATGTATAGTAGATAATAGTGTAACTTAACAATTATCATATATGTATATATATATATATATATTAATGTCAGGAATCAAGGACATTATGACAGGAGTAGTGACATCGTGATGGTCATTCTAAAAGTATTCAATAGAATTCTTGTTTTTCATGTGGCAGGGACCATCAGGGCCATTGTTGTGCTGAAGAGAAAGTTTGTTATTTGTGAGGTCAATTTGGACATTCCAAGAGATTTTTCCCTACTTTATCAAAACATCCAAATTAACGACACATTGATCCATAAAAGACCAATGCATGTCTTCATTACCTGGTAAGGGAACCATAAGCTCAATTGGTAACACGTGTAGTTCTACTTTTGTATTACGGATAATAATTGTGGGATTAATGTATAGTAGATAATAGTGTAACTTAACAATTATCATATATGTATATATATATATATATATATTTCTTTTCAGTTTTCAGAATCCAAGGTTTCAATAAAGTTATAGACAAAGAGAGAAGAAGTAAAATAAGACAAAGATTTTAGTTTGGAATGAATAAAACAATCAAGATTTTTTTTAGGCCGAATCTTTTATTTTTAAAAGGGTTTTAGACGGAATATAGATGAATTATAGTTTTTTGTCACATGTTGTTACTTTCATTTGGCAAGTTTTGCGTAGTAGTACATATATTCATTCAAACTAGCCAATATTTCACCTTATCTAATCTAATTTCAACCTTAAAAGTAACTCTGGGTTAAAAATATAATAAAAAATAAATTAAGAACTTAATAAGATCACTCTCATCTTCATGTGTATTAAGATCACTCTAATCATAAACAATTGGACCCTTGTGTACATTTGTGAAGCAAGATTTTCTTCTTATTATTTAGGCCAACTGTTTCTTAATCTTTGAACTTTAAATCATGAAGGAATTAATATCTAACATATTGGCCAACCTATATAAAACAAGAAGATCACAATTTAGGATCCAAACATTTTTTTTTAATAAAAACTTTTACTAATTATACACATACCCACACTACATGAGACTTCAACCTAAGAGCTAAGCCTTCGTAAGGCTATTCCCTATTTAGTGGAGCCAGGCTTGGGTCTCAGAAACCAAGCCTTAAAATTGTAAGCCTCTCTTTGATCTCTTATTTTCTTGTTCTTCTTTGTTATTAGTCCCTTTAAAAGTAATCTTAAGAGAATTATCATTAGACTATATGAAACGACCTGCCTCGAGCACTCCAGGGTGGGTCTTTCTAGATATAACTAATTTAACTTATATTAAACTTATTAATGAGAATTCTACTAAAAGTTCGACAGAGTTTTTTTCTATAATATAACATTCCCAACTTGCAAATTTATAAAACAAACACTTCTAAAATAATTCAATATCCAACCAACTTTAACAACCAACCTCCTCAAATAATATACCAAATATCACCCAAACATTTAATGTCAAATACATTCTCTTATCCTTAATAATCAAAATATAAAAAACTTATACAATCTAAAATATCACAACTATGATTCCTAGCAACATCATGTGGCCATAATTTAAAATAACTATTGTCGATGTGACTGTTATACTTGTAAATCTCAAGTGGGGGAGAGGGGCTGAATATGGTAAAATAGGGTGAGTATAAAACCTATTGAGCATAGTGAATGCGTTGTAGTTTCTAAAAAAACTTACTTTAAAATAATTATATCATCTCAATAAATAACTTCATCAAATTATCATAAGAAACTTAAATAAGTTATTTAACTTCAAATCATATACTGACATAAAAAGAACACATGATACTACATATAATCAAGGAAATTATATTACATTATAATATAAAATAGTTGATTTTGAAAATATCATTGAACAAGTACCCAATTATATGCTTTCATTTTCATTTAGGAGGCACAACTGTGGTTGTCTCTTTTTTCTCCTCTTCAGTTTCCTCAACAATACTTATTTTTACATTATCATCTCCCTGTTTTTGCATTCCTTCTGTTTCTAGTCGTTGGTCTGTTGTTAGTTCTACCTCTGTCTCTTCATCCAATAATGGTGAATGCCTGAATTGTTATCGTATAACCGGTTGTACAAAATGCTTCTCTTTTGCCATGTTCTAGACTAGCATTGTAACATCTTCATCGATAAGCGTTGGTTAATTATTTTCTGCAGATGTTGTAGAATTATTGTTCTTACTAGTATTTTGTGTAGTGGAAGGTTATGGCTCCTCTTCAACTTAACGTTTTTTATGGATCAAAGTGGGCTCACCTCTTCTTTTGATACACCCACTGGAATCTGAATTTCCTTTCCAGATCTCAAATTACTTTACATTTTCTTCTTGGAACCTCTGTGTTGCTTAGTAAACTTCGTTGAGGTCTGTTGCTTAATGCTATAGCAAGCTGCCCCATTTGATTTTCTAGATTTCTCAAATATACTGCTTGACTTTGAACAACTGCTTTATTCTTCACAATATGCTCTTTAAGCATATCTTCAAGCGAACTAAATTCATCATTTATGGTATTTCTTTACCGAAATTTTGCTACTGAAATTCAGGTGATAGTGTAGATTTATTTTGTCTATTGGATATGCAACATGTTGATTATGGTTATGATTGGCCGATGAGAAGTTTGGATGCTGCCTCTACCTAGGGCTATACGTGTCAGGATAAGGATTGTTCTACTTGTTCTAATCATCGACATAGTTAATTGAACAAACGCATTCTCTATAATAAACACAAGATACCTCAACAACTTTGTTAACAATTGCTGGAGTGATATAGCTTTTACCATATTTGTCAATAAGGCTACTTGGGCTGATAATGTTGTAAATGATCTACATTATAGACTTCTATTGTTCCTCTTACTATAGCTTATCTGGTAGATGGCCACTGATAATTGTTATTAGTTATCTTATTCAAAATATCATAAACCTCATTATAAGACTTAGATAACAATGCCCTAATTGCTGAAGCATCTACCATTAATCTAGTGCTTGGGTTCAAATCATTGTAAAAAGTTTCCAAATGTATACAATAAGAGATAAAATGATTAAGACATTTCTTAAACATCTCCTTAAATCTTTTCCATACATCATACAAGATTTCATCTTCAAGTTAATAGAAAGAAGTTATCTCATTCCTTAGTTTTGCATTCTTAGTAAATGAAAGGTATTTCATTAGAAACTTGTCAGCCAAATCAATTCACGTAGAGATGGAATCAGGTGGTAAAGAGTTCAGCCATGCTCTTTGCTCGATCCCTTAGAAAAAATGTCAAAAGTCTTAACCTTAATGCATCTAATAATCTTTGCTCCAATAATCTTAAAAGCATCACTTACTTCCAAAAATAGCTTAAGATGAAGATAAGGATCTTTTGATGGCAACCCATTAAACTAGCTTATGGTCTATAGCATTTGGAACATTACCTGCTTAAGCTTAAAATTATCAACTTGAACTGCAGGCTTTACTATTTCTAAATGTATTGCTTGCAGAGTTAGTACAATATAATTTTTTATAGCTCTATCCTTGTCATTAATCACATAAATGATATTATTGTTGTTTTCTAACTGCCCTTAACGATTTTTCCCTTCCTTGACTCTTTATTCATTAGCTAGATTTAATCCTCCTTGTGGATTTAAATCTCACATGTTTTCCAAATCTGCCATGTCAACAACTTATCTCAAGCCTCTATGCTTCTTCTTTAGTCTCCTTACAATCATTTCTATCTCTTGATCAAACTAAAATTTCATTGGTTTGAATTTGTTCATGCAAGGGTTGCTAAAGCAATTCTATCACCACAGTAAACAAATCAAAAGAAAACTAAAATTGGCACCAAATAAAATTAACTTTGTAACTTACAATATACACACAATCCCCAGCAATAATGCCAAAAACATGTTGCGTGTGTGCTTGTTAAAATATGCAACATAATGTCAGTGAGCAAGTAGACACATCAAGTAATACAATGATGAGTATTTTGATCATCTCCATAAAGATTGATGTATTGCAACTTATTATAACAATCTTACAGTGCAATTTTAGTGAAAATAATGAAAAAAATAAATGATAAGATTAATAACCTAGTGGAATTAAAAGTGCAATAAACTAAATGCAATGAAGAAAAGCTAAAGTCAAGCACAATGGTGTACTCAATAACAATGGGGTAGTTGGATTCTAAAGTAACTTAATGGTTATTGACTATTTTTCACTTAAGGTTCGGTTGCTGCAATGTTTACTATAGTATTAGACAAAAACATTCATGCATCCTCAACTATCACCTATTGGATGTCTTGTAATCTAAAAGCAACATAATAGTGACCAATTGTTAAGCCAACATCTAAATATAATAATGCATATTCTAGGTTCCAATTACCCTACAAGGTGAATCTTTATGTCTAGCTTATCATTAATCTTATAGTAAGTATTGCCCTATTGAAATCGAGACTAACTCAACTTGGGAAACCCAATCTATAGTCATGTATTATCTTGGCTAGTTCCACTAGTTCAAACCTTTAGGATGTTCTTCCTTATCTTGTATTTACTAATAGGTGGTTGATCGATATAGAGATTTACAATAAATAAAAAAAAAGGAGAAAATATTATAGCAAATACTAAGCAGCACACATATATATGAGTCATATAACTATTAAGTATATTTAAAATCCAACTACTTAAATGTTTAACTCATGATGAGACTTAAAACAATAACAACACAAGAGTGCGTCATCAAATACGCCATCAAATAGAGATCTAAAGAAAACAAATACAAAGGTAAAGTTGAGATACAATAAAGATAAAAGTGTCACACTTTGATCTTAGAGTACCCCACGTTTCTCCTTTGTTGCAGCTCTAAAAATATCATTTGAGTTTTGTGAGTAACGATTGTGGATGATGGATACGAATGGATATTCTAAAGATGTATTGAAGATTATATGTTTCCTTATAATGAGCCCTTCTATATCTTGAAATTAGGTTAACCCTAAGAGGAAATGAGAACTCTTATCACCATTTGATAACTTAGAACCATATAATATTCTGTGTGCTGCATGCCACTATTTTTTTGCTACTTGACAGTAGCAGTGTAGCAACGGATACAGTAGTTTTTGTCTACTGACATTTGACAAATTAGACATATTATGTCTATCTATTTTGTTGTTGAATTACTGTAGCAATTTCCTCCAACATTCTCTTTGTTTCAGGCTTGATTTTATTAGCATGCAGACTAGTCTTTTGTCATTTTCTACAAGCTCGTTGCTACAACATTGTGATCTTTCTTCTACAGCGTCCCTTATTAAAGCATAAGCTTTTGGGTTCCCTACAATTATGCACAAGATTAGGGTATGCAATGGCCTTCCATACATTATTTTCTTACAACTATAATTAAATACATGTACATGCAAAATATAATTAAAAATGTAATAAAACTTTACTATTTACTCTCTAAGTAATGCAAGTTTAGGTCTAGATATATCATGATAACTATCATTTCATAGAGTTATCACACCCCTAAACTTAAACCATTATTTGCACTCAAGTAATGACAACAACATAATAACTTCAATCATACATTCATGCATGAAACAACTTAACTATATTATCTAGCTTGTTTTAACTCATCAACCCTCAGATTTCATTTTCAAACATGCATAGTGACCAACAACAATTTCTGCTCTAGACTTAGGTTTCATTTTGCCCAATTTTTCCATGTCACTTTGATCAAATTCAGAGTTTCCGCAGCATAACTTAAGCATTAGAAACATCTCAAAGATTAAAAAGAATAAAAATACTTTCATTTATAGAGGGATTAGGAATCATAAACTATGCTACAACATTCATGATTTATTACTTTATAAATTATCATTTTCATTTTTTTTCATGAGTTAAGCTTGGTAAACTTCAATGTAACACTAATTTTTCATGTGAATGCCTATCACTTGTAATAATGACACTCAATTACTTCACCAATGTACAAATCAATGTTTTTACAGTAAAAGCATTCGAAATGCTATAGCTATAATCTTATCTTTAGACTTCTTTAATTCAAGGTTGAACATTTGGTTTATGCACAAACTAGCTACTTAGTTTCTTAGATCAAAGGCTTGATTTTTTTCTTCTTTCGTTGCTATAGCAATGCTCATAACTTTTGCTACCTTTTTACTCAAGTCTACATATGGGTGCATATGTAGCTATGGTTACTCAACAATTAAGTCATTGAAGCAAAAATGGTTTGAGATATTATTAGTCCTTTTCAACCCCCTCATACGCTAGAATATTTAATAAATCAGTTCTGAATTTTAATGTAATACAGGAACTTGATTCTAAAAGCCCCTTTTTCATTTGGTATAATTATTTCATTTTTACTGCTAAAGGTGCTACTTTTTGTCAAGTTAGAGATACATACTCATAGCAGGGCTATTTTTTAAAAAATTAATTTATTTTTGTTGTAGGAAACCCTCAGTGGTATAGAGTACGAGGTGCAATGGGACATTTTAATCCTTTTGCCTTGAGATATGTTGCTATTGGTAATGAAGATTGAGGGAAAAAGAATTACATAGGTCAACATATTGTTCTATTTCATTTCTATTTTTTAGATCAAATAATCAAGCATAGTTAACAATAATGAAGAAAGATTTGCATCCTGAGTATGTGAATGATAATTAAATGGTTGGATAAATGAAAAAAATGAATCAATGTGAACTATATTCATTGGTATTGCACATGCAGATTGAGTTTCAATTTGTAATGATTCTATTGTATCTAAAACTTAAGTATTTTACTATAATAGTTAATTCCTTATAATGATAGTGCTAGGCAAATTCAATTATTGTTGCACATGCAGTTTGAAAAAAGATGCTAGACTTGGGAGTTTTGATGGGTATTTGTTGACAATGGGAGTTCATGTACTAGAATTTTATTGAGCATGGGAGGAGTTTTGCATATTTGTTTGTAAAGTTTGAAACATTTGCTCTTGGTTGCTGGAATTTGTCTTTTCAATTACTTTGGTTATATACATTTGTTGGATATAAGTGTTTTGGGATGATGTTATTAATATAAAGTGGTTTTAGACTTAATAGAATGTATAATTTAATTTTTGGTTCATATTGAATTTGTGATTGAATTTCAAATATAAGAATGCATAAATTTAAATGAAATAATTAAAAATTTCTTTCAATATAAATTTAGATCTTGTGACAGAAAATATTAACCATAAATTAAGTCATAAACAAAATAATTTTTGACAGAAAATTTTAATCATAAATTCCGTCACAAACTAAATAATTTACCCACTAAAATTAACCGGATAATAATAATTCACGCACAAAAATTAATTTTCCCACTAAAATTCAAATTAAAACAAATCAAATTTTTGCCAACAAATTAATTAAAATATTCATTTTTTATCATGATGAACATATGACTTATAAAAATTGTCATAAGTTCATGACAAACTTTTTCTCTATCATAAAAAAATATAGTTACATAGATGACAAAAAAATTCATTATCATCTACCCCTTTTTATGATAGTTTATTCTCGTCATCAACTACAAGTTTTCTTATAGTGCATAATTTTAATCTCTCACTCTAATGGGCTTTATTTAATTTTATTCTTTTAAGAATATGACTTATATCAAGAATCATCTCATGATCATTAGTTTATGCTAGCTAATTTCTATTTAATTGCTATTTTACTGAGTTAAATGCGCATATAAAATATGATCATAAACGTTAAGATTATAGAGATTGCAATTAAAATAAGAAGGCAGAAAATAGCACAAACATACTAGATTCAAAACACACAGTACACACTTGAAGCTACAGAGGATTACATATATCCATGTCTTGCATGGACTTCTTTTATTTATTATTTTATTTGAATGTTATGTGTGCAGCATAGCTTCATCTGATTTCTCCTTCTGCAAACACCCAAACAGAAATATGAGAAAAAAAGTACCAATGCTAAACGTTTAAAATTAAATTTTGCTTAATTGAAAAATTAAACACTTGCCATATGATCACTCGTCATCACACCAAGTATTCTTCACAATAGAGACATGCTGATCGCCATGGTAGTTAGTCTTAGAAGTAAGGCCAGAGCTCGTATTCAGCAGGCCGGCGCTTGTGCCTGAGAAGAAAGTAAGTCCTCCGTAGCTGGACTTAGAAGATTGCTTCTCCGTATTGCCAAGGGTATTGCCATAGTACCCAAATGGGTTTCCAATAGGTACGACGTCGGATGGGTTTGGAAATTCATTGCCTTTTCTGTTATGCTGGGCCATTACAAACAAAGGAAATAAGGAGCTTAATTAGGAGTTTTTAAGCTCTGTTTTTCTTACTTTTGATGGCCGTTACCTTTCTTGTTTTTCTTCTTTCATTTCTCTTGGTTATTGAACCATGATTAATACTAGCAAGTGTATATTTAATAAAAGTTAAAATTATTATTTTTCATTTATAGTATTGATAACGCTAATAATTTCATCAAATTTCCAAATCCCTGACCTATTTTACAAATTGTCTATTTTTATTTATTTTAAGTGTGATTTTTGTATTTTGTATCCAAACAGAATACATTTCTCTAGCAGAGGCTATGGAGAAAGCAATTTGGTTGAAAGGGTTGGTCTTTGAACCAAGATTTCTTTAGGAATCTATTTCCATCAGTTGTGATAGCTTTAGTGCTATAGAGTTGAGTAAAAATCCTAAGCATCATGAAAGAAGTAAGCATATTGATATAAGGATGCACTACATAAGGGATGAAATCAGCTGTCGGTAGGTAAATATGATTAAGATTCCATCTCAGATGAATCTAGTGTTGTGCGCGGAATACGGAATCAAGCACACCAAATAATTATAAAATTAAATGACACAAGAATTTAATATGGTTCGGCGATTATGCCTACATCTACGGGAGTAAGAGAAAATAATTGTAATATTTGAGTAAAAAAAACTCACTTCCCGTAACCCAAATACACACAGTACTCTCATACACACTTGAAAGAAAAATAACTCCCAATTGCCCACACTCTCCAATTACTCACTCTCACAATAATTCTCTAATGAATTATTTCTCTCTGAATTTGAAACTTTCTCAAATTCTCTCAAGTTTAGGATGCATTAGACGTGAATAAGCTCTTGCTATTTATAATAAAATTTCACCAACCATGCAACAAAAGTCTTCAAAAATTGGTAAAAAATTCAACAATTTGGCACCATTTTCTTTATTTCGGTGCCAAACTCTACTTACCAATTGGAAAGACATGCATGCTAGTTATGGTAAACATATCAGCACATGTTTGTTGAAAATTGGCATTTTTAGTGCTGACTTTTCTACAATTCTCCACTTCAGCAAAAATTTATCCAAATCTGAGCCGACTATTAATGAACCATCATCCCCAAAGCGACTGCATTTTTGTGACTGCCTACGTACCCAAAATTTGGGATCAAACTAACCGTAGTTTAAAATTATTCAAACTCAATATATTCGAAGAATTTGAATTAATTTCAAGCAATATTGAAACTTAATTTCAGAACTCACCTTCATTAACATATTTGATGGGTTATTCTTAGTATCGATCTTTTTTAATAACACATCACCGTCCTCAATAATCTCTCTCACATTATGATACTTCACATCTACGCGTTTCGTCCAAGAGTGATTTGTTTGATTCTTCGCAAGAAATATTGCACTCTAGTTATCACAGAAAACCTTAATGTTCTCTTGGATTACCCCCAAATCACCTAACAAACATTTCAACCAGATAGCTTCTTTTACAACTTCAGTTACTGCCATGTACTCTACTTCCATAGTGGACAGAGTAATTGTCGATTGTAGAATTAACCTCTAGCTGATCAAACCTCCAAATGTGAATATGTAACCCGTTGTTGATCTTCATTTGTCTAGGTCTCCGGTGAAATCAGAATCACAATACCCAATATATTGTTGACCACAATCCTTCTTAAACAATAACCCAACATCAACTATCCCATACAGATAGCAGAGAATCCACTTAACCGCAAGCCAATGGTCTTTACCAGGATTATGCATGTATCGACTAACCATACTCACAGCTTGAGATATATTGGGCCTTGTGCATACTATAGCATACATAAGACTACCCACAGCACTAGTATATAGAACACGAGCCATATAGTCGTGCTCTTCTTTGGAGCAATGACATGAAGAAGAGCTTAATTTGAAAAGAGCAGTTAGAGGAGTACATATCGATTTAGTTTTATCATCTATACTGAACATTTCTAACACCTTCTTCAAATAAGACTTTTGAGTCAACCACACACTTCCATTCTTTTTGTCTTTGTGAATTTCTATCCCAAGTATTCTCTGTGCATCACCTAAATCTTTCATCTCGAACTCAGAAGCCAGCTGCTTCTTAATCTCTCAATCTCACCTCTATTCTTCGAAGCTATAAGCATATTGTCAATATAAAGTAACAAATAGATAAAAGTTCCATTTTGTAGTCTTCTAAAGTAAACACAGTGATTGTGTTCACTTCTAGTGAATTTCTGCCCTTGTATGAATTGATCAAATCTCTTGTACCACTGCCTTGATGACTGTTTCAGTCGGTATAAAGATTTAATCAATCTACACACATGATTCTCCTTTGTAGCAACTTTGAAACCATAAGGCTGAGTCATTTAGATTTCTTACTCTAAATCTCCATGTAAGAATGCCTTCTTAACATTCAATTGAGCTAACTATAACTCATATTCTACTACCAAGGCAAGTAGGATACGAATGGGAAAATGTTTTACAACTGAAGAGAAAACTTCAATATAGTCAATACCTTCATTCTGAGCAAAACCTTTTGCTACGAGCCGAGCCTTATATCGATGAGTTGATTAATTTGGAGGTCCTTGCTTCTTGGTGTAGACCCATTTATTGTCAATAGCCCTTTTCCCCGTAGGTAACTCCACAAGTTCCCAAGTCTGGTTTTGATGGAGAGATTTCATCTCTTCCTCCATGGCTAACTTCCACTGATTACTTTTACTACTGCGTAATGCTTCATCGAAAGAGTTGGGGATGTCATCATCAATAATAGAAAGTGCATAGGCTACCACCGTGTTTTTGTAAGCCATCTAGGTTTCTTTATCACTCTTTTTGGCCTCCTTGTTGCTATAGTCTCATTTTCATCATCTACATCTTCAATTGTTTCTTCCTCTTCTGGGACATCAATAGAAACAACCTCTTCTTCAACTCTTGGTGTCACTTCCAAAGTTAAACTCCTTTCTGTAGAACTAACTAGTACATATAGAGTTGCATTAAAGCCCACCTGCTGCAATGTCTTATTGTTCTTGTTCTTTACCTGTTGAGAACTTGGAGCCTTTAACATAGAAGCTTCATCAAATGTGATATCTCTGCTATACACAAACAGTTTATCTTTAAGATCCCAAATCTTGAAACGTTTGACTCCACCTTTGAATCCCACAAAGATAGCTTTTCTTGCACGATGATCGAGCTTATTATTATTCTTTACATAATAATAAGCTGGACATCCAAACATACGAATGGGGTTATAGTCTTGTGCGTGCTTTCCTGACCACATTTCTATAGGAATTTTACCTCCAATTGTAGCAGAAGGCAACTGGTTTATTAAGTGACTTGCGTAGCTCACCGCCTCAGTCCAAAACTGTTTATCTAAACTAGTATTAGATAACATACACTATACTTTCTTCAGTAAAGTACGATTTATACGCTCAGCCACACCATTCTGTTGCAGAGTATGCCTCACCGTGAAATGTCTTTTTATACCCTCACTCTGGCATACTTGCAAGAACGGATCAGAAGTATATTCACCCCCATTATCAGATCGTAATACTTTGATCTTTCTACCAGTTTGAGTCTCCACCAGTTTTTTCCATTTCACGAAAATATCTAGAACTTCATCCTTTGCTCGCATGGTGTACACCTACACACGTCTAGAGAAATCATCAACAAATGTAATAAAATAATGGCTTCCACCAATTGATGCAGTCTTAGTTGGTCCCCAAACATCACTGTGAACATACTCAAGGATCTCACGAGTATCGTGATTAGCCGTACCGAACTTTTCCCATCAAACTTTTTCAACATCGATCTTCTGGTCTCCAATAACAGGTGCTGCATGACGATGTGATACATCTTGCCTCCCAACTGTAGTGTCACCTGAAATAGTTTGGGTTGATCTCTCCCCAATTCTAGAAGTTTCACCTTTTACCATTTTCTCAAAAAACTATTTACACTTGAAAAACAGTCTCTATGATGTTAATTTCGCATGAATATATGCACCAGGAAAGTTCTCAGGAGAGTGGAGGGGTCACAACGGTCCCACTTAAAACCCAAACTCCTTAGACTCTTATCGTCTTGTTGACAGAACTTTCCTAAACATGTACAAATACACACTAATTACAATAGACTGTCTCCCAAGTACAAATGGATGTCTCTACCATATCTAAAAACAATACTATATTTTTAAATAGTACCAAATATATAAATAGTATGTACTTGTGAATAGTGTAGTATACGTGAACAGAGCCGTATACCCCAAGTACGAACCTGTGGCTCTGATACCACTTATTGTGCGTAGAATACGGAATCAAGCACACTAAATAATTATAAAATTAAATGACACAAGAATTTAACGTGGTTTGACGATTATGTCTACGTCTACGAGAGCAAGAGAAAATAATTGTATTATTAACAATTATTTATAGTACAATATTTGAGTAAAGAAACTCACTTCCCGTAACCCAAATACACCCAGTACTCGCATACACACTTGAAAGAAAAATAACTCTTAATTGCCCACACTCTCCAATTGTTCACTCTCATAATAATTCTCTAATGAATTATTTCTCTCTGAATTTGAAAATTTCTCAAATTCTCTGAAGTTTGGGGTGCATTAGAAATGAATAAGCTCTTGTTATTTATAAGAAAAACTTCATCAACCATGTAATAAAATTCTTCAATAATTAGTAAAAGAATTCAACAATTTGGCACAATTTTCTTTATTTCGGTGCCAAACTCTGCTTACCAATTTGAAAGCCTTGTATGCTAGTTGTGGTAAACTTGTCAGCCACATGTTTATTGAAAATTGGCATTTTTAGTGCTGAATTTTCTACATCTAGTTGACATCTTAACAAAGCCCCTACTTACAGTCAAGTTCAGAGACTCGTTGAATAAATCAAGCAAAGGAAGCATTGAAACAATGATGGGTGAAGCTCATACAGAATAGAACTAAGGTGGAGATTTGTAAAGGTTAGTTATATTCTGCAGAGATGGCTTGCTGACCTAGCTCATGTGGGACCAGCTGATTGTTATATTAGTTATAATTTTCAGCTGGGTATAAGTGTATCCTAAAGGGGAAGGCATGCTGGTTATTAGAGCATCTGTGTGATTGATTCCAAGTGGTTTAGAGAAGTTTTACAAGATTCTTTGTGAAAAAGATTTGTTCTTTATAATCACGAGAAACCATTGTAATCATTTTTTTGAATAAAGATTCAAGCCCAGTTGGGATTTTTAGCCGTGAATGTAGGTACTTTGGTACCAAACCACGTAATCGTTCTGTGTTGTTTCCTCTGTTTCTTTCTTCTAATTCAGTTCTCGTTTCCAATTTGTGCTCTTTTGTTATATTTAAATTGATTGGCAATAGTTAATTTGTCAAATTGATTGTTGTTGCTTCTGGATTGATCAAACAGAGAATTTACTGCAAACTTGTTAAATTCTTTGGTTTCTATAATATCTTCAACATTTCTTGTCTAAAACTGTACTGCATTTTCATTTAATAAGTTTGTATTTTTTACGGTCATGTGATGAATTCCATTTGACTTGATTTTAGCTAAGTGGTGCATAAAGCTCAATGTTGTTTTAGTGGCATTGAGGTAACAATTTTTCTAGGACTTTAATCTTTTTGCCCTTTTTTTTTTAGCAAGTCTATTTGCTACCACATATTTAAGCTAAAATTTTCAGATATGAGGGGTCAAGGACGTGACAACTATAGAAGTCTACGGGTCTAGCTCAACCCTAAAGTTAATTTATGAGTTGAGGTTGTCCAAACCTTACATAACCCAATATTCATCCTTAGCCAATGTAAGGGTTAAATATATTGTACATACTTGAAGCTACACAGGATTACATACGTATCCATCTCATGCATGGACTCCTTTTATTTATTATTTAATTTATACGTTACGTGTAGCTTCATGTAAGTAGCGAGGGCTATATCATACGTCGTCAGTGTCACGCTCATCACTACTCATATCATCTGAATAACAACTAGTGTTCTTTTTCAGCCGGCTGTTAGTTTTCTTTTATACATCACCTGCATGCTGACTGCCATGGTAGTCAGTATTAGAAGTAGTGCTCTTGTTCTTATTGCCATGGACACCACCGAAGGTTCCAATCTGGGGTCCGACATTATTGATGTTGGCGCTGGGCCATTGTAAACAAAGGAAATAGGGAGCTTGGGGTTATTCTTTATGTCTGTTTTTGTTTGCCTAGTGATCAAACTGACTTTGGAAACATATATATAGGCAACGTGGAAGTGAGATTCCTTCACTTTAGTTCTATCATCTTTGAATTTGAATTTGAATCTTCATTTGGAAAATGATGGTCACTTATTCGAAGCTAGCATTAATTTGATTCTGCAATTGGATAATTTCTTACGAGTAATTTTTTATTATAGTTCTGAAAAATAAGTAAAGTAATTATTCTTTCGTGAATGTGATTAGATAATGCATACAATTCTGCTACAAATAAGAATTTTAGTCTGTTTCAACCAATGTTATATTGCCTCTGATCACAATGTTTTGGGGAGAAAGTTTATACCACTGATCAAGCCTCAAGCATACTGCAGTGATTGAGATTTTGACAATTAAGTGGAGGAGCCAAAATTCCTTTAAAACCTGGAAGTCACCAATCTTTTCTTTATCTTTAAGCTTCCAAATCGGTACCAACAACTGGCACTCAAGCTCAAATCAAAGTTTGGTTGATCACTCAAAGAAATACGTAGTTAAGTCCAGAGAGCCTCTGTCTCACCATATTCATGAGAGAGAGGATGTTAAATTCCTTTCTAAAAATTTATGCCTTAATTCCTTTCAGTTAATTCAAGGCCTTTGTTTATAGGCACTTTTAGCTGGAGGGAGATTAAATCTCTAGATCTATTCAAGGGATGGCATGAAAATTCAGATCCGGCCCAAATCTACAAAGATCCGGAAGATCCAAATTCGGATCTTAATTCTTAGGATCTGTGCGGATCCAAATCCGGATCCGAATGCACTTACATCCGGAAATGCGGATATCCGGATCCGCATTTTTTAATTTAATTATTAATTTAATTAAATTTTAATATAAAATATATATAAGCTAAAAAGTCTAAAAGTATAAATTTATGATATTATTGTATGTTATGCATGGTAAATTGTCCATTGTTGAATTATTAATTATTGAATTACAAATTTATAATTAGATTTTATTTGATATTATTAGGTAAATTGTGAATTTATATTATTTTTATGTTTAATTTATGTTGTGATATCTTTAATTATGGATTATGATGTAAGATGTTATATATATTATTCATGTTGAATTGTTAATTATTGGGTTATGAATTTATGATTAGATTTTATTTGGTATTATTAGATAAGTTGTTGAATTTATATTATTTTATGTTTAATTTATGTTGTGATATTTTTAATGGTGAATTTATGATGTTATTGTATGTTTTTCATGTTAAATTATTAATTATAAATTTATGATTGTATTTTATTTGATATCATTATATAAAATTTTAAAATTTTAAATTATTAAAATTTAATATTTACAGATCCAGATATCCGGGATATCCGCCAGCAATTCGTGCGGATATTACCCGCATCCGGATCGGCATATATTTTTTCGGATCCGAATGCGGATCCGGTTGGGAAATTATTAATCTAGAAGCACCCAAATCCGGATCCGGATTCGGATTTTGCCATCTCTAATCTATTCTCAGGAGTTCTTTTTTTTTTTGGATTAATCTGTTCTTTTCCGCTGATTTATTAATTTACAAGTCTTGTTTACTAAGGATTCTTTATCACATTAATCACATAACAACTGATAAACACATGACCAAAATCATATAAATTCATATCCGTACATATCAAAATAAGCTTTTTAAATATGACAAATATATATATATATACATATATTGTATGATGCTGTTATTAAAATTACAACATCATTACTGTAATTCAACATAAATTATGTAAATGAAACATAAAACTTGTAAATTAACATTAACTGTAAAATAACACATAAATTTAAGAAATTCAACAAAAGACTTGTAAATGAAACGTAAAATAAGTAAATTAATTAAAAATTAATAAATTGATGTACTATTAGTAAATAAAATAAAAACTTGTAAATATAATATAAAACTCGTAATTCAACATTAAGCGCAAAATAAAATATAAATTTTAGAAATTAAACATAAGATTTGTAAATAGAAGATAAAATAAGATAAAACTACTAAACCGATGTATTACCAGTAAACAAAACAGAAACTTATAAATATAACTTAAAACTAGTAAATCAACATTAACTGTAAAAGAAAACATAAATTTTGGAAATGAAACAAAAGACTTGTAAATAGAAGGTAAAACAAGTAAATTTCTATAAATTGATAAATTAATGTATTATTAGTTAATAAAATAAAAACTTACGAATATAATATAAAACTATTAAATTAAGTACAAAATAAAACATAAATTTTGCAAATAGAACATTAGAGTTGTAAATGAAAAATAAAACAAGTAAATTAATGTAAAAATAGTAAATTAATATATTAATGGTAAACAAAACAAAAACTTGCAAATAACTTATAAATATAACATAAAACAAGCAAATCAATATTAAGAACAAAATAAAATATAAATTTTGTACATTATACCTAAAACTTATGAATAAAAATTAAAATAAGTAAATTAATATAAGAGTTACTGAAAAAAAAAAGTTCATAATTGTAAAATAAAAACTCATTATAATGTTATTACCTAATATATTTATTGATTTCTTATTTAAATTGAATAATGCTAGATTTGAATTATTTAATACATGTGGTGTTTTACTAAGAATGAAATTTATTCTCAAAATGAGATTTTAAAAAAAAATTGATATCTTTTATAGTTGTTGTAAAATGAAGTTATTTTGCATTTTTCTATGTTTTCTTAACAACAAGCCTAAATGATCTCTAAGTACAAGAAAAAAATTTGAAACTATATGAAATATGCAAAAGACTCAAAATGAGATATAATTCTATTGGTATATTATATATGTGTTTAATAATATAAGAATATTTTTTTATTTTATTTTTGCTTGATCCATATCAAGATAAATAATCGTGCTTAATTAACTTGTACAATAAATAGGTATTATTATAGAAAATAGGAAAACAAAGTATACAAATGTCATAGAATGAATATATAATTTATGGTTAAACCAATTCAATAAAATTTGTTCCATTTTTTAAGATTATTTTTTAATTAATGAATAATTTTTTTATTTATTTAATTAAAGAAAATGTATTTTGTAAATTAATAAAATATTTTAACTAAAATTCTGTAGAAAATTTATTAATTTTTTAAATAATTAATAATCTTGTATGAACTTACTGGTTTTACTTTATATTTACTAATTCAATGTGTAATTTACAATATTTATGTTTATAACGGTATTGATACATTAATGAAGAGATATATATATATATATATATATATATATATATATATATATGTATGTATGTATGTATGTATGTATGTATGGATGTATATGTATATATATGTATATATGTATATGTTAATTGAATTCATTTAGAATTCTAGTTTACTTACCTCTTGGCATTCATAAGTAAAAAAATATATTGATATCATTGGCATAAAATCAATATGAAAACTCGTATAAAATATAATCAAGTTATATTCATAAACTCCAATGTTCTCAAATAATCCCTATATTCAGTCCCAAAATAGAGCAGCTTATGTTCTTTGATTTTTAATAAATTATTATGTAATTGGAAAAATCTAAAAATTTATAAAGCATATGTTGCATACTGAAAATTTATTGGTAAAGATTTACTGCTTAATTCCTTTAAAAACTAATGAAAATAATTTACGTTTCAGTCATTATCAAATCTATCTAATATTTTTCTATTTTAAACATTACTTTAAAAATAAAAAAGAGTTTATTGTTTTATCATAAAATCATAAAAATTCCCAGAATCATACTAGACATATATAAAAATCATTGATCCAAATTTCATAATTTCATAATTTTTTAAGAGGCTTAGCTATGATAAAATAATTTCATAATTCTTGTTCTTAAATGAAATAAAAATTTCTAGCTTCTCAAACTTGAGTTCAAAAAATTGTAATAACTAAATTCTCAATCAATTAGCTCAAAAGAATTTTCATGACATTTTTTTAATGTCTAGTTTAACATATCCAAAAAATCTAGAATCAAAATCAATTTGTATTAAGTATTATGATTTTCAAAATAACTCGACTATCAGTATTTTTTTGAAAATTCTTAAATTTCTACTTCTACTACTATTATCTAGTCATGCTTCTCTATAATAATTAACAAAGAGAATCATAATTATCTATAATCTTCTCTCATGAATGTCTCTCTTTTCTCCCTTCTTCTTTTTTTTCTTCCTTCTTTCTTTCTTTATTTGTCTTAGTTGATCTCTCTCTCTCTCTCTCTCTAATTCTTTTTTGAAAATATTTATCACACTCAAAAATTGGAAATAGGTTAGGTTTATTACACTTTTGAAAGTGGGTTTTACACTTTAAAAATTGAAAATGGGTATTCCACTTAAAATTTGAAAGTCAATATTACATTTTTAAATTGTAAGCAGGTGTTATACTTAAAATAAATTAATTTTAAAAACTAAAAGGATAAATAAAATTGTAATAATTGGTGCTACATTAATTGTATTATAAGTTTTGTTATTATAATATTCTATCAAAATTTATTTAAAAGACTGTTTAACTTATTATGTTTAAAGGAAATCCATGATAATTATAGTCAAATGGTACCATAGTAAAACAATAATAACAAGGGGGTCTATATGACTATTGGATTAAATCTTTGGAGATCTTCTCGTTGGTAAATTAAGGAGGCATATAAGCAACATTTGAACAAACTACTATTTGGCTTTCATTGCTTTCATTTAAGTTTGGAGGGATCGGTGCATTGTGTGTGTGCCCATATATTCAGGGCTCTTTGGTGACAACTAAGAGTAATGTTACATACCTTAATTTTTGTATCCCAAATAACTATCCTAAATTATGTGGTATACGTCAATTAGTTATTAAAACTTGGATTTTGACAAGAACTATCAATCAATTAATGAATGTCGTATAATTTGAGATAATTATTTAGTATAAAAATTTTGAGATTACTGAACAATTAATATGTTGGGATTGGATTAGTTTAGGGTGAAATAATAGTAATCTCGTGTTTGGGGACAAAAGTACGATAGAATAAGCAATCCTAACAAATTGGTGAAGTGAGCAGTCAAAAAAATCTATCCCAAAGGTCTTAAGAGTGTTAAACTAAAATATTTATTCACATATAGGGCATGGAATAAGAGAATCAAAACAAAATCCATAAATTCTTGAATGTTGATAATTTGTAATATTTTTAATATAAATGGACGGATGACATTATTATACAATATATTTTGTTTTATGGACTAATTTTCTAATTATGTTTCTTGCTGATATTATTGCATAAAATCTTATTTAAAAACCATGAATAGGTTATATTTAAAAAGTAATTAAGGAAAATTGTGTCATTATTTTTTCAATGCTTAGATTTACTAATAAATTTATTTAATTCAAAATATATTTTATATTACTTAATAAAGTTTTTTATTTTTATCTATGTTCAGTATCTAATGTAAAATTTTAAAGTTCAAATTTTAAAATATGAGCTTATGGTTAGAAAATTTAATTTTCAGGTTATGATGTAACAATTAATTTTGATAGTTATGATTAACAATGAAGATCATCTTGCAATACTTTTAATCTCTCCCTCTCATGGGTTTAATTTAATTTTATTCTTTAAGAATAGGACTTTACATCAAGAATCATTTGATAGTCATTAGTTTATCCTAGCTAATTTCTCTTTATTTTCAACTTTGCCTAGTTAAATAAGCTTTTAAAATCTGACCATAAACATTAAAATTATACATATTGCAATTAAAATAAGAACAAAGAAAAATAGCACGGCACAAACATACTGGATTTATAAACACACAGTACACACTTGAAGCTACAGAGGATTACTTATATCCATGTCTTGCATGGACTCCTTTTATTTAATATTTTCTTCATATATATGTTATGTATATTGCATAGCATCATGTAATTTTCTTTCTGTGAACACAATAGTATCCAGATAGTGCATCATTGCATTGTTTGCATCAAGCTCAGGCATGGTAAGATGATAAGATATATGAGATGGCACTTCATTTGATCTATATGTTATAGCTTCGAACATTATTACCAGATGATATATCATTGCATCATCCGTAAGAGGACTTGCTATGGCAAGATAGTTCCAAGGTGTTAATGAACATCTGCAATAAGAGATTATCCGCAATCTCTTCACCCAGGTGTTTTCTATACTTACAATCACACAATTTTGATAGAGAATTCAAAGATTATAACAAATACTCTTTTTCAAAATGGATATACAAATGATAGATGGAGATTTAATATATGATGATTTGCAGATTGGAAGCTCAAATATGTTGTATACTCTAATTTTTCCTTTCATTAATACTTTAAAATTGATTGAATTTGAGTTTACAAAATATAGTTGTTATTGATAAAAACTTGCAGGAAAGCAGTTAACTACTTAATTTAGTCGACTAGCTACTTGCTAAAACGAAGTTACCGTAGCATTTGAATTTTACTATCGTAACAGTGTTTCTAGAATTATAGTTTGGCCCAAAAATTTTGATGATTATAATATGGCCCAAAACGAAACAAGATTTTACAAATAGATCTATTTTCAGATTTTCTAAATAATACTTGATATTCCCAAAACTTTATGTGACTTTTCAAAAAGACCATTTTTAGAATTTTAACCTAATACTTATTAAATTCAAAGTTATAAAAACTTTTTTATTTTAATCTAAAATCTGACAAATATGGAAATCTAAAAAGGACTTGTCTTATAAATATAAAACCTTTTTTATGAAAAATGATTACTTATAAAAATAAGTACTTTGAGCTTCTCAAATGCTAAACTATATATGAATTTTCGTAATAATAACTTTACTTAGTGAAACTTCGTTCTTGATTGAGTCGTTGTCCGTTAAGTGTCTTGAGCTTGATTTCATATGCATGATTCTTATTCTTTAAGAGTTAGTGAAATTATAAAATATATGCATTTTTTATTTAACCCAAGACAGGTAGTTTGTTATCATCAAAATCAAATACTGTATGACAGTATAAGCAATAATCTCCTCCCTTTTTGATAATGACGAAGAATCTATGCATTTTGACATTTTTAACCAATAAATATAAACTCCCCCTGAATATACGACATACTTGATTCATAAATGACATATGCAATAATTTAAAACTCCTCCTAAATATATCATAAAATATAAAATGCACTTCAAAATGCATTTATTTCTCCCCTTTTTGACATCATCAAAATTTAAAAAATAAAGCATCTCCTCCTACCAATTTTTAAAAGGGAAGTAATGCATGCAAAATTTTAAAATATAAAAATTATCACAAGAACATGTCATTAACCATCCAAATTTCATAAATTATAATCACATTTTGAGAAATCAAGATAACTAAGTTCATTAAAATCTAATGTGACATTTCAATCCAATTAAAATAATCCCATATATGTCAATATCACAAAATACATGTTATTCCTCCCCTTTTCAATATTATTTAAAGCAAACATGGAATGCACATTTAATAATTTGTCAAAAATTCAAAAACAGAAGTATATACATTCATTCACCAATCATAGATATAAACAAAATCATCATAAGTATAATAATCAAAATATATCATGTATTTTAAGTCTTTATAAAAACTCCGCATAAGTATGTGCATGTGTTACAAAAAAAATTGGATCAATAAGTTTCAAATTTTAAAAGCTCCCCCTACAAATATGCATGTATTCTATAAAATATTCTCAGCACAAATACTTCACAATACATTCAATTCAGTATCTCCCCCTTTATCATTAGAACTTAAGCATAATATAAGTACGTAATGTCAATACATAAATCCTCATAATCACCATAGCTATATGTCAATATATCAATGAATGATTATATAAAACAATTAATGACATAAGAATTCAAAAATGCATAAGTGATGAACAATTGATGTTTAAGTGATGGATAATAATTTAGAAGCATCAAATGAGTAAGAAAAACATGAAGATAATGGATTAAAACCGATTTTGGTTTTTTGGACAAAAAATTGATCAATTCCAAGGCCATTTTGTGATCCGAAATGTCTTAATTATCAAAGCCATGCAACATGATCATAAAATCATCAAAATCAAACAAATCCATCATGATAAGTTGACATGTTATCATCATATATATCAGTCCATTATGATAATGCATTCAATATTACACATATTGAGTATACAAATGTACTTTTACAATTTCAAGCTATTATCCATCTATTATGATCTACTCAACATAATTAATAGCAAGGTAATCTTATCCACATCATGCTAATGCACTTAATGTCATGATTTCATTAAGAAACTCTCCACTGCTTAAATGTGCCCATAAAAATATTTAAGTTGTGCCCTTTGGTATCTATACACTTTTGGGTCCTTGATTGTTAGCAATAGTTCCTTTTGAAACCTAAACACATTTTAATTCATAATAAATATTTCTCTTGATAGGATTTCTATTTTTCATATGACCATTTTGATTGCAATAATGGCACATAAATTGATCATTAATAGAGGTACCTTTTACAAAGTAACTCTTATAGTACTTTTGTTTCAAAATTGGCTTATAATCAATACCTTCTTTGTCAAAAACACACTTTTTTATAACTAAGCAATGTTTCTAAATTCTTTTGTCCATTTGTAAACTTCAACACAATATCATTAAGCTCATTACACTTCTTCTTAAGCATCCCATTTTCCTTTCTTAAGTGAGTTATATGTGATTTTACATGTTCATGTGATGTCCTAGGTTTCTCATTTAATAAAGTAATTTTACCATGCAATGATTTATTCTCTAATTCTAGGCATATAATCTTTGCACTTAGAGATTCTTTTTTATTTGTTAGCTCTACTATTTTCTTTTTAAGGCATGCATTCTTTTTACCTATTATTATCCAATTATCATGCAATTTTTAAGAACATCATATAATTCATCATAGGTAGGAAAATCACTTATCTTATGAAGTTCATCAACTGATGAATCTCTAAATGTCATTAGAGTTAGGTTTGACATCTTACAAGCTTGCTCTTCATCCATGGATTCTTCATCACTATCATCCCATGTTGCTATCATTTTTTTCCTTGATTTATGATTTGCTCCCTCATATTCAACCTCAAGTCTCCTCCAAATTTCATATGTATTTGTACAACTCGAAACTCCATGAAATTTTTTCTCATCTAATGCAAAATTAAACATTCAGAGCATTGGAATTTAAAGACATCTTTTGCTTATCTAACTGAATCCATTCACTTGAAGATTTTGTAATTTCTTTTCTATTTTTATTTTTCTTCCTTAAGTGAAAGGGCTATCACTGTAACATATGCATTTCTTATTTATATATGTAAATAATTAAATCAAGAGGGGGTCTACGAGATATTTTGGGTGTGTTTAAAAGATGGAAAACAGGTAAGAAATTCAAATTGAAACCGATAGAGAGAGTGAGCTGACCCGTTTGACCCGACCCCAACCCACGAACCCGACCCACTGGTATCTTCCATTTTCGGCCACCTCAATGGCCGAGCAAGGTGTCAAATGAAAGCTTGTGACCCGGAAACCGCTGGCAAAGCTAGAAATTTCTGCTGGCTTATCACGTACGATCGCTGCCGATTTTGGCCGTCTTTGGCTGCTTTACTGGTTGGAAAAGATTCCCCACCTCACCATCTTCCATTCTCGACCAGCCACCGGCACTGAGGAGGCCAATTTCCAGCCGACTAACCACACCAAGGAGCCGCAGCTTCAAGGGCTCGATTCGGCATCACCGCTGCGCGTAGGAGGTCACCACCAGCACCGTTGAACTCACCTCGATGAGAAGTGTCTACTTCGAGCTTCCCCATTGCCGTTGGGTGAATTTCGGTCAACGTTGACTGTAGGGGCATTTTGGTAATTTTGCGTATAGAGGGTAATTTTGTAATTTCTAACTTTGATGTTTTTGCAATCTAAATTGAGGATGAATTGATAATTTTATGATGTTGAGGATAAGTTAGTAAATTATGAATTTAAGGGTAGTCGACAAGTATAATTTCAAATTTTTATTAGTAAATTACGAATATGGGGTTAATACGGTAAGCCGAGAAAATTGAGAGTTGTAATGTTTAGACAAATATTTATTTTAAGTTTTATTTTTGTCACTTTATTTTAAATTATAATATAGGAAGTAATTATATCGTTTCTTTAAAATAGATGGATCTGCGGACGAAAATCTACTTGCGGACTTGGGCAATAGCCGAGTCTGAGTTTATCACTGTAAGTGGCATATATTAAAACTATTTGTGAACGTTATTTTTATATAGTAAAGCTTGTTCGTGAAATGAATATTTAAAGTGTTTTCCTTTAATGGTTCTCCAAAATAAATGTTTATTACGTATAAATATTTTGTTAAGTTATATTTATTCATTTATGTTCCGTATCGTCTTTAAAATGGTAAAAGAGATGATTGATTTCCATGATTTAAAGTGTATTTATATTGATTTTAAGTATGATTTAAAGTGTATATATGTTGATTTTGAGTATGATTTAAAGAGTATATGATTGATCTTGAGCATGACTTAAAGTGTATATATATTGATTTCGAGCATGATTTAAAGTGTGTATATATATATATTGATTTTGATTATGATTTAAAGTTTAAAGCAAATACCCTTTCCCTTCAGATAAGATGAGATGAGATGGGATAGTAGGCCTTTGGAGCCTGTCTGAGCACACATATAAGGATTGGGCTGTGAGTTTGGGCGCTTTCCTTTGGGCGCATATGCATGCAGACAAATATTGAGATATAATGAGATTTGAGACCGAGTGGTCCAGAGACGATGTTGCCAGACAGCGCATCATAGCACGTCCGTTGAGATTTGGGTATTAGTTATGCTGATAAGCATGAGATAGCATGTCCCCGTCTATCCGTGTAGCTCCGGGCATGATGGTACCTAGATAGTACATCATTGCCGTCCGTTGAGGTCTGGATATGATTAGATTATCCCCCAGGTATTTGTTTAAGGATTTGTTTAAGGATAATTGTATTGTTTAGTATTTGATATTTAAATGTGAGATGTTGTTCTTGATTTTGTGATAGTATCAATTATATTTATGTTCAGAATATGATTGAAAAGAAAGGAATTTTTACATTAAAATAATTAATTCAGAATATTTTTGTAAGTATTTTATGTTTCAAAAACTACTATCCACACACTGAACTCACTGAGTTTTATACTCACTACATTTTATTAAATTTTCCCCTCGCAGGAGATTACAGGTACAATAGTTGACCCAGCAGCTCTCCATATTTGGAGTCGTTTTAGCCACGTGAGAGTGTCTGAGGATATAGAATAATTATTTTTTTTGGTTAGTGTATATAATCATCCCAATTTGGAATTATGCTAGGGATGTGACATAAAAATTAGGAAACGTGTGTATTATTGGATATGTTACTGAATGAGACTGGTTGAAAATATTTGATGCGTAATAAATTATTTGGGAGTGCTTGTGTTATAATTGCAGGATTGGGAATGTTATATGTTTATGGGAGGTTCTGCCAAAATTTCAGTAGAATTCTCATTAATAAGATTTTTAAATGATTGAGTTCAATTTCCTGAGATAGGTCACCTCTAGAAATGGGGTGAGTCATTTCAGTTGGTATTAGAGCATGGTTTTAGATTCTATAGACTTTACTTGTTTAGGAAGAATAAGTTTGTAATTTTTATAAAGTAGAATTCATATTTTGTAAGCACTATCATGATTCGTTGTAGTGGTTGACGTGGCCGTGGTTGTGGCTGTACGCGGCCATTAGCTGGGTTGACTCCTAGTGTTGTACCTAAGGGGGCAAGTGAACCTGTAGAATCTTCGACACATAGGGTTGCATAACAAACTCCTGGAAATGCCCAAAATATTGACCATTCATTTGATCGGCTGGCTCAGATTATGACTACAGCTATTCAGAATCAAGCTCATTCATAGGTTGGTAGCTCTAACACTATAGAGCGCATGAAAATTTTAGAAGAGAGAAGCTTTAATGGTACTGGAGAGCCATCTGAGGCCGAGTCGTGGCTTGTCAAGCTAGAGCATATTTTTGAAGTGATGAAGTACTTAGCGGAGGATAAATTAACATTTGCTACTTTTCTACTTGAGCATAAAGCTTATTACTGGTGGCAGATTGTGGAACGTCGATATTATAGGCATGCTGACATTACTTGCGATATTTTTGGTAAGGAATTCTATACCCATTATTTTCCAGTAGTGTATCAAGACATCAAGCGGAGTGAGTTCCTCTGATTGGTCCAGGGCTCGACGATAGTTGAAGAGTATGAGACGAAGTTTATGGACCTTTCTCTTTGCTACGGCTGTGTTGAGTGATGAGAGAGAGAGATGCAAACGATTCAAAGAGGGTCTTTGATTTAAGATTCGCATTGTCGTAACTGCATCGAGATACACCAAGTTTGCAGAGGTAGTTGAAGTAGCTAGAAGGTTGAGCATAGTATTGTGGAGGGACGTAAACTTCAAGCATTGAAGCAAAAACGGAGCCAGAGATGGATAGATGGTGGCTCTAGTAGTAGACCGCCTAAGCGAGGAAACATTAGTGTGGGATATTTTGATGACACTCAGAGAAGCCAGAGTATAGGCATCAGGGGAGACCCGAGACAGACTGTCAGCCATGGCTCAGTGCAGCAGTCGGTGGGAAGTAATGTCAGGAGCTAGGGACATTATGACAGGAGTAAACAGGGATATCGTGATGATCGTCCTAGGGGTACTTAGTATAATTCTTGTCCTGTTTATGGTAAGAACCATCAGAGTCAGTGTCGAATTGGAGAGTTGTAGCCTAGACACGTCAAGAGATTCTGCCTTACTTTATCTCAGGGTGACAATCCTGTACGAGGGACATCCTCTCAGTACCAACCTTACCCTAGACAGACTCAGGACCAAAGAAGAGTGTAGATAGGTGATTCTATATTAATTGGTAAGAGTCAGACGACTGCTTCAGCTCAAAGAAATCAACTTGGTCGACCTCATACTTAGGCTCGAGTCTTTACTTTGACACAATAGGAGGCACGTGCTACACCAGAAGTTATTATGGGTATATTATCTATCTTTGGCTGTGAAGCACATATTCTTATTGATCCTGGATCTACACATTCTTTTGTTTTTCGTACGTTTGTTAAACATGTAGAGCGAGAACCTGAACTACTAGATTGTGACTTAGTTGTTAGTACACCTACGGAAGAGTCACTTTTTCCCAAGAGTGTGTATCAGAATTGTGTGATTGGAATGGGTAAGCATGAATTTGAGACTTATTTGATTGTTATAGATATTCGAGATTTCGATGCTATCTTGGGTATAGATTGGCTTGCATCGCATTATGCTACAGTGGATTGTTTCAAGAGGGAAGTTTTGTTTAATAAGCCAGGGAAAACTGTGGTGAAATTTTATGGGGAGCGCAAAATTTTACCCTTATGTGTCATTTTTGCCATTGATGCAAGACGGTTGCTTAGAAAAGAATGTTAAGATTATTTAGCATATGTGGTGGACACAAAAGTTCAAGAGTTGAAATTGGAGGATATTCCAGTAGTCCAAGAGTTCCCAGATGTATTTCCAGATGAACTGCCGGGGATGCCACCTAATAGGAAAATTGAGTTTTCCATCGACTTAGTTCCTGGAACATCTCCTATGTCTATGGCACCGTATAGGATGGCTCCAACAAAATTGAAGGAACTTACGGTTCGACTACAAGAATTAATAGATAAAGAGTTTATTAGGCCTAGTGTTTCTCCTTGGGGAGCTCCAGTTTTGTTTGTTAAGAAGAAGGACGGTAACTTCAAACTTTGCATTGACTATCGGCAGTTGAACAAGGTTACAATACGCAATAAGTATCCACTTCCACGTATTGATGACTTGTTTGACCAACTCCAAGGGCCTAAGGTATTTTCTAAGATCGACTTGAGATCGAGATATCATCAGCTTAGAATTAAAGAAGACGATATCCCTAAAACAACATTCAGAACCTGATATGGACACTACGAGTTTTTAGTGATGTCGTTTGGGTTGACTAATGCTCCAGCAGCTTTTATGGATCTCATGAATAGGGTATTTCACCAATATTTAGATCGATTCATAATTGTGTTCATCGATGATATTTTGGTGTATTCCCGAAATGAAGAAGAGCGTGCTGATCACTTGCAGATGGTTCTGCAAACTTTGAAAGAAAAATAGCTTTATGCCAAGTTTAGTAAGTGCGAGTTCTGGTGGGACAGAGTGGTATTTTTAGGCCACGTGATATCAATTGAGGGCATTTATGTCGATCCTCAAAAGATTGAAGCAGTTGTGAAATGGGAACGACCTACAAATGTCACAAAGGTTCAGAGTTTCCTTGGTTTGGCAGGGTATTATTGTCGATTTGTAGAGGGATTCTCTAAGATTGCCATTCTGCTAACGTAATTAACTAGAAAGAATGCCAAGTTACAGTGGAATGATGATTGTGAAAAGAGTTTTCAAGAACTCAAGACACGTTTTACTTCAGCACCAGTTCTTACACTTCCATCGGGCAAGGAAGGGTTTGTGGTATACAGTGATGCTTCCAGGCAAGGGTTGGGTTGTGCGCTAATGCAGCATGGGAAAGTAGTAGCTTATGCTTCTAGGCAACTTAAGAAGCATAAGCAAAATTACCAAACACATGACCTAGAGCTAGCAGCGGTGGTGTTTGCACTCAAAATATGGAGACATTATTTGTATGGGGTAACTTGTCAAATTTTCTAGTTGATTGAGCTGAGATCTTTGGGAGTCGAGTTGGATGCCGATAACTGCGGAGCTTTGATAGCCAATTTTCAAGTTAGGCCGACTTTGATTGACAAAGTTTATCGGATGCAAGCAAAGGACCCCCAGTTAATAAAGTTGATAGAGGATATGCAAAAAATTTTATGAACTGATTTCATGGTGAGAGATGATAGAGTTTTAGTCATGGGTAATAAACTGTGTGTACCGGATATTGAGAAGCAAAAGAGGGAGATTATGGAAGAAGCTCATTGTTCAGCCTATGCAACGCATCCTGGAAGTACGAAGATGTACCGTACCTTAAGGGACCATTACTGGTGGCAAGGCATAAAAAGAGAGATTGCAGAAGTTATTTCTCGATATTTGGTTTGTCAGCAGGTTAAAGCTGAACATCAAAGACCTGCAAGGTATTCCTAGCCGCTTCCTATTCCTGAGTGGAAATGAGAGCATATTACTATGGACTTTGTATTGGGACTTCCGCGTACCCAGCGTGGACACGACAGTGTTTGGGTGGTTGTAGATCAACTTACAAAATCTGGTCATTTTTTACCATTCAAAACTACCTATTCAATGGATAAGTTGGGGAGTATTTATATGGTTGAGATAGTTCATCTTCACAGAGTATCGATATCTATTTTTTCAGATAGAGATTCTTAGTTTACTTCGAAGTTCTGGTTTAGCTTGTAAAATGCTTTAGGTACGAAGTTGAATTTTAGTACAGCTTTTCATCATCAGATTGATGGCCAGTTAGAGCGTACCATTCAAACTTTGGAGGATATGCTGCGAGCATGTGTTATGGAAATCAAGGGTAATTGGGACATTTATTTACCTTTGATGGAGTTTGTGTACAACAATAGCTATCAAGCTAGTATTAAGATGGTGCCATATGAGGCTTTGTATCCACAGAAATGCAGAACTCCTATATGTTGGGATGAAGTTGGTGAGTGAAAGTTATTTGGCCCAGAATTGGTTCAGGATAATAATGAGCGGGTAAAACTTATTTGGGATAGATTAAAAGTGGCCCAAGATAGACAGAAAAGCTATACGGATAAGCGTAGGCAGGAACTGGAATTCAGTGTTGGTGATAGAGTGTTCTTATGAATATCTCCTTGGAAAGAAGTACTTCGCTTTGGGAAGCATGGGAAGCTCAGTCCACGTTACATTGAGCCATATGAGATCGTAGAGCGTATTGGTCCATTGGCTTATCGATTAGCACTACCACCTGAGTTGTCCATAATCCATAATGTGTTTCATGCTTCGATACTCCGAAAGTACATGTATGATCCGACTTTTGTTTTATCGAAGCAACCGATTCAGCTAAAGGAGGATTTGACTTACGAAGAGGAGCCAATTGAGATACTAAGAAAAACACCAAGTGTTGTGTTCGAAAACAATTCCTTTGGTGAAAATGTTGTAGAGGAATCACTCAAAGGAAGAGGCTACTTGGGAATCCGAGGACTTGATGCGAGCTCAGTACCCTTATTTATTTCTACCTGGTGTATAAATTTTGAGGACAAAAATTTTATAAGTGGGGAGGATTGTAACATATGCATTTGTTCTATTTATATATGTAAATAATTAAATCAATAGGGGGTCTATGTGATAATCAAAAGGGGATCTATGTACTATTTTAGGTGTGTTTAAAAAATGGAAAACGGGTGAGAAATTCGGATTGAAACCGAGAGAGAGAGTGAGTTGACCCGTTTGACCCGACCCAGACCCACGAACTTGACTCGCCAATATCTTCCATTTCCGGCCACCTTACCGGCCGAGCAAGGTGTCAAATGAAAGCTTGTGAGCCAGCCGTCAACCTCCACACGTCCTTGTTGCCAGAAACCACGCGGAACACCCCAGGCAAAGCTCAAAATTTTTGCAAGTTTGTTGCGGACGACGACCGCACCACCAGTTGGAAAAGATTCCGCACCTCACTATTTTTCATTCCCGACCAGACATTGGCACTGAGGAGACCGATTTGCCGCCGACCGCCCCCCTAAGGAGCTGTGGCTTCAAGGGCTCTATCCGGCGCCATCGTCGCGCGTGGGAGGTCACCACTGGCACCGTTGAACTCACCTCGATGAGAAGTGTCTAGTCCAAGCTTCCCCATCGCCATTGGGTGAATTCCGATCAATGTTGACCATAGAGGCATTTTGGTAATTTTGCGTATAGATGGTAATTTCGTAATTTCTAGCTTTGAGAATGTTTTTGAAATCTAAATTGAGGATGAATTGATAATTTTATGATATTGAGGATAAATTAGTAATTTATGAATTTAAGGGTTGTCGACAGGTATAATTTCATATTTTTATTAGTAAATTACGAATACGGGGTTAATACGGTAAGCCGAGAAAATTGAGAGTTGTAATGTTTAGACGAATGTTTATTTTAAGTTTTATTTTTGTCACATTAGTTTGAATTATAATATAGGAAGTAATTATATCGTTTCTTTAAAATAGGTGGATCTGCGGACGAAAATCTACTTGCGGACTTGGGAAATAATCAAGTCTGAGTTTATCACTGTGAGTGGCATATATTAAAACTATTTGTGAACGTTATTTTTATATAGTAAAGCTTGTTCGTGAAATGAATATTTAAAGTGTTTTCATTTAATGGTTCTCTAAAATAAATGTTTATTATGTATAAATAATTTGTTAAGTTATATTTATTCATTTATGTTTTGTATCGTCTTTAAAATGATAAAAGAGATGATTGATTTTGAGCATGATTTAAAGTGTATTTATATTGATTTCAGGCATGATTTAAAGTGTATATATGTTGATTTTGAGCATGATTTAAAGAGTATATGATTGATCTTGAGCATGATTTAAAGTGTATATATATTGATTTCGAGCATGATTTAAAGTGTATATGTATGTGTGTGTGTGTATATATATATATATATATATATATTGATTTCGATCATGATTTAAAGTTTAAAGCAAATACCCATTCCCTCTAGATAAGATAAGATGAGATGAGATAGTAAGCCTTTGGGGCCCGTCTAAGCACATATATAGGCTTTGGGCCGTGTGTTTGGGCACTTTCGCATTTTGGGGGCATATGCATGCAGACAGATATTGAGATATAATGAGATTTGAGACAGGGTGATCCAGACACAATGTCGCCAGATAGCACATCATAGTTCGTCCGTTGAGATCCGGGTATGAGTTATGCTGATAAGCATGAGATGGCATGTCCCTGTCTATCCGTGTAGCTCCGGGCATGATGGTGCCCAGATAGTACATTATTGCCGTCCGTTGAGGTCTAGATATGACTAGATTATCCCCTGAGTATTTGTTTAAGGATAATTGTATTATTTAGTATTTGGTATTTCAATGTGAGATGTTTTTTTTGATTTTGTGTCAGTATCAATTACATTTATGTTCAGAATATGATTGAAATGAAAGGAATTTTTACATTAAAATAATTAATTGAGAAAAGTAATTATACAAGTGGCGTATTTATTTTTGTAAGTATTTTATGTTTCAAAAACTACTATCCACTCACTGAATTTTATACTCACTATATTTTATTATATTCCCCCCCCCCAGGAGATTACAGGTACAACAGTTGACCTAGTAGCTATACATATTTAGAGTCATTTTGGCCACGTGAGAGTGTCTGAGGATATAGAATAATTATTTTTTTTTTGTTAGTGTATATAATCATCCCAATTTGGAATTATACTAGGGATGTGACATAAAAATTAGGAAACATTTGTATTATTGGATATGTTACTGAATGAGACTGGTTGAAGATGTATGATGCGCAATAAATTATTTGGGGGTGCTTTTGTTATAATTGCAGGTTTGGGAATGTTATATGTTTATGGAAGTTCTGCCGAAATTTCGGTAGAATTCTCCATAATAAGATTTTTAAATGATTGAGTTCAATTTCCTCAGATAGGTCGCCTCTGGAAATGGGGCGGATCGCTTCAATCACAAACTACTTCCCACATTTCATAGTCTAAGGTTTGTAAAAAGATTCTCATCCTATTTTTTCAGTATAAGTAATCGTTACCATAAAAAGATAGTAGCCTATGGTGGATTAACCTTCCTTAAACGTGGAATCACTTTGGGTTGCCATTGATCTTTAACTCTAGACTATTAAGTCTATACAAAAGCACCAAGCTTTGATACCAAATGAAATACAAGTTATGTAACATAAGAGAGGGGTGAATTGGGATTTTAAAACTTAAGCTAAGCAAATCACACAATAATTAATTCTTATACCTTAATGGAATCAAGGACAATAAATTTAATAATGCTAAGATATAAAAGAGAAAGGTAAGAGAGAGCAAACACAATGATTTTTATATGGTTCGGTAATTCCCACCTACGTCCACGCCTCCAAGTGCATCAAGCTTGAGAATTTCACTATCCAAGCCTCCCAAGGCTTCAACAGCATTTCTTCCAAGTGTCAATGAACATTTACAGCAAGATATTATCTCCAATCTCTTCACAAAAGTGTTTCCCATACTTACAATCACACAATTTTGATAGAGAATTCAAAGAGTACAACAAATACTCTCTTTTTGAGTGGATATACAAATGATAGCTCAATGGAGATTTATTATATGATGATTTACAAATTGGAAGCTCAAAATATGTTATATGGTATTATTTATCATTACATTAATATTTAATAATAGATTGGAATTGAGTTTATATAGTTTGAACTCAAAATATAGCCGTTATTAACAAAAACCCACGGGAAAACGGTTAACCCCTTAAATTATTTAACTAGTTGTTTGTTACAATAAAGTTACTGTTGTATTTGAATTTTGCTGCACTAATATTATTTTAAGAATTATATTTTAGCCCAAACTTTTGATTATTATACTATAGCCTAAAACGTCATAAAATTTTATAAATAGGTCCATTTTTAGGTTTTCTAAATAATGATCATTATTGACAAAACATTTTGAAATTATACTATGGCCTAAAACTAATAAGACTTTTCAAAAAGACCTTTTTTAGAATTTTAGCCTAATGGTTATTAAATTCAAAGTAATCAAAACTTTATTAATTTAATCTAAAATCTAAAAAATACCTGTCTTATAAATATAAAACCTTTGGTTTATGAAAAATAATTACTTATAGAAAGAAATACTTTGATTTTTTCAATTGTTAAACCATTTATATATTAAATCATATCTGCTTTACAAGAATTATCGAAATAGTAACTCCACTGATCGAAATTTCGTTCTTGATTGAGTCGTTGTCCGTTAAGTATCTTGAGGTTGATTTCACGTGCAAGATTCTTATCCCTAAAGAGTTAGTGACATTGTGAAATATATCTATTTTCTATTTTACCCAAGACATATATTTTGTTATCGTCAAAATCATTTACCATATGCCCATATAGGTCAACATATATAAGCCCCCGCCCCAAGCAGGAGATTGACAGTTATAATTGTTGACCTAACGACAATAGTTATTTTGAGTTATGGCCATGTAATGGTGATAGAAGTTATAGATGTAATTATTAAGACATTTTGGATTGTATAATTTTATTATGATTATATGATTGAGGCTGATTAATGTAGTTTAAAATTAAACATTTGTGTGGTATTTGATATTATGGTTGAAAAGATTGATTTAAACTATTTCATAATAGGGGCGACCTCTAACATTTTCATATTCAACCATAACATCCAAATCAACTCCACATTAATCCATTAAACCAATTCATGACTTCACTACATGTAGTTCTACTTTTCAGGACTGAAGATTGCAACAAAGTTGCAGAAAAATAACAGAAGAAAGTAACATAAGACAGAGTTTTGAGTTTAAAATGAATGAAAGCTCCAATATAAGAGATTTTGTTTTGAATGAAATCTAATTTTATTAAATTAATTATTTTCAAATTTATACACTAAATTTGAAAAAGTTTTGAAATTTTTAAAATGCTGAAAATTGACTTTTTTGAATTATTTTATAAAATATTTGGGCTATAGTACACTGTGTAAAAGTTTGGGCCAAAACTATAATTATAAAATTGACTTAGGCATGGTTTAGCTGAACCATGTGAAAATCTATGTTTGCATCTCTCTATCCTTTACTCTTTTATTTTTACTCCAATTTAATTTAGTTATTTCAAATTCGGTTTATTTATTTTGGTTGTGTTTGTTTATAATTTTACAAATTTTTCAGAAACTCAATTTGCCCTTTTCTTGGGTTGCATAGATAGTAGTGTTTCATTTGGTATCAAAGCAAAGTTCTCTTATTAGGACTTAACCGTCTAGGATAAAAGATACATCGCAACCCAAAATAACTCTACCTTTAGGGAAGGATTGTCTACAACTAGACTACCATTCTTTGATGGAAATGACTACTTTTATTAGAAAAATAGGATGAGAATTTATTTACAAGCTTTGGATTATAAAATTTGGAAATTTTTAATGATGGTCCATTTGTGCCTGTTACAAAAAATGAAAAAGGGGAAGACATTGCCAAATCATCTAGACAATAGAGTAAGGAAAAAAGGAGAAACATGTCTTTAAACTCCAATGCTATGAATGCTTTATATTGTGCTCTTGATAAGAAAGAGTACCCTATAGTTTCTAGTTGTGAAACTATAGAGTGTCTAGTTGTGAAACTACACAAGAAATTTGTAACCAACTTAAAGCAGTCTATAAAGGGACAAACTAAGTCAAAAAGTTCAAAATTAGTCGATGCACTTAACAATATGAATTGTTCCAAATTGAATAAAATGAAAGTGTCCACTCCATGTATACTAGGTTTAGAGACATTGTGAACGCTCTAGAAGATTTAGGAAAAATCTTTCTGAATAGAGAAAAGGTTAAGAAAATCATTAGGTCACTTCTAAATGAATGGAGACCTAAGAGAACTGCCATAGAGGAAGCTAATGATTTAAACACTTTACCTATTGATGATTTAATTGGTTCTTTTATTTCTTATGAAGAAGATTTAGCAATTAAAAAAGAAAATGAGGAGAAGAAAAAGAAGTGCATTGCACTTAAAGAAAAAGAATGCATGTTTTTAAAAAGAAAATGACATAGCCTATAAATGAAAATGAATATTTAAGTACTAATATTACATGCTTAGAGTTGGAAAACAAATCTTTGCATTATAGAATCGCTTCATCAAATGAGAAATCTACCACATCATATAAGCATTTAGACTCACATGTAGATAATCTGAAAAGGAAAAATGAGGTGCTCAAGAAAAAGAATAATAGCTATTCATAGAGGATTCATAGATCAGATCGTGAACTCTTTCAGACCCTTACCCTTAAGCCTTAGTTTCACTTGGTTGGGGCATAATTAAAAAAAATTCAAAGTGTTCGCTAAAGTGAAATTTGAAAGATACCAAGCCATCGACTGAAACGGAAAGAGAGAGATTCGAACTCTCGGTACGAATAACTCGTACACTGGATTAGCAATTCGACGCTTTAAACTTAGAGATGTTGTCTTAAAATTCACAAATGGGCAAAAGATGTTGGATAATATACTTGGTTCGTAAAAATTTATTTTTGACAAGGGAGGTCTTGGCTGTAAGCCAAATTTGAAACAAAAATATTACAAGAATTACTTTGTAAAAGTACTTTTATTAATAATCTTGTTGTATGCCATTTTTGTAACTAAAATATCACATGAAAAATAAATGTTTTGTGAAAAGAAATTTTTATTATGGAATGAAATATTTTTGGGTTCTAAAATGAACTATTGCTAATACTCAAGGACGCAAAAAGGTTTGAGTAACTAAGTGTTGAGTTTTACTTAAGCAGGGTTTGAAGAAGAAGAAGAATAATAAATAGTACTTAGAGAGTGGATGCTCAAGACATATGGCTGGGAACTATTCTTGGTTCTCAAGCTTTACCAAGGTTGAAAAGGGTGGAAATGTTTCCTTTACAGATAATTTGAAATGGAATATCCTTAGAATTAGTAATGACAGATAATTCAAAACGGTGGAAATGTATGTTTGGTTGAGAATTTCAAATACAACTTGATTAGTATTAGTTAATTATGTGAAAAATGTTATAAAGTTATTTTTTATAAGACTATATGTATTATAGAGAATGCATGTGATAGTAAAATTATATTTGTTGGTAATAGATGTGGAAATGTGTATACTATTGATATTGATTGTGCATCTTCAATAGATAAATGTTTTTCCACATTACATAATGATGGTTGGTAATGGCATTAAAGATTATGACTGACACGACTTAAAAATATTTAATGACTCCCAAGTATAAGAATGTCTTCTTATAATATAACTCGGTAAGTCCGAGGTCGAACCATAGAGGAAAGATTTAATTAGTTTATTGTAATTTATCTAAGAAAATTAAATTAAAAAATACGAAACTTAATTTGAGTACAACTATGAAATTATATTAGTTAGGGTTATAGATCTACTCTTAGTAGTAAATATAATTTAATAAATTTTTTATCATATTTCTTTATTGCTCAAAAGATTAATTGTATAAACTATTATTATTTTTCCATTAATTTTATTATGAATTATGTATTTGTATGTCAAAATTTAACGTTGTCTACAATAAGTCAAAATACTATTTTATCATACTTTATAATAAGATATTAAGAATTTATTGTGCCAAACTCCCTTATTTGTCTATAACAAATCAAAATTTCTAAATATAAAATATGGATAATATTAATTAGAAAATAACTTAATTTATATAATTAAAAATAGAATTTGCTTAAATCATATTTTCTTACAAAGAGTTTCACCTTATCCTAGCTTATTATTATTTAGCCTAGTATAATTGAAATAAAAATAATAATTAATATTAAATTATACATAAAAATAGGAATAACTAAAATTAAAAATAAAATGAATTTATTTAATAATTTACTAAAAATTAAAAAGAGAGATGAGAAAAAGAAATTGAGTAAAAAAAAGTGAAGAAAATGTGTAGAGAGTTTTGTTTCCCCTCATCTCTATTTATACTAATTTATGATTAATCCACACCACATACATAAACAAAGCTAACTAAATTATGGCCTTACATTTGTCCCACTAACCATATATAAATATAAGCATATCCACTCAAGCATATTCACTCACAATTACCCCATCTAATATGATAGAAACTTATAATTTTACAATTACCATACTTAATATAGTAAAACTTATAATTTTACAACAAAAGTCATTGATCCTCTTTGATAATGGCTAAATTTTTCGGACTATCGATATCCATCCATTAATTTATTAAGAGCCTTGAATTGCTTGAAATTATTATTCTTACCTAATAAACAAACAAAAATACACAAAATCAAATATTTAAAAATATAGTTAGAGATTCATAGTATATTACATAATTACAAATACAAATTATAATAAAAGCAAAAAATAACATTTATTTTCTTTAGAAAAACTACAATTTTTAATACTAATCATACTCCCCAACCAACTTATTGCTAGCTCCTAGTAATTAAAGTGATATATTAAATTAAAATTTACAAAATTCATATGCAAGTAAATAGTTATTCATTTAGCCTCTAAACTACCAAATAAATAAATTCTCCCAAAATTAATTTATTTTAGCTTTTTGTCATTTGCTCATTATCCAAGATATCAACAAATATTTTTTTGTACTCAAGAAATTAACACAATGCTATGGGACTTTATTAAAGGAGAACAATAATTTTGTCCCAATGATTTATTAGAGAAAATATTTTATTAAGTAGTAGATTATTCACACAATATAAAATATTATACCTTAAATCCATGTAGTGAGCTTTAGGTCAATGACACTCAGACCAATTGACCTTAGGTGAAACGACCCGCCCCATTCCCAGAGGCAACCTATCTCAAGAAACTAAACTCAAACTTTAAAAATCATCTTATTAATGAAAATCCTACTGAAATTTCGGCAGAACCTCCCCTAAACATTTAACATTCCCAAACCTGCAATTATAACACAAGCAAGTCCAAATAATTTATTGTGCATCAAACTACATCAATCAGTCTCATTCAATAACATATCCAATAATACAAATGTTTTCTAACTTTTATGTCACATTCCTAGTATAATTCCAAAATGGGATGATTATACACTAATCAAAAGAAAAATTTATCTATATCCTCAGACAACCTCACGTGGCCAAAGCGACTCCAAATATGTACAGCTGCTGGGTCAACTGTTGCACCTGTAATCTACTAGGGGGAAAATATAATAAAATAGAGTGAGTATAAAACTCAGTGAACTCAGTGAGTGGATAGTAGTTTTTTAAACAAAAAATACTTACAAAAATAAATGAATCGCTTGTATAATTACTTTTCTTAATTAATTATTTTAATGTAAAAACTCCTTTCATTTCAATCATATTCTAAACATAAATATAATTGATACTACCAAAAATCAAGAAAGAAAAAACATCTCACATTGAAAATATCAAATACTAAATAATACAATTATCCTTAACAAATACCCGGGGGAATAATCTAGTCGTATCCGGATCTCAATGGACGGCAATGACGTACTATCTGGGTATCATCATGCCCGAAGCTACATGGATAGACGGGGATGTACCATCTCATGCTTATCAGCATAACTCATACCCGGATCTTAACGGACGTGCTATGATGCGCTATCTGGTGACATCGTGTCCGGACCAGCCAGTCTTAAATCTCATCATATCTCAATATCTGTATGCATGCATATACCCCCAAAGGGCGAAAGCACCCAAACACAGGCCCAAAGCATGTGTGCTCAGACGGGCCTCAAAGGCCTACTATCTCATCTCATTGGTATTTGCTTAAACTTTAAATCATGATCGAAATCAATATATATACACTTTAAATCATGCTCAAAATCAATATATATGCACTTTAAATCATGCTTAAGATCAATCACATACTCTTTAAATCATACTCAAAATCATCATATATACACTTTAAATCATGCTTGAAATCCATATAAATACACTTTAAATCATGCTCAAAATCAATCATCCCTTTTACCATTTTAAAGTTGATACGAAACATAAATGAATAAATATAAGTTAACAAAATATTTATACGTAATAAAAATTTATTTTGGAGAACCATTAAATGAAAACATTTTAAATATTCATTTCACGAACAAGCTTTACTATATAAAAATAACGTTCACAAATAATTTTAATATATTTCACTCATAGAGATAAACTCAGACTCGGCTATCACCCAAGTCCGTAGGTAGATTCTCGCCCGCAGATCCACCTATTTTAAAGAAACGATATAATTACTTCCCGTATTTATAATTCAAACTAACGTCACAAAAATAAAACTTAAAATAAATATTCGTCTAAACATTACAACTCTCAATTTTCTCGACTTACCGTATTAACCCCGTATTCGTAATTTACTAATATAATCTGAAATTATACTTGTTGACAACCCTTAAATTCATAATTTACTAATTTATACTCGACATCATAAAATTATCAATTTATTCTCAATTTAGATTGCAAAAACATCCTCAAAGCAAGAAATTACGAAATTACCCTCTATGCACAAAATTACCAAAATGACCCTACGGTCAACGTTGATGGAAATTCACCCAACGGCAGTGGGGAAGCTCGGACTAGAAACTTCTCGTCGAGTTGAGTTCAATGGTGCCAGTGGTGGCCTCCCACGTGCGGCGGCAGCGGCTCCGAATTGAGCCCTTGAAGCCGAGGCTCTTTAGGGTGGTCGGATCGGTGGCAAATCGGCCTCCTCGGTGCTGGTGGCTGGTAGGGAATGGAAGATGTGAGGTGGGGAATCTTTTCCAACCGGTGGCGCGGCATCTGCGACAAAGCCACGGAAATTTCGAGCTTTGCCCGCGGCGTCCTACACGGTTGCCGGCAGCAGGGATGTGTGGAGGTTGACGACCAGCTCACAAGCTTTCGTTTGACACCTTGCTCGGCCACTGAGGTGGCAGGAAATGGAAGATACTGGTGGGTCGGGTTCTCAGGTCTCGGTCAGGTCAAACGAGTTAGCTCACTCTCTCTCGGTTTCAATCCGAATTTTTCATCCATTTTCCATCTTTTAAAAACACCCAAAATATCACATAGACCCCTCTTAATTATCACATAGACCCCCTTTTGATTTAATTATTTACATATATAAATAAAATAAATGCATATGTTACATTAGGATACTAAGTTTTGAAATACCCTTACGGACTTAAGTATTCAGATTTTCAAATGAATAAGCAAACACTATATCTGCAACCTATGTAACGAGCTTTAGGCTAACCAATGACTCTTAGACCAGTTGGCCTTGGGGCATTAATTGTTAAAACACTCCTACGGACTTAATTACTCAAGTTTCAGATATAGTAGAATTAAACACATTTATTTCTTTTTTTTTTTTTTGATTTTTTTTGAGAATATATACACTTTCCACTACCTTCAATGATGTTTCCGATAAATCAAGAGAACCAAATATTGAAAAAAAATTTAACTTACAACCCACTAACATGTGTCATAGTGTGTGTGAGAAGAATGATTTAATAATACTGTATAAATAAATAAATTACAAAAAAAATTCATGAGTGATTACCGAAGGAGAATTCACAAATTTGAGTAATTCGAAGAAAAAAAGACAAAAAAAATTACTATGGATTCAAAATCAGAATATAATATAAATTATTCTATTAGGATGCATCTCAAAAGTTGCAGCTCTTTAGATAGCTATCCTAGACAATAAACTAAATTTTTTGTTTTTAAATTTTGAAAGAAAAATAAGCAAACACATCTATTTACAATTTACATCAACTATCCCCACCCTCTAACCTAATTTAAACATTATTCTTAACATTTCATAATTTAAAGATATACATGCAAAAATACGAAAAAGATAAGGAAATACAAATAAAACAAGAAGCAGAGAATATCATACCTGAATTTAGAAGTTTAAAAGTTGATGATAAAGAAAAATAAAACATTAATTTTTTTTAACTCTAGGAAAAAAAATGCATTTCTAGAGTCATTATACTTCATATTCAGCTATCTTTGATTCAAAACTTACCCAAAGTTAGTCTTTACAACATAAATTAGTAAAAACATCAATTATTCCCTCCCCCTAACCTAAATGAAACATTGTCCTCAATATCTTAATGTAAAAAAGTATAGTTTAGAAGATATTACATGAGCACTATAATAAGAAATATTTACAAACAAAGAGTTAAATCTAATATGTAATTTTAACTACTATTACTATTACCATCATCAGTCGACCAATCCAATGCCTAGGTCATAGGATCTGGCTTTAATCTGTAAGCTTGTAAAAGATCAAGTAACTCATTAACAGTAATAGCACAAATAAAGAGCTCATTATATAATTTATTGACATTTAACAAACAGATGGGTTTTTTATAAATTTTCAAATGGGGCCAAGATGGAAATGTAATCAATGCCTCTAGACTTATAAGATCTCCTGACAAAAAAATGAAAGCATTGACATAATTTAGCATTTTTGATAATCTTTCTTGCATACCTAAGATGAATAGTTTCTCTCCAAGTAGGCTAGGTAGGCATTCCAGAAGTTTTAGGGATTTTGGGATGATGACTAGTATTTAGTTTCTTTTAATGAAAATAGAATCTGAGATAAGCTTTGATAACCATCGGTCATCTTGTCTATAAACTAGGTGCAATTTTCTCTGTGCTATAACATGACCAAGATCAATCATGCCTCAACGATCTTCTTGTACTTTCTATAATGAAACCCATAATGCACATAAATATTTTTAAATTTTCTACTCGAAGATACTCCCATTGGAATAATCTTCAAAATTAATATGTGAGGGTTTGAAAAATATGTATTCAAAGACAAACATAATGACATATATCTGTAAAAGGAATGATGTTATTATTAAATGATGCGTGAAGCTATGACTCATTATTGAAAAGTAAATAGCAAAAGAAAAAAGTAAATAGTAATTAGGCATAAAATCACACAATTAAAAATAATAATGCATAAAATAAAAGATTATTCAAAGAAAATTGATATTTACTAGTAGTTGTGATTGTGCTCACATCTTTCTCTGCCTTTACGTCCAGTAATGACTTTAGCACCCTCTATGGGTCGAGGATAGGCTTCATATCCAATTTTCTTATAAATTCGCAAATATAAATCTTTTTGAGTCAAATTCTCAAGATTAAACTGTGCACTTTCTTTTTGGAATAATGTCTAATACTAGTAAATTGTACGTTGTACATATCCACTTTGATGAATTTCATTTTATCTTCAAGAGTATTAGAAACTATTCCTAAATATTTACAACGTGGGTTCTTACAATCAAGTCTTAGACAGTTATGCCATTTAGAGCCAAGTTGTTTAGCTTTTTCCTTTTTAGTATATGTGCTTTTACCAAAACCAAGCATGTAAGAAATAAATGGATAAAAAAAAACTCTCCTAATAGGACCTTTGCTTCAATTAATTAACAAATGTCAGAAGGAATGCCATGGATCATTAACAAACGTAGTTGTTCACAACCAGTTTTTTAAATTTTCCTAAGCGTATTCTGAGGGAGAGAAGGACAAAGCTCATGCAGTTTTTATAGTATTTACTTCATGCTTAGTTTTTAGTGTTTCAATAATTGTGGGAGACTAAAAATATCGACTTAAAAGGTCACGGAGTACCAATATATGTCATTTATATGGGAAAGTAAATCAAAATAACAAAAATAAAGATAATTAAATCTGCAAAATCAAAACAAACATGAAAGCCAGCAAAACAACAAAAAGAAAACACAATAAAAAAATAAAAATCTATAAAACTTACATCCGTTCTCTTATTGCATTAATCTTAAATTCTAATAGGGTGTTGTAAATACTACTCTCTATTTCCCAGAGTTGTCTTTCAAGATCTTCAACATATGACACAACTTTGGTGGTCGTCGTTCCTAAATTTGATGTGATTTACAACTTTGTGTCAAACCTCAATAAACATTTCTCCTTATCTTGAGTGTTCTATTGTAAAGGCATTCCACCTATAACAAGAACATTAATAATATTAGCATTTCATGGCATTGAATTAATAGAAAACAAAACTTCATCCAGAAAAGAATCATTAATTGGTGTTATGTCAATGCAGATTTTAGATGTGAATATTGATAAATGATCAATAATGACATTTTTAACACTTTTTTTTATCTTTGATAGTGAGGTCAAATTCTTAAAGTAATAGAATCCAACAAATTAGCCATGGTTTGGCATCCTATTTAGTCATCAGATATCTCACAGCAGCGTGGTCAGCAAAAATAATAGATTTAAAACTAAGAAAATATAAATGAAATTTATTAATGCAAATACTACAGCAAGTAATTCTTTTTTAGTTGTAGAATAATTCATTTGAGCATCATCCAAAGTTTTTCTTGCGTAATAAATTAAACAGCGTTTATCATTCCTTCTTGGTCCTAAAATAGCACCAATAGCAAAATCACTTGCATCACACATTAGTTCAAAAGCTAAAGACTATTCAGGAGATTTCATAATAGGTGTTGTTGTTAAAAGACAAATTATTTGTTCATAGAATTTTTTGCATTCATTAGTCCCTTCAAATGGTGCATCTTTCAATAATAGGTTATAAAGTTGTTTAGACATAGCACTAAATTTTTTTATACACCTGCTATAAAATCCTGCATGTCCTAAAAGGATCGCACATCTCTAACTGTTCTTTATTGTGGCAATTTAAGTATGACTTCAATTTTTATTTGTCAACTTCAATTCCTTTAATAGATACAATATGACCTAATACAATTCCAGAAGTAACCATATAATGACATTTTTCTCAATTCAACTTCTTTTTCAACACACCTTTTTAATTTTCTTTCAAATTATCAAGGAAATCATCAAAAGAATTCCCAAACACAGATAAATTATCCATAAAGACCTCTAAACAATGTTCAACCATGTCATAAAAAATGCTTAGCATACATTTTTGAAATGTTGCAGGGGCATTAAAAAGTCTAGAAGGCATTCTTTTAAATGTGAATGTTCCAAAGGGACATGTAAATATGGTCTTTTCCCTATCCCTAAGTGCTATAAGAATTTGATAATAGTCTGAATAGCCATCTAAAAAGTAGTAGTAAGAATGTCCCACTACTCTGTCTAAGATTTAATTAAGAAATGGCAAGGGAAAATGATATTTTATAGTGGCTTCATTTAATTTTCTATAATCAGTGCATATATGCCAACTAGATATAATTTGAGTAGGAATTAACTCACCTTTTTCTTTTTTAACAATAGTGATTCTAGATTTTTTAGGCACGACTTGGGTAGGACTTACCCATTTACTATAAGAGATATGGTAGATAATTCCTACATCAAGTAATTTATATGTGTGCAAATTAAGGGATTAATGCCTTTAATATCATTTAAAGCCCATCCAATCGCATTTCTATTTTTTTAAGAATATATAATAACTTACCTTCTTGCTCACTTGTTAGAATGGAAGAAATCATAACACGGTAAGTTTCTTCATCTCTAAGAAAAGTATACTTCTATCCTTTAGGCAATAATTTCAATTATAATTTAAGTGCTTTTTTTGGTTCTCTCTTTCCAATGATTCCAAGCTCTTTAAATTTTTTGTCTTCATCATAATTTTGTAAAGTCTGCATAGAATCAAGCAATGAATTTATATTAGAAGTATTAAGTTGAAGTTAATTATTTGATTCAATTGAATTAACCAAACAAACATCAGTAAGTTCAGAAAAAATCCCTTTTTGGATTTTTTTCTCTATGCAAGACTCAAGCAATTCTTTTTGTTTATCGGTATCATCTTCATTCTCATTTTCTTCATTAGGTTGCCTACACATGTTGAAAACATTCAATTCTAGAGTCTTATTTCTAAAGGACAAATTCATTAAACCATTCATACAATTAATCAAATCATTAGTAGTTGCTAAAAAGAGTTAGCCTAGAATTATAGGAATTGGTTAGTAATTATTCATAATAGGTTCATTTTCTAAAATAATAAAATCCACAAGTTATATTAATTTATTAACTTGTACTAAAACATCTTCTACTATTCCTTTTGGTACTTTAATTGATCATCAGCAAGAAAAAGTACAGTTGAAGTTGATTTTAACTTACCAAGATTAAGTTGAAGATAAATTGAATATGGAAGTAAATTGACACTAGCACCAAGGTCTAGTAAAGCATGCTTAATTTTGTGATCACCAATAATACAAGAAATAGTAGGACAATCAGGATATTTATATTTTAATGTATTACTAGTAGATAAAGTGGTACTTACCTGTTCAGCCATGAATGTACTTTTTCTTACCTTCAATTTCCTCTTGACAATGCATAAATCTTTCAAAAAATTTGTATATGAAGGTACCTACTTAATTGTATCTAATAAAGGAATGTTAATTTTCTCTTGCTTAAAAATTTCATAAATTTTAGAAGAATGGTTTGATTTTTTTGGTTTGTTTAATGATTACAGAAATGGTGGTTCAAGTGGAGCACTAGTTATTTCTTCACTAGGTGTAAGTTTATTTACTCCTTTACCCATTGAATTTTCATCATCTTTGTTTTCACAAGGTTCAAGAATAGGTCTGTCAACAACCTTACCATTACAAAGAGTTATAACTGACTTAACTTGCTCTTTGGGTGAATTTTGTTAAATTTTAAGATTTCGTTGTGGTTGGGTTAGAAATTTACCTTTTTCTTGAATAGTAAGTGCAGAAGCAATTTTAGCAAGAATATCTTTCAAATTAGAACAAATTTGTGCATTTTGATTGTTAATAACAACTTACTTTCTAATGAATGAATGCATTGTATCTTCTAATTTTTCTGTAGTGGTGGAACATATTGTACATAAGGCTAAGAGTTTTGAAAATTTCATAGAGATGGTGTTTGTGAGGATTGTGCATTATTATTATTCCTCTAACTAAAATTTGGATGATTTTTCTAACCAGGATTATAAGTCTGTGGATATTGTTTTGACTTATTAAAAGTGTTAATGTCATTTGCTTGATCGTGGAGACATTCTTTAAGTGTTGGCAAAGTGGAACAATCTTGAGTGAAATAATCATTAGAACTATAAACATTACATGCAATTTCTTAAATAAATTTTACTTGATAATTCTTTTTATATTCTAAGGCTTTAACTTTTCTAGCTAGGGATGCAAATTTTGCTTGTAAATCATGATCTTCCCTAAGGTTATAGATTCCTCCACTAGATGGAGATGGTTGTAGTTTGTTTGACAATTCAAAATTTCGAACAGTATCCCAATGTTGTGCATTTTCAAGATTTTTATCTCTAAATTTACCATTACACATCATTTCAAAAACTTGTCTACTTTTGGGTATTAAGCCCTCGTAGAAATAAGTGACAAATCTCCTAGTTTCAAAACCATGGTGTGGACATATATTAAAAATTATGCTCGAAATCCGCATAAAAGCACTTTAAAACATGTTCGGAAATCAATCATCTCTTTTGCATTTTAAAATCGATACGGAGCATAAATAAATAAATAAATATAACTTAACACAATATTTATACGCAATAAACATTTATTGCGGAAAACCATTTAATGAAAGCACTTTAAATATTCATTTTATAAACAAGCCGTACTATAGAAGAATCAAATAATTTTAATATATTCCACTCACAGTGATAATTTCAGACTCGGCTATCACCCAAGTCCGCAGGTAGATTCTCGTCCGCAGATCCACCTAACTTACAGAAACGACACAATTACTTTCCATAATTATAATTCGAACTAATCTCACAAAAATAACGCCTTAAATAAATATTCGTCTTAATATTACAAACTCTCAATCTTCTCGGCTTACCGTAAATAATCCCGTATTCGTAATTTACTAATATAATCTGAAATTATACTACCCTCAATTTCATAATTTACTAATTTACCTTCAACCTTATAAGATTACCAATTTATCCTCAATTCAGATTACAAAATCACCCTCAAAGCTGGAAATTACGAAATTACCCTCAACACGTGAAATTACCAAAATGCCCCTACGGTCAGCGTTGACCGGAATTGACCTAACGGCGGTGGGGAAGCTCGGGTTAGACACTTATCGTCGAGGTGAGTCCAACGGTGCGGTGGTGTCCTCCCACGCGGCGCGGCCGGATCGAGCACGTGAAGTCGCGGCTCCTTGGGGTGATCGGACGGCAAAAGCGGCCTCCTCGGTCTCGGTGACTGGTCAGGAATGTAAGATGGTGAGGTGGGGAAGCTTTTGCAACCGGTGGCGTGGCCAACACGGCCGGAATCGCGGCGATCGTCTCGCAGAACCCGCGGAACTTTCGAGCTTCACCGTGGCGTTCTCGACGCTTCAGGCGGCGAGGATGGCGAGGAACGTTATCTGTCTCGTAAGCTTCGATTTGATACCAAGCTCGTCTGGTGGGGTGGTCGAATAGGGAGTTACGGTACGGTCAAACTCAGCGGGTTCGGGTCGAGTCGGGTCAAACGGGTCCTCTCTTGCATTCTCCCCCAAAATTCACCCGATTTTCACTCTTTTATAAGCATTCGTAAAATATCAACTAGACCCCCATGATTATCACATATACCCCTCTCAATTTATCACATAAACCCCCTCTTAAATTAATTATTTAAATAAATAAATAAAATAAAATAAATATGTTACATCCCCCTTCTATTTATTTATACTAACTTATGATTAATCCAAATCATACCCATAAACAAAGCCAATAAAATCATGGCCTTACATTTGTCCTACTAGCGAAACATAAATTTAACCCAATCCACTCAAGCATATCCAGTCATAATTACCTCACCTAACATAGTAGAAACTTATAATTTTATAATTACCATACTTAATATGGTAAAAACTTATAAGTTTACAATAAAATTCATGGATCCTCTTCAATAAACACAAAAAAGTTTTACCTAATATGTTAGGAGTCTCGAATTACTTGAAATTATTATTCTTACCTAATAAACACACAAAATCAAATATTTAATAATATAGTTTGTAATTCATAATATATTACATAATTACAAATGTAAATTATAATAAAAGCAAAAAATTTTTAACATTAATCAATGGCATACAAGTATGCATTTGATTTCAAAGATTTCAAAAAATGATTTAGTTGAAGGTCTTCCTAAAATTGGTTTCAAAATGATAAGACATGTGAAGCATGCCAATATGGTAAACACATTAAAACCTCTTAAAAATAAAAATCACATTTATACTTCAAAACCACTTCAACTTCATATAGATTTATTTGGACCTTTTAGGTATGCCAGTTTGAATGGCAAATATTATTCATTTGTGATTGTTGATGATTTTTTTTTTTTTTTTAGATTCACATGGGTATTATTCTTAGCAACTAAGGATAATGCCTTTGATGCCTTTAAATTATTTTGTATACAAGATCAAAATGAATTGCATGTATTAGGAGTGATCATGGAGAATTTAAAAACCATACATTTGAATGTCTTTACAATGAACATGGCATTGAACATCAATTCTTTCACCGAGGAATCCAGAACAAAATGGAGTTGTTAAGAGAAAGAATAGATCTATTCAAGAAATGGTTAGAACTATGTTGAGTGAAAATAGTTTACCTAAATAATTTTGGGTTGAAGTCGTCAGCACCGTATGTTATGTTTTAGATCATGTGTTGATAAGATCTACTCTTAATAAGACTTCTTATGAGCTTTGTAAAGATAGAAAACTCATTGGATATTTCAAAGTTTTTAGACACAAATTTTTATTTTGAACACAAAAGATAATCTTGGTAAATTTTATCCAAAATCTGATGTTGGCATCTTTCTTGGGTATTCAAACTCAAGCAAAGTATATAAAGTGTATAATAAAAGAACTTTAGTTGTGGAGGAGTCCATGCATGTCACATTTAATGGGTCTAACCTCCTCTTTAGAGAAAGTTGTTGTTGATAATGATGCAAATGATAAATTACAAAAAGAACAACCAAAAGACAAAAAAATGAATGCACTACTTGGAAATAAAGAGGAACAACATGAAAAAATAAATGTGAAACAAAATGAAGATATTTTTCAAACATTCCCCAAAGAGTAGAGGTATGTTTCATCTCATCCAAAAGATTTGATTGTATGTGATCCTTCTAGAGAAATAGCTACTAGATCATCATTTAAAAATACTTGTGAACATGCTGCATTTATTTCTACAATTGAACCAAAATCCTTTTCAGATACAAAAAAAATGATGAATCTTAGATTATGGCAATGCAAGAAGATTTGAATTAATTTGAGATAAATAATGTGTGGGAATTAGTTCCTAAACTAGAACATCAATCTGTCATAGGTACTAAATGTGTATTTAGGAATAAAATGGATGAATCTGGTGTGGTTGTAAGAAATAGAGCTATATTAGTGGCTCAAGATTACAAACAAGAAGAGCAAATTGATTTTGATGAGACATTTGTACTGGTAGCTTGATTAGAATCTATTAGGATGTTATTAGCATTTGCATATCATAAGGATTTTATTTTATATTAAATCGATTGTGCATTTTTAAATGGTTACAATATGAAGGAAGTTTACATCAAACAACCTCCTAGTTTTGAAAATAATAAATTTTTAGACCATATTTATAAGTTGTCAAAAGCATTGTATGGTTTAAAACAAGCACCTAGAGCATGGTATGGTAGGCTTAAGAATTTCCTTATAGAAAATGATTTCACAATAGGAAAAGCTGATACAACACTCTTCATTAAGCATAAGAACAAAGATATTCTTGTTGTTTAAATTTATCTTGATGATATTATCTTTGGCTCTACTAATAAGTTGTTATGTAAGGAATTTTCTAATGAATTTAAAATTAGCATGATGGGAAAGCTAAAGTACTTCCTTGGACTATAAATAACACAAAACGAGGAAGGGATTGTTATAAACTAAGCTAAGTATGTAAGATATTTACTCAAAAAGTTTGGTTATGAAAATGGAACAGCAAAAAGGATGCCAATGGGCACAACCATTAAACAGGATAATGATGAAAAAGGTAAGGAAGCTGATATCAAGACATATCGAGATATGACCATATCCTTGTTATGTTTGACTACTAGTTAGCCTGATATTATGTTTAATTTGTGTTTGCGTACTAGATTTCAATAATGTTATAAAGAGTCTCACTTACTGTTAAACAAATTTTTCAGTACTTGATTGGCACCATTGACTTTAGCCTTTGGTATCCTAGGGGAACATATATAGATTTAACATTTTATTATAATGTTAATTTTGCTAGCTATAAGGTTGAAAGAAAAAGCACTAGTGGTGCATGTCATTTTCTAGGACATTCTTTGGTCTCTTACTATAGCAAGAAATAAAATTCAATTGCACTGTCTACTAATAAGGCAAAATATGTTGTAGCTGTAAGTTATTATGCACAAATATTGTGGATGAAACAAACACTTAGAGACTATGATATTAGGTTAGATCACATTCCTATTAGATGTGACAACAACAGTGCTATTAATTTATCAAAGAATCCCATTTAGCACTCTAGGACTAAGCATATAGAGTTTCGACATCATTTTCTGAAAGGTCATGTTTAAAAAGGGGATTTTATGGTTGAATTATTTCCACTAAAAATCAACTTGCTAATATCTTTACAAAACGTTGTAGTGAAAAGCAGTTCACTAAAATTAAGCATAAACTTGGAATGATGAATGTTGCATCTTAGGTTGTTATTTCTCTTTTTATAACTTTATTAATTAATATGATTAAATTGAATTTTTTTATTTATATGTTCATATATGGATTCATATTTCTTGCATTAAATGGCTTATTAAAAAGTTTTGAATCTCAAAATAATTTGAAATTAATCAAGCTTTAAGCCAAAAGTAACTTGCTGTGCAAAACATAAGATAACTGGCCATTCACTTAGAAAAATCGGTATATTGCTTAGCATAATTGTTCAGTCAGTTCTGTTAACTAGAAATCTGAATTTATTAAGGTACTCACTAGACTAAAACCGGTCAGCTGTATTTAACAACTGATATTTTAAAATTTTTAAAGTGTTTACTGGAATAAAACTAGTCAGCCAGTTAATCAAAATTGACATACTGGATTCGCTAGCCTTATGAGCAATCTTCATTTTCCTTTTTCATTTGGCATTTTGGTTTTCCCACTCTCTTTGAACCACTTTCTCTCTCTCTCATTCTCTCATCAAAATCTACTATTTTCACTTATTTTTTAACCAAATTAGACCATAAAGATCATTCCTTATCCTTCTTAAAACCTCAAATCATCCACAAATCTCATTTTCATCCACAAAATCAAAAAATCCTATTTTCAACCTAAGTTTCCACTGATTTCTCCTCTCTCTAGATTTCTTAATTTTGAGTTAATTTTCACCTAAATTAAACCCATACATCTCTCCTACACTTCATATTCTTACTTTTAATCAATTCATTTCTCTTCAAATCATCAAAAAATCATCATGACTAATTTAAGGCCATGCACCAAGGGGAAGTAACCAGTTCAGCCAACCAATAGTCATTATAAGACGAAACATCTAAAAAATAGCCTGATTTTGAATTAAGGTGTTTTTGCCAATCCTTTATGAACATAATAGTATTTCCTACCTTCGTCCTTTTGCCTAATTGGCTTCGTAGTCTTAGCATAAGAAAGAGAAATTTCTTAGAATTTTTGGAAGAGGTTGGTTAGATAGATGCACTTTTGGTTGAGGATAATGTTTATCCTAACTTGGTGAGAGTCTTTTTCTCGAACGTGGACACTTTCGCAGAGAAAGAAAATATAATTATCACTAATGTCGGAAAAGTTTTGATTGTTTTTTATGATATATAATTGAATTCTCTCCTAGGCACTTCTGATATAGGGTTAGAAATCTTCTTAGCTAGAAAAACCCCTGAAATTCCTGATTTCTCTCATATTAATACTATTAAAAACATACGTAGACATATTGATTTTTCTAATGAAATCTGCAATGTTCATTTTTGTACTCAATGTCTTTGCCTCTGATCTAAGATCCTACTTCTTATGATTCTTACTATTTTCCTTCCGAGGTCAGGACACTTAAATGAGGTCTCACATATAGATGTTGATTTGCTTGACTCCATTCTTAGGTATCATCCAGTCAACCTTGGATATTCAATCATCCATAATATGCTTACCATATCCAACTTTATTTCCTGATCACTTCCTTATGGTCATTTTATTACTCGATATCTCAAATACTTTAGGGTACCTATTAATGACTTTTGTAAACTGTCAAAAAGTATTGGAGACGAGATTGTTTGTACCATGGGATTTGAGTAGCGTAATGAGAAATAAGAGAAGTTTCAAGATAATAAGTCCACTCTTCTAAAAGGAGCCTTCCCTAATCTTAAAGGGCTAGGCTCGTGTATCCGCATAGGAAGCGTCACGTAGCATCTTTAATTCGTAACGTGAGCTCTTTAGTTTATGAGTTTTCAAGCTGCTATGCTTTAGTGTATCAATAGGACAAGGCTTACTAATCGGCTTGATCTTTATCGTAATTATATAAAGAAGAACTAGCCTCAGGTTAGATATTAAATACGCGGATCTGCGGCTTGCAATATCACATCTGGATAATAAGTCCACTCTTCTTATTCCCAGTGACGACCATCTTCTCAATATTATGGTACCAGCTAATCAGCTTCCTGATTTTTCATTTTTATTATAAATTTAATATAAACATCATGATCCTCCTACATATGCTCTTGACACTAGTGTCTCTACATTTGCTGTACCTTTTATTGAGCCTCATGAGTCGACGATGTTACTCTCCAGTAGTTTATAGATGAGATGCAAACTCTCTCTATTCAGCAGACTAGTTTTCAACAGCACATTCTTGAGATGCATTAGCATCTCTCTTAGTAGCAGCAGTAGCTTTTTCAAGGGCAGCATCTTCTTTTTGAGCATTTTGGCATTCAAAATATGTTCCCGCCATCACCACCTCTTTCGCCGCCTTAGTAGCTCTTTATCTTTGGCTTTCTATATTTTTTAGCACACTAACATTTCTATATTTTGACATTTTATATCATTATGCTGGTTGTCTATTTTTTTAGATATTTATATTTCCATTTTTAAATGTTTTAGATGATTATTTTGGATAATATCATAATTTTCTAGGTTATTTCAATTTATATTGTCCTTTATATCTTGGTGATTTTGATGATTGATTTGCTATTGGGAGTGTTTGATATTGATGAAGAAGTTGAGATGATTTACTAGGAGTGTTTTGGCATTGATGCATTGATACTTTGAAATTGTTGTTTCTCCTTTTGTATTTTGGATATATCTAGTTTTAAGGGGAGGTTTTGCCAAAAATTTTTTATCAATAGCAAATCATTTGCCATGTTTTGATACTAAATCTCTTTGTAACTTGTTGGCATCACTGATTTGTTTAAGAGGGAGTACATCCTTTTTTCAGCTTATTGGTTTCTTTTTTATGATGAAGGGACAAATATCTATGAATTTATTTTGATGAATTAATATGTGTATGCTAAACTAAAATATTTTTCTTGAGATAATGCAGAGGGAGTTTCTTAAAATAATTTTGTTTAAATTTTTTTTTTTGACTTGTACATACATTAAAGGGAAGCATTTATCAAAATCTTTAAAATACTTGATGTGTTTTGTCATCATTTAAAAGGAGGAGATTTGTTAGCCTATTTGGCTATATAATTGATTTTGATGATAACAAACTATAGGTTTTGGATAACAAAAGCTCAAGTTATTTTCATGATATTTTAAATTACTATTTTCATTATATAAGAGCTTTTATTTTAAAGGAAATCTAATTTTATTAAATTAATTATTTTCAAATTTACAGACTAAATGACAAAATTTTGAAAACTTTGAAATCTCAAAAATGGACATTTTGGGGTATAGTATAATTTTTGATAGTTTGGGCCAAAGCTGTAATAGTAGAAAGTTTTCACTATACCAATAATATAGCAAGCAGCTACTAGATTTAGAAACCAGTAAACAGATTTCAAGGTAATAGCTCGCAGAAATGGAAACAGTATGCCGAATTTTGAAAAGCAATATGCCAGTTATATGGAAATTCAAATTTTTTCTTTAACTATAACTTGAAGCGACACATTGGTTAGCATAAACGGTAAGCCGGTTATTACCATAAAGTCAATAATGGTTAATTTTCTTCTTCAAATATAGAAAGACTTATTCAATTCTAAATCAATGTTGGATAACTTCAATTATCACTAAGCATTTAAGAGTACTCTAAGCTTAAATGTCTCATAATCATTCTTGTTCACGCATTGAGCATTTATCCTGTAATCAAAGACATTGTGTGAGTGAAATCTTTTGTAATCTTTATTGTAAAATAAAAGTTGAGTTATTGTAAGTGTTAGGAAACACTTGGGTTAAGAGATTGAGTATAATCTCTTGTTGTAAAAGTTCATTGACATCTTGGAAGTTAAGTGTCAAGGTTCACTTAGTGAATCCTCAAGCTAGTGAACTTGGAGGCATGGACGTAGGCACGGTTTGGCCAAACCATGTAAAAATCCGTATTTGCTTCTCTTTATCCCTTACTCTTTTTTATTTTTACTGCACTTTAATTTTGTTAGTTTAAATTTAGTTTATTTACTTCAGTTGTGGTTGATTTTAATATTGTAAATTGTTTAGAAATCTAATTTACACACCTCTTGGGTTGCATAGCTAGTATTTCAGTTTATATTCTTTCAAACTACCGAATATTTCATAGCATCTAACCTCATTTCAAGTATCAACCTTGAAATTAACTCTAGGTTAAAAATATAATAATAAATAAATCAGGAACTAAATAAGTTCACTTTTTCTTCTTTTGATTTTGAATGGATTTTTCTATAGCCACACACTAGTTGAGTTATAATAAATCACAAATAGTTAGGCTCTTGTACGCACTTATAGATCGAGCAAGATTTTCTTGTTATTATTTAGGACGGTCATTTTATAATCTTAGATCTTTAGATCTTCAACGAATTAATATATAACATATTGGTCAACCTATTTGAAACAAGATTATCACAATGTAGAATCCAAACATTATTTTTAATAAAAATATTTAGTAATTAGGCACATACCCACACTATATGTGATTCGAACCAAAGAGCCAAGTTTTGTAAGGTTGTCCTCTAATCAATAGAGCTGGACTTTGATCTTAACAATTAAGCCTTAAAATCGTAAGCCTCTCTTTGAGCTCTCCTTTTTCTTTTTCTTTTTCTTTTTTTTTATGCAGAGCAAGAAATTGAAAATCTTAATTAGCTTAAAATTTATAATATTTAGGAATATTTTAATTAATTTGTATTAGTTTCCTAATTAAAGTTTCATTATCTAGATATAGCTTATTTGAGTTATATTCATTATTTAGATATGAGTCTTCTTGAAATAGGTTTCTAGTCAGATTATAATATGTCATAGTTAGTATAAATAAATGCCTTTTATATCTTTTACAACCAGGCTTTGATTATTTGTTATTGATTATTTCTTTGAATAAATTCTTAATTTGATTTTTATTCTTATTATTTCTTTGTATTCTATAGAATCAATGAGTTTTAACATCCTAGATTCCCAAGCATCCTTAAAATCAATGTGGATTTATCATATTTCTTTATTCCGGTATTCTTAAGAATCAACGGAGTATTTAAAATATCCATATCTATTGATCACCTTAGATCTTTTATCCTTCTATTGCATTAATTTCACTTACATCTTTTATCCTTCTGCTACATTAGTTTCATTATAGAGCATTCTTTTGTATAAGTGTGTTGTAACAGATTGGTATTAAAGTTCAAAGGCTAGTTCGTAATTATCCTCAACACCTACTTTTTTCTCTCTCTTTATAAAAAAAATAGAAAATCCAAATTTAGCAAAATCCTAGCTGCCAATAACCACCTTCACAACTACTTTAAGCTGTGACCGCAACTACCATTTTTCTTCTTTTCCTTCAATCTCCACCACCATCAAAACTAGAAAGAACTGCTCATCAACACTTATCATAGCTAACCACTTGTGATGCATTTTTTTTTTCAATTCCAAAGAGTTAGCGTCTAGCTGATTACATGTTGGTGATTAATCAATTGCGTATAAATTTTTAAATACCTCAGATAGAAAGAAGCGGCTAACCGTCTCTTTTTTAGAAAAGTGCATAACAGAAAGTTTGACAGCCTATACTATATAAATATAAGTCAAACTCGTTTTTCCTCTCTCTTTTCAATTATTATTGAAATCTATCTTGAGCATACAAATATTCTTAAGCTTTCATTTTGCTAATACACACACATTAAGTTATATTTGTACTATCATTTGTATATGTGCTCTATTAGCGTATTTTATTATAGTATTTGAATATTTCAATGAGATTGTAAATTTGTAAGTGTGGGAAACACTAGGAAAGATGTGTGAGTATAATATCATTATAAAGGTTTATTGATACCTTGGAAGTCAATTGTAAGAAGTTGAAGCCTTGGGAGGCTTGATAGTAAAATCCTTAAGCGTGGTTAACTTAAAGGCGTGGACGTAGGTAGGGTTTTCCAAACCACGTAAAAGCTCTCGAGTTTGATTTCTTTTTTCCCTATCCTTTTATTTATTGTTTCTTTGAATTTACATTTATTAAATTATTTAATTAAATTAGTTTAAATTGATTTGTGTCAAAAATTTTCATATTTTTAAAATACCCAATTCAACCCCCTCTTAGGTTGTACTTTAGAATTTTAGATTTGAGTCAAACAAACTTCACCATCACACTAATGACCTTAAATCTTCCAAATTCCACCAATCCTTGTCCAATTTTTGATTAATGCCAATGGTAACCATATCGTTTGCTTATTTATAGTTTTAACCCATTACTTTTTTCTATCATAATTTTGTTCTTAATTTTTTTATTAAAAAAACCAAACAAACACTAAAAGAAAAGAAAAAAAATTTTAGTTCATGAAACCACAGAATCATCATGAAGATTTCATCTTTGTAGAAGATGTTTTAGTTAAGATGTTAAGAATTTTGCATTCAATATTGCTCAAGATTTAAAGAAACTTCGAAATAGAAAATTTGTAAACTTGCAGTAGAGATTCCGATCTAATTAAGTTGGTCATGATAATACATGTTATAAGAATGATAAGGAGATCGGTGAATTTGGCATTCATGTCTACAACAAATTATCCACACACAGATATTGATTTGAATCAACTGCCAAAATTTGACAACAATATCGATATTTTAGAACATGAAGAGGTAATTTGTTCCTACATCTTTTGTTCTTATAAAGGAAAAAGTGGTATTAGTGATTTAATCTCTTATTGTTCTCTTGAATTACCTAAGAAAAACAAAGACAGTTGTGATACCTTTTAATGGATAGTAGATTTTGGGAACAGTCATTTTTTCAGCAACTTTATTGAAATTGAGCACAAATATTACGAGAAAGTAATATTAGAGAAATTGTTGATTGAAGAATTTATTTTATACCATTGGAGTGATTGGATGGTCATCATTGTTTAGATGTATTAAAATATGTTTCTTAGTTAGATTAATATAAGTTGTAGTTAGTATAAGTATTTTTAGTAGCTTTTATAAGCAAGCTTTGTGTTAGATCAAAAGCCCAGCAAGATGGTGATTTTATCAACCCCAAGATCTAATCTTGATGATTATGACCCCAAAATACAAAATCCCACAACTATAAAAATTGAATATAAAAACACAAAGTAACAAGCAGAGAATCAATGCATAGAGGTTTAAGTGGTTCAGCCAATATGGCCTACATCCATTGTGAAAAGAAGAGCAAACTTTCACTATTTAGAGATTCACCAGATACAATTAACTAAAGAATGTGTAACTCAAATCAGCCACCCTCACACCAGCTTATATAACCCTTTATATAGGGAGATATTAACCTAGAAAGTTCCCTAACTCACCAACCAAGATATTTTGGGTTTGTTAGATTAAACCTAGACTTTTCCTCTTGAAATAATGGCTTCAACAGCCTTTTGATCAGGTTGATGACACGTATAAAAGCTTAGTGATATATGTGCTTGGTCACGTGTGTTACTCATTCTTTTAACCGACCAAAGCTCTGAGTCACACAGCTTCAATTTCTCAGTTATCCGACTTGTCATATTACCTCTGAGTTTGATGTTGACATATCATACACTAGTACAGAACCTAAATTTGAGATCACGTATTAACACTTTGATTATTTATTGTTGATTATTTCTTAAATAAACTATTGGTTTGGGTTTTATTTTTATTATTTTTCAGTATTCGATGGAATCAATAAGTTTCAACACCGTAAATTCGTGGGCATTCTTATAATCAATGTGGATTTAACTTATTTCTTTATTCTAATATTCTCAAAAATCAACTGAGTATTGAGAATATCGATATCTTTTAATCACCTTGCATCTTTTATCCTTCCGCTATATTAGTTTCATTGTAGAGGTTCTCTTGTAGAATTGCGCTGCATCATTTTTTGTTGGTTCCTTTAGAAGTAATCTTGAGAGAATTATCATTAGGCTGAAAATCAACTATAATTAAGGGTTATTAAGACAAAAGAGTTTCTAAGAACTCTCAATGTCTCAAATTCATAATTTTAGATGATTTGAAATACGTATAATAGAGTTTATTTACAGCCTATTCATGATTGTTCATTAACCCTTTATAGGTATATGACTCTAAAGTTACATGGAGGCTATGTCTCTTGAAGATTAGTCATGCCTCTTAATGAAGTAGTTAAAATTAATTTAAACTTTGTTAACTTAATTAAAGAGATAAATCCCTTATAAATAAGTATATCTACAATATGTTATATATATACATACAAATATTGTTGTAGAAATTTTATTGAACTCGCAAGCGCACGAATCTATTGAAGTAGATTAATGGTGACGAGTGTCGATCCCACAAGGAGGTGGATTTTTAATTATATAGAATTATTGTTATTATTTATTATTTAATGTGCTTGTTGTAAAATTTCTCAATTTATTTATCCTAAAATTGAAATTAAAATGGTAGGAATAAATTGGGAATTGATCAATGTAACAAAGTGCTTTGGTCATGGAATTCACACTCAACATTTCACCATAGGCTTAATATTCATTTTTTAGTTCCAATTAATTTATGAGGAGGGTATTTCTACTCCTCATAAACCTAACTCTAATAAATATGACTTCAGGCGCTCATTGTACTGAAGAATAATCTTATGTTAAATGTGGTATTAAGAACACGTTGCGCTTGGTAATAATAATGTAACTGTCAACAAAGTAGCAAGACTATCCACTAATTAACGTAAATGAATTTTATATCAATAATGAGTCAAGACCTACCATATAAATTAGAGGGAGGTTTTTCTCTAATAAATCTAGTGTAAAGTACTCGCCGTGCCAAATAGTAATAATCTTGCACTAAGGAGTCGGCATGCCAGTGCAATATCCAGAAAAAATATTATTATCTGTGTACTATAAGTCAAAATAATTTAAATAAATTAGAGAAAGTGAAAATAAACTTACCAAATTAAGTTCATAGATTATGTTGAGGCTTCACCTTTAACTCAAGGTTGGAAATAAATTAGCTACTCATTTTATAACTAGGGATAAAATGAAAATTTTATTAAAATACATAGAAAATAAAAGATGGAAAATAAATTATATAAAATAGAGCCCAAAAATAGATTCAGAGGTGTCAAATTAGGGGGAGAGCCCCCTATTTATAGATACAACGAGTAAATTATGGCATCGGATAAAAACAATTCAGACACTTAGGATTGCACTATGTGGCACTTTCTGATTTTTTGGAACACATCACCAGGGCTTTCATTCCATGTATATGCTTATACGGTATGCGTGTTTTTCAGTCCACTAATATGCTACCACGTCACCAGTCAACGCAAAAGTCAACAAATACAATTCAGTGCATTCTTTGTATTGTAAGCTAGAATTCAACACACATATATATAACTTTCATCATTTCCCAGATGGACATACTTATTTGTTAGACATATATATAACACTTCTTTTATTATTTGTCCAATGATAACTTATTAAATTTCCTTGGATCCAATTCATCGTTAATAGCCAAGAGTGAACCCAGGATTTTTCCGTACCCTGGGCTATATTTAAAAAAAAAATAAATTTATACTAAATGAACTTGAAATTTCATATATATGTGTATATTTTTGTGTGTGTGTGACAAAATACAAATAATAAAGGAGAAAATTTGAAACCTTACCCCTAAATTCATGATGTAAACAAAAACAAATTTACTAACGAAGTTATACTTTCCGCGGCTTCGAATTATAAAAATCATTAATTTTAGAATCTAAGTCAATAGTATCATTAATTTCTCTTTCAACATAAATAACCATACAATTTGAAAAAAAACTCATTTTCCATCTTACTATAAAGTGATGTTTTGATAAGTTTCATGGCTGAAAATGCACGCTCTATTATGGCTGTGGAAACAGGAAGATTCAACATTAAATGAACTAATCTATCAATCAATAAATAGTGCTGTGACTTCTTTGTTTCAACTAATAATCGACATAGTTCAGAAAGAGAAGCAATATTTTGAAACTGTAGATGAAAAGCACATCAATTCTATAATTTTCCAATTCTCTTCTCAAAGCAAGCACCTCATTTGAAGTGAAATCATGAGGATAAATTTTTTTAGCAAGAGAACAAATATTGTCTATATTGTCTATATCCATAGTTTGTTAAGAGAATCTATTTAACTCCATCAACTAAAAATCTATTACTTTATTGAATATATCAAAGTAATAATAATGTTCAACTGTAATAAAATTTTGTTGTTGACAAGAACGCCCTATACCTACTATATAACGAACACTCATAACAAGCACAAAAATATCGTATTTTGCACAAAATGATACCATGTTTATAATAAAATCTTCCTATCCATTATCTCGAAATTCTTATAATAGCCTTTTGTACTTAAAATACAATTTAAAGCATTCAAGATGCCTAATGATTTTGTTTGCAATTTCGATAACGAATATTAGAAATTCCATGAACTTTATTCAACAAAAGCAAAATAAATACAAACTCAAAGGATTTCATCTCCCTGTATGCACCTTTGGCTTCTTCATGCATATCTTGACTAGATCCATCATTAATCATCTTTCCCAAAACTTCAAGAGAACATCTCAATAAACCTATTAACAGAAGTAAAACATGAGCTCCAATGAGTATCTCCAGCCCTTTGTAAAGTTCTAACTTGATTAGCCCCTGACTAGTCTTAAGCTTTTCTAAAGCTGTCAAATCTATGTTTTCTTTTTCTCTAATAGATTTAAACTTAGAATAATGATTGAAAGAAGCACCAACAAAGATAAAAATAGAACTTAACTTAGAAAAAAATAGCCATAGTTCCGGCACTTCTTTAGCTGCTGTAACTAATACGAGTTGTAGTGGATGAGCAAAACAATGGACATAAAAGGCATATAGACTATCATTGAGAAATAAAGATTGTAATCCATTTTATTGTGCAAATATCAATGTACTCACAAGTGCACGAATCTATTGAAATAAAAATTATGAATAACGAAGTCGAACCTATAGAGACTGCTAATTTTTAGGAAAGTAAAATTTAAACTAAGTTAATTATAACTCTACCCTAATTAAAAATAAAATATTTCATTTGAAGAAAAAAAACTAAAGATGTAATTAAAATAAAACAAGTAAATTAACACAAGAATTCAAGAGATTGAGACTACCGGGATTTCAGAATCCACCACTATTCAACTTAACAATTTTCTTATTACCAATCAATTCCTAATTTTAGAATGACAACTTGAAATTAATTTATGTCAACTCATAAATTTAAAAATTAAGCTCAATTAAAATTAATCTAATGTAGGTTCTCTTTATGCTTAATCGTATGATATATAAGTATCTCATGTAAATAATATTGAATAACAAAGAGTTAATTTTTTCCTGAGCACTTTGTGCAAACAATTTAATAAAAGACACAAAATCAAAGATAATTACATATAAACTTTATAAATCCAAGTATAATTTTAATTAAATATTAATCCTAACAAGCAATAATACATGACAGAAATGGTGAAAAGATTTAATAATATTCAACTAAGCATATGAAATAAAAACCATAAGCATTAAAGTACACAAGAGAAGGGAATCAATTGAATAAAAAGTAATTTATTTAATTGAACAGGGCTTCATCCCTAACCTTAGTAGAATAAAATTAGAAAAACATAAAGAGATTGGGAACAGTAGAACCAATAGAATGCATGGTGCTGCTGATTCCTCAAATTCTCCTCCACTCTCGGCGGCTATAACTTCTTTTTTTACTTAGTTGATTTGGCTTCCACCCTTGTGTAAAAGCTAACGAATTGACTTTTATATAGTGCTTAGTGGCTGACTTATTTGAAGCCCTCTTTTTCTCGGTTCCTTTTCCTAAAGCCAAAAGGCTTGGCCTTTTAAAAAGACAATATTTTAATGCCACCTTCTCACAAACCAAAGTCTTTTTGATTTTTTTTTTCCTTAATTGAATTTAGGCCTGGATAGCTCTTTCCAAAAATTAACTAAAGCAATAATCTTTTTGCTAAAATAAATCTACTTGCTTCCCTTGTAAATTAGAGAAAGTTGCTTCCACGTGGAAGCTATAATTGGAGAATAAATTGTAATCTTCAACTATTTATTTCTTTTATATTATTGCACTTTTATTTCCTAATCTTCAATTATTTCCCTGGTCAATAAAATAATATAGTTAATTAAAAATAACAAATAATAATAATTAGCAATTACATAATAAAGGGTAAAATATGTAAATAAATCATGCCCATCAAATACCCCTAAACATAGATTTTACTGGTCCTTGAGCAAAAAAAAAAAAAAAAAGAAACAAAGAAATAAATTAAAATAAAATCTAACTAGACCACTTTCATAGGTAATCGCGATTGTATTTAGCATATACAACAAACCTTTGAACCCCTATGCGGCCCTAGCTGATGAGTTATAGTCTCGTGATGGTTTTCAGCAATGATAGCCACAAACATTATCAAGAATAACCTAAAAAAAAGGAATCTTTTTTTTTCCTTAAGACATTTACAGTCACTTTTTCAATCAAATTAATAACGACAATCAAATAAAAGTATAAGCATTATCTCTAGCCTAAAGAGATATCACTCCCACATCAACCACTCATACGAATTAGTTAAGAAAACTCAAGCAAAATGATCAATTATTAAAGCTATTTTTTTATTAATGTAAATTTCAAGAATGACATGTAAATCTCAAAATCTCAAAAGATAAGAGTGATACTGTCAAAAGAAAATAAACCTAGTAAACATGGTCATTCCAAATAATCATAAGTTGGGAGAAAATAATAGGAAAAATAATATCGCATACTCTCACCAAGATAAAAGAATAACGCCCATGGCTTAGTAATAAAAATCAAATATGATCTCAAGTCAAATGAATTATTTGTCAAACCAATAATATTATTTTTATCATCACATCTTTTAGTCCATATCACCATGCTCTAGTTCATACTATAGTTCCCTAAAATCAAAAAGGACTTCTACTAGTACGTAGCGTAGGTTAGAGATGTGGCTAACAAAGAAAGGATAATATAAAAAACAAAATAAGGTAATACTCCAAATTATAGTGGGATAAAATGATAAGTTAGCAAAGAAAAATGTTTTGTATATATTTTTTTTAGGCCGAAAAGTGTTAACTATAGATGCTTCACAATAGGAATGGTTAGAAAAGGCTCAAACAGATTAAAAATGGCATTTCTATCATTTTTAGTGATATAAATAGTCTTCCCTATATAATAGTTTACGACGTAATAATTAATATTTTTTTTTCAGTTAATCAATGGTGAACTCAAAGGAAAATATAGAAATCATGTATAAAACAATAAACTTCTAAGCTACATAAATGAAAAAAAATGGGCAATTAAGGTTACTCTCCAAGAAAAATAATAGGTTTAGAAACTCACTTGTAACTTATTATGACATTACATTCCTTCAATTAACTTAATCAATTTTACTCATCAAATCTTTCAATTTGCACTTGCCACTAGCATCAACATGCAAAGTAGAAAAACATGGTGTAACATAACTCAAAGTCAAAGATAATACAAATACTAAAATTTAAAAATCATCATGTCATCTAATGTCAAAAGATCACACAAAATTCTTTAAAAATTATTATTTTAATATTTTTTTGTTATTTTTAACACCTCACCCCAAACCTATTCTAAATATTGTCCTCAATGTTTATAATGTTCACTTCATGGATGCAAATGCACAAAATAAAGAGGAATACATAGAGATAAAAATGAGAAAATAAGTTAGAGGGAGAACACCCATAAAATATGGTATCAAGTGCTTATTGTGCTAGGAAAATAAGCCAAACTCTAATAAATATGGTATTAAGTGTTTATTGTGCTAGGAAAAATAATCTTATGTTAAATGTGGAATCAAGAACTTTTTGTGTCAGGTAATAATAATCCAACTGTCGATAATGTGGTAAGATTGTCTACTAATTAACCTAGATGAATTTTCTATTAACACTGAGTTAAGACCTGCCACAGAAAGTTTTCTATAATAAATTTAGTGTAAAGTGCTTACCGTGCCAAATAGCAATAATCTTGTACTAGGGAGCCGGTTTACCAGTGAAAAATAAAGCAAGATAATTACTATCAATCAATGATAAGTTAAAATCACTTAAATAAATTAGAGAAAGTGAAAGTAAAGTTACCAAATTAAGCCCATGGATCATGTTGAGGCTTCACATTTAACCCAAGCTCGAAAAGAAATTAGCTCTTCATTTTATAACTAGGGGTAAAATGGAAATTTTATTAAAATATATAAAAAATATAAGATAGAGAAGGAATTACAGAAAATGAAGCTGAAAATAAATTTACGAGTGTCAAATTAGGGGTGTAGCCCACTGTTTATAAATACAACGAGTAAATCATGACCATCGGATGAAAATAATTCGGACACACAAGATTGCACCATGTGGCACTCTTAGATTGGATGAAACATGTCACCATAGCTGTTATTCTATTTATATGCATGTATAGCACGCACATTTTTCAGTCCGCTAATATGTTGCCACGTTATTGGTCAACGTAAAAGTCAACATGTATGATTCAGTGCATTGCATATATTATAAGCTCATTTTTTGGTCTAATAGGCTTCTGCCATGTCATCTGCCAATGCCACATCATCGATCAATGCCATTTTAGTAATCAAAAACATGTTAGTAGTAAACACCACATCAACAGTGAACGCCACGTTAGCAGGACCTACTAAAATGTTAAAATTATGATTTTGCTCTTTATATCCTCCTTAAGGTTTTCAGCTATTCTGAGTTTAAAAATATTGTCCATTCTTTTGTCTAAACTCTTGTTTGTTATTAAATAACCAAAATACACTTGAAATACGTACTCTAAAATACACACAAACATGTAAGCCATACCCTATGGGGCTTTGTGCTAGGTAATTTCACTCAATCCCACTGCGGGGGGGGGGGGGGAGGAGGAACGATCATATCAGAAAAGGGAAGTAGGAAATTTAGAAATAGGAACAAGGAATGGGTAGGTTGAGTTGGAAGTTAGGGGTTGAGTTAGAAGTTAGGAGTTGAGTTGTTTTGGTGGTTGTTGTTTGATCTAAGGAGTGGGTGAAAAGGGTATAACCCCTGGTTTTATTTAGCTTATATGGCTAAGTTTTTTTAATAGAATCATGAGTTTAAGACCTGTCTTTTCTTCATTTCCCAAACAAGGCCTCCAAATGACCTCTCTCTTTTGGCCGAAGAACATATCTTCACTAGAACTAAAGTAAGGCAACTCATTGGATTGGGACAAAATGCATTCAAAAATGATTGTTCCCCTCTCCGTGGTACCCTTACTGGATCGGGTACCACTCTAGCACCGCTTCGCTCCTTGTCTCCCAAGGTGTAAGAAATTAAGTGAGCACAGAAACTCCTACCTTCAATGGGTTCCTCAGACCTGATTGAGTTCATTGATCAAATAGGAAAAATGTGTGCTTGAGGACAGTTATAGCTCTATAATTTACAACCCGAGGAATCAAAATTCAAGGGACTTAAAATATATAAAAATTGAGATGTTAGTAAAAATTTAAGTATAAAATGATAATTTTACCGTTTATAAATACATACTTTGTAGCACTCAACATACCCCTCAATCAGGTTATTGTTGGTCCCTAATAAATTAAGCGATAACAAATTCAAACACACAATGATTTTTTTCAAGGCAATTATATTTACTTCTTCAATTAGATTAATAATCAAATAATAATATAAATATTATCTTTAGTCTAAAGAGATATCACTCCCACATCAACCATCCATATAAGTCAGTCACTCCCACATCAATCATCAACATAAGTCAGTCAAGTAAATACATGCAAACTAATTAATTATCAAAACTACATTAATTAAGCCACTTTCAAAAGCGACATGTCAAACCCTAAAATCTCATAGGTTAGAGTGACACTCTCAAAAGAAAATAAACCCAACAAAGACAATCAATCAAAAAATGATAACTTGTGAGAAATAAATGAAAGACAATATCACACACTCTTGCCAAGAATAATGCCTGCAGTTTATGAGATTATGATCCCAAGTTAAATGAAATGCTAGTCAAATAAATTTATTCATTTTATATATCACTACATCATTTCAGACCATATTAATAACTTCTACTTCAGACTATAGTTCTCTAAAATCAAGAACGACTTTTATTAGGATGTTAGAGAACAAAATATTGTTTGAGAAAATGATAGACATTTTTTAAAAATTACAAGGTGCAATTCACTTATTTTTTTAATTTCATTTTTCTTTTCTCTTTTTTCTCAGTCACACATCAATTTTGTTTTTTCTTTTTTGTGTCTATATATATATATATATATATATTGCACTATTTTTTAAATAGAATAACCATCTAAATTTTTCTCAAACATCAGTAGGTAATAGAACACGTAAAACATAGGGTACTACTTCAAATTGGAGTGAAATAGGATGATATGTTAACAAATAAAACATAATTTTTTTAAACTAGGCTCAAAAGGGTTAATTATGGTTATTTCAAAAAAGAAATGGCTGGAAAAGGCTCAAACGGGTCAAAGATGGTCTTTCCATCATCTTCTAGAGCTCTAAATAGTCTTTTATATCTACTAGTTCATTGAACTTTTAGATGTAGCAACAATTTTTTTTTTAAAATGTTTGACTCGAAGGAAAATATAGAGATTATTTGTAGTAGATTGCTAAGTTGTATGAAAAATAGACAACGACGATTACTCTCAAAGAAAAATGATAGTCTCAAAAACTCACTTGGAATTTATTATGACATGTGCATTCTTTCAAGTAACTTAACCAATTTTACTTATCACCTCGCTCAATTCACATTTGTCACCAAAATCAGCATATAGAGTAACAAATATGGTATAACATAACTCAAGTGCAAAGATAATATAAATACTAAAATTTTAAAGTCATCATGTCATCCAATGTCAAACGATCATACAAAATGCCTTAAATTATTTTCTTTTGTGTTTTTTTTGTGACATTTTACTCCCAAACATATTCTAAAGATGAAAAATATGCATGCAGAAAGGTGAAAACATTTATAGATGACTGAGTACTGCAATATCTTAAAGGAAAGAAGTAGAGTTTAGAAGACATCACCTGAGTACTGCAATACAAAATGAAAGAAAACATTTATAGATGAAGAATTAAATCTAATTTGTACTTCTTACTACTACTGCTACCATTATGAGTCGATCAATCCAACGAAAAGGTCTTAGGATATGGCTTTGGTCTATACGCTTGTAAAAGATCAATTAACTCATTAGTAATAGGAGTACAAATAAAAAAGTTTTTTGTTGTGAAAGGAGAGAGATAATTTTTTATTGCATGGTTAAGAAATGCAAGTAAGCCATCATAAAAGTTATTAACAGTGTCTCTAAAGTTACAAGATTTCCTGGTAAGAAAATGAAAGCTATGGCATATTATAGCATTTCAGATAGTCTTTCTTACATGGTTGAGATAATTAACCCTTCTCCAATTGGTGGGCTGGACATGCTTACAAGAGGTTTTAGGGCTCTAAGAATGATGCCTAGCACTTAGCTTCCTCTATTATAAGTAGTTTTTTTAATATGCTTTGATAACCCTTAATCACCTACTCCATATACCAAGTGTATTTTTCTCTCTGCTAGGACTCGACCAATATCTATGGCTGCCTTAATAAACTCCTTGTACTTCTTATAATGATACCCATAAACCATACAAATGGTCTTAACTTGGCTACTCAAAGTTGCTGCCACTTTTAAGATAATCCTAAAAAATAATTTGTGAATTTTTAACAAAATAAGCCCATATTTAAAGATCTTGGTAACAAATATAATGATACACAACTATAAAAAAAAAGTGGTGCGTTTGTCAAATGACGCTTGAAGTTCGTGGCCTAAAAGTCAAAAGTAAGTAGTGAACAATTGGAAAGATAAAATAATAATGCAAATGATAACAAAACAATAAATGAAAAGGATATGTAATGGTAGTTGTGATTATGGCTCACATCTTCCTCTAGTTTTACGTCCAAAAATAGCTTAAATGCCCTCTATGGGTCGAGAATAGACTTCGCATCTAGTTTTCTTATAAATTGGCAAACAGGGTCATTTATAGTTAGATTTCAGAGACTATATCATGCATGTTTTTTCTAGAATAATGGCCATACTTAGGGAATTGCTCTCTATACGTATCCACTGGGATGCATTTTAAGAGATAAAAGGATATTATCCAATGAATTTTTATTCAAGCCATCCTTAATGAATTGAATCTTGTCTTTCCTGTTATCAGACACCATTTGTAAAGTACATGAATTTTTAATGCATGTCATTCTGGCATTCTTATGACAAGCAACTGAAAGTGGTTAAGTTCTTCGTTTACTTGAGTAGTTTCCTTTACCATAACCACGCATGTAATGTAATAAATTTTGGGAGGTAATTCACCTTCTAATTATATTTTGGCTTCAATTAACTAACAGATGTCAGCAAGGATGTTATTTATCATAAGTAATCACATGCGTTCTGAGGAAGTGAAGGAAATTGTTTATGAAGCCTTGCCAAAATTATGTTTGTATCACATTTGTATCCGTACCTTCTCCTCAAAATATCAGTTATTTTGAGAATTTAAAGTAACTGACTTTTATTGTCATGGAGTACCGTTATCAACCATATAATCGGGGCAACAAATTGAAGCACACTTAAACAAAATAAAATATAAGAAATTAAGTAATAAGTGAAAAGCCAACAAAAGAAAATAAAAATACACAATGTAAAAAATAAAATGAGTATAATCAAACACTTACTCACAATCGTCCTCTTATTGAATTTACCTCAAATTCAATTGGATTTCATAGATACAACCTTTAATTTCCTTGAGTCATCTTTCTAGGTCTTCAAAGTGGGATACTAACGCTGGTGGTTGTAGATCCCAAACAGAATGTGATTGAAAAACTTAGAGCAAGTTGCTTAGATAACGTTTCACATGCAAAAGTTGATAAAGCTAGTCAAAGAGGATCTATCTGATTGGAGTATTCATGATGAGTAATGAAAGAAAATATAACTAATAATCACACGCACTTTAAGAGAAAAATAAATAATTTTAATCAAAAGAATAGTAAAACGAAATTACAAAAAGTTAAATCAAGAAAAAGAAATAGAAAAGTCTCAGTTCAATTTCGGTGGGTCACTCAAATTGATTTTAGTATCTGCTTCATGTGATTAGTACTCTAGATATAGCTTTAATCTTTGACCATTAACTTTGAAAGTGATACCGTTCTTTAGATCCTTAATTTCAATTGCTCTATATGGAAAAATAGCGTGAATAATAAAGAGCCAGACCATCGAGAGCGTAACTTACCTGGGAACAGATAAAAGTGAAAGTACTTTTTGACTTAGGGTAAAATATTTTCTCATAATTTGTATGTCATGAAAGACTTTCATTCCCTTTTTATAATCTTTAGCTTTTTCATTGTTGTAAATCTCCTCAAATTTTGCCAACTGTAATCTCCTTTTAGAACTCTAATAGGGATAAATAATACTTTTATTTAGTTGTTTGTCGTCAAGTGATGATGAGGGGATTCTTTTCAATGTACTTTCTTTTCCCAAGGATGTATACTCCCAAATGTTGGGTGACAATTTGAGCTCGAGCTTTGCTAATGATTCTAATAGGATGGGATTTTCTATAGAGGATGTCAGTTGCTCCTCTTTTAACTTCTATTTATTAGTATTCGTGAATGGTAAAGAATTGTGTGAGGCATTAATCTAGTAAAAAATCAAACCAAAGTGAGTTAACCACTGTTGTAAAGGTCATCACTAAGGTTAGAAGAAATATTATGATTAACTAATTCTTTAATAAAATTTATATTAACAATTTCATCGCCTCCATCACGAGGTTGTTTGGAAATGTTGAATATATTGAGCTCCATAGCCATATTGTCAAAGGACAGCTGCATATTTTCAGTTCTGCATTGAATGTGAGCATCAGTAGTTGCTAAGAAAGGTCTTCCTAAAATAATTGGGATATGCTTCTTTGAATCTTGCACTGGTTGGGTGTCAATCACAATGAAAGCAATAAGAAAATAAAACGTATCTAATTAGATAAGTATGTCCTCTATAATACCACGAGGTATTTTTATAGACTGATCTGTAAGTTATAACATAACTAGAGTTGCTAATTCTCCCAATCCAAGTTTTATAATGCTTAGAAAGGCAATAGATTTATACTAGCTCCTAAGTCCAACAAAGCAATGTATGATTCCTAATGCTATATGAGATAGTAAAAGATCTTAGGTCTTTAAATGTTAGAGAAATTTTTAATTAAAGTATAGAACTAATGTTTTCAGTTAAAAAGGCCTTCTTTTAAACATGAATACTTATCTTTTTAGTGCAAAGATCTTTAAGAAACTTGACATAAGAGGATAATTGCTTTATATCATCGAGCAAGGGAATGTTAGCACTTACCTGTTTAAAGATCTCCATAATCTCACCTGTGGACTTTTCCTTCTTTGCATTAGTTAACTGTTGAAGAAATAGAGCTTTGGGGATATATTCGTGTTTTCTTCTTTGTCCTTTAATGATACGTCTCATAATCTATAGGCACAACTTGAGTCGTCTTTGTCACCAGCATCTCTGATTTTTTGTCAATTTCTTTGCCTTTTCGTAAGGCTATCATAGTTTTAACTTCTTCATACTACTAGGCTGAGCTTATACTTACTACATTTACTCCCTTAGGATTTGGCACTGGCGAGCTTGGGAATTTTCCCTTTTCAATGGTCATTATTAGGTTTTGAACTGAAGAAGCAAGCCGACCTACCATCTTTTCTAAGTTTGAAATCAACTAGGCTTGTGAATTGAAGATAGCTCTCATCTGATTCCGCAGCTAATCAATAATACGAATTTTGTTGTTCTATTGTGGAGTGAGTCTAATTTTTGAGACTTTGGAATGCTTCCTCCCATGGTTTGGGTTAAGAGTAATTCTGGTTCTAATTATATGGTCTGAATGGTGGCTGAGAAACTTAAGGAGCTTGAGAAACTAGTTGCATTGATGGAGCTAGAGTTGTTGTTATGTTAGAATCCTTGAGACTATGAAAAGTTGGGGTGGTCTTTCCATCTAGGATTATAAGTATTGGAGAAAGGATTGTAGTTTGATTGTTTTCTCATTACACCAATTACATTGGATTGATCTGGGTATAAATCTTGGTCATACTGGTTAAGTAAATATGGCTCTATTGATTTTACAACGTTAATGATGCTATTTGGCGAGAAAGACCTTCGACTATTTCTTTGACTTCCTTGATTTCTGATATTAACTCATTAACATGAACTTCATTCACTCCTTTAATTTTTTTTTCACATTCTTGAATGATCGTCTTCGCTGTTAGGAATTATCTGCTTGTCGCTGGAAGAAATCCCAAATTTCTGATGCACTTTTCAACATCAACTCTCCTTCACTTATCATCATTAGCCATTCTTACACATGTGGCAATAGTCCTTCCAAAAAGTATTGGAATTGGTGTCATTTCTCATACCTATGATGTGGACACTTCAAGAGTAGCACATTAAATCGCTTCTATGCTTTAAAAAATTGCTCGTCTTCACTTTGGATAAACTTTGACATTTTTATGTGAATATCATTGGTTTTATGCATAGGGAAGTATTTATTTAAAAATTTAGTAACCATTTGTTTCTATAATGTAATACTATTAACAGGCAATGTATTGAACCAAGAATGAGCTCTATCTTTTAAAGAAAATGAAAATAATATAAGCTTAACATCTTTATCTAAAAAATTCTAATATTTAAAAGTTTGACAAACAACATGAAATCATTCAAATGATTGTATGAGTCTTCATTTTCTAGGCTGTAGAATGATGAGAGACTATTTAACACACTAGATTTTAACTCAAAACTCCTAACAACTACATTTACGTATCTTATGCATGACATGTTCAAATTAGCTAAGGGACTAAAGTAGTCCTTAAATGGCCTCTCTTGGGGTGCTTGTGGTTATTGTCGTAAATCTATTTCAATTTTATCCACAATTTTAATTTCTAATGCGATGTGTCTACGTGTGCGTTGTGTTTTTTCTAGCTCAAGGTTTATGGGTTCTAAATTATGTGATAGTGACCTTCAACCATGCATACAAAGAACACGTACAAAAATAAAACTAAAAACAAAGAGAGTAGAAAATATATTAAAGTACTGTGAATGTAAAAAAAGAGGAAAAAGACACGTGAAATAAAATAAATTAACTTAAAATAAGATAAATCATTAGGCGGCTAAATCGGCCATATAAATTAACAAGATCAACAAAAATTTACCAAGAAAAATAGAATGAAAATTAAATTATAAAATTAGAAGAAATTTACAAGAAAATAAAAATACAAAAAGTTATTTACACTATCAGGAAAATTAACTCTATGAATTAAAATTACTTATCTCCCTGGCAACTACGCTAAAAGTTGTTGTACAAATTTTATTGAACTCATAGCTCAATACAATAAAGTGTTTGAGTCTCAAGATTTATACTCAACATTTTATTATAAGTTTAATATTCCATTTTAGTTCCAATTAATTTATTCTCATAAACCTAACTCTAATAATATGGTATCAAGTGCTCATTGGGCTAGGAAAAATAATATTATGTTAAATGTGGTATTAAGAACACGTTGTGCTAGGTAATAATAATCCAATTGTTGATAAGGTGGTAAGACCACCCACTAATTAATCTATCATAGAAATTAGAAGGAACATTTTTTCTCTAATAAATCTAATGTAAAATGCTCACCGTACCAAATAGTAATAATCTAGCTATAGGGAATCAGTATACTAGTGTAAAATCTAGATAAGATTATTACTATCTTTCAACAATAAGTCAAAATAATTTAAATAAATTAGAAAAATTGAAAATAAAGTTACCAAATTAAGCCTATGGATCATGTTGAAGCTTCACCTTTAACCCAAGCTTGAAAATAAATTAGCTCCTTATTTTTTAACTAGGTGTCAAATGAGAATTTTATTAAAATACTTAGAAAATATAAGATAGAGAAAGAATTATAAAAAATAGAGCTCAGAAATGGATTCAGGGGTGTCAAATTGGAGGGGTAGCCCCACTATTTATAAATACAACAAGTAAATCATGGCCATCAGATGAAAACAGTTCAGATGTAGGCACTCTTAAATTGGATGGAGTACGTCACCAAAGCTGTTATTCCACGTACATGCATGGTACACGAGTTTTTCAGTCCATTAATATGCTGCCACTTCATCGGTTAACACAAAAGTCAATATGTATGATTCGATGAATTGTATGTATTATAAACTTATTTTTCAAGCCAATAGGCTTCTGCCATGTTATCTATCAATGCTGCATCATTGGTCAATTCTACATCAACAGTCAACGCTACGTCAGTAGAGCCCATCAAAATTTAAAAATTATTATTTTACCCCTTATTTATTCCCTAAGGTTTTTAGCTGTTTTAAGTTGAAAAATGTTGTCTGTTTTATTGTGAAATTATCAAAATACCCCTGAAATACATAAAGTACTCAAAAATATAAATAATATGTACAATCAAAGTTCAAGAGACTTAAAATACATAAAAATAAAGATGTTAGTAAGACTTAAATTGTAAAATGATAATTTTACTCGTTATAAATGTACATTCTCTAGCACTCAACATCTACCGTAAAATAAAAGTATATAAAATCACTGAAGGTTGCAAAAAACCATATCGATGAAGAATTTCTTACATGAGTTGGGTGTGAAAAAAGATAGCTTTATTGTGTACTGCGACAGTCAGAGTGTCATTCACTTAGCAAAGAATTTGACATACCATTCGAAATACAAGCATATTGATGTGACGTATCATTGGACATGAGATGTGCTTGAAAAGAAATAGTTAAAGCCTGAAAAGATTCATACGATAGAGAATGGATTAGATATTATGACAAAGTCATTGTTCAAGGAGAAGCTGAAAATTTGTATGTAGAGAGCGGGCTTAGTGGCACCCCCGATATGATCTGAAGTGGGAGATTTATTGGGTCCATCTCATTTAAGTGGTCTAAGCCTAAATATTTATAAGTTTTGGTGATTAAAAAATTAAAGAAAGCTTGAGGGGCTAAATAAAATTTTACAATAAAAGTAGGTTTGAAAAGTGCATTATCTAAAGAAAAAAAATGATGGAAACGACAGCAATATTAAAAATCACAAAATAAACAGACAGAAAGAAAGAGACAGAAGGCAATTTTAACTTTGTTTTCTCCCAATTTTGGAGGTTAAGTTCTTGGCATTGCCCTCTACAACTCTACTAGTATTGATTTTGTTTTGTCCTCTCGTTAGTTGTTACTTTAGACACCCACTTATTAGAGAGAGATATATATTAAGCTGCTACTGTAAGCCAAGATTATTGGGATTCTTGATGCTGTTCGCCTCTAGTATTATTTAGAGAAAATTTTTTGTTATAATCGCATTATTAATATAGAAGAAGATTATATTAGACTACAGTCCCATGGTTTTTCTAAATTTAGGTCTTCCACATAAAAATCTGTGTCTCTTGTGGTTGATTTATTGTTTTGCATTCTGTTGGTTTATTTTCAACCTATTAATTTATGGTACACATCATGTTTTAATCACATAAAAAGGGAAGAGTTTGTTTCTGCTTAATTTGCAGCTGCTTGTATGGGGTTCATTTCCTAACCATTCCTAAACATCCTTTTAATTAGTTGACTTTATTTTCCTTCCATAGCTTTCAACTAAAATGAATCTAATGAATTTATAACCTCTCTATAAATGTTAGGCTCATATAATGATTCTGTTATCTTATAACCATAATAATCTTTAAGCATGGAAATAGGTATTCTTACCCTTTTCCTCCTCTAATTAGGCATAGGATGTGTAGAGAATTTATTCTGATTAAAAGATTAGAAAATCTTGATTTACAAGTTCTATCCCTTGATCTATATTCAAATATGAATTATTAATAAAAAATGTAGGTGCTATCTTTCAAAGGCACCAAACCATGTCACGTGTCCATTCTTTCATATAAAATAAAGTATTCAAGGTAAATAATACTAAGATATTCCGGGGGAATAGCACTCAAAGAAAATTTTTCCTAAAGCTCATAAATATGACAAGAGGAGGATAATCTACCGGTCTAGGGAAATTACGCCCAAAGGTCATAACATTAGAGAAATATGCCCGTGCGGAATGATTCCTTACAATCAAATTTACCTCCACGTATATAGAAATTATGGGTGGCATATGTCATTAAAAAGAGGTCTTAAACAGAAACCCTTAATTTATGTCACCCATCATTTATAAATAGGGGCCATCTCTATGAAAAAAGGGGTCTCTAGGCCTTAGAACAATGTTGTTCATTCTAGAGAGAGAAAACTGATTTTCTCAATTTTTCTTCTATCTTTAATCTTAATCAAATACTAACTTGTGCTTCGAATTCCTTTTTCTGGTACTCACCTTATTGGATTGTAGGCCAATTGATTGATTACAAGTTATCCAGAAGCTACAAATACGTGTGAAGGTAAAAATCCATTCCCTTCATAATATTAATATTTTTTTCTAAAGCATTTAGTTGTTTTATTATTTTTCAAAAATTGCATCTCTATTTTCTATTAAGTGTTCATTATTACGAAAAAATCTATATCTTAAACTATTACCTAGTTATCTACTAAATTTGCATTCATAAGTTTGATTTTTAAGCTTATTTCTTAAAGGTCTAGGTATTAAGGTATAAGCTTTGTAGAACTAAATCTTTAGGTTAGACAAATCAGCTGTCCTACTAGAGGAATTAATTCCTTAGACTTTACGATGAGTCTATTTCAAATATACATTGCTAGATTAAGAGCCTTTCTCCAAAAAGTTTATAGTAAATCAGAATGGGCCATCATAGATATAGTCATTTCTATTAATGCGTTATTTCTACTTTTAGTAATTCCATTTTATTAAGGTGTATAAAGATTGTTTTTAGATGTTTTATCACAACAGTTTTACACCTACGCTAGTATTACTTAGAGAGTAAATGATGTGTTTTTTCCAATTTTTAATTAAATTATGAATGGGTATTTACTTAAGCTTAATTATAATAATTTGATGTGTTTAGATCATTTTGAGCTCTGATTACATATGATATTGTAGGTGACCCAAAAAAATCCATCATTAGTTACTGCTGCAATAGGCTTGTAGAAAATGATAAAAGACTTATTTACATATGAACAAAAACAAGTCTGAGCTAGAGAGAATGCTGGAAAAAATACTACAGCAATTGAAGACCAAGTATAGACAAAACTGCCTAGACTATTCATGTGCCATTTGAAAAATCCTGCTACAGCCGTTACTGTACTATCACTATCAGGTGCAAACAAAACAGTGGCAAGTATGACAAGCAGCATAAAAAGAAATGTGGTCTTGAAATGCGGTCTTGAAATGCCAAAATAGGACAAGTGTCCTTATGCTTTTTTGGGCTGCTCTAATTCCAAGTTATAAAAGAGTATATTTTAATAGAACACATCATCCTTATCCATTGCCATCAAACACGAAAAAGAATCTAAGGAGAATTTAGAACTGCAATAAAGGAATTTTGTAGAAAAGAATGAGAGATACTTAAAGTCTAAAGTGTGACACTTTGATCTTTTTAACATCTCAATTTTTTCTTATATTTGTTTTTTTTTTTTTCTATTTTTGATGATGTATTTGATGAAACTCTTGTGCTATTACTATTTTAAAGCTCGTAATGAACTAACTTTAATGTAGTTAGGTTTTGAACGAGCTAGATGGTTATTTGACTTATCAATGTATGTTGCTTAGAATCTGCTATAGTATTTTGTTTTTATTTTACTTATTGCAAATCTCTATTTCAATTAACAACTTATTTAATGGATACTAGATAAGAATGAGCCTAAAAAAAGTTTGACTTAGTGGAACAAGTCAAAATAATACATGAGTTTAGATTGGGTTTCCCAAGTTGAGCTAATCTCAATTTGAATAAAGACATGCTTAATCTAAGATTAGTGATGAATTAGACATAGGAATTGACCTTGTAGAGAAATAGAATTTAAAAAGTATAATACTATATCTAATGTTAATTTAATAACTAGTCACTATTAGATTGCATCTAGATGTAAGATAGGAAATATGCGGTAGTTGAGAATGAATGAGAGATTCTCGCCCAGTATTGTATTGAATGTTGTAGCAATTGCACCATTAGTGTAAAACATTCAATAACAATAAAGTGAGTTTAAGCATCATATTAAAAGCATGTAACACACTAAATTTTTAGTGCCGTTGCCAGGGATTCAGTGCATATTGTGAATTTTGAAGTTAATTTTAGTTAGTGGAAATTTTAGTTTTCTTTTAATTTGTTTGTTATTTTAATAGAATTGCTCTAGCAACCCTTGCATGCACAAGTACAAGCCTGTTGAATATCGTTTTGATCTAGAAATTAAAAGAACTGTAAAGCGGCTAAGGAAAAAATTGTAAAGGTTTAGGATATATTGCAGATATAGCTAATTTACAAAATATAGGAGATTTGAATCCTCAAGGAGGAGTGAATCCAATCAATGGACAAGATGTTCAAGAAGGGCAAAATAGTCAAGGGCAATCAAGAAACAACAATATTATCTATATGGCAGATGACAGATACAAAGCCATTAGAGACTACATAGTGTTGACCTATCATGCCATATATCTTGAAATAGTCAAATATGAAATTCATGCTGACTATTTTTAGTTCAAACCAGTGATGTTTTAAATATTGTAGATAGTGGGACAATTCAATGGGCTACCATAAGAAAATCCTCATCTCCACTTTAAACTATTTTTGGAAGTGAGTGATGCTTTCAAGATTACTAAAGCATCACAGGAAGCTTTGAGGCTAAGTCTCTTCCCATTTTTTTCAAAGGATCGATTAAGAGCATAGTTGAACTCTTTACCACTTGATTTCATTTTTATATAGAATGACTTGGCTGATAAATTTTTGATGAAATACTTTCCACTACCAAGAATGCAAAATTCAAGAATAAGATCATATTTTTCCATCAACTAGAAGATGAAAGCTTGTATGATGCTTGAAAAAGATTCAAGGAGCTGTTTAGGAAATGTCCTTGTTATGGTTTTCCTTATTATATTCATCTGAAAACTTTATACAATAGTTTGAACTAAACCACTAGATTGATGGTAGATGCTTTAGTAAATGGGGTATTGTCAACTAAGTCTTACAATAAGGCTTATAATATTTTGGAAATGATAGCCAATAACAATTATCAGTGGCCATCGATTAGATAATCTATGGTAAACGAAACAACAAGAGTTCATAATATAGACACCTTGACAATATTATCAGCCTAACCAACTTCATTGACAAATATAGTTAAGGTTATGTCCACTGCTCCAGTAACTATCAATAAAGTTACTAAGTTATCTTGTGCTTATTTTTAGGAAGGACACTTGTTTGATAATGGCCTGAAAATCTTATTTTATCTAACTATGTGGGTAACTACAATAGACAGAACTAGAACAACCTTTATTCAAACATATACAGCAGTAGATGGAGAAAGCAACTAAACTTCTCATGGAAAAATTAAAACTAGAATCAATATGCTACAACACCCAGTGGATAGAACAGACCTACTCCACCATCTTAATTTTATCAGCAGAATCAAGGGCAAAACAACACCAACAATGATCAACTTAGCTCCTTTAAAACTTTGCTTAAGGAGTATATTGCGAAGAATAAAGTAATTATTCAAAGTCAAGCTATATTCTTAAAAAATTTTAAAAATTTGATAAGACAGCATGCTACAACATTAAATAGCAGATCTTAAGGTAGTTTTCCAAGTAACACAGAGGACTAATGAAGAGAAAGGAAAGAGCATTGTAAAGTAATCAACGTAAGATCTAAAATGGATGTCTACAGTCCAGTTGGTGTACTAAAAAGAATATTTGAGTCCATTTTAATCCAAGAAGAAACTTAAGTTGAAGAGGAGCCACAACCACCCTCGATTGCACAACACAATATTGAGAATAGCAAAACTACAATATCTGAAGAAAATGACGACTTAACACCTATTGATGGAAAAGCTGTAATACCAATTGTACCAATCCAGAACTTGACAAAAGATAAGTAGACTGCAAGACCTTTAGTAATTTAATAGTTCATGCACTCACCATCATTTTCTCATTCTAGAAACATAAACAAGACAAGTAGTTTAGTAAATTCTAAAAAATGTTAAAGCAGCTGCATATCAACATCGCTTTTGTGGAAGCTCTCGAGCAAATGCTAAATTATATAAAGTTCTTGAAGGATATTCTTAAAAAGAAAATAAGGTTAGGATAATTTGAAATAATTGCTCTAACACAAGAATATAGTTTTATGCTTCAAAATAAGATGCCTCAAAGTTGAAGGATCTAAGAAGCTTTACAATACCATACTCCATAGGAACTAAATATAGTGTTAAGATACTTGTGATTTAGAAGCCAGCATCAATCTCATGCCTTTATTAGTGTTCAAGCAACTAGAGGTCAGAGAAGTCAGTCCAACCATAGTTATATTACAACTTGCTGACAAATCTCATGCCTATCAAGAAGGCAAGATTGAGGATATACTGGTGGAGATGGACAAATTTATTTTTCTTACTGACTTTATAGTCCTAGACTTTGAAGCATGTAAAGAAACGCCTATCATTTTAGGCAGACCCTTCTTGGCCACTGGAAAAGCCCTAATTGATATGCAAAAATGAGAACTGACTATAAGGGTTAATGATCAGTAAGTCACATTTAATTTGCTAGGTACTATAAAGAGTTTTAATTAAGTTGAAAATTGTAACTTTGTTAGTACTATGGATTTTGTTATAGTAGAGAGATTAAACAGTTATTGTACTGAAGCAGAATTCAAGGCTGCAATATTTAAAGAACTTTAAGATGGACATTAAGGCCTTGAAATAGCTGATGTAGAATGGTTAAGAGAAAGGCAACCATTTAAATTGGACAAGAAATTTGAATCACTTGATCTTTCAAATAGGGAAGTAAAATATTCTATTCTTTCAATTAAGTCACCTCCTATTTTAAAAGTAAAATCCCTACCTTTACATATGAAATATTTTTATCTCAGTGACCACGACACATTTCCTGTAATTATTTCATCTTCTTTGAATGTAGAACAAAAAAGAGCTTGGTGGCTATATTGAGGAATTACAAAAAGGCCATTGGATGGACTATGGTAGATATCAAAGGAATAATCCCTTTTATATGCATGCACATGATTCTGCAGGAGGATTGCTACAACAATTCTGTAGAGCAACAAAGAAGGATGCCATTTGGACTATACAATGCTCGAGCAACTTTCTAAAGGTGTATGATATCTATTTTTTAGATACGGTTGGGAAAATACTTAAGGTATTTATGGACTACACAACTATAAAATTTGCTTAGAAAATATGAAGAGACAAACTTAATGTTAAATTGTGAAAAGTGCCACTTGATAGTACAATAAGGAATAATCCTAGGTCATACAATCTTTAGAAAGGGGATAAAGTGGATAAAGTCTTAGGTTATAGGATCTTTAAAGAGGGGATACAAGTGGATAAGGTAAAAAATAGAGGAAATTGACAAACTTCCATCTTTCAAGTAGCAGACCATCTTTCAAGCTTGAAGCAGATGCAAGCACTCTGACCAAGTAGGACATCATAGAAATATTTTATAATGATCAACTATTGATGCTACAACAGGCACAGATATTGCAGTAATCTGAATTTCCCTAGTTTGCAGCTTTGCTAATTATCTAGCAAGTGGATTGCTACCACCTGATTTGAACTACCACCAGAAAAAAAGGTTTCTCTTTAATGTCATAAGTTTTCAGTGGGATGAGCTTTACTTATAAAAGATATGTTCAGGCCATATGATGAGAATATACGATCTTGATGAAGAGATTTCAAGCATTTTGCAATATTGTCATACTATATTATATGCTAGACACTTTGGAGGACAAAGCACAGTAACAAAAATTCTTTAGTTAGGTTACTACTAGCCTTATATCTTTAGAGTTGCTTATAATTACTTTAAGTATTGTGATAAATGTCAAAGAACATGAAATATTTCCTAAAAGCATGAAATGTCACTGACCAACATTTTGGAAGTTGAACTTCTTAATGTATGAGGGTCAAAATTTCTGGGACTATTCCCATTATCTTTTGTAAACGTACACATCTTAATTGTTCTAGACTATATGTTCAAATAGGTAAAAGCTGTAGCCTTGCCATCAAATGATGCCAAAACAGAGGTAGAGTTCTTTCAAAAGAACACTATGCCAAAACAGAGGTAGAGTTTTTTCCTCTTTAATTTATTTTTAAAAAATATTGATAGACTTATAACAACTATAACGAGAAATTTAACTCGACTCGATTAACCAATATGAATATTTAAGTATGGATTGTAAAATTTGATGCATTTAATAGATTGATCATATTTGAAGTAATTTAAACTTGTCACAACATGAATTGAGATAACTCGAACGCAATCCAATGGCCATGTTGTTAGATTTTATTACAATGCTAGAGTTCGGCATTAGCATAATTTATAACAAGCTTAAAAAGAAAAGAAAATCAATTCTATATAAGGGGGGAGAGAGAGAGAAAACTGAACCGAGGCCAAACCCAAAACTCGACCCGCTACTCGTTTCATTTTCTAGCCACCATAATGGCATCAAAGAACATCGATTGGAAGCTCTTGAGTCGGCCATTACTTCCCAGCTATCCATGCCACTGAAAATGGCCATAACACAACCGATCAAGTCTACAAAACCCTCAAAGAACCCACCCGAATTGCTGCTAATTCTACTAGAGTTAGGCCTTACCGCCAATTGGGTTTCCTTCCTCACAACAGTTGGGGCTTCACATCAGTTGAAGCCCGATACGAGGCCATTGGACTCAGCGTGATTGAATTTTAGTCACCGTTGATCAGTGAGGACATTTCGGTAATTTTTCATTATGAGGGTAATTTTATGGTTGCGGTGGTATTTTGGTACTTTTATGGTCATGGGATTTATATATTGAGTATAAATGTCATGATAGTATTCTAAAGAAAGAAAAGTATAATTAAATATGTTAATGAAAAGGAAAGAATATTTAAAGTACAATTAAAATGCATATGCATATGAGTTAAAAAGTTTGTTATCAAAATCATGAGAAAGTACCCTTTCCCTCTAGTTTTAGTGATATAGATGAGATGTGAGGCCTTTAGGGCTCATCTAATTACACATAGAGCCTTTAAGTAGTGTCTGTTGGCTTTTTTGTTTTTTACGGGAATATGCATGTACTATGATGATAACAAAGATACAGTAAGATGCAAGTGATTTAGAGGCTTTTAGGGCTCGTCTGAGTACACATAAAGGCTTTAGGCGACATATTTGGGCGCATTTTGTCTTCTGAGGACTAGATTATGCATGTACAGATATGATAAGTTATATGAGATAACCCGTGTAGCTTCGAACATGATGGTACTTAGATAGTACATCATTGCACTGTCCGTAGAGGTCTGGGTATTTGATATGATGTGATATATGAGATGACAATTCCCTGGACTATCCATAGCTACAAACATGATAGTACCTAGATAGCACGTCATGGCACCATCTGTTTGGATCTGGGTATGACAAGATTATTCCTCCAGGTACTTATTCAGTGACAATTTCATAATTTAGTATTTTATATTATAAAGTGTTCTGATTTCTTTGATTTTATGTGGTATTATATATTATTTTTATGTCAGTGCATGATTTAAAACGTAAAGAAGTTATTTAAGTTCTTATGATAATTTGATGAAATTATTTAGTGAAAAGATTAATCTATTTTAAGAAAGTTTATTTTCAAAAACTATTATGCACATACTGAGCCTACTAAATTATATTCTCACCTTATTTTATTATATTCCGTTCCGCACCACCCTCTCCCCCCAATGAGATTTTCAAGAACCATAGTGGACAATAGTTATTTTGAAAATATGGCCAAGTGATAGTGCTAGGAATCATAGATGTTTTTGTTGTAATATTTCAAATTGTATACTTTTGTTATATTTTGGTGATTGAGGATAATATAATGTATTTGACATTAAATGTTTGGGTGATATTTGGTATATTGATTGAGAAGGTTAGTTATTATTTTAGAGTATTCATTTTATAAATTTATATATTGGGAATGTTATATTTTTAGGTGAGACTCTACAAAATTTTTGGTAGAATTCTCATTAATAAGTTTAATATCAATCAAATTAGACGATATTAGACAGACTCACTTCGTGGAATTAAGGGTGAATCGTTTTAATTGGTTTCAGACCATGGATTTAGATTCTATATCTTTATAAGAAAAATGTTTATTGCTATTAAAGAGGGAATTGATATTTTATAGGCACCATCATGCTTCTTCATAATAGTAGATGTGGCTGTGGTCACACTAGGCTAGTAATTGGATTGACTCCACCTATTGTACCGATGAGGGAAAGTGAATCTATGAACAAAGAAGTACTTAAATCTTTGACACATGAGATTGCATAACAAGCACTTGAAAATATCCTGAACATTGAGCAGTCATTTGATAGGCTAGGTCATATTATAACTATAATTGTATAAAATCAGACTCAAGCATATGCTAATAATGCAAACATTACTGAGCATGTGGGAAGTTTAGGGCTAAAGAGCTTTAATGGTTCTAAAGAGCCACTTAAGGTTGTGTTATGGTTGGTTAAGCTAGAATGTATATTTGATGTGAGCTTATCACTGGTGGTAAACAGTAGAACGCCAATATCATGGCCATATTGTGATCATTTGGGCCATTTTTTCTAAGAAATTTTATGATCTAATTCCCAGTTGTGTATCAAGATATTAAATGGAGTGAATTTTTTTGATTGATTCAGGGATCTCTGACAATTGGGGAGTCTGAAAAGAAGTTTTGAATCTTTATAGATTTGCTATATCTATAGTTAGCGATAAGAATGAGATATGCAGGTGATTTAAAGAAAGACTTAAATTTGATACTCCTACTGCTGTAACTGTATCACGATACACGTAATTTACAGAGGTAATTAAGGCTACTATGAGAGTAGAGTACACTATTGTAGAGGGACGCAGAGTTTAAGCATACAGATAGTGGTTCGTATAGTAAGCCTCTTAAGAGATGGGGCATTCATACGACTGACTTTAATGGCACTCAAAGGATTCAGGTTATAGGCTTCAAGAGAAAACCAAGATAAGCTGTTAGTCATACCTCAGTACAAGAATTAATAGAGAATAACATCGAAAATCAAAGATATTATGACAAGAGTAGTCATTCTAAAAGTATTCAGTAGACTTCTTGCCTGTCGTGTAGCAAAAGCCATTAAGGCCATTGTCGTGTTGGATACAAAGTTTGTTATTGGAATAGTTAACTTGGACATACTAAGAGATTTTGCCCTATTTTATCTAAATGTGATACTTCTACTTGATGAATAACTTCACAGTATCAGCCCTATTCTAGACAGACTCAAGGTCAAAGAGCCGCATAGGCAAGGGATTCTTTATCTATTACACCAAGTTAGAGAGTTCATTCTGGTTGACTTTATACTTAAGCTCGAGTCTTTGCTTTAGCACAACAAGAGTCAAGTACTACACCAAAAGTTATTATGGGTATATATTTGGTCGTGAGGCTCATATTCTTATTAATCCTGGATTTACATATTCTTTTGTTTTCTATACTTTTACTATACATATAGGGCAAGAGCCTGAACCACTAAATTATGGTTTGGTTGTTAGTACCACTTACTGGAGAGTCATTACCTGCCAAGAGTGTATATTGGGATTTTATAATTGGAATAAGTGAGCATGAATTTGAGGTGAATTTAATCATTTTAGACATTCGAGATTCGATGCAATTTTGGGCATAGATTGGCTTCAATCTTATTATGCTATTGTAGATTATTTTATGAGGAAGTTGTTTTTTAAAAAACCAAGGAAAGCTGAGGTTAATTTTTTTAGGGAACACAAAGTTTTACCCTCATGTTTAATATTTGTTATTAATGCAAGATTACTGATAAGAAAATAATGCTCAACTTATCTAGTATATGTGATAGATATAAAAACTCAAGAGTCAAGATTGGAGGATATTACAGTAGTCTAAAAGTTCCTAAATGTTTTTCTAGATAAACATCCTCAGATGCCACCTATCAGGGAGATTGAGTTTCCATACAAGATGGCTCATACAAAATTAAAGGAACTAAAGTTCAACTATATAATTAATGGATAAAGGGTTTAATTGACCAAGTGTATCTACTTGAGGAGCACTAGTTTTATTTGTTAAGAGAAAGGATGGTACCTTCTGACTTTGCATTGACTACAAGCAGTTGAGCAAAGTTACAATACATAATAAGTATCCACTTTCGCATAGTTTGGGGCCACGTGATATTATCTGAAGGAATTTATGTTGATCCTCAAAAGATTAAAGTAGTTATGAAATGGGAACAAATTATAAATGTCACAGAAGTTAGAAATTTCCTCAATTTACCTGGTCACTATCATAGATTTGTAAAGGGATTCTGCAAGATTGCTATTTCTTTGACACACTCAATCAACAAGAATCCTAATCTTTAATGGGATAATGGCTGTGAAAAGAGTTTTCAAGAACTTAAGTCACGTCTTACCTCAACATTTGTTTTTATACTTTCATCTGGTAGTAAAAGGTTTATGATATACACTAATGCCTCTAAATAAGGTTTGAGTTGTGTGCTAATGTAACATAGGAACATAATGACTTGTGCTTCTAGGGAACTTAAGAAATATGAGCAAAGCTACCTAACACATTATTTAGATCAAGCAGTAGTAGTGTTTGCATTCAAGACATAGAGACATTACTTATATTGGGTAATATGTCAAATTTTTACAGATTATAAAAGTATTTAAGTATTTATTTACTCAAAGAGAGCTAAATTTGAGACAAAGAATATGGATTGAGCTAATTAAGGACTACAACTACACTATTGATTACCATACAAGCAAAGTAAGTGTAGCAGCCAATGTACTATATAGGAAATAATTATGCTATATAGCCCATCTATTAGTGGTATATACGCCTCTATTAATCAAGCTGAGATCTTTACGAGTCAAGTTGACAGCTGATAATTGTGGAGCTTTGATTGCTAATTTTTTAGTTAGGAAAACTTTGATTGGCAAAGTTTACTAGATGCAAGCTCAAGACCCACCAAAAGGTTTACATAAAAACTCAATTTCATGGTGAGAGATGATAAAGTCTTAGTCACGGGTAGTAGACTTTGTGTACCTAATATTAAGGATCTAAAAAAAGAAATCATGGAAGAAGCTTGTTGTTCAACTTATGCGATGCATGCAAGTAATATGAAAATGTATGTGGGATTATTACTGGTGGCAAGGCATAAAGAAAGAGATAGTATAAATTGTTTCTTGGTGTTTAGTTTGCCAGCAAATTAAAGCTGAACATCAGAGGCTAGTAGGGTGTCCTCAACCGCTTAGTATTCCTGAGTAGAAGTGGGAACATATCACCATGTGCTTTGTACTGGGACTTTCACATACCCAGGGTGGACAAGATTTTTTTTGTGGTTATACTTCAACTTACAAAATCTACTTACATTTTACCATTCAAAATCACTTATTCGATGGACAAGTTGGGGAGTATTTATGTGGCTAAGATAGTTCATTTCATATAGTGCTTGTGTCTAAGTTCTGGTCTAGCTTGCAAAATGGTTTGGCATGAGGTTGAACTTTAGTACAGTTTTTCATTCATAGACTGATGGTCAGTTAGAGCATACTATTCAAACCTTTGAAGATATGTTACGAGCTCATGTTATAAAGTTTAAAGGTAATTGGGACATTTATTTACCTTTGTTGGAGTTTGCTTACAATAACAGTTATCAAGCTAGTATCGAGATGACACTATATGAGGCTTTGTATGGTAGAAAATGCATAATTTTAGTATACTAGGATAAAGTTAGTGAGTGGAGGTTATTTAGTTTAGAATTAGTTTAGGATACTAATGAGAATGTATAATTTATTCATGATAGATTAAAGGTGGCCCAAAATAGGCAAAAAGGCTATGCAGATGAGCATAGGCAAGAACTTAAATTTGAAGTTGGTGATAGAGTTTTATCCAAAATTCACAATGTATGTGATATTTCAATGCTTTAAAAGTACATGTATGATTCGAGCCATGAGTTATCGAAACAACCAATTTAGTTGAAAGAAGACTTAACTTACAAAGAGCAGCTAATAGAGATACTAGAGGGGAAACATCAAGTCTTACGTTATAAAATCATTCCTCTAGTAAAAGTGTTATAGAAGAATCACACAAAGAAGAGGCTACTTGGGAATACGATAACTTAATGCGAGCTCAATATCCCCACCTGTTCTCATTAGATGTGTAAATTTTGAGGATTAAATTTTTTATAAGTGCAAAGGATTGTAACATATACACTCTATTTTTTCAATTAAGTACATTATTTTACTTTTCCTCTTTAATTTAATTTTTTTTCAAATCCTTTGAATTATTATAACTATTATGAGCAAATTTGACGTGACTCAATTAGCAAACATGAATATTTATATATTAAATTTGACATGTTTAATAAATCCTTCATGTTTGAAGTAATTTAAACTTTTTACGAGACGAAATGTGAGAACTCGAAAGTGATTTGATGGTCGTGTTGTAATAATTTAATGCAACACTTGAGTCGACATTGGCTTAACTTATATTAAGATTAAAAAAATCAGTTTCTATATACGGGGCGAAGAGAGAGAGAGAAAGAGAAAATCAAACTGGGTCACCCGAACCTGACCGAAACCTGACCCAACCTAAAACCCAACCTGACCTGAAACCCGACATGCCGCTTGTTTCATTTTCTGGCCACTATACCGATATCAAAGCACACCTATTGGAAGCTCTTGAGTCAACCATTACTTCTGCACTGTTCACACCACCCATAAAAGGCCATAATGCCACCGATCAAGCCCCCATAAGCTGAGAAGAATGCCACCTAAATTACCACTGATTCCACTAGAGTTAGGCCATTCCATTGGCTGGGATTTGTTCCTTACATTGCTATCTTCCGACCATCTATAGTTGTTAGAGGAGTCGTTTTCTCTATTACCATGTGTCAGATCTCCTCACCGCTTCTATAAGACTCAACTCAGCTAGAATTGTCTAATCCAAGCTTCCAAATCACCGTTGGTTGGATTTTGGTCACTGTTGACTGGTGATGGCGTTTCATTAATTTCATATTACAAGGGTAATTTTGTAAATTCTGACCTTATGGATATATTTAGTAATTTCTGAAATTGAGGATGATTTTGATAATTTATCATTTTGAGATGTTAAGGGTAATTTGATAATTTATGATTTCTAGATTATTTTACTAATTTTATGGTCATGAGAATTATGTATTGCAGATAAATGTCGTTTCGAGCTATATTGCATATTGTCAGTTGTATTTTCACATTTACGAAAAGATATTATGTCGTTTCCTTGATTTAAGAGGAACCACGACTGAGAACCAAGCTATAAACTTATTTTTATAGCTTATTATAATAGAAAAGCATGTTTGTGAAGAAAGTATTTTAAATGTTGGGATTTAATGATTTTCTAAATGGATTTTATTCATATACTGATGTATTATTAAAAAGTGTATGGTCGATGGTTTTCCATATCGACTTTGAATAAAGCATGATTGTATTTTAAGGTAAAGAAAAGTATATTTAAAAATGTTAAAGAAAAGGAAAGAACATTTAAAGAATGATTAAAATGCGTATGAATATGAGTATAAAAGTTTGGTATAAAAAGTATGAGACAAATACTCTTCTGAACACACATAAAGGCTTTGGGCCGTATGTTTTGGTGTTTTTACCTTTTGGGGGCTTTTGCATTAGTATGATGATAAAGAGATACAGCTACTAAGATGCAGATGCTATAAAAGCTTTTGGGGCCAGTCTGAGTGCATACAAAGGCTTTGTGCCATGTACTTTAGCGCATTTTGTCCTTTAGGGACTAAATTATGCATGCACAAAATATAATGAGATATATGAGATAACTCATATAGCTCCGAGCACAAGAATACCTACATAGTACATCATTACACCGACCATAGAGGTTCGGGTATGAGATATATAAGATGGCACTTCCCTGGTCTATTCATGTAGCTCTGGACACGACAGTACCCAAATAGTACGTCATTACACTGTCTGTAAAGGTCCGAATATGACGAGATTATTTCCCTAGATACTTGTTTGGCAATAGTTTCATAATTCAGTATTTTATATTATGAAGTGCTATGATTTCCTTGATTTTATGTGGTATTGTGTATTATTTTTATGTCAGTGCATGATTTAAGACTTAATTAAGTTATTTAAGTTCCTTTGATAATTTAATGGAATTATTTAGTGAAAAGATTAATATATTTTAAGAAATTTTATCTTCAAAAATAACTATCCCCCTCACTAAGCCCACCCCATTTTATTACCATCCCTCCCCCTCCCCCCTCCAACAGGAGATTTGCGAGAACAACAATCAATCCAACAACAATATTTATTTTGAAATTATGATCACGTGATGGTGCTAGGAATCATAGATGGTTTTGTTGTGATATTTCAAATTGTATAATTTTGTTATATTTTGGTGATTGAGGATAATATAACATATTTGACATTGAATGTTTGGTTGATATTTGGTATATTGATTGTGGAGATTGGTTGTTGAAGTTGGTTGAATATTGAATTATTTTGGGATTGTTTATTTTATAAGTATGTAGGTTGGGAATGTTATATTTATAAAGGAGACTCGATCTACTAAATTTTTAATAGAATTCTCATTAATAAATTTTATATTAGTCCAGTTAGAAATAGTAGACAGACTCGCCACATGGAGTTCAGGCCGGGTATTAGAGTTAGTGTTCTCATTGCCATTGACACCACCGTAGGACCCAAACTGGGGTCCAGCCATATTGATGTCGGATTGACCTCGAGATGCATTGGCTGGCTGGGCCATTGTAAACAAAGGAAATAGGGAGCTTGGGATTTTTCTTTAGGTCTGTATTTTGTTTACCTGGTGATCAAATTGAGTTTGAAAATATATATATAGGCAACGTGGAAGTGGGATTCCCTCACTTTAGTTATGTCATCTTTTGATTTGATTCTGCATTTGGATAATGATGGTCACTTATTCGAAGCTATCATTAAGTTGATTCTGCAATTGGATAATGATAGTTACTTATTCGAAGCTATCATTAATTTGATCGACTGTGTTATGAAAATTTCTTCCAAGTTTTGATTCTGATACTGAAAAATAAATAAGTAATTATTCTTTCCTTACTGTAATTAGATAATCGATTCAATTCAGCAATAAATCAGAATTTTAGTCTCTTTCAACCAATGTTATCTTGCCTCTGATCACAATATTTTGGGTAGATACTTGATAGTTGATACCATCGCACAAGCCTCAAGTATACTGGAGTGATTGAGGTCTTGACTACTGACAAGTGAAGGAGCCAAAATTCCTTTGAAAACCTGGAAGTCACGAATCTCTCCTTTTTCTTCAAGCTTCTAAACCTTCAAAAGTCGGCACCCTCAACATACGCTCGGCGCTCAAATCAGCGTTTGGTTGATCAGAAAATAGAGAAAACTCAAAGAAAAGTGTAGTTTTGAGTCCAGAGAGTCTTGTCTCACCATATTCATGAGACAGAGGCTGTTATTTCCTTTCTGAAAATTCATCTCTTAATTCCTTTTAGTTAATTCAAGGCCTCTGTTTATATGCACTTTCAACTGGAGGGAGATTAAATCTCTGGATCCAATCTCAGGCGTTCTTTATTTTTTGGATTGATATAGTCTTTTCCACTTGTTTATTAACTGACTTACAAGCCTCGTTTACTGAGGATTCTTTATCTGTCTTACTGTACAATTTTGTAATGTCTTTACTGTCTTTTACTAACACAGCACATTGTAAGTGGCAAAATATTATGGCACTTACAAGAAGAATATTCCACATTGGCTAAGAACTTCTGGAGTAAAAATATAAACTTGAAACAACTTTCAACTCTCAAGCTTTTGACGATGGAAAGGATCCAAATTTATCCATATTTCTTATCAAGGTTTGGTACGTTCTACAGCTCATTTGATCTCTAAATAATGTGTATAATGGAACTGGTTCTATTTTTTTTTTTTTTAATGATCCCGAATTTTACACTTTGGCAATACAAAAAATAGGTGCTAAGCTTGGAAAGTTAGATGCAAATAATGTCCTAGTAGTTCCTGTTCGTTGATGATGATGAAGGTTAGAAATCAATAAATGTTTATTGACAAACAATGTATCTTTCCAAAGTTTCAATATTTCTTTCCAGGAAATTAATTTGTCCACTCTTCTGTTCTTCGATGATGATGAAAATTTATAAATGATATGTGTTAGTGGAATAAAAGACCAATTATGCAAAATTTTAAAGCTTTCAATTCTAAAATATGAGTTTATGAGGAGCAAATTACTTTTGAGATTATGGTATAACAATTAATTTTGATAATTATGATTAACAAATGGAGATTGCCTTGCCATACATTAATCGCTCCCTCAAACGGGCATAATTTAATTTTATTCTTTTAAGAATACGACTTATATTTTAAAACTTCAATTCTAAAATATGAGTTTACAGAGAAGAATTTTACTTACTTGATTATGGTTGCAACAATTAATTTTTTAATTATGATTAACAGATGGAGATTGCCTTACCAAACTTTTAAAATCTCTCCCTCTAACGGGTTTAATTTAATTTTATTCTTTTAAGAATGCGATTTATAACAAGAATCATCTGATCACAGTCATTAGTTTATGGTAGCTAATTTCTCTTTAATTGCTATTTTAACCAGTTAAATAAGCATATAAACTATGATCATAAACATTAAAATTATAGAGATTGCAATTAAAATAAGAAGGCAGAAAAAATAGCACAAACATAATAGATTCATAAACACACAGTACAGAGGATTACATATATCCATGTCTTGCATGGACTCTTTTACTTGTTATTTTATTTATATATGTTATCTGTGCTGCATAGCGTCATGTGATTTCTCCTTCTGCAAATACCAAACAGAAATATGAGAAAAAATGCAACAATGATAAACAATTAAAATAGAATTTGGCTTAATTGAAAAATTTCATGTGATTTCTCCTTCTGCCAACACCGAACAGAAATATGAGAAAAAATGTAACAATGATAAAAAATTAAAATAGAATTTGTCTTAATTGAAAAATTAAACGCTTGCCATATGATCACTCGTCGTCACGCCAAGTATTCTTCACAGTAGAGACATGCTGATCGCCATGGTAGTTAGTCTTAGAAGTAGGGCCAGAGCTGGTATTCAGCAGGCTGACGTTTGTGCCTGAGAAGAAAGTAAGTCCTCCGTAGCTGGACTTAGAGGATTGCTGCTCCGTATTGCCGAGGGCATTGCCGTAGTACGGAAACGGGTTTGCAGTGGGTACGACGTCGGATGGAATTGGAAATTCATTGCCATTTCTATTACGCTGGGCCATTGCAATCAAGGAAATAAGGAGCTTAATCAGTCTATTTTTGTTTGCCTAGTGATCAAATTGAGTTTGGAAACACACACGCATATATATATAGGCAACGTGCAAGTGGGATTCCTTCGTTTAATTAAATTGAATGATCATTGAATAAGCTAGGAGTGGGCAAGCATAATCTAATCCAATGGATCTTATCCAAACTAATCCAAATTTGACAGGTTGAGTAGGTTTTGTAGATCAATTAATAATTAGATTGAGTTTGATTAATTATTATGAACCCGTTTAACTCAATCCAATTCCTCTGCATAAATAATAATGATAATAATAATATGTCTATTTACTATTACAGAACATGCATATTTAGAAACTCATTGTTAAAATTTTCTAAATTTTAACTTTTAAGATAATTAATTTTTTAGTTTTTTTTTATTGAACTCTAGATAATGCATGGATTTTTCATGCCAAAATATATTCTATTTATTTTTAATAAGTTTCATTTAAGTTTTATGTTTTTTTGTTATTTCATTTTTAATTTTAATTTAACTTTCAACTCAATCCAACTTAATTATTTAAGAATTGGACTGAATTAAGTTGAACATATTTATTTAGTTTAATTGAATTAATTTTATTTAACTCATTAAATTAAATTTTCACAATTTCTATCCAACTCAATAGGATAATGATAGTCACTTGTTCAAAGCTAGCCTTCACTTATTCGAAGCTATCCTTTGATCGAAAATGTCATGATAATTTCTTAGAATGTACACGTACGTGTCACGCAAGTTTTGATTCTGATTCTGAAAAATAAATAAATAAAATAATTGGTCTTTCGTCACTGAGAGTAATGGATTCAAGCGTAAGCCGTGAATCAACATTTGAAGAAGTCTCTTTCAACCAATATTATATTCCCTTTGATCACCAAGTTTTGAGTAGATACATGATATGGGAGCTCGAAGCTCAAGCGGATACTGAAGTGATTGTGGGCTTGATTTATATATATATATATATATATATATATTAGTACAATAATAAATAATTTATTTAAAAAATATAATATTATGTTTAATATTATAATAAATGAATTAAAATTCTCTCATGACCTAAATTCTTCTGAGTTTTTAAACATATTCAGTCATGTACCCTTCAGTGGTAGTATATAGGTAAGATTTAAACTTTTTTTTTTAACTTACCACCAATTACCATTTAAATTTTTACTTAAATCATAAGTGAATCAAGATCCATAATGAACATGCATATATTTCCTTTACAAAAATTTATTTATTTATTTTGTAGTAAATAATGTATATTTTTAACTAAGGGTTTTCAGTAAACTTTTAACAATTCATTCCGATTACAAAATAAAATAAATGCACTAATGGAAATACCATTGATTCTTATTCCAATTCCAATTTAAATTTTTAAAGCTTAAGTAAACAATATATTATGATTATTGTTTTTCATTCCAACTCAAGTTTATTTCGATTCAAAATTATTAAAGTCGCTATAAATATTTATTAACAAAGAATACAATTAGGTTCGCATTCCAATAGTTCTTTATTGTTCGCATTTAATTGTACACCTAGTTTTAACTTTTAATTATGTTCAAATCGCAAAGAGCCGAAACCAAAGTTGTTCGTTCCTCTAGGAACAACATTATAAATTTAAAATAATGATCACCTCTAACATTTTCGTAGTCAATCAAAGCATCCAAATCAACTCCACATTGATCCATAACAGACCAATTCATGTTTTCATTACTTGGTAAGGGAATCATAAGCTCCATCAATAACAAACGATGTAGTTTTTGTTGCTTCTAATTATGTGGCTAATCTACGTTACATGATAATGCACCTTTAACAATTACCATATATATATTTCTTTTCAATCTTCGGAATCGAAGTTTTCAACAGATTTATGGAAAAAAAAAAGGAGAAGAAAGTAACATAAATCAGAGTTTTGAATTTGAAATGAATAAAACAATCATGATGTTTTTAGACCGAATCCTTTTTTTTCCATTTTTTGGACGGGGTTTTTAGACCGAATCTAAATGAATTATTTTCAAACTTTGTCACACTTTTTGCTTTCATTAGGCAAGTCTAGAGTCTTCAGTAGTAGCATATTTATTCATTCAAACTCCCCAATATTTCATTTGATCTAATCCCATTACAAGTTTCAATCTTAAAATTAACTCTAGGTTAGAAATGGAAAATTCTATGATGCCTTCATTAATCTTACGGCATTAATGCCGTAATAAAAAATAATTTGATAAATTACACATGAGACTGATAAATAAAAAATAAAACAAGTAAATTAATATAACAATGGTAAATTAGTGTCTTAAAATTATAAAAAAATAAACACTTGTTAAAATAACATAAAACTTATAAATTAGTATTATACTTTAATTTAAAAATATTTTATTCATTTAATTTAATTGAGCAAAGGAAAAAATCATTCACTAATTAAAAACAAAAAAAATTATTGAAAAAAAATACAATAATTTTTATTGATTGGTAATTTAACCATAAATTATATATTCATCCTAGGATATTTATAAACTTTTCTTTTTCAATTTTCTATTATAGTATTTGTTTACTCTATAGGTTAATTAAACAAAATTATTTTTCTTGATGTGGATTAAAACAATATATATATATTACTAGACATATATAAAATATCAATAAAATTATATCTAATTTTTAGATTTTGTATACTTCATATAGTTTCAAACTTTAATTCTTACTTATACTAAAAGATTATTTGGAGTTGTTGTCGAGAAAGTTCTGAATGATGTAAAATTATCTATCTTACAAATAATTTTGAAAAATATGAAAAAACTTTTAAATTTGATTTTGAGAATAAATTTTATCATTAATAAAATTTCACATATATCATTACATGTATTGACCCAAAATTATTATTATTTAATTTAGAATAAAAATAGAAAATAGATAAGGTAATAATTATTATAATTTTTTTTTACATTTGTAATTTCTTTAAATAATTTTTATAATATTTACTTCTTTTACATTCCATTTACAAGTCTTCTGTTTTATTTATATAATTTATGTTTTATTTTACACATAATATTGATTTATAAAAAAATTTTGTTACATCTATAAGTTTTTGTTTTATTTACCAAGAATATATTATTTTATAATTCCTATATTAATTTACATGTTTTACCTTTTGTTTATAAGTTCTATATTTTATTTACTTAATTTATGTTTTATTTTACACTTAATATTGATTTACAAGTTTTATATTATATTGTAAGTTTTTATTTTATTTACTAGTGATATATCAACTTACCACTCCTTTTATCTTTCATTTATAAGTCTTATATTCCACTCACATCATTTTTTTTTATTTCATACTCAATATTGATTTACAAGTTGTATGTTATATCTATAAATTTTTGTTTTATTTAACAATAGTATATCAATTTATCAGTCTTATATTGATTTACTTACTTTACTTTCCGTTTACAAGTTTAACATTCCATTAACACAATTTATGTTTATTTTACACTTAATATTGATTTACAAGTTCTGTGTTACATCTGTAAGTTTTTGTTTTGTTTTCCAACAATTCACTAATTTACCATTTCTATGTTAATTTACTTATTTTACCTTCTATTTATAAATTTTATGTCTCATTTGCTTAATTTATGTTTGATTTTACAATTATTGCTAATATAGAAAATTTTTTGTTATATTTATAAGTTTTTATTTTCTTTACCATTGGTTCACCGATTTACTAATCTTATGTTAATTTACTTATTTTACCTTCCATTTACATCATTTATATTGTATATTATACCTAATGTTGATTTAATATTGATTTGCTTTTCTTTACTTTCCATTTGCATGTCTTATGTTCCATTTACACAATTTATGTTTTATTTTTTATTTAATATTGATTTGCAAGTTTTATGTTACATCTATAAGTTTTTTTTTTAATGCTTACTCATAATACACAAATTTACCACTCTTATATTATTTTACTTATTTTACCTTTTATTTAAAAATATTATGTTCTTTACATAATTTATATTTTTTACACTTAATGTCGATTTACAAGTTTTATGTTAAATTTACATATGTTATGTTTCATTTACATAATTTATTTTAACTACGGTATTGATGTTGTGATTTTTATCACGACACCATAAAATGACCCATTAAATTTATAATAATAAATAAATCTAGGATTGAATAGGATCACTCTTCTCATGTTTTGGTTTTGAATTGATTTTTCCATAGCTACAAAAACACTAGTTGAGTTATAATAAATCACAAACAGTTGGACTTTTGTGTCCATTTATAGAGCAAGATTTTCTTCTTATTATTTAAGCCGGCCATTTCATAATCTTAGAGCTTTAGATCATGGAGGAATTAATATCTAACATATTGGCCAACCTATATGAAACTAATTATAAAAATTGTTTGGGCAATGCCGAGCAGACCCCCTTGAGGATAATCCAGACAGAGCAGAAGACCTAATTGCTAACACAAGGACACCCCTGCTTGGTATCAAAGCTGGTCGAGGTCAAGTGTTCCAAGGCTGGTTGAGCCTTAATCTTCCCATCCTGCTCGGCTAAAAGAGACCCTCGACCACCGAGCCAGACTTGATCGTATTACCGGAAGCACCATGAGCAGAGGCAAACCAAAGCTCGAGTAGAGCAGACCTAAGCATGGCGGCCCCCTCTCCTGACAACTTGTCACGACAATCGATGACTGACAGGCACCCCACGCTATAGGGTTTCATCATTGTTAGCGATGACCGGCGCACGTCTCTATAGTGTCATTATTATACACGGACCTACACGACATCATTATTTGATCACGGGAACCCATGGCTGCCTGACATCCCACGCCCCCAGGTTGTGCCGCAGCAACCCCTAGCTGTCAGAAAGGCACAAGCATAATTAATGTGGGGTTGGCGTTGAAGCAAAGGGGGGCAGGAAAACAAGAGGATAAATACTAGACGAGGGACAAGGTAAAAGGATTTTTTTTTTTATTCTAACTCCAATTAATTTTTATATCTAGATTCTAGTTTTCTCCTCTCTCTGAACCTTCTCATTTTTCTGGTCCCTCTGATTAAGAGGGATTCCAAAAGAATCAACCCGACTACTGACTTGAGGTCAGAGGGTTTTCGCTGGAAAAAATACCCGGCGACTTCTGACACCGTTTCTGTAGATGCAGGTCGGAAGACATCATAGCTCCAATAAACGAAGAAAAGCAGGAATCAACAGGAAATCCTAATAAAACAACCAGCGTGCAGAAGGCAATAGTACCTGTTGGAAGTGAGCAGAAAACTGCATCAACATTTTTGGCGCCGTCTGTGGGGATCAGTTCAAAAACCCAGAATTCCTAATACATTCAAAAAGCGACGTAACGATAAGAGGAAACAACAGAAGAGGGGTAAGCCCAGAAGAATCGGTGATCCTGAGGAAGGTGGCCAATGAGGCTTGAGATAGGGAAATACAAGAAAAGATGGACCGGATGGAAAAACTGATGGAGACATCGACGTCCATCCTATAGGAGCTCAGGGACAGACAGAGAAAAGCAAGCAATGACGTTCCTAAATCTAGCTGCGGGAACATTCCCACTGGGGAAATGTAGGAGATGAAGCCCAGAGGCATAAAGTACAGAACGTTGCTGGACGAGAGGAAAAGAACCTGGAGGAAAGGGAGTCACGAAAGCACTTGCAAGACACGACACCTATTTCCTGTGCAGAGGAGTTGGAGAGCGAGGTGCGCAGGCTAGCACAGGTCATTGAGGACCTTCGGGGCAACGAGAAACCCCTAAGTTGGAGGATAATGTTGGACAACGAGTCCCCACTTTTAGCGAAAATCATAGGCGTCACGATTCTCCGACTTAAAGATTTCAGAGAAAAGCGACCCGCTAGTGCATATAGAACATTTCAACGACATGACCGAAGTACAGGGCTTGACAGCAGCCCAAAGGTGTAGAGCCTTCCCGCTTACTTTGAAGGGCAGAGCAAGAGAATGTTATCGCAAGTTACCGTAGGGGAGTATTTTGAGCTTCGAACAAATGTGTATGGAGTTCGCGGAGCAGTTCCGGGGGCGGTGGCCCTCAAAGATGACATGATGGAATTAGTGGAGATAAAGTAGAAGGACGGGGAGTCTCTCCGAGAATTCGTCAAGAGATACCATTGGGTGGTCTTAGATCTCGAGGTATTCAATCACCAACAGGCATTGAGGAGGTTGAAGGAGGGGGTGAAAATGGGAAGACCCTGGTACAACTTACGAAGCCCCTCGATCCATTCATACTCCGATGCATACGAACAAATGAAGACGGACATAGTCATTGAGGAGAAACAAGCCGCGAAGTTAAGGAGCGAACAGAGCAGCGGAGCGAAACAAAAAGAGAAAGGGGGGCCTGCTCGGGGCTCGTCTACTTCTAGGGCAACAAGGGACCGAGTTGCTCCTTATAACCCCTACCAGAGGGCTCCCCAGCCTTGTGTGGCACCCGCTCCACTTCGCAGGTCCCCAGGTAGGGACCACATGGATTATTAGTAATACAGTGGTAACTCGCCTCACAATCCCCCCGTAAATCGGCTCATGCAGGGCAACGAAAGAGCCAATCGGTCATTGCCTCTACACTCGGAAAACTTTTCCCGGGATAAGGCGGTACAAATGGTTGACCAGAGCCTCGCTTACAGGCAGTACACCCCATTAAAGGTATCACTTAAGGAGATGTTTCCAGTCGTAGAGAAACGAGGGCTATTGTGTTCCTCGACGCTGATGTCCAAGCCAGCAAACAGGAGGGACAAAAACAGGTTCTACAGATTCCACGGCGATCATGGCCACTCGACGTCGCAATGCCGTAACTTAAAAAACCTGGTCGAGGACTTGGTTAGAAATTGATACTTGGACGAGTTTATTGAGGAAGGGCACCCGGTAGTCGAGCAGCAACAAGCAGGGGATGTTCTACTCGCTGTATCCACTGCAAGAGAGGTAGTATTCGACAAGTGCCAATCATATAGACAGAAGAAGATGAAGACGGGGTCTTATACCCCCACGAGGATACCTTGGTTATAAGGGCAAATGTCATCAACACAGAGTTCAACCAGATGTTGGTGGATTCAGGAAGTTCAGTGGACATTCTCTTCAAATTCACCCATGACGATATGGGAATAGCGGATGTGAGGCTCTAGCAGACAAGCACCTCTTTAAAAGGATTCAGTGGAGGAAGGCTAACCCCCTTGGGGATTGTCAACTTGCCAGTGACCATGGGCTCAAAGCCCTTTGAGAGGAACATGATGTTGGATTTCATGGTTGTGGACGAAGCCAGCCCCTACCAGGCAATATTGGGGAGGCCTTTCATGAGGATCAGCTAATCGTGATGTCTACCCACTACCTAGCCCTGAAGTATTGCGTGAATGGAGCAGTAGAAGTTGTCAAGGGGGATTAAAGGGTTGCGAAGAGCTGCTATGCCATAGCGGCAGAGGAAGCGATGCAAGTGACGTCGCTGGGCGCGAGGATTGAGTCTAAGAAGTGGAGGCAAGAGCCCGCCGAAGAATTAGAGGAAATTGTGATAAGGCCAGACGACCAGGAGAAGAAGGTCAGGATCAGCTCGGATATTCGCCTGGACACATGAAGATATGCTTGGAATTGATCCGAAGGTGGCATGCCACAAGTTGGCAATAAAAAGATACGCGAAGCCAGTAAGGCTGAAGAGGAGGTGCACGTCAACCAGGAGAGGTATGAGGCCATGAATAGTGAGGTGGAGAAGCTATTGAAGGCAAGATTCATAAGGGAAGTCAAGGGTTTAGGGTTTAGGGTTTAGGGTTTAGAGTTTGGATCTCAAACGTGGTACTAGTGAAGAAGGCGAGTGGGAGATGGAGAATATAAGTAGACTTCATCGATTTGAACAAAGTCTGTCCAAAGGACAGCTTCCTATTGCCAAAGATAGACCACCTGGTTGACTCCACAGCAGGACACGGTCTGCTCAACTTCATAGATGCCTTCTCAGGTTACAACTAAATTCCCATTTATGAGCCGGACGAGGAGTGCACGGCCTTCATCACCAACTAGGTTCTACTTTACTATAAGGTCATGCCTTTCGGCCTGAAGAACGCAGGGGAAACATACCAGAGACTGGTGAACAAGATTTTCAAGCCACTGATCGGGCACACGATGGAAGTTTATGTGGAAGACATGATCACCAAATCCAAGGACGTAGAAGAACATGTGAGGCATCTAGAAGAAACCTTCGCGCTCTTATGGTAACATCGGATGAAGCTTAATCCTGAGAAGTGTGCCTTTGGAATGGGTTCTGGAAAATTCCTGGGTTTCATGGTTAGTAAAAGAGGAATTTAGGCCAACCCGGAGAAGATAAGAGCGATAATAGACATGAAGTCCCTAAACACTCTCAAGGAAATACAGAGCCTTACGTGTAAGCTGGCATCCCTCAACAGGTTCATCTCTCATGCAATAGACAAATACCATGTCTTCTTTTAGGAGATGAGAAAAGGGAAAAAGACGAAGTGGACATCAGAGTGTGAAGCGGTATTTCAGCAGCTGAAGGAATACTTGCTGAAAGCCCCGTTACTATCAACACCACGAGCAGAAGAAATTCTATACTTGTATTTAGCGGTGTCACAATGGGCAACGAGCTCGGTCCTAATAAGGGAAGAGTCAGGGGTACAACACCTCGTATATTATACGAGCAGAGCTTTGTTGGAGGCGGAGACTTTGTATCCATCAGTGGAGAACTGGGCACTCGCACTGGTAACAGCAGCTCAGAAATTGAGGCCTTATTTCCAAGTACACTCGATAGCGGTCTTGATGAACCAGCCACTTAGACAGATCTTACATAAGCTAGAGACTTCGGCCGACTGCTAAAGCTTAGCGAGTTTGACATCAGCTACCAGCCTTGAACAACAATTAGAGCATAAGCCCTGGCAGACTTTGTGGTTGAGTGTACAGAGTCAGACAAGGGAGCGGACAACGAGCGAGTAGCAGGCTCCCCTACTCCAGGTAAGGTATGGATGGTGACAGTGGATGGGTCATGTGGAGATCAAGGAGCGGGACCAGGAGTAATGCTTCTCAACCCTAAAGGGGTGGAAGTACAATATGCCGTAAAGCTCGAGTTTAAGGCCACCAATAACCAGGCTGAGTATGAGGCTGTAATTGCAGGACTGAAGCTCGCATTAGTAGTGAAAGTGGAGGAAGTGAAGGTCCGGACAGATTCTCAGCTGGTGGCAAACTACCTCAACGAAAGCTTCCAGGCAAAAGGTGAGAAGATGGAGGCTTACCTTCGAAAGGTAAGACAGTTAATTAGGAATTTTCGAGTAGTAGAGGTGGAACAGATTGCAAGGGGAGAAAACTTTTGGGCGGATATGATAGCACGGATGGCCATGTATCTGACCCCAGGATGCCCAGGTCCATTCCAGTGGAGATCAGGACCTACTCAAGTATCGAGCAGCATGACGAGGTGATGAGCTTATCCTCAAGCAGCACCTGGATGGATCCTATTATCTCTTATCTCAAGGAAGGGACATTTCTTGCCTACAAGAAGTAGGTGAGGAAGCTGAGATGCCAAGCAGCGAGGTACACACTGATCGTTGGGGTTTTGTACAGATGAGGATACACCCTGCCACTGCTACGCTGTTTGGACAAGGAAGAAGACGACTATGTCCTCAGAGAAATACACGAAGGGATTTACGGAAACCATTCTGGCGCAAGATCTCTAGCCTTTAAAGCCTTAAGGCAAGGATATTTCTAGCCTCGGATGCACCAGGACGCACAAGAAAAGACCAAGAGCTGCAAGAATTGCCAAAGCTTCGCCAACCACATAGCTCAACCGCCCGAGAACCTCACAGTAATGAACTCACCATGGCCATTTGCTCTATGGGGAATTGACCTGATCGGACCACTGCCGAAAGGGAGAGCATCTGTAATAAATGCCGTGGTGGCAATAGATTATTTAAGCAGCATTATAAAAAGTAAAACCACAGAATTTATTTGGAGAAATGTGATTTGCAGGTACGGGATCCCCCACGCACTGGTCATAGATAACGGGAGGCAGTTCGATAACAACAAGTTCAGACACTTCTGCAAAATATGGGGATAGAACTGAAGTTCAGCTCGCCATCACACCCACAGGTAAATGGGCAAGTGGAGGCCGCAAACAAAACCATAAAGCGTCTCCTGAAGACTAGATTGGTTGAGCAGAAGGGAGCTTGGGTCGACGAGCTGCCTAGTGTGTTGTGGGCTTATAGGACCACACACAAAACCGCCACGGGAGAGACACCATTTTCCTTGGCATCCGGGCATGAAGCAGTGATCCCAGTAGAGATAGGGATGGGCACACATCGGACGGAGCACTTCGATGAGGAGCAAAACGATGAGCAGATGTGTGCAAATTTGGATCTGCTGGAGGAAAAAAGGGAAATGTCATCAATAATGATGGCAGAATACTAGCACAGGGTACATAGAAGAGTAAACCAGAGCACTAAAGATCCCAAGCAAGGGGTGTTGCGCCCGAACTGGGAAGGTCCTTACAGGGTCTCGCAAGTAGCCGGTCTGGGAGTATATAGGCTAACTTATCCAGATGGACAAGAAGTTAAAAGGCCATGGAATGCGCAACATCTCGTGAAGTATTTCTAGTAAGTTCCCTTGTATTACGAGCATTAGTGTTCAGTTTTCTCCACATTAGAAATGTGTAAAATCTTGTACATGAATAAAAACAAGAAAAATACTTCCAAAATTAATCAATCACATGTGAGCAGATTAAAGCTTAAGAAAATGAATAAAAGCTAGAGTCATAAGTCTCAAACCCTAAATTTAAGGCGAGACGAATTGCCTAGCATAAGCAAAGTGAAGGCTCGAGCAAGATAAGCTCACGAATAAAAGCTAGAGCTGTAAGTCTCACTAAACGCGAGACAAAGTGCCTAGCATAAGCCAAGTGAAGGCTCGAGCAAGATAAGCTAACAAAGAAATGCAAAGGCCGTAAGTCTCAAAGCCTAACTTAAAGCGAGACGGTGCCAAGCATAGGCCAGAAAGGCTCGAGCAGGATAAGCTCATGAAAAAATGCAAAGGCCGTAAGTCTCAAAGCTTAATTTAAGGCAAGACGATGCCTAGCATAAGCCAAGTAAAGGCTCGAGCAAGATAAACTCGTGAATAAAAGCTAGAGCCGTAAGTCTCAAAGCCTAAACTTAAGGTGAGACGAAGTGCCTAGCATAATCCAAGTGAAGGCTCAAGCAAGATAAGCTCACGAGGAAATGTAAAGGCCGTAAGCCTCAAAGCCTAACTTAAGGCGAGACGGTGCCAAGCATAACTCAGAAAGGCTTGAGCAGGATAAGCTCACGGAGAAATGCAAAGGCCGTAAGTCTCAAAAGCCTAGTCTAAGGCGAGACAGTGCCAAGCATGAACCAAGGATGTCTTTAGCAGGATAAGCACGTCAAAGAAAGGTACTACAGCCTCAGGTCTTAAAGCTCATTTGGGTCAAGGTAAAACAACCAAAATTCATAAGGGGTTAGTCCAGTTGATCTTATTTTGGCAAGACAAGCAGAGTAAACCATAGTCACAATTGTATGGGAAAGGCTTAGAGCTTGTTAGAAATTTACCCTACAGAGAACTTTGGAACAGATTAAAAGCACAAAGGCAAAGTAAGAAATATATGTTTTTTATTTCATTGCCAAAGTTACAAGTATAAAAAAAAATAGGAGTACAGCAAAGCCAATCAGGGGGCTTGGACAGTCGGGCTAGCGGTTGAAGGAGCATCTTGAGCTTCAGCCGTGGGAGGAGCAGCATCCCCAGACCTGCATCCACTTCCCCCTAAGCAGAGGGATCCCTTGGTTCCTGAGTCTGGGCATCCTGCCCGTTCATGTAAGCATCCACACCCGCCTCAAGCTTGGACATATCCAGCTCATGGTATTCCTTGCCCAAGATGGACATGATGAACTCATAGCTGATGGTCACCCCTTTATTGTACTCCTCCGCGAGCTGACTTTCCAGGAAGTCCACCTTATGCTGAAGACGAGAAGTCTCTGCCTCCATGGTCCTCGCAAAAGCAGACCTCTGTATATCAAGGTCTTTCTGGGCATTCACAAGCTCATCCCAGACCATGGACAACTCCCTTTCGAGCTAGAGTGCCTTAGACTCGGCCAAAGTTGCCTTCTCCTCAAAGGTAGAATTCTCAGCACGAAGCTTGGCCGCTTCCTCCTCTTTCTGCTTGAGCGTCTGCCTCAAGCCCTGATCTTCCTCTCAAAATCTCTGACATAGGGGTCGGTAAAATCGGGCTGCTGCTCATGAGAGCGTCCTGATCTGGATCTGGCTGGGACGGCAGCTCTCAGACCCCTCTGGGGAGCTTCTTCGGCTGCTCGCTCACTCTTCCGAGCAGGAGGAATAGCCCTGATTGGTGAGGTAATGAGGTCAAATCTGGACCTCTTGGCTTGAGCAGAGGAGCTGCTCGGTCTCTCCACCGTGCTCGAGGGCCTTTCAATCGAGAGAGGATGCCACTCATTTCTTCCCCAAAAGCAAGGCCGAACTCGACAAGGCTATGATGGGTCAGTAACTCGTTGCACGAGCTCGCATTGTCCAAGGCTATATTAACACGCGACTATAACTCCTCCCCTACCCGGTAGGACACACTCCAAGAGACTGCAAAAAAAGACCAAAAAAAATAATAAAATAAAGTAAGCAGAAATATCAAAGCATAAAATATGATGAGCAGCAGACGACCTGGGGTACAAAAGCGAGAAGGATTTTGAGGAATCTCATCGGTGGCAGAGGCTGCTCGCCCCCAATTCCCTCCAGTAAAGAAGAAATTTCCCTTCCAGATACCACCAGAGGTAGGGAGGTCAATAATGGGTTTCTTGCCTTTCAAGCTAAAGTGAGGTAGTACCAGCCTGCGTCCTTTGGCCTGCTCTTCAACTGGTAGAGATGCTTTATTTCATCTACCGTCGGCTCGCCCAAATTATACCACCTCCACAAGACGTAAAGCCTCGAAAGAACCCTCTACTAGTTCAGGTTCAGCTGTCTCAGTGCCAATTACAACTGGGATAGGACAGGGCAAAATAGGGTTGTATGGGCAACCTCATGCCCCACTTAAAAAAATCTAGATAGATGGTGACATACCCTTGAGGAGGATGGCTAGGGATGTTATTTTTGCCAAGGAGACACAGATCAACACTGGCAGGGATATGGTACATAGCCCTAAGTCAATCTAAATCTTAGTGTGAGGTTTCACAGCTCATGTTATCTATGTCAAAGAACTCGGCCTCTGACCTTTGGTCGGCCCTTTGCCTCTGTAGCGGTCGGGTTTCCCCTACGGCCTCAACCTCTTCAAGACTCCGGTCTCTCACCGGAGCCCCCCTACTGGCCTCGGAGTCACTCGAAGAAGATGATTCTTCAGGGGACATCCAGCGGGGTTGCTGAGTGGCTGACATTTTTTCCCTAGAGACACAGTCTACCATGTGGGAAACGAAACCCAAAAAAATAAAAAGAACGAGAACAAGGAGAAGAAGTCAAAGAACTTATACCTGATACTGATCTGAAGAAAGCAGGTGACAGTGACGGCAACAAAGAAGATGAATTTCATTGATCGGCGGTAGTTTTTAGTTCAAAGCAAAAAATGAAAATGAAAGGGGCACAATAGTAAAACTAAGGGTTTATAAAGGGGAAGGCAAGTCATGCTAACAAACAGCACGTTACTTAAGTGGACGCGACTGTTCAAGTAACCGCCTCTTTAAAATTCAAACAAGCGGTCCAGATCAGCCAACGCATCTCGTATTAAATGTGAAGTGACAGAAAAGGCGGACAGCTCAGTTTGAGAAAGTAGAAAAGGGGGAACCCACTCAAACAAGAAGTTTCCACTCTTATCTCACTTCACTCTCAAGATTAGAAACTGAGGGACTGGTATTTGAGCAAATGCCAAGCAGACCCCCTCGAGGACAATCCAGTCAGAGTAGAAGACCTAATCGCTAGTACGAAGACACCCCTGCTCGGTGTCAAAGCTGGTCGAGGTCAAGTGTTCCAAACTTGGTCGTATTACGTGAAGCAATATGAACAGAGGGAAACCAAAGCTCGAGCAGAGCAAACCTAAGCATGGCGGCACCCTCTCCCGACAACTTGTCACGATAATCAATGACTGATAGGCACTCCACGCCGTAGGGTTTCATCACTGTTACCGATGACTGGCGCACGTCTCCACAGTGTCGTCATTATACACGGACCTACACAGCATCATCATTTGATCATGGGAACCCATGGCCGCCTGACATCCCACGCCCCCAAATTATGCTGCAGTAACCCCTAGTTGTCAGAAAGGCATAGGCGCAATTACTACGGGGGTTGGTGTCCAAGCAAAGGGGGGCGGGAAAACAGGGGGATAAGTATTAGACGAGGGACAAGGTAAAAGGGTTTTTTTTATTCCAACTCCAATTAATTTTTCTATTCAGATTCTAGTTTTTTCCTCTCTCCAAACTTTCTCCTTTTTTTGATCCCTCTGATTAAGAGGGATTCCAAACGAATCAACCCGACTACTGACTTGAGCGTCGAAGGGTTTTTATTGGAAAAAACATCCGGTGACCCCTGACACCATTTTTGTGGATGCAGGTCGGAAGACATCACCGTTCCAGTAAACAGAGAAAGGCAGGAACCAACAGGAAATCCTGCTCGAACAACCAGCGAGCAAAAGGCAACAGTACCGATTGGAAGCGAGCAGAAAATTGCATGAACAAAAACAACAATAAACTTTGCAGTAAAAATAAGAAGATCACAATTTAGAATCCAAAATTTATTTTGAGTAATTAAACACAAACACACAATGCATGAGTCGAACCCAAGAGTTAAGTCTTGGTAAGACTACCCCCAAATCAGCAGAGCTAGGCTTTGGTCTCAAAAAGCAAGCTTGAAATCGTAAGTCTCTCCTTAATCTCTCTTTTTCTTGCTCTTTTTTTTTTTTTTTTTTGATCCCTTTAGAAGTAATCTTGAGAGAATTTTCATTATACTTGGAATCAAATATAACTAAGAGTAATTGAAAGAATTAAGTTTCTAAGAACTTTTAATGTCTTAAACTCACAATTTTAGATGATTTAAAGTATGTATAATAAATTCTATTTACAGACTACTCATGATTGTTCATCAAACCTTTTATATGTACATGACCCTTGAGTGATGAGGGAATTCTTGTCTTTTGAGGATTAATATGTCTCTTAGTGAAATAGTTATTGATCTAAACTTTATTAACTTAATTTAAGGGATACATCCCTTACGAATAAGTATGTCCACAACATGTTATATATATCTATATATATATATATATATATATATATATATATATATATATATATATATATATAATTTAAAACATACACCTTTATATTTATGCTTTAAAAGTAAATAAATGCTTTAAATAAATTATTACAGAACTTTAAATGCTTTAAATGCTTTATATTAAACTGAAATTGAATGCTTACATTTAGAAATGGAAGCTTAAGAGCATTAAAGAGAATTACAGAAGAAGAAAAGGAAAATCAGAAGATAGGAAAGTTTTCCTCAAAGTCTTCTATTCATTTTCCAAAGAGAGATAGAGAGAGAGAGAGAGAGAGCAAGAGAAAGAGCAAAAATTGTAAAAAGAGAATTCTGAGGAGTCTACAATCTTCCTTCATAATTTATACACAAAACTTTAAACTGTACATTTTAACTGTAGCACATCCTGTAGCAGTGGAATGTACACTGTGGCACGTCCTGTAGCTTTAAAATAGGGAGCTCTTGTTGAGGCTGAGTTAGAGCTCGAGTATACACCATGAGCAGGCTTTGAAACTCAAGCACGAGCAGGCTTTCACTTCGAGCATGAGCAGGCTTGAATCTCGAGCACGAGCAGGCTTGAATCTTCAAGCACGAGCAGGCTTGAGCTTTAAAAGCAATTACAACTAAAAATGTTTTTGTTTGTTTTTTTTTTTACAATAGTACAAACATTACAAAATAAACTTATTTACATGGCTTTATTGAAGATAGGATATCGAAGCAATCATCTTTGTTGTCATCTCCAAGAGAAATGAAAGGCTCTTAATCACCTGACGAGCTAGATTCGTCTGGTGAGCTTGCAACAAAAGGCTGAGACCTTGACTTAAGGAGCTGCTGCATGACTTTAAAATAATCTTCTTCAGTCTTTGCAGAAGCCAGAAGAGATTGAGCTCTAGACTTTTGAGCTTGAAACGTAGCCTGAGCTTTAGATTGCTCAAGATTGGGTTTTAGAAGGCTTTTTGATAAGAGCCAACTCTGAACGATATGTTTAGAGAGTTTTGTTTTCTCATCAAATTTATACCACCATTTTACTTTAAAGGTTCTTTGTAAAACTAGTTGGGCATCTTGAGTGTGGTACTAAAAGTTCCACATCCAAAACCAAGGAAGAAAGAAATTTGTACAGAAACAGAGAAAATGAGGAAACCTCTTCTCAGACTCAAAAAGAATATAATGAGCTTTAAAAAGATTTAAACAATTTGTAGCATTGGGCGTTAAAATATCTGGACAAGGTCCAAAGTAGTTCCACCATTGTTGGAATCAATTTGAAAGGCTTTGAACGATTATTTTTGGATTAAAGAAAAATAACCAGGAATGAGTCTTTTAAGGGTTTTGTAGGAAAAACGTATTAAACCAAGCCTGTTGGTAGTCCCAGTATGAGAAGGACCGACAATGGTTTAAATAAGTTTCAAAACTGGCAGGAAAATTTTAAATTTGTGGAGTAAATCACCCCACTGCTTTGGACTCAGAACCTTTAAAATTATGGCAGTAGAGTATGTCGGCTCAGAATGAGACTCACTAAGAAAGAAGTATTTGAACTTGACAAACTCAGTGTACTCAAGTATTGCTTGATAGTAAGGCTGGAGTTTTGTTAAATCCCATGGTTTGAAAAACCAGCCTTTAAGGAAAAACTCATGGCTTGAGAAAGCTTCTGTTGTGAAACAACAACAATTTGTGAAGAAGAGCTTTCTCCAGGAACAATTTCTTTAGAAGAAAAAGGTTTTATAATTTCTTTAGAAATAGATTTTTCTTTCTCAGGAACTTGAGAAAGAGCTTTAGTTTGAGAAAACTTTGTAAAGCAAGCATAAGTTTAGGAGATTTAGTAATGGATTGCATCCATTCTTTTACCTGTTCCTCAGAAGAGGTGGCTTTATATTGAGCTCCTTGTTTCTCGACCATATCAATCCATGACTTGATTAGCATTGCAGAGGAGAGAAGTTTTTCTTTAGATGGTGTTGAAACCACTTCTTCAGAATCTTTAGTGCATCAAAATATTGAGCAAGGAATTTAGAAATATTGTAGTGTTTAAAAAACACTACAATATTTTATGGTACCTAAATTGAATTATATATATATATATATATATATATATATATATATATATATATATAGTGTGATATGGTCTAGGATCCTAGATATTAAAGTCCAGAATAGTTATTAAACAATACAGTTTAATAGTACAATGCCATTACATTATTCAATCATATGGTGTAATATTTTATGTACACACAGACATATTAAAAATGTTCCAATTATCTGTATGATTAAATTACTTTCTCAAACCTTAATAAAATCAAGGATCTTAGACTAGATCGGGACTAATACATGTATACATGTTCTAATCCAGGACCCTGGATTTGTTAAATTCTGAAAAAGCTATTAAAGCAAACGGTTTAGTAGTGTAATCTTTGTGAAAACTACTAAGCTGTGCAATTTGATAGTATAATGGCATAATGGTATTAAACCACACGGCTTGCTTAATAACTTTCCGAACTTTAATAAAGTCTAAGATCTTAGACTAGATCCGGACTATATATATAAAATGTTGATCATTTTTGTTTTTTTTCCTTGTGTTTTTAGTTTATTATCAAGCTCCTTCTATTCTTCGATGATGATGAAAACTTATAATGACAAGTGTTATGGGAATGATCGTTATCATAAATTAATTTTAATTTATTTAATTGTATTATAAGTATTTGTTATCATAATATTCTCTCAAACTGATTTAAAAGAGAGTGTAACTTATTATGTTTAAAGCAAATTCATGATAATTACAGTCAAATATTACAATAATAATAATAATAATAATAAATAAAAATAAAATAAAGCATGAGACCATTTTATAAATTAAGGTGGTCTTTATCAGTATTTAATCAAATCTTGGCAGATTTCTCATTTCCAAATTAAGGGGGCATATAAGCAACATTCAAACAAATTACTATTTCATTCGTTTGGAAACAATGCCCACCCATACCTTTATTTAATGGTGTGTTTACTTCTCATATTAAAAAATTATAATAAAAAATGAGAATGAATGATAGTGTTTACTTCTTAAAATATAAGTGGGAATAAGAATGAAACATGTATAGCCTATATGTTTTAGGGTTAAGGAATGGGAACTTAATTCTCATTGGGGGTTGGGAATCAAGTTTCCATTCCTTGAACCCCCTCCCATTTTATCCCACTCAATTTCATAATTTTACTTTTTTCCTCAACTAAAATATTATTATATTATATTATATTAATATGTTATTATCATTCTTATTTTTGTAATCATTGTTAATAATAATAATGTTAAAATTATAATAATATTATTTACTAATGTTAACAAGATTAATAACGATGATGATGATAAGAAAAATTATCCACCGACCGCCCATTTTTCCAACTTTTTCAAATATACACATATCTTTTTTTTTTCTTTTTGCAGAGTTCCACAAGAAGTTACATTTTCTACCTATCTACTTAAGTGTGCACACTATTAAGAGAACTAATGAAAAATTGGATAAATGATTTTTTTTGCATCCAAATGTAAAATTATAGTTTTGCCCTAAATAAATGCCAAAAAAAAAAAACAGAAGTCGGGGCTAGCCCAAACCTAATCCCAAACTTAATCCAATAACTAAAAAAGTTACAGCCGGCTGGCTGCGGCTCGGTGGCAGACGGTTGATCTTTGATGCTTGAGCTACTGGTGGCACGATCGTCGATTGAGGTCGAGCTACTAGTGGTGTCGAAAGTGAAGGAGATTGGTGAGAGGTTGGGTACATAGTAAAGATTCATAGCTTGATTTGTATTATTTTTTTCCCCCTTGATTTGCATACAAAATAGGACAAAATGGAGACTTGGGGGAGTAAAGGACTTGGTGCTAGTTATCGACATTGATCTAATAGGGAAAGAAAAATAGCCTTATTAGAAGATGTATGCAAAATTCTCTCCCTATCCAATTCGGTTTTCTGTTTTGGTGTCCTTTTGATTTGATTGTTATAGTTTTAAATTTAAAGTGTAGGATAATAAGCTAAAGGAAGCTTAAACATGGAGAGACCGTGCATAGAGCTTTGGAGAGGGCATTTACGAGGCCCTTGGGAACTCTTCCTCGTCTTCCTCCTTATCTCCCTCCTTATGTTAGTATATATTCACTTCTCTCTTTAATATTATTATCAGCTCTTTCTTTTCCTTCTGTTGAAAACTACTTTATCTTGCAACTCTTTAAGGACAAAAATGAAAAAAACACAGATTAACCAAATGCTTAACTTTGAGAAATTTTTATACTGCATTTATGATTTAATATAAATTATGGATAATGTTTGATTACCATCATCTTGTTGTAGACACTAGAGTGACTTTGTAATATCCCACCCCACCACTTTGACCATTTTGACTTGGCTACATATATTGAGGAGAGAGTGAGAGAGAAAGAGGAAGAAAAATATAAAGAGAGAGAGAGAGAAACGGAACAGGGCCAGTCGAAACAGGTTAACCCGGACCTGAGAGCTCGCCCCGACCACCATTTTTTATTCTAGCAACTTCACCAACCTAACCGTTGTTGTCATTGAAAAGTGGCCATAGGCCGTCATACGAAGCTCGAAAGTTCGTGGTAATGCTGCCTCCAATTGGCGCTGTTTATGCCGAGTTTGTGACATGCCATCACTTGTGTTTTATCCTTACGGCTGCCACTTCAATTTTCAACCACCCACATGCATTAGAAGCTACCGATATGGTTGTAAATAGCCAGTGGAGTTCTGATGGCTGCCGAGCATGATCCCTTGCTATGCCCGTGCGTCGAAGCCCACTGCCGCCACCATAGGATTCAAAACAGGATGAAGCTTCTATCCTGACCTTCCCGATCACCATAACATGAATTCCTGTCACAGTTGGTCGATGAGGGTATTTTGGTAATTTTAAGACTTTGAGGGTAATTTCATAATTTCTGACTTTGTGGATGTTTTGGTAATTTCAAAACTAATGGATAACTTGGTAATTTATGATTTCGAGGGTATTTGTGTAATTTATGACTTTAAATTGAAATCATTTAATGTTAAGTTTAGAAAATGTTTAAAACGAGAATTTGAGGATATTAGAATTTATAATTATGACTTGATTTTATCTTATGATGTTTTCGTATTGATTTAGACCGATGACATCAATACACTTTGTTATTTCGATGATATCGTGATGTAAGTAAATTAAATTTCTAAATGAATCACAATAAACAATATGTTTATGTTTGACATGTTTGAAAAGCTTAATTTGATATGTACGGACATGTGTTTATATGTTTTTCTCATGTGCTGTTATGTGTTAAGCGTGATGATGTACATAGGCATATGTACGTGTGAAAGTTTCATTAGCATAAATATGAAAAATGCATTATGTTTTCTAAGAAATGAGAAAGTGGCTTTTGTCAAAACTAATTTTGAAGAAAGAAAGTTAGTTTTACAATTTTTGTTAGATGCTTAAACTTGTTACTCGCTTAGTATAATGCCTTTATTGATTATGTTATAATATATAATTTCTTAGAACGTACTTGTACGTGTCTCACAAGTTTTGATTCTCATTCTGAAAAATAAATAAATAAATAAAGTAATTGTTCTTTCTTCAAGAGTAATGGGTTCGAGCGTAAGCCACGAATCAATATTTGAAGTCACCTTCAACCAATATAACATTGCTTATGATCACCAAGTTTTTGGGTAGATACATGATATTAGAGCTCTAAAGATTTCTGTCATGTATTTTTTAAATGTATGTTAGAACCAGAATCTTAAAAAGAACACATATGTTAGAACCAGAATCTGATGATGGTAATAAAAATGATCAAAGCCTTGAAAACATCGAGTCTGTACCCGATGATTTTCTATTTGTTCTAAAGCAAATTATGACAAGAAAATATTTAATCAAAATCACTTTGATCTTTTCAAAAGACTTTGAGATTGACACCATTGCCCTTTTTGACACTGGTGCTGATTTGAATTGTATCAAAAAAGATATTGTCCCAAAATGTTTTCATAAGAAAACAAATGAGAGACTATCGGCAGCAAACAATTCGAAACTAAAAATCAAATCTAAAGTTGATGCCTCTGTTTATAATGGTGGTTTTAAATTCAAAACTTCATTCCTACTGACAAATGATATATATCATGTTGTCATTCTAGGAACACCATTTATAAACTTTATTACTCCTTATATTGTCAATTATGATAGTATATCATTCAAAGCCAAGAGTAAAGAACTTGTTTTCCCTTCTATTAAAAAGCCTAAGACAAGGAATTTAAATATTATTAAAGTATGTTCGGTTTATCAGAACCACATTGGTACCCTCCTTAAAACAAAACAAACAAATTTGGTTTGTTTGAAAAAGGATTTAAATTTACAAAGAATTGAAAGCCAACTTCAAAATAATTTTTAAAACAAAAGATTTCTGACTTCAAAACCCTCATTGAAAGAGAAATATGTGCTTATTTGCCAACTGCCTTCTGGAACAGAAAGCAACATATAGTAGATTTGCCTTATGAAACTGCTTTTGATGAGAAAAATATTCATACTAAAGCTCGTCCAATACAAATGAATATAGATTTGGAAAAACATTGTAGGAATGAAATCAAAGATTTGGAGTCTAAAGGATTTATTGTTAAGTCCAGGTCTCCATGGTCATTCTATTCCAGATTTTCTAACACGAGAATTTTTACAAAATAGATAATGTCTCCAAAAAGAAAAGACAAGGGCAAAACCCCTCTTAAAGAGTCTTCTAAAGATGTCACCTTGACACCCTCTAAAGAAAAGCTCATTTCTTCTGTTATGCCAATCAAGTCATGGATTGACATGGTCGAGGAGCAAGACCCATTCTTGGTTATTTTTCTTCAATCTAAAAATAACCATTCAAAGCCTTTCAAATTGGTTCCAAGAATAGTGGAACTACTTCGGACCTTGTCCATAAATTCTAACACCCAATGCAAAAAATTGTCTGGACTTTTTTAAAGCATATTATATTCCTTCTGAGTCTGAGAAGAGGTTTCCTCCTTTTCTCTGTTTTTGTACAAATTTTTTTCTTCCGTGGGTTTGGATGTGGAACCTTCAGTACCACACTCAAGATGCCCAACTTGTTTTTACAAAGAACCTTTAAAGTCAAATGGTGGTCAAAATTTGATGAGAAGACAACTTTCTAAATATATCGTTCAGAATTGGCTCTTGTCAAAAGGCCTCCTAAAGTCAAGTATCGAGCAGTCTAAAGCTCAAGCTACCTTTCAAGCCCAAAAATCTCGAGCTCAATCTCTGCTCGCCTCAGCCAAATCCGAGGATGATTATTTAAAAATAATGCAATAGCTGTTAGAATCAGGTTTTGTTTTAAAGTTTTATTTTAATTTTAAAGATTTTAAATCTAAAGTCACAACGGTATATCGGCTGGACACCTGATGTGTAGGATCTAGATCTGTACTAAGTCAGATCTGATCTCAAAGCGTAGTTAACTCTATGGTCATCTGGTTTAAAAATGCCACGTACCTAACAATTATTTAAATTTTTATTAAAATTGAATTTTATTTATTTATTCTTGTTTTCACTATCATCCTTCGGTCCTATTTCCCTACTAGTATCAGAGCCAAGGGGAGGATAATGTTGTATAGTTTAGAGCGTCTAAGTTAGCAGTCTGTGTTAAGGTTGAACACTTGCAGGAGAGGTGAATGTTACCCCTGGGTGCCGCGGTAGCTTTTGGTCATAAGTCCCCATTGGTTGAAGGGCAGTAAAACCAATTCTTAGCCGTGGATTATAGTCTTTCCTGTCTGTCTAAAACTTAGACATAGGCTTCTAAAATGGATTCTCTACTTTGTAAAACTAAAAAACTTGAATTTTTAAAGAATGATTATGTCATTAAAACTAAAGAGCATGACATAACACTTTCAAAGCCATTTGAGACAATCCAATTGTTCTCATAGCAATTTTTAAAGAAATTCAGAGAAAAGAATTTCAACTATGTCAACATTGTTTTAATCCAAGTAGGTATAAAGCCCTTGACTATAAAAGGATTGGGTACTTCTATCCAGGTCTCCATGGTCTTGTGCTGCGTTTTAATAAGTGCATAATCTGCTTGTTAAAACGACTCTTGATGTTGCCGTTTGGTTTAATGAAGCACATAAAATTCACGTGCATGAGATGTTAGTTTAAGTTCGTTAAAAGCTGCTATTAAGCATACAATGCATGTTTTTCTCTGGGTTTGATTTTAAGCTTGTTATCAGATGGAAACAAAGCTGATTCTGGAGCAACAAACTCAAAGGTTTATTGAATTATGTATATAGAATTGAGGCTTTGTAACTAAGTGAGAGTTCTATGAAGTTTGCTCTGTAATTTCTCTGAATCTTGGAGATTAATAAATAAAGCTTTGCAATTTGTTTCTCCGTGGATGTAGGCTAATGATGAATTAGCTAAACAACATAATCTTATTGTGTTCTTTGATTCTTTACGTTCTTTAGTATTCTTTTTTTGTCATTTTGTTCTCTGTATTAAAGTCATCTTATTCTTGGGTTAAAATCATTCTTGTTCAAGCTTGTCTATTTCATCTCATAGCATCTTGATAATCTAGATTTGGGATCTTAGTAGAGACTTGAGGGTCGTGATTTAGTGCCTTTCAATTACTACAATTGGTATCAGATCAGGGTAGTTCTTTAATGAGATTCAAGTATGGCTAACCCTAATGTTGACTTGGAGAAGTTTAATGGCGAAAACGATTTCAATATGTAGAAGGTAAAGATAGCAACCTTGCTGATAACTCAGGGACTGGGTGATGTGTTAGAACCAGTCATCAAGAAAGAAGGAAGAGAAGCATATTCATCATTGACACCTCAGCAAGCTGCTGACATTGACAAGAAAGCAAGAAGCACGATAATATTAAGCCTTAGAGACTCGGTTATCAGGAAAGTTGCTAAAGAGAAGATAATGGCTGATTTTTGGGCAAAACTTGAAGCAATTTACATTAAAAAAACCCTTAGCCAACAGACTCTACATCAAGAAAAGGATGTTCACTCTTAAGATGGCTAAAGGGTCTTCTTTTGATGATCACTTTGATGAATTCATTAGCCTGTGATACCTTGGAGACCATTAATAAAGGGCTTAGTGATGAAAGTAAATCTCTGCTTTTAGTGAGTTCTCTATCCCCTTCATATTCTAACTTTGTGGATGATCTTATTTACGGGAGACAAACCTTGACATTAGAGAAAGTTAAAGCTGTATTAAATACAAAAGCATTGCAAGAAAAGTTAGGGAACATGGACAATAGAGAAGGGTTAACAGTAAATGGCAGAACTGATAAAAATGGTAGAAAGAAAATGGAACAGTCCAAAACTAAAACAAAGCCAAAGAATCTAAAATGCTTCCATTTCCATAAGGAAGGACATTTCAAAAAGAATTATCTAGAAAAAAAGAACAAGAAGAAAAGGCAAAATACGGATGCAACTACTACTGAAGAGGAAGGATATGAGTCTACAGAAGTGTGTGCTACAACTGAGGATGAGCAAAACGATAAATGGATCCTTGATTTTGGATGCACCTTTCATATGAGCCCATATAAGAATTATTTTTCTGATTATCATGAATTTAATGGAGGAAGATTAATGATAGGTAATAACTCAGTGTGTAAAGTCATTGGGATGGGCAATATTTGTCTTAAACTACATGATAGGCCCATTAACGAAGTAAAACAGAATAGGCATGTTCCATATCTCAAAAAAAATTTGATTCCTTTAGGGATGCTAGATCAAATGAGTTGCGGTATTAAGCTTGAATCTGGTGAATTAAATATTATTAATGGATCAACTCTGGTTATGAAAGGGAGTAGAAAAAAATAAGGTCGATGTCTTATATAGGGAGGTTATAACAGGTGTTTCACATGTCTCTGTGAAAAATGAAGAAGACAGTACAAGGTTGTGGCATCTAAAGCTTTGGACATATGAATCTTAAGGGTTTTAAAGAGTTGAAAAAGCAGGGTGTCTTAAATAGTGATAAATTGGTGAGCTGGTTTTCTATTAAGATTTTTTCCTAGGGAAATCAACAAAGTGAAATACAACCTATACAACTAAGAGGGGGAGTGAATTGGGAATTTAAAAACTTATGCTATTAATAACACAAATCAATTCAAGCTAATTCTCTAAGCAATGATAAATATAAATTCAGACAATAAATAAATAAAGAGATGGAGGATATAGAGAACAAACACAATAGTTTTTATGCGGTTTGACCAGCAGTGCCTACGTCCACACCTCTAAGTTCACTGGGCTTGAGGATTTCACTAAGCGAGCCTCTAAGGCTTCAACAACGCTTACAATTGACTTCCAAGGTGTCAATCAACCTTTACAACAGGAGATTATCCTTAATCATTTAACCTAAGTGTATCCAAACACTTACAACTACTCAACTTGATTTTATAATATGGTTTACAAAATAATTTTTCTCATACACATAGTATATGTTTACAATTGAAAACTCAAAATATGTTTTAATAAAATAATTACAGGTTAAAAGCTTATGAACAATTGTGTACTTAGTAGTAAGTTCAAATATAACTATTGAGATTGATATTGTTTGAATCTAATTTAGCCTTTTTATAGTACTAGTAGAAAACTAGCTGTTGTAGACATTTTTATTATTAACGGTTCACCAGTAACTAGTTTTCAGATTGTCACTATTACTTGAACAAGTTACCGTTATGCCATAATTCAAATAGTCGGTTAGCCGTTTACAGTTGTCGGTTAGTCATTTTTAAGTTGTCAAATCACCGTTAATTTTTATCAAAATATGTTGCTCTTTAGACTCTGTCGGTTACCTGCTAGTTCCTTTGTTAATTAGCTATTTTTCAAGTTACCAAATTGTCATTAATTTTCATCAAAATATATTGTTCTCTGGACATTGTCGATTTTTCGCTAATTTTGTTGCCATTAGGTGTTTTGTTACAGTACCAAATAGTTTTGCTACAGTGATAACTTTAAAATTATAAAACTATATTGTGGCCTAAAATGGTATAAACTTTTCAAATAAGTCCATTCTAGAATTTTAAACAATACTTATGATTTCAAAGTTTTCAAATAATTTTTCAATTTAATACGAAAATTAGAAAACAAATAACTTAATAAAATCATTATTTTTTAAATATAAAACCTTTATATTATGAAAATAATGAATTATTTAAAATATCATGAAAAATAACTTGAGCTTTTTAAATATATAATCATGCATACATTTAATCATAGTAGCTTTACAAGAAATATAATATTAAAAATTATCTAAGCTAGTGAGATTGTAAAATATATACTTTTTCTATTTTACCTATGATACGTAGTTTATTATCATCAAAATCAACCGTATAGGTCAACAATCTCTCTCTTTTTTATAATGACAAACATTCTATGCATTTTGACATTTTCAACCAACATATATAAACTCCCCCTAAGTATATGACATACATGATTTATAAACAACATATGCAATAAATTAAAACTCTCCTTAAATATGTCATAAAATGTCAAATACACTCAAAATGCTTATATTTCTCCCTTTTTTGACATCATCAAAATTTAACTAATAAGGCATCTCCCCATATCAATTTCCAAGAGGTAATTAATGTATGCAAATTTTAAAATATCCAAAAATATATATCACAAAAATATGTCATTAATAATTACATTTTAGAAATCAAAAGAATGAAGCTCATTAAGGACCTAATGTGACATTTCAATTCAAATAATCTCATATGTGTCAATATCTCGAAATGCATATATTTCTCCCCCTTTCAATGACATTTGAGGCAAGCATATGACCATCTTAGTTACAAAATAGCATATAATAAAACTATTAATGGAAGTACCTTTTACAAAGTAATTTTTATAATATTTTTATTTCAAATTTGGCTTATAGTCAATACAAACCAAGCAAATTATCCAACATTTTTTGCCTATTAATGAATTTTAAGACAACACCACTTAGTTTATTATTCCTTTTCTTAAGCATCGCATTTTCCTTTTTCAAATCGTCTACCTATAATTCTTCATGCTTATGTGATGTGCTAGATTTCTCATTTGACGAAGCAATTCTATCATGCATATTTGTTCTCCAGTTGTATGCATGTAATCTTAGCACTTAAAGATTCATTATCATTTGTGACCTCTACTATTTTCTTGTTATACATTCTTTTTACCTACTCTTATTTAATAATCATGCAAATCTTTAAAAGCATCAAATAGGTCATCATGGGTGGGAGAGTCACTTACCCCATCATGTTCGTTACATGATTCATCCCCAAAAGTCATAAGACCTAGGTTTGACATTTCTTGATGTTCTTTATCCTCACTTGATTCCTCATCACTATTATCTCATATAGCCACCAAGGCTTTCTTCTTGACCTTATTGAGAAGAGAGCATTCTGATCGAATGTGTCCAGGCTTCTTGCATTCATAGCAAATTATAGGCTCCTTCTTCTTCTTTTGATTCTTGTAGTTTCTAAACTTCCTCTATTCATTTGTTTTCTTGTAGAATTTTTTGAATCCCCTGGCTAGCATAGCCATTTCTTCATCATCCAGTTCGCTTTCTTCATCACTCTCATGCTTTAAGGCTTTGCGTACAATATTCTTCTTTTTCTTCTCCTCATTGCATTTTTCAGCTGCTAAATCTTCCTCATAAGAAATAAGAAAACCAATTAAATTATCAATAGGCAAAGTGTTTAAATTGTTTGCTTTTTCTATAACTGTTCTCTTAGGTCTTCATTTAGTAAGAAGTGACCTAATGATTTTCTTAAAATTCTCACTATTCGAGAACATTTTTCCTAAGGCTCTTAATGTATTCACAATATGTGTGCGTAAACCTTGTTTACATGGCATAAATACTTTTATTTTGTTCCATTTAGAACAATTCATTATCAACTAATCTTAGACTCTTACCTTAATTTGTCTCTTCATAGACAACTTCAAGTTTGTTCCAAATCTCCTGTGTACTTTCACAACTAGACACTTTACGGAATTCTTTCTAATCAAGTACACAAAATAATACACATGGTTTTGGAGTTTAGAGACAACCTTCTTTTCACTTCCTTACTTTATTGGCTAGAGGATTTGGATATATCTTTTCCTTTTTCATTTTTTGTAACAGGTACAAATGGTCTATCATTAACAATCTCCCAGATTTTATGGTCTAAGGCTTGTAGGTAAATTCTCATTCTAGTTTTCTAATAAGCATAGTCATTATCATTAAAGAATGGTAGCCTAGTGGTGGATTCTTCTTCCCTAAACGTGGAGTCATTTTGGGTTGCCATTGGCCTTTAACTTTAGATGGTTAAGTCTACACAAGAGCACCTCACTTTGATATTAACTGAAATACCAGCTTTGCAACTAAGAGAGGGAGTGAATTGGGTATTTAAAAACTGATGCTATTAACAACACAAATCAATTCAAGCTAATTCCCTAAGCAATGATTAATATAAATTCAAACAATAAATAAATAAAGAGATGAGGGATAAAGAAAACAAACACAAGAGCTTTTATGTTGTTCATCCAACCGTGCCTACGTCCATGCCTCCAAGTTCACCAGACTTGAGGATTTCACTAAGTGAGCCTCCAAGGCTTCAACAACGCTAACAATTGACTTTTAATATGTTAATCACCCTTTACAACAAGAGATTATCCCCAATCTCTTAACCCAACTATATCCCAACACTTACAACCACTCAACTTGATTTTAAAATATGGTTTACAAAATGTTTTTTCTCACACAATATGTGTTCACAATTAAAAGCGCAAAGTGTGTTTCAATAAAATAATTACAAGTTTAAAGCTCAAGAAACAATTGTACTATCAGTAGCAAGCTCAAATATAACTTTTGAGATTAATATTGTTTGAATCAAATAGATTCTTTTTATAATAAGAGCAGAAAAGTAACTGTTGTAGAACTTTTTAGTATTAATAGTTCACCGGTAACTAGTTCTTGGATCGTCATTATGACTTGAATAAGTTACCATTAGGCAGTAATTCAAATAATTGGTTAACCATTTATAGTTTTTTTTAACCTTTCTAATTTTCGAATCGCCATTAATCAAGATATGTTGCTCTTTGGACCTTTTCGACTACCTGCTAATTTCATTGTCGATTAACTGTTTTTAAGTTGTTGAATCGCCATTAATTTTTATTGCAATATATTTCTCTCTAGACACTAAAGCCTTCCCACTAATTTTGTTGTCAATTAGCCATTTTGCTACAATGTCAAATAGTTTCAATACAGTAGTAACTTTAAAATTACAATTTTACCCAATCCTTCCAAAACTATTTTCAAGCACAAAACCTTTGGAAACTATATTGTGACCAAAACATTGTAAATATTTTTAAATAAGTCTATTTTAGAATGTTAAAGAATAATTTGTGATTTCAAATTTTTAAAATACTTTTTCAATTTAGTCTAAAAACTTGAAAAAAAACTAACTTAATAAAACCATTATTTTATTTAAATATAAAATATTTATATTATGAAAATAATGATTTATTTAAAATATCATGAAAACTAACTTGAGCTTTTTAAATGTCAAATCATGCATACATTTAATCATAGTAGCTTCACAAGAAATATGAAAATAAAGATCATCTAAGCTAGTGAGATTGTAAAATATATGCATTTTATATTTACCCATTATACGTAGTTTGTTATCATCAAAATCAAATATCGTTTGACCGCATAGGTCAGCATAAAAAATAGCTTTAAGAATTATATTCACAAAACCACTGACATCTTAGAATATATACACTCAGATTTATGGAGGCCATCTCAGATTCCATCTCTAGGTGGGAATAGATACTTTATGACCTTAATTGATGGTTACTCCAATAAAGCTTGGATTTTGTACTGAAATACAAAGATCAAGTCTTTGGAAAATTTAAAGATTAGAAGGCCCTGATAGAGAATCAAATTGGAAAGAGGGTGAAGAAGCGAAGAGATAATAATGGCCTTGAATATTATAATCTATAATTTAACAATTTCTGTCCTAAAAAAGGGATTGCAAGACATATGTTAGTTAGGCTAACTCCTCAGTAAAATGGATTAGCTAAAAGAATGAATAAGAGTTTAATGGATAAACTCATATTTATATTAATACAAGCACATGTTCCAAAAAGGGTTATGGGATGAAACTTTGTTAATAGCATGCTTGTTAGTCAATCTTAGTCCCCTAGCAGCAATTGATTTTAAAATTCTAATTGAAATGTAGTCTGAAAAGCCTAGTAACTACAATAATCTTAAATTTTTTGGATGTAATGCATATATACATGTTCAACCAAGGGAAATTGACACCAAGAGCTTTAAAGGGGCAAATTCATAAGGTATCTAGATAATGTGAAGGGGTAAAAATTATGGTGTACAGACTTGAGTCCACAAAGATATATCATAATCAGGGATATGGTCTTTAATGGAAGAGATGTGCTGGTTAAGAAGCCACTTGATAAGGATGCTAAACTTGAAGAAAAGGCACATGACAACATTCAGTTTGAGGTGGAGCATTAAGACCATAAAACTTCATTTAAAGCTACAGATTCAAATGAAAAAGATACTAGAGACAGTCGGAATAATGAAGTATAGACTCAACAACAAATTCAAACTTAACTAGGAGATTAACATTTAGCCAGAAATAGAAGTAGAAGACAGACTAAACCCTTACTTAGATTTGGTTATGTTGATGTCATTGCTTATATACTTACTACCTCTCATGAGATTGATAAAGATGAGCCAAGAAGTTAGAGAAAAGCTACCCAAAGCTCATACAAGTCAGAGTGGTGGAAGGCTATGAATGAAGAAATAGCCTTACTACATAAGAATAATAGTTGGGAATGATAAAGAGACCTGAAGGCTGAAGAATAGTTGGATGTAAGTGGACCTTTAGAGTAAAAGAAAGTCTTACAACTGAAGAACCATGGAGATTTAAAGTTAGGTTGGTTGCTAAAGGGTATACTCAAAAAGAGTGTTAATGGCCTTAACTACAGTTTTATGACATGGAACTTGATCAACTTGATGTCAAAACTGTCTTTTTACATGGAAGACTACAAGAATAAATTCTAACGGCTCAACCAGAAGGGTATGAAATGGCTAATAAAACTGACTGTGCCTGCTTGTTAAAAAAATCTCTGTATAGGTTGAAGCAATCCCCAAGGCAATGGTTTCATATAGATTAATGAGATGTAATTTTGAATGTTGCGTGTAGTACAGGCTAGTATACTCAGACTATCATATGTTGTTATAGGTTAATGATATGTCAATTGCCTATAAAGTTAAGGATAAAATTAAAGCCTTGAAATAGATGTTGAGCTCAGAATTTGATATGAATGATTTAGGACATGCCACGAAGATATTGGGCATGGAAATCAATAAAGATAGAAGCAAAGAAACAATGTTTTTATCTTAAAAAAAGTATTTAGAAAAAGCACTTAACACCTTTAGGATGAGCAGCTTAAGCCTGTATTGACTCCATTAGCTTCACACTTTAAACTTTCAAATCATCACTATCCAAAGACAAATGAAGAAAAGTATGAAATATTGAAAGTACCCTATGCAAATATTGTTAGGTGTATTATGTTTGCAATGATCCTAACCAGACTAGATATATCATATGTTTTAAGTACAGTAAGTAGGTGTATGACATCACCTGGAAAAAGAGCACTGGAAAGCAGTAAAATGGGTATTAAGGTATCTAAATGGAACTTTGGATTATGCACTGATGTTTGGAATGATTAAGGAGGCAAATAGAGTTGGTTTGTGGGGTTTTATTGATTCAAACTTTGCTAGAGATCTAAACAGAAGAAGTTCTTTAACTGGATACATATTTTTTATGAATGGATGTTTGATAAGCTAGAAAGCAAAATTATAGCATGTTGTTGCTTTATCAACAATATAGGCTGTGTACATAACAGCCTTAGAATCTGTTAAGAAAGTATTATGGCTTAAAAGGCTTGATCAGTGAATTGGGAATTTCTCAGAAAGTTTTTAACATTCACTGTGACAGTTCAAGTGCCATTTATCTAAGAAAAAATCCATCTCATCATGAAAAAAACAAAGCACATAGACATTAAGCTGCACTTTATCATAAATGAGGTTTCAAAAGAAACTGTCAAGGAGGTGAAAGTGCATACTGATAGCAACCCTATAGATATACTTACAAAAGTGTCCTTACAGCTAAGTTCAAGGTCTGGTTGGACATAGTTGGGATATGCAAATGTTAAATTTATTGAAAATAATTGAAGAAAATTAGCAATTGAAAGTAATGCAGTAAGAGTAAAGTAACACAGGAATAATGAATTTATAACAACATAAATAAGTTTACATAATAACATAAACAAATTTATAAAAGAACGAAATTTGAAAAAATTAAGAACAAGAACAAGAAAAGAATATGCTAAAAAATAACCTAAGGCTTGTAAAGACAGTTTTCTTAAAACAGATTTACCACCTACTGTACTGGTGATGTTAGGTTTGTTGGTATATGTTTCTCAGGATACAATGGAAGCGAATTGTTCAGTCAGCACAAGTGAACAATTCTGGCAAACTACAACTATACAGAACTCGATTAGAATAGAAAGGAAGAAGAGATGGAAAACAGATTTTGAGTGATGTGCTGTGTTGTGTTTTAAACTAAGGAGGAAGAATAATCATGAGAACGTGCAGGTGCACATGAGTTTAACTAAATCGGGCTATGATTTGCCCCACTCACCATATGCGCGCGTGAAGAGAGCCTTTCATATTTAAAATTCTTACTCATGTATGAATGAGCTTCTATATATAAATACAAACCTAATAACTTATTTTTCCAATGTGTGATAAGTTTCTTTCCTTTCAAATTTTTAACTTCAAGGTACACTTTGAGTCAATTTCTTATTCACCCAAGCATCATTTTGAGTATATAAATATATCATATCAATGTATTCACGGAGTAGAATTCGAATCATTCAAGATTTTTTACTTTTATTAAGTGGTCCCACTTAAAATGTACCCTCAAAATAGCATATTATCATGCTACTTTTTCCGAAAAAATTTGCATGAGACTAAGGAGAGAATTGTTCAGGGTTGATTTGTTTCAAGGTGAAGAATTGTTGAGTTGTAAAAAAATTTCAGAATATTCAAAATGACATCTGGTTGTGCATTTTATGAGGTCTATAAGTAAGATACAAAGCGGCATCAAGGGCTGCGTTTTAATAAGTGCATTATCTACTTGTTAAAACGATCTTTGTGTTGCCGTTTGGGTTAACGAAGCACATAAAAAGCACAAGCGGAAGACGTTATATCAAGTTCGTTAGAAGCTGTTATTAAGCGAGCAATGCACATGATTTTTGGTTGTTTTGAAGTTTTTTATCAGCTGGAAACAAAGCTGATTCTGGTGCAAAAAACTCAAGGGTACTGTTGATGCAGTTTTCTGCATGCTCTCGAGTAGTGTCACAAACTTCTGCTCGAACAGGAGATATTGTCAATCTCAATTCTCCTCTATTCCTTGGAACAGCGATTTTCTTGGTCCTGCGTTCACATAAACAAAGTCAGGGGCTGTCGGATAGTCGTATCCTGGGAATGCAGGATGCCAGGTGGGCCTAGGTTCCCATGGCCTGATCATAGTGTCGGGCATGTGCGCATTAAATGATGACACTGTAGGGGTGTGTGCCGGCCATTTGTAACAGTCATGGTACCATACCGCGTGGGGTATAGATCAGGCATCGATCATCGCATTGAGTCACTGGAGAGAAGGGTCAAATTATTTTAAACCGACTATACTTGAGTCTTGCATCCACTTCGTGTCATCACTGATCGAGATGGGTCATGCCCGGGGGTCGGAAGACCTCGAGCAGAAGAAGGAGCTCGAGGCTCGACCAGTCTTGAGGTCATCGACCTTGACCAGCTTTGACGCCTAGTAAGGCTGTCTTCATGCCAGCAATCAATTCTTCTGCTCGAGGTGGGCTGACCTCGAGGTCTTTTACTCGAGTTGGATCGGCCTCGAGAAGACCTGCTCGTTATTACCCAAACACTAGTCCCCTAGTTTCTAGTCTTTGGAGTGAAGCGAGATATGACTGGAAACTTCTTGTTTGGGCTGGCTCCCCGGCCATTTTATCTTCCCACACTGAGTTGTTCTCCCTTTCTGTCATTTCATATTTAATGCGAGACACGCGGATGGATTTTGGCCGTTTGTTTGAATTTTGAAGGGACGTTACTTGAACATTCGCGTCTTTTGAGATGCGTGCCGTCTACTAAAGAGACACGCTTTCCCATTTAAAAACCCTCAATTTCTTTACTGTGACCCCTATTCTCAATCTTTGCCCAAACCAGAATTAATTGCTTGCGAGTGCTTCTCATCTTCTTCCTTGCCATCGCTGCCATTTCCATCGTCAACTCATTTTCAGTTATAAACTTCTTTCCCTCTTCTTGTTCTTGTTCTGCTCTTCGTTTATTTGTCTTCCCGATTCTCATTTGGTATATTGTGTCCATAGGAAACATGTCAAACATACAACGACCCCATAGAATTTTGTCTGAAGAACAATCCTCTTCGAGTGATTTTGAACTAATTAGGATGGTCCCGGTAAGAGATCCAAGTCCCGAGGGGGTATGTCACTCGATATTTGGAATATTTCAAGTGGAGGGCTAGGTTGCCTCTCCAACCTTATTTTATTCGGGTACTATCTAGGCTCCGCTTGGCCCCGGGGTAGTTGAACCCTAATGGGTGGAGGATCCTATCTAGTCTGTATGAACTGTGGAGGTGGTGCAACCTGGGCGAGCCTTCGGTAGAGAAGATAAAGCATCTCTACTAACTGAAAAGTAGCCCGAAGAATTCTGGCTGGTATTACTTCACCTCCAGCTTGAAAGGCAAGAAGCCCATTACTAATATCCCCACTTTTGATGGCAACTGGAAGGGCAAACTTTTCTTGTCATTTTTGCACTCCAGGTTTGTTCGATATATTCTTTCTTTAGTTTTTTCTACTCGTATTTTTTCTCACCACTCTGTTTTGGTTGTTGTTGCAGTGTCTTGGAGTGCCTTTTATAGGATTGGGGAAGAGCTTCAATCGCGTGTCAACACTGCCCTTGACAACGCGAGCTCGTGTAGGAAGCTACTCTCAATCCAAAATCCAGTGGAGTTTGGCCTCGTTCCTGAAGAGGAGATGAGCGGAGTTCTTTCTCTCCTGAAGAGGCCTGTGAGCACCTCGGACCGTCCGAGCAGTTCCTCAGCTCCAGCAAAGCGGCCTCGAACTGATGCTCCCACCTCGCCGATTAGGGCTGCATCCCTGCTCGGGAGACTGAGCGAGCAATAGAGGGTGTAACCCACAAGGCTCCGAGGACTGCCACTTCATCTCAACCTTGATCAGGACGCGTACAGGAACAGAAGCGGCCTAACATCACCGATTCCTACCTTAAAGACTTCGCCAAATAGATGGAGGAGAAGTTTTTGGAGGGGATAGAGGCTTCTGGCGCTGATGACTTAGTCGGCGTATTCCACCGCCTCTCTTCCCGCACTGCGGCTGTCGCTACCGCTTTCAAAACCAAGACTTTGGACTCCGGGAGGAAGATCAGGGCAAAAAAACTAGAATTTGAGACAGAGTCTTGAGCGGAAGGATGAGGAGGCAGCAAAACTCCGTACGGAAATCTCCACCTTTGAGGAGAAGGCAGCCATATCGAAGTCCAAAGCACTCCAGCTCGAGAAGGAGTTGTCTATAGTTCGGGACGAGCTGCTGAATGCTCGAAAGGATCTAGACATGTAGAGGTTCTTCTTTGAGAAGAGCCTGGAGGTGGAGACTTCTCGCCTTCAGAGGAAGATGGATTCCTTGGAGGGTCGGCTCGCGACAGAGTACAATGATGGGGTGACTTTCAGCTATGAATGCCTTGTGTCCGTCCTGGGCAAAGAATACCCTGACGTGGATATATCCAAGCTCGAGGCGGGCGTTGACGCGTACATGCTCGAGCATGAGCACGCAAACCAAGAGCCGAGAGTTCCCCAACTGAGGCCCCTGCCGGGATTGAAGAGGCTGCTCCTCCTGCTGCCGAGGTCTCCCCTGCTGTTGCTGCTGCCACGGAAGGTGCTCTGCTCCCCGAAAATCCTGCTCCATCTGCTAGCCCTAATGCTCCAGCCAACTGAGGACTTTCTCTTCTCTTTTTTTTTTTTGTACTTGTATTTTTTGATAAATAAATTAAGAACATTGATAATAATACGTCCTTGTGTTTATATATATATATATTTTTGCCTTGCACTATGAGATTAACTTCATGCACTTGCCAAGTAAATTTTAATAAATGTTGGGCCCTTGTTTTTCTTCTCCGAGTCACAATAAAGTCTTGCCTTAAGTTAGGCTTATAGATCCCTGTTTCTTTTGTGAGCTTGATCTGCTCGAGCCGATATCTGGCTCATATTAGGCTCCGTCTCGTCTTAAATTTGGCTTAGAGACTTCTAGCCTTAGCGTATCTTAGCGAGCTTATTCTGCACGAGCCTGTTATTAGCTCACGCTCGGCACCGTCTCGCCTTAAATTTGGCTTAGAGACTTATGGCCTTGGCGTATCTTCGCGAGCTTATTCTGCTCAAGCCTGCTATTGGCTCACGCTCGGCACCGTCTCGCCTTAAATTTGGCTTAAAGACTTCTGGCCTTGGCATATCTTCGCGAGCTTATTCTTCTCGAGCCTGCTATTGGCTCGCGCTCGACACCGTCTCGCCTTAAATTTGGCTTAGTGACTTTTGGCCTTGGCGTATATTCGCTAGCTTATTCTGCTCGAGCCTGCTATTGGCTCGCGCTCGGCACCGTCGGCCTTAAATTTGGCTTAGAGACTTCTAGCCCTGGCGTATCTTCGCGAGCTTATTCTGCTCGAGCCTGCTATTGGCTCGCGCTCGGCACCGTCTCGCCTTAAATTTGGCTTAGAGACTTCTGGCCTTGGCGTATCTTCGCGAGCTTATTCTGCTCGAGCCTGCTATTGGCTCGCGCTCGGCACCGTCTTACCTTAAATTTGGCTTAGAGACTTCTGGCCTTGGTGTATCTTAGCGAGCTTATTCTGCTCGAGCCTGCTATTGGCTCGCGCTCGGCACCGTCTCGCCTTAAATTTGGCTTAGAGACTTCTGGCCTTGGCGTATCTTTGCGAGCTTATTCTGCTAGAGCCTGCTATTGGCTCACGCTCGGCACCATCTCGCCTTAAATTTGGCTTAGAGACTTCTGTCCTTAGAGTATCTTGGTGTTTATAAGCTTTAACTTGCTCATATTGAATTACACTAGATGCATTTTTTTGCCTTATTCACACTCAGGATTTTATATATCTCTATTTTGGAAAAACAGGATATCAACAATTACAATACATGAGAACTTGCTGGAAATACTTCATCAAATGTTGTGCGTTCCATGGCCTTTTGACCTCTCGTCCACCGGGGTATATCAACCTGTACGCTCCCGGACCGGCTATTTGAGAGACCCTATAAGGACCTTCCCAGTTCAGGCCTAACACACCTTGCCTGGGGTCCTTAATATTCTTATTGACTCTTCTAAGTACCCAATCTCCCACTTGAAATCGGCGGATGTGTACATTCCGGTTGTAATAGCGGGTCACTCTCTACTAGTACTTTGCTACCTTCGCAGTAGCCTTTTCCCTTTTTTCTTCCAGCAAGTCCAAGTTGCGCACATCTGTTCATCATTTTGCCCTTCGTTGAAGTGCTCTGTTCGGTGTGTCCTCATCCCTATTTCGGCGAGGACGACTGCTTCATGTCCAAATGCTAAGGAGAATGGAGTCTCCCCTATGACAGTTTTGTGCGTAGTTCTGTAAGCCCACAAGACACCGGGTAGCTCGTCAACCCAAGCCCCTTTCTGCTCGCCGAGCCTGATTTTTAGGAGGCGTTTTATTGTCTTGTTCGCAGCCTCTACTTGCCCGTTAGCCTGTGGGTGTGATGGTGAACAGAATTTTGGCTCTATTCCCATGTTCTTGCAAAAGTATCTGAACTTGTTGTTGTCAAACTGCCTCCCATTATCGGTAACCAATGCGTGAGGAATCCCATACCTGCAAATCACATTTTTCCAAATGAAGTCAGTGGTCTTGCTTTCTGTGATACTACTCAAGGCTTCTACCTTAACCTATTTGGTGAAATAATCAATTGCCACCACGGCATGGGTTGCGGATGCTTTTCCGTTTAGTAATGGCCTCATCAAGTCGATTTTCCATTGAGCAAACGGCCAAGGAGAATTCATCACTGTGAGGTTCTCGGGAGGCTGGGCCATGTAGTTGGCAAAGCTTTGGCAACTTTTGCAGCTCTTGGTTTTCTTTTGCGCATCCTGATGCGTACGGGGCCAGAAGTACCCCTGCCTTAAGGCCTTGAAAGCCAAAGACCTCGCACCAGGATGGTTCCCGCAGATCCCTTCATGTATTTCCCGGAGGACATAATCAGCTTCTTCTTGATCTAAACAGTGTGGCAGAGGGAGGGTGTATCCCCACCTGTACAATACCCCATCTATCAGTGTGTATCGGGCCGCTTTACACTTTAGTTTCTTTGCCTGCTTCTTATCGGCAAGCAGCACCCCTTCTTTGAGATAAGAAATGATTGGGTCCATCCAGGTACTACTCGACGATACACTCATCACCTCATCCTCTTACTCGATGCTCAAGCAGGTTTTTGTTTCCAACGGAATAGACTTCGGCATTTTGGGGTCTAATGTAGCAGCCAGTCGTGCTATCATGTCAGCTCAAAAATTCTTCCCTCTCTCTGTTTTATCTCTGACAGCTCCATCATGTCGTCTTCGAGGGTCACCATGCCCCGAAATTGCTCCGCAAATTCTCTGCACATTTGTTCGAAGCTCAAAACGCTTCCCCGCGGTAGCCTGCAGTACCATTCTCTCGCCCTTCCCTCAAGAGTGAGTGGGAAGGCCCTGCACCTCTGGGCTGCTGTTAGGCCTTGTACTCCTGTCATGTCGTTGAACCGTTCTATGTGCACCAACGGGTCACTCTTCCCTGAGAACCTCAGATCCGGGAATCGAAAATCCCGGGGGATTGTGGCGCCCATGATCTCTGCTGAGAGCGGAGACTCGTTGTCCAGCATTATCCTCCAACTTGGGCCTTTCCCATTTTCCTGGAGATCCTCCACAACCTGCGTCAACCTGCGTACTTCCCCCTCCAATTCCTCTGCACGAGAGGTCGGTGCCGTGTCCTGCAGATCCTGACGGGATCCCCTTTCCTCTAGGTTCGTTTCCTCTCTCCCAGCAACATTTAGTGTTTTCAGTCTCTGGACTTCATCCCCTATATGCTCCCGGGCGGGGGCATTCCCGCGGCTGGACTCAGGGATGTCATTACACGCTTTCCTCTGTCCCTCTCTGAGTTCCTGCAGGATGGATGTCAACACTTCCATTTGTTTCTCCATCCGATCCATTCTCTCATGGATCTCTCTATTTTGGGCCTCATTCTCTCCGGGCTTATTCCTCTCCTGCTATTTCCTCTCATTGTTGCGTTGTATTTATCGAATGTGTTGGGAAATCAGGCTTTTTGAACTGATCCCCACAGACGGCGCCAAAATGTTGATGCGGTTTTCTGCGTGCTCTCGAGTAGTGTCACAAACTTCTGCTCGCGGGGTGCTCGAGCAGGAGATATTGCCAATCTCAATTCACAGAAACAAAGTCAGGGGCCGCCGGATGTTTTTCCGGCGAAAACCCTCCGACACTCAAGTCAATGATCGGGTTATTCTTTTTGTATCCCTCTTTATTCGAGAGACCGAAGGAATCAAAAATGATCAAAATGACAATTCTTAAAAAAATTGGCCGAATCCTGAGAGAGAAGAAGAATCTGAAAAATCTGGAACCCCCGCAACTTACACGTCGGTTTCCTTTTATTCTTCAGTTTTCCCACCCCTTTTTCTTCAGGGTCAACCGTTCCCGCATTAATGGTGTCTGAACCCCTCTGAAAGCCGGGATTACTGTGCCGTATCCGGGGAATGCTGGATGCCAAGTGGGCCTGGGTTCCCATGGCCTGATCATAGTGTCGGGCATGTGCGCACGAAATGATGACACTGTAGGGCCGTGTGCCGGCCATAGGGATGGCAAAAAAGCCTGGCCCTGATTTTGGCCCGATTAGCCCGGCCCTAATTTTTAGGGCTTGGGCCCTAATTTAAGGGCTCGGGCTTATACATATCAATCCCTTTAAATTCGGGCCAGGGCTCGGGCTTTATATAGCCCGGCCCTGTCCGGCCCGGCCTTGACTTTAAAAAAAAAAATTAAATGTATGTCCATAAGTATTTGAGTAATTTTTTTTCTTCATGTTGGATTGTGAATTGTCATTTTTAAACTAAAGAACTTATTGTTTAAATTGTGTAATCGAATTATGTGTTTTTATTTGTTTGTTAAATTAATGAACTCTTTAGTTGGATTATTGAATTAAATTGTGTTTTTATTTGAATTAGATCTAATTTTTGTTTGTGTTTAATTATTTATATAATTTATGGTAAAGATATTGATTAGAATAATTTTTATATTTATGTTATTTTAATAAGGTTTTAAAGTTTTTAAATATTAATATATTATGATATTTTAAATTGGAATTGTTTAAATATTAAAAAAAATTGATCGGGCTCGGATAAAGCCCGAGCCCGGCCCTGACCCTATTAGGCTCGGCCCTAATTTTGAACATTCGGGCTTTTATAGGGCTCGGGCTCGGGCTTGGCCAAGCCCTGTCTCGGCCCGGCCCATTGCCATCCCTAGCCGGCCATCGGTAACAGTCCTGGCACCATACCGCGTGGGGTATAGATCAAGCATCGATCGTCGCTTTAAGTCGCTGGAGAGAAAGGTCAAATTGTTTCAAACCGGCTATACTTGAGTCTTGCATCCAGTTCGTGTCATCGCTGATCGAGATGGGTTATGCCCGGGGGTCGGAAGACCTCGAGCAGAAGAAGGAGCTCGGGGCTCGACCAGTCTTAAGGTCCTCGACCTTGACCAGCTTTTACGCTTAGTAAGGCTATCTTCGGGCCAGCGATCAAGTCTTTTGCTCGAGGTGGGCTGACCTCAAGGTTTTTTACTCGAGCTGGATCGGCCTCGAGGAGGCCTACTCGTTATTACCCAAACACAAACCTTGATGAATGACTTCAATTTGACCAACTCAATTAACTGATAGTCATAAACACATGCATATATCTGTCCAAGTTGCAGGTTAAATAGCTTCATGTTGGCAATATTTCCCATTATCCTTATATTTTCTTAACATATCTGTGGGATTAAAGATGGTCAGACCAAAAGAGAACAAAATATATAGCATAATAATTAAAGAATCATTTGGCTAAACAAGCGAAAGCCAATGGTACTAGCATCATTTCGCAGCTGATTTCTCCACGGCATACTTTTTCTTTGCCTTTATATTAATTTCCGCTGATGCTTTTCCCTGAACTGATTGCAACCCAGCCCTTTCTGCCTCTCATTTTTTTATCAATTCTTCATTTTCTCAATTTCCCATCTTTTGGGGAAAAAAAAAAAATCTTTCACGGCAGGGACATAGTCAGAAAACTGTTTTAGTTGAGGCACATTCAACTTATATTATAGATCATGAATGTATTTTAAGAGACCCACAAGGTATTTTGCTTAGTTAGAGTAATAATAGAGAGTAAGAACAAACGTTAATTTAGTGAATGTGACTTCTCATTCCTATCAAAATTTTTTCTTCTTTCTAAAAAAATATAATACAATTTTAAAATATTCAAATAACAATATATGAGATATAACTATATTATATAATTACTTTTTTTAATAAATTTTTACTAATTACCGTTGCCCCTACAAGGTTTTGTGTTTTGAAAATAATATATATTGATTTCATTGTCAATACAATATAATAGACAATATTTTCATGTATACAACTAAGTTGAAGAAGAAGAAGAGAATTAAGGAAAAAAAATATGAAACCTTTTTATATAGTTTAATATTTTTTAATTATTATCTTATTTTGTTTTGTAAAATTTCTTTTCTTTATTTAGGTGTAGCTAACTCATGTCTATAAAATCAAAATAACTAATAAATTTTAATTTTTTTAAACAAAAGTTAAGTTTCTTTTCATTATCAAGGAAATTTTAATATTCACTTGAGGTACTATCAAAAATTGAAAATATATTTGAATTGATTTTAAAATTAGTCCTTAAAACTTCCCAAAGTCAGCTTGGGGCCGTGTCCCAACTCATCTTATACTGGCTCCACCAGTGTTTCACGGCTAGTGGAATTCATTATTATTATTATTATTTTAAGAGTTAGTTTTTGTAGTCGGCGTTTCTTTTTCCTTTTTTTTTTTTTCATTTTTCTTTTTACTTATCTTCTAGAAAATGGGGCTTATCTTGCTTATAGCTGGGGAAAGAAACACGAATCGCAGAGAATGTAACTGATTTACGGTTAGTTAGTTGGGGAAGCTGTTGCATGAGTTCGTAAAGCAAAAGGATAAAAAATGCATTATGCGCTCCACTGACTTTACTTTCACTCAACAATGACCAACAAAAAAAGGCCCACGAAGCGGCATAAACCGGTTCAGTTGATTTGTCCAAAAATCAAACCGAACCGGCGAACCTTTCAAGAAATTATGAATCAAGTATGAAGTAAACTTAAAATAAATATTTTGGTTAGGGTTGATTTGGTTTTATATGTTCAGTTCATGAAATTTATTTTTTTTTTATATTAAACAAATTTTCATACTTTAAACCTAAATTTGATTTTTTCCACTAAATCAATTTATAATCACTATTTGTGCATTTTATAAAAAATATTAATAAAAACTTATTGTATATATAATTATATATAAATTAAAAATTCTTTTCAACTTTAACACTAAATCAATTATTTTTACTGATTTGATTCAAATAAAAAATTGATCGATTCATATTTTCTAATATTGTCACTAAGATGTTTCACTTTTAAATACCAAAACCAATATGTGTAGACCCAAGAAATAAATATTTTATAAACTTCAACTAATTTTATATCATTCGAAATATTTTACAACATGATTACAAATTTTATCTTTTCAATTGTTCATTTATTTTTATTAAAAAAGTGATTGCTTTTATTAATTTTACAAGTCACTTTCACATTTCACAGAGCATCCACAGTGAAATCCCACACTACTTTACATTTGAATTTTTAATATTAAAGAATTGCTCACTTCTAACAAATGAACATTTACTTTTGGACTTTTGTATATAGGATATAGCTATCAGAATAAGATTTGATAAATAGATCTATAAAAAATGCATAACATTATCTCTTCATTCGGCCAAAATCATCAGTTCAAAACATCAGTCAAGCACAATGCGACAGTACCTATTTCAATCTATGGCTGAAAGCGATGAAAGGCCAAGTGGTAGTGGCGGCGGACAGCGGCAGCAGGAATGGAGACGTCAGGCAGTGGTAGCAGCCAAGTGTACTTATGATTTAGAAATTCACAGATTTATAATTTTGAGATTGTTTTTTTATTCCATTAATTTTTTTCTTGTTAATATAATACGGTGAGCTTTAAATTATAATTTGATTAGATTTAGAAGTCTTGACATTTAAATGGATTTAATTGAAAGGCCAAAAATACCTTCTTTTTTTTTTTGTTGAGAAAAGTCTAAAATATTTAATATCTTAGTGTTGGACCTACCAATTAGAAGGAGCTAAACCCAGAAGGGGCATTGGATCCGCCCATGTGTGTAGGCCCATTTAGCCATCCCATTTAATGTGCAAGATGCTGCGTTGAATAAGAGAATAATTAATCTCGATAATTATAGTGCTAACATAATCAATTGCGTTATCAATAAAGTGCTGGGATCATCATCTATGTCATCGATTCATCCACCAACTAATTTGTTCTTCTTTTAAAGAATCTATTTATACATCCTTCACTGAGTACTTTATACCAGAAAAATAAAAAATAAAAATGGCGGAGGCAGTGAAGAGAATCAAGCTTGGTTCACAAGGCCTGGAGGTTTCTGCACAAGGTTTAGGATGCATGGGCATGTCCGCCTTCTACGGGCCCCCGAAGCCCGAATCCGACATGATCGCCTTGATCCACCATGCCATTAACAGCGGCATCACTCTACTTGACACCTCCGATATGTACGGGCCGCACACCAATGAAATCCTTCTGGGCAAGGTAATAATTGGCTTCCCTCTCCCTCTTCCTTTCAAAGGGTATGTTTAGAATTGAGTATAAATTAGTGGGTAGTTGGTAAATTGAGCTACCAAGTGAAAATTGGGTGTTTATTGAGCATTTTAGTGCACATTTGAGTCACAAATATCTGTGAAATGGGCTTTTGTTGTTTATGTAAATATTTAATGTTGTTTTAATTTGTTTTGGGGAAGTAGGCCTTGAAAGGAGGAATGAGGGAAAGAGTTGAATTGTCTACTAAATTTGGTGTCAGCTTTGCGGATGGTAAAAGGGTAATTCGCGGTGACCCGGCTTACGTGAGAGCTGCATGTGAGGCCAGCTTGAAGCGTCTGGATATTGATTGTATTGATCTTTATTACCAACATCGCATTGATACACGAGTTCCCATTGAAGTCACGGTTTGCCATCTTTTTCTATATATGTCTCATTCATGTTACACTATGAGTTCCTTCACTTTCATTGCTCTATTGTTCGGTTTTTACTTGCATTTCATTTTACTTTTTTAGCAGTATTTTGATCATCTGATTTGTTGTATAGTGAAAATTAGTTAGAACCTGAAAAAGAGAAAAATTAAAAGAAAAGAAAAACAAATTTACTTAATTAATAGTATGTGTGTCAATTGTCAAAGAAGATGGGATCATCAAAAAAGATGGAACATTATCTTATTTGATGGCTGTCAATACAGAAATGCATTTTGTCTTACGGCATGCTTTACAGAGAGCCTTTTTTATCATCTTGAATGATCCCTGAACAAATAGTGGCATAGTGCAACGCCTGTCACGTTAGGAGCAGTTATCCCATTTTATTTTAGCAGGATATCTTTATTCGAAACCTTTTTGATTAAACTAACAATCTGTTTTGGTAATGAAGTATGATTGTCTCGAAACACTGCTCCTTTTATCATTATGTGCTTTTTATGGATTCTACCTTCTTATCAGGCTTCCTATTGAATATTAACTAATTCTTTTTGCATCCTTTTGGAAGATTGGGGAACTCAAGAAACTAGTTGAAGAGGGTAAGATAAAGTATATAGGTCTATCCGAGGCTTCTGCCTCAACAATTAGACGAGCTCATGCTGTCCATCCAATAACAGCTGTGCAGTTGGAATGGTCCTTGTGGACACGAGATGTGGAGGCAGAGATTGTTCCTACTTGCAGGTAAAGGATTACTGAATTTTTTGTAGATTTAAAGGAAAAGAAATTATGAGTGGAATCATTTAATATATGCCAATGGAAAATTGTTGATTTCTCAGAGAGCTTGGCATTGGAATTGTTGCATACAGTCCTCTAGGACGAGGATTTTTTTCATCAGGGCCTAAGTTGGTTGAAAGCTTTTCAAAGGAAGATTTTAGACAGGTTTGTAAGTCTACCAAGCAATTATTAGCATTTGGGATGAATTACATGTGCATTATTTAGCCTTAAACTGTTTTCTAACATCATTATTGGAAGTTTGCAAGCAGGCAAACACCTTCTCCGAAGGTACCCTGGATCGACTTGCATACTATTTTACCTTATGAAGCACTGAATTTTTTTCTACAAGCCTTACCTATAATTCACTCCAACGAAACGCGTGGAAAAATTAGGGGAATAAGAAAATTCAATTGGTAATAACTTAATACACTCCAAATTCATGTCTAGTTGAAATCATGGCTACCAAAGCCTACTCATCATTAACGAAACGTCTTTTGTTTCTTTCTTCAGTTAAAGCTCATGCTTTTTAGATTTCTGTTCACAGTATACCTGTTTAGTTTTACTTTATACTAATGAAATTCGTTATAGTTTTCAAATTTTCTTTCTGATATCATGTATATTAATGTCTTTGAAAATGAGTGTTATTTTCTTTGCAATGAAAATGTGAGGAATTGCATATGCAAATTTTGTTAATTCTTAAAATATTTAACATGAAATTAAGTATTAAATTGATGTGCATGATAATGCCCCCTTATAACGAGTTGAAGGTTAAAGTCCTTGTCCGGATTTGGATCATTAAAAGGATTAAAAAAAATTGTATCCTTACTTGCTTGATCCTCTAGGAGTTCAATTTTAAGGACTCTTCAAGTCTTCTTCATTATTATGGTAGTTTCCATTTTGTTGCGTTGCATATTTGCATTGCTTATGCCTTATGCTTCTTAAAGTGAAATTTCATTGATCTGTCCAAATGGGGTTTACTTTCTGTGAGAAATTTTCTTTAATTCCCAAAATGTTTTTCCATATTCCATCCTCTTCTCTTTACGAGAATTCCCTTGACTAATCTTTTTGTCAATTTAAGACACTGGAACAATTACAATTTTCTAAGTACAACTTGATTCATACCAAAGCCATTATCTTTGAGCCTTTCTTAGTTGACAATTCTGTATTCTCTAGCATTTCATATTAGTATATGAAGCAGATTGGGGCTTGGTAGTTGGACACCTAGGAACTAGTGAAAGTGTTCTATCCAAAATTTTCTTCAAAGGTTCAATTTCACTTTTAGTGCTGAATGTTCTTTCTCTAAATGTTGCAGTATCTACCGAGGTTCCAAGCTGAAAATTTGGAGCATAACAAAAAGTTATTTGAGCATGTTAATGAAATAGCAACTAAAAAGGATGCACCCCATCACAGCTTGTATTAGCCTGGGTTCATCACCAAGGAGATGACGTATGTCCGATTCCTGGAACCACCAAGATTGAAAACTTCAATCAAAATATTAAAGCTCTGTCGGTGAAACTAACTCCAGAAGAAATGGCTGAACTTGAATCCATTGCTTCAACAGATGCTGTAAAGGGCAATCGGTATGGGGGTAATACATCTACTTATGAAGACTCCGAAACTCCACCTTTGTCTTCATGGAAACCTTCTTAAAGGCCGTTGGTATTCTGCCATCTTCAACTGTGTTGCACTTTCCAGTTTCCACAAGCCTATTAAGTTTTCTGTAATTGCGTTGAGTTCTTACGTTGTGTTTCGTGAAAAAAATCATTGTCTTTTGCATGTGGATTCTATTTGTATAAGATATTAGAGGTTAGATTCAGTGTAAGCTAAGTGTATGAGACACATTAAATAAAACAAGATGGCTGTAATATTATTCTGAAATTGTGGTGTTACTGCTTGCTTATTGATTTATCAGACGAATGTGTACAGCCATTGGCCGACTTTTTGAGGGCCCGGGCTTTGAATACCAGTTAAATGGCCGGGCCGGGGTTTCCATCGTCGTCACTAGGCCCGTTGGATATAATTTAGATGGAAAATGAACGGTTGGGACTAACTCTCAATAATAGAGAAGTCAATTGAGCTCAGCTGGTAAGTATTAGGATTAATTTCCAACAGCTCCCTTCCTTTTAGACAAATGCTAGTACACCCCTGCTGAAACGACAATATTAAATATACACCCAAATTATTAAAAACATTTTTTAATGCCAAAAAGAGTTTTTTTTTTTTTAAAGTAAAGTTAAATACTCTATTAAAAATAAAAATATTTAATTTTTCCTAATAAGATATTTTCTAATACATATATACTCAATTATTATTGTTCTACTAAGATATTTGCATTTTGATTTTTTTAAGTATTAACAATATAAATATAAAAAAATAATAAGATCATTTACAATAATAAGTAAGAAAAAATACAATTTTATTTATTTTTACAAATTTTTAATATTCTATTATTCAATTAATATTTAGAATTTGTAGTTACAGAAATGTAAATTAAAATATCATAATTGATTTTTTATTTTAAAAATAAAGAATCTAACCTTATAGCTAGATATTCAGGAAAAAAAACAAACCAATGTGTTTTAAGATTTTAGACATTTTGACCTTACTCTTAAAACTAGCTTTAGACAATTAATATATGGGAAAATATGACTGTACACCTAATTAATTGGTTATCATTATTCCACTCCAATATTTCTACCATATAAAAACCTAATTAAAAATTTTCTTTTATAGGATCAATTTCAATAGTAGATTATCATAGTAGAATTTATAACAAAATTTAAAGTATAAATCACATTTGCTATTATTCACATAAAAAAAATAGATACATGATATATTTTTATTTTAAATAATTTTTGTAGTTGATTAGTTATTTTAAAATCAATATTTTGTAGTTGAGTAGTTTTTTTTTTAAAATCGATACCATTATATATATATATATATATATATATATATATATATATATATATATATATATCATTCAATAAACTAAATATTTTATCAAATTATTTAACTTGAAAATATTTCTAGCATGTAGGTATTAAAACTGTAAAGCTTGCTTTACAATTTATAATTTTGGGTTTGATTGATTAAAATCATGTCTTGTACTTGCTTGTACTTATTGAGTGTTGATTGCAATTGCTATTTGACTTGATAAGTCTTTGATCATTATGCTCTGATTTTCCCTCATGCATGGATCTCTCCTCGTTCTTCTTGTCTTTATCAACTTTGTTCTTCTCTTCTTCTATGCTTGCTATACTTTTTCTACTTTAGACTTTCTTCTTTTCTAGTGCTTCTTCTCTTCCGAATGTGATTTCTTGTGAAATATTTACCCCTTTATATAACTTATGAAATTTGATATATAACTGACAATGCATTAAGTTTACGTGTGTGTTGTCATGCAAATTATATGGACTTTAGGCTATAATATATCGGGCTTTGATTTATTCATACAATTTGACTTATATTTATTAATCCTTTATCTCAAAAAATAGTGGGTTATAAGTGTAGATTTCGCTTTTCCTCATTTATTTGTGGAAGTAAATTTTTTAGCCAATGTTTAGCAGACATTGAAATTATACTACAAATATATGTATAAAATGTCTATAGAATTATAACAAGTTGAAACAAAACTTTAAGATTAAGAATCTAAATGAGTAAATGTAAACAATGGGGCAAAGGAGGATTTATGTGTCAAATATCTATAAATTTGTAATTTTCTAGGATATGTCAAAGAAAAAGGGTAACAGTGTAAATAATCCATTTTCGTTAAAAAAAAAAAAGGCGGGCCACTAACAAACGTACGTATAAGGGTATGTTTGAGATTGAGGTTGGGTAGCTGTATCTTTTAAAATATAGCACTAAAGTGTGTAGTAAATATTAGCTGCTATAGTTTTTAAGGTATGTTAATATAACTTTTTACTTGTATGATGCAAAATTTATTATATTTTTAATAATTTTATTAAAATTATTATTTAAAAATCATATTTACTACATATTATTAACTTTTATTTTATAATTATAGTTTTTTTCCACATCAGTTATACCTTAAAAGTTACAGCACCTCAATCTCAAATATACCATAAGTTGTAACCACAAATGAAAGTAAATGCATACGACTTTTTTAAACAATAATTCGTTTACACTTGTCCCTTGCACAATCTTTCCCATAGCTTTTTTCAGATTTCTCACTAAAATTTGGTTGCTTCCTTTTGTATCCAGACACACAGAACAATTTTATTCATTCTCTTATCGCTTCCCTTACAGCAAATAAAGAGATTTTAAGGTAATTTAATTGTAATATATTTATTTAATAAATGTATGATATATGCGTTAAAAAATAACTTTTTAGTGAAAACTATCACCTAAAACTTAAAAATATTTATGTTATATCACAAAAAATTAATAAATAAAAATGCAGAAACGTACTTGAATCTATAATGACGAATTAATTTTTAAAGCCGTGTAATTAACCTTCTAGATTAATATATTTTTCTACAAAATCCTTTAAATTTATTACTGTAGTCTCTTTGATGATTGAATGTCATAAAAGATTAGAATGATACATGTAATTTGAAGATTATAACCACTTATATAGACAACTTTCTTATTATCATTAGGTATTTTTATTTTAGTCCTTCATAAATATATAAATTATCTTTAAGTCTCTACACATTAAAGGTCTACACCCTATTAAATATATTAAAGTCTAAATTACCAAAAACTTTATTATATTATTTTTAATTGAGCTTAACCTTATATAACAGTTCATAATACATCATTATTCACATATAAATCTAATGTTGGATTAAGGATATATTTATGATTGATGTTAGATAGTTGTAGTTTTTAAGATACAGCATTAAAGTATTTAATAAACACTAGTTGCTGTAACTTAAAAAATATGTTAATATGAGTTTTCATTTGTATAATAAAAAATCTATTATATTTTAATAATTTTATTAAAGTTAATATTTAAAAATTATATTTACTATATATTATTAGCTTTTATGTTACAATTATATTTTTTTTTTCACAGCAGCTATACCTTTTAAGTTACAGTACCTCAATCTCAAACATACCCTAAGAATCCAATAAATATGAATATTTATTTTAAAAAATTATCATATAAATGATAATTATATTTAATTTATGTACACGTGTGATACAGGCGTTTTGAGTCATTTGATTAATAAAAAGTAACAAGAAAATGGCAGAGACAGTGAAGAGTCTCAAGTAGAAATGGCAGTTAAGCTCGGACCCGACACAAACCTGGACGAACCCGAGTTTTTGGGCCTTGGTTTAACCCGCATCGGATTAAAAATTTTTCAAATTCCAGATGCAAAAATGAGAACCCGGATATGTTCAAGTCCAGGTTCGGGTTTGGGTGGTTCTAGAAATTTAAAACCCGGACGCGGATATATTTATTTATATATTAATTTTTTTAAGTATTTAATATAAATATAAATATTTTTTTAATTTTAGTCCTAAAAATTATTTTTTAAACTATAAATAATTATTTTTATTTTAATTTAAATAATTAAATAATTTCAATTTTTCATTTAAGTGCAATTTCAATTTTTTCATTTCTTGAAAAAAATTTAATTTTTGAATTAATTTTGAATGTGTGTGTATATATATATATATATATGGATGAATTAATTTTTGAATTAATTTAATTTTTGAATAAATACATATGGATTAATGTGATTGTGAAGTTGTAATGTGCAATGACTGTCCTTATTCCTCTATTTCATTATTGTTCCGCTTAAAAAGCACTCGATATTTTCTTCCCTGATTTTACATTCTAGGGATGGTATGACTTATTGTGATCTTTATACTTGGTATATCTACAATTAAGTGTCCTTTAGTAAACCATCACTCTTCTTTCTTTTTATGAAAATTTGATTAAGTTTTTAGTTCTGTCCCTGTGTTTTAGTTCCTAACAATCTATGTTTTGTAATAATGTATGTAATATATAATAAGTTGATGAGATTTTTCAGCCACTGTGATTGTATTAATTTAATGTATTGGTACTTTAATTTGTGTTGGATTGTAATAGAGAATAGTTTTTATTTACTTCTGAATGCTGAGATAGAAATTGTTCAAGAAGAAATACGGTGTGAAAAAATAAAACAGAAGACTGTCTCAAATTATTGAGACCATTTCACAAAGATAAATATCGATGGGGTAGAGAAGACAAATTACAATCATTGTGCAACAGTTCTTAGTTGTGGATTAAGATCTAGTTGCTTAAATAGATATGCTAGACAAATTCACGGTTTTAATCAACCGACAATAGAAGAAGTTCTTGAGAATAAACAGTACTTGGTGAAGACAAAAAAAAGGTGAGCTTGGAATTAAAAAATTTAATCTATTGGTTGCACATAAAACACTTACAGTAGTGGTTGTAAAGCTTGAGCTTCCTCTTAAATTTATGAAAAATGAGGCATTTAGAGATTTTGTTGATTATTATAACCCATTGGCCAAGCCTATATCCATAAACACTTTAAAAAATAAAATCTTTAATTTATATAGTGATGAAAAGGCAAAAGTAATGAATTTACTAGCAATTACTACAGACATGTGGACTGTTAGCAGTCAAAAGAAGGGTTATATAGTTGTTACGAGACATCTCATTGACATCTCTTGGCATTTGCAAAGTCGAATCCTAAAGTACTTTATTAAATATTAAAATTTTATTTAATTTTTTTATAACTTCACAAAACTTTTATTATTTTTCTTAATGAATAGGTTTACATAAGCCAAACATACAACTGATTATCTTTCCCAAATTTTATTAAAGTGTTTGATGGATTGGAATCTAAATAGAAAGATATCCACAATTACTTTGGATAATTGTTCTACTAATGATGCAATAGTTGAAAGACTGAAGGGATTGTTGTCAACTAAGTCAATGATTTTGGATGGTAAATTTTTTCATATGACGTATGCCAGTCATATTTTGAATCTAATTGTGAAGAATGGATTGTTAATGATTGAGAGTAGTATTGTACGTGTTAGAGATAGTGTGTCTTATTGGAGTTCGTCGCCAAAACGGTTGGAAAAGTTTGAGTTAGCATGCCATCAGATGGATGTAAAAAAGTTGGGGCTTGATTATCCAACTAAATAGAATTCTATTTTTGCTATACTTGATGTTATAGTGAAGTGCATGCATGTTTTTTCTCAGCTACAGACACTTGAGCTGCAATAAAAGTGTTTTTCCAAGTAGTGAGGAATGAGAGATGGCTAAGTAGATGTTAGATTATTTTAGGCCTTTTTCAAGGTTGACTGAGTTGTTTTCGGATATAACATACCGCACTACTAATTTATTTTTTTCATTGGTTTGTAAAATGAGGATTTCAGTGAAAGGGTGGCAACATTGAATATTCATGTAGTTAAGAATATGACGGATAACATGATTGAAAGTGCATGAGCTTTGTAATGTAATGAAATGATGAAGTATTATGAGACAAAATCCGCAACTGCGAGATATAGTGTTGTTGGTGAGTCTTCTACTTCAATTGTTGTTCCTTCCAACCAATGTTCTATTGATTGTGATGACATAAATGATATGGGAGATTTTAATATTGTCAACCAATTAGTCTGAAGTTCGACTTGAATAGGTATTTGGAGGATTCGACTTGAATAGGTATTTGGAGGATCCTTTAATCAAAAGAATTATGGACTTTGATGTTTTACAATAGTGGAAGACAAACAAAGGCAAATATCCTATTTTTACTGAGATGGCCAAGGACTTTTTAGCCATACTTATACTATTGCTGCCTCAGAGTCTGCTTTTAGTACGAGAAGTACAACCTTAAGTCCACGTCATAGCAAACTACATCTAGACACATTGGAAATGATCATGTGCTCTTAACATTGGTTATGGGTTACTGGCGGTCGAGGTATATAAATATTCTTTACAAATCAATTACTAATTCTTTTTGCTTTACTATTTATTTTAACAATTTCTTTTTGTTAGGTAAAGTTCTGAAGAAGAAGTTTTTATTGGAGAAGAATTGAATTATAAGGAAGAGATGGCCTATAAATATTGGATTAGTTTGTTTTCGTTATTATATTGTATATAATTGAAGTGTTTTTTTAGTTTATAGCATTATTAAAAATTTATTTTAAAATTTTGATAAAAATCCCAACCCCAACCTGGGCCCTAGCTCAGCTCAATACTGGGTGGGCTTTTTCAAGGCTTGGGCCTGGGATTACAAAAATTGAGCCCAGGCTCATAAATTGTCTACCTTATATATAAGAAAAGCGTAATCATCTTTAAATATATCTGCACAACATTACCAATTTAGAAATTCATAATAATTATAAACATTTCGAAAGAACATCATCTAAAGCTTTGTTAGCAGAGAGGAAAGACAATGGAGAAAAAGAATAATTAAGAATGATGTAAAGAACTCTTAGTCCAAATCGAAAAGCAAAATTATAGCTTGAGATAAGTGTGCATTTTATCATGAAAAGGACCATTGGAAGAAAGATTGTCCGAAAATTTAGAAGAAATATCAAAATAAACAGTAGCAGCGAGCATGACACGTAAAGATAAAGACTCTGATTATTCACTAAGTATTGTACCTACAGTATATATGGCTAGTACAAGCAAGTGGATACTTGATACCAGAGCCACCTATCATTTCTGTCCTATTAGAGAATAGTTTACGAATTTTCATAATATGAAATCTGATGTAGATGTGAATGGGAATGATCAACCTAGTTGTACAATAAAGATATGAACAATTCAGCTCAAAATATTTGATGGAATAGCTGGAGAACAGAAAGAGGTTAAATATGTTCTAGTTTTAAAGAAAAATCTAATTTTTGTGAGTGCTTTGGAAGCTAAAGACTACAAGTTTACCATTGAAAATGACATAATGAAGTTCACATATGGAACTATAGTAATTTTGTAAAAGGTCTAACATCATAATTTTTAATATTTAAAGGAAGGTACAACTGATTAGGCTAATGTTTCTCAGGTGCACAATGACACTACCAAGTTATGGCATGTACCACTAGGACATACTAGAGAGAAGTATTTGTAAACTTTAATGAGGTATGAGCTTTTAAAAAGTACAAAAACTTGCGAATTAAAGTTCTGTGAATATTGTGTAGTAGGCAAGAAAACAATGGTCAATTTTGGTACACCTAATTACAATACTCGTGAGATCCTTGAATATATTCACAGTGATATATGAGGACCAACCAAGTCAATAAATTAGTGGAAGCTAGTATTTTGTTTTATTTATTGATAATTTCTCTAGATGTGTAGGTGTATACTATATGAGCAAATAATGAGATTCTAGAGATTTTTGTTAAATGAAATAAGCTGATTGAGACTTAAACTGACAGAAAGATCAAAGTATTACGATTTGATAATAGAGATAAATATACTTATGATCCATTTCTGTAAGTATGCTAGAGTGAGTGTATAAAAAGATATTTTACAATAAGACATACTCCGTAATAAATAGTGTGGCTGAGTGTATAAATCGTACTGAGCTGAAGAAAGTACAATGCATGCTATCTAATGATGGTTTAGATAAAAAGTTTTGGGCTAAGGCTATGAGCTACGTAAGTTACTTAATAAACCGATTGCCTTTTTTTGCAATTGAAGGTAAAACTCCTATGAAAATATGGTCTGGAAAGCATGCAAAAGACAATCACTTTATTTGTATGTTTAAGTATTCATCTTATTATCATGTAAAGAATGATAAGCTCGATCCTCATGAATAAAAAGCTATCTTTGTGGGGTTTAAAGGTGGAGTTAAAGGTTTTAAGCTTTAGGATCTTAAAGATAAAAAGTTTGTGTATAACAAAGATGTTACCTTTGATAAAGCTTCTATGTTAAAGGTTTCGAGTTCTCAGAAGGTGAAAAAAAAGACCAATGAGACGTTGTACTGGGTGGAGCTCCATATGTACCAACTAATTCTATAGAGAAAAGTTCAACTTTGGAGGTGACACCAAGAATTAAAGAAGAGATGACAATGAGACTACAGCAACAAGGAGACCAAAAATAGTGATAAAGAAACTTGGATGGTTTACAAAAAATATGATGGTAGCCTATACACTTCTAGTTATTGATAATGATATCTCCAACACTTTCGGTTAAACATTATGCAGTAGTGAAGGTAGCCAGAAGAAGTTAGCCATGAAAGAATAGATGAAGTCTCTTCATCAAAATCAGACTTGAGAACTTATGAAGTTACTTAAGGGAATAATGACTATTGACAATAAATGGGTCTACAAAAAGAAGAAAGGATCTCCAAATCAATCAACTATTTGATACAAGGTAAAGCTCGTAACAAAAGATTTTGTTCAAAAGGAATACATTGACTACAATAAAGTCTTCTCTGCAATCATAAAACATACTTCTATTAGTATCCTACTTTTCTTAGTAGTTGAATATAAGTTAAAGTTAGCTCAATTGGATGTTAAATCTTACATAGAAAATTTAAAGGAGGAAATGTATATGACTCAAACTTGTGGTTTCAAAGTTATTAGAAAGGAGAATAATGTATGTAGATTGATTAAATCTTTTTATAGACTAAAATATTCACCAATGCAGCAGTACAAAAAATTTGATCAATTCATTTAAAGGCAGAAATTCATCAGAAGTGAACACGATCATTATGTTTATTTCATGAGACTACAAGATGAAGTTTTCATCTATTTATTACTCTATGTCGATGATATACTTATAGCTTCAAAAAATAGAGGTAAGATTGAGAGATTAAAGAAGCTACTAGTTTCTAAGTTAGAGATGAAAGACTTAAGTGATGCACAGAGAATATTTGGGATGGAGATTCGTAGAGATAAGAAGAATGAAGAGCATGGTTGACTCAAAAGTCTTATTTAAATAAGATATTAGAAAATTTTGGTATAGATGATAAAATTAAACCAATATGTACTCCTCTAGCTCCTCATTTTAAATTAAACTCATATTTATATCTTTCATCCCAAGAGAAGCACGATTACATAGCTTGCGTTCTATATGCTAGTGTTGTGGGTAGTCTTATGTATGTTATGGTGTGCACAAGGCCCAATATATCTTAAACCATCAATATGGTTAGTCGATACATGCACAATTTGGGTAAAGAACATTAGCTTATGGTGAAATAGATTCTTTGATATCTGTATGGGACAACTGATGTTGGGATATTATTCAAGAAGGTTATGGTCCACAATGTGTTAGGTATTGTAATTCTGATTTTACTGGAAACCTAGACAAGTAAAGATCAACAACGGACTATATTTTCACATCGAGTGAAGGTCTGATTAGTTGGAAGTTAATTCTACAATCGACAATTGCTCTTTCCACTACAGAAACAGAGTATATAGTAGCAACTAAGGCTGTAAAGGAAGGTATCTGGTTCAAAGTCTTATTAGGTGATTTGAGAGTAATCCAAAAAAGTATTAAGGTCTTCTGTGATAACCAAAGTGCGATATTCCTTGCAAAAAATAAAACATATCATGCACGAACAAAACACATAGATGTGAAATATCATTATGTGAGAGAAGTTATCGAGAGCAGTGTTGTGCTATTAAAGAAGATCAATACCAAAGATAATCCATCGAAGATGTTAATAAAGGTGACTTGTAGAGTTAAGTTTCAACATTACTTGAAATTGATTCAAATCCTTCGACTGTGCTAAGTTATTTCCTTTGGAAATTTTGAACTATAATTGGCTTGATCCCAAATTTTTAGTACGTAGGTAGTAGAAGCAACACAGCCATTTTGGATCCTTAGTCGAGGATTACTTCAAGGATGATGGATTTTTGATATTCGGCTCAAATTTGGACAAATTTTTGTTGAAGTGAAGAATTGTTGAAAAGTCATATTACACTTGGCTTACTTTTCATATTGGTGGCCAGTCAAATTGGTTGCAATGAAAACACATGCATGCATTCACAATCGGTTGGCACCGAATAACAAAAACGGTGCTAATTATTGAAGACTTTTTTGCTAAAGCTCAACTATAAATGGAGCTTCATTTAGAGAGCTTATTGTCACGGGATGAGTGTTGTCGGGCCAAGCTAGCACCCCTTGGCTCATTTTCTTGGGCCATTTTGGGCTGGAATCATGCGGCCCGTAACATTATGCATCCTAAATTTTAGAGCATCCCAAAGTTTGTGAGAAATAATTCATTAAGCAATTAAGAGATATTTCCTTTCAAATATGTGTGAGAGTACTTGGTATATTTAGAATCTGGGAAATGAGGTTTCTTTGCTTAAATATTGTACTTTAATAATTGTTAATAATACAATTATTTTCTATTGCTCTCGTGGACATAAGTATAATTATCGAACTACGTTAAATCTTGTGTTATTTATTTTTCTGTAATTATTCGGTGCGCTTGATTCCACGTTCTGCGCACAACAAAAAATTTATTCATGATTAAGTAAATAATGTATCTTGCTTCACTTAAAATTCATGCATTTCAGCTTGCTCATATTTACATTACTATTGGCCTATTTGTTGAAAGCTCAATCTCTGTAACCTATAAAACAATAACTGCTTCTGTTCACATTGTACATGTTTAATAACTCAATAATAATGGAACTCATTTTTGTTTCGAATTGTAATTCATGATATCATATATATTAATGTCTTTGAATGCGAGAAGGATTTTCTCAGCAATGATCAAAAATGCAAATTTTTTTAATTCTCAGAAAAATTTAACACGAAATTAGTATGCAAGTGACGTCTGATGCCCCTTAAATCGAATAGCCTGTTCGAAGGTTAAATTCCTACTCTGGGATCATTAAAACTAAAACAAAAAAACTCTCATTGCCTCAACTAGTACTGTATCCTCAAGAAGTTTGAGTGCAAGGATTCTTTCTGTGTTCTTCATCTCTGTGGCAGTTTCCATCTTTATCATATTGCATTGCTTATGCATTTTAATGTGAAATTCTATTGATCAACCCAAATGGGGTTTGCTTCAGTCTTTACGTAGTTTTTTATTGTGTGCCAAACCTTCTACAAGCTAGTTAAAGGATTCGAATTTCAGGCTTTCAAATCTTTTTCAGGTCTTCTGCCAGAATCTAACATTTCTTCCAGATCCAAGGATCGTAGAATTATAGTTACGTTATTTCTTTGCCTAAATATTATGGCTCAACAGTTTTGGGCTGAATGAGAGCGAATGCAATTAGTCTACAAATATGGTGGAGTGATCTCTGATGGCAGATCTGTTACCGTACATCTGCATCTTGCTATCTCTTTAGGAAATCGGGTTTTCTCAATATCTTTGTTCTGGCCTAAACTTAGTTCCAGAGTCCTTTTATTACCTTCTGCATCTTACTTGACATTTATCTGCTGTAACTTATCCTGTCCCTGGACATATGGGTGTTTCTGGACCTGCTCGAGCCACTCTTAAGATACCTGGCTCCGATTATAGTACTTTTTATGCATAATCTTTTCAACTTGTAGAAATCAGCGTCTTTCTTCTCAGGTTCTGTGGGAATCAGCGAGATCGCCTACTGACATGTATAGAGCAACATCTACATCTAAGAACATTTCTTAGTTGACAATTCTGTACTATCCTTCAGAGTAAAATTTGAAGCAGATTAGTGGCTTGGGACACCTAGGAACCTGTGAATCTTCTCTCTCCAAAATGTTCGTCTTAAAGATTCAATTTCACTCTTTTAAGTGCCAAGAGTTCTTTCCTAATTGTTGCAGTGCCTGCCGAAGTTCGAAGCTGAAGATTGGGAGCATAACAAAAGTTACTTGAGCGTGTTAATGAAATAGCAGCGAGAAAAGGATGCACCCCAGCACAGCCGGCGTTAGCCTGGGTTCATCACCAAGGAGATGATGTGTGTCCCATACCTGGAACCACCAAGATCGAACAACTCAATGAAAATATCAAAGCTCTGTCAATGAAATTAGCTCCAGAAGACATGGCCAAACTTGATGTAGCATTGCTTCGGCAGATGCTGTAAAGGGTGATACTGATACTCCACCTCTGTCTTCATGGGGACCTTCTTAAAGGAAACGGATATTCTGCCTCCTTGGTACCCAGTTGCACATTTTGCAAGCCTAATAGGCCTCTTCATTCGCTTGACGATAGGGCTGAAGACTAGACTTTGCTGATGATGCGCTAACCCTGCCCATGTGACACAGCGGGAACTACTTACTATAAATATAAATTGACTAGAAAGGGTGAGATTCCTTCATGGTTGAACTTCTCTTTCTGAGCATGAATCAAGTAAGTCAACCACTAGAGTGGAGCACCTGGCCAAACTTCGTCTCTCATTCGTTGATAGGACTGAGGTAAGAAGCTTCTATAGATGGGGATGGGATGGCTATTTCATGTTCAGAAGAGTTCCTATGTTGTGCTCGGGGTTAAATCATTGTATTTTGTAAGTGGTTAATTAGAATAAGAACTTGGATTCTATGCAATGAAAATGCATGAAACATTAAATAAAACAAGATGGCTGTAATATTATTCTGAAATTTTCAGATGCTTTGAAATTGTAGTAGAACAGCTTGCTTGTTGATTTACTACCAAATAGAAAAGATTGTGATGCAGCTATCTACACAATACAACCTGATAAATTAATTAATAGCTTCGGGATCCTAAATAATTATTAATTAATCAATAAATTAATAAATTATTAATTTATAAAGGTAATTCTTATTTTATAAAATATGTTCACATTCATAGTAGTTTTCCTTTCTTTTTTTTTTTTTTCCAAGAACTGAAATACAGAGTTGCATTATCTTATTGGAATGGATGTCAAGCACTTGTTGAACTATTATCAAGAAAATAATATAAAGATTTTATGTGACACAACAAATTATCAAAAAATAATGATAGAGTCATTAATACTTTATAGAAACTAATATGTACAAACTAATGTAATATAAAAAAAATTAATCATATAAAAATATTATGAATTCACAAAATTTAAAAATAATAGTTATTATCACTTCTCAATCAATTTATTCATATTATATATATTAATTTATATAAAATAATTTATGACTCTATTATTGTTTCATTTATGACTCTATTATTATTATTATTATTAAAAGCATCGGTGAAAAATGATAAAGAGAGAAAGGTTGAAAATAGCATCTCCACTATAGAGCCCATGGAGATGACATCTCTATCACAGAGCCCACGTCGATTAATTAAAATTATATAAATATTTAAAATCGAAATATTATCCTAATCAAACTTTTAATTTTGTGCACCGTTTGATGGTACAGATTTATGGTATGCTGTCGTTGATACACTGATTTTAATAAGAAGAAATTCTACGGAGGGGTAAGTGATGAAACGAGGGCAACATTAATGAATATAAAACACCACCATACAAACGTTTACACAAGTTAAATCATGACACTTGATTACATCCCATTTTCAACGGCAATTAAAATATACCAAATACCACAGATATCATACAGTAACCAACTAATTCAACCATCTTATTATTATGTGTTGACTAATCCTGAAGCATAGTAACTGCAGCTCAGTGCTTGATTTTAGGCCTCTTCACTATCATCACCGTGCAATGAGCATGATGAGCACAATAATCACTTGCACTACCCAAAACCGCCCTGCAAAAGAATCCCCAAAAAGGAAACAAATGAAACAAGCCAACCCTCTCATTCAACAACATTTGTAAATCCACAGTATGTTGACATTCCCAGTAAGGTTACTGAAACAATCAATCCTTTTTTTTTTCACCCAAAGATAGAGAGGAGGACAAATCTCAAATCGAATTTTTAGCATCCTACATATCCAGGATTTGCATTCGAGTGGCCAGTCAAAGAAAAGCTTTTTACTACATCTCATGACATTTCTTCAATCTATTTTCATCTGCTTATAGCTATTCCATAAATTATACGTGGCTCTGGTTTTCTGGACATAAATAAAAGCTTCATCATAGTACTCAATCCATTTACAATTTATTTACGCATACAGATTTGAGTCCTCTTTATGATTGAAAAAATATGAATAACAACCAAAACAGTTCACCATACTAACTTCCACTTGATAAGCAATCGATTCATACCTTTTGATTGCTCCATAGCCATGACTACCGACAACCAATATGGAGGCATGATGCTTTTCTACAGCCTCACAGAGGATATTTCGAGCATCTCCTTCCACCACCTCAACAACAAAGTCATGTACCTAAACCAAATAGAATTACTAATTTACAGAAATGCTAACAGAAGGAAAACAATTGTTAACTGTTAAGCATACCTATTATAATCTGGTCAATTAAAACTGAGGAAATATCCAAGGACAAGCGTGAATACTTAAAACCCAAATCCACCAATTTAAAAAGGTTAATTTTGGATTACCCCTCACAAAATAAAAATCTTCAAAATACTTCAAACTATCCTAATCCTCAACTCACATCTACTTTTATTAAAAAAATAAAGAAAAATTGGGGGGTGCATTGATGAGAAAATTTTTTGTCTTCCTAATAGAAGCGAGGAAAAGTTAAAATTTACAATACTTTGAGCGATTATTTTAAACATTAGCATTTCCCAAGTGGGGTAATCTAATATTAACCCATTTAGAAAAAGTAGGTATTTTAGATACATTTTTTCGGTGGACTGGTGCTCTCAAGAATGCTGAGGCTCCCCTGTCACAAATATGTGGAATAGAGAGAGTTTTTCTACCAATGCTGTTTGTGGGAGTGTTCCGAACTAGTTTTGGTAGATTTTCGAACTGTACTACAAATGTATGCAAATAGAATCCCAGAGGACCCAAGATTGTAATTTATCTATAGATTGTAATATATATAAAATGAAAATAACAAACTACTAATTACCGATTTACTGGTACAGATTTCTTTAGCCTTATCCACAACCCTAGCAGCAATCTTCTTCAAATCTGAGTCCACATAAGGCAAAACCTCGGCGGCTCCTGCAATAAATTGAAATAAAAAACCAGTTACTTGATCACCAAGAAAAAAAAATAACTAAAATAAAAAAATAACGATCTGACAAAGTACAACAAAATCTATTGCTTAATTTCTAAACCTTGCCAAGAAAAAAAAATATATATCAAGGATTAATTAAATTTATAACCACTTTACCAGGTCCAGCAAGGCCAATAACAGAAGAAGGGGAAGGTTTGGCGTGAACGATGACGAGTTTAAAAGGAGGATTTACAGTCGAATTTGTGAAGAAATGATCGAGCGTCCATTGAAGCGCGTAGGTGCTGTGCTCGCTATCGTCGATCCCTACCACCATCGTTTGGGTCTCAGCCGTGGCCATTGAGATGATGACGACTTTTTTTCTTCCTTTCTTTCTTTCTTTTTTTTTTTTTTTTTATATTTTTTTCCCTGTGTGCTATTTAGAAGGTTGCAGAGCTTGTTCGATTTCTAATGTATCTAAGCGAATCAATCGAAGAGACAGCAAAATGATTATGCTTATCTAGATAAGACGAGAAGCTCGCAAGTAAAGAAAGTAGTGAGCGAGTGGCGAAAGTGCTTTAAGGAGGTCCTGGGATTAATTTTGAAAAGTGGAAGTTGATTTTAGTATTTATTTTTTTAGGGTTAAAAATTGGGGTAATTTTTAATTGAGTCCTTATTTTCAGAAAAAATTTCAGAGATCAGAAGTTTGTAAAATGAATCAATTAAATCCTTTTAAATTCAAATTTATACTGTTCTGGTCCTCAATTTAATTTCTCCATTAATAAAGTTAACGGAAATATAAACTTAAATATAAAAAGACAGCTATAGCCCTATATATTGTATTAGTGATTTAAAGTACAATTTTATCCATCAAATTTTTTTGATTCAAATTTTACCGCCTATTTACAGATTTGGGTAACAAGAAACAAAATTCTTCAACAAAATCTTTAGTCACTTTTTATAAACTAATTCAAATAGAAAGAGCATCATTAAAATACATAACAAATTAAATAACTCATCGAAATGTAATTCGTTATTATATAATTCGATCACATCTATAAAGTACGAATGATTGTTAAATTAAATATGCCTTGAATTATAAAATTACAAAAACTACAATAACATCTGGTTGAAAAATGAAAACAAAAATATGTAGGTCAATTAAATTCAAACTAATTTATTATTTTCAATTAATTTCACATAATGAAAATTCAAAGCCAGCCCAAAATGATACTACACTTTCCTCCTCCTTGTTGATAATGACAAGTTCTTAAACTTTCATAAGTTTGAGATATTACCCAAAGAAATTGTGTTTGCAGCCTCACTGGTGAAGCTTGATTGGTATGTTTAGAACTAACACAGAATGAGGGCAGTTTTTGGAAGTTGTAATATTGACTTAGGTTGCTTATTGTTTGAGTTAATAGAAAAATATTAGTTAGTTTAAACTATTGACATAATAAAGAATAAGGAGGCGGTTTAAGCGTTTTAGACTAAAATGATTTCAGTGCTGTTAACTCCTGTAATGAAATAATTAAATTAAGGACTTGAGTGACATAAATATGAATTTAAAACGATTTAGTTGATTCATTTTACTAACTTTTAGTCTTCGAAATTTTTTTTCTTCAAATAATAAGGACTCAACTAAAAGATACCCCAAAAATTAATTTTAATATTTTGTAAATTATTTTAGGAATTAGTTTGTAAAAAATTACCTTCATTTTACAGTAAGTTTAAAAAAGTAAAGGAGTGGTTTTTTAAAATCTTATTTTGAGAATTAATTTTATATTATATATATATGTGTGTGTGTGTGTGTGTTACAAAAGTTTAAAATTAATCTTATTAATTAGAAAATAAAATTATTAATTTTAAAGATATTATTATTATTACTAATTATATTGTGATAACAAAACAAAATTAATAATATAAAATATTTATTTTAGTTATTAATTATTATATATACACAATAAATGATCTTTTTTATATATATTTATAAATGAGTAAATAAATTTTATTTAATATTATATTCAATTCAATTATTTATATTTTTTACAGTAAAATTTATTAAATATATGTAATTACTTTTAAAATTCATAATATTTTTAAAAATAAATTTTATTAAATATTTAATTAATTCTTTTTAAAGTTGTTAATTTTATATTATAAATAATAATTATTATTTTAAAAGTTATAACATTATAAAATTAATATTAAAATTCAAATGTCTTTAAATAATTTTGTAATTTTATTATTATATACGGGAATTTTTTATATTACAACCCAGCCCATACTAACATGGGCCACATGAGCTAGGCTCAGTTCAACGAAAAATTAACTGCCAATAATATTTTAGAATAATAATAAAATCACAAATATTTTGTATAAATAAATATATAGAAATTATTTATATAAAAATATTATAAGATCACATAATTTTTTTAAAATTATTATTATTTCTTAATTAATTTATTTATAATACATTAGTTTATACATATTAATTTAAATAAAATAATTTATAAATTTATTATTATTAAATATTTTATTACCACACCGATTAGATTAGAAAAAGTGTTCCTAACTGTTGATCGGCATTGTGTAATTTTTTTTCTTTTTTCAAAGATCAGCTTCTCCAGTCCAAGTGTGTGTTGGTCTGATGCCCATTGCCCAAGTAGGTGTCAGACTAGCTAAAATTAAAACGACTCCGTTTCATAGATTATACATAACGATTTATCTCCGTCAATATTACTGTATTATATATTTTTTTTTTTCATCTTTTAAAACTCACTCATCATTGTCCTATAACTTCGTTTGTTTTTTTATAACCATTGTCTTTTCTTTTGAGGAGGTATAACTATTATTTAACTATTCTATTGTGTGATTTTGTAAAGTTACAGTGGTAACTGCTAACTTATTCCATTATCTCCGCATTATGAGTTTTGTGAGACCGAAGAGAAAAGAATCCTTAAAATATAATTGTAACTAGGGATGCCAATTACATTCGGATTCGGCCTGCATCCGCATGGATTCAGAAGATCTGGATCCACATTTTAAAAAATGTGAATCTGGGTAAAGGAAATGAGGATTTGCACGGATCCGGATGTGGATCTGGATATAAGTATATCCAAAAATCTAGATATTTGGATTTGTATTTTTTTTGTATTAAATAAAAAATTAATTGAAAAATAATATTAAATTAAAAAAATTCATAACCCTATCTTACTCACAAACACACACAATATTCAGCACATTACACATTTACACACTTCAACAGAGTACAGCAACCGCAACAAGCTAACAACCCACGATCATAAATTCTCAATTACCGCCGGCCTATTTTCCATCATCGTCTACCTCGCCTATTTCCGATCACAGTCGCTGCACGGTTGTTGCTGCTCACTTCATGCCTTTTAATTCACGTTGCGCTGCTGCTGCTGCTGTTGCACGCTGCTTGCTTCCCATCACTGTCGCTGCACGCTGCCCTGATCCGTGCTCCTTGCACGCCACTCACTACTCACTGCTCCTTGCACACATCTATAGCTATCTTGCTGCTGCCTGCTTGGATCGGCAAAGTGAGTTTGATTTTCTCTTTTATTTTATTTTTTATTTAAGTTTTTCTAGTATTATTAATTACATGGCTTTTTTTTTGTTAATGATTTATATTTTATTTGATTGTTTAATTGATTTAATGAGTTTATTTTAGCTGATGCATGTTAAATTAAATTAGATAAAAAAAAAATTTCTTCCTGATACATTTAATTTTAATTATATGCATTAATTTTCAATATAATATAAATTATTAATTACTTTAATTAAATGTATTATATAATGTAAATTCTTATTCTTATTTTTTTCACATATGCTCACTCACTTTACAAATTATTTTAATTAAGTTTTGGGATTATTTGAATGTGGCTGAAGAGGAACAAGAAAATAATTTTACATCATCTGTGAATAGTATTAATTATGTGGATATTAGATTGGAAAATGACGGTGAACCTGAAAATGATAATGTTGTTGGAGTTGAACCGGATTTAATAGTTGTGGAAAGTGGCCGTGGCCATGGTATTTGTGGTCATAGTAGTCGTGGCTAAGGCCATGCGCGTGGTGTTAAACAAAAAAGAGGTAATGATAGTGGAGGTGTAGTAGAAGCTGGTTCTACATCAATAAAATCTAGTGGTGGTAGGCTAACTTATGATGTATTGAATTATTTTAAGAAATTCAAATATGCGGATGGAGTGAATCGAGCAGTTTGCAACTATTGTAGTAAAGTATTAACAGGACATTATTCTAGTGGAACTACACACTTAAAAAATCATTCTACTAGCTGTTTAAGAAGGAATTTCAAGAATGTCGGGCAAATGCTTATTGACAAGAAATATGATGGATCCGTTACAGTTAAAAGTTGTTCCAAAGTACAATGTGATATGGCGATGGTGAAGATTACTATTGCAAGAATGATTATCTTGCACGAGCTTCCACTTTCATTTGTTGAATTTGAAGGGTTTCGTGGTTTAATGAAGTTAGTTCAATCGACACTTGATACAATAAGTCGAAACACCATCAAGAATGAAATTTTGAAGCTTTATGATGTTGAGAGGTGACAATGAACGTGTTGGATGCTTGTGAGAGTAAAATTGCAATTACCGCAGACATGTGGACAGCTAGTAACCAAAAAAAGGATTATATGGTTATCATTGCACATTACATTGATAACCTATGGGTGTTACGAAGTCGCATTATGAGGTAACATCTTCAATATTTATATTATGTTTATTTTAATTTTAACACATTTTAATGATTTTAATTACATTATTCTTTTTTTATTATTAAGTTTATATATGTGCCAACTCCACATAGTGGTGAAGTAATATGTAATATTCTGTATGATTGTTTGATGGATTGAAATATTGATAGGAAAGTATCAATGTGACTGTGGATAATTGTGCTATTAATGATGCGATGATTAATATATTATTAAATAAATTTTCTCTAAGTTCATTGATTTTAGGTGAGAAAATTTTTCACATACGTTGTTGTGCTCATATCTTGAATTTGATTGTGAGGGATGGGATGTCTGTGATGGATAAAGGTGTTGAAAACATTATAAACAATGTCAGTTATTAGACTACCACACCTGAAAGAGTAGAAAATTTGAGGCTGCAGTGCGCCAAATAGGTATTAAAGAGACCAAACGTTTAGTTCTTGATTGTAAGACTCCGTGAAATTTAACTTACTTAATGCTCACTACTGCTTTGTTGTATAAAGATGCATTTGTTCTATTGAGTAAGCTTGATAAACAATATAAATGTTTGCCTAATGAGCCAGAGTGGGATTTGGCAAAGGCTTTGTGTGCCCATTTAAATTTGTTTTATATGTTGACAAAAATAGTTTCTGGATCTCGATATCCCACCTCTAACTTATTTTTTTCCTAAAATTTATGAGATTAGATTGTCAATGAATTTATGAAAGATGTCACCCAATGTAGATATTAAGAGAATAAATGAAAATATGATTGCCAAGTATGAGAAGTATTGGAATGTTATTCATGGAGTGTTGGCTATAGGGAATATCTTAGATCCTAGGTTTAAAAAGATAATGGTTCACTTCTTTTTTCCTAAGATTTATAGAGATGACGGTGCCTATCAAGTTGAAAGTATATTTAATCTTCTTAATGAAGTGGTGAAAGAGTATGAATCAAAGCATGCAGTAAGTGAAAATAGAGGAGATTTGAGGTGGAGAGCTTTTCTCAAGGTATTGCACAAGCTACTATTTTTAAGGATTCAAACATGGCTGGTGAATGAGATTCATTTGTTTCCAAAGAAGTGAACTATAAGTAAGCTAAGTCTGAGCTAGAAACTTACTTAGATGAGGGAGTTTTGCCTACTACTAGTAATTTTGATATTTTATCTTGGTGGAAGAATAATAAAGATAAATATCCGATATTTACTAAAGTTGCTAGAGATTTCTTGGTCATTCCTGTATCTACTGTTGTTTCTGAGTCTCCTTTCAGCACCAAAGGTAGGCATTTGAGTACTCATCGTAATAGATTTCATCAAAATACTATAGAGGCATTAATGTGTACTCAAAATTGGTATTGAACAGAAATCAATAGTAAAATCACTTATTTTATTTACATATTTTTATATTATTTCACTATAAGAGCACTTAATAATTATTTGTGAGTTTTCATTGCTAGATTGTGAGCCGTTTGATCGATTTGCAGAATAAATTATGAATACTGAAGGAGTGAATGATCCTGATGATTGACAATACAGTGGCATGACGTATTGAATTTTATGTTAGATTTATGGATTTGTAGTATTTTTATTTATTATTTTTATGTTTGATTTATGGATTTGTAGTGATTTTATTTGTTATTTTTTGTTTGATTTAGGTTATTTTTATTTGTGATTTTATAATATTTTATAAGTTATGTTGAATTGTTAATTATTTAATTTTTGAATTTTAATTGAATTTTTTTATTTTTAATTAAATTTTAATTATTAAATTTAATTTTTTTATGGATCCTAATACCTGAATATCGTCCGCAATCTATGCAGATATTATCCACTTTAAATCCATGCAAAAAAAAATATACAGATCCCAATACAAATCCAAATATAAAAATATTAAATCGGATCCGAATTTTACCGTCCCTAACTGCAACCCACTCAATAGAAAGGGAGGAGCACAAAAGAGGAATGGCGGAGACAGTGCAGAGAATCAAGCTGGGTTCACAAGGCCTGGAGGTTTCAGCACAAGGCTTAGGATGCATGGGCATGTCCGCCTTCTACGGGCCACCAAAGCCCGAGCCCGACATGATTGCCTTGATCCACCATGCCATTGACAGTGGCATCATTTTATTTGACACCTCCGATAGTTACGGACCCCACACTAATGAAATCCTTCTGGGCAAGGTAATGTAATTTAGCTTCTCTCTCCCTCCTTTAATTTCAAAAGGGTATGTTTGGAGTTGGAAAATAGTGATAAATTAGCTTTGATTAATTTGGTTTTGTGATTAGGCTCTGAAGGGAGGGTACAGAGAAAGAGTTGAATTGGCAACTAAATTTGGTATCAGATATGAGGATGGTCGGTACTCATACTGTGGGGATCCTGCTTATGTGAGAGCTGCATGTGAGGGCAGCTTGAAGCGTCTGGATGTTGACCGTATTGATCTTTATTACCAACATCGCATTGATACTAACGTTCCCATTGAAGTCACGGTTTGTTCCTTTTAATTTTATATATTTGTCTCAATCATGTTAAATTATCATAGTCTGTTAGCCCGTGGGAGTAGCTCGGTTGCCAGTGAATATAAATTTGGAATATTTTAAAATATGGGCATGGGTCAGTTTAGTGCGTGAAGTTTCTGTTATCATGAACTAATTCTTTTAGTCGTGTTGTTTTGTTAGATTGGGGAACTCAAGAAACTAGTTGAAGAGGGTAAAATAAAGTATATAGGTCTATCAGAGGCTTCTGCTTCAACAATTAGACGAGCTCACGCCGTCCATCCAATAACAGCTGTGCAGTTGGAATGGTCCTTGTGGTCACGAGATGTGGAGAAAGAGATAGTTCCTACTTGCAGGTAAGGCATTATTTGGACCAAACTAATTGTTTTGACCTAGTTGAAAGGAAAAGAAGTTATGAGTAGATGATTTAGTATCCGCATACTAACACAATTTTGGTGATTGCTCTGCTCAGGGAACTTGGCATTGGAATTGTTGCTTACAGTCCTCTAGGACGTGGGTTTCTTTCATCAGGGCTAAAGTTGGTTGAAAGCATTGCACCAGATGATTCTAGACATGTCCGTAAGCCTACCATGCATTTATTACCATTTTTTATGCATGTTCATTTGGCCTTAAAATTTTTTCGACCATTATTATTTCGATGTCTGCAAGCATGGTTAAAACCTTCTCTTAAGATACCCTACAGTGACTTGCATACTATTTTATCTAATAAATCCCTGATATTTATCTAGAACAATAGTTATAGTTCATTCTAACCAAACCCAGTAGGACTTGTTTAGGAATTCTAATTCTTAAATATTCAACTAGATCAGTGTGATCTTCTAATTAGGACTGAAGTTGTCAGCGTATAGATTGCATGGACGAAATAGATGAAAAATGAAATTCAATTACTTGTAACTGAATACACTGTAACCTTTTTCAAATTGACTTGTCTACCAAAACTTATTCATCATTAGCTAACTTTTTGATGTTTACTAATCATGTATTTTTACTTTCGTCATATTTGTATTACTTGTCTTCTTTATTACATTTTCATTCTCATTTCCAGTAATGCAATAATAATTCTTGTTTAGTTTTATTATATAGTTCTGAAATTCTTCATAGATTTCGATTTTTCCCCTCATATTATGTTCATTAATGTCTTCAAATCTGATAAAGGTTTTGTTGATGCGGTTTTCTGCTCGTTCGCAAGTAAAGCTATAAACTTCTGCTCGTCGGATGTTCGAGCAGGATTATTTACCAATCTTCGTTCTTCTCCGTTCATTGGAACAATGGTTTTCTTCGGCTTGTGCTCACAAAAACAATGTCAAGGGTCGCTGGGTGTTTTTCCGACGAAAACTCTCCGACGCTTAAGTCAGTAATCGGGTGATTCTTTTTGGTACCCCTCTTTGTTTAAGAGACCGAAGAAATAAAGTGATTTTAGATAAATGTGATAGAGATAATCTCAAAAGTTTTACAGAGGAGAAGAAAGAAGAAGAAAAAGAAGGAAGAAGAACCCCTTTAACTTACTCTTCAGCTCCTATTTATCTTTCTGTTTTCCCGCCCTTTTTCTGTCGGGACAGCCTTCCTCTGCATTAATGGTGTGTAGGCCCCTCTGAAAGTTGGGATTACCGTGGCATACCCTGGGGATGTGGGATGTCAGGCGGGTATGGGTTCCGGGGGCCCAATGATGGTGCCGTGCACGTGTGTATGAAATGATGACACTGTGGGGGTTGCGCCGGCCATCGGTAACAGTGACGACACCCTACAGCGTGGGGTGTCTGCCAGGCATCGATCATCGTGTTGAGTTGTCGGGAGGAGGGGTCAACCTGTTTTGAACCGGCTCTACTCGGGTGTTGCCTCCCCTCCGAGCTGTCGCTGGTGTGACTGGCTCTTACTCGGAGGTTCGAAGACATCGAGCAAAAAGAGAGGGTTGTGTCTCGATCAGCCTTGGAGCACTTGGCCTCGACCAGCTTTGACATCTAGTGAGGGCGTCTTCGTGCCAGCAGTCAAGTCTTCTGCTCGGGCTGGGTTGACCTCGAGGGGGCCTGCTCGGTACTACCCAAATAGGTTTTCTTTGCATTGAAATCTGAGGAGTTATTTATGCAATGAATTTATTGATTCACAGAAAAATTTAACATGTCGGATTCAATTTGTATATATGTTAATACACCTTAAGTCGTATAGAGGTGAAAAAAAAAAGTTGTTCCATTACCTCAAAATTATTACTGGATCCTCAAGAAGTTTAACTGTAATGACTCTTCTAAACTTCTACATGGCAGTTTCCAATTTTGAATTGCTTTGCCTATGCATGTTAATGTGAAATTTAATTGCTAAGCCCAAGAAGAGTTTACTTCTTACGAGACCTTTGTCTAACATGCCAAAATGTTTTACAATAAACATCCTCTATATAAGAGAAGTCCCTCGACTAGTCCTTTTTCTTTGTTTTCTGGTCTATTGAATTTTACTTAAAAACCTCCTCTAAAATCATGCTTTATCCAAAATGATATTCTTTTTTAATGATTCAATTTCAGTTTTGGTACTGAGCTGTTTTCTAAATCTTCCAGCTTCTACCAAGGTTCCAACCTGAAAATTTAGAGCATAACAAAAAGATATTTGAATGTGTTAGTGAAATAGCAGTAAAGAAAGAATGCACCCCATCTCAGCTTGCATTAGCCTGGGTTCATCACCAAGGAGATGATGTGTGTCCGATTCCTGGAACCACCAATATTGAAAACCTCAATCAAAATATTAAGGCACTGTCAGTGAAACTAACTCCAGAAGAAATGGCTGACCTTGAATCCATTGCTTTAGCAGATGCTGTAAGGGGTCATCGGTATGGGGGTGTCACTTCTACTTACGAAGACTCTGAAACTCCACCTTTGTCTTTATGGAAACCTTCATAAAGGGCATTGGTGCTTTGCCTTCTTAGTACTTGTTTTGCGATTGCATTTAGTTACTAGGTTCTGTGTGGGTAAAATTATCGTGTTGTGAGTGAAAATAAAGTCATCGTATCTTCTGATACGAACCTATTAGTGCCTTTCTGCACTTACCAGTTCCACAAGCAAGTGTTTTGTGAATATTTGTGTTGAGTTCCTATACAGTGATGTTAGTAAAGCTAAATCATTGTATCTTCTACTGTGAGCAGCTAAAAATGTAAAATTATCGTGTTGTGAGTGAAAATAAAGTCATCGTATCTTCTTATGCGAACCTATTAATACCTTTCTGCACTTACCAGCTCCACAAGCAAGTGTTTTGTGAATATTTGTGTTGAGTTCCTATGTAATGAGTGATGTTAGTAAAACTAAATCATTGTATCTTCAGCTGTGAGCAGCAAAAAAATGTAATGTGTTTATGCATATATATGAGAAACAACAAATAAAACAAAATGGAGTAATATCTTTCTGAAATTTGTGGAATTCTAGATGATCTGAATTTATTGTAGCATTGTATATTTCTTGTTGGTGCACAAAACATCCCTACTCAACAGAAAATTATTCAATAATTTTAGAAAATTATATATTTCCAATTTTTGCTGTGTTACAATGTGGGCTCTGTTGATGCTGTTTTCTACATGCCCTCGAATAGTACCTGCAGACTCTTGCTCGCAGTGCACTCGAGCTCGAGCAGAAATATTTCTCCGATTTCAGTTCTCCCTTATTCACCGGAATAGCGACCTTCTCTAACCTGCACTCACGAAAACAAGGTCAGGGGTCGCCGAGTGTTTTTCCGGCGAAAACCCTCCGACGCTCAAGTTAGTAATCGGGTTGTTCTTGTTGTATCCCTCTTTGTTAGAGAGACCAGAAAATTCAAGGGAGATTTTGGTCCTTTTTCTGTAAAAATAGCTTCCTTGGAAAAATCAGATGAATGGAGAGCAATCTCAGGAAGAAGAAGAAGAAGAATTTCGGAACCCCGCAACTTACACTTCGATTTCCCCTTATACTTCTGTTTTCCCGCCCTTTTTTCCTTTTCGGGGCTGCCTTTCCCGCGTCTATAGTGCCTGGACCCTCTGACAGCCAGCATTACTGTGGGATTACCTGGGAATGCGGGATTGTCTGGTGGGCATGGTTTCACATGGCCCGATCATGGTGTCGTGCGTGTGTGCATGGAATGATGACACTGTAGGGGCGTGTGCCGGCCATCGATAACAGTTGTGACACCATACCGCGTGGGGTATTGGTCGGGCATCGATCGTTGTGCTGAGTTGCTGGGAAATGGGTTGGACTGTCCCGAACCGACTGTATCTGGATCTTGCATTTCCTTTGTGCCGTAATTGAGCTTTGCTCGGAGGACTTGAATACCTCGAGCAGAAGAATGAGCTCGGATATCGACCAGCCTTCCGGCTCCTTGGCCTTAACCAGCTTTGATGAGTTACGAGGATATCGAGCAGAATAATGAGCTCGGGCTTGACTAGTTTTGGACCCATCGACCTTGACCCGCTTTGACGCCTAATGAAGCTGTCTTTGTGCTAGGGGTCGGGTCTTCTGCTCGAAATGGGCTGACCTCAAGGTCTTTTACCTCGAGCCGGGTTGGCCTCGAGGAAACCTGCTCGATATTACCCAAACACTAGTCCCCAGTTTCTAGTCTTTGAGTGAAGCGAGATAAGACTGGAAACTTCTTGTTTGGGCCGGCTTCACGGCCTTTTTACTTTCCCATGCTGAGTTGTTTTCTGCTTCCATTATTTCACATTTAATGCGGGACACGTGGGTCGATCCGGGCCGTGCATTTGAATTTTGAAGAGACGTTACTTGAACGGTCGCGTCCCTTGAAATGTGAGCCGTCTGCTGAAGAGACACACTTTCCCCTTTTAAAAACCCTCGATTTCTTCACTGTGCCTCCTATTCCTCATTTTTACTCGAACCCGAAAATTAATCCGCTTGCAACTGTTTTTTCATCCTCCTCTTCTACATCAGAGCGATTTCCCGCCGTATAAACCTCTCTCTTTACTCAGGTATAAACCTCTCTCTTTTCTCTTGTCTTCATTCTGTTCTTCCTTCATCTGGGTTTCTGATTCCAACCGGGTAGACTGTAACTCTAGGAGACAATGTCGAATACCCAACAACCCCGTAGGATGTCACCTGAGGAATCATCCTTCTCAAGTGACGTAGAACCCCTTAGTATAATCCCGGTGAGAGATTCCAGTTCGGAAGGGGTGTTGGCTACGGCAGAGACCCAGCCGCATCGAGGGGAAAGGGTCAGCCAACGGTCAGAGGGTAGGGGGTACCCCATTGACCTCATGAGGTGTGAAACCACACACTTGGACCTGGTTAGGCTTAGGGACACCTACCACATACCAGACAATGTGGATTTGTGGGTGCCAAGCAAGGGTGACATTCCCAGCCATCCCCCTCAAGGGTATACCACCTTCCATATGGAGTGCTTTAAATGGGGGGTCAGGCTGCCTCTCAAGACTTATTTTGCCCGGGTTTTGTCCATATTTCGGTTGGCCCCGAGACAACTGAATCCAAATGGGTGGAGGGTCCTTTCTGGGCTCTATGTACTGTGAAGATGGTGCAACTTGGGCGAGCCCTCGGTAGAGGAAATAAAGCATCTCTACCAGTTGAAGTGCAGCCCGAAGGATGCTAGCTGGTACTACCTCACCTCCAGCCTGAAGGGTATGAAGCCCATAACTGATCTCCCCACTTCTAGTGGCAACTGGAAGGGTAAATTTTTCTTTGTTGGGGGAGAATGGGGGCATGCTGCACCACTCTCCGATGGAATCCCTCCGGTTCCACGACATTTTTGCACTCAGGTCGTTCACTTGTCCAGTGAATTTTTATTTTAGTTCCTCTGCCCGCATTTATTCTTACTATTTTGCTCTGGTGGTTCCTGTAGTATCTTGGGGTGCCTCTTACAGAATTAGGGAAGAGCTCCGAGCACACGTTAACACAGCCCTTGAAAACGCGAGCTCATGCAAGGAGCTACTTACAGCCCAACATTTTGTAGAGTTTGGCTTGGTGTCAGAGGAAGGGATGAGGGGGGGTGCTCGATATGATGCAGACGCGAGCAGCTCTATTGCGAAAAGGCTCCGAGCCGATGCCCCCGTTTCACCAGTTCGAGCCGCCCCTCCTGCTCGAGAGGTAAAGCGAGCAGAAGAAGGTCCACCTCGCAGGCGCTCGAGGACTGCAGCCTTAGCCCGGCCTCGATCCGAAGGCGTGCAGGAGCGGGATCGGCCTGGCCGTGCCGAACACTACGTCAAGGACTTTGCCGGGCAAATGGAGGATAGGTTCCTGGACGGCCTGGACTCCTATGGTGACGAGGAGCTAGTTGGCGCTTTCCACCGCCTCTCTTCTCGTGCTGCTGCCGCTGTCACCAGATTCAGGACCAGGACTCAAGATTCGCAATGGAAGCTTCGAGCAGAGATTCAGAGCTTGAAGCAGAGTCTCGAGCAGAAGGATGAGGAGAACACGAAGCTTTGAGAGGAGATTTCCACATTCGAGGAGAAGGCAGCAATGTCAGACTCACGGGCTCTTCAGTTCGAGAGGGAGCTGACACTTGTCCGGGAAGAGCTACTCCATGCTAGGAAGGACTTGGACGTGCAAAGGTACTCCCTCGAGAAGTCCATGGAGGATGTTGCTTCACGCCTCCAAAGAAGGTGGACTCTTTGGAGGCCAGGCTCACGACCGAGTACAACGAAGGGGTGGCTTTCACTACAACTACCTCGTATTTGCCTTGGGTAAGGAACATCCTGAGGTGGACCTGAATAAGGTTGAGGCAGGTGTTACGGAGTACATGCGCCAGCATGATATCCCAATTCAAGGGTCGAGAGCCTCCCCATTTGAGGTCCCTATCGAGCCTAGAGAAGCTGCTCTTGCTGCTGCTCCTCCTACTGCTGCTACTGACACCCCTACTCCTCCTGCTGCTGATGCCCCTGCTAGCCCTAATCCCCCAAAAGCTTGATTTGCTCTTTTTTTTTTGTAATTGTAATCTTCAATGAATGAATAAAAAGCATACTTTGAGCAACTTGCTTCTGTGTCTGTGTGTATAATCTTGCGTTTTACATTTATGTATGAGATTGACTTCGTCCACTTGCTAAGTAAAATTTGTTATAAGTGTTGGGCCTTTATTTTTTCTCCTCCAAACTATTACTGCCCGTCTCATCCCTTAGCTTATGTGTGGCAAAGCCTTGCCTTGAGTTAGGCTGAAAGCCTTCTATTCATCTTGTGAGCTCGGTCCACTCGAGCTGATGTTTGGCTTGTGCTCGGTAGCTATGCATTTTGCGAGCCCATTCGGCTCGAGCCTGATATTGGCTCATGTTTAACTTTTACGTTTTCTCCTCGAGCTTTTCTTGCTCGAGCCTGCGATTGGATCACGCTGCCCTGCCTTAAGCTAGGCTTTGGGACTTCTGGCCTTTGCGTTCTTCTTTGCGAGCTTCTCTTGCTCGAGCCTGCAATTGGCTCACGCCTGACACCGTCCCGCCTTAAGCTAGGCTTTGGGATATCCAGCCTTTGCGTTCTTCTTTGCGAGCTTCTCTTGCTCGAGCCTGCAATTGGCTCACGCTTGGCACCGTCCCGCCTTAAGTTAGACTTTGGGACTTCTGGCCTTTGCGTTCTTCTTTGCGAACTTCTCTTGCTCGAGCCTGCAATTGGCTCACACTTGGCACCGTCCCGCCTTAAGCTAGGCTTTAAGACTTCTGGCCTTTACGTTCTTCTTTTTGAGCTTATCCTGCTCGAGCCTGCAATTGGCTCACGCTTGGCACCGTCCCGCCTTAAGCTAGGCTCTGGGACTTCTGGCCTTCGCGTTTTCTTCGAGAGCTTGTTGGCTTCAACTTGAATTAATATTACAAATATTTTTCTTACTTTTACACATGTTCAAGTTTCTACACGTCCCCATTTAGGAAGGAATTGGACATTAATTCTTACAACACAAGGAAACTTACTGGAAGTATTTCATCAGGAGTTGTGCGTTCCATGGCCTCTTGACTTCTCGTCCATCCGGATGAGTTAGCCGGTATACTTCTGGTTCCGCTATTTAAGTGACTCGATAAGGACCTTCCCAATTCGGTCCTAACACACCTTGCCTGGGGTCCTTCGTGTTCTGATTGACTTTTCTGAGTACCCAATCCCCCACTTGAAACCGACGGATGTGCACATTTCGGTTGTAATAGCGAGCCACTTTCTGCTGGTACTCTGCGATCTTTGCAGCGACCCTTTCCCTCTTCTCTTCCAGCAAGTCCAAACCTGCACACATCTGCTCGTTGTTTTGCTCCTCATTGAAGTGCTATGTTCGGTGTGTCCCCATTCCTACTTCAGCAGGAACAACTGCCTCATGCCCAAATGCCAAGGAGAATGGAGTCTCTCCTATGGTCGTTTTGTGTGTGGTTCTGTAAGCCCACAAGACGCCAGGCAGCTCATCCACCCAAGCTCCCTTCTGCTCGCCGAGTCTGGTCTTCATGAGACGTTTTATAGTCTTGTTCGCGGCCTCCACTTGTCCATTGGCCTGCGGGTGTGAGGGAGAACAGAACTTCAACTCTATCCCCAGGTTTTGGCAGAAGTCTCTGAACTTGTTTTTGTCAAACTGGCTCCGTTGTCTGTGACCAATGCATGGGGAATCCCATACCTACAAATCACATTTTTCTAAATGAAGTCAGTGGTTTTATCTTCTGTGATACTGCTCAAGGCTCCTACTTCAACCTATTTGGTGAAATAATCGATTGCTACTATAGCGTGAGTAGCAGATGCCTTCCCCTTAGGCAACGGGCCGATCAAGTCGATCCCCCATTGAGCTGGCCACGGTGAATTCATCACCATGAGGTTCTCTAGAGGCTGAGTCATATAGTTGGCAAAGCTTTGGCAACTCCTGCAGCTCCTGGTCTTCTCTTGTGCATCTTGGTGCATGCGGGGCCAAAAGTATCCCTGCCTCAAGGCCTTGAAAGCCAAAGACCTTGCGCCTGAGTGGTTTTCGCAAATCCCTTCGTGTATCTCTCGGAGGACATAATCAGCTTCCTCGTGGTCTAAACACCGCAACAGTGGGAGAGTGTATCCCCATCTGTACAGGACCCCATCGATCAGAGTGTACCTGGCCGCTTTACACTTCAGCTTCCTTCCTTGCTTCTTATTGGCAGGCAGCGCTCCTTCCTTCAGGTAAGAGACGATTGGTTCCATCCAAGTGCTGCTCGATGATAAACTCATCACCTCATCCTCCTGCTCGATGCTCGAGTAGGTTTTGACTTCTAATGGGATGGATTTTGGTATCTTGGGGTCGGATGTGGCGGCATGCGGGCTATCATATCAGTTCAAAAATTCCTTTCCCTTGCGATTTGCTTCACCTCGACTGCTCGGAAGCTCTTTATTAGCTACTTCACCTTCCGCAGGTAAGCTTCTATCTTCTCGCCCTTTGCTTGGAAGCTTTCGTCGAGGTGGTTTGCCACCAGCTGCGAATCTATTCAAAGCTTTACCTCATCCGCTTTCATTACCGAGGCGAGCTTCAATCCCATAATCACAGCTTCATACTCGGCCTGGTTGTTGGTGACTTCGAATTTCAGCTTCACGGCATATTACATCTCTGCCCCTTCAGGACTGAGGAGCACAACTCCTGCCCCTGCTCCCTAATCCCCACAGGAACCATCTACCGTGACTATCCACGCGTTGGTCGAGGCCAAAGAATCTGGTGGGTGCTCACTCTCCGTCTCTTCATTCCTTACAGTGCACTCGACCACGAAATCAGGTAAGGACTGAGCTTTCATGGTTGTTCAGGGTTGGTAGCTGATGTCGAACTCACTGAGCTCTACCAACCATTTTACTAACCTTCTAGAGATCTCTGGCTTGTGCAGAGTCTGCCTGAGTGGTTGGTTTGTTAACACTGCCACCGAGTGTGCTTCGAAGTAAGGCCTCAGCTTTCTAGCTGCCGTCACCAGGGCCAATGCCCATCTTTCCATTGGCGGGTATCGAGTTTCAGCCCCCAACAAAGCTCTGCTCGTGTAATAGACGGGGTACTGTACCTTTGATTCTACCCTCACCAGAACCGAGCTCGTTGCTTATTGGGACACAGCTAAATACAGAACAGAGCCTCCCCTGCTCGAGGTGTAGACAGCAACGGGTCTTTCAGCAAGTACTCTTTCAACTGTTGGAACTCCGCTTCGCACTCTGGTGTCCACTTTGTCTTCCTGCCTTTCCTCATTTCCTAGAAAAAGATTCGGCATTTATCCGTGGCCCGAGATATAAACCTGTTGAGGGATGCCAATTTGTCGGTAAGACTTTGTATCTCGTTGAGGGTACAGGGGGATTTCATTTCCACCACTGCTCTTATTTTTTCCGGATTGGCCTCGATCCCCCTATGACTGACCATGAAGCCCAAAAACTTTCCTAAACCGACCCCAAAGGCACACTTCTCAAGGTTGAGCTTCATCCGATATTTCCTTATGAGTGCAAAGGCTTCTTCTAAATGCCTTACATGCTCCTCTGCGTCCTTTGACTTGGTGATCATGTCGTCCACATATACTTCCATCGTCAGGCCGATCAGCAGCTTGAAAACCTTGTTTACCAGTCTCTGGTAGATTGCCTCTGCATTCTTCAAACCGAAGGGCATAACCTTATAGCAGAACAGACCCTGATTGGTGATGAAGGCTGTGCACTCCTCGTCCCGCTGGTGCATGGGGATTTGGTTATAGCCTGAGAAGGCGTCCATGAAGCTAAGCAGCCCATGTCCTGCCATGGAGTCTACCAGCTGGTCTATCTTTGGCAGCGGGAAGCTATCTTTTGGGCAGGCTTTATTTACGTCTGTGAAGTTCACGTACATTCTCCACTTCCCACTTGTCTTCTTCACTAACACCACATTCGAAATCCACTCGGGGTAAGAGACTTCCCTGATGAATCCCGCTTTCAGGAGCTTCTCCACCTCGCAGTTTATGGCTTCGTGCCTTTCTTGGTTGACGCATCTCCTTTTCTACCTTACTGGTTTAGCGTCCTTCCGTATTGCCAGCCTGTGACACGCCACTTCTGGGTCAATCCCAGGCATGTCCTCGTGTGTCCAAGCAAACACATCGGAATGTGCTCGCAAGCAGTCGACCAGATTTTTCTTCAGCTCCTCGCTAATGCCCAAGCCTATTCGGACCTTCTTCTCGGGGTCGTCCGGCCGTATTCTAACTTCCTCTAATTCTAGCTTCCTACCATTCTTTGACTCCCCCCTCGAGTCTAACGATGTTACTTGCATGGTTTCTTTGGCTGCCACAGTGTAACAGCTCCTCGCGACCCTCTGGTTTCCTTTTACGACTCCTACAGCCCCGTTTACCCGGTATTTTAGGGCTAAGTAGTAAGTGGACAGCACGGATTGGCTAACCCTCATGAATGGCCTCCTTAGTATTCCTTAGTAGGGGCTGGCTTCATCCACCACCACGAAGTCGAGCATCATGTTCTTTTCAAAAGGCCTCAAGCCCATAGTCATAGCCAACTTAATGGTTCCCAGTGGGATCAGCTTTCCTCCCCTAAACCCTTTCAAAGAGGTGTTTGTCTGCTCGAGGCTCGCACCCGTTATTCCCAAATCCTCCAGCGTGGACTTGAAGAGAATGTCTACAAAGCTTCCTGAGTCCACCAATATTCGATCAACACATCCTCATGGGGGTATAGTACCCCCTCCTCGTCTTCCTCCGTCCACATGATGGGTACTTACCGCACCTTAGCCTTTTTGGCAACAGGTGCAGCGAATAGAACTTCCCTGCCAGCGGCAGCGTACCTGCAATAATTTTTCCGAGCCCTGTTCGAGTTCCCTGCCATTGTGGGCCCTCCTGATATCACTCTGGTGATCGGTGGTTCTAACTCCATGTCATAGGCTCTGTCATCCTCCTTTGGTTGCTGCTCGACCACTAGATTTCCTCCTTCGATGAATTCATCCAAGTACCAATTTCTAACCAAATCTTCCACTTGGTTCTTCAAATCCCGACACTGCGACGTTGAGTGGCCGTGGTCACTGTGGAAGCGGCAAAATCGCCCCTTATCTTGTCTACCAGCCGATTTAGCCATCATTGTCGGAAGGCTCAGCAGTCCTCGATCCTCTGCCACTTGGAGTATCTCTTCGAGTGGCACCTTCAGCTTTGTATATTGTCCGTAGGCAGGGCTCTGCTACACCAATTGTATCGCCCGATCTCTTGGGAAGTTTCTCGATGGGGGTGGCAATGGACGGTCTGTTCTGTTGTGATATAGCATTGGTCTGCTTGGTGGTTGGTGGCGGGATGGGTGGTCGTCACGACGCTTGTACTCCCTGTGATCCTGGCCTGAGGACCTGCGAGGTGGCCTGGGAATCATCCGAGGCTGGGGAGCTCTCTGATCAGGATTGTAGGGAGCGACCCGATCCCTCATCACCTTGGAAGTCAGCGTTCCTCAGGGTAGGACCTCCTTTTTCCTTGCTCTTCGTTGCACTGCCCTGTTCACTTCTCAGCTTCGCAGCCTTTTCCTCTTCAATGACCATGTCCATTTTCACCTGCTCATACGCATCTGAATATGAGCGGATCGAGGGGTTCCGTAAATTGTACTATGGCCTCCCCATCCTGATTCCGTCCTTTAGCCCCCTCAATGCTTGGGGATGATTAAATGCCTCAAGATTCAGAACCGATCTGTGGTATCTTTTGACAAATTCCCGGAGTGGTTCTCCCTCCCTCTGTCTTACCTCCGATAATTCCATCATGTCATCTTCGAGGGTCACTGCACCCCGAAATTGTTCTGCAAATTCTCTGCACATCTGTTCAAATCTCAGAATGCTTCCTCGTGGCAGCCTACGGTACTACTCTCTTGCCCTTCCCTCAAGAGTGAGCGGGAAGGCCCTGCATCGCTGGGCTGCTAATAGGCCCTGTACCCCTGTCATGTTGTTGAACCGCTCTATGTGCACTAGCGGATCACTCTTCCCTGAAAACTTTAAATCCGGGAAACGGAAGTCACGGGGAATCGTGTCACCCATAATCTCCGCCGAGAGTGGAGATTCGTTGTCCAGCATTATCCTCCAACTTGGGCCTTTCCCATTTCCCCGAAGGTCCTCCACAACTTGTGCCAACCTGCGCACTTCCCCCTCCAACTCCTCCGTGCGGGAGGTTGGTGCTGTATCCTGAAAATGCTGACGGCACCCCCTTTCCTCCATGTTTGTCTCCTCCCTCCCAGCAACATTTGGTATTCTCAGCCTCTGGGCTTCGTCTCCCGCATGCTCCCTGACGGGGGCGTTCCCACGGCTAGATTCAGGGACGTCATTCACGCTTTCCTCTGTCCATCCCTGAGTTCTTGTAATGTGGAGGTCAGCATCTCCATTTGTTTCTCCATCTTATCCATTCTCTCCTGGATCTCTCTATTCTGAGCCTCATTAGCCACTTCCCTCAAAGTCACCGACTCCTCTGGACTTACTCCTCTTCTGCTGTTTCCTCTCATTGTTGCGTTGTGTCTTCTGATTGTGTTGGGAAACCAGGCTTTTTTATCTGATCCCCATAGATGGCGCCAAAAATGTTGATGCTGTTTTCTGCATGCCCTCGAATAGTACCTGCAGACTCCTGCTCGCGGTGCACTCGAGCTCGAGCAGAAATATTTCTCCGATTCAGTTCTCCCTTATTCACCGGAATAGCGACCTTCTCTAGCCTGCACTCACGAAAATAAGGTCAGGAGTCGCCGGGTGTTTTTCCAGTGAAAATCCTCCGACACTCAAGTCAGTAATCGGGTTGTTCTTGTTGTATCCCTCTTTGTTAGAGATACCGGAAAATTCAAGGGGGATTTTGGTTCTTTTTCTGTAAAAATAGCTTCCCTAGAAAAATCAGATGAATGGAGAGCAATCTCAGGAAGAAGAAGAAGAAGAATTTCGGAACCCCGCAACTTACACTTTGATTTCCCCTTATACTTCCGTTTTCCCGCCCTTTTTCCTCTTTGGGGCTGCCTTTCCCGCGTCTATAGTGCCTGGACCCTCTGACAGCCTGCATTATTGTGGGATTACCTGGGAATGCGAGATTGTCTGGTGGGCATGGTTTCACATGGCTCGATCATGGTGTCGAGCGTGTGCGCATGGAATGATGACACTGTGGGGGCGTGTGCGCATGGAATGATGACACTGTGGGGGCGTGTGCAGACCATCGGTAACAGTTGTGTCACTATACCGTGTGGGGTATTGGTCGAGCATCGATCATTGTGCTGAGTTGCTGGGAAAACGGGTCGAATTGTCCCGAACCGACTGTATCTAGATCTTGCATTTCCTTTGTGCCGTAACTGAGCTGTGCTCGGAGGACTTAAATACCTCGAGCAAAAGAATGAGCTCAGATATCGACCAACCTTCGGGCTCCTCGGCCTTGACCAGCTTTGATGAGCTACGAGGATATCGAGCAGAAGAATGAGCTCGGGCTTGACTAGTTTTGGACCCCTCGACCTTGACCAGCTTTGAAGCCTAATGAAGCTGTTTTCGTGCTAGCAGTCAAGTCTTCTGCTCGAGATGGGCTGACCTCAAGGTCTTTTACCTCGAGCTGGGTTGGCCTCGAGGAGACCTGCTCGATATTACCCAAACAAGCTCCTCAAGATTACCGAATTGTTTTGACAAACTTTTCACATCATGTTCCCAGAAATTAAAATTATTTCAACCAATTGATTACGGTTCAGGTCTTTCACACATTCATTTCTATCATCATTTTGTCCATCAAATGCAGCAACCATAATAGGGTATTTTCTATGGTTAATTTGATCATTTTCTCTATAGTAAATGATACATCGATCAATGCATTAAGAATTAATTTATATAAAGATGGAAAAAGTCATCTACACCCCCTTTGATTTTAAAAATGATCTCATAAATCTTCTTAGTTTCATAAATAACTACACGGCCTTTTTTTATTATTATACACTTTGATTTTGATAATCCAAAAATTGATTTTAATTAAACTTCTACAATAAATACAAAATAGTATTAAAATAATCCAAATAAATACAAAATAATATTAAAATAATCCAATATTAAAATAATATTAAAATAATCCAATATATAAATATTGTAAATTTTATAAATTATTTTGAACAACAAAAAAAATTAATTTAATATTATTAATCTATCATATATGTTTTAATTTAATAAAATATATTTTACAGATTAATAATATTAAAGTACTTGTATATAACAAATAAAATAATTTATAAAATATATATTATATATCTTATTTATGTCTATATTAGCATAATCTTTTTAGTTAAGTTTGGGTAGGAATTTTTTTTTAAGCCAATAAAAAATTAATGTACCAAATACCATTTATCCATGGTGAGTCGTAACAAATATAAATTTAAAGATTTTACTCAACTTTTTACAGTTACTATTTCATTTTTTAGTAAAATGACAGATAGATTAGTAATATATAACAAATTAAATAATACAATTCAACAATTTCTTCTATCATATAAACTCTTTTTTTTCCTCTCATAAAAAAAGGGTTTACAGACATCCTGGTCAGGATTCATTTATTCTATTTGATTCAATTTGAACTAAATGCATTTAGGTTTGAAAATTTAATTTATTTAATAAATTGACTGATTTTGATTGAATTCACTAAAATTATGAATTGAACGTCGGTCTAAGCTTACTAGTTTGTTTATTTGTTGAGGATCAATTTATTGAATGATGTAATAAAAGTCACATTCGTTCAAAATATTTATTTTGAGGATTTTAATTTTTATGTTAATGGATTTGTAATTTCAAACGAACCAGTTGATTAATTCAAAATATGAATGTTGGTTTAAGCTCACTGGGTTCGTTTGAAATTTTGGAGTTAGGATAGTTCGTTTATTCTATTGTTAATGATTTTGTAATTTGAACTTTGAAGTTTGAAACTTTGGAGTTAGGATATTTGAAACTTTAAATATTGTTAGGATAGTCAATTTATTATAATTTATTTTATTTGATTTTTTGTTAGTTATCAATTATAATTTGATATATAATATTACAAATTTATAATTGTAGATGTATGAATTTAAACGAATCTAATTTGATTCAATTTATTTATTAATTGTGTTAAACTATGAATTAAATGAATATTCGTTAATGACTCCTTTTTGAAAAATTAAATTCATTTTGAGGTTAAAAATCATTTAGTAAATTAATTGAATTTCAATTTATTTACTTTTAGCCCAATTCATTTATAACTAGTCTCGAATTCAATTCACGAATTCATTTTGCTACCCTATTTACACGCATACATGTTTAGATCAACAATTTCTTACATCATATAAACCCTGACTTCTTTTTTACATTATAAACATTTTGTATATTTCATTCAAAAACATCATGATTGGAGATATTGAACACTAAAATAATTCAGAAAATACTACAAGGTTAATTATTAGTATTAAGTGGGTTAGTTTCAGTGGAATACATTTTATTATACAAAGAGTAGATCTTTTGACAAGGGTGAAGTTATTTAAACCTACTAGATTATTCATTAAAATTATCTTTTAATAAAAATAATTATTACTAAAATATAACGTAAATTATAGTTTTATACAGATAATTAATTAAAAACAATTATACAGGTGTTTTATTACCATCTTCAAACTCAATATAATTTATTCAGTTTCATAATGATCACCTTTCTTTGAATCTTTAGTCATTTATTGAATTTGTCCCCCTCATCTACTGCATTCCATCAACTTTTTTAATATTTGGATTATTTCGTCAAGATTTTTATTGTTAGTGAAAACTCCTTCTGATTTCAACAGGTAATTTCTTCTCAATAATAAATTCTCTCTTGAACATGCAAGAATGGGCTAACTATTGAAAAAATTCTCTCTTGAACATGCAAGAATGGGCTAACTATTGAAAAAATGTAAAACAAAAAAGATGAAAGAAATCATGCTAATTTAGCTGAATAAGTGTATTTTAGGTATTAAGGGGTTCATAAAGTAAAATTTTTAATTTTAAAATTTTAGAGTGTTTATTTAATAAGTTTTTTTTTTTTATGAGTAATTTAGTGAGTTCAACTAACCCTACCTCCCTTTAAATTCCCCATGAAACTCCCTTTTAATTAAAATTACCTAAATAACTAAAGACCAAATAGTTTATTTTTTGTTTTGAAAAGAATTTCAATCTAACATTTAAATTAATTATTTTTTTAAAAAGTACACCCATCTCATTTCATAATTTATGGTTATATTTTAAATTTTAATTATTTTTTTTGGAGAAACTTATGAGAGTATATAGTTAGGGAAATAAAAGTTATATAATAAAAATAAAATAATTTAAGATTGTATGATTTGCACGAATCGTAAAAATAAAACTTAAAAGAAATATTCCTTTTAGTGTAAATTTTTATAGCAAGTTGTTAATTTACAAATTTATTTTTATTAATTAAATTGAGGGTATTTTAAAAAATTAAAATTAAAAAATATCACCAACCAATAAATATATAAAATAGGCAAATTTTTGTGGGCCTTGTGCTTGTGGTGGTTTGGACCTGGGCAAAGGTCCAGGTGAAGCAGGTGCAGCCTTTGATTTGGCTTTTGTTCCAGCCACGTCATCAACGTGGCATGGGATAATATTGTAATTTTTGAATGGAGAATTATATTTTGGACTAGTAGATCAGTGGCAACAGCCTAACAGGTGTTTTCAATAATACGGAGGATACAAGTTTGAATTTCATGTGTTTTTTTAAAAATCATTTTTCTCGATAATATGGGATAGATCTTGAAATATTCACTAGAGCGTAGTAGATTTATAATCTAGTCTCAATATAATTTGGGTTGTTTATAAAAGTAATCATAAGTTTTCTTTAATTTTATTTAGAAAAATTATCTCTACATTATATTTTTTTTGTCATATATACATTTAATTATTATTAAATTATAATATATTTTTTCATTACTTTTATTTTTTAAACTTATATTAATAAATTATTTTAAAATTAAAAATAAATATTTTATTTTTAAATAAATTAAAAAATTATTTTATCTTATAAAATAAATTAAAAATTAAAAATTATAAAGATAATTATCTTAATTTATTTTATTAAATTTAAGATATTACTGTAATTATAATTTTTTAATTTTTAAAAAATAAATGTAAGATCATTCCAAATTGATTTATCCCTCGCCACTGCATGCCTAGGCACTCATCCTAACCAATTTTCCAACCAAAACCAAACCACTGCACACCCAGCTAGTAGCCGCGATTCGCATGCCTTATCGCTGCCTCAAGCGTCACGCCCAGCCTTCTGTCGCCAACAAACAACTAGCCATTCACCGCCAATAACAATTAATAATTAAGAGATGGGGGGTGGCGAGCTGGGGATGATGATGTGCTTAGTAGAGTTTAATTTTGAGAGAGAGAAGATAGAAAGGTTTGCCGCTTTTGGAGACCAATTAGCCAAAAACGTTGTTGCCCACGACTGCGTAGCCCTTCCCCCTTTATCTGCTGGTTGTGGCGGTCACAATCTTCATGGTGGCTGTTATTTCCAGTAAATATAAATACTACAAAAGAAGAAATAATCAATTAATCAATCAATTCTTTGTTGCTCCACTTTTACCTTTTGTTTTTTTTTCCCCTTTGTTGCTTGTGCTGCTTATCCACTTTTGTTTTTTTTTTACTTTTTATTAAAGGGTGTAAACGACGTCATTTCTTGTTGCACGTGAAATGATAGGAAAGAATAGGGAAGGAGATTCTTGAAAGCCTGCTACTGCAATTCTAGGAATGGCGATAGGGAGGGGACTGACCTCCCCATTCTTATCCTCAATATTTTGATTATGTCTCCATTCTTTTTTCGTCTTCGTCAAAATTATATGATGAAATTTTCGTTCTTTTTCCGAATAATAATATGGAATTCTGATCTTTGAATAATTAATATGTTTTTATTTTTTTATTTTAATTTAATAATATTAAAATAAAATTTTAAATAAAAATAAAAATTGACAAATAACAATATATTTTATATTAACATTAATCTCATTACAAAAGTTATATTACAAAATACAAATCACCATAATAATTATCTTCGTCAATTTTCATAATCCTACAATTAAAAAAAAAAAATTATTTTTACATCAACAATGAAATAAATAAAATGAATATAAATACTTAATCAATGTTTGTAATAAAAGTATTTACCTCTTGCGCTTCTTGCTCCTCTTGCTCTCCCTCAAGAAATGTGACAAATTGAGAGATACCCTCAGGTTTCAAATCTAAAACAACAAAAATAATTTAAGCAATATCACTTATAAGTGAAAATAGTAATAATTATATAAAATAATTACAATATAAAATAAACTCATACTGTCATTGTATGCTCGTATCCAACTTTGACAGCATATTAAAGCCTCCAATGCGCTTGGATGAAGTCTATTACGGTGTGAGTGACAACTCTACCACCAGTGCTAAAAGCTGATTCGAAAGCAACACTTGTAATTGGAATTGTCAAAATATCTCTAGCAATTCGTGCCAAAATAGGATACCTATGGGTATTTGTTTTTCACCAACTGAAAATATTAAAATCTTCCATTCGTGGCATAACTTTCTCATTTAAATATGAATCTAACTTATTTGCAACAGCTCCACAATCTCTACTATTTACATAATCATCAAACCCTGTCATCTATTTGGTTGCTTTCTTACATGAATCCCCTGTAGATATAGTAAAAGAAGAACTACTACAAGTATAATTAGAGCAAGAAACAGTTGGTGGAAACATTAATCAGCACTCTTCCACTAATTCTTGGCAGAGGCTGACCACTTTCCCAACATACAACTCTTTGTTAACACCATAAATCATAAAAAAATAATACTCAATGCACTTCTTTTTATATCTTAGATAAAAAATACAGGCCACACTCAAAATTACACTCATATCTTGCCAATATTTATCAAATTTCAATAACATCAATTGAGCCATATGTTGAATCTTATCACAAGATGATAAAAGCCAATCTTGTAAAGACAGTTTAATCTCACACATATGTTGCAAGAATAAATTCGATGTCGGATACTGAGTTCTAGAAAACAACTCAGTGACATCATAAACGCTTTTCAAATTCTCTTCCAAAATAGATGCAAACTGTCAATCTTCTTCACTAGGCAAACACTTATATTGTCCATCAATATGCTTTAATCGAGCAAAAACATTTTTATATTGCAGAGCAGATGAAATTATAAGATATATGGAATTCCACCTAGTAGGATAATTAAGCACTAACAGTTTATCATATTTAACATTTGAACGACTAGCAAATTCTTCAAACTTTTCTTTTCTTTTACATGATCCAGTTCAGAAAACAACACTCTCACGAATTTTGCAATTCCATCACTAATCACACTCATCCCTTCTTTGACAATCAAATTTAATATATGATCACAACAACGAATAAAAAATAATTGTCCACGCAAAATGAGATCATCTCTATTAAACTTAATCAAAAGAAATTTCATCATGCGGTCATTAGCAAAGCAATTGTCTACAGTCATAGAAGATACCTTATATTCAAGGTTAAGATCGATCAAGCAATTCAATAATGTGTCACAAAGCTTTAGGCCAGTATGTGAACCTTTTATATGCTGAAACCTATAAGAGGAAAACAAAAAATATATATTTCTTAAAATTCATTCTAATTAACATTTAAGAAAAAAATAAGTTAAGTACAAAATAAAATTAAATACCTTATCTCAAAATTAGACTCCGCAACGTCCAAGAATCATCAATGAAATGTTCAGTAACAGTCATGTACCCTTTTGTTTGGGTATCTGCTGTCCACATATCTGTTGTGATGGCCAACCTACTTTGATTACTCACCAAGACATTCAAATTATTAGCCTTTTCATTCTCATACAAATCCAATATCTCATTTTTAATTGTATTTCGGGACACATGCTTCCACATTGGGTTAAGCGATGATAATATCTCTTTAAATCCCTCATGATCAACAATACTTAACAGATACTCATGCTTGGCAATTGCACATGCAATTGTTGTTCTTGTGACATCTTGATCAAAAACAAAAGTTTCAACCTTTGAACGTCCTTTATCATCCTTACCAGCATTCAACTTTGTTATATAATGATTGATATCCTTTTGCTTTTTCATGAAACAAGATTTCATATGGTCAAGCAAATAATTTATTCTGTCATTTTTCCTTGATATCAGCTTAGAATTACAATAATTATATACGGTCTTTTGTTCCCCGTTAACTATTTTCTTCTCAAAATGTTCTCAGACAATAGATCTTAACTTCCGTGTTCTTCCTCTCTTTATTGACTCTAACCCATCGAGAATGAAATGTCTTGTTTGATCATTATCATCCACATGGACTACATCCACTAATTGTGGTGTAGCACTTGACATATTCACTTCCATTAGTCTATAAAATTAACAAAAGCATCCAAGCTAACTTCAACTAGAGGCCATTACTTCCAAACATCCCTAACAACAATACAATAAGTAATAAACATTTTATTAAATAGCAATACAACATTTTTTTTCCCAATCCTATATACGAATAATTATATATGATTAATTGATTAATTTACTAATAGTATATAATTATTAAACCATTAAAAATTGTTACATATATATTATCCAAAAAATTAATTAATAATATCTAAATTGAACAAGTGACAAACTGACAATAAACATCATAATTTAATTCATTCACTCATTAATAATAATAATAATAATAATAATAATAATTGAAATTCAAGGCAAAACTAATGATTCCACAAATAACACATTTCTTGAAACTCAAATAAAGAAATGAGAATAAAATTTTTTGCGGATATAATATTATGGACAAAGCAAGAATAGCTCACAATTTACAATCACGCTTCCATGGCTTGATTCTCCTCTGCTTGTGCTTGTACCTTGACTTTGATCAATCTTCTTGATTGCCGTGCTTGTACCCTCACTTTGATCATGTGCTTGTACCTTGACTTTGATCAATCTTCTTAATTGCCGTGCCTGTACCCTCACTTTGATCAATCCTCTTGATTGCCTAACTATGCTTTCAGAGTGTTTTCTACAAGATTTCTATTTCATTTCTCTTTAGGATAGATTTAGGCTGTTGTTGACTACTTGACTGCAGTAGAGAGGAGAGTGAGAGGCTGAGAGCTGGGCTGTGCCCTAATTTTTCATTATTAGAGCTGGTCTTATTATTATTTATAATTACTAAATTAACCTTCAAATTTTAAAATTTTTTTATAAAATATTTAAAATAAATAAGTAATTAGACTTAAAAATTTAATAATATGATTATTTTGATATTTATTATTTATATTTATATTTAATATTTTATAATTTATATTTCATTATTTATTTACTAATAATTTAAAAAATTAAAATAAAATAAAAATTAAATTTAAATGGGGAAATGGGGAGGGGATGGGGATTACACCTCATCCCCGTCCCTTCTCCGATAAGAAATTAGGTAAAACTTTATCCCCGTCCCCTCCCCGAAGAAGAAATTAGGTAAAAATTTATTCCCGTCCCCTCCCCGAATAAGAAATTGGGTAAAAAATTGTCCCCATACCCTCCCCGAATAAGAAAAACCTCCAAGGATCCCTGTCCCCTTGGGTATTTCTGCCATCTCTATACAACTCTTTGGCCCCTTGGCCAGCTTGCTTGCATGGAATGAATAGACTTGCTGACTGGCTTACCTATTTGAACTATCAAGCATAAAGCATCAGAGATATTAAAACTTTTAAGATATTTGTAATTATAAAAAAATTAATTTAATATAAAATATTATTATATATAATACTATATAATATAACACTAAATGTTATACATCATTAATATCATGCAATACAGTTAAATGCAGTATACACCTTGCATTAATTAATGTAATACATTGTAATAAAATATAGTATGCCAAATGCGCCATTATTGAATCCTTACCCATTAACTTAAGCTGTCAGGTGGGGAAAGGAGTGGGGAACTTAAGTTGTTGAAATAAAAGATTTCTCGAACAATGAGAAATTTTACAATAGGCAAATCTAAAGATAAGTTAAAAAACAAAAAAAAGATACATATTTCAATATAATAGAAGATAAAATACATTATATTAGAGTGTGTATTTTTATATTTTAATTTGTTCTCCACTTTAATAAAGTAAGAAATTCTCTTATTGTAAAATTATTCCTCAAATACCTCATTGTGTGTGTGTGTGTATTGAAGTATATATTTTTTAGTTTTTTGTTTATTCTTTATTCTAATAAAGTAAAGAATAATTTAAAAGATTTAAAAAAATACATACTTTAATGCAGTATATATTATACATTAAAATTTATTTATTTTTATCTTTTATATTGTCTCTTACTTTAATAAAGTAATAAATTTTTAGTTTAAAGAATACAATGTCTGTTTGATTTGAAAAAATATAAGGAGAGTAGGGGAAAGGAAAAGAGGAAAAAAATAAAGAAATTGATCTTTCTATGTTCAACCAAACAATGAAAATAAGACTAACCACGTTTTGTACTCATTTTCTCTCCTCTTATTTCATTTCCATTCCTCGCCACTCCTATCATTTTTTTCCAACTAAATATAGACTTATTATATACTAATCATTGCTAGGGCTAAGGTCAAGCTACAGTGGTAAAGAGCACCTCTCTGGGACTCAAGTCGTGGATTCAAGCCGCTTGTGTTAATTCAAATTATCATTCAATAGTTGATAGCCAAAGTTTGCTAATAATACTGTACTTACATAGTTTCTTGGACATAATTTGTAAGGAGATTGTCAATTTTCCTCAATTAAAATCAATATAAATCATTTATTTCTGTGCTGTTTTCATAATAATTAATAATTTCATGGTAGCATATTTTTACAGCATTACCTTTTAATTGATATTTACTATAAATTAAATAAATCATATAATAAAAATTATAATAAAAAAAACTAAGTACTAAAAATAAGAATATATGCTTCGGAGTTAATAAAAAAATAATAATAATATATTTTTTATGTACTTTTGTTATTTTTTAAACATGTTTCTTTAATAAATAAATAAATATATATATATATATATATTATATTCCTAACATAAATTATCAGGAAAATACTCTTTTATCCCTCTTTTCCTTTAATTTTTTTTGTGCTTGGAGTTTTTTGGATATTATGAAAATAATAAGAGGATAAATAATATATATAGATTTCAGTAAAGAAGAAATTGATAGTCCCTAATTTGTCTCAAGAATCTAATTATTAGTTAACTTTTATTACTATTGTAAATTATGTATCTAATTTATTTATTTTTATTAATAACTCACGCACTCATTGAAACTCAAACTCATGACTTAAACCTTAAAAAGGTCGTTGCTTACCATTACAATTAGATTTTGGCTTCTCATTGTGTATCTAACTTGAACAAAAGGTATAATTAGAAATTCACAATAGCAACTGAAAAAAAAAAATTGATAAAAATAATCAACAAATCCAAGCAATTTATCTAGTTATGATTACAAATTTTAAATGGTATGCATCAATTCATGGAGGGATGGATATGTAAGATGCTACTTGCCACACATTAATTAATTAACAATGATGTACATCATTAACTATGGTACCAAGGATGACATAATCACTTCCTTTGTCATTAATTATAGACCCACTTGAAGTCTTGAACAACTTGTATATATACATACATAAAGGTCTTTCGGTGATGCAGACTTGCTCAAGTTGCTGGTTTATAAAAATAGAAATTGAAGAAAAGGTAACCAACAAATGTTTGTAGCAAGGAAACGGCATTGGCGAATGGCGAGGACAGCGAAGAGAATCAATCTTGGATAACAAGGCCTAGAGATTCAAGGCATGGGATGCATGGGCATGTCTGCCAACTACGGGCCCCTCAAAGCCCGAATTCGATATGATTGCTCTGATCCACTATGCCATTGACAGCGGTATCACTTTACTAACACTTCCGATGTTTACGGACCCCACACTAATGCAATCTTGCTCAACAAAATAAGTCAATCGCTAACTGTTAAATACATGTGGATGTATATCGAACACTTTTTAACTCTTGCACTTTTAAAAGTTAAACTGAAACACAGCTTTTGTTGATTATGCGTGGAGTATTCAATTGTCCACAAAATTTGGTATCTACTATGTGGATGGCAAAAGGGAAATTCGTGGTGATCCCGCTTATGGTCACATTATTAAAGTTGCACTCTATCTTTAATATCTAGAGTTCCTAAAATAATTTAGGGCGAGTGTTGTTGTTCAGTTGATGAGGTTTCTGTTACCTTGCACTAATTATTTTTTGTCCTTTTGGAAAGTACATAGGTCTATATGAGGCTGAGGCTTCAATAATCAGACGAGCTCATGCTGGCCATCCCACAACAGCTGTGCAGATGGAATGATCACCACGTGGAGGAACGTAGATTCTTTCTTGCATTAAGTAATTAAGGCATTAATTTTTTAATGGGAAATAGTCACCAAGATTTTCAAGTTTTGTTTAAATGTACACGTAGACTTTTTTATTTTAAAAATATTCATGCAAACTCTTGTTTGAACAATTATATATAGTGATCCAATTGCATTCCATCCAAGCATAATTGTCAAAAAGACGAATTTGTATGACCGTTTTCTAAAACTAAAAAGAGTTAACGTGCACATATGATGTGTTTTTTCAAGAATTTAACATTTACAAGCTAATTTAATTTTAGTGATCGCTCTACTTAATAAATTTAGCATTAAAATTAATACTTACAATCTTCTAAAACGTAGATTTTTTTCATCAAGACTTAAAAGTATGTTTAAAATTAAGATTGAACAGCTGTAATTTTTAAATTACAGCACTAAAATATTTAATAAATATTAACTACTGTAACTTAAAAATTATATTATTATAATTTTTTTACTTATATAATAAAAAATTTATTATATTTTTAATAATTTTATCAAAATTATTATTTAAAAATTATATTTATTATAAATTATTAATTTTTATTTTATAATTATAATTTTTTTCATATTCACTGTAACTTAAAAATTACAATACCTCAATTTCAAATATACCCTTAATTATCACTGAGCCTTTTCAAAAGATGATTTTAGACAGGTTTGTAACTGCAAGCCTGCCATGCAATTATTAGCATTTGGCATTTGGCCTTACAATCAAGGTTTCAATGATTTAATTTCAGTTTTGGTGCTGATTTTTTTCCCCACTAATTGATGCAGCATGTACAAAGGTTCCAACCAGAAAATTTGGAGCATAACAATTTGAACGTGTTAATGAATTAGCAGCAAAGAAAGGATGCACCCCAACTCAGCTTGCATTAGCCTGGGTTCATCACCAATGAGATGACGTGCCCGATTCATGGAACCACCAAGATTGAAAATCTATATCAAAATATTAAAGCTCCGTCGATGAAACTTACTCCGGAAGAAATGGCTGAACTTGAATCCAATGTTTCAGCAGATGCTGTAAAGGGTAATTGGCATGGTTGTACGAGTATAACACCAACTTACAAAGATTCTGAAGCTCCACCTGTGTCATCATGGAAACCTTCTTAAATGGAAAGTGCATTCTGCCCTGTTAATTACCTTGCTGCAGTTTCCAGAAGTCTTGTGTTCCGATGTGCTTAGAGAAAAAAATAAAACCATTATATCTTCTGATATGGGTCTCTTTTGTACCTTTATGAACTTTCTGCAAAACTTAGTGTTTCACAACCGCCTTTAAAAAGGAAATGAATAGTATTATTGAATACTAGTCAGTATAATAAAGCCCCAATGTTTATCTCCCTTTCTGTACCCTCGTCAGTCTCTTAAGGATGGGGGAGCATTTACTAGCTATTTAACTATCACTTCGAAAGTGCTATGAACCTATTCACTACCAACAAGGAATCAATTCTTTCGCAGGCTTCGGTTCAGTTCTTTCAGTTGTTTTCTGTCCTTGGGAAGACGCATAGACTTTTTCACTACTAGCCGTTCACCTGCTTTTGACATTGTAACTTCATTGTTAATCGGCATAATGTTTTCTTCAAGACAGATGGTTTCACTCAAGTGCGCTTGATGGGAGAGATTATAAATTTCCCGCTTGAAACATGGGGAATCTTTATTCTCTTTGCCATCAAGCATGTCATTTTCTTCCTTTTCTTCCTCAGAATCTTCAACGACGCGAGCAGCAATTTCCTCAGTTTCCTCCTCAGAATCTTTAACAACAAAAGGTAAATATCCCTCATTCAAGTTTGGAAAAAATTCGGTTTTTTCTGTTGTTTCCAGGTAATCTGATCCCTCATATTCTGCAAGCGGTTGGCCCTTGACTTCCACATTCGATGAAGACTGGCATTCTTTGATAGACTCATCTTCATCTAGTACATCAAAATCTGGTGAGAACTGTTTATCACAACACGTCTTCTGTGACACTCCATAATATTTTCTTGCCAATCTAGTGAGTTGCTTGAAATTTTCTACACCATATGGTGAAGTAGCCATTCGCTCATCAGTTTCTTTAGCTTCCTGATTCCAAGAGAAATAAAATGCAATTATTTCAGTTGGTAGGATACGATTCTCAATAAACAATAAGAACTTCCTAATGCTAGTGGCATAACTAACCTGCGTATGCCATAAGTTTTAATATTAGACAGCAACACAACAACAAATATAGGTCAACTAAAAAAAGGAAAAAAGAAGAAGCAATAACATTTCTGGTATTAACAGAGAATAATGCTGTTAACATACAAATATTTTATATTTAATGTTTAGTAAAAAAATTCAAAATTAACTTAGAATCTAATATTTGATTTGAAGACATTTTTTTAACTTCAATCTAATACTTGATTTTGAAAATGAGGGATGGAATCAAAATTCCTAACCATTGAGTTAGAAATATTAATTCCACTGCTCAGGGTGACTGAATGTTGCATTGAGTTACACACTCCATTAACCTTTTTGCAAAACCAAACATCAAACTGGCTTTTCACATTCCACTCAAAACTACATTCCATTGAACCAACAGTAGAATCCTTGTTTTGGTATGCTGTTAAATTTTACAAATTGAACACAAAGAAATCAGTTTGTATAGACATCAAAATAGTCCAAGCTCTTGATGGTCAAGTTTTGGTTTTTTGACAATTTTGACAAATTTCAAATCCTTAGGATTATGATTATTCTTATCATCCACATAAAGAGAGAGATGATTACCTCTATTGGAGACATGATGCTCTTTCGTAAACGTGAAGTCACATGTTGACACCTTAGATCAGACAATGATCCTGGACTAGTTCCCAGCTTACACTGCTCCTTGGAACTGAATTCTGGGTCCCCAGTGCACTGTGCATCCTTCAGAGAGGAAGCTCCTGAAATTGAAATTAGAATACCCTTTTCAGCATCAGCAGTTGAGGTAAAACCTTGTTGACCAGATAACGTTGGACTCCACATCTGCCCAAGAACCACTGCTCCGGTTTCCTTCCCAATTGTATCATTTGTCAACTGGGAGGAAGGATGTTCATCAACACAATCTGCTGAAGGATCCTCCCTATGCATATGATCTTTAGAAATTTCATAAAGTAACTTCTTAATTTGAGCACGTTTCATCGAAACCTCAGCAGGTGGAAACCAATTCCTATTAAGCTGGTAAAAGATCAAAACTAATTACTGAGACACCAAATGCAATTTCACTTATATTTAGAGGAGACTTTAAATATTGTAAAATAGAAAAGACTGAAAAACAATTTTTATTCCCTTCCTCGAATGCATAGACAGCTTCCCAATATTTTCTTTTATTTATTGTGTATAATCCCCCAAATTAATTTTCTTTAAACAACAATCATAATCTAACAGGTTATAATAACTTTAGACACCTACCACATTATATCTTAAGAGCACTGAAGATAAGGATAAACAACATTTTAAGCCCTACTCCAGTTATTCTAAAAGCAAAAGCCGATACCAGCCACCACCACACAGATTGGCTTGGTCTTTATTTTTCAATAAATCCATCACCAAGTCCTAATCTTACCAAGAGAGGTCCAAAAAGCACAGTTGGGTTCTATCCTTCAGATCATCAAAGGAAAGTCTCTTATTATTTAGTGGATGGAAAAGACTAATCACTTGACCCAGCTAGCCATGTATGTGCTCTCACATTTTTGACACTTAAGAATTTCCCCATGCATAGAGACCACCTCCAATATTAAGCTTCATTTTCCTGATCTTATCACCACTCTGTTACCACATTGTACATGCATTCTAAATGACAAAATTTCCATATCTCTAGCCATGCTTGTCAAAACTCAAAAGCATAACAGTACAGGGATTAAATTTCCAATTCACTGTTTTGCCCGTGGTAGTCTTACAAAATGACACATCTTTATTTCATATCCCAATTACTTAGCCGTTACTTTTAACAAAAACTTGAAATCCAGTATCAAGAGATTGCCATTTTCTTTTTCCTCATTTGTGAAAATTCTGTAACTCACAAATTAATGAAATGCAAATTGCAAAGAAAACATATCACTATTCCTCAGTATACATCATTAGGACTTACATCTGGTCTTTGGTCCATTACCTATAAGATTAAACTTATGGGTTTAGTTGTAACCTGATATGGTATCAAAGCAAATTTGAGCTAGCTGTTTCATCCTCTGATCGCTGAATGGCATGTTATAGTTTAGATATTATTGTTGGGTCTTTACTTATGAGTTTCAAATTTTCAGTTCAGTGACCACTGAAGATACATAACTACTACACAGCCATGAAAGCAACAACTAGAACAGGGTAAAAAGGTCAAGATCATATTAACAAGTTTGCTTAAGATACAAAACTATAGGTATTAGGTAAGGTGAGATGTAATAGCATCAATCTCTACCGCAATCAGCTACCCATAAAGGGATAGTGAGCCAACAAAATCCTTAACGTTAATAACCAAGAACTAATAAAAGTGAGATAACATTGCATATATATCATCTAAATTTTACAAAAATTTAAATCAAAGAGTACGCAACATGAAATTGCAAATTTTACAAACCATTCAAAGCTCAAGGAAGGAGATGAGATCACTTACGAAGTTTGAAACCTGTATTTTCTTCAAAAGGTTGAAGTTAGAAAGGGCTTCCTTAAGAAAAAGTTCCAGGTAATGGAGCAAAAAGAGGCCGCAGTCAAATGAATTTTGCTGCTGTGGCAGCTGAATAAATATGTAAAAAAAAGTAAAAAATGTTAAAGAACAGTCATTTTCAGTAAACCAGTTAAAAAAATAAAAATGTTGAACAGTAATTCTCAGATAACCTGTAAAAAGAACATCGGAATTTGTCAAATAAGCAATAACTTATAAATATGGGATTAAAACAATTGCAAAAGGGAAGCATTTATTATTTTCTCTTTGTAACTTAAATAAATGAGTCTAGAAATTCAGCCACTTACTCATTATGAGGTCGTAAAATGCACATGAAAGTTTTACTAGAACCGAGGAAAAAAAAAGGCAAAAGGAGAGAAAGCAGGATAGAGAAAAGAATGATATTTATATATGAACTACAAGAATTTAATAAGGAATTCAGCCCTATACATGCTCAAAATACTCACAAACATGAAATTCGGAAAATGAAAAACCTACACATATTAACAAGACAATTCACCTCTCTACATAGCTGAGACCTCCCTTGTATATTAAGAACAAAAATTTACTAAATTACCAAATCGCCAGACTATTAACACACCAGTCCTCCAATAGGATATAATTCTAGCAACATATATACACATATATTATTATAAAATTACAGCTAAACCAGTGCTTCCCCTATAAATATTTGAAGAACTACAAGGAATTTTATCTTGAAAGAGAGTAAATACCTCAAGAGGCACAAACTGCAAACGTAAGAATTTCAAAGGAACTTCATCCTCTGTATTGCTATGCCTCTCTTTCCACTCTTCAGATAGATAACTGCCATATCAAGACAGGCAACTGTAATCAACATTATAATTAAATGAAGTAGTTAGTGATTCAAATAATAGCAGATACCCAACTTATGAATTTAACAGAAATCTTTAGAATGATTTAAACAATTAATGCACAAGTTCTTTCCAGACAAGGAACTCCAAATTTTCAGTTACACAAATTACAACGGTCTAGATAATGGAACCATCATTATGCTAAAGAAAACATTCACATCAAAATAACGAGCAAAAGGTAAAAGGTAAATAGTTGTGAGAATAAAAAATTAATAGATTACCCTTGAATGAGATTTTTAAGGCCTCTGTGACTTCCTTTAATAGAATCCATGTGCAAGATGCTTGGAACCTTAAGAGATTTTTCAATTTCATCATCTGCAAGGAAATTCTTTTGAGAAAAAAATTAGGATTTCAAAATGATTATACAAAGACAATAAAATGAAACTATCAAATCACGATCTTGCCTCTGAAATATGGAACTTCACCAGGATGACAGATGACAATCAAACTCCAGTGAAGACTATCATCAGAATGCAATTATAAGTTGAATTTAAGATAAGTATGAAAAGTGGTAATTCACTTCTGATTCAAGTAAAGCAAATCAATAATTTATGACCTGTAATTTACTGGAATAAAAATATAATCCTTTTCAAAAATGTTCACTTTTCTTGTCCATTTACGAATGCGTTGAAATGCTGCTCTGCCTTCACAAGCACTAGATGGATCTTTGTCTAGATTGGCAAGCTTCCTAAAGAAAAAACTATTGAAGAAGTGGAAGTCTTGCTGTTTGTCAGGTTGGATTTTATTGTTCAAGTATCTGGTAAGAGATTCAGTTGTATAAGAATCAATCCTTTAAGAGATTCAAAAGCCAAAGACATTAAAAGAACATAAAATAATGACACGTCATAATGTGCACAACAATAATTAATCCACAAAAACAATTGAACTAAAGCATTCCTATGTTGTAATGGTAATCATTCTTGCATAGAGAAACCTCACGCAACCATTTTAGCCTCCGCAGTTGGTGGGGGAAAATGGAATGTTCAAATTACATATTTGAAAATGTTTCTACTTCTTACCCAATGGCTATCCAGGATAAGCTGAATCTAGAGTTCAGCATTGATAAATTTATGATGGTTAGTGTTTTACCACGTGGTTAGCAAAGACATTATAGCAATAAGAAGCCTTTAAATTATTGAATTTCAATGATTTCACTCATTTATATAGTCTCAGTGTCAATCTTCATAGCTAGCTGAGTTTTCTCTCAATTGACAATTTCCAAAATATCAACACTCCACAAGCTCATCCAAATTTACCAAATAAGAAACATCTAATTCTTTACATGGAAAATACATAATACTGCCCCAAAAGCTGTTAAATCATTAACCACACAAAGTACATTTCCCAGGTTAAAACAGTAAAAGGCATAAAGGATTCCAAATAACATTTAACATGTGCAACAAGCTCAGTACCCAAATTAAGATATGACGGATGATCGTTATCTTAATTTTATTTAATCTAAATTCTGCTAACACACGTGCGCTTCATATTTTATAGGTCAGACTTCAAGATCGTCTTTCACATCAGTATATAAATGATTTGGAAGAAAGTGTCTATTCTGGAAGATGTTAAACAAATGCAAAACCTGGAACCTGGAAAAAATTAAGGAGATGCACAAAGACATAGGATAATTGAACAGAGACTCACTTGATGTAAAAGTCAATGATAGTATCATTAATGAATGTATCAGGCTCTAGAAGCTTCACATCTCTCTTACTAATTAAAACAGCATCAGGATCATCTTTCGGATATACAACATCTTCAAAAGGTTCATAAAACCTGGAATATACAAACTTAAATCAAGGCATGACATGAATATCATTAAATACGATATAGCCACCAAATCTCAGACTACAAATAGACTGATATTTGTACAAGCAGTTGAAGCTATTTTCTGAAATCTCTAGAGGAAAGAATGCATATCCTTCATCCTTCAACTGCAAGGTCAGATTTAATCAACATGCTTGTCACATGGATCGAGCACAATCTGGATTTGATTTGTGATTACTACTCCTACAAATGAACAGACAGCTAAAAACTGATTTATTCCTCAAGGACACAATTTTGTTTTAATTAACAAACATATCAGCTTAAAACTCTGGCAAACGTGTCCATTTCAGGTTAAACAAGAAAACAGCTTAAGTGGCACTTAAATTCCATACATAAAACAATTAACATCAGAAAACAAAAGTTAAATAAACCATTGATGCAATAACAGCAAAGATGAAATTTGGAATGCTTAAGATAAGGATTTAGACATTCAAATGCATTTTTAGGAATATCTTCAAACTTTTCTAGCATAAAACAGGTTTTAATAGAATGCTTCAGGGTAGGAGGATCATTAGATAAGTAAGATAAATCATCTTCCCTGATTAGCAGGAGTAATCAAGAAATTATGCATCACAACTCAATTAGTCACTACAGTTATGTTATTATAAATAATATTTGAAATAAATTGAGGGAGTACAGCTGCCTGTAAATAGATGTCAGCTAGTGAGTTGAAAAATAAGTCTTAACACTTTCTCTTTTTCATTCTCTCCTTTTCCTCACATTACCTCTTTCTCTAATATTTTGCTTATTCTTTATCTAGAAGACCAGAACCACAATGCAAATAATGATGAGAAAAGAATAAATGTCATTACAACATAGAAGAAAAACAAAAATATAACGTGAAGCATGACATGATTCAATGAAAAGTATGCATAATGGGGTAAAAAAATAAAAGTTTGTATCACATATCATCACACAACTATTAACTCATAATAATAATATGAATTCCATTTACTTACTCAATAGAATAATATTTTGACTGTAACCTGCTTTTCCGGCTTAAGAGTTTGTTTTCTTCATATTTTGAATCAAAACTGTAAGAGAATATCACAAATATATTAACAACCAGACCATATAACTTTCTTGTGAATAAAGAAAACAATTCCAACTACAAAACAGTGAATGCTAAAGAACACAAGATATCACAAACAATAATAAACTTAGAATTAACTTAATAGAAAAAAAAATCAAATAATAATATATAATAGCTTAGCTTTTTCTTTCTAGTTGAAGGAGACATGCTTAAAAAGAAATAACATACACATTTTGTCAAAAAATGGATGAATGAAATAAATGCAAGTCCGATAGAAAACTAAGAACTTACTCAACAGTATTCCATCTCTCCTTGTATCTCACATCCAATGACATAATTTTGTTCAGCCTTTCAGACCAATGATGGTCACAAACTGAAAACCTCAGCAGATCAGTGCCTGTGAAGGAAGTTATCATTTATTTCATTAACTAGAATTCAAATCTTAAGTAAGAACCCGTATTAAATAATTCTAATAATAATAGCAAACTTAATGCAAACAGGAATACTATCATTACCAATTACACAATCCTGACTTCCTCCACTTATTTAGGAAAGGATCCTTTGTGATGAGGGGAAAGGGGAAAAAAATCCTTGATTCTAACCACAGGAAGCAGGAACAAAATGTTGTTTATTCCCAAAATACCCAAGCATTGTGTGTCATAAGCACTAAATTCAGTAAAGCATATAAATTGCAATATCACATCTATTTATTTATTTATTTTGAAAGATATCATCACATCTATTTAACGTGGAAGAACTATGCCAGAAGACCATCTAATCCCATTGCTGCAACATCATGTCTATTTATTTATTTATTTTGAAAAATATCATCACATCTATTTAACAAGGAAACGCCAGAAGACCATCTAAGTCGGTTGCTCTTCAGCATTGCTGGGATCAACAATCAACTACAACTTTGGAGGAACAAACTATTAACAGGTTTGGAGAATAGTATAGAAGCCTCTTTCATGCTTCATGGAATGATGTAGTTAGCCTGTAGTTGGAAAATCCTAAATGATCAAACATTGGTGTAAAATGTACCTGGAATTTCATTCTGATTTCGAACTCCTGTGGAATCCTTTGATTTAAGAATAAGAGCCACAATAGCAGTATCGACCTACATGAAGTGATAGAATGCCTTAACCTATGGCATAGCTACATATATGAAAATTAATACAAGGAGACCCAAGTTCCACTCACACTCCCACACCATCCTGTCCGAATGTTGGTGACATCATCAATAGCCCATTTATAGCTGAATGTTCTTTTAGTCCCATTGATGACTGAACTTTCAACACTAACGCAGCTGCACGAAAAAGTTATCCGCGATTCTGTATAATTATTATCCCCATGTACAATGAAATCAGGGAAAACAGCCACCATCTTAGTTTCAATATCCTGCAAATCAAAACAAGCACAAAGGTTCATTATAAAGAAATTAATGAAGTAAATGAAACAGAGCATCTAAAACAGTGTTCACTATAAAGAAAATATGCAAGCAATTCATTCTAATTTAAAATGATGGAACTCTTAGTCCGGTGCACATAAAGAAACCAGGAGCTGCTAATGAAACAAGGGAATAAACTTACTCTGTATGCATTACAAACACTCTTTAGAAACAAACTCAGTGTGAGTTTTCAGGAATATTGCTAGTACAGAAATGCAGCTTTTCAATAGATTTTGAGCTTTCTAATGTCACAGTTCATGGGAAAGATTCTTGATATAATTGCAGAATCCAGGCTTCAATTTATAGGTTAAATAGCAAAATATGTTCTAAAGAACTAGCCCAGTTTAGAATCCAAAAGATTTCTTATTATGTTTAGAAAGATCTATACCTTTTTTATTTTTTTTATTTTTATTTTTATTTTTTCCTTTTTTTTTTTTATGCAAGAACATTAATCTTGGGAATTCTAGAAAAACCTCTATAACAAAGTAAAAAATCTCCAAGCATTATTCTGTCTCAAATATGCATCTGAGAAATTTTATGTTCTATTATCCTACACAGTAGACTGTGAGACAAGAATTGGTGGAAGTTCTTGGACATTAAACTTTTATAGGTATCATCATGTAAATAGTAAGGGCTAGTGGACCGCCCAGGTCCCAAAAACTATGCAATTTTTCTTTAACTCTTCAGTTCTTTACAGGGATCCACTTGCCTCTTTGGAAACATTCAATAAAGGGACCTTAAGTACATCAGCAAGACAGCACAAAAAGAAGCCATACTCGGAAGGAGACTCTCTATGATTCATAGCCACGTAGATCATGGCGTAGCACTTTTAGATCTTTCAATATCAGCTTGTTTTATAAACTCTTGGAAAGCTAGCTTTCTTCCAATTCCAGGCTACCAGCCACCAAGTTTAGTCTCACATATAAAGCCACAACTTACATATGTTTTTTAGGTCCTTGGAAAAATAATTAATACCCATTTCATTCATTAAAGGCCATGCCGATAGCAAGGCAGCCAAAGAAGATTGTATGATCACAGATTTGTTTGTGGGAGAAATTTTTTTATTGTGAACTGCAATTAGTTGACTTGATAATGGTAAATATAAATTGCTCCCTGTGAACTGGCAAGAAGTGGTCTGTCCTCAACAAACAACTAAGGATATAATACCCCAACCAGCGAACTGCCTCTTCAGTGAACTGGTAAAGTCAACACAGAACATGATAAATTATTTCTGGCCACAACCTTATAATGTCATGTGAGTTTCAAAGATGTAATCTTTTGAGTTTCTATTGCGCCAGAAAGAGGAAAATAGAGTAGAGAATGAAGCATTTAGATTCAAAGAACTGCTTCATTACTAATGAATTTTAATATTTGTCCCTCTTTTCTTCTCAAGTTTGTTGCTTTCATTTTATGTCCCCCCAACCCGAAACCATCACCATAAAAAACAAAAACCAAAAAACTAATTCCAGGATTTGATACAGTCCAATTAGACTATACATGCAATTTTCACCAATTACTTAAGGCATTTTAGTACAAAAAACTTGCCATGCATTCCACTCACTAAAGGAGGATTTTTAGAACATAATATCTATTTTTTGCAGATTTAATAATCAAGAGATGGTCAATATTCTTATTCAAAATCTTGTGCAAACACATCTTCATTAGCTACCCAGATAAGAAATCATAAAAGCCATGATAGGAAACTTACACTTTCGTGTCCACAAGAACCACATTCTGCCACTTGTTCTTCTAATAAAACTGAAATAGTTGACATTTGTATGGGACAAAGTGATCATACATGGTCAAACGGAGAAAGTGAATAACAAAGAATTCAGAAAAACAAAAAGGATGGGAAAAGACCTTCATTAACTGAAAGTGGAGAGGAGGAAGTTGCCGGAGAACTCATTTCCACACAGTCATCATCATCCGAAATCAAACCAACTTGCTCATTCTGAAACAAATATACTCCAATAGTCACAAAGCCAGCTCAAGATGGACATCAGGCTATTCTAATTAACAATTTAAATTATTAGTCTGGACATTGGACAAGATAAGTAAAAAAGCTTTTTAACATTTTCTGCAAGCCAAAGACTAAGTACGGAAGAAATTAATTCTTAAGAAAATAATAACCGGAACTCGAAATAATTGAAGGGGAAAAGACTACCCCATAGTTTTTTGAATTCGAAAGAGAAAAGTTATCCAACAAAGCCACCTCTCTGAAAGCACAATCTTCTCTTTGCATGCTCATAGCATCTGAAATAGAATGTGAGCATGTCAGGGAATACCACTATTATCAGCATCTAACGATTTTTTAACAGTCTCCTTTTGTTGCAACTACAGAGGAAATATAGTAGAAAAACTTAGAAATTTCAGTATTAATAGTAAAATTTGCACATTAATGTCCCATACCTCCATCATCAATATCAATTGGCTCTTGACTAATTCCCACATCTCGAAATTCGGCACCTTGTGTAACTGCTTAGGAATCAGATAAAAAGTTAAACATTCATAATTTACATAACAAAGATTTATACATCAGTGAAATGGTGATTCTAGGTATGATAACATAACACTGAGAAAGAATGAAAGCATAAAAAGAGAAAAAGTAGAATCAAGTGCAGTTGTGTGTGAGAAATCATGAGCAAATAGTGTTTTTATAATTCAGATTAATAGTAAAAATGTGCGCTAATATCCCCTACCTCCAGCATCAACATCAACTATTTCACTGTTAATTTTCTTTTGTTGAGGCTTTTCACCCTGCGAAACTACATAGGGAAAATATATATTATACACAGCAAAGAATGGGTATTTGATTGAAGCAACGATATTATTGTAGACCTAATAACTTGAAACCTTAAACCGAAAAACCAAGGAGGGAAAGAAAGTACCAGCAAGCATAGTTCATAATTACAGCTAAAACAACCCTTTTGCTTGCAGAAACATATGTGTAGAACTCTTGAAAAAAATCCATCAAGAAATCTGCTGAGTTTATAGTACTTGCAAAACATTTTTTTAATTTCATAATCCATAATCTATTGAAATAGCATAAAAAAAGAACAATTCATTGGGAATCTGCAATTGATAAAACGAATTTGCATATGTTTGATGCACTTACATCAAATTATCAGGCTACACAGAAATTCAAGTTGAAAAGTACAATTGAGATATCAAACACTTCAAGGGTCTATTCAACTTGAAAATTGGTTGTATTCAAATTGAACAGTGCTATTGAGAAATCTAACGTGTTTTCACAGCCAATTACATGTACAAGAACCCCATAACTCCCACTACAAGAATAGCATCACCTAAGGCGAACAGCAATTGTAAAAATAATGACATTCCATGAAAATGTGTTTGTCATAAAAGAGTCTCTGTCCTCTTTCTTTTTCAGTCTTTTTGACTCTTTATGTTTCTTCCAGACAAACAATAGAAGTATAGAACAACCAAAAACCAAAACTTCAATATTAACAACCAGGACCTACCTACTTGACCTTTTTTTTGAGATTCTCAGTATTCACTAAATCAAATTTCTCTAAATCAAGTAACATTCAAACAGTCATAGATTGCTTTAGCCTCAGCTGAGTCCATCATTATTTCTTTAAGATTTTCCTTCTCTAAAACCCGCCTTTAAAAACGTTTTATTCTTTACGTATGTTTTCCCATCAACAAAACAGAGCAATTTCGAAAAATTCAAATTCCCTCCATTTTTACACCAAACCAAAAGAAAGAGAGAGAGCTATCAAATTAGAATTATGTTTCATACAGTCTCAAAAGTCAAAACCAAAACGATCACAGGCATAAAAATTCACAATTCAAATTTTCCCTCCATGTTTTCCTGAAAATCCAAATAAACCTAACAGTAAATGTTAAGAAAGGCTGAATTAAAAAAAAGACACGGACTCACAGAATTGAAGGAACTTGTACTTATCAATAGGAGAAGAATGGCGCTGGTTTTTCCTAGGGTTTGAAAATTTTCCGAGCATTTTCTTAGCGGTCTTCTCCACGCGCTCATCGTCTTCGGTGAACTCAAAGACTTTGTACTTCTTCTTGCTCGATAACGGACTCATGCTTGATCAAGAACCACTGAAGCGAGTAAAAATGAACCCAAAAATTATAAAAAAAAAAAAAACTATTGTTTGATATCAAATTTTATTGTGTCTGCTTGTATCACAAGCTCTTGGGTTAATGAATGTGTGAAAATAAATTTTATTAGTGCTAGTACAGTTGTGCTCTACACAGATTGCCAGATAGGTACTCTCTAGTCTTTATTTCAAAAAATATATATATAATAAAAATCGAAAATTGGAATATAGAAAGAACTTAGAGGATTAATTTTTGAGTATTAAAACTAATGCTTTTAATAAAATGATTTAGGAGTTATTTATTTTTTTATTTAAAGTCTGAATTTGATTTATTTTTATATATTTATAATTTTTAATTTATTTATCTTTTATTACTTATATCTGATTATAAGATATTTAGGTCTAAATAGAAAAAATTAAATAGTCTAACTTTTATCTGAATGGTAAAATATCTAAATAGAAATTTAAAATTTAATATTTTATCTCATTAATATCTTTATTAAAGAAATTTATTTCTTATTATGTAAAATACTTTTTTATTATTTTTTATTTATCTTTTTTTTATTAAATACGTGTATTCAATTATTTTTATTTTTTTAATGAGAACTGTAAATATAATATAACTGTGTTTTATAATATGTTTATATCTTTGTATTTATATTTATTATTTTTATTATAGATTGTGAATTTTATTTAATATATTAATTTTAATTAAAATAATTAAGCGATTCTTGATTGCCTTGTGTAATTAATAAAAAAATATAATATATTAAAAATAATGTTATAAATATTATATATTAATGCAAAAAAAATATACATGTTAGTTATAATATTTTTATTTTTCATGTTTGTTAAGGTAAATATAATCATTTTTTTACTAACTAAATAATTTATTTATAACTTATCATGTATTTAATCAATAAATTTAAATACTGTTAATATTTATAAGGTTATATATGTAAAATTATCATATTTTATTTTTTTATGAAAAATAAATAAATCAATACTTATAATTATATATTAAAAATAAATAAATATATTAGTATCTTTTTTTATTAGTACACCTTTTTAAATTTCAACTAAATTTAGACCATTTAAATTTCAGAAAAAAAAAAAACACCAAACGCTATCTTAGTATTTTTTTTTTATGGGTCTTTTTATGATACTCCTTTTTTCCCCTTTTTTGGGCATCAATAATCTAAAAAAAATATTATTATTAATTTAATTAATGATACACATATTTTATTAATAAAAATTTTTAATTATTTTTAAAATAATATAACAAAAAAAAATGGTGATTTTAAATTTTAAAAAATAAAAGTAAAAACATATATAATAAAGTACATTATCTCAAGTTCTTTCATTTTAAATTGAATTCTTAACAAATATGGCTTATTCCATAATTTTGGTATCAAAAACTCTGTTATTATTTTAATTGATTTGATAGTAAATCATTGTGAATTTGAGTCTTATTGTCAAATTTAATTACTTTTAAAAAGATGAAAAAAAAATTGGTGGAGAAGGTGTTATACAATATGGTCAGCAACCTTTAACTCCAAACGAGTTAGCATATGATATAATTGTATTGTCAGGGCCCTTACCGTTCAGATTGAAGTGAAGAAAGATTAAAACATATTAAGTTAAGAAATTTTCAACTAATCTCTGGCGCAGTAGGAGCTTTCTTTGCTGGTGTTGATGATTACTTTTCACGTAAACTTGTGTTTTAACATGTAAACTCTTCTCTCGTAAAAGGAATATCCACCCAATTCTTGGGTTCTCTCTCTTCCTCTCCTGGGTTCTTCCTTTGCTCTTTGGATTTTTTTTTTCATATTCACTCGCCACCAACTTCTTTATTCTCTTTAAACTATCTCCCCTTATCTTTATTCACTCACCACCGCCTTTTCATACATAGCAGTTAAGTGGCGGAAGATGAAATTGCTAAACTCTGTTCTTCCCTCGCTTTAACTGATGATGATGGTGAGATCATAACCATCAGTGGAGATCTTAAAGAGAAAGGAAAGAAAGTAGAAGAAAAATGCTTACTGGGTAAAGTTTTATCTATTAAGTAAGTATATAAAAGAAGCACTTCGCTCCGCACTACAGGTGAGTTGGAAACCAATGGGTAGTCTTAGAGTTGAGAGTTGGGGCAATAATAAGTTTATTTTTGAATTTTCATCAGAGGTTGATCTTAGAAGGGTATATCCTACTGATCCTTGGAGCTTTAATCATTCACTCATTATTTTAATAGAACCATTAGGAATTGGGGATTTAACTCAACGGGATTTCACGCATACATCCTTTTGGGTTCAAATTCATAATTTGCCTGTGTACTATATGAATAAAGATGTGGTCTCGGCCAAATGGTAGGTATGGTGGAAGAAGTTGATACAAGACTGTCAGGCTCATGTTTAAAGAGGTTAATGCATGTCCGGGTGAACTTAGACATTACCAAGCCTTTAAAAAAAGGGTTAAGAGTGTGTCTAGAAGATGATGACAAAGTATCCAACTTACTGCTGTCTTATGAAAGACTACCAATCTTCTGTTTTCTCCGTGGCAGATTTGGTCATATGTAGAGAGAGTGTCCTGTCTATAGCTATCAAAACACCCCCCATCCTGCACACAATGATAAATACGGGCCATGGTTGAGGGCCACTACACCAGCAAAAATAACTAAACAAAGCAAGAAGCAAAGAGAAAGAGTCAGGCCCCGTCACTATTCCATCCGTTAAGCAGTAAACAACCCATGAAAATCCTCGACAGTTGAAAAACCTTGTTCTAGAAATCCCTGTAGAAGACGTCTCTGGAAGAAATGATGACAAAGGGCTTACTGATACGCAATCGGCAGCGCAAACTAGAGATATTTCAGAGACTACATTTAATGTCGGACAGCAGCAAATTGATACGGTTAACGCTCCCCAAGAAGACATTAAAAAAGTGGATCCTCTACCATCCGCTATAGAGTCTAGCTCCTCCTTATATGGGCCACCAGCTCAACCAAACCAATTAGCCGGTTGGAAGAGAGCCCACAAATTAAAATTAGTCGACCCACTTCCAGTAGAGCAAAATGCAGCAAGAAGAAGTGGAAAAGAATGGCCAGAAGTAAGGAAAATATAGCCATTTGTCCCCCTCCCCCATAATGATATGAGCCACAAACATCTTATAGACACAGTGGAAACGGATCAATTCAGCTAAAAAAGGCTTAAACCCACAGACCCATTCTCTAGTTTCAACAATGGAAAGTCTTGCTAGTGACACTTTTTCTTCTCTAGACTTTGATAGCACTCTTATTAAGATCTCTCATAACCCTAACTCAATGGCGGTGGCTAGTCCCCAACCCCACCGAGTAAAAGGAAAGTGTTATACTAGAACGTCTGAGGCTTAGGGAACACTCGGACACTCAATGCTTTGTATAATGTTCTACATAAACACAAGCCAAAAGTAATTTTTTTTTTGTGAAACTCAACCGACACACCACCAAATGAAGAGAGTTCGAATCAAGTTACAATTTTCCAATTGTTTTGTTGTTGAAAAATAAGGTTTAGGTGGGGGATTGGCTATTTTATGGCATGCAAGTTTAAATTTGAGGTCAATATGCATCATATTGACACTTTATGGGTGCATAGTGATGGTTTAATATGGCATTGTTTTGGTATATATGGCAATCCACAACCAACCTATAAAAAACACACTTGGAGTTTATTAAAAAGGTTGTCTAATTTGTCCTCCCTTCCTGGCTCCGTGGTATTATCTAGAAATGCAAAAGTAGTTAATGATTCTAAGGTGCTGTAACTTTTAAGCTATAGCTGTTGTAAAAAAAAAGTTATAATTATAAAATAAAAGTTAATAATATGTAGTAAATATGATTTTTTAAATAATAATTTTAACAAAATTATTAAAAACATAATAAATTTTACATCATACAAATGAAAAATCATATTAACATAACTAATATAGTTTAAAAGTTACAGCAGCTAGTACTTACCAAATACTTTAGTGCTGTAACTTAAAAGTTACAGCTGCCCAACCTCAATTCCAAACATATCCTAAAAGAGCTATAGAGGATTATAAACTGATTAATGTAGGCTAGAATGGTTATCCTTTTACATTATCGAATAACGTTATGGCCCTAATTTTGTATAAGAAAGGCTGGACCGATTTTTATGTACTTAGCAATGGAAGAATCTCTTCAAAGGCTTTTTTGTCACTCACATAAACACAACAGGAGCTGATCATTGTCTGATTATAATTAATGTGAGTTGTTGATGCAATTTTTCCCGCGTGCCTCAACAGTGCTTCGAACCTTCAAACAAGTGCCTCCAAGCAGCTCGAGCGGGATCGCTCGAACCTTCCGCTCGCAGATTCAAACGATGACCTCGATCCTTACGCTCGCGATAAGCTCAATCTCGAGCGGGATTACCTCCTTCGTCCTGCTCACTGCCTTCTTCGAGCGGAGATCTCCGGACCTGTACTCACGTAAACCGGGTCGGGGTCGCCGGGCGTGTTCCGCGAAACCCTCCGACGCTCAAGTCGATGATCGGGTTTGTCTTTTGGTATCTCCTTAGTGAGGAGACCGGAAAGATGAAAGGGTATTATTTCGCCCTCCCTTTTTGGATAAGTATAGTGTTTTTTTCCGAAAGTTCAGATGAGAGAAATTATAATAGGAAGAACCTGTTTGAGCTTACAGATCCTTTGTGAATGAAAATTGCCAACCTTTTGTGTCTCAAAAAATCCAACCCTTGTAACGTTCCCTTCGTTTCCTTTTATACTCCATTTTCCCGCTCTTTCCATTTCCAGTCGTCCACTCCCACGTTAGTGGTATCCGGGTCCCTCCGACGATCGGGATTGACTGGAATATTCCCTGTGGATGAGCGATCGTCCCTTAACCCGATTCACGTGGCGGATCACCATGTCGGGCAAGTGCGCTAGGAATTATGACACCTTGGAGGCATGTGCCGACCACCGGCAACAGTATCACCACCGAACCATGTGGGGCCCTGGTCAGACATAAAAAAGTGTGCCGGGATTCTGAGAAAACGGGTCGGGTTGCCCTTGGTCGGGTCTTGCCCAGCTGTGCTCGTGGATTTCTGCGAGCAGGAAAGATATGCTCGGTTCCTGATCTTGACCAGCTTTGACTTGAGGGACGACCTCGAGCAGTGCGCAGGAGTGCTAGCTCTCGACCTTGACCGGCTTTGACCGAGGGATGACCTCGAGCAGGCGATGGAGTGCTTAGCTCTCGACCTTGACCAGCTTTGACCTGAGGGATGACCTTGAGCAGGCGATGGAGTGCTTAGCTCTCGACCTTGACCAGCTTTGACCTGAAGGGTGACCATGAGCAGGCGAAGGGTGTGCTCGGGGCTCGAGCAGCTCTGAATTCCTCGACCTTGACCAGCTTTGACCAGAAGGGCTGCTCGGGCTAAGTCGTCCTCGGGTGTTTTACTCGAGCTGGAAGGGCTTGAGGGCTCGTCCGATATTACCCAAACACCGGTCCCCGGTTTCTAGTCTTTTGAGTGAGCGAGATAAGACCGAAACTCGATAATGATGGGTCGATCGTGGCCTTTTACTCTTCCCCACGCTTTCCGACTGCCTCCCACCTCGACCACTTCACCTTTAAGGCGGGACGCGTTGGTTGATCCTAGCCGTGCATTTGAAATTCAAGGGACGTGAACTAAAAGGTCGTGTCCTCGAAACGCACGCCAGATCGAAGGGACGCTGCTCACCTCTTTAAAAATCCCCAACTTCTTCACTGCTCCTTCTATTTGTTTACTTTTCGCTCAAACTCACAATTAATCCGCTCTCCGCCACTTCATCGCTCTTCTTCTTCCCGCCAAGGTGATTTCCGCCAACCACACTTCCTTTCGTGTTCGGTGCATAAGCCATTCTTCCGCTTCCCGCCACTACTCTGCTTCTTCTCCCGCACCCTGCTAGTTCACACTCTTAGAAAATGTCAAATCCTCGAGCCCCGTAGGATGTTGCCGGAGGACTCTTCCTCCTCTAGTGAGGCACAACCCCTTAGCATAATCCCCATGAGGGATTCTAGTCCAGAGAGAGAGTTACCCGTGGCTGAGACCCAGCCGCAGCAAAGGACGAGGGCCAGTCAAAGGTCTGAACGTGGGAAAACCCCATTGACCTCCCGAGTGTGAAACCACCCTCCGACTTAGATAGACTTAAGTGCACTTACAATATACCTGATAGTGTAGTTTTAAGGTTGCCGGGCAGGGGTGAAATCCCCAGCCGTCCCCCCCAAGGATATACAACTTTCTACTTGGAGTGCTTCAAATGGGGGGTTAGGCTGCCTCTCCAGCCTTATTTTGGCCGGGTTCTGTCTGGGTTCCGTCTGGCCCCTGGGCAATTGAACCCGAATGGGTGGAGGGTCCTTTCCGGACTCTTCGTTTTGTGGAAACGCTGTGACCTGGATGAGCCCTCGGTAGGGGAAATCAGACACCTCTACCAGCTGAAGTGTAGCCCAAAGGATGCTGGTTGGTATTACCTTACCTCCAGCCTGAAGGGTAAAAAGCCCATCACCGATCTCCCGACCTCTGGTGGCAACTGGAAGAGCAAATTCTTCTTCGTTGGGGGAGAGTGGGGGCACGCTGCACTCAGTAGCGAGGGGTCCCTCCAGCTCCATGGCACTTTTGCACTCCGTGTCATTTATCCGCCTGTGGATTTTACTTTTAGTTTTCCTGCTCGCGTCTGTTTTCATTGTTTTGCTTTGGTTGTTTTTTGCAGTCTCCTGGGGTGCTTCTTATTCGATTGGGGGTCAGCTTCGAGCACGTGTGCAGACTGCTCTTTCAAACGCGAGCTCGTGCAGGGAGCTGTTGACACCTCGGAGCTTTTCGGAGTCCAATTTAGTATCAAGTGAAGAGATGAGCAGCAGGATGCTTGAAATGTTACATAGGCCCGTGGGGACAGCTGAAGGTGCGAGCACCTCAAAAAGACCTCGAGCAGAGTCGAATGTTCCGCCCCCACCTGCTCGAGCCGCTTCCTCTGCTCGACCAACTGAGAGGACAGAGGAAGGTCCTCCTCGCAGGAGACAAAGGACCGCTGACCCAGCTCGTCCTCAAACTGGCCATGTGCAAGAACAACGTCAGCCTGGCCGTTCCGAGCCTTACCAGAGGGCTTTCAATGAAGAGCTGACCAACAGGTTCCTGGACGAGATAGAGTCCTCGCTCTCGAGCACTGCTCAAGATCTTCCAGCGGCTCTCCTCTCGAGCTTTGGCATCTGCGACCAGGCTTAATGAGATAACTCTAAGTTCCCAGGAAGAACTTCGAGTAAAGGTTCAGAGCTTGGAGCAGGCTGTGAACGAGCTGAAGGAAGAAAATTAGAAGCTGCTGGATGGGAATATAAATCTTGCAGAGAAGACAGCAGTGGCCGACTCCAAGGTCTCCGGGCTTGAGAGGGAGTTAACTAAGACCAAGAACGAGCTGAAGCATGCTCGAAAGGATCTGGACACTCAGAAGTCTTGCTACAAGCAGCTCATGGAGGGAGAAGCTGCTCGTCTCCAAGAGCAAATTGACGCTCTGAAGGTCCAGCTCGCTACTAAGTACAACACTGGGGCAGACTCCAGCTACGACTGCCTTATGTATGCTTTTGGCAAGGCATACCCCGAAACCGACATGTCCAAGGTTGAAGGGTATGTAGCTGAATACATGAGCAATCCCGAGCTACTCGATCCGAGCCCCAGGTGTTGTCGAGAGCTCGCTCATTCTCTTTCCAATGCTCCTCTCGTCGAAGCTCCCACCGACGTCCCTCCTGCCGCTCCTCCGCGGATCGTCGGCCATCCACTCACTGTCAAGACACCCCTTCACTGAATAACTTGGACTTTTTTTTTTTTTTACATATGTAATCATTTTAATGAAATAAAAAAAAATACATGTTGAACAACTCTATTGACTGCTCGTGTGCACACATTCTTGTCTTCTATGTTGAATTGACTTTGAATATGCTTGCTGAGTAAAAATTTTCTAAGTGTTGGACTTCCTATGTTCATTTATGCCCAAGTGTAATGCTGCTTAACCATGCATGGTAGAGTTTTGCTCTGACTTAGGCTAAAAAACCCTTATGTCTATTTTACTAGCTAATTTGACTTGCCCGAGCCTGCATTTGGCTCTCGCTAGATAACGTCCCGCCTAGAGCTTAGGCCTAAGGACTTTTGGACAAGGGGTTCATCTTGAACTCCTGTTCGGGCCTGCAATTGACCCTCGCTAGGCACCGTCCCGCCTAAGAGTTAGGCTTTGGGACTTCTGGCCGTAGCGTTCTAGGCGAACTGCTTCTGCTCGGGCCTTTTAATTGACCCTCACTAGGCACCGTCCCGCCTAAGACTTAGGCTTTGGGACTTCTAGCCGTAGCGTTCTTCTTGATCTTCTGCCCGGCCTGCAATTGACCCAAGCATGGCACCGTCCCGCCTAAGACTTAGGCTTTGGGACTTTTGGCCAAAGAGTTCTTCTTGAACTTCTGCTCGGGCCTTTTAATTGACCGGAGTTTCTTCTGATATTACTCCCGCTCTGGTCTTCAATTGACCCGAGCTTGGCACCGTCCCGCCTAATAACTTAGGCTTTGGGACTTCGGCCAGGAGTTCTTCTTGAACTTCGCTCGAGCCTTTAATTGACCCGAGCTTCTTCGATGTTACTCCCGCCTCCGGTCTTCAATTGACCTGAAGCTTGGCACCGTCCCGCCTAATAACTTAGGCTTTGGGACTTCGCCAAGGAGTTCTTCTTGAACTCCGCTCGAGCCTTTAATTTACCCGAGCTTCTTCCGATGTTACTCCCGCCTCGGTCTTCAATTGACCCGAGCTTGGCACCGTCCCGCTTAATAACTTAGGCTTTGGGACTTCTGGCCAAGGAGTTCTTCTTGAACTTCTGCTCGAGCCTTTTAATTGACCCGAGCTTCTTCTGATGTTACTCCCGCTCTGGTCTTCAATTGACCCGAGCTTGGCACCGTCCCGCCTAATAACTTAGGCTTTGGGACTTCGGCCAGGAGTTCTTCTTGAACTTCGCTCGAGCCTTTTAATTGACCCGAGCTTCTTCCGATAGTTACTCCCGCCTCGGTCTTCAATCGACCCGAAGCTTAGCACCGTCCCGCCTAATAACTTAGGCTTTGGGACTTCTGGACAAGGAGTTCTTCTTGAACTTCTGCTCAAGCCTTTTAATTGACCCGAGCTTCTTCTGATATTACTCCCGCTCTGGTCTTCAATTGACCCGAGCTTGGCACCGTCCCGCCTAATAACTTAGGCTTTGGGACTTCTGGCCAAGGAGTTCTTCTTGAACTTCTGGTCTTCATTTTGAACTTACATTATAAATGCTTTTCTTATTCTTACATACATTTATACTCTTACATATCCCATCTTGGGGAGAGATATTACATTAGCATTTTACAATACAAGAAGACCTCATCGAAAATACTTCCTTAGGAGTTGTGCGTTCCACTGCCTCTTGACCTCTCGTCCATCCGGATGAGCCACTGCAGATGCTCCTCGGTCCCGCTAATTGAGTGACTCGATAAGGACCTTCCCAGCTTGGTCCTAGTACACCTTGCCTTGGGTCCTTCGTGCTCGGTTGACTCTCCTCAACACCCAATCACCCACCTGAACCGATGAATGTATACCTTTTGGTTGTAATAACGAGCCACTCTCGCTGATATTCCGAGATCTTGGCAGCCTATCCTTTCTCTTCTTCTTCCAACGAAGTCCGAGCCCGCACACATCTCGCTCGTTGTTTTGCTCCTCGTCGAAGTGCTCCGTCCGGTGTGTCCCCATTCCTATTTCGATGGGAACCACCGCTCGTGCCCAAATGCCAAGGAAAATGGGGTCTCCAGATGGCCGCTTGTGTGTGGTTCAGAGGCCCACAAGACACTAGGCAGCTCGTCCACCCAGGCCCCTTTTTGCTCGCCCAGCCTTGTCTTCAAGAGGCGTTTTATAGTTTTATTCGCGGCCTCTACTTGCCCATTGGCCTGTGGGTGTGAGGGAGAGCAAAACTTCACTTCATCCCGGATTCGACGTAAGTCTCTGAACTTGCCATTATCAAACTGCCTCCCATTATCGGTGACTAATGCATGAGGAATTCCATACCTGCAGATCACATTCTTCCAAATGAAATCAGTGGTTTTACCTTCTGTGATGCTGCTCAAGGCTCCCACTTCGACCCATTTGGTGAAATAATCAATCGCGACTATGGCATGGGTGGCGGATGCTTTCCCCTTCGGCAGTGGCCCAATCAAATCTATTCCCCATTGAGCAAACGGCCATGGCGAATTCATCACCGTAAGGTTCTCCGGAGGCTGAGTCAGGTGGTTCGCAAAGCTCTGGCAGCTCTTGCAGCTTCTCGTCTTTTCCTGAGCATCTTGGTGCATGCGAGGCCAAAAATACCCTTGCCTCAAGGCCTTGAAAGCCAAGGACCTCACGCCAGAATGATTTCCACAGACTCCCTCGTGTATCTCTCGGAGGACGTAATCAGCCTCCTCTTGGTCTAAACACCGCAGCAAGGGGAGAGTGTACCCCCGTCTGTATAAGACCCCATCGATGAGAGTGTACCTGGCTGCTTTGCACCTCAATTTCCTTGCCTGTTTCTTATCAGCCGGCACTGTCCCTTCCTTTAGGTAAGAAGTGATCGGCTCCATCCAGGTGTTGCTCGTTGATAGGCTCATCACCTCGTCCTCCTGCTCGATACTCGAGCAGGTTTTCATTTACAGAGGGATAGACTTTGGAAACTTGGGGTCCGAGGCTGCTGCCATGCGAGCTATCATATCTCGCTGAAAATTCTTCCCTCGGATCTGTTCCACCTCGACAGCTCGGAAATTCCCCATTAGCTGCCTTACCTTCTGAAGGTAGGCGTCCATCTTCTCCCCCTTTGCCTGAAAGCTCTCGTTGAGGTGATTCGTTACCAACTGTGAGTCTGTTCGAAGCTTTATTTCCTCTGCTTTTACTACCGAGGCGAGCTTCAACCCCGCTATTACAGCTTCATACTCGGCCTGATTGTTGGTGACTTCGAACTCTAATCTCACAGCGTATTGCATCTCCGCCCCCTCTGGACTTTTGAGCACCACCCCTGCTCCTGCTCCCTGACTTCCACAGGATCCATCTACTGTGACTATCCATGCGTTGGTTGAGGCCTGGGAGCTTGATGAGGGCTCGCTCTCCATCTCTTTACCCCCTGCCGTGCACTCGACCACGAAGTCGACTAAAGACCGTGCTTTTATGGTCGCTCGGGGTTGGTAATTAGGTCAAACTCGCTTAACTCCATCGACCATTTAACCAACCTTCCAAAGGTCTCGTGTTTGTGTAGAGTTTGCCCGAGAGGTCTGGTTAGTCAGCACTCACCACCGAATGTGCTCGAAAATAAGGCCTCGACTTCGGTCGCGTGACTGTGGCTAGTGCCCACTTCTCCATGGTTGGATACCGCGTTTCTGCTTCTAGCAACGGTCTGCTCGTGTAATAAATGGGTATTGTACCTCGATTCCTCCCTTACCAGAACTGAGCTCGTTGCCCATTGGGATACAGCCAAGTATAGAAACAGTATCTCTCCTGCTCGAGGTGTTGACAGTAACGGAGCTTTCAATAAATACTCTTTCAGCTGCTGGAACGCCTCCTCGCATTCGGGAGTCCATTTTGTCTTCCTGCCCTTCTTCATTTCCTGGAAGAAGACTCGGCATTTATCCGTGGCTCGAGATACGAACCTGTTGAGGGACGCTAGTTCGCTTGGCCGACTCAGTATCTCCTCGAGGCTACGAGGGACCTCATTTCTATCACTGCCTCGATCTTCTCCGGATTGGCCTCGATCCCCGTGACTCACCATGAAGCCTCAAGAATTTTCCCGAACCCACTCTAAAAGCACATTTTCTGGGTTTAGCTTCATTCGAGTACTTTCTTAGGAGTGCGAAGGTCTCCTCTAGATGCTTTACATGCTCCTCCTCGCCTTTAGACTTGGTGATCGTGTCATCTACATATACCTCCATAGTCCGACCGATCAATGGCTTGAAAACATTGTTCACTAGCCTCTGATACGTCGCCTCGCATTCTTTAGGCCGAAAGGCATGACCTTGTAGCATTACATCTCGATCGGTGATGAAGGTCAGACACTCCTCGTCCGATCGGTGAATGGGAATTTGGTTATATCCTGAGAATGCATCCATGAAACTAAGCAACCCGTGCCCTGCCGTAGAATCCACCAGTTGGTCTATCTTCGGTAGTGGAAAGCTATCTTTCGGGCAGGCCTTGTTCACATCTGTGAAGTCAACACACATTCTCCATTTCCCATTTGCTTTCTTCACCAGCACCACATTCGAGATCCATTCGGGGTAGGATACCTCCCGTATGAATCCCGCTTTCAGCAGCTTTTCAACCTCGCAGTTGATGGCTTCGTATCTCTCCTGGTTGACGCACCTCCTCTTCTGCTTCACTGGCTTAGCATCTCTCCGTACTGCCAGCCTGTGACACGCCACTTCTGGGTCGATCCCAGGCATATCATCGTGCGTCCATGCGAACACATCTGCGTGTGCTCGCAGACATTCCACCAACTTTTCCTTCAACGGCTCACTAAGGCCCGAGCCGATTCGGACTTTCTTCTCGGGGTCTTCTGCTCTCACCTCGAGCTCCTCCAACTTCTCCACTGGCTCTTGCCTTCGCTCTCGATTCCCCTCGTGTCTAGCGAGGTAATCTGCATAGTTTCTTTGGCGGCTACAGCGTAGCAGCTCCTCGCCACCCTTTGGCTGCCTTTCACGACCCCTATAGCCCCATTTACTCGATACTTTAGGGCTAAGTAATGGGTGGACAGCACGCATTGGCTGATCCTCATAAACGGCCTCCCTAGAATCGCCTGGTATGGGCTGGTTTCATCTACCACCACGAAATCCAGCATCATGTTCTTCTCGAAAGGCTTCGAGCCCATGGTTACTGCCAACTTGATGATTCCTAGAGGTATTAGCTTTCCTCCCCCGAACCCCTTCAAGGAAGTGCTCGTATGCTCGAGGCTCGCGCCTGCTATTCCTAAATCCTCGAGTGTGGATTTGAAAAGGATATCTACCGAGCTCCCCGAGTTAACCAGTATTCGGTCAACTTCCTTATTCGCTACATTGGCTTTTACCACCAGGGCATCTTCGTGGGGTTACAGCACCCCCTCCTCATCTTCATCTGTCCACATGATTGGCACCTGTCGAACCTTGGCCTTCTTGGCCGCAGGAGCAGTGAACAGGACTTCTCGGCCGGCAGCGGCATATCTGCAATAGTTTTGCCGGGCCCTGTTGAAACTTCCGGCCATCGTTGGCCCACCCGAAATTACTCTTGTGGATGGTGGCTCCGTATCTATTTCGTAAGCCTGGTCACCTTCCTCAGGCTGTTGTTCGACTACCGGGTGCCCTCCTTCTACAAACTCATCCAGGTATCGATTCCTAACTAAATCTTCCACCTGGTTTCTCAAATCACGGCACTGTGATGTGGCGTGGCCGTGATCTCCATGGAAACGGCAGAACTGCCCCCTGCTCCGTCTGCTAGCTGGCGTGGTCATCGGCGTTGGAGGGCTTAGCAGTCCTCGCTCCTCAGCCACTTGAAGTATCTCTTCAAGAGATACCTTCAACTTCGTATACTGTCCGTAAGCAGGGCTCTGTTCCACTACTTGTATCGCCCTATCCCTCGGGAAGCTTCTTGGTGGGGGTGGCAATGAACGATCACCCCTGTTGTGGCTCACTTCAGGTCTACCCGGTGGCTGGTTGCGGGGTATGTGGCCATCATGACGCCTGTATTCTCTCGTGATCCCGGCACTGAGACTCGCGAGGTGGCTGGGGACCATCCGCGCGGGGAACTCTCCGATATGGGTTAGTACAGGCAGCCCGGTCTCTCACGCCTTGGAGCCTCGTGTCCCCAGGCGGGCTCCCTTCTCCTTCCTTCTTGCTCCACCAACTCGCTCACTTCTCGCTTGGCAGCTTTTTCTTCTTCGATTACCATATCCAGCTTTACTTGTTCGTGACGCGTCCGAATACGAACGGATCGAAGGACTCCGCAGTTATACCATGGTCTCCCCATCCGAATACCCTCCTTTAATCCTCTCGTGAGCTTGGGGATGGTTGAACGCACCAAGATCTAGGACCGATCTATGGTATCTTTTGATAAACTCCCGAGGGACTCTCCTTCTTTCGCCTCACTTCGACTACCCATCATGCCATCCTCGTGGGTCACTCGCTCCCGAATTGTTCTCGCGAACTCCCCGCACATCTGCTCAAAGCTCAAGATGCTTCCCGTGGGAGTCTGCGGTACCATTCTCTCGCCCTTCCCTCAAGAGTGAGCGGAAGGCCCCGCACCTCGTCTGGCCGACGATGACCACTGCACCTCGCCATGTCGTTAAACCGCTCTATATGTACTAATGGATCACTCTTTCCGAAAATTTCATATTCGGAAGCGGAAGTCACGTGGGATCGTGACACCCATGATCTCCGTGGAGAGTGGAGATTCGTTGTCCAAAGATTATTCGCCGACTTGGACTCTTTCCGCTTCCCAAGATCTTCCACAACTTATGCCAACCTGCAGCACTCTCTCCTCAAACTCCTCCGCACGAGAGGTTGGGGCTGTATCCTGCAAATGTTGATGGGACCCCCTTTCCTCCATGTTTGTTTCTTCTCTCACAGCAACATTTGGTGCCCTAGGTCTTTGGGCTTCATCTCCCACATTTCCCCGAACATGAGCATTCCCTCTGCTGGACTCCGGGACATCATTACATGCTTTTCTCTGTCCCTCCCTGAATTCTTGTAACAGGGAGGTCAGAGTTTTGATTTGTTTTTCCATCCGATCCATTCTTTCCTAGATCTCCCTGTTCTGGGCCTCATTGGCCACTTCTCTCAAAGTTACTGATTCTTCTGGACTTACTCCTCTTCGGCTGTTTCCCCTCATCGTTGCGTTGTGTGTCTTGAATGTATTAGGAAATCAGGCTTTTTGTGCCGATCCCCACAGACGGCGCCAAAAGATGTTGATGCAATTTTTCCCGCGTGCCTCAACAGTGCTTCGAACCTTCAAACAGTGCCTCCAAACAGCTCGAGCAAGACTGTCTGAACCTTCTGCTCGCGGATTCAAACAGTACCTCGATCCTTCTGCTCGCGATAAGCTCAATCTCGAGTAGGATTACCTCCTTCGTCCTGTTCCGCTGTCTTCTTCAGAACGGAGATCTCCCGGACCTATACTCACGTAAAACCGGTCGGGGTCGCAGGCGTGTTCCGTGAAACCCTCCGACGCTCAAGTCAGTAATCGGGTTTGTCTTTTTGGTATCTCCCTTAGTGAGGGAGACCGGAAAGATGAAAGGGGTATTATTTCGCCCCCCCTTTTTGGATAAGTATAGTGTTTTTTCAGAAAGTTCAGATGAGAGAAATTATAATAGGAAGAACCTGTTTGAGCTTACAGATCTTTTGTGAATGAAAATTGCCAACCTTTTGTGTCTCAAAAAATCCAACCCTTGTAACGTTCCCCTTCGTTTCCTTTTATACTCCATTTTCCCGCTCTTTCCATTTCCAGGCTGTCCACTCCCACGTTAGTGGTATCTGGGTCCCTCTGACAGCCGGGATTGACGGAATATTCCCTAGGGATGAGCTACCGTCCCTTAACCCGATTCACGTGGCGGATCACCATGTCGGGCAAGTGCGCTAGGAATTATGACACCTTGAGGCATGTGCTCGACCACCGCAACAATGATCACCACCGAACCATGTGGGCCCCGGTCGGACATAAAAAGTGTGCCTGGGATTACGAGAAAGCGGGTCGGGTTGCCCTTGGTCGGTCTTGCCCAGCTGTGCTCGTGGATTTCTGCGAGCAGGAAAGATATGCTCGGTTCCTGATCTTGACCAGCTTTGACCTGAGGGACGACCTCGAGCAGGCGCAGGAGTGCTTAGCTCTCGACCTTGACCATCTTTGACCTGAGGGATGACCTCGAGCAGGCGATGGAGTGCTTAGCTCTCGACCTTGACCAGCTTTGACCTGAGGGGTGACCATGAGCAGGCGAAGGGTGTGCTCGGGGTTCGAGCAGCTCTGAATTCCTGGACCTTGACCAGCTTTGACCAGAAGGGCTGCTCGGGCTAGGCTGTCCTCGGGGTGTTTTACTCGAGCTGGAAGGGCTTCGAGGGGCCTGTCCGATATTACCCAAACATGAGCTACAGAATAAAGCATCATTCAGGAAAGAGAAGTGTGCATAGAGCAACCAAATTTCACTATGAAGATTCTTGAAGTCATTGCGAAGAGTACAAGAGCATAATCCAAGACATATGGGCTGGCAATAATGCTTCCATTTCCTCTGATCCAATTTCAATAATCTTATAAAAAATTCAGGAATCCCAAGTGAATTTGAAAGCCTGGAGCTTTAATTTTTTCGGTAATCGACAAAAGGAAATTAAAAGACTTCAAGGCAAGCTGGAAGATCTCAAAAGAGATCTCATCAACAATATGATTCTGTATGAATCCTTGTAAGATGAAACAAGTAGAGCAACAACTAGACAAATATTTATTAGAAGAAGAAATTTATTGGCATCAGCAGTCTTAAATTCGGGAAAAAAAACACAAAATTCTTTCATGCCAAAGCCACAACAAGGAAGAAAGAAAATGCCATAAATGGCATTCTAAATGCTAATAACTAATGGGTGGAAGACTTTGATGAGGTCGAAATGGTGTTTAAATCTTATTTCTCTGATCTCTTCACCTCGCTCGACAGGCCCCACTGATGAAGCAATCAATAAAGCTCTACTGAGTATGTCAGTAAAGCTTATAATTGAGTTAAATGACAATTTCTGGATAAGACAATGCTAACAGTGGTTTTAGCTATCAATGGGTAAATCTGGTCATACGATATACTACTTGTAGGGAATAAAATTAAAATTTTTAATTTTTTAAATAAAACTTTTTAGTACCGATCTCATACAACATATAAGAATTAAATAATTTAGAAATTCATACATTGATGTTTTGAGAAGATGAACAATTGAGAGTTATAGATCCGCCTCCAAACAATCTTACAGGGTATGACTCAAGTTTGATCAACACTGAACGTGTGGGCGTCTGTTTCACCACTTCCCAATTGCAACTGGCTCATCTTAAATGCCTTCTTTATTTTTCTTATAATCCATGGGGTTCTCTTCTCCTCTTATTTTAAGAGAATAATACCCCTTTTATAATATCTTATGAAAAACCCTAGTATGTTAGGATTAGGATTTCTATTTAAAATAGAATTCCTCTTTTAACTATCTCTCCACTTACTTAAAAGTGGAAGGAATGTGTAATTAACTAGGAGACCACCTTGTAAAATATTACAAGCCTCCATTTACACTTAAATATAACATACTAGGCCTTAACAAATATTATAATTACGATTTTAATCTAATATGCCAATTTTTCTTACTTTTGGGTCCAGTGATGGTGTTGTCAATTAAATGAGCTAACCCGGTGATCATTTGGGAACATACAATAGTGGCTACAATAATTAAATTTGTAATTAAACAAATATAATTATTTAATTCCAATTCTACTCCACTATAAGATTGGAACTGACCTCCATAATTGTATGCTTGAATATAATTCGTCCAAGCCACATTGATTTCTTTACTGCACAATCATTTGTACCACATCATTAATTTAAATTAATATCTCAACTGTCCAACCAATTTAATTACATCTTTTTCCTTAATACTTACTGGTTTTCTTTAATGATCATTTTCAACATACTTATTTATGTTGAGACACCCTGACTAGAGAATTCTATGATCAAGTACTGAAAACCCATCAAGAGATGTGTCGTACAAATTCTATATTTTTAATCTACAATTTCAATATTTGTAATTGTTCTCACCAAGATACCGGGTAATCTATACTACATGTGTATGTCATGCCCATTGGTAACTCAAATGAAATAACAACTACAATCATGAAATCATAACTAACTCAAGATTAAGATTACAGTAAATCAATGCATATGAGATTTAATAAGTCTGACAGTTATTACTAGGTTAATTAAATCTCATATGTGATCCAATTCAATGTAGACATACTACATCAATAAATTCATACATGATTAAGACAAATCACTCAATGAATTTATTACAGTCTATACCTAAATAAAGTGCCTAACTTTATTTATCAACTATGAACTTATTTTATTTAATCATAAGATAACTTGTATTTATGTCTTCTGCGAATCCACATGGTGATCGCATAAATACATATAATATGATTAAATGGACTTTACTCAAAATATTAATATAATTCAAAATATCTAAATAAATACTTAAAATATTTTATTAATCAGAAAATCAATATGCTTTAAAGAGCATATAATCCCAACACCACTTTCGTATCTTTCTCAATCCTCATCAATGGAAAAGCTACAGAGCCTTTTTATTCCTTGAGAGGTCTCAGAAGCTTTTATCAAACTTACTAAATGATGCTGTCAGAAGAAAATTGATTGAAGGCGTTGGTTTTAATTACAATAATATATCAATTTCTCATCTCTTTTTTGTTGACGACAGCTTAATTTTTTGTAGGGCCTCTGCTGTTGATCGTTGTCATCTAAAAGACAATTTGATATTTACACTGCAGCTTCAGGCAAACTTTTTAATTTAGAAAATCTTCTATGTTATTCAGCTCCAATGTTCAGCAGCATATTAGAAGGGAGATCAAAGAAATTTTTCATCTGAATGTTGTGTCTCATCATGAAAAATATCTTGGATTGCCAGGAGAAATAAAAGAAAATTCTTTGAATCAATCAAGCTTAGAGTGCTAAACAAATTAAAATGATGGAAAGCCAAACTCTTCTCAAGTAGGGGAAAGGAAATACTGACAAAGGTAGTCATTCAGGCCATTCCTATTTATGCCGCGAGTTTTTTTAAGTTACCAAAAAGCCTGTGCAACGATCTACAATGATTATAACTAATTATTAGTGGGCCAATTCTGATAAATCTAAATGTACTCAATAGCTTTCCTAGAGGAATCTTTGCAAGCCGAAGAAGGATTAAATATAGGGTTTAGAGATTTATTATCTTTCAATAAAGCACTTTTGGGGAAACAATGTTGGAGAATAATCCAAGCCCCAGAGTCTTCAATGGCTAAAGTTCTTAAGGCCAGATACTTCTACAGATTTCTTAAGTTGCAAAGTTAAAAATGGCACGTCTTTTGTATGGAAAAGTATCATGTGGGGCCGCAAGATAATCAAAATTGGTTCAAGATGGAGGATTGGTAATGGCCGAAGCATATTTATTTACATGGACAATTGGGTGCCAAGGCCCTTCTGTTTTAAACTAATATCCCTAAAGATTATGCCGAGTGAATATACAGTAATATTACCTCTGCTATTTACGCTTAGGTCATATAAATCAAAATAAGATATAGAGAATGATCAAAGATAGACTCTTGAGTCTAATAAAAAATAATCATTGCTACTATATGAATCTGTTTAGAATGAAAAATAATCAAAAGGTCATTCTTAACGTGAAATACCACTTTGAACTAAACAAATATTCTCCTCCAAAATCAAACCCTAGAAAGCACTCAAGCATTAGCATAAGAATAATACAACAAGGGAAAAACCAAATCCAAGGCTGCTGCTGAGCATCCATGTAGCCAGCATCAACAAGAACTTTCTCTCTTTTAGCCAATTCAATATCTTCATCAACCATCATCTTCACCAACTGCTCAGAGTCTTGGATTTTGATAAATAGTAATGAGTGGAATGAACAGCTTATAAAAGCACATTTTCTTTCCATTGATGCTAATATAATTATTAAAATTCCTCTGCGTCGACTTCCTACAAATGATACTTTAGTGTGGCACTATGAAAAAAAGGGATTATACACAGTCAAAAGTGGTTATCATGTGGCCCTTAGTCTTAATTTTCCTAATTGCCCCTTAAGTTCTTCTAGCTCAATTAATTGGTGGTTTGCCTCGTGGCTTTTATCTATATTCCATATAAAGTCAAGATCTTTTTTTTGGAGGGCCTTACGTAATATTCTCCCTACTTCCAGTAATCTTTTCAAACGAAAGATTTTGAATTCTCCTAATTGCCAAAGATGTTTCAGTGCTATTGAGAATACTTTCCACGTGCTTGTTGGTTGAAATTTGCAATGAAGGCATGGAAGTTATCTTCTTTGGCTGCTTATATAAAGAGCAACTTTCACATGGATTTTGCTTATTTTGCAAAAACATATGGAATCTGCACCGTCAAAAGATGACTATTAATCTTTTGTGATGATCGCATGGTCGATTTGGCATTCCAAAAATGGAAAGTTTCATCAGAAACAAAAGATGGATCCAAAGCGTGTTCTCTACAAGGCTAAAGGTATTATGAATTTGTATATTACTGCATGGGCTTCTCCAATTCAAAATTTATTAGCTCCTCCAATCAAGAAGAATATTAGCTGGCTCCCACCAGAAAATCATTGGTATAAATTGAACACAGATGCAGCAATCAACGCCTCCAACGGAATTACAAGTTTGGGTGCCATAATAAAAAATTCCGAAGGAGACTTCATGGCTGGCTCAGCTCACAAGAAGCCTTTCCATGGCGACATTGAGTTTGCAGAGGCAGAAACTGTTCCAGAAGGCATCAAACTGGCATTAGATTCAGGTTTATCACCTTTGATTGTGGAATCAGATTCAGTGAATGTTGTCAATCTAATTGCAGGGGTTTTATCAAATCGGAAGGAGATTGAATGGATCATTTCAAAGATCAAAAGCCTAATGGAAAAGGAGAATGTTTAAGTCAAATATGTCTCCAGGAATTGTAATACAATCGCTGATTATTTAGCAAAATTGGGCCTGTCTTTGATTAATGATCTTATTTGGCAGGAAGATCCTCCCGCAGCAATAGCGAAACTTATGTAACTTCTATCTTATTTGCAATGAATTGCTATTAAAAAAAAAAAAATTGTGTCTAACATTAAATCCTAATTATATTACTTACTTTTGATCGCACGACACAACCCTCCAACAATTGTGGTAGTTGAATTTGAGTGGAAGAGCAGTCTTGTTTCCAAGGATTGGACTCAGGTTGCAAGGAAATGGCAAATTGACGCAAGTGACTTTTACCAACATTTTACTTTCTTCTATTCATTAATACATATTTTGCATTTGTCATGTTATTATTATTATTATTTTGATATTCTGATATTACAATTAAAAATTTATTCAAACTTTTTATCTTTAATGACCTTGTAGAATACAACTAGAATATTCTATTCTCACTTAATAATAAAGGAATCTCGATTCCTAAGTAGAGGAATATAATCTTTATTTTAAGAGAGAATTGAGTGCCAGGAAAGTTGAGGGCTGAGTTGTTGTCAATAGGCTAAGTGCCCATTAAAATAATTTCCATTTGTCATGTGGTTATTTCAAGATTATTTGATACCAAAAATTATTTTTAGGTTATGCCTAATATATTCAAGATAACAAGATTTAATTGTTTTAATTACTTGGAACCTAAAGATTACTGGTTACCTTTTAATTAAAGGTTAATGTCACATAAGCAACACATTTTTTGATAAATAGAAAAAACTGATAATTTTTTTTTTAAAATAGGCAGATTAGTGATAAGCCGATAATTTTTCTGTTAACATTAATGGGAACAATAAAATAATTATAAAATAATATTTTTATCCCTATAATTAATTATAAAATGATGTTTTTACCCCTATAATAATTATAAAATGACATTTCAACCCCTACAATTAGTTATAAAATGATATTTATACCGCTACTCATTTATTTTTATTTTTTAAATAGAAAAATATATAAACAATTACATCTAAGTCTAATTAATGAGTTTTTTTGTTAAATAAAAAAATTATATATAAGTTTTTAACAAGAAAATTTTAATTCAACAAGAAATTTAAAAAAAAAATTGTTTGTTTTAACAAAAAAAAACCAGTTAATTAAACTTAGATGTAATTTTTTATATATTTTTTATTTAAAAAATAAAAATAAATGAGTAGGGGTATAAATATCATTTTGTAACTAATTATAGAAGTAAAAATGTTATTTTATAATTAAACATTATTTTATAATTATTTTACTATACTCATCAAAGTTAATAAAAAGGTTAATAGTTTATCACCAATTTACTTATTTTAAAAAAATTATCATTTTTTTCTATTTGTCTAAAAATATATTACCCATGTGTCATTAACCCTTTAATTATTTAATTATTTATTTATTTTATTAAATGAATAGCTAAAATTATAATACTTAAGTACAAGAATTTAGAACAATTTCACTATGAATGCTGTCAAAACACGTAAGCATATAGAGAAATTTTTTATTTTAATATTATCATATACACAAGCCAGTAAAATTAACGTAAACGTAAGAGTGTTTGTTATTGTTAGCACCCCTTCAAAATCACTGTAAAACCCCTCTGGCGTGTTTACAATTTTAACTTCCAGTGAAATGACAAAAAAACCAACCTCTCTCGGTCAACTCAGACGGCAGGTTTTCTCTTTAAAGCCTTTATCGTTACCTTTGCTTCTTGTCTGCATTTTTGCTACAAACTTACAATAAATTTCTTACTCGAAATCCTATTTAAGGTTCATATATACAAATAACTATAGAAGGTATAAGTCATTTAATTTTAAATTTTGTTGTGAATTTCATAAGAAATTTTTTCTATTCTATATATACACACTTGACTGGCGAGTCTTACGAGTGTTAATTTACTTTTTTAGATTTAAAATCAATACAAATTATTCAATGATCAGTTTAGAAACTGTCAACAGAAAGAAAAAAAATAATAAAAGAAATTAATAATTTTTTTAAGTATAAAATAATAAAAAAAATTAATAATTTTTTTAAGTATGTAATCATTTGTAGTATTTGGAGTTTGTTTGTGGCTGCAATCCTATCGTTTGATCGAATATCTATAATAATAAATCAAATCGGATAAATTTTGCAGCCTTCTGTTAACTTTTAATAGAGTTTTGCAGGTTTTCTTTGAGAAGAAATAGGCAAGGTTGTTTATAGAATTAATGCATGAGTGTTATTAGTAATAGTGTTATTTTATAAGAGTAATTGTGGGGTGTCAATAGTCTCACTCATAATTAGAATTCAATATATTAAAGTCAACTAATGTCCACTCAAACAAAATAAATGATATGAAAATGTACTCTCAAAATTATTTGGGAGACTCAAACACTTCACAGAATTAAAGATATATGCCGACCAACTCAATTAAAGGGAAAATTCAAAAAAAGTTATTCATTTTTTGCATTAGGAATATTCAAAAAAAATACTTTTACATATTACAATTATTTGGCATAAATAAATTTTACTTAAAAAAAAATTGCGTTTCAAAAGTTTCTTTTATTTAACAATTAATGAACTAAGAAGCAGCCACTCTATATTATTTAACAATTAATGAACTGAGAAGCAGCCACTCTATTATTTGAATAGAGGCTCAAGATCTCTTGTGTGAATAATTGATTTTTTTAAAAAAATTATTTATCAGTAGAATTTTAGGTATTGAATAATACGAAAATCCCAAAATTTGATTACGATAACTTAAAAAATGTACATGGTCTAAGTTTCCAAGTTAAAAAAGTTGGATAAAATTTAATTTAAATTAATGACTATCTCATAAAATGGTACAATTTTTTTTCGTCTGCTACAAAATGAATTGTTCCAAGTTAGGAATTTATTAAAAAAAAATTAATATTATAAATAGATTGACAATAAGAAGCAAAGTTTTTGTAAATGAATGAATTGTGAAAAGACATTTTATAGATAAAAATATAAAGTGAAAATTTTTAATTTTTTTATTAAATTAAAAATCGTAATTATAAGTTAAACAAAAAGAAAAAACAAAAATAAATCATACAATAAGTGGATTTTTTTTTTCATTTTAAGTTAGGTTTTTTTTTTGTCTGAAGTCTTAATTTAAATTAATTTAAGATGTTTTAATATTTTGGTTTATTTGTTTTTTCATCTAAAGTTTTATTATAAGACATTGTAAATGAAAAAAAAATAAAATTTCCTGACTTTTATCTGTTGATAAAATGTCTAAATGAAAATTTATTATTTTTTCTCACAAATAACCTTATTAAATATATTTATTTTCTATAATTATTAGATGTTATATTAGAATTTTACTTGATTTTAAATTGTATTTGGTATTAAATACTTAATACATATTGACTTTAAATTTTAAATAAATTCTTTTATTATTAAATAATAATTTTTTATGTATAAATATTATGTTAAATTATAAAAAAAATAATGTTATTAAAATTATTTTTTATAAATTATATATCAAATGCTTACCTCATAAACATTTATAACATATAAAAACTATTGTACTAAAAAACATTGTAAATATATACTTATTTAAATTTAAAAAATATATAAAATTTTTAAGGTCATAAGTGTAAAAATATTATAATTAAGATATTTTAAGCTTATAAAAATAAATAATTTATCACTTATATTCAGACGTTAAAGAATAAAAAACAAACATATTTTTTAGACATATGCATTTAGATCCATTCAAATTTCAGTAATATTCAGATTTTAGATAAAAAAACAAACACTACCTTAGTTAGAAACATGCAACTTTATAAGTACATTTAAGATTGTAAACAGTAACCAACAACATCAAACAATATCTAATTAGGAACATAAACAAATAACAAACATAAATTAGTAAAGCAAAGCAAAGTTACAATAGTATCATAAACATAAACCAAATCATAAATACTGAAGAAAATCACAGGCGTGTAGTAGACAACTTCCTTAAATAGAATTACCACCTATTATCGGGTGCTTTAAATTTGAATGACAACTACTTTATAAGATATAATGAAAACAAAAAAATTTTAAATTATTTTTGAATCGTTTATTGGTAAACTTTCAGTTTGCTTATCGTTTATTGGTAAACTTTCAGTTTGCTTGAACTCTTTGAATAGAGGTTCAAGTTCTTATTCACTATAATATCATTTTAAGTATATAAATATATCTTTCACCTACAACAAGTAAGTTTCACTTAACATCATGCTTCAAAATATTCACTTATCCGCTATTATTCCAACAAAGTTATTATACCCTACATATATAATATAATTTGTACTTTACTGACACAATCCAGAGATCTATCAGGTGTAATTTAATAATTTATATCACAAGAACTCTATCCTATATATATGGAAATATATATTATCTACTCCCACTATATTTGAAGAATAAATATGCCTATACCATCGCATCTGAGAGCACTAACCCACCAATGAACTTGTAGCGTAATGGCAATGCATGCTAGTTGATGTTTATTGGTAGAATATTTTGAATGAAAATTTGTGTGTGGCAGTCATGGGCATAAAGGGGCAATGCTGATATATAAAATTGTTGGTTTTGCAATTTCATTTTTTTACAATTCCAAAGGAGACGTCTAGAATCCATGATGCATGCTTATGGAAAATTTAAAAATTCTAGACTGTAAAGCGGATTAGAAGCTTAATCAGCTTTGAAAATAACCAATCATAGTTAGTCTTGGGACATTCCAAGTCCATTCAAAAGAATGTAGCAAAATTGTGATTTTGTTTAATGATACTGGAAAAAGATATCTAAAGAAACAATGGCAGCTTTGCTGTTGAAGATGTGAATCATAATATTTCATTGCTCAGCAGTAGCACTTGCAGAACTCAGGTCGACTGACAGATCGACAGCCTGAACAAGAGCAAAAAATGAAAAATGAAAACCATTTTGTTCACCCAAAATATTTAGTAGCAAACATTAGTACATTACCTTTCCAGTGATCTTAGAGTACATTTCAAGCACATCCTGTACTGTGGACTCAAAGTGTGTTGTTGCATCATAGCTCTGCAAGAAGTTAGAAACTATGGTCATTTGAACTGAAATAGCTCGAAGCAAGATTCGACAGTTGTTAAAATCCTTGCTTGATCTAGTTAATTAATCCGAATATAGCAAGCTACATATGCGTGCATTTATGCACAGTGTGTGTATTCATGCATCTCTTTCATTCATTTCGCTATTGTTAGCCAGCCACATTCCTGTCTACTTACAGTAGATATGAAACAATTGTCAGCATCATGGTTGTTTGTAGGTACAAATCTATCATAAGTGTCGAAGAATATCTCATCTACAGGTCCAAGCAGATCAATGCCAGGCTTCAGTTCTACTTCAGGATTTTCCGTCTCTGCCTCTGTTGAAACGAAAGCAATGTACTGTCCATTTGGAGCTACATTGTGAGCATATGAACAACAGAAAAGGTACCTACAGCAGCCACAGTAGTGAAATAGCCCATAAGTGACACCTGAAGCTGGAAAATTTGTAACTAACATGTCTCTTTTGCTTTTCTATATCTCATCCGGGCTCCAACCTAGCCTCGATAACAGAATATATGCATCTTCAACTACAAATAAACAGAAACTGGGAAATGGAATTTTAGCACAACATACATGTCAGATTTACGACCAAGTTGCTTCTGTGGCAGAATAACCTGGCACGAATGAGAATCGTTGGTGTCTGGAATGGGATGATTCATTATACATATAGCCCGAGCAACCTTTCCAACATTTTGAACCTGTTGCATTCAGAAAGAACCTACAGGTAAGGGCTTTGAGTGGCAGTGGTCTTAAATGCAAGCAGCTTAACCATATATCAAACAAATGAGCAATAGAAAACTAAGCACATATTGTTCAATATGTTCTTAGACTTACCTTATTGGGCAAGTATGATGGATCGCAAACAACTTTTTTGCATTTAGCAGTTTCTCCTTCGGATGTTACACCAATAACTTTCCCATCGCCATCAAACTCCACCTGTCATCCAAAATTTATAATGTATGATAAAGTTTGAATGATGAGATTATATTGTGAGCTGGTAAACTATATATCACAGAATTGTATTAATTTAGCCTTGATTCTTCAGATTACGGAATTGGGGAGTGACATATTTACCTTACATTCTGGCTTGTTAAGCATGTAAGTTCCACCATAAACTGCACTTAAACGTGCAAATGCCTGCCAATAATGTCAAAAGGCATGTGAAAGTTACTTTCACTTCCCACATTTGTACTAAAGGAATAATTGCACACAGTTCAAACCTGAGGCAATTCGCCGAGTCCATACAGAGGATAAATATAAGGAGAACCTCCTTGAAAACGTGCCAAAGATTCTGCATACAGCTGCACAAAAAGGAAATGGAAAACGGGTTAAAGATCAGTTTGATCGTCTAAAGTTATGTTAGAAAATTTTGTATGATCTTTTTGTGGTTACTGAAAGAAACAGACAACTGATTCTGTGGAAATATTGAATTATTGGATTCCAGAATAATTTAGTAAGTGGGAAGAACTTTTTGAATGCTACACCTCATTGGAAATGCTAAGATTACTCTAGAAAAAGAAACACAATATCACCTTAATTCTCTTCACAAAATCCAAAGCTGGTTCATCCAAGTAACTGTCATTGATGTGAAGTGCCACGGCATGACCAATAAAGTCAATAGTATCATCTTCAAGCCCATATTTTCTACAAAAATGGACATCAAAGTATTTAATACATAATTATCATTTATGAATGGAGCAACAAAATAAAAATTGCAATTAGCAGGACAAAGCTCTTTCTTACTTTTAGAAACATTCATTATTTGCAAGCACTTCTCATACTCATTTAGTATAATTTCAAGTCAAACATGCAAATAAAACCATCCATGACTAGTGCTTGTCCTTCTATGTGCCTCAAGTGACTATACGAAGTACTATCATGAGTTAAGGAGAGGATGATGGTGATAGGTTTCATACGAGATAATCTCTCTAGCTGTAACTTTGTTCAAGTCTAGCCCTTCATGAGATTTTGGATCATCTTCTTCATATTCTTGAACATAAATGAAGAACTTTCGAGCACGACGCTTCTCAAATAACCCCATCAATGGTGATTTCAGTGCTTCTACATCTGTTGCTGGAACTTTGTAGATCTTAGAATAAAGATAATGCTTGTAAGTTATTGCATGTACAAGATTAAGGTATTTGTTCTGAAGTATAGAAACCAACGAGTACTAGCAATTACTTCATAATGACTAATGACTGATTAAAAGTAAATAAAGATATAAAACAGTTATCACCTTCCCTTTGTTGTACACAAAACTGCCATCAACAGCTTTGAAGTTAAGGTACTTGGTAACATCTGTATGGATGAGAACTCGGACCAAACTACCATTTGCCATCATGAACTGCAAAAACAAATTCATTTTTGCTTTCGTCATAAGAAATAGTGCAGAGCGTTAAGATGGCTCATCCAAGGTTGAAACAATGGTATATAACTCAAACAAAACTATCAAAGTAACATCTGTTTCCAAAGATTTGAGTGTTTTGGGGAAATGTGATTGCATCCAATCTTGATGCGAGAACTTATGCGATATTGCAATTGAAAGACATGGTTTACATATGTACAAACATATTACTAAGCCAAAAAAAAAACTGAAGCAAATGCATCAGCCTATGGCAAGAAGCTTCAAGTTGAAGCAAACACATTAGACCAACAGTCCAACATCAACCTAACTGTGATATCTGCTGCACTCAGAATTGAATCTGTGCATATATGCTCAACTCAATTCAATCAATTCTATGCAGCCCTGTGGTTAGTGAACTCAATCTCTGCAGAGCCACACTCCTTTAACGCCACTTAAAAAATCTATGCGTAACTTGTAACCATCAATTCGCAAAATTGAATAGATTTAAGAGTCTAAAATCATGACATGTTCAGTCACTAGTTCCATATTACTGCCCCTATTCACATCCATCCGAAAATTAGAAGCATTGCAGATTTGCAGTACAACCATATATAGCAAGAGTGTCAACAATGTACATAAAGTAAATATTGTAGCTTGCAGGAGTTGTAACAGATGCGATTGCTTTAACAATAAAATTATATATGTATTTATATAGAGTACTTATCTGATGTAGGCGCCCGTCATTTTTTTCATGCGGACACACTTTTAAGTCGTATTGTTTAATAGAATGAGTAAATGTAAATATATTATTAAACTACACCGTTTTACAGTGCATTGAAAATTAATTGTATTAAGTCACACGACGTAAGAGCATGTCCGCCTTAAAAAAAATAAGTGTGTTCATATCTGATAATAATTATATATATATATAAATACACACACACCTTAGGTATCATGTCAGCATTATACTCTTTGCTTGATCCCAAGCGTTCTGGAGGCTTATCATCTCCTTTGAAACGCTTCCAAAGCTGTAAGCGAATACCAAAATAAATTTGCAGAAGTAGGTAAAGAATTTATCAATTTATCAAATGAAAACTTACAAAAAAAAAAAAAGGGTTTCAGAAAAAGATTGCAATTAATTAATCTGTATGAGAAAATTAAGTAACCTGCGTAAGATTGAGAGAAGTTGATTCTCCTCCATAATAGGCATTTCTGTCCATGTGCAATACCTATTTGAAATCAAGATTCAGTGAATCACGTATCATTTATATGAACAAAATTAAAGAGCATAGGATACTTGAAATTTTCTGCACTTCCAATTAAATGCAAATATTAAGTGCATGCTCTATCAATTCACCTATAATTTTTTTTTTTTTTGCTTTTCTTCTTCTATTAGAGATTCAATGACACTTTTCAGATACAATCTAAAAAAAAAGGAATGAAATTCATAAATTATAAAAAGTAAATTTTAAGCCGAAAATTAAATTTCTATCCTTAATTTTGAAAATTGTTTTCGAATCACAAACCAAATGTCTCCCAAAAATTTTAAAATACAAAATTTTACTCGTGAGTCAGAATGTTAACAAAATATGAACATGTACAATGATAATTTTGGCACATGCAATTAAATCAATAGCAAAATATACATAAAAATTAATATAATATAATTAGAAAAAGAATGAGAAGCAATGCAATTACTTTGAGTCCATCAACAGAGAGAAGGCCACTGAGAATGCATTCTTTAAGGCCAGTTCCAAGAACTACAACATCATAATCTTCATCCATGACTAAATCAATCAAATTCCCAATTCAAATTTCTTTAAAATTATGGGGGAAAAAATGAAAACAAAGGAAGAAAAAATTTTAAAATTTTAAAAGAAAAGATAAGAGAGTGTGAAATGAATAGAGGGAAAGCGAGAGTGGGGGAAGATTTTTGAGTTTGTGATTTCGGAGCAAGTCTTTAGTGGGAACTAACGAGATTAACGGAATTGGAGATTCTAGAATTCACGCGCCTACTGAAGCGTGGATACACAAAACACGTGTTGAATGACAGCTGGCAGTGTAATGGAATGCGTATTGTCACGTGAGTGTTTAGAGAGTGGAAATTAAATTGTCGATTTGAGGTTCTACCGTTTGACTGGTGAACGCTTGAATCCATTTTTTCAAATTTAGCTGATTGGTACTAAATTATTAGAGCTCGTTTCGCTAGGGTTGTCAAATAATCTGATCCGATCTAACTCAATTTGCAATTTGAAAAATTTAGGCTAGAATCAAATGTCGATGAAGCCTCCAACCCAATTTGGTGGGATTTGGCCAACTTCATCCGATTTGAAAATTCCATACACTAAATTAAAATAATAAATATTTCATATATAATCTTAGAAGTAGGCAAATAACTTGATCCGACTCGATTTTATTTTATGGTGTTAATTTTTATTTTTTTGGGTTAAAAATTGGCAAAAAAGGCTAAAATGAGATAATTGCATTAAAAAAATATTCTAATAACTAAAATAATTTATAAAAAAAAACTCAAAATAAACAAAAAAAAAATTCAAATTACCCTTAATTTGAATATTATCTCAATCCATTCTAATTGAACCAAATGTGATTTTAACCTAAGTGACCCAATTCGATATAATGATAGCCCAAACCGATCCAAAGTTAACCCAAAATTTTGATCTAATCCAACCAGATTCAAATATTGCTCAAATCGAATTGAATTAAAAGTTTAGATTGAGTTTATATTACTTGTTTTCTAACCCACTCAACCAAAAACTTGATTAAGTTGATTCGAATTCGAATTTGCCCACTCTTATGTTTGGCAGCCAGTAGTAACCAAGTTTGTATTGGCTTGAATTGGGGTTGAAATTAAATAGCATTTGGTAAATTTTTTTAAAAATTGCTTACTTCATAATTTTTTTTTTCATTTTGATGATGCTTTTAAAAATAGGTAATAGTTGGTTATATAAACTACAATACATTTTCTCTAGTAACTAATTTTTTATCCAATAAGTTCATATATATATAATTTTTTTATTTTACTTTTATTTTCTATCATAAGATTCAAGAAGACTTAACTGTGACATTTGAAATTACAATTTTATATCTAATGCTTTTAATGTTCAATCTATTTAAATTTTTTCTACATTCATGATGTTTATTTAGAAAACACTATAGGCTTATAATATTCTAAATATATTTTGTTGTTTAATGAGAGATTGTTTTAATTTGTTAATATTTAATATCATTGCAAGAAGTTTAATGTGATATAACACATTACTTTTTATTTTAGGCTTGTCCTCTTGGAAAGCAAAGCTAGCTTCCCCAGAGCTTGAGCTTATAATGATTCAGCACTCTCGACTGGACTAATTATAATTATAATTATAATATTACTCTTAAAAGTAGTGAAAAAATGACTTTATTCGCTTATCCATTTTATGTTCTACTCCAGCTTTCTTAGCTAACTACTAAGCTTTATAGGTTCATTATTCTAAAGTTAATTAAATTCTATTTTATGTGTTTAAAAAAACAGGCATGTCAAAATAATAAAATGTATTAATTTAAACTTATTTTTATCTTGGTCATTATATAATAAAATAACATTTTTTTAATGAAATTTACCAAACACGTTTATTTTACTTTTGAAACTCACACCAACCATAATAATACAATTTACCAAATATCAATTTTTTTTAACCAGCAACTTATTTCATTCTATAATAGAATTATCTTATTTCATCAGTTATCGTAGTCTCAAACTAGCCATAAATATAATATTATTTTTATTTTATTTGTTTAAATTGCTTACTTGGCTTCACGTGACTGAGTGTAGCTGCTGTGCAAATTTTATTAAACTCACAAGCGCACGAATCTATTGAAGTATAAATTAATTGTGACGAGTATCGGTCCCAACGAGGAGGTGGATTTTAATTATGTAGAGTTATTATTATTCTTTATTGTTTATGCCTTTTGTGAAATTTCCTAGTTTATTATATCCTAAAATTGAAATTAAATTTGAGAGAATAAATTAATACTTGATCAATGCAATAAAGTGTTTGGATCTTAGAATTCACACTTAATATTTCATCATGGGCTTAATATTCCTTTTTTATGTCCAATTAATTTATGAGGGAGGTATTTCCACTCCTCATAAACCTAACTCTAATAAATATGACATCAAGCGCTCATTGTGCCAGGAAGAATAATATTATATTAAATGTGGTATCAAGAATACGTTGTGCCAGGTAATAATAATGTAACTGTCGACAAGGTGGCAAGACTTTCCACTAATAAATAATTTTTATGTCAACAATGAGTCAAGACCTACCACATAAATTAGATGAATGTTTTTTCTCTAATAAATCTAGTGTAAAGTACTCACCATGCCAAATAGTAATAATCTTGGTTGGAACATGTCACCAGGGCTATCATTCTGGCATGTGCGTTTTTCAGTTCACTAATATTCTACCATGTCATCGGTCAATACAAAAATTAACAAATATGATTGAGTACATTGCATGCATTGTAAGCACATTTTTATGTCCAATAGACTTATGCCACATCATCCGTCAATGCCACATCATCGGTCAATAACACGTCAGCAGTCAATGTCACATCAGCGGGACTCACTAAAATCTTAAAATTATGATTTTGCCTTTTATGTCTTTCATGAGGTTTTCAGCTGTTCTAAGTTCAAAAATATTGTCCAACTTCTCGTTTATTGAGAAATAGCTAAAATATTCCTAAAATACATAAAATATTAAAAATACACATAAACATAGACAATTAAATATCAAGGGACTTAAAATAAATGAAGGTGGAGATGTTAGTGAAACTTGAAATGTAAAATAATGATTTTAATCTTTATAAATATATACTTTCTAGGACTCAACATAACCTTATTTCTTTTCAAGAATATATTAAAACTTAAAAATTTTCAAAATTGACCATTTGCTTGACTTTCCCTAATATAGATCTGAACATATTTCAATTCTTGGTTCAAACATATTTAGATAGTTAGAACTTTTCATCTATCCTAACAAATTTTCCATAGTGATTTGTCTGCTTGACTTTGTCTGATCACCCAGACTTAAGCAAACTTCTAACTCTTGTCTAAGCTCGAGCATACTGTGAGCTTTATATTTGTTTTAGAATATTTTTCTCAGTCATTTACCTATTCGACTTCATCTGTCCGAGTAGATTTGGGCAAACTTCTAATTCTTGTCTACCGAAGCAGGATTTGAGATTTTAAGTCATACATTTACCTTAGAAAATTTCTGAATTTATCAATGCTTGACTTAATTAAGCTTTTGATAGATTTTTTTGACTGTTGTCTTGCCTGAGCTGGCTTAGAGACTTCAGGTCTTTTAATATGCCTTAGAATTTTCGTGGCTTCAATTTGGTCAAGAAGAACTTCGCAAACTCTGACTTTGTCTTACCTTCAGCAGACTTTGAGATTATGAGACTTTAAGTCTTTTTTATTTGCCTTACATATTTTATACTACAAAGAGTTTAAGAATATGAATTTGCATGAGTTTTATTCATGGCTAACAGATTACATGCTATGAATTCATAAAATTTGTAATGTTAAAGGAAACAACATAATTTTACAAGAAAGCTTATTGAAAATACTTTCTCAGATGCTCTACATTCCAAGATCTTTTAACATCCCATCCATCTCCATAAGCTAGCTTGTATGCTCTTAGGCTAGTTACTCGCATAACTCTATACCGACCCTACAAATTAGGGTCGAACACTCTCTAGTATGGATCTTTTGTGCTTTGAATTGCCCTCGTAAGCACCCAATCACCAATCTTGAGCTATTGAACTCACACATTCTGGCTGTAACAGCGAGCAACCATCTGTTAATACTCTGCTACCCTACTTAATGTCAATTCCCTCTTTTCAACTAACAGGTTGAGGTTCAAACACATCTACTGATCCTTTTGTTCCTCATTAAAGTACTCCGTTCAGTGTGTTCCCATCCTAATTTCTCTTGTGGCCATCTTATAGGTAGTCTTATAAGCCTATAATATACCAAGTAGTTCTTCCACCCATGCTCTCTTCTTTTCTCCTAACTTGATCTTTAAGAGCCTGTTTATTGTCTTGTTCACAACCTCTTCCTAACTGTTTGCTTGTTGATGTTCCGATCAGTAGAATTTTAACTATATGCCCAGGTATTTATAAAACTTCCTGAAATTATTATTGTTAAACTGCTTTCTATTATCTATTATGAGAGCATATGAGATCCCGTATCTACACATAACATTTTTCCAAATAAAATCTATTGTCTTTTTTTCTTTTTTCTTACTCAAAGACTCATCTTCAACCCATTTTCTAAAGTAGTCAATCACGATAACAATCTGTTTCTTTATCATTTAAACATCATAAACGGGGTAAAATATACCCCTATCTATATAGCACCCCATCAATCAACATGTACCTAGTTGATTGAAATCTCAACTTCTTTTTTTGTTTTTTATCTATCGGAACTACTCTTTTTTAAATATAAGAAATGATCGGATCCATACAATAGCTTCCTATACTAACATTCATCACCTCCACTTCTTGTTCAATACTTAAATAGGTTTTGACTTCCACTGGAACCGACTTGGGCATTTTTGCATCTGATGTGGCCGCCATTCTTGCCAGTATGCTTGCTCGATAATTTTTAGTACTCGAAATATGCTCTACTTCCATTGCTCGAAACATCTCCATCAACTGCCCAGTTTTCCGTAAATATGCCTCTATCTTCTCGCCTCTTGCTTGTAACCTCTCATTTAGATGGTTGGCCAAGAGCTAAGAATTTGTTTGAATTTTTAATTTTTCTACCTGCAGTGTTTATGCTAGCTTCAATCTGGCAATAAAGGCTTCGTACACAACTTAAATGCTAGTAGCTTTAAACTGAAACCTTAGCGCGTAGGAATTTTAATACCATCTGGGCTAACCAAGATTATTCTTGCTCCTGCTCCTTGTTACCTGCAAGAGCCATCCACTGTCACTGTCCAAACTTCATTAGGACTTTGTTAATCTCCTACTTGGTTGCCATCAATACCATTGTCAGCTTTAGTGTATTCAGCAACAAAATCATCTAAAGTCTGTGCTTTAATCGCTGCTCGAGACTGATAGACGATGTCAAACTTGCTCAGCTCTATCGATATTTTACTAGACGACCAGAAGCCTCGGGGTTATGTAAGACTTGCCTAAATAGTTGGTCTGTTACTACGATCATTGAATATGCCTGAAAGTAAGGCCTCAGTTTGTAAGTGGTAGAAATCAGTGCAAGTGCCCATTTCTTTTTTTTCGGTTATCTAGTCTCAACATCTACCAAGGCTTTACTCGTATAATATACTGGGTGCTAAACTCCTAATTCCTCCATTACTAAAATCGAGCACGTGGCCCATTGAGACATGACCAAGTACAAATACAGTACACACTTGTTCGCTGTGTCAACAACAACGGGGCTTTGAGTAGAAATTCCTTCAATTACTAGATACCTCATCGCACTCTGCCGTCCATTTAATCATCTTTCTTTTTTCATTACCTGAAAGAAAATGTGACACTTATCGGTCGCACGAGATATAAATATGTTAAGTATTGCTAGTTTGATCGTAAGGCTTTATATCTCCTTAAGGGTACAAGGAGACTTCATTTCCATAACAACTCCTATTTTTTTTGGTGCTCCCCTTTGTAGCTAACCATAAAACCCCAAAAATTTCCTAAACTCACCTTAAATGTACACTTCTCAGGGTTGAGTTTCATCATATACTTTCTTAAGAGTTCAAAGGTTTATTCAAGATACTTCACATACTCCTCAGGTTTCTTTTATTATTTTTATCATATCATCTACATAGACCTCCATTGTCCGATCAATCAATAGTTTAAATATTTGATTCATTAACTTATGGTACGTTGGCCCCGTATTTTTCAAGCCAAACCTCATTGCTCATTCATAGGCATTTGGTTGTATCCTGAAAAAGCATCCATAAGGCTAAGCATACCATGACCCACAGTAAAATAGACTAACAGTTTTATCTTTGGTAACGGAAACTTATCTTTTGAGTAGGCCATGTTTAAGTCTGTGAAATCATTATATATTCTCTATTTCTCATTTGCTTAACCAGAACCACATTGGAAATCCACTCAAGATAATTAACTTCCTAAAAAATCCTACTTGCAATAACTTCTCCACCTCATTATTTATGGCATCGTATATTTACTAGTTAAAACATCTCATTTTCTACTTTACTAATCTCACTTCCATGTTGATTGCCAGTTTATGACATGCTATCTTTGGATATACTCTGGCATGTCTTTATGAGACCAAACAAACATATCTATAGGCACTCGCAAATAATCCACCAGTCTCTTCTTTAAATCTCCAACCATATTTGATCAAATCTTAACCTTCTTCTCCAAGTCATCTGGCTTTACCCCTAATTCTTCTAACTTTTCGACTGGTTCTTACCTTTCTTCTTTTAACTCTCCTCGAACATTTAATGGTGTTATTTGCATAACAACTCTTAACAATTCTCTGGTCATGTTTTACAATCTAATTACCCCGTTTACCCAGTATTTGAGAGCTAAATAATAAGTAAACATCACTAATTGACTAATTCTTATAAACAGTCTTCCCAAGATCATCTGATACGGGCTATTCTCCTTGATAACCACAAAATCCAACATCATATTCTTCTCACATAACCTCGAACCTATAGTGACTAGTAATTCTATAACCCTTATGGGCGTTATTTCTTCCTTAAATCTCTTCAATAAGGTATTAGTGTACCCGAGTCTTACGTCTGTGATTCACATCTCGTCGATGATGGATTTGAAAAGAATATCATTGAACTTTCTAAGTCCGTAAGTATTCTATTAAGTTCCCTGTTGCAACTTTAGTTTTTATAACCAAGGCGTAGGTACAGAATTCCCTCCTCGCTATCTTCTATCCACATGATTAGGACTTATTTGGTTTTGGCCATTTTCAATGCCGGCATGTTAAACAACACCTCCTGATTACTTAGTGTGTATATGCCATAGTTTTTTCTAGCTCTGTTTGAATCTCCTACTAGCGTTGGGCCACTTATTATCACTCTAACTATCGCTCTTCTATGTGTTGCTGATCTCTACCAAATAATACCCATCAATGAGCTTATTGAGATATCATTTCCTTTCTAAGTCTTCTATTTAGTTTTTTAAGTCATGACATTGAGCCGTTGTGCGAGTGTGAGTGTCCTGGAGCCTACAAAACTGACTCTTGTCCCACCTGTTGGTTGGTTTATCAATTGATGATGGGGGGTATAACGGGCCTCAATCTCTTATGGCGTGATACAACTCCTCAAATGGTTTTTTTTAATGGAATATACTGCCCATAAGTAAGACTCTGGTTGATCATTTGTATAGTTTTATCTCTGAGAAAATTGTTGTTTACTGGTACAAGTGGTGGGTAGTTTGTTATATTAAATCTAGTATTTTGTGTATAGTATTTTGTTAGAACATTGTAGTAAAGGTTACTGTAAGGTTGATAATGATTTACTCATCAATCTTTGCTTGGTGATTGAAGAGATGGGATTTAGTTTTGGTGAAGTTGATATGGCTTTTGGTAACATTGGTAAAGAGTAACTCGACCACCTGCTCCTCTGCTCGAAGATAGTCTTTGATCATGCCCAATATGTCCTCTTCTTTTTTTTTAATCTTCCTTTCTTACGTCTTAACTCTTCCAACTGCTTACTTCGTACTTTTGCTGCTTTCTCCTCCTCAATCTCTATATCCATCTTCACCGGCTCATATACAGTCGAGTATAATTGTATCACTGGATTCCTTAAATTATATCATTGTCTCTTTATGCTCACCCTTTCTTTTAATCCTCTCAACGTTTATGGGTGATTAAAGGCTCTGAGATTAAGAACTACTTGATGATATCTCTTGAAAAACTCTTTGAGAGGCTTATCTTTTCTCTGTTAACCTTTTTTAATTCCATCATATCATCCTCTAGGGCTACCGCTCCACGAAATTGCTCAATAAACTTCTTGCACATCTGCTCGAAGATTCTGATACTCCCATGAGCTAATATACGATATCATTCCCTTGCTTGCCCTACTAAGGCTTTGCACCTCTGTGCCTCTGTCAAACCTTGAATTTTTGTCATATTAATAAAGTGCGCAATATGCACTAAAGGGTCATTCTTTCCTAAAAATTTGAGATCAGGAAAGCGAAAGTCTCTCGAAATAGTGGTGCTCATACTCACCACTGAACGTGGGATTCATTACTTAGCATAATCCCACAGCTCAGGGCTTTTTCCCGGCCTTACATCTCATCAATGATCTAAACCAGCCTCTGTACCTCTCCTTTTAACTTCATAGAGCGATTGGGATTCTAAAGTGCAATATGTTTACGTTCCTACTCCGTATCGTGTAAATAATGCCTCAACTTTCTCTCCTAAAGGCTTATTCTAACTGCAGTGGCTGCATCTTGTTCGCTTCGTAACTAAACTCTAGTCCTCAAGCCTTGCCCATCACGCACAATTCTATTACTAGATTATGGAACATCTCTACTCTCCACTTAGTTCACTCTACTCAATCTTCTTAGTCCATATTTCAACTCGTGGAGTATTGCTGTTATAACTTCCATTTATTTTTTCATTTGTTTCATCCTCTCATGTACCATTCTATAACGAGCTTCATTCACTATATCGTGTATTGTGATTGACTATCCCAATCCAATTCCTCGAGTATTATTATCTTTAGCACTCATTGTTCTCTTTCCACAAACATTATAATCTTTTTAATAACTTTACAATGACAAAAGTGACTTTCAATCCAACTACTTTATAGACGGTGCCAAAATGTTGACATAGAAATCTGGTCGAGCTAGTTACCGCAATCAGGTCTCCAAGCCAGCACTTAAATTTGTTTGGTTAGGGAACGACATTGTCTGCACTTCATTGTCTTAAGCAAGTACCAACTTTTTTTAACTCCTCCTAACGAATCTTTATGCGCTCACAAATCAATTGTTAGGGTCACCATATGTTTTTTCAGCGAATCTCCAATGCTCAAGTCAGTAATTGGGTCTTTTGGAAAAAGCTTATGCCACGTCTCTTGTGACTTAACTATCACGAATTAAAAAATTTAAGGAAAATTAACTATAAAGAATGGTCTTTTTAGTTTCAGGGAGATAATGTTTCCCTCAGCATTCCAATATACGAAGATCTTTTGGGATTTTATAGACCTTTGTAATTACCTTTCCTGTTGCCATACAGAGACGTTACTGGATTGATCGTGCCCTTTTAACTCTCACTTAATGCATCGGTTACAAGGTCGTTATTGAATTGTAGTTTAAGTTGTAAAATGATATACCGGTCACAAAGTAATGATTGGTTTATGGTTACCACACTTGAACGTGCGTAATCGTTATGTCTTAACTCTTTAAGGAGGGTTCATTGGTTGATCTTTGACCGAGTCTTGACTCAACCTAATTCTGATTTCCTCCCAGTCTTTTGGTCAATGCATGTATTGGTGCATTTAAATAGCTTAACTTGCTCGAGCTATTATATTTCTAATCTCCCAAACATTTGTTTTAGGATTATAGTTCTCTAAATCTAATAAATAATAAATTCCGCTGGGACCGAAAAAAAACTTGTGAATATTATATCACACTAGGCTGTGTTTGGCGGCCTAATTTAGTCAAGTATGTACTATCTATTTTATGCTAACTAGCTTAAGATATGTATGCACCAAACATGAGCTTGGTCATTTTGAACAAATTTGCCTAGTAAATCAGACCTGCTTACCCCTCGGTTTTAAGCAAGTCTAGTCATTTTCTTTGTTTCTTTTATTATTTTATTTAATCAAATAATATTTTAATAAATTTGTTTATTGAAATTAATTAACTAATATTTAATAATTATTTCTAATTAACCCTTCACCTCTGGCACTTCTGGCCAACCACTAATGGTCGTATCCACTGTTGCTAGTTGCCCACTGCCACTGCAGTAGTTATTTTTTGATATCAATTTAACAATTTTGGAATCCTCATAACGAGCTTTACATAATGGTACTAATATTTCCATCAACGAAGCTCTATTCTCAGTAGATTTGTAGTCAAAATTTTGAAATCCAAAAATTTCACCCTAAAAATGCAGTGAGTGGAAGCTCTTTTGCCGTAGATGTTGTGCTATTGTGTAGAGATATAGATGAGGATTCTAGAGGTACTAAATATGGCTTAAACAGATGACATTTAAAATTTTCCACTAGTAGTTGTTGGTGGTTGTCGATAATATTTTATTTTTTAATAAATAAATAAAATGATATTATTTTAATATAAATAATAACATAAAATATTCAAAATATACATTACAGTTCATCCTACACAAAAAATGGCAGTGTATTAAATTATTATACCTTAATAATGTGTTTGGCACACTGTATTATATTATGTTGTATTGCATTATTTTAATGCTGGTGTATTGTATTATACTGTATTGTATTAACACTATATTATAATAATAATGTACAGCGTTTGGTGTTATATTGTATTGTATTAATTTTTAATTATACTATATTTACTGTTACACTGTACTGTATTAATTTTTTTGTGATTAATTTAAATTATACAGTTTAAAAAAATAATAAATATAGAAGTCTTAAATTTTAGAAATCTAACATTGTTTTTTGTATAAATATTAAAAAAATATAATTCTTCATAAAAATCGAAGTTTATGACCTTAAATTTTCGATACCGGAAAATTTGAGTCTTTGTTGCCAGTATAAAAAATATATAAAGACAAGATTGAGTAACTACGAAGAAAGCTCATCATCTAAGACTCCATTGCATTATAATAAGTATTTTAATTATATTATGCTTAGTACTACACTATATTGTATAAAATTTTTGTTACATAATTAAAACTACATCTTATGAAAACATATTTACTATTATGAAAATTTAGAAAAATACTTAATATAAAATTACTAAATTATACTTAATATAAAAATAACTTAATTATCACAATTTTTTATTATAGCATGTGAAATATATCAATCTTCTTTTACATAAAACTATAAAATTCTATAATTTTTAACAACATGACATCTATTTTTTCTACATTTTTTTCAATATGTATCATTAAAATAAAGCTCTAATCAAATCAAATAAATAGTCTGTAACAAATATCTCAATTTACTTATAAACACATATTTACATACAAAGAAATGAAGAATCTTTTTTTTTTTTTAATAATATATTTACAATAAACAAAGGGTCTCTCTTTTTCCCTTGATTTCTTAACAACTTCAAAATTCATCTCATTCTACAAAAGTCTTGCCTTTAAAAAATAAAATACACATTAACTTGAGTTCAAGATTGTTTCACTTATATTCCTGCGTACAAAATAGTAAATAATTATTACATGTGCAAGCTTCATTAAATAGATAAAAGAGGCTCAAGTCAGGTGCTAACATGCCTGGTTAAGGGCTTAAGGCTCTGTTAATAGGCAGATGCTTGGACTTTAACAGATGCTAAAGCCTTAATAAAGTAAAGAGCTGAATGACTTGAGCAAATACCAAGGTTAGTCACATTTGAATGACTCATAAGAGCCGTGCACGCTGGTTTTATAAAGCAAATTGATACTGAGGCTGTCGGTTGTCGAAGCTACAAGGCTTTTTCTTGAATAACCCCAGAAGTGAAGCTTAACATTACACTATAAAAAGAGGTGCAAACTGCAAAGGTAAAGAAAGGGGCACGACAAGTGGAGAAAATGAAGCAAATGAGAGCAGGTCATACTAACACAATAAGTCTAAAATTGAACTCCACTTCTACCTTTCTAGAAATTAAATACCATAAAAGAAGTATCAGGGAAGTGGTCTTATAGCTGTGCCTCAATCCCTCCCACGTAACACTTATAATTATCTTCTTCCAGTACATCAATGGAAGAAGCAACAGTCAAACACTGCAAATCATAGAAAAAAAAAAAAAGAAATAAGAAGAATAATTTTTTAATGACAGAAACATGCCCTAAAAATAAAAATATACAACAATAAGAACCATATAAACTTTCCAAAATCAGGCATTATATTCATTTGAAAAGAACAAACTTTTTCCCCCAACAAATAAATACTATTGACATGTAAAACAGAAGCCTGTCATGCAGACAATGCATAGAACTTTAAAACCATCGAAGTTGTAGCTCTACAGTGAAAGTTACTCTGTTTTCTTCAAACACAGACTTTCAACTTTAATTCTTCTTATATCAATCTCTGCTTTATATAGCAAATACATAGATAGGCAAACTCTACATATGATAATGCTAAAAGAAATTGCACTATTTAAGCAACCAAAATGTATCTATTCTAATCCAATTCTTCAACTTCTCTATAAAGTCTCCTAACTTCTTTGCAAATGTTATAAGAAAGAAGATCAAAAAATGAAATAACTTTAGTAATGCTTAAATCCAGTTACTTAAACTGAAATATCAGTGAAAATGAAACTGAAGATTAAAATTCTCAAGCAAGTGAATGGATTCAAAATGGAAAATAATATAACTAAAAAAGGGCAAACAATAAATAAGAACAAAAAAAAAATTTAAAACTAGAAGCAATTCAGAGTCAGAACTAGATTCTGAAGACGAAAGAACAGAATAAGTAAAAAATAAATGTTGATTGTGTCAAGTACAAGCAATTCAGAGTCAGAACTAGATTCTAAAGATGAAAGAATAGAATAAGTAAAAAATAAATGTTGATTGTGTCAAGTACAAGCAATTCAGAGTCAGAACTAGATTCTGAAGATGAAAGAATAGAATAAGTGAAAAATAAATGTTGATTGTGTCAAGTATAAGTAGTTGATTATGAGGTTCGAACATAACATATTCACTGAAGTAGATATAGTGATGATGGAGCATAAATCAATTTAAGAATTGAAAATCAATGACATATAAATTAAATTCAAATCGATTTAATATTCATAAATCAACCTCAAATCGACATCATCATCGGCAATTCAAATCAAACCCTAAGATAATTTATAAATTAATTTAAGATTCAAAATTCAAACTACACTAACCTGCTGTTTGATGATTAAGGCGGCAAAGGGCAGGCCAGCGATGGTGGACCAATAGCTGTGGTGTCGCCCTGCACAATGAAGAAATCACTGATGGCGTCGAGCAACGATGATCGGAGCCATTGGCGGTGCTGGATTCTATGAAGTTTATCGTGAATGACTTTTGGCATGGAAGTATTACAAAAATTTCTTGATTTTAGATTTTTGTAATGTTTGGATAATATCGAGCAGCTCTCTTCGAGTCCAACCAGGCGTGAGTAAAAGACCTCGAGGTCAACCCATCTTGAGCAGAAGACCCGACCACTAGCACAAAGACAGCTTCATCAGGCGTCAAAGCTGGTCAAGGTCGAGGAACCTAAGACTGGTCAAGCCCGAGCTAAGTCTTCTGTTCGATGTCTTCATGGCCCCGTCAAAGCTGGTCAAGGACGAAGTATATTACAGCTAGACAAGACCCGAGCTCATCCTCCTGCTCGAGGTCCTCGAATTCCCAGCCATGACCCAGCAACACCATCGATGGCGCGAAGAGAAGGCGAGATCCGAGCACTGCTGACCTAGAATAGTTAAATCCCCCCTTTTGATGATTCAGCACGCCGATCGATGTCTGGCCGACACCCCATGCGGTGTGGCATGGTCCCTATTGCCGATGGCCGGCACACGCCCCCACAGTGTCATCATTTCACCCACGCATGCCCGACATTATGATCTGGCCATGTGAACCGTACCCGCTAGACAGTCGCGCATCCCCAGGGAATATCATGCTAATCTCGGCTGTCGGAGGGGCCCAGACGCCACCGACACGGGAACGGATGGTCTCGGAGAGAAAGGGCGGGAAAAATGGAGAATAAAAGGAAACGGACGGGTAAGTTGCGGGGGTTCTGAAATTTCGCACAGGTTCTTCTTCTTCTTCTTCTCCTTCTCCACTTTGATTTCTTCGGGGAGATTTACTATTACGAAAGGAGGGCAAAAATACCCCTTCCATTCTTCCCATCTCTTTAACTAAGAGGGATACAAAAAGAACAACCCGATCACTGACTTGAGAATCGGAGGGTTTTCACCGGAAAAACATCCGGTAACCCCTGACTTTATTTTTGTGAACGCAGGCCAGAGAGGATCGTCATTCCAGCAGATAAAGAAGAGTCAAAATCGGAAAGCAGTCCTGCTCAAGCTCGAGCGAACCGCGAGCAAGAGTTTTGATTGACACTACTTGGAGGCACGTGAAAAGCAGCTTCAACATTTTGGCGCCGTCTATGGGGATCAGTTCAAAAAGCCTGATTTCCCAACCCATTCGGAATACACAACGCTACAATGAGAGGAAACAGCAGGAGGGGAGTAAGCCCGGAGGAGTTGGTGACTTTGAGGGAGGTGGCCAATGAAGCCCAAAATAAAGAGATCCAGGAGAGAATGGATCAGATGGAGAAACAAATGGAGACACTGAAATCCATACTGTAAGAGCTTAGAGAGGGACAGAGGAAAGCATGCAATGACGTCCCTGAGTCCAGCCGTGGCAACGCTCCCATTCGGGAGCATGTGGGGGATGAAGCCCAGAGACCTAGGGCACCAAATGTTGCCGAGAGGGAAGAGACGAACCTAGAAGAAAGGGGGTCCCGTCAGCACTTGCAGGATACAGCACCAACCTCCCGCGCGGAGGAGCTGGAGGGGGAGGTGCGTAGGTTGGCACAAGTTGTGGAGGACCTTCGGGGAAACGGAAAAAGCCCAAGTTGGAGGATAATGCTGAACAACGAGTCCCCACTCTCAACGGAGATCATAGGTGTCACGATCCCACGTGATTTCCATTTCCCAGATTTGAAGTTTTCGGGGAAGAGTGATCCGTTGGTGCACACAGAACGGTTCAATGACATGACAGGGGTACAAGGCCTGTCAGCAGCCCAGAGATGCAGGGCCTTCCCGCTCACTCTTGAGGGAAGGGCAAGAGAATGGTACCGCAGGCTGCCGCGGGGAAGCATCCTGAGCTTCGAACAGATGTGTAGAGAATTTGTAGAGCAGTTTCAGGGCGCAGTGACCTCCGAAGATGATATAATGAAATTGTCAGAGATAAGGCAGAGGAAGGGAGAACCCCTCCGGGAGTTTGTCAAGAGGTACCACTGATCTGTTCTAGATCTGGGTGCGTTTAACCATCCCCAAGCGTTGAGGGGGCTGAAGGACGGAATCATGATGGGGAGACTATGGTACAATTTACGGAGTCCTTCGATCCGTTCATATTCCGATGCTTATGAGCAGGTAAAGATGGACATGGTCATCGAAGAGGAAAAAGCTGCGAAGTTGAGAAGTGAACAGAGCAGCGGAACCAAGAGGAAAGAAAAATGAGGTCCTGCCCGAGGAGCATTGACTTCAAAAGTGATGAGGGACCGGGTTATTCCTTACAACCTTACTAGAGAGCACCCCAGCCACGGATGATTCCCGTGCCACCCCGCAGGTCTCCAGGCCGGGATCGCAGGGAGTATAGACGTCATGACGACCATCCATCCCTCAACCAACCACCAAGCAGACCTGCGATAAACCACAACAGAGCAGACCGTCCGTTACCACCATCACCAGGAAGTTTCCCAAGGGATCGGGCGATACAAGTGGTGGAGCAGAGCCCCGCCTATGGGCAATACACAAGGTTGAAGGTATCTCTCGAAGAGATACTGCAAGTGGCAAAGGAGCGAGGACTGCTGAGCCCCCCAACACCGATGGCCAAGTCGGCTGGTAAACGAGACAAGGGACGGTTCTGCCGCTTCCACGGTGACCACGGCCATTCAACGTCACAATGCCAGGATTTGAAGAACCAAGTGGAGGATCTGGTTAGAAATCGGTATTTGGACGAGTTCATTGAAGAAGGACATCCGGTTGTCAAGCAACAGACAGAGGAAGATGACGGAGCCTATGAAATAGATTTGGAACCACCAGCTACAAGGGTGATCTCAGGAGGGCCTGCGATGGCAGGAAATTCAAACAAGGCCCGAAAGAACTATTGCAGATATGCAGCTACTGGCCGGGAGGTTCTGTTCGCCGCACCTGCTGCAAAAAAGGCTAAGGTACGGTAAGTGCCCATCATGTGGACAGAGGAGGACGAATAAGGGGTGCAGTACCCCCATAAGGATGCCTTGGTCGTAAAGACATATATTGCCAATAAGGAGGTCGACCGGATATTGGTGGACTCGGGAAGCTCGGTGGACATTCTCTTCAAATTCACGCTTGAGGATTTGGGAATAGCAGGTGCGAGCCTCGAGCAGACGAGCACTTCCTTGAAAGAATTCGGGGGAGGGAAGTTGATACTTCTGGGAATCATCAAACTGGCTGTGACCATGGGCTCGACGCCCTTTGAAAGGAATATAATGTTAGACTTTGTGGTGGTGGATGAAGCTAGCCCCTACCAAGCAATATTGGGGAGGCCGTTTATGAGGATCAGCTAGTTCGTGCTATCCACCCACTACTTAGTCCTGAAATATCGAATAAATAGGGCTGTAGGGGTCGTAAAAGGCAGCCAGAGGGTTGCAAGGAGCTGCTACGCTGTGGCAGCCAAGGAAACCATGCAGATAACCTCACTGGACTCGAGGGGGGAGTCGAGGAATGGAAGACAGGAACCAGCTGAGGAGCTGGAGGAGATTAGGGTGAGAGCAGATGACAGTGAGAAGAAAATTCGGATCGGCTCGAGCATTAGCGAGCAGTTAAAAGAAAAGTTGGTGGAGTGTTTACGAGCACATGTGGATGTATTCGCCTGGACGCATGAGGATATGTCTGGGATCGACCCAGAGGTAGCATGCCACAGGCTGGCAATACGGAAAGACACTAAGCCAGTGAGGTAGAAGAGGAGATGCGTCAACCAAGAGAGATATGAGGCTATCAACTGCGAGGTGGAGAAGCTGCTGAAAGCGGGATTCATAAGGGAGGTCTCCTACCCCGAATGGATCTCGAATGTGGTGCTGGTAAAGAAGGCAAGTGGAAAATGGAGAGTGTGCGTGGACTTCACAGATGTGAACAAAGCTTGCCCTAAAGATAGCTTTCTGTTGCCAAAGATAGACCAACTGGTGGACTCCACGGCGGGACACGGCTGCTTAGTTTCATGGATGCATTCTCAGGTTATAACAAAATTCCCATGCATCGACCAGACGAGGAGTGCACAGCTTTCATCACCAACCAAGGCCTGTTTTGCTACAAGGTCATGCCCTTCGGCCTGAAGAATGCGGGGGCAACATACCAGAGACTGGTGAACAAGGTCTTCAAGCTATTGATTGGTCGAACGATGGAGGTGTATGTAGACGACATGATCACCAAGTCAAAGGACGCGGAGGAGCATGTAAGGCATTTGGAGGAGACCTTTGCACTCTTAAGAAAGTATCGGATGAGGCTTAACCCAGAGAAGTGTGCCTTTGGGGTTGGTTCGGGAAAATTATTAGGCTTCATAGTCAGTCATAGAGGGATCGAGGCCAATCCGGAAAAGATAAGAGCAGTGGTGGAAATGAAGTCCCCCCGTACCCTCAAGGAGATACAAAGTCTCACCGACAAATTGGCATCCCTCAACAGGTTCATATCTCTGGCCATGGATAAATGCCGAGTCTTTTTCCAAGAAATGAGGAGAGGTAGGAAGACAAAGTGGACACCAGAATGTGAAGCGGCGTTCCAACAGTTGAAAGAATACTTGCTGAAAGCTCCGTTACTGTCTAGACCTCGAGCAGGGGAGGTATTGTTTCTGTATTTAGCTGTGTCCCAATGGGCAACGAGCTCGGTTCTGGTGAGGGAGGAATCAGGGGTACAGTACCCCATCTATTATACGAGCAGAGCTTTGCTGGAAGCTGAAACTCGATATCCGTTGATGGAGAAGTGGGCACTGGCCCTGGTAATAGTAGCTCGAAAGTTGAGGCCTTATTTCCAAGCACATTCGATAACGGTTCTAACAAACCAGCCCCTCAGACAGACTCTGCAGAAGCCAGAAACCCCCGGAAGGTTGGTGAAATGGTCGGTGGAACTTAACGAATTCGACATCAGCTACCAACCCCGAACAGCTATAAAAGCTCAGTCCTTAGCTGACTTCGTGGTCGAATTCACAGTGAGGAACGAAGAGAGGGAAGGCGAGCACCCACCAGACTCCCAGACTTCAGCCAATACATGGACAGTCACGATCGACGGGTCATGCGGGGATCAAGGAGCAGGAGCAGGAATTGTTCTTCTCAGTCCTGAAGGGGTAAAGATGCAGTATGCTGTGAATTTGGAGTTTGAAGTCACGAACAACCAGGCCGAGTATGAGGCTGTAATTGCTAGATTGAAGCTCGCCTTAGTAGTAAAGGCAAAAGAGGTGAAGCTTCAGACAGACTCACAGCTGGTGGCAAACCACCTCAACGAAAGCTTCCAAGCAAGAGGCGAGAAGATGGAGGCTTACCTTTGGAAGGTAAGGCAGCTGATTAATAATTTCCGAGCAGTCGAGGTGGAGCAGATCGTGAGGGAAACGAATTTTTGAGCTGATATGATAGCTCGCATGGCCGTCATATCCGACCCCAAGATACCAAAATCCATTCCATTAGAAGTCAAAACCTACTCGAGCATCGAGCAGGAGGATGAGGTGATGAGTTTATCATCGAGCAGTACTTAGATGGAACCAATCGTCTCTTACCTCAAGGAAGGACTACTGCCTGCTGATAAGAAGCAAGCAAGGAAGCTGAAGTGTAAGGCGGCCAGGTACACTCTGATCGATGGGGTCTTGTACAGACGGGGATACACTCTCCCACTGTTGCGGTGTTTAGACCAGGAGGAAGCTGATTATGTCCTCTAAGAGACCATTCACGCGCGAGGTCTTTGAATTTTAAGGCCTTAAGGCAAGGATACTTTTGGCCCTACATGCACCAAGATGCACAAGAAAAGATCAGGAGTTGCAGGAGTTGTCAAAGCTTTGCCAACTATATGACTCAGCCTCTAGAGAACCTCACGGTGATGAATTCACCGTGGCCATTTGCTCAATGGGGGATCGACTTGATCGGGCCGTTGCCTAAGGGGAAGGCATTTGCTACTCACGCCATAGTAGCAATCGATTATTTCACCAAATGGGTCGAAGTGGGAGCCTTAAGCAATATTACAGAAGGTAAAACCACTGACTTCATTTGGAAAAACGTGATTTGCAGATATGGGATTCCCCATGCATTGGTCACAGACAACGGGAGACAGTTTGACAATAACAAGTTCAGAGACTTCTGCCAAAACTTGGGGATAGAGTTGAAGTTTTGTTCTCCCTCACACCCACAGGCCAATGGACAAGTGGAGGCAGTAAACAAGATTATGAAACGTCTCCTGATGACCAGACTCGGCGAGCAGAAGGGAGCCTGGGTAGACGAGCTGTCTGGCATCTTGTGGACTTATAAAACCACACACAAAACGGCCATAGGAGAGACCCCATTCTCCTTGGCAATTGGGCATGAGGCTGTTGTTCTTGCTGAAGTAGGAATGGGGACGCACCGAACAGAGCACTTCAACGAGGAGCAAAACAACGAGCAAATGTGTGCAGGCTTGGACTTGTTGGAGGAGAAGAGGGAAAAGGTCACTGCAAAAATCGCAGAGTACCAACAGAAAGTGGCTCGCTATTACAACTGGAATGTGCACATCCGCCGGTTCCGAGTGGGCGATTGGGTACTCAAAAAAGTCAATCAGAACACGAAGAACCCCAGGCAAGGTATATTAAGGCTGAATTGGGAAGGCCTTTATCGAGTCACTCAAATAACCGGACCAGGAGCATACCGGCTAACTCATCCGGATGGACGAGAAGTCAAAAGGCCATGGAACGCACAACTCCTGATGAAATACTTCCAGTAAGTTTCCTTGTGTTGTAAGAATTGATGTCCAATTCCTCCCTAAGTGGGGATGTGTAGAAACTTGAACAAGTGTAAAAGTAAGAAAAATATTTGTAATATTAATTCAAGTTGAAGCCAAGAAGCTCGCAAAGAAGAACGCAAAGGCCAGAAGTCCCAAAGCCTAGCTTTAGGCGGGACGGTGCCAAGCGCGAGCCAATTGCAGGCTCGAGAAGGATAAGCTCGTGAAGACAATGCAAAGGCCAGAAGTCCCAAAGCCTAGCTTTAGGCGGGACGGTACCGAGCGTGGCCAATTGCAGGCCCGAGCAGGATAAGCTCGCAAAGACAACGCGAAGGCCAGAAGTCCCAAAGCCTAGCTTAAGGCGGGACGGTGCCAAGCATGAGCTAATTGCAGGCTCGAGCAAGAGAAGCTCATGAAGACAACGCAAAGGCCAGAAGTCCCAAAGCCTAGCTTTAGGCAGGACAGTGCCAAGCGTGAGCCAATTGCAGGCTCGAGCAAAAGAAGCTCATGAAGACAACGCAAAGGCCAGAAGTCCCAAAGCCTAGCTTTATGCGGGACGGTGCCAAGCGTGAGCCAATTGCAGGCTCGAGCAAGAGAAGCTCATGAAGACAACGCAAAGGCCAGAAGTCCCAAAGCCTAGCTTTAGGCGGGACAGTGCCAAGCGTGAGCCAATTGCAGGCCCGAGCAGGATAAGCTCGTGAAGACAACGCAAAGGCCAGAAGTCCCAAAGCCTAGCTTTAGGCGGGACGGTGCCAAGCGTGAGCCAGTTGCAGGCCCGAGCAGAATAAGCTCATGAAGATAACGCAAAGGCCAGAAGTCCCAAAGCCTAGCTTAAGGCGGGACGGTGCCGAACACAAGTCAATTGCAGGCTCGAGTAAGGAAAGCTCGAGAAGATAGCGAGATAACCAAACGAGAGTCAATATCAGGCTCGAGCCGAACGGGCTGGCAAAATGAACAACTACCAAGCACAAGCCAAACATCGGCTCGAGTGCAACGAGCTCACAAGACAAACAGAAGGATTTCAGCCTAACTCAAGGCAAAGCTTTGCCACACATAAGTTAAGGGATGATACGAGCAGTAATAGCTTCGGGGAGAAAAAAAAAGGCCTAATGCTTATAACAAATCTTACTTAGCACGTATACGAAGTCAATCTCATACATAAATGTAAAACGCAAGTATATGCATACAGGTACAGAAGCAAGTTACCCAATGTTTACTTTTTATTCATTCATTAAAAAGATTACAAGAAAAAAAAAAGAGTACAATCAGTTGGCTGGGGAAGTAGGGGTAACAGGAGGAGTAGAGGTAACAGCAGCAGGAGGAGCAGAAGCATCAGCAGCAGCAGGAGCGTCCTCATTGGCAGCAGGAGGAGCATCATTAGCAGCAGCAGGAGGAACATCATCAGCAGCAGCAGGAGGAGCAGATTCTCTGGACTCAGTAGGGGCCTCCGATGGTGAGGCTTCCGACCCTTGGATTGGGATGTCATGCTTGCGCATGTACTCAGCAACACCTGCTTGGACCTTGTCCAGGTCCACCTCGGGGTGTTCCTTGTTCAAGGCAAACACGAGGCAGTTGTAGCTGAAAGCCACCCCGTCGTTGTACTCGATCGCGAGCCTCTTTTCCAGAAAGTCCACCTTCTCCTAGAGACGAGAGGTTTCCTCCTCCATGGTATTCTCAAAAGAGAACCTCTGAATGTCCAAGTCCTTCCGAGCGCTGAGTATCTCTTCCCGGACAAAAGACAGTTCCTTCTCGAGCTGGAGGGCCCTGGAGTCCGACATCACTGTCTTCTCCTCGAGGACGGAGTTCTCCTCATGAAGCTTCATTACTTCTTCTTCTTTCTGCTCAAGACCCCTCTTCAAGCTCTGATCACAGGCCCGGAGCTTCCTCTGGGAATCCTGAGTTTTGGCTTTGAGTCTGGTAGCAGCAATGGCAGCACGGCAAGAGAGGCGGTGGAAAGCTCCAATCAACTCATCAACATCATAGGACTCCACCCCATCCAAGAACCTATCCTCTATCTACTGGGTGAAGTCCTTGACGTAGGGACTGACACGATCGAACCGCTCCAGCTCTTTTGCGCGTTCTGAGCGAGGCCGAGTTGACGCTGCAGTCCTCGGACGCTTGCGAGCTACACCTCTTTCTGCTCGCTCTACCTCCTGAGCAGGAGGGGCAGCTTGAGTTGGTGAAGAGGGAGTATCGGTTCGAGGCCTTTTGGCAGTAGAGCTGCCCACGCCTCCGAGATCTTCACAGGCCTCTGCATCATGTCAAGCACCCCCCTCGTCCTTTCCTCTGACACCAGACCGAACTCCACAAAATGTTGGGCCGTAAGCAGCTCCCTGCACGAGCTCGCATTATCAAGTGCTGTGCCGACGTGTGCTTGAAGCTCTTCCCCAATCCTAAAAGAGGCACCCTAGGATGCTGCAGGAACAACCAGATCAAAATAGTGAGAACAAACGCGAGCAGATGAACAAAAATAAAAATTCGATGGATAGATAAACGACCTGGAGTGCAAAAATACCGTGGAACCGGAGGGATCCCCTCGGAGAGAAGTGCAGCATGCCCCCAATCTCCCCAAACAAAGAAGAATTTGCTCTTCCAGTTGCCACCATAGGTGTGGAGATCGGTTATGGGTTTCTTGCCCTTCCGACTGGAGGTGAGGTAATACCACCCAGCATCTTTCGGGCTGCATTTTAGCTGGTAAAGGTGCTTTATCTCCTCTACCGAGAGTTCACCCAAGTTACACCATTTTCATAAAATAAAGAGGCCAGAGAGGACCCTCCACCCGTTTATGTTCAGTTGCCCCGGAGCCAATCGAAATCTAGACAGAACACTCGCAAAGTAGAGCTGCAGAGGAAGCCTGACCCCCCACCTAAAGCAATCCACGTGAAAGGTGACATACCCCTGAGGAGGGCGGTTGGGTATGTCACCCTTGCCCGGCACCCGCAAATCTACATCATTTGGTATGCAGTAAGTGTCCTTAAGCCTATCCAGGTCCTGGTGTGTAATTTCACACCTCAAGGAGTCAATGGGGTACCCCCTACCCTCTGACCGTTGGCTAACCCTTCCCCCTTGATGCGGCTGGGTATCTGCCACAGGTAAAGCCCCTTTCGAACTAGAATCTCTCACCAGGATTATGCTAAGGGGTTTTACTTCACTGGAAGAGGAAGATTCCTCAGGTGACATCCTACGGGGTTGTTTGGTATTTGACATTGTCTCCTAAAGTTACGGTCTACCTGGTTGGAGTTAAAAACCCAGATGAAGGAAGAACAGAATGGAAACAAGAGAAAAGATAGAGGTTTGTACCTGAGTGAAGAGAGAGGTTTATACGGCCGGAAATCGCTCTGTTGTAGAAGAGAAAGACGAAAAAACACTTGCAAGCGGGTTAATTTTCGGGTCTGAGTAAAAATGAGTAGTAGGAAGCACAGTGAAGAAATCGAGGGTTTTTAAAGGGGAAAGTGCGTCTATTCAGCAGACGGCACGCATCTCAAAAGACGCGACCGTTCAAGTAACGTCTCTTCAAAATTCAAACACACGGCCAGGATCGAGCCACGTGTCCCGCATTAAATGTGAAATGATGGAAGCGGAAAACAGCTCAACACGGGAAAGTGGAAAGGCCGTGAAGCCGGCCCAAAACTCAAAAGACTAGAAACTGGGGGACTGGTGTTTGGGTAATATCGAGCAGCCCTCTTCGAGTCCAACCAGGCGTGAGTAAAAGACATCGAGGTAAACCCATTTCGAGCAGAAGACCCGATCACTAGCACAAAGACAGCTTCATCAGGCGTCAAAGCTGGTCAATCAAGGAACCCAAGACTGGTCGAGCCCGAGCTAAGTCTTCTGCTCGATGTCTTCATGGTCCTGTCAAAGCTGGTCAAGGTCGAAGTCTATTACAGCTGGACAAGACCTGAGCTTATCCTCCTGCTCGAGGTCCTCGAATTCCCAACCACGACCCAGCAACACTATCGATGGCGCGAAGAGAAGGCGAGATCCGAGCACTGCTGACCTGGAATAGTTAAATCCCCCCTTTCGATGATTCAGCGCGTCGATCGATGTCTGGCCGACACCCCACGCGGTGTGGCATGGTCCCTGTTGCCGATGGCCGGCACACGCCCCCACAGTATCATCATTTCAAGCACCCATGCCAGACATTATGATCTGGCCATGTGAACCGTACCCACCAGACAGTCGCACATCCCCAGGGAATATCACACTAATCCCGGCTGTCGGAGGGGCCCAGACGCCACCGACGCGGGAACGGATGGTCTCGGAGAGAAAGGGCGGGAAAAATGGAGAATAAAAGGAAACGGACGGGTAAGTTGCGGGGGTTCCGAAATTTCGCACAGGTTCTTCTTCTTCTTCTTCCCCTTCTCCACTTTGATTTTTTCGGGGAGATTTACTATTACGAAAGGAGGGCAAAAATACCTCTTCCATTCTTCCAGTCTCTTTAACTAAGAGGGATACAAAAAGAACAACCCGATCACTGACTTGAGCGTCGGAGGATTTTCGCCGGAAAAACATCCGATGACCCCTGACTTTATTTCTGTTAACGCAGGCCAGAGAAGATCATCATTCCAGCAGATAAAGAAGAGTCAAAATCGAAAAGCAGTCCTGCTCGAGCTCGAGCGAACCGCGAGCAGGAGTTTTGATTGACACTACTTGGAGGCACGTGAAAAGCAGCATCAACATGTAATGCAATGATGCAGCATAATTCAACTCTCTCCTCGGGTTTGATTTATGCGGATTTGACCGCATTAATTTTGGAAGCTAATGCAATACCGCATGAGTTGAATTTAACGCCAAACAACAATTTGTATTAATTTAATGTGAAATAATATTTTTATCTTATTTCCTTAATATAATAAAATATAATTAAATACAACACATCATGTCAAACACACATAGTATTTTTATTTTATTATTTTAATATAATACAATATAACATAATATAATATAATTCAATACAACACATGTCAAACACACCTAACGTGTGGGTCAAGTTAGCGTTCTTATGATATTATTAATTTTTATCTTATGTTTTTTTTCTTTTTACAATGCATTTGAAATATACTTCATTAATTATTGAACATGATTATTGAAAAAATAAGTCAAATAAAATAATATAATGTAATAAATAAACTATTGATATTTACAAAAGAAATTTTTATGATGCTTTATGGATTTTTTAAGCATTGATAATGAATTTTTTTTTTCTTTTATTGTCCATTGAATTTAAGGTGAAGTCTCCACCCTCCATTTCTTATGAATCTAAATTAACCAATTTATTAAAAAAAAAATTATTACCGTAACTTCTATCTTTTTATTCTTTTGTTAAAAAATTATTTATTTAATTATTTACAGCAATTATTTTTAACTTTATTGTAAGGAAAGAAAACTAGAAATAAAAAATCTAACGAAGATAAGGTTTATGAATTAAAATATAAGATTTTTTTGAAAAAATAAAGTTCTAATTAAAGTATCCTACTACAACTTTTATTTACATGTACACTTTTTTTCCAAATGTCAAACTTATTTAGCAATGACCTTTTTTTTTTAATAACAAAACAATATACTTTGTTTTACATTTAGAGAGTCCCAAATTAATTGAAAAGTCGTGTTCCTTATAATACGCAACTGCACACGTGGCGGGTCTTCATTGGCAAAAAAGTGTGCCCAACATCTAGCTTCACCAATGATAAATCCCCACGCACGCCGTCCCGCTCTATTAGGTGCACCACTGCACACCTGATTGAAATCCTATGTTTAGATACTGTTTAAAAAGATGAGTGAATAATAAATCACGGGTGATGTATCAAGAAATTTCTAAAAATCAAAGTTAATCTGTTTGCAATAGAGTGATTTATAGGTGCGATTAACATATTATTGTATTACACTATATTATATTATTTAATATAAGTGTATTGTATTATATTATATTATAATAATATTATACAGTATTTGTTATTATACTATATTGTATTAATTTTATATTAATATTATTTAAATTTATTATTAATTATATTAAATAATTATTTTTATATTGATTATTATTAACATTATAATAAGATAATAAAATAAAATATTATTAAATAAAATAATATTGTAATATAATTTATTTTATATTTTATTTATTATAATAAAAATAAAATATTATTAAATAAAATAATATTATCATATAATTTATTTTTACAATATTCTAATAAAATAAATTTTGCCTCAATTGAGGCAAAAGCTCCCGTATTACACACAACCCGAGATTCCAAATTTTGTGTAATGCGGCTAAATGCCTCATGGTATAATGTGGTCTCAAATTTTGTCAAACATCCCATGGGAATAAATAGATGTGAATAATGGTACAATACGACATAATCTTAGGTTCCAAACATCCCTTACAGGCTTATTATAAGATTAAAACTTTGAATGCATTAATGCAATGATATAAAAGAGTGAACTCTAATTGATTTATTTTTTAGATGATTAGATTTATTCTTATAAAACATCATATTTGTACTGCTTTTCATCGTTGAGTCTCAATTGAAAAAGTAGTATTTTGGTAGATTACTACCACGTAAAAAATGCATTTTATTTTTAGGCTCTTTATTTCATTTAATTGGTAAAATATATTTAAATTACTATCACATAATGCAGTCGATTTTAAAATTTCACTTAATCTTGATTAATTATTGTGAATCATTAGATCTCACTTTTTTCCCACTACTGATACTGTATTTTTCACCAGCACTATATAGAGCGACCATATTTACAAATTATTAATAATGAAATAAATAAACAAATAAAATTACGCATCATACATAGATTTAATGCACCTTAATATAATTCAATATAACAGTGCAGCGCACCAAAAACGAAACTGAACACAAATTTTTTATTACATTATCTTACAAAATTTCTGTATTCGATCGGCAATAAATGAAGCTTCAACCCCATTATTTTATCGTGTATATTCAGTTGAAATGCTCAAGAAGCCTTACACACACATATATACATACGTATACACATTGATTAAATTAAATATATGCTGAAGAAAGATTCCAAAATTTGCTACTTCGATTTGGAATCTTCTTCAAAACAAATCTCTCAAAAACTAACAAAAGGCCAAAAATCAACTGAATATACAATAATTTAGGTACAAATGAGGACAAGGGGCTTTTATTACTCTGAATCATGGTTATAATTATTAATTGGCTTTTCCAAAGCCAGCCATTGAATCCTTATTGCGTGGCCTTCTTTTGCATTCTTTCATTAGCTGGGAAATGGTAACCTGCAAGACAATTCAAGGAGATGCGTATGGAAACTTGATCTTGGCAAGATACAATCAATGCATTTTGTCACCTAACAAAGGGTGTGATGAAAACCGGTTGTCACATTACGATTATTCAATCAGTATGTTATATCTTTTTAAAAGGTTAGCAAAATTTATGTCAAAATTTGCGCACCTTGTTAAAAATTTTCTTAATTTTTTAAGTTAATAGATATGCAAATGAGATTAAAGTAATTAATAATGAACTAACCCCAACTTCAAAGAAGTGTCAGAACTCTCCCTATCCTGAGAATTTTCTCCTGATGAACTGCAGATGAAGGTGTTAAATGAGTGGCCTTGTACATGTGCATTAATCCCTGTCTGCTAAATGTTCATAATGATAATATTAATTCAGTATCTAACGTTAAGTGAGAACCAAGAAGATTAAGGAGTAAAAGATTTCTCACATGCTGTTTCAATCTCAGGTTCTCCTCCATCAGTTGTCCTTCCTGCATTTTTAACAACAGTTGTTTAGTGAGCCACCACCTTGACCTATATATATATAAATTTCATTAACCAAGACAAACAGTACAATAATATTTTCTCTACAGTCTGTTATCAATAGAAACCAGTTAAACCATTCTAATCTAGCTGCCCATCTACGTAGCAAATGTTAAAAATTTGGAGAAAGGTACGGTGATATTCTCATCATTTAATTTGAAAATCTGCTTATTTTCTAAAATGGTCACATAATCTCCTTTTTTAAGACACGTAAACCTTCTTTTGTATTAAAAAATAGTCATGCGGATCTTTAAGATTTGTCAAAAAGAGATTAACACATATATCTTCAAAAGTGAATGTGTGTAACTAATTATTTCTGAAAACAAGGACCCCTCCAAGACTATTTCACCGAGCCTCTGGGTATCATTATCCTTTTTCTAAGAGCTTGTGCACTACAGATACATTACATTCACAAAGGATATTCTTCACCAACATATAATAATATGCACACAACCTACAGCTCCAATAAAATATCTTATGACCTCTTCCTATAAATTATCGTCTAATACAAAGTACAAACGGACTCTTTGGTTTGATACCATCACATAATTTCTATAGAGATCGACCTTCTAGAAGCTAAAATCTTTTTTATATAGATATTAATTCGAGCTTCAGATTTAGAAGAAAATATCATTAAACCACAAAAACAATAAACACACCGTGTAACCACCATATGCCTAGATTTGTATGGTAGAAAATCGCCATAAAAGCATTAACCTATAGCTAGGTAAGATTTACCTTTAAAGAAAGTGAAAGAATTAAAATATAAATAATAAAAAGCAAGTTAGAATGTCATAATTGAAAATCTCCCCAACTCCAAAGGAGATGTATCCTAAACAACAAAATTAGGGATTTTAACATTTTAGTCTTAACTTGAATTCCAATGCTATGTGTTATTTATCTATTGGATAATGAATTTCATAACTTATAAAATTATTTTATCACAATCTAATAGATGAATGTCATATTGGTTGAAATTCAAATTAGGACTTAGATGTTGGGATATCTAATATTGCTCTATGCTAATAGAACAAAACCAGATTTTACGAACACCAAAATAGTCCAGAAATGAGCAGGTTTATTGCCTTCAATATAAGCATGAGAAAAATGAGAAACCTCAGACTGTACAAGCCCTAATGGAATCACTTTCAACCCAAACACAAACACACACATATATATAGTAGAAAAATAAAATGCCAAGTAACTGAGCTGGCCTTATAAAACAATATATCATAAATGAATTAAGTAGCCGGCATTGATCGCTAAAATACTCAATCTGAAAGCATTTTCAGGAAGACAATGTTATTTGCCTTTATCCTTTTTTTTAAAAAAAAAAAAAAATCTAAAAAAGTTAGAATCTACAGGTATATTACGATGGGGGAATATAGATACACACATTTAGTACAACCCAAAAGTCTATTAAGACTAACTCAGAAACCTACTCTCCATTGCCGAAGGCACCAACCCACTAATGGGCTCTTACCTTCAAATAATTATTTAATAAATGAAAGAAACCAATCCTTTATTCATTAAAACTATATAAAATTCCTTGCAACAAACTGCAAGTTACTTATAATACACATCTCACCTTTGTCCTGAGAGCATCAATTTGATTCAGAAGTCTTTCACCCTGGAATACATAATACATGTCACTTGTCAAGAATCCACAAGCTAAATGCTGCCATCTTTCCATAAACAAGCTGATGGATAAAACAACAATAAGAAGAAATAGATGATATGACTAACTTTTGTTTGAACAACACGGCTCAATCCTCCTTCAAGTGATTTTTCTAGTCGCATAAGTTCTTCCATGTTTAACTCTTGGAGTTCTTCTCCACTCATCTGTCTGTGCAACAACTACGGTCATTATTAGCATGGAATAAAAATGTAATTTTAGGGGGCATACTCCATGCAAACTGATGGCTTTACTATTTTCATTTACCTTAGTTCACGGGTCCTATCTGCCATTTCCTTGCTCAAAATGGCGGAAGTACTCCTTTCGAGCTAAACAAACAACAAAAAGATCCCCTTTATGCAGCTTCTTTAGAAGTGATGTTCTTTCGAACAATATGTTTTCAAGCAAAGAAGTGCCAAAATATCCTTATTTATATAAATGTGAGAGACCGTATGCTCAAAGCAGAAAATATCACTTATTTAGATTACATACAATTTAAATCCGAACTAGCTAGTTAATGTGGGGATGGAGTTAATGCAGACTAGCGATAAGTGATAAAGTATGTTTCCAAGCAAAGAACTAATAGTATGTCTTACCAACTTGGCAAAATATGGTATTTGGATAAATTGTGACATTCCACATTGACTAGCAAGAAACAGACTAGGTTAATTTATCAGTCATAAATTCTCCTAATTAAGTACAAGTATTTTGGTTTCGAAGATTAAGAACAAATAGCCAAATATAAAATTAGATATTTTTTAATAGAATTTCAATCAAACACTAGAGGGTACCCTGGCGGTTATGCCAAAGTTGAGTAGTTCGTGAGGGAGGTTGATGAACTAAAAAGCGATAGTTCATCCTCGGCCGGCAGCTGTGGATTGAGAAGTATTTCACCTGTCTACTCGGCTTGGTGGTAACCAAGCTATGCTCGAATCCCCCTTCTTTCAAAACGTTATTTCACAATTTTCCAAGGCTATTACAAAATGTTTGAACTTTCTACATTTGTGGAGAATGTTTGAAATGTTCAAGTATTTATTTTTGTGGTGAAAGGAAAAAGAGATCAAAAGGAAAAAGAGATCAAACTTCCAAAGAAATATTGTTCTTTCTTTAGCAAATGCATCTTCTTCAAAAGATTGATACTTTTTTCTCTGTATTTTTTATTTCATCACAGACAAGAGTTCATCCTCAATGGATCTCCACATAAAATCCACATGAGGAAACCCATGGAATTAAGTTTGATGGATATCAATTGTACAAGTAAAACAATTAGAAGTTGAGATTTGGCACAATTGGATGAGAGAATGATGAAGCAGATGGAGGGGTTGTTTATTGTCTACTGTGATAGACTGATACCATGTAAAGAAACATTACAATTTTAGGTACAAATATACAAAGCTATATATAGGTAAAGAGGGAAACATAAATATTACAAACTAAATGTATATGTCTTAGACTATATACATGAGTGTAAATATCAAACCCCTAGATTATAAAAGAAAACCTCGACAAATCTCATGAGATTGTAAACAAGATTTGTTAGCTGCTCTTTCTGCATGAACGTGCGAGATGAGCTGACTTCTTTTTCTTATGTATATATGACTACGTTATGCGTAAATATATGAATATTGGATCACATATATTGGTTATTCCCAAATGATAAGCCAATTGGTTTGGTCTATCCTACATATTAGTTATAAATTCACATACATGTTTGTGTGACATTATTATATGGAATATTATTATTATTTTGTTTTTTGTTTACACTTTCTCAATGTTTTTATGTTATTTTCATTTATGTATGTGCACTACAATTCATTTATGTCAATATCCATTCAATTATCATATTCTTATTTATTAACTATCAATAAAAAATTTAAATCAAGAGAATTTTCGTCCTTAATATTAGAATTATTGCTGTTTTATAATTTATGCAAAATTTTGTTGAGATCTAATCTACATGGGGTAGGACTTGATTGAGACTGGTGCAATGACAGTGAGTGATATTTAAGGGAATGACAGTGATTTTTTTTTTTTTTGTAAATAAAGATAAAGAAGGAAAATTATCTCTACACCACTTTTATTTTGGCATATGTATATCTAGTCATTACAAAATTTTGATATATTTTTTAGACCACCTATATTTCCAAACTTGTATCAATCAACCACTTTGTCACAAAAACTATTTTACCCCTAAATGAATTAAAAGGCCATTTTATTCTAAAAAAAAAAATTAGAATTATAAGAATACTCCTAAATTTAATAAAACAAATAAAACTCAAAATTCAATATGTTAATTTTTTATAATTATAATTTTATTTAAAAACTATCATGTTAATTTTTTTTAATTATAATTCCATTTAATTCTTGTAATTAAAGTAAGTATAAGGAAGTTTACAAAGATTAACATGAAGAAAAAAGCTCTTGATAATTATTGTAAACTTCCCTATATTTAAAATTGAGAAACTTCCTTACACAAATTAAATGAAATTATAATCACAAAAAATTAATGTAATAATTTTTAAATGAAATTATAATTATAAGAAATTAACATCTTAGTTTTTGAGATTTATTTATTTTATTAAATTCAAGGGTATTCTTGTAATTATCATTTTTTTTCAAAATTTTGTAGAATAAAATAGACTTTTAATTCATTTAAAGATAAAATACTCATTTTTAGTGTCAAAATGGTTGTTTGATATAAGTTTAGAAATAAAGATGGTCCAAAGAATTTTTCTTAAAAATAAGAATTCAGCTTTTATATATAAAAATATAAGTATAATTCTGTCATTTGAACAAAGTATAAAATTATCTTTGAAAAATAGGTTATCACTCTGGTGTAATAGTGTGTATACGTAAACAATTTCTCAATGAAAAATAAATAATTAACATATTACCTGCAGTTGAAGAGAAGGCTGTTCCAATTTGTGAAGATTCTGAGAATGAAGACTGTGCCTGTCAATCACCTGCTTCATACTTCTTGAAAAAAAAAAAAGGGAAAAATAATCACTTGGTTTGGTATTTTCAAAGAATGTAGTACATAACACTACATATTGTCTACACTCATAAAATTGGGAGACCCAATTATATTATAACTAATGTGATAGACATCGTGATACTATCATATATGCCACGCTATTTGTTAGGTACTAATTTATCTTAGCCATCACAATAAAACTTCACAATTTATGTCAGTCATTGACAATGTGGCATCATAGGCCATATCAATTAAAATAAATAATTTGCCACATTTATTAAATTGCATACTTCATATTCAAATATTATATTTTTAAGTTTTTTTTAATACAAAATAAGAGGACGAAAAAACACTTATAACTTTTTTAACTCTCTATTTCTCTAAAATTCAAATTCAAATGGCCATGAAAAAAAATCACTCAGCAAATGGCCCAAGCATATCCTAACATGATAAACATATGATTATTCCTTAATAATTATTTTTTCAACATAAGTAAAATATGCAATAATTAGCTTTAAATTACCGAATATTAAAAAAACTGTCAATTGATCAGATTTTGGTGCTTGTTGGTTTTGATTCTATGGTTAACCTTTCAAAAATTAGTTATATAAATTTTTAACATTAACACATAAACCAAAAGTTACAAGCAATAGGCTTAGAAGTCCCTTTTTCAGTATCTGAACCTAATTACTACCCTATTTATGAAATGTTATAAACAAGAATTAAGCTAGGATCTTTTAACATATATTCTTGCTGTAAAGTGATAGACATTATCTGCCATTGATTTTGCTCAATTCTTTATGCTGGGAAAAAATCAATCCTTTGAAGCATTTTTCATATAATTTTTTCACCTTTTTTTATGTTTTTAAAAAGATAAAAGGGTGATTGAAGTCCAAATCAATTTTTTTGGCCTCCTACCTCTCCCAAGATTCGAACTTGAATGGTTAGCTAAAGAAAATTACTTGAAAACTACTCAGACTAAGCTCTTGGGGATATAATTAATATAAAAAATAGAGGGCCGTACTTCTCAAGTGTTTTCTCCTACGAAACAATTTTTGTTCTTAAAGATGCCAAGGCACTTCTATGAAAATCAAATAGCTGTGAAGCCTTTTGATACTTTTTAAGAAGGATGAGAACTACATAGCAAATACTGATATAGAAGTAAGAAACATGTTGTTACATTTCTCTTTGAGTTTCTACTTCTCCGTTTTTTAACAAAATTAAGTTTCTTAGATTATTTCTTGCTTAATACTTATCTTATTTTAATTCATATTTAAGGAATAAGTGGTTGTCTTTTAGTATTTACATTATTTAAGGTGGAGTTAAGTTTCTGCAAGAAAATGAATATTAGGCCAATTTGGGATGAAATATAGAGTTCAAGGACAACTCAAACCCCTTCTTGACAGATGAGTTTATAAAGGTCGTAAGAAATAAAAGCACCTTAAAGAAGATCGTCAACAAAGGAATGAAGCAAGTTTAGCAAATAGCTCGAAGTCAGTAGATAAAAACACTATTAGTATTGCTGGCTATGTGTCTCTTTTATCCATGAGAGACAATTGTATCATCTAAAATAAATGATGAAGACATCTTTAGGGCATGCCGCTAGTGCCATAGAAGACGTTTGTGATTGTTAGCAACTCCACATTGCACACAAGCTATGACTTGGTATTTATGTGAGGTGTGTGATAAAATATTTATGATGGTGATTGATTACTCTCCAGGAAGCAAAAAATGAGAGTGCGTAATTACAACAAGCTGATCGACATGTGTTGATTATGTATACTCCATACAAAGTGGATTATGTAAAGAATCATAGTTACTAGAGAGACGACAAGATTTTACCCAAGTTCTAAATAATCTACTGATCAAAAGCTATAGAGGCAGACTGCTCTACATTTAGCCACGCCACAATGACCCCTAAAGCAATCTTCTTTTAGTTGGTGGCGAAATCCGACATATAGCTTTCAAAGCTTGGATCCAGTCAAGAATCGAACAACAAGGAGCACACATAACTACCAGTCTAGTCTAGTTTTTGTCTTTTTTTCTTTTTTTTTTCCTAATTAGTGTAAGAAAGAATTTATGAAAATTAGTACATTACGGTTACCAAGGTGGAGTGATTCCCATAAGCCTTTGGGAGTGTAGTTTTGGTAAATTAATAAAATTGAAGACAAGATAGTTGCGTGGATACATAGTGAATTGAAAAATTCATCAATTTGGAGATTGTTAAAAAATATATATCTTTTTTTTATAAGGAACTGATTTCCTAGGTATTTTTTATTTTGTATTTTTCTTATTTTAGGAGAAGTACTATTTAAAGAGTAAGTTGTTCCCTTTTAAGTTTTAACTTATTTACGATAGAGTTTAATTTGTACAAGAACATACATATTATAAATAAAAGATAAGATTACTAATAACTAAATATAAGAAGATACGATTCTTTTATTTTATGATAATAATAGCAATCATCTTTTCCAATCGACATTTTCTAGTACAAGAGATGGAGGATTTATTGAGAGATTGTGTGTTATTAAGATTTCAATAATAAAAAATACTATAGTACGATTATAACAATTTCTTACATTGTGAAATTCTCTCTGGTCATCCTTGACGGAAATAGTTTCTCTCCAATATGGGAATTTTTCTATTGTATTATATGGTTGGTACTTTTCTACATCTAAATTTTTTGTTTATTACTTGAATAATATATCCAATAAGTTCTTTGTCTCAAAAGTCTTAAGAAATAATTTCTTAAAATTTTTTTAGTGGAATTTCTTGAATCTTTAAAACAAAAGCAATAGCTTTTTAATTCAATAAATTCTAAATATTATCAAGAAATAGATTCTCAAATTCTAAAAATTTTACTGATCAAATTATTGAAGTAACATCTCGCTCATTCCCACAATATGAAGTAACCTTGATCTATATAATGCTGTCATAGTATTTTCTTTTAAAAAGACCTAAAGACTTCACACCACTTGAGAAAAGACTTGCACATATAGTCTAATTATGCCAGCACTACCAACCATGTCATAAGGACTATTCAAAAAGATCGGCTTGCATGTGATGGGGGTGATATAAGTTAAAAATAGTTATTAGACTAATAATATAAATTCGAAATAACTCCTCAACTCTTGAGCTAGCCTTTCACTTAAATTAGAAGAATGAGCTTCTATAATGTGATTGTGGCACTTCACTCTTACATGTTGCAAATGGTATCAAATCTCATAATATGGGCAATAGTTTGCGCTCAAATGCCAGCCATGTATCCCTATTGTCTAGTACATGAGTTTGAGTGTCCTCAAGAAGCTAGGTTGTAACGGACATGATCATGAACAGTTACTAAATCACATATGTAGAGTACTATTTTAAAGTAAGAACTCTTCAAACAATATAAAACTTTTTTGGTGAATTTCAAAATAAAATTGTGTTGGGCTAGAGCTTAACTGGACATTAAAATAGTATGTGAGAGCGTGACACCACCCTTGAATTATAAAAAGGCAATGACAAAAGAAATAAAAAGTAAAAAGACATTAAAGCCTCATTTATATTAGAGGAATTCTAAGAACGGCTCAGCTTAATATTTAAAATTAAAATTTGGAATTAAATTTGGAAAAGATTTACGGCATCGTAAATGAATTTACAACGTTAAAAAATCTGTTTAAAAATTTTTATGTGAGAGCACAACAAAAGGAAAATGGCAAAATACTACTTTGTTAAATTAATAAGAAAAATTAATGCGAAAGAAATCATATTCTATTAAAAGAATAAAGATAAAACTGACAGGAAAAATTAATTGGACTTATATAAAATCTTCTTAGAATTGTCCTTACTCTTATCAACAAGAGGAAAATGAAAACTTTGCCAAAATTTGTTTCAATCTTTGAGGAAATCATTTATTATGAATCTTGATCGGTCAAGAGCTTAATCAAATAAGCATAAAACAAATATTGTAAATGGTATTCTAAAGACCCTTACAAAGTATCACTGCATTGTTTACTGGTTTATAGGCAATGCCGGCAAGAACCAGTTTAATAAATTACTAATTTGAACAATTTTTTAGTTTTATTTTTAAATATTGTCATTATAATTTGGAGATCAATACTTAACATTGTGGTAACTACTCTCCAACGTCTGTTATTTTTATTTTTATCATATTTAATGAATGACATATCTTAAGAACATTGTTTTTACAAAGATAAATATTAAGACTAATGACATGTTTACAAAGTTAGGATACAAAGTTTTTATCTCAAATGACGCATCACAAATCGATGATCTCCAAGTGTTTGCGAAGTGTTGATTTTTTAGACAATTATTAATAAGATAATTTCATAGCACCAATAAATGAATGACACATTGTGTGTGCCATATGATTTAAGATGCAAACTTGTATCTCCAAATTTATATACATGTAAACTTGTAACTCCAACCATGTTAGTGATGGGACTCTATTTCCCTTTTATAAATAAGATAGGGGTAGAAATCTCCCACAAAAATTTAGATATAGCATTTATATTCCCGAATTAATATTATTGAGGGTAGATATATCCTTGTACAAGAATAGAAACTTGAGTTGTCCTACGAAAGAATTTATCTAAGTTTATTGTTTGACGAAAAGTTTGTTTATTTTGAATGAGAGAAATGCAAAAAAGTGTTTCTCAGTAACTCAACCCTAGCTTGATGAAATTGATAGAGTGGACTCTCAAATATAATCTACAAGAAACTAGATCACTTCAGCAGGGAATACACCAACAATAATATATGTGAAGTGACAAAACTAAATCACCAACCCTACTTTCAATTAAGAACTAAATGAATAAACACAACAAAAATCCTTATCAAATAGGAAGTTTGACCATATCTAATTCATCAATTTAAAGTTGCATAGGTAGATGCTAAAGAGAGAAAATAAAAGTATAGAAATTGAAGAAGACTATTTGAGGATTGAAAAATTCTCCCCTTTCTCTGGTTTCAAATCAAAAGATTATATTGAATGGCACCACTAGTTAGGTTCTCAATTAAAGATACTTTAAAGGGATTGCAGTTGCAAGGTCTTAGTTGGAATTAATCCATATATAGAAGTGCTATATTTTATGAAGACATTCTCGTGAAAATGTAGAATGCATATTCCAAGCATGCATGGCATTTTGATTATCAATAAATAATTAGCATTAGCGCTAAAAAAATAATAATAATACTTCAACCTATCTAATTGATAAAATGGAAATAAAAGTAGCAGTAAGTTACAGACATAAGACAATAAAAACCATAAGCTTAGGTTAAAAAAAAATAGCACAAAATAAAATATCAACCTCCTCAATATTGGTTCATAATACCCACTCCAAATTAATTGTTATTAATTCAACCTTGTCATTAAATATGATTATTTTAATTCTCTCTCTCTCTCTCTTTTTGTGCCTCTATGGGTGCATCCACAAACTTAAGCAAAAGATCCCAACGTAAGAGTACAATAAAATCAGTTCGGTCAGTATATTTGATTTTAAAAGATCCTAAGGTACACACCAAATCTCTCTCACTGCACAAGTGCACAGTTTCATATCCTTTTTCATAATGAACACACAAACTTGAGCAAATTAAATGCAGATCAATGAATTAATGGTGATGACCAAGTGACTAAATGAAAGAAAGAGAAGGAGAGAAGAGAGATTAACCAAACCTTGAGCTTGAGTATTCAAAGAGCTTTCCTGTAGTAGAGAAGACAATAAGTGCTACTTCAGCATCACAAAGTGTTGAAAGCTCCTGAGCTTTCTTGAAAAGACCTCTTCTCCTCTTTGAGAATGTTACTTGCCTTGCGGTTGGGTTGTCGATTTTCTTTATCTCTATTTTCTGTCTAGTCATTTTCCTGAGAAAATCAACCAGACCCTTCAAAAGAAAATCACCCAAATGATATTTGGTGCAAGCAAAAGGGAAACAATGAAGAATATGAAATGGGTTCTTAAGATCAAGCAAAATGATTAAAAGGAAAAAGAAATAAAAATTGTGAGACCAAACCCTAGATGTAGCCAAGAGAAGAAATGAGAGCTCAAAAAAGAAAGAATAAAACCTACCAATACATTAACATGCTGACAAATTTTGCAAAATAGTTGGAGATAAAAGGGTTGGCTAGATTTCAGATGTATTTCAAGTTCTCACCTGTGCTTGATTCTTTTCTTTTAATGGTGTCGTTTTTGGTGCCGTTGAGAACTTGACACAGAGCCAGATACAAAGACAACAACAGATTTTTGAGAGAGAAAAAGATTTAAAATATATATGCACTTAAAAAAAGAAGATTCCTTTTATTACCAAATAAAGGAGAAAGATGGGCTCTCTTTTCTGTTTGAAGAATTTTTTACTGTATTTAGTTTGATTTTAAAAAGTTTTAAAAGACAAATTGATGTGAAGGGTCTGTGTGACCAGAGCAGTTAAGGTTAATTTTTTAATCATAATAATTTTCCATTCCTAATTTTTATATGGTTAATATTAGCTTTTCCGTACAGATTGGCCCATGCTCATTACTGGTCAGAAATTATGACAGCAATTGTACCCTCGTACCAACCGTGACCCCATGTCTATCATACTCCTTCAATTTTTCGTGATACGAGCGATTGATCAAAATGCTTCAACTATATATATATATATATATATATATATATATATATATATTCTGATATTCTCAATTTATTAAAAGAAAAGTATCATTAATAAATAATATATATATTTTTTTTTAATATATTGACAAATAAAAATATTTTTTTAATATTTTAATAAAATTTTACTAGAGAATAATTATATATATATATATATATAAAAGAAAATCTCTAAGATATTTTAATGTAATATATTATAACTAAAAATATGTAAAAATAAGTGAATTAGATGTGGTTAAGCTCATATTTTTATCCGACTTTTAATAGTTGAAAGTTATATTAAATATAACTTAAGAACACCATAATAATAAATGTTGAAAATTCATTAATTAAGTTTTGAAATATTCATTGTATTGATGATGATCTCTTAAATAAGGCTGCTATAGTACTCTTTGGACATGTATTGATAGAATTATTCAGGTAAGAAACTATCAATAAAAAATCTCCACTCTTTTCTCCATCAAACTCACTAGCTTGAAGATTTAATGATGTGTTTACTTTTTGGTAATTAGAATAGGTTAAAATTGTAATGATTTAGAATTAGAATGAGTAATGAGAATTAGAATAAAGTTGTTTGTTTGAACTGTAAAATTATAAATTGGAATGATTTATATTTTTATTAATGTGTGAATGAATTTTTACAATATTATAAGTTATTTACTTGAACTGTAAAATTATAAATAGAAATGATTTATATTCGTATTGGTATGAATGAATTTTTATAATATTATATGTTTGTTCACTAACAAAATAATAAGTAAACGTTTAAAAATGAAATATATGATGATGATGATAGTGATAATGATAATATTATTGTTCTTCTTAGTTGTTGTTATTGTCGTTATCGTTGTTGTCATTGTTGTTGTTACTATCAATATCATTATTATAAAAAATATTAAAAATTATTATAAAGAAAATAATTTGTTCAAAAATAAATATTACTTTTTAACATTTAGATTACCTAGTTTTAATTTTCGGAGTATCAAATAATTTAGAGTAGTTTCAATTAGAATTTTGCTTTGTCATCAACTTTGGTTGTGATAGTCAGCAGGAGTATTAGTTAATTTCAATAATCAATCTACATGAATTATGAACCCTAAATCTTAAAATAATATGATTTTTACAAAATGTAATTAAAAGAAGATGTTACTTTGATCCATAAGTGATCTCTTGAATAAAATTGACTGCAAAAAATGAAAATATAAAAATCATATTTCTCTCTATTAACCCTTTTGATTTTGACACATTGTACTTAATGAAGAGAAAAATATCGTTTTTTCTTTTCAAAAAAGAGAGGACCAATTTCAACATAGCACTACTCTTATTTATTTCTGATCAAATCAGGCAGTTATTAAATTTCTTCCAAAATTATCTAGTAGGATTTTAGTCCAAATTAATTAATTTAACTCAAATAAAAAATATCACATGGATAAAATATTTTAAAATTTAAAACACGCTAATAGGGTCTTTTGGAATAGTTTTGTTCTTTGCTTCTTTAATCGATGAAGTTTCATTTTTGAAAAAATAAAAATCCTATATTTGTATGTATGATTTCAGTAGCAATAAAAAGATTATAAAAATTCTAATTAAGGAATCTTTTAAATAAATTATATTTTTGTTAATATTTGTAAGTCTATTATTATCAAGCCATTTATTTCCATATGTAAAAGTAATTTATTAAAGTTTTTCATTAACTACTAGGTTATTATCTTTTACTCTTGTAAAGAGAAAACTCCAATTTAAACCCAAAAATTATTAGACCGAATAGATGTGGACAAACAAGTCAATTCGATCCAAAAGTTTTGAGTTCGAATCAGTTGTCGATTGAGCATGAAACTCGATCGAATGACTTTTTGGCCGATCCGATAGGATTGTTCGCATCGAGTTTTCTGACAATCCGATCGGATCAGCAGCTAAGTTAGAGGAAAAAAAAAATTATTTTAACTTTCGGTAAATATTAACTGTCGTGTAAAAATTATATTTATTTATATAATATAAAATATATTATATTTTAATAATTTTATTAAAATTATTATTTAAAAATTATATTTATTATTATTATTAAAATTTATTTTATAATTATAATTTTTCTTATAAGAATTATAACTTTTACAATACTTCAATCCTAAATAAACCTCATCGAATAATATGGATAAAGAATTTGAGTTAAGTTGAATTATTTTCCCTCTGACCCGATCAATCTCCGAGCTTAATCTGAACTCGAATTTATTCGCTCCTAATTTTGCCGGCCGAAGCCCAACTTTACTTTATCACCTATTTGGGCAGCATGTTAGCACAACATTTTAGAATTACTCAACGCCCCACATGCACATTTTAAACAACGCTCAATATCAATTGTTAATGTTACTATTGTTATTTACCCTTTTCATCAGAGACGGTTGAAAGTCAGCTTTACTTTTCACTTCTGGACTTTTAAGTGTTTCTTTAGCAAATGAAAATCTTGTTTAGATTACACAACCTCAACAAATTATGAAAATACACCTGACTAATAAAAAAATGACGAATTCATTTCAACATATTTACTACTATTTTGATGCTGTCATTTCTTTAAAAGTCGGGTCCTCTTTCGTCATTTAATATTAAAAATAAATTCTATCCTCAAAGCTCTACATCGCACTACTACACATGAGAGAGCATGCTTAATGCAGCGCCAGCGTGTCAGAAATTATCTATACAATTACAATTTTACCCCGCATGAATAGCTCTCTGTCTTTATTAGTATGACTCTCACTCAGGATTGCTGTCATTATCCGAAAGAGCAGTCCTCTTTAGTCCATATGAAATAAGTGGCACTTACAACGAGGGTTCATATCAAGCCCTATCAAAACCTTATTATTACTAAAATGCCATCACTGATTACCAAAAAAAAAACAAGAGAGATATCGGATCCCTAACTTTTAAAGTTTCTTATTTAAATGCATAGTATGTCAATTTCTCTAGAGTAGGTCCTAATCGCATTCGCAAACAAAATGATATTAAATAAAATCTTGATAAATGAATATTTGATTATTTAATAATATTAATTGTTGATGCAGTTTTCCCGCGTGCCTTCAAACAGTGCCTTGAACCTTCTGCTCGCGACTAGCTCAAGCTCGAGCAGGACTGTCTCCTTCTTCCTATTCCACTGTCTTTTCCAGAACGGAGATCTTCTGGACCTATACTCACAGAAAACAGGGTCAGGGGTTGCCGGACGTATTTCGGCGAAAACCCTCTGACGCTCAAGTCAGTAATCGGGTTGTTCTTTTTGGTATCTCACTTAGTCAAGGAGATCGAAAAGGTGAAAGGGATATTTTTTGCCCTCTTTTTTTAAGAAATATGGAGTTTTTTCAGAGAATCAATGTAAGGGAAATCAGAATAGGAAGAACCTGTATAAATTTTTGGAACCCTTGTGAATGAATTTTTCCAACCCTTGTAATGTACCCCTCCGTTTTCTTTTATAATCCATTTTTCATTTTTCCCGCCCTTTCTCTCTAAGAGCGTCCATTCCCGCATCAGTGGTGTCTGGGTCCCTCTGACAGCTGGGATTGGCGTAATATTCCCTGGGGATGCGCGACTGTCTCCTTAACCTGGTTCACGTGGCTAGATCACCATGTTGGGCATGTGCGCTAGGAATGATGACACCGTGGGGGTATGTGCCGGCCATCGGTAACAGCACCAGCACCCTCCCTTGTGGGACCTAATCTGACATCAAAAAGGTGTGCGGGATCTTGTGGAAACGGGTCGGACTGTCCCGAGCCGAGTCTTACATTCCATTTGGTCGATGACTAAAATGGCCCAGTTGTGCTCGGGGACTTAACCTCTGTGAGCAGGAAAGGAGTGCTCGGTTCTCGACCTTGACCAGCTTTGACCGGGGCGGACGACCTCGAGCAAGCAAAAAAGCTCGGAGCTCAGACTACTCTGAAGTCCTCAACCTTGACCAGCTTTGACATCTAGTGAGATTGTCTTCGTGCCAGTGGTCGGGACTTCTGCCCGAGCTGGGCTGACCTCGGGGTATTTTATTCGAGCTAGAAGGGCCTCGAGGAGACCTGCCCAATATTAGTCAAACACCAGTCCCCCAATTTCTAGTCTTTTGAGTGAAATGAGATAAGACTGGAAACTTATTAATGACGGGCCGAATTTGCGTCCTTTTACGCTTCCCCACGTTCCCCAGTTGTCTCCCACTTCCATCATTTCGCATTTTATGCGGGACACGTGGGTAGATCCCAGCCGTGCGTTTAAAATTCGAAGGGACGTTACCCGAAAGGTCGTGTCCCTTGAAACGCACGTCGCCAGTCGAAGAGACGCGTCCTCCTCTTTAAAAACCCCCAACTTCTTCACTGTTCCCTCTATTTGCTCACTTTCGTTCAAACTCAAAATTAATCTGTAAGTGCTTCTTCATCTTCCTCTTCCGAGTTAAGACGATTTCCGGTGGTGTAAAACTCTTTCTTTGTTCAGGTACACACTCTTTTTCTCTCTTTTCTCACCGGTTCCGTTCCTCCTTCTTCCTGGTTTCCGATTTTATCTGGGTAGATTGAATTCTAGGAAAAATGTCTGGTGAAGCCCGTAGGATGTTGCCGGAGGATTCGTTCTCCTCTAGTGAAGCACAGCCCCTTAGTATAATTCCCGTGAGGGATTCTAGTTCAGAGGGGGAATTACCCGCGGTAGAGGCCCAGCTGCGTCGAGGGGAAAGGACCAGTCAAAGGTCCGAGAGTGGGGAATACCCCATCAACCATATGAGATGTGAGACCACCCCTTCAGATTTAGATAGGCTTAGGCAAACTTACCACATACACGAAAGTGTGGACTTAAGGTTCTTAGGGCGAGGTGAGATCCGCACTGTCTCCCCGAGGCTACACGACCTTCTACTTTGAGTGTTTTAAATGGGGGGTCATGCTGCCTCTCCAGCGTTACTTTGCTCGGGTTTTGTTCAGGTTTCGTCTGGCCCCGGGGCAATTGAACCCAAATGAGTGGAGGGTCATTTCCGGACTCTTTGTGTTGTGGAAGCGTTGTGACCTGGGTGAACCCTCGGTAGGAGAAATCAGGCACCTTACCAGTTGAAGTGCAGCCCGAAGGGCGCTGGTTGGTATTATCTTACCTCCAGCCTGAAGGGTAAAAAGCCCATCATCGATCTCCCAACCTCCGGTGGCAACTGGTAGAGCAAATTCTTCTTCGTTGGGGGAGAATAGGGGCAAGCTGCACCTCTCAGCGAGGGGGTCCCTCCAGTTCCTCGGCATTTTTGCACTCCAGATCGTTTATTCTGCCTCGTGAGTTTTTTACTTTTAGTTTTCCTACTTGCATATGTTCTCATTACTTTGCTTTGGTTGTTTTTGCAGTCTCCTGGGGTGCTTCTTATTCAATTGGGGGCGAGCTACGAGCACACGTGCAGATCGCACTTTCAAATGCGAGCTCGTGCAGGGAGCTGCTGACACCCCAGAATTTTTTGGAGTCCAATTTAATACCGAGTGAAGACATGACCGGGGTTCGAGAGATGCTGCACCGACGCGTGGGGACAGCCGAAGTTGCGGAGACTTCAAAAAGAACTCGAGTAGAAGCAGCTCGAGAAGAACGCTAAGGCCAGAAGTCCCAAAGCCTAAGTCTTAGGCGGGACGGTGCCTAGCGAGGGTCAATTGTAGGCCCGAGCAGAAGCAGCTCGAGAAGAACGCTAAGGCCAGAAGTCCCAAAGCCTAAGTCTTAGGCGGGACGGTGCCTAGCGAGGTCAATGTAGGCCGGCGAGGCAGCTCGAGAAGAACGCTAAGGCCAGAAGTCCCAAAGCCTAAGTCTTAGGCGGGACGGTGCCTAGCGAGGGTCAATTGTAGGCCCGAGCATAAGCAGCTCGAGAAGAACACTAAGGCCAGAAGTCCTAAAGTCTAAGTCTTAGGCGGGACGGTGCCTAGCGAGGGTCAATTGTAAGCCCGATCAGAAGAAGCTCATGAAAAACGCTAAGGCCAGAAGTCCCAAAGCCTAAGTCTTAGGCAGGACGGTGCCTAGCGAGGATCAATTGTAGGCCCGAGTAGAAGAAGCTCATGAAAAACGCTAAGGCCAGAAGTCCCAAAGCCTAAGTCTTAGGCGGGACGATGCCTAGCGAGGGTCAATTGTAGGCCTGAGCAGAAGAAGCTCATGAAAAACGCTAAGGCCAGAAGTCCCAAAGCCTAAGTCTTAGGCAGGACGGTGCCTAGCGAGGGTCAATTGTAGGCCCGAGCAGAAGAAGCTCATGAAAAATGCTAAGGCCAGAAGTCCCAAAGCCTGAGCCCTAGGCGGGACGGTGCCAAGCACATCCAACTATAAACTTGAAAAAGAACAGCGCGAGGAGATTACATTGAATTTAAACATGAACCGAAATAGGGCTTGAAGTAAATAAGCTCGCAATATATATATAAAACCACAAAACACGAGAAGAACGCCGGTTTAGAAAGACCAAGCTCACGAAACAGGCTAAAGGCTTTCAGCCTAACTCAAGGCAAATCTCTGCCGAGCATAAGTTTAAAGAACCAAACATGCAGTAATACACTTGGGCATAAAATAAAATAATAAGTCCAACACTTACAAATTCTTACTTAGTGAGTATATGAAGTCAATTCTACATACAAAACAAGAGAATATACGCACGAGCACAAAAAAAGAAGTTGTTCAACATGTGGTTTTTTATTTCATTAAAGTGGTTACAAGTAAAAAAAAAAAAGAGAGAAAATAGAAAGATTCCAAGTTCAGGCATCAAGAGGGCGATGTCGACAGCAGTGATGAAAGCGGCAGCGAAGCGGTGGAGGAGGAACATCTCTAGCAGCAGCAGAAGGAGCGTCAGCAGGAGGAGGAGGAACATCTCTAGCAGCAGCAGAGGAAGCTCCAGACTCTGGGGTGGGGGCGTCGTGGATGCGCAAGTACTCGGTCACACCCTCTTGGACCTTAGATAGGTCGACCTCAGGGTGAACTTTGCTCAGGGCATACACGAGGCAGTCATAGCTAAAGTCCACCCCACTATTGTACTCCTTGGCGAGCTGGACTTTCAAGACATCAATCTGCCCTTGGAGGCGAGAGGTCTCCCCCTCCAGGGTCTTCTCATAGGAGGATCTCTAGATTCCCAAATCCTTCCGAGCCTCGACCAGCTCCTTGCGGATGTCGGTCAGCTCCCTCTTAAATTGAGAAACCTTAGAGTCAGCCACCGCTGTCCTTTCTGCAAATGTGGCATTTTCCTCTTGAAGCTTTGTATTATCCTCTTTCAGCTCCCCGACGGTCTGCTCTAAGCTCCGAATCTTTACTTGAAGTTCCTCCTAAGATTCTTGAGCTTTGCCCTTGATGCTGGGCATAGCTGTTGAGGCACGGAAAGAGAGGCGCTGGGCAGCACTGAACAACTCATCAGCGTCAAAGGCATCCAGCCCATCAAGGAACCTATCGTCCAGCTCCTCATTGAAAATCCTCAGGAGAGGCTCCGCGCGACCAGTCTGACCCTGCTCCTGTACATCACCGGCTCGAGGGCGAGCTGGAGCCGCGGTCCTCCCTCGTCTACGTGGAGGACCCACTTCTGCTCGTCCTGTCTGTTGAGCAGAGGGGGCAATCCGAGCAGGAGGAGGCTAAAAAATGTTGATGCAGTTTTCCTGCGTGCCTTCAAACAGTGCCTTGAACCTTCTGCTCGCGACTAGCTCGAGCTCGAGCAGGACTGTCTCCTTCTTCCTATTCCACTGTCTTTTCCAGAACGGAGATCTTCTGGACCTATACTCACAGAAAACAGGGTCAGGGGTTGCCGGACGTATTTCGGCGAAAACCCTCTGACGCTCAAGTCAGTAATCGGGTTGTTCTTTTTGGTATCTCACTTAGTCAAGGAGATCGAAAAGGTGGAAGGGATATTTTTTGCCCTTTTTTTTGAAGAAATATGGAGTTTTTTCAGAGAATCAATGTAAGGGAAGTCAGAATAGGAAGAACCTGTATAAATTTTCGGAACCCTTGTGAATGAATTTTTCCAACCCTTGTAATGTACCCCTCCGTTTTCTTTTATAATCCATTTTTCATTTTTCCCGCCCTTTCTCTCCAAGAGCGTCCATTCCCGCGTCAGTGGTGTCTGGGTCCCTCTGACAGCTGGGATTGGCATAATATTCCCTGGGGATGCGCGGCTGTCTTCTTAACCTGGTTCAAGTGGCCAGATCACCATGTCGGCCATGTGCGCTAGGAATGATGACACCGTGGGGGCATGTGCCGGACATCGGTAACAGCACCAGCACCCTCCCTTGTGGGACCTAATCTGACATCAAAAAGGTGTGCGGGATCTTGTGGAAACGGGTCGGACTGTCCCGAGCCGAGTTTTACATTCCATTTGGTCGATGACTAAAATGGCCCAGTTGTGCTCGGGGACTTAACCTCTGCGAGCAGGAAAGGAGTGCTCGGTTCTCGACCTTGACCAACTTTGACCGGGGCGGACGACCTCGAGCAGGCAAAAGAGCTCGGAGCTCGGACTACTCTGAAGTCCTCGACCTTGACCAGCTTTGACATCTAGTGAGATTATCTTCGTGCCAGTGGTCGGGACTTCTGCCCGAGCTGGGCTGACCTCGGGGTATTTTATTCGAGCTAGAAGGGCCTCGAGGAGACCTGCCCGATATTACCCAAACATTAATTAAATAATAAAATATTGGCTCTCAAGTTAGACAAATATACTGGATTAATGATCTCACTAAATATATAAGATAATAATTTTTTTCAAATCTTGTGGGGTCTAATGAAAATATAAATGAATAGTTAATTAAATATAAAAATAATAATAACAAATAACATATAAAATTCATAAATTTAAGAGTTTTTTTTAAATTTTAATTTTTATATACTTTAAGCATCTGAAATGTTTTATTCTTCTAAGATATTAAATTTAAAAGGTGCATTCATCAATTTTATGTTTATGTAAATCTCTTTAAAAGAATATATTTACTAAGATATTAGTAATTGAAATATAAAATCCTTTTTAAATTTATAATTTTTTATTTACTAATAAATTAGTCATTTATTAATAAATAAATAATCTTATTAAAATTTTTTCTTTCTCTCAACAATAATATTTAAATTATTACTTTAAATAATTAACTATGGTCAAGGACCTAAATAATACAAATGAAAACAATTCTCATTTTCCAAAATGTCGTGAAAATATAGGGAACTTGATGATACCTTGAAAAAAGTAATACCGGTCTATTTTAGTTGCTCTTTTACCCTCACTTCAAAATTTGTTGTTTAGAGAGAGAAAATAGAGAGAGAGAGAGAGGGACAGGGGAAATGGCGAGTGGCTTCAACAGAGCGGAAGCGGAGCGGTGGCTGAGCGTGGCCGAGAAAGTGTTATCGTCACGTGACTTCCAAGGGGCCCGCAGCTTCGCGATCCGCGCACGTGAGTACGACCCGAGTTTCGAGGCTCCCAACCAGGTCCTAGCCGTCGCTGACACGATCATCGCCGGCGAGTCCATCATAATCACCTCCAGCGGTAACCAGTACCATGACTGGTACGCGATTCTCCAACTCACTCGCTTCACTCACTCCATAGAACTCATCGCGACTCAGTACCGCAAACTCGCGCTGTTACTCAGTCCCGAGCGGAACCGCTTCCCATTCGCGGATCGGTCCTTTAAGCTCGTTTACGATGCATGGTCGATGCTGTCGAATCCTGCGAGAAAGATAATGTACGATACAGAGTTGCAGCTGAGTCAGCTCGGCGAACGACCGAGACAAACTCAAATGCCACCGCCACCTCAGCCGCCGCAGCCGATACAGTCGCAGACGGTCAGAAGAAGCCCGCCTCCTTCGGCGAGAAGGAGCCCGCCACCTCAGGCTAAAATAAGTCCGCTTAATAAGGACAAAGGCATAAGCAATAGGACAGTAGAAGAAGAGAGGTCAAGGTCGAATAACGTGACTGAGTCGACTCGTGAAGCTCGAACGAGTCGGACCGAGTCGAACCATCCGAATGAAGCAGTGTATGAGGGACCGCGTTTCTGGACTGCGTGTCCCTATTGTTACGTTCTGTACGAGTACCCGAAGGCTTATGAGGACTGTACGCTCAAGTGTCAAAACTGTAAAAGAGCGTTTCATGGGGTAATGATTGCGTCACCGCCTGTGACGGAGAAAGATTCGTATTTTTGTTGTTGGGGTTTCTTTCCGGTTGGTTACTCAGGTAATGTGAAGGACATGGGCGGAAATTTTTCTAAGTGGACCCCGGTATCTCCTATGTTTGCTTGCCCTAAGCCAGGGCAAAATAATAATAAGACAAATAAACGAGGTCAAGTTTTGTATGATGAAGTGCTGATTTCTGATTCAGAATCTGATCCTGAGGAATCTGATGATGAGTGGGGGAGTAATAAGAAGAAAAAGAAGGCCAAAAATGTCAAAGGAAAAGGGAATGAAGGTAGAAAAAATGTGAAAAGAACCCCAGCTGAGAAGGGTAAGAAGGGCAGCCAAAATCAAAAGGAAAATCAAAATGTGGGCGGGAATGTGGATGGAATGGTTGGGACTTCGAGTGGTAGTGGTGGAGCCAGAGTTCTTAGAAGTAGTGGGAAGAAGCAAATGGGGAATGGGTTGGACTTGAATGTGGAGTTTAGTAATGAGTTGGAAGAGCCGACAGCGGCAGTGCCACCAAGAATGAATCCAGAGAACGGAATGGAGGATAATATTGATGGTGTCTTTTTCGAAGGGCTTGATGAGTTCTTGAGTAGTTTGCCTATACTCAATGTGGTGAAAGATGATAAGGTTAAGCCAACTTAGTGAAGTAAGACTCTTCCTGTTGTTGACGATGTTTCATTGCTCTAGTTGCTGTTGTAGTTTCTGTATGCTTGTAGTAGTTTAAATTATGTAGAGGTACTGGCTCTGACATTTTGGTTGCTGGGAGTTGAAATCTAGTATATATTTTTGTGCAATAAGGTATGTCTTATTGTTGACTTTAAGTGCTCTCTTTTTTCACTGTGGATTAGCATGGCTTTTAAGTATGCTTTACTTATACTTAGCACATTAGATAGTTTCTAAAATCTTGAACATTTTTTTTTCTGTTAAGCTTAACTAGGAGCCTCATTAGTAGCTGTCCTTAAGAGGTTCACTAGGAGCCTCATTAAGCTTTATGCGCAATTGATGAACAGGTTTTAATCTTTTTGAATAATTTTGTTTGATATGAACATGTATTCATATTTATTTATTTTCGTCTCTGCGCATGGCCTGCTAACCTATGATTTCTTTATTTTTATTAAATTTTAGTGTCCAATGCATATCATAAGAAAGATCATTTTTCGTTTTCATTGTTATTAATGTAGTTCAGTGGCGGATTGTTTTCTTCCTGTTTGATTGTTAATCATGCAGTAGAGTACAGTTGAAGATATTAAATTGTAAGTTCTATAGTTTAGACTTGCTTTGGGAAAAAAAAAAATTCCATTCAAGCTGGTTTTAGGTAACACTAATATTTGTTCTGAATGAATCTAAATCTGATGGACTCTATATAATTCTGAATGTATAAGTATAACTATTGTGTTTTTTTTTTTTTTTTTTTTACCTTTTCTTTCTTCCTTTTTGTTTTAACCTTTTCTTTCATCTGTGAATGTAAGAGTCAAATCTATTTGTTTCTCATTTGAGAAACATCTGAAAATCAACATTTTACATTTGTTCTTATAAATATAATCATCGTTTTTATTTTTTGTGTTATAAAGATGTATAACAATAGTTATGAAATAAGAACTAGAATGGTGGTGGTGGTTGGAATGGTGGTTATAATGATGGTCTTGGTGGTGGTGTGTTGGGGATGAATGTGATGAACAAGAAAAAGTTTTCATGAAATTAATGAGCAGTCTATGAGATGGGAATCACTTTTTCTGTGTTGTTCATCGTTCATGCCTATATTTTCGTAAAAACCACAAGATCTTTTTTTTTTTTTTTTCATATAAATGTCTTATTATAGTAGCCAGACCACAATATCTTAATCATTTAGACGAAGATGCCTTCAGACTTCATATGAAAAGGGAAACAACTTGAAGGTGGCTAGAATCACTATGCCATCTGCTTATTGTTTTTGTTTTAAACCTAATATTTAGAAGGTTAACTGATTCTCATGCGAAGTGAAAGAAAATGTCAATATCAATGTGAGTTTTCTAGAACTTGCGCTGCAAAACATGTTTAGATGGTTTTGTTAGAGCAACTCCAAAAGGCTCATCTAATTTTACTCTTCAAATGCTTATTTGCTTGCCTACGTAGCAAATAAAAGAGTGAAGGAATAAGTTTCCTTCCAAAAGACTCTTCAAATAGAAATAGGTTTTTATGATTTGTGACCACTTTCCAAAAGTCTTTTCAAATAAAAATAGGTTCATTAATGATGGTGTAGTGATGTAAAATAATATAATATTAATTGAAGAAGGATTGATTTTGGCTGTTTACTGGGTAATTTAGTTGGAGAGGAACGAAAAAGATGTTCAAGGTAACTTTGGAAGAAGATATCAAGGGAAACTCTTTAAGAGGAAATCAATGTCTTTATGGGCTTCTGTTTCTTAAGTATTCCGATGCTTTTCTCTTTTTTCATTTTGGAAACTGGGATGCTGTTTTGCAGTAATAATGCTTGATGTTGCCATTTTTTATAGGACTACACTACAGGATGTTTTCTTTTTTTCTTCTAATGCATCTTTTGTAAATGTGGTGCTGGATGTTTAGTTTATCTCACCTTTTGTAAGTATTTGGTTATTTATCAAAAAAAATAATGGAAAGGCTTCCCATCTAGCTGTTGAATGGCCCTTAGAGATATAAGTAGCATGGCAGGAAGAACAATGTAATGAAGAAAACATATATTGAAAGGGGCTGTCCTTTTTTTTTTTTTTTTTTTCCCTTTTAAGAAGGCTAAAAAGAAAGCTGATGTTTAGTTTATGAATGCATGGTTCTCTTTCAGAATATCTGAAGTCCCTTTAAGTTTAAATCTACATTTTCCTCTTTCTTTCAATTTAGAAGAATAACTATTGTATTATGCTGTTTCTTTTTGAGGAGTATCTTTCATTATATATAATTTTAAGGTCTGATTGCTTATTATATATCCTTCTTTTGTTACTCTGTTAGGTTTTTGGTGGATAATATGTCCTTGATTCGTGGATAGCTGGTTCACTCTTTTGTCATCCTTCTTACATGCACTATGAAATTCTTTGTTTCTTCACATTTATTTATTATATATATATATATATTTGTACATATATCCCTTCTTATTTCCTCTGTATGTATAAATTTTATTGTTCCCAGGAGCTAGCTTTTGTAAAAATGGAGGAAGGGGAAAGGAAATGGTTTTCAGAGATTACTAGTATTGTGTGCTAAAATTACTTTCCATTTCAGTTCAGAATGATGGGAAATACATATGGGAAATGAGTTCACTTTGCATAAACTGTTTATTTTTGGCATTTAAGACTGATAACCCCATTCTGCAGAACAAATAATTCTAATTCTCACATAGATTTAGTAGAAAGTTAAAAATATATTGTTCTTCTATCTGGCTTTCTTGCTGCTGTGTTTCTTTCTTTCTTATTTTGTAATTTTTTATTTTTGGGCTAATTTCTATTCACACCCCGAAATTTTCATTGTCAAGCCCCCATCAACCTATTAAAAACATCAACTGAACCCCCATTTACCATTCAAAAGATTAGGGTAAATGTGGGTTGCGTTGATTAATTTCTTGCTCAAACTTTTTGTCTTCTCAATGGTAAATGGGAGTGGATTGATGTTTTCAATAGGTTGGGTTGGTGGCTTGAAGATAGTTAAAACATCTAGGGGTAAATAGAATTGACCCTTTATTTTTGTTTAAAGAAGATCTTTCTGGTTGGTTGTATTCTCTTTATGATAAACAGATCCATTTTGCAAGTTTGGTATTACGGGTAGTTCCTACAAAGGATCGTACTAATGACGTATACAATACTTGAATTCTCGATTTAGATGCTACAGAGTTGGTACTCGTCCTTCAGAGACTACAAGTGTAATAGGAGAGCATCCGTCGGCAAAAAGATCATTCATATACTATTATTTTGCAAGATCAGTGTCTTCCTAAGTTAAGTTCCCCTGCTTATTTTGGCATGACATGGTATTTGACTTGTGTGTCTCTTGAAAAGTTGAAGAATTTGCATAAAGTTCGAGTGAAGACTGAGAAGCTCATGTAAGAAAAGTGAGGATTGGTGACAAAGGGTTACTTTTCATCTCTGCCCTGGTCTCAAAGTGGTGAGAAAACATTGGATAAGGAGTACCAAACTTCTGTGTGCATACCATGTGCATAGTTGTCTGTAGTGCAATTTCAGAGTGGAGTGTAGCTGATTGGACAGAGATGTCTGTTTGCTACTGAATGCTAAAAGATCAGTTGCTGGAAGCCCTAATGGAATGAGAAATTATCGTCATGATTACAAAGTAGGTTGGATATATAGGAAATCAGTCGCGTCTTATTTCTTTTCTTTTTCCTTCTCTTTGTAATTTGCAAAAAAAGGTGGTAAGGGGTTGGTGGTATCCCTAACTCTTCATCCTGACTTTAGGCCACTGAATATGGGTGCTTGCACCTTCATCTGAAGCAATGAGCATATAAGAAACATGTCTTGAGCCTTGACTCTCAACCTCTTACTATGTTGATATCATTGGTGTCATATGATACCTGTATTAGTCAATAATTCATTCTAAAATTTACTCTACTAATTTGATTTTATTATACTGATTTCCAGATTAATTTTCAATTTTCGTTCCTTTTGCTAAATTTCCTGCTCAAGATTTGGTTATTGTTGGTGTAGTATGGTACTCAAAATCACGGAGAACCACGATGGTACAGAAATGAAAATTTCTGGTGACTATTTCCTCTACTCGTACGATGTCCGATATATGCCATAGGTATTTGGTGGATCTGTCTTGTTAACATTGTAGAAGCATATCAACTGAAGTATAAAACGGTTCTACAATGAACCAGATCAAAGCTGCGTAATGTTTTCAAGCATTTGGAGCATAATAACTTATGCTTCGTTACAAAGTATATCTCTTATTGAAGTTCTCTTCCTCTACGTGTACATGTACATTTGCTGGGACTCTATGCATCACCCAAATACTGAAGTCTTTGAGCCTTAATATTATGGCAGGACTATGTTTGGGATTTTTATGTTGGTTGTAGCTTGGCAGTTGGCACAAGTAGTATCAGAGCTTGTGTTGTGTTTCTATGCTTTTATTTCTAATGGGGAATTGTCAGTTAATGAATTATGCAAAGGCAAATCAGCATATTTGAAGTTGATGATCCAGCGGGGCATCTTAATGTGCTTTAATGGTTAATGTTTGGGCTAAATCCTGTGATAAAATTTACCTTTTAAAGCTTCACTTCTCTGTAAATAATTTCCACATTTTTGACGGCCAATTTCGCCAATGCCATCAAAACACAGTAAGATCCGACTCTATTAACCATCAAGCTCGCATGCACTGGATAGAGAAAAACAAAAGTCAGTTGCTTGGGTAAAGGTAAGTTATGGCCCAACCCAATAGCCCAAGTGTAGCCCAATTCAGTAATCATGAGCATTTAACTTATGCTTTTTGAGCTTCTGCCTTTTTTAGTACACTGACTTTAGGGATTCTAACATTTTAATTTCAACTTGAATTATAACATTATATTTCATTTATAAATAATAAATTTTATAATTTATAAAATTTACTGTTTATTAGATACTGTTACATCTGTTGGACTTCAAATTGAGATTTTGAGTAAGTAGTAATATGAAATGAGCAAATTAGGGTACATGTACTGTGTTAAGAGCTATTTAGGAAGGAATCGAAGCAGCATCCTCTACGATGGACCAATTCTTCAAAGTGGCACTCAATGAAGGGAGTCACATGTTACGGGATGAGTGTTTTGCGCAGCAAATCTGTACGGTACTTAGACAACACTTATCAATTGTTGCTAAGTAACCCTTTGAGCTTCTCAATAGGTAAGTCGGGAGGTTTTTCGAAAATACTAAAGAGAAGAGAGCTAGAGAGCAATTGAACCAAGTGCGAAAATTGTATTGCTTGAGAAAAAATAACAAGAGAGCTTATAAGAGTGCTTTGAATACTTGCTAAATGTTTGGATGTTCAAATGACTAATGCTCATTTATATTTATAGGAAAGCTTGCATAGCTCTAGAGAATTCTATGCTTAGAGAATTCTATACACATGTGCCAAATTCTAGAGAAATCTAGTGTATGTACAAGTGTGCTAGAGTTACTAGAATTTTGTGAAAGTTTTCTGAATCGGACCAAGTTAGCACATCTTGGCTTATGTCCTTGAGCCATTTTTTAATTCTAGTTGGGCAGCCCGTAACACACAGCTCGCTTTTCATTAGTGCAATACCAATTTTTAGATCAAATTGAGTAGTTAATAATTAATCTCAATGTATATGTAATTAGCCATGGCAGAAATGACAACGATAATATATTCTAATTGTGATAGTATGGATATAAATAAAAAGATATCCTACTATTTGAAATAATAATATAAATAAAATATATATAAAGACTTGAATAAAATTTGTTAAACGTTATAAATTGCAAGGTAAATAACACCTGTATTTTATGGACAATGGAAGTACCACAATTATAATACACGGTGAATTATTTTGGTGTTGGTGATATAATTTTATATTTTTACTATTATATTTAGGTTTTTTTTTTTTTAAATATTAGTTATTCAAATACTTTTTGAGATTCTCATTCTCTTCTTTCAAATAATTATGATAGAGGTAGAAAAGTGTATATGAACATAACATCATATATGAATTCGGAGACGTGGATCTCCTCCCCGTTACCATCCCTAATATGTACGTGGCAACTTTGTAAAATGTGAGTTCTATCATTTATGCCACACTAATTTCTTTATATTAAAAATTTTTGAAAATCACAAGTTTGTAAATGTAATATTACTGTTTGGTTAAAAGCAATAAATTAAAGAACATTTTTGCCGTTTTGGCAGTTTTTAATTAGTGAGGTCAATCAAAGAGAGCATGTGTCTCATTTATGGTCTATTTTCCATGTATGAGTTATACGCAAGAATTATCCAGCTATAAATAAATTATTTTCTTTATACAAGCCACCTTAATTTGATTCCTCTTCAATGGAGAAGCAAAACAAACTTCATCTTTTTACTTTTTCTCTTCTTTATCAGCACAGTCTCTTCAGGTCAGTTGATATTTTCTTTTCTTTTTTATATTTGTTTTGTTTTTTTTTTAATTTTATTCTTTCGTAGATTAGTGTAAATTACATTTTACTTTTATATTTACAGTTTAATGTATGTATATTATATGCATTTTCTTGCAGAGTTTATTGGTGAGAATAATATTAGATGGTCACACAATCACAGTAATGGGTTCGTAAAGCTTTTGTTTTCAGAGACTCTTACGCAGATACTGGAAATTTATCGAAGGCTTTTGCTTCATGGCAAAAACCTTATGGGATCACCTTTCCCGAAAAATCAGCAGGTCGCTTCTCAAATAAACATGTCCTAAATGATTACCTTGGTTGCCCTTCTATTTCTTTCTCGTTTTAGTCTTTTTATTTTATTTTATTTTATTTTGAGGAGAAAATGTTGTTGAGACGCTCATAAATTAATGAGTTTAGATATTAATGAACTCTATAAAAGAATTATTTTTCGGAACAATACTATTATCGATCTATTAACAACAAGTAAATCTACGCCAGGGGAATTAGTAACGTGTCTGGAGAAATTGGTACAAGAAGCAGTGGATACACTTCTTGGTAGTGAAATCCACGGACAGCCAATAAGGAATGGTTATAATAAAGTTTATAAATTGCTTTTAAATATAATTAAAGAGGGAAGATTTTGTGAGATTCTGCTTAGCAAAAGTTTGTTTAGTGTACACATGCATAGACCTCATTAATTTAAGAAATGATCACTTAGACTATAATTAATTTTAGAAAAAACTTATGGTTTTTATGTGAACTTTTTTTAAAGCTAAAAAGCAGCATATGTGTTTGCGAAATAAATAGCACGCCTGCTCAAGATTATATTAGCCAAAACAGAAGTACTGGTCGCTAGTATAAAGGCACTCTAGCTCGATCTCAAGTTAGCTGAGACCATGTGCTCGTGGGCTGCGCGAGCTAAGCTAAGAAAAGTAAGAATGTCCGCGACAGCCAAGCGAGCTTCCCTCATGTTATAGGTGACACCCAAAGCAGGTATAAACCAGTTCTCGAGTCAAACCAAAGCATGGCAATCCAAGACTATAGTGTGAGGCAGTTGAACGGCTCTTTCTGAGAATAAGAGAATAACTCCCATGCATAATCAATTCTCATTATGGAGACCAAATAATTGTCCCAAAACGAACAGGTGCGTGAGAAGTGGAGGACGAGGGTTACGAGAGTAATGGTGAGGATCGGAAGACCTAAATAAATACCTCAGAAAAGGGGGAGAAAGTGGTTGGATTTTTTTTGAAAGAAAAAGAAAAGAGAAGAGTTAAGTGTTTTTCTTGTATTTTTTCTTTCTTTTGTTAGAGAGATTTTTCTAAAAGTTAGCCTAATTATTGACTAGAGCATCAAAGGATTTTCGCCAAAAAAACACTCGGCGAGCTCTGACATTTCTTCTGTGAACGTAGGGAACTAGAAGGCACCGTTTCAGTGAATAAAGAAAGTTAAAAGTTAGTTGGAGAACCTACTCGAGGAAAGAACGAACAGAAATTGATCCAAGAGAAGCCAGTCTTGAAGAGTCGATAACTCTAAGGGAGTTGGCTAACGAAGCCCGGGATAGAGCGATGCAAGATAGGATGGACAAAATGGAGAGGCAGATGGAGACATTGACATCCATCTTTCAGGAGCGAGTTATGACATTCCTGAGTCCAGTTGTAAGGCCGTTCCTGTTTGGCAGGATGATAGAATTAGAGCCCAGGGGCAAAGGGTGCAGAGTACGACTAGAAGGGTGGATCCAAGCCTGGAGGAGAGAGAGTTAAGACAACACCTGCAAAACACGGAGTAAGAATGAGTGTAAATTGCAGCACATAATCCCTCTTGTGCAGAATAATTAGAGGGAGAAGTCTGCAGGTTGGCTCAGGTCATTGACGACATCCGAGGGCATGAGAAAGCCTCGAGTTTGAGGATCATGTTAGACATTGAGTCCCTACTCTCAGTAGAGATCATGGGTACCACAATTCCTATGGATTTTCTCTTTCCTGATTTAAAATTTTCAGGGAAAAGTGATCTGTTGGCACACATTAAACGCTTCAATGAAATAACCGGGGTTTAAGGCTTAATGGCAGTGCAGAGATGTAAAGCCTTCCCACTTACCTTGGACGGGCGAGCATGAGAGTGGTATCGCAAGCTGCCATAAGGAAGCATCCAAAGTTTTGAGCAAATGTGCACAGAATTTGCAGAGTAGTTTCGTGGGGCAGTAGCTTCTGAAGATGACATGATGGAGCTGGTCGAGATCAAGCAGGGAGAGAGGGAGTCCCTTCGGGAGTTTGTTAAAAGGTATCACTTATCGGTCCTTAACCTCGGGGCATTCAATCACCCCTAAGCATTGAGAGGGTTGAAAGAAGGGGTGAAGATGGGAATGCCATAGTACAATCTACGTAGTCTCCTAGTTTGTTCATATTCTAATGCATATGAGTAGATAAAGAGGGATATAACGATTGAAGAGGAGAAAGCGGCGAAATTGAGAAGCGAGCAGATTAACAGAATAAGATGCAAGGAGAGGAGAATCTAGAAAGGAGGGAGATTAGTTGGGCTTGCCGCCCAGAAGGGCAAGAAACTGAGCTGCTCCTTACTACCATTACCAAAGGACGTCCCAACCATGGACTGGCCGAGTTCCATTCTACAGGTTACCAAGCATAGACCAAAGGGATTACCATCAACTCAGTGGTAATCCATTCCGTAACGTCTTTGTGAACCGGCACATTTCGAGCTATGACAGAGTTGTCCGTCCTCTACCACCATTTATGGGCAACTTTCTTGAGGACAAGACCATGCAAATGATTAAGCAGAGTCCTACCTATAGACAATATACTCCTCTAAAAGTATTACTAAAGAAGATGTTTCATGTCGTGGAAGAGCGAGGTTTGTTATGTTCCTCAACACCAATGTCCAAGCCAGCTAATAGGAGGGACATGAGTAGATTCTGCAGATTCCACAATGATCATGACCATTCAACATCTCAGTATTGCGATTAAAAGAATCAGGTGAAGGATTTAGTGAGAAATAAGTACCTGGATGAGTTCATCGATGGTGGACAGTCGGTAGTGGATTGGTAGCATATAAAAGACGACCAGATAGTAGTACGGATCGAGAAATGCCTGTTGTGAGAGTAATAGCAGAAGGGCCAACAATGATAGGAGATTTGAACAGAGCCAGAAAAAATTATAGCAGTGCATCTCCTAGTTGAGAAGTCTTGCTCAATGTATCGGCAGTAAAAAGGGCAATGGACATACTCTTCAAGTCCACTCTAGATGAGATGAGGATAACAGATGTAAGACTTGAGCAAACAAGTACTTCTCTAAAGGGATTTGGTGGGGAAGGTTAACTCCCTTGAGGATTATGAATCTACCGGTGACTATAGGCTCGAGACCCTTCGAGAAAAATATAATGCTTGACTTCGTGGTTGTGGACGAAGTTAGCCCTTACCATATGATACTAGGGAGGCCGTTCATGCGAATCAGCCAGTCGGTAATGTCGACGCATTATTTAGCATTGATATACCGAATGTATGGTGTGGTGTGGGCTGTAAAAAGAGATCAAAGGGTCACGAGAAACTGCTACGTAATAATGGCTAAAGAGGCAGTGCATGTGACAATGTTAGGGGGGATTCAATGAAGAGGAGAAAAGAGCCTACTGAGGAGTTGGAGGAGGTCCTAATATGACCAGACGACCAGGAGAAGAAAATTAAGATCGACTTAAGTATAAGCGAGGAGTGAGGAGAAGTCTGATCGAGTGCTTGCAAGCATATGCAGATGTGTGCGTCTGGTCCCATGATGACATGCTAAGGATTGATCTAAGGGTGGCATGCCACAAGTTAGCAGTGAATAAAGAGGTAAGGCCAGTAAGACAGAAGAGGAGATGGTTCAACCAGAAAAAATATGACGCCATGTGGAGAGTCTACTAAAAGTAGGATTCATAAGGGAATTCAATTACCCTGAGTGGATCTCGAACGTGGTATTAGTTAAGAAGGTGAATGGCGAGTGGAGAATGTGTGTGGATTTCACGGACCTAAACAAAGCCTGCCCTAAAGACAACTTCCCACTGCCAAAAATAGACCAGTTGGTTGATTCCACAACCGAACATGGCTTACTCAGTTTCATGGATGCATTTTCTAGTTATAACCAAATTCCCATGTTTGGATTGGATGAAGAATGCATAGACTTCATCACCAATTATGGCCTATTCTGCTACAAGGTCATGTTCTTTGGCTTAAAAAATGCAGTAACAATGTATCAGAGGTTGGTGAACAAGATTTTTAAACATTTGATTGAACTTACTATAGAAGTCTATATGGACGACATGATTACCAAGTGCAGGGATGCTGACGAGCATGTTAAGCATCTGGAAGAGACTTTCACGCTCTTGAGAAAATACCAAATGAAGCTCAATCCAGAGAAATGTGCTTTTGGAGTAGGTTATAGAAAGTTTTTAGGCTTTATGGTCAGTTACAAGGGGATCGAAGCCAACACCGAGAAGATAAAAGTAGTAGTAGAAATGAAGTCCCTATGCATTCTGAAGGAGATACAGAGCCTTACGGGCAAACTAGCAACTTTGAATAGGTTCATCTTCTGGGTGACAAACAAGTGGCATGTCTTCTTTCAGGAGATAAAAAAAAGGAAGAAAGAAAAAATAGACACCAGAATGTGAGGCAGCGTTTCAACAATTAAAGGATTATCTGCTAAATGCTCCGCTGCTGTCGACGCAGTGAGTAGAAGAAGTCTTATACTTGTATTTGGCCGAATCATAATGGGCTACGAGCTAGGTCTTAATAAGAGAAGAATCAGGGGTTCATCATCCGTTGTACTACACGAACAAAACCTTACTGGAGGTAGAGACTCGATATCCGCATGAGGAGAAATGGGCATTCGCCTTGGTAATAGCTGCTCGAAAGTTGAGGCCTTATTTTCAAGCACACTCGATAGTGATATTGACAAACTAGCCAATTAGATAAATCTTGCACAAGCCCGAGACCTTTGAAAGGCTGGTAAAATGGTCGATAGAGCTCAGCGAGTTTGATATCAGTGACCAACCTCGGACAGTAATTAAAGCACAAGCTTTAACAGATTTTGTAGCTGAATGTACAGAATCGGACAGGAGTGCTGACACAGCAAGCAATAAGAGAATATGTTCTGGGGAAGGTCTGGGTTGTCATGGCAGATGGACCATGTAGGGACTAAAGAGCTGGGGATGGAGTGGTGTTACCTAGCCTTGAAGGTGTAGAGATCCAGTACACAGTGAAGCTTGTGCTCAAAGCTGCCAATAATCAGGATGAGTATGAGGCCATTATTGCAGGGTTAAAATTGGCGCTAACAGTGAAGGCAGAAGAAGTGAAGCTTCGAACATATTTCTAATTGGTAGAAAACCACCTCAATGATAGCTTACAAGCGAAAAGAGAAAAGATAGAGACTTACCTTCGCAAAGCGAGGGAACTGATTGGATAATTTTGAGCAATAGAGGTAGGATAGATATCGAGAACAGAGAATTTTTGAGTAGATATGATAGCACAGATGACTGCTGTGTCATATCCTAAGATGCCCAAATCTATTCCCGTGAAGATCAAAACCAGCTCGAGCATTGAGCAGGAAGTTAAGGTAATGACTGTAACCTCGAGTGGAATCTGGATGGACCCGATTGTTTCTTATATTGGGGAAGGGATAATGCCTGCTGATAAGAAGTAAGCAAGAAAGCTAAAGTGCTAAGTAGCAAGATACACGCGGATTGATGGGGTATTATACTGACGAGTATACACTTTGCCGCTACTATGTTGTTTGAATGCGGAAGAAGCAGACTATGTGCTCAGAGAGGTACATGAGGGGATTTTTGGAAACCATTATGGTGCCAGGTCTTTAGCTTTTAAAGTATTGAGGCAAGGGTATTTCTGCCCAGAATATATTAAGAAGCCCGAGAGAAGACCGGGAGTTGCAAGAGTTGTCAGAGCTTTACTAATTTTTTAGCTCATCCACTAGAGAGCCTTACAGTGATGAATTTGCTATGGCCATTCACTTAATGGGGAATTGACCTGATCGGACTCTTACTAAAAGGATGAGCATCCGCAACACACGCAATGGTCACGATTGATTATTTCATGAAGTGGGTTGAGGCAGAGGCTTTGAATAGGATAATAGAGAGCAAGACAACTAATTTTATCTGAAGAAATGGGATTTATAGAAATAGAATCTCCCATGCACTGATTACGGATCATGGGAAGCAGTTTGATAATAGCAAGTTCAGGGATTTCTGTGCAAATATGGGCATAGTGTTGAAATTTTGCTCGCCTTCATATCGCAGGCAAACGGGCAAGTAGAGACGGCAAACAAAATCATAAAACGACTCCTGAAAATCAGGTTGGGAGAGCAAAAGGGAGCATAGGTTGATGAGTTTCCCGGTGTATTGTGGGAAACGGTCATGGGGAAACACCGTTTGTCTTAGCATTCAGACATAAAGCTATGGTCTCAACAGAGATAGGAGTGGGTACTTACCGGATAGAGCACTTTAATGAGGAGCAAAACAACGAGCATATTTGTGGGAATCTAAACTTGTTAGAAGAGAAGATAGAGAAGTCGTTAAAGAGAATAACAGATTATCAGCAAAAGGTGGCATGCTATTACAATCAAAATGTGCACATTCATCGGTTTCAAGTCAAAGATGGCTTGAGCAAAATAAGCTCCCAAGATAAGCTAAGGGCAGAAGTCTCAAAAACTGCTCGAGGCGAGACAAAGAGCCAAGTAAAGCCAAAGTTGATACAAGCAAAATAAGCTCCTAAAACAAGCTAAGGCCAAAAGTCTCAAAGCCTGCTCGAGGCGAGACAACGAGCTAAGTAAAGCCAAAGATGCCACGAGCAAAATAAGCTAAGGCCAGAAGTCTCAAAACCTGCTTGAGGTGAGATAAAGAGCCAAACAAAGCCAAAGATAACATGAGCATAATTAACTCCCAAAATAAACTAAGGCCAGAAGTCTCAATGCCTGTTCATGGCGAGACAAAGAGAAAATAAAGCCAGAATTAACTCGAGCATGTAAAGACTCTAAAAATGGTTAAGATTAGTAATCTAAAAGCCACATATTCATGACAATATGAGAAGCCAAAGTTGGTAGGGGTTAGTTCGATCAGATCATGTCTTTAGAAGTAGGCAAGACAGATAGAACAAGTTAAAGTCTAAGAGTTTATTTAAAGCAGGTCAAAAATTGAAACTTGCTAAAAGCTTGTTTGAGTTCAAAAGAATATATAATAAACTAAAAGTCGTAAGGGAAAGCGAAAGTGGAAATTTTTCTCCTTTCTTTTTATTCAAGGCAATAAAAGTCAGAATTTACAATGCCGAAGTAAAAATTAGAATTGAAACTAAGGAGTTTAGGAAGATTGGTTAGCTACTCGGTCTGTAATTTTGGTAGAAGGAGCAACTTGAGGATCCTTATTGACAGAGGAACAACCTCTTCAGGTCTCATAGCAGCAGCTTCCATATTTGAAGTCTGATCTCTCGGCTACTAACTCATAGCATCCTGCTCGCTCATGTAGGCATCAACACCAGCCTCGAGTTTATTCATATCCAGCTCGGGGTATTCTTTGCCTAGGACAGACATGATGCACTCATAGAAGAACGTCAGCCCGTTGTTGTACTCATCAGCAAGTTGCTTACCCATAGAGTCCAGCTTACCTTAGAGTTGTGAAGTTTCAGCTTCTATAGTCATTTTAAAGGAAAATCTTTGAATGTCAAGATCTTTACTAGCATTCAAAAGCTCGTCTCTGACTATGGATAACTCCTTCTCGAGTTGGAATGCCTTAGAGTCAGCCATGGCAGCCTTCTCCTCAAATATAGAGATATCAGTTCGAAGCCTTGCTGGTTCTTCCTTCTCTTGCTTTAGATCTTTCTTCAAGCTCTAGTTTTCAGCTTTAAGTGTCCTCTCGTAACTAAGGATTCTTGACTTGAAAGCGGTGGAGGTAGCAGCAACTCGGGATACGGAAAGTTAGAAGGAGTTGGCTAGATCATTAAGATTGAAGGTTTCCAACTCAGTGACAAAGTCTTCCTGCATATGCGTCGTAAACTCTTTGACATAAGGTTCAGCAAAATCAGCTGGCTCTCTTGGACGCGTTGACTAGGACCTGGTAGGGACAATAGAGCAGAGTCCTTTGAAGGAGCTTCATTGAACACTTTTTCAATCGGGCGAGGATGCTGTTCATTTTTTCTTCCTCGAATGCTAAACCGAACTCGACCAGATTATGGTGTGTCAGTAATTCTTTGCATGAGCAAGCGTTGTCTAGAGCAGTATCCACGTACAGCTTTAGTTCCTCCCGGATCTTATACGACATACTCTAAGACACTGCAAAAATCAGAAAACAATAATAAGAAGGGATTGGTGATTGGTTTTTTATCCTTTGAAGTAGATGTAAAATAGTACCAGCCCCTATCATTTGGACTGCTTTTAGTTGATACATATTTTTTTCATCCACCATGGGTTCGCCCATGTTACACCAATTCTATAAAATGAACAAGGCAGACAAACCCTCCACCTGTTAGGATTTAATTGCCCTAGTGCTAGATGAATTTGGGAGAGAATTCAGACAAAATAAGGTTGTAAAGGTCACTTAACACCCTACTTAAAGCACTCCAGGTATAAGGTGACATATCCTTGAGAAGGGTGGTTGGTTGTGCTGTTTTTGCTGGGGAGACGAAGGTCAACGCTAGAAGGAATGCAGTAAGTCTTCTTAAGTCTATCTAAATCATGTTAAGAGGTCTCACACCTCATGTGGTTAATGGCAAACGATTCAGCCTCTAACTTATGAACAACCTTTTACCTTTTACTAGCCAAGATTTCTTAGGGACGTGGTCCCTACAACGTCACTGGCAACAATAGTAGTTTCATCGGGACTAGGGTTCCTTACCACAATTTCTTTGTCAGTTTGAGAATCACTAAAATAAGAGGATTCCTCATGAGGCACTCTTCTTGGTTTTTGAGTGGTAGACATTTCCCTACAAACTAATGGTTTCCCCACAATACACTTCTGTCAGATCTCAGGAGTTTGAACCACAACAACAGAGAATCTCACAACAAAAAATAACAAAGAACAAGAGGAAGAAGACGAGGGATTTATACTTGAGAATGGTTCGGTGGGCTTCAATAACAAAAACTGCAACTGAAAAAGAGATTTCTTATAGACAGTGAGAGTTTAACTTTGAGCAATGTAAAGAGGCAAAGAAATAAGAAAGAGACAAACTTAGGGATTTATAGAAGAGGCAAAAGAGTCACCCTAACAGACAACACGTTATACAAGGGAACGCGATTGTTCAGGGAGCCGTCTCCTTAAATTCGAACGAGTAGCCTAGAGCAACCTACGTCATTCACATTAAATATGAAGTGACTGAAAAGGGCAGAACATGTAGGGGCAGGATACATAAAGAAAAAAAGGGGATGCCTCAGGCCCGCTCGAATAGATAATTTCTAGTCTCAGCACGTTTCATTCTCGAACTAGAAACTGGGGGACTAGTGTTTAGGAAATAAAAAGCACGCCTGCTCAAGGTTGCGCTAGCCAAAACAGAAGTACTGGTCGCTAGTATAACGGTACTTCAGCTTGATCTCAGGTTAGCTGATACCATGTGCTCGTGGGCTGCTTGTGCTAGGCTAAGAAGAGAAGGAATGTCCGCGGCAGCCAAGCAAGCTTCACTTATGTTATAGGCAACACTCAGAGCAGGTATAAACCAGTCGTCGAGCAAAACCAAAGCGTGGCAATCTAAGCCTATAGTGTGAGACAATTGAACAGCTCTCTCCAAGAACAGGGGAATAACTCCAACGTACAATCTATTCTCATTATGAAGACCGAATAACTATTCCAAAACAGACGTGTGCGTGAGAAGTAAAGGATGTGCATTACGAGAATGATGGCGAGAATCGAAAAACCCAAATAAATACATCAGAAAATAGGGAGAAAGTGGTTGGATTCTTTTTGAAAGAAAAAGAAAAGAGAAGATTTAGTGTTTTTCCTGTATTTTTTCATATTTTCGTTAGAAAGAGTTTTCTAAAATTTAGCCCAATTACTGACTTGAACGTCAGAATTTTTTTGCCAGAAAAACATCCGGTGAGCTCTGACATTTTTTCTATGAACGTAGGGAACTAGAAGCCAACATTTCAGTGAATAGAGAAAGTTAAAAGTTAGTTGCAGAACCTGCTCGAGGAAGGAACGACTAGAAATTTACATCAACAATATGTGACCATTGTTTAAATTAAAAGGGTCTTTCTACGTGTATATTTGTGTAATCTTGAGGGTTTTCGTGTTATTTCCATATCGTGGAATATTCATAATTTTCATTTTCCATTTTACTACTTGTATTTGATTTTCTTTATAATAATACTCTGTTATTCTTTGAGATCAAAACTTTTATTATTAAACAAATACAAGTTTTATTAAAACATGGAACTCATTTTATACGATAGGATTAAGTAGTAAAACCCAAAAATTATAAGAAAATTTTTCATGGTTATGTTGCTCAAAGCTTCCTTCCGGGGTATAAAATATCCTGTGCCTTTCGAATTGAGAAAAAGATCTCCACTTCAATATGGAGTGAATTTTGCGTACGAAGGAAGTGGTGCGTTCAACACATTGGTTAGGGAGCCAAACATGACCACCCAAATTGATTTTTTTGAACATCTACTTGAAGGAAAATTATATACAAAAGAAGACCTTGAATCATCAATTGCACTGGTATCACTTGCATGCAATGACTATGGTACTTATTTGTTCACAAATGGCAGCCTCAAGGTCGGAAATTACAATTGAGCAATTCATTTTTAAGATTTTGATTATGCTAATGTTAATAGTTATATATAGTGGGCCTGATCTTGATAACCATTCTCGATCACTCACTCCAGGATTTGAAAAGAACATAGAGCTTGGGAGTAAGAAAAATAGCTGTGACAGGATTGGAGCCAGTGGGTTATTTGCCTGCATTAACAGCCCCCAGTTCCTATCATAGTTGCATTAAATCTTGGAACACGCCGGTTGAATTTCATAACTGGATTCTGAAGCAAGCAATGACAAAATTGAACAAAGAGACGAATGAAAAATCTGCTTTCTTAATCTTGAATCTCAGTAAATCATTCCGGTCTGCATTGAAGAAAAAGCATCCTAAAGGTGATTAAACCAGTTAATCTGCACTTTGTAAATTACAGACGCCTACACCTGATCATAAATATTTTATATATGCATATGTATCTGTGTGCACGAGACCAATAAAACTAATACTGAATGCCGTATACATAAATGTTGATGTTTGGAATTTTTGTTAAATTCTATTGGAATTGCAGGAAATTTGAAATTCAAGGATCCATTGAAGCCATGCTGCGTTGAATTGTCGAGTGAATATTTGTGTGGAACTGTAGACAAAAAGGGAATGAAAAAGTACTCGGTTTGATCGGATCCTGACTTATCCTTCTTTTGGGACAACGTACATCCTTCACAGAGTGGTTGGCATGCAGTTTATTTATCGCTAAAATCTTCGTTTCACAGAGTATACAAGTGATTTTATGGTAATTTTACGATGGTTTTGTAACTCGCTTATAAGTTTATGAAAATTTTAAACTGAGTATAGGGGAGTTGAGATAAAGCACGAAATATTTCAAAGAAATATGTTACTATAAGGGTGTGTTTATTTTCTAAATTGAGGAATTAAAATTTGAAATCGGAATTATTAATAACATTTACTTTACAAAATAAAAGTAAGAATTAGAATCGTCCGAAGCCCACAAATTTGAGATCATTCCTATAGATTTCATTCTCGAGGGGTTGGGAATCAAATTTTAATTCCCATAGCTACCCATTATTCCCCTAGTAAATTTTCATAATCCTTAAATTGTCTTCAATCAAGTTATGTCATTTTTGCATTTTCGTCTCTACAAAATTTATGACAATACCTAAATGTTTTGTATTATTTATAAATAGGTCCTTTATTATTATTATTATTATTAATTTTATTTTTTAATTATTATTATTACTGTCATTAATATTAATATTATTATTATTTATTAGTTATTTTATTTTTGTCAATAATGTTGTCGCCGTTCTCACCATCATCATCGTTGTTATTATTATTAATAAAATATATTAAAATTATTATTAATTATTGTTATTAATATCATCATTATTGAAATATTTAATTTTATTTTTTAATTGTTATTATTAATGTCATTAATATTAATATTATTAAAAATTTTTTAATTTTATTGTTTTAATCAATATTAATGTCATTGTTATTATTATTTTTATTCATATTATTGTCATCATTATAACATATACAAATAATACTAGGGATAACAGTTAAGAAAAAATATTTTAGTAACTTGTAAAGGTCTATTACAATTCTAAAAAAAGAAATAAACATATTAATAAGAACGTAGTTTATTCTAATTCCTGTTCCTACAAATCAAGTAAATCATTTATTCTGATTCCAATTTCTTATACTAATTCCAACTCATTCCAATTTAATAAATGCACTATAAAATTATATATATAGTACTACATAAGTTTGCTCAAGTTGTTTTAAGTAATTTTCTTTAGTTGACTACTTCGAGGTTGAGTCTTAAGAGAGATAGATGCTAAAAGCTATTATTATCTATAATTTTCTTTATTTATTTTTTATTTTTAAAATATTATGTTGCTGTCTAAAATAGAAGCTAGGCGAAATTCAAAGTTATGTGTATTTTTTAATGGACCCAAGCCGCTGTCAGGGAAGCACTTAAGAGTTAAGACCAAAGTTATATGAGTACTGATATTTCCACCTAGTCAAGCCCACAGTCAAACCCCAAAATAGGTTTCTTTACTGTATTTTCTAAACTTTCTAAGAAATTGAAAAAAGTTTAATTAACTTGAGCGACTTAAACTTCTAAACTTCTCCTATTATCCCCTTAACTATTTGAATTTGGATTTCAATAATTGAGATTCCTCTATGCATTACTATGTGTTTATTTTTAAGATAATCTAATACTTTACTAACTCACGTATGCTATGTTAAGAATAGCGGAATTTAAATAATGCCGAGGATGAACTATTTATAATACTTCTAATTATAGTTTCTTTTACATTAATCATTCTAGATTGGTGTTTCCTAATCTTATGTTATACTTATATCCTTGTTTAAATGCTATTTCTATTCTTCTATTAGCAATAATTCTAAGTTTAATATTACAGTCTAGATGACTTCCTATTACAACTAGTCTTCCTAAATTATCCTCTTGTTTAATGTATTCACTAAATGCTTGTATAGAACAATGTTGTAAAGTAAATGAAGCATAATTATCTAAAGGCATACAAGTTAAATTTTTTTATTTAAAAATTTATAACCAATTGTTCTTCTCTTCTAGGTACTCCTCAATTCTTTTATAAACTTCTTTCAAATTAGTTTGGTAACAAACTATTTGGTCACAAATACTAACCAAAATTAGTATCTTCTTTAAAAATTTCTAAAAATTATTTTCCAAAAGTTTAGAATATAAAATCAAACTTTTGAATTAAAACAAAAGTTTCTTTTTTTTAAAAAAAAACCCTTCTTTCTTTTAGAGGTATGGAAATCCCAACACAAAACTCTCTTTTTTCCTAAAACGCCTAATCTTTGGCTAAAACGATACCTTAGAGTAAAACTAGACTCTTAAAAGTCCTTATTCAAGGATTTGAAGTTTTGTAAAATCCTAAATATTTCTCTGGAGTCTGATTTTATTTCTTGACAAATAGAAAACTTTTGTTATGAGCTAATAAATAAATACTTGATTCATAATAAAATATTTGTAACATATAAATTTTTCATTTATAAACACATAAAAATTTATAAAAGACTCGATTTCTCTGTTAGAGAAGAACTAAGTAACTTAGCTACAATACATGCTAAATAAATTACTTACTTGTATTAACTTCTAAAAATATAATGGGAAATTAAAAAAGAGCCTTAGAGCTTTTACAAAGTGTGTTTTTGATAAATTTTCCTAATCTATTTTCGATCTGCCTTAACAAAAGAAAACTTTATCTATTTATATCCTTATCTTCTTATTTCCACGTGTGTGGACTAAATTGAAAGTGTTTGGCATATTCTTTAGATAAAAATGTTTTCTTTATCTTCATGTGGAAAAAGTGATTGTTGACAGAATAATCATTACAACTTTTCCTTTTTAAAAGTTTTTATTTTTTTAAAAAAGCTAGTAAGTGAAGAGTGATTAACTGGAGAGTGGACCACTACTGCGTCATGGTGTTAACATGTTGTCAAGGTTGTGGGCTTCAACATCATCCAGATTATTATAGTAGTCTCCACCTTTGTCTTTTTCTTCACTTGTTTTATTTCTCATTCAAGCTTTGGAAGCTTTGAGATCATTTAAGTATTCTCTTCGGTAGAACTCTACTAGTTGATCATTTGTGGTTTTGAGATAAAAGAGAATTCTAGTATATTTAGGGGAGAATATATTTTCTGATTAAAGTCTTCTGCAATCAATTTTAGATATTTGAAGAATTCTTTATTGTCAAACTCCCTAGCAATTTTTTTTGCTTCTCTAACATCTGATTTGTTTTGTTAAAGAATTATTAGTGCAAATCCAAAAAATGCCTATCCTTGCAGATTATCAAGTTCTCTAATGGTGTTAGATCCCTTCAGAAAAAATGGAATGTTGTGCCTGAAAATCATAGTACACATCTTTCTTTAACCGCCATTTTGGTGCTTTGATGTGATATAAGCCACCCATGAATTTTTTTCCCATTGCCATTAAGTTTAGCATTGTTGATGCTAACTTTCTTCCAAAAGCATCTATGTGATCTAGATCTCGAATAAAAACTTGATAATGAAAACCAAAATCTAATAATAATTATGGAGTTAATATTAGTTGTTTATCCCTAAACTTCAGTTCAATTGGGTTGTATAATCCCAGATCAATGCTGGCTTTTGCAATACTATAGGTGATGTGGTACTTACAGTCTACATATTCCAGTGGCACTTCTTGACATAATGGATCTGTCTTAGGGCAAGCTTTGTGAATGTGCCGTAATAGTTTTCCCATGTAATGAGAAATTCAGGTGTTTAATGAGCAAACTCTAGGGTTTTATAACTATATTTAGCATAATCTTAGAGAAAACTCTAAATAAAATCTATTTTATCATTTTGTAATTTGGTAATATATTCTTTAATGATAAGTTTTTGGGGGTAGCTTTGAAAGTTCAATATGCATAAAGAAAATAGTTTTGCTTTCTCTTATTTAAGTGTTTTGCACTCGACATTTGCTTTAATTGGTATGGTTAAAGGTTTTTTTGTCTTAAGCTTATCCTTTAGAGAATATCTTTTTTTATAAAGATCTTTACACCTGTCATTTAATCTTTTTGAAATTTTTGATAATTATTTCACAATTATTACAAAAAGACAAAATGTTAATGAAAGATGAAGCGACTCCACTACTTTGTGTATTTTGAACACTTGGTAATTAGTGACGAAGAAAAGATGGCATACTGCTACTACTAGCCATACTTCTTGCTAATGGATTTATGAAAAAATTCAGACCTATCTACTGGTTTGTAGCATTTAGAGCTGGTTTGAAATCATAAAATCCTTCTTATTTAGGCATGTAAAAATTTTGAATTTGAGGAAAAACTTCAGGCAAAGTATGGTAGATACCTGGTGTAAAACCTTTAGAAACAAAATAAAAATTGAAATTTTTGCTTTGAATTTTTTAAAAATAAAATGCTAATGCATATAAAAGTGCTAATATCTTTCTACGATCACCCTTTGTATTTCAGATGTTGTCTAAAAAGCATCGTTGTTTATCTATCTGACTACCTAGGCAAGGGTTGAAATTCAAATGAGTTCTTTTTAAGAATATCGGTAGACAAATTTGACTGAAGGTCATTCTATTGTCTTCCAATTGCAAAATCATAAAGTATTTTAGAATAAATTTCTCTACTTAAATAATCAGTTCATCCATTATCTACACCTTTGAAGTTTTTGAATTATACTTTGTAATCATTACTTGCTATGGTATTTGCAAAATTTAACAATTTTTTTACTAATTTTTTTTCATTAGTCTTATTGTAAAATCTAACTATTGCTTCACAATTTATCCTTATTATGAAAGGTTGATTGAGAAACAATCTTAAAACTATTTAAAGCATTAATTATTCCGAAGATTTTATAATCTGGGTTGATTAAATTATTTTCATATTCTTTGTAGAATCCTGATGAGTATCTACAAATTTTCTCAATATTCTTACTATTATATTTACTTGGCTTAGAGAGTAATCCTGCTCCCCATCCATGTTCATTAGCATATATTTCTATAACCTTATACTCATTTTCTAATAGTGAAGTTAATTATGGTAATCTTTTACAAATTGTTTTTATTCTTCAAACTAATTCTATATATGATGAATTAAATAATTTTTGTCCTCTTGGTTTGGTTTTTCTATATAAAGGTCTTACAAGCTTACTAAGATATTTTATATACATCGTAGCATAATTCAACATTCCTAAAAAGGCTTGTAACTTCTTATTATTTTCTATTTTATCTGAAAATTTTAATAGCTTTTTAACTATGTGTTCCTATAATTTTATCTTTCCTTTACCAATTTTCATTCCTAAAAGTTCTATGTACTATTTTTAAAGTTCCATTTTCTTCTTATTAATTATCAATCCATTATTAACAAGTTCATTAAAAACTAAATGACCATAATGTTCTTCTAAATTTTGACTAAAAACTAATATATCATCAATATATACTAAAACAAAATTGTTATACTTTCGAAATATTAGATCCATCTTACGTTGAAAGATGGAATGAGCATTTTTTAACCCAAGTAACATAACAATCCATTAAAAATGTCTTTCAAGGCAGCGGAAGGCAGTCAATAGAATAGAATCATCATATATTTTTATTTGCCAAAATCCTGATTTATAATCAAACTTACTAAATATTGTCGCATTTTGGATACAATTAATTAATTGATCTTCATCGAGAATTTTATACTAATGTTCACATGTATTACCATTTAAGCGCTTATAGTTTATGACCATTTGCCTTTTTCCTCTTTTAATTTTTGCATGATTTCAAACCATAAATGTGGTACTTCTAGGTCTACTATTACTATGTCTAATTACACCTAATTTTAATAATTGTGCTATTTGAATGCTAAATTCATCCATGTCTTGTGGATTATAGTCTCCTTTAGCTATTTTAATGGTACAATCTACATTTTGTTTTATATCTTAACGGGCTTTAATTTATTCCTATTCTAATATTTGATTAGGACTTCTCCTAAAATGTGTGTGGTTTCTACTAATCTAATTATCTACTCTAAGTCCTATTTTTTCATATTTTTTAAATTTAGGCCTTCTGTATATCTATATTTTTCAATATAAAGTTAAGATCACAAAATTCTTCAAAATCTATATCTCCAAATTTTATATTTTTAATGGTATATGGTCTTTCTAAATCTTTTACGAAACTATATATGTTATCTTCATTAGTTTCTACTGCTGGATTTTCTATGTCTAAGTTATATGAATAATCAAAGCCTAATTCACGCGAAAAATCGAAACAACTACCGTTAGTTCTAAAATCAAAACCACAATTGAAACTATCTAAACTACTACTGGTTCCACCATGCTTCTGAATGCAACTTTGATTAAATATGTTGACATTTCATATGACGAGAAAGACAGAAACCTGTTGGGGTGACAACTATTTTTTTAAAGAATGTAATATAATTACTATTAATTAACATACTACCTTTACTATTACGTATAAAATTTAATCATAAGATAAATTTAAACTCGTGATTTATTAGACTAACCAATACTTGTGGTAAGGGGTAATATTCATCAAATTCATTTTCTACTGTGTAAAACTAATTTGAGCATCTCTAACACACTTATCATATTTTAATCTAGTTCCATCCATTTGTTCAGCAAATGCTGGTTGTGACAATGTTTACAAACACTCTGTTGCTACAAGATAAGTATCTATGAGACTTACTACTTCCTGTATCTATTATAGTTATTGTATCTATGGTGCTACCAATACTACCATTTTTAAATTTAATCTTACTATAATATTAAGTAGGGTTGCAGGTACAAAGGGCAAAGATTGACCAAAAGGTTTTTTTGGTCTATATGTTGGAGAATTTGAAGGATTAAACACAAAGCTTATTAGACAAAGTTCAAGAACATTACAAGAACAATTCACACACTCTTACAAATTCCTCTCAAGAGCTTTGTTATGCTTCTTATTCTTTCTTGCTCTTAGACTTATATCTTACAACACAATAGCATAGGTATTTATAGTGAATACAACACAAACATAATCATAACAATACACATCACCTAGCACATTCCACTAACCTTTCATCATAACACCAAACATATTCCACTCACCTAACATGTTCTAAAAGAATCATTTAATGGCATCAAATGTGTAAAGCTAGCCTCCACTCAACATTGTAAACTCATGATGATGAAGCATGATGATGGAGCATGATAATGGAGGGCCATGTACAACTCAACACCTTATTATTTTGTAAACAAGTTTATTATTTTTTTTCAACACTCCCCCTTAAACTTGTTTCTGTGACCCGTCTTCTTGCTCGAGGAGTTTAGTGAAATTATCACCAACTTGTTCTTTGGCTTTATTATTCTTATTTTGATTGAACAATGCCCTGTAAGAATATGCATTTAATCTTCTTTTTCGTACTTGTACTTGTTCTCCATCACTTTCGCCGTTAATTTCTTTGATTTCCACAACCAATTGTTTCATAACACCCAATGAATTTCTCAATATGATAAAATCTTCTTGTTTCAATGGCTTAGTAAATATATCAGCTGCTTGATCTTGAGATTTGACATACTTTATTTGTACATCCTTTCTTTCAATACACTCCCTTATGAAATGGTAGCGAGTGTCAATATGCTTACTTTGATCATGGAAGACTGGATTCTTTGATAGGGCAATTGCAGACTTGTTGTCAACAAAGATCTCAGTTGGATCTATTTGGAACAAACCCAACTCCTTCAACAAATTTCTTAGCCAAATTGCATGGCAAACACCGAAGTAGCAGCTTACATACTCGACTTCACGGTGGAAAGTGTGACAATTGGTTGCTTCTTTGACATCCACGTGAAAGCAGTGTTTCCCATGAAGAATACAAATCTAGATGTACTCTTTCGATCATCTAAATCTCCACTCCAATCGCTATCGCTATATCCAACAAGCTTGTAATCATCAGAGAATGAGTATAATAAGCCAAAATCAATTGTACCTTTTATATAGCGAATGATTCTTTTTGCAGCTTTAAAATGAGTGATTGTTGGATTCTCCATATAGCGATTAATGAGCCCAACAGCATAGAGAATGTCTGGCCTCGTACATGTCAAGTAACGCAAACTTCCAACAAGGCTCTTGAAAAAAGTTGGATCAACTCTTTCTTCTTCGTCATGTTTGAACAATTTGACTCCGCATTCCATTGGCGTACTTACGGGCTTGCAATCATGCATCTTGAACTTCTTGAGTATTTCCCTTGCATAGCATTCTTGGGAAATGAATATGCCTTCTTCCTTTTGCTTGACTTCAATGCCCAAGTAGTATGCCATTAGTCCAATGTCAGTCATCTCGAACTCTTTCACCATCACTCTCATAAACTCTTCAAATAAGTTTGGATTGCTTCCAGTGAAAATGAGATCATCCACGTACAGGCATACAATCAAGATGTCTCCATCTTTGACTTTGACGTAGAGAGCATGTTCATGTGGGCATTTGGTGAAGCCATTCTCTTTGAAATATTTGTTGATTCTGCTATTCCATGCCCTTGGTGCTTGCTTTAATCCATAAAGTGCCTTCTTCAATCTCAGAACTTTGTCTTCATATCCTTCCGCCATATAGCCTAATGGTTGTTTGATGTAGACTTCTTCTTTGAGAAATCCATTTAAGAAAGCAGACTTTACATCCACTTGATGAATCTTCCACTGTTTTTGGGCTGCTAAAGAAATGATTAGTCTTATAGTTTCCATTCGGGCTACAGGAGCAAATACCTCATCATAGTCGATGCCAGATTTTTGACTATAGCCTTTTACAACTAACCTCGCCTTGTGCCTTTCAATCTCACCCTTGACATTTCTCTTCGTCTTGTAAACCCATTTGACACCGATGGCTTTGTGACCTTTGGGAAATGTAGTAAGTTCCCAAGTGTCATTCTTCACTATGGCTTTGATTTCTTCATCCATTGCGATTCTCCATTTTTCATCTTGTATAGCTTCTTCGAAGTAAACTGGCTCACAATCAGCAAAGAGGCAAAATAGAGTGAGATTATCATGTCTCTCAGTTACCTCATAGAGATCTTGAAGACTACTCGTGCGTTCTTCAGTTCTTTCATTTAAGAAAGATGATGGTGAATCTCCATGTGTGGTTGATGCTGGTGAGATAGGTAGACTAACCGACACTTGTTGTTCTTCTACTACTTGCTCCTTCATTGTTTGTTCATTTTCTTCAAAAGGAAAAAAATTGAAGTCATCCACATGAGAGCCAAAATCCCATTCTCCTTCTTCCTCAAAGATTACATCTCGGCTAATCACGATCTTTCCGTTGTCTGGATTGTACAACTTGTATCCTTTAGAATTGATGTCATAGCCGAGTGAAGATGAACTTCTCACTTTTATCATCCGACTTGGCTCTTCTCTCGTCTGGTACATGTACATGGGCAATGCTTCTAAAACTCTCGGATGGGTTATGCCGAGCTTTCTTCCACTCCATGCTTCTTACGGTTGTCTTGCCCACACACTTCTTGTTGGAGATCGGTTGGATAAATAGATTGCACAAGCAACAGCTTCAGCCCAAAATTCTTTGGGTAGTCTTTTGCTCTTGAGCATACTTCCGCCATGTCGAGGATAGTTACGTTCTTTCTTTCTGCAACACCATTTTGTTGGGGATCTTGGAACTGCCAAAGGGCGTCGTATTCCATTTTCGTCACAAAACTTCATAAATTCTTTGAAGTGAACTCTCCACCTCGATCGGATCTCATGGCCTTGATTTGGTGTCCACTTTCTTTCTCCACTGCAGCTTTGAACTTCTTGAAAACTTCAAAACTTCGATTTCGCTTTAAAAATGCACCCAAGTTTTTCTTGAAAAATCATCTATGAAAAGAAGGAAGTAGTTACTTTTACCAAGAGAGGTTGGCTTGAATGGACCACACACATCAGTATGAATAAGCTCGAGTGGCTTCCGAGCTCTTGAGTTTGACTCCTTTGGAAAACTCTTTCTAAATTGCTTGCCAAGTAAACATCCTTCACAAACTTGATTGGGATGATTGATTGAAGGTAGACCTTTCACCATGTTCTTTCTTGATAGTAGCTCTAGTCCACCAAAGTTGAGATGTCCATATCGAAGATGCCAAATCCAGGTTGGATCTTTATGACAAGCCTTGAGACACTTTGCAACATCATTCGAATATTTAAAGGAAACATTCTATTCTTCGACATTTTCACTTTTGTAATTAGGTTTCCTTTGTCATCTCTTAAAAAAAGACTATAATCTTTAAGATGAATATCATAGCCTTTTTCTAAAAGTTGACCTAAACTTAGAATGTTGCTTTTCATATTAGGCACATAGTAAACATTTGAAATTAGTTGTTGGCTACCATCTTTTATGCGAAAAGGATGTTACATTTTCCCTTCATCTGGTACTTTTGAATCATCTCCAAAAGCGACGTTACCATTTCATCGATTCATTCATCTCCACAAACATGCTTCGCTTCCGCTCATGTGATTGCTAGCACTTGTGTCAAGATACCAAGTATTTTTTTGACCTCCATTGTTGTCATTACGTGCTAGTAAAAGTGTGCCATCTCCATCATTCTTCTCTTCAACATAATTCACTTTCTCATCTACTATGTTGCTTGGAATTCGCATTACGAACCATAATGCCCAAATTTTTGATAATTATAGCATCTGCATTTGAGATTTTTCATACCTCGATCGTGGATTGTTTCTTCCTCGCCCTCTGTTTGAGCTTTCTCCTCTTTCATTATTGAAGGAGTTTTGTTGTTGAAATTCCAGCCTCGTCCATGACCGCGACCTCTACCGTCCTCGGCCTCTTCCTCCGGACATAGTGCCTTCTATCGTTCTTGAAGCTTTCTTCTCTTTTCTTTGGATTGATTTCCATCTTGAAGAGTTGTTCTTCGATCCCTTGCTTCTTCTTCGCTTTTCTTCATAAGCTTGCAACCTTCCTTGAAGTTGCTCGATCGTCATAGTCTCCAAATCTTTAGTCTCCTCTATTGTTACTACAATGAGGTCAAACTTGGAATCTACTTGATCAAGTATTTTCTCAATAATCCTTAGCTCTCTCAACTCTTCACCATTTCTTTTAATTCATTAGCAGATCCACAACTCTAGTAAAGTAATCAAAAATTAATTTTGATACTTTCATGTGTAAGGACTCAAATTCACCTCTTAGTGTTTGAAGACGGACTTTCTTAACTTGCTCCGCTCCTTTGTAAGAGGTTTCTAACTTCTCCCACGCTTCCTTTGAGGATGTTGCGCCAACGATCTTTTCAAAAGCATCTTCATCTAATGATTGAAAGATGAGATACTTTGCTTTGTTCTCTTTCTTCTTTAAGTCTTTCAAATTCTCCTTTTGTGCCGCAGTTAAAGTACCTTCATTTTCTGGTACTATAAAACCCTTTTCCACGACATCCCACACATCGTGTGCACCCAATAGAGCCTTCATTTTGATGCTCCAATTGTCAAATTTGCTCCCTTTCAATTGTGGAACTTGAAATGACATCATACCACCATTTGCCATATCTCACAAATCGAGTGAGAATTTGGAGATTCTGAATGCACGAATGAATCTGGAACGTCGAAAAACCTTTGGGAGGTCTCAGGTCAACTTTGGTCAACTCGGTGAGTCAACTTAGTTTCTGGACAGCAAACTTCTGATGGCTATTCCAGGCTCGTCCGAACTCCGATTAGGCTGATCTTGCGGCGTTGCGTTCGTTTCATCGAGAGCTTTGATTTGATATGCTACACGACTATTTTATCCTCCAAACCTTGCTCTGATACCACTTTGTTGGAGAATTTGAAGGATTAAACACAAAGCTTATTAGAGAAAGCTCAAGAACATTACAAGAACAATTCACACACTCTTACAAATTCCTCTCAAGAGCTTTGTTATGCTTCTTATTCTTTCTTGCTCTTAGACTTATATCTTACAACACAATAGCATAGGTATTTATAGTGAATACAACACAAACATAATCATAACAATACACATCACCTAGCACATTCCACTAACCTTTCATCATAACACCAAATATATTCCACTCACCTAACATGCTCTAAAGGAATCCTTTAATGGCATCAAATGTGTAAAGCTAGCCTCCACTCAACATTGTAGACCCATGATGATGAAGCATGATGATGGAGCATGATAATGGAGGACCATGTACAACTCAACACCTTATTATTTTGTAAACAAGTTTATTATTTTTTTTCAACACTATCAACTAATGTCTTAAGAGTGTTGTTCTAGACATTCATTTTTTTACCTCAATTAGTTTTTGTCTATTTTGATTTTGTTCTAGTCTAAATATTTTTTGTATAAATTCAAATTCATGTTTTTCTAATTGAAATTCTAAACTTTTTATTTTTAAATTTTGGGTTTCTATAGTTTGCTTAGACTCTGATGTTCTACTGGCTGACTTTTATATGTTTTAATTAAACAGAATTTACAAACTTCTATATTGTAATTTTTACATTTATATCTAAGTTATATACTAAGAAAAAGTTTACATATATGACATTTAATATTATTTGATACCTGTCTATGTATAAATTCATGTTGACATTCTTTTTTTTCATCTAATTGTTCCAAGTCTAGTAATTCTAGATCTATATTCATAGAACTATAATCTTCACCATCTGAATTAATAGATTCTACAATATTTGATTCTAAATTTAAATCCTCTAAATTTAAGTCTTCTATATTTAAAGTTTCATAATCACTTATTATACTATAGGCTTTACTATTATCACAATTTATACTAACTACATCATCTTCTAAGTCATGTATTAAATTGACACATTCTTTGAAATAGTTATTTCTTTTGTTAGGACAAGCATTTGCGAGATGTTTTGGATCTCCACAGATGAAACAAGTGTATTTACTCTTGATAGGCTTTTTAACATATTTAATACTCTTTTTCATTTTCTTATATGTTTGACTTTTTCTAAGAATTTTTTTTTATTATTATATTTATATGGCTTAAAATATTTTTTATACTATTTCTTTCTATATCTTTGGCCTTTATACCATTGTGGATTATAAATAACCTTTTTACAAAAATCATAAGACTACTTTTTGAATGTTTTCTAAATATTATCTTGTATACATTTATCTCTAACACAGCTGTAAGTAAATACTATTCTTGGTTCTATTCCTAAACCTTTAAAGTTTTTAGCCTTCCAATAATTTTCTATCTCTCTTCTTAAAATTCCTGGTAATTTTTCAAAGTATTTATTTCCTAGTTCTTCATCAAATGACTTACTGTTTTGCTAGCAATTGATGCATAGTCATTACTAAATTCTCTAAGATACTTCAAACTTGAAAATTAGAGTTGTTCAAGGTCTGCTAATGCTATATCCTGTATAGTAGTCTTTTCTCTAGCTAGATCTAATCCTATCAATATATCTTTAATAACACTGGTAAAGTTATATGTGTAATTTCCTAATGCTTTAGTTCCTAAAACACTTTCTTCAAAATCTCTTTTATAAGTATTATACCAATTTCCTATTGTTTCTCCTAATAATGTTTCTAAGAATTCCCATATGTTCTCATTATGAGTTCGGTTTTGCCAAGGTCTAATCAAATTAGTTTCCCATCTATCTATGACTTCTGGCCATGGTTGTGGATCCTATGCTGTTAAATTTAATATGCTACCTGATTGACTTATTGTTGGCAATGTTCTAATTTCATCTACAAATTGTCTTTTACCATAGGTTTTATAGTCCTTATTACCTCCTTTATATTGTCCTTTGCTTATAGATATCTTCCTCTTAAATTATATGTTGTATCTCTTGGTGCTAACTGACTAAAATTTATTCTACCATGTTTGGGTGGATTAGTAACATTACCACTGGCTTCGTCCATTATTTCATCCGTTTTGATGGATTCTTGTGTTTTGAATATCATATTAGCTTCTACTTTACTTTATATTACATCATCTATATATTGATTATTATATTCTTTTTCTAAAACTTCTATTGCCTAGTCATGATTCATTTCTAACATAAGTTCATCGTATCTAGAATCAAGAATTTTGTACATATTCTTCCATATGAACTGTTCTTCTATAGCCATTAAAGTTTTTTCTATTTCTTCTGGATCACTATCTTGATTGTTGGTTGTGCCAACCTGATAATTATAATTTCCAATCTTTAATCTATTGAAACATCCATATTATGAACACATTACATTATCTTATGGTACTAAAATTTATTTTTCTACAAAACTATCTAATTTCCAGTCTTATCTTGCATTGGTTTCTTCTGAGAGACTTTTTGCTCGGATAACTTTAATCCCTTTAAGGCTCGTTTGGTATATCGGATTGGATTGGATTTGATTGGATAAGATGTGATTAGATTGGATAGCTCTAGATTATATATAATGTTATGTTGTGTTTGGTGCAATATTAGATTGATCTATAAATAATCATGTCTTATATTATAATAATACAATTTACAAGTTATTATTATTATTTTTATAAACTAAAATTTTGTATTATTAATTACACAAATCAACCTCAATAATATTAATGAAATATAAATCATAATTTAAATAATTTTTATTTTTTAAATATATTTATGATATTTATATTATTTTTATTCAATAATATATTATTTTATAAAATTTATATTTTTGAATATTAATTTAATAATTAATGTTAATTTAATAATGTACATGTGAAATTATAAAAATATTTAATAATTAAATAAATTAAAATAGAATTATAATTTAATGTGAAATTAATAGTGATTTTTACCATAATTTATTAATTACATTATTAAAATCAATATTTTTTATTGCATTTATCACATATCACTATAATTTTATTATTTATAAATTATTATGTTTAATTGAGTTATCAATATAACCCTAAACTAACTAATCCCATGGTTCCCCTTGGGATAATTTCTTTTAGAAAATTGAGATTATCTTGTGGGCTCAAGATAATGCAATCCTAATACTCTTGATAGCACCAAACATGAGACTAGGATAAAATTTTTTAAAAAAGAGTCCAATTCGCATTTTTAATCCTCCAACCAAATAGACCCTTAGTTCCTAAAATATTTATTATCTGATTATTGTATAATTAGTTGTGCTATTTTCACAAGTCTTCCTATAAATCCAATACAAATTAATAAATTATATTAATTTCTTTTCATATGATAACCTCTAGTTTTATTCCAATTCTTAAATCTTTGTAATAGGTATTAACTTTTACTAAATAATCTGGGGTAAAATATATTATTCATACTTTATTATTCATGTCTAGTTCTATGCTTCCTAAGAGTTCTTGTTCTATATTTGTAAATCGATCATCATAAAAATAAACTAGGGTTTTTGCACTTAGATTTTCTCTATGCAATCATTTTATTTGTATTATAACTAGTCCTAAATGAGCCTGTTTAAAAATTTTATCACTAATATGCTTATAGGAATGTTTATCAATTAAATCTAATTTGATCATTTGGTCCCATCGGTACATGACACGTATCTTTTGCTATAATATTTATATAGAAAAGATTTACTAAATAAATTGCCCTTTTCATATATTATATTTGGATTTATTATATCTAATTTATTCTATCTAAACTTTTCTATTTTTTTTATCTAAATCTATGATGCTTTCTATTTTGATGTCACTATCTTCTTCTTTTCTTTTACTGATTTTTTTTTTTAAATAATTACTTTTGATTTCACTACTGCTAACAATCTGTTTTCCTTTATCCATTAGTAATATCTATAACTCTTAGATACCTTGGGTGCAAGCTTCCTATGTCTGTGTTGACTTTAATTTTCTCAAATATATTTATTAAATCTTTTAAAACTGTGGTTGATATTGTTTTTGAATATTTGACTTTTTCTACTTTTCTAATTCTATTATGTTTTGATCCTTTATAAAATTTATTTTTTTTCCTGTATTTTTAAGTATTGTTCTATTTTCTTTTAAACTTTCTAAAAATAATTTAAAATTCTTATTAGTATTATCAAATTCTAATTTCAAATTTCTACCTAAATTAACTAATATATCCACTAAACTATTTAACTGAAAATTATCTGTAAGTAACTTGTGTCTGTGATTTCCTTCAACGTTACAATCTATATTATATCTATCTAGTGTTATTTTCTTATTTTGATAAGCACTAATTTCTAAATTTAAACATTCTATTTTCTTCATAAACTTGCTAAACTATTGGATCTTATTAATTAGAATTAACTAATTAAACTCTGATACTTGTTTTGACGAAGGCTAAGAGAAAATTAAAAATTGATTTAAATAACTTAATAAGTCAAGGGTGTAAATGAACAGTAAGTTAAAACTTTAAAAATTTTGAAATTTGGTGCCTTCGGGTTTTACTATTCATCAAGGCTTCTATATTTTGTAATTTATATTGAACTCTTGACTAAATAATTTAAGGACAAAAACAAGAAAAAAAATCTTATGTTATATGAAGCTGGTGGAGAATAGTCATCTTAGTTGGTAGAAGTTTCATAAAGCCAGTATAAGACCGAAACCCATGTTTAGGCTTACCATAGGATCATTTATGCTTTTATAAAGAATTAATCATGATACTTAAAACACTCAGTGTAAGGCTATGTTGACTTAAAAAATAAGCTTCAGGAAAGGTTTGTTTATATTTGTAGGTCACTTGTCATTGGGGTTTTTGGTGTTATATTTTGAATCAAATAATGTTTAATATATATATATATATTTTGAATATAAAGAAACATTGTGTTGGACACTCTTGTTTGACTTATCAAATTTGATGGCAATTCCAAACACGTGTTGTTTCAATTTTCAAAAGTAAAATCGGTGGTATTTTCAAAAGCAAAAGTTGGTGGTGTACTACTGTTGATATTTGCAATCAACTTGTTGATATTAGTTGCTGTGTTCTAAGACTTTTGGAGAGAAGAATCAAATGCATGCATGATCTTTGGCTATAAATAGCAAGCCGTTTATTCATTTGATCCCATCCTAAAAATTTGATAGCATTCTAAATATTTAGAGTTATTTAAGTAAAGAATTGTTGAAAGTGAACAATTGGAGAGTGTGAGCAATTGTGAGGTGTTTCTTTTCAAGTGTGTGTGAAAGTACTAGGTGTATTTGGGTTCTGAGAAGTAAAGTTTCTTTTACTCAAAATCATACTCTAATTATTGTTATGGATGTAGGTATAATTGCTGAACCATATTAAATCTTGTATCATTTATTTTTCTGTACTTATTCAGTGTGCTTGATTCCACATTCCACACACAACAAGTAATATTAGAGCCAATTGTTCGTACATAGGGTTAAAAGATACTATTCATTTATATAGTATTGTTCACATATATAGTGCTGTTCATAGATATGGTGGAGAGTGCCATTTGTACTTCGAAAACAGTCTAGTGTAAGTAGTATGTATTTATGCATGTTTAAAAAAAATTGTCAATAAGACGATAAGAGTCTGAGGAGTTTGAGTTTTAAGTGAGACCATTGTGACCCCTCCATTCTCCTGAAAACGTTCTTGGTGCATTTAGTCACACGAAATTAACATCATAGAGGTTATTATTTCAAGTGTGAATAGTTTGTTGAGAAAATGACAGAAGGTAAAATTTCTAGAATTGAGAATATATCTACCCAAACTTTCAAAATTAAGTGTGAATAGTTTGTAAGTAGTGTGAATTTATGCATGTCTAGAAAAATTTTATCGACAACATGATAAGAGTCTGAAGATTTAGTCACACGAAATTAACATCATAAAGGCTTTTTTTTTTTAAGTATGAATAGTTTGTTGAGAAAATGGTAGAATGTGAAATTTCCAAAATTAAGAAGAGATCTATTCAAACTGTTTCAAAAGACACTTCAGGTGGAAGGCGAGACACATCACATCGTCACTCAGTACCTGTTAATGGAGGCCGAAAGATCGATGTTGAAAAGTTTGATGGGAAAATAAAATTAGGCATGTGGAAACACGAAGTTATACATACCCTTATTCAAATCGATCTCAATATTGTTCTAAAAAATAAAAGACATTTGTATTAGGTAAAACTTAGGATTGCATGAATAAGAAAGTTGTGGTTAAATCATATCTTACTTGACCAAAGATGTGAAATATCTGATAAAAAATGAGGAGTGTGCGATAAATTTATGGCGTACGTTGAATGAAAAATTCTTATTGAAAAGTCCTGAAAATCTCCTTCATGTAATGACCTAGGTATATGACTTTTGAATGAAGTATGAGGTGTCAATGCACGACTATATGTCAACATTTGAAAAATTACTTGCTTAAGAATCTTGATAAAGATATTAAAGATAAAGACAAGGCTATGATTCTACTATACTAACTTCTAAAAGAATATAGTCATTTTGTGACTACCTTGATATATCGAAAAAGCCTGATCAACTTTAAAGATGTCTATATAGTATTGACAAATTTAAAAATTCAAAATAATAATAAACATTCCAAAAGAGCATTATCTAAAGTTTTGTTAGCTAGAGAAATGATGATAGAGAAAAAAAAAGAAAAAAGAAGTGAGTCTTTTGTCATGAAAAGGGCCATTGGAGGAAAGATTATCCAATGGCTTAGAAGATAGATGAGAAGAAATAAGTAGAAGAAAATATGGTGCGTAAAGATAAAGACTCTGATTAGTCACTAAGTATTACTCCTACAGCATATGTGGCTAGTTCTAGTGAGTGGATACTTGATATTGAAGCAACATATCATTTGTATCTTATTAGAGAATGGCTTACGAATTTTCATAATTTAGAATTCGATGCACTTATGATAGGGAATGATCAACATTGTCGCACAATAAGGGTAGGAACAATTTGGCTCAAAATATTCGATATAATGGTTAGAGAACTGAAAGATGTTAGATATGCTTCAACTTTCAAGAAAAATCTAATTTTTGTGGGTGCTTTGGAAGCTAAAGACTACAAGGTTACCATTGAAGATGAGACAATGAAATTCATATATGAGACTATGGTGATTCTGTAAAGGGTCTAAATGTTGCTGAGGCATACAATGACAACACCAAACTATGACATATACGACTAAGACTTGTTGGAGACAAGTCTTTGCAAACTTTGATAAGACATGGACTCTTAAAAGGTACTAAAACCTATAAATTAAAGTTTTGTGAGTATTATATAGCAGACAAAAAATAAGGGTCAAGTTTGGTATGACTAATCATGATACTTGTGTGATCCTTGAATATGTTCATAGCGATGTATGGGACCAACCAAGATTGCATCAATTAGTGGAAGGCATTATTTTGTTTCATTTGTTGATGATGTCTCTATATGTGTGTGAGTGTACACCATGCGAGCAAAGGATGAGGCTCTAGAGATTTTTACGAAATGAAAGAAACTAATGGAGACTTAAACTGGTAGAAAGATCAAAGTATTAAGCTGATAATAGAAGTGAATGTACTTTTGATACATTCTTGCAAGTATGCCAGAGTGAGGGTATACAAAGACATTTCACGGTGAGACATACTCCCAACAGAATGGTGTGACTGAGTGTATGAATCGTACTTTACTAAAAAATGTATAGTATATGTTATCTAATGCTAGTTTAGATAAAAAATTTTGGGTTGAGACTGTGAGCTACGCAAGTGATTTAATAAACCGGTTACCTTTTAGTTCAATTGGAGGTCAAACTACTATGAGAATGTGGTCTAAAAAGCATGAACAAAACTGGAACTCCATTCGTATGTTTAGGTGTCTAATTTATTATCATATATAGAATGATAAATTCGATCCTCATTCTATAAAAGATATCTTTATTGGATTCAAAGTTAGAGTTAAATGTTTCAAACTTTGGGATCTTGAAGATAAAAGGTTTGTATATAGTAGAGACATTATCTTTAATGAAAATTTAATGTTGAAGGCTTAAAGTTCTCAGTAGGTGGAGAACAAGGCTTATGAGACATTACAACAGGTAGAGTTTGATGCATCTCTATATATACAAGTTTGTTTTTACAGAGAATAGATTAACTTGAGAGTGAAACTAAGAGTTAAAGAGGAGGTTGTTTCTATTGATATCCCAGAAGAAGAAAAAATAACTAAAGAAGTGGATGATGAAAAATGAGATTATAGTAATAACGAAGAAAAAAAGAGAGATAAAGAAACTTGGATGACTTACAAAAGATATTATGGTAGTCTATGAACTTCTAGTTATTGATGATGACATCTATAACACTTTTGGGTAGTAGTGAAAATGATCAGTGGAAGTTAGCCATGGGGAAAGAAATGAATTCTCTTGATTAAAACCAGACTTGGGAACTTGTGGAGTTACCTAAATGGAAAAATATTGTTGACAATAAATGATTTTACATGAAAAAATAGGGATTTGTAAATCAACTAACTCTTCGATATAAGGTAAGGGTCGTAGCAAAAGGTTTTACTTAAAAGGAAGGTATTGACTATAATGAATACTCTCTAGTTATAAAACATACTTTTATTCATATCATACTTGTCTTGGTAGCAGAATATGAATTAGAGTTGGCTCAATTGAATGTCAAGACGACGTTCTTACATAAAGATTTAGAGGAGAAAATCTATATGACTCAGCCTTGTGGTTTCAAAGTTACTGGAAAAGAAAATTATATGTGCAGATTGATTAAATCTTTGTACGGATTGAAACAGTGACCAAAACAGTAGTACAAGGATTTAATCAATCATACAAGGGTAAAAATTCACTAAAAGTGAATACGATCACTTTGTTTACTTTAGAAGACTCCAAAATGGAGCTTTCATCTATTTATTACTCTATATCGATGATATTCTTATAGCTTCAAAAAATAAAGGTGACATTAAGAAATTAAAGAAGCAGCTGGCTTCTGAGTTCGAGATGAAAGGTTTAAGTGATGCACAGAGAATATTTGGGATGGACATTTGTAGAGATAAGAAGAATGAGAAAGTGTGGTTGACTCAAAAGCTTTATTTGAAGAAAATGCTAAAAAGGTTTGGCATGGATGACAAAACTAAACTAATATGTACTCCTCTAGCTCTTCATTTCAAATTAAGTCCTTCTTCATGTCCTTTCTCCCAAGAGCAGCATAATTACATGGCTCGCGTTCTATATGCTAGTGCTGCTGGTAGTGTTATGTATGCTATATTGTGCATAAGGCCCAATATGTCTTAAGCCGTAAGTATGGTTAGTCGAAAGATGCATAATTCGGGTAAAGACCATTAACTTATAGTGAAGTGGATTTTCCGATATCTGTATGAGGCAATTGATGTTGAGTTATTGTTCAAGAAAGATTGTGGTCAATAATGTGTTAGGTATTGTGATTCTAATTTCTCTAGAGACCTAGATAAGCGAAGGTCAACAACGGGCTACATATTCACATTCGGTGAAGGTCTGGTCAGCTGAAAGTTGATTTCACAATTGACAATTGCTCTTTCTACTACAGAAACTGAGTACAGGGGAGCAATAGAAACTATAAAGGAAACTATTTAGTTGAAAGACTTGTTAGGTGATTTGAGAGTAATCTAGAAGAACATTAAGGTCTTTTTTCATAATCAAAACACAATATTCATAGAGAAGAATCAAACATATCATGCTAGAAAGAAACACATAAATGTAAAATATCATTATGTGAAAGAAGTTATCGAGAGTAGTGTTGAGTTATTGAAGAAGATCAATACGAAAGATAACCCATCAGGTATGTTGACGAATGTGACTTATGGAGTTAAGTTTCAATATAACTTGAAACTAATTCAAATTCTTCAAATGTGTTGAGGTTGGAGAGTTTTGAACTATGGTTAGCTTGATCCTATATTATGGGTATATAGACAGTCATAGAGATGCAGCCACTTTAGAAATGATGATTCATCTCTGATTTGGATAAATATTCGCCGAAGTATAGAATTGTTGAAAACTCTTGTTTGACTTAGGCTTCAATTTTCAAAAGTAAAATCGGTGGGCTTCAATTTTCAAAAGTGAAATTTGGTGGCATACAATTGCTGACATTTGCAATCACATTGTTGATTTTGGATGTTGTGTTTTAAGACTTCTGGGGAGAAGAATCAAATGCATGCATGATTTTTTGCTATAAATAGCAAGCTATTTGTTCATTTGATCCCATCACAAAAATTTGATAGCATCCCAAAGATTTAGAGTAATTCAAGTGAAGAATTATGAGGAGTAAGCAATTGGAGAGTGTGGGTAATTAAGAGGTATTTCCTTTCAAGTGTGTGTGAGAAAGAGTACTGGGAAGTGTGATTTCTTTTACTCAAAATTGTACTCTAATAATTGTTAATAATATAATTATATTTTTCTTGCTTTCGTGGATGTAGGTATAATTGTTGAATCATGTTAAATCTTATGTCCTATTTTTCTATGATTATTTGTGCCCTTGATTCGGCATTCCACGCATGATCTTAGAAATGATATAATGAAATTCCTTGATTGTTTCTTACCCAACACACTATTTAAAAATTCCGTATTCTGTGCACAATACATTGTTTAATTAATATTTAGAAAAGGAAATAAGTGGATAGTAATAGTATAAAATATCATGGTGAAGAAATGCTTATGGCATTGTTAACTAACTGATCAGTTTTCTTTAAATAATAGTCAGAACATTTGTTTGGTTTGACTTAAAAGATTGTGAGCATGATATAACTAGGTTAGTATCCTTTGATATTTTGCTTCGAAATCATACTCTTTGGTTTGTTAATACGCTATCTGGGGGCGGCGCATGAATAACTCAAATTGCACATTATTAGAGTACGTGCATGGATAACTCAAATTGCACATTCTTGGCATGATCTTAAGTTTGGTGTTGGCAAGTAGCCTAACTTTAACTTTTAATATCATGAAGCCCTTCCAAAATTGGCTGGGCGCGTCGCACAAGCTATATTTATGGCCTTTTTATTTTTATTTTTCTGAAAAAATTAGAGGGTAGGAAAGCTTGAATGCTTTATAGCCCCTCGATTTTTCTCTAGAGTCCAAACTCAGAGCTCAGATTTGGGTGACTAACTAAAGAAGGTCAAAATTAAATCCTCAGACGTCACAATCTAGCATTCTAAACAATTTGCTAAGTAATAGCTATCTATTTGGGAAAAAAATTTTAACGGTGATAATTTCTGATAAATAAATAGAAAAAACATAATTAAAACAAAAATTAACAAGGAAAACTGATGAAACTAGAAACTAAACTATTATATTTGGAATTCAAAAAAACACTTTCTGCTATAAAAAAAGAAAGTATCGTTATATATTTACTACTATAAAATTTAAAAAGTTAAAAACATTAAAAAAAAAAAAAAAGAAAAAGGGAAGGAAAATCCCATATAGTCTCAGATCAAACATTAAACATTATTGATAGCGCTGCCTCCTTTCCGCATCTCCACGCCTCCATTGGCGACGAAATCATCTTCGCCAACATAACTGGACCAGAACCAATGATTCTTCCAAACTTGTCTCATTTCTTCAATTGGAATCCCATTAGTCTCAGGCAAGAAGAAGTAGATAAAAATGGACATCAACACTACGAAGAATGCGAAGAAAATGAACAAGCCAAACTTGAGATGGCACAGCATGTTCAAGAAAATTTGTGCCACCACGAATGTGAATAACATGTTTACAGAAACATTCACACTCTGTGCTGCCGATCGGATTTCGAGCGGGAAAATTTCACTAGGCACCAACCATCCGAGGGGACCCCAAGACCAGGCAAATCCAGCAACATATACGCAGATGAAAAGCACAACAACAACGGCATACCACTTGGGCAGTTCTCCAGGATTGCCATCAACTCCGAATTTAGCACCAATGCAAGCAGCAACAATAGCCTTAAACAATACAATACAATAAGTAGAGAAATTGTGTTAATTAGCATTTGTGATTGAAAGAAGATGATTTAAGAGTTAAAGTTGGAAAAAAATTTCTAGTACCTGGCAGATTAACATTTGAGTACCACCTTCAAGGAAAAGAGATCTCCTTCCCCACTTGTCGACGCCATAAATCGAAACCAATGTTGCGAATGCATTGACAAGGCCGGTGATCACGGCAGACATGAGTGATGCATCATTGCCGAAACCAATCGTGTTGAACAAAACAGGAGCATAAAACATGATCACATTAATGCCTGTGAACTGCTGGAAGAATGGAATTAAAATGGCCATGGTAAGGTGTGGCCGATATTTCCTTCTCAACAAGTTCCTCCAAGGATGTTCAACTTTCTTAGATGCTTCACTGGCTGCAATAAGATCACTGAACTCCTCATCAACATCATTAATGCCGCGAATTTTCCTAAGTTTCTCTCTGGCTTCATCGCGCTGGCCACGTTCAATCATTGAATTTGGTGTGTCCGGGAGGACGAGCGAGCCAATGGTGATGATAAGGGCAGGGACCATTGCACCGCCTAAGCTCAAACGCCATCCCCAGCCACCCTTTATCTTAGCGAAGAAGTAATTCAACACATTGGCTATGAGAATTCCAATTGTGATTGACAATTGAAACCCAATGTTCAAGGCTCCTCTGTATTTGTAGGGGGCCATCTCGGAGAGGTACAAAGGCACGGATTGGTTTGCGAAGCCGATGCCGAAGCCAAGCAAAAGTCGGCCAACAATGAGCATCCAAACTGCTTGGGCGAAGCCATTGATTAAGGCACCAGCAAAAAACAGGACGCCGCCGAATAACATTGACTTTTTTCTCCCGAATTTTCTCGTCACGGATGATGCTACGAGTGATGATAGTAAAGCAGCCAAGTATAGCGAAGAAGTGAACAATGTTAACGTCTCACTGTTGTACTGACAGTACTGATTCGTTGATGAGTTTGCCTGTTGATTCCTGTACACCGACGGGAAAAACCTCTTCAAAAACGAAGGCATTGATGTCACACCACCTGTTAATTAATCATTAAATTCATAATTAGCCTAAAAAAACAAACAAAATACATACATCTTACGAGAAAAAGATATCCGAGTCAGCAAAAAGATATATGAGTTGTGAAGAAACAAATAAAATACAGGCATCTGCACCTGAGAATTTATTAATTAGTAGCAATATAATTACCAGAAATCCCAATGTCGTAACCAAAGATGAGACCACCCATGGCAGCAACAATACATGTTACTGTGACGAACGGGGTAAGTTTTCCAGGGTAACCTTTGCCATTACCCTTATCAAAGCCTCCGGCAGCAGGCATAGTTTCAGCCTTTTATTTACTTATTTATTTTCTTAATTTTAAGAAGTATTCTAACAACAAAACAGAAAGATGAAGATGAATAGGGAGGAGAAAGAAAGCAGAAAAAAATTGGACTAAATTAAAGAGCTGGCCGTCTTAACATAAAAAGAAGTTACAGTGCTTTTTATATAGAAAAATTTTAATTTTTTTCGGATTGCTTTTCTTATCCGAAATTAATTAAAAAACAACTCCGTTATTATCTAGTACCCACTAAACAAAAAATTTTTTTTGTTTAATTTGTATTTCTTATTTAATTATGATTTGGATTCCAATTATCTGCTTTATGCGAGTTAGATTTTCAATTTGGATTTCAATTTGTATCTCTCATTAACTTAGGAATGCTGCTGCTTATCACTGGTGTTAGACATTGACTTAATCACAATCTCTGATTGGATAATTTTTTGTTCTAATGTCGTTTTGGACCAAAATGGGTTACTTGATATATCCTAACATATTTTTTCCTTTATAACCGTAAAACTTAGTTAGTACTAATCCATTAGCTCTACAATAGATAACGATGAGTCTAGAACTGGAATCAAAACTCTATTTTTTTTTTTTTAATTATCATATTAAAATATTAAAAACAGTACAAAATTTTTTGTCATCTCCATTAATAGTAAAAATTAATTGTTTATCAATAAAAATTAATCCTGATAAACCCCATTCTTTCAATTTTTTTTAAATTGTTGTTTAAACACCATTTAACGATTTTGTTCCCTCATGTTTATTTTCTACTAACGTTTAATGTGTAACAAAAATTGTTACATATATTATTAAGATCTGTTGTATTACAAAACAATTCAAACCCCTTTTTCACACCCCTTTAATATCCTTATAACACCTTATTTTTATGATCATAGTTCTATTACTAAAAGTTACATAAAACTAAATGACAAATATAAATTTAATTAACTAAAATTTCTTTACAAATCATGAACTCCTAAATAGTTTTTAATCCTAATATAGGACATTATTAATTTTGTTGATAAAATCAAGTTATTTGGAAACAACGAATTAATAAATTACATTACAATAATAATATTATTATAAAAAATGTGTTTACAATTTAATTAATTTATTCAAAATAATAAAAAAAATTTAATTAAAATGCTATTGTATATAATTTTACGTTTTCTTTTGTAATTTCATAAAATTAAGAGCTACAAATATGAAAAAATAGGGCTTATTGAGAGTTTTAAAAGAAAGTGGACTAATATTGGCACCCCTTCAAAATTCCTTAAAATCTTTTTCTTAAAGGGTGGGTCGATTTGAACCCAAACTACTCATTAAACCTAATTACTTAACAAAGCTATCACAAAACTGTAAAATTTTACGCCTTATTCTATAAACCCATCTTAATACCTATTTTACTTGTATTAAACAAAATTATTGGATTTTTTGTAATTTCTTTTTTTTTGGCTTCTTTAACTTTTCTCCATCTCTGCAACTATTTATGAATTTCTATCCATCATTGTAGATGTTAAGATTTCAGCCTCGTATTCATTTTTTATGTCCGTTGTTTCTTGTCTCATTAACCTTTGAATGTATTTTCATCAATCGCCATATAACAAAATCTCTCCCCATCATTTATTTGTAGTATATACTCACCCAGGAATATAGAATCTTGACTTAAAAAGCCTACCCGAATCCTAATTCTTGCTGATAGGCGCTGGTAGCTTGCTTCCAACCCTTGTCTATTCTTATAATTTCATTGTGACCATGACCTAAAATTATCGCTAAGACCAACTTCCTTCAATCTTTATTCCAGTAGCATATGAGAAAGAATATTCAAATTGTATCATCTTTGAACTTAGAAGCAAGACCAAATCGTGCAAGTAAACAACTTCTTGCACTTTCCTTCTTTCATTGATGAGGGACTGACAGAGGACAACCCTTAGGTTGTTATTCTTTGTTAATAAATTAATTGAATACCCGTTGATCAAAGCGAGAGAATAATACAAAGGAGATCGGAAGAGTATTTTTCTTTTAATTTAACTCTATTATCTTGTCTATAATTGTCATTTACTTTTGAGATATTTTATTAATAAAAAATTTCATTGAAAATTGAATTTAGTGAGTGTTTCGATAGGTTTAAATAGACTCACCATTTTTTTAATTATTCTTTATTTAATGCCAAAAATATTCCTTCAACTTAAAAGCCAAAAACACCATCCATTACTTTCTTTTAAGCATCAATTTGGTCCCCAGAGTATCTTCATTCCATACATAATTTCTCTCTCCATTGCTTTCTTTTAGGTATCAAAATGTTTCTTATTATTGTTTGAGAAAAAAGAAAGAAAATTTCATAACCTTCATCTTTGGACAAAAGTGAAATTTCGGTGGCTATTGAAGAAGTAAACTTCTTGCTTAACTCAACATTTTAAATTTAGGAAAATAAGGAATTGCGCGTTTATTCTACCAAATCGAACAAATGAAAGAAGCTTACGCAGAAAAATCCAAAAGGTTTTCTTTTGTGATGATAGAAGGTTATTTCATTTATATTTATCCTTTAATTTATTATAAAAGAATAAAGGGTGTTACTATTTAAACCCAAAAATTCATTTTGACGCCCATTTTCTTAACATACCCTCTACTATGATTTATATTTTAAACTCTTGCTCTATAAACCACTCAATATCCCAAAATTAACCCTAAATTACAACTTCATATTCCATCTTGTTTTCTCTTCAAACCCACCAAAATTAAACTCACTATTCTTCTTCTTTTTTTTTAATTCATTCTCTATTTGATTGTAAACAAATTAAAAAATAAATTTTTTCTACAAAAACACTGATCCAATGTGAATTAAAAGTTCAAATTCCCAAAGTAGTCAGAAAGCAATAGCATTCAAATCAAGATGTGTTTCATGTAGTAAGATTAATTCAATTGAAAAATCCTCTACTTGGTGCTTTGTTTGTTAATATTCTATAATCCATTCAACTTCTGCAAAATAATTCATCTGGTATATAAATTTAACTAGCCATTGGACTTAGGAAAAATCACTTGTCTCTTTAGCTGCAAATAAAACAAGAGGAATTTATATATTCATTCAATTATCCAATAGTTCGAAGATAAAAATATCAGAAAATAAAATAAATGGGGACATGAGAGTTAAGTTTAAAATTAAGGATAGTGGTACGGTTTATGGTTCATAAAGTTTAATTTATTCCGTTAAAGTATTTGCTCTCTTTAGTAATTTTGTACATGGATATTTCGGTAATAATGTTGTTTTTATTAATATATGAGTGCGAAGAGTATTTTTTATGGGTTTAAATAGCTCTATTCTAGAATAAAGATTAATAAAAGAGTGTAAATAGTTCAATTCTTTAAAGGGTATTAGAAGCTTCTCTCAAATTTAAAAATACCCCAGCCCATATGAAAAAATGGCTACAAAAATAGACAAATGGACTAAGGACTAACATGAGATTTTCAATCCATAGGGAGTCTCTTCAACACAATACTTTTTTTTTTCTTTTAAAGGGAGGGGTGGGCAGCTCAAAGAGTTTTACCCTCCCCACCCCCAAGACTCGAACCCGGGTCGCTACGAATCTAGAACCGACTATGGCAGCCAACCTGACTACGGCCTTGGGGGCCTCTTCAACACAATACTTAGCTTAGCCTATTTCATAATAATATGTGCTTGCTCCAGCATGATTTATGATAAATTTATAAAATAGTCTAAAATTTTTGGTAATTTTTAAAAGTAGTTACTGTAATTTTTTTCTATCATATCTAGTTATGTATGTAATTTATGAATTTAAATATCCCCATATCTATAAATAAAACTCTAACAATTTACACATTCTCAATCAAAAAATCACCAAAATTTTCCACACTCTAATCACCAAAACTCACCCATTATTCACCAAATCATCAATTAGAAAGTAAAAATTTGATATTAGTATTTTTTAACACAATTTTTAATTTTATTTTTCGATTATTTAAAATTTATATGAGTTTTTTTTTAGTAAAAAAGATTTTGGAGACGAACTTAGAAAACACACATTGAGGTTGTGCAACAAGCTTATGTGCGGCAAGCACCTATCGCATGATAGACATGCACTATCGCTCGTGTGAGGAGTGCCTATCCCACGTGATTGCAATAGATGGTACTCATCTCAAAGGGTTATGTCACGAACAATATTTGTGGCAGCATGATTGAATGAAAATAATCAATTGTATCTACTCGCTATTAGTATTGGGGATTCCGAAAACAATGATTCTTGTGAATGTTTATGATGAATTTGCATGAAATAATTGGTGATGTTCCAAATTTAGTAATTATTGCTAGTCGATGCAATTTCATTCAAAGAGCTATAATGAAAATATTTTGTAGTGCTACCCATGGCATTTGTTTCTACCATGTCAAAGGTAACGTGAAGTTAAAATTCATAATGTCAAAAGCTCTTTGGTATAAGTTTAAGCCTGCATTTATAAATGCATCAAAGGAATATGGATGTGAAGAGTTTATAAAACAGCTTAAAGGGTTGTGAGGAATGCATTCAAAGGCAGCTGATTACTTAGAGAATTGGGCATAATCTTAATTTGAGATAGGAGGTACAGCATTCTAACCTCCAACATTACAGAGAGTGTGAATTCTTTGAAGAAGTAACCGCTAAAATTTCCCATAACTTATTTGGTTGATGATTTCAGAAAAATATTGCAACAATGGTTTTACGATAGGAAAAGACTGGCAGAATCGATGAGTACTTCTTTAACAACTTGAGCAGATAAAATAGTATTTGACAGAAAAGATCAAGCTGAAAGAATGAATGTCTGTCCTATGTCTGAGCACAAATTTTAGGTTTAGGCTGGTGGTGTAAAGGAGGGGTTAGTTGACATAAGTCACGAGATTTGTAGTTGTAGAGTATTCCAACTTGATCAACTTGTCTGTGCTCATACAATAGCTGTTTGCCTATATAATCGAGTAGATTACATAGGTCTCTGTTCTCACTTCTACTCTAAATAATCATTATTGAAGGTATATGTAGTGCCATTCAATCTAGTTGGTAACATCAGTTCTTAAGAAGTTTCACACCACATCAATTGAAAGTAAATCCACCAATAGAAAAAATCCCTCCGGGTCGTTGGAAAGGGCTTAGAATACCATATGTTGGTGAGAATGTATCACGGAGAACTGTATTATATTCTTAGTGCAAGGAATGCGAGCATAATCGAAAAAGATATAAGAATCCTGTGATGTCAAATCCAAATTAGCAGCTTATTAATGTTTTGAATTCTTATGTTTATTATGCATTCGACAATTTAAATTAACATCGTACTAATATTTTGAACTCTTTAAGATACTTATAACAAGTGTTGGAGAATTGTAAAACCTAAAAAAAAAAATGAATTAACTCACATTACAATTGTTTAAATATATAATTTACAACCTAATATCCCTATTAAATATATCAACGACGATCTTCCTCAAAAAGTATTGCCCATGACTACTATTAAAATTGATTTGTAGGTTGAACATTAAGTACATTGTAAACATTAACATAAACACCCCATAATTGATGAGATTATGCACAAGGATGGCACAAGCACGTGGAATAAGGCATATTAAGATCTTATGCAAGTTCCCATTGAACTTGTCATAAGAGCTCATGCAAAGAAATTCAAAGAAGGATTTAATGAGCTGATTGAAGCAACTTGGGATCAATCCAATTCGTGGAGGTCTATTGAAGCAATCTCACAAGATATTTATACCAATAAATGCGTGATTTAAGCTCTTGAATTTTATGAGTAATCAAATCCATGAAATCAGTGCATTAAGGATGAAAGATATGTCACTATCTTTTTAGATAGTGTTTTTATTTTAAAAAGAGGCAACAAATCAACTATTTTGATTTTATTTAGTCATTTAAGATACCTTTTTTTTAGATTAAAATCCTGATTTATTAAGTATTCTTCCTTTTTTATTAGATTAGATTTTAATTTATTTAGGATTCTTTTCTTATTTCAATTGGATTAGAAATTTGTTTCTGATTAGGATTTCTTGTAAACTATATATATATATTTGCATTCAATAAAAGAAGGAGAAGAAGTTTTTCATGCAATTTACTTGAGAGTATTATTTTCTTTAGTTCTTAAACGAACTCTTAGCACTTATAGGATTTTTCATGATGCTCAACCCTTAACTTATCAATCAGACCATTCATAGCTGATTGTGGCGTCTTCACATACCAAGGTTCTTGCTTCTTTAAACAATGGGTCGCGATCCCATTTAATTCCTAAAATTAGAAACGATCTTGGAGCCTAATTTGATTAGGGTCACGTTAGTTCTTTGCAACTTTCGTATCAGTTGGTATCAGAAGGTTTTGCCTACCCTTATTTAGATTTTGTGCCTTGTTTATTTCAATTCAAAAAAAAAAAATTCATAAACAGTGCCATATGAACAGTATTTTATGAACAATGCATCGTAAACAGTATTTAGGTTTATTAATTTTACATCCTTGTGATTTATTTCCTTAAATCTAGAAATTATGCCAATTTCTTACCCTAAATTCCTTCAATTTTCAGTTATTTAATGTTAAAAAAAAAAGCAAAGCAAAAATAAATAGTGAAAAAAATCTTTCAGTTTCCATTATTGGTGTCTTATATAATCCAAGTCTAATTATCATTGTGTGAAAATTTATGCTCAAAAATATTATTATTTTGTGTTTCCAAAACCTAATCATACGTGTTCATTGTGTTCTCGCCCTTAAAACCTGAATCTCTTTGATATAATCTTTGTGAATTATTGCTGGAATCTTGATATTGGTTTGACTAGTTTTATAAGAACTAAGAGAGAATTATTACGAGTGGAAAAAGGCAAGAGAGTGTGAGCGTATTAGAGGGTAAAAGTCAATAAATTTGAGTGAAACACATAAGGGAGTGAAGTGAGGTCCTTTCCACATCATTTCTAATCTCTTTCTACAGATTTTAACTATGTCTTAAGACGAAGAACGAAGTGCAAATGTAGAGGATTAACAACCAACTATTTAAAAATTTCAAATTCAAGCTTTGATGGGGGAGATGACACAACTGATGAGGGCTGAATTAAAGCACATACATAAGCTTTTGGGTCAAGTAGAGAACGCACGTGCACAGCAACCGCAACGTGTTCCCCAAGCATATAGAAGGGAGAGAGTTCCAGTGAGAGAAGTGGTTGATGACTATTATGGGGATGAGTATGGTGAAAGGAATGAATCAATAGGTAATCATAGAAGAGCTAAGCATCGAGATAATGGTGTGAGTAGCATAGAGATGAAAATTCCATCTTTTCAAGGAAAATATGATCTTGAAGCATACCTTGAATTGAAGAAGAAGATGGAGTTTGTATTTGATTGCTACAACTATTCTGACGTAAAAAAGGTAAAATTAATTGTGATTGAGTTTTCTGATTATACTATTACTTGAGGGGATCATGTTGTTATAACTTGAAGACGAAATGGAGAATGTCCTGTTGAAACGTGGAATGAAATGAAAACATTGACGAGAAGGCGATTTGTACCTAGCCACTACTACCAAGACTTATACCAAAAATTGCAAAGTCTTACTTAGGGTAACCGAAGTGTGGAGGATTACTACAAAGAAATAGAGATTTCCATGATTAGAGCAAATGTGGAGGAAGATAAAAAAGCTATCATATCACGATTCTTGAATGGCCTTAACTAGGAGATTGCAAATATGGTTGAGTTGCAATATTATGTAGAGATTGAGGAGATGGTCCATAAGGCCATCAAGATTGAACAGCAACTCAAGAGCAGGGGTAACACTCGTGCAATCCCAAGCTTGAATTCTACTCCATGGAAGCCGCCGAACTGTGTAAAGTGAGATGAAAGGCCACAAACATCTACTGCACCTAAACCAAGATCCGAGCCCTCCAGACCTAATTCACAAGGTAACATTGTGACACCCACTATTAGGAATCCTGATATTAAGTGTTTTAAATGTGATGACAAAGGACACATAGCCAGTGAATGTGTGAATAAAAGAGTTATAGAGTTACAAGACAATGGTGAGATTGTAACGATTGATCAAGCAGAAGATAATGAGATGCCACCTTTGGAGGATGTTGAAGATAAAGAGTATGCAATCCCTGATGAATTAACTTTAGTAGTTAGGAGAGCTTTGAGTGTACAATTAAAAGAAGATAAAACAGTTCAATGGGAAAACATCTTTCATACTAGGTGCTATATTCAGAAAAAGTTTGTAGTATGATTATTAATGGGGAAGTTGTACCAATGTTGCTATTACTATCATGGTGGATAAGTTAAGGCTTCCAACACTTAAACATCCACAACCATACAAATTACAATGGTTGAATGACAATGGTGAGGTGAAAGTGAATAAACAAGTACTAGTGTGTTTTAAGATCGGTAAATATGGAGATAAAGTACTATGTGATATAGTACTAATGCAAGCTGAACACTTATTACTTGGGTAGCCTTAGCAATTCGATAGACGTGTGAAGCATAATGGTTTTACCAATAAGTACTCGTTTGATTTTAATCAACGCAAGATGACTATTGCCCCATTAACATCGAAACAGGTTTATAAAGACCAAGTAAGCTTACAAAGAGAGAGCGAGTGAAAGAAAAAGAAAGAAAAGAAGAGTCAAAATCAGAGAGATACTGAGCAAAATGAGAGAGAAAAAAAAAAAGCATTGTTTTCAAATCAGCCAATGATTATACTTCTGTACAAATAGGCATTTTTGAACACTAACGAGCTTAACCTTATCTTGCCTAGTTCTATTGTTTCTCTTTTACAGGATTATGAGGATGTCTTTCCCGAGGAAACACCACATGCATTACCACCAATCCAAGGGATCAGGCATCAAATTGATTTCGTGCCTGGTGCAACCATTCCAAATCGACCAGCTTATAGGAGTAATCTGGAGGAAACAAAGAAGCTTCAAAGGCAAGTTAATGAGTTGACAGAAAAAGGGAACGTGAGAGAAAGCATGAGTCCATGTACAGTTCCAATTTTATAAGTTCTTAAGAAAGATGAGACATAGAGGATGTGCGTTAACTGCCGAGCCATCAACAACATAACGATAAAGTATCGACATCTCATTCCTAGGTTAGATGATATGCTTGATGAATTTTATGGTTCTTGTATATTTTCTAAAATTGATCTAAAAAGTGGATATCATCAAATTAGAATAAAAAAAGGAGATGAGTGGAAAATTGCCTTTAAAAAAATATATGATTTTTATGAATGGTTAGTTATGCCTTTTGGTTTGGCTAATGCTCTGAGTATTTTTATGACACTTATGAATCACATTTTGCGGGCTTTTATTAGTAAGTTTGTTTTTGTTTATTTTGATGATACTCTCATATATAGCAAAAACTTGGACGATCATGCAACACATTTGAAATTTATTTTAGATGTACGGAAAAAAAAATTATTTGCTAATTTGAAGAAATATACCTTTTGCACCGATAAACTTGTGTTTCTAGAATTTTTTTTTTTAAGTGCATAGGGTATACAGGTTGACGAAGAGAAGGTACGTGCAATCCAAGAATGGCCGAGTCCTACAAGTGTAAGTAATGTGAGATGCTTCCACGGACTTGCTAGCTTTCATCGGCAATTTATAAAAGACTTTAGTACATTGGCCGCAACGCTTACTAAAGTAATCAAGAAAAACATTGGATTCAAGTGAGGAGAAGAACAAGAGAAGGCGTTCCAAATGATAAAAAAAAAGCTAACCAAAGCCCCTTTATTATCCTTGCCTAACTTTAACAAAATGTTTGAAATTGAATATGATACTTCAGGTATTGGCATAAGAGTTGTTCTTATGCAAGAGGAACGATCAATTGCTTATTTCAGTAAGAAATTAAGTGGAGCAGTCTTAAACTCTCTTACTTACGATAAAGAGCTATATGATTAGTTTGAACATTGCAAACATGGCAACACTACCTATGGCCTAAGGAGTTTGTAATTCACACTGACCATGAATCTTTAAAACACCTTAAAGGCCAACACAAGCTAAACAAAAGGCATGCTCATTGGGTGGAATTCATAGAGACGTTTCCATACGTCATTCGTTATAAGCAAGGTAAGGATGCGTTTTCTCGTAGGTATAATCTCAACACTTAATACTAAATTGCTTAGTTTTGAACATATTAAGGAATTGTATGCTAATGACCATGATTTTACTATTGAATATCATAATTGTGAAACGTTTGGGTTTGGCAAGTACTTTAGATATGATGGTTACTTGTTTCAAGAAAATAAGTTGTGTGTGCCTAATTGTTCTCTAAAAGATTTATTGGTGAGAGAATCCCATGGAGGAGGATTAATGAGATATTTTGGAGTTGTAAAGACCTTAGTCGTATTGCAGGGACACTTCCATTAGCCATATATAAAATGAGATGCTGAGAGACTTTATGGTAGGTGTGTCACTTGTAGGCAAACCAAATCCAAGGTACAGCCTCATGGATTATACACTCCATTACCAATACCTAGTACACCTTGACTGATATTTCAATGGATTTTGTGTTAGGTTTACCTAGGTCCAAATGAGGTAAAGACTCAATTTTTGTAGTCGTGGATAGATTTTCTAAAATGACAAATTTTATTTCATGCCAAAAGACAGATGATGCCTTTAACATTGATGATTTATTATTTAGTGAAATTAAGAGGTTACATGGTATGCCTAGGGATACTAAGTTCTTGAGTTTCTTCTGGAAGACTTTGTGGGCTAAGTTGGGGTCTAAATTGTTGTTTTCAACTACGTGTCATCCTCAAAATGATGGTCAAAAAGAGGTTGTAAATAGAACTTTATCTACCTTATTGTGGGCAATCATTAAAAAGAACATTAAAACTTGTGAGGACTGTTTGCCACAGTTGAGTTTACTTATAATCATTTTATTCATTCTACTACTAAGTATTTACCGTTTGAAATTGTTTATGGTTTTAATCCTTTAACTCCATTACCTGTTTCTGAGCATGTTAACTTAGATGGAAAGAAAAAGGCTGAAATTGTCAAGCAGATACATGAAACGGCGAAGCTCAGCTTGGAATGAAGAACTGAGGAATGCTAAACAAGCCAACAAAGGGCGACACAAGCTAGTCTTTGAACCCGGCGATTGGGTGTGGTTACATATGAGCAAGGAATGATTTACAGAACAAAGGAGATCCAAGTTGCTACCTTGAGGGGATGGACCTTTCCAAGTCTTGGAACGGATCAATGACAATGCATACAAGTTGGATTTGCCTGGTGAGTGCAATGTAGGTGCTACAATTAATGATTCTGATTTAATTACTTTTGATGTAAGTAAAGATTTGAGGACAAATCCTCTTCAAGAGGAGGGGAATGACTAGATTATGCACAAGGATGGCACAAGTACGTGGAATAAGACATATTCAGATCCTATGCAGGTTCCCATCGGACCTGTCACAAGAGCTCGTGCAAAGAAATTCAAAGAAGAACTTAATAGGTTGATTCAAGCAACTTGGGATCAATCCAATTCATGGAGGCCTATTGAAGGAATCTCACAAGATATTTAGACCAATAAATGAGTGATTCAATCTCTTGAATTTTATGAGTAATCAAATCCATGAAATCGGCGCATTAAGAATGAAAGATATGCCACTATCTTTTTAGATAGTATTTCCATTTTAAAAGAAGTAACAAATCAGCTATTTTGATTTTATTTAGTCATTTAAGATACCTTTCTTTTTTTTATTAGATTAAGATTCTGATTTATTAAGAATTGTTTCTTTTTTATTAGATTAGACTCTGATTTATTTAGTATTCTTTTCTTATTTCAATTGGATTAGGAATTTATTTCTGATTATGATTTCTTATATAAATAAATTGCATAAAAAACTTCTTCTCTTTCTCTTATTGAATGAATATATATATATATATATATATATATATATATATATATATATATATATATATATATATATATATATATATTCATTCAATAAGAGAAAGAGAAGAAGTTTTTTATGCAATTTATTTGAGAGTATAATTCTCCTTAGTTCTTAAATGAACTCTTTGAACTTATAGGATTTTCCGTGGCATTCAGCCCTTGACTGATTGTAGCGTCCTCACATACCGGGGTTCTTACTTCATTAAGTAACGAGTCGTGGTCCCATTCAATTCCAGAAATTAGAAATGATCTTAGAGCCTAATTTGATTAGGGTCTCGTCAGTTCTTGTAGGGGTTCGTATCAATAATGGCCACTTCTGGGCTTTTGTTGTGGTACATCCTTAGTTAGTATGCGTTTCAAAGGTTTTGGACCCTTCAAATCTGATCGGATGTTGTAAAATCCAACATCTTGTAGCCATCGAGGAAAGATATCTTAAAGTAGCCTAAATAGCTGAGAATACGTTTTGTTATTGCGAAATTCCTTCATTTAATCATAGAAAGAGACCCGCTTAAGGCTAAAGCCTACTTGAGCTACCATCCAGTGATTATCTTGTAAGTTAATTGGAATAAAAACCTGTGTACGGTAAAAAAATAAAATCATTCAACATCTTATGTTAAAATATTTAAATATAAAAGTAAGTACATTGAATCGTATAGTAATACACACTATATCAACAGCCACTGAACGGTTTTGATTTTATGTTTTCCCGTCCATCAATGTAACTATTAAGTCTGATATAGTCTAATAAATCCAGATCACACTCATCGTTATTCCATTGAGCCCTCAAGAAAACCTAATCAATTCATTACAGGAGAAAACATAAATGTTATGTTTTATTATAGTATAATAAATTTAAATTTGATACCCAAAAATAGACATCTATATGTAAACAACATTGAGATAAGGCATTAGGGTATTGCTTTTATTTATCATTTATCAAGTGATAGTATTCATGGACATGCTGTAGAGGACAAAGAAATGGTTATCTCATCCCCTAACCATTATATTGACTCTTTTCTTAAGAGTATTCTAAAAAATTTCTTTAATTATCGGATGTCACAATCGACTGTGATATTACCATCAAGCCAATAGTCGAACCCGTGAAATGTTGTCGGATCATCTATTCCTCTAAGTGGATTTACATTCACACTCGTCCTTCCGTCAATCTTGACGTCTGTTGATTCTATAGTAAGGAGTCTCTTAATGTTCCTTACTTGCTTGTAAGTTTGTAAGCACGGAATTTTAAGAATATATAACTTCCGCACCTCTCGACCAAATTTACTTATGCTAAGAGGTGCTTCCTTGAGGACTTGCACGCCTTCATCATTTAGGTCACCATATAATACACACAATGATAGCGAGGTGTAATCACGACGATTTAGAACATTATCAGGGGCCTATCAATAGTAATAAGGTAAATCATACTATAGTTACAATGAAGTGAAGAAAAAGTATAAAATATGTAAATTGCTTACCATGTAAGGACTTCTCATTAGGGTATCTCTGTAGGAGTGCTTGGTTAAATTGTCGCTATATGAATGAATAAACTTTATTACAGATTTTGCAAACTCTTTCTGTTTTTTTTTTTTTAAAAAAACTTTCTCTGTTCCTTCCACTTAACCTCAGCATCTGACATAATCTTATTTATCGTTGCTTTCATGTTAATAATATTACGATAAATCTTCTCCACTCAACAAATGACATAATAATACAAAAACTTTAGTTTCGTCCGTAGCAAAAAAAAAAACCACTTCATATAAAACTATTTTTTAAAAAATAATTAAAAATGTTGAAAATAACATCCAACCTCTCTTTCATGTGTGTCGTCTACTTTATATTGGTCGTGATCAAGTGGCTGATCGTCCACTTTATATTCATGATCAATAGGTAGCTGATTATCCATTTCATACTCATGATCAACAAGTGACTGATCATCTACTTTATTTTTGATGGTTGACACATTGGGGTGATGCTGTAACAAAAATAATGGAAAAAATTAAAAAACTTAAGGTAGTTCAATATTTAATAATAACATTATAATTGAGTTTAATATTAACTTACATTATTGACCCAATGTGGAATTGATCCTCTATAATCCTTTATGCTTCTCCAAAATGGCATATCCTTCTCCTGCGTGCTTGAATTGAGTGTTTGTTTAACAATTTCCTATACATAAAATAAATCAAATTAGCTAGTGAGCAAATTATCTTCATGAATATCCATAAATATATTTAAAACTTACAACACGTGTTTTGTCATTGAAAAACTTATACATCTAAGTAAAACTTATTTTCAAGGACAAAATGCCTACCCACTTTAATATATGAGGAGTCTTTTTTTCTAAATTTTAATGGCCTACTTTTCTGCTACAAAACCATTAATTACTTCAAATAATCAAACCTGTAGCAAGTGAAAATACAAAGTTAGTAAAAAAAAAAAAGACGTTATATATATAAAAAAAAAACTACATATATTTTCAATGCACCTGCACTCCAAGATAAAAGTCATAGATGTTTTACTTCACCTCTTTAAGAGTATTATCCTAAAACGCCTCTAATTTTTTGTGCAACGTAGTGTTCAAACTTTCACATACCATTTTCCAAGATAAAAGACCCCATGGAAGACTTTTAAAGAACTCAAGATCGTGTAAATAGTTTAACAATAACGAATTCGGTATATGTTCATCTTTTCTTCCATTCAGTACTACATCTGCAACATAATATAGCGCAATCTTTAGTGCATCGACATCATCCATATCATTGAAATTCAAATCCTCAAAGTTTTCATCAAATTGTTTAAGATTATTACCTCTTACCATCAAAGTACAAATCACGTAACCTGTGGTTTGCCGCAATGTTTATTTTCTGTGTCTGTCATATGTATAATAGCAAAGTCTTGTAACTATCCACCACTCAGCGATCAATCATTGTGCTAACTAGCCACAACTGATTTTTATCATGTTCATCATGTGCTACTTACAGGATTGCGCTACTAAACACATAGGTATCCATCTTTACAAAATGGTTGAATACATCTTTCTTGAGCAATCTTTATTGTTGCTTCGTTAAATTCCTTTTGATAACTTCCATGACATTTCTAAATTTTGATGTATTTGTAATATGCCTGGGAAAATGTTCAAATATCGGAATCTTCATCGTGCTTGGTTTTTTTATATGATCCAGGTGGATTATGCTTACTTTGGGACTTCATGGCCATTATATCTACAAAAAAAATCTAATTTTTTATTCGTTAATAAGAGTCATAATTCAATATACAAATAAACATATGTATGACAAGGTAATCTATAATGTCATGTGATGGGCATTGGGTGCGCGACAGGGTTGTAGCCTGCGAACGATAGCCTGTCACGCACCTATCGTGTGTGCGATGGCCTATAACCCACATACAATTACACAATACACCAATCCATCAACACCTTAAGCTACATAGAATTTCACAATATGCCAATGTTCTATCAACACCTTGAGCTAGCAAAATGAAAACAAATAAAGCTTAAGAGACATTTTATCTAGCACCTCACGTACTATTGTCAAATCTAAATTTTATTAAACATGATTTGATATTTATGGACAATCAATCATAATACTCATTTATAATCATCGATACTATCACATATATCATCATCTTTCACCAATCAATCTTAAAAAAATAAAATAAAAAGAACTCACCACTAGAAGTTGAATCGCACCTTGCCGGAGATGAGAAGTCGTTCTAATGCCATTAGTTTTTCGATATCTTTCTAATGTCGTTAGTTGTCATCAACCGTGGAACCTAACTGCTATAAATCAGTGAGAAGAGAAGTTGGATTTGGCATTTTGGAGTTAAGGGTATTTTGGTCCATAAATATTTGAATTGACTAGTTATGATTGAAAATTTTAGGTAGGCTAATTGGGAAATAGTTTAAAAAATTTAAGCTATTTTCATAAATTTTCCATGATTTATTCATATTGTTGCGACTCTAGAACTACTATGGTAACTTCTATTGATTAAAAAAGAAATGAATATTACAAATTAAGTGCCAATAAAAGTGTAATACTACAAAGAATAGGAAATCCTTTCTTAGTAAGTAATCTGATAGTGCCACACGTGTCTTTATAAAAATTAAATAAAGGTAGTAATCTGCTGAATTCCCACAGGAGATGAATATTTCGAAATGTTATAAAATATTTATTGTAATTATTAATTATTATATATATAATAAAAAATATTTCATATATATATATATATATTTATAAATGTGTAAATAAATTTTATTATAACATTGTATTCAATTTAGTAATTTATAATCTTATAATAGTTTAATAGTAAGATTTATCAAATATATAAGATTAATTTAAAAATTTATAGTACTTTTAAAAATAAATTTTATCATATGTTTAACTGATTTTTTTTATTTTTATAATATATTTAAAAATAAGTATTTTAAAAATTACTATATTATTAAATTATCTCTTAAAACTTCGTGCTTCAGTTGCAATGCCATATGTCAAGAACAAAATACAACACGTGGCACAACAATTATGGCATCAAATCTTCCTCGAAAACTAAGGGCAACGTGCATATATATAACTCATTATGTTGGTATTTACGCAAAAGTCCTTGCAAACACGTTCATATTCGGAAACACAGTCAAAATTCTCTATTACCTCATTATTGTTTCCTAAATCACTATCCTACATCTTACTGGAGGTGTTGAAACATCTTTGTAAATACGCTAACCGTGCTTCGAAACAACGAGCAGTCGAGCACATAGGAAAAGAGTTTATTTACATTTGAAAAGGTAAATCTTCAAATGTAAATAAAACTCACATTCACTAGCATTAAGGGCATTTTTGCCTTTGCATATCCATTAAGGGTTTTTTTGACTTTACATACTCATGTAAAACATTAATTATTATTATTTTGATAATAATGAGGCTATTTTCTCTTCACACGTATTTTAAAAAAATAAATTTATTATTAAAAAATTTAAAATTTAAAAATTATCTTTTATTTATTTTTCTCTATTTTATAATTTATATTCTCTCTCTACTTTTTATATTCTATAACATAACACCCAATTTAACTCTTTTTTAATCTTTCTTAATAGATCATGATCTCTATATCATATTTTTTATATTTAATATTTTTTATATTTATTAATTTTTGTATTAAATAAAATTAATTTCTTAATATTTATTATCTTTCATTATTGATAAGACTTGGTTGATGTTTAATTTTAAATAATATGTTTTATTTATGTTTGTTTGTGGCATTAATTATTTATAGGTAGAAAATATATTTAAATAAATTAATGAGAATTTATGAAATTAAGATTTGAAAGAGAAGAAATAGTGTATTAAATAATTTTATTAAAAATTATTTGGATAATAAAATTTTTATCCAAAAAAAGAATATAAAAGAATTGGTGAGTTTGAAATAAAGTTATTAATTTGAATCCACGCTTTTGAATTTTGATATCGATCCAAAAATCAGTTGACGCTACATAGGTAACCGACATTACCGCCTTCACAAATCGCAACAATGAATGAGGCTATGAAAGAGAAAGTTCTAGAAAGAAAACTAAAAAAAACATTTCAAAAGAGCTTTGTGTTAAATTGCTGAGTTGGCTTGTGCAAAAGCACTTGTTTCCATTTCCTCTTTGTTTTCTCCGTCTTTCTTGGAGAAAGACCCCCAAAATCCATGTGTTGTTTGATCCAACCAACACACAACTACACACTTTTTAAACACCCTCCCCTCTCTTTTTCATCTTTATATTCAATTTAATGACTGCCACAACATCCCACTATTTCATCAATTTCTTTAAGCACCACCTTTTTCTCTTTTAACATCTCTGAAATTTTTTAATGGCAATTCTTGCTCCAGCTTCTGTTTCTAAAGACCCGTTGCCTTCTTCTTCTTCAGCTTCCACTCCTCTGAGGAGTTCAACAGTAAAGGCTTTTTTTTTTTTTTTTTGGTTCTTTACATGTATCGTTTTGTTCTGAGTTTACTGATTTATTGTTAATAGCAGCAGATCTTTGGCTCCAAGCTCAAATTTAGAGAAATAGGGCAGACCCAGTTGAGCTTATCCACTTCTTTCAAGTGAGTGCTAATTAAGATCTTTTCCTTCTGTTTGATTTCTGCTTTCATGGGGAGAAATATTTGTTTTGATATCTTTTCAGCTATCAATTCTTATTGATTCATTTGATTTTCCTTCTGTTGTTTGATTTTGTTGCTAGCTTGTTAAATTAAATAAAAAGTGTTCATTGCTCAAAGAATGTTTGTGGTAATTGTATTTTATCTTGATCATTAACCTCTTTTCATCTAAGTAAAGCTTTGACATTTCGCAATTTCTCTGCCTTTATGATGATATTGATGTTGAAGCTGAAATCAGATAGTTAGTTCGGTTTAGTTGCATAATTGAATAGCAATTTAATGTGTACAAAAGAAGTCTTGCCGATCTTTTATTTGAGTAGTACTTTGTTCGTTAGTTGGGAGTACATCGGGTTGTCTCTCATAAATGATGGCACTTAGTTGAGTTTTCTGGCAATCTAAGATTACTTTTGTGAATTTCTCATGGTAATGTTTCAGTTATTTATTTATAGGACAAGTTCCGCATATTAAGACGATGACTACCATGCAACAAGGGGTTGATACTAAGAGATAAGAGTATCTCCATTTGGTTTATACTCCCTGCTACAACATCATTCAACATGATTTTTCTAAGGATTGTTGTTTCACTTTCAGGAAAAGTCCAGGTTTTAAGTTAAAGGGTTGGAGATATTACGAGGGACTGACTCAAGAATTTCAAATTGACAAGCTGGAGACCATGACACAAGTTGAAAATGAATGTCAATTGTTTGATAAAATGAAACATCGCTTTTTGAGCTTCAAAAAGCAGAAATTCATGTGAGCAACGAAGAGCTGCTGCCTTAGCTGATTGATCTATTAAGATCAATTAGTCGGCCATCTAACACAGTCAATGTTTTTTAACAGGGAAAATTTAGAGCATTACCAAAATCTTGCGGATGGTCAAGCACCCAAGGTATTTGAATACTTTGTAATTAAATTGTTGCCTTTTCTGTGCTGTTTTTCTTAAATGTTTTAAACATGTTGGATGGCTGCCTTTATATTTTCTCTATGGATTATCTGATCAAATTTTGTTAACTTAAAATTTCTTGGACAGTTTATGGTGATTGCTTGTGCGGACTCTAGAGTTTGTCCCTCAAACATTCTAGGATTTCAACCGGGAGAGGCATTTATTGTCCGCAATGTTGCAAATATGGTGCCCACGTGTGAGGTATATTACATGGTGCAGCTGATTTATCTTACAAACATGTCCACTCTATGATAAAGATTGATGCTGTGGATTGAATGCTTTGTTAATAGATGATAAAAAGCCAAACAATTTTCTCCTCTTTATGTTTCTATTCTTTTTTCTTGGTCTTTTTAATTGAGCAGAATGGGCCCTCAGAAACAAATGCTGCACTGGAATTTGCTGTTAATTCTGTTAAAGTAAGTGTTTTGTTCTGCAAATTTGTTGCAAAGGTTTCTATCTTTCTTGGATTCCATGGAAATTATCATTTTGATGAGTTAGATTCTTAAACATAGGACCTTTCTCTACTTTCGCTTTCTTCAATATGGACCTGATGGACAACTTTCCAGTCATGAATGAAGTCTTTTGAGTTATATGTAGAGATGATAGATGACTACTTTTGCAGGTTGAAAACATTTTAGTCATTGGCCACAGCCGCTGTGGAGGCATTCGTGCCCTTATGAGCATGCAGGATGAAGAAGATCCAAGGTTAGTAGAAGAGAGCAACATATGCAAAAGTTTTTCCTTCTCTTCCATATGTTTCATTTTTGCAAAATTCAGTTTGATTGTGCTTCTTACATGGTTAAATTCTTCTTTTCTGTAGTTTTATTAGAAGTTGGGTTCTTGTGGGGAAGAATGCAAGGTTAAACACAAAAGCTGCTGCTCACAACCTTAGCTTTGATCATCAGTGCTCACACTGTGAGAAGGTTCTTTTTCCTAAATTTAGAGAGTGCTGCTCAAAATGATAATGAAACATTTAGTCCAGTATATGCTGATGCTTTAGAATATGAATGCATGATGAAATTAGCCTGGTAATGTCCGTGGAAGTTAATCTCTCAATTGGTCTGCATGTCTAATTGCAGTGACAATTCTTTTTTGGGGCCTGGTTAGGAACTGACCTTTGGTTATCATGAGGCGATTTTTCAGTTTCTTATCAAATAAGGATAAAAAAAGAAAGGACAATGTTTTTCTTTATGAAAATTTTATTTTGTGTCATATTGGAATTCAAGATCAATAGCTAACCTTGTGTCTTAATCAAAGTGAATTTCTCTGGTTGCCGAGAAAACTATTCTCAAAAAGCTTACCCCCCGTGAACAAACAAAAATCAAATGATTCACCTTTCATGGTTGGCGTGAGGAGCAGTCGAGCCTTCTACTTCCACTACAATAGGCCTAACCAACTTGTTATGTCCTGGGGACATTTTACCCGTTTCTTGATTTAAATTCACCATTGATGGACAATTATTTTTCCAGAGAGAATTAAGTTTTTCTTTTTCTGTAAGCCAGCATTATTCGCATTCTCCAGTATCATTTTCTCTCTCTTTTTTTTAAAAAAATTCAACTCGATTTGAAACACTTTTTATGTGGAAAAGGTCCATATCAATAATTATGATTTTATGTATGGAAAATTCCTCAATATCTTGTTCATTCGCTTTGTGGCGGTAAAAAAAAGCATGCTTGTAATAAGTGGATGTTTTGAGTTTCTATGCAAGGTTTATCCTTTATAATAGAATATAGGAACAGAAATTTATATTTGTGTCAGTAGTTGACTAAAATTTTCATTAAAAATTGCACATATCGATTGATTAGTTTACCATTTGTTAACAGGAATCTGTAAATTGTTCATTGTTAAACCTGCTAACTTATCCATGGATAGAAGAAAAAGTTAGGGCAGGTGATTTGTTTCTTCATGGTGGCTACTACAACTTCGTTGACTGTACATTTGAGAAATGGACTCTGGATTATGAGGGAAGCAATTTGAAGGGTAGTAAAGAAGTTGCATTTAGAAACCATTCCTTTTGGAGCTGATTTGCACTTCCATCATCTCCATGAAATAATTTTCTTTTCTTTTTTCTCTTCTGTTGTATGCTATTTATTCATAATTTTCAGGACAAATGGAAAATAATGTTATCCCCATTCAAGGGAACAACTACCCTGTTATATCTTATTTGCTAAAGAAATGTGTTGTCGGACGTGTCTGAGTTTGTATCATATTATTTCTTGGTCGTGAGAGAATTTTGTTTGCAAGTGAAAAAATGTATTTACTATATGTTTAAGGACTTGTATATTTCCATCCTTTGTGTGATAAAGGATGCAGGTTGTTGATATTAGAGAAAAATTAGTTCAATCCGCCTTTGTTTTTTTCCCATTTCTGCACTGTGAATAATTCAGTATGGTTCTGGTATTTCAAGTTCCTCCCCAGAGATCGCCTGGTCTCTCTTGCATTTATTAGAATATATCAGTTTTTTCAACTCTCATGTGCTTGCTAACCATATTAATTTCTTTCGCCTATGAATCCCCAAGCTAAGACTTAGTGAATTACAAATTCTGGTTTAGTAGAATGCATATTACAGAAGATGGAGCACTAATTATATCATCAGTTTCATAAGATTAAATGCAGTACAAAGGGAAAACAATATTCTGATAGTTTCTACTGATTATGCTCAATCCTATCTTTTGGGGATGGGATCATGGTCTCCAAACCAGCTGCTGCTGGAACTTTGCTAACCGCCAGATTCTGATTCTTTTAGACAGCATTGGTCCTCCTTTGCCTGCCGATAAATGTTCAACTCCCTCAACGAAGGCAGAAACAATAACTCCTCTGAACGAAGAACACTTAACATTTTGCTCATAAACCAGTTGTATCCCACACTTCATCCAAGATACAGAACAGTCAAAGATCACAGATGCTTCCACTTCATCTTTCGCTTCAAGCTAATTTTCAAGGGTTGCATGAGGTATATGGATGAACCACATGTGATCCTTACGAGTAAATGGGATCACCTTGCATTTTGATATAGGAGGCCATTCAAGGTTCTTTGTACTATTTTTTATCACAATGTCGCCAAAACTCACAATCAGGTGTTTGTCAGCTGAATAAACAACACATAGTGTTAACCCTATGATCGGAAAATTTGATGCTGGAGGCACCTGAAAACTTATAATAGATCCCTCACTTTGAAAGTTACACCAGTTGGGCAGCTGGTTACTGGTGACGGTAATTCCATCAGTGCAACGACTTGGGAGTTCCTATATGGTACATAAGAATATATGAGTGATGGGAGAGAGAAGCATAAGGATTTTGCTTCTAAAACTGTTTACATGAAGGAGCATCTTCCTAAATTTGTCTGACAGTGTAGCACCACCCTTACAAATCCTTTTTGTGGATTCCAACTTGTCCAAGGCCTGAATCTCAGCTAGTCTTTGGCAATTATCAAATCTCATTCCTGGTTGTGTCTGCAAATTTGAAACATCTAGTATACTTTACAAAGAAGAGCAATTTGAAGCAACTAAGTAAAATAAGTTTCTTGGAAGTAATGGGATTGACTGAAGCATTGTACAACCATCCAACAAAAGGCTTCCGACACTAGAAAAATGAATGATGGTATCTGGTCAGCAACTGAAATTATTGAAGCATAAATCAAGATATCACAATGAGGTTAACCTCCCAATATCAGCAAGAATGGCATTGTCTGACAGATTACAGTTAGAAAGATCAAAACTTGTCAAGGAGCTTAAACCCAACAGGGAGTTTGGAAGGAGACTAATACAATCGAGGCTTCTTCTTGATATCTACGACCAGAAGAATGAATGTGACACTGGTCTCGGTGATGCTCCTTTACAGCCTCTTAAAGATAACAGCCTGAGATTCTTTAGAAAATTTATTGAAAATGGTAGTTGTTTAATAGCGGTTTCATCTGCAAGAAGCACCCTTAAATGCTCCAGTTTTCCCAATTCCTCTGGCAACCCAGCAAGTTTTGAACAGTTAGATAGTACAAGAATTTCAAGAGACTTTAGCATACACAAACTTCTTTGAAGACTTGTCAGAGATATGCAATCTTTCAGAATCAAGAAAACAAGCCTGACAAGTCATCCAATGGATGAGTGAATCTCAACTAAACTTGGGCAGTCTTTAAGCACTAATTTCTCCAGATTAGGGAGCCCATCAAAGTTGGGTGTTTTAATCACGTAATGCGGATGACTGAATGACTGAGATTAAGTATTTTCAACTTGTAGAGTACCTGTTGGAATGAGCAAGCTATCATATAGTGCAAAAAGAGTATTAAAATTATCTACGAAATGATGGAAAGATAGTTCATACCCTATTTTCCTTCTAAATTTTTTTATGCCACTGCAGCGCATGCCAAAGCAACTAGGTTCTCCAGATGAAAACTAGGTGGTAAAAATTTCCAATGAAAGCCATGCCAATGCAACCAACTCAACTCTTTCGAAAGATGCTTATAGTCTCCATTGAGGAGCACATATTTGAGATTTAGTAATCTTAAGTTATGCATTCCTACAAAGGCCTCTGTAGTCAAATTTACAACTTCTGAACTAGAAAGGTTTAACATCAGCCCTTCAACTGCACTTGTTCCCTAATAAGACAAGAAAACATAAAATTAAGATGCAAATATAACTGATTGATGATCAACAGTCATTTTAGAGTACCTGCAAAAGTCATTTGTGATTCTTGTAAAGTTAAGGGGAAAGAAGGAAAATAGTTTAGAACTCACCTCCGCCCCAACACACACACACACATACACACACAGAGTTAGATAGGAAGGATTGATGATTTTATTTTATTTTTTCCAATGATCAGATTGCTGCAACTAAGTAGACTCAAATTCTCCATTAATGTTACAAAGAGATATTGAAAGATTGAGAGTTCTGAGTATAGGTAATGTCAGATTAAAGACATGACAAGTGAGAACACCAAAAAATTAATTATACATTGCCAAGCATGATTACAAGCTATGAGCATGAGAAACAGAAAATTATAACATTTCTTTACTGCATAAGGCAAACGTAGATTAAGAATCACATGGAAGTCATCATGAACCTACACCATTATGATTTTCATAGTGCTAATTGCTGCAAGAACAAAACATAAAATCAGAAATGCACTTACAGATTGGCTGGCCAAAACATGATGCACACTTCACAGAAAGAAAGTCTGCTACGTTTTCCAGGATCTTTCAGGGATTCCTCGCAAACAATTTGTCTTCCCATGTCTCTTAACAATGTCATGCATTTTCAATCTATTGTCTTCATCAATTACTATGAGACATCTTTGATTAAGGACACGCAAGTCAATCTCTGAAGAAAAGCCACAACCTTCAAGTATTTTAAGAACATAGTCTTTATCCATTCCGACTTAAAAATGTGCAATATCCAAGAATACATTGTTCTCCTCATCATCATTTAGTCCATCAAAACTTACTAGTTTGTTCAAAATATCCTTATTTGGTATCCTTTTCAGTTTCTCCACTGAGCTTTCCCACACATCTATGTTTGTCTCGTTAAAAAGAAAACAACCCAAAACTTCAAGAGCAAGTGGAAGCCCTGCAGCATAACGAACTAGTTCTCTGGAGAACTTCATGAATCGTTGAGGAGGCTTGTCTCTTCGGAAGGCATGCCAGCTGAAGAGCTGAAGTGATTTACAAAGACATAATCTTGAAACCGTGTATATAGCATCTACTTCAAAAGCTTTCAGCAAATGTTTATTTCTAGTTGTTATAAAGATCCAACTTCCAGAACTGAACCACTTATTCTCTCTGGATAACGCTTTTAATTGATCTATGTGATCTACGTTATCAAGAACAACAAAAACCCTTCTGTGGTGAAGTCTGCTGCTTATCATATTGAGCCCTCTGTCGATGCTTTCTATATCTAACATTTTTCACAACAACAGCTCAGAAAGCATTTGTTTTTGAAGCTGAACCAATCCATTTGGTTGCTTTGCCACTTTTCCAACATCTTCAAGAAAGCAACTGCCTTCAAAACAGTGGGAGATCTGGCTATAAACCGCTTTCCCAATAGTAGTCTTCCCAATGCCACCCATCCCACAAATTTCTATTTTGCGAACATCTAAATCAAGTCTTAACAAGTAATGCACTAGTTTGACAAGAGAATCTATTCCAACTGGGTAGGAGGCAACGGTGAAGTATCTGTGGGACAATTTTATTGCTATTTCTTCAACAATCTTCTGGATGAACTTTGGTTTTTGTCTGCTTGTTGTGAGGTATGATCACATGAATCAAGACACAAATAAACTTGTTAGTACTGCAGCCACCACATACAACATGATAAAAACTTGATAAGACTGAATTACTCATTGCAGGAAACTCAAAATTAATTATTCAACTTTAAAGATTATCTAGCAGTTTTTTCATTATATCTATGTTCTACTACTTATCTTTCACTGCTACCAGTATAGTTAATTTGAAATAATGGTTTGTTAAGTAACTATAAAATATTAAAATTGATAGGATACTATTTAAATACTATTAATGACAACACATATCTATGAAAGTAAAAATATATATCCTAGAAATGAGAATCCCATCTCTATTAGTTTTCCTTTAAGAACATAGTTGTTCCAATCAAATCGAAATCTCTTTGGTCCATCTTCAACTATATTTTATTTTTAGTTTTATAAAAGTTCTAACATAAACTGCAACTTTTGAGGTGAAGCGATTTATACTAGTCATTTTTTCAGTACATTATTTATTCATCACTATTCAATCCCATTAAAATATATCCCCCACTTTCTTCTTTGCCAAATCCATCATTTGGAAAACTTAAGTCAACAGATTCTTGACACAAATACCCTCAGCTTTAAAATTCATACATCAAACATTGAACAATTTGTCAAAAATCAATTAAACTTTGAAAAAGAAAAGAATTTGAACTTTACACTTTTGGAGCTTCGTGCAAATCCCACCCAGACAAATTTGCTGCCTCTCTAAGTGCTGCCCTCCATATCCCCACCCTTTCCAACTTGAACCGAGCTTCATGCTTAACAAAAGCCTCTGCAAAATTTCTATTCTGATTCCTGATCTCTGATGGGCTGATATCATAAAAACCACAGGCAAGACTATCTGTCTAACATTTCTCTTGCATTCCAAAATCTTGACAGGCTCATCCAAGCACCATCTAGAATCAGCGAAGTTATTGGAGAAGATTACAACAGCAATTATTGAGTGTTGAATAGCTTCAAGCAGCTCTGAAGAAATGTCTTCACCCCTTTGAAGTTCCATGTCATCTGTGGAAGTGTGAATTCCCGCATGAACCAAAGCTTGGAAAAGATGATCGGTAAAATTGTTGCGTGTGTCTTCTCCTCCGAAACTCAAGAAAACTTGGTAGACAAATTCGGTAAACGTGGTGGCCACGAATTAGTGCAATGTTTTCATGTGAGAGATCAAGCTACTAGTTGTTCCTTTACTACTATTTATAAAAAATAATAAGCACCCACCAATCAATTCCATCTCAAGCATATAAAATATTGTTATTAAAGTAATTTTTTTTTTATAAACTTATCATTAATTTAAAATTTAAGATTATTTATTAAAATCACAAAAAAAGATTATTTATTAACATATTTTAATTTTTATTTATCCTATATGAAATTCAGTGAAATTTGGAGTCAGAATCAAAATTTTAGTTTGACCGAGCCAAAACAGAGAAATTATAGACTTGATTAGGTTGTATCATAAAATTTTTAAAGTTAAAGAGAATAATAAAGCGGGTTATAGTGGATAAATAGTAAAATTTAAGGACCATAAAAGAAAAGGGGGCCAAAAATAAAATTAACATAAAATAAGCAAATTTTCACTAACTAATCGGGGTGGTTGGAGTTAGCTCTCAATTATTATTATTACAGGAGCCATTGGTCGAATGATAAAGTATCTTTAATAGAATTGTTACAAATTTATATGAGGGATCATGCTACCTACCGTTATTTATTCATTTTTGAATCGTTACAATCTATAAATATATTACAATTTAAAATCTATTGAGAATGCGTATATTTTATAGTACATTTCATAGATCGGCCGACTATTAACTTTGAAATTTACTTCCACTGATAGCTAGGGAGATATCTACCTCTATTTAAAGAAAATGAGCCAATGCAACTCGTACGTGAGCCCTCAACATAACACCGAGCGAGTCTAGTAGCTACCTACCAATCTTTAAATATAAAAAGGTAAGTCTAATTTACTTTACAGAACTTAATCTTATTACAATAATCATAAATGTTATGAATAAATAGAAATAAATAAAAAATTTTAACTAAACACGAGGCACTAATTAAAGCACCTCGTTTTTTGGCTTAGTAAAGCCTACTTATTGATATTATTAATGATCATTGTTTAGTGAGATTTTGGATAACCTCAATTAAAACAATAAGAATGTGGTTTAAAGGGTGAATAAAATGAAAAAAGACTGCTAATTTATATTTAGAGATAATCTGACATAAGATTAGGAGATTATTTATGTGAGATGAGTGTTTAATGACAAGGGGAGAGGCAGAGAAACGAGGTGAAAAATGAGAATGAAATCTCTAAAGTCATGTTCGACGTGTCTTGCAAAACAGAATAAAATAAACATTAGAGGTGGAGTCGGTAGTAATGGTTGTTTGGGTGATAATAGTTGCTTCAAAGTTAGAAAATGAATCTTAAAGCTCTAAAAAATAGTAAAATATACTTTTTCCAATGCTCTTGAGGAAGAAAATTAAAGTAAAATTTGAGAGATAAAAGTTGGTTATCATTTGGGAGTCTGACTTGAGCTTTTGTAGAGTGTATATGGATATTTTTATAATTCTGAACAAGTGATGCTTATTGATTAACTCTCCTTTATCAGGTGGGGGCACTTTAGAATGTACATTTGTGGTCTAAGATGGTGACACGTTTAAGTATAGGAGGTAAAAGAATCTCTCTTTTCATTATTTTTTTAAATTCAGTAAAAAATTAGATATTTTTTATTTTACGCATGATAACATTTACTGCTCGTGTGTGGTCTTAACCACAAAAAATTTGGTTTCTAATTTTGTTCTTCAATTCTATATGTTTTGCCCAAGTTGTTCGTCCTTATAGAAGAACTCAGCTCCAAGCTTACTTTAAATTATCTTGATGCTTTGGTCAAACAATTTTGGCTCTATTCATCTGATTCTTTTTACCACATGTCATCTCTCGGTGTCTACATTTGCATCTATAATTCCCCCTAAACAAGATCCCCTAGTTTCTTTGTGTTGAAAAATGTTGAAGCAGAGAGAAGTTATCTAGTGCTGACACTTGACGAGGTAGCTTTTCGCTCTAAATATGGAGGAAACGAAGAGGTTTGATTTATTTTATTGTTGGGGCAGTTTCAGAATTCTGGTAGACGTTATAAGGATGGTATAAAAAATTTTCCTCAATTTTGAGAATGGATAAGTGGGTTTTAATGATTAACTGTTACTCTACGTGGCGTCCCTCCATAGCTCCATTTTCTGCACGTTCTGCTACCTTCAATTACAGTTCCTCTAACGTGTTGATAAGTGGTGGATTCCTTGTGCTTGGATTTCATCTATGGTCTAAGATGTTTTCTGCTCCTTCTTGTTCCTCTGATAGCCTTTTTACTGGCCATTTCACTTCAGCCGTTGGATTAAAAGCAATAAGCATGAGAGGAAGTCTCCACCGGACATATGGTTGTACTTTTTCTGCCACACAATTCCATTGAAATGATTACTTCCTTATTTTTTCTCTTTGTTTCCAGATTTTGTTCACATTCTTCCCAATTTTAACCTTTGTTCCTTCGAAAAATCAAAGCTTTAATTCATCCTTAATGTTTCAAAATTGCTATTTTGAAACATTACAGCTGTGCGCAAGGTGCAGCTCCCTCAAATGAACAGCTACTATTTTGAATAGTATGTCAGTACTATTCATATAAGATTTACTTTTTTCATTGGCCGACCCAAACCATCTCGGTGCATAACTTGTTCATTAGAGATGGTAGAAATACCCAAGGAGACAGGAAATTTTGGAGATTTTTCTCATTCGAGGAAGGTATTTAAATAATTTTTTATCTAATTTCTTATTCAGGAAGAGAACGGAGATAAATTTTTATTTAATTTCTTATCAGGGAAGGGACAATCTCCATCCCCTCTCCATTTCTCCATTTTAATTTAATTTTTTATTTTAATTTTTTAAATTATTAGTAAATAAATAATGAAATATAAATTATAAAATATAAAATATAAATATAAGTAAAAAATATCAAAATAATCATATTATTAAATTTTTAAGTCTAATTACTATTTTTTAAAAATTTTTTTGAAAAAATTTTAAAATTTGAAGGTTAATTTAGTAATTATAAATAATAATAAGACCTATATAAATGAGATGAAAAATTAGGGCACATTATGTTCCTAAATCCTAATTTCTTGCTCTCCAATTCATTCCCTCTCAACTCTCAACCCTTCACTCTCTCCCCTCCAGAGGCCAGCTCTCACTCTCCTCTCCACCGTTGTACTGCAGTAGTAAAGTAATCAACAACTGAAGTCGGTAGCTAGCAACCATCCAAACTCCAACCGATTGCTACCCTCATCTCACCTTAACGGCTCACCCACGCTAGAAACGTCCAACGCTCATCTCACCCCGACGGATCACCGACGCCGGAAACGTCCACAATCCAGCTCTCACTCTCCTCTCTACAGCAGTTAAGTAGTCAACAACGTCCACAGTCCAGTCTACAACCATCTAAACTCTTGCCGATTGCTACCCTCATCTCACCCTGATGGCTCACCCACGCCGGAAATGTCCAACGCTCATCTCACCCCGACGGCTCACCCACGCCAGAAACGTCCATAGTCTAGCTGTCACTCTCCTCGCCACTGCAGTCAAGTAGTTAACAACATCCACAGTCCAGCCGATTGCCACGCTCATCTCACCCGCACGCCTCATGTCCACCGTCGCACTGTGATTTTGTTCCTGTCGTCGCCCAATAGCTTTCCGATCTGGCTACCTTCGACACTATGATAATACTTCTCGCTTCTCAGTGGTCAGCACTCAGTAGCTTCAAGCATTTAGTAGCAATAGCTTGCTTATTATTATTATTATTAATGAATGAATTAAATTATGATGTTTATTTTCAGTTTGTCACTTGTTCAATTTAGATATTATTGATTAATTTTTTTGATAATATATGTGTAACAATTTTTAATGGTTTAATAATTATATATTATTAGTAAATTAATCATATATAATTATTCGTATATAGGATTGGGAAAAAAAATGTTATATTGCTGTTTAATAAAATGTTTCTTACTCACTGTATTGTTGTTAGGGATGTTTGGAAGTAGTGGCCTCTAGCTGAAGTTAGCTTGGATGCTTTTGTTGATTTTATAGTATTCTTGTGTAGAAATTGTTCTTGAGTGAAAATTTAAATTGGTATTATGTTTAATTTTCATTTTATTTTGTACATTTTTAGGCTAATGGAAGTAAATATGTTAAGTGCTACACCACAATTAGTGGATGTAGTCAATGTGGATGATGATGATCGAACAAGAAATTTCATTCTTGATGGTTCAGAGTCAGTAAAGAGAGGAAGAACAGGGAAGTTAAGATCTATTGTCTGGGAACATTTTGAGAAGAAAATAGTTAACGGGGAACAAAAGGCAGTATGTAATTATTGTAATTCCAAGCTGGTATCAAAGATAAATGACGAAACAAATCATTTGTATGACCATATGAAATCTTGTTTCATGAAAAAGCAAAAGGATATCAATCATTACATAACAAAATTGAATGTTGGTAAGGATGATAAAAGACGTTCAAAGGTAGAGATTTTTTTTTTTTTTGTATCAAGATGTGATAAGGAGAACAATTGCATGTGCAATTGTCAAGCATGAGTATCCGTTAAGTATTGTTGATCATGAGGGATTTAGAGAGAGATTATCCTCGCTTAACCCAATGTGGAAGCATGTGTCCTGAAATACAATTAAAAATGAGATATTGGATTTGTATGAGAATAAAAAGGCTAAGAATTTGAATGTCTTGGTGAGTAATCAAAGTAAGTTGGTCATCACAACAGATATGTGTACAGCAGATACCCAAACAAAAGGGTACATGACTATTAGTGCACATTTCATCGATAATTCTTGGACGTTACAAAGTCTAATTTTGAGGTAAGGTATTTAATTTTATTTTGTACTTAACTTATTTTTTTCTTAAATGTTAATTAGAATGAATTTGAAGAAATATATATTTTTTGTTTTCTTCTTATAGGTTTCAGCATGTAAAAGGTTCACATACTGGCCTAAAGCTTTGTGACACATTGTTGAATTGCTTGATCGATCTCAGCCTTGAATATAAGGTATCTTCTGTGACTGTAGACAATTGCTTTGCTAATAACCGCATGATGGAATATCTTTTGATTAAGCTTAATAGAGATGATCTCACTTTGCGTGGTCAATTATTTCATATTCGTTGTTGTACTCATATATTAAATTTAATTGTCAAATAAGGGATGAGTGTGATTAGTAATGGAATTGCAAAAATTCGTGAGAGTGTTATTTTCTGGACTGGATCATGTAAAAGAAAAGAAAAGTTTGAAGAATTTGATAAACAGTTAGTGCTTGATTGTCCTAATAGTTGGAATTTCACATATCTTATGATTTCATCTGCTCTGCAATATAAAAATGTTTTTGCTCGATTAAAGTATATTGATGGACAATATAAGTGTTTGCCTAGTAAAGAAGATTGGCAATTTGCATATATTTTGGAAGAGAATTTGAAAAGCTTTTATGATGTCACTGAGTTGTTTTCTGGAACTCAGTATCCAACATCGAATTTATTCTTGCAACATGTGTGTGAGATTAAATTGTCTTTACAAGATTGGCTTTTATCATCTTGTGATAAGATTCAACATATGGCTCAATTGATGTTATTGAAATTTAATAAATATTGGCAAGATATGAGTGAAATTTTGGATGTGGCCTGTATTTTTTATCAAAAGTATAAAAAGAAGTTCATTAAGCATTACTTTTTTATGGTTTATAGTGATGACAAAGAGTTGTATGTTGGGAAAGTGGTCAGCCTCTGCCAAGAATTAGTGGAAGAGTACCAATTGAAGTTTCCACCAACTCTTTCTCGCTATAATTATACTTGTAGTAATTCTTCTTATGCTATATCTATAGGTGATTCATGTAAGAAAGCAACCAAATGGATGGCAGGGTTTGATGATTATGTGAATAATGGAGATTGTGGAGCTGTCGCTAATGAGTTAGATTCATACTTAAATGAGAAAGTTATGCCACGGATGGAAGATTTTAATATTTTGAGTTGGTAGAAAACAAATGCCCATAGGTATCCTATTTTGGCACGAATTACTAGAGATATTTTGGCAATTCCAATTACAAGTGTTGCTTCCGAATAAGCTTTTAGCACTGGTGATAGAGTTGTCAGCCCACACTGTAATAGACTTCATCCAAGCACATTGGAGGCTTTAATGTGCTGTCAAAGTTGACTACGAGCATACAATGACAGTATGAGTTTATTTTACACTATAATTATTTTATATAATTATTACTATTTTCACTTATAAGTGACATTGCTTAAATTATTTTTGTTATTTTAGATTTGAAACGTGGGCTATCTCTCAATTTGCCACATTCCTTGAGGGAGAGAAAGAGGAGCAAGAAGCACAAGAGGTAAATACTTTTATTACAAACATTGATTAAGTATTTATATCCATTTCATTTATTTCATTGTTGATGTAAAAATAATTTCTTTTTTTTAATTGTAGGATTATAAAGATTGACGAAGATAATTATTATGGTGATTTGTATTTTGTAATATGACTTTTGTAATGGGATTAATGTTAATGCAAAATATATTGTCATTTGTCAATTTTTATTTTTATTTAAAATTTTATTTTAATATTATTAAATTAAAATAGAAAACTAAAAACATATTAGTTATTTGGGGATCGAGGGCCCTCGGGGATCCCCTATTATTATTCGGAGAGGAGACGGGAATTCCATCATACAATTTTGACGAGGATGGGGAGGGGATGGAGACATATTCAAAATATCGGGGATGGATATGGGGAGGTCAATCCCCTTCCCTCCCCTCCCCATTGCCTTCCTTATTGTTCATCGTCTAATTGCCCTAACTTCGTCATTAACAACCTAATCCTAGGTGTGGTCTCTATTCACTTGTCTTTTTCTTCTTTTCTCTCTTTACTCCTTCTTTTCTCTCTCTCTCTCTCTCTTTTTTTTTTTTTTTGAATGAATGGCTTGGTTGGTTGTTAATATTGTCATTTGGTGGCTTTACATTAGATATGAAAAGAAAAGTTAGTGGTCTATTTTTAGAGAATAATAATGACTCTAGTGAGGGTAGCAATGAGGCTTCGTGGTTTCGGGTAGCCCCTAGTTATATTAATTTCCCTTTTCTAAGTTGTGAAAGTGAGAAAGGTAGTTCTATGAAATCTCAGGGTGATAAAGAGGAGATGAAATATAAGGATGATCCCACAAAGGGCTTTGAAAAGAATATAGTGTGTGATATTGTTATTCATTAATTTCTCTCAAGTTATTGTTTTTATAGTGACTATTTTTTTTTTTTGAGTTAATTTTCTTTTGAGGGTGTTACTCTAATTTGTGAGATTTTGGGATTGACATGTCACACTTGAAAGTAGTTTAATTAATGTGGTTTTGATAACAAATTAGTTTGCATGTGTTTGCTTGACTGATTTATATGGATGATTGATGTGAGAGTGATATCTCTTTAGGATGGAGATAATATTTATACTTTTATTTGATTATTATCATTAGTTTAATTGAAAAAGTAAATATTATTGCCTTTAAAAAAAACTGGTTGAATTTTATTATTGCTTAATTTGCTAGGGACTAGCAATAAGCTAGTTGGGGGGTGTGTTGAGTCCTTGATAGTATATATTTACAAAGGGTAAAATCATCATTTTACAATTCAAGTCTCACTAACTTCTCCAACTTTATGTATTTTAAGTCCCTTAATATTTAATTGCCTATGTTTATGTGTATTTTTAATATTTTATATATTTTAAAGGTATTTTAATCATTTCTCAATAAACGAGAAGTCAGACAGCAAAACAGACAGTATATTTTAACTCAGAACAGCTGAAAACTTTAAGAAAAATATAAAGGACAAAATCATAATTTTAAAAGTTTAGTGGGTCCTCCTGACGTGGCCTTGACCGCTGACGTGTCGTTGGCCAATGATGTGGCATTAACGGATAATGTGCCAGAAGTATATTAGACCAAAAATGAGCTTACAATACATGCAATGCAATGAATCATATTTGTTGAATTTTGCATTGACCGTGATGTGGCAGAATATTAGTGGACAGAAAAACGCGCATACCGTATATATATATATACGGAATGACAGCCCTGGTGACGTGTTCCAACCAATCAGAGAGTGCCACGTGGCGTAATCCTAGGCGTCCGAATTGTTTTATCCAATAGCCATGATTTACTCGTTGTATCTATAAATTGGGGACTCCTATTTTATTTTCACACCCCTGAATCTATTTTTGGGTTCTATTTTCTGTAATTCCTTATCCATCTTGTATTTTCTATATATTTTAATGAAATTTTCATTTTACCTTTAGTTACAAAATAAGTAGCTATTTATTTTCAAGCTTGGGTTATAAGTGAAGCCTCAACATGATCTATGGACTAAATTTGGTAATTTTATTTTCACTTTCTCTAATTTATTTAAATTATTTTGACTTATCATGGATAGATAGTAATAATCTTATCTATATATTGCACTAGTATACTGGCTCCCTAGTGTAAGATTATTACTATTTGGCATGGTAAATACTTTACACTAGATTTATTAGAGAAAAATCTCCCTCTAATTTATGTGGTAGGTCTTAACTCATTGTTGACATAAAATTTATCTAGGTTAATTAGTGTATAGTCTTGCCACATTATCAACAGTTACATTATTATTACCTGTTACAATGTGTTCTTAATACTACATTTAACATAAGATTATTGTTCCTACTACAATGAGCGCTTGATGTCATATTTATTAGAGTTAGGTTTATGAGGAGTGGAAATACTCCCTCATAAATTAATTGGAACTAAAAAAGGAATATTAAGGTAATGGTGAAATATTAAGTGTGAATCCTAAGACTCAAGCACTTTATTATATTGATCAAGTACCAATTTATTCTCACAATTTTAATTTCAATTTTGAGATAGAATAAACTAGGAAATTTAACAAAAAGTATAAATAATAAAGAATAATAATAACTCTATATAATTAAAATTCACCTTCTTGTGGGATCGACACTCGTCACCATTAATCTATACTTCAATAGATTCGTGTGCTTACAAGTTCAATAAAATTTGCATAACAGCTATAAGAGAGGATTATAAGAGAAAAGAAGGGGAGATCGCAATGATTAAACAGAACTCATTTCCTCATCTTGTTTTCTTGTTTTTATTTCTTTACGAAAATGTATTTGATAGCTAAAACTATTTTTATTGCTGTTTTTACATCCATCATGAACTAAAATTTTCTATAGTTGGGGATTAAACAAGCTTAATGGTTTATTGACTGTTATATGTTTGTTACTTATAATCTGCTATAACATTTTGTTTTGATTTAAGTTATTGCAATTTCCTATTTTGGCTTACCACCCATTCAGCGAATACTGGCTAAAAAGAGCCTAAAAAAAGTCTTGCTTAGAAGAACAAATTAAGACAATATATAGTTTTAGGTTGGATTTCTTAAGTTAGGTTTATCTCTAGGGCCATACTTGATCCAAAATCTATGAAGAACCAGACGTAAAGATTCATCTTGTAAGATAAATTGAACTTAGAATATGTAATGTTATATTTAGATGTTGGCTTAATAACTAGTCACTGTTAGGTTTTTTTTAGATATAAAATATCTAATAGGTGACATCTAAGGATGCATTAGAATTCTACCTAGTGCTGCAGTCAATGCTATAACAATTGTATAACAATTGTATGTTAATTAATGAACAGTCAATAATGGTTATGTTTGTTTAAGTGCCCAACTTTCCATTTGCTATTGAGTTTCCTTTTGTATTTGATCTTAATTTCTTCTCTTTATTGCATTTTATTTATTGTTCAACTTGTTTAATTAGGTGTTTAAGTTCCTTAATTAATTTATTTTTATTTTTACTTTTATAGCACTAGTAAGATTGCTTTAGCAAATATGATAACATTAATCTCTATGGAGATGATATGGATATTTATCATTATATTATTTATTGTGTCCACTTTTACACTGACACCTATAATAATATATACACACGTATATCAATAGTCTCTTTCTCTTCAAATTAATTAAATATGTGAGCTTTCCTTTTCAATAACATTTACTCATTTATTTTGCTCTCATCGACCATCTGATAGATGCTACATCATGACACATTCTTGTAGATTGTAAGTTGAAATTTCTAATATTTAGTTCTCTTGGTTGATTGGAGGTGACATCTAAGACAATAAAAAATATGTGCGTTTTATTAAGAAAAAAAAAAATTTTTTCTTAGTAACCAAATGTCTTTCCTAATTAGTAATGATTGCTCGCGTAAAACAACAAGTTTTAGTTAAATTTTTTTTAAAAAAATTGAACTTTTACTTAGTAACCCAACATTTTGCCTAATCAGCAATAATTACTAAGTGTAAAATGGTAAAGTTTCATTAAAAAAAATTACCCAGGCATCTTGCCTAATTAGCGGTGATTGCTCAAGTAAAATGGTAAAATTCTGTATAAAAAAATTGAATGCGTTCAATTTTGTTATATCAGAAATTGAAGTAATTAATCTCATAGCGGCTCCTTCTGATTAAAAAAAAAAAAAAAGAATTAAAAAAGAAAAGAAAAGTTAAAGGCTGGCTTTGTATACAAAAAACGGGGGCTGGAGAGCGGAGGCCAGAGGCAGCTGCTAGGAGAAAGAATCGAGAGTGGGGTGAGAGAAGCAGCCGAAAAAGGAGGAGAGGAATTTGGGGGAAAATCTTTTTAATTTCTTTTGTTTTTAAAATTTTTGTGTTGTATTTTGTTAAATAAAATGAGTTTTTTATTTGTTAAGATGGATGGTTAATTTTAGAAGTAAAAGGTAAAACTGAAGAATTTAAATTATTTAATTAGTTACTTTAAGGTGGCATTTATTTTTTCTTATTATATATTTATAAGTTATTTTTTAAAAAATAATTTTAATTTCATATTAATATATAAATCTAAATTCACTTTTGATCTTTATGAGTATTTAGATAAAAATGTCAACACATCAATAGTATAGTGGGAGCATTCCAATATGGCTACGACACATTATGTATTTTATTTTTATATTTAATCATAAAGTGATTAGTTAAGAATTAAGTCATATAATAATTAAATTATTAAAATAAATATAAAATATAAATATAAGAAAATATTATGAACATAATTTGAATACTAAAAATAGATACCGTAACCTACTTTATATTAATTTATTCTTTATTTTTTTTTTACAAATATTTATTTTTATTTACTATTAATTTTTTAAGTTTTCAATATTTTTACTTTGAACACACCGAATTCTATTATAAATAAATATTCTTATATTTGAGAGTAATTAATCAACTTTTAAAGTCGTATCGTTAAACTTTCAATGAAGAATTTTGTCTCAATTACAAATAGAGAAGCCATTATCTCCAGCACTCTCTCTTAAATTCACAATTTTCTAACATGTAATCAAGGTGTTACTAGATGAAGTTAATATTACCTCTTTAAACCTCGGCAGTAAATCTAGTTGAACAAAACCTGGCTATTCCAGTAACAAACAATAATGGCATCATGGAGCTTTGAGGAACATTACTAAGTGGCGATGGCTTGTAATTTAAGGGCTGCGTTTCAACTTGAATGACTGCCAACAGAGTTACCTCCCCTCCGCGGGAACCACTTCATGCCTCCGTGTCACCATCCTCCACTAGCCATCCTTCACCTCCAAAGAGAACCGGCACTCAACATGGAGGAGATTGAAAGGATTTTGGCGGCCCATACCGATCTAACTTCTCCTCCTCAAGCAGCCACCATCCAAAACTCCACAAATGCATCAACACACGCATATCCATCAATCCGTCTTCATCTCACCCCATAAACCATCAACTTCATCACAACTACCTGCCGCCATCCATGGCAGCCTTGTCCAGCCGCATCTACTGCCCATTCAAACAACCCCTCATGCACGAAACATAGAAAATTTGCATGTAGACCGCGAACTGATGGCTAACAAAGCCACCGCTGCCTCAGTCTGATTCCCGTTAGAGCCGCTCTGGCCTGTTCATGGCCACCGAAACACCGTCGACCATGCATCGGGTGATGTTGCTGCACAAGCAACACGTGCCAGTATTGCACAAGCAACGCGTGCAAGCCAGCCGAGCTCACCAAGTCTGCCCCCCTCGCGTGCAACAAAAACGTGACTCCCGCACATGCCTCCAGATTATCTTCACAACTTTCTCGCACATGAGGCCAGCTTTCCCCACTCGGCTGCCACCACTCACACCACAATGACATGTGCCATTAGCACGCATAACACTCCCCCTCTCATGCACAAATGGCCCCCCACTGAATTTTATACCCACCACAATGACCAACCAACCCACACTAACCAGCCAGCCCCTGCTTTCTTGCTGAATTTCCCCCGAACCAATCAACCCCCATACATTTACTTAATAACCCCTTATAGTGACCAACCAGCCCGGACTGACTTATTAAATGTCTCTCATAGTAACCAAAAAGCCTCTCAATCCCTTTCGAAGCCATCATATTTTGATATTTCGAAATCATCGACAGTTTAGAAAGGAATCGCAAAAAAATCCTTTGCACATATTATGATTAGGTCCACGCCCCACATGGTCCCAATCAAGAACATCACTTCATTCGAGAGAGAGCACATGTGCAGTTTTTCATAGTAGAAGTGAAAACAATGATTATCCCTTTTACAGTTTCATTTGTCGATAAATTTTCTTACAGCTGACCTCACATGGAAATTATTCGTAAATTCTTTCCGTCCTTGGGATTTAAAGGTAAATCTCAGGTGTCCCTCCTTCATAGACAGTATATTTTAATCCAGCTCGACTTGGAGGAAGATTATTCCCATTTATTGTTAAAGCAGACGTGGTATGTTTTCGGAAGTGCCGTGCGGATTTTTAAATGGACCATTAACTTCCAGTATTCCGAAGAATCTCCAACAGCCCCAGTTTGGATTTCTTTTCCTTGCCTCTTCGTTTCATGCATTATAAGGAAGTATTATACTTGATTGCCTTGGCTATTGGCAAGCTGCTACAAATTGATTAAGCCACTGCATCTCTAACTTGCCCTAGGGTGTTAGTCGAATTTGATGTAACTCAACCTGCGCTTTTGCGGATTTGGAATGGTGTGGGCGATTCTAGATTTTGGCCGAGTGTTAACTTTGAGAAAATTCCATCCTATTGCGCTTCTTGTTAGCACCCCGGTCATTCTGCTGAGGTCTATTACGTGATCAATTTGGGACTTCATCTCTAACGACAAAGCACAACACCTAACAAAGTGAAAGGAGTTCAGGCTTTAGTTGCAGTCCAGACTTCAAATTCGTTAATGGAGCCTCCCATCACTTCAAAATCCACAGATGAAGGGTCTTTGCTTATTAGAGGATCACCTACAGGGCCCCGATCTGATGATATGAAAGCCCCTGCCGCTGAGGATCCTGTTGATGCGGTTTTCTGCGTGCTCTCGAATAGTGTCAAAACTTCTGCTCGTAGGAAGCTTGAGCAGAAATGTTTGCCAAACTTAATTCTCCTTTATTCGCCAGGACAACGATCTTCTCGGGCCTGTACTCACAAAAAATAAGGTCAAGGGTCGCCGGATGCTTTTCCAGTGGAAACCCTCAAACGCTCAAGTCAGTGATCGAGTTATTCTTTTTGTATCCCTCTATTTTAGAGAGACTGGAGAGATAAAATGATTTTCTGATAAAAAATGGCTGTCACTGAAAAAATGACCAAAATTGTGAGAAAGAAGAAGAATTTGAAAAATTTTGGAACCCCCGCAACTTACACTTCGATTTCTTTTGTCCTTCAGTTTTTCTCGCCCTTTTTCTTCGGGGTCAACCGTTCCCGCGTTAATGGTGTTTGGGTCCCTCTGACAGCCGGGATTACCACGGCACACCCTGGGAATGCGGGATGTCAGGTGGGTATGGGTTCCCGTAGCCTCATGATAGTGTCGGTCATGCGCGTATGAAATGATGACACTGTGGGGGCGTGTGCCGGCCATCGGTAACAGTGACGACACCATACCGCGTGGGGTTTCGGTCAAGTCTCGATCGTCACGTTGAGTCGTTGGAAAGAAGGGTCAAACTGTTTCGAACCGGTTGTATTCGAATCTTGCATTCTCTCTGCGTCTGGGCTATGCCCGGGGGTTTGAAGACCTCGAGCAGAAGGATGAGCTCGGGTTTCAACCAGCCTTGAGGCTCCTCGACCTTGACCAGCTTTGACGGGGCTATGAAGACCTCGAGCAAGAGAAAGAGCTCGGGGCTCGACCAGTCTTGGACTCCTCGACCTTGACCAGCTTTGACGCCTAGTAAGGCTGTCTTCGTGCCAGCGGTCGGGTCTTCTGCTCGAGTTGGACTGACCTCGAGGAATTTTACTCGAGCTGGATTGGCCTCGAGGAGACCTGCTCGATATTACCCAAACACTAGTCCCCCAGTTTCTAGTCTTTGCAGTGAAGCGAGATAAGACTGGAAACTTCTTGTCTGGGCCGACTTCCCGTGTTGAGCTGTCTTTCGCTTCCATCACTTTATATTTAATGCGGGACACGTGGGTGGATCCGGGCCGTGCGTTTCAATTTTGAAGAGACGTTACTTGAACAGTTGCGTCTCTTGAGATGCGTGCCGTTTGCTGAAGAGACGCACTTTCCCCTTTAAAAACCCTCAATTTCTTTACTGTGCTTCCTATTGCTCATCTTTGCTCAGACCAAAATTAATCGCCTGCAAGTGGTTCTCATCTTTTTCTTTGCCGTCACTGTCATTTCAGGTCATCAACTTTTGCTCAGGTATAAACCTCTTTCCTTTTGCTTGTTATTTTCCTACTCTTCGTTCATTTGGGTTTTCGATTCCCACTGGGTAGATTGTTCCTATAGGAAACATGTCGGACACCCAACAACCTCATAGAATGTTGTATGAGGAATCGTCCTCTTCGAGTGATGTTGAACCCCTTAGGATGGTTCCCGTGAGAGATTCAAGTTCTGAGGGGGTGTTGGTTATGGCGGAGGACCAGCCGGAATAGGGGGAAAGGGTTAGCCAGAGGTCGGAGAGTGGGTGGTTCCCCATTGATCATATGAGGTGTGAAACTTCACACCTGGACCTGGACCGGCTTAGGGACACCTACCTCATACCAGTTAGTGTAGACTTGTGGGTGCTCGGTAAGGGTGATATGCCCAGCCGTCCTCCCCGTGGGTGTGTCACTTTTCATATGGAGTGCTTTAGGTGGGGGGTGAGGTTGCCTCTTCAGCCTTATTTTGTCCGAATCCTGTCCAGGCTCCGTTTGGCCCCGGGGCAATCGAACCCAAATGGGTGGAGGGGCTTGTTCGGTCTCTATGTATTGTGGAGATGGTATAATCTGGGTGAGCCCTCGGTAGAGGAGATAAAACATCTCTACCAATTGAAAAGAAGCCCGAAGGACGTTGGCTGGTACTACCTCGCCTCCAGTCTGAAGGGCAAGAAACCCATAACTGATCTCCCCACTTCTGGTGGCAACTGGAAGGGCAAGTTTTTCTTTGCCGGGGGAGATTAGGGGCATGCTGCATCTGCCTCCGAGGGGGGTCCCTCTGATTCCTCGTCATTTTTGCACTCTAGGTTGTCTATTTATTCAATAAATTTTTACTTTGGTTTTTCTGCTCGCATCTTTTCTCACCATTCTGTTCTGAATGTTGTTACAGTATCTTGGAGTGCTTCTTACAGGATTGGGGAAGAGCTTCAAGCGCGTATCAATACTGCTCTCGACAATGCGAGCTCGTGTAGGAGCTACTTACAATCTAGAATTTTGTGGAGTTTGGTCTGGTCCCTTAAGAGGAGATGAGTGGCGTGCTTTTTTGCTGAAGAGGCCTGCATGCACCTCAAACTGCCCGAGCAGCTCCTCTGCTCCAGCGAAGAGGCCTCGAACAGACACTCCCACTTTACCGGTTCGAGCTGCACCCCCTGTTCGGGAGACGGAGTGAGCAGCAGAAGATGCAGCCCGCAGGCATCCGAGGACTGCAACGTCAGCTCGACCTCGATCAGGGCGTGTGCAGGAATAGGAGCGGCCCGACCTTGCCGATCCCTACCTCAAGGACTTCACCAAACAGATGGAGGATAAGTTCTTAGAGGGGATAGAGGCTTCTGGTGTCGATGACTTAGTCGGTGCGTTCTACTGCCTCTCTTCTCGTGCTGCGGCTTTAGCTACCGCCTTCAAGGCCAAGACTCAGGATTCTCAGAGGAAGATCAGAACAGAAAATCATAACTTGTAGCTCCTCCTGCTGTTGAGGTCTCTCCTGCTGCTGCTGCTGCCACGGAAGGTGCTCCACCCTTCGAGGACCCTGCTCCACCTGCTAGCCCTAATGCTCCTGCCAACTAATTTTTTTTTTATCTTGTCCTCGTATTTTTTGACGGATGAATAAGGAACATGTATTAGACAATTTGCCTCTGTGTTTGAGTATATACTTCTGCCTTGCATTTTTTGTATGAGATTCACTCCAAGCCTTTGCTAAATAAATGTGGATAACTGTTGGGCCTTTGCTTTCCTTCTCTGAGACACTTCTGCTCGTACCCTCTCCTAGCTTATGCATGACAGAGTTTTGCCTTAAGTTAGGCTTATAGATCTCTGTTTCTTTTATGTTCGAATCGATACTTCACTCATACTTGGCCTTCACGTTTCCTTCGTGAGCTTATCTTGCTCGAGCCTGCAATTGTCTCATGCTTGGCACCGTCTCGCCTTAAGCTAGGCTTAGAGACTTCTGGCCTCCGCGTTTTCTTTGCGAGCTTATCTTGCTCGAGTCTGCAATTGGCTACGCTTGGCACCGTCTCACCTTAAATTAGGCTTAGAGACTTCTGGCCTTTGCGTTTTTTTTGCGAACTTATCTTGCTCGAGCCTGCAATTGGCTCACACTTGGCACCGTCTCGCCTTAAATTAGGCTTAGAGACTTTTGGCCTTTGCGTTTTCTTCGCGAGCTTATCTTGCTTGAGCCTGCAATTGGCTCACGCTTGGCACCGTCTCGCCTTAAGCTAGGCTTAGAGACTTCTGGCCTTTGCGTTATCTTCGCGAGCTTATCTTGCTCGAGCCTCCAATTGGCTCACACTCGGCACTGTCTCGCCTTAGGCTCGGCTTAGAGACTTCTGGCCTTTGCGTTTTCTCCGTGAGCTTATCTTGTTCGAGCCTTCAATTGGCTCATGCTTGGCACCGTCTCGCCTTAAGCTAGGCTTAGAGACTTCTGGCCTTTGCGTTATCTTTGCAAGCTTATCTTGCTCGAGCCTCCAATTGGCTCACACTTGGCACCGTCTCGCTTTAAGCTAGGCTTAGAGACTTTTGGCCTTTGCGTTATCTTCACGAGCTTGTTGGTTTCAACTTGCTTATATTGAATGAATATTGGAAGCATTTTTCTTACTTTTATACATGTTCAAGACTTTACACATATTTATTTCGGGAGGAACTAGATATTAACGCTTGTAATACAAGGAAACTTACTGGAAATACTTCATCAAATGCTGTGCGTTCCACGGCCTTTTGACCCCTCGTCCATCGGGGTGGGTTAATCTGTAGGCTCCCGGACCGGCTATTTGAGAGACCCTATAGGGACCTTCCCAGTTTGGTCCTAACACACCTTGCCTGAGGTCCTTCGTGTTCTGATCGACTCTTCTAAGTACCCAATCTCCCACCTGAAATCGGCGGATGTGCACATTCTGGTTGTAATAGCGGGTCACTCTCTGCTGGTACTTTGCTATCTTTGCAGTGGCCCTTTCCCTTTTCTCTTCCAGCATGTCCAAACCTGCACACATCTGCTCATCGTTTTGCCCTTCGTTGAAGTGCTCCGTTCGGTGTGTTCCCATTTCTATTTCGGCGGGAATAACTGCTTCATGTCCAAATGCCAGGGAGAATGGGGTTTCCCCCGTGGCCGTTTTGTGTGTGGTTCTGTAAGCTCACAAGACACCAGGCAGCTCGTCAACCCAAGCTCCCTTTTGCTCGCCGAGTCTGGTTTTCAGGAGGCGTTTTATAGTCTTGTTTGCGGCTTCTACTTGCCCGTTGGCCTGTGGGTGTGATGGAGAGCAAAACTTTAGCTCTATTCCCATGTTTTTACAGAAGTCCCTAAACTTGTGGCTGTCAAACTGCCTCCCGTTGTTTGTAACCAACAAGTGGGGAATCCCGTAACTGCAAATCACATTTTTCCAAATGAAGTCAGTGGTTTTGCTCTCTGTAATACTGCTCAAGGCCTCCACTTCAACCCATTTTGTGAAATAATCAATTGCCACCACGGCATGTGTTGCAGATGCTCTCCCCTTTGGTAGTGGCTCGATCAAGTCAATTCCCCATTGAGCAAACGGCTAAGATGAATTCATCACTGTGATGTTCTCGGGAGGCTGGGTCATGTAGTTGGCAAAACTTTGGCAACTCTTGCAGCTCTTGGTCATCTCTTGTACATCCTGATGCATGTGAGGCCAAAAGTACCCCTACCTTAAGGCCTTGAAAGCCAAAGACCTCGCGCCAGAGTGGTTTCCGTAGATTCCTTCATGTATCTCTCGGAGGACATAATCGGTTCCTCCTGATCTAAACACCGCAACAGTAGGAGAGTGTATCCTCGCCTATATAATACCCTATCAATCAGAGTATACTTGGCTGCTTTACACTTCAGCTTCCTTGCCTGCTTCTTATCGTCAGGCAACACTCCTTCATTGAGGTAAGAAACAATTGGTTTCATCCAACTACTGCTCGACGATAAACTCATCACCTCGTCCTCCTTCTCGATGCTCGAGCAGGTTTTGATTTCTAACGGGATAGACTTCGGTAATTAAGGGTCGGATGTAGCGGCCATTCGTGCAATCATGTCAGCTCAAAAATTCTTTCCTCTCGCGATCTGTTCCACCTCGACTGCTTGGAAGTTTTTATTAGCTGCTACACCTTCCGAAGGTAAGCCTCCATCTTTTCGCCTTTTGCTTGGAAGCTTTCATTGAGGTGATTTGCTATCAGCTGTGAGTCTGTTCAAAGCTTTACCTCTTTTGCCTTCACTACCAGGGCGAGCTTCAATCCTGCAATTACAACCTCGTACTTGGCCTGGTTGTTGGTGACTTCAAATTCCAACCTCACGGCATATTGCACCTCTACCCCTTCAGGACTAAGAATCACAACTCCTGCTCCTGCTCTTTGATCTCCACACGACCCATCCACAGTGACCGTCCATGCATTGGTCGGGACAGAGGGGTCTGGTGGGTGCTCGTTATCCATCTCTTCATTCCTTTCTGTGCATTCGACCACGAAGTCAGCTAAGGACTGAGCTTTTATTGCTGTTCGGGGTTGGTAGCTGATGTCTAATTCACTGAGCTCCACCGATCGTTTTACCAACCTTCCGGAGGTCTCTGGCTTGTGCAGAGTTTGCCTGAGTGGTTGGTTCGTCAAAACTGTCACCGAATGAGCTTAGAAGTAAGGTCTCAGTTTTTGGGCTGTTGTCACCAGGGCCAGTGCCCATCTTTCCATCGGCGGATATCGAGTTTCAGCCCTCAACAAAGCTCTGCTCGTGTAATATACAGGATACTGCACCCCTGACTATTCTCTCACCAGAACCGAGCTCGTTGTCCATTAGGACACAGCTAAATACAAATACAGAACCTCCCCTGCTCGAGGTGTTGACAGCAACGGGGCTTTTAGTAGGTATTCCTTCAACTGCTGGAATGCCGCCTTGCATTCCTGTGTCCATTTTGTCTTTCTCCCTTTTTTCATTTCCTAGAAGAAGATGCAGCACTTATCTCGTAGCTCGGGAGATAAACTCGTTGAGGGATGCCGGTTTCCTGTCGAGCTTTGTATTTCCTTGAGAATGCTGGGGCTTCATCTCCACCACTGCTCTTATCTTTTCCGGATTGGCTTCGATTCCTCTATGACTGACCATGAATCCCAAGAATTTTCCTGAACTAATTCCAAAGGCACATTTATCTGGATTAAGCTTTATCCGGTATTTTTTTAGGAGGGCGAAGGTTTCTTCCAAATGCTTTACATGTTCCTCCGCTTTCTTTGACTTGGTGATCATATCGTCCACATAAACCTCCATTGTTCGGCCGATCAGTGGCTTGAAAACCTTGTTCACCAGCCTCTGGTAGGTTGCCTCCGCATTCTTCAGGCTGAAGGGCATGACCTTGTAGCAGAACAGGCCTTGGTTGGTGATGAAAGCTGTGCATTCCTTGTCTGGCTGGTGCATGGGAATCTGGTTATAACCCGAGAATGCATCCATGAAACTAAGCAGTCCGTGTCCTGCCATGGAGTCCACAAGTTGATCTATCTTCGGCAACGGGAAGCTATCTTTCGAGCAAGCTCTATTCACATCCATGAAGTCCACACACATTCTCCATTTCTCACTTGCTTTTTTACCAACACCACGTTTGAGATCTATTCAGGGTAGGAGACTTCCCTTATGAATCCCGCCTTCAGCAGCTTCTCTACCTCACAGTTCATGGCTTCGTACCTTTCTTGGTTGACACACCTCCTCTTCTGTCTCACTGGCTTAGCGTCATTCTGTATTGCCAGCCTGTGACACGCCACCTCCAGGTCGATCCCAGGAATATCCTCGTGCGTCCAAGCGAATACATCAGAGTCTGCTCATAAACACTCGAACAGATCTTCCTTCAACTGCCCGCTAATGCCCGAGCTGATTCGGACCTTCTTCTCGTGGTCGTTTGGTCTTATTATAATTTCCTCCAGTTTCTCAGCAGGCTCCTGTCTTCTGCTCCTTGACTCCCCCCTCGAGTCTAATGACGTTATTTGCATAATTTCTTTTACTGGCACACGTAGCAGCTCCTTGCAACTCTCTGACTACCTTTGACAACTCTCACAGCCCCATTTACTCGGTATTTCAGGGCTAAGTAGTGGGTGGACAATACTGATTGGCTGATCCTCATGAATGGCCTCCCGAGTATCGCTTGATAAGGGCTGACTTCATCCACTACCACAAAGTCTAGCATCATATTTTTTTCAAAAGGCCTCGAGCCCATAGCCACAGCCAACTTGATGATTCCCAGAGGGGTTAGCTTTCCTCCCCCGAACCCTTTCAGGGAAGTGTTTGTCTGTTCGAGGTTCATATCCATCATTCCCAAGTCATGGAGTGTGGACTTGAAGAGAATATCCACCGAGCTCCCTGAATCCACCAACATTCGATCGATCTCCTTATTGGCGACTCTTGTCTTCATGACCAAGGCATCTTCATGGGGGTACAGTATCCCTTCTTCATCCTCCTCTGTCCACATGATGGGCACCTGCCGTACCTTAGCCTTTTTTGCAGCTAGCACGGCGAACAGGACCTTCCGGCCAGCAGCGGCATATCTGCAATAATTTTTCCATGCCCTATTTAAATTTCCTGCCATCATGGGTCCTCCTGAGATCACTCTTGTAGCTGGTGGTTATAGGTCCATGCCATAGGCTCGGTCATCCTCCTCTGGCTGTTGCTCGACCACCGGACGCCCCCCTTCAACAAACTCATCTAAATATCGGTTTTAAACCAGGTCCTCTACCTGGTTATTTAAATCCCGGCATTGTGATGTCGAGTGGCCGTGGTCACCGTGAAAGCGGCAAAATCGTCCCCTGTCTCGTTTGCAAGCTGGTTTAGCCATCGGTATTGGAGGGCTTAACAGTCCTCGTTCCTCCGCCACTTGGAGTATCTCTTCGAGTGGCACCTTCAATGTTGTGTATTGAACGTAGGCGGGGTTCTGCTCAACCATCTGTATCGCCTGATCCCGAGGGAAGCTTCTCGGAGGAGGTGGCAACGGGCAATCAACTCTGTTGTTATTCAACATAGGTCGGCTCGGTGGTTGGTTGTGGGAAGGGTGGTCGTTGCGTTGTCTGTACTCCCTATGGTCCTGGCCTGGAGACCTGCGAGGTGGAACGGGAATCATCCGTGGCTGGGGAGCTCTCTGATAGAGGTTATAAAGGGCAACCCATTCCCTCAATACTCTGGAAGTTGATGGCCCCCGAGCAGCACCTCCTTTCTCTTTTCTCTTTGTTCCACTGCCCTGCTCACTTCTTAGCTTCGCAGTCTTTTCCTCCTCGATAATCATATCCATCTTCACCTGCTCGTACGCATCAGAATACGAACGGATCGAGGGACTTCGTAGATTGTACCATGGCCTCCCCATCATAATTCTGTCTTTCAGCCCCCTCAGCGCCTGGGGATGATTGAATGCCCCAAGATCTAGAATCGATGGTGGTACCTCTTAACAAATTCCTGGAGGGGTTCTCCCTCCCTCTGTCTTATCTCCGATAACTCCATCATGTCATCATCGGGGGTCACTGCGCCCTGAAACTGCTCTGTAAGTTCTCTGCACATCTGCTCAAAGCTTAGAATGCTTTCCTGTGGTAGCCTACGGTACCATTCTCTCGCCCTTCCCTCGAGAGTAAGTGGGAAGGCCCTGCATCCCTGGGTTGCCGTCAGGCCCTGTACTCCGATTATGTCGTTGAATCGTTCTATGTGCATCAGCGGGTCACTCTTCCCCGAGAATCTTAAATCCAAGAATCGAAAATCTCAGGGGATTGTGACGCCCATGATCTCCACTGAGAGCGGGGACTCATTGTCCAGCATTATCCTCTAACTTGGGCCTTTCCCGTTTTCCCAGAGGTCCTCCACAACCTGTGCCAACCTGCGTACTTCCCCCTCCAATTCCTCTGCGCTGGAGGTTGGTGCAGTATCCTGCAAATGCTGACGGGATCCCCTTTCTTCTAGGTTTGTTTCTTCCCTCCCGGCAACATTCAGTGTCTTCGGCCTTTGGGCTTCATCCCCCACCTGTTCCTAGGAGGGGACGTTTCCGTGGCTGGACTCAGGGATGTCGTGGCTTGCTTTCCTCTGTCCTTCCCCGAGTTCCTGCAGGATGGACGTTAGTGTTTCCATTTGTTTCTCCATCCGATCCAACCTCTCCTGGATTTCCCTATTTGAGGCCTCATTGGCCACCTCCCTCAAAGTCACCGAATCCTCTGGACTCACTCCTCTCCTGCTATTTCCTCTCATCATTGTGTTTGTGTTTCTTGAATGTGTTGGGAAGTCAGGCTTTTTGGACTGTTCCCCACAGACGGCGCCAAGAAGTTGATGCGATTTTCTGCGTGCTCTCAAATAGTTTCAAAACTTTTGCTCGTAGGAAGCTCGAGCACAAATGTTTGCCAACCTTAATTCTCCTTTATTTGCCAGGACAACGATCTTCTCGGGCCTGTACTCACAAAAAACAAGGTTAGGGGTCGCTGGATGCTTTTCTAGCAAAAATCCTCCGATGCTCAAGTCAGTGATCGAGTTATTCTTTTTGTATCCCTCTTTTTTAGAGAGATCGAAGAGATAAAATGATTTTCTGATAAAAAATGGCTTTCACTGAAAAAATGACCAAAACTGTGAGAAAGAAGAAGAATCTGAAAAATTCTGGAATCCCCACAACTTACACTTCGATTTCCTTTCATCCTTCAATTTTTCCAACCCTTTTTCTCCAGGGTCAGCAGTTCCTGCGTTAATGGTATTTGGATCCCTCTGACAGCCGGGATTACTGCGGCACACCTTGGGAATGCGGGATGTCAGGTGGGCATGGGTTCCCGTAGCCTCATGATAGTGTCGGTCATGCGCGTATGAAATGATGACACTGCGTGGGGCGTGTCTTGACCATCGATAAGTGATGTGACACCATACCGCGTGGGAAAGAGGGGTCAAACTGTTTCGAACCGGCTGTATTCGAATCTTGCATTCTCTCTGCGTCATCGCTGGTGTGGCTGGGCCATGCCCGGGGGTTTGAAGACCTCAAGTAGAAGGATGAGCTCGGGTTTCGACCAGCCTTGAGGCTTCTCGACCTTGACCAGCTTTGACGGGGCTATGAAGACCTCGAGTAAGAGAAAGAGGTCGGGGCTCGACCAGTCTTGGACTCCTCGACCTTGATCAGCTTTGACGTCTAGTAAGGCTGTCTTCGTGGCAGCGGTGGGGTCTTCTGCTCGAGTTGGACTGACCTCGAGGAATTTTACTCGAGCTGGATTGGCCTCGAGGAGACCTGCTCAATATTACCCAAACAGATCCGACTCTAAATCACTTACCTGAGGTTCAGTTAAGGATCCAGATGTCTGTAAGGATTCCGCATGCACATTCTTCTTTAGATCCACTATCGAAGATACTTCACAGATGGTCATGGGCTTCAATACCCATAATATCGACATTCTTGTTGAGGAGCTCAGTATTGACGGGAACTTAGACATTCAGTATGTTGTGAGCTATAACGTTCATTTTGATGAGGAAGGATTCACTCTTGTCACTGGCCACAAGTATTGCAAGCAGAATTATGGGCAGCCATATTATTTGTTATTTCTTTCATTTTGATTAGGCTTTGCCTTATTGTATGTTCAGTTGTATTTGTTCCTTTAACTTAAAGATTTTAGCTTATATCACACTATATATGTATTTTATCTTTTACTATTCTATTTTACGTAAAGGGATCCATGCCTAAGCCCCCACCTCTCTGGTGGTTTTTTTTTTTTAAAAAAAACCTATTCATTCTAGTAAAATCTAAAGTATAAAACCTAGATGAATGGAAAAATGTATAATGCACATTTGTCTATAAAAATTATTCACTTCAAAAGATATGCTCTACTTTAAAGGATGTTCCCTCTTAAAATAGCATGATTAGTGAAACATATATGTTTGACGTTTAGCTCTGCCGAAGCTCATTAATAGAAAAACTTTTGTGATGTGTTCCTGAATCTATCTCTCCTAATGAATATTCCTCTAGTTTGAGCAATGCCAGAAGTATTGTCTTATATATTACTATTGAAAGGTCTATTGTGGAAGTTAAATTGTATGTGCTCTAAATATGATAGATGATAGACCGGAACCTTATACATTCTCTATTGCTTCATGTAGTGCAAGGATCTTTGAGTGATTGGAGGTGTTAGCAACTAAAGTTTAGCATCAACATAACAAACTAGACCAAAATTTTGTGTTAGTTCGTTTGAATAATATAACTCCATATTCATGAAGGTATCGAAAAATGTGTTTGATGTCATTCCAATGTCATCGTATTGGCACCAAACTAAATCTTACAAACAAGTTCGTCGAGAAAGCAACGCCTAGTCTTGTGCATTGAGCTAAATGGAACAAAGCAACTATTGTATTTTGATATTATACTTTTAGACCAAGTATATCTTCATCATTTTCTCTTAGGCGAAATATATCATTCTAGGATCTAGAGATCAAACAACCATAAAAGGATACTCAATGAATGAATATTATCCATATTGAAATGTTTCAATATTTTCACAACATAGGCAAATTGGTGGATAAGTGTTTTGTTTGTTTTATGTTCGAGCTACAGGTCGAGATAATATTTCATTTCAAATTTTCTTTTTAATTTCTCAACAGTTTTTTAAAGCTCTTTAAGAATTCGATTTTATAAGCTCTTCAGGAGTTCTAATTAAATTCATGTCATTAACATATGTTGCTACAATAACAAATCTAGATTTAGATGAATATGCATGGTAATATAAGATCAATTATATATCCTTCTTTTATCAATTACTTACTTAAGTACCAAATGTGCCCAGTTTGTTTCAATCTATATAGAGATAGTTGTAGTTTGTAAAACAAATGATCGTTTGATTATATGCTTCAAGCATTTTTAATAAGAATTCTCATATAAATGTGTATCAAGTGACCTATATAAATATGTTGTCACTACATCCATAAGATGCATATAAAGTCTTTCAAATACTACCAAATTTATTAAAAATCAAAATGTAATGATATATATCATTCAAGAATATGTGTTCTTAGAATTAATACTAGGTTTCTATTAGAAACCTTGTGCACTAATGATCTCACGATATTTATTACATTTTTATATAGATATTAATTATAATAGGTTTGATATCTTCAGGTGTCCTAACTATAACCCAAATACTTCAAGTTTGGTTAACGTAATCAATTATGTTGGAATTACTTCTTTCTATTAGGGCCTCTCATACCATTTTCTACATTCATAGATAGATTTTGTTTCAAAATCATTCTTAATTTCAGTAACTACTGTATATGAAGATACGCTATCATGTTTTCTTTATTACGATTTTTCATTTCTCTTGTATAAGTATAATTTGCAAAATTTTTCTCTTTTTTAGTTTTCTAAGCCACTTCAAGGATCAATATCTCTCCAGGGACTGTCAACTCTTCGGAGACTTGTGTCTCCTCAAGGCCCTTTATCACTTCAGGAATTTGTGTCACATCAAGGATTTGTGTTTCTTCAGGGACTTTCATCTGGTCTAGGATATATGACTTTTTGGGATGTACGTCCTTTTCGGACGTGTGTACGTGCCTCTTTTATCTTGATAACTTTTCCTCGTCTGAGATATATGACCTTTTGGAATATCCATTGCTTGAGTATTATTTTCAACAAGATCTTGATTTTTTATTTTCCTCTTCCAAGGAGTAATACATTTAGAACTCAGCAGTCTGCACACTTTTAACCTACAACAAATGATTCACTAGCTGACTGTACACCTGATCGTTCAACAGGAACAATTACTTGGTGTATTAATATCTAGGATACGTTACTTGGTTACCCTTGCTTTAAATGTATTATCTTTCGCACTTTATTTTTACACTGATTAAAATCTAGATGACATATGGTATAAACTTTCTAATAAAGTTAATATAGACGCTTTCCTTCATTAATCATAGAAAACACCCAGCCATTTTTTTACAATTACAATTAAAGACAACACAAATAAAATTAATAACAGATATATGTTTTCGTCTCTTCAATCTTATACCCTTTTTTTGTTGGTTCTAAAAGTTCAAAAAATCTTTCAAAATTATGTCTATGTTTAGTATAAAATTTAAAATTTTAATTTGGCTTATCAATTTTAATAAATCTTAGCTGATTGATCTTAGTCTGCCATCTAACACAGTCAACGCTTCTGAACACGGAAAATTTAGTGACTTACCAAATCCAAAATCTTGCTGATGGTCAAGCACCAAAGGTTGTTTGTATTCTTTGTAATTTAACTGTTGCCTTTTCTCTGCTGTGACACTTTTAAACACTTCGGTTGGCTACCTTTATATTTTCTCCACGGTTTGCCTGTTCAAATTTTGTTAACTAAAAATTTCTTGGACAGTTTGTGGTGATTGTTTGTGCGGACTCTAGAGTTTGTCCCTCAAACATCCCCCTGGTCTCTCTTGCATTTATTAGTAAATATTAGTCTTTTCAACTATGATGTTGCTTTATAAACATTAATTTTTTGAATAACAATATATGTACCAAAAAGAGTACAAAAATTAATATAAAATTTATAAGAAATTAAAAAAAAATTATCCTGTCGTAGAATTTATAGAAATTTTTTTTTTGTCCTATAATGATGCTGTAATATTTTTTGCAATAATTTTTTTGCACCCATCCCTACCGTTTTCCCAATGAATCCCCCAAGTTTCCTAATTAAGGCTGGGTGAATTACTAAATTCTTATCTTAATAAAATGCTAATCACTTACCAAGGCTGTAATGCATATTATGGAAGATGGAACACAATCATATCATCAGTCTCACAAGAATAAATGTAGTACAACGGGAAAACAATGTTGCTATAGCAAGAATGAGTGAGATATGTTCTCATTTTGTTTCCATTTATTATGCTCAATCCTCAACCTTTTCGGGATGGGATCATGGTCTCCAGAGCAGCTGCTGCTGGAACGTTGCTCGCCGTAATATCCGCTTCTTTTAGACAGTACTGGCCCTCCTTTACCTGTCAATGCATGATCACCTCCATCAACATTGCCGGCGAAAGCAGCATCAGCATTCTCATATGAAGCATATGGTGTCAACGATAGCTCCTCTGAATTAAGACTAGTCACAATTTGCTCATAAATCAGTTGTATCCCACACTTCACCCGAGATACAGAGCAGTCAAAGGTCACAGATACTTCCACTTCATTTCCATCTTCAAGCTGTTCTTCAAGGGCTGCGTGAGGTATATGAATAAACCACATGTGGTCCTTACGAGTTACTGGGATGCATGTGTTTGGAGATATCGGCCATTCAAGGTTCTTTGTTCGGTTTTTTATCACAATGTCACCAAAACTTAATGTATCATTCAGGTCTTCCTCGGCCGAATAAACAACACATAGTGTCAACCCCATGATCCGACAGTTTGACGCTGGAGGCACGTGAAAACTGATGGTAGAACCCTCACTTTGAAAGTTACACCAGTCGGGCACCTGGTTACCTGAGACTGTGATTCCATCAATGCAGCGATTTGAGAGTTCCTACACAATGCATAACAAGATATGAGTAAGGGGAGGGGGAAGCACAAGGAGGACGTATCTTAAACTGTTTACCTGGAGGAGCATCTTCCTAAATTTTTCTGACAGATTGTTGCACCCGTCCATACAAATCCTACCTGTGGATTCCAACTTGTCCAAGCCCTCAATCTCAGCAAGTCTTTGGCAATTATCAAGTGTCATTACCGGTTGTGTTTGCAAGTTTGAAACATCAAGTATACTTTCCAAAGAAGAGCAATTTGAAGCAACCAAGTAAGCTAAGTTTCTTGGAAGTACCGGAATTGATTGAAGCATTGTACAACCATTCAGCCAAAGGCTTTTGAGACTAGAAAGATGAATGATGGTATCTGGTAAGCGACTGAAATTATTAAAGCGTAAATCAAGCTGCAACAGTGAGGTTAAGCTTCCAATATCAGCAGGAATGGCATTGTCTGACAGATTACAGTTAGAAAGATAAAGTCTTGTCAAGGAGCTTAAACCCAACAGAGAGTTTGGAAGGAGACTAATGGAATCGGGACTTCTTCTCGATATCCAAGACCAGAAGAATGACGCTGTTCTAAGCGATGCTCCTTTACAGCCTCTTAAAGATAACAGCCTGAGATTCTTTAGAAACTTTATTGAAAATGGTAGTCGTTTAATAGCAGTTTGATCTGCAAGAAGCACCATTAAATTCTCCAGTTTACCCAAGTCCTCTGGCAGCCCAGCAAGTTTTGAACAGTCAGATAATACAAGGATTTCAAGAGACTTTAGCATACACAAACTTCTTGGAAGACTTGTCAGGGATTTGCAATCTTTCAGATTCAAGAAAATAAGCCTTACGAGTCTTCCAATGGTTGGGTGGATCTCAACCAAACTTGGGCAGTCTTTAAGCACTAATTTCTCCAGATTAGGGAGCCCATCAAAATTGGGTGTTTTTATCACGTAGCGCGAATGGCTCAGATTAAGGATTTTCAACTTGTTGAGTACCTGTTGGAATGAAAAAGCAATCATATGGTCAGAAAAAGTATAAAATTAGCTATGAATTGATTGAGAGAAAGTTCATACCCTATTTTCCTTCCAAATTTGTGTGAGGCCACTGTAGCGCATTTCCAAAGCAACTAGGTTCTCCAGATGAAAACTAGCTGGTAAAAATTTCAACTGCAAGCCATGCCAGCGCAACCACCTCAACTCTTTCGAAAGATGTTTATAGTCTCCATTCAGGTGCACATTTTTGAGATTGAGTAATCTTAGATTATGCATTCCTGCAAATGCCTCTGTAGTCAAATTTACACCTTCTGAACTAGGTTTGTTTAACATGAGCCCCTCAATTGCACTTGTTCCCTAATAATAAGGCAAGAAAACATATAATTAAGATGCGAATATAACTGAGAGATCAACACTCAAAACAGCAGTAAAGATTCTCGGGCACACATTTTAGAGCAAGAACTCCTGCAAAGGCCATTTCTGGTTTTAATAAATATAAGGGAAAGAATGAACTTCGTTTAGAGTACTCGAAAAGAGTTTAATTGGCAAGCATCCTTACAAGCTAGGAGCAAAAGAAACAGAAAAAATCACATGGAATTTGTTATGAACCTACACTATTATAACGCTAATTGCTGCAAGAAGAAAATTACAATAAAAAATGCACTTACAGAGTGGCCGGCCAAAACATGATGTACATCTTCATGGAACCAAAGTCTGCTACGTTTCCCAGGATCTTTCAGGGACTCTTGTCGAACAATTTCTCTTCCCATGTCTCGAATGAGGTCGTGCATTTTCAATCTATTGTCTACATCAACTACTAGGAGACATCTTTGAGTAAGAATACGAAAGTCGATCTCTGAGGAAAAGCCACAACCTTGAAGTATTTTAAGAACATAATCTTTATCCATTCCAATGAAAAAATGTGCAATATCCAAGAACACATTCTTCTCCTCATCATCGTTTAGTCCATCAAAACTTACTCTGAGTTTGTTCAAAATATCCTTATTAGGAATTCTTTTCAGTTTCTCCACTGCACTTTCCCATACATCTATGCTTGTCTCGTTAAAAAGAAAACAACCCAAAACTTCAAGAGCAAGTGGAAGCCCAGCTGCATAACGAACCAGTTCTCTGGAGAGCTTCATGAATCGCTGATGAGGCTGGTGTTTACGGAAGGCATGCCAGCTGAAGAGTTGAAACGATTTACCAAGAGATAATCTTGGAACCGAGTAAATTTCTTCTACTTGCAAAAATTTCAGCAAATGTTCATTTCTAGTTGTTATAATGATCCGACTGCCAGAACCGAACCACATAATCTCTCCGGCTAAGGCTTTTAGTTGATCTATGTGATCTACATTATCAAGAACCACCAAAATCCTTCTGTGTTGGAGTCTGCTTCTTATCATATTGAGCCCTCTGTCAATGCTTTCTATATCTAACATTTTCCGCAACAACAGTTCAGAAAGCATTTGCTTTTGAAGCTGAACCAATCCATTTGGTTGCTTTGCCATTTCTGCAGCATCTTCAAGAAAACAACAGCCTTCAAAACAGTGGGAGATCTCGTTATAAACTGCTTTCACAATGGTGGTTTTCCCAATGCCGCCCATCCCACAAATTCCTATTTTGCGAACATCTAAATCATTAAGTCTTATCAAGGAATGCATGTGTTCGACATGAGAATCTATTCCAACTGGGTATGTGGCAACATTGAAATATCTGTGAGACAGTTTCATTGTTATGTCTTCAACAATCTTCTGGATGAACTTTGATTCTTGTCTGCTGGTCGCGAGTTGGGATCATATCAATCAAGTTATCATGAGACAAAATAAACTGGTTAATAGTCCAGACGTGGTATATATATAACATGGTGAAAACATGACAAATTGACAATATATATATATATATATATATATTTCTTTTTTGATACTCATATTTACAATAAAAAATCTATCAAGACTATCGTTGATAATTTTAATATGTTATCGCCTGAATTTTTACCCTCACATAATATTGAAAAAATATGTATTTCACCCCATTAATAGAGAGACATTTTTATCGCTACACAATTTAATTAAGAGGAAAATCGTGTCTCACCAACCCATGTGTACTCTAGCTTGAGTGCATGGGTTGTGCTTATCAAGACACAAAATAAACTTGTTAATACCGTAGCCATGGTATATATAACATGATCGATGAAAACATGACAAATTGACAACATTGAATTACTTATTGCAGGAAACTTAGAATTATTCAACTTCAAAGATTATATAAAAAATCTTCAAAATTTCTAGAAGTTCATCTTTCTTTCCCATCATATTTTTGTTCTACTACTTGGTCTTTCACCACAAGCAGTATGAATATGAAAAATTCGAAAGAATGATTTGTTAACTATGATAATTTTATGCAGCCTTTAGACGCGAATACAGGATACATTAGGTGTCATGTTTTAGAGTAGTTAATTTGTACTGTATTCAAGCACCATCATTTTAATTAATTCTTAATTAAACTTAACATTTAAATATATTTTAATTAATATTAAATATCACCGACCACCTTTCACAAACCACTGGCCACCATATTTGGCCGCTGTTTGCCGCCACCTCCTCCGGTGGCCCTTTACATCATATTGATACTATTGGAATTGTTGTCAGCTAGAAATCAATTTGCCGTACATCGTCTACGTCCAATCAAATTTTTATATCTAAAAGTTTAATTGTAGATTTATGACTAACAAAAGTTCGGTTTCTGGTGATATTTATATTGTTCTCTCATTAAAATAAAAATCTCAATTTTTCCTTTGAGAACATAGTAGCTTTAATCAACTCAAAATCTATTCATCCTCAACTATATATAATTTTTTTTTTGTTATTATCATTTCACTGTGTTAAGAATTGCAATGTATCAAATGATTACAAGAAATATCATTGTAATCTCCTATTTTACTACTATATCTTTACACCATAACTGGTAAACAAACAACACTAATGGAAATCTAATAAAATAAAAGGTTTTGCAAATGGATTAGGATGTTCTCTTAGTTTTTTTCTCTCTTAATTCTTCTTATTTCTCAATGATTGGTCAAATGTATATATTCATTGAAAAAGTTGACTTAATTATCATATAATTGACAAATCACTGAAAAACAAAGATGGTTAAAAAGAAAAAAAATAATAAGAGAAAATCATTGTCCTTTATAAATATAAATTAGTAAAATTATAGACTTCACTATTCCTTAAAATAGTTTGATATTTTGTAATTTTTAAACGAGAGAAACAGTAATAACCTTTTTTTAATTTTTAAATACTGTGTAACTTTGTATTTAAACCATTGACACCAGTCTTTATTCAGTAAATTATTGATTCATCAATATTCAATCGCTTTAAAATATTTTCCCTCTTTTTTCTATGGCAGATCCAGGTTAAACTTTATTTAACATAATCTTGACACAAGTTCCCTTAATTTTTTAAAAAAAGGAATTAGTCAGAAAGCAATTAGACATTGAAAAAGAAAATGGAATTAATTAAACTTTACCCTTTGGGAGCTTCATGCAGATCCCACCCGGACAAATTTGCTACCTCTGTAAGAGCTGCCCTCCATTTCTTCACCCTTTCCAACTTGAGGCGAGCTTCATGCTTAACAAAAGCCTCTGCAAAATTTCCATTCTGATTCCTGACATCTGAGGGGCTGATATCAAAAAACACAGGCAAAACCGTTTGTCTAACATTATTATTTTTCTTGCAATCCAAAATCTTTACAAGCTCATCCAAGCACCATCTTGAATCGGCATAGTTCTTGGAGAAGATTATAACAGAAATTTTTGAATGTTGAATTGCTTCAAGCAACTCTGAAGAAATGTCTTCACCTCTTCGGAGTTCAATGTCATCTTTGAAAGTGTGAATTCCTGTATGAACTAGGGCTCGGAAGAGACGATCAGTGAAGCTGTTGCGTGTATCTTCTCCTCTGAAGCTCAAGAAAACTTGGTAGACAAATTTGGTAAAGGTGGAAGCCATGAATAATTAATGCAATGTTTTCTTGTGAGGGATCGATACACTACCTAGTTGTTTCTCTACTACTGGTTGACGTCGAGCTCAAACAATTTTATGGGACTAGGAGTCATTAGTCCAACGACAAAATATTTTAAATCATTGTCACAAAATGTACATAACCGATAATCTATCTCATCATTTAAACGTAAAAGGTTGGGCGTTTTAATTTTAAAAGAATTTTTGTTAACTCAGCTCAAGCAACAAATTTGTATTTACGGGTTAAGCTTCAAGGATCAGCTTGGGAACTGCTTGTTTGTGGGAGAAGAAATGAACCGAGGCTTGATTAGGGTTAAACCAATGAATCAGAGATATCGGGATATGGAAGCAAGTGAAGATTAGGGTTTGGAATGTGCTGAGCATGCAAAACAAAGCGAAGAGAAGTTAAGAGGTGAAGTAGCGGTGGCTGCTGACCACAGTCCATGCTCATTTGAGATGGGTGATTTAGAGTTAAAAACCTTAACCCCATGGTTCAAATAGAAAATGGTGAATGAAGAATGTCTGTGTATGCCTGTATGGACTGGAATGAAATTGAGAGTGTGCCTAACGACACTTAGTCCAGGTGTGTGTTGGTTCCTAGCCTCCTATTAAAATGTTAAAGCACGAAATTAACAAATATTCAATAAATTAAAAGGAAATTAACAAATATTCAATAAATTAAAAGTATGCAAAACATTAAAATAGAGAAAACATTTAAAGAAGGTACTTTTTATTACCTTTACAGAATAGGAGCAGAAGTTTTCTCTATCTATACTATATTGATCCAAAATATATAAGAACTTTAGTAAAGCTTTCTCTATTAGCCTTTTTCTGATATTGATAAATATCACAAATGAAGCTAATAGGCATATTTATAGTTCAGCTCCAACGCTTCACCGTTTGGCTTTCAAGCCTCAATTTGCGGCATTTTTTTCTTGTCTTGGAATGAATTTGAGAGTCGTTTCTAGAAGTGTATCTCACGGAACTTTATCAAATCGGACACCTGGTGATTTCCCATTCGTTTCCGTCAAAGTAGGGGCAATGGCATCTTTTAATCTTTGTGGTCGTAACAAATTGTCATCAGTTTGCTTGGAAAACTAGAGCTACTCAGGAAAATATATACATCTCTCCTGTGCTCGTGGCGCTAGCTTATTCGGCAAGCAGGCTTCCTTCCAGGGACCGATGGATTGACCCTGGCGTGTTGATTCTCCAATGGATTTTCCTGCACTATTCCTTTCTCTGGTTAGTTCCCTCTTCAAACAATGTGACCAAGACTTTTTACTACAATGCATCCCATACATTAATGAAAGTAAAGCACTCTTTTGGGAAGTGATTTGTTGCACATAAAAGAAGATTTTTTCTTCATTAATTTCTTCATGAATCATCAGATTATATTTATTGGGTTAACAAGATTTCTTTGGCCCCATAGTCAAAGTGGTGGATTTTCTTACACGCGATCCAAATTCAAATCTTCTGGATGTTAACAGTTAGAATTTATCCCGGAGTTTGATTGAATGGTTTTCTAAAAAATCAATGGTTTTGATACAACTCGAAGAGGCTATATAGTCTTAATCACATCATTAGTTGCAACACACGAATCATGGATAGATTGTACCTCATCTTGTGGCATATCAAACGAGTGTTCTTCCTCAAGTTTCATATGTTGAAAAACAATAAACTTGTTTACAAAATAATAAGGTGTTGAGTTGTACATGGCCCTCCATTATCATGCTCCATCATCATGCTTCATCATCATGGGTCTACAATGTTGAGTGGAGGTTAGCTTTACACATTTGATGCCATTAAAGGATTCCTTTAGAGCATGTTAGGTCAGTGGAATATGTTTGGTGTTATGATGAAAAGTTGGTGGAATGTGGTAGGTGATGTGTATTGTTATGATTATGTTTGTGTTTTATTCACTATAAATACCTATGCTATTGTGTTGTGAAATATAAGTCTAAGAGTAAGAAAGAATAAGAAGCATGACAAAGCCCTTCAGAGTGATTTGTGAGAGTGTGAGAATTGTTCTTGTAATGTTCTTGAACTTTCTCTAATAAACTTTGTGTTTCATCCTTCAAATTCTCCAACAAAGTGGTATCAGAGCTAGGTTTGGAGGATAAAATAGTTGTGTAGCATATCAAATCGAAGCTTTCGACGAGACGAACGCAACGAGCAAGAATCAGCCTGATCGGAGTCTGGACGAGCCCGGAATCGTCGTCGGAAGTTTGCTGTCCAGAAATTGAGTTGACTCACCGAGTTGAAACGTGTTGAGCCAAACTAGACCAACCGAACCAAGCCGAATCAAGCCAGATCAAGCCGAACCGAGTCAGTCACCTGAACCGACCGTTGACTTGATTCTTAACAATTAACTGTTGACCGTTGATCGCTGACCATTGACCAAAGTTGACCCGAGACCTCCCAAAGGTTTTTCGACGTTCCAGATTCATTCGTGCATTCAGAATCTCTAAATTCTCACTCGATTTGTGAGATATGGCAAATGGTGATATGATGTCATTTCAAGTTTCACAATTGAAAGGGAGCAAATTTGACAATTGGAGCATCAAAATAAAGGCTCTATTGGGTGCACACGATGTGTGGGAAGTCATGGAAAAGGGCTTTATAGTACCAGAAAATGAAGGTACTTTAACTGCGGCACAAAAGGAGAATTTGAAAGACTTAAAGAAGAAAGAGAACAAAGCAAAGTATCTCATCTTTCAATCATTAGATGAAGATGCTTTTGAAAAGATCGTTGGCGCAACATCCTCAAAGGAAGCGTGGGAGAAGTTAGAAACCTCTTACAAAGGAGCGGAACAAGTTAAGAAAGTCCGTCTTCAAACACTAAGAGGTGAATTTAAGTCCTTACACTTGAAAGTATCAGAATCAATTTTTGATTACTTTACTAGAGTTGTGACTGTTGCTAATGATTTAAAAGGAAATGGTGAAGAGTTGAGAGAACTAAGGATTATTGAGAAAATACTTCAGTCAGTAGATTCCAAGTTTGACCACATAGTAGTAACAATAGAGGAGACTAAAGATTTGGAGGCTATGACGATCGAGCAACTTCAAGGAAAGTTGCAAGCTTATGAAGAAAAACTGAAGAAGAAGCAAGGGATTGAAGAATAACTCTTCAAGATGGAAATCATTCCAAAGAAAAGAGAAGAAAGCTTCAGCAACGAGAGAAGGCACTATGTCTGAGGAAGAGGCCGGGGCCGAGGACGAGATAGAGGTCGTGGTCATGGACGAGGCTGGAATTTCAACAACAAAAACTCCTTCAATAATGAAAGAGGAGAAAACTCAAAACAGAGGGTGAGGAAGAAATAATCCAAGATCGAGGTATGAAAAATCTCAAGTGCAGTGCTATAATTGTCAAAAGTTTTGGCATTATGCTTCAGAGTGCAGAATTCCAAGCAACATAGTAGATGAGAAAGTGAATTATATTGAAGAGAAGAATGATAGAGATGGAACACTTTTACTAGCACGTAATGACAACAATGGAGATCAAGAAAATACTTGGTATCTTGACACAGGTGCTAGCAATCACATGAACGGAAACAAAAGCATGTTTGTGGAGATGAATGAATCAGTGAATGGTAGCGTCGTTTTGGAGATGATTCAAAAGTACCAATGAAGGGAAAAGGTAACATCTTTTTTCGCATAAAAGATGGTAGCCACCAACTAATTTCAAATGTTTATTGTGTGCCCAATATGAAAAGCAACATTCTAAGTTTAGGTCAACTTTTAGAAAAAGGCTATGATATTCATCTTAAAGATTATAGTCTTTTTTTAAGAGATGACAAAGGAAACCTAATTACAGAAGTGAGAATGTCGAAGAATAGAATGTTTCTTTTAAATATTAAAAATGATGTTGTAAAGTGTCTCAAGGCTTGTCATAAAGATCCAACCTGAATTTGGCATCTTCGATATGGACATCTCAACTTTGGTGGACTAGAGCTACTATCAAGAAAGAACATGAGGAAAGCTCTACCTTTAATCAATCATCCCAATCAAGTTTGTGAAGGATGTTTACTTGGCAAGCAATTTAGAAAGAGTTTTTCAAAGGAGTCAAACTCAAGAGCTCGGAAGCCACTCGAGCTTATTCATGCTGATGTGTGTGGTCCATTCAAGTCAACCTCTCTTGGTAAAAGTAACTACTTCCTTCTTTTCATAGATGATTTTTCAAGAAAAACTTGGGTGTATTTTTTAAAGCAGAAATCAGAAGTTTTTGAAGTTTTCAAGAAGTTCAAAGCTACAGTGGAGAAACAAAGTGGACACCAAATCAAGGCCATGAGATCTGATTGAGGTGGAGAGTTCACTTCCAAAGAATTTGTGAAGTTTTGTGATGAAAATGGAATACGACGCCCTTTGACAGTTCTGAGATCCCCCCAACAAAATGGTGTTGCAGAAAGAAAGAACAGAACTATCCTCGACATGGCGAGAAGTATGCTCAAGAGCAAAAGACTACCTAAAGAATTTTGGACTGAAGCTGTTGCTTGTGCAATCTATTTATCCAACCGATCTCCAATAAGAAGTGTGTGGGGCAAGACACCGCAAGAAGCATGGAGTGGAAGAAAGCCTGGCATAACCCATCTGAGAGTTTTTGGAAGCATTGCCCATGTACATGTACCAGACGAGAGAAAAGCCAAGCTGGATGATAAAAGTGAGAAGTTCATCTTCATCGGCTATGACATCAATTCTAAAGGATACAAGTTGTACAATCCAGACAACGGAAAGATCGTGATTAGCCGAGATGTAATCTTTGAGGAAGAAGGAGAATGAGATTTTGGCTCTCGTGTGGATGACTTCAATTTTTTTCCTTTTGAAGAAAATGAACAGACAATGAAGGAGCAAGTAGTAGAAGAACAACAAGAGCCGATTAGTCCACCTATCTCACCAGCATCAACCATACATGGAGATTCACCACCATCTTTCTTAAATGAAAGAACTGAAGAACGCACGAGGAGTCTTCAAGATCTCTATGAGGTAACTGAGAGACATGATAATCTCACTCTATTTTGCCTTTTTGCTGATTGTGAGCCAGTTTACTTCGAAGAAGCTGTACAAGATGAAAAATGGAGAATCGCAATAGATGAAGAAATCAAAGCCATAGTGAAGAATAACACTTGGGAACTTACTACACTTCCTAAAGGTCACAAAGCCATCAGTGTCAAATGGGTTTACAAGACGAAGAAAAATGTCAAGGGTGAGATTGAAAGGCACAAGCCGAGGTTAGTTGCAAAAGACTATAGTCAAAAAGCCGGCATCGACTATGATGAGTTATTTGCTCCTGTAGACCGAATGGAACTATAAGACTAATCATTTCTTAAATGGATTTCTCAAAGAAGAAGTCTACATCAAACAACCATTGGGCTATGTGGTGGAAGGATATGAAAACAAAGTTCTGAGATTGAAGAAGGCACTTTATGGGTTAAAGCAAGCACCAAAGGCATCGAATAGCAGAATCGACAAATATTTCAAAGAGAATGGCTTCACTAAATGCCCATATGAACATGCTCTCTACGTCAAAGTCAAAGATGGAGACATCTTGATTGTATGCCTATACGTGGATGATCTCATTTTCACTGGAAGCAATCCAAACTTATTTGAAGAGTTTATGAGAGTAATGGTGAAAGAGTTCGAGATGACTGACATTGGACTAATGGCATACTACCTGGGCATTGATGTCAAGCAAAAGGAAGAAGGCATATTCATTTCCCAAGAATGCTATGCAAGGGAATATACTCAAGAAGTTCAAGATGCATGATTGCAAGCCCGTAAGTACGCCAATGGAATGCGAAGTCAAATTGTCCAAACATGACGAAGAAGAAAGAGTTGATCCAACTTTTTTCAAGAGCCTTGTTGGAAGTTTGCGTTACTTGACATGTACGAGGACAGACATTCTCTATGCCGTTGGGCTCGTTAGTCGCTATATGGAGAATCCAACAATCACCCATTTTAAAGCTGCAAAAAGAATCATTCGCTATATAAAAGGTACAATTGATTTTGGCTTATTATACTCATTCTTTGATGGTTACAAGCTTGTTGGATATAGCGATAGTGATTGAAGTGGAGATTAGATGATCGAAAGAGTACCTCTGGATTTGTATTCTTCATGGGAAACACTGCTTTCACGTGGATGTCAAAGAAGCAGCCAATTGTCACACTTTCCACCTGTGAAGCTGAGTATGTAGCAACTACTTCAGGTGTTTGCCATGCAATTTGGCTAAGAAATTTGTTGAAGGAGTTGGGTTTGCTCCAAATAGATCCAACTGAGATCTTTATCGACAACAAGTCTGCAATTGCCCTATCAAAGAATCCAGTCCTCCATGATCGAAGTAAGCATATTGATACTCGCTACCATTTCATAAGGGAGTGTATTGAAAGAAAAGATGTACAAATAAAGTATGTCAAATCTCAAGATCAAGCAGTTGATATATTTACTAAGCCATTGAAACAAGAAGATTTTATCAGATTGAGAAATTCATTGGGTGTTATGAAACAATTGGCTGTGGAAATCAAAGAAATTAACGACGAAAGTGAAGGAAAACAAGTACAAGTACGAAAAAGAAGATTAAATGCATATTCCTACAGGGCATTGTTCAATTAAAATAAGAAGAATAAAGCCAAAGAACAAGTTGGTGATAATTTCACTAAACTCCTCGAGAAAGAAGACTTAGAGTCACAGAAACAAGTTTAAGGGGGAGTGTTGAAAAACAATAAACTTGTTTACAAAATAATAAGGTGTTGAGTTGTATATTGCCCTCCATTATCATGCTCCATCATCATGCTTCATCATCATGGGTCTACAATGTTGAGTGGAGGTTAGCTTTACACATTTGATGCCATTAAAGGATTCCTTTAGAGCATATTAGGATACCATTCACTGATTCATTCATCTCCACAAACATGCTTCTGTTTCCGCTCATGTGATTGCTAGCACTTGTGTCAAGATACCAAGTATTTTCTTCATCCTTCAAATTCTCCAACATCATAGGTGCATCTTTAGTTACTATCGTATGGACATTCGATTTCTTGCATGTATCTTTAAGTAATTTGTGCAAATCTTATTAATCTTGGCTATAACTTCCCTTTCAAATTGTGACTCAATTTGTGCGGCGAAAAGTATTACATGCTATAAAGTGTAGATAGTGTACATAGACATTTTATTTTTAATATAAAAATTTAGCCCCTTTAGAAATATTGTAACTATATGCTTCTTAGGTTCATAATAGTACTTATGTCCATTAAATTGTTCAAACTCATAGGCAAAATCAGAAATACATATTATGTCTTGTTGTATCAAACAATAATTAAGAATGAATCTTGATGTTAACATTTGCTTCTTATGACTCTGATCCAATTTTAGAAAACCTTCTACAAATACTCTATACCTTTGTAATCCGGTCTACCAATCTAAAGCACTCCCGGTTAATTTAAAATCAGTTTCAAATTGTACTTGGATCATACTTTGACACTCCCATAACATGAAAGAATTTCTCAATCTCATCCAACTATGAAAGAAAATATCCAAAACTGCAATTGCCATCAAGTTTTCGAAACATAAGGGCTTTTTAATATTTCAAACACAAATACCTAGCCAATGACAAAATAGTAAATAAGGCTGAACTCTTGGGTTTGGTGTTGTCGGCGGTTGGTGACCATGAATGGAAGCAGCAATGTTCAGATTTGGTGGATATGTGGTGAGAAGCACAATTGTAGCCATAGATTGGTCAGATCCATGACAGTTTGATCGAAAAATCGACTGGAATTGGCATCGGTTTGTGGCATTTTAGCTACATTCACTATAAGGAAAATGATATTTTATTACAAAAAATTTAGTCACTAAAAAGAACAAAATAGTCACCTTAAATTTTCTATGACGAAAAATAAATTGTCTCACATTAGTCATTGAAAGACCGTCTTAAAAGGTTACGATGACCAAAATTATTTTTGTCATATTAAAATTATGATTTCATGACAAAAAACATTATCTTAAAATTAAGTTAAAATTGTTACAAATAATATTCAAAATGGTCAAATTAGAGGTTCAAAAATGCAATCAATGACATTTCACATTTGTTACAATTGATTTTCATATATATTACAACTTATAATTAATAGAAAATCCAAAAGAGTATATTTTGATCCCTAAATACGGAAGTGGATCACAATGATGTTATGTTACTGTAGAGACAGAGGATAATCTCATAAAAAATCCTTATGCCACTGTATGCATATGGTTGAAGGGTAACTATAATTAAAGAAGATCCACTCAGATCACATTACAAGTGTCCATTGTTCTTTTTCTCTCTTTTTCATTCCATATATTTTCTAATACGATTTTTGTATTTTCTTTATCCCTATTACTTATATTTCAAATACAATATATGTCTTTATATAAAAGCTAATAAGAGTTATTGAAGTTAATTAAAAGACTTTATAACTCTCAGAGTCCAATTAAGCTTATAGCAGTCATACGAAACTCTAACTAAAAAAAGCTTATAGATGTTTCTTGTCATAGGGTCAATGCAGCCCATCATGTGCACTAATTCTAACAATCTCAATAGATGATTTATGGTTACTAATATATTCCTCTCAATAGGTGATTTATAGTGACTATAATATTTGTCTAAAAAATATGTAAATATAGTCTCAATAATTACTAGAAATCGTCATTTTAGAGGTTCAAAGATACTATTGGCAATGCTATTTTTGTGTTGAAGTTTACATATCATGACATTACATAATAGTCTCAAGCAGCGGTCATTATAACAATTTTTGTAAATACAATTGGTAATTAATTTGATCTCAAATTTTTTTAAGGAAAATTTATTTAGTCTCATATAAATTTTAATACCAATATGTAGTCATCAAATTCAAATTTAATGACAAAAGAACTTAGTATTATTAACATAAATATAGTTCATCACAAAGAAATCTAAAATCTAAAAAGTTAAAAAAAATAATAGTCTACAAAATAAGATTATGTTGTAGGAAAAAAAAAGTTAACATTACACAAAAGGAGAATCAAGTAAACAATGGTTGTCGCTTCATGAATCCTTCAACTATTAAGATTATGTACTCTTTAAAATATATTAATTTATTTATTTATGATAAATATATTTTCTTATTAATAAAATGTTTGAGACATTTTTCAGACATCTTTATTGCATAAATATTTTGAGCAAGGTTCATTTAATCATATTATATGTATAAATATAATCATCATATGAATTCACAGAAGAAATAAATATAAGTTATTTTATGATTAAATAAATTGAGTTCACAGTTGATAAATAGAATTGGGCATTCTATTTATGTTTAAACTGTAATAAATTCATTGAATGATTTGTCTTAATCATGTATGAATTTACTGATGTAGTTTGACTATATTGAACTGGATTACATATGAGATTTAATTAACCTTAGAATAATTGTCAGGCTTATTAAATTTCATAGGTATTGATTTTATTGCAATCTCAATCTTAATTTAATTATAATTTCATGTTTATGATTTTTATTCTATTTGAGTTTCCAATGAGCACCACATATATTTGTAGCCAAAATTACCTCGTATTTTGATGGGAACAATTATGAACAGTGAGATTATAAATTAATAATATAAAATTTGTATAACGCATCTCTTGATGAGTTTTCGGTACTTGATCATAGAATTCTCTGGTGAGAGTGTGTCAATATAATTGGTATGTTAAAATTGATCAATAAAGAAAGTCAGTAAGTGTTAAGGAGTAAGATATAATTAAATTAGCGATGTGGTACAAAGGTTTGTTCACTAAAGAAATCCATATGGCATGGGTTAAATTATTAGTCGAGAATATTATCCTAGATAGTATAGAATTATCACTACTAAAAAAATGGCCTTTAGTGATACTAAAATAGTATCACTAATTACTTTTAGTGACACTTATTAATAGTGTCAATGATCTGAGAGTCAGAAAAATACTGACACTTGAATGTGGTGTCAGGGATTACTATTACTATAATATTGCAGATTTTATGACACCATAATGATAGAAATTACTAATAATTATTACGTGTCAAAAATTCGTATCACTATAGTATTACTAAACTCAATATTTTTTAATATTTTTTATATTAAAAATCTGAACTCACTATAGTATTATAGCCTTAATATTTTTTAAAATCTGAAAAATAAATTCTATACATTAGATTTTAAAAAATAATTATAAAAATTATAACAATAACAAATCCTGAACTCAAACATTTCATCAAGTACAGAAGCCCTAGCCCAACAACATCACTCACACTCACACACTCATAGATCATCATGGTCCCTCAATCTCAGCCGTTGATCTAATCTCACCACAATCTCCCGCCTCCGATCGATGTTCATCAACATCAAATCTAGGGATTTTCTCCTTAACTACCACCACCGCCATGTCATCCAAGATCAATCATCATCACCACCACCACCAGGAGAACAAAACCAATGGCCAGATCTTTGCTCAGCCCTGTCCCCATCTCGCTGACTTGTGGCACATATTTGTTTTCGAGTCCAGCTTCCACCAGAGCCTTGTAAATTGTTTCATACATCATTAGCATCTCTTGGGTCAACTGGAAAGCCTTTCACAGAATTTGAATCAATTGAGCGAAAAACCTTCAAGTGCAAGGAAAATTAGTCAAAAAATTATCTATATTGAAGGAAAAACTGAAAATGGAAAGTTCTGGAAAGTGAAAACTAGTATCTAAATGACATCAAATGTACCTGAGCATGCCAAGCATAACGAATTACTGATTCGGTCTAAAAAAACTGGTGTTCAATCAAAGAATCCTTAAGAACTCAAAAAGAAATGCTGAAGCAATTTATGGCTTCATGCTAGCTACGACTATAATCTAGAATAGGCAAAACAATGAAACAGTACCTATAAGGGTGCATTGTGAAGATATCTCCTCTCATAAAAACCAGTCACTTGGTCAGCCACAGCCCACATAATGGCCTGGCCTGGTGGGATCTTCATGAGACGGGGCAGGAGTCCTCTCCAAATGCCTTTGTACTTTAACTCACCCTTACCTCGGCTCTGTGCCATCAGCCTTGTCTTAACAACATCTAAAGGGCTAGTGCATACTGCTGAAAATTATAATTTTCCAGCACCAGTATTGTAACTTTGAAAAATCATAACAATTCATGCTTTAAGAATTTTTGAACATGAAACATATCAGCTGAAAGCTCAGAAAATCTAGTTTAAAACAATATAATTAGTTGCACATGAGTCTAGGTAAATCAAATGATATTCAGTGTAATATCTAAACTGCTCCAGCATCTCAGGATTACTAACAACATCCAAAGGTTTTACAATTTCACATATGATCTTGACTTAAATCAATATTAACAATTTTAGAGGGATTGAAAACTGATAGAATACAAACAACATAAATATGCAACATTTTTCTTCCAAACATCACCTTTGCACTCACCTCTCGCCTCCCGTGAGTATTATCCAAAGCCAAGAATCCAACACGCCGTCGGAAGAATTTGCAGCGCCAACTTGAATAATTCTCTTATCCGCACTGCAGATAACACAATCTGCTCTGCTGCATCCCAACGAACTCCCATAGCAGCTGAAGAAACTACAGAGCTGCAGTTGATCTAATTCTTCTAAGTCGGTTTCGTAAATCTCTGCCAATGTGTCACTTTCAGCCACCTCAGCATCAAACAAGCTCAGCACATTTGCTCAAGTCAATAGGATTTTAGCATCATATTAAGATACTCTAACAGAGTAATGCTAGTTAAAGCTAAAATAGCAAATAATCCGCCAATCTCAAGCTCTATTTACAGCTACATTCAAATTCCAGCCAATTCAACTGTCACATCAAAATCGACAACAAAAATGTTTCTTGTTCGTCGATCACACATCAGCTTCCACATACATAATCAAAATTCAAAACAAACAAATGATAAAAGCCAATAAGTCTTGAGAGGTGAAAAACTTATATTAAACAACTTAGTAAAACACGCCTGTCTTACAGACCTATTAGCATGCTCCCATCACCGCTAAAGCCATCCCTGAAAGGCAGTTAAAATAGCATATCCGTTACAATTACAAAGAAATAGTAATGACAAACAATTAATGATTTCGGATCATCGACACACAGCTCAACCGGACATACATGTTACAAGTAGAATGAAATAGCAATGACAAACAATCAATAATTTGGGATACTAACGTACCTTCCAGGATACATTCCAGACACTGGTACGGAAAAGATCGCTACCACGACTTGGGTTGATAGGAGGAACAGGAATTCTACAAGACAAGTTACCACACAGAGTTGCGTCTCTTAGGTTAGCATAGTGAAGTGGCAGTCAAAGGGAGAAGTTGCCAAGGAAAACAAATGATGGAATTTTAAGAAACACAAATATAATTATTCAATCCAAGCCTAGAGAATCAGCAAATCTGGTTGGTTTGGCATATGAGCATTCAAACTTGCTATTTAATCAACAGACAAATGCAGAACATAATATATTTCATACATCAAAATAGAAACATCAAAAAGACAAGTTCATTTCTCCACATAATTGCCAAAGTCTTCAAGAAGCAAGGAATTTGATCTTTTTATATTTATAAGCTAAACAGCACAACTTCATTTTATCAAGATAAGTCTTGAATAAAGGTTACAATTTGGTATGCGCTAGAGACCATTGCTCTGGCCCCTACTCTGAAATGTCACGGCAAATTTACAACCAAGCAGCAAAAGCCTCATCCCTTGGAAGTCATAACAGAAATAAATGTTCGCAGTAAACAGACTATCACTACCCAATTTCAAGATATGAAAGATTATATTGGGTACTACACAGAGTAAGGCATTGATATACCAAATAAGACTCAGAGACTACATTATTCCATGCCAGTCCATCATCAATTACCATAAATAGTTTCACTCAAGTGAACAATAGAGTTCATGATAATTGAAAAAAATATTTAATGCATCATATGATGAATCAGTAACAATAGCAATGTAATAATTCAAGTCCCACGAAGATTAGCTTTTCAGTCAAGAATGGGATTCTTCCCGAAAACCCCCTTCAGACTTACACCCTCCCACCGACTTATTCGAAACGGTGATGTCCCACCGCCTTACTGGACCACCAACGAAACCCTAGCCCTCATCAACGCCTACTGTGCCAAGTGGCTCTCTCTCAATCGCGGCAACCTCAGCACCTCCGATTAGGATGCCGTCTCCTCCGCCGTCTCCGAATCCACTCCCGGAGCTTCTAAGTCCTTCATTCAATGCCGTCAAAAGATTGAGAAACTGCGAAAGCGGTATCGAACAAGTGATATGCAAAACGAAAAGGCTAAAAATAGAAGATAAGAAAAGGAAGGAGAAGAGAACAGACTGGCAATTGCAGAGCAGCATGCACTTGACCATATCTTCGAACAGAGTAAGCACCAGTCTGGAGGAAGAACAGGGAGGCGGCGAGGGCGAAGAAGAGATCGGAGGGAAAAGGGAGGAAGGAGGTGGATTCGGAGAGGAGGATGGAGAGGGAGAGGAAGAGGAAGAGGACGAGCACGGACTGGAGGGAGGCGAAGAGGCGGACGGGGGAAAGCATTGAGAGATGGGTGAGAGTTAGAGAGATCGAGGATTTAGGTTTTTTTATCTTTTTATTATTATATTTTTGTTTTTTAAATCTTTAAAACAACAAATTAAGTTAATTCAACATGGCTCAATGGTCTAGGTTTAGAATGTTAAAATTTTTAAACTTTAGAAGTTTCAAGTTTGAGTTGCAACTAAAACAACTATTAATAATTTTTTTTTTATCTCTGATACTTTAGTGTCAGTGATTATTAATATTTAATTTACTAACACACTAGTATCAATAACCTATAATACCTACTTGTTAATAGGTGCATTTATTCACAATTACTGATACTTTTTGCTAAGTGTCAGTAAATGTCATTTTTCTAGTAGTGTATGGAGGTCAATTCCAATATTTTAGTGGAGTAGATTTGGAATTAAATAATAGGACTGGTTTAGTTACAGGCCTAATTATTGTAGCCATTATTGTACGTATCCATATGATCCCCGAGTTAGTTCATTTAATTGACTTATGGATATCCCCGAGTTAACTCATTTAATTGATTGCACCACTACTGGATTAATAAGCAAAATAATTAATTAGATTAAAAGTCCAAATATATTATTTGATAGGAGGCTTCATTTAATATATTTGTATACAAAGAGTCTTGTATTATTTTACTAGATGATCACCTATAACTATAACAAGTGTAACCCCTAAAAGTATTTGGGGTTTTTATCTTATTTTAATTTAAATCAATTATTTTGATTTAATAGAATTTAAATAAAGAAAGGTGATTAATTACATACCAAGTTGAAGTGAACAATAATATAAAGATCCTAATTTTCTGAAGTTTTTATGAAGGAATATAAAGCAAATTCATCTTAATATGCTAATGGTGCAAAAGTTTCTCAAAACCTACTAAAATTTGCTTCCAATTTCCTTCACTTATTTGCATATATTTTTTGTTTTTCTTTTACTAAATTCTCTTAGGAATTTTATCAAACACTTGATAAGCATAAAAATATTCAAATAATAGATTTAAGAATTTCAATCCCTAATTTCACCAAATCACAAAAAATATGAATTTCACATAATCCAATCACAACTAAACTAATCAAATTTCAATTGGTTGAGTTTATATATGCTCAGAATTTCCAAGTAGAGAAAGAGTTGAGAGCGAATTTTGTTGAGTGGCTTATTTTGGCATGCGTGAGCGGGCTGGTGAGGGTGGCATACTTTTGGGTGGCGACAAAGTGGGTGATTCTAATGGCCCGCACGCCGGCTAAGTAGAGTTGTAAGGCTGTCTCCCTAGTCGCGCATTTTTTGTTCTGTTAATATATAAATATCATTGTCTACACGTACACACACTAATTATAAGAAATAAAAAAAAGATATAGATGGGTAGTATTTTAATACAAAACCAATCAAAATGAAGTGGCTAGAGAGGGAGTGGGAGGGAAGTAATTGTTTTGTTTGGATTACAACAAAAGTGGCCAGGGAGGGAGTGGAATTAATTTGTGTTTCACGATTTCATGAGAAATTTAAGTGAGAAATTTAGGTTCTATTATGTTTAGTTTGTTTTCTTATTTATCCAATGTAATATATATATTTTTTATAAATGCAATGTAATTAAATATTATGGTTCTTCTAAAAATAAAAAAGAAGTTTTTATAAATTTGTTATTATTGGTTTAAATAAAGTCTATCTATTATCATTTTTTATTAATCCAAGTTAATTATTTTAAGGTTATTATTTTTAATTTTTATTAATCTAATATAGTTAAACAAAATTTGTATGAAGCTAAATAATAAACAATAATGTGCATAATTAAATTTCAAAAAAAATATATTTAACTAATTAGTCTTGAGGGAAGCTCTCAATCAAACAAGTTCAAGTCTTTATTTAAATTTTGAGAATTGTCCTTCAATATTTTTTTAGGATAAACTTCAATTTACTCCCTGCTTATAATGACAATCATCAATTTATTTCTTAAAAATATGAAAACTTCAATTTATTTCTATTTTCGTTCAGAAGATGATGGCAAAAGGGAAGGAGGCGCAGTGATGGCTTTATTTTTTTAATCTTCTTAACAGTAAATGAAGGTGAATTGATGTTTCCAAATTTAAGAAAATGATCAAATTTGCAGGGAATTTTTTGCGCTAAAAAAAGCATGCCCTTTTGCGACTAATTTTATGTTTGTCAAAAAGCATTTGATTAGCTGACTAATAAATGGGTCCTAAAACAAATATTTGTTACAAAATAGAACATGAGCCAGGACAAGATTATTGGATATAATTTTAAAAAATCGTCACAATAAGCACTACTTTATGACAAAATCTACAAATGTAATTAAAAAAATCGTCTTAAAAAGTCAAATTTCTTGTAGTGATTATGTGGAGGTTATGGCTATGTAATCGGACTTTGTGGTGGCTGGGGTAGATGTGTAGCTTGAGGGGAGCCTGGTGGTAGTGTTGGTCGACGGTAAATGAAGCTGAATTTGATGGAAGAGCAAGCAGTGGCTCGCGAGTTTAGGTTACTTTCGCCTAATGGTTTCCGACAACTGTTTCTGACGACGATGGCTAAGGTTTGATCAATAGAGTATGGCGAGTCTAGCGATGGTGTTGAATGGCTGAATGCCAACGGTAGGTGGCTGTGGTAGTAGGGGCAGTGTTGATGAAGGTAGCGACTAGGGTTTGCAATTTGGGAAACTTCTGGTTTTTTTTTTTTCAATGGAATCGGTGATGCATGGAATAAATTATAGAAGTCATGTATGGTAGCCAGGAAATTAAAGCTGTGATTGTGCAATACTCACAGAATTGCTTTGACACCAACTAATGCAGCCGGGTAAGAGAAGCATATTGATAGGGTAACTGAACACTAGATATCATAATAAGAATGACTTGATCCAACATAATTAGGTTGCACTCTAATCAAAGCGTGATTAAATCTTATTATAATCTAAGCAACAAAATGAAATATGGTAATGCTTTATAGAGAGATCAGATCACAATCTAATTCAAATTCAAATGACCTTGCGAGAAATTTTTATAGATAATCTAGAGGGAAATATAACATAGGGGGTTTGTTGAATAAATTGAACTTAATTAACAATATCAATACCTTGCTATTTATAATAAGGTAAACATATCTCTCCAATTAGGAGTAGCAATCTGGGTCAGAATTCTTTATTCGATTCGATGCCAATAAAATGAGTTTGTATTTGAAAAAATTGATTCGCTTAATAAATGAATGAATTCGATTAGATTTGCTAATTAAATGAATCTAATCCAGGTTTGAAGACATTTATTCATTTAATAAACTGATGAATTCAATTACATTCCCTTATTAATATCGTTTAATAAATGGATCATAAATGAATCAAATACAATTCATTCATTTCAAAATTTGTTCATTATTTGTTTAATTAGATTACTTATTCTTCCTTAAATATGTATAAAAAATTTTAAAATTTAAAGGCTAATATAGTAATTATAACTGATAATAAGACAAAATATATAGTAATTTGATTCGTTATGGGATAAACTAATAGTATACAAACCTAGATTCAATTCGATCCATTTATTAATTTTTCTAAACAAATTAAATGAATCAAATCGAATATTCCTTTAATAAATGAAGTAAATCTGAATCTTGAGTTTGCAATTCATTTACTAAATGAATTAAATCTGAATAAGCAAAGTTTTGACCTAATTTATTTATGATTGAATTTGAATTCAATTCATTTATTCATTTTGCTGCCCCTATCCCCAAGTTAACTTAAAGGGAACTAAATTACAATTATATTGGAAATAAAAGATAAAAGACTCAAATTAAAAAGTAAAATATAAAAAAGTTTTAAAACAAATGAAGTCCTAAAATCTTCTAAACGTCCTACATCATTATTGATGCAGTGGGTTAGCAGAAGTGGATACATAGGATAAGTGAACTGAACACTATATATTGTTCTAGGAACAACCCAAGCCAATGCGATTATATTACACTCTAGTCAAAATGTGATTAAATCTCGTTATAATCTAAATGACTCAATGAAATTTGATAACATTTTATAGCAAGATTAGATGCTCTAATCTAAATAAATCTAAAAGAAATTTATATATATAATTCCAATAAAAATTATAAAAGAGGGTTTTTATTGAATAAATTTAATTTAATTAACAATGGCAAGACCTTTCTATTTATAATATGGTAAACTTGCTTCTTTTGACTTAAAAACCTACTTCTCCAAGTTAATTTAAAATTAAAACTAAATCATAATTCTACTAAAAAAATTACTAAACACATACCAAATAGGACACGAATCAAATACGATCCATTCATTTAAAATTTGTTCATTATTTGTTTAATTATATTACTTATTTATCCTTAAATATGTATAAAAAAAAAGATGGATTCATATTTATATATGTGGATTGCTTGAATAACAAAAAAAAAAAGTTGAAATTTTTACAATTAGCAATGCTCTGAAAAACATAACTATAGCGTAAATAAAATTGTTAGATTGTACTACTTTCTTATAGATAAAAATCCTCTCATAGCCTCTTGTAATTTAATGAGTGGTCAAGATTGAATTTTGAATTTTGATATTGGCAATCAATCCAATTGTTTTTTCATTTTATTTATAATTAAGTCATTTTTTAATTATATTTAAAAATTTAGGTGAGGATGACAGAGACAAAAAATATAAGAGGGTATCATAATTCATTTCTTCTACTTGTAACATGTTATTTCACAACTTATAAATTATAGTATTATACAATTAACTGAACGCTTCACCCATGCATCAGATCCCGTGGAATGTTCAGTGGTGGCTTTAAATAAAGGCGAATAAAGCAGTCGCCTAAGGTCTTATATTTTAAGAATTAATAATTCTATAATTAATAATTCTTTTTTTAATATTTTCTTAAAAATTCTATAATTAATATTTTTTTTAAGTATGTATTAAGCCTATCCATATTTGATAGCCTTAGTGTTAAAGATATATAATTAATAGTATTATCTAACCATTAGTTCATTCATTATTTGTTTATTTATTTTTCTAATAGTTCTAATGGGAGTGAAAAAGATATCTTCTTCGTTACTTTTTTTAGATTTTGTTTTAAAAAATTTTTAATTGTTGTTGAAATTCAAAAATTAAATATAGAATGAATTTTGAAATCTTTTATATTTTTTTTAGTGTTGAAGCTGTAGAATTAAAAGAGACCTCCTAACAAAAATTCGCCTTAAAGCCTTATACTCTAAAGCAGCGCCTTGGGAATTTTAACGTCAAATTGGTTGACCTGTACTGTTCCCTCCTCTGATTAATCCCCTCTTCCGCACGATGAGACAAAAAATACATTAGCATTAGCTGATTCTTTGATGGTGTGAATTCGTGATGCGTGTGGGCATCTGAGGTGACCCCCTTCTAATTGTCGATATTTTTAGTGTTTTACCTGTCTTATTATTAGTTAGAAATTAAATCAAATAACATCGTACTTTTTTGTACTTTGTTGCTGTTGAATTTTTTGTCACCCATAGCCAGTCAAGCTTTCTTCATAGTCTTAAGGTTGTTTTGAACCATGTACCATGTGTGATCTTGTCACTGGTCCTCATGATTTATTTATTAAATGACCCCCAAACAATGACATTGGGTAGCGAAATAAAAAATAGTAGTAAATTTATAGAAAATGGTAGCTAAGTAGTACTTTCATTTAATCATTATGTTGGATTTTATAAATATGTACTTATTCAGCCTGATTAAGTAAATCCAACCCAATCAGACCTCCAAGATCAAGCTTTGGGCTTCAATTGATTACGAAATATGTTATTAATCACAAACTAAAACAATTAAAAAATAGGGGGGGGGGCGGGATTATCAATCATCTCAAAAATTACACTATTATAAAAAAATTAAGTGTAAAATTGAAAAAATTTAAATTTTTGTAAGACTTTTATAACAAGGTAATCTTCGAATGAATGACTGGTAATATTCTAAAAGGAAAAAAAAAAAATCACAAACAAATGCAAAAATAAAAACAAAAACAAAAATTAAAAAGAACATAATTGAAAATAAAAACATAGATTTTGAGGTTCAAATTGAGCTGTCTACTTCCTCATGAAAAATGAGAAAATGACATTTAAACTCATGTTTAATTAAAAAAATTGAGAGGAGAGAAGAATAATAGAAAAAAGAGAGGAGGAGAAAAAAAATTAATCAATTTAAAAATTTTATTGTTTAAATTAATATGAAACTCATCACTTTTCCTTATTTCATTCCCATCTCCTTTCATTTATAGCAACGAAACATGGCTCTCATGATCACCCTTCGGAATCTTCCACCAGTCAGCCGTTTCTAGATTTGTTGCAGCAAACCCAAACGTTTCCCGCCAAAACCAACCACCGTCATAGCCTTTTGACCTGTCTTGACCCACGTGACAAGCTTGTGCCATTTCAAGGGATCAAAATAGTGAGTTGTAACACGTGCATCACACACGTGTCACTTAATGCACTAATGACTAGTCAGACATTTTCTGGATGTCGTACATCTGAATCAAATCTCCATCCGACATGTCATGCATGATCTAACAACTATGAATGGCAATTTGTTGGGTCCAGGTTTGGCAAAGGCCAAGCTTGACCCAATTATTCAAAGCAAAGGCCAGGTACAATGAAAAGTCCTACTTCTTTTGTTTTAAGTTAGGTCGGGTCAATCTAATTCGGATTAAGATCAGGTCAGGCCGGACCAGTACATTGTATAATATATTTTTTTATTTTAATTATTTGACTTATTTCTAAATACATTCATTGATTTGTCTTTTAAGTTCAAGCTTAATATTTGAATAAAAATACACAATAGCACAATTCCACAACTCATATATAAAATTTGATTTATACTTATGTCCTTTAAAAAAATAATATTCATCATATATAAATAAAAAGACACAATTACACAACTCAACATTAAAAAAAAAAAAACTCATATCTTATACAAATAGATAAGAACAAAATAAACTAGTCCAATATGTGCATTTATGCAAGAGGATTTTTTTTTTTTTTTAATTTGTTAACTAATTAGGTCAAGTTTAGCCGAACTACATATGGCCCAAGCCCGAATCCAAAATTTTGACCTTTAAATTTAGACCAAAACTCAAAAAATTCAGGCCAAACATTTTTGCCGTCCCTACTGACAATGAATCTTTAGAAAGCTTGCAACAAATGTTGTCGTCTTCTCCTGAAATGTAAATTTGAGATTGCATCATTCACATGCAATATTTCATTGTACTCGAACATGTTTAAGTTTATTGTATAATGTTGAATACAAATTAAATATTGTTTTCGTAGTAATTTAGGTTTTATTCACTTTTTTTTTTTTCTCAGGCGCGGGGTGGATGGGGGTGATGGAGCGAGGGGAACTCTCATTATCTTCGCATAAGTGAAGTGAGAAATAACCAAACAAAAAATATTCCCATATATTCAATTAATTATCTTACAAATCAAATGTATGAAATTTTAAGTCTAATTTATTTAGATAGGAGCACTTAATTAATTATAATGTGCTTGAGGAGGGTTGCTTCAACTACTTTTTATTTGTGTTAATTACATATATTTGGTTAGCCTTGTACTCAATCTTGGGGCTTAGATTATGTAGGCAGAGCCAACTTTAGAGTATTTAAGGTCTTAGGCTTTTTGATGAGATCTCTTTTAATTTTATAGCTTAAATACTCAAAAAACACATAAAAGATTTCAAAATTCATTATATATTTAATTCTTGAATTTCAACAACAATCTAGAAGATCTTAAAAATTTTCAGAAACAAAACTTAAAAAAAATGGTGAAGAACATATATTTTTTATTTCATTAGAATCATTACAAAAATAAATAAATAAATAATGAATGAAATAATGGTTAGATGATACTATTAATTATATTTTTTTAACACTAAGGTTACCAAATATAGATAGATTTTTCTACAATATGTATTTAAAAAAAATATTAATTAGAGAAGTATTAATGAAATTCTTAAAATATAAGGCCTTTTAAAATATGGGATCTTAAGTGATCACTTTGTTGGCCTATACTTAAATGGAAGTGTTTTATAGATTCACTTTGGATAAAATATGGTTTCACAAAGAATTTGGAATATATCAGTTCCACATTTAACTGTTGAAAGATAAAATGATAATTATATATTACTGTCCAAAAATAATAAAACAAATAATAATACACTACTCTTATTGAAAACGTCTGTATCCGTCCCTCAGAATATGGGTTTGAATATAAATTCTTCTAGGCAAGAAAGTCACAAAATAACCATATCTATAAAGTGGTTGGCAAGAAACTTTTCATCTTGTTTATTCATGCAAGTAAAGCAGCTGAGAAGTTGAACTAATTAACAAGACTAAACTTTTCTATTTTTACTTCATTCATTTTGTCACGCCAAACCTTAACTAAAAAACACTTTATCTCCACTTCTCATATATCTATAAAAAGCCATCCACATGAAACCTATGCACAAAAACACTTGCATTATTTCTTTCAATTGATTGATAAATATAACCCTATTGATCATCCTCATCTTCAACCCTATATATCCAAAGCTATCAAGCCATGGCTTATCAATCTTTTCCATCTTTTTTCTTAACAGTTTTACTTATTACTTTCTTTTCAATGTGCTACAATATTAATGCAGTAGATGGTCGACGTCTTCTGGAGAAAACATTGCCAGAAATACCTAAGCCCGAATTGCCTAAGGTGGAATTACCTACATTGCCGAAACCTGAATTGCCTAAAGTTGAATTACATCCTTTGCCTAAACCTGAATTGCCTAAGGTTGAATTGCCACCACTATCAAAACCTGAATTGCCCGAGATTCCAAAACCTGAGGTCCCAAAAGTCCCTGAGTTGCCTGAGATTCCAAAATCTGAGTCACCAAAGAAATTCGAAATTCCAGAGATTCCAAAACCCGAGCTACCGGAGATTCCAGAACTTGACGTGCCAGAGATTCCAAAACCTGAACTACCAGAGATTCCAAAACCCGAGCTACCAGAACTACCTGAATTTCCAGAGATTCCAAAGCCTGAGTTGCCAAAACTTCCCGAATTGCCTTCTTTTCCTCATCTTCCCGAACTTTCTAAGCCATCTCATTCAACTCATAATCCGTAAATTACCATGGTGCATCTTATTGTTTCATCGTTGATGGATTTCATGTGTGGTGAACTTTCATAAAGTACGTTTGCCATTATTCTGGAAGAGAAATTATAACATTACGCATGTGTTGTTTTCACTTTAATTTTTTTCCACTTTTTATGTTGACTGATTCATGTGTATTTTACTCAAGTGTTCCTTATATTTTTCTCTTGTACTGTATATAATTTGTTATCTACAATACGTGTAGATATACATATTATATACAATATGTGCTTCTATTAATATTTCTTAATAATTCATGCTGCTCTATTTTATCTACTTAATTAATTTGGTTGGTTTTATGTTTACATTTTTAATTACAGCCTCATCTCAAATTTTCAGGAACTATAGCTTTAATTATGTCACAAAATTTTCCCTCCGCACAATAATTGACGCAATTGATAGATTGATTGTTAAGGGTATCCATATATATATATATATATGTATGTATGTATTGATAAAGATAAATTTTGAAATTGTCTTATAATATTAAAGGTAAATGTTAGAGAAGTCCGTATATTCCTGACTGATTATAAATTTAGGTTTTCTTTTGTATTGTCTATAGGAGAAGTTCAACGATTGTTTAATTAATAAATCTATCTTATATTACTGTCAAAATATTAATTTTGAAAATTATATTTACCAAGCACTATCAATTATTATTTCACAACGAACACTTATTAAAATAAAAAACACCGTGATATCAAAAGAATCCTTATTAGCTCAAAGACCATTCTACTCAAGAATCTTGCTCATCTTGATCAATTGCTTCATGATTGAGAAGGCCATCACAAATTGATTTTATGAGAGATATGGAGGTTAAATTTATTGCTAATTTGCTACTTTGTAATGCAATGTCAACAAAATTGTTAAAAATATATGGAGGTTAATTTCAAGAAAAGCAAAAATTAAATAGCAGTGTTGATCTCCAATTATTATGCTTCATGTTAGATATTAATTAAGAAAATGTAAGACGCATGGAAAAAGAGAATAAAAATTAAAAGATGAAAGATGAAAGTTATAAATTGTCGTACGTGGTATTTATTATTTACAATTTTATCAATTGATTATTTTAGATATCTAAAATAATCAATTGACAAAATTGTTATCTATTTGTATCTAAAATAATCAATTAAAAAAATTGTTATCTATTTGTAAATAATTAATTTTGTACTTTCTCAACTTACAGAATTAAATTTACTTACATAGTTTAAGAATAAAATAGACTTTTACTATAAATTCTATTAAAAATTCTGTTATTTTTAACGATTTTGGTAGTAAAATGATAAAAATTAATTATTATTGAACTTTAGTGGTAAATAATATATTGACAAAAGTTAAGTGTTAAAATGATAATATTCTTTTAATTTCTTTTTTTACCCCGACTTATTTTTTCTAAATTTATTGAAATTGGATATTCTTGGGTCAAATTGACATCCCTTCCTTTAATCCATGAATATTTAACCCCCATCAATTATAACCATTGTATGGTTGTAATCCTTTTTATAGCACCAGACTGGAATGCAATTAAAATCATGTTTTATGATGAACTAGAAGAAGTTTTATTAACGATGGGCAAAGTTTTACAATTAGTATAACTTTATGTTGACTTGGGGGGAGTCAGTTTTTCTCTAATGAAATTAATATATACCATTTATTCCCTTTTTATTTTCATAATCCTCAATAATTTTTTTCTCAACATAATTTCACGATATTATCTTACTTTCTATACATTTTTATTCATCTCTTATATATTAAATAAATCAAATAAATTGAAAATCTAATAAAAAATGTGAAATACTAAAAATAAGAAGAATACAAACAGTAAATTAGTTTATCAATTATTATATTTTATTACTTTAAAACTAATTTGGTGATGACCTCTCCTCCAAACCTCTCAGTCTCATCAAAGACTGGCTCCATAAAGGGTGTACATGGAAGCACTCAAGAATCCTAGTGATAATACTATCATAAGGAATCAATTGATTGTTCACCATAGGGTCCTCAGCAAATGATGAAAAATCATATACTCGGAGTTAACCGTTATTCTCCTGAAAATAGAATCCAAAAGACCAACATCCATCTTAGTCACTGCATCCGTATGACCCTGCCTAAGATTGAAAACATGCTGCAGGATATTGTAGAATATTCCAACCTAAATGGGTAAGAGCTGAGACAGAAAAGAGAGTGAAAAAATATCGTCTAAAAGGTCTGAGTTGCTGCTCAATCTTGATGGCCTTGTGGAGGAAGATAGAGAAGCTACCATTGCACGTCTTGCTGCTCAATCTTGATGAAGACTTTGCATTTTTTGCTATAAGCCTCAGTAGTAGTGGCAGGCACAAATTGCCTCCTCATCAATGTCTTCATTTCATTCCACGTTTCAACAGGACGTTCTCTATTCCGTCTCCTAGTTATAGCAAGCTGATCCCACCAAGTAATAGTAATCAGAAAACTCAATCACAGCTAATTTTATCTTTTTTGCCTTAGAATAATTGTAGCAATCAAATACAAACTCTATCTTTTTCTCTCATTCAAGGTATATGTAACATATGCATTATTTTATTTATATATGTAAATAATTAATCAAGAGAGGGTCTATATGATAATTAAGGGGGGGTCTAGTTGATATTTTGTAGGTATTTAAAAGAGAGAAACCAGGTGAAGAAAACGAGAGATAGAGGAAAGAACTCGTTTGACCTGACCCCGTGAACCCAACCAGCCGGTTTCTTCCATTTTCGGCCACCTCACTGGCCGAGCAAAGTCTCAACCGAAAGCTTGTGAGTCGGCCGTCCACCCTCACATGTTCTTACTGTCGAAAACTGCGTGGAACACAGCTGGTGAAGCTTGAAATTTTTGCGGGTTTGCGCGGATGATCGTCGCTGGTTCCGGTAGTCTTTGGCCACGCTACCGGTTGGAAAAGCTTTCCCACCTCACCATCTTCCATTCCCACTAGCCACCGGCACCAAGAGGCCTGATTTGCCGCCAACCGATCACCCCAAAGTGCTGAGGCTTCACGGGCTCCATCCAGCGCCACCGCCGCGTGTGGGAGGTCACCACCAGCACCGTTGAACTCACCTTGACGAGAAGTGTCTAGTCTGAGCTTCCCCACCTCCATTGGGTGAATTTCGGTCAACGTTGACTGTAGGGGTATTTTGGTAATTTCACGCATAGAGGGTAATTTCGTAATTTCTAGCTTTGAGGATGTTTTTGCAATCTAAATTGAGGATGAATTAATAATTTTATGATGTTGAGGATAAATTAGTAAATTATGAAATTAAGGGTTGTCGACAAGTATAATTTCAGATTTTTATTAGTAAATTACGAATACGGGGTTAATACGGTAAGCCAAGAAAATTGAGAGTTGTAATATTTGAACGAATATTTACTTTAAGTGTTATTTTTGTGACATTAGTTCGAATTATAATTATGGGAAGTAATTATATCGTTTCTTTAAAATAGGTAGATCTGCGGACGAAAATCTACCTGCGGACTTGGGTGATAGCCGAGTCTGAGTTTATCACTGTCAGTGGAATATAGTAAAATTATTTGCGTACGTTATTTTAATATAGTAAAGCTTGTTCGTGAAATAAGTATTTTAATTGTTGTCATTTAATGGTTCTCTGAAATAATTGTTTATTATGTAGAAATATTTTGTTAAGTTATATTTATTCATTTATGTTCCGTATCGATTTTAAATTGGTAAAAGAGATTATTGATTTTCGAGTATAAATTAAAGTGTATTTATATTGAGTTCAAGCATAATTTAAAGTTTATATATGTTGATTTTGAGCATGATTTAAAGAGTATATGATTGATTTTTAGCATTGATTTAAAGAGTATATGATTGAATCTTGAGCATGATTTTAAAGTGTATATATATTGATTTCGATCATAATTTTAAGTTTAAAGGAAATATCCATTCCCTCCAGATATGACGAGATGAGATGAGATAGTAGGCCTTTGGGGCCCGTCTGAACACACATATAGGCTTTGGGCCGTTTGTTTGGGCGCTTTTGCCTTTTGGGGGCATATACATGCAGACAGATATTGAGATATAATGAGATTTAAGACTGGGTGGTTCGGACACGATGTCGCCAGATAGCGCATCATAGCACGTCCGTTGATATCTGGGTATGAGTTATATTGATAAGCATGAGATGGCACGTCCCCACGTCTATCCGTGTAACTCCGGGCATGATAGTACTAAAATAGTACATCATTGTTGTCCGTTGAGGTCTGGATATGACTAGATTATCCCCCGGGTATTTTTTTAAGGATATTGATATTACTTAGTCATTTGATATTTTAGCATGAGATGATATTTCAATATGAAATGTTTTTCTTGATTTTGTGGCAGTATCAATTATATTTATGTTAAAATATGATTGAAATGAAAGGAATTTTTACATGAAAATAATTGTTTGAGAAAAGTAATTATACAAGTGATGCTTTTATTTTTGTAAGTATTTTATATTGAGGGTGAAGTGAACTTGTGGAATCTTCAACACATGGGGCTGAACAACAAGCGCCTGGAAATGCCCCAAACATTGAGCAGTCATTTGATCGGCTGGCTCAGATTATGATTACAGCTATTCAGAATCAAGCTCATTCACAGGCTGGTAGCTCTAACACCATAGAGCACATGAAAAGTTTAGGAGGGAAAAGCTTTGATGGTACTGGAAAGCTACTTGAGGTTGAGTCGTGGCTTGTCAAGCTAGGGCATATATTTGAAGTGATGAAGTGCTCAGAGGAGGATAAATTAACATTTGCCACTTTTCTACTTGAGGATAGAGCTTATCACTGGTGGCAAACTGTGGAACGTCAATATCATGGGCATGCTGACATTACTTGGGATATTTTCTATAAGGAATTCTATACTCATTATTTTCCAGTAGTGTATCAAGACAACAAGTGGAGTGAGTTCCTCCGATTAGTCCAGGGCTCAATGACAGTTGAAGAGTATGAGACAAAATTTATGGACCTTTTTCAGTTTTCTACGGTAGTGGTGAGTGATTATGCATCGAGATACACTAAGTTTGCAGAGGTAGTTGAAGCAGCCACGAGCGTTGAGCATAGTATTGTGGAGGGACATAAAATACAAGCATTGAAACAGAAATAGAGCCAGAGCTGGACAGATAGTGGCTCTAGTAGTAGACCACTTAAGCGAGGGAGCATTGGTGCGGGATATTTTGATGGCACTCAGAAAAGTCATGGTATAGGCATCAGGGGAGACCCGAGACAGACTGTCAGCCATGGCTCAGTGCAGCAGTCGGTAGGAAGTAATGTCAGGAGTCAGGGACATTATGACAAGAGTAAAGAGGGATATCGTGATTATCGTCCTAGGGGAGCTCAGCATAATTCTTGCTCTGTTTGTGGTAGGAACCATCAAGGTCAGTGTCGAATTGGAGAGAAAGTTTGTTATCATTGTGGTCAGCCTAGACACGTCAAGAGATTCTGTCCCATCTGATCTCAGGGTGACAATCCTACTCGAGGGACATTCTTTCAGTATCAACCTTACCCTCGACAGACTCAGGGCCAAAGAGGTGTGCAGATAGGTGATTCTACATTGACTGGTAAGAGTCAAACGACTGCTGCAGCTTAGAGAAGTCTACCTAGTCGACCTCATACTCAGGCTCGAGTCTTTGCTTTGACACAACAGGAGGCACGTGCTACACCAGAAGTTATTATGGGTATATTATCTATCTTTGGCTGCAAAACACATATTCTTATTGATCCTAGATCTACACATTCTTTTGTTTCCCATACGTTTGCTAAACATGTAGAGCGAGAGCCTGAACTACTAGATTGTGACTTAGTTGTTAGTACACCTATGGGAGAGTCACTTTTTGCTAAGAGTGTGTATCAGAATTGTGTGATTGGAACGGGTGAGCTTGAATTTGAGACGAATTTGAGGAATTTGATTGTTATAGATATTCGAGATTTCGATGCTATTTTGGGTATAGATTGGCTTGCATCTGATTATGTTACGATGGATTGTTTCAATAAGGAAGTTGTGTTTAATAAGCCAGGGAAAACTGTGGTGAAATTTTGTGGGGAGCGTAAAATTTTACCCTTATGTATCATTTCCGCAATTAATGCGAGACGGTTTCTTAGAAAAGGATGTTCAGCTTATTTAGCATATGTGGGACACAAAAGTTCAAGAGTTGAAATTAGAGGATATTCCAGTAGTCCAAGAGTTCTCAGATGTATTTCTAGATGAACTACCGAGAATGCCACCTAACAGGGAGATTAAGTTTTCTATCGACTTAATTCTTGGAATATCTTCTATATCTATAGCACTGTACAGGATGGCTCCAGCAAAATTAAAGGAGCTTAAGGTTCAACTACAAGAATTAGTAGATAAAGAGTTTATTAGGCCTAGTGATTCTCCTTGGGGAGCTCCAGTTTTGTTTGTTAAGAAAAAGGTGGGTACCTTCAGACTCTGCATTGACTATCGGCAGCTGAATAAGGTTACAATACGTAAAAAGTATCCACTTCCTCGTATTGATGACTTATTTGACTAAATCTAAGGGGCTAGGGTATTTTCTAAGATCGACTTGCTATCAGGATATCATCAGCTTAGAATTAAAGAGGACAATGTTCATAAAACAGCATTCAAAATTCGATATGGGCATTACGAGTTTTTAGTGATGTCGTTTAGGTTGACTAATGCTCCAGCAGCTTTTATGCATCTCATAAATAGGGTATTTCACCATTATTTAGATCGATTCGTAATTGTGTTTATCGATGATATTTTGGTGTATTCCTGAAATAAAGAAGAGCATGCTGATCACTTGCGGATGGTTCCACAAACTTTGAGAGAAAAACACCTTTATGCCAAGTTTAGTAAGTGCGAGTTCTGGTTGGATAGAGTGACATTTTTAGGGCACATGATATCAGTTGAGGGCATTTATGTCGATCCCCAAAAGATTGAAGCAGTTGTGAAATAGGAACGACCTACAAATGTCACAGAGTTTCGGAGTTTCCTTGGTTTGGCAGGGTACTATCGTCGATTTATAGAGGAATTTTTTAAGATTGCTACTCTGCTAACACAGTTAACTAGAAAGAATGCCAAGTTCCAGTGGAATGATGATTGTAAAAATTTTTTAAGAACTCAAGACACATCTTACCTCAACACTAGTTCTTATACTTCTATTGGGCAAAGAAGGGTTTGTGGTATATAGTAATGCTTCCAGACAAGAGTTGGGTTGCGTGCTAATGCAACACGGGAAAGTAGTGGCTTATGCTTCTAGACAACTTAAGAAGCATGAGAAAAATTACCTAACACATGACCTAGAGCTGGCAGCGGTGGTGTTTGCACTTAAAATATGGAGACATTATTTGTATGGCGTAACTTGTCAAATTTTCATTGATCATAAAAGTCTCAAGTATTTGTTTACTCAGAAAGACTTAAATTTGAGACAAAGAAGATGGATGGAGCTAATTAAGGATTATGAATGCACTATGGACTATCATCCAAGCAAAGCGAATGTGATGGCTAACGCATTGAGTAGGAAATCTTCTGGTTCTATGGCTCATATGAGAGTGGCCAGTATACCTCAGTTGATCGAGTTGAGATCTTTGGGAATCGAGTTGGATGCCGATAATTGAGGAGCTTTGATAGCCAATTTTTAAGTTAGGCCGACTTTGATTGACAAAGTCCATCAGATACAAGCACAGGACCCTCAGTTAATGAAGTTGATAGAGGATATGGAAAAAGGTTTACGAACTGATTTCATGGTGAGAGATGATGGAGTTTTAGTTATGGATAATAGACTGTGTGTACTGGATATTGAGGAACTAAAGAGGGAGATCACAGAAAAAGCTCATCGTTCAGCCTATGCGATGCATCCTGGAAGTACGAAGATATACCATACCTTAAGGGACCATTACTTGTGGCAAGGCATGAAAAGAGAGATTGCAGAATTTGTTTCTCGATGTTTGGTTTGTCAGCAGGTTAAAGCTAAACATCAGAGACCTGCAAGGTATTCCCAACCGCTTCCTATTCCTTAGTGGAAATGGGAGCATATTACTATAGACTTTGTATCGGGACTTCCGCATACCCAGCGTGGACACGACAATGGGAGCATATTACAAAATCTGCTCATTTTCTACCATTCAAAACCACCTATTCAATGGATAAGTTGGGGAGTATTTATGTAGCTGAGATAGTTCGTCTTTACAGTGTACCGGTATCTATTGTTTCAGATTGAAATTCTCGGTTTACTTCGAGGTTCTAGACTGGCTTGCAAAATGCTTTAGGTATGAAGTTAAATTTTAGTATAGCTTTTCATCCTCAGACTGATGGCCTGTCAGAGCGTACCATTCAAACTTTGAAGGATATGCTGTGAGCATGTGTTATAGAAATTAAGGGTGACTGTGATATTTATTTACCTTTGATAGAGTTTGCGTACAACAACAGTTATCCAGCTAGCATCAAGATGGAGCCATATGAGGCTTTGTATGGACGGAAATGCAGAACTCCAGTATAATGGGATGAAGTTGGTGAGCGAAAGTTATTTGGTGCAGAATTGGTTCAGGACACTAATGAGCTGGTACAACTTATTCAGGATAGATTTAAAGTGGCCCAAGATAGACAGAAAAGCTATGCAGATAAATGTAGGTGGGAACTGAAATTTAAGGTTGGTGATAAAGTGTTCTTACGAATATCTCCTTGGAAAGGAGTACTTCGCTTTGGGAAGCGCAGGAAGCTCAGTCCACGTTACATTGGGCCATATGAGATCGTAGAGTGTATTGGTCCATTGGCTTATCAACTAGCTCTACCACCTGAGTTTTCCAAAATACATAATGTGTTTCATGTTTCAATACTTCGAAAGTACATGTATGATTCGAGTCATGTTTTATCGAAGCAACTGATTCAGTTGAAGGAGGATTTGACTTACAAAGGGGAGCCAGTTGAGATACTAGAGGGAAATCACCAGGTGTTCCGTTAAAAAACCATCCCTTTAGTAAAAGTGGGAATCCGAGGACTTGATGCGAGCTCAGTACCCTCATCTATTTTTAACTGGTACGTAAATTTCAAGGATGAAATTTTTATAAGTGGGGAGGATTATAACATATGCATTGTTTTATTTATATATGTAAATAATTAATCAAGAGGGGGTCTATATGATAATTAAGAGGGGGTTTAGTTCATATTTTGTGGGTGTTTAAAAGAGAGAAACTGGGTAAAGAATCAAATTTGAAACCAAGAGAGACAGGAGAGAACCCGTTTAACCCGACTCGGACCTGCGAACCTGACCCAACGGTTTCTTTCATTTCCGGCCACCTCACCGGTGGAGCAAGGTATCAAACGAAAGCTTGTGAGCTGGCCATCCACCCCTACACGTTCTGCAGGTTTATGAGGATGATCGCAGTCGATTCTGGCCATCTTTAGGCGCACCGCCAGTTGGAAAAGTTTCTCCACCTCACTATCTTCCATTCCCGGCCAGCCATCGGCACCGAGGAGGCTGATTTCCCGCCGACCGATCACCCCAAAGTGCCGCTACTTCAAGGGCTCGATCTGGCGTCACCGCCGTGTGTGGGAGGTCACCACTGGCACCGTTGAACTCACCTCGACGAGAAATGGCTAGTCCGAGCTTCCCCACCGCCGTTGGGTGAATTGACCATAGGGGCATTTTGGTAATTTCATGCATAGAGGGTAATTTTGTAATTTCTAACTTTGACGGTCTTTTGCAATCTATATTGAGGATGAATTGATAATTTTATGACGTTGAGGATAAATTAGTAACTTATGAAATTAAGGGTTGTCAACAAGTATAATTTTGGATTTTTATTAGTAAATTACGAATACAGGGTTAATACGGTAAGCTGAGAAAATTGAGAGTTATAATATTTGAACGAATATTTACTTTAAGCGTTTTTTGTGACATTAGTTCAAATTATAATTATGTGAAGTAATTATATCGTTTCTTTAAAATAGGTTGATCTGCGGACGAAAATCTACCTGCAGACTTGGGTGATAGCCGAGTCTAAGTTTATCACTGTGAGTGGAATATATTAAAATTATTTGCATACATTATTTTAATATAGTAAAGCTTGTTCGTGAAATAAGTATTTTAATTGTTTCCATTTAATGGTTCACCGAAATAAATGTTTATTACATATAAATATTTCGTTAAGTTATATTTATTCATTTATGTTCCGTATCGATTTTAAATTAGTAAAAGAGATGATTTTCGAGTATAAATTAAAGTGTATTTATATTGACTTTAAGCATGATTTAAAGTTTTTATATGTTGATTTTGAGCATGATTTAAAGAGTAGATGATCGATTTTAAGCATGATTTAAAGAGTATATCATTGAATCTTGAGCATGATTTTAAAGTGTATATACATTGATTTCGATCATGATTTTAAGTTTAAATCAAATACCCATTCCCTCTAAATATGATGAGATGAGATAGTTGGCCTTTGGGGCCTGTCTGAATATACATATAGGCTTTAGGCCGTGTGTTCAGGCGCTTTCGCCATTTGTGGGCATATACATGCATACAAATATTGAGATATGATGAGATTTAAGACCGGGTGGTCCAGACACAATGTCGCCAGATAGCGCATCATAGGACGTCCGTTGAGATCCGAGTATGAGTTATGCTGATAAGCATGAGATGGTACCTCCCCCCGTCTATCCGTGTAGCTCCAGGCATGACGGTACTCAGATGGTACATCATTGCTGTCCGTTGAGGTCCGGATATGACTAGATTATCCCCTGGGTATTTGTTTAAGGATTTTGATATTACTTTGTATTTGATATTTCAGTATGAGATGATATTTCAATATGAAATGTTTTTCTTGATTTTATTGCAATATCAATTATATTTATTTTCAAAATATGATTGAAATGAAAGAAACTTTTACATGAAAATAATTGTTTGATAAAAGTAATTATACAAGTGATGCATTTATTTTTGTAAGTATTTTATATTTCAAAAACTACTATCCACTCATTGAGCTCACTGAGTTTTATACTCACTCCATTTTATTATATTTTTCCCCTCAAAAGATTACAAGTACAACAGTTAACCCACTAGCTGTACATACTTTAGAGTCATTCTGGCCACTTGAAGTTGTCTGAGGATATAGAATAATTATTTTTCTTTTGGTCATTCTATTTTGAAATTATACTAGGGATGTGATATAAGAATTAAGAACCGTGTGTAATATTGGATATGTTACTGAATGAGATTGGGTTGAAGTGGCTTGATGTATAATAAATTATTTGGGAGTGCTTGTGTTATAATTGCAGGTTTGGGAATGTTATATGTTTAGGGGAGGTTTTGCCGAAATTTCAGTAGAATTCTCATTAATATGATGAATTTTAATATTTGAGTTCAGTTGCTCAAGATAGATCACCTTTAGGGATGGGACGGGTCGTCTCAGTATACTTAAGGATTAGATTTTCCTTAAAAAGTTGGAATTTTCATCTTTATACCTCTCACACCATGATCTTTGATGCCTAGCTCTTCTATAATTACCTACTGAATCCTCCCCTTTACCATACTCATCCCCATAACAATCATCAACCTCTTCTCTAGCTAGAACTCTCTCCCTTCTATGTGCCTAGGGAATGCGTTGTGGTTGTGTTGCACGTGTGTTCTCTACTTGATCCAAACACTCATGTATGTGCTCTAATTTAGCTCTCATCAGTCGTGTCATCTCCCCCATTAAGGCTTGAATTTGAAATTTTTGAATAGTTAGTTGTTGATGCTCTACAGTTGTGCTTCGCTCTTCGTCTTGAGACATAGTTGAAATCTGCAAAAAGAGATTAGAAATAATGTGAAAAAGACCTCACTCCACTCCTTTACCTGTTTCACTCAAGAGAATGATTCATTCAATTCCACTAGTGTTTCACTCAAATCTATTGGCTTTTACCCTCTAATAGCTGATGTGAACTCCGCCAAGAACTAGCAAGACCCTAACCAAATTAGGCTCCAAGATCGTTTCTAATCTTAGGAATTGAATAGAACAACGACCCTTTACTTAATGAAGCAAGAACCTTGGCATGTGATAGTAAAGAGAATTATACTTTCAAGTAAATTGTATGAAAAACTTATTCTGATAGTGTTTCCATTTTTAAAAGAGGTAACAAATCAGCTATTTTGATTTTTATTTATTTATTAGATTAAGATTTGATTTATTAAGGATTCTTTCATTTTTATTAGATTATATTCTTATTTATTTAGAATTCTTTTCTTATTTCAATTGGATTAGGATTTGTTTCCAATTAAGATTTCTTGTAACCTATATATATATTTTCATTCAATAAAAGAAAAAGAAGAAGTTTTTCATGCAATTTACTTAAGAGTATAATTCTCTTAAAATTTATACCAAAGAGATTTGGGTTTGAAGGGCGAGAACACAACGAACACGTATGATTAGGTTTTGGAAGCACAAAATAATAATATTTTTGGCAAAAATTTTCACACAATGAAAAATTAGACTTGGATTCTATAAGACACCAACAATGGAAATTGAAAGATTTTTTTCATTATATATATATATATATATATATATTTTGGCTTTGCCTCCTTTTTTTGTTTAAACACTAAATAACTGAAAATTGAAGGAATTTAGGGTAAGGAATTGGTATAATTTTATGGATTGAAGGAAATAAATCACAAGGATGCAATTTTAAGAAACCCTAAATACTGGTCACGATACACTATTCATGCAGCACTGTTCATGTGGCACTGCTTACGATATATATATTTTTTAATTGAAATAAACAAAACACGAAATCTAAATAAATATAGGCAAAACTTAATTAAAACAAAATAGCAATATGCTAATCAAGCCAACAAATGATGAGAAAACTCAATCAGTCTCCTAGTTACAATAATCTAATCCCAATAAGTAATAGTATACTCAGAAAACTCAATCACAACCAATTTTTCATTTTTTACCTCAGAGTAGTTGTAGCAGTCAAATACAAACTCCATCTTCTTCTCTCATTCAAGACGCTTCAGGATCAGATTTTCCTTCAAAAGATGGAATTTTCATCTTTATGCCACTCACACCATCATCTCGATACTTAACTCTTCTACGATTACCTATTGAATTCTCCCCTTCACCATACTCATCCCCATAATAATCACCAACCTCTTATTTAGTTGGAACTCTCCCCCTTCTATGTGCTTGGGAAATGAGTTGTGGTTGTCGTTCACGTGCATTCTCTACTTGATCCAAACACTCATGTATGTGCTTTAATTCAGCCCTCATTAGTCATGCCATCTCTCCCATCAAGCCTTGAATTTGAAATTTTTAAATAGTTGGCAAGTGATCCTCTATATTTATGTTTTGTTTTTCGTCTTGAGACATAATTGAAATTTGCTAAAATAGATTAGAAATAATATGGAAAGAATCTCACTTCACTCTTTTATGTGTTTCACTCAAGAGAATGATTTACTCAATTCCACTTGTGTTTTACTCAAATTTATTGGCTTTTACCTCTAATACGCTCACATTCTCTTGCCTTTTTCTACTCGTAGTCATTCTCTCTTAGTTATTATAAAACTATTCAAACTAATATCAATATTTCAGCAACAATTCACAAAGATTATATCAAAGAGATTCGGGTTTTAAGGGCAAGAATACAACGAACAAGTATGAAATAATAATATTTATGGCAAAAATTTTTATACATTGAAAAATTAGACTTGGATTCTATAGGACACTAATAATGGAAATTGAAAGATTTTTTTTAGCTATATTTTTTTCTTTGCTTTCCTTTTTTCAGCATTGAATAACTGAAAATTAAAGGAATTTAGGGTAAGGAATTGGTAAAATTTATGGATTGAAGGAAATAAATCACAACGATGCAAAATTAAGAAACCTTAAATATTGTTCACGATGCACTATTCATGAGGTACTGTTCATACATAATTATTCATGCAACACCATTCACGATATTTTTTTTTTATTTTAAATAAACAAAACACGAAATCTAAATAAGGATAGGCAAAAATCTTAGTTTGTGAGGATGCCACAATCAGCTATAGATTGTCTGATTGATGAGTAAAGAGTTGAGTGCCATGGAAAATCCGATAAGTTCAAAGAGTTCGTTTAAGAAATAAAGATAATTATACTGTCAAGTAAATTGCATGAAAAACTTCTTCTGATAGCGTTTCCATTTTTAAAAGAGGTAACAAATCAGCTATTTTGATTTTTATTTATTTATTAGATTAAGATCTGATTTATTAAGGATTCTTTCATTTTTATTAGATGGTCTAATTTATTAGATTTCTATTGCATATGCATTTATCTAGGAAAAGAAAGATTTCTTCCAACCAATGTCATCTACGGCATTTTTTCTTGGGTTATATAAATCTAAGTAGGATAGAGAGAATGAATAAATATGGGCTTCTAGGTCCATTGAAAAATTAATCAATACCAATCTGTAAATCTTGTTTAGAAGAAAAAATGACCAAAAGGTCTTTTTTCGACCAAAGGAATACATGCAATAGTACTACTTGAATTGGTACATACAGATGTATATGGACGAATTAATATACAAGTTTTAGATGGTTATGAGTATTTCATCATTTTCACTGATTATTATTTAAGATACAGTTATGTTTATCGAATGCATTATAAGTCTGAAGCTCTTGAAATATTCAAAGAGTATAGAGTTGAGACAGAAAAGCAATCAAGTAAAAATATAAAGAAACTTTGATCCGATCGAGGTAGTGAATATCTCTCAAGAGAGTTAAAAGAGTATTTGGTGAAAATAGGATATATCTCAATTGAAAGCTCCAGGAACACCACAACAAAATGGTGTGGTTGAAAAAAGAAACATATCTCTTTTGGATATGGTGAGATATATGCTTAGTTATTACACGTTGCCTATCTCATTTTGGGGACTAGGGTTAGAAACAACAGCATACCTATTGAACTTAGTTTCATTAAAGTCAGTACTAGAAACCCTAATAAAATTATGGTCAGGTTGCAAACTAAGTTTTTAATATATCCAGATTTAGAGTTCACAAGCACATATACCAAAACCAAATTTTGACAAGATGGATTCTAGTTCTGAAGTTTGTATATTTGTTGGGTATCCCAAAAGAACAAGGAGAGATTTATTTTATAATCATTAAGATAGAAAAGTGATTGTAAATACACATTTCACATCTCTTGAGGAAGACTATATGAATAACTTCAAACCTAAGAATAAGACAATATTAGAAAAATTATCCGGAGATCATATTGATGCTTAGATTTCAATATATGTTATTCAACAAGAAGAAGAGAAATAACATAAAGATTATAACACTCTTCTTAAATGGCAACCACCTATAAAACCTCATTATAGTGAGAAGGTTACTAAATTACCAACAAGGTGCATGTTACTTTGAGAAATTTATACTACTATCTTAGATGGACAAGTACAAGATCCCACTAGCTACAAGGAAGCTTTATTAGATGGATATGCTAAACTATGAAAACATGCTATGAGAAAACCTTTGCACTAGTTACTATACTTAAATCCATCATAATTCTACTCTCCATTACTGTAGTGCTGGATTATGAAATTTGTCAAATGAATGTCAAGATTGCGTTTCTTAACGGATATATTGAACAAGACATCTATATGCAAGAACTAGATGTATTCATTGAAAAAGGCCAAGAACAAATGCTATATAAGTTACAAAGATCCATTCATAGATTAAAGCAAGCCTCTCGGTAATAGAATATTAGATTTGACCAAATAGTTAAAACGTTCAGATTCATACAAAATATTGATAAATTGTGTGTGTACAAGAAAATTTAAGAAAAAGCTATAGTTTATCTGGTTCTTTATGTCGATGACATTTTCTTAATTAGAAATGACATAGGAGTATTATTATCAATAAAGAATTGATTGGCTAAATAATTTGATATGAAAGACTTATAAGAGGTCAGTTATATTCTTGGTATCAGATTGTTTTGACATCGGAAGAACAAAACTTTAACCTTCTCCCAAACTACTTATATTGATAAGATACTAGCTAGATTTAGCATGAAAAATTCCAATACTGGTTTGTTACTATTTAGACATGGAATTATACTCTCTAAGGATCAGTCACCTAAGACACTTAGGAAAGAGAAAAAGTGAGGCGAGTTCTTTATGTAGAAGCTGTGAAAAGTCTCATGTATAAATCATGTACTAGACCAAACATTTGTTTTGTAATAGGAATGGTTAGTAGACATCATTCTAATCCTGGTCCTGAACACTAGACTGTAGTCAAGCATGTAATTAAATATCTGAAAAGAACTAAGAATTATATGCTTGTATATTTTGGTCATTACAGTAGGTTATGCCGATTCTGACTTCATGTTAAATAAAGATTTTGGAAATTCAACTTATAGAAGCTGAATATGTGGCTGCATCTGAAGCTGTTAAATAAGTTGTTTGGCTCTGTAAGCCCCTACAAGATCTTGGGGTGGTACCTGCAGTAACTACACCTCTTAAATTATTTCGTGATAATAGTGGTACAATGACTCAGTCTAAGGAACCAAGAAACCATAAGATGCAAAAATATATAGAAGGGAAATTCCATCTAATAAGAGAAATAGTGTAGAGAGGTGATATAGAGGTTACCCAGATTACCTCAGAACAAAACCTGATAGATCCTTTCACAAAGGCCATACATGGAAGACTTTTTAACCTGCATTTAGAATGTATGGGCATGCGTGAGTTGCCACATATGCTTTGAAAGTTAGTAGGAGATTGCTGGGATTCTGTGCTCTTTAAAGCATAGTGATTTATTTATTTATGATAAATATATTTTCTGACTAATAAAATGTTTGAGATATTTTTTCAGACATCTTAATTGCACAAATATTTTGAATAAGATCCATTTAATCATATTATATTTATTTATGTGATCGTTATATAGATTCACAGAAGACATAAATACAAGTTATTTTATTATTAAATAAATTGAGTTCATAGTTGATAAATAAAGTTAGGTACTCTATTTATGTTTAAATTATAGTAAATTCATTGAATGATTAGTCTTAATCATGTATAAATTTACTGATGTCGTGTGACTACGCTGAATTGGATCACATATGAGATTTGATTAACATTGGAATAACTGCTAGACTTATAACATCTCATAGGTATTGGCTTTATTGTTATCTCAATCTTGAGTTAATTATAGTTTCATGTTTATGAATGTTATTCTGTTTGAGTTACTAACAGAAGTGACATACGTTTGTAGTTAAGATTACCCAGTATCTTGGTGGGAAAATTATGAGCAGTAAGATTATAGATTGAAAATATAGAATTTCTAAAACACCTCTCTTAATAGGTTTTCGATACTTAATCATAGAGTTCTCTGGCCATAGTGAGTTAACATAATTAGTATGTTAAAAATTATCATTAGAGAAAACTAGTAAGTGTCAAGGAATAAGATGTAATTAAATTAATTAGAGAGTTGAGATATTAATTTAATTAGCGATGTGGTACAAAGGATTGTTCAGTAAAGAAATCAATGTGGCATAGGTCAAATTATTATTCGAGAAAACTATCCAAGATAGCATACAATTATGGAGGTCAGTTCCAATCTTATAGTGGAATATATTTAAAACTAAATAATCGAGCTAATTTAATTACGTGTCTAATTATTATAGTCACTATTATATGTACCCATATGATTCTCAAGTTAGCTCATTTAATTGACTGCACCACTACTAGATTAATAAACAAGATAACTAGTTATTTATGTTAAAAGCCTAAATATATTATTTGGTAGGAGGCTCCATTTAATATGCTTGTGTGTAAAGGGCCTTGCGTTATTTTACAAGGTGGGTCCCTATAACAAGAACAAGCCTAATGCCACTTTTTTTTATCTTATTTTAATTTAATAAAATTAAAAAATTAGATAAATAAGGAGTCTAAGGTTTCCACCAATATAATATAAAAAGACTTGTTTTTTTCACAAAAGAAATAAGAGAAACTATAATATATAGATCAAAGAAACAAGAATTTTTCTCTTTGTCTATAACAGGAACAAGCCAAATGCCACTTTTTTTATCTTATTTTAATTTAAATCAATTATTTTAATTTAATAAAATTAAAAAATGAGATAAATAAGGAATATATGGTTTCTACCAACATAATATAAAAAGAAATAAGAGAAACTATAATATATAGATAAAAGAAATGAGAATTTTTCTCTCTAGCTTTGAGAGAAAAATATTTTCTTACTAGTTATTTTTAATGGTGATAAAGATACTCACTTATCAAGTACATATCAAACTTGAGTCATAACCTGTAAGATCATTGGTGACAGATCGTGATCTAACAAGGTAGGTGATGATATATCGTGATTTGAGAGCCTTAATTACTATAACGAAAAAGTAAAAATATGATTTTTAGATTATAGTAATTCTATATATTGTATAAGAAAGCGATCCTGTTATTTATACTGAAAAACGATTTTAAACCAACATAAACCAGATAAAGGGACGATTTAAAACAAAGAACAAGCTCAGAATCACAATTCCGGAATCAATTGAGACACCAAGATTTGTGAAGACAAATCTTATCACACTTTATCCAGTAAAGATTACAATTAACAGCGATCAAAAGAAAGTTACAGAAATTCTAACAAAGCAGGAAAGAACCAAAATGATGAAATTCAATGCTCTAAAAATGATCAAACAAGTTGTTATTTGTACCAGCATCGATCTTGCTATTATCATTCTGTTTGTAGCTCATTCGATCACTAACCTTGACAACCTTAAGTTTTTGCTTTTAGTCCATGTTTGCAGCTTTTACAATGAGTCCCTCCAAGTTGATAATAATTATATCTATAAAACAATCTCCACCTTGTCAAACAGATCAAATTGTTTCCGCTGATGTAAAAACTTGATGTAAATTCATGTAAAAAATTTTAGAATGATACCTAGCAAGTGTACACAAAACTTGAACTTGGCAGAGGGAATCAAATTCGTAATTCTATTTGTAGAAGGTAAACTTCATTTCATCTCCCGATAGAATGATTATCTTTAATTTACCCTTTAAAAGTGCGTATATCTCAATTTACTCCTATTTTTACTCCAAAGATGAGGGCAAATGGATCCTTACTGATGATTTTTTTTTTTTGTGTTCTTAACAGTAAATGTGGGGTTTATTTATATTTTCACAGTTTTAAGGAAAATTAAAGATTGTCATCTTAAGTTGAGGGTAAATTGAAGTTTGCCATATGCAAAATTGATATAGATGTGGATTTCGAACAAAATCATAGCTCTTTACAAACCTCACCTCCTTTCTTATTGGCCATATAATTTTATTTAGATATAAAATAATGTGATTAATATTTAAAATAATAACATTTTATAAAATTTATTTGTTGTGCCCACAACTAGTGTCGACTTAACCTAAGGATATTTATAAAAGGAGAATCCAAAAGAATTTGGATATTGTTATGAGCATTTTATAATTTTTTAGCAGGATAAGGATTTAATGTTGAGCTGAGTTTTTATTGATCATTGACTTAATGATTGAGATTATTATTATTTTTTCATTTCTTTTAATTAAATGTCGTTGATTCAGTGCTCAGCAAAAACATAGTTTAGCATTAAATCTTTGTCCCTTCTACCATATATGTGCGCATTTATAGCAGTGTATGGTTAATAATTTAATTAGGCATATAATTTTTCTTAATCAGTAACTACTAATGACAACATTATAAAAAAATTCAATAGAAAACTCAGTTGATCACTGAATAGAATCCGAAAAGAGGGTGGCAAAGAGGGTGTTAGCAGAAACATGTACAATATATAAATTGTAAACATAAAATATTCCACGTCCGTATGAGCAAAGAGGGTGGCAGAACTAGCCAAAAATGATAATCATAGTAATAATAATAAAAGAACAGTCCTCGAACAATGATAAAATTTTAGTACAAAACGGTAACAAATAAACAAGGCCCTTCTTGACTTGCATGCTACAAAACGAGGGCACACACAAGCAAGCATAGAGATGAATCAGGGGCTTTTGGTAGAAGGAGGTGGGGAGAAGAAAGGGATAGAAGGAGTCGTTGTTGGTATATTAGGGATTGAAGGGAAGCTTGGAAGTGGAGTAGGAGTTGGAATTTTCGGGATAATTGGAATTGGAGGGATGCTTGGCATCGGAGGCAACGTTGGCTGCTGTGGCATCCCTGGAATTGAAGGCAAAGGTGTCAATTTTGGCGATTGCATTAGATGACGAGCTGCTAGCCCCTTATTGATGGAAGCAAATGCCAAAACCACAAACAAAGCTAAGATGAAACAATTGCTCGAGGCCATTCTACGGTGTTGTTGATTAGAGGAGTTCGATAATTTTTTAATGTTTTAGTTATGTAATTAACCGAGGTACCGGAGTAGAGTTTTTATAGCCAGAAACCTGTGGTTCCGGGTCATCACGTACTGGGATGGGGAAAAAATTAATAAAATTTTTAAAGTATTGTTTGGAATTTGAACTTGTTACTTTGTTAATTCACCAACTTACTCATCCCGCAATAGGAAAAATAAAGGTCAAATGTAGCTGTGTTTGGTAACACACACAGATTAGCTTAACAAGCAACTTAAAGTCAACAAAATTAGGCTGTTACTTATTACCAGCTTATTTTGACATCAATTTGGCCAGAAGCCATATTTTTTAAATTAAAAATATTTCTTCTAGTAGGTTGCCTAAAAATCACCTTCATATTTTTTATTTTGTTAATTTAATTTCTGCATATTTTCCGCAAGAAGTAATCTTACCGATATATATATTATTTTGGTATCTCTGTAATTTGTTTGGTCACAAACTCAACTAATTAGTGACAAATTAATTTGAATAGATAATAAACAAATGTACCAAGTAAGGTAAAATTATCCAACCGTTAAAATAACCAGAATGCATGTTTTTATCTAATTGTAAGTTACCACATTTTTCATTTTAATGTGTTATCAAACACTGCTTTTTCAGACATTTTATGATCAATACACGAACTTTAGTTATCACGCATATTACCTGGTCCTCAACTCATCTTAACTTTCACCTTTCACCTTGACAAATTCATAGATCTAAATGGTAATTGATAATGATAAAGATAATTAAAAATACTTAAATTATAACTGATTAATTAATTAATAATATATTTGTTTGGGGAATGCCGAGCAAACCTGCTCGAAGACAATCCGATCAAAGCAGAAGACTTGATCATTAGCACGAAGACACCCCTGCTCGGTGTCAAAGCTGGTCGGATCTTGATATTCCCATCCTATTCGGGTAAAGACAAAGACCCTTGACCACTGAGCGGGACCTGGTCGCTTATGAACAGAACCATGAACAAGGAAAGACCAGAGCTCGTGTAGGGCAAACCTAAGCATGGCAACCCCATCCCCTGACAACTAGTCACGACGATCGATAACTGACAGGCGCCCCCACACCGTAGGGTTTTGTCACTGTTACTAATGACCGGCGGACGCCTCCACAGTGTCACCATTTTGCACAAACCTGCACGGCATCATCATTTGATTACGGGACCCCATAGCCGTCTGACATCCCATACCCCAAGGTTGTGCTGTCGCAATTCGTAGCTGTCAGTTCAAAAAGCCTGAATTCCCAGCACATTCAGAAAGTAACTTGACAGTGAGAGAAAACAGCAGAAGAGAAGTTAGTCCCGAAGAATCGGTGACTCTGAGGGAGGCGGCCAATGAGGCCTGTGATAGAGAGATGTAAGAGAGGATAGATCGGATGAAAAAGTAAATGGAGACACTAACGTCCATCCTCCAAGAGCTTAGGGATGGACAGAGGAGAGCAAGTAATGATGTTCTTAAATCCAGTCGTTGGAATGCTCCCACTAGAGGGAACGCAGGAGATGGGGCTCAGAGGCAGAAAGTACAGAATACTGCTGGAAGGGAGGAGACGAACCTGGAAGAGAGAGAATCAAGACAACACTTGCAGGACATGGCACCCCCCTTCTCAGACAGAGGAGTTGGAGGGGGAAGTGCGCAGGTTGGCTCAGGTCATTGAAGACCTTTAGGGAAATGGAAAAGCCCCAAGTTGGAGGATCATGCTGGACAATGAGTCCCCACTCTCAGCAGAAATCATGGGTGTCACAATCTCCAAGGATTTTCATTTTCCCAACTTGAAGTTTTCGGGGATGAGTGACCCGCTGGTGCATATAGAGCGTTTCAACGACATGACTGGAGTACAAGGCTTGATAGCAGAGCTAAGATGTAGAGCCTTCTCGCTGACTTTGAAAGGGAGAGCGAGGGAATGGTATCATAAGTTACGGTGGGGGAGCATTCTAAGTTTCGAACAGATGTGTACGGAGTTTGCGGAGTAGTTATGGGGGGCAGTAGCTCCCGAAGATGACATGATGGAGTTGGTGGAGATAAAACAGAAGGAAGAGGAGTGTTTCCGAGAGTTTTTCAAAAGGTACCACAGGGCAGTCTTAGACCTCGGGGCATTCAATCACTCCCAGGCGTTGAGAGGATTGAAGGAAGGGTGAAGATGGGAAGGCCCTGGTCCAACTTGCGAAGTCCCTCGATCCGCTTATATTCTGATGCCTACGAGCAAATGAAGATGGACATCGTCAATGAGGAAGAAAAAGTCTCAAAGTTAAGAAGCGAGTAGAGCAACAGGGCTAAACGCAAGGAGAAAGGGGGATCTGCTCGGGGCTCATCGACTTCCAGAGGAACCAGGGACCGGGTTACTCCATAGAACCCATACTAGAGGGCCCCCCAATTACGAGTGGCTCCCGCTTCGCTTCATAGGTCCCCAAGCAAGGACCGCAGGGATCATCAGCAATACGGTGGCAACCTACCTTGCAATCCCCTTGTGAATCGGCCTATACAGAGCAACAACAGAGCCAACCGCCTATTGCCTCCACACTTGGGAAACTTCCCTCGGGATAGGGCGGTGTAGATGGTTGATCAGAGCCCTACCTACAGGCAATACACTCCATTAAAGGTGTCGATTGAGGAGATGTTCCAGGTTGTAGAGGAACGAAGACTGTTGTGTTCCCTGACATCGATGTCCAAGCCGGCAAATAGGATGGATAGAAGCAGGTTCTGTCAATTCCACAACGATCATGTTCACTCGACGTCTCAGTGCCATGACTTAAAGAACCTAGTGGAGGACTTGGTTAAAAACCGGTACTTAGACAAATTCATTGAAGGGGGGCACCCGATAGTCGAGTAGCAACAGGCAGGGGATGGTCAAGCTTTTATAACAGGAGGACCAACGATGGCAGGGAACTCAAACAGATCCAGGAAGAATTACAGCATATATGCCTCCGCTAGTTGGGAGGTCATGCTCACTGTGCCTGCCGCGAAGAAGGCCAAGATTCGACAAGTTCCAATAATGTGGACGGAGGAGAATGAGAAGGGGTCCTATACCCCCACGAGGATACCATGGTTATAAAAGAAAATGTCACAAACAGGGAGCTCAACCGGATTTTGGTGGACTCGGGAAGCTTAGTGGATATTCTCTTCAAGTCCACCCTCGATGAAATGGAAATAGTGGATACGAGGTTCGAGCATACAAGCACATCTTTGAAAGGATTCGGTGGGGGAAGGCTGACCTTTCTGGGGATTGTAAATTTGCCAATGACCATGGGCTCGATGTCCATTGAGAAGAATATGATGTTGAATTTTGTGGTTATAGACGAGGTCAGCCCTTACCAGGTAATATTGGAGAAACCTTTTATGAGGATCAGCCAATCAGTGATGTCCACCCACTACTTAGCCCTGAAATACCGCGTGAATAGAGCAATGGGAGTTGTTAAGGGCAATCAAAGGGTCGCGAGAAGCTGCTATGCCACAGCGGCTAAGGAAGCGATGCAGGTGATGTCGCTAGACGCAAGAGGTGAGTTAAAGAAAGGGAGACAGGAGCCTATTGAAGAGCTAGAGGAAATTACAGTAAGACCAGACGATCCAGAGAAGAAGGTTAAGATCGGCTCGGGCATGAGCGAGCCGCTGAGGAGAAATATGGTCGGGTGCTTGCGAGCATATTCTGATGTGTTCGCCTGATTGCATGAAGACATGCCTAGGATTAATCCAAAGATGGCATGCCACAAGTTGGCAGTAAGGAGAGATGTGAAGCTGTGAGGCAGAAAAGGAGTTGTGTTAACCAGGAGAGATATGAGGCCATGAACAGCGAGGTGGAGAAGCTATTGAAGGCGGGATTCATTAGGGAAGTCAATTACCCCGAGTGGATCTCGAACGTGGTGCTAGTAAAGAAGGCGAGTGGGAAGAGGAGGATGTGTGTGGATTTCACAGACTTGAATAAAGCTTGTCCAAAAGACAGTTTCCCCTTGCCGAAAATAGACTAACTGGTTGACTTCATAGCCGGACACTGCCTGCTCAACTTTATGGATGTGTTCTCCGGCTACAACCAAATCCCCATGTTCGGGCCAGACGAGGAGTGCACAGCCCTTATCACTAAGCAGGGTCTGTTCTATCACAAGTTGATGCCCTATGGCTTGATGAACACGGGAGCTATATATCAGAGGTTGGTGAATAAGATTTTTAAACACCTAATTGGTCACACCATGGAAGTCTATGTTGACAACATGATTACCAAGTCCAGGGATGCAAAAGAACATGTCAAGCATCTGAAGGAGACCTTTACAATTTTGAGGGAGTACCAAATGAAGCTTAACCCTGAGAAATATTTCTTTGGAGTGGGTTCTGGGAAGTTCTTGGGTTTCATGGTCAGTAACAGAGGCATCGATGCCAACCCAGAGAAGATAAGAGCGATAACTGGCATGATGTCCCCACGCACTCTCAAGGAGATACAGAGCCTTACGGGAAAGCTGGCGCCCCTCAATAGATTCATCTCTTGAGCCACGGACAAGTGCCATGTCTTCTTCTAAGAGATGAAAAAAGGGAGGAAGACAAAGTGGACACCAGAATGCGAAGTGGCATTCCAACAGTTGAAGAAGTACTTGTTGAAAGCCCTGTTACCGTCAACATCGCGAGCAAGAGAAGTTCTAAACTTGTATTTGGCAGTGTCACAACGAGCAATAAAATCAAGTAAAATGCGAATCCTACTGATTGTTTTCTAATAATTTATGATGAAGATTATTATATTTCCCCATTTCAATTCGATATGAGATCTACAAATCTCCTTTTCGTAGATGTAGATTTTTTTGTTGTAATTCTCCTCTTTTTTTTTTTAAAAGAATTGGGAGCTCGGTCTTGATAAGGGAAGAGTCAGGGGTGCAACACCCTATGTATTACACGAGCAGAGCTTTGTTGGAGGCTGAGACTCAGTACCCGCTGGTACAAAGGTGGGCGCTCGTACTGGTAACAGCATCTCAGAAGTTGAGGCCTTATTTCCAAGCAAACTCAATAGCGGTCTTGATGAACCAGCAACTTAGGCAAATCCTGCACAAATCGGAGACCTCAGGGTGGCTGGTGAAGTAGTCAATAGACCTTAGTGAATTTGACATCAGCTATCAGCCCTGGACAGCAATTAGAGTACAAGCCTTGGTAGACTTTGTAGTTGAATGTACAGAGTCAGATAAAGGTGCAGATAATGAGCAGGTAGCAGGGGAACATGCTCCGCACAAAGTATGGACAGTCATGGTGGATGGTTCATATGGAGATCAAGGGGCGGGAGCGGGAGTAGTGCTCCTCATCCCTAAAGGAGTGGAAGTGCAGTATGTTGTAAAACTCGAGTTCAAAGCTACTAACAACCAGGCTGAGTACGAGGCTGTAACCACAGGATTGAAGCTCGCATCAGTAGTGAAGGCGGAGGAGGTAAAGGTCCGGACAGATTCCCATCTGGTGGCAAACTACCTTAATGAAAGCTTCCGTGTAAAAAGCAAACCAGTTGGTGGCAAACCACCTTATCTTCGGAAGGTGAAACAATTGATGGGAATGTTTTGAGCAGTTGATGTGGAGTAGATCGCAAGGGGAGAAAACTTTCGAGCAAACATGATAGCGCGGATGGCCGCTGTGTCATATCGTAAAATGCCCAAGTCGATCTCTATGGAGATCAGGACTAGTTCGAACATCAAGCAGGAAGACGAAGTGATGAACATGACCTCGAACAGCACCTGGATGGACCCAATTATCTCCTACCTCAAGGAAGGGATAGTAGCTGCCGACAAGAAGCAGGCAAGAAAGCTGAGGTGCCAAGCAGCGAGGTATACACTGATCGACAGGGTGTTGTATAGACGAGGATACACCCTGCCTCTGTTACGCTGTTTGGATGAGGAAGAGGCCGACTATGTCTTCAGGGAAATACATGAGGGGATTTGTGGAAACCACTCTAGAGTAAGGTCTCTAGTTTTTAAAGTCTTGAGGCAAAGATATTTCTAGCCTAGAATGCACCAGGACGCACAAGAAAGGACCAGAAGTTGTAAGAGTTGTCAAAGCTTCGCCAACTTCATTGCTCAACCATTAGAGAACCTCAATGCGATGAACTAACCATGGCCATTTGCCCAGTGGGGGGTTGATCTGATTGAACCACTACCAAAACGAAGAGCATCTGCAACACATGTCGTGATGGCAATCGATTATTTCACTAAATGGGTTGAAGTGGAAGCTTTAAGCAGCATTACAGAAAGTAAAACCACTGACTTTATTTGGAGAAATATGATTTGTAGGTATGAAATCCCCCACGCGCTGGTCACAGATAACGTGAGGAAGTTCAACAATAATTAATTCAGAGACTTTTGTAAAAACATGGGGATAGAGCTGAAGTTCTGCTCACCAGCACACCCACAGGAAAATGGGCAAGTGGAGGCTGCAAACAAAACTATAAAGCGTTTCCTGAAGACCAGACTGCGAGAGTAGAAAGGAGCATGGGTTGACAAATTGTCTGGTATGTTATGGGCGTATAGGACCACACATAAAACCATTACAGGAGAGACGCTGTTTTCCTTGCCGTTTGGACATGAGGTAGTGATCCCAGCAGAGATAGGGTGGGCATGGATCGGAGAGAGTACTTCGATGAAGAGCAGAATAACGAGCAGATGTGTGCAAATTTGGACCTGTTGGAGGAGAAAAGGGAGAGGTCAGTAATGAAGATGGCAGAATATCAGTAGAGGGTGGCTCACTATTACAACCAGAACGTATACTTCTGCTGATTCAAGGTGGGAGATTGGGTACTTAGAAGAGTAAACCAGATCACAAAAGACCCTAGGCAAGGAGTGTTGGGCCCAAATTGGGAGGGTCCTTACAGAGTCTCACAAGTAGCTGGTCCGGGGGCATACAGGCTGACTTATTCGGATGGACGGAAAGTATTTTCAGTAAGTTCCCTTGTATTACAAGCACTGATATTCAGTTCCCCTAAAAATAGAAGTGTGTAAAATTTTGTACATGAATAAAAGCAAGGAAAACGCTTCCAAAATTAATTAATCCCATGTGAGAAAATTAAAGCTTATGAAAGCAAATAAAAGCCAAAGGCCATAAGTCTCAAAGCCTAACATAAGGCAAGATAAAGTGCCAGGCATAGCCAAGTGAAGGCTCGAGCAAGATAAGCTCGCGAAGAAAAGCTAGAGCTGTAAGTCTCAAAGCCTAACTTAAGGCGAGACGAAGTGCTTAGCATAAGCCAAAAAAGGCTAGAGCAAGAGAAGCTCGCGAATAAAAGTCAAAGGTCGTAAGTCTCAAAGCCTAACATAAGGCGATACAAAGTACTAGGCATAGCCAAGTGAAGGTTCGAGCAAGATAAGGTCGCAAAGAAAAGCTAGAGCCGTAAGTCTCAAAGCCTAACTTAAGGCGAGACGAAGTGCCTAGCATAAGCTAAAGAAGGTTCGAGTAAGAGAAGCTCACGAATAAAAGTCAAAGGACATAAGTCTCAAAGACTAACATAAGGTGAGACAAAGTACTAGTCATAGCCAAGTGAAGGCTCGAGCAAGATAAGCTCGGGAAAAAAAGCTAGAGCTGTAAGTCTCAAAGCCTAACTTAAGGTGAGACAAAGTGCCTAGCATAAGCCAAAGAAGGCTCGAGCAAGATAAGCTCACGGATGAAGCTAAAGACCGCAAGTCTAAAAGCATAACTTTAGGCAAGACAAAAAGCCAAACGCAGTTAACACAAGCTTAAGCATGATAAGCTCACCGAGAAACGTACTATAGCCATAGATCTTAAGGCTTGATCGGGTAAGGTAAAATAGCTGAAGTTCCTAAAGGGATCAATCTATTTGTTTGCATCTTGGAAAATGGACAAGACGAACAGAAGTAGGCCAGAGTTCCGAAGACAAGGGAAAAGCTTGAGGCCTACTAGAAATCTATCTCACAAGGAATTTAAAACATGATAAAAAATGTAAAGCCAAAGATGGAGAATCTGGTCTCTTCATTCATTTCAAATTACCAAAGTTATAAGTACAAGTAAAAAAAAAAAGCGAGCACATCAATAGCGGTGGCTTGACGGTCAATGGCGAGTTAGGGAGGGGCTTTAGAGGAAGGGGCATCTTGAGGGTCCTTCTCGGCTGCGGGGGCGGCTTAGGCTTCTTCGACTGGAGGAGCAGCCACTTCCACTTAAGTAGAGGGATCCCTTGGTTCCTAGCTCCGGCTTGGACATGTCCAGTTCAGGGTACTCCTTGCCCAAGACGGACATGATACATTCATAGCAGAATGTCAGCCCCTTGTTGTACTCCTCAGTAAGCTGATTCCCCAAGCAGTCCACTTTAAGTTGAAGGCGAGAAGTCTCTGCCTCCAGGGTTCTCAAAGGTAAACCTCTGCACATCGAGATCTTTCCAGGCATTTACGAGCTCATCCCGAACAATGGATAGGTCCTTCTCGAGCTGGAAAGACTTAGACTCCGCCATGGCAGCCTTCTCCTCGAAGGTAGAGATCTCGGTACGGAGCTTCGCCGCTTTCTCCTCTCTTTGCTGGAGTGTCTACCTCAAGCTCTGGTTATCCGTCCTGATCTTCCACTCGAGACCTAGAGCCTTGGCCTTGAAGGCAGTAGAAACAGCAATAGCTTGGCATGAGAGGCGCTAAAAGAGATTGGCCAGCTCGCTGATGCTGGAAGACTCCAACTATTCCATGAAGATTTCCCTCACGTGCCTCGTGAAGTCCCTGACATAGGGATCAGCGACATCAGCTTGCTCCCGAGAGCGTTCTGATCTTGGCCGAGCAGGGATGGCAGCTCTCGGACCCCTCTGGGGAGCTTCTCTAGCTACTCTCTCACTCCTCTGTGCAAGAGGAAGAACTCTGATTGGCGATGCTATAAGGTTGACTCTGGACCTCTTAGCTTGAGCAGAGGAGCTTCTCGGTTTATCAACAGTGCTCGGGCGCTTCTTCAATCGAGAGAGGATGCCACTCATTTCTTCTCTAGAAACTAGGCCGAACTCGACAAGGTTTTGGTGAGTTAGTAACTCTTTGCACGAGCTCGCGTTATCCAAGACAGTATTGATGCGTGACTATAGCTCCTCCCTGATCCTGTAGGATACACTCCAAGAGACTGTAAAAGGCCTGAAAGAATAATAAGAGAAATTAAGTAGAAAAATTAAAGCAAAAGACATAGTGGACAACAGACGACCTGGGGTACAAAAGTGAGAAGGTATTTCAGGAACCTACTAGGTAGTAGAGGCTGCTCGCCCCCGGTTCCCTCTGGCAAAAAAGAACTTACCCTTCCAGTTGCTGCTGGAGGTAAGGAGGTCAGTGATGGGTTTCTTGCCCTTTAAGCTGGAAGTAAAGTAATACCAGCCCGTGTTCTTTGTCCTGCTCTTCAGCTGGTAATGGTTCTTTATTTCATCTACCCCAGGTTCACCCAAGTTACATCACCTCCATAGGACGTACAGCCTAGATAAAACCCTCCACTCGTTTGGATTCAGCTGCCCTGGTGCCAAACGTAACTGGGAGAGGACCCGGGCAAAGTAGGGCTGTAAGGGCAACCTAAATCCCTACTTAAAACATTCAAGGTAGTGGGTGACATACCCTCGAGGAGGACGGCTAGGGGTGTTCCTCTTGCCAAGGAAACAGAGGTCAACGCTGGCTGAAATGCGGTAAGCAGCCCTAAGCCGGTCTAAATCCTAGAGTGAGGTTTCACACCTCATGTAGTCTTTGGTAAATGACTTTGCCTCCAACCTCTGGTCAGTCCTTTACCTTCTGTGTGGCTGGATTTCCTCAACAACATCACCCTTACTGGCACCTTCGGCAGTGGGAACGACCTCTTCAAGACTTAGGTCTCTCCCTATAACCTCCCTATTGGCCTTGGAGCAACTGTAAGAACATGATTTTTCACGGGACATCCTGCAGGGTTGTTGAGTGGCTGACATTTTTTCCTAAGGACACGGTCTACCAAATGGGAATGGAAATCCAGAAAACAGAGACGAAGAGAATGGGAAGAGGAGGTAAAGAAGCTTATACCTGAAACGGGATCTAAAAGACGCGAGTGATGACAACGGCAACGGAGAAGATGGACTTCACATGCAGGCGGCGGGTTTGTAGTTTTAAGGAAATGTGGAAATAAAAAGTGCCCAGCAGTGAAATTAAAGGTTTATAAAGAGGAAAGTAAGTCACGCCATTAGATGGCACGCTACTCAATGGACGTGACTGTTCAAGTAATCACCTCTTCAAATTTCAAACAAGTGGCCCAAAGCAGAAGACCTGATCGCTAGCACGAAGACACCCCTGCTTGGTATCAAAGCTGGTCGAGGTCAAGTGTTCTAAAGCTGGTCGGTTCCTGATATTCCCATCCTATACGGGTAAAGACAAAGACCCTCGACCACTAAGCGAGACCTGGTCACTTATGAATAGCACCATGAACAAGGAAAGACCAGAGCTCAAGCAGAGCAAACCTAAGCATGGCAACCTCATCCCTTGACAACTAGTCACGATGATCAATAATTGACAGGCGCCCTCACACCGTAGGGTTTTGTCACTATTACCGATGACCAATGCATGCCTCCACAGTGTCATCATTTTGCAGAAACTTGCATGGCATCATCATTTGCTTACGGGACCCCATGGTCGTCTGACATCCCATACCCCCAGGTTATGCTGCCGTAATCCATAGCTGTTAGAAGGACGCAGGCATAATTAATGCAGGGGATGGCGCCCAAGCAAAAGGGGGTAGAAAAAAAGGAGGATAAATATCCGACAGAGGGCAATGTAAAAGCGTTCGGATTCCAATCTTGACTTTCAAATTCTAATTTCTCTCCTTCTTCCCAATCCCCTCTAAATTTCTAAATTTCGGTTTCTCTCAGACTTAGAGAGATTTTACAAAAAATCAACCTGATTACTGACTTGAGCGTCGGAGGGTTTTTGCTGGAAAAATACCCGGCGACCCCTTACACCTTTTCTGTGGATACAGATTAGAGTACATCACCGCTTCAGTGGATTGAACAATGCAGGAACCAACCAGAAATCCTGATCGAGCGACCAGTGACCAGAAGGCAACAACACTACTTCAAGGCGAGCAGAAAACAACATCAACAATATTGGTTGAGCACGATGAACAAAAAATCCATTTCTAATAATACATAACAATATAAAATTTATGTTTGTCCGTGTTATATATGGGAGAAGTTATTTTAACTTAAAACTTTTGGCTTAAAATTTTGACATAAATTTTGAAATATTAATTTCATGCAATCTAATAATTACATTTAATTATGCAATTTCATCAACCAAGAGGGGAAGCTAATGGAGCCTTACCTGACCCTCTCAAAAAATATTTTATTTGATTACGAAAATGGCCTTATCGAAACTGATATAAGAATTTTATATTTTTTTCCAATTATCCTTCTTCAATTATTGTCAAATTCTTATGAGAGTTTATAGTTGTCTATACTGAAGACAAATTTTTGATAGTATCAACATAGATTCAGTAATAGACGATTTTTCTTTCTAAAGAATCGTAGAACACAACTTCGATAATCTTTCTTAGTTATTCATATTGCCTATCATTTTTTTTTAGGTATTGTATTTCAATAATTTCGTTTGTATAAAATAATAAGTAATATTCATATATCTCCTATTAGATGTATCTCTAATTTCTCATTAATAAAACTCTCTGGTATAATAGAAAAGCATTGAATTGGGGGGGAGGGGGTGAATCACCCACCAAAAAAATGTTGTTAGCTTCACCACTATGTCCACTATTGGATTACATGAGATTAATGACTTAAAATTTAAGTAAAAAATTTAAGTTGAAATAACCTAACCCTAAGAGCATTTACTGGTAAATTAAATTAAATCTTTAATTAACTTTTGAAATTTCTGAAACGATATCTGATTGAATCTGTAATATATACTCATACACTAAATCTTAATTAGCACAAATTGTTAGTTGATTGTATAATGACCATCTTTTGATATGTTGAATTTTTGCTTCAAACCATATATTGTCGTAATGTTCATTCTGGTTACATTCAAATACAGTGTGGAGAAAAATATAATGAATGAATTCAAGAGGAAATTAAAAAAAAAAAAGAGAATGTTATCAAAAGTAAGAGAAATAAAATTAATGACATTTCACATTCATCAGGAAATAAAATTCAACTAGATCAAATCCTAATAGTACGAGTTGATATTGGAAGCTGCTAAAGCCAAAAGAAAACAAATAATGTTAACTTCATTAATTATATAAAAAAAGGTAGGCTCTACGTGGAATTAATAGAAGTGAGAGGTTCAACTAACAATGAATTTACTAAACCAAGCATTTATTTATTTTTTATCAACATTTTGGTTATACTAAGCCAAACTTAAAATCCTCTATTCTACACTTTCCACATCTATAAAACCTCATAATGCATCAAAATTAATGTACAAACAAACTTGCACCCAAATCTACTGATCTTTCATCTCCTGAAGCCCTATTTTCCAACAATAATATAAACCATGGCATATATTTCTTTCCTGTCCATTATCTTACTACTTTTCCTAATCACTTTATCGTCAATCAGCTATAACATTGATTTGGTTGGTGCTTGCCATCTTCTGGAGGCATTATTTCCAGAAATACCCAAGCCTGAATTACCACAAATTTCGGCAAAACCTCCCATAAACATATAACATTTCCAAACCTGTAATTACAACACAAGCACTACTAAATCATTCATCATACATCAAACTACTTCAATCAGTCTCATCCAGTAACATATCTAGTATTACACACGTTTCATAATTCTTGTATCACATCCCTAGTATAATTCTAAAATATGATGATTATGCATTAACCAAAAGAAAATAATTATTCTATGTCCTCAAACAACCTCCCGTGGCCAAAATGACTCCAAATATGTACAGCTGCTGGGTTAACTGTTGTACCTGTAATCTCCTGGGGGAGAAAAATTATAATAAAATAGGATGAGTATAAAACCCAATGAGCTCAGTAAGTGGATAATTGCTTTTGAAACATAAAATACTTGCAAAAATAAATGCATCGCTTGTTCAAATACTTTTATTAATTAATTATTTTAATGTAAAAATTCCTTTCATTTCAATCATATTCTGAACATAAATATATTTACTACTACCACAAAATCAGGAAAATTATCTCGTATTGAAATATCATCTCATACTGAAATATCAAATACTAAGTAATACAAATATCCCTAAACAAATACCTAGGTGATAATCTAGTCACATCTGGACTACAACGGACGGCAATGATGTACTATCTAAGTACCATCATGCCTGGAGCTACACGGATAGACGAAAGGACATACCATCTCATGCTTATCAGCATAATTCATACCCTGATCTCAATAGACATGCTATGATGCGCTATCTGCCACATCATGTCCGAACCACCCAGTCTTATATCTCATTATCTGTCTACATGCTTATGCCCCCAAAGGGCGAAAGCGCCCAAACACACGGCCCGAAGCCTATATGTGTGTTTAGACGGGACCCAAAGGCCTACTATCTCATCTCATTTGGAGGGAACGGGTATTTGTTTTAAAACTTAAAATCATGATCGAAATCATTGTATATACACTTTAAATAAAACTAGAAATCAATAAGTACACTTTAAACCATGCCCACGATCAATTATATACTCTTTAAATCATGCTTAAAGTTAATCATATACTCTTTAAATCATGCTCAAAATCAACATATATAAACTTTTAAATCACGCTTAAGATCAAATCATATATTCTTTAAATCATGCTTGAAATCCACATAAAAACACTTTAATTCATGTTCGGAAATCAATCATCTCTTTTACCATTTTAAAATCGATACGGGGTATAAATGAATAAATATAACTTAACAAAATATTTATATGTAATAAACATTTATTTCAGAAAACTATTTAATGAAAGCACTTTAAATATTCATTTCCTGAACAAGCCTTACTATATGAAAATCAAATAATTTTAATATATTCCACTTACAGTGACAAACTCAGACTCGGCTATCACCCAAGTCCGCAGGTAGATTCTCGTCCGCAGATTCACTTATTTTACAGAAATGATATAATTACTTCCCATAATTATAATTCGAACTAATGTCATGAAAATAACGCTTAAAGTAAATATTCATTCAAATATTACAATACTAAATTTTCCTCGGCTTACCGTATTAATTATGTATTCGTAATGTACTAATATAATAAAAAATTACACAACCCTCAATTTCATAATTTACTAATTTACCCTTAACATCATAAAATTACCAATTTATCCTCAATTCAGATTGCAAAAACATCCTCAAAACTGGAAATTATGAAATTACCCTCTATACGCGAAATTACCAAAATGTCCCTACAGTCAATATTTACCAAAATTCACCTAACGGCGGTGGAGAAGCTCGAACCAGACACTTCTCGTCGAGGTGAGTCCAACGGTGCCCGTGAAACCGTGGCACTTCGGGGTGATCGGTCGGCTATAAATCAGACTCCTCGGTGCCGGTGATTGGTCGGAAATGGAAGATGGTGAGGTGAGGAACCTTTTCCAACCAGTGGCACAGCCAAAGACGGCCGGAATCGACAGCGATCATCTGCGATATACCCACGGAGCTTTCGAGCTTCACCAGCAGTGTTCCGCGCATTTTTCGGCAACAAGGACGGGTAGGGGTGGATGGTCGGCTCACAAGCTTTCATTTGACACCTTGATTGGCTAGTGAGGTGGCCGGAAATAGAAGAAATAGGCAGGTCGAGTCGCGGGTTCTGGTCGGGACAAAAATGGGTCAATGGGTTCACTTCTCTCTCTCTCGGTTTGAAATCTGAATTTCACCTTATTTCTCCTCTTAAATACACCCACAAAAATATCAACTAGACCCCTTCTTGATTATCACATAGACGCCCTCTTGATTTATCACATAGACCCCTCTTGTTTTAATTATTTACATATATAAATAAAATAAAATGCATATGTTACAATCCTCCTCACTTATAAAAATTTCGTACTCAAAATTTACGTGCCAGATAGAAATAAATGAGAGTACTGAGCTCGCATCAGGTCCTCGGATTCTCAGGTAGCCTCTTCCTTTGAGTGATTCCTCCACAGCACTTTTACCAAAAGGATGGTTTTTTAACACAACACCTGGTGTTTTCCCTCTAGTATCTCAACTGGCTCCTCTTTGTAAGTCGAATCATCCTTTAACTGAATCGGTTGCTTCGATAAAACATGACTCGGATCATATATATACTTTCGGAGCATTGAAACATGAAACAGATTATGGATTCTGGACAACTCAGGTGGTAGAGCTAATCGATAAGCCAATGTCAGTTGAAAATATATAGCAAAATTAAAGAGACATTTCATATCTTTGCATGATTCAACATTGCACCATACTAAAGGTAGAAAACCCTGAACAAACATCAGCACCGCAGCAACATTGATTTATTTGCGTAAAATGAACTACAACCCTGTCACCTTTTCATAGTTTTAAAATAAAAATGATTGCTCTCCATCACATCGATTAAATTAGTTGTTAATTTTTTGTCAGTCTAAAATTATACAGCAAAATAAATTAAAGTGACATTTCATCATATTTTGTATATTGCCCAACATTCCACCATTCGAAGGTAGAAAGGCCTAAACAAACTTCAAAACGGCCCTTTGTCCTATTATTAAGGGAAAAAAAATCTGATTTCTTTCTTTGCTTTGACCACACATTTAGTTATGATTTTGTCGAACAACGAACTGTCGCTACTAGAAAAATAGTCTTTACTGACACTAGCATAGTATAAGTAATTTTTTTTTTTTAGTGACACTTGTTGATAGTGTCAATAATCCTGACAGTTAAAAATATAGTGACACTTGTAAGTGATGTCAGAGATTATTATTACTATAAGATTACAAATTTTATGACACTATAGTGCTAGAAGTTACTAATAATTATTATGTGTCAAAAGATCATTTCACTATAGTATTACTAATATTATGACACTTTAGTGATAGCCTTTAACAACAATTATTACATATCAAAAGTTTGTTTCACTATAATATGACTAATATTATACTATTACTAACAATTATTACATGTCAATAGTTTGTTTTTATACCCATAAATATAACATGATAGAATACAAATATCAATACTTTAGTGTCCGTAATTACTATTATTATAATATCATTAGTACAATCACCCCAATGGAATTGATACTTTTTTTATATATTTTTCATGTCAGCGACTTTCAGTTGAATTTATATTTTATCATTTTTATTGTTACTCTATTGTTTTCATTGTTATTTTAGTTTTGCCAATCAAATGATGTTATTCAAAGAAAATATTTAACATTACCTAAACTACTAAACTGAATAACTAAATATAAGATTCCCAATAAAATTTAATCAAGTATGAAATCAAACTCTTATACAAAAATCTCAATAAAACAAATATTCCAAATATAGTTTGAAAACAACATAGTGACAATTTGCAAAAATATCAATCAATTATCCTGAGTACATCTGCACCTTGACCTTCCCATTTCTCTTCACCTTGCCTACCTACAAGTGCAGCATATAAAATCAATTAGCTAGTCTGCTTCACGAATCAATTCTCAAGTATTTACAAGTAAAAATATACTTATGCTTTTACCTGATTATCATATTCTACAATTAATTTTACAACAAATGTGGCACACTCATTGCAAAGTTGTGAAATATCATCCATAGTATACTCATCACAGCCTTTTAACTTCAAAAATAAAATAACAAAATATATAGACATATTTCTAAAACTGTTCTAATTAACATAAAAATTGAAGAACATGCAAATAAAGAGTATCACTATAGTAAAAAATAATTACAAAAGCTACCTAACAAGTTGATAATTAATAATAATGATTTTACTTCACTCAATATTACTTTGGCAATCAACATTGGGTGTCATAGGCCTTCCATTTTTATATCCAACAATTGTAGTCGTTCTGGTTTGTACTAAAATGCCTTAAGTGCATAGTGAAACACACTAAAAATAACATCAATTTTGCCAAACAACATGTTGAATGCATTCAACAAAATATTGGTTGGTTATGTTGAAGTAATGAATCACCGCACTCCATTTAAAACTATAGTAGGATAAAATCTGAATATATATAGAACATACAAAGAACTTCCCCTAATCCCCTAATCACCGCACTCCATCAAGTAGCAAACAATTCACCCATTAAACATCTTCACAATTCACATAATTGACAAGTTAGTTTTTCATAAACAATGGCAATTGATTGATTAAACTCTGTTTTTTATCATAATCCATCCTACAACGCATTCTTCAATAAAATATTAAAAAAAGTTATAGAGGAACTTACATTGTTTTCAAGAATGTACAAATCTCAAACAATATATTGGATGTATTTCATTACATAATAGCCACATTCAAAAGTTCCAAGTTGTTTCAAACACTAAAAAGGGCACTAAAAAAAATTAGTCTCAAATAAACTGATGAAAGTAACAAAGAATGTTATAACTTTGTTGCATTAATGCCTTAACAGAGACCCATTCCACAGACTTCTTTTTGTTAGTCTACACTTGATACATTGTTATCCCACTATAAGCAATAAATAATGGATGTTAACAAATTAACACTCAAGCTAATAATAATAATAATAATAATAATGATAACAAGCAAACCAATCAAGCATACTCATTCGGATTATCACCTAATGGATCAACATAATATACTTTGCTCCTCACCATATCAATTGCTACTAGCACTTAGTGGCCACTAAAAGAACAATTAGAAAAAAATAACAGATAGATTACAAGATAAATTTAAATTATTGTCGTAAAAAAAGAAAATGGACAAAAAATAATTAAACTATACCCAAGGTTATATGGGAAAAGAATGATCTGGGATATCTGTATTATGTCCAAAAGCTTTGAAATATAAGAACTCTTATTTAAGTAGCTTGCTTGAGTAAGATGTAACCTGACTATACACTAAATTGAATTGGACTGATATCCCCACCATTATCCATCTCCTCATACAAATGTCTATTTGAAAAAAAAAAGTGTATCACATATAAATATAAGAGATAAATTAATAGATGTCTAAAATCAAAAAACATAATAAAAACATAAATTAAATTTTTTTCTTACTTCATCCATATCTTAATAACAGAATTTGAGAGCTCTATAAACTCAATGACTTCATTGTAAATTTGTTTGTCTACTTTGCTATCCCAGTACACACCAAAAGTTTTCAAATCTTGTTTAATCATAATTAACTGTGGCAGAGAGCTTTCAATCATCAAAGAAAAGATGTCTATTTGTGAACTCTTGGTCTCTTTTCTTGCTTTCACAACTTTGCAGGTATTGTTTTCTTAGAACAAGTTTCTTTGCCATTACTGGTTTTACAATAACGAGTTCCTTTATTGCTCTTTTATCTTCACATAGATATATATACCACACCATTTGCAAGAGACTTTGGGCCATCAACTTTTAGCTTTAAAGGAGTTAATCTTGAAGATCTTATTGGAGTGTGTTTTAAAATGGCTTCACAATCTACTTGTTGATTCTATACAGAATCTAGCAGGGGAAGTGTGTTGATGTTTGTGTGTGGTTTATCTATAGTCTCTCTCTATCTATAGATTTGAAAGTAGTAACCTTATGTTATGGCCACCCCCCGACTTATGGCAAGTCTACGGTCATCGGTCACTAAATTTAAAGTCGCTTTAGGGTTATTGGTCACTAAATTTAAAGTCGCTTTAGGGTTATTGGTCACTGACTTTGGAGTAATTTTGGTGGGAAATTGATGATCGATCTCCATCTTAACACTGCAACCACCTTTGGAGTTAGGAAAGTTGGAACTGCCAACTTCAGTGTTGTTGCAACCATTTATCCTTGCATTCATTTGGATCTAACTGAGCTTACATAAATTGAAAACTCTCTTGATACATTCTACATTCTCCCGCCAAATCACTCAAATTAGGAAAATTGAAATACATGGCTAAGACCCTAGCCATGTATTTCAATTAACCTAAGCCTTGCACCCGACTTCCATTAGGCTTCTTCGAAAGGGCTTTACCTATGATATCATTTGGTCCCTAGGATTGGAATGATCCTTGTTTAACCTAGCTTTTTAGCCCACTCCTAAAAATAAACACAAAAAGATTTGATCAAAATTAATAAAAGCAAAAACAAAAAAGTTACATAATGATAGCCAAAGCATACACCTCATTTCTAGCATTTATCGAAAGAAACATAGCAATCCAATTTATTAATTTAAATGCACTTGGATTATTATGAAGTAACATTCATCAATAACAAACCAAAAACGAGAATTAATTAGAAGCCTTAAATGAAAAAAACTTGACCCATGTGAGTAATATGTCATAGATCATGATTACAAAATCACTAACTAAATCAATAAATTTATCAATTATGATCTTATGCTCAACATTGAGACTATCTATTACAAAAATGAAACACCAAAAAAATCAATAAATTCCATCCAATCAAATTCCAAGAAAGCTAAAGGCATTAATAAGTGAAAAAATTAAATATATTCATTAAAATGTCCAAAGCCATGTACTGCTGTCTTTTTTATTTTTATAGGTGCCCAAACCACAATGTACTGTATGTTTCAAATCATAAATCTATGTGAGTCTAGCCTATGGCTGAGCTTGCTGATTAATTATTATACACAGGATTCAGTTCAAAGTTCTAAGTTGTAGCAACCAAAAAATGTAAATAGAAAATGAAACAGATTATTATTAGTGGTTGAAGTTCATCTACGATACTATTTAATGTTATATGGTGTCTAGGAACACAATTTCAATTTATTAAAAATGAGATATCTGTTCAACATGGTTTATGTGACAAAAGTCATATAGCTTCATCTTATTTAGTTATATTAAAAAATAATTCAACGAGCTTTCAATTTCAGGTAATTTTCATGTTTCATTTTCTTGAAGGCACAGTAGTGGTAAATACTTAAAACTCTTTCAGCCGTTTGTTACACTACAGGGTGTAATCTCTATATTTTTTCTTGTGAGCCAATAACCAAGCCTCATTGCAGTCAATATCTCACTCAAAAACTTCAAACTCCAACTTCTGCAAAAAATAAATAAAAATTAAATTGAAAACTACTACGAATCACCTTATTATTTGTATTAAAAATATTATAAGTTTGTATTATAGTGTTTATTGTATTTACTCTTTTATGCAACAACCCAGCATATCCTATGCTACCCAAATGTTGATTGTACAAATTCTTTGATATTTTATCCTTTACTGACTTACTTTTTTCCTACACAAAATGGATATAGATTAAATTGGTTACAAGTACTCAATGATATTATTAAACTAATAGAATTTTAAACATACCTGAAAGTCTTCGGATAAAACCTTTTCAACGAAGCTCTTCCAATCTTCTTTTCAAATGACCTCATATTTAAGAGGAGGCTTTATTAGTGAATTCAAGTTGTTTGCATTGGGCAGAATATATTCATTTGCCAAATTACATCTAAAGGCCCTTAATGCAACTTCTATCCATTTTAACACTTATTTGGCCTTCAGACTCAACTTGAAGTTTTCCTGAAAATGAGTCCACAATGTCTGCTTAATGTCCAGTGGCACTTTCCTCTAATCATCGTATATGATTGGAATTTTTTCTCTACAATCACCCTAATGTAATTCCTCAGGTCATTTCGCTTCTTTCCAACTGAAATTCAATAGGAATTATATATGATCTCAATCCCCTCATTAACTCTTTGATGCAAGTCTTTCTTCTTCGTAAGGTTTGGTCTTTCTTCAAGATCTAGATTATATGCCCTCTCATGATTTTCTGCCATGTCTCCAACTTGCAAATGCATAAAATAGATAATTGCATCACATATTTATATATTATACCAATATAAATAAACATGCCATTTGCTTACTTATGGGATGCAGTGCTAACAAGTTACAATAAATGGGTTGTTCATTTTCTACCTCGATATTTACATGAAAACACCACCATTTGGTCTTACACTTGTTCTTCATTACCCACTTCCAACTTACATGCTAGAAGATTGATGAATAATAGTGGATACACATCCATGTCATCATACCCATTTGAATAGGTATATTTTTCTCTCACTGAACAAACAATTGATTTATTATTATCTAGCTAGTTAAATCACTTACTTTGTACGACCAACTAGAATAAAATAATCAGATTTATAACCCATCCAATCTAAATTAACTACAGTGACTAACTCATCAATGTTAGCCCCTCTATCATCCCCCTAATCATACTTGAAAAGTATTTTCTTATCCCCCAAATAATCAACCTACCAAATTTCATCAACAGCCCCATAAAAAGGCATATCCCTAGAATAGGGATTTTTGTCTTTTGAGGTCAAAATCTATAAAGCTTTAGCAATAACATGAACAACATTGTTTTGTGTTACATGGTTATTGTCTCGAGCTCAAGTAACAAACTTAAAACCAATAATACAGTAGCCTTAATGTGTCATCTTGCTTGAATGTAGTTTGTTTGCCATCTACCATTTATTTCGTCAACCAATACATTATTTCTTTCATCTGTTGTTACCTTTGAAATCATAAAACCATAGTAATTAGTTGAGAGAAAAGTTTGTTTATATTTACTTTGAATACTTTTATTAGAACTAATAATGCTAAAATAACTAAAATAACCTTTTTTAAAACTAATTAGAAAACGTACAAGAGTGCTTTGTTGGCAACTATAAAGGCTTTTTTAATTGGCGAGGGTTTTTTAAATACAAAAAGGCCAAATGCTATTATTCTAACAGAATTAACCAAATTGGAAAAAAAGTGATCATAAATAAAAAGAAAGTTTTACGTTGCATACTCTATAAATGGTTGAATCTTAGGCTATTCACAAAACACATGGGTGTGCTTGCACTAAAGTAGGGTCATCAACTACCTTAATACTTGCACCTCCTAGTGGCCTTTCGATTCTAAAATTAATTAGGCAACCATTCAGTAATCTAATTAATTTGCAAATTGAAAGATATTCAGTACAAAATTCAAGTGCTTCCTCAGCAATATAACACTCTGTAGTGCAACTTTTAGAATAGTTTCGATTATAAACATAAGCCTTTATAGGTTTCATTTTCCTCTCAAATAGATACATTCATCAAAGGGAAACAAGGCGACATAATCTAACTTCTTCCACTAGATGGACTGTTAAATGGATCATCATATTAAAAAAGGAAAGTGGGAAGCATTGTTCTAAATTGTATAAAGTGAGTTTAAGTTTATTTTGCAATTGGTTGAGAGAATCAAATTCTACTACGTTGGAATACAAATAATTAAAAAAAAAGGCACAACCTGACTATGATAGATCTAATATTTTCAACCAAACAATTTTAATTTGTCAATAATAGTAATTATTGCATCAAGGTATGATAGTCTGAGACATAAGCTCATGGAGACAACAATCAACTTTTGATATAAGATTTCTAAAGTTTGAAAAATAAGCACCGAGAACTTTAACAATTGGTAAGGTTCCACAAATTTTTCTTTCTTTTTTACTTAAAGTGCATGGGGCAGTGGACTTTGTTTTGTTTATTATCTTTATAAGCTTTCAATAGGTAATATCTTTTCTTGTATTAATTCTATCTTTTTTCTTACATTAATATGCCATAGATACTCTCACACACATTTTTCTCAATGTGCATCACATGTAGTTGATGGCGAACTAATAAGTGTTTTCAATATTCTAAGTCAAAGAAGATTGATTTCTTTTTGTATAACAATTGAGCTACATCCCCGTTACCCTCACACTTACCCTCACCCTCACCCTCACCCTCACCCTCATTCAACATCATCTTTACCCTTACCCTCACCCTTGTCTTCATCCTTACCTTCACTCTCACCCTCACTCTCACCATGTTTTCGCTTTTTTAGACTTTTTTTTGAAACTTGGTGTCAATTCAATCACTAAGTTTAAGATCTCTATATTAGACAAAGATATAAGCGGGTTTTCAATAAATTTCGTATGAACCATATATGACATATTCGACTATACAGCAGCTAACATGCACACATATTTATCCAACAAACTGGACAACCATAGTATTCCTTAACAGTACACCCGAACAGGTTCCCATATGTTGGAAAGTCACTGATTATTTATATGAACATAGCCCGTAACTTGAAAGTTTCTTTCCTATATGCATCAAACACATCAACACATACATCCCATAGGGTTTTCAAGTCCTTAAACAGAGACGCTAGCTATGCCTCTATATCATTTCCAAATTGTTTAGGGCCAAATATCAATAGAGATAACATCATAAATTTACTCTTTATACACAACCATGAAGGAAGATTATACGTTATTAATGTAATATGCCAGCAACTATAAGTCGTGCTAAGTGTGCTATATTGGTTAATCCCATCAGATGATAAAGGCAATCAAATATTTCTTGACTCTTGGGAAAAATCAGTCCATTTATTGTTAATGAGCTACCAAGTCAGTGAATTTACCTGGTGGCGAAGCTTGCCATCTCTAATTCTTTTATTTTCATGCCATGTTAAGTTCTCAGTAGTTTGTGGTGAATAAAACATTCTTTTAAACCTAGGAATTATTGGAAAATATCATCTTCTCTAATTTTGAAAATACCATTTTGAGCCTTTTTAAGCACCCATTTTCTGATTTTTTTTTTTTTTATCCATCTTTTCTTATTTGCCACATAGATGCTCTATAGCTTGGGCATTTACTAAGATTTTTGAACTCATTCTTATGAAGAATGCTATCATTTGAACATGCATGTATTTTCTCATAATCTAAGCCTAATACAATCATTGTTTTTTTAGGCTCATATATTGAGTTAGGCATATTATTATCATTTGGCAATATGTTATTGAGGACTTCCAATAAAACTGAAAATCACTGTCAGACCAACCATAAAGTCCTTTTATATTGTACAATTTTATTAAACCTGATAGCTTTAAATGCTTTAAGCCCATATATAAGGGCTTTTAAGCATCTTCAATCATATTCTTAAAAGAACTATGATCTTTGTCACAATGCTCAAAAACATCACAAACCATGTCCCCTAATTTACTGTAATCCTGATATCCAAAACACTGAATTTTTTGCTGGTCTTGGCACTTTATAGAGGTAGGTTTTGGGTCCATCTCACTATGCCAATTCCAAACTAAATTTTTTTCTTGAAAACCTTTTCAACATATATGTAGCCTCACTTGCTCAGAGTAAAAAACTCCATATTGCAACAAGAGTACACGAACATCTGGTCAACATTTTATTTTCAAAATTAAGAATGGCAAACTCCAAGAATTCATTAACCCCGTCATAATATTCATTGGACAATCTATCATATAATATCCAAGTTTTATTCATAACATGTATTTTGACCTGTTTGTTTATTAGATGTTGTTAGGCTAATAAGTTTAATTAAAATTGCACAAATAACTTCAAACTTTTATGTTTAAAATTAAAAAAAAATTACAAAACAAAGCTAAGTTTTATTTGTTTAAAGTGACTGAAATACATGTACACGTTCAACAAGCAACAAAACATGCCAAGCACATTTTTCAAAACTTCACTTTCATATTAGAAAAAACAAAAGTATATGTATATCAAGTAAACAATCAATTTAATTCCAAAATAACCTATGCAACAAAAACAGAACTAACATTGTGCATGTAAATAATTAAAAAATGTCAGTACAAGTAAAACTCATAATACAACAATAATAGAAACTAAAAAAAGAAAACAGTGAATTATTTCAAAGCGAGTGATAGAACCATATGAAGACGGCTTCTATACCCAATACTTCTGTGATTATTCAAAAGCGAGTGATAGAACTAAACATATTAATTCAAGTGATTAAAGCTACTCAATTGAAAGAAAAATGCAAGATATAACAAAAAATAATAACAAACTAAATATTCTGGTTGCAAGTCAATAATGCAATATTAAAAACCAAACAAAAGTTTCCCATACAGCAAACAAAAGTTCCCTTTCAAAAAAATTATTAATTTAAATATCATGCAAAAAAAAAAAGACATGTTATCTGCCATAGTCAATAATCAATGTTCAATTATTCATGTATTATTTATTGAATAAGTAATGTGCACGTGGTTATGGCACTAAAATGGTAAAGCTACTGTACCCAACAGCTGAAATATAATTGAATATTTCATTGTATTGTTAAATACTATGTTATCAGTAGTGTCGAGGAGGGGAAATTAGATAAAAAATTTAATATTAATGTTTGCTATTGTTGAAGGGTTTGCACGGTAAGATATTGTATTTATACTAAGTCTGGCTAGTGCATAATGGGGAAATGATCAATGAATTTTTCCAAATTGAATATGTGTTTTTATCAATGGCTCAATTAAATGCAGCAAGTTAGGCTCAAAATTGAAAGCATCATTCAAAATTCAAATGCAATATCGATAAATGGGGAAAAGGAGAGGAAACAAGAATGAGTTCATGATTTAGAAAAATATGTGGCTTCGATATTTGTTTAGGGTTCGGTTTAGAAAGATGCATTTAATTTATCTTTTAGTTCTTTCTTTTTTCTTTTCCTTTCTTTTTTTTTGTTTTTTATAACTGAAACTACTACTGTTTCTATTTGCAAACTTGGAAAAAATTCATTCAGAACCAGCTAAAATTTTCACTCGAGCCCGCTAAATAAATTTTAAGAAATTTTATGCATAAAGTTTTTCATTTTAATGATTACATTAGTGTGACTAACAACGAACCGAACCATGACAGTTTTTATTTTTAACTTGAAAGCTTGGGTTCTAGTGGTCTTGTGTTCGAAGTTGATCAAGACCAAGATTGGAACTAATTTTTTTATTGGTATATTAATCTCACAAATAAAAGTTCAAACAATCTTCTTTTTGAACATAATGTTGGAAAAATATGTTCTTTAAAGCATATTTATATTTATTGTAATAAATAATATTTCTGATTAATAAAATAAAATGAGGCATTTTATTCATGTATCTTTATTGCATTAATATTTTGAGTAAAGTCCATTTAATCATATTATATGTATTTATGCGATCATCATGTGGATTCGCAGAAGACATAAATACAAGTTATCTTATATTAAATAAAATAAGTTCGCAGTTGATAAATAAAATTGGGTACTTTATTTAGGTATAAACTGTAATAAATTCATTGAGTGATTTGTCTTAATCATGTATGAATTTATTGATATAGTATGTCTATATTGAACTGGATCAAATATGAGATTTAATTAACCTAGTAATAACTGTCAGACTTATTAAATCTCACAGGCATTGATTTACTGTAATCTTAATCTTGAGTTAGTTATGATTTCATTATTGTAGTTGTTATTTCATTTGAGTTACCAATGGACATGACATACACATGTAGCCTAGATTACCCAGAATCTTGGTGGGAGCAATTACAAGTATTGAAATTATAGATTAACAATATAGAATTTGTACGACACATCTCTTGATGGGTTTTTAGTAGTTGATCATAGAATTCTCTGGCCAGATTGTCTAAACATAAATAAGTATGTTGAAAATGATCATTGGAGAAAACCAGTAAGTATTAAGGAACAAGATGTAATTAAATTGATTGGACAGTTGAGATATCAATTTAAATTAACGATGTGGAACAAAGGATTGTGCAGTAAAGAAATCAATATGGCTTGGGGGAATTATACTGATCATTAGAAGCATTACAATTGATTATGGAAGTCGGTTCCAATCTTATAGTGGAGTAGAATTGGAATTAAATAATTATATTTGTTTAATTACAAATTTAATTATTGTAGCCACTATTGTATGTTCCCAAATGATGCCCAGGTTAGCTCATTTAATTGACAACACCATCACTGGACCCAAATGCAAGAAAAACTAACATATTAGATGAAAATCATAATTATAATATTTTTTAAGACCTAGTATGTTATATTTAAGTGTAAATGGGGGCTTGTAATATTTTACAAGGTGGTCTCCTAGTTAGTTACACATTCCTTCCACTTTTACGTAAGTGGAGAGATAATTAAAAGAGGAATTTTATTTTAAATAGAAATCATAATCCTAACATACTAGGGTTTTTCATAAGATATTATAAAAAGGGCATTATTCTCTTAAAAGAAGATAGAATCCCAAGGGATTTTAAGAAAAATAAAAGAAGACATCTAAGAGAAGCCAGTTGCAATTTGGGAGTGGTGAAACAGACGCCCACACGTCCAGTGTTGATCAAACTTGAGTCAGAGCCTGAAAGATCGTTTGGAAACGGATCTACAACTCTCAATTGTTCATCTTCTCAAAACGTCAAGGTATGAATTTCTAGATTACTTAATTCTTATATATTGTATGAGATCGGTCCTTAAAGGTTTTAATTGGAAAATTTAAAAACCTAGTTTTATTCCCTGCAAATAAGTGCTTGACCAGTGGAGGTCATGGGTTTGAGTTCTATTTGGAGCAAGATCACAAATACTTTGCCTTTTTTACTGATACCTTAATGTTAGAGATCTCTTATATTTGACTTACAGACACTATAGTATCAGTAATTTGTGATACTTAAATGTTAAACACATGACACGATCCAAAAGTGTTTTATGACTCTCAAGTATAAGAGTGTCTAGTTATAATATAGCTCGATAAGTCCGAAGTCGATCCATAGATGAAAGATTTAATTTATTTATTTTAATTTATCTAAGAAAAAAAATAAAATTTAAAATATGAAACTTAATTTGAGTAAAATTATGTAATTAAATTAGTTAAGATTTAGATCCACTCTTAGTAGTAAAACATAATTTAATAAATTCTTTTTCTCAAATTTTATTATTGCCCGAAAGATTAATAGTATATATTATTAATATTTTCCTATTAATTTTATTATGAATTAAGTATTTCGTGTGCCAAAATTTAATTTGTCTACAATAAGTCAAAATACTATTTTACCATACTTTATACTAAGATATTAAGAATTTATTGTGACAAACACCCTTATTTGTTTAGAGCAAATCAAAATTTTCAAAAATAAAATATGGATAATATTAATTAGAAAATAACTCAATTTATATAATTAAAAATAGAATTTAATTAAATCATATTTTCCCACTAAGAGATTCACCTTATCCTAACTTATTATTTTTTAGCCTAGGATAATTGAAATAACAATAATTATTAATATTAAATTATACATAAAAATAAAAATAACTAAAATTGAAAATAAAACTAAATTTATTTATTAATTTACTAAAAATTACAAAGAGATATGAGAAGAAGAAATTGGGAATAAAAAAGTGAAGAAAGAGGTGTAGAAAGGTTGTTCCCCCTCTTCTCTATTTATACTAATTTATGATTAATCCACACCACACACATAAACAAAGCTAATTAAATCACAGCCTTACATTTATCCCACTAATAAACCTAATACAATCCACTCAAGAATATCTACTCACAATTATCTCATCTAACATGGTAAAAACTATTAATTTTACAATTATTGTACTTAACATAGTAAAAACTTATAATTTTACGACAAAAGTCAGGGTCCTTTTCGATAATGGCTTAATTTTTTGGACAATCGGTATCCATCCGTTAATGTTAAGAACCTCGAATTGCTTGAAATTATTATTTTTATCTAATAAACACAAAAAAATACACAAAACATATATTAAAAATATAGTTAGAAATTCATAATATATCAAATAATTACAAATATAAATTATAATAAAAGCACAAAATAACATTTATATTAAGTAGAAAACCTACAATTTTTAACACTGATCAACACACAAAATGTTCTATATGCATATAAATACTGATCACAAACCAAATGTCAGTAATGACCATTTTTTTAATAGTGCGTGAAGAACTATGTGATCAAAATAGAAATGTTTACTTGTTTTTGGACTCACGCTGTTACTAATATTTATGAATGTTTTTTTTGCCGAACAAATGTTCCCACTTGAGGTGAAATATCCCCATTTTACAAGGTTTAAAAAACCAAAAATAAGATAAAATTACAGAGAGAGTCTACATTTCATAGTAATTAAGAACGGAAGTTAGTGCATCTTAATTGATCACTTCTAACAAGGAACAACAGAAGGAGTAGAAGTATAATTATATAATACTAGCTTGTATTAAAATTCGAAAACAAGGTAATAGTATGAAATTAATTGTTTTAGTCTACCATCATTACTGGGCATTATATGTGTCCATATATTTACAATATAAAGTCATAAGTTACGAGTTCTAACAATTGACACGTGACTTTTTTTTGTCTGATTGTTTGATTTTTTTAAGTACACACATGTACGTTTGATTATCTTGATCTGAACTTTTAACTAAATAAATATAGATTGGTTATTGACTTTTACCGAACTCGTTAAGATTATTGGCGAAAAGACGGTGTCCCAAGTCCTAATATTTAATTGTACAGTTGTTTGCAGTTTAGCTGTACACTAAAGAATGTCGTTTGGTCAAGCTTTTCAAAATTGTGGCCAACAAACAGGAGATCTTATATAAAATATGATCAAATGACACGATAAAGATCTGGATTTTTTAGCACAATATCGTATAACTAACCAAAAGGATTCGTACGTAAATATGCTTTTGACTTGTTTATGATTAATATTGATCAAACACATTTAACCAACCACAACAATGTTTGAAAATTTTCAATGCATAATGTACGAGATGTGCTTCCAACCAACAACTATTTTTTTTTTTAACAACCAACAACTATTTAATCAGGCACAAATGTTTATCATAAAGCGTGCAATCTTCTTTCTTGTAGCATTCAAATGCAATGACAAGAGAATCTGATAAATTAATTGAAGAGGAAAAAATGGAAATAAGAGAAATGACATTTGCATATTAATATCCATTAGGAAATGAAATTCAATTACGCATAAATGCTGAAATATTGACTCTTGAATTTAAATAGAAGTATATAAATTAACAAGATTTAATTTAGCCAAACTTATGTATATTAGATGTCTTAGGACATAAGACCATATGATCAGAAAGTTAAATATTAATATTAATATTTTCTTTTGTATTTTTAACTCACGCGCACATTAAAGTTCGAACCCAGCATTTGAGCCTTAGGGAGGCTGTTCCTCACTATAGCAACTAAACCTTAGTTTCATTAATATAAAATTTTTTAAATATTTGAAAAAGTATTGAATAGAAAATTATTTAGAGGTTTTGTTTCAACCATTTACCTTTTATATTTTTTATTTTTTTGGTATAAATAAAATGAAAGATAATGAATCATTCCTCAATATAACAATTCATTACAATATAATTGTTTATATAACATATTATACAATGATATCGTTCTGATGTATGTCGAATTAGCAGAAGCGACAGGTTAATGAACAAACAAGACATAATTTTCTTACCAAGTACCAACCCAAGCTTAATTTATTTATATTTTAATATTTAGATAAAAGCCTGTTTACTAAATGCTTAGTTTTTTTTTTTTGTCCATCTGATTTCGTCCCCACAACAAAAGTAGATTTGGACACTACAATCTCAAACTATTCCCAAGAGAATAAGTAGAGAAGCGCAATTGCATACTGACATTCATTAGGAAATAAAAATCAATTACAATCACTAATTACAAGTTTTTCTAGAAAGGGAAGATGTTGATTGAAGATGGAATCTTAAAACAAAAGGGCAATGATTATCAAAATTTAGTATATATTTGAAAATAATACTTCTTCCTCCTTATGTTGACTTTAGTAATATTTATGATTATAATATTTTAACGGGTTAATACTTGTTTATTCTTTATATTTTAACTTAAGTGTTCGTTTAATCCCTAATTTAGAAAAATATTTTAAGATATCCCTGCTGTTAAATATTTTACACTCTACCCTTTGTTTTTCTTTTCTTTTGCAAAAATACTCTTGCAATAATATTCTTAGGCATAATAATGAAATAAAAAAAAATGATATTTTATCAAACTAGCCTTAAAGTAACACAAAATTTTATCTAAATTTTTATATTATTATTTTATTTTTAGGATTAATTTGGTAAATTAATTTTTAAAAATAATTATTAGTAAGATTGTTGAAAGGATACTAAACATTTCTTTAAGTTGGCTAATATTAATTTATTTATAAATAATTATTAGCAAGATTGTTGTACAAGTGTAAAAAAATTACTAGTTCTTTTATATTAATATTTATTACTTAATTTGGTTTAATTAATTAATGTCAAGAATATTATTGCAAGAATAAGAATGTAACATATTTAACTGTAAGAATGTTTTGAGGTATTTTTTAAAATATATGGATAAAACAATCACTTGAATCAAAATATAAGGACTAAATGAATATTATTTACCCGTATTTTAATTATAAAATTTATAAAACTGTCTCCAACAGTCTAGTTGAGTGATTTTTAAGTAATTTTATTTAACTGGGCACTTGAGTTGGAATCTTAATGGAGATAAGTTCAAAATATTTTCAACACTGCCCTCCTCCCCTTACTTTTTAAAATGAGTAATGCTACATATCTCAAATTTTTTATCCCAAATAACTGTCTTAAATTATGTGGCATTAATTAATTGGTTGAATGAATCAAAGTAAATTAATTATATTATCTTACTAACCAATTGATGAATGTCATATCATTTAAGATAATTATTTAGGATAAAAAATTTGAGATGTTTATCCAATTTTTTTAAAAAAATGCAACAAAATTTAAAAAAAAAACAAAAAAGAAAATTAGTGAAACATTTAAGTCAACTTGATCTCATATGACATACCTAAACAGAAAGTCATTTCTGTTGATGCGTTTTTTCTACGTGTCTTCAAATAGTGCCGAAACCTTCTGCTCGCGGCGAGCTCGAGCTCGAGCAGGTGTACTTTCCAACTTCGATTCCTCTGCCCTTACTGGAACGGAAGTCTCCCGGACCTGTACTCACAGAAAATAGGGTCAAGGGTCGCCGGGAGTTGTTCTGATGAAAACCCTTCGACGCTCAAGTCAGTAATCGAGTTGTTCTTTTTGTATCCCTTTTAGTTAGAGAGACCGGAAGAATGGAAGAGGTCTTTTTGCCCTCCCTTTCATAGTAATAATCTCCTGGAAAAATCCAAGTGGAGAAGAGGAAAGAGAATAAGAAAGAACCTGTGTCCAATTTTTCGGAACCCCCGCAACCTACTCGTCTGTTTTCTTTTATTCTCCATTTTCTCACCCTTTCTCTCCGAGACCATCCGTTCCTGCGTCGGTGGTGTCTGGGTACCTCTGACAGCCGAGATTGGCGTGATATTCCCTGGGGATGCGCGATTGTCTGGTGGGTATGGTTCACATGGTCAGATCATGATGTCGGGCGTGTGCGCAAGGAATGATGACACTGTGGGGGCATGTGCCGGCCATCGGTAACAGTAACGACACCATGCCGCGTAGGGCATTGATTAGGCATCGAAAGCTGTGCCGAGTCTCTAGAGTAACGGGTCGGATTGTCCCGAACCGACTGTATCTGGGTCCTGCATTTCCTCTATGCTACGACTGGTGTGATAAAGTTGTGCTCGGAGGACTTAAAGACCTCGAGCAGAAAAGTGAACTCGACTAGCCTTTGAGCTCCTCGACCTTGACCATCCTTGACGGGCTGAGCCTTGAAGACCTCGAGCGGGCAAAAAGGGCTCGGGACTCGACCCATCCTGACTTCCCGACCTTGACCAGCTTAGACGCCTAGTAAGGCCGTCTTTTTGCCAGCGGTCGGGTCTTCTGCTCGGGATAGGTTGACCTCGAAGTCTTTTGCTCGCGTTGGTTGGACTCGATGAGGGCTGCATGATATTACCTAAACACTAGTTCTCCAGTTTCTAGTCTTTTGAGTAAAGCGAGATAAGACTGGAAACTTCTCGTTTGGGCTGGCTTCACGGCCTTTTTACTTTCCCATGTTGAGCTATCTTCCGCTTCCATCATTTCACATTTAATATGGGACATGTGGATCAATCTGGGCCGTGTGTTTGAATTTTGAAGAGACGTTACTTGAACGGTCGCATCTTTTGAGATGCGTGCCGTCTGCTGAAGAGACGCACTTTCCCCTCTAAAAACCCTCGATTTCTTCACTGTACCTCCTATTGTTCATTTCTACTCAGACGCACTTTCCCCTTTAAAATCTCTCTCTCGCAAGTGCTTCCCGTCTCTCTCTTTGCCGTTGTTGCCATTTCCGACCGTCAGCCTTTACTCAGGTATAAACCCCTTTTCCTTTCTCTTGTTTCTGTCCTGTTTTTCCTTCCTTTGGGTTCCCAATTCCAATCTGGTAGACTGTGACCATAGGAAATATGCCAAACACTCAACAACCCCGTAGGATGTTGCCGGAGGAATCATCCTCTTCAAGCGACATTGAACCCCTTAGTGTGATTCCTATAAGAGATCCCAATTCTGAGGGGGTTCTGGTTATGGCGGGGGCCCAACCAACGGTCAGAGGGTGAGGGTTACCCCATTGACTCTATGAGGTGTGAAACTACACACCAAGATTTGGATAGGCTTAGGGACATCTACTACATACCGGACAATGTGGTCATGCGGGTGCCGGGTAAGGGTGACATTCCCAGCCATCCCCCTCAGGGGTATACCACCTTCCATATGGAGTGCTTCAGGTAGGGGGTCAGGTTGTCTCTTCAGCTATATTTTACCCATATTTTATCCAGATTCCGGTTGGCTCCGGGGCAGCTGAACCCGAATGGGTGGAGGGTCCTGTCCGGCCTCTATGTGCTGTGGAGGTGGTGCAATTTGGGTGAACCTTCGGTAGAGGAGATAAAGCATCTCTACCAGTTAAAATGCAGGCCAAAATATGCTGGCTAGTACTACCTCACCTCCTACCTGAAGGGCAAGAAGCCCATAACCGATCTCCCCACTTCTGGTGGCAATTAGAAAAGCAAATTCTTCTTTGTTGGGGGGATTGGGGGCATGCTGCACTTGTCTCTGCTGGGATCCCTCCGGTTCCGCATCATTTTTGTACTTCGGTCGCTCACTGTCCAGGTGAATTTTTATTTTAATTCTTTTACTCGTATCTGTTCTCACTATTCTGCCTTGATTGTTTCTGTAGTATCTTAGGGTGCATCCTACAGGATTAGGGAAGATCTTCGAGCACGCGTCAACACAACACTTGACAATGCGAGCTCGTGCAGGGAGCTGCTTACAACACAAAATTTTGTTGAGTTCGGTCTAGTGTCAGAGGAAAGGATGAGAGGGGTGCTTGGTATGATGCAGAGGCCTGTAGGGACCTCAGGAGAAGCGAGCAGCTCTTTAGCGAAAAGCCCCGAGCCAATACAGATGCTCCGCCTCCACCGTTCGAGCTTCCCCTTCGGCTCAGGAGGTAGAGCGAGCAGAAGAGGGTCCACCCCGCAGGCGTCCAAGGACTGCAGCCCTGGCTCGACCTCGACCCGAAAGCGTGCAGGAGCAGGGTCTGTCTAGCTGTGCCAAACCTTACGTTCAAGATTTTACCGGGCAGATGAATGATAGGTTCTTGGATGGGCTGGAGTCTTATGATGCTAATGAGCTGGTCAGCGCTCTCCACCGCCTCTTCTCGATCTGCAGTGCTTGTCACCGGTTCAAGACCAAGACTGAAGATTCTCAGAGGCAGCTTCGAGCAGAGATTCAGAGCTTGAAGCAGAGTCTTGAGCAGAAAGATGAGGAAGCAGCGAAGCTTCGCGAGGAGAACTCCACCCTCAAGGAGAAGGCAGTGACGTCAGACTTTAGGGCCACCCAGTTCAAGAGGGAGCTGTCCCTTGTCCGGGAGGAGTTACTCGAGGCTCGGAAGGACTTGGACATCCAGAGATTCTCCTTTGAGAAGACCATGGAAGGGGAAACTTCTCATCTCCAGAAGTAGGTGGACTCTTTGAAGGCCCAGCTCACGACCAAGCACAACGAAGGGGTGGCTTTCAGCTGCAACTGCCTCATGTATGCCTTGCGTAAGGAGCATCCTGAGGTGGACCTGGATAAGGTTGAGGCAGGTGTGGCGGAGTTCATGCACAAGCATGATATCCCAATTCAAGGGTCGAGAGCCTCCCCATCTGAGGCCCCTATGGAGTCCAGAGAATCAGCTCCTCTTCCTACTACTGATGATGTTCCTCTCGCTGCTGCTGATGATGCTCCTCCTGCTGCCAACAAGGACGCTCCTCCTGCTGCTGATGCTTCTGCTCCTCCTACTGCTGTTACCTCTGCTCCTCCTGCCACTGTTACCTCTGCTCCTCCTGCTACCCCTACTTCCCCAGCCAACTAATTGTACTCTTTCTTTTTTTTTTTTTTTAACTTGTAATCTTTTAAATGAATGAATAAAAAAGTAAACATTAGGTAACTTGCTTCTGTACCCGTATGCATATACTTGCGTTTTACATTTATGTATGAGATTGACTTCATGCACTTGCCAAGTAAAAAATTTTACAAGTGTTGGGCCTTTATTTTTTCTTCCCCAAGTTATTTCCTCGTATCATCTTTTGACTTATGTGTGACAAAGCCTTACCTTGAGTTAAGCTGACAACTTTCTGTTTATCTTGTGAGCTTGGTCCAATCGAGCTGATGTTTGGGACTTTTGGCCTTCGCATTGTCTTCGCGAGCTTATCCTGCTCGGGCCTACAATTGGCCACGCTTGGCACCGTCCTGCCTAAAGCTAGGCTTTGGGACTTCTGGCCTTCGCGTTGTCTTCGTAAGCTTATCCTGCTCGGGCCTTCAATTGGCCACGCTTGGCACCGTCCTGCCTAAAGCTAGGCTTTAGGACTTCTGGCCTTCGCGTTCTTCTTTACGAGCTTATCTTACTGGAGCCTGCAATTGGCTCACGCTTGGCACCGTCTCGCCTAAAGCTAGGCTTTAGGATTTCTGGTCTTCGCGTTGTCTTCGCGAGCTTATCCTGCTCGGCCCTGCAATTAGCCACGCTTGGCACCGTCCCGCCTAAAGCTAGGCTTTAGGACTTCTGGCCTTAGCGTTGTTTTCGTGAACTTCTTCTGCTCGGGCATGCAATTGGCCACGCTTGGTACCGTTCCACCTCAAGCTAGGCTTTGGGACTTCTGGCCTTAGTGTTGTCTTCATGAGCTTCTTCTGCTCGGGCCTGTAATTGGCTCATGCTTGGCACCGTCCCGCCTAACACTAGGCTTTAGGGCTTCTGGCCTTAGCGTTGTCTTCATGAGCTTCTTCTGCTCGGGCCTACAATTGGCCACACTTGGCACCGTCCCGCCTTAAGCTAGGCTTTTGGACTTCTGGCCTTAGCGTTGTCTTTATGAGCTTCTTCTGCTCGGGCCTGCAATTGGTCACGCTTGGCACCGTATCGCCTTAAGCTAGGCTTTGGGACTTCTGGCCTTAGCGTTGTCTTCATGAGCTTGTTGGCTTTAACTTAAATAAATATTACAAATTTTTTTCTTACTTTTACACACGTTCAAGTTTTTACACATCCCAATTTTGGGAAAGAATTTGACATTAATGCTTACAAGGAAACTTACTGGAAGTATTTCATCAAGAGTTGTGCGTTCCATGGCCTCTTGACTTCTCCTGGTCTGAGATGGGTTAGCTGGTATGCTCCTGGTCCGGCTATTTGAGTGACTCGATAAGGACCTTCCCAATTCGGCCCTAGCACACCTTGCCTGGGGTCCTTCGTGTTTAGATTGACTTTTTTGAGTACCCAATCCCCCACTTGGAACTGGCAAATGTGCACATTCTGGTTGTAATAGCGAGCCACTTTTTGCTGATAATCTGTGATCTTTGCAGCGACCCTCTCCCTCTTTTCCTCCAGCAAGTCTAAGCCTGCACACATCTGTTCGTTGTTCTGCTCCTCGTTGAAGTGCTCTGTTCGGTGCGTCCCCATTCCTACTTCAACAGGAACAACAGGAACAACTAGCTCATGCCCAAACGCCAAGGAGAATGGGGTCTCTCTTGTGGCCGTTTTGTGTGTGGTTCTATAAGCCCACAAGACGCCAGGCAGCTTGTCCACCCAGGCTCTCTTCTGCTCGCCAAGTCTAGTCTTCAGGAGACGTTTTATAGTCTTGTTTGCGGCCTCCACTTGTCCATTGGCATACAGGTGTGAGGGAGAACAAAACTTCAACTCTATCCCCAGGTTTCGGCAGAAGTCTCTGAACTTGTTGTTGTCAAATTGTCTCCCATTGTCTGTGACCAATGCATGGCGAATTCCATATTTGCAAATCACATTTTTCCAAATGAAGTCAGTGGTCTTACTCTCTGTGATACTACTCAAAGCTCCTACCTCGACCCATTTGGTGAAGTAATCAATCGCCACCACGGCATGTGTTGCAGATGCTTTCCCCTTCGACAGTGGCCCGATCAAGTCAATTCTCCATTGAGCAAACGGCCATGGTGAGTTCATCACCGTAAGGTTCTCTGGAGGCTCATCAGGTAATTGGCAGAACTTTGGCAGCTCTTGCAGCTTCTGGTCTTTTCTTAGGCATCTTGATGCATGCGGGGCCAAAAGTATCCCTGCCTTAAGGCCTTGAAAGCCAAAGACCTCGCGCCTGAATGGTTCCCGCAAATTCCTTCATGTATCTCGGAGGACATAGTCAGCTTCCTCTAGGTCTAAACACCGCAGCAATGAGAGAGTGTATCCCCGTTTGTACAAGACCCCATCGATCAGAGTATACCTGGCCACTTTACACTTCAACTTCCTTGCTTGCTTCTTATCGGCAGATACTATTCCTTCGTTGAGGTAAGAAATAATTGGTTCCATCCAGCTGCTGCTTGACGATAAACTCAGTATCTCGTCTTCTTGCTCGAGGCTCAAGCAGGTCTTGACTTCTAACGGGATGGACCTTGGTATTTTGGGGTCGGAGGTAGCAGCCATCCGAGCTATCATGTCAGCTTGAAAATTCTTACCCCTCGAGATTTGCTCCACCTCAACTACTCGAAAATTATTAATCAGTTACTTTACCTTCTGAAGGTAAGCCTCCATCTTCTCGCATTTTGCTTGGAAGCTTTCGTTGAGGTGGTTTGCCACCAACTGTGAGTTTGTCTGAAGATTCACCTATTTTACCTTTACCACCAGCGCGAGCTTCAACCCCACGATCACAGCTTTATATTCGGCCTGATTGTTGGTGATTTCGAATTCTAGCTTCACAGCATACTGCATCTCTTCCCCTTCAGGACTGAGGAGCACGATTCCTGCTCCTACTCCTTGATCCATCGACCGTGACTGTCCATGTATTGGTTGAGGTCTGGGAGTCTGGCGGGTGCTCGTCTTCCCTCTCTTCATTCCTCTCTGTTCATTAGACCACGAAGTCAGCCAAGGACTGAGCTTTTATGGTTGTTCGGGGTTGGTAGCAGATATCGAACTCGCTGAGCTCCACCGACTATTTTACCAACCTTCCAGAGGTCTCTGGCTTGTGCAGAGTCCGCCTGAGTGGTTGGTTTGTTAACACCGTCACCGAGTGTGCTTGGAAGTAAAGCCTCAGCTTTCTAGCTGCCGTCACCAGGGGCAATGCCCATTTCTCCATCAACGGATATCGAGTTTCAGCTTCCAGCAAAGCTCTGCTCGTATAATAGACGGGGTATTGCACCCCTGATTCCTCCCTTACCAGAACCGAGCTCGTTGCCTATTGGGACACAACTAAATACAAAAACAATACCTCCCCTACTCGAGGTGTGAGGCGATGTAGGGCTTTCGGCAAGTATTCTTTCAAGCTGTTAGAACGCAGCTTCACATTCAGCGTCCACTTTGCCTTCTTGCCTTTCCTCGTTTCACGGAAAAAGACTTGGCATTTATCCAGTGGCCGAGATATGAACCTATTGAGGATGCCAATTTCGCGGTGAGACTTTGTATCTCCTTGAAGTGCAGGGGACTTCATTTCCACCATTGCTCTTATCTTTTCGGATTGGCCTCGATCCTACTATGGTGACCATGAAGCCTAAGAATTTTCCCGAACCAACCCCAAAGGCACACTTCTCCAGGTTAAGTTTCATTCGATACTTTCTTAAGAGTGCAAAGGTTTCCTCCAAATGCTTTACATGCTCTTCTGCATCCTTTGACTTGGTGATCATGTCGTCCACGTATACTTCCATCGTTCGGCCAATCAAAGGCTTAAAGACCTTATTCACCAACCTCTGATATGTTGCCCCCGCGTTCTTCAGGCCGAAGGGCATAACCTTGTAGCAAAACAGAACCTGATTGGTGATGAAGATTGTGCACTCTTCATCTAGCCGATGCATGGGGATTTGGTTATAGCCTGAGAAGGCATCCATAAAACTAAGCAGCCCGTGTCCCGCTGTGGAGTCCACCAGTTAGTCTATCTTCGGTAACGGGAAGCTATCTTTAGGGCAAGCTTTATTCACATCTGTGAAGTCCACACACATTCTCCATTTCCCACTTGCCTTCTTTACCAGCACCGCCAGCTTTCAGCAGCTTCCCCACTTCGCAGTTGATGGCCTCATATCTCTCTTGGTTGACGCATCTCCTCTTCTGCCTCACTGGCTTAGCGTCCTTCCGTATTGCGAGCCTGTGACACGCCAGCTCTAGGTCGATCCCGGGCATATCCTCATGGGTCCAGGCGAATACATCCGCATGTGCTTGCAAACACTCCACCAGCTTTTCTTTTAACTGCTCGCTAATTCCCGAGCCGATCCGGACTTTCTTCTCGGGGTTGTCTGCTCTCACCTTAACCTCCTCTAGATCTTCAGCTGGCTCCTGTCTTCCATTCCTCGACTCCCCCTTGAGTCCAGCGAGGTTATCTGCATGGTTTCCTTGGCTGCCTCAGCGTAGCAGCTCCTTGCTACCCTCTGGCTGCCTTTTACGACCCCCACAACCCCATTCACTCGATACTTCAGGGCCAAGTAGTGGGTGGATGGCACGGACTAGATGATTCTCATAAAAAGCCTCCCTAATATTACTTGGTAGGGGCTGACTTCGTCCACCACCACGAAGTCCAGCATCATGTTCTTTTCAAAAGGCCTCGAGCCCATGGCCATAGCCAGTTTGATGATTCACATAGGTATTAGCTTCCCTCCCCCGAATCCTTTCAAGGAAGTGCTCGTCTGCTCGAGGCTCGCACCTGCTATTCCCAAATCCTCAAGTGTGGACTTGAAGAGAATGTCCACCGAGCTTCCTGAGTCTACCAGTATTCTGTCAACTTCCTTATTAGCGATGTTTGCTTTCACGACCAAGGCATCCTCATGGGGGCACAGTACCCCCTCCTCGTCTTCCTCCGTCCACAGTGTATCTGCAATAATTTTTTTGAGCTCTGTTCGAGCTCCCTGCCATAGAGGGTCCTCCCGTTATCACCCTTGTAGCCGGCGACTCCAGCTCCATGTCGTAATCTCGATCATCCTCCTCGAGTTGCTGCTCGACCACCGAATGTCCTCCTTCAATAAACTCATCCAAATACCAATTTTTAACCAGATCCTCCACCTGGTTCTTTAAATCTCAGCACTATGACGTGGAGTGGCCGTGGTCACCATGGAAGTGGCAGAACCATCCTTTGTCTCGTTTGCCAGCCGACTTGGCCATCGGTGTTGGGGGGCTCAGCAGTCCTCACTCCTCTGCCACTTGAAGTATCTCTTCGAGAGATATCTTTAACCTTGTGTATTGCTCGTAAGCGAGGCTCTGCTCCACCACCTGTATCGCCCGATCTCTTGGGAAGCTTCTTGGTGGGGGTGGCAATGGACGATCTGCTCTGTTGTAGTTCATCACAGGTCTGCTTGGTGGTTGGTTGCGGGATGGGTGGTCGTCGTGACGCCTGTACTCCCTGTGATCCCGGCCTGGAGACCTGCAGGGTGGCACGGGAATCATCCGCGGTGGGGGAGCTCTCTGGTAAGGGTTGTAGGGGGCAACCCGGTCTTTCATTGCTTTTGAAGTCAGCGCTCCTCGGGCAGGACCTCCTTTCTCCTTCCTCTTTATTCCACTGCCCTGTTACTTCTCAGCTTTGCAGCCTTTTCTTCTTCGATGACCATGTCCATTTTCACATGTTCATACGCATCTGAATATGAATGGATCGAAGGGCTCCGTAAATTGTACCATGGTCTCCCTATCCTGATTCCGTCCTTCAGTCCTCTCAACGCTTGGGGATGATTAAATGCACTAAGATCTAGGACCGATCTATGGTACCTTTTGACAAACTCCCGGAGGGGTTCTCCCTCCCTCTGTCTTATTTCCGACAGCTCCATCATATCATCTTCAGGGGTTACTGCGCCCCGAAATTGCTCTGCAAATTCCCTACACATCTGTTCAAAGCTCAGGATACTTCCCCGCGGCAGCCTGCGGTACCACTCTCTTGCCCTCCCCTCAATAGTGAGCAGGAAGGCCCTGCATCTCTGGGTTGCTGACAGGCCCTATACTCCTGTCATGTCTTTGAATCGCTCTATGTGCACCAATGGGTCACTCTTTCCTGAAAACTTCAAATCCGGGAAACGGAAGTCACGTGGGATCGTGACACCCATGATCTCCGTTGAGATTGGGGACTCGTTGTCTAGCATTATCCTCCAACATGGGCTTTTTCTGTTTCCCCGGAGGTCCTCCACAACTTGTGCCAACCTATGCACCTCCCCCTACAGCTCCTCTGCGTAGGAGGTTGGTGATGTATCCTGCAAGTGCTAACGGGACCCCCTTTCTTCCACGTTCGTTTCTTCCCTCCTGGCAACATTTGGTGCCCTAGGTCTATGGGCTTCATCCCCCACATGCTCCCGAATGGTAACATTCCCATGGCTGGACTCAGGGACTTCATTGCATGCTTTCCTCTATCCCTCTTTGAGCTCTTGCAGTATGGACGTCAGTGTCTCCATTTGTTTCTCCATCCGATCCATTCTCTCCTGGATCTCTCTATTTTGGGCTTCATTGGCCACCTCCCTCAAAGTCACCGACTCCTCCGGGCTTACTCCCCTCCTGCTGTTTCCTCTCATTGTAGCGTTGTGTATTCCAAATGGGTTGGGAAATCAGGCTTTTTAAACTGATCCCCACAGACGGCACAAAAAATGTTGATGTTGTTTTTCAGCGTGCCCTCCAATAGTGTCGAAACCTTCTGCTTGCGGTGAGCTCAAGCAGATCTGTTTTTCAATTTTGATTCCTCCGTCTTCACCGGAACGGAAGTCTCCCGGACCTGTCCTCACAGAAAACAGGGTCAGGGGTCGCCGGGTGTTGTTCCAGTGAAAACCCTCCAATGCTCAAGTCAATAATCGGGTTGTTCTTTTTGTATCCCTCTTAGTTAGAGAGACCAGAAGAATGGGAGGGGTATTTTTGCCCTCCTTTTGTAATAATAAATCTCTCGAAAAAGTCAGAGTAGAGAAGGGGAAGAAGAAGAAGAACCTGTGTAAAAATTTTTCGGAACCCCCACAACCTACTCGTTCGTTTTCTTTTATTCTCCATTTTTCCCTCCCTTTCTCTCCGAGACCATCCGTTCTCGCGTCGGTGTTGTTTGGGTCCCTCTGACAGCCGAGATTGGCGTGATATTCCCTGGGGAGGGCGTGTACGCAAGGAATGATGACGCTGTGGAGGCATGTGCCGACCATCGGTAATAGTAACGACACCATGCCACGTAGGGCTTTGATTAGGCATCGAAAGCTGTGCCGAGTCTCTGGAGGAACGGGTTGGACTGTCCCGAACCGACTGTATCTGGGTCCTGCATTTCCTCTATGCTACGACTGGCGTGATTAAGTTGTGCTCGGAGGACTTGAAGACCTCGAGCAGAAAAGCGAGCTCGACCAGCCTTTGAGCTCCTCGACCTTGACCATCCTTGATGGGCCGAGCCTTGAAGACCTCGAGCAGGCAAAAAGGGCTCGGGGCTCGACCCATCCTGACTTCCCGACCTTGACCAGCTTTGACGCCTAGTAAGGCCGTCTTCGTGCCAACAGTCAGGTCTTCTGCTCGGGATAGGTTGACCTCGAAGTCTTTTGCTCGCGCTGGTTGGACTCGGGAGGGCTGCTCGATATTACCTAAACAGTTTCCTTAATTAGCTATATACTAGAGGATGTCGTTTGGTGAAGCTCCATTCAAAATTATGGCCATAAAACAGGAGATCTTATATAAAATGTGATCAGATGACATGAGAAAGATCTAGAATTTTTTAGCACAATAACATATAACTAACCGAAAGGATTCGTACATAAATATGCCTTTGACTTGTTTATGGTTATTGTTGGAATTGACGAATTAGACCAGCTCAACGTAAAGAACACTTAGAAGCTTCTTTTAGATAGAGTTTCATATGATTATTGTAAGTTTAATTAAACTCTAAGAGTTATGAAGTCTTATAATTGACTGCAGTCACTTTCATTAGCTTTTATATAAACATACCTATTTTATCTAAAATATAAGTGTGTGAGATACATAAAATATGTAGAACGTGTTATAAAATACAAGAAGTAAAAACGAGAGAAAAAAATTGTGGGCTCTTGTAATGTCCTTCGACCATAAGTACACAATAGCCTGAGGATTTTCGATGAAGTTATCTTCTATCTTTAATCCAATTGACAGTGACATAATTTCATTGTGACCTATTTTTGCGTCTTGAATGAAAGGTAAATTTTTTATCTCATATTATTGATTTAACCATCCACAACAACGTTTGAAAATTTTCAACGCATAATTGATAAGATGTGCTTCCAACCACAACAACTAATTAACTAGGCACAAAATCTTTATCATAAAGCGTGCAATCTTTTTTCTTTGTAGCATTCAAATACAATGAGAAGAGAATCTGATAAATTAATTGAAGAGGAAAAGATGGGAATAAGAGAAATGACATTTGCGTATTAACATCCATTAGGAAATGAAATTCAGTTACGTATAAGTTTTTTTCAAAAAGGGAAGCTTATAAATGCTAAATGATTGACTCTTAAATTAAAATAGAATTACATTAATGAAAGAGATTTAATTTAACAAAACTTATGTCAACAATAATGCTATATATCTCAAATTTTTAATCCCAAATAATCATCTCAAATGATGCGGCATTTATCAATTGGTTAGTAAGATAATACAATTAAGTCACTTAGATTTTTTTAAAAATTATCAACTAATTAATAAATGTCAAATCATTTGAGATAGTTATTTAGGAAAAAAAATTGGAATGTGTAGCATTAATGCTTATATCAATTAGGTGTCTTATGACATATGGCCAGAAAGTTATATGTTAATATTTTTTTGTATTATTAACTCATACACAAATTAATGTTCGAAAAGAAGATTTGTTTCTTAGAAAGACCATTCTTTACCATACGAATTAGAATTTGTCTTTTTTAATATTAAATTTTTTAAATATTTGGAATAGATATTTGGAAAAGTATTGAATAAAAATCATTTAAAGATTTTTGTTTTAGCCATCTGCCTTTTATTTTTATTTTTTTCCTTTTGGGGATACATGAAAAGATAATGAATCATTCCTCAATATGACAATTCATTACAATATAATTGTTTATATAACATATTATATAGTGATATATAATCGTTATGATGCATATGGAATTAGCAGAAGTGAGAGGTTGATGAACTAACAAGACATAAATTTCTTACCAAGTACCAACCCAAGCTTAATTTATTTATATTTTACTATTTTAGTCATACCTACCCAATATTCAAACCGGCTATTCTACACTTCCCCACACCTATAAAAGCCTCAAAACACATGAAAATCAATGTACAAACACATTTGATCCATTTTCTTTTGATTGTTATTACTACAACACAATATATCATTCCTCTCAAAGCCTTATTCGCCAATAGTAAAACCATGTCAACTTTCTCTTTCCCATCCGTTATGCTACCACTTCTGCTAATCACGTTATCATCAATGAGCTATAACATTGATTTGATCGGTGCTCACCATCTTTTAGCGGCAACAGTTCCAAAAATACCCAAGCTCGAATTGCCATCATTAAAAACCTGAATTGCCACAAATTCTGTTGATGCTGTTTTTCCCGCGTGTCTTCAAACAGTGCTTTGAGCCTCCAAATAGTGCCTCGATCCTTCAACCAGCTCGAGACTATCTACGGTATCCTCAGCTCGCGATTAGCCCGAGCTCGAGTAGGACTATCTCCTTCTTCCTATTCCATTGTCTTTTCCAGAACGGTGATCTTCCGAACCTGTACTCACAAAAAACAGGGTCAGGGGTCGCCGGGCGTATTCCGGCGAAAACCCTCCGACGCTCAAGTCAGTGATGGGGTTGTTATTTTTAGTATCTCCCTTAATGAGGGAGGCCGGAAAGATTAAGGGGATATTATTTTGCCCTCCCTTTTTAATGAATATAGTGTTTTCAGTGAATCCAGATAGGAGAAATTAGAGTAGGAAGAACCTGTATAAGCTTACCCGTTCGTTTCCTTTTATACTCTGTTTTTTCCCGCTCTTTCCATTTCCAGGCCGTCCACTCCCATGTCGGTGGTGTCTGGGTCCCTCTGACAGTCGGGATTGGCGCAATATTCCCTAGGGATGCGTGGTTGTCTCCTTAATCCTGTTCACGTGGCCAGACCACCATGTCGGGAGTGTGTGCTAGGAATGATGACGTCGTGGGGGCATGTGCCGGCCATCGGTAATAGTACCACCACCATACCACGTGGGGCCACGGTGCGACATTAAAGGTGTGCCGGGATTACGAGAGAGCGGGTCGGGCTGCCACAGGCTGGGTCTTACATTCCTTTCGTCTCGTGGTTGGCGCAACCCAGTTGTGCTCGGGGACACAATCTCTGCGAGCAGGAGAGAAATGCTCACCTCTTGACCTTGATAAGCTCTGACTGGAATGGGCGACCTCGAGCATATATGAGCTTGGGGCTCGGCGGCTCTCGGTTCCTCGACCTCTACGGCTCGAGGCCGGGGCGAGCGACCTCGGCGGTCAAAGGAGTGCTCGGGGCTCGGCGGCTCGAGTATTCCTCGACCGACCGGGAGAGACGTTACGGTGAGGTCGTCTTTGTGCAAGTAGTCGGGCCTTACGCTCGAGCTAGGATGCTCGTCGGGGTGTTTTATTCGAGTGAAAGGGCCTCGAGAAGTCCTTGCCGATATTACCCAAACACCGGTCCCCGGTTTCTAGTCTTTTGAGTGAAGCGAGATAAGGCTGAAACTTCGTTAATGATGGGCGATTCGCGGCCTTTGCACTTCCCACGTTTCCCATTTGTCTCCCATTTCGATCATTTCGCATTTAAGGCGGGACACGTGGGTTAATCCGGCCGTGCGTTTGAAATTCGAAGGAGCGTTACTTAAAAGGTCATGTCCTCGAAGCATAGCCGCCTGATCGAAGGGACGCGACCTCCTCTTTAAAAACCCCCACTCTTCACTTGTTCCCCTATTTTCTTACTTTTCGTTCAAACTCGAATTAATCGCTCTCCATTGCTTTCCAGCCTTCTTGGTTTTATTCTTCCTGTCAAGGCGATTTCACGCTAACCATACCTCTTTTCGTGTTCGGTCTGAGCCACTTTTCCCATTTCTTGCCACCACTCTGCTTCTTCCCTGCACTCCGTTAGTTTATACTCTTAGAAAATGCCAAATCCCAACAAGCCGTAGGATGTCGTGGGAGGATTACGTCCTCTTCAGTGAGGCCTGACCCGCTAGTATAATCCCGTGAGGGATTCTAGTCGAGCAGGAATTACCCATGGTGAGACTCGGTAGCGTCAAAGCGAGGACCGGTCGGAGGTCCGGCGTGGGGAATACCCATAGATAATATGAGATGTGAAACCACCCAATTGGAATTGGATAGACTTAGGGGCACTTACAACATTCCAGATAGTGTAGTTTTGAGGTTCTGAGGCGGGGTGAGATTCCGGTAGTCCCCAGGGTACGCGACCATATACTTGGAATGCTTGAATGGGGGTTAGGTGCCTCTCAGACCTTACTTTGGCCGGGTTACATGCGGATTCCAGTCGGCCTCAGGCAATTGAACCCGAATGGGTGGAGGGTCCTTTCAGGACTCTTTGTTTTGTGGAAAAGCTTGTGATTTGGGTGAACCCTCGGTGGGAAATCGAGACACCTTTACCGGTGAAGTGCGGCCGAAAGATCTTTGGTTGGTATTACTTACCTCCGACTTGAAGGGTAAAAACCCCATCAGCCGATCTCCGGACCTCCGGTGGCAGCTGGCAGAGCAAATTCTTCTTCGTTGGGGAGAGTGGGGCAAGATGCACTTCGTAGCGAGGGGTCACTCAGATCCGTGGCACTTTTGCACTTCAGGTCGTTTATCTATCTTGTAGATTTTACTTTTAATTTTCCTCCTTGTGTCTGTTCTCATCACTTTGCTATGGTTGTATCTGCGAACTGCAGGGTGCTTCTTATCGATTGGGGGCCGACTTGAGCACGTGTCTGATTGTTCTTACTAAGCGAGCTCGTGCGAGGGGCTGATGGCCTCAGAACTTTTGCGGTCAAATTTAGTACCAGCGAAGAGATGAGCAGCGAGGATCTGCGAGATGTTGCATAGGCGAGTGGGGACGGTGAAGGTGCGAGCACCTCAAAAGACCTCGGCGAGTCGAGTGCTCCTCCTCCTCCTACTCGAGCTACTTCTTGGCTCGTCGGACCGAGCGAGCGGAGGAGGTCCTCCTCGCGAGGATACAAAGGCTGCTGACCCGGCTCGTCCTCGGCCGGCAATGTCTGAGGAGCAGGCCGGCTGGCCGCTCAGAGCACTTATCACAGGGACCTACGATGAGGAATTGACCGGTAGTTCTGGATGAGATAGAGTCCTGCACTCACGATCTGCTGTTCGGAATCTTCCAGTGGCTCTCCTCCCGAGCTTTGGCAGCCACGACCGGGCTTAATGAGATAACTCGGGGTTCCAGGGAAGAACTTGAGCAAAGGTTCGAGCTTGGAGCGGTGTGAGCGGTGAAGTAGGAAAATCAAAAGCTCGTTGGATGAGAATATAAATTTCACGAGAGAAGGCGGTGGCCGACTCCGAGGCCTCACGAGCTTGAAGGAGCTGGTCGACACCAAGGGCGGATTGAAGCATGCTCGGAAGGTGCGGACACTCGAAGTCTTACTACTGAGCATCTCGTTGAGGGAAGCTGCTCGTCTTCAAGGGCAAATTGACGCTCCGAAGGTCCAGCTCAGCTCATGAGTACAACATGAGGCGGACTCCAGTTCATGATCGCCTCATGTATACTTTTGGCAAGGCATACCCGAGGCAGACATGTCCGAGGTTTAAGGGTATGTTCTTTGAATACATGAGCAATCCCGAAGCCCCTCGTCAGAGCCCCAACTATTGTGAGAGAGCTCGCTCCTTCTCCTCTCGATGCCCTCCTTCGATGTTCCCTCTCTGCTCCTCCTGCGGATCTTTGGTCTTCCTCCTAGCTGATGCTGCTGAGCGCCCTCCAGTGATTACGCTCTTCCTCCTGCTAGCTGCTGAGGATGCTCCTCCTGCTGACTGACTTGGACTCTTTTTCTCTTTTTTTTTTTTTTGACATATGTAATTATTTCAATGAAATAAAAAGATACATGTTAAATAGCTCTTATTGAATGCTCATGTGCTCACGCTATTATCTTTTATATTGAATTGAATTCAGTGAGCGCTTCTTAAATAAAAATTTTCTAAGTGTTGGACTTTCTTTTCTCCTTTATGCCCAAGTGTAATCTTTGATTGACCTATGCATGGTAGAGCTTAGCTTTCAATTAGACTAAAAGCCTTATGTTTATTTTACAAGTTCATTTAACTTGCTCGAGCCTACATTTGGCTCTTGCTCGATCTTGTCCGCCTAGAGCTTGAGGCTTAGGGACTTTAGCCTATAGCATTATTCATGGACCTCTTTCACTTGTGATGAGCTTTTCCAAGCATCATCCGACCTAGGACTTAGGCTTTTGGACTTTCGGCCAAGGAGCTCATCTTGATCTTTGCTCGGGCCTTTCAGCTGACCCAAGCTTCCTGCTCGTAACTCACTGCTCGGGCTGCAATTGACCTGAGCATGGCACGTCCGCCTAAGACTTAGGCTTTGGGACTTCGGCCAAGAGCTCTTCTTGATCTTCCGCTCGGGCCTTTTAATCGACCCGAGCTTCTTGGCGTAACTCACGCTCGGGCCGACAATTGACCCGAGCATGGCGCGTCCGCCTAAGACTTAGGCTTTGGGACTTCAGCCAGGAGCTCTTCGATCTTACGCTCGGGCACTTTTAATTGACCCGAGCTTACTAGTGTAACTCCTGCTCGGGCTGCGATTGACCTGAGCATGGCACGTCACGCCTAAGACTTATGCTTTGGGACTTCGGCGAGGCTCTTGCTGATCTTACGCTCGGGCCTTTTAATTGACCCGAGCTTCTTCGATGTAACTCACTGCTCGGGCTGCAATTGACCTAAGCATGGCACAGTCCGCTCTAAGACTTAGGCTTTGGGACTTCGGCCGAGAGCTCTTCGATCTTACGCTCGGGCCTTTTCATTGACCGAGCCTTACGGTGTAACTCCTGCTTGGGCTGCAATTGACCCGAGCATGGCACGATCCGCCTAAGACTTAGGCTTTGGGACTTCGGCCGAGAGCTCTTCTTGATCTTACGCTCGGGCCTTTTAATTGACCAGAGCTTCTTACGGTGTAACTCACGCTCGGGCTGCAGTTGACCCAAGCATGGCACGATCCGCCTAAGACTTATGCTTTGGGACTTCGGCCGAGAGCTCTTCGATCTTACTGCTCGGGCACTTTTAATTGACCCGAGCTTACAGTGTAACTCCCGCTCGGGCACTGCAATTGACCCAAGCATGGCACAGTCACGCCTAAGACTTAGGCTATGGGACTTCTGCTAGGAGCTCTTGCGATCTTACGCTCGGGCCTTTTAATTGACCGAGCTTCCTGCTGTAACTCACTGCTCGGACTGCAATTGACCCGAGCATGGCACCGTCCCGCTTAAGACTTATGCTTTGGGACTTCGGCCGAGGAGCTTTTCTTGATCTTACGCTCGGGCCTTTTAATTGACCCGAGCTTACTGGTGTAACTCACTGCTCGGGCTGCAATTGACCCGAGCATGGCACGTCACGCCTAAGACTTAGGCTATGGGACTTCTGCCGAGAGCTCTTCGATCTTACGCTCGGGCACTTTAATTGACCGGAGCTTCCTGCTGTAACTCCTGCTCGGACTGCGATTGACCCGAGCATGGCACCGTCCGCCTAAGACTTAGGTTTTGGGACTTCGACCAGGAGCTCTTCTTGATCTTCCGTTCGGGCCTTTTAATTGACCCGAGCTTCTTGCATTACTCACTGCTCGGGCTGCAATTGACCCGAGCATGGCAGCGTCCCGCCTAAGACTTAGGCTTTGGGACTTCGGCCAGGAGCTCTTCGATCTTACGCTCGGGCCTTTTAATTGACCCGAGCTTCTACGGTGTAACTCACGCTTGGGACTGGAATTGACCCGAGCATGGCACCATCCCGCCTAAGACTTAGGCTTTAGGACTTCTGGCCGAGGAGCTCTTCTTGTTTCTGGTCTTCATTTTGAATTTACATTATGAATGTTTTTCTTATTCTCATATACATTTATACTTTTACATATCCCATCTTGAGATGAAATCTTACATTAACACTCCACAAATACAAGGAGACTTACTGTAAATATTTCCTCAGGAGTTGTGCGTTCCATGGCCTCTTAACCTCTCGTCAAATGTCTGGATGAGCTAGCCGGTATGCTCCTGGTCCTGCTAATTGAGTGACTCGATAAGGGCCTTCCCAATTAGGTCCTAGTACACCTTGCCTTGGGTCCTTCGTGCTTTGGTTGACTTTCCTCAGCACCCAATCACCCACCCGGAACTGGCGAATGTGTACATTTTGGTTGTAATAACGAGCCACCCTTTGTTAATATTCTGAGATTTTAGCAGCTACCCTTTCTCTCTTCTCTTCCAGCAAGTCCAAACCTGTACACATCTGCTCGTTGTTTTGCCCTCGTTGAAGTGTTACGTCCGATGTGTCCCCATTCCTATCTCGGCGAGAACCATCGCTTCGTGCCCAAACGCTAAGGAGAATGGAGTCTCTCCGATGAGTTGTTTTGTGTGTGGTTACGTAAGCCCACAAGATACCAGGCAGCTCGTCCACCCAGGCTCCTTTTTGCTCGCCTAGTCTTGTCTTTAAGAGACGTTTTATAGTTTTATTTGCGGCCTCAACTTGCCCATTATCAAACTACCTCCCATTATCGGTGACTAACGCATGAGGGATCCCATACCTGCAAATCACATTCTTCCAAATGAAGTCAGTGGTTTTACCTTCCGTGATCTTGTTTAAGGCTCCCACTCGACCCATTTGGTGAAGTAATCAATCGCCACTATGGCATGGGTGGCGGATGCTTTCCCCTCGGCGATGGTCCGATCAAATCAATCCCCATTGAGCAAGCGGCCATGGCGAATTCATCACCGTAAGATTCTCCGGAGGTCGAGTTAAGTAGTTGGCAAAGCTCCGGCAATTCTTGCGACTTCTTGTCTTCTCACGAGCATCTTGATGCATGCGAGGCCAGAAATATCCTTGCCTCGAGGCCTTGAAAGCCAAGGACCTCGCGCAGAATGATTTCCACGGACTCCTCGTGTATCTCTCGGAGGACATAATCGGCCTCCTCTTGGTCTAAATACCGCGACGAGGGAGAGTGTACCCGCTCTATATAAGACCCCATCGATGAGAGTGTACACGGCTGCTTTGCACCTCGACTTCCTTGCTACTTCTTATCGTGCCAGCCTTGTCCCTTCCTCGAGGTAAGAGATGATCGGCTCCATCCGGTGCTTGCTCGTCGATAGGCTCATCACCTCGTCCTCCCGCTCGATGCTCGGCGGTCTTCATTTCAAAGGGATAGCCTTTGGAAACTTGGGGTCCGATCACGGCTGCCATGCGAGCTATCATATCTGCTCGAAAATTCTTCCCCAGGGATCTGCTCCACCTCGACGACTCGGAAATTCCCATTAGTGCCTTACCTTCGAAGGTATGCGTCCATCTTCTCCCTTGGCTCGGAAGCTCTCGTCGAGGTGATTCGTTACCAGCTGCGAGTCCGTCCGAGCTTTACCTTTTACGCTTTTACTCTGAGGCGAGCTTGATCCTGCTATTACGACCTGTACTCGGCACGATTATTGGTGACTTGAATTCTAACTTCACAGCAGTATTGCATCTCGCCCTTACGGACTTAGGAGCACAACTCCCGCTCCTGCTCCACGACTTCAGCGGGATCCATCTCTCGTGACTATCCGGTGTTGGTGGAGGCACGGGAACTCGGTGTGGGCTCGCTCTCGTCTCCTTATCCACTTGCAGTGCACTCGACCACGAAGTCGACCAACGATCGTGCTTTTATTCTTGCTCGGGGTTGGTAATTAATGTCAAACTCGCTCGACTCCACCGACCATTTTACCGACCTTCGAAGTTTCGGGTTTGTCTGAGTTTGCACGAGAGGCTGGTCGGTCGATACCACCACTGAATATGCACGAAAATAAGGCCTCGACTTCGGTGCCAGTGACCGAGGCTAGTGCCCACTTCTCCATGGGTGGACACCGGGTTTCTGCTTCTAGCAATGCTCTGCTCGTGTAATAAGCAGTCATTGTACCCCGATTCCTCCATACCATAATCGAGCTCGTTGCCCTCGGGATACTGACCAAGTATAAACAATGACCCTCGGGGCATGTGCCGGCCATCGACAATAGTACAGCCCCCATACCACGTGGGGCCTTGGTCTGACATTAAAAGGTGTGCCAGGATTCTGAGAGAATGGGTCGGGCTGCCCTGGGCCGGGTCTTACATTCCTTTCGTCTCGTGACTGGCGCAACCCAGTTATGCTCGGGGACACAATCTCTGCGAGCAGGAGAGAAATGCTCACCTCTTGACCTTGATCAGCTCTGACTGGAATGGCGACCTCGAGCATATATGAGCTCGGGGCTCGGGCGGCTCTCGGTTCCTCGACCTCGATAGCTCAGACTAGGGCAGACAGCCTCGAGCAGGCAAAGAAGTGCTCGGGGCTCGAGCGGCTCAGTATTCCTCGACCTGACCCAGGAGAGACGTTCTGGTGAGGTCATCTTTGTGCAAGTAGTCGGGCCTTCTGCTCGAGCTAGGATGCCGTCGGGGTGTTTTATTCGAGCTGAAAGGGCCTCGAGAAGTCCTTGCCCGATATTACCCAAACAAATTCGAATGCAGGAAATACCTGAGATTTCAAAGTTTGAGTTACCCAAAAAGCTTGAATTACCTGAGTTACCCAAAAAACTTGAATTACCGAAGATTTCAAAGTCTGAACTACCAAAGAAGCCTGAGTCACCTGAGATTCCAAAGTCTGAGCTACCAAAAAAGCCTGAATTACCTGAGATTCCAAAGCCTGAGTTAACCTGAATTACCAGAGATTCCGAAACTTGAGTTGCCAAAAGAGCCTAAACTTCCAAAACCTGAGTTGCCTAAGTGCCTGAATTACTTGTTATAGCAAAACCTGAATTGCCTAAAGTGCTTGAATTGCAAAGTACCTAAGTTTCCTTCTTTCCCTCATCTACCTGGGCTTCCTAAGCCCACATTTCCCGGCATCCCAACTCTTCCTAAGGAGATCCCAACTCAGTCAACCACCAATCCTTAAATGTCATCGTCTTCAAATTCTTTCATCAGCTTCGTCTGGTTCTTTATAGAAATATATTAATAAATCATATTTTTCGATTCTTGTTTTGAGAATTTTTCATATTTTAGTGGGACATTTTTATTATTATTTTTAAGTCTGGGATACTACTCGTGATTGGGTCAGATCGGTAGGAGTAATACTGTTGTAATCATTTTTATATAACATATGCAGTAATATATATTATATTTTCTGTTTAGTAATTTGATTTTATATGCAGCATATATATATTGCTTTATTACATATTGTTGAAATGAAATCAAACTCAAAAGACGGCTCGTCATTTTGTGGATTGGAGTTCAAATGACATGTCGTTTCAGCAATTTAGAAAGTAGAAACCGACAGCATAGAGTTGTAGTCCAAATTCATTAAGTTGTCACGTGATCATCATGCGTTTCCTTTCAGCTTAAACGACAGGCTGCTTCTTGTTTTAGAGAAACTCTTAGCTTCTCGTGAAGAGCACATGAGCAGGCCGTTATTTTTGGTTAGTGTTGGAGGGAATTAGCTGGAATCATAACAAACCCAGTCACGGCTTATATATATTGGTTCTGGTATCATCTTCAACAGACTGTGAGAGAGATTTGTGAGATCATTCGAGAAAGTGAAAAGATCATTTGTATTCTCTGTAAAATGCTTGTCATCTCTATAACCTTTGAAGCTTAATATAGTGAATCCCTGAGTTTATTTCCTCTAGTGGATGTAGGCACTGTCATAAGTGCTGAACCACTTAAACCTTGTTGTTTCTTATTTTCTTTGAACTGTTTTCTTTGAGTTTGTGATTGTTCAGAGTTGTGGTGATATAATCTTTGAATTTTGAAGTCTTAATTAAGCCTTGGAGTGAAATAAATCCAGTGAACAAAGGCTAATTTGACAACAAATTGGTATCAAAGCCTTAATTTTGATTTCAAGGTTCAGGAATGACTACCAAGGTGGATCTTGAGAAGTTTACTGAGCAGAATGACTTTGATATGTGGAAGATCAAGATGGAAGCTTTATTGGTTACTCAAGGTCTGGGGATGCTAATGAACCAGCTACCAAGCTTGAAGGGAAAGAAGCTTCATCATCCAAGACCTTTGAACAGGCAACAAAGATTGATAAGAAAGCAAGAAGCACAATCATTTTGAGTCTTGGTGACTTTGTAATCAGGGAAGTTGCTAAAGAAAAGATTGTTCCTGGGTTATAGGCCAAATTAGAGAATGTGCATATGACAAAGTCTTTAGCCAATAGACTTTATATCAAGAAAAATATGTTCTTATTGAGGATGATTGAAGGGGCATCACTTGATGAATATATAGATGAATTCAATAAGGTTTGTGATAATTTAGAAACAATTGATGAATGGCTGAGTGATGAGAGTAAGGCTCTGTTGTTAATCAGCTCTTTATCAAAATCATAAGAGCACTTTGTGGATGCTTCGTTATATAGGAGGCAAACTCTCTCTTTGAAAGACGTTAAATCTACTATTGGTACAAAGAAGTTAAAAGACAAGCAAAATAATCCAGAAAGTGAATCAAGTGAGGGGCTGATGGCTGGAGGCAGAACTGAGAAGAGGGAAACAAAGGAAAGAAATAAGCAAGATCAAAATCTAAGTGTACAACCCAAGAGGGAGAGTGAATTGGGATTTAACAATTATACGTAATTAACACAATACAATTTAAACTAATATCTCAGCAATTTCAATATAAATAAATTTAAACAATAAACGAAAATAAAGAGATAAGGGAAATAGAAAACAAATACAAGAATTTTTACATGGCTCAACAAACCCCACCTACGTCCACTTCTCTAAGCATACCAAGATTGAGGATTTCACTATCCAAACCTTACAACCCAAGGCTTCAAGAACTTACAATTGACTTTCAAGGTATCAATCAACCTTTATAATCTTAAGATGAATCCCTCACCTCATATCCATATATTTCCCACACTTACAATCACTCCTCTCTGAAAATTATCGATTAGCCGTTATCTCAAAAATGGTTCATTGTTATTTTTCAGAATTAAACAACATTTCTGGAATTTATCGATTAGCCGTTTTCTCAAAAACAATTCCCCGTTATTTTCTAGAATTAAAACGATATGGTAAACTTTATAAAAATGATTTGCCATTAATTATTAGTGGTTATCTGTTATTTTCCACAACCTTAAATACATTTAAAAGCAATGTATGGCATAATAATATTATCCAATTTTAGAGACTCCAACAGTCTTAACTAATGATACACATAGTTTGTTATCATCAAAATCAATATTACGAATATAATTATGTAAAAAATCTCCTCCTTTTTGATAACGACAAACCTTACGTATATTCAAATTGTGACATATTATGAACAACTTAAAAAATTTAGCTCCCCCTGAATATATGTTCCCCCTAAAATATTTTACAAGTTTTAAAAAATTAAAAAAAAAAATTGATATTCCCTTTTTGCAACACAACTTCCTTAACTCCCTTAACAAAATCACATACATGTATTCTTCTCCCCCTTTATCATCAAAAAGAAAAACATATTGGTATGATGAAAAAGAATAAAAATACAACCATCTTAAGGTGTGATATCCACGTTTTTGACATAGGCTCCCCCTTTCAATAAACTCAATCTCAAGAAAGTAGTTAAATCATCAATGCATCAAAAATAAAACAAAAATTAATATCCAAATTCTAAAGTTGTCAATACCACTAAACTAAATGTAGAAATCATTATTATAAAGTCGTAACAAAATGATGATAATGCAATAATGTTTGTGCAAAATATAAAGTTATAGAAACTATTAATTTGCTGAAGTAGATGTGATGGAGATTAAGGAGGCGGAACATGGGCAGCCGAGAAGATACGTTGTTGATCATCCATAATCTGCTGCTACTGCTCAAGGATGCTCTGTTGTTGAGACTAAAACTGACTTTGCTACTCAGAAAGTAATCGAATCTCACCCAGCACCTGTTGCAGAAGTCCCTTAGAAGCTAAAGGTGCTTTAGGAACTGGAGGCTCATTAGTATCCTTGTCAATATCCTCATAAGTATGTGCTGTTGAAGTCCTTGCTCTAGTAAAATGTGCTGAGGCCTAAACTCTTGCTCCAAAGTAGAAGTCAGGAAGCTGATTAGCTGGATAAACATTATTGAGCATCCGATCATCCTCAGGTGTAACCAGGGTGCCTCGGTTCTTTGTAGAAGCAGTCTTCACCTATTCCTCACATTTCTAATAAATCATAAAGCAATAATAGCCTCTCCTTCTAACCTTTTAGTTACATCAAAGGCTGGCTCAATGGGTACATGAAAGTGCTAAAGGATCCAAGTGATGATACAAATATACAAAAGTAATTGGTTGGTCACCACAGGGGTCTTCAACATGTGTCTAAGGATCACAAACCCTATGTTAACCCGTCTCTGCCTAAGGATAAAATAACATTAAACCTAGTCACCTCATTCGTATGACCCTGTCTAGGTGTGACAACATGCTGTAGGATACTATGAAGCACTCTAACCTAAAGGGGTAAGAGATGAGACCGAAAAGAAAGTAAACAGATATCATCCAAAAGATTTCTATGCCCACAGATGTTCCGAACCTTTGGAATGAGTAAAATGGTTGAACATAAGTGTTTTCTTAGAGGTATAGAGCTCTAAACCCTCATTCTCGGTACCTAAAATCCTGTTAAGATCCCTTACATCAAATTCTATTAGTATTTTTCCTACATTTGTAACAATTCTATCTTGTCTAGTGGCAGAAATCTACATGTTAGAATGAAACACTCTTACAAGATTGGGATACACAATTTTTTTTAATGCATAAGGCATTCTTCCAACCAAAAATCTCCAACAATCTTCTAATACTACTTCCACAAATCACAAGCTCAAGGATAGGTGTAGGACGATCTAGACTCCTCCTTGCTATTTGCTTTTGCCTCTTTGTTGTTCTTGATGTACTTGCATCAACCATGTATATTGAATTTTGTGAATTTTTTCAAACTTATGTTTTAGATGAAAAGAAATCGAGTAAAATGAAGATAAAGGGTAAATAAAGTGATTTGGGTATTTAATTTGGCCAAAATGAGTGAAAATCAAGCCAAATTTGAAGGAAAATATTTGGTTAAAGATTGGTTAAATTGAGAATTTTCAATTTGGACTATGAAATCTTGTTTTAATGATGAAAAAATAAAGGTTAGGAGGTTTAGATTAGTTAGGGGGTTTCAATTTTGGAAAGAGAACTCAAGAAAATGACGAAACCTAGAGAGAGAAAGCTTGGTCTAGGAACATTGTATAATCACATGATATCGGTGAGCCGTTATAATCCAGAAGCATAGAAACTTTGTCATCTGATATCGGCTAGCCGTTTTTGAGATATGGGTGAGCCGTTAACATCTAGAATTATAAAATTATGTAGCGCAATATCGGTGAGCCGTTATATCTTTATTAGTGAACCATTAGTAGACAGTCTTCAATTCCTAAGTTTTTATTTTATAACGGTGATCAATTATCCCTTAACTATGATTTCGCACATTTGTTTCAATTTTTGGCCAATAATTTATCAATTTCAAGATTATATCATGTATCTAAAATGTCTCAAAGGCCATTTTTAATGCATGAAGGATAAATGCACATACAAATTTTGAAATCAAACATATCAATTAACATAACCATACAAATATTCACATAATTGAGAATCCAATTGCCTCAATATCATACAAAGAGATGTTAATACGAAGATTTCATTATCCTAAGCTCAGGTTAAATTTTAACAAATTGATCTTTACTAAGAGATTTTGTAAAGATATCAACAAGTTGTTTTTCCATGGAAACAAATTATAATGCAATATCCCCTTCTTAAACATGGTCTCTTAAGAAAGGGTGTCTTATCCCTATATGCTTAGTCCTATAGTGCTGAATGGGGTTCTTTGAAAAATTTATGGGACTGGTATTATCAAACATGATAGGTATTTGATCAAGGTTAATCTCGTAGTCTCTAAGAGTTTGTTTCATCCAAAGGGCTTGTGCACAAAAAATACCGGCAGCGATATGTTCAGCCTTAGTGGTTGAAAGTGCAAAAGAATATTGCTTCTTATTAAACCAAGAGACAAGTGAGTGACCTAGAAAGTGACAAGTTCCACTAGTACTCTTTATATCGACTTTATAACCAGGAAAGTCGACATCTGTAAATATCAAAAAATTCTTTTGATAGCAAGCAAATGAGACTTCTTAGGACATGACTAAAATCTGCCACATAAATATACATTAAATATGATATCGGGTCTACTAGCCGTTAAATAAAGTAGAAATCCAATCATACTTCGATATGTTTTAATGTCAAATTTTTTATCCTTTTCATCATTGTCAAGCTTAAGTAATGTGCTCATTGGTGTATTTTTTATCTTTAAGTCATCAATGTTAAATCTCTTAAGCAGATCTCTTATACACTTGGCTTGATTGATGAAGATTCCTTCATTGTTTTGCTTGATTCAAGTCCAATGAAATACTTCAACTCTCCCATTATGCTCACTTCTAATTTTTTACTCATGTAAATTGAAAACTCCTTACATAAAGACTCATTAGTAGAACCAAAGATAATATCATTAACATATATTTGAACAACAAGTATATTTTGGCCCTTAAGCTTAACAGAAAGAGTGGTATCTGCTTTTCTCATTGAAAACTCATTTTCCAAAAGAAATTTACTATATTTATAATACCATGCTCTAAGTGCTTACTTTATCTCATATAATGTTTTAAACAACTTATAAACATAATTAAGAAATTTATCATTTTCAAAACTAAGGGATTGTTTCACACACACTTCTTCCATAATGTAACTAGTTAGAAATATACTTTTAACATCCATTTGATACAAAATAAAATCCTTATGACATGTAAATGCTAATAACATCCTAATGGATTCTAATATAGCTACAAGAGTAAAAGTCTCATAAAAATCAAGTCATTTTTTGTTGTAATGTTAAGCCACTAATCTACCTTTATTTCTTATAACCATAACAGATTCATCCATTTTATTCCTAAACATTCCTATGATAGATTGGTGCTCTAGTTTAAGAACTAGTTTTCACACATTATTTCTCTTAATTTGATTTAACACTTTTTTCATTGCCATAATCCAAGACTCATCGTTTTCAGCAACCGAAAAGGATTTTAGTTCAATTTGAGATATGAATGCAGTATGTTAGTAAGTGTTCCTAATGGATGTTTTAGTTATTATGCCATATGAAGGATCTCCTAAGATTAAATCTTTTAGATTAAGAAAGACATACTTCCACTCCCTATAGATTGTTTGAGATGTTCCAACGTTTTGATCTGAGTTGTGTTGTTCTCTTTTTTGTTCTTCTTGAATCTCACAACAAGGATCGCTTTGTTTTTCTGTAGCTGACTCATCATGTTGTGGTTTTTCATCCCTTTTTTTTCTGTTCCTGTATCATCATCAGCTAGAACTTTCTCTGTGAATGAGGGGTTCCATTCATCAAATGTGAAATGCATAGATTCTTCCACAACTAATGTCCTTTTATTATAGACTTTATAAATTTTACTTGAGGTTGAATACCCAAGAAAGATACCAACATTGGATTTAGAATCAAATTTTCCTAAGTTTTCTTTATTGTTTAGAATAAAACATTTACCACCAAAACTTTAAAATAGTTGATTTTAGGTTTCCTATCTTTCCAAAGCTCATAGAGAGTCTTGTTGAGAGATTGTCCAATTAACACACGATTTATAACATAACATGCAATGTTAACTGCTTCGACCCAAAACTATTTTGGCAAATAATTATATTTGCCATTTCCTGAATAGTTATATTCTTTCTCTCAACAAATCTATTCTATTTTGGAGTCCTAGGTGATGAAAATTGATATTCAATACCAAGGTCATTACAAAAACTTTCAAATGCATTATTTTCAAATTCTGAACCATGATCACTTTTAATGTAAGAAATAGCATATCATCTTTCATTTTGAACTCTTTTTACAAAAAAAATTTTGAAGGAATCAAAAGCATCATCTTTGTTGACCTATACGGTCATACGATATTTGATTTTGATGATAAAAACTACGTGTCATGGGTAAAATAAAAAAATATATATTTTTCATAATATTATTAAGCTTATTGCTCTTCTTTTTAAGCACTTCATTTTCTTTGATTAAATCATCAACATGTAGATTTTCATGCTCATATGAAGTACTTTTTTTCCTTTGAACGATGCAATCCTATCATGCAATGTTTTATTTTCTAATTCAAGTCCTGTTATCTTTTCATTCAAAGAATCATTAAATTTGTACAAAGCATTATTTTCATTTGAAATTTCTAGCATTTTCTTTTTAAGAGAAATGTTTTTCTAACTAATTTTCATCAAATCCTTATGCAACTCTTTAAATGCTTCATACAATTCATCATAAGTAGGAAGATCATTTACATTATCAAGTTCATCAAATGATTCTTCTCCATTTGCCATGAGTGCTAAGTTTGACATTTCTTGTGTCTCTTCATCATCACTTGATTCTTTATCACTGTCATCCCAAGTTGCCACCATTGTTGAGAATAGGGTACTCCGACCTTATATGACCGGACTTCTTGCATTCGTAGCAAGTGATTACTTTCTTTTTCTCATTTTAATTCTTGAAGTTTCTAATCTTCTTCGATCACTGGATTTCTTGAAGAACTTCTGAATTTTCTAGCCATCATAGCCATGTCCTCATCTTCAAAATTGCTTTTGTCATCACTTTCAAGTTTGCAAGTTTTCAAGGCAATACTCTTCTTTTTTTTGTCTTCATCACCTCTTTCAGCTGTCAAATCTATTTTATAGGAAATAAGTGAGCCAATTAAATAATTAAATATAAAGTATTTAAACCTTTGGCTTCCTCAATGGCGGTTCTTTTTTGTCCCCATTGTTTTAGTAAATATATAATAATTTTCTCTACCTTTTAGCTATTTGAAAAAGTCTTTCATAAGGCTCCTTGAGTGTTTACAATATCCATAAATCTAACGTACATGGAATGAAAATCCTTATTTTGTTCTATTTTAAACAATTCATATTGCCTAATGTATCTACTAATTTTGGACTCGTTAACCTGATTTGTTCATTCATAAACAACTTCAAGTTTCTTCCAAATCGCATAAGCATTTTCACATCCTGAAACTATATCAAAATCTTTCTTGTCTAAGGCACAAATTAGAACATTCATGGCCTTCAAATTTAAAGGTTCTGATTCATTCCAATATTTAGAAGGTTTTGAAATTTCTTCCCCTGCTATATTTTTTGTTATAGGTGAAAAAAGTCATCATTCATAACTTCTAAAATTTCATAATCGAAAGCTTGTAAGTAAATTATTATCCTAATTTATCAATATGGATAATCATTTCCATCAAAGTAAGATGGTCTAATAGTGGACTGACCTTACCTAAAGGTGGAATCGTTTTGGTTTGCCATGGATCTTTTACACTAGATGGTTAAGTCTAACAAAAGTACCTACTCTAATACCAAATGAAATTCTAAGTGTGCAATCCAAGAGAGGGGGTGAATTAGGATTTAACAATTATGCTTAAATAACATAATACAATTTAAACTAATATCTCAAGCAATTTCAATATAAGTAAATTTAAATAATAAATGAAAATAAAGAAAATTATGGAAAGAGAAAACAAACACAAGAATTGTTATGTGATTTGGTAAACCCCACCTACGTCCACGCCTCTAACCACACTAAGCTAGAGGATTTCATATCCAAGCCTTACAACACAAGGTTTCAAGAACTTACAATTGACTTCCAAGGTGTCAATCAACCTTTACAATATTGACATGAATCTCTTACCTCTTATCCAAGTGTTTCCCACACTTAGAATCATTCAACTTTGATATTGAAATGCAGTTTATAATGATTTTCCCTCACATTTTGTATATGATTATAAATGAAAGCCCAAAGTGTGATTAAATGAAAGAATAACAACTATTAGCTCAATATGCAAAAGATAGCTCAATGATAACTGTGGTGGTCATTCGTAGACTTGAATTTGATTAAGCCCTTTTATAGTTAAAGAGAAAAATTAGCCATTATTAACTTTTTGGGCATTATCGGATCGTTGTTAACCACTATCAGATTGTCATTTTGACCTTGAGTAAGTAACCATTATGCAAAATTTTAAAATACTGGATCGCTATTACCTAGATGTCGGATTTTCCTTATTTTTCAATAACCTTAAAAATTATTGGTTAGCAGTTATCTCAAAAATGGCTTTTTCCAAAATTAAAACAACCTTTTTGAAATTTATCGATTAGCCATTTTTTAAAAAATGGTTTGCCGTATTTTCTAGAATTAAAAGAATATAGTAAACTTTATCAAAATGATTTGCCATTAATTATTAGTGGTTATCTGATATTTTCCACAATCTTAAACATATTTAAAAGCAATGTATGGCTTAAGAATATAATCCAATTTTAGAGACTCCAACATTCGTAACGAATGATTCACATTATATGTTATCATAAAAATCAATATTATGAATATAATTATGTTAACAGAATTTAATAAAGTCTGTGATGATCTGGAAATAATTGATGAAGGCTGATTATTAAGATTGAGGCTTTGTTGTTCATTAGCTTTTTACTAAATTATTATGTGCACTTTGTCGAATCTTTATTATATGGGAGGCAAACTCTCTCTTTGGAAGAGGTAAAATCTTCTCTTAGTACAAAGAAGTTGAAAGACAAGCAAGATATCCAAAAAGTGAATCAAGTGAGAGGCTGATGGCTAGAGGCAGACCTGAGAAGAGGGAAAATAAAAGAAAGATCAAAGCCTAAATAAAAACATTTGAAGTGTTTTTAGTGTCACAAAGAATGGCATTTTAAAAGAGATTGCCTTAAAAGGAAGGCCAAGAATAAAGAAACCACTGAGAAAACTAAAAATGCAACTATAACCATAGAAGAAATAAGTTTTAAGACAACTAGAGTACTCATTACTTCAAATGAAAAACCTCTAGGTCAATGAGTTCTTGGCTCAGGTTATATCTTTCATATGTGTCCAAATAGAATCTGTTTTACTTCATATCAATCTTGTGATAGTGTTATGATTTTAATGGGTAATAACTCAATGTGTAAGTGGTTGGTATTGGGATAGTTAGCCTTAAGATGTTTGATAGCATGATTAGAGAACTAACTCAAGTTAGGCATGTTCTTGATTTAAAAAGAAACTTGATCTCTATTGGCATACTAGAACAAATAGAATGTTTCATTAAGCTAGAAAGGGGGTGTTCAGGGTAGTTAAAGGCTCAATGTTGATAATGAAAAGTATAAGAGTTAATGGCTTGTATATGTTGAGTGGGAATACAACTGTTGGAAAGGCAAGTGTAACTGATAGTAAGGGTAACAGCTATGGCATTTGAGATTGGGGCATATGAGTGAGAGAGGCTTGAAAGAGCTTAAAAAACATGGAGTGTTCTAAAAAGATTAGATAGGTTCTTTGGGTTCTGCAAAGACTATATCCTAGGCAAGTCTTCCAGGCTAAGGCTTGAAACTGAGGTTCACACCACCAAAGAAAAGCTAGGATACATACAATAATTTATAGGGGCTTACAAAAGTGACTTCATTAGGTGGTTATAAATACTTTCTGACCTTTATAGATAATTTTTCAAGGATGGTTTATAAACTTAAAAGCAAGGATGAGGTTCTTGAAAGATTCAAAAGATGAAAAATCTTTATTAAAAATAAAACAGATTTGAAGGTGAAAGCTTTGAGAACTGATAATGGATTAGAGTATTACAATAATGTGTTTGAAGAGTATTATGAGAAGAATGGCATTTTAAGGCATAAGATTGTCACTTATACTCCTCTGCAAAATGGCCTTATTGAAAGGATGAATAAAAAATTAATGGAAAATGTGAGGTGCGAGTTAATTTACTCAAGGCTGCCAAAACTTTGGGTATAATCTTTAAACATTGCATGCTATATGATCAACAGGAGCCCATCAACTGCTATAAAATGTAAAGCACTAATAAAGTCATAGTCAGGGTGATTAGCTGATTATATTAAGCTCAGAATCTTTAGTTATTTGGCATAAACTCATGTCAAGTAAAGCAAACTAGAACAAAGGGCACTAAAGTGCAAGTTTCCAGGGTATCTAGAATGTATTAACGGCTATAGGTTTTGGTGTGTTAATTTTAATCCACCTCAGTGTATAATAAGTAGAGATATGACCTTCAATGAAGATGAGATTATAAATTAATCAAGAAGTCTTGCTAATAATTATGAATCAGGTGTTAAATCTAATAAAATGCAGTTTCAGGTGGAGCCTCATACTTTAAAAGAAGCTAAATCAAATACTAAGGGATAATCAAAGAGTGTTGATGAAGAAGTTGAAGCTGATGAAAAATATGAATCATCAGAAAGTGAGGGGGACACTTTTCAATTAACAAGGGACAGAAAGAGAAGGGTCATCAAGCTACCTAAATTTTATGCAGTGACAGACTTGATTGCATATGTTATGACTGCTGCTCATAAGCTTAATGATGATAAACCAATAACTTATCGAAAAGATATCACAACCAAAAATAAGCTGGTATGGAGGAAGACAATAGATAAAGAGATTGCATCTTTGATGAAAAATGAAATCTGGAAACTGATAAAAAAATAATAAATGAGGAAGACAGTAAGCTACAAAATGATCCTTAAGATAAAATAAAGGATAGAAATGATATATGGTACTGAGCCTAGAAGATTTAAAACTAGATTGGTAGAAAGGGGTTTCACTCAAAGGGAAAGGAATGATTTCACTGAAGTCCTTTCCCTAGTGGTGAGATATGCATCCATCAGAATCATTCTTGCACTTCTTATTGTTCAGGATATGTATCTTGAACAAATAGATGTTAAAACAGCTTTTTCGGACGGTGAGTTAAAAGAGGAGATTATAATGCAGCAACAAGAAGGGTATGTAGTATTTGGAAATGAAGATTATGTTTGCTTACTTAAAAAGCCTCTATATGGTTTGAAGCAATCACCTAGGCAGTAGTATTTAAAGTTTGATAGCTTTATGATAAAACATGTCTTTGTGAGGTGCAACTATGATTGTTATGTGTACTTCAAGAAAGTATTTCTTAATTCTTTTTTTTTCTTTAAAAAGAAATAATGTGCCTACAGTAAAACGAATAATTAGTTATTTCTTTCATCGCCCTAAACATGCCAATATTGGCACTAATGGTACGTAAATGTAACTCCTTGTTCAAACAACTATTCAGAGTTCCTTCAAAAAGAAGGAAAATACATGGACCGACCCCTTCATCTCTACCCCGTAGGAACTATAAGATCACCCTAAGGACGCCTTCGGTATCCAGGGGTCATGGACCGACTATAGAACCTTATCATTGATCAGATATTTCTCTATGAAAAATACTTTTCCAATCAGAAGGGGAAGGAGAAGAAGTCCTCAACCCGCAACAGATAGAGGAGGATTTATTCAATCACATAGTCAGATAAGTGAAGGAAAGATGATATATCTTCTGCTATATGTAGATGATATGCTGATTGCATGTCATGAAAAAGGAGAGATTAATCTCTAAAGCTACTTTTGAGCAGTGAATTTGAAATGAACAACTTTGGGGAAGCTAAGAGGATTTTGGGGATGAATATTATTAAGGTTAGGAATAAGAAAGTTATATTCTAACTCAATAGAGTTATCTCAAGAGGGTTTTGTTGAAGTTTGAAATGAATAATGCTAAACAGCTTCAAACATCATTGGTTAACCATTTTAAGTTGTCTACTGCTCAGCGTCCACAAACTGATGCAGAACAACAAAAAATGGCTCATATGCCTTACTCAAGTACTGTGGGCAGCCTCATGTATGTTATAATACTCACCATGCTAAATATCTCACATGTGAGTGTGGTGAGTAAGTTTATGGCAAATCCAGGTTATGAAAATTAGAGAGTTGTTCAATGGATAATGAGATACCTCACGGGCACTTTGGTGTTTGGTATAGTTTATGGTGGACAAAACAATGATGGACACACTTTGGTTGGTTTTTTGAATTCTGACTTTGTTAGGGATCTTGATAAAAGAATGTCTCAAGTAGGGTATTTTTTTACTCTAAGGGGATGGACAACAAGCTGGAAAGCAACATTACAGAATATAGTTGCTTTTTCCACTACAGACGCAGAATATAAAGTAATAGCATAAGCCTTCAAAGAAGCCATTTTGTTAAAAGGCATATTAATTGAGTTGGGAGCTGAGCAAAGGTCTGTAGCAATGTATTGTGATAGCTAAAGTGCAAAACATCTCAGTAAAAACCAAACACATCATGAGAAAACAAAATACATTGATGTGAATCTGCACTTTGTCAGACATGAAGTATCAAAGGGGGGATGTCAACTTGATAAAAATGCACACTAAAGAGAACCTAGCTGATATGTTAACCAAGGTTATGCCCATTGCCAAGTTCATCCACTGTATAAACTTAGCAGGAATTTACAGGATCTAAGAAGCTGCAGATGAAAATGAAGCAAACAAAAAAGAGAAGAACTAGAGTATTGAGTTCAAGGTGGAGATTGTTGAAATAAACTCAAACTCAATAGACGGCTTGTCATTTCGAGGATTAGAGTTCAAGGGACATGTCGTTTCAGTGATTCAGAAAGTGGAAACTGACATCATAAAGTTATCATCCAAATTCATTAAGTTGTCACATGATCATCGTGCCTTTTTTTTTAAAGTTTAAACGGCAGGCTTTTTGTCATTTTAGAGAAACTTTAAGTTACTCATAAAGAGCACATGAGCAAGCCGTTATTTTTTTTAGTTTTGAAGGGAATTAGATGGAATCATAACAACCTAGTAACAGCTTATATATATTGGTTTTGGTATCATCTTTAGCAATCTGTGAGAGAGATTTGTGAGAGCATTAAAGAGAGAAAAAAGGTCCTTTGTATTCTCTGTAAAATGTTTGTCATCTCTATAACCTTTGAAGGTTAATATAGTAAATCCTTGATTTTGTTTCATCTAGTGGATGTAGGCACTATCGCAAGTGTTGAGCCACTTAAATCTTGTTGTTTCTCATTTTTGTTGAACTGTTTTCTTTGAGTTTGTGATTGTTCACCGCCATATTTTGGCTACTAGTGTTTAATTCTGAAACCAATTGTTGGGGGAGCTTCGCCTATAGTTCTAGGTATCCAATCTAAAAGACTAGCTTATTGAGTGGAGTGACCTATTCTACTTATAAACCCAAGTATTTGCCATTTACTAGCCAATGTGGTACATAACTCAATACATATATTACATTTAATCTTCATTTTGATGTCAATTTAAAATATATAGTAAAATAAAAGAGAGATTTCTCTATATGGTTCATCGTTCCACCGTATTTAAGCTAGAAAGCTAAAAACACATCAGAATTGCAACAATATTGATATGTATATATAAAATGAACTATAACCCTATCACCTTGTCTAATTTTTAAAATGATGATGATGATGATGATCATGATGACGATGACGACGACGACAACGACGGTGATGATAAATAATAAATAAACAAAAACATAATCCACTAATTTTAATTAGCCCATATATTCTATTTTAATAATTTAATTCCTATGATAGAAAGGCCGACTTGGGAATCCTATATATTAGGATGGTCAATAGGAATTTTGAGAGGATAAAAACACATTTATATGATTGAAAATTATATTTTTTTCATCGTTATGCTTATCAGTTATAATAGTTTAACAATAAAATTTACTAAACACAATAAATTACAGTTAAAATTCATTACACTTTTGAAAACAACTTTTGAAACTGGAAAAAAATCTTTTTCATCCCTATATTTTGATGCAATAACTTATTTTATCCTTGTTGTTTAAATAATAGCTCATTTAATCCCTACTTTTAAAACAATAGTCTAAAACACCCTTCTGTAAATTTCTTTTTAATTTACTGAATAATTCTTTAAAGGCAAAGTAGGATTTTCAATTAAATAATTACAAACTATTTAAAAATATAAATCTTAAGAATAATTAAATAACATCTGACTTTTTGAATATATTTAAAATTTAAGGATAACTTAATAAAAAAATAACACTAAAGATTATGCAATATTTATATCGTGTGTATGTTAATTAATTTTTTTTAATCAAGTCAACTAAATTTTTATATAATAATAATAATAATTTTCCAATCACAAATCACTATTTATATTCAAATAAGGATAGGAAAAACGACATCCACACCCCCAAGGTTTACGAAAATGGTCACCAAGACCCTAAGTTTTTAAAAATGGACACTAAAATCCCCTTTTGACCATAATATCATTTACCTCTGTTATTCCCAAAAAAATTAACTTTAATATTTTTTATAAATATAAATATTATATAAATAATATAATCTATGCAATAAACTAAAAATATTAAAATATTTTAATAAATTTAAATATAGCAATTATTATATTATTTTAATAATATATATTTATTTATTGTAAAGATTTTAAATAAATATTTGCATTAAATACATCTTAAAAATTAAAAAATTCACATACTAAAAATGCTAAAATTATTGTTTTGCATATACATTTATTTTAATATTATGATTATATTTATTATAAAATTTACTTTAATATAATAAAATATATCTAATAGATTTTAAAATATTAAAATATTTTTAAATATTGAAATTATTTTAAAATGTATATATTATTACATTTATTTTAATTTTATATTTTTTATTTATTATAAAATATTAAAGTTAATGTTTTGGGATAATAAAGGTAAAGGGTATTATGGTCAAAAGAGGGCCTTGATGTCTTTTTTTGAAACCTTAGGGGTGTTGGTGACCACTTTCCCAAACCCTGGGGATTTAAATGTCTTTTTCCGTAAAGGATAAGCTAAAAGATAAATAATCAAACACTCTGACGTTGTGTATTTTATTTTGTAGTATTTTGAATATGTATTTTTTATTATTAAGTAAATGAAGGAGTCTGCATTTACTTTTGGTAAAATAATAGTATAGATTGGACAAGTTAAAGGTCAAAAAAGAAAAAAACCCACTCTATGTGAAATCTATGTTTTCTTTTTTATTTTTCATACATATATTTTTCAAATATCATTTAGTGTTAGTATTGTTTATTCATTAAATTATCTTCAAATTTTAAATTTATAAAGAAAATTAGATACTATTTACTTGTGTTTGAGAGTTTTATTTTAAAATAGTTTGTATATCCTTAATTGAAAATCTTATTTTGTTCTAAAAAAATTATTTAGTGAATTAAATGTAAATTTACAGAAGAGTGTTTTGAACTATTATTTAAAAAGTAGTGATGAAATGAACTATTATTTAAACAATAAAGATGAAATGGGCTATTGCATCAAATTCTAAGACTGAAAAGGACTTTTTCTCTTTGAAACTCATTCAACACTCTAGTTTAATAGCATTATTTACCAAAGTAGATTTGGAGACCACAATCTCCAACAATTCCCAAGTGAATAATTAGAGAAACACAGTAGCATACTGACATTCATTAGGACATAAAAATCAATAACAATCACTAAATTAGAAATTTTTCAAGAAAGGGAAGATGTTGAAAGAAAAATTGCTCTTCAAATAAAGGAGTAATAATTAACTAAATTTAATATATAATTGAAAATAATACTTCTTCATCATTATGCTGATTTCAATAATATTCCTTATTGCAATATTTTAATTATAAAATTGAGCAAACAATTTCTGAAGATTTAATTGTATGATGAACATAATTCCTTTTTTAAATTAACTTAGGTTTGATAAACTAAAATTTTTGCTCCCTTAGCCCATAATACATATATTTGTTTAATTTCTTTATTTTCCTAAGCGTAAATATCAATTTACTTATAAATGTGTGAAAATATAAATTTACCCCATTTACTTTTATGAAGAAAAAAAATCAACGGGCTCCCATTTACCGTCCTATTTTGAATCAACATGGTATTTACACTTTTTGGAGTAAATTGATGAGAATTTTCATTTTATATAGGAGATAAATTGAAGATTACCTTTATCATAAATGTAGAAAGACCTCGAGAAAAAATACATTTTAAAAGATGCCATTAAGTAACAATTATGCTTAGTACTACAATTAAAATAGGAAAAACATGGTAGAAATCTAGTGTTATAATAGGGGTTGACTATCAAAGCTGCATTTGTGGCGTTCCATACAAAGGGGCGTTCCGTACAAAAGGGGTTTTATGAAGAAAAGCTTGAACATATCCTCATTAGGTTCTGGAGGGGGATGACAACTCCGAAGCCACTGTGAAGCACTAAGATCTAGAAGTTGATCGGCAGGAAATACCTTATTAAACATTCGGTTCTCGGGATGAGCAATCACTGTGAACTTGTTCTTAACTGAAAGATCCTTAACCCATTTTTCATCATTCCATATAAACCCCAAGCTAGTAATAGCATCATCAATGTTTGAGGATTCAGGTAATGATACCACTAAAAGGAAGGGATTTATTACTTGCTATAGGGGTACTGAGCATGTGCTAAAGTATAACATAGCAAACATTGACTAGTCGACCCCATAACGTACAATCCAACAAAGCCACATCCATATAGGTTACCTCATCAGCATTTCCCTTCCGGGGCTAATCATATGTTGAAGTATATTATGTAGGATCTGGACTTGGAGATAGAAATTATGTGCAGTGTGATACTATAAAACTCATTACTCAGATTAGATCTCCTACAAATATTCCTTACGAAATCTGTATATGTATACTGAAAAAACTCAAGTTATTTCCTAGATGTGTAAAGTTCAAGCCCATCATCGGTTGTTCTTAGGATCTCATTCAAGTCTAACACATCAAACTCGATTAGTGTCCCATACACATTGGTAATTACTTGAGTTTCCTTACTTGTGGACAAATCCATATTCGAGTAAAAGACTTTCACAAAATTAGGATACACATTGTTACGGGCTGCACGATTCCAGCCCAAAAATGGCCCAAGGACATGAGCCAAGATGTGCTAGCTTGGCCCGATTCTGGAATGTTCCGCAAAATTCCAGCAACTCTAGCACACTTGTACATAAGCTAGATTTCTTTAGAATGTTGCACATGTATATAGAATTCTCTAGAGATAGCCAAGCTTCCCTATAAATATGGGTGAGCTCTAGGCATTTGAGCATCAACCAAATCCAAGCAAAGCATCAAAACATCCAGCACTCTTGTAAGCTCTCTTGTAAGCTTTCTTTCGAATAATACAATTTCCGCATTTGGCTACATTGCTCGCTAGCTCTTTCTTCTCTTTAGCATTTCGGGAACCTCTTGGCTTAGCTATTGAGAAGCATAAAGGCTGACTTAGCAACATCCCGACGAAGGTTGTCTAAGTGCCGCACGGGTTTACTGCACAAAATACTCATCCCGTGATAACATGCTCATTAACAATCAAGGCATTCTTTCAATCCATTTTTCAAGTAAATATCTAAGTGTTCGACCATATGTAGTTAAGTTCTCCATGATTTCTAAGTTAACAAAATACGAAGGGAGTACCATTCTTGGCAAAATCCAACTGTAAAAGCGTCTTCTATGGTGGGAGTTTGAAAATGAGTTGCACTAAAGTCAGTGAGTTCCTCCTGCGATTGGTTTCGCCTCGAAACCACTTGCTTTCGTTTTTTACCACCTCTTGAACTTTTACCACTGCCCCTATACCTAAATTTGAATTTTTAAATTTTTAAGTAAGATCATGAATTGGAATCAATTAAATTGAAGTTAAAGGTGTTCTAAGGTAATATAGAGGTAATTCGACCAAATCTAAGGTTTTGAATTTGGGATTTTTTTATTTTGAGTTAAAAAAATCTTGATTGAATGATGAGAGATTTATTAATAAAGAATTAGAAGGATCAAATTTGCATGAAAAGCATATGAAAGCCGTGGATTTTAGCAAAAGGGAGGTGTGACGTTCATTTATTACATAAATTAACGAATGAAAAAGAACATGAAATGAGGCAAAAGCCATGACTCAACGCACAAAATTGGCTAACTGGGTAATTAAGCAGCTAACTGCTATCAAATCTGAGACAAGTTAATGAGTAATTAATAGCGACCATTTGTTTTGGCAATTTTTCTGCCTTCCAAGCGGTTAGCCTCTCAGTTTTGGCAGAGTTATTACCTTCCAAGTGATAAGCCGCTTTAATTGGGGCAACTAGCCATCTGCCTTAAATTTTGTACACTATGTTGATGCTGCTTTCTGCTCGCTCCCAAGTAAAGTTATGAACTTCTGCTCGCTGGATGCTCAAGTAGGATTCCTCACTAATCCCTGTCTTCCTCTGTTTACTGGAACAGTGATTTTTTTTGGCCTGCACTCACAAAGAACAGTGTCAGGGGCTGCCGGGTGTTTTTTCTAACGAAAACTCTTCGACGCTCAAGTCAATAATCGGGTTAATTCTTTTGCTATCCCTCTTCATTGTAGAGACCGGAGAAATAAGGGCGATTTAAGGGTAAAAGTGATAGAGAAAGTCCTCAAGGTTGAAAAGAAAAAAGAAAAAGAAGAAAAGGAACCCCTTAACCTTGTCCCTCGGCTGATATTTATCCTTCTGTTTTCTTGCCCTTGTTTGCCGGGACAGCCACCCTTCGCATTAAATGTGCCTGGGCCCCTCTGCCAGCTGGGGTTGCCGCGGCACGCCCTAAGGATATGGGATGTCAAGCGAGTATGGGTTCCTGTGGCCTAATGATGGTGCCACACGTGTGTATGAAATTATGACATTGTGGGGGCGTGCGCCGGCCATCGGTAATAGTGACGAAGCCCTACTGCTTGGGGTGCCTGCCAGGCATCGATTATCGTGTTAAGTTGTCGGGAGGAGGGTCAGGGCTCGACTAGCCTTGGAGCACTTGACCTTGACCATTTGATACTTAGCGAGGGTATCTTCGTGCTCACGGTCAAGTCTTCTGCTCCGGTTGGGTTGACCTCGAGGGGGTCTGCTCAGTACCAGGGTCTGCCCTTTTCATCTTCTCATGCAGAGCTATCCATCTTTTTCGTCATTTCATATTTAATACAAGACGCGTGGGTGGATCTGGGCCGTTTGTTTAAATTTTGAAGAGGTGGTTACTTGAGCAGTCGTGTCACTTGAGTAGCGTGCCGTCTGTTGACATGACGTGCTTTCCCCTTTATAAACCCTCAATTTCTTCACTGTGCTTCTTGTTTCCAATCTCTGCTAATATCAAAATCAGCTGCCTGTAAACGTTTCTTATTTCATTTTCTACCGTCGCTGCCATCCGTCATCGTCCAATCCTTCATCAGGTATAAATTTTTTCTCATTCCTCTCGTTCTTTTTTTTATTTTTCATTTTCTGGGTTTCCGGTTCCCATTTGGTAGATTGTGTCCCTAGGAAAAATGTCAGATACACAATAGCCCCGTCGGAGGTCGTCTGAAGAGTCATCTTCTTCGAGTGACTCTGAGACTAATAGGATAATTCTGCTGAGAGACTCAAGCCCCGAAAGGGTCGAGGTCGTGGGGGAGACCCGGTCGCAACAAGGGGAGAGGTTTGGTCAGAGGTCAGAGGCTGAGTTGTTTGCTATTGACTATATGAGGTGTGAGACTTCATACCCAGACCTAGACCGGCTTAAGGATATGTACCATATTCCCGACAGCGTGGATCTAGGTGTGCCTGGCAAAGGTGACATTCCCAGCCGCCCTCCCCAGGGGTACGTCACCCTTTATTTGGAATGTTTCAAGTCGGGCGTTCGGTTGCCTCTTCAACCCTATTTTGTCCGGGTCCTATCCAGACTACGTTTAGCCCCAGGGCAGTTGAACCCAAATGGGTGGAGGGTTCTGTTAGGGTTGTATGTTTTGTGGAGGTGGTGTAATTTGGGTGAGCCGTCAGTAGAGTACGCAGTTGAAGAGCAGGCTGGTATTATCTCACCTCCAGTCTGAAGGGTAAGAAACCCATCACCGACCTCCCCACCTCTGGTGGCAATTAGAAGGGCAAGTTCTTCTTTGCCAGGGGAGACTGGGGGCGAGTAGCTTCTGCCGCTGAGGGGGTTCCTCCAATTCTCTCTCATTTTTGCACCCTACTTCGTCTTTAGTTTTCCTACTCGCATTTTTCTCACTACTTTTTCTTGGCTATTGTTGTAGTATCTTGGAGTGTGTCTTACCGGATTTGGGAGGAGCTTGAATCACGTGTCAATACTGCTCTAGACAAAGCGAGCTCATGCCGGGAGCTACTCGTACTTCACAATCTTGTTGAGTTCAGCCTCGCTTCTCAGGAAGAAATGAGTGGCATCCTTTCTCGGTTGACGAGGCCCTTAAGCACAGCAGACCGCCCGAGCAGCTCCTCTGTTCCACCCAAGCGACTAGACTTGATGCTGTCGCCTCGCCAACTAGGGTTGCTCCTCCTGCTTGAAAGGGTGAGCAGTCAGCGGAGGGGGTGACTCGAAGGGGCTCAAGAACTATCGTTCCAGTTCGATCTCGAGCAGGACGTTCCCAAGAGCAGCAGCAGCCTAACGTTGCCGACCCCTATGTCAGGGATTTTTCTAGGCATATGAACGAGAAATTCTTGGAGGGTTTGAGGCTTCCAATGCCAGCGAGCTGGCTAACATCTTCCACCGCCTATCTTCCCATGTTACGGTTGCTGCCACTACCTTTAAGACCAAGGTCTTGGACTCCGAGAAGAAGACTAGGGCTGACAATCAGAGCTTGAGACAAAGGCTCGAGCAAAAGGATGAAGAGGCAGCTAAGCTTCGCGCTGAGATCTCCACCTTTGAGGAGAACGCAGCCCTGTCCAAGTCCAAAGCACTCTAACTTGAGAAGGAGTTGTCTGTGGTCCGGGATGAGCTGGTGAACGCTCAAAAGGACCTTGACGTGCAGAGGTTTGCCTTTGAGAGGACCCTGGAGGTAGAGACTTCCCGTCTCCAGAATAAGGTGGACTCCCTGGAAGGCCAGCTCGCAGAGGAATACAATAATGGAGTGACCATCAGCTATGAATGCCTCATGTCCGTTTTGGGCAAGGAATATCTTGAATTGGATATGTCCAAGCTTGAGGCAGTTGTGGACGCGTACATGCACGAGTAGGATGCCCAAACCCTCCAGCCGTTCCCCTAACTACCGAGACCTCCACCGCTGTTGCTGCCGTCACTGAAGGTACCCCGTCCTCTGAAGCCCAAACTCGCACTGCTAGCCTAAAAGCTCCAGCATCTTGAGTAGTCTTCTCTTTTTTTTTTTTTTTTTTTTGTCCTTGTACTCTTTGACGAATAAATGAAAAACATATGTTTGTTAACTTGCCTCTGTGTTTGTATTTTTTGTTCTATAATTTCTATGAGGTAGACTCTTCGGCCTTTGCTATGCAGTCTTTAACAGACTTTAGGCCCTTGTTGGTCTTCTTCAAGCCTTCGTTTGGTTCACGCCAGGCATCGTCTTATTTTAGGTTAGGCTATGAGACTTTTGGCCTCTGAGTTCCTTCGCGAGCTTATTCTGCTCGAGCTTGCTTTTAACTCATGCTTGGCACCGTCTCGCCTTAAGCTAGGCTTTGAGACTTCTGGCCTTTGCATTTCTTCGTGAGCTTATTCTGCTGAAGCCTGCTTTTGACTCACGCTTGGCACCGTCTCGCCTTTAGCTAGGCTTTGAGACTTTTGGCCTTTGCGTTTCTTCGCGAGCTTATCCTGCTCGAGATTGCTTGTGGCTCACACTTGGCACCATCTCGCCTTAAGCTAGGCTTTAAGACTTCTAGCCTTTACGTTCTTTTGCGAGCTTATTCTGCTCGAGCCTGTTTTTGGCTCACTCTTGCCACTGTCTCGCCTTTAGCTAGGCTTTGAGACTTTTTGTCTTTGCATTTCTTCGCGAGCTTATTCTGCTCGAGCCTACTTTTGGCTCACGCTTGGCACCGTCTCACCTTAAGCTAGGCTTTGAGACTTCTGGCCTTTGCGTTTCTTCGCGAGCTTATTCTGCTCGAGCCTGCTTTTGGCTCACGCTTGGCACCGTCTCACCTTAAACTAGGCTTTAAGACTTTTAGCCTTCGCATTTCTATAAGCTCCAACTTGCTTATATTGACTTATTTTTTGAAGTGTTTGTCTTGAATTTATTCATGTACAAGGTTTTACACCCTTCTATTTTTGGGAAAAGCTAAATAGAAACTAAATATCACAGCTCACGCTACAAGGAAATTTACTGGAAATACTTCATTAAATGCTGCGCGTTCTATGGCCTCTTGACTTCTCATTCATCCGGGTAGGTCAACCTGTACGCTCCCAGACTGGCTATTTGAGAGACCCTATACAGGCCTTCCCAGTTCGGGCCCAACATTCCTTGCCTGGGGTCCTTGGTATTCTGATTCACCCTTCTAAGCACCCAATCCCCCACCTGGAATCGGCGGATGTGTACATTTTGATTGTAATAGCGGGTCACCCTCTGCTGGTACTCCGCCATCTTTACCGAGGACCTTTCCCTTTTTTCTTCCAGCAGGTATAAATTTGCACACATCTGCTCATCGTTTTGCTCCTCGTTGAAGTGTTCCGTCCGATGTTTCCCCATCCCTATTTCAGCAAGGATCACTGCTTCATGCCCAAATGCTAAAGAAAAGAGGGTTTCCCCATGGCAGTTTTGTGCGTGGTTCTATAAGCCCACAAGATGCTATGTAGTTCGTCAACCCAAGCTCCCTTCTACTTAGGAGATGCTTTGTAGTCTTGTTCGCAGCTTCCACTTGCCCATGGCCTACGGGTGTAATGGTGAGCAAAACTTTAGTTCTATTCCCATGTTCCTGCAGAAGTCCCTGAACTTGTGGTTGTCTGTAACCAGTGCGTGGGGGATCCCATACCTGTAAATCACATTTTTCTAAATGAAGTCAGTGGTTCTGCTTTCTGTAATACTGCTTAAAGCTTCCAATTCGACCCATTTGGTGAAATAATCAATTGCCACTACGGCGTGTATTGCAGACGCTTTCCCTTTTGGTAGCGGTCCGATTAAGTCGATCCCCCATTGAGCAAATGGCCATGGTTCCCGCAAATCCCTTTGTGTATTTCCCAGAGGACATAGTCAGCTACCTCTTTGTCTAGACACCGCAATAGTGGGAGGGTGTATCCTCGCCTGTATAATAGCCCATTGATCAGCGTGTACCTGGCCGCTTGACACTTTAGCTTTCTTGCCTACTTCTTGTCAGTAAGCAACGTTCCTTCCTTGAGATAAGAGACAATTCGGTCCATCCAGGTGCTGCTCAATGTTAAGCTCATTACCTCATCCTCCTGCTCGATACTCGAGCAGGTTTTGATCTCTAACAGGATAAACTTCAGTATTTTGGGGTCAGATATAGTGGCCATTCGAGCTATCATGTCAGCTCGAAAGTTCTTTCCCCTTGCGATCTATTCCACCTTGACCATTCGAAATTTCTTTATCAACTGCCTCACTTTCTGAAGGTAGGCCTCTATCTTCTCGCCTTTTGCTTGGAAGCTTTCGTTGAGGTGGTTTGCCACCAGCTGAGATTCTGCCTGAAGCTTTAACTCTTCCGCCTTTACTACCAGGGCGAGTCTCAGTCCTGCTATTATGGCCTCGTATTCAGCCTAGTTGTTGGTAGCCTCAAATTCAAACTTTACGGCGTACTGTACCTCCACCCCTTCAGGACTGAAAAGCACAACCCCTGCTCCTGCTCCCTGATCCCCGCAAGACCCATCCACTGTGATTGTCCATGCGTTGCTCAAGGCAGAGGGGCCTGCTGGGTGTTCGCTGTCCACTTCTTCGTACCTCTCGTTGCACTCGAACACAAAGTCTGCTAGGGACTGCACTCGTATTATTGTTCGGGGTTGGTAGATGATGTCAAACTCACTAAGCTTGATCGACCATTTCACCAACCTGCCGGAAGTCTCTGGCTTGTGCAAGATCTGCCTAAACGGCTGGTTTGTCAAAACTATCACCGAGTGTGCTTGGAAGTAAGGTCTCAACTTTCGGGTTGCTGTACTAGGGCCAATGCCCACCTCTCCATTAGCGGATAATGACTCTCTGCTCCCAACAAAGCTCTGCTCGTGTAGTATAAGGGGTACTGCACCCCCGAGTCTTCCCTTACCAAAACTGAGCTCGTTGCCCATTTTGATACCGCCAAATATAAATACAGAACTTCTCCTACTCGCGGTGTTGACATCAGCGGGGCTTTCAGCAAATATTTCTTCAGTTGTTGGAATGCCGCTTCACATTCCGGTGTCCACTTTGTCTTTCTCTCTTTTCTCATTTCCTAGAAGAAGACGTGGCACTTATCTGTTGCTCGGGATATGAATCTGTTGAGGGATTCCAGTTTTCCAGTGAAAATTTGTATCTCCTTGAGAGTGTGCGGGGACCTCATCTCTACTACTGCTTTTATCTTCTCTGGATTGGCCTCGATTCCTCTGTAACTGACTATGAAGCCCAAAAATTTTCCCGAACCAACCCCAAAGGCACACTTCTCTAGATTAAGCTTCATTTGATACTTCCTTAAGAGCGCGAAGGTTTCCTCCAAGTGCTTTACATGTTCCTTCGCGTCCTTGGACTTATTGATCATGTCGTCCACATCAACTTCCATCGTGTGGCCAATCAGTGACTTGAAAATCTTTTTCACCAGTCTCTGATAGGTTGCCCCCGTGTTTTTTAGGCCGAAAGGCATGACCTTGTAACAAAATAGACCCTAGTTGGTGATAAAAGTCGTTCATTCTCCTTCCGGCCGGTGCATAGAAATCTGGTTATAGCTTGAAAAGGCATCTAAGAAGCTGAGCAAGCTGTGCCCTATTGTGGAATCCACCAGTTGGTCTATCTTTGGCAATGGGAAGCTGTCTTTCGGACAAGCTTTGTTCACATCAATGAAGTCCACGTACATTCTCTACTTCTCACTTGCCTTCTTTACCAACACCACATTCGAGATCCATTCAAGGTAGGTGACTTCCCTTATGAATCCCGCCTTCAGTAGTTTCTCTACCTCACAGTTCATGGCCTCATACCTCTCTTGGTTGATGCATTTCCTCTTCTGCCTCACCGATTTCGCGTCCTTCCTTATCGCCAACCTGTGGCATGCCACTTCCGGGTCGATCCCAGGCATATCCTCATGTGTCCAGGCTAACACGTCAGAGTGTGCTCGCAAACACTCGACCAGACTTTCCTTCAGCGGCCCTCTAATGCCCGAGCCAATCCTAACCTTCTTTTCATGATTGTCTGGTCTTATCCCGACTTCCTCCAGCTCTTCAGTGGGCTCCTGTCTTCCATTCTACGACTCTCCTCTTGAGTCCAATGATGTTACTTGCATTGTTTCCTTTGTTGCCACAGCATAGCAGCTCCTCGCGATCCTCTGATTGCCTTTGACAACTCCCACGGCCCCATTCACATGGTACTTCAAGGCCAAGTAATGGGTGGATAACACCGACTGGCTAGTCCTCATGAAGGGCCTTCCCAGTATCGCTTGGTAGGGGCTGACTTCATCTACCACCACGAAGTCTAGCATCAAGTTCTTCTCAAAAGGCCTCGAACCCATAGTCATAGCCAGTTTGACGATTCCCAGAGGGGTTAGCCTTCTTCCCCAAACCCTTTCAGGGAGGTGCTCGTCTGCTCGAGCCTTACATCCGCTATCCCCAAATCATTGAGTGTGGACTTAAAGAGAATGTCGACCGAACTTTCCGAATCCACCAGTATTCGGTTGATCTCCTTATTGGCAACATTAGCTTTCACAACCAAGGCATCCTTGTGGGGGTACAGCACCCCCTCCTCGTCCTCCTCCGTCCACATGATGGGCACTTGCCACACCTTAGCTTTCTTTAAAACAGGCACGGCGAGTAGGACTTCTCAGCCAGCAGAGGCGTATCTACAATAGTTCTTTCGTGCCCTATTCGAATTTCATGCCATCGTGGGTCCCTCTGCTATCACCCTCGTAGCAGGCAGTTCAAGGTCCATGCCATAGGCTTGGTCATCTTTCGCTCGCTGATGCTCGACTACAGGATGGCCCCTTTTAATAAACTTGTCTAAGTAGTTCTAACCAAGACTTCCACCTGGTTCTTCAAATCCCGGCACTGCGACGTCGAGTGGCCATGGTTATCATGGAATCGGCAAAACCGCCCCTGTCTCTCCTGTTGGCTGGTTTAGACATTGGTGTCGGAGGGCTCAGCAGCCCTCGTTCCTCCACTACTCGGAACATTTCCTTGAGCGACACCTTCAATGGGGTGTACTGTCTATAGGCGGGGCTTTGCTTAACCACCTATACCACCCTATATCGGGGGAAGCTTTCCGGGTGTGGGGGTAATTGGCGATTGGCTCTGCTGTTATTCTGCACGGGCCGGCTTGCAGGTAGGTTGCGGGGCGGGTTGCCGCCGTACTACCGATATTCCCTATAGTCCCGATTGGAGGACCCGTAAGGTGGAGCGAGAGCCACTAGTGGCTGGGGAGCCCTCTAATAGGGGTTATAGGGAGCAATCCATTCCCTTATTACTCTGGAAGTCAGTGTTCCCCGAGCAGGCCCTCCCTTTTCTTTCCATTTCGCTCCACTATTCTGTTCACTTCTCAGTTTCGCGACCTTTTCTTCCTCAATAACTATATCCATCTTCACCTGCTCGTATGCATCAGAATTCGAATGGATCGAGGGGCTTCACATGTTGTACAATGGCCTTCCCATCCTGATCCCCTCCTTTAGCCCCCTCAGCGCCTGGGGGTGATTGAATGCCCCAAGATCCAGGACCGATCGGTGGTATCTTTTGACAAACTCCCGGAGGGACTCCCCTTCTCTTTGTTTTATCTTCGTCAACTCCATCATGTCATCTTTGAGGCCATTGCACCCCGGAACTGCTCTGCAAATTCCCTGCACATCTGTTTGAAGCTCATAATGCTTCCCCGTAGTAGTTTGCGGTACCATTCTCTCGCCATCCCTTCCAAAGTAAGCGAGAAGGCCTTGCACCTTTGGGCGGCCGTCAGGCCCTGTACTCCGATCATGTCATTGAATCGTTCTATGTGCAATAGCGGATCGCTCTTCCCTGAGAGTGGGAAGTGAAAATCCCGGGGAGTTGTGACGCCCATGATTTCCACTGAGAGTGGGGACTCACTTTCCAGCATTATCCTCCAACTCAGGGTTTTCCCATTTTCCCGGAGGCCCTCTACAACCTGCGCCAACCTGCGCACTTCTCCCTCCAATTCCTCCGGGCGGGAGGTAAGTGTCGTGTCTTGCAAGTGCTAGCGGGATTCTCTTTCCTCCAGGTTCGTCTCCTCCCTTCCGGAAACATTTGGTGCTTTTTGCCTCTGGGCTTCATCTCCCACAAGCTCCCGGGCAGGGGCGTTCCCGCGGCTAGACTCAGAGACGTCATTGCTCACTTTCCTCTGTCCATCCCTGAGTTCCTACAGGATGGACATCAGCATCTCCATTTGTCTCTCTATCCAATCCATCCTCTCCTGGATTTCCCTATCTAGGGCCTCATTGGCCACCTCCCTTAAAGTCACCGACTCCTTTGGGCTTACTCCTCTCCTGCTATTTCCTCTTATTGCTGTGTTGTCTTTTTCGAACGTATCGAGAAGTCAGGCTTTTTAAAATGGTCCCCACAGACGGTGCCAAAATGTTGATGCTGCTTTATGCTCGCTCCTAAGTAAAGCTATGGACTTCTGCTCGCTGGATGCTCGAGTAGGATTCCTCCCAAGTAAACCTGCCGGGTGTTTTTTCTAGTGAAAACGCTCTGACGCTCAAGTCAGTAATTGGGTTGATTCATTTTGTATCCCTCTTCATTCTAGAGACCGGAGAAATAACAACGATTTAAAGGTAAAAGTGATAGATAAAGTTCTCAAGGTTCGAAAGAAAAAGAAAAAGAAGAAAAGGAACCCCTTAACCTTGTCCCTCAGCTGATATTTATGCTCCTGTTTTCCCGCCCTTGTTTGCTGGGACAGTCGCCCTTCGCATTAATTGTGCCTGGGCCCCTCTAACAGCTGGGGTTGCCGATGCCCTGGGGATGTGGGATGTCAGGCGGGTATGGGTTCCCGTGGCCTAATGATGGTGCCGTGCACGCATGTATGAAATGATGACACTGTGGGGGTGTGCTCTGGCGATCGGTAACAGTGACGAAGCCCTACTGCGTGGGGTGCCTGCCAGGCATCGATTGTCGTGTTAAGTTATCAAGAGGAGGGGTCATCCTGTTTTAAGCCGGCTCTACTCGAGCTTTGCTTCCCTCCGTGTTTTTGACGACATGACTGGATCCTGCTCGGAGGTTCGAAGACATCGAGCAGGAAAAAAGGGTCAGGGCTCGACCAGCCTTAGAGCACTTGACCTTGACCAGCTTTGAAACTTAGTGAGGGCATCTTCGTGCTCACAGTCAAGTCTTCTTCCCTGGTTAGGTTAACCCCGAGGGGGTCTGCTCGGTACCAGGGTCTGGTCGGTCCCAAACATACTGTTTTTATTTTTTTGCAAAAATTGGTCGATTCAAAGGCCATAATTTCATCTTAAGTTGTCTCAAAGCATTTAAACTTTTGAAGGTTTCAGGTCTCATATATATTCATATCACATGTTGCATCTTTGAAGTTTGGTGTTTCATGTGGTAAATGGTATAAAAAATTTTTATTTTCACGATTGTTTCATGTTTGATGTTGATATTTTATGTTTTAAATCGTCTGTCACAAGTATAACATATCATGTTTCATATTTATAGCTCTTATTTAGGTTTAACATCTAACATTGCATGTTTGACATAAGTGATTTCATTTTTGATATATTATGTTTTATGTTTAAAGTACAGGAGGGTTAGGTTTCAATTTAATGTTATAATAAATAAAGCTACCTTTCCTTAATTAATAAGGTAGTATAAATTAGACATTCTACTAGAGAATGAAGTACATATGACACTCTCATTGTTGTAGATAAATATTTTTACTTCTCTTTAAAAAAGTCTAGTTTTTTTCTAGTTAAAGTGTGTTCTAAATATAGATGAGAAGTATGTTAACCCATATTTGATGTTATATTTTTATTGCTAATATGGATGTAAATTATGCTATTAATTTATTATTAATATACTGTGAAGTATGTTAATTCATACTTGACGTTATTAATTTACTTCTAATATGGGCGTGAATTATGTTAATCTATAATATTTGTTATTGCTTTGTTAATTCATATATTATGCTATTTTTGCACAAGGGTTAAATACGAGTATTACATATAATAAAAGTGAGTTACAAACATTCAGTACCATAAATGGTCATGAATTGACATCAACATATAATTAGGCCAAAATAAAAATTAAGACTTTATAAGAAAATTTTGTGATTTGATATTGACACCCATAAGGGAAGTTGTATTTGAAAGTTGGTGAATTCAAGCTTCTACAAATACTTGATTTCAAAAAAATGTATTCCAAGCGATGCTACAAGGTATGTGAAATACTCGACGGTGTGAGAGTATGAATATAGATCTTAGTTAGTTTGTCCAACATAAGTTAAAATTGTATGAGTTTGTTTGACAAATTGATTGCGCTCTCCATAATATTTATGCCACCGAAATAGTTGTTAGGTTTAAAACCAAATATAGTTCTCCTATCTTGACTACACATTTATGTGGCCTGGAAAAGCATATTGTAGAAGTCTTCATTGAGATATCTTGGGAAGGTTAAAGATGAGATGCTTCAAGAAGGTGCAATAATTGAGATCGAAAATATATAAATCAATGATACTCAATTATAAACACTCATTGAATTTGGGACACCAGGATTGAGGTGGAATGTGTTCATGAAATACAAGAAAATAGTATAAAATGCTCTTGTCAAATGATAATTCTGCTAGGCTTTCTGTTATAGTATAGATTAATGACGACGAGTGTCAATCTCACGAGAAGGTAGATTTCAATTATGCATATGGTTAATTTTCTAATTGTGTATTTGGATTTGTGATTGAGGTTTTGATATATTTTATCCTAAAATTTAAAATAAAATTACTGGAATAAATTGAAACTATGTAAATAAAGCGCTTAAGTCTCTAAACCCACACTAAATACTATACAGTAGGCTTAAGTTCCTTTTTAGTGCCAATGAAACCATGAGAGGAAATGTCTGCTCTTCATGAGCCTCATTTTAATAAATATGGTGTCAAATGCTTATTGTGCTAGAGGGTAACAATCTTCCATTAAGTGTGGTGTTAGGAACACGTTGTGCCTGATGATAACAACCCTTCTGTTGATAACGTGGCAAGACTTTCTACTAAATAACTTGAATTCACTCTCTGTTGACACTCGATCAAGATGACCCACAAATACTAGATGGGAGTATCTTTCTAATAAATATAAGTACTCATCATGCCAGTTAGTAATGATTTTTCACTAAGAACCGATATAACCAATGCATACCTAGACAAGATACACTGTCTGCCGACAGTGAGTCAAAACAACCACATAAATTTGAGAGGAAAAGAAAGTAAACATATCAAATTAAGTCCATAAAACATATTTAGGCTTCATCTTCAACCCAAGCTTCAAATTAAATTAGCTACTCATTTTGAATTAGGGATAAAATGGTAATTTTATAAAAATACATATAAAAATACAAGATACAATAAGATTTAGATAAAATGGAGCTTAAATTTGGATTCAAAACTGTCAAATTAAAAGGGGAGTCTCCTATTTATAGATACAATAGGTAAATCATGGCCATCAGGTGAAAATAATTTGCATGTTCAAGATTGCACTATGTGGCAAGCTTTGCTTGGCTAGAACACGTCATCAGGGTTGTGATTCGGTGAATTGTATGTATTGCATGCATGTTTTTCAGTCCAATAAGATGCTGCCACATCATCGATCAATGTCGTGTCAGTTTTTTTTTATCCAACAAGATGTTGCCATGTCATCATTCAATGCCATATCAGCAATTTTGGTCCAATAGGATATTGTCACATCATCAGTCAATGCCACGTAAGCGATCAATGCCATGTCAGTTGGGTCACACCAAATTAGTATAAATCCTACCACACTTGATTCTGACCTATGTAAATGCAATCAGAGTGCGTTTTGACCCTGATTTATGTTATTCCTAAGGTTTTTAGGACTTTTGAATCTCTTCATGGCGTTGGTGTCGCCATCCTGGACTTGAATATGACCAAAATTATTATTTTACCCTTTATACCCTTCCTAAGATTTTTAACCATTATGAGTTCATAAATATCATTTGTTTTATTGTTTGATTTCTCATTGATCATGAAATGATTATAATACTCATGAAATACATAAACTAATCAAATTATAACAAAATACAAACAATCAAAGTTTAAGAACTTAAATACATAAAATTAAGGATGTTAGTGAGACTTGGAGAGCAAAATGATGATTTTACCCTTTATGAATATACACCCTCCAGCACTTAACATTAGACACATGTTTCATGTCTTGAAAGTGGAACAATTTGAAAAGATTGTATAAATATGGCTCTTCTTCGATGGACAAACAGGCCAAGGATCATAATACTTACACCGATGTGCTGCCACAAGTTGACATCGAAGTTTCAGAGCTTGCCAGATTAGTGCATTGTCTATAGCTTGCAATAAAATGTGCTATAATGCAAGAAAAAAATGTAGAAGCCTATGAATAGACATTGATTGAGATTAATTGGTTAAATTTTAAACTAGTTCAAAGAGTCATGTTAGCAAATAAAAAGATGCAGCCAAGACCAAAGGCACCCAATCCAGCATGTTTTAAGACCAAAAGTTTTATCTCCATAATGAAATCTATAGTAGAAAGCCCTAGAAAGTGTGGGAAATGTCATCAAGTTGGATATACAGCAAGACCTTGTCTTACCAAAGAGAATGACAACACATAATTTACTTGTCCTAGGTTTGTTGTTCTCTGTTTCACGTTTACATTATTCAACTTCATGTTTGACAACCTCTCTTGCATATTATAATAGTTAGAAAATATATGAAATATATATTTACTTGTCTCTTATTCGTTGTTCTTGTTTCACGTTTACATTGTTCAACTTCATGTTTGATAGCCTCTGTTGCATGTTGTAGCATTTAAAAAATGTATTAAATATATATTTACTTGTCTCAAGTTTGTTGTTCTCTGTTTCATGTTTACGTTATTCAACTTTATATTTGGCAACCTTTCTTGCATGTTGACATAATCGAAAATAACTCCAAATCTATCAATTTTTAATGTTAATGGTGACAGTTTTCATGCATTGGCTTTGTTAAGCATCCAATATTCTATTGCTTTTAGTGATGTCAATCCTACAACCAATTTTCTAATGTTTTCTATTGGTGGCCTCATTAATATTAAAGTGTATATTTCCCATAGATTTTACCACTGTTCTTTGGTGATTTTGTAAAAGATTGGCTTATTGTTGGAGATAATCACATTTATTAATTGATTCTAATTTCGGTTTATAAAATATTAAATATGCTTAAGAAAATATCAAGTATCAATATAAGTATTTCATCAATTTTAATCTCAAACGATTAGTTATTATTATATATAAACATCAAATAATGACTCGATCAAGAATACAGAAGCATTTTATCAATTTCAATCTCAAAAAAAAAATCAATATATAATCATCAACATGCTCAAAATGCATATTCCTTATCTCCTTTTTGACATTATTAATAATATGACAAGTATCTATTATACTTCACGAAAATGTCATAGCATTATCTCCTTGGAGCTTTATAAAAATTGCCAAGAAAAACCATCCTTGCACAAATAGTGCACCAAAATGCAGATTATAAAAAAAAAAAAAAAAAAAAATCATTCCCAATAAACCTAACTTCTAAACGCACGGTCTCTTTTTAACTTTTTTGTGACTTTTAGTTGAGAGGATATGTGGTTTACCATTGCAACATGGTCGAAAATTATGTATTGGCTAGTTCGATCAATTTTTCTCGACGTTGATTCAATGTGAAATCAATTAATTGAATGGCTAGACTACCACGTGCATCTTCATAATTCTACTAGTCAATTTAAAATAAAATAAATTACTTTCATAAATTAATAGGTTTACGAAATAAGAAGTTTAGCAATTAAAAAGTTTAAGAATTAATAAATTTAGCAATTTTGTACCAAAGACGACGATTTCTTCGATAGGAATTCTAGACTCTCCATAAAGTTTATGACATATATCCCACAATCATATCCATTTCTTTACTTGCGAACGCCAACAACATAATTAATTGGAAAATGAAGGAACTTCAAGTGTTCCATAGTTATTGGCATTTGACGTTGAAGAATAGAATCAAAGGAATGCAATTGTTAAAAATATCAAAAAACAGTACCAATTAATATGAAATTTAACACAATATACGGGAGTAATAAAAGGAAATAGATTATTTAAAAGGGAAATTATCGTTAGTAAACCCTTAATTTGCTTTGTTATCAAGCATATTATAACACTTTAAGGATGTATCAGTTGTCCAACCTAAGTTGACAAAAGGTATCTTAAAAGATTATATTACCCTTATGATATTAGTACTTACAAACTGTATGAAAAGACCCACCCCATGCCCTAGAGGCAAGTCTATTACAACAGCTGAACTCAATTATTAAAAATCTTATTAATGAGAATTCTACCGAAAATTCGACAGAACTTCCCCTAAAAATATAATATTCCTAAAACCTATAATTATAAAACAAGCGCTCCCAAAATAATTCAATATGCATCTCAGTACTTCAACCAGTCTCATCCAGTAAAATATCAAATAGTACTCCCAAAACAATTTCAGGGTATCAAAAGAGTAATATACCATAAATCATGTCAACATATACACGTTTCCTAATTCTTATGTCACAACTTTAGTATAATTCCAAAATGGGATGATTATATACACTAACAAAAATTCATCTATATCCTCTGACACCATCACGTGGCCAAAAAGAATCTAAAATATGTATAGCTGTTGGGTCAACGGTTGTACTTGTAATCTCTTGGAGGGAGAAAATATAATAAACTAGAATGAGCATAAAACTCAGTGAACTCAGTGAGTGGATAGTAGTTTTGAAACATAAAATACTTACAAAAATAATTACATCGCTTGTATAAATAATTTTCTTAATTAATTATGTTAATATAAGTAATTCATTAAATTTAAATCATATACTGAAAATAAATATAATTGATACTACCACGAAATCAAGAAAAGCATCTCATATTGAAACATCAAATACTAAATAATACAACTATCAATAAACAAATACCCGGGGAATAATCTCGTCATATCCTAATCTCAACGGACGAGCAATGATGTACTATCTGGGTACTGTCATGCCCCAAAGCTACACGGATAGACAGGGATGTGCCATCTCATGCTTCTCATCATAATTCATATCCGAATCTCAACGGACGTGCAATGATGCGCTATCTGGCGACATCATGTCCGGACCACCCGATTTTAAATCTCATAATATCTCAATATCTGTCTGCATGCATATGCTCCCAAAACAAGAAAGCGCCCAAACACACGGCCCAAAGCATTCATGTGTGCTCAGACGGGCCCCAAAAGCCTACTATCTCATCTCATCTCATCTTATATTATCTGTGTCTCATATCTCATCTCTGATTTCTGGAGGGAATGGGTATTTACTTCATGATTTTCATAACTTATAAAGTATAAACACATATATAAACTTTAAATCACGCTCGAAATTAACATATATACACTTTAAATCATGCTCGAAATCATCATATATACACTTTAAATCATGCTCGAAATTAATAACCTCTTTTACTAATTCAAAGTCGATACGGAACATAAATGAATATATATAGCTTAACAAAGTATTTATATGTATAAAACGTTCGTTTCGGAGAATCATTAAATGAAAATAATTAAAATACTTATTTCATGAACAAGCTTTACTATATAAAAAAAAAAGGTACAAAAATAGGTTTAATATATTCCACTCACGATTGATACTGACTTCGGACTCGGCTATCGCCCAAGTCCGCAGATAGATTTTCGCCCACAGATCCTCATATGTCAAAGTAACAATATAAATACTTCTCATGCTCATAATTCGAACAAACGTCATAAAAATAAAGCTTAAAGTAACCATTCATCCAGACATCTCAACTCTCGAGTCTCTCAGCTTAACGTACTAACCCCGTATTCGTAATTTACTAATAAAATCTGAAATTATACTTGTCGACAACCCTCAAAATCATAAATGAACAAACTATTAAATTTCTGAAATTACTGAAGCACCTTGAACATTCGAAAATTACGAAATTGAGCTGAATTGTGAAATTACCGAAATGCCCTTCACGAGTCAACGAAAGTCAATGCCAACCAACGGCGGTCGAGATGGCCAGAAGAGCTCCTATTGACTACCCGGAGTCCAAAGGTGGTGGCGGTGAGCTCCGACGCAGGGCGGTGGCTCCAGATCAAGCCTTCACAGCCGTGATCCTTCAAGTGGTCGATCGACAGCAAAACGGCCTCCTCGGTGGCTGTGGCTGGTCGGGAAAGGAAGATTGTGAGGTGGGGAACCTTTTCCAACCGGTGGCACGACCAAAGACGAACGGAATCGGCGGCACTCGCACGTGACAAACCGACGGAGTTTCGAGCTTCGCCGGTGACGTTCCGAGTAGTTTCCGTCAGCAAGGACGTGTGGAGGTTGACGGCCGGCTCAGAAGCTTCAGTTTGATACCTTGCTCGGCCTGTGAGGTGGCCGGAAAAGGGGATTACGGTCGGGTCAAATTTTTGGATTTCCGAGTCGGGAAGGGTCAAATTCGAGTCAGCTCTCACTCTCTCTCTCGGCTTTTCTTCTGTTTCCCCCCATTTCCCTCTCTTAAAACACACACACAATAACAACTACACCCCCTTTTTGTTTTAAATAACAACATACCTAATAAATAAAATGCATATTTTATACTGTAGCTAACAGATTAATGGTCAGCAAATACCTTTTGTCAACTTAGGGTGAGCAACTAATACATCCAAGTATTATATATGTTTGATAATAGAGCAAATTAAGGGTATATGAATGATAATTTCCGTATTTAAAATAACATGAATGACATACAATGCACAAAGTAGGGGGGGCATTTTCCGGTTCGGATCGGCTCGGTATCCGAACCGAACCGAACCGAAACCGATTGGTTCTTAAGAATTCAAACCGAATTGAACCGAATTTTAAAACCAAACCAAACCGAACCGAAATAATTCGGTTTGGTTCGGTTCGGTTTTAAAAATTCGGTTTGGTTCGGAAAATTAAGTTAATAATTTAGAATTTAGAATTTAGATTTTAGAATTTAGGTTTTAAAAATTTGGTTCGGTTCGGTTTTATTATATTTAATCGAACCGATCGGTTTTTTAGTTCGGTTCGGTTTTAAACCGAACCGAATACAAACCGTTCGGTTCTTAATTTTTCAAACCGTTTGGTTTTTACTTCTAAAACCGAACCGAACCGAATTGAATAATTCGGTTCGGTTCGGTTCGGTTCGGAAAAAACCGAACCGTTTGCCCACCCCTAGCACAAAGCTTGATCGTGGCATCTTCTATTATAGCGAGGATCAAGAAGAGGATCCCATATCTCATCATATTTTTCTTTCAGATTCACGATCAATAGGAACCAACGAGATACTTTATCATTAGTTGGAATTAAATCTATTATAACAATTGTAAATGTTTTAGAAGAATTAAAACATTATAAATTTTAATAATTAAAGGGTTGAGAAAATAAACTTTTTACACCTATGCAAGTCTTGTATATAATTTTTTTCACTTTTAACTGCCGTTACGAAAAAAATCAACTTCAACTCCAATTTAAGAACTGATTAATACACATAATAAAAGGCATAAACGTGAGCAAATTATCACTATAGAAACGAAAGAAAAAGTGCAGAATTACCATATATGGTTGGTAAATACCAGTTCATTGGCACATTTTTCTCCATCACTTGCTCAATGAAGGTGAAGTGATAAGCATTCATGGAAATAACCTAAACTTGGTCAACTTGGTTAACAGATATAATATAGGACGAACATATAGTGTGAGATGAATAAATATTAAAACCTCATACCACTCCACTTAAACACGTTCCAGGCAAAAGGCTCTATAAAGAATGTACATTTATAAATTTACCATAAATAAGGACAATGATTTTACTAAAGATAATAAGTAATAATTTTGAGTAATAATTCATAAAAATCATTTAAAAATAATTTAATATGAAATTATAAAATTTAATAAATAATTTTACAAATACCTTTCCTGAGCATCTTTGTCAAAAGTATATTGAGTAAGCTTCAATTGATCAAGAGTAACAGGATCATTAACTTGAAATCGACCAGCTCTATAGTTGGGATTTGTTCCCCGCGACATTTGATTATTAGTGAAAGTTGATACCGTCTTGTCCTACGATTCTTATTTGGTCGCATTGGTAGTACACTCACACAAGTATACGTCTAAGGCTCTTATCAAGGTTAAATAGTTCATCTATATCTTATAGAAAAGAAATTTAAATTTAAAATCAATTATCATTGAATTACATGAAAATGAAATTTATTATATAAGATTTAAAAACTGTACCTCATCTTGAAGAACATATCGTGGAATAGGGGCATAACCTCCTATAAAGTGGGACGGATCTGTAAGAATCTCACCTAATGCTTCACTAGTCCCAGTCCGGGCTATTAGTTTGTAGAGGTTCAATCTATGCTCAATAGAGTCCTCGTCACTGACCACAATCATTTTATTTTTCGTATTAGTAGTTGGTTGGATTTTTCTGAGTGGACATATATGTTTTCGACTTTTGAAGATCGGAGCCGAGGTGATGGATCAAATGGTTGTTTTGATGGTGCACCAACATTGTTTTATCTTAATTCCTCTAAAGACTTTTGAACATTTTCCAGAACCTTAAAAGTCACACCATATTAACATCACTCAGCCCATTATATTGGGTATGTTGAAAATGAGGGCAATGAATTTGGAGATTAATTACCTTCATGCATCGAAACCTAAAATAAATAAGAAAAACGATCATACATAATAGAAACACATGCAATTTATTTCCTAAAATTGTATACACGTATAAACATGACAGAGAATAGTACAAACCTTATTACTTGTGATGCCGCCAAATTTTTTCATCATTTTAAGAATCGAGGAATCTCTTCCTTACTCTATATAGTGACAGGGCATACTATTTTATCCATAGAATAACGATCATAAAGAACAGCAGTAAAGTAGAACAACTGTTTACAAGAAAATCAATATTTATGTCATATTATTTTTCATAGTAAGATGTCAAAATTTGTCTAAATAGTTATTACATTTAAGATTTATTAAACATACATTTAAGAACACAGGAAAGCCACTAACTGAATTCATTTGTTTCTCTTTGTACTCCCAATACCGTCATATAGAAAGTTGAAGCACCATGTAGCCCAGTTTTTTCCCCTAATTGACTGTACATATTTTAAGGCAGGAAATACGTCAAATTGATATAAGTGACAGTTGTGAGACATAAAACGGTTCCTAGAAGAAACAGACAAAAAAGGATCTTAAAATCTCGTCACAACTCTTAGTGGCCATCAGTCTATTACTAATTGTCGATACTTGGATTCCTCTTTTTCTGTTTTATACTTAGCACGCAGTTAAGTAATATCACCCACTTCTTCCTGTATATCTACAGGTTCACCTTCATCTCTGATCTCTATTATGATGCTAAAGGTTGTAGGGTTTAAAGAATACTCTTTACCAAAGCAGAAATATAGATGCCTATTCATGTCACACTATTGGACAAGTGTTTCATAAACTCTAGTCCCAAATGACCACAGTTTTAGTCTATGATATTTCTGAATCCAATTTCTTTCACTGCATCTTGTTTTTCGGGTGAGAATGAGGAAATAACCTTAGTGAAAGCACTCAAATGACATCGAGATAAAAGAAATTAGTCATTCTTATCCTTATTTGTTTGGTCTCCATCAATTTTTGAACCACCAGTTTCATCAACATCTAAAATAGAGTCCTCAAGCATTATCCAAAATTGACAGTTCTCCTAATTTGTTAGTTTATTTCCCATTTTTCAATAATTGTGGCGTTACACACCTTTCGGGCCCTTTTCTACCTGAGCGTATTTGCTTCAAATTTATTGTAGTCAAAATTCAGTGTTGCATTAACAGCACAATCAAAACTAATTGCTAACATAACAACTTAAAAGAAATCAATAAATTAATACTTAAAAAAAGTGTATCCATTATATTTGACCAGGACTTGCACTTGGATAATCTGTAATGCACATGTTATAATTGGATTATATTGTTAAAATCTTGAGATAAACAACATATAAATTAAACGGTCAATTTAATCAATAACAACATAAAAGTAAAAAAAAAAGCAATAAATAATAATAGAGACAGTAAAAACTTATCTTGAAAATTTAGTCTAAGACAATAAACTACGTATTAAAATGATTTTAACAATTTATAGAAATCTCCAAACAAAGCACTGCCAATTAGGGGAGAGTGATTCTTTAGATAAATTAAGTATACAAATTTCACATGTACCAAAATAGCATATACACATTTGTTTGCTATTCAACTATGATTCTATATGAACAAGCACGTAACAACAAATCTAAATTGCTACCATATGCAAATACAACTCAAGTCGGTAAACAAAACTCAACTTCATAGCACATAAACTTACAATAATCATTTATATAACATGGAGAAAACTTTGTTAGATTCTTGAAATTTGGGGGAAGGTAGAAACTCTGCCAAAACCAAGCGACTAACTACTAGGTCCAATCGGTAAGCCGGTTGGAAGGTAAAAACATTAAAAATGTAGTAATTAGCGTATACAAGGAATGGACTAGCTAGTTTGGCTCGTTCTTCATCCTATCTCTCTAAAACCCAAAATGGGTTTTTGGTTTTACCTTATGACTCCAAACCATTAGTCAGCTCTTGAACATCAAATTTTCATCATCTAAACATCTTTTGTCACTCAAAATTCATAAATCTCTAATTATTTTACATAGCACAATGTTAAAATAAGGTATAAATGACATATGCCGAATGAGGGAGTACAAGTAAAGGTTTTAGTAGTCACCAAAAAAGCAGAAATGTCAAGTTACATTCTTGCCTTGTTCTTGACTCGGACTATTGAAAACATAAAATTGGTGGAAAATGAATGAGAACGAGAGGAAGATGTGTTGAACTTGTAAGGCTCAAGAATACGACAATGGTTTGATTGATTGGATTGGTTGTTTGGTGTGAGCGAGGTAATAGCTTCAAATTTATGTGATTAATAACGGAATTGAAGAGAGAAGTTAGGGATTTGAAAAGAGAGATGCGATTTTGATATGAAATTATTAGATGAGAGAAAATTGAGGACTTGTAAGGCAACCGGCTTTACAATTTATCCATATTTTTCTATTTTTTAATATTAAATCTCAACCGTTGGATTCATTTTACTTGAATCCAACTGTTAAACTTAATATGTTGCATGCTGTCGGGACTCAATGGCTGGCATTGTAGCAACAGCCTTCTGCAAAAGCAGAAAACGAAAGAAAATTGTTTAGTATGATATATTGAATGTAGCATTTTGGTTTTAATTGAAAACAAGTACAACTTTATTCTTCAACTTTATTAAAGAAAATAGAAAAACAAAAAATTTACGTTTTATGTTTGTAGTATTTAGTGTTTGAAAGAAATATGAAGGCAAAAATGAACCAGTCATGAGATGAGATGTGGTAAAAAGAGTCAAATTTGGAGCTAAGATTACTTGATCAAGAGTGGCAGAATAACTCAAACAAGTCAAGAGATAAACTCCTTGAGGGGAGGGTTGTTTTGTGAAAAAGTATGAAATTGAAAGGCAAAAATGGAATCCACATTTCTTGTGATTAAAACCACACGTGAAATGAGCTTGCCACCATAGAACAAATAAAAAAATTTCTTACTTTTGCTGAATACAAGGGACTAATAAAAGAAAAGATTCATAGGATGAACAATGAAGGGCTGCTATGCCAACTTTTCCCTGTAGTGGTTCAAAAATCAGCACGACCACTAGTTGAAGAGAATGCCATGTGTAAGAGGTAAAGGGAAAAAAGGTGGGTAACGATTTTGTTGCCTCCTTTACATAAAAATCTCACCATCTTGGAACCATAAATATAATTTCTAAAATGCCCACACTTGAAGAGGGGGCAGCCACATGTCCAAAATTATCAAAATACCCTCAACCATACTTCAAAAAAGGTTGCTGTCATCTTTTTCTTCTGTGCCTATTTTTGCCATTGATAACAGCTTTAAGGTCTATTTGACCTTGAGGTCACCATTCTTCACTCAAAATCTAACTTGAGCATTAGAGTGTGGATGTCCCCTTGCTCCACTTTTAAAGTTGTTTATGCTCTTTTTTGTAAGTCATATCTAGTTCATGTTTGGTGGCTTTCATCCTCATTTTCATCAAATCCTCTTCCCCTTTCCATCAAACACTTAAACCTCCCAACTATCCTCCTCTATCTTGCGAGATAACACCTCAAATATAACAAGCCAATCTTACACCCCTCTATTCCTTCTCCTTTAAACTATTTATTTATTCTCAATGTTTTATTTGGGGTTATCCAAAATTCCATTAAAACAATTGGCGTTGTCTAGGTGGGGGGCATAACAAAAAGCTCCACAATAGTTTTTAAGTTAATTTATTTTGTTTTTGAAGTAATATGGAAGACAGCCATTTCTCCAATGATAACCTTGCCATTTTTTAGCATGATGATGGCTCTACAAATAGACCCACCACCAAACTTATGAAGAAGATTACTAAAATGAACGAGGGAAAGTCCATAAAAACCTCATCCGGTATTCACCATGGTGATGAGTTCCTCACTAAAAGGCATTTTGATGAGTTCGCTGATAAGATTTGTCATGCCATTAGTTTGTGAAATTCTAGCTATGCAACCCAAGAGAGGGGGGGTGAATTGAGTAATTAAAAATTTCTACGAAAAATACAATGTAATTTAAATAAATGCTTCAAGAAATATGAATAATAATAAATTTAACAAAGCACAAATTAAAAGGAGTAATGGAGAAGGAAACAAACACACGAATTTTTACGTAGTTCTACAAACCCGCCTACGTCCACGCTTCTAAGGAAACCATGCTTGAGAATTTCATTATCCAGGCCTCCCAAGGCTTCAAGATCTTACAATTAACTTTCAAGGTGTCAATAAAACTTTACAAATAGTTTTTCACTCACACACACCTTTCTCCAAGTGTTGTCCATGCTTGCACTTACACAAAATTGATAATGGATTTGAATATTACCACAAATGCTCTCTATAAAAGTGAATATATAAATGATAGCTCAATGATAACTCGATATATATAGATTAGTAAATTTAAAGCTCAAGGTAAGTTAAATGCACTAGTTTTTGCTCAAAATATATTTAAGAAGTTCTCAAAATCGAGTCTAATTTGAGATTATATAGTTTAAACTTTCAAACTAGCTGTTATAGACATTTTTGACAAACAGCTAGTTAGCCGCTTGCCTAAGGTGGTTAACCACTTGAGTTATGATTAGAGAGAAGATTTTTAAATTTGCCGTAGGTAGTTGACGAAATGGAAGCTTAATGTTTGTTGAAACAAAAACAAATGTTTCTAAATAATACCAATTTTATTGAAAGAAAACTGAAAGAATAAACCTAGGGTTTTGAGACCCATTTATAACAAACGTAAATATCGCGAATTTACTAAAATAGAAAAATTCAAAATATAACTCTATAATAAAATTCTCCTATCCGAAATAAGAAAGACAAGAAAAAATGGAAACCAAATCCGAGTTGTAAAAAAAAAGATAAAAATCCTAGAAGAATGAGGAAAAATAGAAAAAAAATTTTAAAACCTAGAAACGACTACGAAAGAAAAGGAAATTCCTGCCTGAGCATAAACCAGAATAACTTTAGTACTTTTTGTTCATCTCGTCGCAAGCTTTGAAAAGGTATATTATACTCCAAAAGCGGACACTTGTAGCCAAAGTTATGCATTCTGGAAGGTACTCTTCTCACAATACACAACATCCTACATCAGTAGTTCGCAACTTGATTTTATCGGCTAGCCACTATGTTTCTGGACATGAGACGATTAGCCGCTACATTTTAGGCGGTTAGCTGTTACTGTTCTAAAATTTACAGTTTGGCCCCAAAAATTTTTAAAAATATACTATGGCTCAAAACTTTATAATTTTTTTAAATAGGTCTATTTCCAGAAATTCAAACATTATTTATTGATTTAGAAGTTCTCAAAACTTTTATTAAGTTAGTCCACAAACTTAAAAACAACCAATTTCATAAAATCATTTTTTTCTAAAAGTATAAAACCTTTATATTATTAAAAAAATGATTTATTTAAAATATTAGGAAAAATAACTTGAGCTTTTAAGTGCTTAACCATGTATACATATAATCATACTAGCTTTACAAGAAATACAATAAGAGAAATCACCTAAGCTAGTGCCCTTGAAGCTTATCCTTGACATCATGAGCTTTGTGCCTTTTTTTTTTTTGGTCTTGAACTTGATCTCACATGTATGATTTTTATCCTTTAAGAATTAGTGAGCTTGTAAAATATATACATTTTTTATTTTACCTATGACACGTGATTTGTTATCATCAAAATCAAAATATCGTATGACCGTATAGGTCAATAATTTGCAAGCTCAATATCCAGATGGTGGCCCAAGCAAACAAGCCACCACACAAGCCTTAGGTGAGAAATTCGCTATCCAACACCACGAGGCATTTGAGGTAAGTATGCAGCTTAACTCTACCATAACTAGATCAACAGCACATCTCATTTGCTCCAAAGATGAAACCAGTTGCAGATTTGTGGCACAAGCTTAACACCAAGAGATTCCCCTATGATAAGGAGGATTCCTTTTATAACTAGAGAAATCCTTAGGAAATCATTGACAAGATGTCTTTACTAGAAGAACAAGCGAGAAAACTCACTTAAAAAGATAGCTCCAATACTAAGGATCAAGTGCCAATCATGTATCCATCGTCATTCACCATGGAAATTCACCAAGCAGCCCTCCCGATCGATTTTATCATCCCTCATATTCCACAATATGGGAGTACCTGTGACTTCACTGAGCATGCTGAATTGTATCAGGACCAGATGCGTATTAAAGGAATTAGGGACAAGGCCATGTGCCGGATGCTTACGCACACTATTACCGGCCTCAGCAAGTCATGGTTTTGATTCCTAAAACCAGGGAGTATAGCTAGCAATGCTCAGCTACTCTCCAAGTTCATTCAAGAGTTCTGTTATGCTTCCTACTAGGAGAAGTCCTCCTTTAAACTAGCCTTTATCAAGCAAAGTGAGACAGAATCACTTGCCTCTTTGTCAATCATTATCACTAAGAAATCTTATGCACTGGAGCTTTTAGGCATGAGAATACGTTGGCTCATTTTTCAAAGAACTTCCGAAGGAAAGGCTCGAAGAACGATAGCCTTGTAATTCCAAGAAGAGTACGGTATGTCGGTATGATAGCATAAGGTCCAATTCTAGCTGGAGGATCTAGAAGATCAATCAAAACGTATAAGAGGAATATTATCACTAGTAAAGAGGTAAACACTACTTTCTAAAGCTCACTACCATAAACCCCACACCTAATCTCAATCATATTCACCAAGTAAAATGTCGAGAATATGATCTATCCACATGATGTCGCCCTAGTAATCACTATAAAAGTCAGAGCAAATAGGTAGCTCAAACTATAGTCGATACGTAAAGATGCACTAGAGCAGCTTACCTTTGAATCCATCAAAGTAACCCAATTAACACTCTTTTGGTTGATTTTGCTAGTGAGATGTCATACCTAAAGGGTTAGTTACTTTGCCTATTTTGATGGGTAAATCTCCCTATAAAGTAGTCCACATGGTTAATTTTCTAGTGGTTGACAACCTGATAGCGTATAATATTATTTTGGGTCGACCATTTATGGCAACCACGAAAGCAGCTATTTTTATACATTACCTTGCACTAAAAATACCCACACTAAAATTTGTGATCTCTATCAAGGACTATCAATAGATTTCCTATTAATGTTATACCACATCATCAAATATTAGCTACAGATAGCCTCCAATGAGCAAATATCCAATTTTCTTGCCACGAAGCACTTGCCCACTATTAGTTTAGCTCTTAGAATGATCAGGCATGTTATTTTCAGAAGAAAGACGAGCACTAGAAAGAAAGATGAAGTTGGCAATGAAATAATGCCATAAGGAGGATACCTTTATATAAGTAGACATTATTGCTTTCCAGCAAACTTTGTAAGGAAATAATCACCATAATTCACCACAAATGATTAAAATGCCATTAGATCAATAAATCTCCAAGGAGGAAAACCTCATTTCCATGCGTATTAAGGAGGATAATGTTGGAAAAAAAGTTACAATGGACTTAGGAGTGTGAAGAAATTTTCCAACAGTTGAAGGAATACCTAGTTCATCTGCTAATACTAGTAAAGCCAAAATTAAGAGATACCCTCCTCTTATATTTGGTTTTTTTATTAAGATACCACCAGTTCAGTTTTGGTCAGAGAGAACGAGAACAGAACAAAAAGGCCTGTCTATTATGTTAACATATTGATTTTGATGATAACAAATCACAAATTAATTTTATGATATCAAAATAAATTATGTTTTCAAATATTATGATTTCTTTTTATAAGTAGCTAAAACTTTGATAAACAGCTTCCTGCTTAAGCTAACCTAGAAATTGGTTACAAGAAAAATACTCACTGGAACTAAACGGCTTCCTACTTAAGCTAACCTGGAAATTGGTTACAAGAAAAATGATTACTGAAACTAAATGACTTCTTGTTTAAGCTAACTTGGAAACCGATTACAAGAAAAGTATTCACTGAAATCAAATGGCTTCCTGTTTAAGGTAACTTGGAAACCGCATACAAGAATAAATCTCTCTGGAGCCAAACGGCTTTCATCTTAAGATAAACAACAAAGCAGTTATTAAAGACATGCTCTCTGGACCTAAACAGCAAATCTGATTTTTCTAGCCTGGAAACCAGATATTTGAAAAGTTTCTAACGGTAACATTAAACAGCAAGCCTGTTACTATAAATTGGAAATCGGTTATGAAGCAAAAGTCAATAACGACAAGTTTTCAACTTCAACTATAAAAGGACTCATTCAAACTCAAATTAAGGTTGAACAACTACATCTATCACTGAGCATTCAAGAGTAATCTAAGCTTAAATTCTTGCAATCATTTTGTTCACACATTAAGTATTCATTTTGTAATCAATTATATAGTGAGAGAAGTTATTTTGTAGTCTTTACTTGTAAACACAAAATTAGGTGATTGTAAGTGCGGGAATATACTTAAGTTAAGAGATTCAGGATAATCTCTTATTGACACCTTGAAAGTCAAGTGTGTAAGCTTTTTTGAAGCCTTGGAGGTCTGCTTAATGAAATCCTCATGCCCGATGAGCTTGGAGACGTCGAAGTAGGTACGGTTAGTCGAACCACGTAAAAATCATGTGTTTGCATTTCTCTATCCCTTACTCTTTTTATATTTACTGCACTTTAAATTTGAGTATTTCAAATTTGTTTGTTGTGTTGAGATTGCATTAAGTTTTAAATTGCTCAAAATTTTAGAACCTCAATTCACCCCTCTTGGGTTATTTAGTGATTAGTGTTAAAAATTGTAGGTTTTCTAAAGAATAAAAATGTTATTTTGTGCTTTTATTATAATTTATATTTGTAATTATATGATATATTATGAATTTCTAACTATATTTTTAAATATTTGATTTTGTTTATTTTTTGGTGTTTATTTAGTAAGAATAATAATTTCATGCAATTCGAAACTCCTAACAAATTAATAGATGGATACCGGTGGTCAGAAAAATTAATCCATTATCAAAGAGGATTCACGACTTTTGTTATAAATTATAAATTTTTACCATTTTAAGTGCGGTAATTATAAAATTATAAGTTTCTACCATGTTAAGTGAGGTCATTGTGAATGGATATGTTTAAGTAAATTGGGTTTGGTTTATGTTTAGTTAGTGGGACAAATGTAAGCCTATGATTTAATTGGCTTTGTTTATGTGTGTGGTGTGGATTAATCATAAATTAGTATAAATACAGAGGAGGGGGGAACAAACCTCTCTACACCTCTTTCTTCACTTCTTTCTCCCTAATTTCTTCTTATTTCTTCTTCTCATCTCTATTTGTAATATTTAATAAATTAATAAATAAATTTAGTTTTATTTTTAATTTTAGTTATTTTTATTTTTATGTATAATTTAATATTAATAATTCTTTTTATATTAATTATGCTAGGCTAAATAATAATAAGTTAGGCTAAGATAAAACTCTTAGTAGAAAAATATGATTTAAGTCAATTCTATTTTTAATTATATAAATTAAGTTATTTTCTAATTAATATTATCCATATTTTATATTTGAAAATTTTGATTTTTTACAGACAAACAAGAGAGTTTGGCATAATAAATTCTTAATATCTTAGTATAAAGTATGGTAAAATAATATTTTGACTTATTGTAGAAAAATTAAATTTTGACACACTAACTACTTAATTCATAATAAAATTAATGGAAAAATAATAATGATTTATATAATTAATCTTTTGGGCAATAAAGAAATTTGATAAAAAGAATTATTAAATTATGTTTTACTACTAAGAGTGGATCTATAACCCTAACTAATTTAATTACATATTTTTACTTAAACTATAGTTTCATATTTTTAATTTTATTTTATTTTCTTAAATAAATTAAAACCAACAAATTAAATTTTTTCTTTGTGGATCGACCTCAGAGTTACTGAGTTATATCATAGCAAGACATTCTTATAATTGGGAGTTATAAAATACTTTTAAGTCGTGTCAAGTTTTTAGCGCCACTACTGGGAAAAATATTTATTTTGTTTTACTTTTTTTTCCATTTTTATTCCTTTTACTTTGGATAAATTTTCATTTGCCTTTTCTTATTTTTCCTTAAATACTATTCTATCCACAAAACTTTCCAGAATCATCACTTTCACCTCATATGGCTTCATTCTAAAAAAATTATAAAAACATCTTTAAACAAAATTTCTCATAATAATTAAATTTGGACATATATATTTTAATTGCCTTACATATTTGGACTCAATTTGGACAATTAGACTGAATGAACATAGACTTTAAAATTTCTACAATTTAATTTTAGTTTTTATTTTATTTTCTTTTTATGGTCTGTTCTACCACCTAAATTATTATTTAATTTTTTTTATTATTTAATTTTCAGTTTTTTTATTGTGTACATAATTTTTATTTTTTGTACATTTATTTTTATTCCACGTTTAATTACTAGTTTTCTTATTTTTATTTTTATTTGTGTACATTTATTTTACTTGTCATTTATTTTTTGTTAAAATTGTGTAATTTTAATTTATTTTTTTTTCTACATTGCTCATTTGTTTCTATATCATCATTGTAACATAATCATCATTATTGTATGAGATATTGGTCTCGAACTTTAAGTGGCAGGTTAATTTGTAAATCTCAATCACCACCATGAATCATGGAAGAGATCCAAGGAGAAAATCTTTTGGGCTAAATTAATTCTCAAATTGATCAAGAAGACAATCATTCTCAGTAAGATGCACATGATCAGAATCAACCAAGAACTTTAAGGAACTATATGAATCCAATCAGAACTAGAATTTGAGAATCCATACTTTCATTTAATAGATTTTGAGGAAGTTTGTAATATATACACAGACCAAAATTGTAGCATGAACATAATTAGGTTAAAGCTTTTTCATTTTTCGTTAAAAGATAAAGCTAAAAATTGGCTACAAAACCTTAGATATGGATTAATAAGAACTTGGAATAACATGCAAGAACAGTTTTTGAAAAAAATTCTTTCTACCTCATAGAACTAATTTATTTAAAAGATAAATCACTTCTTTCACTAAAAAAAATAGAAAAACATTATACTAATGTTGGGATAGGTTTAAAGAGTTGCTTAATATATGTCCACAACATGGTTTTGAACCTTGGTGATTGGTCACTTATTTCTACAAGGGCTTAATACCCCAAAGTAGACAAGTTGTTGAAATTATGTGTAATGGTGAATGTAGAAATAAAAATCTTGAAGATGCACTAGATTACCTTGAACAATTAGTTGAAAATGCATAACATTGGGATATTGTTGGAACTTTTGAATTGTCAAACAAACCACAACCAACTCCATCTAGTAGAGGAATTAATAACCTTAGGGAAGATCATGATTTACAAGTAAAATTTGCATCCCTAGTCAGAAAGATTGAAGCCTTAGAACATAAAAAGAGTGATCAAGTAAAATCCATTCAAGAAATTGCATGTAATAATTGTAGTTCTAATGATCATTTCACTCAAGATAGTCTCACTCTGCCTACACTTAAAGAATGTCTCCACGATTAAGCAAATGCCATTAATATTTTTAATAAGTCAAACCCATATTCGCAGACTTATAATCCTAGTTGGAAAAATCATCCAAATTTCAGTTGGAGGAATAATAATAATATACAATCCTCACAAGCATCACCTCCACAAAATTTTCAAAACTCTCAACCTTATGTACCATATATTCCACCACCATGGAAAAATCTATAAGATATAATGCATTCATTCATTAGAAACCAAGATGTTATTAACAATCAAAATATACAAACTTTTTCTTATTTGAAAGATACTCTTTCTAAAATTGCTTTTGAACTCACAATTTGAGAAAAGGGTAAATTTCCAGCCCAACCACAACCAAATCCTAATATTCAAAAAAATCCACCAACGGACCAAGCCAAGTCAGTTATAACTCTTCTTAATGATAAGGTTGTTGACAGACCTATTCCTGAACCTTGTGAAAACAAAGATGATGAAAATTCAAAGGATAAAGAAGGAGTAAATAAACTTACACATAGTGAAGAAATAACTAGTGTCCCACTTGAACCACCATTTCCACAAGCATTGAATAAACCAAAGAAATCAAACCATTCTTCTGAGATTTATAAAATTTTTAAGCAAGCAAGTGAAAATTAACATTCCTTTGTTAGATGTAATTAAACAGGTACCTTCATATGCCAAGTTTTTGAAAGACTTATGCGCTGTCAAAAGGAAATTGAAAGTAAAAAAAGAGCATTCATATCTGAACAGGTAAGTACCATTTTATCTACTAGTAATACATTAAAATATAAAGATCCTAGTTGTCCTACTTCTTGTATTATTAGTAATCACAAATTGTGCATCCTTTACTAGACCTTAGTGCTAGTGTCAATTTACTTCCATATTTATTTTATCTTCAACTTAATCTTGGTGAGTTAAAATCAACTTCAACCACACTTTTGCTTGCTGACAAATCAATTAAAGTACCGAAAGAAATAATATAAGATATTTAATACAAGTTGATAAATTCATATACCCTGTGGATTTTATTGTCTTAGAAACTGAACCTATTGTGAATAATTACAAACCAATTTCTGTAATTCTAGGCCGACCATTTTTAACAACTGCTAATGCTTTGATTAATTGTATGAATGGTTTAATGAATTTTTCCTTTGGGAATATGACTTTGGAATTGAATGTTTTTAACATGTGTAGGCAATCTAATGAAGATGATACTAATGAACAAAAAGAATTGCTTGACTCTTGTATAAAGGAAAATATTCAAAAAAGAAATTTTTTTGAACTTACTGATAATTTTTTGGTTAATTCAATTGAACCAATTAATCAACTTAAACTTGATACTTCTAATATAAATTCATTGCTTGATTCTATGCAGACTTTACAAAATTATAATGATGACAAAAAATTTGAAGATCTTGGAATCATTAGAAAGACAGAACTAAAAGAAGTACCTAAACTGGAATTAAAATTGTTGCCTGAAGGATTGAAGTATGCTTTTCTTAGAGAAGAAGAAACTTACACTGTTGTTATTTTTTCCATTCTAACAAGCAAGCAAGAAGATAATTTACTATCTATTCTTAAAAAACATAGAAATGCGATTGGATGGAATTTAAATGATATTAAAGGGATTAATCCCTTAATTTGCATACATATAATTAATTTGGAGGAAAATGCTAAAACATGTTAACAACGTCAAAGAAGTTTAAACTCACACATGAAAGAAGTAGTTAAAATTGAAGTCCTTAAATTGCTTGATGTGGGAATTATCTACCCTATCTCTAATAGTTAATGGGTAAGTCCTACCCAAGTCGTGCCTAAAAAATCTGGAATCACTGTTGTTAAAAATGAAAAAGGCAAGTTAATTCCAAAATTACATCTAGTTGGCGCATGTGCATTGAATATAGAAAATTAAATGAAGCTACTAGAAAAGATCATTTTCCCATGTCATTTCTTGACCAAATCTTAGAAAGAGTAGCTGGACATCCTTACTATTGCTTTTTAGATGACTACTCAGGCTATTATCAAATTCCTATAGCACTTGAAGATCAAGAAATACCACATTTACATGTCCCTTTAAAACATTTGCATTTAAAAGAATGCCTTCTGAACTTTTTAATTCCTCTGCAACATTTCAAAGATGTATGCTAGGTATTTTTTGTGACATGGTTGAACATTGTTTAGAAGTCTTTATGGATGATTTAACTATGTTTGTGAATTCTTTTAATGATTACCTTGATAGTTTGGAAAAAGTTTTAAAAAGATGTGTTAAAAAAGAACTTGTATTGAATTGGGAAAAATGTCATAAAAAAAGTTACTTTTGGAGTTGTTTTGGTCATTTTGTATATGTTAAAGGAGTTGAAGTTGACAAAGCAAAAATTGCAGTCATGTCTAAGTTGTCACAACAAAAAATAGTTAGAGATGTGCGATCCTTTTAGGACATGAAGGATTTTAAAGGATGTTTATAAAAAACTTTAGTGTTATATCTAAACCTGATGAGATTATTTATAAGGATGGCACAAGCACGTGGAATAAGGCATATTTTGATCCTATGCAAGTTCCCGTCAGACCCTTCACAAGAGCTCGTGCAAAGAAATTCAAAGAAGTACTTAATGGACTGATTCAAGAAACTTGTGATCAATCCAATTCATGGAGGCCTATTGAAGGAATCTCACAAGATATTCAGACCAATAAATGCGTGATTCAAGCTCTTGAATTTTATGAGCAATAAAATCCATAAAATCGGCGCATTAAGGATGAAAGATATACCACTATCTTTTTAGATAGTGTTTCCATTTTTAAAAGAGGCAACAACTAAGCTATTTTAATTTTATTTAGTCATTTAAGATACTTTCCTTTTTTTTATTAGATTAAGATCCTGATTTATTAAGGATTATTTCCTTTTTTATTAGATTAGATTCTGATTTATTTAGGATTCTTTTCTTATTTCAATTGGATTATGATTTGTTTCCGATTAGGATTTCTTGTAACCTATATATATATTCACATTCAATAAGAGAGAAAGAAGAAGTTTTTTCATGCAATTTACTTGAGAGTATAATTCTCTTTAGTTCTTAAATGAACTCTTTGAACTTATCGAATTTTCTGTGGCGTTCAACCCTTAACTTATCAATCAGACCATCCATAGCTGATTGTGGCGTCCTCACATACCAAGGTTCTTGCTTCATTATGCAACGGGCCACGGTTCCATTCAATTCCTGAAATTAGAAACGATCTTGGAACCTAATTGCTGGCTTACTAACTCTTGCTCTAACTCCTACTCTATTAGATCCCAAATCCACTGCCGAAGGAATAGAAGCCATGCGATGCAGGATTGATGAAACCGAAGTCTTAGCTCTGTTAGAGCTGAAATAACGCAATATCACGTAATGAAACTGTGCTTTCAAGCATTCAGTTGTGGCTGCTACCTACAATAAATAGGATAGGTGAGATTTCCAGGAAAGCTAGTCTTTTAGATCTATGGTTGCTGATATGATTACTGCATTAACGCATACAATTGTCAAGCATCGCAAAATTGAACCTATAAATGTAGATGTTTGGTCAATCAATTGGTCTGCGAATCTATTCTTCTATACGAGAAATTGCCATTCTCGTAGCACCATGACGACGCCGATTCTCATTATTTTTCCGAGCCTCCCATGCCGTGACTTCGCTTCGACTTTGAGTATGATGAATGAGTGGAAAAATCTTTATAGAACCGTCTCCTGTCCCCTGGCCAGTGGAGAATCCGCTCCCGGGTTGTAGCTATGCTGCGTCTGGCCCGTCCTCTAGGCACCTTTGGAAGGTAGGGAGTGTGACAACGTACACACTTCCCTTTACTACATAAGGCCTTCTCATCAGTTGCAGGGTTTGGTGGCCTAAAATTGACTTCGCTTCACCAAAAGGCCTTATCTCTAAAAGCCTAACTCGCGAGGTGTCCCTCTCGCAGTAAGCCCTACTCGCCTCGCTCTTGTTTGCACGAGGTAACATGAAATGACTTGAACCTGTTGCTGGGCACTTTCATAAATATATAAAATTTGAGGGGGTGTGATGGCTCAAGCATATAGTATGTTTCCTCCTGCCAGACTTGAAAATCCTTATAAGGCTCTTTTCTTTATAGGGGAGAGAACTGGTGTTGAGAAAGAGCATATGGATCCTATCCCCTACCCTATATCGAACACTAATTCCTATCTATTGATAGGAAAATCTTCGTCAAATACCGGACTTTGCCCTTTTTTTTAGGAATTCCTAACATCCAAGGCAGCTTACCACAAGCACCTCACCCCATACGACTAGTTGGGGGGGTTGTTCGTCTTTTGAATCAAAGAAAGTAAGTAATAGGGGCTTCATAGCTACTTTCATTCTAAAGAGGGTTCCGTCAGTTCTTAGCGGGGTTCGTATCAGTTGGTATCAGAGCAAAGGTTCTAATAAGGATTTTGCCTATCCTTATTTAGATTTCGTGTCTCATTTATTTCAATTCAAAAAAAATATATCGTGAACAATGCATCGTGAACAGTATTTAAGGTTTCTTAATTTTGTATCCTTGTGATTTATTTTCTTCAATCCGTAAAATTCAACCAATTCCTTACCCTAAATTCCTTCAATTTTCAGTTATTCAGTGTTTAAAAAAAAAAAGCAAAGTAAATATATATATAAATTGTGTTTTTATAACATAATCTGTCTTTAAAAAATCAAGTTTTTTTATTTTATAAATTGTGTCTTTAGAAATCTTTGGTAATTCCCAACAATCAATAGTTTTATTAAAATCTTCAATTACAAAATCTTCAGAATTCACAACATTCTTTGAAACATTAGTCCTCTCAGAAGAAGAACTAGAGAAAGAAGATGCTCTACAGAGTAGAGAATCCATGCAGTTTTAAACTTTTAATTAAACCCATATGGATGTCTACAGGTATGGTTTTACAGCCCTTAAACGGAAAACTCTTATCCTAGACTGGACTTATAATGGTGACGGTAAGGATAAGGGTAAGGTTGAAGGTGAGGGTGAGGGTGAGGGCGAGGGCGAGGGCGAGGGTAATGGGGATGTAGCTCAATTGTTGTACAAAAAGAAATCAATTTTCTTTGACTTAGAATATTGGAAACACTTGTTAATTCATCATCAATTAGATGTGATGCACATTGAAAAAAATGCATGTGAGAGAATTTATGGCAAATTACTTCATCAACCAGGGAAAACAAAAGATCGAATTAATGCTTGAAAAGATCTTACACATCCAAACCTTAGAGAATCAATGAACAAAGCTTTTATTGCATTATCTCCTGATCAGCAAAACAAAGTCATACTCCCAGCCCTATACACTTTAAGTAAGAAAGAAAAACAAATGTTTTGTAAAACCTTGCAAGATGTCAAAGTTCCTGATGGTTACTGTTCTAATTTTAGAAATCTTGTTTCAATAGATGATTGTCGTCTTCACGGGCTTAAGTCTTGTGATTGTCATACCTTGATGCAGCAACTACTATCATTGGCAATCCGAAATTGTTTGCCTTAAAATGTTAAAACTGTCATATAATCAATTAGAACAGTTTTTTTATTTGCATTAGCTAAATTTTTTATGTTAAGTAGAACATATTTGAAGTTCAAGGGCTGTGATGAGTACACTATGGATGATATTTCGCAACTTCGTGATGAGTGGGCCACGTATGTTGCAAAGTTAATTGTAGCATAAAATAATCAGGTAAAATTATAAGTATATTTTTTTCTTGTGAATATCTTACAATTGATTTGTATAGCATGCTAGCTAATTAAATCTATATGATGCACTTGTAGGTAGGGAAGGTGAAGGGAAAAACAAAGGTTGAGGAGTAGATGTACTCAGGATAACTAAATGATTGCTACAAAATGTCATTATGTTGATTTCAAATTATATTTGAAATATTTGTTTTGATTTCTACAAACTATCACTATGTTGATTTTAAATTATATTTGACATATTTTTTTGACTATTATATTTGTATTAATGTTTGAGTCAGACTTATTTAAAATTTGTTAGGAATTTATATGTAATTGTTCATTTTGGCAGTTTAGCCTACTTTTAATATTTTTTTGAATAATATCATTAGATTCACAAAACTTAAAATGACAACAAAAACTAATAAAAGTCATTGATACTAAAATGCATCATAAAGTATCAGTTCCATTGGGGTGATTGTACTAGTGATGTTACTAACTAGTGATACTATAGTAATAGTAATTATTGACACTAAAGTATTACTATTTGTATTCTATTGACTTGTAATAATTGTTTGTAAATACTATTACAAGAGTGTCACAATATTAGTAATACTATAGTGATACGAACTTTTGACACATAATAATTATTAGTAACTTCTATCACTATAGTGTCATAAAATCTGTAATACTATAGTAATAGTAACTCCTGACACCACTTTCAAGTGTCACTATTTTTCTGACTGCCAGATAACTGACACTATTAATAAGTGTCACTAAAAGTAATTAGTGACACTATTTTAGTATCACTAAAGGCCATTTTTTTAGTAGTGATATACTTGGTTTAAAATAAAATCGAGATGCTTCTAAAGGGAATACAATACACAATGGTGCTCCAGCTCTAATTAGATTCATTTAGTCTCTCAAAGTTTTTAGTTAATTCTGATCAAGTACATCTTACTGAGAATTATTGTCTTCTTGATCAATTTGAGGATTAATTTGGCCCAAAATGCTTTCTTCTTGGATCTCTTCCATGATTCGTAGTGGTGGTTGAGATCTACAAATTAACTTATCACTTGAAGTTCGACACCAACGTCTCATATAATGATAAGGATGATTTTGTTACAAAGATGATATAAAAATAAATGAGTACTATATGAAGAATGTAAACTACACAAATTTTTTAAAAAAATTGAAAATTAAATAACAAGTAATATAAATATACAAAAAAATTAAAAATAAGCAAACTAAAAATTAAACTTGCAATAAAAAATAAATGTACAAAAAATTAAAAAATACATTTACAATAATAAAAACTGAAAATTAACTAACAAAAAATGAAGTAAACAAAAATTAAATAAAATTAAGGTGGTAGAACCGACCATATAAAGAAAATAAAATAAATGTTAAAATTAGATTACAGAAATGAATAAAACAAGTTTTGTGGGTAGAGTAGTTAAGAAAAGGCAAATGAAAATTTATAGAAAGCGGAAGAATAAAACAAAAAAAAAACAAAATAAATACTTTTCCGGCAATGTCGCCAAAAACTTGGCACGATTTAAGTATAAGAGTTATTTATTATAATATAGCTTTGAAAACATACAATTTTTAACAATAATAAGTTTTCATGAGTGTGTAAAGTAAATAACCATAATGAATTACCAAGGATTAAGTGAGGACTTTTTTAATGTTTTAAAAAGTATACAAAGTATGAGTCTTTTTTTAAATTAATAGATGAGTATCTATAGTAATAAAGTGTTTAGAGTAATTTTTTAATTACATGTAGCCCAACTCAAAAATAAAAAAGTGCTAAATAGTTATCGATGCTTTGATGGAAACCCATAGATACAGCTCCCTCACTTGTTTTTCTTTTATATAATTTGCTTTCTCAAGGATTTTCTTTTTTCACAATATTTTTTCGATTTTAATAAAATAAGATTTGCATCTAAAAAGACGGTCATGTACACAGTTTAATCCTGTGAGTGCGAATTTGCGATGCTATCATGCTACTTTCTTTTTTTTTTCCTCTTGCCCACGTTCAGAAAATCATATGTTGCACAACATGTCCTACTGCTAAAAACAAAATTATTCATAGCAGCACAGCAAAAGATATAGATTTTGAAAAATTAAAGCATGAAAATTAAAATAAAATAAAACTAAACAAGAATGAAAATGGATGATTCATGTCCTAATTTTGAATTGTTAAGAAACTTTAATTCCACCTAAGATCTTGGAAGTAAAAAATATCAAATAACTAATATATAGAAAGAGACGAAAAATAAAATCAATCATACAGTACAAGAGTTTATTTAGGAAACTCTTATAAATGACAAAATATCATTTCCGCCAAGGATAACGAAAGAAAAATTTTCATATAAAAAATTATTATAATTATTCTAATATTTTTCTTACATTCAAAATCTCAATAACCCAACTACACTCAATATTTTAATAGACCTATCATTTCTCAAACACAAAAAATGCCTATTTAAAAAAAAAATGAGTACTGTATTATACAAATTAATAATTGAATCAATCTGCTATATATATAGTTATTATTATTTCTTATAAAAGAAATATTCATTTCCTTATATAAGTTGTATGCCTTGAATAAGTTAAAAAAAAAAGTACATTAATTTATTCTTTAAATAAAAATCCTCGTAAACAAATATCATAAACCTTATTAAAAAGAATTAGACATATTTCTTAACATCAATATATTTTCTCGTTCAATGAATACACAGCCAACAACCTTGAAAACCAGGCCTGATTGCAATTAATGGGTCATTATTATTCATCGATATTGTGGCTTCTTATGACTTGCGAACTCAGGTTGATAACCGAAAAATTGGTTCTAAAAGTGTCCTATTAATGTTGAAGTATATTAAAAGTACACTCATATTGCGTACAAGTAATCTTAAAAGAATTATATTCGAGTCAGATTTTAAATACATATTATTCTAACTAAAAACCAATCGAGTTTTAATTTAAAAATCTGCTTCTACGGATATTAGAAAAATATCTACTCTATATTGAAATTATTTGATAAAAAAATGAGCCCTTTTTGAGGAGGGCAAGGACGATAGTTTACCAATCGGTAGTACGGCTACTAACATGAACTTGAAAGTATTTTCATATAAAATTTATGAACTGTCAAGGATGTAATGACTAAAAAGAATTTAAAAAAGAAGACCTAAATGATAAATTTTGAAAAATATTAGGACTTACATGTCCTCCCACAAAATTAGGTAATAGTATGGACTAATTTTAAGTGTAAGCTGCTTCAAAATTGTATAATATAAAATTTAATTTTATACTTTCATTGAATAAAAATGTATTTATTATAATTTTTCAACCTAAATACACACATGACTATGTATTATTACACATTATTATTAATTTGTAAATACGTTAGATGCAATATCCCAGTTTATAGAAAAAAGTTATTTCTTAAAAAAAAAAAAAAATCTATGACGGTTTAAATATATCTTACTTATATTTCACTCCAGCCAAGCATATACACACATGAAAGCCTCAACATCTACGCCTATATATTCTCAGCACCATGCCTAATTTTCTTTCAACATTCTATAGTTGACTCCCTCTCATCTTCAAACCCTAGTACAATCTTGTATTTTATTCCCTAGTAATGTGCTCTTCTAAGTTATCCATCGTAGTTTTCTTAATCATTGCTCTCTCATTTTCGAGCATCCATGTTGGCTTAGCGGCTCGTCATCTTTTGCAGCAGCCACCTTTGCCTCCAGTGCCCAATTTACCAGAACTGCCACCTTTGCCTCCAATGCCCAATTTACCAGCACTGCCACCGTTGCCTTCCATGCCAAATCTGCCAGAGCTCACACTTCCCCCATTTCCTAGCTTGCCCACGATACCCAACATTCCAGAGCTCAATCTGCCTCCGCTGCCGTCAATTCCGCCTGCAACCACTGCCCCATGATGATCAAGCTCTTACAGCTTGCTTCACCTTATAAAGGCCATCTACAATTCTACACAATAATATCGTTAGTGCTGGTTCAAAGTGTTTGTTTGGTTAAGTTTATATACTTGTGAGCTTTCTCTCGAAGTTCCTTTGTCTATGTACGTCTCTGTATCTGCAAAATTTGTTGTCATTTTTATGTATAGTTTATTTGTAATATACATGTGGATGTATAAAAATAATTATATATTCGCTATATTATTGTCATACATCGTTGCAATGGATCTTAATAAAATTTAGTGTTTTTTTATGTTTCTTATTTATAAGTGTTGTTAATTTTTATTTTCTTTAAATTTTAATGATAAGAGTTTGACATTCGAATTGTACTTAATTCATAGAGGCTAAGAGTTATTTTGAATCCATCAACCTGCTTCATAAATATATTTATAAATGTTAGTTATGAAATTTATAATGATCAGTAAGAGTGAAAATTAGTTACTTTTGTTGTAACTAATTTATATTTTCACCAAGAGTCCAAGAGTTTCCAAAAAAAGCTTGGGGCCAAATTAGAATCACTAAAATTAATTACTTATTGTTGAACTATACGGTCATACGAACTTTAATTTTTATGATAATAAATTACGTGTCAATGATTTAAAGTGTATTGCATTTTTAAGCATAATTTTTAATTACCAAATTCACCCCTCTTAAGTTGCGCACTTTAAATTTTTCTAATGTTGTATTAATGAAACAAGTTATTGAACAAAAAAAGTAACTTAAACCCACTAAAATTATTTACATTTCCACCTGTTAAATATTTTGTTCATTTTTTAACTTTTACCGGACATGAAAATAACTATATTTGATGTCGTATAATTGATCTAATACGTTTTTGGATTGGCTCGACCATCGAAATAAACAAAATTTTAATAGTCGTGATTTCAAAGAAACTGAAAAAAATAATAATAATAAGTGTAAAGAAAGCTTTGTCTCCCTAGGTGTTCCTCCTCCAAGAATTTTCTCTATTAATGTAAAAAACGAAAAAGCTGAGTTTGATTTGTAAGAAAGATTACATATGATAAAAAGCTACAGAAATTGAAGTAGGATTTTTAAGAAGTTGAAATTAACGTTTTTTATGTGCGATTACAAAGAGTTTTTTTTTTTTTTTTTCTATTCAGAATGCTGACTTCCATGGGAAAACTTCAATAAAAAATTTAAGCTAACAATTTTCTAGTTTGCATTAAGATAAACGAAAAAGTTGAATTAATAAATGATTTTGGATAGATTGAAAGATAAAATAAATTGAATATGGCTTCATAAAAATATTTAGATATTAAAAAAGACCCAAAAAATTGGACGAATTTAAAGATAGATTTACATAGTAAAATATTTTATTAATTTTATTATCTTTTCCTTAGTAGTAAATTACTACATAAAAATTATGGTAATGATTTTCTTTTTTTGAAAAGTGGGTATTTTCTTTTAAGAGAAAAAGTGGGTATGTTAAGTTTTTTAGCTGATTCAAATAGCCTCTCTCTAGGCATAAAAAAATAGCCTCTAAATTTTTATTGGAGAGATATTGTTTCATTGTACATTGGCCAAAATAAATAAAAATTTAAGGCAACTTTTTTTAAATAAAATTTAATAAATTTTTTTAGACACATCTTTTTTAAATAAAATTTTAAACCTCAATTAATATAAAATGAAAAAAACTCAATTAATTAAAATCTAATGAATATATAAAATATGATAAAATTTATAATGTACAAAATACATAAATCTAGATAAAATATGTAATTGCAGTAATGTGATAAGGCTATAATTTATATTGCAGGGTTTTTAAAAAAAATGATGCAATTGTTCTTTTGTTAAAATAATAAGATTATAATAAGAATTTAAAAGTGTATGATGGCTTATTTAATAAGTTATTTTTAATAAATAACCCACTACATATTTTTAAAACTCCTTTCAATAATGGAGAAACTTATAAAATAAATATTTAAAAAAAACTTATGAAACATCAATTTCATCAAAATTTATGAAATAGCATTTCAATCGCAATCCAAAAAATGGGGCTTAACTAGTTTTTAAGTAAAGAAGCCGAAAGGGCTCGCTTAGGGAGAAGGACCATGTATATGATTCATAAGTCTTGACCAGCGGCAGAGCTCCCTAGTCTTAATAAAATTACATAAATATACATGTATACTTACAATGTTAGCTTTGAGAATATAGTTTTTTATGATTTGGCCCTACAAGTTCTTTGGGTAATATCGAGCAGGTCTCCTCGAGGCCAATCCAGCTCGAGTAAAAGACCTTGAGGTCAGCCCATCTCGAGCAGAATACTTGACCGCTAGCACGAAGACGGCCTTACTAAGTGTCAAAGCTGGTCAAGGTCGAGGACCTCAAGACTAGTCGAGCCCCGAGCTCCTTCGTCTGCTCGAGATTTTCAAACCCCCAAGTATGACCCATCCCGATCAGCGATGGCACGAAGTGGATGCAATATTCAAGTACAGCCGGTTCGAGACAGTCTGACCCGTCTCTCCAGCAACTCAACGCGACGATCGATGCCTGACTAATACCCCACGCGGTATGGTGTCGTGACTGTTACCGATGGTTGGCACACGCCCCCACAGTGTCATAATTTCATGCGCGCATGCCCGATACCATAATCAGGCCATGGGAACCCATGCCCTCCTGGCATCCCGCATTCCCAAGATATGGCACAGTAATCTCGGCTGTCAGAGGAGCCCAGACACCATTAACGCGGGAGTGGATGACCTCGGAGAAAGAGGGCGGGAAAATTGAAGGGTAAAAGGGAACCGATGTGTAAGCTGGGGGGGTTCCGGAATTTTTCAGATTCTTCTTCTTTCAGACAGTTTTGTCATTTTTGAGCTACGGTCACTTTGATCAGAAAATCATCTTTATTTCTCTAGTCTCTCTAAGGAAGAGGGATACAAAAAAAGAATAACCCGATCACTGACTTGAGCATTGGAGGGCTTTCACCGAAAAAATACCCGGCGACCCCTAACCTTGTTTTTTGTGAGTACAGGCCCGAGCAAATCGTTGTTCCGGTGAATAGAGGAGAATTGAGGTTGGCAACCGTTCCTGCTCGAGCATCCCGCAAGCAGGAGTTTTGATACCATTCGAGAGCACGCAGAGAACCGCATCAACATCTTGGCGCCATCTGTGGGTATCAGTTCAAAAAGCCTGACTTCCCAACACATTCAGGAAACATAGCACAACAATGAGAGGAAACAGCAGGAGGGGGATAAGTCCAGAGGAGTTGGTGACTTTGAGGGAGGTGGCCAATGAGGCCCAAAATAGAGAGATCCAGAAGAGGATGGATCGGATGGAGAAACAAATGGAAACACTAACGTCCATCCTGCAGGAACTCAGGGAAGGACAGAGGAAAGCAAGCCATGACATCCCTGAGTCCAGCCGCGGGAACGTCCCCGCTCGAGAACATGTGGGAAATGAAGCCCTAAGACCGAAGACGCTAAATGTTGCCGGGAGGGAAAAGATGAACCTAGAGGAAAGGGGATCCCGTCAGCACTTGCAAGACATAGCACCCACCTCCCGCGCGGAAGAATTGGAAGGGGAAGTGGGAGGTTGGCACAGGTTGTGGAAGACCTCCGGGGAAACGGGAAAGGTCCGAGTTGGAGGATAATGCTGGACAACGAGTCCTTGCTTTCAGCGGAGATCATGAGCGTAACAATCCCCTTAGATTTCCGTTTCCCAGATTTAAGGTTTTCAGGGAAGAGTGACCCGCTGGTGCACATAGAACGGTTCAACGACATGACCGGAGTACAGGGCCTAACGGCAGCCCAGCGGTACAGGGCCTTTCCACTCACGCTGGAGGGAAGGGCGAGAGAATGGTACCGCAGGCTACCGCGGGGAAGCATTCTGAGCTTCGAACAAATGTGTAGAGAATTTGCGGAGCAATTTTGGGGCGCAGTAACCCCCGAAGATGACATGATGGAGCTGTCGGAGATAAAACAGAGGGAGGAAGAACCCCTCCTAGAATTTGTCAAGAGGTACCACTGGTCGGTTCTAGATCTTGGGGCATTCAACCATCCTCAGGCGTTGAGGGGACTAAAGGACGGAATTAGGATGGGGAGGCCGTGGTACAATTTACGGATCCCCTCGATCCGTTCGTATTCAGATGCGTACGAATAGGTGAAGATGGACATGGTTATCGAAGAGGAAAAGGCTGCAAAATTAAGAAGTGAGCAGGGCAGTGGAACGAAGAGGAAAGAAGAAGGAGGTCCTACCCGAGGAATGTTGACTTTTAAGGTGATAAGGGATTGGGTTGCTCCCTTTAATCCCTATCAGAGAGCTCCCCAAGTGCAAATAGCTCCCGCTCCACCTCGCCGGTCCCCCGGCCGCGACCGTAGGGAATATTGATAGCAGGATAGCCACATGTCCCGTAATCAACCACCCAACCGGCCTTTGCCGAACTACAGCATATCCGACCGTCAATTACTCCCTCCCGTGGGAAACTTCCCTTGGGATTGAACGATACAGGTGGTAGAGTAGAGCCCCGCCTATAAACAATACACAACACTGAAGGTATCACTTGAAGAAATATTCCAAGTGGCGAAGGAGTGAGAATTGCTGAGCCCTCCAACACCGATGGCTAAACCAGCTGGCAGAAGAGATAGGGGACAGTTTTGCCGCTTCCACGGTGACCACAGCCACTCAACGTCACAGTGCCAGGATTTGAAGAACCAGGTAGAGGACCTGGTTAGAAACTGATATTTAGATAAGTTTATTGAGGGGGGCCATCCGGTGGTCGAGCAGCAGCCAGAGGAGGATGACCGAGCCTATGGCATGGACCTGGAACCACTGGCTACAAGAGTGATCTCAGGAGGACCCACGATGGCAGGGAGTTCAAACAGGGCCTGAAAAAACTATTACAGGTATGCCACTGTTGGCCGAGAGGTCCTGTTCGCCACACTTGCTGCAAAAAAGGCTAAGGTACAGCAGGTGCCCATCATGTGGATAGAGGAGGATGAAGACGGGGTATTGTACCCCCATGAAGATGCCTTGGTCGTGAAGGTAAAAGTCACTAATAAGGAGGTCGATTGAATGTTGGTGGATTGAGGGAGCTCGGTGGACATTCTCTTCAAGTCCACGCTCGACGACTTGGGAATGACGGATGTGAGCCTCGAGCAGACAAACACTTCCCTGAAAGGGTTCGGGGGAGGAAAGCTGACCCCTCTGGGAATCATCAAGTTGGTTGTGGCTATGGGCTTGAGGCCTTTTGAAAAGAACATGATGCTAGACTTTGTGGTGGTGGATGAAGTCAGCCCCTACCAAGCAATATTGGGGAGACCCTTCATGAGGATATGCTAATCGGTATTATCCACCCACTACTTAGTCTTGAAGTACTGAGTAAATGGAGCCGTAGGAGTCGTCAAAGGCAGCCAGAGGGCAGCTAAAGAGACTATGCAGGTAACATCATTAGACTCGAGGGGGGAGTCAAAGAATGGAAGACAGGAGCCCGTTGAGGAGTTGGAGGAAATTAGAGTAAGACCAGACCACCTCGCGAAGAGGGTCCGGATCGGCAGTTGAAGAAAAATCTGGTCGAGTGTTTGCGAGCACACTCGAATGTATTCGCTTGGACACACGAGGATATTCGCGGGATTGACCCAGAGGTGGCATGTCACGGACTGGCAATACGGAAGGACGCCAAGCCAGTAAGGCAGAAGAGGAGATGCATCAACCAAGAAAGGTACGAGGCTATGAACTGTGAGGTGGAGAAGTTGCTGAAGGCGGGATTCATAAAGGAAGTTTCCTACACTGAATGGATCTCAAACATGGTGCTGGTAAAGAAGGCAAGTGGAAAATGGAGAATGTGCGTGGACTTCACGGATGTGAATAAAGCTTGCCCGAAAGATAGCTTCCCGTTGCCGAAGATAGACTAGCTGGTGGACTCCACGGCGGGACACGGACCAACCAAGGCCTGTTTTGCTACAAGGTCATGCCTTTCGGCCTGAAGAATGCGGGGGCAACCTACTGGAGGCTGGTGAACAAGGTCTTCAAACTATTGATCGGCTGAACAATGGAGGTTTATATGGACGATATGATCACTAAGTCAAAGGATGCGGAGGAACATGTAAAGCATTTGGAAGAAGCCTTCGCGCTCCTAAGAAAATACCGGATGAAGCTTAATCCAGAGAAATGTGCCTTTGGAGTTAGTTCGGGAAAATTATTGGGCTTCATGGTTAGTCATAGAGGAATCGAAGCCAATCCAGAAAAGATAAAAGCAGTGGTAGAGATGAAGTCCCCGCATACTCTCAAGGAGATACAAAGCCTGACAGGGAAACTGGCATCCCTCAACAGGTTTATCTCCCGAGCTATAGATAAGTGTTGTATCTTCTTCCAGGAAATGAAAAAAGGGAGAAAGACAAAATGGACGCCGAAATACGAGGCGGCGTTCCAACAATTGAAGGAATATCTGCTAAAAGCCCCGTTGCTGTCAACACCTCGAGCAGGGGAGGTTCTATATTTATATTTAGCTGTGTCGCAATGGGCAACTAGCTCGCTTCTGGTAAGAGAAGAGTCAGGGGTGCAGTACCCCGTCTATGACACGAGCATAGCCTTGTTGGGGGCTAAAACTCGGTATCCACCAATGGAGAAATGGGCACTGGCCCTAGTGATGGCGCCCGAAAACTGAGACCTTACTTCCAAGCACATTCGGTAACAATTTTTACGAACCAACCGTTCAGGCAGACTCTGCACAAGCCAGAGACCTCCGGTAGGTTGGTAAAATGGTCGATAGAGCTCAGTGAATTCGACATCAGCTACTAACCCCGAGCAGTAATAAAAGCTCAGTCCTTAGATGACTTCGTGGTCGAATGCACAGAAAGAGATGAAGAGATGGTTAGCGAGCACCCACCCGACCCCTCTGTCCCAAACAACACATGGACAATCACGGTGGATGGGTCGTGTGGAGATCAGGGAACAGGAGCAGAATTTGTGCTTCTTAGTCCTGAAAGGGTAGAGGTAGAGTACACCGTAAAGCTGGATTTGAAGTCACCAGCAACCAGGCCAAGGACGAGGTTGTAATTGCAGGATTGAAGCTCGTCCTAGTAGTGAAAGTAGAAGAGGTAAAGCTTCGAACAGACTCACAGCTGATAGCAAATCACCTCAACGAAAGCTTCCAAGCAAAAGGCGAGAAAATGAAGGCTTACCTTTGGAAGGTGAAGCGGCTAATAAAGAATTTTCGAGCAGTCGAGGTGGAGCAAATCATGAGAGGGATGAATTTTTTAGTTGACATGATAGCGCAAATGGCAGCTACATCTGACCCCAAAATACCGAAGTCTATCCCGCTAGAAATCAAGACCTGCTCGAGCATCGAGCAGGAAGATGAGGTGATGAGTTTATCATCAAGCAGCACTTGGATCGAACCAATTGTTTCTTACCTCAAGGAAGGAGTGTTGCCCGCTAATAAGAAGCAGGCAAGGAAGCTGAAGTGTAAAGCGGCCAGGTATACATTGGTTGATGGGGTATTGTACAGGCGAGGATATACTCTCCCACTGTTGCGGTGTTTAGATCAAGAGGAAGCTGATTATGTCCTCCGGGAAATACATGAAGGAATTTGCGAGAACCATTATAGCGCAAGGTCTTTGGCTTTCAAGGCCTTAAGGCAGGGATACTTCTGGCCCCATATGCACCAAGATGCACAAGAGAAGACCAAGAGCTGCAAGAATTGTCAAAGTTTTGCCAACTACATGTCCCAGCCTCCCAAGAACCTCACAGTGATGAATTCTCCATGGCCATTTGCCCTGTGGGGAATCGACGTGATCGGGCTGTTACCAAAGGAGAGAGCATCTGCAACTCACGCTGTGGTGGCAATTGATTATTTTACCAAATGGGTTGAGGTGGGAGCCTTTAGTAGTATCATAGAAAGCAAGACCACTGACTTTATTTGGAAAAATGTGATTTGCAGGTATGGGATTCTCCACGCGTTGGTTACGGACAACGGGAGATAATTTGACAACAACAAGTACAGAGACTTCTACAAAAACATGGGAATAGAGCTAAAGTTTTGCTCTCCATCACACCCACAGGCCAACGGGCAAGTAGAAGCCGCAAATAAGACTATAAAACACCTCATGAAAACCAGACTCGGTGAGCAGAAGGGAGCTTGGGTTGACGAGCTGCCTGGTGTCTTATGGACTTACAGAACCACACACAAAACGGCCACGGGGGAAACCCCATTCTCCTTGGCATTTGGGCATGAAGCAGCTATCCCCGCAGAAATAGAGATGGGAACACACCGAACAGAGCACTTCAACGAAGGGCAAAACGATGAGCAGATGTGTGCAAGCTTGGACTTTCTGGAAGAGAAAACAGAAAGGGCAGCTGCAAAGATAGCAGAGTACCAGCAGAGAGTGACCCGCTATTACAACCTGAATGTGCACATCCGCCAATTTCAGGTAGGAGATTGGGTACTTATAAGAGTCAATCAGAACACGAAGGACCCTAGGCAAGGTGTGTTAGGCCTGAATTGGGAAGGTCCTTATAGGGTCTATCAAATAGCGGGTTCGGGAGCGTACAGATTGACCTACCCCGATGGGCAAGAGGTCAAAAGGCCGTGGAATGCACAACATTTGATGAAGTATTTCCAGTAAGTTCCCTTGTATTGTAAGCCTCCATATCCAGTTTTTCCCAAAATAAAGATGTATAAAATCCTAAACATGAATAAAAGCAAGAAAAATGCTTCAAATATTAATTCAATATAAGCAAGTTGAAGCTAATAAGCTCGCAGAGAGAACGCAAAGGCCAGAAGTCTCTAAGCCTAGCTCAAGGTGAGACGGTGCCAAACGTAAGCCAATTGCAAGCTCGAGCAAGATAAGCTCGCGAAGAAAACGCAAAGGCCAAAAGTCTTTAAGCCTAGCTTAAGGCGAGACAGTGCCAAGTGAGAGCCAATTGCAGGCTCGAGCAAGATAAGCTCGCGAAGAAAATGCAAAGGCCAGAAGTCTCTAAGACAAATTCAAGGTGAGACGGTGCCAAGCATGAGCCAATTGCAGGCTCGAGCAGGATAAGCTCGCGAAGAAAATGCAAAGGCCAGAAGTCTTTAAGCCAAATCTAAGGCGAGACAGTACCAAGCGTGAGCTAATTTCAGGATCAAGTAGAACAAGCTCACGAAGAAAATGCGTAGACCAGATTCACCCGTTCTGCCATAAGTACCTCCGTATTCCATTGAGTAGGATTCGCCAATGGATTTTAGTCAATGAGTCAAAAGCCAAGTATAAACTAAATATCGGCTCGAACAGGTCAATCTCACAAAAGAAACAGAGGTCTATAAGCCTAACTTAAAGCAAGACTCTGTCATGCATAAGCCAGGAGAGGGCATGAGCAGAAGTGACTCGGAGAAGAAAAGCAAGGGCCCAACAGTTGCTAAAATTTATTTAGCAAAGGCCTGGAGTAAATCTCACAGAAAAATGCAAGGCAGAAATATATATACAAACACAAGGACAAATTATCCAATGCATGTTCTTCATTTATTCAACAAAAAGTACAAGTACAAACAAAAAAAAAGAAGAAAAGAGAAGTCTTCAATTGGCTAGAACATCAGGGCTAGCAGTTGGAGCTGGATCCTCAGAGAGTGGAGCACCTTCCGTGGTAGCAGCAGCAGGGGAGACTTCAGCAGGAGGAAGGGCAGGCTCTTTGGTCACTGTAGGGGCCTTAGTTGGGGGGACTCTCGACCCTTGGCTTGGGGCATCATGCTCGAGCATGTACGCTACGACGCCTGCCTCGAGCTTAGATATGTCCACGTCGAGATGCTCCTTGCTCAAGACAGACACGAGGCAGTCATAGTTGAAAGTCACCCTATCATTATACTCGGTCGTAAGCCTGCCTTGCAGAGAGTCCACCTTCCTTTGAAGGCGAGAAGTCTCTACCTCCATGGTCTTCTCAAAGGAGAACCTCTGCACGTCCAAATCCTTTCGAGCATTTAGCAGCTCATCCCGGACAAGAGACAGCTCCTTCTCGAGCTGGAGTGCTTTGGACTCGGACATTGCCGCTTTCTCCACGAGGGTGGAGATCTCTGTGCGAAGCCTCGTTGCCTCCTCATCCGTCTACTCAAGACTCCGTTTCAAGTTCTGATTTTCTGCTCTGATCTTCCTCTCAGAATTCTGAGTCTTGGTCTTGAAAGCAGTAGCAACAGTCGCAGCTCGGGAAGAGAGACGGTGGAATACGCCGACTAAGTCATCAGCGCCAGAAACCTCTATCCCCTCCAAGAACTTCTCCTCGATCTGTTTGACGAAGTCCTTAAGGTAGGGATCGGCGATGTCAGGCCGCTGCTGCTCCTGTACGCGTCCTGATCGAGGTCGAGATGAAGTGGCAGCCCTCAGAGCCCTGCGGGTTGCACCCTCTGTTGCTCGGTCAGTCTCCCGAGTAGGGGGTGCAGTCCTAATCGACGAGGCGGCAGTGTCAGTTCGAGGCCGCTTCACTGGAGCAGAGGAGTTGCCCGGGCGGTCCGAGGTGCTTGCAGGCGTCTTCAACAAAGAAAGCACACCACTCATCTCCTCTTGAGGGACCAGGCCAAACTCAGCAAAATTGTCTAGAGCAGTGTTGACATGCGCTTGAAGCTCTTCCCCAATTCTGTAAGAAGCACTCCAAGATACTGCAACAAAAACCAGAACAGAATAGTGAGAAAAGATGTGAGCAGAAAAACCAAATTAAGAATATGTTGAACAGTAGACGACCTGGAGTGCAAAAATGACGAGAAATCGGAGGGACCCCTTCGAAGGCAGATGCAGCTTGCCCCCAATCTCCCCCAGCAAAGAAAAACTTGCCCTTCCAGTTGCCACCAGAAGTGGGGAGATCAGTAATGGGTTTCTTGCCTTTCAGATTGGAGGTGAGGTAGTACCAGCCAGCGTCCTTCGGGCTGCTTTTTAGTTGGTAGAGATGCTTTATCTCCTCTACCGAGGGCTCGCCAAGATTACACCACCTCCACAACATATAAAGACCGACAAGACCCTCCACCCATTTGGGTTCAACTGCCCGGGGGCCAAGCGGAGTCTGGACAGAATTCGGACAAAGTAAGGCTGAAGAGGCAACCTAACCCCCCACCTAAAGCACTCCATATGGAAAATGACATACCCCCAGGGAGGACGGCTGGGCATCTCACCCTTACTGGGCACCCGCAAGTCCACACTAGCCGGTATGTGGTAAGTGTCCCTAAGCCAGTCCAGGTCTGGGTGTGAAGTTTCACACCTCATGTGATCAATGGGGAACCACCCACTCTCTGACCTTTGGCTAACCCTTTCCCCCTATTGCGGCCGGGTCTGCACCACAACCAAAACCCCCTCAGGACTTGAGTCTCTCACGGGGACCATCTTAATAGGTTCAGAGTCATTCGAAGAGGATGATTCTTCGGATAACATTCTACGGGGTTGCTGAGTGTCTAACATGTTCCCTATGGACACAATCTACCAGATGGAATCGAAAACCCGAAATAAACAAAGAACAGAATAGAAACGAGGAGAGAGAAGAAGTTTATACCTGAGAAAGAGTTGACGACAGGAAGTGGCAACGACGGTGAGGAAGAAGATGAGAAGCACTTGCAAGTGATTAAATTTTGATTTGAGCAAAGATAGACAATAGGAAGCACAATAAAGAAATCGAGGGTTTTTAAAGGGGAAAGTGCATCTCTTCAGCAGACGGTACGCATCTCAAGAGATGCGACTGTTCAAGTAACGTCTCTTCAAAATTCAAACTCACGGCCAAGATCCATCCACGTGTCTCGCATTAAATATAACGTGATGAAAGCAGAAGACAGCTCTTGATTGAAAAAATTAACTTTAAGTAACGGCAGCTTGTGGTGAGTTTAGTTGTGATTCACAGCGCTTTATAGCTTGCGTTTTGTGGCGATTGGTAACTAGTTTTGAATGTATGGCTAAAGTGGAGTATGTTAGTTGTGTCGGTCAACGATAAAAGTGGTTGGTTTCACAATGGCAATAATTGTTTGTGGTGTTTGGTTGGATTTGGTCTGTGGAGGCCAATGAGTTTGGTGGTAGTGTTGGTCGGCTAAACGATGATAATGTTGTACGGAAGCGCAGGTTGAGCAGATTATCAATTGATGGTAACTGTGACTTCTAGAGAAACTTAAATGTGGTGTAAACAATTTCAAAGAAAATTGACACAATAATTTACGTGGTTCGGTGTAATGGCTACATCCATGGACAAAGACTGGAAGATAATTTTACTAACAAGTGAGAACTTACAAATTGGGAAAATCTCACAAAAACCCAATACCTAATACACCCAAATGAATTCTCCTAGCACTCAAGTGGAAGCTCTCTCAACTCTCTCAATTGCTTCACTTGCAATTGCTCTCAGTTGTGGGATGCCTTAACAAATGAAGAACAATAGCTATTTATAGGAATGCATGGTAGCACTATTTCACCAAACCTTTAAAATTGTGAAAGTTTATTTGGTGATTACCTAATTTTTAGCCAAACTTTGAACAATTTTGACCAAACTTTGAACATGTGCTTTCATTTGATTTTTTCAACAATTCTCCACCTCGGTAAAGATTTATCCAAATTTGAGCCGACTACCAACAAACAATCATTCCCAAAGTAGCTGCATCTCTGTGATTGCCTACGTACCCAAAATTTGGGATCAAGCCAACCGTAGTTCAAAATATTACTGAACTCCCTTATATCTTAAATGACCCTCCAATCTCTACCTTTCTCACTGTTTTAAACTTTCAGGATATTGACCAAGTTTAAACAATGCTCAAACTTGATCGTTGTCACCACCTTGGTCAATATATCTGCAGGATTCTCTGCAGTCTTCCCGCACAAAGTGAAATCGTACATCGATATGCTTTGTACGTACTTGATAAACTTGATTCTTTGCTTGAATAGCACTTTGACTGTCACAATACAAGTTAACATATTCCTGGATCAGTCCCAAGTTTCCAAGCAAGCGTTGTAACCAAACAGCCTCTTTAATAGCCTCTGTAATTGCCATATACTCGGCCTCTGTGGTTGACAGTGCAACTGTGGACTGTAGTGTAGACTTCCAACTAATTGGCCCTCTAGCAAGAGTAAATACATATCCGGTAGTTGACCGTCGTTTGTCTATATCACCGGCATAATCAGAATTAACGTACCCAATCACACCTTGACCAAATGTGTCATTTCATTTAAACAGTAAATCAACATCAACGTTTTTCTGAATGTACCGTAGAATCCATTTCACAGCTTGCCAATGTCCTTTACCAGGATTATGCATATATCTGCTCACCATACTAACTGCTTGTGAAATGTCAGGCCTTGTACACACCATTGCATACATCAAGCTACCAACTGTATTTGAATACGGAACTTGCAATATGTATTCTTGTTCCTCATCCGTTGAAGGAGATAGTTATGCAGAAAGCTTGAAATAAGAAGCCAATGGGGTACTTACAGGTTTTGTCTGATCATTCATGCCAAACTATTTAATACCTTCTTCAAATATTGCTTCTAAGACAAGCTGACTTTGCCATGAGCTCTATCTCTCCATATCTTCATGCCAATAATCTTCTTAGCTTCACCTAGATCTTTCATCTCAAATTCTTGATTGAGTTGAGTTTTCAACTTCTCAATCTCATCTTTGTTCTTAAATGCTATTAGCATATCATCAACATACAAGAGTAAATATATGAAAGATCCTTCTTGTAGCTTGCGAAAATACACACAATGACCAAATTTATTTCTTGTGTACCTTTGCCCTTTCATAAACCGATCAAATCACTTGTACCACTGCCTCGGAGATTGTTTCAATCCATAAAGCGACTTTGTCAGTTTGCAAACCCAATTTTCTTTTCCAGCAACTCTAAATCCATCTGGTTGAGTCATGTAGATTTCCTCTTCCAAATCACCGTGTAAGAACGCAGTTTTCACATCAAGTTGAACTAGCTCAAGATCATATTGTGCAACATTGGCTAGCAAAATTCGAATAGACGAATGTTTCACAACTAGAGAAAATACCTCATTGTAGTCTATTCCTTCTTTCTTAGTGTAACCCTTCGCTACCAATCTAGCCTTGTATCGAATTTTATCCTTACGAGGAAATCCGTCCTTTTTTGCATATACCCATTTGCACCCAATTGCCTTTTTGTCTTTGGGCAATGTAACTAACTCCCAAGTTTTATTTTTTTGAAGAGACTGCATTTCTTCATCCATTTCTTACTTCCACTGTATATTTTCAGGGCTACTTACTGCTTCTCTGTAAGTGGAAGGAACATCACCATCTACAATTGGAAGTGCATAGGCCACCATATCAATAAAGCAAACAGGTCTACGAATCTCTCTTCGTGGCCTTCTATATGCAATTGAATCTTGTTACTCTAAAGGTTCCTGAATCAGAACCTCTTCTTCATCTTCGGTCAATTGAGAATCATCTACCTCTTCAACACTAACTGGATCATCTTTAACCTTTTCAAGCTCCACCTACTGCGGAGTACTACTGGTGTTGTCATCCTTTTGTGAATCCTTTTGTTTTAACATGACTAATTCTTCAAAAGTCACATCTCTGCTGAAAATGATCTTCTTATCTGGACACCATAAACGGTATCCTTTTACTCACCAATTATACCCATGAACAATGTTTTCTTCGCTCTTGGGTCTAACTTATATTCCTTTACATGATAATAAGTAGTGGAACCAATGACATGCAAAGTATAATAATTAGTAGCAGGTTTACCAGTCCATATTTCCATGGGTGTTTTGCCCTCAATTGCAGTTGATGGCAAACGATTAATCAGATGACACGCATATACAACAGCCTCAGCCAAAAATTCCTTGCCCAATCCAGCATTAGGCAACATACACTGAACTTTCTCCAGTATAGTTTGATTCATGCGTTCTGCCACCCCATTCTGTTGTAGTGTACCTCAAACAGTGAAGTGTCGTACAATGCCCTTATCTCGGCATACTTGTAAAAATAGATCATTCTTATACTCACCACTATTATCTGAGCGAAGTCTTTTAACCTTTCGACCAGTCTGAGTCTCGACCATCTTCTTCCATTTCAGAAATATACTCAAAACTTTATTTTTGTTCTTCATCAAATGCACCCATACTTTTCTTGAATAATCATCAACAAAAGTAACAAAATAGTGTATACCTCCCAAAGAAGCTACTTTAGTAGGTCCCCACACTTCACTGTGAACATAATCCAGAATCCCTTTTGTATCGTGAATTGCTGAACTAAACTTTACTCTTGTTTGCTTGCCCAGAATACAATGTTCACAAAATTCCAATTTGCAAGAATTTGCACCTTTCAATAAGCCTTGCTTAACCAAAGTCTGTAAAGCTTTTTCATCGGCATGTCCCAAAAGCATATGCCACAACTTGGTTGGCTCTGAATCTGCATCCTTTCTTGAAACTGTTGATGCTGATCCAATAACTGTACTCCCTTGGAAATAATACAAGTTGTGCCTTTCATCATCGTCAGTGCACCAGCTACTACCTTCAAGAATCCATCTCTTATAGTGATTGTAAGCCCTTTGTATTCTAGGACTCCTAATGAGATGAGATTTTTCTTTAAGCTTGGTACATAGCGAACTTCTGTCAAGACTTGGATTGAGCCATCATGATTCTTCAATTGGATTGAACTTATTCCCATGGTTTTACAAGCATTGTCATTGCCATAAAAATAACTCCACCATCTAGCTCCTTAAAGCTAGAAAACCTGCCCTTATTAGGACACATATGATAAGTACAACCCGAATCCAAAATCCGCTCATCTGATTGACATGTCAACGTCATGCCAACCAGACTAAATTCTGACTCCTCATCATGCTCGGCTATACATGCATTAGAAATAGCCTTGCCCTTTTGTAACTTAGGACAATTCTTTTTCCAATGACCTTTCTCGCGAAAAAAAACACTTTCATCTTTGGCAGGCCTACCTTTAGACTTCCCCCTTTTTCCAGGTTTGCGGCTTTGTGAACAATCTCTTGCTGTCAATACTTCTACTACTGTATTTTTGTGATCCTTGTTATCTTTCTTTCTGGTCTCAGCATTATACAGTGCACTACATACAGCATCAAATGTGACACTGTCCTTCCCATAAAGCAAAGTGGTGGTGAGATGATCATATTCATCAGGAAGCGAATTCAACAGCAACAATGTCTTATCTTTATCTTCAAATTTCTCATCCAAATTTAGCAAATTCGCTAATATTTTATTGAATGAGTTCACATAGTCATTCATCGACATACCAGGTACATACGTGAATCAATAGAGTTTTTTTTTCATATAAAGCTTGTTTTCAAGGCTTTTCTTCATATATTTTTCTTCCAGTGTCTTGCATAATTTCTTTACTGATGTCTCCCTCATGAAAGAGTACTTCTGATCTTTAGCCAGACATAGGCGAATAGTACCACATGCCTATCTATTGATTTTTGTCCACTCTTTGTCATCCATCTTTTCTGGCTTTTCTTCTAGAGCGAGATCCAATTCTTGCTGACATAAGACATCCAACACCTCACATTGCCACATACCAAAATTATTAGTACTATCAAATTTCTCTACTTTAAACTTTGCATTAGTCACAGTAGTCCTTGCTGATGAGGACGACGACGCTTCTGCCATCCTTCTCAACTTTAAATAATCAGTGCCTTCAACAACTATTCACACTTGAAAAACAGTCTCTATAATATTTATTTCGCGTGAATAAATGCACCAGGAAAGTTCCTAGGAGAATCAAGGGGTCATAATGGTCCCACTTAAAATCCAAACTCCTTAGACTCTTATCGTCTTGTTGACAGAACTTTCCTAGACATGCAAAAATACACACTACTTACAATAGACTGTTCTCTAAGTACAAATGGTCGTATCTAGTACCGTATCTATGAATAGTACTATATACGTGAAAAGTATCGTATACCCCAAGTACGAACCTTGGGCTCTGATACTAATTGTTGTGCGGAAGCACAGGTTGAGCAAATTACCAATTGATGGTAACTGTGACTTCTAGAGAAACTTAAATGTGGTGTAAACAATTTCAAAGAAAATTGACACAATAATTTACGTGGTTTGGCTTAAAGCCTACATCTACGGGCAAAGACTGGAAGATAATTTTACTAACAAGTGAGAACTTACAAATTGGAAAAATCTCACAAAAACCCAATACCTAATACACCCAAATGAATTCTCCTAGCACTCAAGTGGAAGCTCTCTCAACTCTCTCAATTGCTTCACTTGCAATTGCTCTCAGTTGTGGGATGCCATAACAAATGAAGAACAATAGCTATTTATAGGAATGAATTGTAGCACTATTTCACCAAACCTTCAAAATTGTCAAAGTCTGTTTGGTGATTACCAAATTTTTAGCCAAACTTTGAACAATTTTGGCCAAACTTTGAACATGTGCTTTCATTTGATTTTTTCAACAGATAATGGGTAACTATAGATGGTGGAGCTATAGGTTTTGGGTGTTTTGTGGTGGTTCCAATTTGGGATGGGGTTGGCAAGGGTTTGGTCAGTGGTGGATGATGAGTCTAATGGTTGCAACTGTTAGAGTGATAGTGGCCGAATTTAGAGGCAGTAGTAATGGGATGGCGGCAGCTAAGGTTTCAAATTTTTGGATTTTTATTATTATTATTATTATTATTATTTAATTTGTTTGGATAAATGGTGATGGAGGATTTGAGTAGATAGATATAGTGGCCAAGAATGCTGTCTAATTAAATATATCTGCTCTTATACTAATTGATGGAGCCAAATAGCTAAAGCAAAATTGATAGGGTAGGAAAACACTATATATCTTTCTAGTATTGAACCAAACTAATGCAATTATGTTACTCTAATCAAAGCATGATTAGATCTCATTATAATCCAAATGACTCAAAGAGATTTTAATAACGCGTTAAGCGAGATTAGATGACGCTCCAATCCAAACAACTCTATAAGAGATTTTTAAAGATAATTCCTAAGGGAATTTTAAAAGAGAGATTTTTATTGAATAATTGAAGTTAAAGTCATGAAAACAATATAAGAATTCTTTATTTATAGTAAAGTAAATCTACTTTCCTATATTAATATTTAAAAAGAGAAAATAAATCATAATTATAATAAAATAGTAAAACACATATCACAATTTACTCTAATTAAAATAAAAAATTATCAAAGAACTAAAATAATAAAATTTTAAAATCCTACAATAACGTCATACCACAATAAGAGTTACTATTATTTGATTTTGGGCTCCTTCAAAATTTTAATCCCAACGTGCACGAGATCTTGGTCTCATCCAAGACTAAAATTGTAAAGACACTTCTAAAAATGATAGAGCAATGTGTAAAAATAATATCTTTTGAAACTTTGATTATTATTATCTCTCTTTTAGATAAAACCTTGATAAAAAAAATAAATAAAAGTGATAAATCATAACAAACAAGGGGAGGGGCATAACAATTTTACCCTATGACATAACTAACAAAAGGAAAATTATTTGATAAAAAAAGACGCTAGTGAAATCGATAATTAGATAATCTCATCTACTCGTGAAGAAGCAAACAAGATATATCAGCAAGAAGGATGCTCTACCATTGCATAAAAAAGCCTGAGCCTGCGAACTTTTAGCTCGGCGTGCATATGAAAACCTTGGACATAGGTTCAAAAATTTGAAGCTCATTACGAACGGCCCTAAATAAGGGCTTTTATAAAAATCCTGGACTTTAATTTATATATTAAAATATATATACACATATATTTTTTAATATATATAGTACTTTGACTTTAATTTGATTAATTTTTAAGATTAAGTCTAATTAGATTATATTAAATTAGATTAAACTATATATAATATTATCTTTTATTTGGTGTAGTATTGAATAAGATTACATTAAATTTAATTTAATGAATTAAAAATAATTCTTTAAATAGTTCAATTATTTTTAAATTATATTACTAATTGTTGAATTTAATAAATAATATAAAAAATATTGTGATGAATCAATTGATAATTTTTTATGTTTAGTATTATTTAATAGTTTATGTAAATTATTGAATAAAATTTTATTATTAGATTAGTTAGTTTTCGATCTTACTATTTGTGGGTTATTATGTTGTGTTGTTGATATTTTATGTATTGGATAATCATGTATAATTAATTTTTTTTTTTTAGTTTAGAGCTATATTAAAAAATTATTTTTTAAAAATTGATAAAAGTCCAAGCCTAGCCTAAGCCCAGCCTGAGCCTACTTAGGTCCAACCTGGCCTAAGCCCACTCAATATGGACAGGTTTTCTCCACCCTACTTAATTTGGCTAAAATTATCCACCACCATGTTTCATTCATAAAAAATATACCGAAAAATAAGGTTTTTTTTTCTTCTTTTAAAAGGGAGGGGTGGGCAAGCCCAAAGAGTTTTTACCCCCTCCCCACCCCCAAGACTCGAACCCGGGTCGCTACGAATCTAGAACCGACTATGGCAGCCAACCTGACATACCGAAAAATAAGGTTCATTAAAGCCATCTCAGTATGATAAGAGATCCAAATTCAGCGAAGCTACCAAGGTTGTAGACACAAGTCACTACTAATGCAGATTTAGATCCAATACTTAACTGACCTATGCTTAATTCTTTATAATCTTTTGCCATATGTTCATGTAGCAATATAAGGTAAAGATTTAATTAGTTTTACATTCTTATCCAATGATTACCAATTGCATATTTCTAAAAGTTTAGCCCAGCACTGAATCTAAATCCTACATTACTAAGCATTACTAAACTAAAGTTACTCTCAACCTAAAGGAAAAACCAACCCTTGAGCGATTACCTAAAGGATTGGCAAAGTTACCATAAAAGCTACCCAAACTATCACGAAACACTACAAGTAGGTCACAAAAAGACAAAGCTAGTGATGAAACGAAACATTTAAAAGGTTATTGATAGAAAAAACTAGGTCTCTAAATAATGATAATTTTGTTGAATAAGTCTAAATGTATAAAACTATGGTTTTGAGCCCCTTTTATAAAAAGCCTAAATATAATTTACCAAAATAAAAAATAAAAAATATGATATGATATGAAATTCTCCTAACCAAAATAAGAAAAGGAAAACAAACGGTACTCATATTTGAAGTCTAAAACAAAAAAAAAAGGTAAAAATCCTAAAAGAAAAAGAAAAATAAGAGAATATCTCAAAACTAAAAAGTATTCAAGAAAGAAGTGGAATTTTTGCCTCAAATATGGGGAAAAACTATGCAACATATTTTATGTTATATTCATCTTATCGCAAGCTTCAAAATGATATATTATACACAAAAAACAGACACTTGTAGCCCAAGTTAACTAGATATCTGCTCGTCCCATGTAACCATCTTATATGAGTTTCCTCCACTTAAAGGAAACTCATCATCAAGTTTAGATATAATCTAGATGATGAAACTTGTAGTGTAAGAGCATATTATCTTATAATTCGAATTTGTTATCTTTCTCGAAACTTTAAAAAAACAATACTTCATCAATTGCCTTCGCTTATACATTCTTCGAGGCGATGATGAATTCTAAGAACAAATAACTCTTGTCTTTTTGTAATTGTCGCCCAATGCACATTGCAACAAATTTCACTTTTTCAATCAAACTTGTTCAAGCACAACCTTCTTGTCTTCATTGTGAATATGTAAAATCATTTCGATTATTTTTGCTTCTTCAACTTGATTTTGCTACACAATCTCAATCGTACTATTAGGCTCAATACTGAAATCAACAGTAGGTTGTATTTCTTCTTTAAAAATCTCAGATAGATTAAAAATCTTATAAAAATATCTCATCATCTTCTACTTTCAGTGGTGTGAAATCATCACAATGAATAAAATAGTCTTCCGTCAATTGTCTCATCTCAAACTATTCTTTGATTGCTTCTTGTCCTTATTGAATACTTGATTCTTGTAATTGTTACCACCAATCTAAAACATCACCTAGTAGCTTAAATGATGCATAAAAAAAAACCAACTTTCAATATGACAGTTTGAAGAAAATCATCTATCATGGTATCCAGCAGTTTAAAGAAAATCATCTATCATAATATCTAGTAAAAAATATCAACAAGATTACCATCGAAATCTAAGATATTTTTTAACTCAATGAAACAATATAAACCCCGATACTTTATATGTATCATTTTTTTCTCTAATTAAAAATATAACCGATCGCAAAACTGTGATTCAAGTTCTCTCAGGTTTAGTGTGGCAAGTAGTTGGTAGCCGTGGTTGGGTCCAGATGGAATCAAATTTGGAAGACATTGTAATTAAACTAGAAAAAGTAAAAAAATGAGAATACGGTGCCATAATTTTGTCCTTTTTTCTATCCATACAAAACATATCTTTGATTAAATTCTACGACCAAGAAATATTTGAACTCGAACTTAAGAAAATTTAATATTAAGATGTTCAATTATAATAAATTATATTATTTCATTCAGTATTTTCTATCATAAATAAATTAAACGTGCGTGGAATATTTTGGCCAGGGCCAGACCTACGTACGTGCCCGGGCGACCTTGACCACCAGTCAAAAAAATATCGTACAAAACTAAGAGACTTAACTAGAATTTTACTCTTCTCCAAAAATGAAAAAAATAACAAAATAAAACTACAACATTACCCATTAATTTGTATGTTTTACATTGGGCCCTCATTGTGACATATTTTCGTCATTAAGGCCCCACTGTTAACCTCCTTAGTTTCACATATTCACCATTATGGCCCCATTGGACGGAAATCCTCATTCCGGCATTAGGTTTAGCCGAACAAAATTCAAACCACTCCCCTAAATACAAAATGAATAATCGAAAGTGGAATAAATGAATACCCTTTCGGGATATTTACCCAAACAGATTTTTGGTTGGGTTTAGAAAATGCGGTAGTGGCCGCATTAATTTTCTTTTTCTTTAAACTTTATAATAATAAATAAATAAATATAAATTTTTAATTTAATATAATATTATTTTTTATTTTTACATTATAATTCTTCATTTAAATTAATAAATTTATTATTTATTATTCAATAATATTATATTATATTTTAATTTTTATTATATTAAAAATATAAATAAATAATATATTATTTATATTATAATAAACTTTATATAAACTTGATTAATATTCAATAAGTTAATACAACTAGTAATAAATACTTCAATAATACATAAAAATAAAATATCACATAATATTAGATTATTTAATTATATTATGGTAATTAATATATAAAAATTGATTATTATTCAACAATTTAATATAACTAATCATGAGTACTTAAATAATATATAGAAGTATTATCTAATATTACATAATTTAATCATATTACAACAATTAATATTTAAAAATTAATTATTTTTAAATAATTTATCATAAGTAATAATAAATATTTAAATATGAATAAATTTGAATAAGATTAATTTAAAATTAATAATAATATAAATAATGATATAATATATTATTACATATACTACAGAACTATTACTTGGATTATCTAGCACAATTTACTTTGTTAATGAATATTTTACAACAATTGTATTAATTTATTTTTTTGAGATTATCTTGTGGTATGTATAAGATTTTATTATATCATTCTAAAATGACTTTTGAACTAATCTTTTAGGTTTTAACTATTTATTTATGTTATTATGTCATTTAGAGATTATTTGATTAAATTATTCGCTTCGATCTTCATTTCACATGTTATATATTTGGAAAATTCTGAAAAATTAATGTTATGCTTCTGAAAATTTAAGGCTATAAGCTTCAGTTTTTACAAATAATTATCATATTTTTTAACATTTACACTAAAAAATGTTAAATTTTTAAAATTTAAGACTTTTGTACTTAATATTTTTGTAAGTACTAATAAATATTTATTTTCTAAATATATAATTTAGATTAATCACACAAAAATTAATATAATGTAACACCATATATTATACAGCATTATTATAATAGAGTACTAATACAATACAAAATAATATAATATACATACATTAAAATAATGCAATACATTATAGTACAATATAGCATGACAAACGAATTAAAGCTCTCGCTACCTAACACTAATTTGATGCTCCATAAACGATTTAGGATTTATAAAAATAACTTAATGTTGAATGTATTGATTAAAAATGAATTCAAAGGGTAAAAGTTCTCTTATATTCAATTATATATATTGTTTATAATTATATATATATATAGATATACTGAAATTTCAATAGCAGCGAAGTGTATATAAGCTTGGTATAAAATAAAAATTGAATGGGATTTATATTTAATAGGATTATTTAAGCTCATGAACATGTGCTCAACTCTTCATAATCTTATGTTATACTTGTATATATAGTAATATATGAATAAAATGTAATAATTAATTTTATATTCTTATTTAATAATTAATAATTGTATATTTCTAAAATATTAATAAAAAATCACAAAACACTAAATCTAAATCCCCTGTAATGGTAAAGTGGAAAATATTCTTATCACTTTTTTCACATTCAAATCTTCATTTTTATTGCTATTAATACATAAGAAATTTCCATTTCAAAACAACAACAATAGCAACACAAGAACAAGATAATTACACATCAATTTTTTTTTTTCTCACTCATACAAAATTTCTCAATCAAATTCAATTTCAATGCCACTACCTTCCGCAATCCCCACTTCATCTTCAATCACTCTGTTCCCACTTCCTTCTTCTTCATCAATCAAGCTCAAACCCGCCTCTAACACTCAAATTATCCCAAGTCGTTTTCCCAGAACACCCCACTTTTATCGAAAATGATTGCAAAAACAGAGGCTTAGGGAGTCAGAGATTAATTGATGAATTAAAGAAGAAGACATATCAAAATTCTCATTAGTGAAGACTGAGAAAATCGCAGTTACGTTTATATTTGGCAAAGTTCTTGGATTACAGTGGGTTGAAAAGTAAGAGTGAAGAAGATAACATTTAATCTCAGCCGTATAAATTTCAGTGGTGCCACGTGTCTTTTGATATGTGAAAGTCTAGGAGAGGTAACGAAAGGATTGGATCCTATTTTGTTATGTTCGTTTTGGGGTTCAAGTGGCTTCACTTGTTTAGGCATTTATCTCTTATTTTCTTAATGAAGGGTTTGGCTATCAGTGATGACAAAAAAGTATAATCCTGATTAGTTCTGCTCGTATTTTTTGGGTTTTGTTCTGAATTTAAAAGTCAAAATTTAGGCTCAAACTTATACATATTAGGCTTGTTCAAATTCGGTTCAAGGTTTGTGCCTTATATGATTCGGTTCGATTAGATATGATCCTAACTCGAAAAAAAATTAGGGAAAACACTCACATAATACACACTGGACTCACACTATCACACAAGCACTTTTCACAATTCACATTCTTTTCTAAATTGTGGACTAAAATTGTATTTATATAATTTACAGTAGAGATGCTAATTAGAGTAATTTTTATGTTTATGTTATTTTAAACAAGTTTTTAATTTTTTAAATATTAATATATTCAGGGATTTAAATTTAAATTGTTTAAATATTAAAAAATTTAAAAAAGATCGTGTCTAGAATAAAGCTCGAGCTGCGACCGTGACCCTATCGAGTGGTCAAGCTTAACCTAAAGCCCTGTCTTGGCCCGGTCGATTATCATTCCTAGTACCGAGCTCTCAAAAAAAGAGCAAATTGGTTGCACCTTTTTTTTTATTTTTTTCTTTTTTATTAAAAAATAGAAATAAAAATAAAATATTAAATAAATTGTAAGAAAAATACTATTTTGTAATATAATTATTAAAAATTATAAATATTTAATAAATAAAAATTAAACAAATAAATAATCTTATCACAATGAGTATATAAATAAAAATTATCAATTTGTAAAACATAATAATTTTTTTTAAAAAAAATACTTTAAATTGGAATGATAAAATCTCTTGCGTTTCAAAATATTTGAGCTTTTGTAATAATGTAGAGTATATATGTGTGTGTGTGTGTGAATATATTGAGCTTATGTTTGCGGTAAATATTTGATGCACGTTATTTTACTAAAAATAAAAATACACTAAAATTGAATTAAATTCAACTTTTTCCCAATAATTATATTTAGGAATATCTAATTAACTACAATAAAATTTCGATAAATGAACTTTGCTTAAATAATAAATTCTTCCGATCTCGACTTAGATCAATGTAGTAAAATAATAATTTCACTAAATGTATAAGATAATAATTTTTTTCTGAATTCTTTAGGGCCCAATGAAAATATAAATTAATAATTGATCACATATAAAAAAAATTAATAATTAACAACATATAAAATTCATATTATTAAGATTTTTTTTTCTTGGTAACTTCTATTTTCTAATTCAATCATTTTCCAAAATATGCATATAAAGTTGCTTGTGTTTTTCTTTGTTCCTAAATTGAACTCAACCTCATCCTTAATTTTTTGTAAAGCATGCACTACATGTGACTTATATTAATTTATTAATATCATTTACAACGTACTTACATTAATTTTTTGGTTTCTATGTATAATGTGCTTACATTAATTTATTAATATCATTTGTAAATATGTGATAGTTAAAATGAATTTACGTTATCGTTTTAGTTTCTATGTATATATACTAGTATTTATTACTCATACATCAATCTTAGTTAAAAGATTAATACATGTACCAAGAAAACTCTTCATAAATTAATAAATTATTCATTTATCAATAAATAAATACGATCTTTAGAATAATATTTTTTCTTGGTCCCAATAATATTATTTTATAAAAGTTTTACTGTAATTTTTATCTAACTCATACACAAATTATAAATGTGTTCATGAAATTACACATAAGTTTAATGGTCTGACTATATTTTACACGATTGATAAAATGATGGCTTTGAAAAGAAATGGTAATTTGAAAAAAAAATCCAATTAATTATAATAAATTTTCATATCTAATACAATTAAAGTACCAAATTAAAACTAGTTCTGTAAATTAAAAAAAATGATGTGTGTTTTATTGACATAAAGATTTGGTTTTTTTAATAAAAATTAACATTAAGAAATTAAATGATGCAGAATTAATATGCACCATTTGAATCCTCTGCTGCATTCTTTTGGCTTCATTCTTCTGGAAAAGTTCAAATTAACAATTTCAAAGACTCCGTCACTTGTTCAATAGCTCTTCTTCTTTCCATCTCTGGCAGTTTGCATAACACTCTGTTGATGCGGTTTTCTGCGTGCCCTCGAGCCGGTTCATAAACTTCTGCTCGCGTGATGCTCGAACAGGATTCCTCACCAACTTCAACCTTTTTTCGTTTACTGGGACAGTGAATTCCTTGGGCCTGTGCTCACAAAAAACAAGGTCAGGGGTCGCCGGGCGTTTTCCCAGCGAAAACCCTCCGACGCCCAAGTCAGTAATCGGGTTATTCTTTTTGTATCCCTCTTTATTAGAGAGACCAGAGAAATAAAGTGATTTTTCTGTCTTTAAGTGGCAAAAATTTCAAGAAATTGTCAAAGATCGAAAGGAGAGGGAAGAAGAAGAAAGACTTCCCGAAAATTTTTTGAACCCACAACCTTCACTTCAATTTTTCTTTTATACTTCCGTTTTCCCGCCCTTTTTTCTTCGGGGGAGCCGTTCCCGCGTCCATGGTGTCTAGGTCCCTCTGATAGCCGGGATTACTGTGGCATTCCCTAGGAATGCGGGGCTGTCTGGTGGGCATGGGTTCCCACGGCTTAATGATAGTGTCGGGCATGCGTGTCTAAAATGATGACACTGTGGTGGAGTGTGCCGGCCATCGGTAACAGTGATGGCACCATATCGCTTGGGATGTCGGCCAGGCATCGATCGTCTCGTTGAGCTATCAGAAGGGAGGACCCCACTGTCTCGAATCGGCTATGCTTGACTCTTGCATTTTCTGCCGTGGCGTGGTCATGCCGGGGGGGCCTGAAGACCTCGAGCAGAAGAAGGAGCTTGGGATTCGACCAGCCTAGGGACACTCGACCTTGACCAACTTTGATGCTAGTGAGGTCATTTGCGTGCCATCGGTCGAGTCTTCTGCTCGAGCTGGGTTGACCTCGAGGGGACTTGCTCGAAATTACCCAAGCACTAGTCCCCCAGTTTCTAGTCCTTGGAGTGAAGCGAGAAATGACTGGAAACTTCTTATTTGAGCCGGCTTACCGGGCCTTTTTATCTTCCCACGCTGAGCTGTCTCTCACTTTCTGTCATTTCATATTTAATGCGAGACACGCGGATGGATCTCGGCCGTTAGTTTGAATTTTGAAGAGGCGGTTACTTGAACAGTCGCGTCTCTTGGAATGCGTGCCGTCTGCTGAAGGGACGCGCTTTCCCCTTTTAAAACCCTCAATTTCTTTACTGTGACTCCTATTGTCAATCTTTGCTCAAACCAGAATTGATTGCTTGCGAGTGCTTCTCATCTTCTTCCTTGCCGTCGCTGCCATTTCCGTCGTCAACTCTTTTTCAGGTATAAACTTCTTTCCCTCTTCTCGTTCTCGTTCTGCTCTTTGTTTATTTGGGTTTCCGATTCCTATTTGGTAGATTGTGTCCATAGGAAACATGTCAGACACACAACGACCCCGTAGAATGTTGTCTGAAGAACCATCCTCTTCGAGTGATTATGAACCAATTAGGATGGTCCTGGTGAGAGACCCAAGTCCCGAGGGGGTTGTGGTTGTGGGGAGCCCCGGCTGCAGCGAGGGGAAAGGGCTAGCCAAAGGTTAGAGGGTGGATGGTACCCCATTGATTTTATGAGATGTGAAACTTCACACCCGGACCAAAACCGGCTTAGGGAATGTCACTCTCTATTTGGAATGTTTCAAGTGGGGGCTAGGTTACCTCTCCAACCTTATTTTATTTGGGTATTATCCATGCTCCGCTTGGCCCCAGGGCAATTGAAACCTAATGGGTGAAGGGTCTTGTTTGGTCTGTATGTATTGTGGAGGTGGTGCAACCTGGGAGAGCCTTCGGTAGAGGAGATAAAGCATCTCTACCAACTGAAAAGTAGCCCGAAGGATGCTGGCTAGTACTACTTCACCTCCAGCTTGAAAGGCAAGAAGCCCATTACTGATATCCCCACTTCTGGTGGCAACTGGAAAGGCAAATTTTTCTTTGCCGAGGGAGATTGGGAGCAAGCTGCATCTGCCTTTGAATTGGTCCCTCCGATTCCTTCTCGTTTTTGCACTCCAGGTCATCTGCTGTTCAATGTGTTCTCATTTTAGTTTTACTTTCTTGCATTTTTTCTCATCCTTCTGTTCTGATTGTTGTTGCAGTGTCTTGGAGTGCCTCTTATCGGATTGGGGAAGAGATTCAATCGTGTGTCAACACTGCTCTCGACAACGCGAGCTCGTGCAGGGAGCTACTTTCAATCCACAACCTTGTTGAGTTTGGCCTCGTTCCTAAAGAGGAGATGAGCGAAGTTCTTTCTCGCCTGAAGAGACCTGTGAGCACCTCGGAGCATCCGAGCTGTTCCTCAGCTCCAGCAAAGCGGCCTCGAACTGATGCTCCCACCTCGCCGATTAGGGCTGCACCCCCTGCTTGGGAAATTGAGTGAGCAACAGAGGGTGCAACCCGTAGGGGTCTGAGGACCGCCATTTCAGCTCGATCTTGATCAGGACACATACAGGAGCAGCAGCAGCCTGACATTGCCGATCCCTACCTTAAGGACTTCGCCAAACAGATGGAGGAGAAGTTCTTGGAGGGGATAGAGGCTTCTGGCGTTGATGACTTAGTCGGTGTATTCTACCGCCTCTCTTTCCATGCTGCGGCTGCTGCTACTGCCTTTAAAACCAAGATTCTGGACTCCGGGAGAAAGATCCGGGCATAAAACCATAATTTGAGATAGAGTCTTGAGCGGAAGGATGAGGAGGCAGCAAAACTCCGTACGGAAATCTCCACCTTTGAGGAGAAGGCAGCCTTGTCGGAGTCTGAAGCACTCCAGCTCGAGAAGGAGTTGTCTATGGTTCGGGACGAGCTGTGGAATGCTCGAAAGAATTTAAACGTGTAGAGGTTCTCCTTTAAGAAGACCCTGGAGGTGGAGACTTCTCGCCTTCAGAGGAAGGTGGATTCCTTGGAGGGTCAGCTCGCGACAGAGTATAATGACGGGGTGACTTTCAGCTATGAATGCCTTGTGTTCGTCCTGGGCAAGGAATACCCTGACGTGGATATATCCAAGCTCGAGGCGGGCGTTGACGCATACATGCTCGACCATGAGGCCATAAACCAAGAGCCGAGAGTCCCCCCAACTGAGGCCCTTGCCGGGACTGAAGAGGCTGCTCCTCCTGCTGCCGAGGTCTCCCCTGCTGCTGCTGCTGCCAAGGAAGGTGCTCCGCTTCCCAAGGACCCAACTCCAACTGCTAGCCCCGATGTTCCAGTTAATTGAAGATTTTTTTTTTGTTGTACATGTATTTTTTTTAATAAATGAATGAAGAACATTAATGATAATTTGTCCTTGTGTTTACACATATGTTTTTGCCTTGGACTATGAGATTAACTTTATGCACTTGCCAAGTAAATTTTAATGAATGTTGGGCCCTTGTTTTTCTTCTCCGAGTCACTTCTGCTCGTGCCCTCTCTTGGCTTATGCGCAACTAAGTCTTGCCTTAAGTTAGGCTTATAGATCTCTGTTTCTTTTGTGAGCTTAATTTGCTCGAGCCGATATCTGACTCATATTAGGCTCCGTCTCGTCTTAAGCTAGGCTTTGAGACTTATGGCCTTTGCGTTTCTTCGCGAGCTCATTCTGCTCGAGCTTGCTATTGGTTCACGGGAGCTTATTTTGCTCAAGCCTGCTATTGGCTCACGCTTGGCACCATCTCGCCTGAAGCTAGGCTTTGAGACTTCTGGCCTTTGCGTTTCTTCAAGAGCTCATTCTGCTCGAGCTTGCTGTTGGTTCACACGAGCTTATTTTGCTCGAGCCTGCTATTAGCTCACGCTTGGCACCGTCTCCCCTGAAGCTAGGCTTTGAGACTTCCGGCCATTGTGTTTCTTTGCGAGCTTATTCTGCTCGAGCTTGCCATTGCCTCACGCTCAGCACCGTCTCGCCTTAAATTTGGCTTAGAGACTTCTGGCCTTGGCGTATCTTCGCAAGCTTATTCTGCTCGAGCTTATTGTTGGCTCACACTTGGAACCGTCTCGCCTTAAATTTAGCTTAGAGACTTCTGGCCTTGGTGTATCATCGCCAGCTTGTTCTGCTCGATCCTGCTATTAGCTCACGCTTGGCACCGTCTCGCCTTAAATTTGGCTTAGAGACTTCTGGCCTTGGTGTATCATCGCGAGCTTATTTTGCTCAAGCCTACTGTTAGCTCACGCTTGGCACTGTCTCGCCTTAAATTTGGCTTAGAGACTTCTGGCCTTGGCGTTTCTTAGTGTTTATAAGCTTTAACGTGCTCATATTGAATTAACAAGGAAATACTTCATCAAATGCTGCGCGTTCCACGGTCTCTTGACCTCTCGTCCATCCGAGTAGGTCAATCTGTATGCTCCCGGTCCGGCTGTTTGAGAGACCTTATAAGGGCCTTCCCAGTTCGGGCCCAACACACCTAGTGTTCTGATTCACTCTTCTAAGTACCCAATCTCCTACCTGAAATCGGCAAATGTGTACGTTCTGGTTGTAATAGCAGGCCACCCTTTGTTGGTATTCCACTATCTTTGTCGCAGACCTTTCCTTCTTTTCTTCCAGCAAGTCCAAGTTGGCATACATCTGCTCGTCGTTTTGCTTCTCGTTAAAGTGCTCCATCCGTTGTGTTCCCATCCCTATTTCGACGGGGACAACTGCTTAATGCCCAAATGCCAAAGAGAATGGAGTTTCCCCTGTGGCAGTTTTGTGTGTGGTTTTGTAGGCCCACAAGACACCAGGTAGCTCGTCAACCCAAGCTCCCTTATGCTCGCCGAGTTTGGTTTTTAGAAGGCGCTTTATAGTCTTGTTTGCAGCCTCCACTTGCCCATTTGCTTGCGGATGTGACGATGAGCAAAACTTTAGCTCTATTCCCATGTTCTTGCAGAAGTCTCTAAACTTATGATTGTCAAACTACCTCCCGTTGTCTATAACCAAAGCGTGGGGAATCCCGTACCTGCAAATCACATTTTTCCAAATGAAGTCAGTGGTTTTGCTCTCTGTAATACTGCTCAAGGCTTTTACCTCAACCCATTTTGTGAAATAATCAACTGCCACCACGGCATGGGTTGTGGATGCTCTCCCCTTTGGAAATGGCCCAATTAAGTCGATTCCCCATTGAGCAAACGGCCAAGGCGAGTTCATCACTGTAAGGTTCTCGGGAGGCTGGGTCATGTAGTTGGCAAAGCTTTGGCAACTCTTGCAGCTCTTGGTTTTCTCTTGTGCATCCTGATGCATGCGGGGCCAAAAGTATCCCTGCCTTAAGGCCTTGAAAGCCAAAGACCTCGCGCCAGAATGGTTCCCACAGATTCCTTTATGTATTTCCCGGAGGACATAATCGGCTTCCTCTTGATCTAAACAACGTAGCAGTGGGAGAGTATATCCTCGCCTGTATAATACCCCATCAATCAGCGTGTATCTGGCCGCTTTACACTTTAGTTTCCTCGCCTGCTTCTTATCAGTAAGCAACGTTCCTTCCTTAAGATAAGAAATGATCGGATCCATCCAAGTGTCACTTGGTGTTAAGCTCATTACCTCGTCCTCCTGCTCGAGCGATTTCTAACGGGATAGACTTCGGCATTTTAGGATCGGATGTTGTGGCCATCAGTGCTATCATATCGGCTCGAAAGTTCTTTCCTCTAGCGATCTGCTCCACCTCAACTGCTCGAAAATTCTTTATCAGTTGCCTCACTTTTCTAAGGTAGGCATCCATCTTCTCGCCTTTCGCTTGGAAGATTTCATTGAGATGATTTGCTACCAGCTGAGAATCTGTCTGAAGCTTTACCTCTTCCCCTTTTACTACTAGGGCGAGCTTCAGTCTCACGATTACAGCCTTGTACTCGGCCTGGTTGTTGGTAGCCTCGAATTCCACCCTTACGGCGTATTGCATCTCTACCCCTTCGGGGCTGAGGAGCACAACTCCTGCTCCTACTCCCTGATCTCCACATGACCCATCCACCATGACTGTCCATGTGTTGCTCGGGGCAAAGGGGCCTGGTAGGTGCTCGCTACCCATCTCTTCATTCCTTTCTGAGCACTCGACCACGAAGTCAGCTAAAGACTGCGCTTTTATTATTGTTCGGGGTTGGTGCTGATATCAAATTCACTGAGCTCTACCGACCATTTCACCAACCTTCCGAAGGTCTTTGTCTTGGGCAGAATCTGCCTGAGCGGTTGGTTCGTCAAAACTGTCACTGAATGTACCTGGAAGTAAGGTCTCAGTTTTTGGGCCGCCATCACTAGGGCCAGTGCCCATCTTTCCATTGGCAGATATCGAGTTTTTGCCCCCAACAAGGCTCTGCTTGTGTAATAGACGGGGTATTGTACCCCTAATTCTTCCCTAACCAAGACTAAGCTCGTTGCCCATGGCGACGCTGCCAAGTACAAATACAAAACCTCTCCTGCTCGAGGTGTTGACAGTAGTGGGGCTTTCAGCAAGTATTCCTTCAACTGTTGGAATGTCGCTTCGCATTTTGGTATCCACTTTGTCTTTCTATCTTTTCTCATTTCCTGGAAGAAGATGCAACATTTATCTGTGGCTCGGGAGATGAACCTGTTGAGGGATGCCAATTTACCCGTCAGGCTTTGTATCTCCTTGAGGGTACGTGGGGACTTCATCTCCACCACTGCTCTTATTTTCTCCGGATTGGCTTCGATTCCTCTATGACTAACCATGAAGCCCAAGAATTTTCCCGAACTGACTCCAAAGGCACATTTCTCTAGATTAAGCTTCATCCGGTATTTCCTTAGGAGTGCGAAGGTTTCTTCCAAATGCTTTACATGTTCCTCCGCGTCCTTTGACTTGGTGATCATATCGTCCACATAAACCTCCATTGTTCGACCGATTAGTGGCTTGAAGATCTTGTTCACTAGTCTCTGGTAGGTTGCTCCCGCATTCTTCAGGCCGAGGGGCATCACCTTGTAGCAAAACAGGCCTTGGTTGGTGATGAAAGCTGTGCATTCCTCCTGTGGCCGGTGCATGGGAATTTGGTTATAACCTGAGAATGCATCCATGAAACTAAGCAGTCCGTGTCCCATCGTGGAGTCCACCAGCTAGTCTATCTTTAGCAATGGGAATCTATCTTTCGGGCAAGCTTTATTCACATCCGTGAAGTCCACGCACATTCTCTATTTTCCATTTGCCTTATTTACCAACACCACGTTCGAGATCCATTCAAAGTAGGAGACTTCCCTTATGAATCCCGCCTTCAGCAACTTCTCCACCTCACAGTTCATGGCCTTGTACCTTTCTTAGTTGACGCATCTCCTCTTCTGCCTCACTGGCTTGGCGTCCTTCCGTACTGCCAGTCTGTGACACGCCACCTCTGGGTCAATCCTGGGCATATCCTCGTGTGTCCAAGCGAATACATCAGAGTGTGCTTGCAAACACTCGACCAGATTTTCCCTCAACAGTCCACTAATGCTCGAGTTGATCCAGACCTTCTTCTCGTGGTCGTCTGCTCTTACTCTAATTTCCTCCAGTCCCTTAGCGGGCTCCTGTCTTCCACTTCGACTCCCCCATCAAGTCTAATGACGTTACCTGTATAGTCTCCTTTACCGCCACAGCGTAGCAGCTCCTCGCGACCCTCTGACTGCCATTGACAACTCCTACGGCTCCATTTACTCGGTACTTCAAGGCTAAGTAGTGGGTAGATAATACTGATTGGCTAATCCTTATGAAGGGCCTCCCCAATATTGCTTGGTAGGGGCTGACTTCATCCACCACCACAAAGTCTAGCATCATGTTCTTTTCAAAAGGCCTCGAGCCCATAACCATAGCCAACTTGATGATTCCCAGAGGGGTCAGCTTTCCCCCCAAACCCTTTCAGGGAAGTGTTCGTCTGCTCGAGGCTCACATCCATTATTCCAAAGTCGTCGAGTGAGGACTTGAAGAGAATGTCCATAGAGCTTCCTGAATCCACCAACATTCGATCGACCTCCTTATTAGCGAAATTTGCCTTCACGACCAAGGCATCTTCGTGGGGGTACAATACCCCTTCTTCATCCTCCTCTGTCCACATGATGGGTACCTACCGTACCTTAGCCTTTTTTACAGTAGGTGCGGCGAGCAGGACCTCCCGGCCAGCAGCGGCGTATCTGCAATAGTTCTTTCGAGCCCTGTTTGAATTTCCCACCATCGTGGGTCCTCCTGAGATCACCTTCGTAGCCGATGGCTCTAGGTCCATTCTGTAGGCTCGATTATCCTCCTCTGACTGCTGCTCGACCACCGGATGGCCCCCATCAATAAACTCATCTAAATATCGGTTTCTAACCAGGTCTTCCACCTGGTTCTTCAAATCTCGGCACTGTGACATTGAGTGGTAGTGGTCACCAAGTGGTCAGCAGTCCTCGCTCCTTTGCCACTTGGAATATTTCTTCGAGCGATACCTTCAGTGTCGTGTATTGTCTGTAAGGGGGCTTTGTTCAACCACCTGTATCGCCCGATCGCGAGGGAAGCTTCCTAGGGAGGAGGTAATAGGCGGTCAGCTTTGTTATTGTTTAGCATAGGCCGACTTGGGGGTTGGTTACGGGACCGGTGGCTATCTTGTTGCTGGTACTCCCTACGGTCTAGGCCGGGGGCCCTACGAAGTGGAGTGGGAGCCATTCGCGGTTAGGGAGCTCTCTGATAGGGGTTATAGGGAGAAACCCGATCCCTTATGACCCTGGAAATCGATGTTCCTCTACCAGGACCTCCTTTTTCTTTCCTCTTCGCATCACTGCCCTGCTCATTTCTTAGTTTCGCAGCCTTTTCCTCCTCGATAATCATGTCCATCTTCACTTATTCATACGCATCAGAATACAAATGGATCGAGGGGCTCCGTAAGTTGTACCATGGTCTTCCCATCCTGATCCCATCTTTTAACCCCCTCAACGCCTAGGGATGATTGAATACCCCAAGATCCAGAACCGACCGGTGATACCTCTTGACAAACTCCCGGAGGGACTCCCCCTCCCTCTGTTTAATCTCTGACAGCTCCATCATGTCATCCTCGAGGGTCACCGCGCCTCGAAATTGCTCTGCAAACTCTCTGCATATCTGTTCAAAGCTCAGAATACTTCCATGCGGTAGCCTGTAGTACAACTCTCTCGCCCTTCCCTCCAAAGTGAGCGGGAAGGCCCTGCACCGCTGGACTGCTGTCAGGCCCTGTACCCCTGTCATGTCGTTGAACGATTCTATGTGCACCAGTGGGTCACTTTTTCCTGAGAACCTTAAATCCAGGAAGCGGAAGTCCCGGGGGATTGTGACGTTCATGATCTCCGCTGAGAGTGGGGACTCATTGTCCAACATTATCCTCAAACTCGAGCCTTTCCCGTTTCCCCAGAGGTCCTCTACGACCTGTACCAATCTGTGCACTTCCCCCTCTAATTCCTCCACACGGGAGGTGGGTGCCATATCTTGCAAGTGTTGACGGGATCCCCTTTCCTCCAGGTTTGTTTCCTCCCTCCCGGTAAAATTTAGTGTCTTCGGTCTCTGGGCTTCATCTCCCACATGCTCCCGGGTAGGGGCATTCCTGCGGCTGGACTAAGGGACGTCATTGCATGCTTTCCTCTGTCCCTCCCTGAGTTCCTGCAGGATGGATGTCAACGCTTTCATCTGTTTCTCCATCCGATCTATTCTCTCCTAGATCTCCCTATTTTAGGCCTCATTGGCCACCTCACTTAAAGTCACCGACTCCTCTAGACTTATTCCTCTTCTGTTGTTCCCTCAAATTATAGTTTTTCTCGAACGTGTTGGGAAAGTCAGGCTTTTTAGACTGATCCCCGCAGATGACGCCAAGATGTTGATGCGATTTTCTGCGTGCCCTCAAGCCGGGTCATAAAATTTTGCTCTTGTAATGCTCGAACAGGATTCCTCACCAACTCCAACCTTTTTCCGTTTACTGGGAAAATGAATTCCTTGGGCTTGTGCTAATAAAGAACAAGGTCAGAGGTCGCCGGGCATTTTCCTGGTGAAAACCCTCCGACGCCCAAGTCAGTAATCGGGTTATTCTTTTTGTATCCCTCTTTATTAGAGAGACCGAAGAAATAAAGTGATTTTTCTATCTTTAAGTGGCAAAAATTTCAAGAACTTGTCAAAGATCGAAAGGAGAGGGAAGAAGAAGAAAGACCTCCACGGCATGAAGCTCAAAAGCTCCGTGGGTTTGTCACGTATGAGGACCATTGATTCCGTCCATCTTTGGCCGCGCCACTAGTTGGAAAAGGTTCTCCACCTCACCATCTTCCTTTTCCGACCAGCCACCGCCACCGAGGAGGCCGATTTGCTGCTGATCGACAGCCCAAAGAGCTGTAGCTGAGAAGGCTCGATCCGACGCCACTGCTGCGCGTCGGAACTCACCACCACCACCTTTGGACTCAGGGCAGCCAGCCGGAACTCGTCCGACCATTCCGACCGCCGTTGGTTGCCTTTGACTTCCGTTTGACCAGTGAAGGGCATTTTGGTAACTTTACAATTCAGAGCAATTTCTTAATTTTTGAATGTTCAGGGTACTTAAGTAATTTTGGAAATTTAATAGTTTGTGCATTTACAAATTTGAGAGTTATCGACAAGTATAATTTCGGATTTTATTAGTAAATTACAAATACGGGGTTAATACGATAAGCTGAGAGACTTGAGAGTTAAGATGTCTGGACGAATGTTTACTTTAATCTGTATTTTTGTGACATTAGTTTGAATTATAAATATGGGAAGTATTTATATCATTTCTTTCACATAGGTGGATCTACGGGCGAAAATCTACCTGCAGACTTGGGTGATAGCTGAGTCTAACCTTTATCATTGTGAATGAAATATATTAAACCTATTTGTGTACGTTATTTTTATATAGTAAAGCTTGTTCATGAAATAAGTATTTTAATTGTTTTCATTTAATTGTTATCCGAAATAAATTTTTTATATGTATGAATATTTTGTTAAGCTGCATATATTCATTTATGTTCCGTATCGACTTTGAATTTGTAAAAGAAATGATTGAGTTCGAGCATGATTTAAAGTGTTTATATATGGATTTCGAGCATGGTTTAAAGTGTATATATGTTAAATTTGAGCATGACATAAAGTGCATATATCTTAACTTCGAGCATGATTTTAATTTTATATATGTGTATATAAGTTATGAAAAATCATGAAGCAAATACCCATTCCCTCTAGAAAATATAAGATGAGATGAGATGAGATAGCAGAACTTTGGGGCTCTTCTGAACAAACATAAAGGCTTTGGGTCTGTGTTTGGGTGCTTTCGCCCTTTGGGGGCATATGCATGCAGAAAGATATTGAGATATGATAAGAGTTAAAACATGGTAGTCCGGACACGATGCCGCTAGATAGCGGATCATTGCACGTTCGTTGAGATCCGAATATGAATTATGATGAGAATCATAAGTTGCATGTCTCTGTCTATCTGCGTAGTTCCGGGCATGATGGTACCCAAATAGTACATTATTGCCGACCGTTGAGGTCCAGATATGAGGAGATTATTCCTCTAGGTATTTGTTTAAGGATAGTTGTATTATTTAGTATTTGACATTTCAATATGAGATACTTTTCTTGATTTTGTGGTAGTATCAATTATATTTATGTTCAGTATATGATTAAAATGAAATGAATTTTTACATTAAAATAATTAATTAAGAAAATTATCTATACAAGCGATGTATTTATTTTTCTAAGTATTTTATGTTTTAAAAACTACTATCCACTCACTGAGCTCACTGAGTTTTATGCTCACTCTATTTTATTATATTTTTCCCCAGGTGATTACAGGTACAACCGTTGACCTAGCAGTTATACATGCTTGGGATCCTTTTTGACCACGTGAGAGTGTCTGAGGATATAGATAATTTTTTTTATTAGTATACATAATCATCCCATTTTGGAATTATACTAGGGATGTGACATAAGAATTAGGAAACGTGTATATAGTTTAACCTGACTTATGGTAAATATCCTTTTGATACCTTGAAATTGTTTTGAGTATACTATTGGATATTTTACTGAATGAGACTAGTTGAAGTAGTTTGATTCATATTAAATTATTTTGGAAGTGCTTATGTTATAATTGTAGGTTTGGGAATATTATATGTTTAGGGGAGTTCTGCCAAAATTTTCGGTAGATTTCTTATTAATAAGATTTTTAACGTTTAAGTTCAGTTTCTTGAGATAGGTCACCTCTGCGGATGAGGCAGGTCATTTCAATTGGTATCAGAGAATGGTTTTAGATTCTGTAGGCTTTACTTGTTTAGGAAGAATAAGTTTGTAATTTTTATAAAGAGGAATTCATATTTTATAGGTACCATCATGATTCGTCTTAGTAGTAGACGTGGTAACGCGGCTAGTAGCTGAGTTGACTCCTAATGTTGTACCTGTGGGGGCAGGTGAACCTATGGAATCTTTGACGAATAGGGATGCACAACAAGCGCCTAGAAATGCCAAACATTGAGCAGTCATTTAATCGGTTAGACTCAGATTATGACTACAGTTATACAGAATCAAGCTCATTCACAGGTTGGTAGCTCTAACACCATAAAATGCTTGAAAAGTTTAGGAGGGAGAAGCTTTAATGGTACTGGAGAGTCACCTGAGGCCGAATCATTTCTTGTCAAGTTAGAGTATATTTTTTAGGCGATGAGGTGCTTAGCGGAGGATAAATTAACATGCTGAAATTACTTGGGACATTTTCTGTAAGGAATTCTATACTTATTATTTTCCAGTGGTGTATCAAGACATCAAGCGGAGTGAGTTCCTCCGATTGGTCCAGCGATCGATGATAGTTGAAGAGTATGAGACAAAATTTATGGACCTTTCTCGATTTGCTACTGCTGTAGTGAGTGATGAGAGAGAGAGATGAAGACGATTTGAGGAAGGTCTTCGATTCGAGATTCGCACCATCCTAACTACATCGAGATACACCGAGTTTGTAGAGGTAGTTGAAGCAGCCAGGGGGGTTGAGCATAGTATTACTGAGGGACGTAAAATTCAAGAATTGAAGTGGAAATGGAAACGGAACCAGGGCTGGACAGATTGTAGCTCTAGTAGTAAACCGCCTAAGCGAGGAAGCATTGGTGGGGGATATTTTGATGACACTCAAAGAAGTCAGGGTATAGGCATTAGGGGAGACCCGAGACAGACTGTCAGCCATGGCTCAGCGTAGCGGTCGGTGGGAAGTAATGTCAGGAGTCAGGGATATTATGACAGGAGTAAAGGAGGATATCATGATGATCGTCTTAGGGGTGCCCAGTATAATTCTTGCCCTGTATATGGTAGGAACCATCCGGGTCAGTATCAAATTGGAGAGAAATTTTATTATCATTGTGGTTAGCCTAGACATATTAAGAGATTCTGCCCTACTTTATCTCACGGTGACAGTCCTGCACGAGGGACATCCTCTTAGTACCAACCTTACTCTAGATAGACTTAGGGCCTGAGAGGTGTGCAGATAGGTGATTCTACATTGACTGGTAAGAGTCAGACGACTGCTTCAGCTCAGAGAAGTCAGCCTGGTCCACCTCATACTCAGGCTCGAGTCTTTATTTTCACACAATAGGAGGCATGTGATACACCAGAAGTTATTATGGGTATATTATCTATCTTTGGCTGCAAAGCACATATTCTTATTGATCATAGATCTACACATTCTTTTGGTTCCCGTACATTTGCTAAACATGTAGAGTGAGAGTCTGAACCACTAGATTGTGACTTATTTGTTAGTGCACCTGCGAGAGAGTCACTTCAATAAGAAAAAATAAATTCTATAATCGATATTTTCTATGAGCTATATAGTCAATTTACTTTCTATATTCTCTGGAAGAGAATATAAAAAGTAAAGATAGAAAATCAAGTTGCCAAGGGTATGTATCGAAATTATATGATTGGAATGGGTGAGCATGAACTTGAGACAAATTTGATTGTTATAGATATTTGAGATTTCGATGCTATCTTGGGTATAGATTAGCTTGCATCACATTATGCTACAGTGGATTGTTTCAAGAAGGAGGTTGTGTTTAAGAAGCTAGGAAAAACTGTGGTGAAATTTTGTGGGGAGCGTAAAATTTTACCGTCATGTGTTATTTTCGCCATTAATGTGAGACGGTTGCTTATAAAATGATGCTCAGCTTACTTAGCATATGTTGTGGACATAAAAGTTCAAGAGTTGAAATTGGAGAATATTTCAGTAGTCCAAGAGTTCCCAGATGTATTTCCAGAAGAAATGCAGGGGATGCCACCTAATAGAGAGATTGAGTTTTCTATTGATTTAGTTCTTGGAACATCTCTTATATCTATGGCACCATACAGGATGGCTCCTATAGAATTGAAGGAACTTAAGGTTCAACTACAAGAATTAGTGGATAAAGAAATTATTAGGCCTAGTGTTTCTCATTAGGGAGCTCCAGTTTTGTTTATTAAGAAGAAGAACGGTACCTTCAGACTCTGTATTGACTATCAACAGTTGAACAAGGTATTTTCTAAGGTATTTTCTAAGATCAACTTGTGATCGGGATATCATCAGCTTAGAATTAAAGAGGATGATGTTCGTAAAGCAACATTCAGAACTTGATATGGACATTACGAGTTTTTGGTTATGTCGTTTGGGTTGAATAATGCTCCAGTAGCTTTTATGGATCTCATGAATAGCGTATTTCACTAGTATTTAGATTGATTCGTAATTGTGTTCATCGATGATATTTTGGTATATTCCCAAAATGAAGAAGAGCATGCTGATCACTTGCGGACGGTTCTGCAAACTTTGAGAAAAACATCTTTATGCCAAGTTTAGTAAGTGCGAGTTCTGGTTGGATATAATGGCATTTTTAGGCCACGTGATATCAGCTGAGGGCATTTATGTCGATCCCCAAAAGATTGAAGCAATTGTGAAATGGGATACAAATGTCACAGATGTTTGAAGTTTCCTTAGTTTGGCATGGTACTATCATCGATTTGTAGAGGGATTCTCTAAGATTGCTACTCTGCTGACGTAGTTAACTAGATGCATGCTAAGTTCTAGTGGAATAATGATTGTGAAAAGAGTTTTCAAGAACTCAAGACATGTTTTACCTCAACACTAGTTCTTACACTTCCATCGGGCAAGGAAGGGTTTGTGGTATACAGTGATGCTTCCAGACATGGGTTGGGTTGCGTGCTAATGAAACATGGGAAAGTAGTGGCTTATGCTTCTATACAAATTAAGAAGCATGAACAAAATTACCCAACACATGACCTAGAGCTAGCAACAATGGTGTTTGTACTCAAAATATAGAGACATTATTTGTATGGGGTAACTTGTCAAGTTTTCACTGATCATAAGCATCTCAAGTATTTGTTTACTCAAAAAGACTTAAATTTGAGACAAAGAAGATGGATGGAGCTAATTAATGATTATGAATGCACTATTGATTATCATCTAGGCAAAGCGAATGTGGTGGCTAATGCACTGAGTAGGAAATCTTCTGGTTCTATGGCTCATATATGAGTGGCCAGTATACCTCTGTTGATTGAGCTGAGATCTTTAGGAGTCGAGTTGGATGCTGATAACTGTGGAGCTTTGATAGCCAATTTTCAAGTTAGGCCGACCTTGATTGACAAAGTCCATCGAATGCAAGCACAGGACTCATAGTTAATGAAGTTGATAGAGGATGTGTAAAAAAGGTTTACGAACCAATTTCATAGTGAGAGATAATGGAGTTTTAGTCATGGATAATAGACTTTGTGTACCGGATATTGAGGAGCTAAAGAGGAAGATCATGGAAGAAGCTCATTGTTCAGCCTATGCGATGTATCCTGGAAATATGAAAATGTTTGGTTTGTATGGAAAGAGAGATTGCCGGCAAGGTATGGAAAGAGAGATTGCCGAATTTTTTTCTCGATGTTTGGTTTGTCAGCAGGTTAAAGCTGAATATCAGAGACCTACAGGGTATTCCCAACCCTATTCCTAAGTGGAAATGGGAGCATATTACTATGGACTTTGTATCGGGACTTCCGCGTAACCATCGTGGACACGACAGTGTTTGGATAGTTGTGGATCGACTTACAAAATCTGCTCATTTTCTACTATTCAAAACCACCTATTCAATAGATAAGTTAAGGAGTATTTATGTGGCTGAGATAGTTCGTCTTCATGAAATACAGGTATCTATTGTTTCAAAAAGAGATTATTAGTTTACTTCGAAGTTCTGGACTAGTTTGCAAAATGCTTTATGTGCAAATTTGAATATTAATACAGCTTTTCATCCTCAGACTGATGGCTAGTCATAGCATACCATTCAAACTTTGGAGCGTATGCTGTGAGAATGTGTCATGGGAATCAAGGGTAACTAGGATATTTATTTACCTTTGATGGAGTTTGCATACAATAACAGTTATCAAGCTAATATCAAGATGGTGTCGTATGATCTAAGTCATGTTCTATTGAAGCAACCGATTCAGTTGAATGAGGATTTGACTTACGAAGAGGAGCTAGTTGAGATACTAGAGGGAAAACACCAAGTGTTGCATTTGAAAACCATCCCTTTAGTAAAAGTGCTGTAGAGAAATCACTCAAAGGGGTATGTTTTAACAATACCCTCATTTATTTCTACGTGATGTGTAAATTTCGAGGACGAAATTTTTATAAGTGGGGAAGATTGTAACATATGCATTTTTTTTATTATGTATGCTATTATTTAAAACAAAAGGGGGTATATTTGAGATTTTGGGTGTTTATCGAGATGGGAAATGGGTGGGAAAACTAAGAGCAATACCGAGAGAGAGAGAGAGACTGACCTGACCCGAAAACTGAATTTTAACCCAGTCATAACTCCCTTTTTCAGCTACCTCATTAGCCGAGCAAGGTGTCAAACAGAAGCTTATGAGCCAGCCATCAACCTTCACATGTACTTGTTGCTAGAAACCGTACAGAACGACGTCGGCTAAGCTTGAAGAATCCGTGGGCTTTTCACGTACGAGCGCCACTGATTTCGTCCATCTTTGGCCGCGCCACCGGTTACAAAAGATCCCCACCTCACCATCTTCCGTTCCTGACTAGCCACCGCCATTGAGGAGGCTGATTTGCCACCGATTGACCGCCCAAAGAGCCACGGCTGAGAAGGCTCGATTTAGCGCCACCGCCGCACGTCGGAACTAACAACCACTACCTTTGACTTCCATTGACCTGTGAAGGGCATTTTGGTAATTTCATAATTCAGAGCAATGTTGTAATTTTTGAATGTTTGTGGTGCTTAAGTTATTCAAAAAATTTAATAGTTTGTACAATTAAGAATTTGAGAATTGTCGACAAGTATAATTTTGGATTTTATTAGTAAATTACGAATACGGGGTTAACACGGTAAGCTAAGAGACTTGAGTGTTGAGATGTCTGGATGAATGTTTACTTTAAGCTTTATTTTTGTGACATTAGTTTGAATTATAAATATGAAAAGTATTTATACCGTTTCTTTAACATAGGTGGATCTGCGGGCGAAAATCTACCTGCGGACTTAGGCGATAGCCGAGTCTGAGCTTTATCACTGTGAATGGAATATATTAAGCCTATTTGTGTACGTTATTTTTATTTATTGAAGCTTGTTCGTGAAATAAGTATTTTAATTATTTTCATTTAATGGTTCTCCGAAATAAATGTTTTATACGTATAAATATTTTCTTAAGGTACATATATTCATTTATGTTCCGTATCGACTTTGAATTTGTAAAAGAAATGATTGATTTCGGGCATGATTTAAAGTGTTTATACATGGATTTCGAGCATGATTTAAAGTGTATATATGTTAAATTCGAGCATGGCATAAAGTGCATATATCTTAACTTCGAGCATGATTTTAATTTTATATATGTGTATATAAGTTATGAAAAATCATGAAGCAAATACCTATTCCCTCTAGATAATATAAGATGAGATGAGATGAGATAGTAGGACTTTGGGGCCCGTCTGAAGACACATAAAGGCTTTGGGTCCTATGTTTGGGTGCTTTCGCCCTTTAGGGGCATATGCATGTAGACAGATATTGAGATATGATGAGATTTAAAACCGGGTGATTGGGAAATGATGTCGCCAGATAGCATATCATTGCACGTCCGTTGGGATCCAGATAAGAATTATGGTGAGAAGCATGAGCTGGAACATCCCTGTCTATCTGCGTAGTTCCGGGCATGATAGTACCCAGATAGTACATCATTACCGTCCGTTGAGGTCTGTATATGACGAGATTATATCCCCGGTTATTTGTTTAAGGATAGTTGTATTATTTAGTATTTGATATTTCAATATGAGATACTTTTCTTGATGTTGTGGTAGTGTTGAGTATATGATTGAAATGAAATGAATTTTTACATTAAAATAATCAATTGAGAAAATTATCTATACAAGTCATGCATTTATTTTTGTAAGTATTTTATGTTTTAAAAACTACTATCCACTCACTGAACTCACTGAGTTTTATGCTCACTCTATTTTATTATATTTTTCCCCAGGAGATTACAGGTACATCCGTTGACCCAGCAGCTATACATATTTGGGATTTTTTTTTGCCACGTGAGAGTGTCTGAGGATATAAATAATTTCTTTTGTTAGTATATATAATCATCCCATTTTTTAATTATACTAGGGATGTGACATAAGAATTAGGAAACGTATATATAGTTTGACCTGACTTATGGTGTAATATCTTTTAGATACCCTGAAATTGTTTTGAGTGTTCTATTGGATATTTTACTGAATGAGACTGGTTGAAGTAGCTTGATGCATAATCAATTATTTTGGGAGTGCTTGTGTTATAATTGCAGGTTTGGGAATGTCATATGTTTAGGGGAGATTATACCGAAATTTTCGATATAATTCTCATTAATAAGATTTTTAATGTTTGAGTTCAGTTTCTTGAGATAGGTCTCCTCTGGGGATGGGGCAGATCGTTTCAACATATTAATCAGAATTTAAGTGACAAGTAAGAAAAAGAAGATAGAAAATAAATTAGCTGGGTTGCAATAGTTAGAATCCATGACAAGAGAGCCTACTTAAGAATTTACAAATGCTGTTGAAAATACTTGAGAGATAAATCTGGCATATTTGTCCAGGCACTTGTTATGACTAGTTACCATTGTCCCTTGATTATATTTCTTCATTTGCGCCAGGCTCCCAATTGAGTACGAGCCTTGGTAAATAATGATCACTTGTTCCGTTCAACACATCTGTCCATGTATGCTTTGACCTTAATTTATTCCTCTGCAGATCAGTAACTAGATTTTAAACTCCCTGCATAGTAGCATGAGTTGTTTGGGCAATGCCAAGCAAACCCCCTCGAGGACAATCCAGCCAGAGCAGAAGATCTAATCGCTAGCGTTTTGACACCCCTGTTCGGTGTCAAAATTGGTCGAGGTCAAGTGTTCCAAGGCTGGTCATATCCTGATCTCCTCATCTTGCTCAGGTAAAAGAGATCCTCGACCACCAAGCAGGACCCAGTTATGTTATGGGAAGCACTATACACAGGGGGAAACTAGAGCTCGAGCAGAGTAGACCTAAGCAGAACGGCCCCTCGTCCCAACAACTTGTCACTGCGATCGATGACTGACAGGCACCCCACGCCGTGGGGTTTCATCACTGTTACCGATAACCGATGTAACCCTCCACAGTGTCATCATTGTACACGGACCTACACGGCATCATCATTGGGTTATGGGAACCCATACCTGCCTGACATCTCACACCCCTAGTTTCTGCCGCAGCAACTACAAGCTGTCAGAAAGGCACAGGCACAATTAATGCAGAGGTGGGCGTCCAAGCAAAGGGGGCAGGAAAATAGGTGGATAAATACCAAACGAGGGACAAGGTAAAAGGATTCTTCTTCTTCTTTTTTTGGAATTTTGATTCTAACTCCAATTCTTCTATCTAGAGTCCAGTTTTCTCTTCTCTTGAAACATCTCACTTTTCCGGACCCTCAGATCAAGAGGGATACCAAAAGAATCGACCCGATTACTGACTTGAGCGTCGGAGGGTTTTCGCCTGAAAAAAACCCGACGACCCTTGACACCCTTTTGTAGACACAGGTCGGGAGACATCACCGTTCCAGTAAACGGAGAAAGGCAGGAACCAGCAAGAAAATCCTGCTCGAGCAACCAGCGAGCAGAAGTCTACAGCATCACTTGGAAATGAGTAGAAAACCGCATTAACATTTTTGCACTGTCTGTGAGGAATTAGTTCAAACAGTCTGAATTTCTAGTACATTAAGAAAAAAAACAACGAAACGATGAGAAGAAACAGCAGAGGAGGAGTAAGTCCGGAAGAGTCGATGACCCTGAGGGAGGTGGCCAATGAGGCTTGGGATAGGGAAATCCAAGAAAGGATGGACCGGATGGAAAGACAGATGGAGACACTGACGTCCATCCTACAGGAGCTCAGGGACGGACGGAGGAAAGCAAGTAACGACGTTCTCGAACCCAGCTGCGGGAATGCTCCCGCTGGGGGGAATGTAGGAGATGAAGCCCAGAAGTAGAAACTGCAGAATGTTACCGGAAGGGAGGAGACGAACCTGGAGGAAAGGGAGTCCCGACATCAATTACAAGACACGGCACGCACTTCCCGTGCGGAGGACTTGGAGGGGGAGGTTCGCAGGTTGGCACATGTTGTTGAAGACCTTCGGGGAAACGGGAAAGCCCCATGTTGGAGGATAATTTTGGGCAACGAGTCCCCACTCTCTGCGGAAATCATGGGCGTCACAATCCCCAGAGATTTCGGCTTCCCCGACTTAAAGTTTTAAGGGAAGAGTGACCCGTTGGTGCATATAGAACGCTTCAACAACATGACCGGAGTGCAGAGCTTGACAGCAACCCAAAGGTGTAGAGCCTTCCCACTTACTTTGGAAGGAATGGCTAGAGAATGGTACTACAAACTACCGCGGGGGATTATTCTGAGCTTTGAATAAATGTGCATGGAATTTGCAGAGCAGTTCCAGGGGGTGATGGCCCCCGAAGATGACATATGGAACTGGTAGAGATAAAGCAGAAGGAAGGGGAGTCCCTTCGAGAATTCGTCAATAGATACCACCGGGCAGTCTTGGATCTCGGGGCATTCAATCACCCCCATGCACTGAAGGGGTTGAAGAAGGGGGTGAAGATGGAAAGACCCTGGTACAACTTGCGGAGCCCCTCGATCTGCTTGTACTCCGATGCATACGAACAGATGAAGATGGACAGATTCATCGAGGAGGAAAAAGCGGCGAAGCTAAGGAGCGAGCAGAGCAGTGGAACAAAGAGGAAAGAGAAAGGGGACCTGCTCGTGGCGCGTCTACTTCTAAAGGAGTGGGGGACCGAGTTGCTCTCTATAACCCCTTCCAAAGGGCTTCCTAGCCGCGCGTGGTTCCCGCTCCACTTTGCAGTATAGCAGCAACCCACCTCGCAATCCCCCCACAAATTGGCCCATGCAGAGCAATAACAGAGCCGACCACCCATTGCCTCCACACTCGAGAAACTTCCCCTGAGACAGGGCGACGCAGATGGTTGATTAGAGCCCCGCTTACAGACAATACACCTCGTTGAAGGTGTCACTTGAGGAGATGTTTCAAGTTGTAGAGGAGGGAGGGTTGTTATGTTCCCCGACGCTGATGTCCAAGCCAGCAAACAGGAGGGACATAAGCCAGTTCTGTCGATTCCACGGTGATCATGGCCACGCGATGTCGCAATGCCGTGACTTAAAATAGTTGGTAGAGGACTTGGTCAGAAACCGATACTTGGATGAGTTCATTAAAGGGGACACCCAGTAGTCAAGCAGCAGCAAGCAGGGGATGGTTAAGCCTGTGACATGGACCGCGAGCCACCTGCTGTAAAAGTGATAGTAGAAGGGCCCATGATGGCAGGAAATTTAAACAGGGCTGTAAAGAACTATAACTGATAGGCCTCTGCCAGCTGGGAAGTTCTGCTCATTGTGCCCACTGCAAAGAGAGCCAAGATCTGACAAGTGCCCATCATGTGGACGGAGCAGGATGAAGAAGGAGTCCTGTACCCCCACGAGGACGCTTGGGTAATAAGGGCGGATGTCGCAAACAGAGAGCTCACCAGGATGTTGGTGGACTCAGGGAGTTCGATGGATATTCTCTTCAAGTCCACTCTCAACGATATGGGAATAGTAGATATGAGGCTCGAGCAGACGAGCACCTCTCTAAAGGGATTTGGTGGGGGAAGGCTAACCCCCTTGGGGATTGTCATCTTACCAGTGACCATGGCTCAAAGTCCTTTGAGAAGAACATGATGTTGGATTTCGTGGTTGTGGATAAAGTCAGCCACTACCAGGCAATATTGGGGAGGCCTTTCATGAGCATCAGTCAATCAGTGATGTCCACCCACTACTTAGCCCTGAAGTATCCCATGAATGGAGCGGTGGGAGTTGTCAAGGGCGATCAAAGGATCGTGAGGACCTGTTATGCCACAACGGCAAAGGAAACGATGCAGGTGACATAGCTGGACGCAAGAGTGAGTCTAAAAAGGAGAGGCAGGAGCCTGCTAAAGAATTAAAGGAAATTTTGATAAGGCCAGATGACTAGGAGAAGAAGGTCAGGATCTGCTCAAGAATTAGCGAGCAGCTGAGAAAAAGTCTGGTCGAGTGCTTGCGAGCACACTCTGATATGTTCGCCTGGACGCATGAAGATATGCCTGGGATCAATCCGAAGGTGGCATGCCACAGGTTGGCAATAAGGAAAGAAACGAAGCGAGTAAGATAGAAGAGGAAGTGCGTCAACCAGGAAAGGTATGAAGCCATGAATAGCGAGGTGGAGAGGCTGCTGAAGGCAGGATTCATAAGGGAAGTCAGCTACCCTAAAGGAATCTCAAATGTTGTATTGGTAAAAAAGGCGAGTGGGAAATGGAGAATGTGTGTAGACTTCACAGATCTGAACAAAGCCTATCCAAAGGACAACTTCCCATTGCCAAAGATAGATTAGTTGGTTGACTCCACAGTAGGACACGGTCTGCTCAGCTTCATGGATGCCTTATCTGGTTACAACCAAATCCCCATGTACGAGCTGGACGAGGAGTGCACGGCCTTCATCACCAATCAGGGCCTATTTTGCTACAAGGTCATGCCATTCAGCCTGAAGAACGCAGGGGCAATATACCAGAGACTGGTGAACAAGATTTTCAAGCCGCTGATCGGCCATACGATGGAAGTTTATGTGGACGACATGATCACTAAGTCCAAAGACACAGAGGAACATGTGAAGCATTTAGAAGAGACCTTCGCGCTCTTGAGAGAATACTGGATGAAGCTTAATCCTAATAAGTGTGCCTTTGGAGTGGGTTCTAGAAAATTCTTAGGTTTCATGATCAATAACAAGGGAGTCGAGGTTAACCCGGAGAAGATAAGAGCAGTGATAGATATGAAGTCTCCGTGCAGTCTCAAGGAAATACAAAGCCTCACAAGTAAGCTGGCATCCCTCATCAGATTCATTTCTCGAGCAACAGACAAATGCCATGTCTTCTTCCAGGAGATGAGAAAAGGGAGAAAGACAAAGTGGACACCAGAGTGTGAAGTGGCGTTCTAACAGCTGAAGGAGTACTTACTGAAAGCCCCATTGCTATCAGCACCACGAGGAGGAGAAGTTCTATACATGTGTTTGGCGGTATCACAATGGGCAACGAGCTTGGTCTTGATAAGGGAAGAGTCAGGGATGCAACACCCCGTGTATTGTACGAGTAGAGCATTGTTGGAGGCGAAGACTCGATATCCGTCAGTGGAAAAGTGGGCACTCACACTGGTAACAGCATAGCGACCTTAACGAACCAGCCACTCAGACAGATCTTGCACAAGCGAAAGACTTTGGGCCGACTGGTAAAGTGGTCGATAGGGCTCAACGAGTTTGACATCAGCTACCAGCCCCGAACAACAATCAGAGCACAAGGCCTAGCAGAGTTTGTGGTCGAGTGTACAGAGTTAGACAAAGGAGCAAACAACGAGCAAGCAGCAAGCTCCCCTGCTCCAGGCAAGGTGTGGACGGTTACAGTGGACGGGTCATGTGGAGATCAAGGAGCGGGAGCAGGAGTAGTACTTTTTAGTCCTGAAAGGGTGGAAGTACAATATAACGTGAAGCTCAAGTTTAAGGCCACCAATATCCAGGCTGAGTATGAGGCTGTAATTGCAGGACTGAAGCTCACTTTGGTAGTGAAGATGGAAGAAGTAAAGCTCCAGACAGACTCTCAGCTGGTGGCAAACTTACCCAAAGCTGCCTTCTCCTCGAAGGTGGAGTTCTCAGTGCGAAGCTTGGCCACTTCCTCCTTCTTCTGCTCGAGTACCTGCCTTAAGCCGTGATTATCAACCTTGATCTTCCTCTCAAAAGTCATGGCCTTGGTCTTGAAGGTAGTAGAGGCAGCCGTAGCCTGGCACAAAAGGCGCTGGAACATGTTAGCTAGCTCACTAACGCTAGAGGACTCTAACTCCTCTACAAACTTCTCCTCCATGTGCCCAATAAAATCCCTGACATAGGGGTTGGGATCTGCCACAACTCAGAAGTTGGCTGCTACAATGAAACCGGCTAGTCATTTCCCCTGTTCATAATCTTCTCCTTTCGTTTCTTCATCTTTTCTCTGTAAAACCTGAAACCCACACTTCTCTGTCACTTCAATCGAGCATTTTCTTATGCTTTTTTTGCCAATTTCATGCTTCCAAGCCTTTAATCATCTCTTTAAAGTCAATTTTTTAATATCTAAACATCTTTCTTCACTTAAAATTCCCAAAACCGTAATTGTTTCAGATACCTCTAAAGCTTTAATATAATGCATAAATCTCTAATTATTTCACCTAACATTTATAGTACATAACAAAAACCATAAGGGTCAAAATTACTTCCTCACCATGCCCTGAACTTGAAAATGAAAAAGACCGAGAGGAAGCTGTGCAACTTCAACAGCTCAAGATCACAGCAATTACTTGATAGCATCCACTTGTTGTATACTTTGAGATAGATGGTAGCTTCAATTTTGCGTGATTAGTAAACAAATTAAAGAGAGTTCCATACTTGTTGACTTAGAGCTCCTGTAGTACTCGTCCTATCTCTAAAGGGTGTAAAGAGAAATTTGTGATTTAAAAGAGATATGAAAGAGATTGGAAGTGGAGCAGGTGCAAGAGCCAGATTTTATTTTGCAACCTTCGGGAAACGGTTTAACAAGTTGCCTTTTTTTGTCAATTTTTTGAATCTCAGTCATTGGATTCATTTTAATTGAATCCAACAATTGTGTTTGGGAAATGAAGACACCCTTGCTCAAGGACAAGATAGTCAGAATTGAAGCCCAGCCAGCTAGCACAAAGACACCTCTGCTCGGTGTCAAAGCTGGTCGGGGTCAAGTGTTCAAAGCTGGTCGGGCTCAGATGCTCGCATCCTGCTCGAGCAAAATCAAAAAGAGCAGGAATGTCCACGACCATTAAGCAAGCCCTGGTCACATTATGAGCTACACCAAGAGTAAAAAGTGACCAAAGTTCGAACAAAGCTAAACCCAAGCATAGCTGCCGCAAATCTGTAGTTCTGGACGGTGAACGTTTCTCTCCGAGAAGAAGAGAGTAGCCGCCAGACGCACCTATATCATAACATCTTGTCACGATGATCGATAACTAACAGGCACTCCTGCGCTATAGAGTTTCATCACTGTTACCGATAACCATCACATACCTCCACAGTGTCAATATTTCATCATGGTGACCTATAACCGTCTAACATCCCATTCCCCCAAGTTTTATCACTATGATCCAAAACCGTCAGACGTTCCACGCCCCCAAGTTGTGTCACTGTGACCCATAACTGTCAGAAAGACACAGGAACAATGAATGCAGATGACGGCACCCAAGTAAGGGTTCTAGGGAAAAGAGGGGAAAATATCGGGCAAAGGGTGAGGTAAAGGGATTCTCTTCTTTTTTCAAATTTCTATTTTTTGGTTTTTCGTTGATTAAGAGAGAATTTAAAATAATCAACCCGATTATTAACTTGAACGTCGGAGGGTTTTCACCGAAAAAACACCCGGCGACCTCTGATATTTTCTTGTGAACACAGGACAGAAGATATGGTCGAGGAGGGTGAGACCAGGAGGAAAGTAGGAACTAACTGGAAATCCTGCTCGAGGAGGGTGCGACTAGGAGATAGCATCGACATCTTGGAGCGACCAGAAAAAAGCATCAACATTTTGGCTCCATCTATGGGGATTAGTACAAAAAACCAGAATTCGTAGCATACTCTGGAAACGACATGAAAATGAGAGGCAATAGCTGAAGAGGAGTAAGTCTTGAAGAATCGTGACTCTAAGGGAGGCGGCCAACAAGGCCGGAGATAGAGAGATGCAAAAGAGGATGGACCAGGTGGAGGAACAGGTGGAGACATTGACGTCCATCCTACAAGAACTCACAGATGGACAGAAGAGAGCATGCAATGACGTTACCAAATCCAGTCGTGGGAATGCTCCCACTAGGGAGGACATGGGAACTGGAGCCCAAAGGCAGATAGTGCAGGACGCGACTGGAAGGGAGGAAGCAAACTGGAGGAGAGAGAGCTAAGATAGCACCTATAGGACACGGCACAAGAACATGTGCCCATTGCTCTACGAAACCCTTCCCGTGTGGAAGAGTTGGAGAGAGAAGTCCGTAGGCTGGCTCAGGTCGTTAGGGATATCAGGGGACATCGAAAAACCTCAAGTTAGAGGATTATGTTAGACAATGAGTCCCCACTCTCATTGGAGATCATGAGTGTCACAATCCTCAGGGATTTTCATTTTCTCGACTTAAAGTTTTCAGGGAAAAGTGATTCGTTGGTGCACATCGAGTGCTTCAATGATATAACTAGAGTCCAGTGTTTGACGGTAGCCCAAAGAGGTACAGCCTTCCCACTTACCTTGGAAGGGTGAGAACGAGAATAGTATCGTAAGTTACCGCGAGGAAGCATTCAGAGCTTCGAGCAGATGTGCGCAGAGTTTGCAGAGCAGTTCCATCGGGTAGTGGCTCCCGAAGACGATATGATGGAGCTGGTTGAGATCAAACAGAGGGAGGGGGAGTCCATCCAAGAGTTTGTCAAGAGGTATCATCGGGCAGTCATAGACCTCGAGGCATTCAATCACCCCAGGCGTTAAAAGGATTGAAGGAGGGAGTGAGGATGGGAAGGCCCTGGTATAATTTACGGAGTCCCTTGATCCGCTCATATTCTGATGCATACAAGCAGATGAAGAGGGATATTGTGATTGAGGAGGAAAAAGTAATGAAGCTGAGGAGCGAGCAAATCAGCAGAGCAAAACGTAGGGAGAAAGAGGGGCCTGCTTAGGGTTCGTCAACCTACGGAGGGGCAAGGAATTGAGCTGCTCCTTACTACATTTACCAGAGGACCCCCCAACTGCGAATGGGTTACGCTCCTTCTCGCAGGTCTCTGAACAAGGACCAAAGGGATTACCGTCAATTCGTTGGTAACCCACCTCGTAATCCTCCTATGAATCGGCCTGTGCAGAGCCACAACAGAATTGACAGTACACTCCCCTGAAGGCAGTACACTCCTCTGAAGGTATCGCTAGAGGAGATGTTCCATGTCGTGGAGGAATGAGGTCTGCTGTGTTTCCTAACACCAATGTCCAAACCAACAAATAGGAGGGACAGGAGTAGGTTTTTTAGATTCCACAATGATCATGGCCATTCAACATCTTAGTGCTGTGATCTGAAGAACCTGATGGAGGATCTAGTAAGAAATTGGTACCTGGATGAATTCATTCATGTATGACACCCGGTGGTAGAGCGGCAACAAGCAGAGGATGACCAGGCTTGTGATATGGACCACGAACAGCCTGCTGTGAGGGTGATAGTAGGAGGGCCGATGATGGGAAGAGACTCAAATAGAGCAAAAAAAAAACTATAGCAGATATGCTTCTGCTAATCAGGAGGTCCTGCTCAATATGCCTACCGCAAAGAGAGCCAGAACCAAATAAGTCCCGATCATGTGGACGGAAGAAGACGAATAATGGGTCCTGTATCCCCATGAAGATGCCCTAGTTGTAAAGGCAAATGTTGCGAACAGGGTGCTCAACCGAATTCTGGTGGACTCGGGAAGTTCAGTAGACATTCTCTTCAAGTCCACCTTGGATGAGATGGGAATAGCGGACGTAAGGCTCGAGCACACGAACACTTCCTTGAAGGGATTCGGTGGGGGAAGGTTGACCCTCTAGAAATTATGAATTTGCTAGTAACGATAGGCTCAAAGCCCTTTGAGAAGAACATGATGCTCGACTTCATGGTTGTAGACGAGGTCAACCCTTAGCAGGTTATATTGGGTAGACCGTTCATGAGAATCAATCAATCGGCAATGTCAACGCACTATCTGGCACTAAAATATCGAATGAACGGAGTGGTGGGGGTTGTTAAGGGTAATTAGAGGGTTGCGAGAAGCTGCTATGCAACAGCGGCTACGGAAGCGATGTAGGTGACATTGCTAGATGCTAGGGGAGAGTCAAAGAAAGGGAGGCAATAGCCCACTAAAGAATTAGAGGAAATTCTGTTAAGATCGGATGACCAAGAGAAGAAAGTTAAGATCGACTCAGGGATGAGCGAGCCCATTCTGATGTGTTCGCCTGGTCTCATGATAACATATCGGGGATTGACCTGAAGGTAGCATGTCACAAGCTAGCAGTGAGAAGAGAGGAGAAGCCAGTAAAGCAGATGAGGAGGTATGTCAACCAGGAAAGATACGATGCCATGAACAGCGAGGTGGATATGCTATTAAAAACAGGATTCATAAGGGAAGTTAATTACCCGAATGGATCTCGAATGTGATACTGGTCAAGAAGCCAAACGGAAAATAGAGAATGTGTGTGGATTTCACGGGCTTAAACAAAGCCCATCCTAAAGACAGTTTCCCATTACTCAGTTCCATGGACGCATTTTTTGGTTACAACTAAATTCCCATGTTTAGGTAAAACGAGGAATGCACGGCCTTTATCACCAACCAAGGTCTGTTCTGCTACAAGGTCATGCCCTTCGGCTTAAATAATGCGGAAGTAACATATCAGAGGTTGGTGAACAAGATCTTTAAGCCTCTGATTGGCCGTACAATGGAAGTTTATGTGGATTACATGATCACCAAGTCCAAGGATGCAGACAAACATGTCAAGCATCTAGAAGAGACCTTCGCACTCTTGAGGGAGTACAGAATGAAGCGTAACCCAGAGAATTGTGCCTTTGTTGTAGGTTTTGGGAAGTTTTTAGGTTTCATGGCCAGTCACCGAGGAATTAAGGCCAACCCAGAGAAGATAAGGGCGGTACAAGAAATGAAGTCCCCACGCACTCTCACGGGTAAGGTAGCACTTAGATGGACTTGATTGTCTCCTACCTTAAGAAAGGGACAGTACTTGCCAATAAGAAATAAGAAAGAATGCTGAGGTGTCAAGCAGAAAGGTATGCACTGATCGACGGGGTGTTATACCGACGAGGATACACCCTGCCACTGTTACGCTGCTTGGACGAGGAAAAAGTAGACTACGTGCTCAGGGAAATACATGAGGGGATTTGTGGAAACCACTCTGGTGCAAAGTCTTTAGCTTTTAAAGTCTGGAAGCAATGGTACTTCTGGCCTAGAATGCACCAAGACGCACAAGAAAAGACCAAGAGCTGCAAGAGTTGCCAAAGCTTTGCCAATTTTATAGCCCAACCACCGAAGAACCTTACTGTGATGAACTCACTATGGCCGTTTGTCCAATGGGGAATTGATATGATCGGACCGCTGCCAAAGGGAAGAGCATCTGCAACACATGCCGTGGTTATGATTGATTGTTTTACTAAATGGGTTGAAGCAGAGGCCTGGAGCAGCATTACAGAAAGTAAAACCGCTGAATTTATCAAGAGAAATGTGATTTGCAGGTACGGAATTCCCCACGCACTAGTTATAGATAATGGGAGGCAGTTTGACAACAACAAGTTCAAAGACTTCTGTGCAAACATGGGAATAGAGTTAAAGTGGAGGCTGCGAACAAAACCACAAAACTTCCCTTGAAAACTAGACTGGGAAAATAGAAAGGAGCATGGGTGGACGAGTTGCCTGGAGTGTTATGGGCTAATAAAACCACACACAAGACCTCTAAAGGGAAGACACCGTTTGCTCTGGCGTTTGGGCATGAGGCAGTGATTCTAATAGAGATATGGGTAGGCACACATCGGACAGAACATTTCAATGAGAAGCAGAACGGCGAGCAGATTTGTACAAATTTAAACCTGCTAAAAGAAAGAAGGGAGAGGTTGGCAATGAAAGTGGCGGAGTATCAGTAGAAAGTAGCTCATTACTACAATAAAAACGTACATATTCGCTGATTCAAGGTAAGGGACTAGAGCACTAAAGAGTAAACTAGAGCACTAAAGACCCTAGTTAGGGGGTGTTAGGCCCAAATTGGGAGGGTCCTTGCAGGGTCTCACAGGTAGCCGGTCTCGGGGCATACAGACTATCTTATCCAAATGGATGGGAAGTCAAAAGACCATAGAATGCAAAGCATCTAATAAATTATTTCCAATAAGTTCCCTTGTATAATAACGTCAATATTCAGTTTCCTTTGAATCAGAGTATGTAAAACCTTGTACATGAATAAAAGCAAGGAAGAATACTTCTAGAATCGATTTAATCCAAGCAAGATAAGCTATAGATGAAGCTAAGGACATAAGTCTCAAATCCTGCCAAGGCGAGACAAAGAGCCAAGCGTAGCCAGAGTTGTCTCGAGCAAGATAAGCTCGTGGATGAAGCTAAGTCCATCAGGCTCAAAGCTTGCCCAAGGCGAGACAAAGAGCCAAGTATAGCCAGAGTTGGCTTGAGCAAGATAAGCTCGCAGATAAAGCTAAGGGCATAAGTCTCAAAGCCTGCCTAAGGCGAGACAAAGAGCCAAGCGTAGCCAGAGTTGGGTCGAGTAGGTTAAGCTCCAAAAAAGGGGCTACGGCCAGAGATCTGAAAGCTTGTTTGCGGTAAGGCAAAAAAGCTGAAATACATAAGGGCTAAGTTAAGTTGTTCACATCTTTGCAAACGAGCAAAGCGGATAAAGTAAGCCATAATCCCGAAATTTCAATAAATACAAGAGAAAAACTCAAAGCCTACCGGAAACTCATCTCACAGAAAATTTAGAACTACTTAAAGGAACGAAGATAAAAGTTAAAAATCTACTTTCTTTATTCAGTTCAGTCTGCCAAGGATTATAAACACCATAAAATAAAATCAATTAAGGAGCTGGGGCAGATGGATCAGCAGCTGAGTTTGGGGCTTGAAAGGAAGGAGCTGCCTGAGTATCCTCCTCATTGGGGGGAGCAACTTGAGCCTCCTAGATAGAAGGAGCAGCTTCTTTGGGTCCCGCAACAGCAACTTCCACATACGAAGATGGACCCCTTGGTTGCTAAACACCATAAAAAAAAATCAATTAAAGAGCTAGGGCAGATGGATCAGCAGCTGAGTTTGGGGCTTGAAAGGAAGGAGCAGCCTCAGTATCCTCCTCATTGGGTGGAGCAACTTGAGCCTCCTCGATGGAAGGAGCAGCTTCTTTGGGTCCCACAACAGCAACTTCCACATACGAAGATGGACCCCTTGGTTGCTGGCTCCTAGCATCCTGCTCGTTCATATAGGCATCAACACCAGGCTCGAGCTTAGACATGTCCAGCTAGGGATATTCCTTACCCAAGATGGACATGATACACTCGTAGCAGAATGTCAGCCAGTTATTGTACTCCTCGGTGAGCTGATTGCCCAGGCAGTCCACTTTACTCTAATGAAGAGAAGTTTCAGCTTCCATGGTCCTTACGAAGGAAAATCTCTAGACATCGACATCTTTCCTAGCATTCACGAGCTCGTCTCTGACCATAGACAGCTCCTTTTCGAGTTGAAATGCCTTTGACTCAGCCATGGCAACCTTATCATCAAATGTGGAGATTTAGGTTTGGAGCTTTGCCGACCCCTCCTATTCCTGCTCCTACTCCTGCTCTAGATTTTTCTTCAAGCTCTGGTCTTCAGCTCTAATCTTTCTCTCGAAGTTCAAAGCTCTTGCCTTGAAGGCTGTCGAGGCAGCGGCAGCTTGACATACAAAGCGCTGGAAGGAGTTGGCCAAGTCATTAAGGCTGGAGGACTCCAACTCATCAATAAAGCCTTTCCGTACGTGCTTTGTGAACTCCTTGGCATAAGGATCGGCGAAGTCGGTCCACTCCCTAGAACGTGCTGAAAGGGACCTAACAGGAACAGCGGAATAGCGGTGCCAGAAGAACCCTGACTGGAGAGGCAGTAAGGTCAACCTTGGACCTTTTAGTCAGAGCAGAGGAGATGCTCGGGCTCTCAACAGTACCAGCGGTTCTTCAGTTCGGCAAGGATGTTGCTTATGTCTTCTTCCTCAAACGCTAAGCTGAACTCGATGAGATTTTGGCGAGTCAATAACTCTTTGCACGAGCTAGCGTTCTCCAAGGCAGTGTCGATGTGTAACTTTAGCTCCTCCTCGATCCGATGTGATACACTCCAAGAAATAACAAAAGACAAAAAACGAAAATAAGAAAGGGTAAGAAGAAAAACCAAATCAGAAAGCATAATGAGCAGCAAATGACCTGGAGTACAAATGCGAGAAGGAATTTGAGGAATTTTTTCCATAGCAGAGGCTGCACACCCCCAGTTACCCCCGGAAAAAAGAACTTACTCTTCCAATTGCTACTAGATGTAGGGAGATTAGTGATGGGTTTTTTGCCCTTGGAGCTAGAGGTAAAGTAATACCAACCCACATCTTTTGGGCTGCTTTACAGTTGGTATAGGTGCTTTATTTCATCTACCACGGGCTCACCCAGGTTACACCAGTTCCACAGGATGTATAGGCTAGATAAAACCATCCACCCATTTGGATTCATTTGTCCTAGTGCCAAGTGCAACTTGGAAAGGACTCCGGCAAAACAGGCTGTAACGGTAACCTGACACCCCACCTAAAGCACTCGCGGTAAAGGGTAACATACCCTTAAGGAGGATGACTAGGAGTGATATTCTTGCCAGGAAGAGGAAGGTCAACGCTGGCAAGAATACGGTAGGCGGCCTTAAGCCTATTTAGGTCCTGTTGAAAGGTCTCACACCTCATGCAGTCAATGAAAAATGACTCGGCCTCCGACCTTTGACCGGTCTTTTACCTTTTGTTTGGCCGGGTTTCTTCTAGAATGTCGCCCTCGACGACATCGTCGACAATATTAACAGCCTCTTCAGGACTCTGGTCTCTTACTATAACCCCCCTATCAGATTGGGAGTCACTAAAAGAAGAGGATTCTCCTGGAGACATCCTTCTAGGTTGCTGTGTGGCGGACTTTTTTCCTAAAGACCAACGACTTCCCCCACAACACACCACTATCAGATTTCAGAAAGCCGAACCACAGTCTACCCAAAATGGGAAACAAAAACCCACAAATCAAAAATAACAAGAACGAGAAGAAGAAGTCAAAGAATTTATACTTGAGATTGATTTGGAGGGTACAAATAGCGACGACTACAATCGAGAAAGTAGATTTCACTTGCAAGTGGTAGGCTTCAACTTTAAACAATGTGGGGAGATAGGAAAGTATAAAACGATGAAATTAGGGATTTATAAAGAGGAAAGCGAGTAGTCCCAACAAACGGCACGATCTTCAAGGGGGAGTGACTGTTTGGAAACCGCCTCTTTAAATTTCAAACGAGTGGCCCAGATTAACCTACGCAACCTACATTAAATGTGAAGTAACTGAAGAAGCGGACAGCACAACACGAAAAAGAAAAGGGGAGGAAACCTGCTCGGACAAGTAATTTCTAGTCTTATCCCTTTTCACTCTCAAAACCAGAAAGTGGGGGACTGGTGTTTTGGAAATGATGAGCAAGCCTGCTCGAGGACAAGCCAGTCAGAACAGAAGCCCAGACCTCTAGTACAAAGACACCCCTGCTCGGTATCAAAGCTAGTCGGTGTCAAATGTTCAAAGCTGGTCGGGCTCATATGCTCGCATCTTGCTCGAATAAATTCAAGAATAGCAGGAATGTCCACGACCATCAAGCAAGCTCTGGTCGCATTATGAGCAGCACCAAGAGCAGGAAGGGACCAAAGTTTGAGCAAAGCTAAACCTAAGAATGGCAGCCGCACATCTGTAGTTCAGGACGGTGAACGTTTCTCTCCGAGAAGAAGAGAGTAGCCGCCAGACGCCCCCATACCATAACATTTTGTCAAGACGATCGATAACTGACAGGCACCCCCATGCCATAGAGTTTCGTCACTGTTACCGATAATCGTCACATACCTCCACAGTGTCAATATTTCATTACGGTGACCTATAACCATCTGACATCCCACACCCCAAGTTTTATCATTGTGATCCATAACCGTCAGACGTCCCATGCCCCCAAGTTGTGTCACTGTGACCCATAGCTGTCAAAAAGACACAGGCACAATGAATGTAGGGGACGGCACCCAAGTAAGGGTCCCAGGGAAAAGAGGGGAAAATATCGAGCAAAGGGTGAGGTAAAGGGATTCTCTTCTTTTTTCAACTTTCTATTTTTCAGTTTTTCTCTGATTAAAAGAGAATTTAAAAGAATCAATCGTTTTACTGAGCGTCGGAGGGTTTTCTTCGGAAAAACACCTGGCGACCTCTGATATTTTCCCTGTGAACACAGGCTAGAAGATACGATCTATTCAGCGAATAGAGGAAAGCAAGAACCAGCTGGAAATTCTGCTTGAGGAGGGTGCGACTAAGAGATAACGTCGACATCTTGGAGCGACCAGAAAGCATTATCAACGAATTGCATTTACAAGCTGGTACAACATCGGCTTGAATGCCTGGCATTGTAGTTTTAGTTGTTAGTGAAGGACAACATTTGTCTATGACATTCCTAAAAAAGGCAACTCTTATACACTAAAATTAAAACGAACAATGGAAATTTTAGAAATTTTAGATTGACTTCGTTTAAAAATAAAATTAAGAGGAAAGACTAAAGTTTAATTAGTTCATTGAAGTTTTAGAAATAACTTTGTAAGGTATGAGAAAATGACCAAAAACAGTAAGTTATGAAGATAGTACTAAAAATGGATTACTGCACGAAGAGCTTCTATTTTTATGTGATTTAAGATTCTTAAAGCACCCTAATTGTGATGCCTCTAATTATTCTACACTTAGAAATCTTCTATGAATTTACAAGATTTAAAATCACCAAAATTTTTTTTGGAGATGAGAGAGATAATGAAGAAACATGAATGCTAGTTCATAATATTTCATTCCACCAAGTAAAGCCACCGTTATCTTTTCAATAATGGTACAAAACATTATCATTACCTAAATCCACCCATGAAGTCTTTCTATATTTGGATGTAACCTTATCACTCCAATAATTTATTTAATTAAATTATTTTTTAATAAATAAATAGCGTAGCTGCTTAATTTTGCCTTTAACAAATTAAGGTCATTTTAATCAAATCAAATAGCTAATTGTCATATTAAGTTCAATAAAAGCCCAATCTTTTGTATTCAAAATTGATCCAGAAGTCCATAATCATTTACGAATTGAAACATGTCTAATATGTCATTTTACATGCTCGATCTTAAACTTAATATTTAATTAAAGTTTTTTTAAATTTATTTTTTTAAACTATATATAAAACTTTAAAATTTCTATCTTAAACCATATTTAAAATTCATATTCATACTCTTTATTCATTAAAACATACTAAACTATTTAGTTATTAATTAGAAATTTTCTAATGAACGTAAGATGCATTGCAAATACACTTCAGTAATAAGGATCTTAAGATTCCTACAAGTCACTCTTGACACCTAGCAACATTTTATGACCATCAAAATAATAAGAATTGCTGGATCAGTAGAGCCTATTCCATTGTTGCTCTATGTCTTATAGTAACTTATAGAAGATATTATTATTTTTAATTACAAAGTAATAAATTCTACATTGGCTATACACTTTTTCTATACATAGGCAACCATAACGACTGTTGCTGAATATGTTCCTTGAGTAGGAATCAATCTTTGTGCTTTCACATAACATAGATGCCTATGTATATAACATTTATGATACGTCAGGTCTAAAGACCGTTACTAAACACAATGTTTATCACAATATATAATAAGTCATTAACTCTCAAGATTATATAACGTATTATTATTTGGTCAAGTTTAGTAAACTTGTTCTTGCAACAAGTACTTATGTGTTTAACTTGACGTCTTATGTCAATGATATGAAACTCACAATTCATTTTAGTATTGTATACCACAAAAAAGTGGTAACACATATTAGTGCTTATATGAAATTTTAAACATCCAATCATAATTCCACCACTGAGAATTATTTTAGAAGTATAGTACAAAGAATACACATTTCATATTCTCGACAAATTCGAGAATGTGTTCATTAACTATTTTACTTCTTAAACTACATTCATTAATATAATATATAAATATTAATAAGTTTTTCATTTTATAAATATCAAAATATTAATCAAATACAATAATTTCCTAAAAGTAAGTGCCACTCAATTAGCCTTTAGGGTATATCACTAACAGTTAGTAGGGGTAAGGCTCAATATGTACTCAAGTGTCATCCCTTTTTTATTTTCTAATAAGGTAATGGCTATGTTGGAGATGCTTCACTGTGGAGCACTCCTTCATAATTACATGATCAAAGTGATAAATAGTAAATAACATGTTATAACTTTAATCATGTGGTTATGAAAGAATGTTCCACGGTAGAACATCCCTAACATAGCCGGATCCTTCTAATAAAGTTTCTCTCATGCCACTAGTGCTAGACCCATATAAACTAGGAGGACTTGGCTTAAGAGGTTTTAATTCAATTCAAAGGATTTGATTTTTTTTTTACTGTTCACTTGAACACATTTAAAGTCTCAAAATCTCAAATTCTATTATTTCTTATTAAATGTAGAGAAGAATAATAATAAATAATTTATTTTAAAGTCAAGCTTATTGTAACCACATTTGTGAGAGAGTTTGGACTTTTGGTACCTCTCTAAAATCCTAATAAACCCCTCTTCTGAAAAAATCCATTACCTAATTAGAAGAATTCATTATTTAGAAGCAGACCTACATTCTTCCATTTACTACCCCTAAATCAGTTCTAGTAAATCGCTTCTTTCTTTATGTGAAGAATTCATTTTTTTAAAGTAATACTTCATTTTAAAAAAATTAAAAGAAAAATACAATTTCTTAAAGTCCATGCTCCAGTCAATTAGAGAGTCATCCTTTTAAGTGAAGGGAAATAAAACTAGGTTTTTCAATTTTTCAATTAAAACCTTTTAGGACCGATCTCATACAACATATAAGAATTAAGTAATCTAGAAATTCATACCTTGATGTTTTGAGAAGATGAACAATTGAGAGTTGTAGATCCGCCTCCAAACGATCTTCCAGGCTATGACTCAAGTTTGATCAACACTGGACGTGTGGGCGTCTGTTTCACCACTCTCCAATTGCAACTGGCTCCTCTTAGATGCCTTCTTTATTTTTCTTAGAATCCGTGGGGTTCTCCTCTTCTTTTTCAATTTAAGAGTATAATGCCCCTTTTATAATATCTTATAAAAAACTCTAGTATGTTAGGATTATGATTTCTATTTAAAATAGAATTCTTCTTTTAACTATCTCTCCACTTACCTAAAAGTGGAAGGAATGTGTAACAAACTAGGAGACCACCTTGTAAAACATTAAAAGCCCCCATTTACACTTTAATATAACATACTAGGCCTTAACAAATATTATAATTATAATTTTCATCTAATATGCCGGTTTTCTTGCTTTTGGGTCCGAATGATGGTGTTGTCAATTAAATGAGCTAACCCGGGGATTATTTGGGAACATACAATAGTGGCTACAATAATTAAATTTGTAATTAAACAAATATAATTATTTAATTCCAATTCTACTCCACTATAAGATTGGAACTGACCTCCATAATTGTATGCTCGAATATAATTCGCCCAAGCTATATTGATTTCTTTACTGCACAATCCTTTGTACCACATCGTTAATTTAAATTGATATCTCAACTGTCCAATCAATTTAATTACATCTTTTTCCTTGATACTTACTGGTTTTCTCTAATGATCATTTTCAACATACTTATTTATGTTGAGACACTCTGCCGGAGAATTCTATGATCAAGTCATCGAAAACCCATTAAGAGATGTGTCGTGCAAATTCTATATTGTTAATCTACAATTTCAATACTTGTAATTGCTCCCACCAAGATACCGGGTAATCTAGACTACATGTGTATGTCATGCCCATTGGTAACTCAAATGAAATAACAACAACAATCATGAAATCATAACTAACTCAAGATTAAGATTACAGTAAATCAATGCCTATGAGATTTAATAAGTCTGACAGTTATTACTAGGTTAATTAAATCTCATATGTGATCCAGTTCAATGTAGACAAACTACATCAATAAATTCATACATGATTAAGATAAATCACTCAATGAATTTATTACAATCTATACCTAAATAAAGTGCCCAACTTTATTTATCAACTGCGAACTTAATTTATTTAATCATAAGATAACTTGTATTTATGTCTTCTGCGAATCCACATGGTGATCGCATAAATACATATAATATGATTAAATGGACTTTGCTCAAAATATTAATGCAATTCAAAAATATCTGAATAAATATTTGAAATATTTTATTAATAAAAAAATCAATATGCTATAAAGAGCACATAATCCCAACACTAAGGTGTATTAACTTTTATCAGAACTTTAGAGATGATTTCAAACGTTCACGCCAAATTCTTGGTAAATGACGGTGGCTAAGCTTCTGGAGACATGATTAATCTCAATACTTTTGTTAAGGAAAAGGTTGATCAGAAATTTGGGGTACAATTGAAGGAAGAGACTATTTTTTTCATCCGTAATGTAACAATTTCAATCCAAATAGAAACAATAAACTAGCAGTTAAATTAGCAAAAGTATTTTAAATGATATTCCATTTGAATCATAAGTTTCTTCATTTACTTGATGAATCCATCATTGTATTATTTCTGCATGAATTATTATTGCATAAAATGTCTAGTACTTCAAAAGCATTTTGTCAGTGCTGTTTGGGTAATATCGGGCAGGTCTCCTCGAGGCCCTTCTAGCTCGAATAAAATGCCCCGAGGTCAACCCAGCTCGAGCAGAAGTCCCGACCACTGGCTCGAAGACAATCTCGCTAGACGTCAAAGCTGGTCAAGGTCGAGGAATTCAGAGCGGTCCGAGCTCCGAGCTCTCTCACCTGCTCGAGGTCATCAGGACCGGCCAAGGCTGGACAAAGACGGAGAGCTCGAAGATTGATCGAGACCCGAGCTCTCCTTCCTGCTCGCTGCAGTTAAGTTCTCGAGCACAACTGGGCTGCGCTAACCATAGGACAAATGGAATGTAAAACCCGGCTCAGGACAGTCTGACCCGTTTCCTCAAGATCCCACACACTTTTTCGATGTCAGATTGGGCCCCACAAGGGAGGGTGGTGGTGCTGTTGCCGATAGCCGGCACATGCCCCCATGGTGTCATCATTCCTAGCGCACATGCCCGACATGGTGATCTGGCCATGTGAACCAGGTTAAGGAGGCAGCCGCGCATCCCCAGGGAATATTACGCCAATCCCAACTGTCAGAGGGACCCAGACACCACTGACGCGGGAATGGATGCTCTTGGAGAGAAAGGGCGGGAAAAATGAAAAATGGAGTATAAAAGAAAACGAACGGGTACGTTACAAGGGTTGGAAAAATTCATTCACAAGGGTTCCAAAAATTTATACAGGTTCTTCCTATTCTGATATCCCTTACATTGATTCTCTGAAAAAACTCCATATTTATTCAAAAGGGAGGACAAAAAATATCCCTTTCACCTTTCCAGTCTCCTTGACTAAGGGAGATACCAAAAAGAACAACCTGATTACTGACTTAAGCGTCGGAGGGTTTTCGCCGGAACACGCCCGGTAACCCCTGACCCTGTTTTCTGTGAGTACAGGTCCGGAAGATCTCCGTTCTGGAAAAGACAGTGAAATAGGAAGAAGGAGACAGTCCTGCTCGACCTCGAACTAGTCGCAAGCAGAAGGTTCAAGGCACTGTTTGAAGGCACGCGGGAAAACTGCATCAACAAGTGCTTTGATGGCGAGAATAGAAAGGATTTCAATCGAGAGTCATGTATTTGGAATGATGGCTATTCTTGTACTTTGGCTGAAGGATGCACTTCAACAAAATGTAGTTTTCTTGTAATGTTTCTATCAATGCAATATTAATTAAAAAAAATTCATAAAGAAATAAATTGGAAAAAAGATTGAATTAGGGATAATTCTCGAAGAATTTAAATTTACTTATAAATAATGAATTCTTCTAATCGATTAATGGGGTTTCTTTAGAAGAGGGGTTTTATCTAGATTTTAGGTCTCAGCCGGTAGTCCCACTCTTTGTGAAATCTACACAAATATCTAAAATAACAAAATTAGAGTTTTAATTTATTTAAATGCATCCAATTTCTTTTTACACCAGGCCCCTCCTGAACTTTAGTTAGGTCCGCCCTTGCATGCCATTGAACCACGTTTAATTAAAAAAAAAAAAAGAGCTAAATATAATGAGCAGTTTTGAGAGTTCAAATAACTTTACATTTTTTAAAATATTAGAGAGTTTTATGATCATTTTCCTAAACTTTGGGGGATTAATAGTCATTTTCTTATAAAATAAAAAGTTTGCACATTTGTTATTAGGATGAAACTAGTTATGTTTTAAAAATTGTTAATTTGAAAATCATTTTATTTTGAACACCTATTAGTCAAACTTTAGAGGAAAAAAAATCAAAACTCCACTTAAGTAATTTTTATTAAATACAATTAATTTATCATTATTTCAAATAAATAAATACAATTTTAGGAAGAAGATTAACTACACATTATTGAAAAACTACTTTTCCAAAAACAAACTATTAAACATGTTTTCTCCATTTTCCTTTTTGTGTTCTAAAAAACAAATTAACAAATACTTTTTTAAATATATAAAAATATCTCATAAAAAGCATCATTTTCTTTTTTGTGAAATAAAATAAAAAAATACCATACAAAAATAATACCAGGCACATCCTACTTGGCCGCAATTCCCAAAGATTGAAGAATACATACCCATTGAGATTTAACAAAGCAAGCAGGACACAGAAAACGATTTGCAACTGCGTAACGACCTAGCTTAAAACACATTAATGGGAAGCAAAACGTACCAGCCCTGTTACCAATCAAATTTTGACTAATGTCTGTATGTGATAGAACCTTATAAGACTGAGCCACTTCTAAATTTGCAGCTATTTAGTACCAAAATTAAATGAGGAGTTGTACAATCTTCATAAAACAACCACCGCCATTTTAATGTTTTGGTATATTAAACTGATGTTTGGTTTTAAGAAATTGAAGGAGAATAAAGGGAGGAAAGGAAAGAAATAAGAGAACAGTAAATAATTTCATATCAAATCAAATAAATTCATTTGAGATTAATCTTTTTTTTTTTTTTTCTTTCCCTCTCTTCTTTTCATTCTTCTTCTCTCATCTCATTTCTTGCAACCAAATACGTTAAGTGTACAACAACATCTCTAGACATTCATATTAAAGACTGCCAGCTATAAATTGACAAATGTACAACTGAAAAAATCAGTTGTACGAAAAAACTTTTACTGCTATGGGAACTGCGCATTACATTGGTTACTAATAAGCCACCATCTTTCCCTTTATATGGGTATGGGTTATTCGACTTCTCTTGATGTATTACATGAATCCTAATTTAGAAATAGATCCGGGGTATTCTTATCAAGATCCTAAAAAATTATTTTATATACTAAATATTATACAATTTTTACCAAAAAAATTACTTTTTTATGAATTGCAACCTATTACTTTAATATCTTATATATTATTCCAGTATTTACTCTTTTTTTTTTCATATTTTAACCCTAATGTTACGATCTTTGAACTAAAATTTTAATTGTAACTTTGGAGTTCCCAGAACCAGATATCAGACCTAGACCTAAATATCCGAATACCATTATCATAAAGCAAATCTCAAAGATTCTGATGGATCTCTATATCCAAGTATCAGTAGATTCTATTACTCTAAAGTAATTGAGTAAAAAATAAAAAGGTCCCTCTCGAAACCTGTCCTTTGACATTAAAATTCATGCAACATAACATATTCAATATGCTATAAAAAGATCAAGACCAAGTCCTCATTTTCTCACTCCATAAACATTAGTTCTTTCTATTTCTACATTACTAAGCAAACATCTTCTTTCCTCCGAAAGTGATGGCTACTTCCCATTTCGTCATTTTAACTTTCTTCATCACACTATCTTTCTCAAGCATCGATGTAACCGTAGGAGCTCGCCGCCTTTTGCAGACTCCTCCCGAATTGCCCTCCATCCCTGGCATGGATTTTCCCCCTTTGCTTGATACTCCCATCTTGCCCATCACTCCATATCCAGAGTACAGATTGCCTCCTATTCCCCCAATCTCCTCGTCATTTCCCACAACACCAATCTTCTCTCCACCTGCATTTTCCACCAGCCCTTGAAGCATTCTATATGTTGATAATGAATATCATATGATTGCATGCAGTTAAATAAAGTTCCAGGCCAATATAGGCTTGGTGTTGCTGAATTTGATCTCTTGGGGTTCGTAGGAAGCTCTTAGAATAATGGAAGCTTTATGCTAGCTCTTTGTGTTTGGATCTGACAGATCTTAGCATTGTCATTTATTGTTTCTAGTGTGCAACTTCCTTCAGATTATATATTGTGTTAATGATAATACACTGAGCTTTTATTTATTGATTGTTATTGTTTTGATATAACAAGATGTCTACCTCTGCTATGGGACAAATGTTCAACAAGCACTGTGAACTGAACAGTGAGTGTAGGGCAAACCCATAATAATTTGAAAAAAATATCAATAACATGGCTTTAATTTGCAGTGGCGGAAATAAGATTTTAGTTTAGCAGACAATCATAAATTTAATTTAAATAGGCTATTTCCACAACGAATTTAAATTTTTTAAGTAATCGTTGCTTTTGTCAGCTTGCATTTTTTAAATCTATTGAATGGTGGCTCATAAAAAAATAACACATCTAAATCATACATGGATATGCATCATTTTTTAGTTTTTTTTTTTTATTTTTTTTAATAATTAATTAAATATATATAATTATTAAAAAATTAATATAATTATCTCACACTTAATCAATTATTAAAAAATTAAAAATTAAAAAAAAAACCAATTTTCAATTGATAATATACACATGCCCACGCAGAAGGGGAACTAAGTTTTTGTCTGGTTTTGCCTGGCTGCCCCTAACTTTCTGAAAAGTTTTTAAAAAGGTTAAAAGTAAAAAGTTTTCAAGATGACCCTCCAGCTAACTCCTAACTTTCTTAAATTCCTAACTTGTGATATATTTTTTGGCTATCCTCAAATTAAATTTCTGATTCTAACTCTGGTCGTAAGATATTCTTTAAAAAGCAAATAAAGATAAGATGAGAAGATAATCCATTACCATATAAAACCGTAAATTGAGAGAGCCAATAGTAAGAGCAGCAACGAAAAATAATATACTACAGAAATAAAAAATAAATAAATAAATAAAATCGGTAATAAAATTGGTCATATTAATTCAATAGTGTTATAACTTATAAGATGTACATCTGTCCACCGATCATTTGGAAATTAGATATCACAAATGCTTTTGCCAAGTGTCAAAATGTGATCGGACTTGCTTCCTGATAAATACCTTAAGATCATCTCTTGCGCATTTAAAACTCTATTGTTATATGTTTTTAGTGATTATGTATTGTTACTATTTAATTTTTTTTATTTTCACCAACCATCAATTACCCAAATGAATCTTTATTTAAAAGAAGTTCAGATCATGTAAGAATTTTGATATTAAAAAACGTTTTTCATTTTGTTTTTTAGGCATGGATGTTTCCACCCCACCTCTATAAAATAATTATAATAAATGCACTTTATTTTATAAAATTACAAATTAATAACAAATTTGTATAATTAATTAATTAAATCATTTTTATAATACTTTTTCTGACTTAAGAGTTGTTTGTTTCTTCTCTTAAGTCTAAATTTGACTTATTTTTAGACATTTACAGCTTTTAATTTGTTTATTTTTTATTACTTATATATAATTATAAGATGTTTAGGCATGAATAAAAAAGTTAAATAGTCTTACATTTATCTGAATAATAAAATATCTGAATAAAAATTTAATATTTTATCTCATTAATACTCTTATTAAATAAATTTATTTCCTATTATGTAAAATATTTTTTTACTATTTTTTATTTATCTATTTTTTATTATATGTGTGTATTCAACTATTTTTTAATGAGAATTTTAAATATAATAGAACTGTATTTTATAATATATTCATCTCTTTGTATTTATATTTGTTACTTTTATTATAGATTTTGAATTTTATTTAATATATATAATTTTAATTGAAATGATTAAAAAATTTTTATTGGCTTGTGTAATTAACAAGAAAAAATATCAATATAATATACTAAAAATAACATTATAAATATCATATATTAATGTAAAAAATTACACGTATTAGATATAATATTTTATTTTTCATGTTTGTTAAGGTAAATATAATCAATTGCTTTTACTGATCAAATAATTTATTTATAACTTATCATATGTTTAATCAATAAATTTAAGTACATTAATATTTATAAAGTTATATATGTAAAATTATCATATTTCTAATGTTTTTGTGATGAAAAACAAATAAATTAATACTTATATTCAAATATTTTAAAAAGAAAAATAAACATGTCATTCATATATACTTATTCATATCTATTCAGACTTCAGCTAAATTCAGACTCATTCATATTTCAGATAATAAAAACAACGCTACCTTTTCTTTTAACATCTTTAACTATTTAAAGTTACTTTAAGATAAATTTAATTTGATGATTTTACTCATATATATATATATATATACCAATTGTTTAGGAATTTAGTTTTATATTTTAGAATTTAATATTTTTTACATAAAATTTAATAATTTTCAATACTCCACATGTCCTAATTATATCACACTACAAAAAAACTAACAATAAATAACAGCTATTTTATGATAAATTCTGTTATATTATAAAAGTACGATGGATTCATAATATAATTTTTATCTGACAAAATTTTGGTGATAATTGATTATAGTTCAGTGATAAAATTTCCGTTTATCAAATTTTGTGATAAAAATTTATTTTAGATGATGTTTGACAACATTTTAAAATATAAAATAACCACCTCAAATATTTATTTCTTCCTTATCCATTTACCAATCTTTTTGGCCATAATACCCTTATCTCTCCCAAACCAAAACTCAGCAATATCCTCCCTCATGGCACTAGCTCCATTTTACATTTTTCGGTAACAATCAACGGCGGTTGTGTAACATATGCATTTGTTTTATTTATATATATAAATAATTAAATCAAGAGGGGGTCTATGTGATATTTTGGGTGTGTTTAAAAGACAGGAAAAAATTGGATTAAAACCGAGAGAGAGAGTGAGCTGAACCCGTTTGACCCGTCCTGTTTGACCGGAACCTGCGAACCCGACCCGTCGGTATCTCCCATCTCCGGCCATCTCACCGGCCGAGCAGGGTGTCAAACGAAAGCTTGTGAGCCAGCCATCAACCTCCACAAATCCTTGCTGCTGGAAACTGCGAGGAACGCCACCGGCGAAGCTTAAAATTTCCGAGGGTTTGTCACGGATGATCGCCGCAGCCTTTGGCTGCTCCACCGGTTGGAAAAGGTTCCCTAACTCACCATCTTCCATTCCCAACTAGCCACTAGCACCGAGGAGGTCGATTTGCTGCCGAACGACCACCCAAAGAGCCGCGGCTTCAAGGGCTCGATCCGGTGCCACCGCCGCGCGTGGGAGATCACCACCGGTACCATTGAACTCAACTCGACGAGAAGTGTCTAGTCCGAGCTTCCCCATCGCCGTTAGGTGAATTTCAATCAACGTTGACCGTAGGGGCATTTTGGTAATTTTATGCATAGAATTGATAATTTTATGATGTTGAGGATAAATTAGTAAATTATGAATTTAAAGGTTTTCGACAAGTATAATTTGGATTGTATTAGTACATTACGAATACGAGGTTAATACGGTAAGTCGAGAGAATTGAGAGTTGTAATGTTTGAACGAATATTTACTTTAAGTTTTATTTTTGTGACATTAGTTCGAATTATAATTATGGGAAGTAATTATATCGTTTCTTTAAAATAGGTGGATTTGCGGATGAAAATCTACCTGTAGACTTGGGTGATAGCCGAGTTTGAGTTTATCACTGTGAGTGGAATATATTAAAACTATTTGTGTACGTTATTTTTATATAGTAAAGCTTGTTCATGAAATGAATATTTAAAGTGTTTTCATTTAATGATTCTCTAAAATAAATGTTTTATACATATAAATATTTTATTAAGCTATATATATTCATTTATGTTCCATATTGACTTTTAATTTATATAAGAGATGATTGATTTCAAGCATAATTTAAGATGTTTATATATGGATTTCGAGCATGATTTAGAGTATTTATATTTGGATTTTGAGCATGATTTCAAGTGCATATATGTTGATTTTGAGCATGAATTAAAGTGTATATATATTGATTTCGAGCATGATTTAAAGTTTAAAGCAAATACCCATTCCCTCCAGATAAGATGAGATGAGATTCGATAGTAGGCCTTTGGGGTCCGTTTGAGCACACATATAGTCTTTAGGCCATGTGTTTGGGCACTTTCGTCCTTTAGGGGCATATGCATGCAAACAGATATTGAGATATAATGAGATTTAAAACCTGGTGGTCCGGACACGATGTCGCCAGATAGCGCATCATTGCACGTCCATTGAGATCCGGATATGGATTATGATGATAAGTATGAGATGGCACATCCCCGTCTATCCGTGTAGTTCCGGGCATGATGGTACCTAGATAGTACATCATTGTCGTCCGTTGAGGTCCGGATATGACAAGATTATTCCCCCGGGTATTTGTTTAAGGATAATTGTATTATTTAGTATTTGATATTTCAATGTGAGATGTTTTTTTTGTTTTTGTGGTAGTATCAATTATATTTTTGTTCAGAATATGATTGAAATGAAATGAATTTTTACATTAAAATAATTAATTGAGAAAAGTAATTATACAAGCAATGCATTTACTTTTGTAAGTACTTTATGTTTCAAAAGCTACTATCCACTCACTGAGTTTTATACTCACTCTATTTTATTATATTTTCCCCCCCAGGAGATTACAGGTACAACCATTAACCCTAGCAGCTATACATATTTGGAGTCCTTTTAGCCACGTGAGGTTGTCTGAGGATATAGATAAATTTCTCTTTTAGTTAGTGTATAATCATCCCATTTTGGAATTATACTAGGAATGTGACATAAAAGTTAGGAAACTTGTATATTATTGGATATGTTACTGAATGAGACTGGTTGAAATAGTTTGATGCATAATAAATTATTTGGGAGTGGTTGTGTTATAATTGCAGGTTTGGAAATGTTATATGTTTAGGGGAGGTTCTGCCGAAATTTTGGTTGAATTCTCATTAATAAGATTTTAATGATACTCAAAGAATTCAGGGTATGGACATCAGGGGAGATCCAAGATAGATTGTCAGCCATGGCTCAACGCAGCAGTCGGTGGGAAGTAATGTCAGGAGACAGGGACATTATTACAGGAGTAAAGGTGGATATCGTGGTGATCATCCTAGGGTTGCTCAGTATAATTCTTGCCCTGTATGTGGTAGGAACCATTAGGGTCAGTGTCGAACTGGAGAGAAAGTTTGTTATCATTGTGGTCAGCCTAGACACATCAAGAGATTCTGCCCTACTTTATCTCGGGGTAACAATCCTGCTCGAGGGACATCCTCTCAGTACCAACTTTACCCTAGACAGACTCAAGGCAAGAGAGGTGTGCAGATAGATGATTCTACATCAACTACTAAGAGTCAGATGACTGGTTCAGCTCAAAGAGGTCAGCCTGGTCGACCTTACTTAGGCTCGAGTCTTTACTTTTACACAACAGGAGGCACGTGCTACACCAAAAGTTATTATGGGTATATTATCTATCTTTGGCTGTGAAGTACATATTATTATTGATCCTGGATATACACATTCTTTGATTTCCCGTACGTTTGCTAAACATGTAGAGCGAGAGCCTGAACTACTATATTGTGACTTAGTTGTTAATACACCTACGGGAGAGTCACTTTTTGCCAATAGTGTGTATCAGAATTGTGTGATTGGAATGGGTGAGCATGAATTTGAGACGAATTTGATTGTTGTCTTGGGTATGGATTGGATTGCATCGCATTATGCTACGGTAGATTGTTCCAAGAAAGAAGTTATGTTTAATAAGCCAGGGAAAACTGTGGTGAAATTTTGTGGGGAGCGCAAAATTTTACCCTCATGTATCATTTCTGCCATTAATGTGGGAGGTTGCTTAGAAAATGATGTTTAGCTTACTTAGCATATGTGGTGGACACAAAAGTTTAAGAGTTGAAATTGGAGGATATTCCAGTAGTCCAAGAGTTCCCAGATGTATTTCCAGATGAACTGTCAGGGATGCCACCTAATAGGGAGATTGAGTTTTCCTTTGACTTAGTTCCTGGAACATCTCCTATATCTATGCCACTGTACAGGATGACTCCAGCAGAATTGAAGAAACTTAAGGTTCAACTATAAGAATTAGTAGATAAAAAGCTTATTAGGCCTAGTGTTTCTTCTTGGAGAACTCCATTTTTGTTTGTTAAGAAGAAGGATGGTACCTTCAGACTCTATATTGCAGTTGAACAAGGTTACAATATGCAAAAAGTATCCACTTCTGCGTATTAATGACTTTTTGGACCAACTCCAAGGGGCTAAGGTATTTCCTAACATCAACTTGCGATTGGGATATCATCAGCTTAGAATTAAAGAGGACGATGTTCCTAAAACAGCATTCAGAACTCGATATAGACATTACGAGTTTTTGGTGATGTCGTTTGGGTTGACTAATGCTCCAGCAGCTTTTATGGATCTCATGAATAGTGTATTTCATCAGTATTTAGATCGATTTGTAATTGTGTTCATCGATGATATTTTGGTGCATTCCCTAAATGAAGAAGAGCATGGTGATCACTTGAGGGAAAAACAGCTTTATGCCAAGTTTAGTAGGTGCGAGTTCTGGTTGGACAGAGTGACATTTTTAGGCCACGTGATACCAGCTGAGGGCATTTAAGTCAATCCCTAAAAGACTTAAGCAGTTGTAAAATAGGAACAACCTACAAATGTTATAGAGGTACTATCAAATTTCCTTGGTTTGGCAAGGTACTATCGTCGATTTGTAAAGGGGTTTTCTAAGATTGCTACTCCGCTAACGCAATTAACTCGAAAGAATGCTAAGTTTCAGTAGAATGATGATTGTGAAAAGAGTTTTCAAGAACTCAAGACACGTCTTACCTCAGCACCAGTTCTTACACTTCCATCGGGCAAGGAAGGGTTTGTAGTATACAGTAATGCTTTCAGGCAAAGGTTGGGCTACATGCTAATGCAACATGGGAAGTAGTAGCTTATGCTTCTAAACAACTTCTGTTGGTTTGTCACGGACGATCACTGCCGATTTGGCCGTCTTTAGCTGTGCCACTGATTTGAAAAGGTTCCCCACCTCACCATCTTCCATTCTCGACCAACCACTGGCACCAAAGAGGCCGATTTACCGCCGACCGACCACCCAAAGAACCGCGGCTTTAAGGGCTCGATCCGACGCCATCATTGCTCGTGGAAGGTCACCACTGGCACCGTTGAACTCAATTCGACGAGAAGTGTCTAGTACAAGCTTCCCCATCGCCGTTGGGTGAATTCTTGTCAACGTTGACTGCAGGGGCATTTTGATAATATCGCGCATAGAGGGTAATTTCATAATTTCTAGCTTTAAGGATGTTTTTGCAATCTGAATTGAGGATAAATTAATAATTTTATGATGTTGCGGATAAATTAGTAAATTATGAATTTAAAGGTTGTCGACAAGTATAATTTCGGATTGTATTAGTAAATTACAAATACGGGGTTAATACGGTAAGCCGAGAGAATTGAGAGTTGTAATGTTTGAACGAATATTTAATTTAATTTTTATTTTTGTGACATTAGTTTGAATTATAATTATGGGAAGTAATTATATTGTTTCTTTAAAATAGGTGGATCTGCGGACGAAAATTTACTTGCGGACTTGGGTGATAGCCGAGTCTGAGTTTATCACTTGTGAGTGGAATATATTAAAGCTATTTGTGTACATTATTTTTATATAGTAAAGCTTATTCGTGAAATGAATATTTAAAGTGTTTTCATTTAATGATTCTCCGAAATAAATATTTTATACATATAAATATTTTGTTAAGCTATATATATTCATTTATGTTCTATATTGACTTTTAATCTGTATAAGAGATGATTGATTTCGAGCATAATTTAAGTTGTTTGTATATGGATTTTGAGCATAATTACAGAACGCGGAGCCTTGGAAACTTATACTAATTAAGAGTGTACAACAACAACAGCTTGGAACTGGCGATTGTGGGGTGTTTATGTTAATGTTTACGATATATTTAATGTTCAAGATACGATTTAATTTTAACAGTAGTCATGGATAATACTTTAGGAATAAGATTGCCATTGACATATTTAATAGGGATATTATGTTGTAAAATATATATTTGAACAGTTGTAACTATAGTGCAATTAATCTTATTTAAGGTTTGACAATTCTCCAACACTTATTATGAATAATTATATTAATAAAGATAGTTTAACATGTCGAACACATAATAAACATAAGAGTTTAAAATACATCATATTTAAAATATCGAATACATAATAAACATAAGACGCTAAAACAATAATAGGCCACTAATTTGGATTCGTCGCAATGGGATTCTTACATCTTTTACTATTATGCACCGAGAATACATCATAGTTATCCATGATACATCTTCACCAACAGTTGGTATTCTAAGCTCCGTCCGACGAACCGGAGGCGATTTTTCTACTGGTGGGTTTACCTTCAACTGTTGGATATGGTGTGGAAATTCCCAAGAACAGACATCGCCAACCAAATTGATTGGCACTGCATATGCCTTCAATAATGATTACTTAGAGTAAAACTGGGAATAGAGAACTATGTAATCTACTCGAGCATGTAGGCAAGCAACTATTGCATGAGAACATACATGTTGATCAAGTAGGAATACTCAACAACTATAAGTCCGGCGACTTATGTCGACTAACCCTTCCTTCACACCACATCCCAAACTTGAAATTTATGCTCAGACACCGGACGAACATTTATTCTTTCAGCTTGATCTTTTCTGTCAGATATCACTTTATCTGCCCACGTTGTTAAAGGAGTACTCATTTTTCTGCCACTATTTTTCTGTCATAAAACCATTGTTGCAATTTTTTCTGGAAATGGTCAACCAAATGAGTTATGGGAAATTTTTGAGGTGCACTCATAAAAAAATTCACACTTTCCGCAATGTTAGTGGCTAGAATGTTGTACCTCCTACCATCAAATTGAGATCGTGCCCAATTACATGTGCCTACATTATTCTCTAAGTAATCAGCTGCCCTAGAATGAATTCCCAACAACCCCTCAAGTTGTGTTCTAAACTCTTCACATATGTATTCCTTTGCTGCATTTATAAATGCGGGCTCAAACTTATCCCGAAGAGCTTTTGACATCCTAAATTTTGACTTGACATTACCTTTGACATAGTAGAAACAAATGCTGTGGGTAGCACTACAAAATATCTTCATAACAGCTCTTTGAATGGAATTGCATCGATTGGAAATAATGACTAAATCTGGAATATCATCAATTACTCTATGCAAATTCATTACAAACCATTCCTAAGAATCATTATTTTCAGAATCCCTAATCCCAATAGCTAGCGGATACAATTGATTATTTCCATCTAAGCATGTTGTCACAAACATTGTTTCGCGATATAACCCTTTAAGATGAGTACCGTCTACTGCAATCACTGGTCTAATACTCTGCAAAAAACTATTGATGCAGGATCCAATAGCCATAAAATTATACAAGAAATTATTATTGCCATCTAATTTAAGAGCAGTTACTGTACCCTTATTTTCCTTCTCCAATACATGAGAGTACTTGGGAAGTAAGTTATATAATTCTGATAGACTTCCTCGTATCACCTCAAGAGTAAATTCTCTAGCCCGATAAGCCTGTTGGTATGATAAGCGAATATTGTATTCTTACTGGATGTCTGCTATGATGTCATTTGGAGTATATATCTGCTTCTCCTGAATAAATTTATCCGTGATACTATGACCAATAACCTGACTCCTTGCTTGACGAAGACCCCTCGGCTCATTACGACACGTGTGTATGTCGTCACATCTCATCACTGCCCGACGTACATTCTCTTCATTTGATACTCTTTTTGCCCGAAAATGCCATTTACATGAAATTGAAGTTCAATGTACCTCGAAACATGTCGATGTGGATCTTGCAACCTTGAAATCGAACTTATCCCTCAAGGAAACTTTTCACAATTCCAACATTAAATTATATTTGGAATTGAGCAACTTGCCCACACAAATATCATTACACCCAATATGTCTAACAAAGTTTGGAGCGACCAAGTCTGAAGGTAAAACTGGTGCAATACTTAAAGAGGGTCAACTTCTACGCCCTTTGAATGGGGCCTTGGAATAATAATGACAATTCTCAAAGTTGAGCTCAGATCATTAATATTCAAAATCCAAATTCCAAACGGATTGAAGGGTCAACTTCGGCTTAGATCATGACAATTCTCAAAGTTGAGCTTAGATCATTAATATTCAAAATCCAAATTCAAAACGGATTGAAGAGATAAGATAGAATTTGAGTTTTTATTTTTACTAATTTGCTGACGTTAGCATGTCAACCTTTAAACGGTAAAAGGAGAAATAAATTTTTCAATGATATCCGATAAATATGTTTGACTGCTGTTTGATGCGTTGCTATATCATAAAATCGTTGCTACAACATGAACATTAAGGTTTATTTATGGTGTGAGTATCTTGACTTCTGCAATGCTGCAGTATCTTTTATTGCTTGACAATAGTCCATTTTCACTATCTTGCCAACCAATATAACCTGGAATTTTTTTTTTAATTATAAAATAACATATGAATTAAAATTAAAACACTAAATTAAATGAAATAAAAGAACAAAGTAAATATACAAAAATTTAAAGTAAAATGTTTAAAGATTTAAAATGCTCTTCCCTTATTTGGTTGCCTCTCAATTAGCATTTGGTTTTAGGTCTTTTAGCCTGATCTTCCCCACATGTATTAGTGTGGATCTGTTAGGAGTAGATCCTTCCTTTGATCATTCATATAATATTTTACTCTTTACCCATTTACCTCAAATTCCTGACCTGTCTTTTTATCCTTGAGATCTACAGCCTCATAAGGATAAATCTTGATAAGTTTGAAGGGCCCTAACTATCTAAACTTTAATTTTTCACTGAAAAGTTTCAGTCTAGATTTGTGTAGTAGGACTTGCTAACCTGGAATTAATTCTTTTTCCTAGATATGCTTATCATGCCATTGTTTGGTCTTTTCCTTGTAGATTCTTACATTTTCATAAGAAAATAACCTTAGTTCCTCGAGCTTACAAACCTGTAGCTTTTTCTACTCTGCTGCTACATGCATGTCCATATTAAATTTCTTTATTGCCTAGTATGCCTTTTGTTTTGTTTCTAATGGAAAATGACAAGCTTTTTTATAGATAATTCGGTATGGAGACATGCCAAGTAGTGTCTTATAGGCGGTTTTGTAAGCCCATAAGATCATAAAGTCTAGTAGACCAATCCCTTTTATTAGAGTTCACTACTTTTACTAGAATCCATTTTATCTTCTTGTTGTACACTTCTTCTTGACCATTTGACAGTGGATGATATGATGTAGCAATCTTGTATTTGATACTATACATAGCCACTGCTGTAGCAAATATCTTATTACAAAAATGTGTTCCTTCATCACTGATGATAGCTCTAGGAGTCCCAAATCTTGTAAAAATGTTCTTATGAAGGAATTTCACTATAGTTTTGGCATCATTTGTTGGCAATATTACAACCTTTACCCATTTGGACATATAGTCCACATTAACTAGGATGTATACATTACCAAATGATTGAGGGAATAAGCTTATAAAGTCTATCCCCCATACATAAAAAAACTCAATTTTTAGTATATTTGATAATCGCGTCTCATTTTTATAAGATATATTTCTGATTCTTTAGCACTTGTCACAATACTAAATAAACTTATGGGCACCTAAAAAAAATAGAGGGCTAATAATACCTGATTGAAGATCCTTGGCTGCTGTTCTGTGTCCTCCAAAATGTCCTATATATTCTTTAATATGACAAGACTACAGAATACTCGTGATTTCTTCACTAGGAGTACATCTTCTAATCACATGATCTGAATATATCTTATACAAATAAGGTTCATCCCATTAATAAATTTTGAAATCATGAACAAACTTCTTCCTATGCTAGTAATTCAAGTCAGGAGGCAGTGACCAACTCACTAAGTAATTAACAAAATTTACATACCATGGAAATCCAAATTACTGCAGTATTTTTGAATGCTGCAGTATCAACAACTGCTCATCAAGAAAAGTATTAGTGATGTCTCATTTAGTTAGGGTGCTTGCATCTGCTTTAAGCCTTGAAAGATGATTAACAACTTAATTTTCAGTACCTCTTCTTTCTTTGATCTCCAAGTCAAAATTTTATAGCAAAAGAATCCACCGAATTAACCTCGATTTGGCTTAGTGCTTTATAACAGAATGATATATGTAAATAGTTACCTTAGTGCTTACTAAAATATTAGAAGTAAGTCAGCAATTGAAAAATGTAGGAACTATAATGTAATACAGTAAATTAACAAACAAAAAGAAATATCAATACAATTATGGTATACAATTGTTACATACAAAATAAATTATAATAGCATAAACTATTTATAACACAATGTAATACACATGTATTGTAGAAATATTAAAACCAGCCTGTAGAAATTCACTAGAATAGCAGCAAGAGAAATAAAAGGAATAATAGTAAATAGATAAAAGCCTGAGGGTTATTAATAACAGTCTCATTAAAATAGATTTACCATCTATTGCAGTGATGTTAGGTTTATCGGTATCTGTTTTTTAGGATGCAATGAGAACAAATTATTTGCCAAGTATAACTAAATAATTCCGACGAACTGCAACAATATTAGACCTTGATCAAAACAAAATGTAAAAGGAAAGAAAATAGAATTTGAGTGTTGTTTATTTTGTACTGTATGTAAAACAGAGGAGAAGGACTGCCCTTTTAATTGTGAAAACTGTTTATTCATGTACGCAAGACGTGCGAGTGCATATAAGTTGAACCAAATCGGGCTATGATTTGCACCCCTCTGTGTATACGCGTGTGGAGAGACTCTTTATCCTTAAAATTATTATGTATGGATGAACTTCTATATATCAACACAAATCCCTGGGCTTATTTTTATCATGTGGAATAAGATTCTTTTCCTTTTAAATTTTCAACCTCAAGGGTGGAGTCTGAGGTCAATTTCTCATTCACCTAACCATCATTTTGAGTATACAAATAAAATATCTCAAAGTGCTCACAAAGTAGAATCCTAATCACTCAAAATATGCCCTCAATAACTCAAAATATGCCCTCAATATGCTACTTCTTAAACAGTGCTAACCAAATATGCTCTGAATTAATCAAATGCAAAAAAAAAAAATTGCTAACAGCTCATTTTCTGTGATGGTGTAGTTAAGTTGTGCATCAGTTAGGATCTTGCTGGCATAATAAATGGTAAGAAAAATTTTACCTTTTCTTTATCCCAGCATAGCTCTAATAGAATGGTTACTAGCATCGCACATTAACTCAAAAGGCATATACCAGTATGGTGCTATAATTAAGGGTGTTGTAACAAAAGCTTTGTTCAATGGGTCAAAAGTTTTCAAACAATCTTCATCAAAGTTAAAAGGTCTTTCATGCTCTAGCAACATATGTAAGGGTTTTGATATTTTAGAAAATTCCATGATGAACATTCTATAGAATCTATCATGACCTAAAAAACTCTTTATGCTCTTGATTGAAGTAAGTGATAGAGGATTATCAATTACCTCTAGTCTTTACCTTATACACCTCTATCTCTTTTCTAGAAATCCTATTATGGACAGCTATACATTTTTGTGCCATAAAATGACGCTTCTCTAAATTCAACATTAAATTTATCTCTTCAAACCTCTTAAGGACATTTTCTAAATTATACAAACAATCATTATATGACTCCCCTAAAGATCGAGAAATCATTTATAGATGCCTCAAGTGCCTGCTCAACCATATATGAAAAAATAAACATCATACATCTCTGAAACATTGTTAGAGAACTGTATAGACCAAACGATATTCTTCTGAAAGCAAAGGTTCTATAAGGGCAAGTGAACATTGTCTTCTCCTCATCTTCAAGTCCTATGGCAATCTGGTTATAGCCCGAGTATCCATCTGAGAAACAATAGTACTCTTTTCTAGTAGGTCTATCCAGTCTATGATATATGAAAGGTAATGAAAAGTATTCATTCTTTGTATCTTTGTTTAATTTCTTATAATCCATGCAAACTCTCCATCTTGTCACTATTCTTGTGGTAATGAGCTCGTTCTTTTCATTTCCTACCACTATTATTACTCCTTTCTTGAGGACACATTGTACTAGACTCACCCACAAATAGTTTGATATTGGATAAATGATTCTAGCATCAAGCTATTTGATGATCTCTTTCTTCACAACTTCATTCACAATGGGTTTAATCTTCTCTGCTACTCTTTCGAGTTACTATAGCAATCCTCTACCATAATCTTGTGCATGCAAATGGATGGGCTGATTCCTTTAATATCTACCTTGTTTAATCTAATAGCCTTTTTGTATTTTCCCAATACAGCCATTAAACTCTATTTTTATCTACATTCTAAAAAGTATAAATAATTACAAGATGTGTATTATTGTCACCAAGATAAATATATTTTAAATGTGAAGGTAAATGTTTTAATTCTAAAATAGAAGATGATTCAACAAAAGGTTTAAAATGTTTTACTTTCCTATTTGAAAGGTCAAGATACTCAAATTACTTATTAACTTTGAATGGTTGTTTTTCTTCTAGCTATACTATGTCAGCAATTTTAAACTCTTCACTTTCAAGTTCTTTAATTGTTGTAGCACCAATTTCTTCATTACTACAGCAACTAGTCAACTGCACTACTATTGCAAAATCCACAGCACTGATAAAATTGTAATCATCAATCTCATTTGGGCTCTTAAAAGCCTCAAACACATTGAAGGCAACTTACATGTCATTAACCCTCTTGTTGGGACGGCAATTTTTGGGTCCAGGTCTGGGTCCGGGTTTGGATTTAAACGTGAATTTTTCAATCTAGTTTCGAACGGAGTTTAATTAGAAAAAATCTAGGTTTCTGGATTCTAGGTTCTAAACCCAGATTTCTTAAAAATTATTTGAATTAAAATAAAAAAATTATTTACAGTTTAAAAAATATTTTTTTGTATAATATTTTGGACTAAATAAAAAAATTTATATTTATATTAAATATTTTAAAACATTAATATATAAATAAACATATCTGGGTCCAGGTTTCAGATTTCTAAAACCATCCAAACCTGGATTCAGACCTGGACATCTTCGATTCCCATTTTTGCATCTGGATTTCGAAAAATTTTTAACCCAGTACAGGTTGAACTTGGCCGTAAATATCTGGGATCGTCTGGGTCAGGGTCGAGTTCGGGTTTAATTACCATCTCTACCCTTACGATTAGTTCTTTATTCTGCATAGTTCTACCTTCTGCTCATCAGCTGAAGTCTTTCTCGTGGCTAAGAAATGTCATCCCAATTTGGATCCTTCAATTATGGCTACATTCTTATGTTAGAGCAATTATTTCAAATTCTCCTAGCCTGCTCTTCTTTGTCAAGATATCCTTTAGGAGCTTTACATAATTCGACATTTTCTCAAGAGCTTCCATAAAAGGTATGTTGATATGTAGCTCTTTTAGTACTTTCAGGAATTTATTAAATTGCTTATTGGATTACACGTTCTTCAACCTAAGTGGGGCATGAATTGGGTTTTTAAAACTTAAGCTAATCAAACCACACAACAATTTATTCTAATGCCTTAATGGAACAAAAAATAATAAATTTAACAATGCTCAAAATAAAATAGTAAGGAAAAAGAAAACAAACTAAATAAATTTTACATGGTTCGGCAATCCCCACCAAAATCCACTTCTTCAAGCCCACCGGGCCTGAAGATTTCACTATTAAGCCTCCCAAGTTTTAAATTGACTTCAAAGGTGTCAATAAATCTTTACACCAAGATATTATCTCTTAATCTCTTCACTCACACTTATACACTCATAACTTTTACAAAGATTAAAAAGATTACAACAAACACTCTCTTTTAAAGTTGATATACAAATGATAGCACAATATATATTTGATATATGATAATTTAAATAGTAGCTCAAAATATGTTATATGATTGTGTTTTTGCTCGCTTAAAATCTTAGAAATGCATTAAATTTGAGTTTATATAGTTTGGACTCAAAATACAGCCATTATTGAGAAAAACCCACGAAGAAGTGGTTAATGGCTTAATTTGGCCGACTAGCTGCTTGTTACAATGAAGTTACTGTTGCATTTGAATTTTACTACAGTAATACTGTTTAAAAAATTATAGTTTGTCCATACTTATGATAATTATATTATGGCCATAAATAACATATGATTTGCAAATAGGTCCATTTGACAATTTCTAAATAATACGTGCTATTCCCAAAGCTTTATAACATTATGCTATAGCTCAAACTTTTATAAGAATTTTCAAAAAGACCCTCTCTAGTATTTTAACCTAATGCTTACTGAATTCAAAGTTATCATAACTTTTTCAATTTAATCCAAAATTTGAAAATACTCAAATCCCCAAAATATTTATCTTATAAATATAAAGCCTTTAGTTTATGAAAAATGATTACTTAGAAAAATAAATACTTTGAGCTTCTCAAATGCTAAACCATTTACATATTAAATTGTACAGATTTTACAAAAATTATCGCAATAATAACTTTGTTAAGCGAAACTTCGTTCTTAATAGAGCCATTGTCTATTAAGTGTCTTGAACTTGATTTCACTTAATTAATTTATACAAATATTATTCTTCAAGAACTAATAAAAAATGTGAAATATAATATTAATCAAATTACTTATGATAAATGTTTGTTATCATCAAAATTACAATATGTTAAATATATTAAATATACTAAATCTCACAGCATAATTCACATACTAAACATCCCAAATATATTACTTAAAATAACATAATTCAAATACACTATTTGAAAAATATATATGTAAGTACCAACTCAAGTTTTCGACAAGTTGTAAACAACAAAATATTAAATAAAGTTTGAATAAAACATTAACTAATAAAAAGCACAATAATGTTAGGGATCATCCATATTTGCCTTCATTTTCTTAACCTACAAGTACTTAAAATCAATTAGCTAGTACACCACAAAAAATAAATCTTATATATTTAAAAGGAAAAACATTCATAAATTACTCATTTATTACCTCACAATTGTAGGTTGTTATTAACTTGGCAACATATAAAGCCTATTGATCACAAAGTCTGAAGAGGTCTGTCATGGTGTATTCGTCAATGCCCTTGAACTTCAATTTCAAAACAACAAGTTATTCACAAAAAATCTTTTATAAAACTATTTAACTAGCTTCATTTAAATATATCCGTGTGAAAATAATTAACCCCAATTAATAAACTCCAACAATATTACTCTTTTATCCAAAGTTACAAAAGCAATCACTGAACATACGAAATTAAAAAATAATTTTCTAAAAAAATTAGGAACACTGCTCCAATGGAGCCCATATACCTTTGCATTCACAAGTTTTTCGTTGTTCTCTTGATCTAATATCATTCACTTATGGCTAAATATCATAAGCATTATAAACCACTACCTAAACTAATGGAAAAAATAACATAACAAGAGTTTGTTCATAGCAGGATGGAACTGCAAGTTAAAATCCCATTGACAACACTATTTGAGGAATTCCACATGCTATAACAACTAATTATATTTGATATGGGGGAATAAAAATTTGAGTTATGTCCACTCCTCAATTTTTTTTTTTAATGAAATGAAAAAATTATTTTCAGTTCAATGCACAACAATGCAAGCTGAAAGTATATATGTTAGAACATGCACTTGATAGATTGTAAGATTCCACTCAGGGCAAACTAAATGCAAAAAATCAAATATGGAAGTAAAAATTTGAACTACATTACATGCTTTTTAATAGCAGGGGAACCAAAACATAACTCAAACGTCTTTTAAGAAATTGTAAAAAGAAAAGAAAAAAAAGCTCAAGTTCACTGTTATTTTATTTGTAGAAACAAACACAAATGAAATCCATTCAAATGAAAGGCCTTGATAAGAAATATTACAATGAAAACAGACTCATTATTGTAAGTACCTTAACTTACAACATATACAATACATATAAAATGTGGTAAAAAGATAACAATCAAGAAGCACACATTTGGTCTAAGGTTCAAGGTTCTTTTGAGTTGATTCGTTATGCAATGAAGTAAAACATTATAATGAAGTACTGTAAAAACAGTTCTCGGTACTTACATTATTTTTTAGAATGTTCACATTTGCCACAATATCTTCAATGTATTTCATCACGTAGTAGCCACATTCAAAGCTGTTAGGTTACCTCGAACACTACAAAATAAAACCATAAAAAAATTTCTTTTTCTTTCTAAAATAAGCAATGATTATTTAGGTTTATCTTATTTTTATCTTAACAGAGACCTATTAAATATTGGCCTTTGCATCGGAGTTTAAAGTTTGGTGCATTCTAATCCCACTTTAGCAAATAACTAACATAAAAAAGAAAAATAAAATAGCATGATGAAGGATAAAAATAACACTTAACTTATTAAAAATCTACATTATCTCTTTATTAGGATTACCATCCAAATTATCAATATAATAGATTGTACATCTCACCATATCAATTGCATATAACACCCAATGGCTGCTAAAAAAAAAAAATTACTTGAAATATGAATTACAAGTAAAAATTGATTACAAAATTAATTTTCTAAATAAAAAATATGGTTATCAAATGAAAGAGCTTATACCCAGGGTTGTATGGGAATACGACGACCTGTCCCAACTCTGTCAAGCCTAAAAGCTTTTAAATGCATTGAGACTTCTCTTTGAAGCAGACTTTTCAATGTGACTTCTCAAAGAGTCCAAACTAAATTGGGTTGGCACTTTCACTATTCTCCATCACCTCATACAAGTATCTAAAAGAAAAGAAACATATGTATATTAGTAAGTTTAAATAAAAGAAAACAAATAATAAGCTTTTTTATAAAACATAAGCTACATACTTGATCCATGAGTTAATAATGCAGTTGGAGATCTTCTTAAGCTCGATGATTTCATGATAAATTATTTTATCCAAAAGTGTCTCCGAAATTTCACTAAAAGTTATTGTATCATGCCTAATCATGATCATCTAAGGCAAAGAATTCTCAATGAACATAGTAAACATGTTCATATATTCACTACTGCTATTCTTTTTTGCCTATGTAGCTGTCCCTGCATTCTTCACACCCTGCCTAAAAATTTTTTTTGTTAGTTTGATGACCAAATGTTCTTTTTTGGGAACTCTGTCATCTTTTCCTCAGTATTGAACATCTAAAACTTTAGGAGTTAATCTAGGAGATCTTCTTAGCCTACACTTTGAATCAACTTCAACCTTGACTTTCTTTGGAGTTTGTTAAAAATCTAGTTCAGAAATTCTAGCAAGTGCATTCTTCATTTTACTTTTCACTGATTTTAGAGTTGACTTACTCTATGGGAAATAAGCCTATGAAATATTTAAAACATACATGCATACCATTTGCAATAATACATGCACACACAAATAGAAATAGAATAATGATATGTAATATTCCTTTTACTAATCTTTCTTTTTCTAAATGTTTTAGGGGACTGCTGATCAATCTCAATCTGAACACCAGTAGAAGGTTTGGGCTTAGGAAAACTAGAACTACCCACTTCAATATTGTTGTAGGCATTTAACATTGAATTCATGGGTTCCAGTTGAGCTGACATAAATTGAAAACTCTCTTAATTCATCTTTTTTTTCTCTTGCCAACTTAGTAGCATTAAGGATATGAAAGTACATAGATGGGGTGACGAATTGTCCTACTCCTTTCACCCTACTTTTATTTGGCTGCTTTTGTAGGGCTTCACTTAGAATGTCACTTGACCCATGTGACTGGAATGTTCCTTGTTCAACTTGTCTCTTTAGCTCAACCTGGAGAAAAAAAAAAAAGAAGAAAACATTATAAATCTACAAGTTGAATTAAGGAATTTGTATGACATTTGAAAAACTAGAATTTATATGACATTTGAAAAACTAACAGCCATAAGGAAAGCAACCAACTATGTCATATTGATTATACTATAAATTTAAATTGAGTTCACTTAACAAACAACCAGCTAATTATTAGTAACTAGAAACAAATAAATCAAGTAATATTAAAAAACAACACACCTGAAATTCTTTAGACAACTTTTTCAATGAAAATTTTTCAATGAAAAGTTTCCAATCTTCCCTTTTAAGGCTTGATTATTCAATAAGAGGCAACCTCAATGACTTTAGATCGTCCTCGTAAGGTAGAATGAATTCATTTGTCAGCTCACATCTAAAGTTTCTTGATGCAACCCCCATCCACTTTAACACTTGGCTTTTTCATTTTGAAGCTCAACTTGAAATTTTTCCATCAACCAGTGACATGGATTAGCATTAAATTTAAATAAATATGGAAGTTCTATACAATAGCTAAATAAACAATTAAATACAACTTGAAAATGAAGCCACATAATTTCCTTCATTTACAGTGGCACACATCTCTAGTCATCAAGCAAGATTGAAACTATTTCATGTATGATTATGTCAGTGTAACTTCTAAGATCATTTCTGCCCTTTCCAACTGGAACATTGTAAGAATTGTACTAAACTATAGACTCATATGAAAATTCCTCTTTTTGCAAGCCTTTCTTTTTTGTTTGTTTTCTTCTTCTTAGTCTTCCCTCAACCTCTGGAAGAGTTAACTCATCATTTTTAGCCATATCTCTTATAATCCTGAAAATGAATCAAATAAATAAGTACATCAATTAAATTAAGAACTTAATACAATAGTAATATAATATAATATAATAAAATAAATAAATCTCTTATTGGAAAACTAAAAAGATGGTGCTGGAAACTAAATATAGGAATGCATTTAGTGAATTTTTAAACCAATATCTACTGGAATAGCATCACAATACTTTTTGTCATATATTCCTTCGTCATCCTTCTCATTCAACTCACATACTAGAAGTTTTCTAGATAATGGTGAAAGTACATCCAAGTCTTCATATCTTTCCCCATCTTAAGCTTTATTAGTTAATGAACACACAATTGATTTACTATTATCTACCTGGTTCTTACATAAAACACTTGCTTTGCATGACAAGCTCGAATAAAGCAATTAGATTATAGCCAATCTAATTTTAATCAACTATAATGACACCTAAATTTTCAACACTAACCCCTTTCTTATCTACCCAATCACACTTGAAAAGTATATTTTTACTCATAAGATAATCAAGCTGCCAAATCTCATCAATGACTCTATAGAAAGTCATATCTCTAGAGTGAGGACTTTCATCTTTTGAGCTTGAAATTTATAGAGTGTCACCGACAACCCTAACACCACTATTTTGGGTTAAAGGATTATTGTCCCTATCCATCGATACAAAAGTGAAGTCATTGATTTGGTAGCTCGGGTATGTCACCACACTTGAGTTCGGTTTATTTGCCAACGACCATACTATTTCCACAATTGGCACATTATTTGCTCTATCATGTGCTTTCTATAATTTAAATTAAAAAGTTTAGTAATTAGTTACATGAAAAAAATCTTGTTAATATTAAAGTTTGTATCCTATATTGTATTTAGTTAGAAAATACAATTAGAAAATATACAAGTGCGTTCATTTTGTAGCCATTCATTTCTTTTTGCCCTATAGTGGTTTCTTGATGCTAAATAATGCATGTGCTCTCTACAGTAAGACTATATTAAGACTTCAAAAGTAGAATAGTAATGTTGTAATACAATAGAAATATTTATTGGAAAAAAATTAACAAATAACTTACTCGATATATGATTGGATTTCGGGGGGTGTTCATTACAATGCACCAATGTGCTTAAGCCAAAAAAGGATTATCCTCCCAAAGGCCTTTCGATTGAGAAATCAATTAGACAACTAGAAGGTAGTCTAATAACATCACAATTTGAAAGGTTCTCAGTACAAAAATGAAGTACTTCTTCTGCAATATAACTTTCTGTAATACAGCCTTCAGGGCGGTAGAGATTATGAACATAATCCTTAAGAGTTTTCATCTCTCTCTCAAAATGATACATCCATCGAAGATAAACCGACTCACATAACCTAACTTGTTCAACTAGTTAGGCTGTTAAATTGATCATTATGTAAAAAAAGCTAGGTAGGAAGTACTGTTGCAATAAGCATAAGTTGATTACAAGTTCCTCTTGCAATACACAAACAATTTCGAATGGCTAATAGGAGTAGTTATTACATCAAAGTATAACAGTCATGAGACTTAAGGCCTTAAAGCCGATAATCATTTATTGACACTAGTTTTTGGACATTAGAAGAATAGACATCAAGAATGTTCATACTTTTCAAGGTTTCACAAAATTTTTTTTTTTCTTTTTTTCTCAAAGTGTATGCAGCTAGAGGTAAGACTTTTTATTTTCATTAGGAACTAGTTTTCCCCTTACCTCATGATGTTCAAGATCTTTTCTAGCATTAATTTCATCATTTGTCTTGCCCATTTGGCGGAGTAGTGTGCCATATATATTCTCACACACATTTTTTATAATGTGCATCACATCTAGTTGATGGCAAACAAATAAACACTTCCAATATTCTAAGTAAAAATAGATTGACATTTTTTTATAATTTTTTTCAATTATGTTCTCATCACCATTACCACCACCACTACCATCATTATGTTTCTGCTTTCTACACTTCTTTTGCCTAAAGATAGTGTCAATAACTTCCATTATGTTAAAGATTTGCTCACTAGACAAAGTTTTAAGAGGGTCATTCCACTCTTGCTTCCCATTAAAAACCTTTATAAGTTTCTAAAATAAGTGAGCACGTGGTAGAAATTGATGATGGCCCATATATGACTTTTTTTTACTGTAGGGCAGACAACATGCACAAGTATCTATCCTATAAATTGGGCAAGCATAATAGCCTTCAACAGTACACCAGAAGAAGTTTCTATTCGCGAGAAAGTCACTAATTGTCCACATCAACACAGTCCATAAATTAAATGTTTCTTTTCTATATGCATCATAAACATCAACCCCTACATTCCACATAGTTTTCAAGTTCTTAATCAAAGGTGCTAGGTATACATCTAGATCATTTCAAGGTTATTTAAGGCTATATATCAAAAGAGACATCATAAACTTTTTCTTCATTCACAACCATGAAAGAAGATTATATGTTATCATGTAATGGGCCAACAACTATAAGTAGTACTAAGTGTACTATATAGGTTAACCCCATCGATTGAGAGAAGTAAATGGAGATTTCTAGTTTCTTATGAAAATTATGGCCATTTATTGTCAATTAGTTGCTAGGCTGGTAAATCTGTTGGATGGCGAAGCTTGCCATCTCTAATTCTTTTATTAGCATGCCATGTTAGGTTTTGAGCTATTTGTGGTGATTGAAACAATCTTTTGAACCTAGGAATAGGAGGGAAATACCATAATTCTTTTTTAGGAACCCATTTCCTAAAATATTTTGAGCCATCTTTTATTCTTTACCATAATACAAAATGCAATCATTTGGACATACATGTTTTTTTTCATACTCTACGCCTAGCACTTTCATTCTTTTCTTGGCCTCATACCTTGACTTAGGTAGCTCATTATTATTTGGCAAAATATCACGAAAGCCTAAACAAAATGAACCAAGAAAGCCTCAACAAAATAATAACTCACACATAATAACTCATGGCAGTTTAAGCTTTACATGCATGCAATGTGTGTGGTTAGTGTATGTGGGTGTAATGTGAACAAAATAATTAAGAATCTAGTGTTAATTTAGTTGGCTAAGGTTCAATTGCATGTTGCGTGTGGCAAAATTTTCAAATTTTTCTGTTTTGAACCGAGTGAAACAACCTACAAAATTAAAATTAATAAAACCCAGAAAATTAAAATTAAAAAAGCTTTTAGCAATAAGCTAAAATAAAAAAAAACATTGATTAAATTGATTTAAAAAAATATTGTGCCATTACTAGCTGACAACCTCCTCTACAATTCTTTCTTTGGACTTTGCTTATTCCGGAGACCGAGATTGCTTGAATACCCAACTGATGGTGCTACTTAACCTACTTAATCCTTTTTTTATGGTTCTTGATTACTTGCCCAGTAAAGGCACTAGAGGTTTAGCTGGAGAGAAAGCTGATTCTATAACAAGCAATTAGGGTTTTAATTCATTTTTCAATTTGAGGAAAAATGTAAAAATGAAATAGTGTAGGATTTTCATTATTTAATTGAATTCAATTTGTAAATTGATAACAGAGAAGAGAAGAGATTGAGAAAAGAAAAACGAAAGAGAGAGAGGGGGTGAAGGCTGATAGTGAGATGGGTGTGTTAGGCTGATAGCGATAAAGTTAAGAGTTTGGGTGTGATAGGTTGATAGCGAGATTTAGGTTATGTTTCACTTTTTTTTTATATTTTTATTCTTTAAATATTTAAAATATTATTTGTAACGTAATTCATTTGGGTTTTGATGGTCTATGTTTCAAACATTAAGGTTTTAAACTCAAGAAATCTCAAGTTCGAGTTGGAACTAAAACAAGTTTTAATGATTTTTTTTATCTCTAATTCTTTAATGTCAGTGATTGTTAATGCTTAATTTACTGATACAATAGTGTCAATAACATCTTATACCTACTCGTTAAAAGACCAAAATAGTGTATATGTAAACAGTTACGGAAGTGTCAGCAATCTAAGTGTCAGTAAATGTCATTTTTGTAGTAATGAAATCAAAGCCCCTACTCCAATGACTCATCTTCATCATCCCCACTCTTGGCCATATAATCATTGTCTTCCGAATCCTCCGAAAAGCTATTCATATCTTATTTCATCAAGTGGATCACCAAAAGGTTTAATACCAAAAAAATTTTCCTTTGTCGGTAGGATTATTAAACAAAGGATTAGACCTGGTGGTTTGTTTAGCAGTAGTATTATCGTTCCCAGAAGTAGTAAAGGAGATCACTAATTGTCGCAAATGCCAAGGGTAGTCATGTTTCTGCTTTGGTCTTAGGGGTTAATAGTGGTTGCGTGTGGCTGCATGAGTTTACTCGTGGATTCGGGTTTGTGCATGGCTTTCGACGTGGATGTATCTTCTGAAAGCTTTATTGCATGGGAATTCATAGAAGGTTTAGGCACGCAGGGTTTCTAATGTTTTAGTTTAGAAATAATATTAGTAGAATTATGTTTATTGGCCCCATTAGAAATTCTAGGTTTCGGATTGGTCTTGTAGTTTTTGGATTGTTTCAAAGAAAGTAAGTTTGGCATATTGTCAACTAAATAATTGTTGGGGACTTCACTATTAAAATTTCTGCCATTATCCAGAGTATCATCGCAAGGAGATAAAATCACGATCCATCCCTAACATTGCCTTGTTGAAACTGATCTGATTCCCTGTCAATTTCCTTTTCCTTAAAAACCCTTGTGTTGATGCTATTTTATGCTTGCTCTCGAGTAGGGTCATAGACTTCTGCTTGCAGGATGCTCGAGCAGGAATCCATGCCAATCTCAGTTTTCTTCCATTCACATGGACAACGATTTTCTTGGGCCTGTGCTCACAAAAACAAAGTCAGGGGTTGCCGAGTGTTTTTCTAGCGAAAACCCTCCGACGCTCAAGTCAGTAATCGGGTTATTCTTTTTGTATCCCTCTTTATTTGAGAGATCGGAGAAATAAAATGATTTTCGGACAAAAGTGGCGTGAATAGAGAGAATTAAAGAGACCAAAAATGAGAAAAAAGAAGAAAAAGAAGGATCTGAAGCCGGAGAGCCCCCGCAACTTACACTTCTATTCATACTTATCCTTCTGTTTTCCTGCCATTTTTCTTCGGGGGCAGCCATTCCCGCTTTAATGGTGTCTGGGTCCCTCTGACAGCCGGGATTACTGCAGCACACCCTGGGAATGTGGGATGTCTGGTGGGTATGGGTTCCCGCGGCCTAATGATAGTGTCGGACACTATACCGCGTGGGGTATCGGCCAGGCATCGATTGTCGCGTTGAGTTGTCAGAAGGATGGGTCAAACTGTTTCGAACCGGCTACGCTCGAATCTTGCATTCTCTCCGTACCGTAGCTGGTATGACTCGGTCATGCCCGGGGCTTGACCAGCCTTGGGACACTCGACCTTGACGAGCTTTGACGCCTAGTAAGGCCGTCTTCATGCCAACGGTCAAGTCTTCTGCTCAAGCTGGGTTGATCTCGAGGTGGCCTGCTCCGTATTACCCAAACACCAGTCCCCCAGTTTCTAGTCTTCGGAGTGAAGCGAGGTATGACTGGAAACTTCTTGTTTGGGCCGGTTTCCCAGCCTTTTTATCTTCCCATACTGAGCTGTCGGCCCTTTCTATCATTTCATATTTAATGCAAGATGCGTGGATGGATCCGGGCCGTTCGTTTGAATTTTGAAGAGGCGGTTACTTGAACAGTCACGTTTCTTGAGAGGCGTGCTGTCTATTGATGAGACGTGCTTTCCCCTTTAAAAGCCCTCAATTTCTTTACTATGTCTCCTATTTTTAATCTTTGCTTAAATCATAATTAATTGCTTGCAAGTGCTTCTCATTTTCCTCCTTGCCGTCGCTGCCATCTCCCGTCGTCAAATATATCTCAGGTATAAGCCTTCTCCCTCTTCTTGTTCTCGTTTTGTTCTTCATTTTTTGGGTTTCCAGTTCCCATTTGGTAGATTGTTTCCATAGGAAATATGTCAGACACACAACAACCTCGTCGGATGTTGTCTAAAGAATCATCTTCTTCGAGTGACTCCGAACCAAATAGGATGGTCACAGTGAGAGACCCAAGTCCTGAGGGGGTCGTGGTTGTGGGGGAGACCCAGCCACAATAACAGGAGAGGGTTAGCCAAAGGTCGGAGGGTGGGTGGTTCCCCATTGATTTTATGAGGTGTGAGATTTCACATCCGGATCTGGATAAGCTCAGGGACACGTACCACATACCGGCTAGCGTGGACCTGCGTGTGCCCAACAAGGGTTACATGCCCAGCCGTCCTCCCCGAGGGTATGTCACCCTCTATTTGGAGTGTTTCAGGTGGGGGGTTAGGTTGCCTCTTCAACCTTACTTCGTTCAGGTTCTGCCCAGACTTCGTTTGGCTCTGGGGCAGTTGAACCCCAATGGGTAGAGGGTCTTGTCTAGTTTGTATGTGTTGTGGAGGTGGTGTAACTTGGGTGAGCCATCGGTAGAGGAGATAAAGTATCTCTACCAATTGAAAAGCAGCCCCAAGGATGCTGGCTGGTACTACCTCGCCTCTAGTTTGAAAGGCAAGAAACCTATTATCGATCTCCCTACCTCTGGTGGCAACTGGAAGGGCAAGTTTTTCTTTGCCAGGGGAGATTGGGGGTAAGCTGCTTCTGCCTCTCAAGGGGTCCCTCCGATTCCCTCTCATTTTTGCACCCCAGGTCATCTGCTGTTTAATGCATTTTCACTTTGATTTATCTGCTCGCATTCTTTCTCACCACTCTATCTTGGTTGTTGTTGCAGTATCTTAGAGTGCTTCTTATCGAATTGGGGAGGAGCTTCAATCACGAGTCAACACTGCCCTTGATAACCCGAGCTCGTGTAGGGAGCTACTCTCCATCCACAATCTTGTTGAGTTTGGCCTCACTTCTCAAGAGGAGACGAGTGGTGTTCTTTCTCAGTTGAAGAGGCTCGTGAGCACCTCGGATCATCCGAGTAGCTCCTCTGCTCCAGCGAAGAGGTCTCGAACCGACACTGCCGCCTCGCCTAATAGGATTACACCTTCTACTCGGGAGACTGAGCGAGCAGCAGAGGGTGCCACCCGAAGGGGCCCGAGGACCACCGTTCCAGCTCGATCTCGAGCAGGACATGTACAGGAGCAACAACAGCCTCACATTGCCGACCCCTAAGTCAAGGACTTTGTGAGGCAAATAAAGGAGAAGTTCTTGGAGGGAGTGGAAGCTTCCAATGCTAGTGATCTGGCTAGCCTACTCCACTGCCTCTCTTCCCGCGTCACAGCTACCGCCACCGCCTTCAAGACCAAGACCCTAGACTCTGAGAAGAAGGTCAGGGCTGAAAATCAAAGTTTGAGGCAGAATCTTGAGCAGAAGGATGAGGAGGCCGCGAAGCTTCGTATGGAGATCTCCACCTTCAAGGAGAAGGCAGCCCTTTCTGAGTCCAAAGTACTCCAGCTCAAGAAAGAGCTTTCTGCAGTCCGGGATGAGCTGGTTAACGCTCGAAAGGATTTGGACGTGCAAAGGTATTCTTTTTAGAGGACTTTGGAGGCAGAGACTTCTCTTCTTCAGAGGAAGGTGGACTCCTTGAAAGGCCGGCTCGCGACAGAATACAATGACAGGGTCACTTTCAGCTATGAATGCCTTGTGTCTGTCCTGGACAAGGAATATCCTGACGTGGATATCTCCAAGCTTGAGGCGGGCGTTGATGCGTACATGCTCGAGCATGATGCCCCCAACCAAGAGCCGAGAGTCTCCCCAACTCAGGCCCCTGCAGGGACTAAAGAGGCCGCTCCTTCTACTGCCGAGATCCCCTCCGCTCCTGCTGCCGTCACGGAAGGCGCTCCGTCCTCCGAGGACCCAGCCCCCACTGCTAGCCCAGATGCTCAAGCCACTTAACAACCATTTTTTTTTTTACTCGTACTTGTAACTTTGGCAATTTGAAATAAATAAAGGAACCAGATTCTCCCTCTTTGGCTTTACATTTTTAGTCTGTTCTAAATTCCTTGTGAGATGGATTTTCAGTAGGCTTTAAGTCTTTCCCTTGTCCTCGGCACTCTGGCCTACTTCTATTTGTCTTGCCCATTTGCCAAGACACGAATAGCTAGATTGATTCCCTTATGAACTTCGGCTATTTTACCTTACTAAATCGGGTCTTAAGATCTATAGCTGTAATACCTTTCTTAGCGAGCTTATCGTGCTCGAACTCATCCTGACTGTGCTTGGCTCTTCGTCTTGCCTTAGGTCAGGCTTTGAGACTTGTGACCTTTAGCTTCATTAGCGAGTTTATCTTACTCGAGCTTTTTTGGCTTATGTTTGGCACCGTCTCGCCTTAAGTTAGGCTTTGAGACTTCTGGCCTCTGCATTTCTTCTTTGAGCTTATTCTGCTCGAGCGTGCTTTTGGCTCACGCTTGGCACCGTCTCGCCTTAAACTAGGCTTTGAGACTTCTTGCCTGGTGCGTTTCTTCGCGAGCTTATTCTGCTCGAGCCTGCTTTTGGCTCACGCTTGGCACCGTCTCGCCTCAAACTAGGCTTTGAGACTTTCGGCCTTTTGCGTTTCTTCGCGAGCTTATTCTGCTCGAGCCTGCTTTTGGCTCACGTTTGGCACCGTCTCACCTCAAACTAGGCTTTGAGACTTTCGGCCTTTTGCGTTTCTTCGCGAGCTTATTCTGCTCGAGCCTACTTTTGGCTCACGCTTGGCACCGTCTCACCTTAAGCTAGGCTTTGAGACTTCCGGCCTTTTGCGTTTCTTTGCGAGCTTATTCTGCTCAAGCCTGCTTTTGGTTCACGCTTGGCACCGTCTCGCCTTAAGCTAGGCTTTGAGACTTCCGCCCTTTTGCATTTCTTCGCGAGCTTATTCTACTCAAGCCTACTTTTGGCTCACGCTTGGCACCGTCTCGCCTTATGCTAGGCTTTGAGGCTTCTGGCCTTTTGCGTTTCTTCACGAGCTTATTCTGCTCGAGCCTGCTTTTGGCTCACCCTTAGCATTGTCTCGCCTTAAACTAGGCTTTAAGACTTTTGGCCTTTACGTTTCTTTGTGTTCATAAGCTTTAACTTACTCATATTGAATTAACATTGGAAGCATTTTTCTTGTCTTTATTCATGCTCAAGATTTTACACACCTCTATATTGGGAAAAACTGGATATCAATGATTGCAATACAAGGGAACTTACTGGAAATACTTCATCAAATGCTGCGCGTTCCATGGCCTCTTGACTTCTCATACATTTGGGTAGGTCAATCTGTACGCTCCCGGTCCGGCTGTTTGAGAGACCCTATAAGAGCCTTCTTAGTTCGGGCCCAACACCCCTTGCCTGGTATCCTTGGTATTCTGATTCACCCTCCTAAGCACCCAATCTCCCACTTAAAATCGGCAAATATGTACGTTCCAGTTGTAATGGCGGACCATCCTCTGCTAGTATTCTACTATCTTTGCTGCGGCCCTTTCCCTTTTTTCTTCTGGTAAGTCCAAGCCTACACACATCTGCTCATCATTTTGCCCTTTGTTGAAGTGCTCTGTTCGGTGCGTTCCCATCCCTATTTCGGCAGGGACAACTGCTTCATGCCCGAACGCCAAGGAGAAGGGAGTTTCCCCTGTGGCAGTTTTATAGTCTTGTTTGCAGCCTCCGCTTGCCCGTTGGCCTATGGGTGTGATGGCGAGCAAAACTTTAGCTTTATTCCTATGTTCCCGCAGAAGTCCCTAAACTTTTGATTGTCAAACTGCCTCCTGTTGTCTGTAACTAGTACATGGGGGATCCCGTATCTGCAAATCACATTTTTCCAAATGAAGTCAGTTGTTCTGCTTTCTGTAATACTACTCAAGGCCTCACCTCAACCCATTTGGTGAAATAATCAATTTCCACCATGGTGTGTGTTATGGATGCTCTCCTTTTTAGTAACGGCTCGATTAAGTCGATCCCCCATTGAGCAAACGAACAAGGTGAATTCATCACTGTAAGGTTTTCGGGAGGCTGGGCCATGTAGTTGGCAAAGCTTTGGAAATTCTTGCAGCTCTTGCTCTTCTTTTGTGCGTCCTGATGCATACGGGACCAGAAGTACCCCTGCCTTAAGGCCTTGAAAGCCAAAGACCTTGCGCCAGAGTGGTTCCCGCAAATTCCTTCATGTATTTCCCGGAGGACATAATCAGCTTCCTCTTGATCTAAACATAATCAGCAGTGGGAGAGTGTATCCTCGCCTATACAATACCCCATCAATCAGCGTATACCTGGCCGCTGTACACTTTAGCTTCCTTACCTGCTTCTTATCGACAGGCAACACCCCTTCCTCGAGATAAGAAACAATTGGGTCCATCCAGATGCTGCTCGACGATAAACTCATCACCTCATCCTTTTGCTCGATGCTCGAGCAGGTTTTGATTTCCAACGGAACGGACTTCGGCATTTTGGGGTCCGACGTAGCGGCCATTCGTGCTATCATGTCAGCTCAAAAGTTCATCCTTCTCGCGATTTGTTCTACTTCGACCATTTGGAATTTCCTTATCAGCTGCTTCACCTTTGGAAGGTAAGCCTCTATCTTCTCGCCTCGCCTTTTTCTTGGAAGCTTTCGTTGAGGTGATTTGCCACCAGTTGAGAGTCTGTTCGAAGCTTTACCTCTTCTGCCTTTACTACCAGGGCGGGCTTCAACCCTGCAATCACAGCCTCATACTCGGCCTAGTTATTGGTAGTCTCAAATTCTAGCTTTACGGTGTAGTGCACCTCCACCCCTTCAGGACTGAGAAGCACAACCCCCGCTCCTGCTCCTTGATCCCCACATGATCCATCTACCGTGACCACCCATGCGTTGCTCATGGTAGAAGGGCCCATCAGCTGCTGATGGGCCGCTCGCTGTCTGCTTCCTCATTCTTTTCTGTGCATTCGACCACGAAATCTGCTAGGGATTGCGCTCGTATTATCGTTCGGGGTGGTAGCTGATGTCGAATTCACTGAGCTCTATTGACCACTTCACCAACCTACCGAAAGTCTCTGACTTTTACAGAATCTGTCTAAGCGGCTGGTCTATTAAAACTACCACCGAGTAAGCTTGGAGTAGGGTCTCAACTTCCGGGCTGTTGTTATTAGGGATAGCGCCCATCTCTCCATCAACGGGTACCTAGTTTCTGCCCTCTATAAAGCTCTGCTCGTGTAGTACACGGGGTATTGCACCCCCGACTCTTCTCTTACCAGAACAGAGCTCGTTGCCCATTGCGACATAGCCAAATACAAATACAGAATCTCCCTTGCTCGAGGTGTTGACAGTAGCAGGGCTTTCAGCAAATATTCCTTCAACTGTTGGAACGCCGCCTCGCATTCCTTTTTTCATTTCTAGGAAGAAGACGCAGCACTTATCTGTGGCTCGGGAGATGAACCTGTTGAGGGATGCCAATTTTCCTGTGAGGCTTTGTATCTCCTTAAGAGTACGCAGGGATCTCATCTCTACTACTGCTCTTATCTTTTCTAGATTGGCTTCGATTCCTCTATGACTGACCATAAAGCCCAAGAACTTTCCTGAACCAACTCCAAAGGCGCATTTCTTTGGATTAAGTTTTATCCGATACTTCCTTAGGAGCGCGAAGGTTTCTTCCAAATGATTTAAATGTTCCTCCGCGTCCTTTGACTTAGTGATCATATCGTCCACGTAGACTTCCATCGTGCAGCCAATCAGCGGCTTGAAGACCTTGTTCACTAGTCTCTGGTAGGTTGCCCTCGTTTTTAGGCCGAAGGGCATGACAGGCCTTGGTTGGTGATGAAGGCCGTGCATTCTTCATCCGGCAGGTACATAGGAATCTGGTTGTAGCCAGAGAAGGAATCCATGAAGTTGAGAAGGTCGTGCCCCGCTGTGGAATCCACCACTGATCTATCTTTGGCGAGGAGAAACTATCTTTCGAACAAGCTTTGTTCACATCCGTGAAGTCTACAACATTCTCCATTTCTCACTTGCCTTCTTAACGAACACCACGTTTGAGATCCATTCAGGGCAGGAGACTTCCCTTATGAATCCCACCTTCAGTAGCTTCTCCACTTCACAGTTTATGGCCTCATACCTTTCTTGGTTGACGCATCTCCTCTTTTGCCTTACCGGCTTAGCGTCCTTCCGTATTGTCAGCCTGTGGCATGCCACCTCTGGGTCAATCCCGGGCATATCCTCGTGTGTCCAAGCGAATACATCAGAGTGTGCTCGTAAACACTCGACCAGGTTCTTCTTCAACGACCCGCTAATGCCCGAGCCGATCCAGACCTTCTTCTCATGGTCTTCCGTCCTTATTCTGATTTCCTCCAATTCCTCAGCGGGCTCCTGTCTCACATTCTTCAACTCCCCCCTTGAGTCTAATGACGTTACCTGCATAATTTCCTTTGCTGCTACAGCGTAACAGCTCCTCGCGGCCCTCTGATTGCCTTTGACAACTCCTACTGCCCCATTCACTGGATAATACCGACTGGATGATCCTCATGAAGGGCCTTCCCAGTATTGCTTGGTAGGGGCTGACTTCATCTATCACCACGAAATCCAACATCATGTTCTTTTCAAAAGGCCTCGAGCCCATTGTCACAGCCAGTCTGATAATTCCTAGAGGGTTCAACCTTCCTCCTCCAAACCCTTTCAAGGAGGTAGTCGTTTGCTCAAGGCTTACATCCGCTATTCCCAAATCATCGAGTGTAGACTTGAAGAGGATGTCTACCGAACTTCCTAAATCCACCAGTATTCGGTAGATCTCCTTATTGGCAACACTTGCCTTCACAACCAAGGCATCCTCGTGGGGGTACAACACCCCCTCATCGTCCTCCTCAGTCCACATGATGGACACTTGCCACACCTTAGCCTTTTTTAAGGCAGGCACAGCGAGCAGGACCTCTCGGCCGGCAAAGGCGTATCTGTAATAGTTCTTTTAGGCCCTGTTCGAGTTTCCTGGCATCGTGGGTCCTCCTACAATCACCCTCATGGCTGGTGGCTCAAGGTCCATGCCGCAGGCTCGGCTGTTTTCCTCCAGCTGCTGCTCGATTATCGAGTGGCCCCCCTCAATAAACTCGTCTAAATACCGGTTCCTAACCAAGTCCTCTACCTGGTTCTTCAAATCTCGGCACTATGACATTGAGTGGCCGTGGTCACTGTGGAAGCGGCAGAATCGCCCCCTATCTCTTCTGCCGGATGGTTTAGACATTGGTACTGGGGGACTCAGCAGCCCTCGTTCCTCCGCCACTTGGAATATTTCCTCGAGTGACACCTTCAATGGTGTGTACTGTATGTAGGCGGGGCTTTGCTCGACCACCTGTACTGCCCTGTCTCGAGGGAAGCTTCCCTGATGTGGGGGTAATGGGTTGTCAGTTCTGCTGTTGTTCAGCATGGGCCGGTTTGAAGGCGGATTGCGGGATAGGTTTCCGCCGTACTGCCGATATTCCCTGTAATCCCGATTGGGAGACACGCGAGGTGGAGCGAGAGCTACCAGTGGCTGGAGAGCCCTTTGATACGAGCGATAGGGAGCAACCTGTTCCCTTATTATTCTGGAAGTCGATATTCCCCGAGCAGGCCTTCATTTCTCTTTTCTTTTCGCTTCACTGCCCTGCTCACTTCTCAGTTTAGCGGCCTTTTTCTCCTCGATAACCATGTCCATCTTCACATGTTCGTATGCATCGGAATATGAACGGATCGAAGGGCTCCGTAAGTTGTACCATGGCCTCCCCATCCTGATTTCATCTTTTAGCCTCCCTCAGCGCCTGGGGATGATTGAATGCCCCTAGATCTAGGACCGACCGGTGGTATCTTTTGACAAACTCCTGGAGGGACTCCCCCTCCCTCTGTTTTATCTCTACAAGCTCCATCATGTCATCTTCGGGGGCTACCGCGCCCCGGAACTGCTCCGTAAATTCCATGCGGTACCATTCTCTTTCTCTTCCCTCCAGAGTAAGTGGGAAGGCCCTGCACTGCTGGGCTACCATCAGGCCCTGTACTCTTGTCATGTCGTTGAACCATTCTATGTGCACTAACAGGTCGCTCTTCCCTGAGAACTTTAAATCCGGGAAGAAGAAATCCCGGGTGATTGTGACACCCATGATCTCCGCTGAGAGCGGGGACTCATTGTCCAGCATTATCATCCAACTCGGGCCTTTCCCGTTTTCCCGTAGGCCCTCCACAACCTGCGCCAACCTGCCCACTTCCCCTTCTAATTCCTCCGCGCAGGAGGTAAGTGCCGTGTCCTACAAATGTCGACGAGATCCCCTTTCCTCCAGGTTCGTTTCCTCCCTCCTGGCAACATTTGGTATCTTTGGTCTCTGGGTTTCATCTCCCACATGCTCCCGGGCGAGTGCGTTCCCACGGCTAGATTCAGGGACATCATTGCTTGCTTTCCTCTATCCCTCCCTGTGTTCCTGTAGGATGGATGTCAGCGTCTCCATTTGTCTCTCCATCCGATCCATCCTCTCCTGGATCTCCTTGTTTTGGGCCTCATTGGCCACCTCCCTCAAAGTCACCGACTCCACTGAACTTATTCCTCTCCTGCTATTTCCTCTCATTGTTGTGTTGTGTTTTTTGAACGTGTTGGGAAGTCAGGCTTTTTGGACTGGTCCCCACAGACGGCGCCAAAATGTTGATGCTGTTTTCTGCTTACTCTCGAGTAGGGTCATAGACTTCTGCTCGCAGGATGCTCGAGCAGGAATCCCTGCCAATCTCAGTTTTCCTCCATTCACAGGGACAACGATTTTCTCGGGCCTATGCTCACAAAAACGAGGTCAGGGGTCACCAGGTGTTTTTTCAGCGAAAACCCTCCGACGCTCAAGTCAGTAATCGGGTTATTCTTTTTATATCCCTCTTTATTTGAGAGACTGGAGAAATAAAATGATTTTGGGACAAAAGTGGCAAGAATAGAGAGAATCAAAAAGAAGAAGAATGAGGATCTGAAGCCGAAAAGCCCCCGCAACTTACACTTCGATTCATACTTATCCTTCTAGGGGTAGTCGTTCCCGCGTTAATGGTGTCTGGGTCCCTCTGATAGCCGGGATTACTACAGCACACCCTGGGAATGCGGGATGTCAGGTGGGTATGGGTTCCCGCGGCCTAATGATAGTGTCGGGCATGCACGTACAAAATGATGACACTGTAGGGGCATGTGCCGGCAACCAGTAATAGTGACAACACCTTACCACGTGGGGTATCGGTCAGGCATCGATCGTCACGTTGAGTTTTCGGAAGGATGGGTCAAACTGTTTCGAACCGGCTATGCTCGAATCTTGCATTCTCTCTGTGCCATTGCTGGTATGACTAGGTCATGTCTGGGGCTTGAAGACCTCGAACAGAAGAAGGAGCTCGGGGTTCTACCAGCCTTGGGGCACTCGACCTTGACCAGCTTTGACGCCTAGTAAGGCCGTCTTTGTGCCAGCGGTCAAGTCTTCTGCTCGAGCTGGGTTGACCTCGAGGTGGCCTGCTTGGTATTACCCAAACACCTTGGCCTTCCTTTATTAAATACAACCATCCAAGGTCAGTACATGGGTGTTTGTACGGTTCTGATTTTGTGGTGGCACCACTGCCATTCTCTCCACACCATCCTTAATTTGGTCCACCGCATCATTCTTTGATTGAATCACACCATTCTTCCTTTCTAAACACTCGCTCAGAATATGACCATACTTACCACACTCAAAGCTTATTGAAGGTAGACTCTCACATTCAATTTTCTAAATATTCCCATCAAGTAGAAATTATGAGACAAATGGTCTGTTCAACACGATTTCTCTGCAATACGCACAAATTTACCTTCAATGTTGTAGTCAATCCTCAAAACGTTGCCAGTTGCCAATAATTTGTCCTAAAATCCTTAGAATGCATGTGTTTGTGGTAATAATGTAAGGGCATTCCAGGAAAACAGATCCATGCAATTATTGAATTAATTCAAAGGAACTATCAAACTGTGGGTGCCATTGCTGAACAATCAAATAGTGGCCGAGAATCGTCCATGGCCCTTGAGTGAGAGCATGGTGTGCATCTATCTTAATTTTAAAACCAACTAGATAAAAGCTGTTCTCTAGATCAGTCACTGTAAAACCCTGTGACATTCTCCACAAAGACTCTAGATGGTTTCACAGAGCTCTAAAACTTATAGTTCGCCCAAGAAACTTTAACTATCACCTTATTTTGCCATGGTTTCACAAGCTGTGCTTGCACCTTTTGTCCCTCCTTTTCATTCACAACATCCTCTAAATCAATCACTAATTCATCTTCTCTCCTAATCATCTATTCCTTAATTGGTAAATGATCTTCCATCTATTTATCTTTGAAAGACATGAAGGGGGAAACTCTTCATTACCCTCATGATCTTTGAATCTTGCTTTCTTTATTGAACGATCATCCTCAACAGGAGAGGGAATGGTTTTTGCGAGATCAGGGTCCGGTTCAATGGGAGGAGAATAAATGGCCAACTCACAACATATTCTCTTCATTATATTTTAGAAATAGTTATTGTTTGGGTAATATCGGACAGGCCCCTCGAAGCCCTTCCAGCTCGAGTAAGACACCCCGAGGACAGCCTAGCTCGAGCAGCTCCCCAGGTCAAAGCTGGTCAAGGTCGAGAGTTCGGCACTCCTTGGCTAGCTCGAGGTCATCCTCCAGGTCAAAGCTGGTCAAGGTCGAGAGCTAAGCACTCCTTCGCCTGCTCGAGGTCGTCCCAGGTCAAAGATGGTCAAGGTCGAGAACCGAGCACTCCCTTTCTGCTCGCAAAGAACGGGTCCCCGAGCACACCTTTCCTGCTCGCCGAGATTACGTCCACGAGCATAGCTGGACAAAACCCGACCCGTTTTCTCAGAATCCTAGCACACCTTTTAATATCTGACCAAGGTCCCACATGGTGTGGTGGTGATCTCATGCTCGGTGGCAGACACGTGCCTCAAGGTGTCATAATTCCTAGCGCACTTGCCCGACATGGTGATCTAGCCACGTGAATCGGGTTAAGGGACAGTAGCTCATCCACTAGGGAATATTCCGCCAATCCCGTATCGTTGAGAGACCCGGATACCACTAGCGTGGGAGTGGACGACTGGAAATGGAAAGAGCGGAAAAATGGAGTATAAAAGGAAGCGAAGGGAACGTTACAAGGGTTGGAAATTCGACTCGAAAAGAATCTAGTAGCTTATCATGGGTTCTCCTTTCTAATTTCTCTTATCTGAACTTTACGAAAAACACCATACTTATCCAAAAGGGGCGAAATAATACCCCTTTATCTTTCCGGTCTCCCTCACTAAGGGAGATACCAAAAAGACAAACTCGATTACTGACTTGAGCGTCGGAGGGTTTTCGCCGGAACACGCTCGGCGACCCCTGACCCAGTTTTCTGTGAATACAGGTCCGGGAGATCTCCGTTCTGAAGAAGACAGCGGAACAGGACGAAGGAGGTAATCCTGCTCGAAATCGAACTTATCGCGAGTAGAAGGATCGATGTACTGTTTGAATCCACGAGCAGAAGGTTCAGATAGTCCTGCTTGAGCTGTTTGGAGGCACTGTTTGAAGGTTCGAGGCACTGTTGAAGGCACGCGGGAAAAACTGCATCAACATCTTTTGGCACCGTCTGTGGGGATCGGCACAAAAAGCCTGATTTCGTAATACATTCGAGACACAACACAACGATGAGGGGAAACAGCCGAAGAGGATTAAGTCCGGAAGAATCAGTAACTTTGAGAGAAGTGGTCAATGAGGCCCAGAACAGGGAGATCCAGGAAAGAATGGATCGAATGGAAAAACAGATGGATACTCGACCTCCGCATTACAAGAACTTAGGGAGGGACGAGAGAAAAGCATGTAATGATGTCCGGAGTCCAGTAGAGGAATGCTCGTGTTCGGAAAATGCGGGAGATGAAGCCCAAGACCTAGGGCACCAAATGTTGCGGTGAGAGAAGAAACAAACATGGAGGAAGGGGGTCTCGTCAACATTTGCGAGGATCTGACCTCAACCTCTCGTGCGGAGGAGTTGGAGGGAGAGGTGCTGCGAGTTGGCACAAGTTGTGGAAGATCTTGGGAGAGCGGAAAGAGTCCAAGTCGGCGAATAATCTTGGACAACGAATCTCCACTCTCCGTGGAGATCATGGGTGTCACGATCCCACGTGACTTCCACTTCCGGATCTGAAATTTTCGGGAAAAAGTGATCCGTTAGTGCACATAGAACGGTTCAACGACATGACGGGGGTGCAAGGATTGTCGGCGACTCGAAGGTGCCGAGCCTTCCACTTACCCTTGAGGGAAGGGCGAGAGAATGGTACCTGAGACTCCACGGGAAGCATCTTAAGCTTTGAGCAGATGTGCGGGGAGTTCGCGAGAACAATTCGAGGCGCGGTGACCCACGAGGATGACATGATGGAGTTGTCGGAGTGAGGCGAGAAGAAGGAGAGTCCCTCGGGAGTTTATCAAAAGATATCATAGATCGGTCCTAGATCTTGGTGCGTTCAACCATCCCTAAGCTCCGAGAGGATTAAAGGATGGTGATTCGGATGGGGAGACCATGGTATAACTGCGGAGTCCTTCGATCCGTTCGTGATTCGGACGAGTCATGAACAAGTAAAGCTGGATATGGTAATCGAAGAAGAAAAAGCTGCCAAGCGAGAAGTGAGCAGGTTGGTGGAGCAGAAGGAAGGAGAAGGGAGCCTGCAGGGACACAGGCTCAAAGGCGGCGAGAGGCCAGGCTGCCTGTCATGACCCATATCGGAGAGTTCCCCGCAGCGGATGGTCCCCGGCCACCTCGCGAGTCTCAGGCCGAGATCACGAGAGAATCTAGGCGTCATGATGGCCACGCCCCATGACCGGTCGCCAGACGGACTGAGATGAACCACGGCCGAAGCGGACCAGTCCATTGCCACCCTCGCAGAAGCTTCCCGAGGATAGGGCAATACAAGTGGTGGAGCAGAGCCTTGCTACAGGCGATATCTGAGGTTGAAGGTATCTCTCGAAGAGATACTGCAGTGGTGAAGAGCGAGGCTGCTGAGCCTACCAGCCTAGATGGCCAAGTCGGTGGCAAGCGGGATAAGAGGCGGTTCTGCTGGTTTCCATGGTAACCACGGCCACTCCACGCCTGCAATCTGGTGATTTGAAAAACCAGGTGGAGGATCCGGTTAGGAGCCAGGTACTTGGATGAGTTTGTTGAAGGGGACACCCGGTGGTTGAGCGGCGACTGAGGAAGATGGTCAGGACTTACTGAAATAGACCGCAGAACCACCAGTCCACGAGGGTAATCTCGGGAGGGCCCACGATGGCAGGAAGTTCAAATAGGGCCGGAAAAACTACTGCAGATATGCATGCAGTGGCCGAGAAGTCTGATTCATTGCTCCAGTGCCAGAAGGCCAAGGTTTGGCGGTACCAATCATGTGGACGGATGGAGACGAGGAGGGGTCTTTGTACCCTCACGAGGATGCTACAGTGGTAAAAGCCGAGCATGCAAATAAGGAAGTTGACCAGAATCTTGGTTGACTCAGGGAGCTCGGTGGATATTCTCTTGAATCCACACTCGAGGATTTAGGAATAGCAGTGCGAGCCTCGAGCGAGACGAGCACTTCCTTGAAAGGATTCGGGAGGAAGCTAATACCTCTAGGAATCATCAAGCTGGCGTGAACCATGGGCTCAAAGCCTTTCGAGAAGAACATGATCTTTGGATTTCGTGGTGGTAGATGAAGCCGGCCCGTGCCAGGCGATTCTAGGGAGGCCGTTCATGAGGATCGACCAATGCGTGCTATCCACCCATTATTTAACCACTAAGTATCGAGTAAATGGAATTGTTGGGGTCGTGAAAGGCGACCAAAGGGTGGCGAGGAGGCTACTGCCGTAGTGCGCCAAAGAAACCATCTGAGATAACCTCGCTCGACTCGAGGAGGAATCGAGGAATGGGCGAGGAGCATCTCAGGCCAGCTCATCCAGACGAGACGAGAGGTCAGAGGCAGTGGAGCGCACGACTCCTCGAGGAAGTATTTCCGATGAGATCTCCTTGTATTGTGAAATGCTAATGTAAGATTTCGATCCCGAGATGGGATATGTAAAAGTATAAATGTATGTAAGAATAAGAAAAGCATTCATAATGTAAGTTCAAAATGAAGACCGAAGTCGGAAAAACTCCTTGGCGGAAGTCCCAAGCCTAAGTCATTAGGCGGGACGGTGCCAGCTTCAGGTCAATTGAAGACCGAGGCGGGAGTAATATCGGAAGAAGCTCGGGTCGATTAAAAGGCTCGGCGGAAGTTTCAGAAGAACTCTTTGGCGGAAGTCCCAGCAGGACGGTGCCACGCTGGGTCAGTGCGAGGCCCAGCGGGAGTATCAACAAGCTCCGGTCAATTAAAAGGCCCGAGCAGAAGATCAAGAAGAGCTCTTTGGCCAGAAGTCCCCAAACCCTAAGTCTTAGGCGGGACGGTGCCAAGCTTGAGTCAATTGCAGGCCCGAGCAGGAGTAGAGATTCAAGAAGGCGTTTGGGTCAATTAAAAGGCCCGAGCAGGAGAAGTTAGAAAAGAACTCCTCGGCCAGAAGTCCCAGCGGGACGGTGCCACACTGGGTCAATTGCGAGGCTCGGCGGAGAATGCTGAAGACGCTGAGTCGATTGCGAGGCCGGGCGAAGTTCAGAAGAACTCCTTGGCCGAAGTCCCAAAGCCTAAGTCTTAGGCGGGACGGTGCCATGCTTGGGTCAATTCGAGGCCGGCGGGAGAATAACAAGAAGGCGCTGGGTCGATTGCGGGCCGGGCGAAGTTCAAGAAGACGCTACGGCCGAAGTCCCAAGCCTAAGTCTTGGGAGGGACGGTGCCATGCTTGGGTCAGTGCGGGCCGGCGGGGAGTATGAAAAGCTCCGGTCAATTAAAAGGCCGAGCGGAAGATCAAGAGAGCTCCTTGGCGAAGTCCCAAAGCTTAGGTCTTAGGCGGGACGGTGCCACGCTTGGGTCAGTGCGAGGCCCGGCGGGGAGTATCGGCAAGCTCGGGTCAATTGCGGGCCGGGCGGAAGATCAAGAAGAACTCCTTGGCGGGAGTCCCAGCGAGGCGGTGCCACGCTTGGGTCAGTGCGAGGCCCGGCGGGAGTATCATCGGAAGGCGCTTGGGTCGATTGCGAGGCTGGCGGGGAGTTCTGTCGGAAGAGCTTGGGTCGATTGCGGGCCCGGCGGAAGGCGTTCAGAAGAACTTCTTGCCGGAAATCCAGCGGAGCGGTGCCACGCTTGGGTCGATTGCGGTCCGGCGGGAGTAACATTAGAAGGCGCTTGGGTCGATTGTAGGCCCGGCGGGAGTATCAGCAAGCACTGGGTCAATTGCGAGGCCGGGTAGAAGATCGAGAAGAGCTCCTTGGCCATAAGTCCCAAAGCCTAAGTCTTAGGTGGGACGGTTGCCAAACTTAGGTCAGTGCGGGCCGGCGGGGAGTATCGACAAGCTCCGGTCAATTAAAAGGCCGGCGGAAGATCAAGAAGAGCTCCTTGGCCATAAGTCCCAAAGCCTAAGTCTTAGGCGGGACGGTGCCAAGCTTGAGTCAGTGCGAGGCCGGCGGGAGTAGAGATTCAGAAGGCGTTTGGGTCGATTAAAAGGCCGGCGAGGAGAAGTTAGAAAAGAACTCCTCGGCCGGAAGTCCAGTGGGACGGTGCCACACTGGGTCAATTGCGAGGCTCGGCGGGAGTAGCAGTGAAGCCGCTGAGTCGATTGCGGGCCGGGCGAAGTTCAGAAGAACTCCTTGGCGGAAGTCCCAAGCCTAAGTCTTAGGCGGGACGGTGCCATGCTTGGGTCAGTGCGGGCCGGCGGGAGAATAACAAGAAGGCGCTGGGTCGATTGCGGGCCGGGCGGAAGTTCAGAAGAGCAGCTACGGCCGAAGTCCCAAGCCTAAGTCTTGGGAGGGACGGTGCCATGCTTGGGTCGATTGCGAGGCCGGCGGGAGTATGAAAGCTCGGTCAATTAAAGGCCGGCGGAAGATCAAGAAGAACACTTTGGCGGAAGTCCCAGCGGGACGGTTGCCACGCTGGGTTAATTGTAGGCCGGCGGGAGTATCAACAAGCTCCGGTCAATTAAAAGGCCGGCGGAAGATCGAAGAGCTCCTTGGCGGAAGTCCCAAAGCTTAAGTCTTAGGCGGGACGGTGCCACGCTTGGGTCAGTGCGAGGCCGAGTAGGAGTGTCGGCAAGCTCAGGTCAATTGCGAGGCCGGGCGGAAGATCAGAAGAACTCCTTGGCGGAAGTCCCAGCGAGGCGGTGCCACGCTTGGGTCGAGTGCGGGCCCGGCGGGAGTATCATCGGAAGGCGCTTGGGTCGATTGCGAGGCTGGCGGGGAGTTCTGACGGAAGAGCTTGGGTCGATTGCGAGGCCGGCGGAAGGCGTTCAAGAAGAACTTCTTGCCCGAAATCCCAGCGGAGCGGTGCCACGCTTGGGTCGATTGCGGTCCGGCGGGAGTAACATTAGAAGGCGCTTGGGTCGATTGTAGGCCCGGCGGGGAGTATCGACAAGCTCGGGTCAATTGCGAGGCCGGGTAGAAGATCAAGAAGAGCTCCTTGGCCATAAGTCCCAAAGCCTAAGTCTTAGGTGGGACGGTTGCCAAACTTAGGTCAGTGCGAGGCCGGCGGGAGTATCGGCAAGCTCCGGTCAATTAAAAGGCCGAGCGGAAGATCAAGAAGAGCTCCTTGGCCATAAGTCCCAAAGCCTAAGTCTTAGGCGGGACGGTTGCCAAGCTTAGGTCAGTGCGAGCCCAGCGGGAGTATCAGCAAGCTCGGTCAATTAAAAGGCCGAGCGGAAGATCGAGAAGAGCTCCTTGGCCGGAAGTCCCAAGCCTAACTCTTAGGCGGGACGGTGCCACGCTGGGCCAGTGCGAGGCCGGCGGGAGTATGAAGAAGCTCCGGTCAATTAAAAGGCCGGCGGAAGATCAAGAAGAGCTCCTTGGCGGAAGTCCCAAGCTTAAGTCTTAGGCGGGACGGTGCCACGCTGGGCCAGTGCGAGGCCGAGTAAGAGTATGAAGAAACTTGGTCAATTGCGAGGCCGGCGGGAGTAACAACGAAGGCGCCTCGGTCGATTGCGGGCCGGCGGGAGTAATGGCGAAGACACCTCGGTCGATTGCGAGGCCCGGCGGGAGTGGCGGAAGAAGAAGCCTAGGTCGATTGCGAGGCCGGCGGGAGTAATGACGAAGACACCTCGGTCGATTGCGAGGCCGGCGGGGTAGCGGAAGAAGAAGCCTGGGTCAATTGCGAGGCCCAGCGGGAGTAATGGCGAAGACACCTCGGTCGATTGCGAGGCCCGGCGGGAGTGACGGAAGAAGAAGCCTAGGTCGATTGCGAGGCCCGGCGGGAGTAGCAGTGAAGACACCTCGGTCGATTGCGGGCCGGCGGGGAGTGGCGGAAGAAGCCTAGGTCAATTGCAGGCCCGAGCGGAAGAAGCTCATGAATAATACCAAGGCCAGAGGTCCCAAAGCCTAAGCCTCAGGTGGGATAGAGCCAAGCACAGCCAACTATAGGCTCGAGTAAGAAGAACGTGGGGAAGCGTAAAAGGCCGCGAATTTGGCCCATCATTAATGAGTTTCCAGTCTTATCTCGCTTCACTCAAAAGACTAGAGCCGGGGGCCGGTGTTTGGGTAATATCGGACGAGGCCCTCGAAGCCCTTCCAGCTCGAGTAAGACACCCCGAGGACAGCCTAGCTAGAGCAGCTCCCCAGGTCAAAGATGGTCAAGGTCGAGAGTTCGGCACTCCTTAGCCAGCTCGAGGTCATCCTCCAGGTCAAAGCTGGTCAAGGTCGATAGCTAAGCACTCCTTCGCCTGCTCGAGGTCGTCCCAGGTCAAAGATGGTCAAGGTCGAGAACCGAGTACTCCACTTCGCTTGCATGAAGAGCGGGTCCCAGAGAACACCTTTCCTCGTCACGAGATTACTTCCACGAGCATAGCTGGACAAGACCTGACCCATTTTCTCAGAATCCTGGCACACCTTTTAATATCTGACCGGGGTCCCACATGGTGTGGTGGTGATCTCTTGTTGCGGTGGGCGGCACATGCCTCAAGGTGTCATAATTCCTAGCGCACTTGCCGGACATGGTGATCGCGCCACGTGAATCGGGTTAAGGGGACAGTAGCTCATCCACTAGGAATATTCCGCCAATCCGTACTGTAAGAGGGACCCAAATACCACTAACGTGGGAGTGGACAGCCTGGAAATGGAAAGAGCGGAAAAAATGGAGTATAAAAGGAAACAAAGGGAACGTTACAAGGGTTGGAAATTCTGACTCAGAAAAGAATCCGTAAGCTTATACAGGTTCTCCCTTTTCTAATTTCTCTTATCTGAACTTTCTGAAAAAACACCATACTTATCCAAAAAGGGAGGGCGAAATAATACCCCTTTCATCTTTCCGGTCTCCCTCACTAAGGGAGATACCAAAAAGACAAACCCGATTACTGACTTGAGCGTCGGAGGGTTTCGCCGAACACGCCTCAGCGACCCCGACCGGTTTCACGTGAATACGAGTTTGGGAGATCACCGTTCTGAAGAAGACAGCGGAACAGGACGAAGGAGGTAATCCTGCTTGAAATCGAACTTATCGCGAGCAGAAGGATCGATGTACTGTTTGAATCCGCGAGCAGAAGGTTCAGACAGTCCTGCTCGAGCTGTTTGGAGGCACTGTTTGAAGGTTCGAGGCACTGTTGAAGGCACGCGGGAAAAACTGCATCAACAGTTATGATAATTTTACAATTATTCTTTTAATTACGCAATTGCATTCAACCTAAGCCCGTAATTGTCGATTGTAATTATTTTTTGAATTAACAAATTACATTTGACATAAATGCAGCAGCCTTTTAAAAATATATTTATTTTATTAAATATTAAATCAGATTTTAAGCAACAAAACCCTAGATTTCCATTTAAGTACAAGGTCTCGTTCGCACTCATAAACTTAAATCAATTAACGCATAAACACTTTAACAATGAGAATAGAGAGCGAGATGAAGAGTTACTACGACAGTGATTCCAACTTTCAAACCTTAACTTTACCTAAATTCTTCACAATGCTTTCTAGGCTTTCTTTTAGGGATTTTTAGCTCAAGGATGGCAGCTTTGAATTTTGACAGTGACGGCTTAGAAGGCAAAACGTTATTAAAGAGAGAGGGGGAGAGAAAGCGAGAGAGAGTGAAGAGGGCTTTGTATCAATAGGTTGGGAGGGATCAATTTTTTACTAAAAAAACAAATTAGATTTTAGGTTTCCATAGTCACGATCCATTAAAACGACCTGCTATCAATGGTTTTTAGGTAATTTTATTTTATGTTTTATTTACTTATTAATTAAAATAATTCAAAAGGTAACTCATGGCCTAGTGGTTTAACATTTAAAATTAAAAAGTTATAGCTCAAAGGTTTTTGTTTTTTTAACTGTTAATACCTTAATATCATAGATCTCTGATTTTTAATTTACTGGCATAATAAAATCATCATTTTATGATACTTATATGTTAAACACAAAAAATGGTCCAACTACATATAACTACTAATACTTTTTAACGAAGTGCCACAAGATAAGCATCTTCGAAGACCATTTTTCTCTTAGTGCATAGGCAAAGGTTTGGCTATCACTTAAGAGTCAATTGGCCATTATTGTTAGTTTGAAAAACACCCTTGAAACAAATTGAAAATTTTAGCGATTCAATTAGCATCTAGAATTATCTAGAAAGATTGGTTGAACCATGGACATCAATGAAATTGAAATTCAGCTAAACAACCAAAGAGTTGTGAATTGGATTTTAAAAGTTTTTCCAACAATAACACCATAATCAACAACACTGACTACCATAATCCAACAATAACAAACATAACAAGTAAATTAAAGAGGTAATGCTTGAGGGAAATAAACACAATAATTTTTACATGGTTTGGTAAATCCTACACTATCCATGCCTCTGAGCAATCCAAACTTAAGGATTCTATTAACTCCGAGCCTTATACCCCTAGGGTCCAAAAATAAGTATAATTGACTTCAAATGTGTCAATAAACCTTTACAAATCATCTAAGGAGTATATCTTACATTACCTTTATCCAAGTGTTGTCCAACACTCACTCAATTTAAAAGAAATGAGTTTTACAAACAATAAACTACTCACAAGAGTAGATATACCAATTTATGCACAAGTTTTGTATATGATTATGAATGAAAGTAAGTGAGAGCTCAAGATTATTTAATAGTTGAGAGAATAGATATATTTTCGTGACAAAAAAACTAGCCATTACTTTCATAAAACTAGACAAATTGTATGCAAATAGATCACCAATAAAATTAAAGTGGACAACTATTTGCTGACGTGGCAAGTGGCTGTTGAGATAAATTTTAAATATTAAGATCATAAAGGATCACCACTAAAAATATACGGATAACCATTTCAAAAAAGAAAGCTAGCGGAAGACCCTTAGCTCCGAGGCAAATGACTGCTTGGATAATTTCTCAGATTTTATATTGTGACCTAAAAATTTTAAACTTGTAGATTGACCCAATATTTACAAATAAGTCCTTTCCAAAATTTCAACCATACTTGTATGGTTTCAATCATAAAACAGATTCCAAAACATTTCAAACTAGTCCTTATGGTTGAAAACAATCATTTTGATAAAAATACTTAATTTCTATTTTCTTCAAGCATTTTCAAAGCATATTTATCAACAAACCATAATGTAAACAAATATTCAAGAATTTGATAAAATTAATGCATAAAAAGCTTTTGAACTTGCATTTACAAATCATGTAAAATGTAGACAAACTAACTTTACAAGATAAATTAAAAAGAAAAAGATATCACCTTAAGGTAGTGTCTTGAGCTTGAGTCTTAATGTAATAAAATGCATTTGAGTCTTTTGAGCTTAATCTCATCACTTACATGAATGACTTTTGAACTTCAAGAACTTATGAGATTCAGAAGTATTTTTTCCATTTTACCTTACCATATTATTTGTTATCATTAAAATCAAAATTTGTAAAACCTTTCAAGTCAACAATCTCCCATCCTCGTCCACCCCCTCCCCCGGCCTCCCTCCTCTTTTTGATGACAAACTCTTCATGTATTTTTACATACTTTAGGAATTTTTAATAAAAGAGATTTTGAAATGCATAAGATCTCCTTATAAATATAATATTGGTTTCAAGAAATAAGAAAAATAGTACAAGAAGCTCAAGGTTTGAGAATCAATAAATAAATCATTATTAAAATGCTTCACTATATTATCATCAAGCTTACAAGCACCAGTAAAAGTGATCTCATCTTTTCAAAACATTAGCACTACATCATATCAAAATAATCCTTTGGACATCATTAAAAATTATTTGTTGGGTCAATCTCATTTGGGTGGCCCAAGCCCAAAGCCTCAATTAATGTGGGTGTTTAAGTAATTAAGGATTGCTTTCGAGGCTTAATTAAATTTGTCATTAAAAATAGATTTTGAAAAGTGCATTATAGAAAGAACAATAAGTTGAGCAGCAATTGCGGCAACCAACGTAGAAAAAAATGAGAGAGAGAAGAAAGAATAGTGGCTTGTGTTAAGATGGGTTTCAATCTTTGACTGGACAATTAGAAGGTGAATTTAACTCAGTTTTCTCCCAAATTTAACTTCGTCCTCTGCATTCCTACTAGTCTTAATTTTTTTTTATCCTTTTGTTGGCTGGTTTTTGAGTTATCTGCTTATTAGAAAAATATTTTTAAGGCTACTAATGTAAGCCAAAATTATTGAGATTCTTAATGTTGTTAGCCTCTAATATTTTCTTTTTTACATAAAAATTTATGTCTTTTGTGTTGATTTATAGCTTTGGATTGTGTTGATTTAATCTCCACTTATTTATTAATGGTACATATTCTATTTTAATCACACAAAGGAGGAAAGAGTTTATTTCCTCTTAATTTATAGCTAATTATGTGGGTCATTTCCCAACAGAGTGGTATCAAGGTGTCAGTTTTTTGTTTATTACTTGTGTGGTTGAGATGGAAGATCTGCTTTATATGAAATATTTATATGAATCCATATAAGAATTGGGCTCAATTGAACTAAAAGGTCATTGGTATGTTTAGGTTATGGAGTGTTCAAAGTGTGTACCATTATGTTGTGGAAAGAATCTAAGGCTAATAACTAAACACACTTGTGAGTTTCAGGTTTTGATTGATCAGTTAACCACTATAACGATTATTCTAGATTATGTGTTACAAGCATTGTTATTACTTAGTTCTTTGCCTAATAGTTAGGAGACATTAATGGTGCACAACTCAGTGCCAAATAGGAACATAACCTAATTTATCTCTCTTGTAGTTAATTTATAGCTTTGGATTGTGTTGATTTAATCTCTGCTTATTTATTAATGGTACATATTCTATTTTAATCACATAAAGAAGGAAAGAGTTTATTTCCTCTTAATTTATAGCTGCTTGTGTGGGTTCCTTTCCCATCAAAATGATATCAAAGTGTTAGTTTTTTGCTTATTACTTATGTATTTAAGATAAAGGATCTACTTTATATGAAAGATTTACATGAATCCATATAAGAATTGAGCTCAATTGAACCAAAAGGTTATGGGTACGATTAGATTATGAAGTGGTCAAAGTATGTACCATTATGTCGTGGAAGGAATCTAAGGCTAATAACTTAACACACTAGTGAATTTCAGGTTTGATTGATCAGTTAACCACTGTGAAGATTATTCTAAATTGTGAGTTGCAAGCATTTTTATTGGTTAGTTCTTTGCCTGACAGTTGGGAAACACTAATGGTATATAACTCAGCACCAAACAGGAAAATAACTTTGGATATGGTTACAGATAGGATATGGAATGAAGAATTTAAAAGTAAGAGTATTAAAGTTGTTCCCTTTGAGTGAGATGCACTTGTTTCAAAAAAGCAAGAAAGGTGGGGGAGAAGTGAAAGCAGAAATTCCCTTCAACAAAATAATGATAACCACATAAGAATATCTAAGTCTTAGAGGAGAAACATCAAGTGCTTTCACCATCAGAAAGGGAGTGTAGATTATAGAATATAGAACATGCAAATTGATGATCAGAAAGATGACAAAGAAAACACTACAGCTATAGTTGATGGTAATATGGGTATTATTTATGGTGAGAGCTCTGTAATTCTCACATGGCATACAAGTGATTGGGTGATTGATTTAAGTGATTTATTTCATATTACTACACATTATAATTACTTCACATCCTATAAAATTGGTGATTATAGCCATGCTCACATAGGAAATGAGGGGGCATCCAAGATTATGGGTATATGAGATATTTGATTGGAAACATGTACCAAATATATGCCTTAATCTGATATCTACAGGCATGCTTGATGATGATAGTTATTCTAACTAATTTGGTAAAAGAAAATAGAATGTCAATAAAGGCTCCTTAGTATTAATTGAGGGAAAGAAAGTGAACACTCTCTATATGATATAGGCGATATGATAAAGAAACTCTCTATATCCTTCATTTGATTCAAACTAGTAATAGCATAATGCAATATAGATCAATATCAGGTGCATGTTATTATGTATCTTTTATTGATGACATTTCTAGAAAAATTTGAGCTTTTCCTTTGAAATCTAAAGACGAGGTGCTTAATACGTTTAAATTCTTTTGTGCATATGTTGAGAGAGAAATGAAGAAAGTTAAAACTTTGTCAAGGCAAATAATAGTGATAAGTATAGAGGACAGTTTAAGTAGTATTACAAATCCCATAAATCAAACTTAAGACTATTGTACTAAAAAACCCTCAATAAAATGGTATTATAGAAATGATAAATAGAACAATTGGAGAAAAGATCAACCGTATGCTTTCTGATGATAAGCTTCTTAAATCATTTTCGGTAGAGGCTATGGTTATTACTGTTGATTTGATAAACAATTCTCCATCAACTCTATTAGATGGTGATGTGGCTAAGAGAGTTTAAACCGAGAAAGTTGTTTCTTATAAAAACTTGAGTGTGTTTGGTTGTAGAGTATATGCTCACATTTCTAAAGATAAAAAATCCAAACTCTTTATGATAAGGCCAAAGAATACATTTTTTAGGCTATGGACATAAATATCAAATAGTTAATGATAAAAAAAAGAATAATGAGTCTCAATTATCTCCAGAGATTCATTTTATTCTAACTTCAATTGATTCACCTGTAGTTTATGATAACCATAAAGGATCTGAAAAAGATAATAATAATGGTCCTCTAGAACCAGTTGAGCAATCACCTTCAGAACCACCTACACTACAATTTGAGCTAAAATTAAGGAGATTCACAAGAGAACAATGACCTTTCACTAGATTTCCACTGTATGAGCATGCGATGCTTATAGATGGAGGGGAGCCATAATGTTTTAAAGAAGTTGTCTCATCAGTATAAAAGTGAGTGGATTAAGGATATTCAAGAAGAGATAAAATCCTTGAATGAGAACCACACTTATGAGTTGGTAAAGCTTTCTAAGTGAAAGAAAGCATTGAACAACAAATGGGTTCACAGGTCAAAGACTGAAAATAACTTGCAATAATAGTACAAGGCTAGATTGTTTGTTGAGTTTTGGTTAGAAGAAAGGTATTTTCTCCTACGGTGAAAATGACTTCTATCCAAGTTATTCTAGGATTAGCAACTAGCTTAAATTTAGATATAGACAGGTTTCTTGAACGATGATTTAGAGGAGGAAATATACATAAAGAAACCTAGATGCTGTGTTAAAGCCAAAGAAGAACTTATATGCAAGTTGAATAAAAGTTTATATGGGTTGAAACACGCACCAACACTGTGATACAGGAAGTTTGCTACTTTTATGGAGAATTATAATTTCAGTAAAACTATGTCTGACCATTGTGTTTTTGGGAAGAAGTTTGGTGATAATGATTTTATCATTCTTTTAGGTTACGTGGATGACATGTCAATGTTAACTTATCTATATAGCATTTTGATTTTTATGATAATAAACCATGGATTAATAATAATAATCATGTTTTTACAATAAAAAAAATGAATGATGAATTCTCAAATATCTTAAAATATGCTCTTTACAAAAAGGATACAATTTCACATTCTTGTTAAAAGTGAGTATTCCATAAAATGTTAAATTGTTTGATAAACGACATCCTGTTTAAGACAACCGATAAATCAGATTCAGAAAATGTACTTACTGAAATCAAATGGCATCCTTCTTAAATACAACCAGCAAACTGGATCTAGAAAATATGCTTACTGTAATCAAACGACATCCGAATTAAGGACAACCGAAAAATGGAATATAGAAAATACATTTTCTAGAGTTAACCGCTACATAAAAGGTGCTATATGGAATCAAATGGAAAACCAGATAATTCTAAATGGCAAACTGGTTACTTGAAGTGAGCTCTCTAGAATCAAACAGCATACTAGTTATTTATAAATAGAAAACTAGTTATTCAAAAATTTAAATGATGGTTACAATAATAACCTTAACCAGTAAACTGATTATGACAAAACGGCAAACCAATTATGAGCAAAAAGTCAATAACAGTTAGTTTCTAGTTATACCGTTAAAAGGCTCAATTATATTCAAACAAGAAAGAGTTTCAATATGAATTTTATGTATACTGGGTTTGCAGAGATAGTAAATGCATTAGGAGCTCTAAGAAAAATCTTTTCAAATAGTGAGAATATAAAGAAAATCATTAGGTCATTACCAAAAGAATGGAGACCTATGAGAAATACTATTAAGGAAGCTAAAGATTTAAATACCTTATCTATTACTGACTTAATTTGCTCACTTTTCTCTTATAAATTGGATTTAGTAGTTAAAAAAAATGATAAAGATGAGAAGAAGAAAAGCACTGCACTCAAAATTCTGAAAGTGATGAGGAAAACAATTTTGAAGATGAAGATATGGCAATGATTTCCAGAAAATTATTTAAAAGATCAAATGAGTGAAGAAAGTTCAGAAATTTCAAGAACCAAGAAGAGAACAATGAAGCAATCACGTGTTGTGAATGCAAGAAGCCTAGATACATATGATTAGAGTGCCATCTTCTTAACAAACTCGAGAAGAAAGCCATGATGGCAAATTGGGACAATAGTGATGAGAAGACCTCAAATAAAGAGTAATCATATGAAGTATCAAACCTGGCACTTATGACAATAGAACAAGAAATTAATGAGGTAAAAATGTATACTAAATTGCATAATGATTTCAAGAATATTGGAAAAAAATGTAGAACTCTCAAATTAAAATAAATCTCTAAATGCAAAGATTACATTTCTAGAATTAGATAATAAAAAATTACATGATGAGCTTATATCTTCCAAGGAAAACATGGGTTTTAGCATGAAAATCCACTTGTTGATGATATGAAACATGAAAACGAAATGCTTCAGAAAAAGAGCAATGAGCTAAATGATATTGTCTTAAAATTTACTAATGGGCAAAAGATCTAGGACAATTTGCTTGGCTCTAAAAAATGTGTTTTTGAGAATGGAGATATTGGTTATAAGCTAAATTTGAAACAATAATTTTACAAGAATTGCTTTATAAAGGCTACCTCCATTAATGATCAAATTGTATGTCATTATTGTAATAAATGGTTACATGAGTTATAGGTGTCCAATTAAGAGAAATGCATATTATGGAGTCAAATATATTTTGGTTCCAAAAGGAACCATTGTTAACACTCAAAGACCCAAAAACTTTAGGTACCTAAAATATAAAAATTTCTTCTGTAGAGATAAAAGAAGATAAAAAATAAATAGTACTTGAATAGCGGATGCTCGAGACACATGACAAGAAATTACTCTTAGTTTTCAAGTTTCACTAAGATAAAAACGATGGAAATATATCCTTTGAAGATAATTCAAAAGGAACGATAATTGGCATTGGTAATGTCGATAAAGATTGCTTTACCATTTATTGAAAAAAGTTTGCTTGGTTGTGAAATACATGTTATCCAACCCAAGAGGGGGTCGAATTGGGATTTTAAAACTTAATCTAATCAAACCACACAATAATTAAGTCTAATACCTTAATGGAAACAAGAACAATAAATTTAACAATGCTCAAAATAAAAGAGTAAGGAAAGACAGATCAAACACGATGATTTTTATGTGGTTCAGCAATCTCTGAATATGTCCACGCCTCCAAGCACATCGGGCGTAAGGATTTCACTATCCAAGCCTCCCAATAATTCAAGTTCTTACAATTGAATTCCAGGGTGTCAATAAACCTTTACACTAAGAGACTATCTCCCATTTTTTTCACTCACAAACTTTTATAAATAATTAAAGGATTACAACTAACACTCTCTTTTAGAGTTGATATGCAATTGATTGCGCAATATAGATTTGATATATGATAATTTATGAAATGAAAGTTCAAACTATGTTGTATGATCTTATTTTTGCTTGTGTCAATACTTAAAAATGAATTTGATTCGAGTTTATATAGTTTGGACTCCAAATATAGTTGTTATTGCATAAAACCCACAAGGAAGTGGTTCGCCACTTAATTTAACTGGCTAACCACTTACTACAGTGAAGTTACCGTTGCATTTGAATTTTTTCACACCCAAAACTTTTGATAATTATACTATAGCCTAAGAAGTCGCAATATTTTTCAAATAGGTCCATTTTAAAAAATTTTAAATAGTACTCGTTATTCCCAAAACTTTCTAAAATTATGTTTTAGCCTAAAACTTTTTAAAATTATTCTATAGCCTAAAATTTTATAAGACTTTTGAAAAATACTATTTCCAAAATTTTAACCTAATGCTAATTAAATTCAAAGTTATCAAAACTTTTTCAATTTAATTTGAAATCTGAAAAATACTCAAATCAACAAAATACGTGTCTTATAAATATAAAAAATTTAGTTTATGAAAAATGATTTCTTATAAAATAAATACTTTGAGCTTCTCAAATACTAAACCATGCATATATGAAATCATATCAGGTTTACAAGAATTTGTTGTATTAATAATTTCGTTGACCTAAACTTTGTTCTTAAATGAGCTGTTGTCCGTTGAGTGTCTTGAGCTTGAATTCACTTGATTCACTTGTATAAATATTATCCTTCAAGAACTAATGAAAATTTTGAAATACAATATTAACCAAATTACGTAAGAACTGTGTTTGTTATCATCAAAATTCAATATGTGTAACCCTTTAAGCTAACAAGTTGAAAATCTAAAACACATTGAATATTAGTCAATTGTGAGATAAAGACTATAAAATTATTTTTGATAAAACAAAATGCGTTATTAAAATGCATGTGATGGCAAAGTTTTGTTTGTTGGAAATACATGTCTTAATATATATACCATTGATATAGACTTTGCATCTACTCATGATAAGTGTTTTTTTGCATTACATGATGATAGTTGGTTATGATATAAAAGATTAGGACATGCAAGCATGGAATTGATTTCAAAAATTTCAAAAATTAATTTAGTTAAAGGTCTTCCAAAAATCAGTTTCAAAAAGATAGAATTTGTAAAGCTTGTCAATTTGAAAATAAATCAAAACTTCTTTGAATAACAAAAATCATGTTTCCACTTCAAAATCACTTCAACGTCTTAATATAGATTTATTTGGGGCTTTTAGATTTGCAAGTATTAAGTGGAAAGTATTATGCATTTATAATTATAGATGATTATTGTAAATACACATAGCTATTCTTCTTAGTTAATAAGGATGATACATTTGATATTTTCAAAATCCTTTGCAAAAAGGTTCAAAATGAAAAAGATTATATTATTTCATACATTAGGAGTGATTGTAGTGGAGAATTTGAAAATCATACATTTGAAGGTTTTTATAATGATTTTGTTATTAAACATTAATTTTCATCACCTAGGACTCCACAACAAAATGGAGTTGTTGAGTTTTTTTGCGGAGTTAAAGAATATGTCATTAAAAAAATAGCTAAGACTATGTTGAATGAAAATGCTTTACCAAAATACTTTTAGGCCGAAGTTGTCAATACCGCTTGGTATGTTTTAGATTGTATGTTGATATGACAATATCTTGACAAAACTCCCTATGAACTTTAGAAGGATAGAAAACTCAACATTAGTTATTTCAAAGTTTTTTTATGCAAATGTTTTATTTTGAACACAAAAGACAATCTTGGTAAATTTTATCTAAAATCTGATATTGGTATTTTTCTTAGATATTTAAATGCAAGCAAAGCTTATATGGTATATAATAAAAAGAACTTTAATTACGAAAGAATCTATACATATTACATTTGATGAGTCTAACCCTTCATATGTAGAGAAAGTTATTGATGATGATGCAAATAGAGAGATATAAGAAAAGTCCTTAAAACATAAACAAAATGATTCACTATGTAAAAACCAAGAGGAACAATAAGAAGAAAAAAATGTGGAGCAAAATAAAGGAATTTCTCGAACACTACTTAATGAGTAAAGGTATGTTTCCTCTATGAAGTGTAACCTCTAGATCTTCACTTAGGAATATATGTGAGCATAGTGCATTCATATCTCAAATTGAACCAATCTTTTTCAGATGCGAAAAATGATAAATCTTGGATTATGGCAATGAAAGAGGAGTTAAATCAATTTGAGAGAAATAATGTGTGAGAGTTAATTCCTAAACCGAAATATCAATATATCATATGCACTAAATGAGTATTTAGGAATAAGATGAACGAATCCAGTGTGGTTGTAAGAAATAAGCTAGATTAGTGGCTCAAGGTCATAACAAAGGAGGAGGAATTGATTTTGATGAAACTTTTGAACTAATAGCTAGATTAGAATCCATTAGGATGCTTTTAGAAATTTCATATCATATGGATTTTATTTTGTACCAAATGGATGTTAAAAGTGAATTTTTGAATGGTTACATTATAGAGGAAGTTTATGTAAAATAACCTACTAGTTTTGAAAATGAAAAGTTTTCAAATCATATTTATAAGTTGCAAAAGTATTGTATGGTTTAAAACAAGCACCTAAACTATGGTATGATAGACTTAAAAAGTTTCTATTAGATAATGGTTTTTCAATGGGAAAAGAGGATACTACTTTTTTGTTAAGCATAAGGTCAAGATATATTGGTTGTTCAAATATATGTCGATGATATTTTATTTGGTTTTACTAATGAGCCTTTGACTACAAAGTTTTCAACTTGTATGAGTAAAGAATTGAAATGTGCATTATAGGAGAGTGGAAGTGTTTTCTTGAACTTCATGTCAAGCAAAACAATTAAGGAATCTTCATCAGTCAAGTTAAATATGTAAAAGACTTGCTCAAGAGATTCAGCATTGAAAAATCAAAGACTAAAGACACTCTAATGAGTATATAACTTAAGCTGAACAAAGATGAAAAAATAAAAAAGGTTGATATAAAAACATATTGAGGTATCATCAGATCCTTACTTTATTTAACTGCTAGTAGATTCGATTGATGTTTAGCATATGCTTTTATGCAAGATTTCAATCATATCCCAAAGAGTCACATTTCCTTGCAATTAAAAGAACGTTTCTTTATCTGTGTGGAATAGTTGATTTAGGTCTTTAGTATCCTATAGAGACTCATATTGATTTAACTTGTTAATCGAATACTAATTTTATTGGATATAAAGTTTATAGGAAGAGCACTAGTGGAACTTGCTACTTTCTAGGTCATTTACTTGTCTTTTGGATTAGTAAGAAACAAAACTGGGTTATCGTCTCAACCACTAAGGTTGAATATATTGCTGCCCCTAGTTGTTGTGCACAAGCCTTTTCGATGGGACAATACATGTGTCATACTGCGGGATTAATCTTGATCATATACCATCATGTGTGACTATTCAAGTGCCATAAATTTGTCAAAGAATTTCATTCATCGCTCTAGGACGAAACAAATATAGACAAAACACTATTTCTTGCTAGACCATGTTAAAAGAAGAGACATCTCATTAGATTTTGTGTCCACAGAAAAATAACTTGCTAATATCTTTACAAAACCTCTTAGTGAATATTAGTTTGTCAAAATCTGACACAAACTTTGGATGATGAATTTTTCACATTAACATATATTTGTATGATATTGAGGCTATTAAGTTATCTATTAAGTTATTTAAGTTTGAATATTTGATTGATTTGGTTGCTTTTGAGCTTTATATGATGATATTTGCATTCATGTTTCATACATTTAATGGTTTATTAAAAAATTTTGAATCATAGAATGATTTGAAATATGACCAAATTTTAAGCCAAAAATAAATTGGCATGCAAATTACAGAGCTACTGGCATATAGCTTGAAGTAACCGACCTACCATTTATAGACACAACACTATATGAGCATAAACGGCATACCAATTATGGCTAATCGGCAAGTCGTTTTATCTTTTTGACTCTCTGGAGCTAAACGGTCTACCACTTATAACAACTAGTAAGTCGTTTACATTAAGGTTGCTTAATATATATAAATGGTAAGTTGTTTATGGAATTGGTTACCTATTTAAATGTTTTATGCTTTCTTAACACATCTGACATGTCGATTAGTGTTGAACGATAAGCCCAATAGCACGATTTAAGTAACTATAGCCCTCCTACTTTCTCATTTGACAACTCGTTTTCCTCTCTCTCTCTCTCTCTAGAAACTGTCTCTCTCTCTCTCTCTCTCACTGCAATCACTCATTTTTTTCAATTTCAATATAAAATCAAGCAAGTAAATCATTACTTTTCATTCCTAGATCACAAAAACATCATTCAAACCCATTTTTATCATCCAAATCTGAAAATCCCAAATCCAAATCTAGGTTTTTTCTCAAATCTTCTCACTTTAATTTGGTTTATTTTTAGTCACTCTTTAATCAAATTAAACCCACACATAACTTGTAAACATCATTTCATTTGATTTAATAGGTTTATTTTCCCTAAAATCTAACTATTGACCTAAACACCATTTTTGAGCAATTATGTCAACATCAAGAATAAGGGCAAACAAGGGCAAGAGGAAAGCTGATGATCCTCAACCTAAACGAAAACAAAATTGGTGAAGGGAATTTCGATTAAGATACTTTTGGGTTGAAGCACATACCAAAAAAAAAAGGCCTTGCTAAGTACCTCTACCTAAAATTTATGACTCGAACTTTCTATGGTTAACTAGATTTCCTTCACACTCTTATCATTAGAAATCATAATTTAGTTCAATTGCTAGAAAAAGTAGGTTAGATAAATATTTTAGTGATTGAGGAAAATGTGTATCCAAACTTAGTTAAAGTATTTTATTCCAATATGGATACCTCTGCGACGAAACGAAATCGTGTCATTACTCAAGTTAGAGGGAAAGCTATAGAATTTAGGGTTGATAACCTGAATAAAATCTTAAGAACCCTAAAAGAAGGCCTAGAGATATATTTTGCTAGGAAAGCCCTTTATTTTTCTTATTACTCTCATGCTAAAGTAGTTCGTAACACTTGTAGACGTATAGATTTATTCGATGAAGTGTGTACTATTTATACTCGTATCCAATGCTTATGTCTACAATCTCGAGTCTTGCTTCATTTTCTCCAAGCCATCATTTACTCTTAAATCAGGGCATGTGGATGATATTTCTCATAATGATGTTTCCTTACATGATTGTATCCTTAGGCATCATTCTGTCAATCTTAGGTACATGATTATTCATCACATGCTTAGTATTCTTGCTATACTTACCCATTCCCTTTCTTACGTAACTTCATTACTAGAATACTTTGATTCTTTAATGCAATTACAGAAGAACATACTTCTCTACGAAGCCTATTGAAGATGAAATTATATATAGTTTCGGTTTTGCTTAGAAAGATTAGGTATGGGTCAAGGTTAAGCGAGACAAGACTACGCAACTTGTGCTGAACAATATCATACTTGCTTATCAGTTACTTGACTTCTTCTTACCCCTGCGTGATCAGCATTGCACACCAGAGTCACAACCATTAATGCCAACATATATTGGTCCTCCTTTGAAGTCTAATGCATCTAAAGAAGTCACTCTTTAGTAGTTGATGGACAAGTTTAAGATGATCTTCATGTAGCAGACTAGCTTCCAGTAGCATATTCTTGACAAGCATCAGCATCTCTTTCAGTAGCAACAGTAACTCCTTGATGGAAAGCAAAGTCTTTTCAAGCACTTTACTATTGTCTATCCATTTCCACCTCAATCACTACCACCTCTGCAGCATTTTTGTATTTTCTTGTATTAGGCACACAAACATTTGTTTTTCATGTCATTTTATTTTCAATTATTGACTTTATGTTGTTCGAATACTATAGATGACATTTTTTGTTATGTTATGACTTGGTTTAGTTTGAATTTTTTTGACTTTATATTATGTTGTGCTTAATTGTTTGTGCTAAGATTGATAAGAGAAGCATGTTGATGATTGGTCTTTTTAATGATAAGGGGGAGATATATATGTTGTGGGAATGTATTTTGAAGTTTTAGTAGGATGATATTTTGAATTGTTAACATATTGTTATGGAGAAAATGCTTATGTGCAAAGATAGCTTTCTAAAATTGTTTTTCATTGAGATAATGCATAAGTGTGAAGGAGTTTTTTTATTTTTAAAATGTTTTAAAAAGATTTTAAAGCACATATACAGTTTTACAAAGAATATTTTAAAATTCCTATGATATTTTGTTTATATATGTATACATTAAGGGGAGTTTTTCATCACAAATTTCATAATAAATAGTGTGATTTGTCATCATCAAAAAGAGAGAAACTGTTAACTTTTATGGTTATATAGCATTTTGATTTTAAAGATTAATGGATTTATAATATTGATCATGTTTCTATAATAAAGAAATGAATGATGATTTCTCAAAGCCCTTAAAACAATCTCTTTAAAAAAAGGATACGATTTCACATTCTTGTTAAAAGTGATTATTTCATAAAAAGTAAACTTATTTGATAAATGTCATCTTGTTTAAGATAACTAGCAAACCGAATTCAGAAAATGTACTTACTGGAATCAAACGATATCCTACTTAAACACAATCGGCAAACCAGATACAGAAAATATGCTTACTAGAATCAAACGGCTCCTACTCAAATATAACTAGCAAACCAGATACAAAAAATATGCTTACTAGAGCTAATTGGCATCTTACTTAAACGAACGGCAAATCAGTTATATAAAAGGTGCTCTCTGGAATCAAACGATATACAGGTTATCTATAAATGACAAATTGGTTATTCAAAAGTTTAAATGACAGCTACAACAATAGCATTAACTGGCAAACCAGTTATAAGTAAAAAGTTAATAACGGCTAATTTTCAACTCGTACTATAAAAAGGCTCACTTATATTCAAATAATAAGAGGATTCAACAATTATTATTGAGCATGTTACTACATACTCAATCCTTCTTGTGCTGTAAACTTGTCATAGTTTTATTGAATCAAACTTTAAGTTTTCATTTGTAAACATACATGTGTAAGTCTAAAACACTATACATATTGTAATTTTGATGATAACAAACATATGTAATTTAGTTAATATTTTATTTTACATTTTCACTAGCTCTTGAAGGATAATATGTATGCAAGTGAATCAAGTTAAATAAAGCTTGAGACACTCAACGGACAACGGCTCATTCAAGAACAAAGTTTAGGTCAACGAAGTTATTAATGTGACAAATTCTTGTAAGGCCATTATGATTTCATATATGCATGGTTTAGTATTTGAGAAGCTTAAATTAATTAATTCATAAGAAATCATTTTCATAAACCAAAGGTTTTATAGATTTGAGTATTTTTCAAATTTTGGATAAAATTGAAAAAGTTTTAATAACCTTGAATTTAATAAGCATTAGGTTAAAATTCTGGAAAGGGTTTTTTTTAAAAAGTCTTATAATTTTTAGACCATAGCATAATTTCAAAAGTTTTTAAATAACGAGTATTATATAAAAATTCTAAAATGGACCTTTTTGTAAAATTTTATGATATTTTAGGCTATAGTATTGTTTGGGTAATATCGGACAAGCCCCTCGAAGCCCTTCCAGCTCGAGTAAGACACCCCGAGGACAGCCTAGCTCGAGTAGCTCCCCAGGTCAAAGCTGGTCAAGGTCGAGAGTTCGGCACTCCTTAGCCAGCTCGAGGTTATCCTCCAGGTCAAAGCTGGTCAAGGTCGAGAGCTAAGCACTCCTTCGCCTGCTCGAGGTCGTCCCAGGTAAAAGATGGTCAAGGTCGAGAACCGAGCACTCCCTTTTTGCTCGCAAAGAACGGGTCCCCGAGCATACCTTTCCTGCTCGCCGAGATTACGTCCACAAGCATAGCTGGACAAGACCCGACCCGTTTTCTCAGAATCCCGGCACACCTTTTAATGTCTGACCAGGGTCCCACATGGTGTGGTGGTGATATCATTGCTGGTGGCCAGCACATGCCTCCAAGGTGTCATAATTCCTAGCGCACTTGCCCGACATGGTGATCCGCCACGTGAATCGGGTTAAGGGACAATCGCTCATCCCTAGGGAATATTTCGCCAATCCCTACCGTCGAGGGACTCGGATACCACTAACGTGGAGTGGACAACTGGAAATGGAAAGAGCGGGAAAAATGGAGTATAAAAGGAAACGAAGGGGAACGTTACGGGGGTTGGCATTTTCTAATTCACAAAGGGTTGGCAACTTTGATTCACAAAAAGAGGTTGGAAATTCTGATTCAGAAAAGAATCCGTAAGTTGATCATGTGTTCTCCCTTTCTAATTTCTCTTATCCGAACTTTCCGAAAAACACCATACTTATCCAAAAAGGGGTGCAAAATAATACCCCTTTCATCTTTCCGGTCTCCCTCACTAAGGAGATACCAAAAAGACAAACCCGATCACTGACTTGAGCGTCGGAGGGTTTCACGGAACACGTCCGGCGACCCCTGACCCGGTTTTCTGTGAGTACAGGTCCGGAGATCTCCGCTCAAGAAAACAGTGAACAGATCGAACGAGGTAATCCTGCTCGAGATTGAGCTTATCGCGAGCAGAAGGATAGAGGTACTGTTTGAATCCACGAGCAGAAGGTTCAGACAGTCCTGCTCGAGCTGTTTGGAGGCACTCTTTGAAGGTTCGAGGCACTGTTGAAGGCACGCGGGAAAAACTGCATCAACAAGTATAATTATCAAATGTTTTAAGTCAATTATAATTTTTAAAGCAGTGTTACTGTGGTCAAATTCATATTCCAACCGTAAATTCACTGTAGCAAGCAACTAGCTAACTAAATTAAGCAATTAACCACTTCCCCACTGGTTTTTATCAATAACGGCTAGTTTTTAAGTCCAAACTATATCAACTCAAATCCAATCCATTTTTATAGATTGATGCAAGCAAATTAAAACAAGATCATACAACATATTTTGAACTTCCATTTTGTAAATCATCATATATTAAATCTATATTGTGCTATCATTTGTATATTAACTTCTAAGAAAGAGTGTTTGTTACAATCGTTGAAAATGTTATTAGTGTACAATGTAAGAAACACTTGGGTGAAGAGATTAGGAGATAATCTCTTGGTGTAAGGGTTCATTGACATATTAGAAGTTAATTGTAAGAACTTAAACCTTATGAGGCATAGATAGTGAAATCCTTAAGCCCCATGTGTTTGGAGGCGTGGATGTAGGCGAAGATTGCCGAACCACATAAAAATTATTGTGTTTGCTTTCCCTTCAATTATTCTTTTATTAGTGAGCATTGTTAAATTTATTATTCTTGATTCTATTAAGGCATAAGAATTAATTGTTCTCTTGGGTTGCATAACGTATATTTCATATACATTATGTGAGGGAAACTCTTTGTAATCTCTATTTAAAATCAAGGTTAAGTGATCATAAGTGTGGGAAACACTTGTGTTAAGATATTTGGGATAATCTCTTATTGTAATGGTTGACTGATATCTTCGAAGTCAATTATAAGCATCTTTAAAGCCTTGGAGGCTTGCTTAGTGGAATTCTCAAGCCTGGTGGGCTTAGAAACGTGGATGTAAGTACGATTGGTCGAATCACATAAAAATCATTAATTAACTTTACATTTGCATTAATTTGCATTCAAGCACTGCACAATTTTTTCGAAACTCAATTTACCCCTAATCTTGGGTTGCATAACTATTATTTCAATTGATTATTGGCTAGGATGTTAGTGAGATTGATCATCTGAAGATAGAAATCAGAAATTATTTTGCAATAAAGGAATTGTGACCAGAAAAATAGACTCTCGCCACGAAGATTTCCCATGACAGAAAAACTGGGAATTTATAATTATCTCAAAAAGTAAATATTGAAAGATTAAATGGACAAGCCAAAATACATTCATTATCCACTTGCAAGCTATTCCAAACTTAGTTCTTAACATTGTCCTATAATTGAGAAAGAAAAACAAGAGATAAAAGGAGTTCCTTATACTTCAATAATTAGTAGTTTAATGCATGTCGTAGTTTGTACAATATCAAATATTGCTCATGCAATTAGAGTAGTCAGTCGATTTTTCTCTAATCCAGGGAAGAGAATAATGGATAGTAGTGAAGTGGATTCTCAAATATCTCAGCAGCACTTCAAGGCAATTTTATGTTTTGATGGTGACCAACTTGTGTTACAAGTGTACATAGATGCAAATATGGCAGGAGATGCTAATTTTAGAAAATCCCTATCGTCATATTTACTCGCTTTTGTATGGGGAGCAATCTCGTAGTAGTCTAAACTTCAGAAGTATATCGCTTTGTCCACCACTAAAGCATAGTATATTGTAATCACTAAATGTTACAAATAAACCTCGTAGATGAAGAATTTCCTACAAGAATTAGGTGTGAAACAAGGCAGCTATGTTGTGCATTGTGATAGCCATAGTGCCATCCGTTTGACAAAGAATTTAGCATCTCATTATAAATCCAAGTACATTAATGTGAGATATCCTTAAATACAAGGTGTGCTTGGGAAGAAACAATTGTAAATTGAAAAGATTCATACAACGAAGAATTGGTCAAATATAATGACAAAGTCATTGCCTAAGGAGAAGCTGAAAAGCTATAAGCAAAGAGCAAGTTTGGTGGTTTCCTCATATGATCTGGGGCGGAGGGGAATTTGTTGGTTTCATTTCATTTAGGTGGCCCAAGGCCAAAGCCTCCATTGATTTGGTTGTTTAAGTAATTAAAGAGAGTTTGTGGGGTTATATGAAATTTGCCATTACAAATAGGTTCTGAAAAGTGTATTATACAAGGAAGAATAAGTAAAGTGGCAATCATCGTAACCAATACAGAAAAAGACAAGAGAGAGAAAAGAGAACAGTGGCTTGTTTTTAAATTTGGGGCAAGGGTTTTAATCTTTGACTAGATGATTGGAAACTGAATTTAACTCAATGTTCTCTCAAATTTGAAGGGTAAGTTCTTGGCATCACGCTCTACATTCTTACTAATCTTGAATTTTTTTTTATCCTCATGTTGACAATTATTTGAGATACCCACTCTAACAAATATTAGGTTGTTACTGTAAGTCAAGATTGTTGAGATTCTAAATGTTGTTAGCCTCCAATGTTATCTAGAAAAGAATTTATGCTGTTGTTGATGTAGTTTTCCCGCGTCCTTTCAAACAGTGCTAGAATCTTCTGCTCGCGGCTAGCTCGAGCTCGAGTAGGACTGCCTCCCTCTTCCTATTTCTCTGTCTTTTCCAGAACGAAAGTCTCCCGGACCTGTACTCACAGCAAACAAGGTCAGAGGTCTCCGGGTGTTGTTCCGGCGAAAACCCTCCGACGCTCAAGTCAGTAATCGGGTTGTTCTTTTTGGTATCCCTCTTAGTTAGAGAGACCGGAAGAATGAAAAGGGAATTTTTGCCTTTTTTTCTGAATAAATGGAATTTTTTGGAGAGTCAGTGTAAAGGGAAGTAAGGATAGGAAGAACCTGTGTGAATTTTTGGAACCCCTGCAACTTGCCCATCCGTTTCCTTTTATTCTCTGTTTTTCCCGCCTTTCTCTCCGAGAGCATCCATTCCCGCGTCAGTGGTGTCTGGGTCCCTCTGACAACCGAGATTGGCATAATATTCCCTGGGGATGCGCGGCTGTCTCCTTAACCCGGTTCACATGGCCAGATCACCATGTCGGGTATGTGCACAAGGAATGATGACATCGTGGGGGCATGTGCCGGCCATCGGTAACAGTACCACCACCATTCCTTGTGGGGCCCTATTCAGACATCGTAAGGTGTGCGGAATCTTGAGGAAACGGGTCGAACTGTCCCGAGCCGGGTCTTACATTCCATTTGTCCTATGATTAGCGCAGCCCATTTGTGCTCGAGAACTTGACTGCAGCGAGCAAAAAGGAGAGCTCGGGTCTCGATCAGTCTTCGAGCTCCCCGTCCTTGTCCAGACCTCGGCGGACTCGATGACCTCGAGCAGGCAAGAGAGCTCGAGCTCGGACGGCCTCGAATTCCTCGACCTTGACCAGCCTTTGACGCCTAGTGAGATCGCCTCGTGCGCTGGTCGGACTTCGCTCGAGCTGGGTTGACCTCGGGTATTTTATTCGAGCTGAAGGGCTTCGAGGAGACCCGCCTGATATTACCCAAACACTAGCCCCCGCTTCTCATCTTTGAGTGAAATGAGATAAGACCGAAACTTATTAGTGATGGGCCGACTTCCCGCCTTTTACGCTTCCCCACGCTCCCGCTTGTCTTCCACTTCCATCATTTCGCATTTAATGCGGGACACGTGGTAAATCCCGATCGTGCATTCAAATTTTAAAGGGACGTGACTCGAAAGGTCGCGGCCCTCGATCTTCGCTGCCGCTCGCTAAAGAGACCACCTTTTGCCTTTCCTCTTTTAAAAACCCTTGATTTCTTCACTGTACTTCCTATTGCTCATTTTTACTCAACCCAAAATTTTCTGCAAGTGCTTCTTCGTCTTCTTCTTCCGTGTTAGCGTTATTCCCGACCGTCTAAACCTTTCTCTGTATCCAGGTACAACCCTTCTTCTTTCTATCTTCACCATTTTTCCTTCTTCCGGGTCACTGATTTCATTTGGGTAGATTAAACTCTAGGAAAAAATGTCTGGTAGAGCCTGTAGGATGTCCCCTGAGGAATCTTCCCCTTCAAGTGAAGTAGAGCCTCTTAGTATAATTCCCGTGAGGGATTCTAGTTCAGAAGGGGCATTGCCCGCGGCAGAGGCCCAGCCGCATCGCGAGGAAAGGGCCAGCCAAAGGTCTGAGGGTAGGGGATACCCCATTGACCAAATGAGGTGTGAAACCACCCAGTTAGATTTGAATTGACTTAGGGATACTTACAACATACCCGATAATGTGGATTTAAGGTTACCGGGCAGGGGTGATATCACCAGCCGTCCCCCTCAAGGGTATACGACCTTCCATCTAGAATGCTTCAGGTGGGGGTTCAGGCTGCCTCTACAGCCTTATTTCGCCCGAATTTTTTCCAGATTTCGTCTGGCCCCGGGGCAGTTGAACCCGAACGGATGGAGGGTCCTTTCCGGACTCTCTGTATTGTGGAAATGGTGCTATCTGGGTGAACCCTCGGTAGGGGAAATAAAGCACCTGTATCAGTTGAAGTGCAGCCCAAAGGATGCTGGTTGGTACTACCTTACCTCCGAACCTCTGGTGGCAACTGGAAGATCAAATTCTTCTTCGTTGGGGGAGAATGGGGGCATGGTGCACCTCTCACCGAGGGGATCCCTCCGGTTCCACGGCATTTTTGCACTCCAGGTTGTCTATTTGTCCGATGAATTCTCATTTTAATTTTTCTGCTCGCATCTATTCTCATTATTTTGCCTTTCGCTTTTTGCAGCTTCTGGGTGCTTCTTTCGAGATTGGGGAACGACTTTAAGCACACATAAAGACTGCACTTGACAACGCGAGCTCGTGCAGGGAGTTGCTTACACCCTAAAATTTTTTAGAATTTGGTTTGGTGCCAGCAGAAGATATGAGGGGGGTGCGTGAGATGATGCATAAGCGTGTTGGAACTGCCGGAGGCGCGAGCACCTCGAAGAGACCACGAGCAGAAACAGACGCTCCGCCTCCACCTGCTCGAGCTCCTCCTTCTACTCAGCATGTAGCATGAGCAAAAGAAGGTCCTCCTCGCAAGCGTCAGAGGACTACTGCCTCAGTTCACCCTCGACCCAAAGATGTACAGGAGCAGGGTCTGCCATCTCGCATTGAGCCTTACCTGAGGAGCTTTACAGGGGCGATGGATGACAGATTCTTGGATGGACTGGAATCCTATGATGCTGACGAGCTGTTCAGTGCTCTCCAGCGCCTCTCCTCCCGGACTTCAACAACTGTGACCAGGCTCCAGGCCAAGACCCAAGACTCTCAAGAGGAACTTCGAGCAGCGATCCAGAACTTGGAGCAGACTGTCGGGGAGTTGAAAGAGGAGAACTCAAGGCTCCAAGAGGAGAATGCCACCTTTGCAGAGAGGACAGCAGTGTCAGACTCTAAGGTTTCCCAATTCCAGAGGGAGCTGACTGACCTCCGTGAGGAGTTGATCGAGACTCGGAAGGATTTGGACACCCAGAGATCCTCCTACGAGAAGACCTCGAGGGGAAACTTCTCGTCTCCAAGGGAAAATAGACACTTTAAAGGTCCAGCTTGCACTCGAGTACAGCAACGGGGTGGACTTCAGCTATGACTACCTCGTGTATGCCTTGGGCAAGGTACATCCTGAGGTCGACCTGTCTAAGGTCCAAGAGGGTGTTACCGAGTACATACGTATTCACGACGCACCCACCCAAGAGTCTGGAGCTTCTTCTGCCGAGCCACAGACTAGACCTGGGGAAGTTGTTCCTCCCCTACTGCTGCTGGAGATGTTCCTCCTCCTACTGCTGACGCTCTTCCTACTGCTGACACTCCTCCTGCTGCTAACGCTCCTCCTGTTGCTGCTGGAGATGTTCCTCCTGCTGCTGCTGATGACAACCCTGCTGCCTAAACTATTTTTTTTTTTTTGTACTTGTAATCACTTTAATGAAATAAAAAGGCATATGTTGAACAACTTCTTTTTGTACTCGTGTGTATATTCTCTTATTTTGTATGTAGGATTGACTTCATATACTTGCTAAGTAAGAATTTTGTAAGTGTTGGGCTTTTTATTTTATTTTATGCCCAAGTGTATTACTGCATGTTTGGTTTTTTAAACTTATGCTTGGCAGAGATTTGCCTTGAAGTTAGGCTGAAAGCCTTGGCTCTGCTTTGTGAGCTCTGGCCTTTCCGGACCGACGCTCGCTTCGTGCTTTCGGGCTCTATATATTGCGAGCTTATTTGCTTCAAGCCCAATTTTGATTCATGTTTAAATTCAATGTAATCTCCTCGCGCTCTTCTTGCTCGAGTTTATTAATGGCCTCGCTAGGCACCGTCCCGCCTGAGGCTTAGGCTTTGGGGACTTCTGGCCTTAACGTTGGCTTCATGAGCTTCTACTCGGGCCTGCATTTGGCCTTGCTGGGCATCGTCCCGCCTAAGACTTAGGCTTTGGGACTTCTGGCCTTAGCGTTGTCTTCATGAGCTTCTTGCTCGGCCTCGCACTGGCCTCGCTAGGTACAGTCCGCCTAAAGGCTTAGGCTTCGGACTTCGACCTTAGCGTTCTTCGTGAGTTTCTTCTGCTCGGGCCTGCAATTGCCCTCACTAGGTACCGTCCAGCCCTAAAGGCTTCAGCTTGGGACTTCGACCTTAGCGTTCTTCACGAGCTTCTTCCGCCGGCCTCGCAATTGGCCTCGATAGGTACCGGTCCCGCCTAAAGGCTTAGGCTTGGGACTTCGACCTCGCGTCTTCGTGAACTTCTTCCGCTCGGCCCGCAATTAGCCTCGCTAGTAATCAGTCCCGCCTAAAGGCTTAGGCTTGGGACTTCGACCTTAGCGTTCTTCAGAGCCGCTCGCCTCGGCCTGCACTGGCCTTGTTCGGCACCATCCCGCCTAAGACTTAGGCTTTGGGACTTCTGGCCTCAGCGTTGTCTTTATGAGTTTCTTCTCGGGCTTGCAATTGGCCTCGCTAGGTACCGTTCCGCCTAAAGGCTTAGGCTTTGGGACTTCGACCTTAGCTACTGCCTTCATGAGCTTCTTCCGCTCGGCCTCAGAATTGGCCTTGCTAGGTACCGTCCTGCCTAAAGGCTTAGGCTTTGGAACTTCTGACCTCAGCGTTGTCTTCATGAGCTTCGCTCGGCCTCGCATTGGCCTTCGCTGGCACCGTCCCGCCTAAGACTTAGGCTTGGGACTTCGGCCTCAGCGTTGTCTTCACGAGCTTCCGCTCGGCCTCGCACTGGCCTCACTGGGCACCCTCCCGCCTAAGACTTAGACTTTAGGACTTCGGCCTCAGCGATTCTTCAGAGCTTCTTCCGCTCGACCGCAATTGGCCTCATTGGCACCCTCTCGCCTAAGACTTAGGCTTTGGGACTTCCGGCCTCGGCTGTCTTCATGAGTTTCCGCCGGCCTGCAATTGGCCTTTCTAAGTACCGTCCCACCTAAAGGCTTAAGTTGTGGAACTTCTGACCTTAGCGCTGTCTTCATAAGCTTCTTCTGCTCGGGCCTACAATTGGCCTTGCTAGGTACCGTCCCGTCGAAAGGCTTAGGCTTTGGGACTTCTGACCTCAGCGTTCTTCGTGAGCCGCTTCTTGGCTTCAACTTGAATTTATATTACAAATGTTTTTCATACTTTTACACGCATTTGAGTTTTTAAATATCCCCATTTTGGGAAGGAATCTTATATTAACACTCACAATACAAGGAAACTTACTGGAAGTATTTCATTAAGAGTTGTTCGTTCCAGTGCCTCTTGACCTCTCGTCCATTCGGATGAGCTAGCCGGTATGCTCCTGGTCCTGCTAATTGAGTGACTCGATAAGGGCCTTCCCAATTTGGCTCTAGCACACCTTGCTTTGTGTCCTTCGTGCTCTGGTTGACTCTTCTGAGTACCCAATCACCCACCTAGAACCAACGAATGTGCACATTTCGGTTGTAATAATGAGCCCCTCTCTATTGATATTCTGCTATCTTAGCAGCGACCCTTTCTCTCTTCTCTTCTAAGAAGTCCGCACTGCGCACATCTCGCTCGTTGTTTTGCTCCTCATCAAGTGTTCCGTCCGCTGCATCCCCATTCCTATTTCAGCAGGAACCATCGCTCGTGCCCAAACGCCAAGGAGAATGGGGTCTCTCCAGATGGCTGCTTGTGTGTGGTTCTATAAGCCCACAAGACACCAGGCAGCTCGTCCACCGAAGCTCCTTTTTGCTCGCCAAGTCTGGTCTTCAGGAGACGTTTTATGGTTTTGTTCGTGGCTTCCACTTGCCCGTTGGCTTGCGGGTGTGAGGGAGAGCAAAATTTTAGCTCTATCCCTAGATTTCGGCAGAAGTCTCTGAACTTGCCATTGTCAAACTGTCTCCCATTGTCTGTGACCAATGCATGAGGAATCCAGTACCTGCAAATTACATTTTTCCAGATGAAGTCAGTGGTTTTACCTTCCGTGATGCTGCTCAAGGCTCCCACTTCGACCCATTTGGTGAAATAATCGATTGCGACTTTGGCATGGGTTGCAGACGCTTTCCCCTTCGGCAGTGGCCCGATCAAGTCAATTCCCCATTGAGTAAACGGCCATGGTGAGTTCATCACCGTAAGGTTCTCCGGAGGCTGAGTTCGGTAGTTGGCAAAACTCCGCAACTCTTGCAACTTCCGGTCTTCTCCCGAGCATCTCGATGCATGCGGGCCAAAGTATCCTTGCCTCAAGGCCTCGAAAGCCAAGGACCTCGCGCTGTAATGATTTTCGCAGATTCCTTCGTGTATCTCTGGAGGACATAATCAGCCTCCTCCTAGTCTAAGCACCGCAGAGCGGGAGAGTGTACTCCGCTCATATAAGACCCCGTCGATTAGAGTGTACCGGCCGCTTGCACTTCAACTTCCTTGCTCGCTTCTTATCGGCCTAAGACCGTCCCTTCCTCGAGGTAAGAAATGATCGGCTCCATCCGTGTGTTGCTCGTCGATAAACTCATCATCTCGTCCTCCCGCCGATGCTCGAGCAGTGTCTTGATTTCCAAAGGGATAGACTTTGTATCTTGGGGTTTGATGCGGCTGCCATGCGAGCTATCATATCAGCTCGAAAATTCTTTCCCCTTGGGATTTGTTCCACCTCGATTGCTCGGAAGCTCCCTATTAGATGCTTCACCTTCTGTAGGTAAGCTTTCATCTTCTCCTCCCTCGCCTGGAAGCTTTCGTCGAGGTGGTTTGTTACCAGCTGTGAGTCTGTTCGAAGCTTTACCTCCTCTGCTTTTACTACCGAGGCGAGCTTCAATCCCGCTATTACGGCTTCATACTCGGCCTGATTTTTGGTAACTTCGAACTCTAATTTCACAACAGATTGCATCTCTCGCCTCTTCGTGACTTAGGAGCACAACTCTTCCCCGCCTCCCCGATTTCCACAAGATCCATCTATCGTGACTATCCATGTGTTGGTCGAGGCCTGGAATCAGTGAGGGCTCGCCTCCGCCTCCTCATCCCTCAGCTGCACTCAACCACGAAGTCGCCTAAAGATTATGCTTTTATGAGTTGCTCGGGTTGGTAATTAATGTCGAACTCGCTTAGCTCCACTGACCATTTTACCAACCTTCCAGAAGTCTTAGGCTTGTACAGAATTTGTCTGAGGGGCTGGTTTGTTAAAACCACTCACCGAATGTGCTTCGAAAATAAGGCCTCGACTTTCGGTCACTGTGACTGTGGCCAGTGCCCATTTCTCCATCGATGGATATCGAGTCTCGCCTTCCAAGAAAGCTCGCTCATGTAATAAACAGTGTCATCGCACTCGACTCCTCCCTTACCGTAATCGAAATCGTTGCCCATCGGGACACGACTAAGTATGAAACAAGACTCTTCCGCTCGAGGTGTCGACAAGAATCTGAGCTTTCAACAAGTATTCTTTCAACTCGTTGGAACGCCGCTCAGATTCTGGAGTCCACTTTGTCTTTCCGCCTTTCTTTATTTCCCGAAGAAGACTCCGAGATTTATCCGTGGCTCGAGATACGAACCTCGCTGAGGGATGCCAGTTACTGGTCAGACTTTGTATCTCCTCGAGGCTACTGGGGACCTCATTTCCACCATCGCTCTTATCTTCTCCGGATTGGCCTCGATCCCTCATGTGACCGACTCACGAAGCTTCAAGAATTTTCCCGAACCAACTCCAAAAGCACATTTTTCTGGGTTTAGCTTCATCCCAGTACTTTCTTAAGAGTGCAAGGTCTCCTCTAAGTGCCTTACATGCTCCTCCACGCCTTTTGACTCGGTGATCATGTCATCCACATACACCTCCATCGCTCGACTAATTAATGGCTCAAGACCTTGTTCACCACCTCCGTACGTTGCTTCCGCATTCTTTAGACCGTAGGGCATGACCTTGTAGCAAGACAACCCTCGATCGGTGATGAAGGCCATGCACTCCTCATCCGATCGGCAGTATGGAATCTGGTTATATCCTGATAATGCATCCATAAAACTAAGCAGCCCATGCCCCGCCGTAGAATCCACCAGTTGGTCTATCTTTGGTAGCGGGAAGCTATCTTTTGGGCAAGCCTTGTTCACATCTGTGAAGTCCACGCACATTCTCCATTTCCCACTTGCCTTCTTCACCAAGACCATATTCGAGATCCATTCGGGTAGGAGACCTCCTTATGAATCCCGCTTCAGCAGCTTCTCTACCTCGTAATTGATGGCCTCATATCTTTCTTGGTTGACGCATCTCCTCTTCTGCCTCACTGGCTTAACATCCTTCCGTATTGCCAGCCTGTGACATGCTACTTCTGGGTCAATCCCGGGCATATCCTCATGCGTCCATGCAAACACATCCGCGTGTGCTCGCAGACACTCCACCAACTTTTCTTTCAACCGCCGCTAATGCCCGAGCCGATCCGAATTTTCTTCCTGGGTCGCCTCGCCTCCGACCTCGACCTCTTCCAACTTCTCGACCGGCCTCCGCCTTCCATTCCTCGATTCCCCTCTAGTCCAGATGAGGTTATCCGCGATGGTCTCTTTGGCCGCTACAACAGTAGCAACTCCTCGCCACCCTCCGGTCGCCTTTCACGACCCCTACATACTTCTATTTACTCGATACTTTAGGGCCAAGTAATGGGTGGATAGCACGCACTAGTTGATCCTCGTAAACGGCCTCCCTAGAATTGCCTGGTATGGGCTGGTTTCATCTACCACCACAAAAGCCAGCATCATGTTCTTTTCAAAAGGCCTCGAGCCCATGGTTACTGCCAGCTTGATGATTCCCAGAGGTATCGCTTTCCTCCCCGAATCCTTTCAAGGAAGTGCTCGTCCGCTCGAGGCTCACGCTGCATATTCCCAAATCCTCGAGTGTGGATTCAAGAGAATATCCACCGAGCTTCCCGAGTCTACCAAGTATTCTGATCAACTTCCTTGTTAGCTATGTTGGCTTTTACAACTGTGGCATCCTCGTGAGGGCACAAGACCCCTCCTCGTCCTCCTCTCGTCCACATAATAGGCACCGCCGACCTTGGCCTTTTGGCAGCGAGGCAGTGAACAGGACCTCTCTACGGCAATGCAGATATCTCGCAATAGTTCTTCCGAGCTCTGTTCGAACTTCCTTCCACGGAGGGCCCTCCTGAGATCACCCTTATGGCCGGTGGTTCCATGTCTATTTCGTAAGCTCGGTCATCTTCTTCAGGCTACTGCTCAACCACTGGATGCCCTCCTTCAATAAACTCATCCAAGTACCGATTCCTAACCAGATCCTCCACCTGGTTCTTCAAATCACGGCACTGTGATATGGAATGGCCGTGGTCACCATGGAAACGGCAGAACCGCCCCTTGTCCCATTTTCTAGCTGACTTGGACATTGGCGTTGGAGGGCTCAGCAGTCCTTGCTCCTCAGCCACTTGAAGTATCTCTTCGAGATACCTTCAACCTCGTGTATCGCCTGTGAGCTGGGCTCGCCTCCACCATCCAGATCGCCCGATCCCTCGGGAAACTTCTGCTGGGGTGGCAATGGGCGATCCACTCGTCGTGGTTCATCTCAGTGTCCGCTAGTGGTCGATCATGGATATGTGTTCGCCATGACGCCTAGCACTCCCCGTGATCCCGACTCGAGACCTGCGAGGTGGCGGGGAACCATCGCTCAGTGGGGAGCTCTCTAGCAGTGGTCAGACGGACAGCCCGGTGCCTCGTCGCTTAAGCTTGTGATCCCTGGCAGGACCTCCTTTCTTCTTCCTCTTTGCTCCATTGACCTGCTCACTTCTCAGCTTTGCAGCCTTCTACTCTTCAATTACCATATCCAGTTTTACATGCTCTTATGCGTCCGAATATGAACGGATCAAGGACTCCATAGATTATACCATGGTCTCCCTATCCGGATCCCATCCTTCGACCCTCTCGGCACTGGGATGATTAAACGCGCCAAGATCTAGGACAGATCTATGGTATCTCCCTCCCTCTGTCTTACTTCTGACAACTCCATCATATCATCCCTGGGGTCATCGCACTCGAAATTGCTCTCGCAAACTCCCTACACATCCGTTCAAAGCTCGAGATGCTTCCGCTGGAGCTCATGCAGTATCATTCTCTTGCCCTTCCCTCAAGAGTGAGAGGAAGGCCCTCGCACCTCTGCTACGCCGACTGCACTCGCGACTCGCCATGTCGTTAAACCGCTCTATATACACCAGCAGATCGCTTTTTCCAAAAATTTTAGATCGGGAAGCTGAAGTCACGTGGGATCGCGACACCCATGATCTCCTTTGAGAGTAGGGATTCGTTGTCCAAAGATTATTCGACAGCCTGGGCTCTTTCCGCTTCCCGAGATCCTCCACAACTCAGTGCCAACCCACGCACCTCCCTCCAGCCTCCTCCGCACGGAGGTCAGGTCAGATCCCGCAAGTGCCGACGAGACCCCTTTCCTCTATATTTGTCTCCTCCTTCAAGACAACATTTGGTGCCCTAGGTCTTGGACTTCATCTCCCACATTCTCCCGAATGGGAGCATTCCCACGGCTGGATTCAGGGACGTCATTACATGCTTTCCTCTGTCCGTCCCTAAGTTCTTGCAGTATGGAGATCAGAGTCTCCATTTTTTTCTCCATCCGATCCATTCTGTCTCGATCTCCCTATTCCGAGCCTCGCTGGCCACTTCTCTCAAAGTCACCGATTCCTCCGGACTCACACCCCTTCTACTGCTTCCTCTCATCGCTAGTGCTGTGTCTCCGAACGTGTTGGGAAATCGAGCTTTGAACCGATCCCCACGCACTGGCGCCAAAAATGTTGATGCGCTTTTCCCGTCCTTTCAAACAAGGCTAGAATATTCTGCTCGCGGCTAGCTCGAGCTCGAGCAGGACTGCCTCCCTCTTCCTATTCCTCTGTCTTTTCTAGAACGGAAGTCTCCCGGACCTGTATTCACATAAAACAAGGTCAGGAGTCGCCGGGTGTTGTTCCGGCGAAAATCCTCCGACGCTCAAGTCAGTAATCGGGTTGTTATTTTTGGTATCCCTCTTAGTTAGAGAGACCGGAAGAATGAAAAGGGAATTTTTGCCTTTTTTTCTGAATAAATGGGATTTTTTGGAGAGTTAGTGTAAAGGGAAGTAAGGATAGGAAGAACTTGTGTGAATTTTCGGAACCCCTGCAACTTGCCCATCCGTTTCCTTTTATTCTCTGTTTTTCCTGCCTTTCTCTCCGAGAGCATCCATTCCCGCCGCTGGTGTCCGGGTCCCTCCGACAACCGAGATTGGCGTAATATTCCCTGGGATGCGCTACTGCCTCCTTAACCCGGCTCACATGGCCAAATCACCATGCTCGTGTATGCGCAAGGAATGATGACACCGTGGGGCATGTGCTGACCATCGGTAATGAGCATCACCACCATTCCTTGTGGGGCCCTATTCAGACATCGTAAGGTGTGCGGAATCTTGAGGAAACGGGTCGAACTGTCTCGAGCCGGGTCTTACATTCCATTTGTCCTATGATTGGCGCAGCCCATTTGTGTTCGAGAACTTGACTGCAGCGAGCAGAAAGGAGAGCTCGGGTCTCGATCGATCTCGAGCTCCCCGACGTTGTCCGACCTCACGGACTCGATGACCTCGAGCGGTGCAAGAGAGCTCTGAGCTCGAACGGCTTTGAATTCCTCGACCTTGACCAGCTTTGACGCCCAGTGAGATCTGCCTTCGCACTGCTGGCTCTGGACTTCGCTCGAGCTGGGTTGACCTCGGGGTATTTTATTCGAGCTAGAAGGGCCTCGAGGAGACCCGCCCGATATTACCCAAACAGCTGTAATCCTATTATTAATAAAGTAGAGGTTATATCAAATAAGATCTCATGGTTTTTTTTCCCAATTTCGACCTTTAACATAAAGATCTAGGTCTCTTATAGTTGATTTATTGCTTTGGATTGTGTTGGTTAAATTTCTACTTATTTATTTATGGTACACATCTGGTTTTAATAATACAAAACACGAAAGAGTTTCTGTCCCTTTAATTTCGAGCTGCTTGTGTGGATTCCTTTCCCAACAGAATTTTAGTACTAGTCTATAGTCAATGATCATATTTAAGAAATAAAGACAACTATGCTCATCAAATAAATAATGTGACATTTCAATTGAACTCAAATAATATTATATGAATTAATATCTCAAAATTCATATATTTCCTCCTCCCTTATCATTATCAAAAGAAAATAAGGCATTAATGTATTCTTAAAAGTTATGTCAATTAAGTTCAACTATTGATTTTCATTCTCCCTTTTTACATTATCAAACCATAAGCAAAGCATAAGCCTAAGATGTCAATATTTAGGTCATCAAAATCAAAATAGCTATCAAGATAAGGCATAATCATGATTAAAAGGACATGTGATCAAATCTATAAGTACAAATTAGGATTGGCAAAAAGTAGGCTTAGGCCAAGTTTTCCTCGGCCCAGGCCAAAGCTCGCATTATTACTAGAAAGCCCAAGCTCGCAAAAAGGCCATCCACGTTTAGACAGACCGAGCCCAGGTTGGTCTAGTCCCGGACTTGAGCTTTTTATTAATTCTAAAAATTTTTTTAATAAAATTAAAAAATATATTTAAATTAAAAATAATTATCCAATACATAATAGAATAATAGTCTAATATACAAAATAATCGTACTACAACATAATAAATAACCAATACTAATAAAAAAATATATATTAATCTAAGTTTTTTGAATTTTTGCTTTTTATTTTTAATTTTATTTATTTCTTTATTTACAAATTAAAAAGCCCGCTCAATGCGGGCTTTTTATTTTTAAGCTCATACCCAGGCCCAAACCATATGCCTAGGCTGGCCTGACCTTTTTTGCCAAGCCTAGAACAAATAGTCATATAATCCAATTTTATAGATGAATAATTATGCAAGTCTATTAATAACAAGTTTTTATACATATAAAAGTGAGTTGGATTCAAACAAAATGATCAATTGTTGAAATTATGAGGGAAAGAAAGAAGAAACAAATAAGTAATGTTAAACACACAGGCGATCAGTTGTTTGTAATTGAGTGTTAACTGTCTTGGAGTCTGTTCACCGGTACATGTGAGCCAGTTATTTGTTTGCTCTGTATAATTTCACCTATTTGATATATAGCCAAAAACTAATAAGCTCCAAGGACATATCTTGATCCCAAAATGTTTCGAGGCTTATAATTCATACTAATCAAATAAGCCAAAGACTTAATGATAATCCAATCATGCAAAGTTAAAAAAACATTCAAACATACCTTCATAGTTTTAGGCTACCATTGATTCATTAAAATCCACTCAACAAAATCAATAGACAAGATAACTTATATCTTGCTAATGCACTCAATATCTTAGTATGATAAAATAAGCATAAAATATTTATTGAGAATAAAGTAAATGATCGTTACTTACAACCAATAAGGCAAGAATTTTTACAATTGTAATAAATCATCATGCCTCATCATTTTCTCTTAGATAATGATCAAGTGATTACCCTTCATCAACGAACTCTCCAACATTACTTGATTGTCATACTTATAAAAAAGTATTCAGGTTGTCCCATTTGGTACCAAACATTCTTGAGCCCTTAAATTTTATTTTTTGTTCTCTTCGAAACCCACATTTTCTTAATACCAAAATATTTATTCTTCCTAATTGAACATACATAGCTCATATGACCAATGCCATTGTAATAATTGGAAGTGATTTGAAGTTCATTGTTTAAGGTAGCCTTAACAAAATAATTTTTGTAATACTTTTGTTTTATGTTAGGCTTATACCTAATGCCTCATTTATCAAAAGTACACTTTTATGAACTAAATAATTTTTGCAAATTCTTTTCTTTACTGATGAACTTTAAAATAATGTCATTTAGCTCATTGCTCTTTTTCTTAAGAGCTTTATTCTTCTTAATTAAAGCATCAACATTTGAACTATCAAATTCAATTAAACTAAGTTTTTCTTTCAAATAAGAAATCTCCTCATGCAAGGTTTTTCTCTCTAGTTCAAGACTATCAAGTTTATCTATCATAGAAGCATTTTCATTTTTCAAAATTTCATTTTACTTTTCTAAATCATTATTCTCATTTCACAAAGCCAACATTTTATTTTTCAAACTAATTTTCTTCAAATCATTATGCAATTCTTGAAAAGTTTCAAATAACTCATCATAAAAAGGTTATTTGTTTACATCATTAAGCTTATTAAACATTTCACCTCCTAGTGCCATGAGTGCAAAGTTTGATATCTCATGAGCTTGATTCTCATCAGAAGTGCCATGATCACTATCATTCCATATTTCCACCATTACTTTCTTCTTTAACTTGGTATTCTTGAGAAAAAGGATTCTGATCCTCTGTGACCTAATTTTTGCATTCAAAACAAATAATTGCTCTCTCTTCCCTTTCTATACTTTAAGATTTTTATTAGCTATATCTTCACTTGGTTGACTTGTTAAAAAACCTTCTAAATTTTCTAACAATTATTTCAAGGCCTTCATCTTTAATGTCACTGCCATCATTATCGTTTTAAAAAATAAAAGATTTTATCTTTATCAATATTTTTATTGATTATTTCTTCTTTATATGAGATAAGTTAACAAATAAGATTATCAAGAGAGTATTGGGATCTTTTGCTTCTTCTATTGCCATTCTTTATCTCTACTTTTTCAACAAATGACCTAATTTCTTTATTTTTTCACTATTTACAAAGGTCTTTCCAAGTGTTCCAAGAGAGTTCATAATATTAGTAAATCTAGTTTACATATCATAGACACTCTCATATGACTCTGTTTGAAATATTTCATATTGCCTAGTAGCTCTATTAATTTTAAACTCCTTGACTTGATTTGTTCTCTCATAAAAAACCTGCAATTTCCTTGAAGTTCTATATGCATTTTTGCAACTCTTAATTGTCCAAACCACAAAATATAACATTCATAGCTTTAGCATTTAAAGACCTCTTTCTCTTATCCGGCTCACTCTACTCACTTGAAGGCTTAGGAATTTCCTCTCGTTTTTCATTTTTCTTTTTAAGATGAATGGCTCATTATAAACTATTTCTCATATTTCATAAACTAGGGCTTATAGACAGATTCTCATCCTAGTATTCCAATTAGGTAGTCATTACTATTAAAAAATGTTAGTCTAGTATTGGGATAACTTTCTATAAAGGTATAGTCATTTTAAGTTGTCATAAATATTTTACTCTAGATAGTTCAGTCTTGACAAGAGAACCTAGCCCTGATATCAAATGAAATTTAAAAAAAAAAACCCAAGAATATGGTAAATTAGATTTTAAAATTTTCTCGAACAATAACACTACAATCCACTACACCAACTACCATAATCCAAAATCATAAAGCACAGTAAGTAAATTTAACGAAATAAGGGTTGAGAGAAATGAACATAAAAAATTTACATGGTTTGGTACACTTGCCCATGTCCACGCCTCCAAGCTATCCAAGCTTAAAAATTTCACTAACAGTGAGCTTTATATCGCTAAGCTCCAAAAAATGGGAACAATTGACTTCAAAGTTGTAAATAAACTATTAAAAATAATCCAAGGTATATATCCACTTCTTCTTCACCCAATTGTTCCCCCAACATTCACTTAATTTGAAAGAAATGAGCTTTAAGAACATTAAACTCCTCACAAGAGTAGATATACAATCTAAGTACAAGTTTTGTGTATGATTATCAGTAAAAGCAACTATGACCTCAAGAGTATTTCGTAGTTAAGATAATAGAAAACTTTTCATGCTCAATAACAACTAGAACGGTTAAAATATGAGTTTATATATATTTAAACACAAACTAGCTATTACTCTTTTAAAATTAAACAATATGTTTGCAAATGGATAACTGATAAAAATGAAACGGATAACTGCCTACTGACATAGCAAGTGACTGTTGAGAAAAATTTGAAATATTAAGCCCAGTATAGATCACTGCTAAAAATAAGCAAATAACGATTTGGAAACAAAAAGCTAATGGACGTCTACTAATTCTGAGTCGTATGATCACTGGGCTAAATTCTCATATTTTATATTTTGGCCCTAAAACTTTATGAAATTGAAAATACATTATAATGATTTGCAAATAGGTATTTCTACCATACTTGTATGTTTTCAATGTTTTAAAAAAATTCCAAAACTTTTTGAACTAGTCCACATACTTGAAAACATCATATTCATAAAACAATTAAATTTTCATTTTTATTGAGCATTTTCAAAGCACATTTATCACCAAATCACAATGTAATAAAAAAAATCAAAATTTTGGTGAAAATAATGCATAATAGAATTGTTGAGCTCACATTTACTAATAACCATAAATGTAGACAAACTTTTTGAGCTCACATTTGGTAATAACCATAAATATAGACATACTAGCTTTATAAGATAGTTTAAAAAGAAAGATATCACCTAAATTAGTATCTTATGCTTGAGTCTTGACTTGATAAACATGTTCTTGAATCCTTTGAGCTTAATTTCACATGAGTGACTTTTGACCTTTAAGAACTAATGAGATTCGAAAGTGGTTTTCTATATTATCCTTACCATGTTGTTTGTTATCAACGAAATCAAGATTTTTAAAACCCTTTAGGTCAAACCAAATTACCTAAACATGTAAAAATCACCTTGAATGAAATTTATGAAAAAAAAAATAAGAATTTTAAGTAAAAATAATAATAATAATTAAAAAAGTCTAGCCCAATTTGAATATATTTTGCAAGTATATATGTAAGGTCAAGGGAAATAAGACCTGGATTCCCTAGGTTCTATAAATTGTCATACAAATCATCTTTTAACTATTATGTCATTAGGTTATAATAATACAAAAATTGACTTTAAAATTTAATATAAATAAAAATATAATTTTGAAATAAATATAACAATCACATTTAGAATTTTGTTGTTTAAAAAAATTATGCACTTAATTTTGAATTATACATATGGAATGATTAGTTGATTACCTCCATGGACTTTGTTGAGTGTTAAAATATATTTCATAGATTAAGGATAAGAACAATTTTTTTTTTTCATTATAAAAAATTGATAAAAATAATCCTATATTTGATTGCTTCACAATGTCTCATTACCTTTCTACACTTATGTATAAAAAGTAGATGTTTAAAGATGACAAAAATGGTTGATTTTGTACTAAGTAAAAACATAAATCTTGTTAATAACTTTTATTTTCTAAATTTCTATTTGTAGAATATAGTCAGACACTCTAATTAGAATATCAATGTTTATTACTTATGTTTCAAATTTTCTTTTTGAAGAATGGCAATATAGTAGGATACTCTAACTATTTATGGAATATATTAGGGAAAATGACATTGAGACCCCTACAGTTTTGGGATATGGTTAAGTAGACTCAAGAGTTTTTAACAAGAAACACCAAATTGACCAGAATACCTAAAATTTTTTATTTTAAAATTTTTAATAAATGCAAATATAGTACAAGAAATTTAATCTATCTATTTGACTAATAATATTTAATTTTTTTATAATTTAAAATAATTTTAAAAATATCAATTATTATATTTATTTTAATAATATATTTGTATTTGTCAGAAAGATTTTATTTAAATCTTTAGGTTAAATAAATTTTATGATTAATAAAACATATATGACGCATTAATAATCTTAAAATTATTTTACATAATATTCAAAATAACTTTAAATATTTATATATTTATTCTAATATTAAATTTCCATATATTATAAATTTACTTTAATATTAATAAAAATATTCCTAATAGATTTTAAATATTAAATTATTTTTTAAATTTTAAAATTAATATAATATTAAATTTATTTTAATATTAAATTTTTATTTATAAATTACTAAAGTCAATTTTTGAGGGTTAAGAAAGCCAAAGGATAAATCGTCCCAAAGGAGGTCGTGTGTACTTCATTGAAAATTTAAAGCTATCCGTAACCATTTCCAGGGTGTAGCTATTATTTTCCCTATTTATTGGGATTGTTGTTGTAGAGATTTCCTAAGGATACACAATTTTTTCAACTATTCTATACTTTAATTATAGTCGAAACTTTTATAATAAATATAAGTACAATAGTAAGATAAATATGATTAATAAAATAGTATAAATAATAAAATAAAATATATATTATGTAAATTATTTTTAATATTAAACTATGATCAATATGACCTAAAAGATTTTATTAATATTAAAATCCTTTGACACCAAAATTTGACTTTAAATTTTATATTAAATATATAAAAATTAAAATAAATCATGTAAATAAAATCATATAAATTCTATAAATTATTTTGAATTATAAATACTATTATTAATTTTGAAAAAATATTTTAATAATATTAAAATATTAAACGATAATATTGAATCATTGATTAAACTAAGAAAGCCTAATGGTTAAATTAGATTAGCTGTTTAGGCAATTAGTTCACAAAAATCTATAAAAGTGGTTCTATTAACACCCCCTCTAAAATCCTTATAAAACCTCAATTCTATATATTGACATTTTTAACCTTGGGAATTGATAAACACCGGGCAACTTCTTTTTGGATTTTTTATTGATTAAAAGGGGAAAAAATCACATGGTTAAATGTCCTTTCTTCATGAGGCCTCTTAACTGCAAATAATAAGACCAAATCCAACATGAACTAGATTTGGATTCAAAAGACTAATTGCAAAAAATTGACAGAAGTAGTGTTTTGTCAGATCGAATTCGTTGTGATGTGATTCTTCGGTTTCATCCTGACGATGATTTCCAGCCCTATCAACAAAATTATTGTCAAAACTGGTTAAGGCTGCAGAGTTTCTGGCTTTAAAAATGGAAGTTGCTGGTAGTTAGAAGTTATTAGCAGACTGGTACAGCTTTAAGCGAGTAAGGAGTTCAACCATTTAGGATTTTCTTCGACGGTATATCAAATATGTGTCCGAAACTTTTTAAATAAGGGCTTTAGGCTTTGTTAGATATAATTTTTTAAATAAAATTTATTTGAATAGAGTTTTTTGTTAAAAAACTTTTATAGGTAGAGTTTTAAAAAAAAAAAGAATTTAGTTGTTTGGTAGATAAGAAGTATGTTAAAAATACACATTATGCTCGGACTTGGGCCATGTGAGCCGGGTCAAACTTGGGCTTCACTTGATAAGTCCGAGTCTCATCCGTAACTCAGATTTTATAAAAAGACCGTAAAAAATATATATTATTTTAAATAATAATATTTATTTGGCTCACCTATTACAGATATTTAAAATTTTCAATATTTGAAGTTCACATTTTAAGTCTAATTTCATTAAAATAAATTAAAAATAAAAAATATACATATATAATACTATAAAATATAATATCTAGGTTTTAAGCTTGGCTTACCCAAGTGTTTAAAAAATATGTCTGGGCTGAATCCACACATTGTCATATATGGATCTGGCTTGGTTTTTGCCATCCTAAGTTGACAATAAAAGCTTTTATTAAAAATTATAAAATTATTTTAATAGCCAAGATTTTTTTAAAGTCATATTACGAAAAGAAAAAATAAAATTATCAAATAAATAAATGATATTTTAGATATTTTAATATTTTTAAAAAATTTTCAGCCTCTACTCCTAAAAGTTCAAAATTTAAGCTTTTATTAGTAGAAGCAAAATATGTCATTTAGTCTTTAAAAGTTTTACTTAAAAAAAATAAAACAACAATAAAAAATTTTAAAAAGAGTTTATATGATTAAATATGTACTTCTAACCATTAGATAAGTCATATCAAATAGATATTTAAACTTGTTTATGTTAGTCTAATAAACTTTTGTTGAAAACCATCACCTAAAATATAGTAGCATTCATGTTATATCATTAACAATCAACAATCAAATAAGCGGAAGTGTACATAAATTCATGATGTTGAATTACATTCCAAAGTCGTGTGATTTGTCTTCTAGATCAGTACGTTATCCTAAAGAATTATTTAAATTTCATATTGTATTTTTTATAATGATGAGATATCAAAAGATAATAGAATGTTATATATGATCTGAGGAACATAACTATTTATATAGAAAACTTTCTTATTATCATTAAGTTTTCAATTCATCATAGAAATAGAAATTACGCTTAAGTATTTACTCATTAAAGTCTCACAAAAACCTTTAGATCACTTTTAATTAGGCTTAACCTTATATGATAGTCCGTAACACATAATTATTCACATATAAATCCAACATTATATTCAGAATCTAACAATACTGGATTAAAAAATCCAACAATCTCCCACTTAGACTCTATGTTTAACCTTATAATTATGCTTTATAAAAATAACCATATGACCTCAACCTTACCACCATTACCGAAATGTATCTATAACCAATTTGGTTCATTAATCATATCAATATAGGATGAAAGTGGCTTTTGTTATAGTTGTCGTAACTCAACCCATCAATGATCACTATGCTAATACAACTGAATGGTATGAATCATAATGTGGATGTGTAGCATGCAAATTTCATGTAATATGACATTAACATGCTTATTTTCAACTAGTCCACCTTAAATCTTAGTAAGACTAAGCCATACAAAAATCAAAGTATGAATAAACTAAAATTTTATTCTTGCAAAAAAAAACTTTAAATATCCATAAACTAAAATAATTGAAAAATGACTACATCATAAGAACATTTAAAATCACAAACTCCCACTAAAATTAAATATTATTTAATGATACGACACTTATATAAGTAGTGTGTTTATGAAACATTTTGGGTAGCAATCCCTTAGTAAGCAAATTTGCAATAATGAAGTTTGTGCCGACATGCTCTACAAATAATTGTCCACTCTAAACCTTTTCTTTAACAACTAGAAACTTGATATTTATATGTTTTAACTTCTTTGAGCTCCTGTCGTTATTATCACAAAATAACTTGGGTGGCCTATCAAAACCATCTACTATACGTGGCCCCGTAATAAGATTTCACAACTATATTTTATGATTGGATGACTTATAACATACTATAAACTCCGTTGCCATTGTAAAAGAGCCTATAAGAGATTGTTTAGCACTCTCTTAAGAAATAACACCCAACTAGCAGATAGATGTAGCTTATCATGGACTTCATACTATCTTGACATCTAATAAAATCAGAGTCAATATACCAATGATCTCTAGCTGATTTAACCTTTGATATATGAGCATGTAGTCTTTTGTTCTCTATAAGTACTGCAATACTTGTTTGGCTACTTTCTAATTGTTTACTTCTAGATTACTTGAATATCTACTCAACATTCTAGTAATATACATAATATTTAATCGCGTACAAAGCTAAGCATATATTAGACTTTCTACTGCTGATGTATAAAGAATCTTCTATATTTTCTTTTCTTCAAAAGTATTCTTAGGGCATTGATTGAGACTAAACTTGTCACGTTTAGCTACATGGGTATCACTTGGTTTGCAATCCTGCATGTCATATCTCTTAAGAACCTTTTTGATATATTTCTTTTGTGATAATCTATTAATACCTCTTGAGCGATCCCAGTGTACCTATATGCTTAATACAAAAGAGACGTTACCAAGATCTTTCATCTCAAAATTCTTAGCTAAAAATCTCTTAATTTCGTACAATAAGCCTATATCATTGCTTGCAAGTAAAATGTCATTAACATATAAAGCCACAAAAATATACTCACTTTCGCAGAACTTATGGTATATGCAATCATCAACCAAATTCACCTAAAAAAAAATGAGATTATCACTTGGTGAAACTTAAAATATCATTATCAAGATGCTTATTTACTCCCATAGATGAATTTATGAAATTTGCAAACCATATTCTTTAAGTCTCTGAACAAAAATTTTTCTAACTACACCATATAGATCATTTTACTAATGTTACCATTGAATAACATTGTCTTCATATCCATCTTATGTAACTTAAGATTGAAATGCTCTACTAATTTTATTATAATCTAATAGAGTCGTTCTAAGATACCAGAGGAAAAATCTCTTTATAGTCAATACCTTTTTTCTGTGTAAAGTCTTTTGCAATAAGACATATTTTATACCTCTTCAAATTGCCTTTCAAATCCCTTTTGGCCTTAAATATTCTTTTACAACTAATAGGTTTTACACCTTCTAGTAATAGAATAATATCTCATATGTCAATGTTCTTTATGGACTTTTTTTCCTCATTCATGGCATCAATCCACTTTTGAGTGTTAGAACATTTCATAGCTTGATAGAAATTGATTGGATCATCTCAATCACTCTAATGTCCACCCCATGTGCTTACATAAATACAATGTGACTATCTGGCACAACACTTCTCCTTTCTTTAGTGGAATCACTTAATGGCATAAGTTCTTAAAGTGATAGAGTTCGTTCTTCTAAAATAATTTCTTATATGGGTAGTTCTATAGCATTATTTCGAACAAAGATAGGAATGAGACCTTATTCAATGTCAATAACACCTATGGAATATTAATATATTCTTCTTCAAAGATAAAATCTCTAATTGTATCTCTCTCCACAAACTCGACATCCTCAAAGAACCGCATATTTCCAGACTTAGTCATAAGATTATAAAATATGTACTCATGGATCTTTTAGAACATCCAATAAAGTAGCAACTCACCATCTTTAAGTCTGGTTTCTTCTCATTAGGCCTATAAGGTCTAGTCTCAGCTAGACAACCCTAAGCATGTAAGTTCTTTAAATTAGGCTTCTTTCATGTCCAAAGTTTATAAAGAGTTTTAGTGGTCATTTTAGTTAAATATATGCTACAGTCTTAATCATTTCTCCTAGAGTGATTCTCATAACATAAAATGATAAATCATACTCTTTATTATGTCTTTAAGTATCATGTTTCGTCTTTCAAATAATACTATTTATAGTGGGCAAACCTAGTATATTATACTACAGTATGATACTGTAATCCTCTAAGAACCTAGCAAACGGTCCTGGATTTTGTTCATTTGACCGTCATATCTGCTATAGTCCTCATCACCATAATCAAATCTTACACTTGATTGTTTTGCTAAGTTGATTTTTAACTTCAACCTTAAAATTTTTAAAAATATCCAAGGACTGCGACTTTTCATTGAGATGATATATATAGCTATATCGAGAAAAATTATCTATGAATATTATAGAATATTATTTATCATTCTAAGTAGCTACAAGAAATGGCATACAAATACTCATATGTATGAGTTCTAAGACATCCAAAGTCATGTTGACTTTAAATCTCCTTTTATTAGTTTATTTTTCCTAAATATGAAAATCTATAAAATCTAAAGGGCACTAATTTCATCTAATACAAGCCTCTCTATTCTTCTTCTAGATATATGACATAATCTCTTGTGCCATAACGTAGCTAAATTTTCATTGGTTAATTTTTCTTTTATACCTCGTGTATTGAATTGTAGGGTTGATTAAATTAAGCAATTGTATAAATAAATAAAGATTATAATAACCTAAAAAAATTCGACTAACCAATTTTGAATCGTGAAATAAACTAAATTTTCTGTTCCCAAATAAATAAGAAAAATTAGACTTGTCTGAAGCGGAAATATAAATCAAGTTTCGTCTAGTGGACGATGCTATAAATGTTTTATTAAGATCCAAATAAAATTCAGTCTTTAATAATAATCTAAATCTGCCAATTACTTTAACTTCAACTATCTTGTCATCGCTCATATAAATGTATCTTTCATAATTACTTGGCTTTTGGTAATTCAGGCAACCCTATATAGACATATTGATGTGAGTGATTGCACTATAATCTATCCACCACGTGTGTCTAAGTACTGAAGTTAACCTCAAAACAAACCAAATTAAGAAGCACACTTTTCTTAGTACGCTATGCATAATAGTTGGTGCAATGCTTCTTCTTATTCCATTCAGCTCCACAAAAGAAATAAATAGTACCTTCCAAATCACCCATTTTATTTTATTGTTTCTTTTCAGGTTTTGTATTTGCAGTTTCCTTATCTTTCTTTCTTTTATGTCTCTTTTCCTTATCTTTAGAATTCGAGACCAAATGAGCACTTTCTACCTTATCTTTTTTCAATATATCCTTGTCTTCAATATAATATAATATGAGCTCATTTAGAGATCATGTCTCTTTCTGATAGTTGTAGCTCACCTTAAACTGGCTAAATTGTATTGGTAATGATACTAAAACTAGATACACTGGCAAGTCCTTAGAGAGTTCAAGGTTAAGTACTCACAACTTAGAAGCCATATAAAACATCTTCATGATGTACTTTGTGATAATCCCTTTGTCCATATACTTCATTGAAATTATACTTGTCAACAGTACACCTATTTCATCTTTTTCGTTCTTAATGAATCTCTTTTCATTATCAGCAAGGAACTCCTTAGCTGTGGTTATCTTTTTAGATATTGAGCCTTGAATGCTTCCGAAGTAGCCTTCTTTATAATCACCACACACATGTGATTTGATTTCTCCTATTTTTCTAAATCCTTCTTGTTATTAGAAGTATTCTCATTCGTAAGAAGTGGGGGAGAATCAACCCTTAATGTAAGGTCAAGACACATGAATGCGAGAACTATTAAAAGGTTCTCTTGTCATGACTTGAAATTATAGTTATTTAACATAGGAATAGAATTAATGTTGTCAATAATATTAATAGGAGTCATAATCGAATCAGAGAACAACAAATAAATAAAACAAGCTTATATAAATATAAAAATAATAATAAATTTAAATAAAGGTAAATTCCACCTCAAGATACCAAACACTCCATTAATATTTCATCTTTGTATAAAAAATTAACTTGTAAGCAATATCTTAGTGTAGTAATTAGGCCGATTTATTGTTCATATGTAAAACTGAATAATATTCACGTGTTTATTATCACATGTGCATATGTAATTCTTGTTAAATATGGACTTTCCTTTGGGCTAATCGATATTAACATAAATTACATACACACAACCATTTATATTCCAATACAAATTAATTTCCACAAGAGAGGTCACTTTGGTAATATGTTGCTTTAATTATTTCATTTCAAAATATATATAAAACATACCATATTTGAATTTAAAATTATATCAAAATTGTCCTAAACATTTTAATTAAAGTCAACAGTCAAGAGTTGACTAATCAATGGTCCATTGCTAATAGGATCGGCCTAGACAGGGTTGGGGTAACCCAACTAGGATCCTACACCTGCCCTATCTTTGTTGGAACCTTAATTTTCTTTTCTCGACCTGAATGTGACCGCAGCTAGCTTGTTGGGGCTGCACCTTTGCTCGGCTTGAATTCGCAGCGCTACCACAATGTGTGCTGCTGAATCCATAATGTCATTGGCCATAAAAGCTTAAAGTTGCCAGTCATGCTCAAGGTGAAGAAAATGATTTCCACCGAATTTTCAAATATGCAAATTTCTGAATTTCTTTTCCTTAATTCTCAATTGTTTTTAAGTTTGAGAATTTCCAAATTTTCTAATAATTTTAATATAGAAAACAACCATAAATTGTTCTAAATAATTAAACATGAAGAGGCTCGGATACCACTTGTTAAAATAATAAATATTTGATAAAACCATTACCCAAAATATAGAACATCTATGTTGTATTACTAAGAATTAATAATCGAATATGCGGAATTGCACTTGAATCTATAATACTAAATTACTCTCGATAGCCCATGTGGTTTGTCCTTCAGATCAACACGTTATCCCAGAGAATCCTCTAAACTTCTCACTAAACTCTCTCTAATGATAGGATATCAAAAGAGAATATAATGTCATGTGTGATTTGCGGACGATAATTACTTATATAGATAACTTTACTATTATTATTAGGTTTTCTTATCTCAACCCATTGTAAAAATACAAAATTTCCTTAAGTCTTTGTATATTAAAGGCTCACACCTTATCAAATACGTTAAAGACCAAATTACCAAAAACCTTAATAGATTACGTTTAATTGAGTTTAACATTATATGTTGGTCCGCAACACATAATTATTCACATGCAAGCCCAACATTAGATTAAGGATCTAACAATGCTGGATTAAAAAAATCAACAACTTATTCTAGAAATACTTTTCAAATCCCTTCATTTTAGACTTTTAGAAGTTAAAAAAAAAGGCTTACAGGTGGTGTGTTTAGAAGTGAATGAGTTTTCTATATAATTATACCAAAGTATAATTAACATAGGGTTTATAAGGATTTTAAAGGTATGATAAAAGCCTCAATCAATCTATTAAAAAAAAAAAAGACATGGTCCAATCCAAAATGTAACTTGAAACAATCCAAGTAATTTAGATCTATTTGATTTTACCCTTTCCTCATTGGCCCCCTTTTTTTTTTTAGAAAATTATCACTACACCACTTTTCTTTTGTCATATGTATATCTAAATATCATAAAATTTTAATATATTCTTTGCACTACCTTTATTTCTAAACTTGTATCAATTAACCACTTTCATACTATAAAATGACTATTTTACCCGTAAATAAATTAAAAGACTTTTTTATTATACAAAATTTAGAAAATAAAACAACTATAATTACAAGATTACTCCTAAAATTAATAAAACAGATAAATCTCAAAATACAAATATATTAATTTTTTTATAATTATAATTTCATTTAATTTGTATTGGGAAGTTTCTTAATTTAATTATATGAAAGGTTATAGTAATTATAAAGAACTTTTCTCTTCCTGTTAATTTTTGTAAACTTCCTTATATTTAATTTAGTTACAAGAACTAAGTGAAATTATAATTACAAAAAAATTAAAAAATTACATGATAATTTTTAAATAAATTATAATTATAAAAAATTAACGTCATAGATTTTGTGATTTATTTATTTGATTAAATTTAGGGGTATTTTTATAACTATAATTTTTTATTTTTCAAAATTTTGTAGACTAAAATACTTTTTAATGTATTTAGGGGTAAACTGGTTATTTTTAGTATTAAAGTAGTTGATTAATACAAATTTAAAAATAAAGGTGGTGCAAAGAATATATTAAAATTTTGTGGTGGTTAGATGTGTATATTATAAAAAAAGGTGGTATAAAGATAAATTTTTTTTTTTTGTTTAAGAATTATCCTTGTTGGCTTATGGATACGATTTTTCTATTTAAAAAGATGATCGACTGTGCATGGACCATCGTCTATAATTGCATGCTTTGCTTGTCCTGCTGACCTGTGAAAAATAAATGCCCTCCATTCATAGTTGACCCACTGTTTATTGCATTTTAATGGGCCGTCGCCAAAAGTAGTTGTGCCAACCCACTATTTTTTCGTATAACCTGTAACCTGAAAATCTGTAATTTTGAAATGTAATGGTAAACTTTGAAAGTTCTGACATGGAAAGTTTTTATTTAAAAGCAGCATGTCACTAGGCTACACTAGTGTTAACTCGCTCCTAACTTTCTTCCCTCTTAATGGAGGGTGCATTCGAGTCCTTTAATTATCCCAATTTTCTCTTTAAAAATAAGATCTTTTAGAATTTTCCTAAAGAAAGGGGGCTGCCATATTGGTGGCAACTGTGTGCCTTTTACGGACGAAGTGAAAAATTAAAGAATACATGATGATCTATTCTCCAAAACATGTGTGTCCTTTTATAGTTTAAATTCTAGCCACCATCGATATCAATTAACATTAACTAAAATTAAATTTGGTCATTATTCCAAATGTAAGTTACAAAATTAGTTGAAATAATGTGAAAATTAAAGCGTTGTTTATAACTCCCATATAAATCATTCATATATCACCAAAATTCAAACGGCCTCTTTCATTATTCCTCAACTACATGGGACTACCCATATTAATTGCTTTTATGGATAAATGACCTCCCGTGGCTACCAAATAGTTTGTCCTTCTTTTCGCTAGGCTTCTTTAACCACTTTTGAGCGAGGTGCATAATATTTTACTTGAATTATGACGTTATATTACTATATATATATATATATATATATAATATAAGTGTAGTTTTTAACTAAGGATCTCTAACTATATTAAAATCATGAATTAGTTAAAAAAAAACACATATTTCAATATGTTGTAAAATAAAATGCACTACATCAGAGTCTGTAATTTTTTATTTGTTAGTTTATCCATATTTTAATACGGTATGAGATCCTTAAAATGTTCCAATCCAAAATTTTAGATTTTTTAAAATTCAGAAAAAATATTAAACCTTGTGATTTAATAATGTAATGATTGTGAAAGTTATTAAATCATATGATTTAATAGTGTAATAACTTTATATTACTAAAAATTTAATAATTTTTCTATACTTTAATAAGTTACAGGATCCTAGACAAAATCAGCATCCATGTATATTAAAAATATTTCAGTTAAAGTTTGAGATTGGCTATTAATACATGTGTTGAAAATTATCAAATCTAATATCCAATCAATAAAATTAAATAAAATAATATGAATCCTTTTTTTCTTAATAATCACTTATCGATTAAAGATATATAAAAACTGCATAAATATTGGTGTCTGAGTATTGTCCGTTTATAATTTGGTCCACGAATACCTACCGTGAAAATGATCATACATATAAGTCCATCTACATATAATGATCAAATAGAGATTTATAAAAATCTACACAACCATAATTAGATAATTTTATTATTATGGTGCAACTCAAATATCTTATTTCAAAACAAGCAGGTCCTCCTTCTAAAGATTTGATGAAAAAAATTCTAAATAAATAAATGATACATCAATTTTATTTATAAGGTGTCAGAATGAAAATAGTTCAGAAAAATATTAAAGAAATGAAGGATGATAAAATAATAAAAGGAATTATAACATCATGTGGTGTTATAATATTATTTGATTATCTTATCATTTTCCCCTAACATCCTATGGAAATGCAAGTAATTCTATAAATATCTTAACTCAGTTTATCACCCAACTGATAGGTGATTCCTAAATTATGTCCGACACTTATTTTTATTTTAGCTTAAAGCTCGTTTACCCTTCCGTCAGCGCACTATATATTTATATATGTATATGATCAAGCGACTTCCTCATCGCTTGCAATTTCCCAAGCCAACATAAACTAGTGATCATCAATGGCTTCTTCCCACTATTTAATATTATTTTTCTTCATCATTCTATCACTGACAAACACCAATTTGGCCCTTGCAGCAAGGTATCATCATATTTCTGACTTCATAAAAAATTCTATGATCTTCAAGCCAACCTCACAAGATAATATCCCTCCTTTGCCAAAGCCTAAACTGCCTCCTTTGCCACCAATCTTATCTCCTCCTATTCCTCCTCCCCAACAGCTACCGTCGCCGTCCCAGCGTTCGGCAGCTGATGCACCTGCAGCTTCACCACTGTCAGCACCTACAATGCCGCCGTTGCCGCATAAACCCACTTCTTCTTTGCCACCTCTGCCGGTACCACCACCACCACCATTGCAAAAACGTAAGAAAAATAAAATGGCACCTGCTTTAATGCCACCATTGGCTGCTAGCCCTCCGCAGCCTTCGCCTGCGCATATACCTACGTGTGGAAATATCGCATTACCTCCATTGGCGGCGAGCCCAAAGACAGACTTTGATGACACTGCAACGACTGGGGCATTTCACGGAGTTGGAAATTAAAATCTGGGATTTAAGTATTAATTATTGCAGGTTTGTATCTATTTATTATTTCTCATTCTCAAAATAATGTATTATGTATCATAACGCTTTTCAAATTAATATATATTATGTGAAATATTTTATTTAAATTGTTGGCTGCTAGCTATTATGTTATATTTTTTGCTTACTAACCGATGTCAGCGTCCTTAATTATGGGATTTTATCTTAATTTAATCATGTTTCGAATGCTCCAAGATCAACAATGGCGGATCCAAATTACATAATGACAATATGTCAAAATTAAAAATTAATGGGTAAATAAGTTTATAGAGGTTTCTTTAATAGATTTAATGAGACTGAATTAAAAAGACAATAGTAAATCGACCCATATGGGTTAATGTGGACTTTTATTTTTAATTAAAGTGTGGACTTTTAAAATTCTCAAAGTTAAATTTTAAATTTTATAGGTTTATTAGTTTATAGGATTATTTCTATAAATTTAACAGGGATATTTTAATAGATTTAACATGGGTTAATTAGTAACTCAAATAAGTTTCTCTTTATTTTTTTTTTGAAACTATTTTTTCTAATAGGGGCTTGAGCTCCCACTGTCATAAGGTGGATCTGTTTCTAACAACAAACTGATGTGATATAAATAAACTGATTGAAAAGTGATAATAATTATTTTTTAAAAAATTATGTGAGCGCATGATAGTTTTATATAAACAATTTCCTCATATCACATCAGTTTGTACACACTTGTTTATACAAAGTGGTCGAGCCTCTGTCACTACTCTAATATTAAATACTCATTTGGAATGCTTTGACTTTTGGCAAAAAAATACTTGAGAATAATTTGAAAGAGGGAACTTAAAAATTCTTATCACATATGGATCTTACCACATTGAAATGACTCGCATTATTATTATTAAACCAATACCAATTCATATATACAAATTAAATATGAGAATTCACCCAAATAAAAGTAATTAATCAACTAACTAGTTTTTTTTTCTAGCAAGATTTTTGTTTTTATCCAAAGCATGAGCGCCAGTTTTTTCAGTATTAAAAAATAGTTGATTTGTTTGCACTCTTTTTCTTGTGAGATAGGGGGGGATGCAATACAATATTTCCATGTTATTAACTAGAAAGTTATTCATTTGTCCTTCCTTTGCGAGAGAGTTCTGTCCCTATTTTGTTTGTGGGATTTTTATCTCTCTTTTTTGTCCCTACTTGGTTAGGGTTGTTTATGAGAGTTTTATGACGTATATCTCTTTTTTGTCCCTACTTGTTAGGGTTAGTTGCGGAAGATTTTTTTTTAGTGTTTATTTTTTTATTGGAGATGCTCTTATTGCTTTTTTTTTTTTTTAAGGCTATGCTCTCATTGCTTAGAGTTACAGATATTTTGTTCTTGTTGCAGGGGCATTTTCATGATTAGTGACGTGTTCCCTCAAATGGATTCGAGAAATTGAGCCCATGTCCTTCTTGAAGGAATAACTGGTCAAAAACAAAAAAGGTCGTGTTGCAGCTTCTCCTGGTTCTAGGGAAGAATACCTACAAAAAGACACAAGGAAGAAAACTATAGCAAAAAAAAATTAGGAAAATATGTAATAAAAGGACCACAATCGAAGAATATATTGTTGGAACCAAGGACACTCCATCAAAAAAAAATACTTTGATTATTATATTTATCTTCTCTCATTATATTGTTCTCTCTCTACGTGGTTGAATTTCCTTTTACTGTAATGCTTGGTCTACTTTTATAGCCTAAAGTCATAGAATTTGCTTATTCTTAGACTTTTTTTTTTTTTTAAGCTAAGCTTTTACCTAGACCGGTAAAATTTGGTAAAATAGATATGGCAGTAAAATTTGATACAATTATTAAATAGGTAAGGTTTGGATTGACACGATTTTTCTATATCTGAGTAAGGGTTAAAGTTTTTGACCCATTTACTCGACTAATGACATAATTATATTTTTTATTCTAAAATAATTTGTAGATTGTTATCATCAAAACTTAAATATTAGACACACTTTTTATTTATTTATTTGTGTAAGCATGAACATATACATAATATTTCATTTATAAAATTTTATATAGATTTAGAAATTTAATATTATAAATGTGTAAAATATTGATAGACATGTACATTTTATGATATCGGTATATAATATTATTTACATACGTATAATTAAAACTTCTATAGTGTAAATATATAATATTTTAGTAAATATGTTTATTTCATAATATCAACATTGTGTGTGTGTATGTGCGCGCACACAAATGTTTGATGTATATTTTGTTAAATATATAGATATTGAGTAGGTTATTGGATAACCCATTTATTTTCTATATTGGGCCAAATTCTTAATATTTTGACACGATTATTAAATGGGTCATGCTTGAGTCAACCTAAATTTGACATGACACGAAGTTGACATGATATGAATGAAGGGAATAAAACTAGGTTTTTCAATTTTTCAATTAAAACCTTTTAGGACCGATCTCATACAACATATAAGAATTAAGTAATCCAAAATTTATACCTTGATGTTTTGAGAAGATGAATAATTGAGAGTTGTAGATTTGTTTCCAAAAGATCTTCCAGGTTATGACTCAACTTTGATAAACACTGGACGTGTGGGCGTTTGTTTCACCACTCCCCAATTGCAACTGGCTCTTCTTAGATGTCTTCTTTTATTTTTCTTAAAATTCCTTTGGATTCTCTAATCTCTTAAAAAAATAATGCCCCTTTTATAATATTTTATGAAAATCTCTTGTATGTTAGAATTAGGAATTTTATTTAAAATAGAATTCCTCTTTTAACTATCTCTCCACTTACGTAAAGTGGAAATAATGTGTAACTAACTAGGAGACTATCTTGTAAAATATTACAAGCCCCCATTTACACTTGAATATAACATAGTAGGCCTTAACAAATATTATAATTATTATTTTCATCTAATATGCCAGTTTTTCTTGCTTTTGGGTCCAGTGATGGTGTTGTCAATTAAATGAGCTAACCGGGGGATCATTTGGGAACATACAATAGTTTCTACAATAATTAAATTTGTAATTAAATAAATATAATTATTTAATTCCAATTCTACTCCACTATAAGATTGGAACTGACCTACATAATTGTATGCTCGAATATAATTCGCCCTAGCCACATTGATTTCTTTACTGCACAATCATTTGTACTGCATCGTTAATTTAAATTGATATCTCAACTGTCAAATCAATTTAATTACATCTTGTTCCTTGATACTTACTGGTTTTCTCTAATGATCATTTTCAACATACTTATTTATGTTGAGACACTCTGGCCAGAGAATTCTATTATCAAGTACTGAAAACCCATCAAGAGATGTGTCGTACAAATTCTATATTCTTAATCTATAATTTCAATACTTGTAATTGCTCCCACCAAGATATCGGGTAATCTAGACTACATGTGTATGTCATGCTCATTGGTAACTCAAATGAAATGACAACTACAATCATGAAATCATAACTAACTCAAGATTAAGATTACAGTAAATCAATGCTTATGAGATTTAATAAATCTGACAGTTTTTACTAGGTTAATTAAATTTCATATGTGATCCAGTTCAATGTAGACATACTACATCAATAAATTCATACATGATTAAGACAAATCACTCAATGAATTTATTATAGTCTATACCTAAATAAAGTGCCCAACTTTATTTATCAATTGTGAACTTAATTTATTTAATCATAAGATAACTTGTATTTATGTCTTCTGCGAATCCACATGGTGATCGCATAAATACATATAATATGATTAAATGGACTTTACTCAAAATATTAATGCAATTCAAAATATCTAAATAAATACTTGAAATATTTTATTAATCAGAAAATCAATATACTTTAAAGAACATATAATCCCAACAAGACATGATATGAATAGGTAAGGTTTTGATTGACACGATTTTTCTATATCTGAATAAGGGTTAAAGTTTTTGACCCATTTACTCGACTAATGACATGATTATATTTTTTATTCTAAATTAATTTGTAGATTGTTATCATCAAAACTCAAATATTAGACACACTTTTTATTTATTTATTTATTTATTTGTGTAAGAATGAACATATACATAATATTTCATTTATAAAATTTTATATAGATTTAGAAATTTAATAGTATAAATGTGTAAAATATTGATAGACATGTACATTTTATGATATCGGTGTATAATATTATTTACATACGTATAATTAAAAGTTCTATAGTGTAAATATCTAATATTTTAGTAAATATGTTTATTTCATAATATCAACATTGTGTGTATGTGTATGTGCGCGCACACAAATGTTTGATGTAAATTTTGTTAAATATATAGATATTGAGTAGGTTATTGAGTAACCCATTTATTTTCTGTATTGGGCTAAAGTCTTAATATTTTGACACGATTATTAAATGAGTCATGCTTGAGTCAACCTAAATTTGACATGATATGAACACGATCCAATAACCCGTTTTGCTAGCTCTACTTTTACCAATTGATACACTTATCATAAATTATGGGTATTTGTATGAGACAAGTAATTATCTATTAAACTGGTATGTGATTCCTATAATTTTAGAGTCTCTTAACTTTAGTGCATGGCGTAAATGTGACAAGGATAAATTGTAATTTTAATCTAAGTTCTATTCTATACATAATAAATAACGATAACATGATAATTACGTATAAGTGATATCCCGCACAATCCCACATATTTCCTACGTAGATTTGGGCCTTAATGAATTTACTAAATAATTAGCTTAGATTGTTCCTCTTACTTTCCGCATCATCTTCCAAAGTGAGCCCCAAAGAAGTCGCTTGGGTCCATTTATACTGCATGAGAAACCCATTGATTGGATGTTGTGTTATGTCCCAACTAACATGTGTGTATATATAATTTTTTTCTAGTGCAGATACATCTTTTAAAATGCGTATTCAATAATATGGTGTATGCAACAAATTCACATTTTAAAATAAATGGGCATATACTTATACATACATACACATATATATATATATAAATATTATTATGTGTTGGGTCTTAAAAATATTAAAAGACTAAACTATTATTAATGAAAGTCAAGTCCATTAGCCTTTATGTATATTGTAGAACATAATTAAAAAAAGAGCATTTCACTTTCATTTGCAAGGGAGGTCATCAATGGAGAGGAAATGAAATGGGGAAGAAATTGTAGGGTCTATGATAAATTAAGGTTTGGATCTTGCAAAACTAAATTTGGGGAGTTGTTTTGAAGTATTTTCAACCCTAAATTCATTCGGGAATATCCGTTGAATGAGAAATTGAAGGTGGGACGTGCAGAGAGAGTGCGTGCTTGTGTTTAAGGTAAGAGAGGTATAAGCCAAGCATACAAGTTGGATTGCTCACCAAAGTGAGTAATACTTCAAACGTTCTATCCTTATTTGTGTGGAATTTCATGGGAATGATAATTTTAAGATTTTTATACTATATTTATAGTTAACATTTCCAAAAAATGGGTAAAGATAGTCCTAAGCTAATTTTTGTAGTTAGTAGATTATTTTAAGAGTACAAGGGTACCAACAAGACATTGTAGAAATGGAGATATCCCCTTAATGTTATTTTGATTCGGAATGTAATAATTTATAGTATTATATCATAGTCCGATAGTTTATTGTTAATAATGAGATTGTGGATAATGTAGATTGTTTATTAGATATGAAAATTTAATTATTGAGGGATATCATGTTAATTTTGAGCATAAGGTGTAATTTATGACTTTAAGGACGTATTTCACACTCCTCATAATACTGTATCAAGTGTTTGTATTGTATTACAATAATACTATATCATATTTGGTCTTATCATAGTTGGGCTTTATTAGATATTGTATTATGCCAGGTTATAATACGGCAACACCCGCACTGTCTAAAAAACAAAATCGAAGAAATTACTGCCAATAAATCCATCATTGCCAATCTCCTAACCAGAAAAACTCTCTCAAAATCGATCTGTGCACCTACAAAACTGGAGGACCGGCATTACTCCATCACCCCACGTTATCTTGCTTTGCTGCTAGACACCTCAACTCCACCAACATCGTGTCGCGCGAACCACAGCTCTACCACCACTGTGCCGTCCGACATCACAACCCATCAACCACTGCGCTGCTCGATCTACCTTCGTCACCACCACCACAATACCATCGCGCAACACCAGCTGCTTGTGACTTACTAACTAAACAACATGAAATGTTGTCAACAAAGACACGAGCTGTTCCTCTTCAGGTACAAAGTTTGAAACTTTCTAGCTTTGCAATAGTTTCTCTCTGTTACCTAGGAAATTTAAGCTCAACCCACTATTGTAATCTTGAATGTCCTGTGATTGTAGTAACTACGGTTTTAGATTTTTAAAAGATTTTAAACTACGGTTTTAGATTTTTAAAAGATTTTAACTTTGTCAACCCCGTAAGCTTAATCTTCAATAGCTATACTAATTTGACTAAACACTAATTCTAGTGAAGTAATTGACCTATCAGATTTAATTTTTCTTTTCTATTTTTCTGTTTTAAGTTTGGCTCTAATCAGCTTACATAGCATTTTCTTTGTGTTAACTGAGAAAATCATTTTGAGTTTGAAGTTTTGAGCCTATCGCGGTTATGGATTTGGTGTCATTAGAAATAAGGGAAACAGAAAGGCCGAAGAAATGCATTTGATTGGGTGTTTCTGGAACAATTTTTTTGAGTAGTGCTAGAACCTAGTTTAAAAATCTATACACACTTTGCTGTTTTATGTGTGTTATATCCGAAACTCCAAAGTCTGAATTGTGTTCCAATTTTAACTATGTTTCTAGCTTGGGAAACAATAGCACAACACCCCTTGTGATTTTTTGCAAGTTTGTCTTGCTTTCTGGCGTCCCTCTAAACTAGTTTACGGAGAATTGTTCTTAACTTAAAATTTGTTAATCGGCAAGTTAGAATGTTAGTAAAGACTAGTCCATTAGCAACTCGTGTAGAGGATGTCGATATTTGCAGATATAAATTTGCATCATGCATTGTAAAAATGCAATCGTGGTTTGGGTTCATTCATACATATCAACTATAGAAATTTAATAGTTATTTATGAGAAAAACAGTCCAGAATAGCTCAATTTTCTGACTTTACTGGAATTAATGTCTGGTTCTACAATAGACCTTGTGGTACTTGCAGACCAAAGCCTTTCCTCGAAACATCAACGATTTCTGTAAATCAAATTCTATACATTTTGGCAAATTCAGCTTAGGCACTACCAAAGTTTTTCAAATATTTTCATTTGCCGGTTATACCTCAATTATAAAACATATATGAAAATTTTATTATAGAGGCGATAGTTTTGAAATTTTAAAATTTGATGAGAAATCTCAAAAGATTAAAGGAAAAAAAATAAAAAAAGCCTATACATTTGCATTTAGTGGGCTGCAATCTTAAAGAACAACATTTCCTTTTGTTGCTGGCGGGTGATGACGCCACCGCGCAATACCAGCTGATTGTGTCTTCTTCTCCTCTCCTATGTTTTGTTTTGGATCCAAGAAAGTTGAAGCTGGCAACAGAGAGAGAAAGAAAAGCTTCTTTGAAGAGAGTATTGAGAAAGGGAGAGGGAGGTGAAATGAGGCAATATGAAAAAGGAATGCAAAATCATCAGACCGAAAACAAACACTCTCTAAAGGCTCCAACTAAAATTATGTGTTAGAAAATGCCACTGGAGGGTGGAAATAAGAGGCGTACATATAAGAAAGTTGTGAGCTGTCTTTGAACTTGGGCTGAGAAGAAAAAAGAATTGAGTTTCCTGTTTGGTGGATCTGATTCTAATACTACTTTTGTTTCTGTTTACTCTTTTTTTTTTTTGTTTTAAACCAATGAATTTTAAAAATCAATGAATTGTGTAAATTTTCATTTTAGGTATTTTTCTATTTTGTTTTAACTATTTATTATTCCATCTAAGATAATTTTTAAACTAATTTTATATGTTTTAACTATTTATTTATGTTGTGCTATTATTCAAAGGTTACTTATTAAATGATTTGATTCAATCTTTATTTTATAAATTTAAGGCCATAAACTTCGATCCTTATAAAGAATTATGATTTTTTTAACATTTATATTAAAAAATAAAGTTAAATTTCTAAAATTTAAGATTTTATATTTAGTATTTTTCTAAATATTAAAAATATTTTTTTAAGTATATAATTTAAATTAATCTAAAAGAAATTAATACAGTACAGTATAGTATTAAATATGGTATAACTAAAAATTAATACAGAACAATATAGCACCAAACATTATACATCATTATTATAAGATAATGTTAATATAATATAACATAATGCAATACACTTACATTAAAATAATGTAATACAACATAATACAATACAGTGTGTCAAATACACCTTAAGTGTATTATGGCAAATTTGGATTTACAAGTATGGATTCAGGAGTTGTTAGTTGTAGGGTAAATATCCATTGCGTAATTATGCCATTTAATGTCAATCCCAAATTTTCTAATATTTGAAAATAATCATGTCATTTCCTTGATTTAAGAGACGTTACAAATGTGAGTTAACTCATGAATGTTGATGATAGCCAAATTTGAGCATTGTCGTAATGAGTGAAATATACTAAACTTATAGTTTATATTTTTTTCACTATTTTAATTTTTAGTAAAGTAATGCATGTTTACAAAGTAATGTTTGATGCTTCGATTAAGCTTCGTAGAAATAAATTTTATTTGCATAGGATATGATAAATGTTTTTTTCTATTTATTTATCTCGATTATAAATGCATGAGAGTAATTTAGTGACAAGAAAGGTAGATTTAAAATATGTTTAAAATGCTATGGACATGAATATAAAAGTTTTTTTTTTCTCAGAAGTATTAACAGTATCCTTCCCCTTAAATACAAAGATGAATATAGAGATAAGGTTATTAAGATATGGTTACAAATATTTAGTTATAGACATACAGTATCGAGAAATAATTGAGATAGATGCCTGTAGGGTTTGTCACATAACACATAGGGTTTTGGGTTGTGTGGTTGGACGCTTTTACCCTTTGGGGGCTATCTTATGCATGCAACATAATAAGACATATGTGATGACACATCACTGGTCTACCCATTGTAGTTCCGAGCACATCAGTACACTTCTCAAATGTCATTGCATTGTTCGTATAAGGTATGAAGTATGACGAGGTTATTCTCCTAAGTATTTATTTAGTGATAGTTTTATAATCATGTATATATCTTTGCTTGATATATTTTTCATGATTATTATAAATGTACAACATCATGTATTCATTTTTAATGCCGGATACTTAAAAAAAATGTTATTGCAATATATTAGCACCCCTTCAAAAATATCTTACCCTTTTATATTTTTACAATTTTAGGCTTTACTAAAATTACAATATCAACCCTCTCTTCATCACAAACTTTCTCCAATAATTTAAACTAAAGTGTGTGTAAGTGAAGAAAATAAAATTATATTTGGATATATTTTTTTAAAAAATGACTTTGGTTTATTAACAAAAGGTCAAAATTAATTTCATCTATCTTCTTTTTTCGATAATAATTATGACCCTATACAGTTCTTGCATAATTATAAGGGGTGGCAAAACGAATAAACGAATCGAATTCGAATCGAATCGTAAACGAATTGGGTCAAAATTCTATGGATTCGGATTCGATTCGTTTATTAAACGAATTGAAATTTCAGGATTCAGACTCGATTCGTTTATTAAACGAATATTCGGTTCGATTCGTTTAATTCATTTAATAGAATTGATAAACGAAACGAATCGAATCGAATCTAGATTCGTTTACAATTCATTTAGAAAAATATAATTAATAAACAAAATTAAGCAAAAAAAACACAAATTTAATATCCCACAACAAAATACAAATAATTCAAATCATATTATACAATCATCCAAATACCAAATACCAAATCCTTAATATTAAAAATAACAATAATTCAAATTCAAATTATAAAGAAATACAATTTCTTTAATTCTCTTCATTTGTCTTTGTCACCTTGAAAACAAAAATCCTACACCAAAAAGTAAATAAAATGTTATTAACATGCTGCAATATTAATAATAGTCATTGTAAAATTTCAAGGAAATAATAATTAAATAAGATAAAAATTTTACCTACCACACTCACACACTGTCATTTGGATCATTGGCACTCTATGTAGATGGAGCATAATTAGTGCTCATGTTTATAATGTTTTGAGTAAGTTGGTCCACAGTTACATCCAAATTTTCTACAATAATTTTATAAAAATAAATCTTAATTAGAAACAATTGCACATAATATTATAAAAGAAAAGTAAATAAATTTTATACGCAAGTTTTACCAATCTCTCCAAACTTCCAATCTCTAGTAGTAATAATTGTTTGGACTGTCTCTGGCTTCAATACACTTCGAAATTTATCAAGAACTCGACCGCCAACACTGAAAGCTGATTCAGATGCAACAGTGGATATAAGAATGCTCAAGATATCACGAGCCATGGAAGAAAGGTTAGGATAACGAAATCCATTTCCTTTCCAAAAACTTAGAATGTCCAAATCAATCTTTCTATCAATTCTTGGCTCATCTAAATAAAGCTCCAATTCATATTTTCTAACAGAAGCACTACAATCCATGTTATCAAAATCATCAAACTCCTACAAAATAATTAAGAAATAAGAATAGTCAAAATTCAAAACAAGCATGGAAATAATAAGTCTTACAATAAACAAATAAGAAAATTGTAAATACACCTTGAACATATCCATGGTCTTTTGGTTAAGTGTGCTTTGACTATGCCCAAAATGACCGCTATGGCCAAAATGGTACAAAAATCAGACCAATACTTCTCAAATTTTTCGATCATTTTTTGTGCCATAGTTTTCATGTACACATCCTCACTACAAAATAATTGAAGTGAGGTATTTTGAACCCAAAAAAATGCATGTGATCTCATAAAACATAGACAAGAATTTACCAATCTTTTCTATTTTCCCCCATTCTTCTTCAGAAGGACAATTCTTATAATTGGAATCACTCAATTGTAAATGACGGAAAGCATTTTTATAATACAAAACACTATCAAGCATAAGAAAAGTTGAATTCCATCTTGTAGGAACATCTTGTCTTAATCCTTTCTTGTCATCTAGAGATACTTGCTTAACACACTCTAAAAATTTCTTTTTTCTCACTTGTGACCCTTTGACATATTTCACACTCTTATGGGCTTTTTCTATTTCTTTCTTAATTTCTTTCAATCCTTGTTGAACAATTAAATTAATAATATGAGCACAACATCGAATATGAAAGAAATCTCCATCACACACCAAAGCATTCCTTAATCTCAATTGACTTTTTAAAATTGCAACACAAACATCATTACTTGAAGCATTGTCCACAGTCGATGAAAATATCTTTTTCTCAATACTCCATTCACACAACAATGACAATATTTTTTCAGCCAAAGCAACCCCAGTATGTGGAGTTGGCATTTCACAAAAATTCAGCACTTTTTTCTGTAAATTCCATCCGTTATCAATGAAATGTGCAGTGAGACACAAATAACCATCTGTAGTTATAGAAGTCCATAAATCAGTAGTAAGACATATTCTACTAGGAGCTTCTTCTAACATACTTTGAATTTTTGTATTTTTCCTATTATGCATTTTTAACACATTGGCTTTTACAGTGTTCCTACAGATGTTGGGCACTTAATCACACAAATAATTCCAAATTCTTCTAATTCCCTTATATTCAACAAATTGAAATGGAAAATCATGCATAACAATGGCACAAGACAATAATTCATGAAACACATGAGCTTCAAACTTGGGAACTCGAGTTAGGGTTCCATCACTACGATCTAACATCATTTGTACAAGATCACGCTTTTTAAATTTTGCACAAGTTTCATAATGTCTTCTTAGATTACCTGTACCAAAATTGCGTACAGCCACGTACTCAATGCTGCATTTTTTACACACCGCTCTCGGCTTGTTGTCCGGGATACTTATCCCCCGGAACCTTACGGAACAACGACCAAACTTGTGAAGTTAGTTTCCTTTGTCGTGGTGCCTTTTGTTCTACTAGCCTTAAACCTTTTTCAATCTCTTCTTCCTGTTCAATTATGTCATTTACATCATCATCTCCAACACTAGAATCGTTAATTGTGTAGGCTGAATTACTTCAGCTTGTGTCCATTTTCCTAAAAACAAAATAATTCAAAATTATTTTAAGGGCCCTAATTAATCAAAGAAATTTATTTAAATAACAATATTAAATAAAAATAAACTATAATCTAACAATTAATCAACATGTACAAGATACAACATCATAAATCTACAAATAAAAATACCACAATATAAATCAAACATAAAAAATAACATAAATTCAATTACCGAGACACTTCTCATCGAGGTGAGTCCAACGGCGGCAGGGAATTCAGCCAACGGCTGTGGAGGAGCTCGGGCTAGACACTTCTCATCGAGGTGAGTCCAACGGTGCCGGTGGTGTCCTCCCACGCGGGGCGACGAAGCCGGATCGAGCTCGTGAAGCCGCGGCTCCTTGGGGTGATCGGAAGGTGGCAAATCGGCCTCCTCGGTGCCGGTGACTGGTCGGGAATGGAGGACGGTGAGGTGGGGAAGCTTTTCCAACCGGTGACGCGGCCAAAGACTGCCGGAATCACCGGCGATTGTCCGCGCAAAATCCGCGGAACTTTCGAGCTTCACCGGCAGCGTTCCACGCGTTTTCTGGCAGCAAGGATGGCTAGGGGTGGACGACCGGCTCACAAGCTTCCATTTGACACCTTGCTCGGCCGGTGAGGTGGCCGGAAATGGCAGAAACCGACGGGTTGGTTTCGCGGGTTCGGGTCGGGTTACGGGTTAACACTCTGTCTCTCTCTCTGTGTGTTTCACTAAATTTTCAGTTTTTCACCCGGTTTTCTGATATTTTTCCTTTTATAAACACCTGTAAAATATCAACTAAACCCCCTCATGATTATCACATAAACCCCCTCTTAATTTATCACATAAAGCCCTCTTAATTTAGAGAATTAGGGCTACTAGACCTATTATTTTTTTTTTCAATTTTAACATATATATTTTTTAATACAAATTTATTAAATAAAAAATAAACAAATTTTAAACGAATCGACCAGTATTCGATTCGTTTATGACCCATTTATTAAATGAATTCTAAACGAATAAACGAATCAAAATTTTCAAACCCGTATTCGATTCGTTTAATTAACGAATCGAATCGAATTTACCCATTTATTAAACGAATAAATTTTTTCAAACCCAAATCCATTTAATTCGCATCGAATCGAATCGAATAAACGAATCCTGACCCATATTGCCACCCCTATAATTATGACTTTGGAAAAATTCAATGTTGGTACAGGTTGGAAACAAAGCCATAAAGAAGTTAATTTAACGTCAAAAGTTTGGTCGGGAGTTTAAAAATAATTTTTTTTCATTTTCCTTTTGTAAAAAAAATTCTCTGTGAGAGAGCTAACATAATTTCATCGACATGCGGTATGAACAATAAGAAAGAAAATAAAAGGACGGGTTTCATGAGTTATAATTAATTATCATTTTGTGATTGAAAAAGATGTTAAGAGAAATTTGTATTACGTACTTTTGAATATTTTAATGGAGGAAGTAAATAAATGTGGTTTTAAAAGATCTTGAGAGGTCTCAATAGTCTAACTCAAGTTGTTAATTGAAGTCTAACGGCTTAGGTTTTAGGGATGGCAATTGGATGGGGGTAGGGGTGGGCGGTCTACCCTATTCTTTATTCCCTAATAAATTTTGCAGTGGCAATGAGGAATTCCTATGTGGGGTATGATTTTTCTATCTTAACTTTATTCTCCATTTACTTATTTTATAGTAGATATGAATACATAATTCAGTAAATTAAAAGTTAGAGATTTAAATAAAATCATCGCTATATTATAAAAGTGCTTTAATTATTAAAAAAAATCTACAAACTCTTCAAACAAGATCTTTAAATGATATCAAAATTGTAAAATATTTGAAGAGAGTGGCATCTTGATGAGATTATGCATAAGGATGGCACAAGTATGTGAAATAAGGCATATTCAGATCCTATGCAAGTTTCTGTCGGACCCGTCACAAGAGCTCGTGCAAAGAAATTCAAAGAAGCACTTAATGGCTGATTCAAGCAACTTGGGATAAATCCAATTCATAGAGGCCTATTGAAGGAATCTCACAACATATTCAGAAAAAATAAATGCGTGATTCAAACTCTTGAATTTTATGAGCAATCAAATCCATAAAATCGGCACATTAAGGATGAAAAATATGCCAATATCTTTTTAGATAGTGTTTCTATTTTTAAAAGAGGCAACAAATCAGCTATTTTGAATTTTATTTAGTCATCAAAGATACTTTTCTTTTTTTTTTATTAGATTAAGATACCGATTTATTAAGGATTCTTTCCGTTTTTATTAGATTAGATTCTTATTTATTTAGGATTATTTTCTTATTTCAATTGGATTAGGATTTGTTTCCAATTAGGATTTTTGGTAACCTATATATATATTCGCATTCAATAAGAGAGAAGCAAGAACTTTTTCATACAATTTACTTGAGAGTATAATTCTTTTTAGTTCTTAAACGAACTCTTTGAGCTTATTAGATTTTCCGTGGCGTTCAACCCTTGACTTATCAATCAAACCATCTATACCTGATTGTGGCATCCTCACATACCAAGGTTCTTGCTTCATTAAGCAACGGATCGCGGTCCATTCAATTCCGAAATTAGAAAAGATCTTGGAGTCTAATTTGATTAGGGTCTCATCAGTTCTTAGCGGGTTCATATCAGTTGGTATCAGAGCAAAGGTTCTAATCAGGTTTTTGCCTATCCTTATTTAGATTTCATGTTTTTTTTATTCAAAATCGAAAAAAAAAAGTCGTGAATAGTGCCGCATGAACAATTCCGCATGAACAGTGTATCGTGAACAGTATATAAGGTTTCTTAATTTTGCATTCTTGTGATTTATTTCCTTCAATCCATAAATTTTACCAATTTCTTATCCTAAATTCCTTCAATTTTCAGTTATTCAGTGTTAAAAAAATGAAAATCAAAGAAAAAAAATATAGCTAAAAAAAATCTTTAAATTTCCATTATTGGTGTCTTATAGAATTCAAGTCTAATTTTTCACTGTGTGAAAATTTTTGCCAAAAATATTATTATTTCGTACTTCCAAAACCTAATCATACGTGTTCATTGTGTTCTCACTCTTAAAACCTGAATCTCTTTGATATAATGATGATGTCAAAAAGAGGGAAGTGGGGCTCCTATTGACTCAACTTCGTCGACTCTTTCCCTCCGTCAAAAGGCCACCAACTTTCAATACTAGTTGTTACGTTACGCTGCCATTTTTTGTGAATTTTTGCTGAAATCTTGATACTGGTTTGATTAGTTTTGTTAGAACAAAGAGAGAATTATTACAAGTGGAAAAAGACAAGAGAATGTGAGCGTATTAGAGAGTAAAAGCCAATAAATTTGAGTGAAACTCGAGTGGAATTGAGTGAATCATTCTCTTGAGTGAAACACGTAAGGGAGTGAAGTGAGGTACTTTCCACATTATTTCTAATTTCTTTTTGCAAATTTCAACAATGTCTTAAGGCTTGATTAAATTTTAAATTCAAGGCTTGATGGGGGAGATGATATGACTTATGAGAGCTGAATTAAAGCACATACATGAGTGTTTGGATCAAGTAGAGAACGCACATGCATGACAAGCATAACGCATTGCCCAAGCATGTAGAAGGGAAAGAGTTCCAACTAAAGAAGAGGTTGATGATTATTATGGGGATGAATGGGGATGAGTATGGTGAAAGGGATGATTCAGTAGGTAATCATAGAACAGCTAGGCATCGAGATGATAGTGTGAGTGGCATAAAGATGAAAATTCCATCTTTTCAAGGAAAATGCGATCCTTAAGCATACCTTGAATGGGAGAAGAAGATGGAGTTTGTATTTAACTGCTACAACTATTCTAAGGCAAAAAAAGTAAAATTGGCTGTGATTGAGTTTTCTGATTATATTATTACTCGGTGGGATCAGATTGTTATAACTAGGAGACGGATTGAGTTTTCTCATCATTTGTTGGCTTGTTTAGCATATTGCTATTTTGTTCTAAGTAGGTTTTTGCCTATCCTTATTTAGATTTCGTGTCTTATTTATTTCAATTAAAAAAATCATGAACATTGTCGTATAAATAGTGCCGCATGAACAGTGCATCATGAGTAGTATTTAGGGTTTCTTAAATTTACATCCTTGTGATTTATTTTCTTCAATCCATAAAATTCTACCAATTCCTTACCCTAAATTCCTTCAATTTTCAGTTATTCAGTGTTTAAAAAAAAAGGTGGCAAAGAAAAAAATATATATATAGTGAAAAAAAATTTCAATTTCCATTGTTGGTGTCTTATAGAATCCAAGTCTAATTCTTCATTGTGTGAAATTTTATTTTCCAAAAATATTATTATTTTGTGCTTCCAAAACCTAATCATACGTGTTCGTTGTGTTCTCGCCCTTCAAACCCGAATCTTTTTGATATAATCTTTGTGAATTGTTGCTGAAATCTTGATATTGGTTTGATTAGTTTTACTAAAGAGAATTATACTCTCAAGTAAATTGCATGAAAAACTTCTTTTTCTCTTATTGAATGCGAATATATATATAGGTTACAAGAAATCTTAATTGGAAACAAATCCTAATTCAATTGAAATAAGAAAAGAATCTTAAATAAATAAGAATCTAATCTAATAAAAAGGAAAGAATCCTTAATAAATCAGGATCTTAATCTAATAAATAATAAAGAAAGTATCTTAGATGACTAAGTAAAAATCAAAATAGCTGATTTGTTACCTCTTTTAAAAATGGAAACAGTATCAGAAGAAGTTTTTCATGCAATTTACTTGAAAATATAATTCTCTTTATTTCTTAAACGAACTCTTTGAACTTATCAGATTTTTCGTGGCATTCAACTCTTTACTTATCAATCAGACCATCCATAGCTGATTGTGGCATCCTCATCTACCATGGTTCTTGCTTCAATAAGTAAGGGGTCGCGGTTCTATTCAATTCCTGAGATTAGAAATGGTCTTGGAGCCTAATTTGATTAGGGTCTCGTTAGTTCTTGGCGGGGCTCATATCAGTTATTAGAGGGTAAAAGCCAATAGATTTGAGTGAAACAAGAGTGGAATTGAGTGAATCATTCTCTTAAGTGAAACACGTAAAGGAGTGAAGTGAGGTGCTTTCCACATTATTTCTAATCTCTTTTTGCATATTTCAACTATGTCTCAAGATGAAGAATGAAGTGCAAATGTAGAGGATCAACAACCAATTATTCAAAAATTTCAAATTCAAGCCTTGATGGGGAGATAACACGACTGATGAGGGCTAAATTAGAGCACATACGTGAGCGTTTGGATCAAGTAGAGAACGTACGTGCACGACAAACAGAACGCATTCCCCAAGCACATAGAAGGGAGAGAGTTCCGATTAGAGAAAAGGTTGATGATTATTATTGGGATGAATGGGGTGAGTATGGTGAAGGGGAGGATTCAGTAGGTAATCATAAAAGAGCTAGGCATCAAGATGATGGTGTGAGTGGTATAAAGATGAAAATTCCATCTTTTCAAGGAAAATCTGATCCTGAAGTATACCTTGAATGGGAGAAAAAGATGGAGTTTGTATTTGACTACTACAACTATTATGAGACAAAAAAGGTAAAATTGGTTGTGATTAAGTTTTCTAATTATGCTATTACTTGGTGAGATTACCTTGTTATAACTAGGAGACGGAATGGAGAACATCCTGTTGAAACGTGGAATGAAATGAAGACATTGATGAGAAGGCGATTTGTACCTGGCCACTACTACCGAGGCTTATAGCAAAAATTGCAAAGTCTTACCCAGGGTAGCCGAAGGATGGAGGTTGCTATGATTAGAGCAAATGTGGAGGAAGATAGAGAAGTTACCATGGCACGATTCTTAAATGGCTTTAACCAGGAGATTGCAACTATCGTTGAGTTGCAACATTATGTGGAGATTAAGGAGATGATCCACAAAGCCATCAAGATTGAGCAGCAACTCAAACCTTTCAGACGATATTTTTTCAGCAACTCAGACCTTTCAGACGATGTTTTTTCACTATCTTTTCTGTTGCAGTTCTTACCCATCTAGGTTAGAATATTCTGCAATATCCTGAAGCATGTTTGCACTCTTAAGTAGGGTCATACGGATGTAGTGACTAAGATGGATGTTGGCCTTTTGGATTATATTTTGAGGAGAATACCGGTTAACTTCGGGTATGTGATTTTTCATCATTTGCTGAGGACCCTATAGTGAACAATCAATTGATTCCTTATGATAGTATTATCACTAGGATTCTTCAGTGCTTCCACGCACACCCTTTAGGGAACTAGTCTTCGATGAGACTAAGAGGTTTGGAGGAGAGGTCATCAACAAATTAGTTTTAAAGTAATAAAATATAATAATTGATAAAACTAATTTAATGTTTTTATTCTTCTTATTTTTACTATTTCACATTTTTTATTAGATTTTCAGTTTATTTGATTTATTTAATATATAAGAAATGAATAAAAATGTGTAGAAAGTAAGATAATATCGTGAAATTATAGTGAGAAAAAAATTATTGAGAATTATAAAAATAGTAAGGGAATAAATCGTATATATTAATTTCGTTAGAGAAAAACTGACTCCCCCCAAGTCAACATAAAGTTATCATACTAATTGTAAAAGTTTGGCCATCGTTAATAAAACTTCTTCTTGTTCATCATAAAACATGATTTTAATTGAATTTCAGGCTGGTGATATAAAAAGGATTACAGCTGTTTGGGTAATATCGGACAGGCCCTTCGAAGCCCTTCCACTCGAGTAAGACACCCCGAGGACAGACCTAGCTCGAGGTCGCCCTAGGTCAAAGCCGGTCAAGGTCGAGAACCGAGCACTCCTTCCTCGCTCGCAAAGAACGGGTCCCCGAGCACACCTTTCCTGCTCGCTGAGATTACGTCCCACGAGCTAGCTGGACAAGACCCGACCCGTTTTCTCAGAATCCCGGCACACCTTTTAATGTCCGACCGTGGTCCCACATGGTGTGGTGGTGATCATCATGTCTGGTGGCTCAGCACATGCCTCCAAGGTGTCATAATTCCTAGCGCACTTGCCCGACATGGTGAGCTGGCCACGTGAATCGGGTTAAGGGGACAGCCGCTCATCCCTAGGGAATATTCCGCCAATCCCGGCTGTCAAAGGGACCCAGATACCACTAACGTGGGAGTGGACAGCCTGGAAATGGAAAGAGTGGGAAAAATAGAGTATAAAAGGAAACGAAGGGGAACGTTACAAGGGTTGGAAAATCTGGTTCAGAAAGAATCGGTAAGCGGATACAGGTTCTTTTCTAATTCCTCTTATCTGAACTTTCTGAAAAAACACCATACTTATCCAAAAAAGGGGTGGCGAAACAATACCCCTTTCATCTTTCCGGTCTCCTTCACTAAGGAGATACCAAAAGAACAACCCGATCATCGACTTGAGCGTCGGAGGGTTTCGCGAACACGCCTGGCGACCCCGACCGCTTTTCGTGAGTACAGGACCGGAGATCTCCGCTCAAGAAGCAGTGAACCGGACGAAGGAGATAATCCTACTCGAGATCGAGCTTATCTCGAGCAGAAGGATCAAGGCACTGTTTGAAGCCGCGAGCAGAAGGTTCAGACAGTCCTGCTCGAGCTGTTTGGAGACACTGTTTGAAGGTTCGAGGCACTGTTGAGGCACGCGGGAAAAACTACATCAACATCTTTTGGCGCCGTCTGTTGGGATCGGCACAAAAAGCCTGATTTCCTAATACATTCAAGACACAACACAACGATGAGGGAAACAATCAAGAGGATTAAGTCCGAAGAATCAAGTAACTTTGAGAGAAGTGGCCAACGAGGCCTGCAATGGGGGATCCAGGAAAGAATGGATCGGATGGAAAACAGATGGATACTCGACCTCCCTGTTACAAGAACTCAGGGAGGGACAGAGAAAAGCATGTAATGATGTCCCGGAGTCCAGCCGAGGGAATGCTAATGTTCGGGAAAATGCCGGAGATGAAGCCCAAAGACCTAGGGCACCAAATGTTGCAGTGAGAGAAGAAACAAACATGGAGGAAAGGGGGTCTCGTCAACATTTGCAGGATACAGCCCCAACCTCTCGTGCGGAGGAGTTGGAGGGAGAGGTGCGCAGGTTGGCACAAGTTGTGGAAGATCTTCGGGGGAACGGAAAGAGTCCAAGCTGGCGAATAATGCTGGACAACGAATCTCCACTCTCCGCGGAGATCATGGGTGTCACGATCCCACGTGACTTCCACTTCCCGGATCTGAAATTTTGGGAAAAAGTGATCCATTAGTGCACATAGAACGGTTCAACGACATGACGGGGGTGCAAGGATTGTCAACAGCTCAGAGGTGCCGAACCTTCCCACTTACCCTGGAGGGAAGAGCGAGAGACTGGTACCGCAAACTCCCACGGGGAAGCATCTTGAGCTTTGAACAGATGTGCAGGGAGTTCGCAGAGCAATTCCGGGGCGCAGTGACCCCTGAGGATGACATGATGGAGCTGTCAGAAGTGAAGCAGAAGGAAGGAGAGTCCCTCCGGGAGTTTATCAAAAGATACCATAGATCGGTCCTAGATCTTGGTGCGTTCAACCATCCCCAAGCTCTGAGAGGATTAAAAGATGGGATCCGGATGGGGAGACCATGGTATAACCTGCGGAGTCCTTCGATCCGTTCGTATTCGGATGCGTATGAGCAGGTGAAACTGGATATGGTAATCGAAGAGGAAAAAGCTGCAAAACTGAATAATTAGCAGGACCAGGAACATACCAGATAGCTCATCCAGACGGACGAGAGGTCAAGAGGCCGTGGAACGACAACTCCCGAGGAAGTATTTCCAAGAAGTCCCTTGTATTATAAAATGCTAATGTAAGATTTCGTCCCAGGATGGGATATGTAAAAGTATAAATGTATGTAAGAATAAGAAAAGCATTCATAATGTAAGTTCAAAATGAAGACCAGAAGCAAGAAAAACTCCTTGGCCAGAAGTCCCAAAGCCTAAGTCATTAGGCGGGACGGTGCCAAGCTTCGAGTCAATCGAAGACCGAGGCAGGGAGTAATATCGAAGAAGCTCGAGTCAATTAAAGGCTCGAGCGAAGTTCAAGAAGAACTCCTTGGCCAGAAGTCCCAAAGCCTAAGTCATTAGGCGGGACGGTGCCGAGCTCGGGTCAATTGAAGACTTGAGCAGGAGCAATATCAGAAGAAGCTCGGGTCAATTAAAAGGCTCGAGCAGATGTTCAAGAAGAACTCCTCGGCCAGAAGTCCCAAAGCCTAAGTCATTAGGCGGGACGGTGCCAAGCTCGGGTCAATTGAAGACCAGAGCGGGAGTAATATCAGAAGAAGCTCGGGTCAATTAAAAGGCTCGAGCAGAAGTTCAAGAAGAACTCCTCGGCCAGAAGTCCCAAATCCTAAGTCATTAGGCGGGACGGTGCCAAGCTCGGGTCAATTGAAGACCAGAGCAGGAGTAATATCAAGAAGAAGCTTGGGTGAATTGCAGGCCCGAGCAGGAGTATCAGCAAGCCTGGGTCAATTGCAGGCCCGAGCAGAAGATCAAGAAGAGCTCCTTGGCCAGAAGTCCCAAAGCCTAAGTCATTAGGCGGGACGGTGCCATGCTTGGGTCAATTGCAGGCCCGAGCAGGAGTATAACAAGAAAACGCTTGGGTAAATTGCAGGCCCGAGCAGGAGTAGAGTCTCAGAAGACGTTTGGGTCAATTAAAAGGCCCGAGCAGGAGAAGTCAAGAAGAGCTCCTTGGCCATAAGTCCCAAAGCCTAAATCTTAGGCGGGACGGTGCCATGCTTGGGTCAATTGCAGGCCCGAGCAGGAGTATAACACCAGAAGACGCTTGGGTCAATTGCAGGCCCGAGCAGGAGTAGAGATTCAGAGGACGTTTGGGTCAATTAAAAGGCCCGAGCAGGAGAAGTCAAGAAGAACTCCTTGGCCAGAAGTCCCAAAGCCTAAGTCATTAGGCGGGACGGTGCCAAGCTCGGGTCAATTAAAAGGCTCGAGCAGAAGTTCAAGAAGAACTCCTTGGCCAGAAGTCCCAAAGCCCAAGTCATTAGGCGGGACGGTGCCAAGCTCGGGTCAATTGAAGACCAGAGCGGGAGTAACATCGGAAGAAACTCCGATCAATTAAAAGGCCCGAGCAGAAGATCAAGAAGAGCTCCTTGGCCAGAAGTCCCAAAGCCTAAGTCTTAGGCGGGACGGTGCCATGCTTGGGTCAATTGCAGGCCCGAGCAGGAGTATCAGCAAGCCTGGGTCAATTGCAGGCCCGGGCAGAAGATCAAGAAGAGCTCCTTGGCCAGAAGTCCCAAAGCCTAAGTCTTAGGCGGGACGGTGCCAAGCTTGGGTCAATTAAAAGGCCCGAGCAGGAGTAACATCAGAAGAAGCTTGGGTCAATTGCAGGCCCGAGCAGGAGTAACAGCAGAAGACGCCTCGGTCAATTACAAGCCCGAGCAGGAGTGACGGCAGAAGAAGCCTAGGTCAATTGCAGGCCCGAGCAGAAGAAGCTCATGAAGAATACCAAGGCCAGAGGCCCCAAAGCCTAAGCCTCAGGTGGGACAGAGCCAAGCACAGCCAACTATAGGCTCGAGCAAGAAGAACGTGGGGAAGCGTAAAAGGCCGCGAATTCGGCCCATCATTACTGAGTTTCCAGTCTTATCTCGCTTCACTCAAAAGACTAGAAACTGGGGGACTGGTGTTTGGGTAATATCGGACAGGCCCCTCGAAGCCCTTCCAGCTCGAGTAAGACACCCCGAGGACAGCCTAGCTCGAGGTCGTCCCAGGTCAAAGCTGGTCAAGGTCGAGAACCGAGCACTCCTTCCCGCCGCAAAGAACGGGTCCCCGAGCACACCTTTCCTCGCCGCCGAGATTACGCCCACGAGCATAGCCGGACAAGACCCGACCCGCTTTCTCGTAATCCCAAGACACCTTTTAATGTCTGACAAGGGTCCCACATGGTGTGGTGGTGATATTGTTGCCGGTGGCCGGCACATGCCTCCAAGGTGTCATAATTCCTAGCGCACTTGCCCGACATGATGATCTCGCCACGTGAATCGGGTTAAGGGGACAGCCGCTCATCCCTAGGGAATATTCCGCCAATCCCGACTGTCAGAGGGACCCAGATACCACTAGCGTGGGAGTGGACAGCCTGGAAATGGAAAGAGCGGGAAAAATGGAGTATAAAAGGAAACGAAGGGGAACGTTACAAGGGTTGGAAGAATTGAATCCGCAAAAGGGGTTGAAGAAATTGATCCGGAAAAGGGTTGGAAAATCTGGTTCAGAAAGAATCGGTAAGCGGATACAGGTTCTTTTCTAATTCCTCTTATCTGAACTTTCTGAAAAAACACCATACTTATCCAAAAAGGGGGGGTGAAATAATACCCCTTTCATCTTTCCGGTCATCTTCACTAAGGGAGATACCAAAAAGAACAACCCGATTACTGACTTGAGCGTCGGAGGGTTTTTGCCGGAACACGCCCGGCGACCCCTGACCCTGTTTTCTGTGAGTACAGGACCGGGAGATCTCCGTTCTGAAGAAGACAGCGAAACAGGACGAAGGAGGCAATCCTGCTCGAGATCGAGCTTATCGCGAGAAGAAGGATCGAGGCACTGTTTGAAGCCGCCTGCAGAAGGTTCAGACAGTCCTGCTCGAGCTGCTTGGAGGCACTGTTTGAAGGTTCGAGGCACTGTTGAGGCACGCGGGAAAAACTGCATCAACAACAGCCATGCAATGGTAATAATTGATGGGGGTTAAATATTCATGGATTAAAGGAAGTGATGTCAATTTGACCCAAAAATATCCAATTTCAATAAATTTAGAAAAAATTAGTCGGGGTAAAAAAAGGAATTAAAAGAATATTATCATTTTAACAATTAATGTTTGTTAATATATTATTTACCACTAAAATTCAATAACAATTAATTTTTTATCATTTTACTACCAAAATCATTAAAAATAACAGAATTTTTAATAGAATTTATAGTAAAAGTCTATTTTGTTCCTAAACTATGTAAGTAAATTTAATTCTCTAAGTTTAGAAAGTACAAAATTAATTATTGACAAATAGATAACAATTTTGTCAATTGATTATTTTATATATCTAAAATAATCAATTGATAAAATTGTAAATAATAAATACCACGTACGAAGACAAGTTATAACTTTCAGCTTTCATCTTTTAATTTTTATTTTCTTTTTCCATGCGTCTTACATTTTCTTAATTAATATCTAATATGAAGCATAATAATTGGAGATCAACACTGCTATTTAATTTTTGTTTTTCTTGAAATTAACCTCCATATATTTTTAACAATTTTGTTGACAGTTCAATACAAAATCTCGGACCGGAATTCAAAGTAGCAAATTAGCAATAAAATTAACCTCCATATCTCTTATAATATAATTTATGATGGCCTTCTCAATCATGAAGCAATTGATCAAGATGAGCAAGATTCTTGAGTACGCATATATGCTGACAATGGTCTTTGAGCTAGTAAGGATTCTTTTGATATCACGGTATTTTTTATTTTAATAAGTGTTCGTTGTGAAATAATAATTGATAGTGCTTGGTAAATATAATTTTCAAAATTAATATTTTGACAGTAATATGAGATAGATTTATTCATTAAACAACCGTTGAACTTCTCCTACAGACAATACAAAAGAAAACCTAAATTTATAATCAGTCAGGACTATATGGACTTCTCCAACATTTACCTTTAATATTATAAGACAATTTCAAAATTTATCTTTATCAATACATACATACATACATACATATATATATATATGGATACCCTTAACAATCAATCTATCAATTGCGTCAATTATTGTGCCAAGGGAAAATTTGTGGCATAATTAAAGCTATAGTTCCTGAAAATTTGAGATGAGGCTGTAATTAAAAATGTAAACATAAAACCAACCAAATTAATTAAGTAGATAAAATAGAGCAGCATGAATTATTAAGAAATATTAATAGAAACACATATTGTATATAATATGTATATCTGCACGTATTGTAGATAACAAATTATATATAGTACAAGAGAAAAATATAAGGAACACTGCGTAAAATACACGTGAATCAGCCAACATAAAAAGGGGAAAAAATTAAAGTGAAAACAACGCATGCGTAATGTTATAATTTCTCTTCCAGAATAATGGAAAACGTACTTTATGAAAGTTCACCACACATGAAATCCATCAACGATGAAACAATAAGATGCAGCATGGTAATTTACGGATTAGGAGTTGAATGAGTTGGCTTAGAAAGTTCGGGAAGATGAGGAAAAGAAGGCAATTCAGGAAGTTTTGGCAGCTCGGGCTTTGGAATCTCTGGAAATTCAGGTCATTACGGTAGCTCGAGTTTTGGAATCTCTGGTAGTTCAGGTTTTGGAATCTCTGGCACGTCAGGTTCTGGATTCTCCGGTAGCTCAGGTCTTGGAATCTCTAGAATTTCGAATTTCTTTGGTAACTCAGATTTTGGAATCTCAGGCAACTCAGGGACTTTTGGGACCTCAGGTTTTGGAATCTCAGGCAATTCGGGTTTTGATAGTGGTGGGAATTTAACCTTACGCAAAGGAGGTAATTCAACTTTAGGCAATTCAAGTTTCGGCAATGTAGGTAATTCCACCTTAGGCAATTCGGGCTTAGGTATTTCTAGCAATGTTTTCTCCACAAGACGTCGACCATCTACTGCATCAATATTGTAGCACATTGAAAAGAAAGTAATAAGTAAAACTGTTAAGAAAAAAGATGGAAAAGATTGATAAGCCATGGTGTTGATGCTGTTTTCCTGCGTCCCTTCAAATAGTGCCAAAAATCTTCTGCTCGCGGTTAGCTCGAGCTCGAGCAGGACTGCCTTCCAATTCCAGTTCCTCTGTCTTTATCAGAACGGGAGTCTCTAGGACCTGTACCCACAGACAACAGTGTCAGGGGTCGCCGGATGTTGTTCCGGCGAAAACCCTCTGACGCTTAAGTCAATGATCGGGTTGTTATTTTTGTATCCCTCTTAGTTAGAGAGACTGGAAGAGTGAAAGTGGTATTTTTGCCTTTCTTTCTGAATAATGGAATTCCGAAAAAAATCAGAATAGAGGGAAGCGAGAATCAGAAGAACCTGTGTGAATTTTCGAAACCCCCGCCACTTACCTATCCGTTTCCTTTTATTCTCCACTTTTTCCCGCCCTTTCTCTCCAAGATCATCCGTTCCCGCATCAGTGGTGTCTAGGTCCCTCTGATAGCCGGGATTAGCGTGATATTCCCTGGGGATGCGCGGCTGTCTCGTTAACATGGTTCACATGGCCAGATCATAATGTCGGGCATGTGAACAAGGAATGATGACACCGTGGGGGCATGTGTCGGCCACCATACCATGTGGGGCCCTGATCAAACATCGAAAGGTGTGCCTGGATTCTGAGAAAACGGGTTGGACTGTCCTGAGCCAGGTCTCGCGTTCCATTTGTTCTATGATTGGCATGGCCCAGTTGTGCTCGAAGACTTAACTGCAGCGAACAAAAAGGTGAGCTCGGGTCTCGATCAGCCTTCGAGCTCCTCGTCCTTGTCCAGCCTTGACCGGGCCTGATGACCTCGAGTAGGCAAGAGAGCTCGGAGCTCGGACAGCTCTAAATTCCTCGACCTTGACTAGCTTTGACGTCTAGTGAGGTCGTCTTCGTGCACGCGGTCAAAACTTCTGCTCGAACTGGATTGACCCCGGGGTATTTTATTCGAGCTGGAATGGCCTCGAGGGGACCTGCCCGATATTACCCAAACACCAGTCCCCCAGTTTCTAGTCTTTGGAGTGAAACGAGATAAGACTGGAAACTTATTAGTGATGGGCCGACTTCCCGGCCTTTTCCACTTGCCCATGTTTTCCAGCTGTCTTCCGCTTCCATCATTTCGCATTTAATGCAGGACATGTGGACGGATCCTGGCCGTGCATTCAAATTTTGAAGTGACGTTACTTGAAAGGTCGCGCCCCTTGATCTACGTGTCGTCTGCTAAAGAGACGCACCTTTCCCCTTTCCTTTAAAACCCTTGATTTCTTCACTGTACTTCCTATTGCTCATTTTTACTCACACTCGAAATTTTCTTGCAAGTGCTTCTTCGTCTTCCTCTTCCGTGTCAGAGCGATTTCTGGCCATATAAACCTTTCTCCGTATTCAGGTACAAACTCTTCTTCTTTCTATTCTCACCAGTTCTGTTCTTCCTTCTTTCGGGTTTTTGATTCCATTTGGGTAGATTATACTTTAGGAAAAAATGTCCGATACCCAGCAGGCCCGTAGGATGTCCCCCAAGGAATCTTCCCCTTCCAGTGAAGTTGAGCCCCTTAGTGTAGTTCCAGTGAGGGATTCTAGTTCGGAAGGGGCATTGCCCGCGGCGGAGGCCCAGCAGCATCAGGGGGAGAGGGCCAACCAGAGGTCAGAGGGTAGGGGGTACCCCATTGACCAAATGAGGTGTGAAACCACCCATTTAGATTTGAATAGGCTTAGGCATACCTACCATATACCCGATAGTGTGGATTTACGGTTGTCGGAGAGGGGTGATATCCCCAGCCGTCCCCCTCAAGGGTATACGAATTTCCATCTGGAATGCATCAAATGGGGGGTCAGGCTGCCTCTCCAGCCTTATTTTGCCCGGGTTTTGTCCAGATTTCGTCTGGCCCCGAGGCAGTTGAACCCAAATGGGTGGAGGGTCCTTTCCGAACTTTTTGTGCTGTGGAAATGGTGCAATTTGGGTGAACCCTCGGTAGGGGAAATAAAGCACCATTATCAACTGAAGTGCAGCCCGAAGGATGCTGGTTGGTACTAGCTTACCTCCAGCCTGAAGGGTAAAAAGCCCATCACTGATCTCCCAACTTCTGGTGGCAACTGGAAGAGCAAATTCTTATTCGTTGGGAGGTAATGGGGGCACACTGCACCTCTCACTGAGGGGATCCCTCCGGTTCCACGGCATTTTTGCACTCCAGGTTGTTTATCTATCCAGTGAATTCTCATTTTAGTTATTCTGCTCATATCTGTTCTCATTATTCTGTCTTGATTGTTTTTGCAGTTTTCTGGGGAGCTTCCTACAGAATTGGGGAAGAGCTTCGAGCACACGTAAGAACCGCACTTGACAACGCGAGCTCATGCAGGGAACTGCTTACACCCCAAAATTTTTTGGAGTTTGGTCTGGTGCCAAGGGAAGACATAAGGGGGGTGCTCGAGATGATGCACAGGCGTGTAGGGACTGTCGGAGGTGCGAGCACCTCGAAGAGACCCCCAGCTGAAACAGATGCTCCGCCTCCACCTACTTGAACTTCCCCTTCTGCTCAGCAGGTAGAACGAGCAGAAGAAGGTCCTCCTCGCAGACGTCAGAGGACTGCGGCCTCAGCTCGCCCTCGACCTGAAAGTGTGCAGGAGCAGGGTCTACCTAGCCGCGCCGAGCCCTACCTAAGGAACTTTACCAGGGAAATGGACAACAGATTCCTGGATGGGTTGGAGTCCTACGATGCTGACGAGCTGTTTAGTGCTCTCCAGCGCCTCTCCTCCCGAGCTTCAGCTGCTGTGACGCAGGCTTAAGGCCAAGACCTAAGACTCTCAGGAGGAACTTTGAGCAGAGATTCGGAGCTTCGAGCAGACTATTGGGCAGTTGAAAGAGGAGAACACGAGGCTTCAAGAGGAGAACGCAACCTTTGTAAAGAGGACAGCAGTGTCTGACTCTAAGGTTACCCAGTTCAAGAGGGAGCTGCCTGTCATCCGTGAAGAGTTGCTCGAGGCTCGGAAGGACTTGGACACCCAGAGATTCTCCTTTGAGAAGACCATGGAGGGGGAAACTTCTCGTCTCCAAGGGCAGATAGATGCTTTGAAGGTCCAGCTCGTAACCGAGTACAACGATGGGGTGACCTTCAGCTATGACTGCCTCGTGTATGCCTTGGGCAAGGTACATCCCGAGGTGGACCTGTCTAAGGTCCAACTGGGTGTTGCTGAGTACATGCGCATTCACGATATCCCCATCCAAGGGTCTGAAGGTTCCCATTCCGAGCCCCAGACTGAATCCAGGGAAGTTGTTCCTCCTCCTGCTGCTGACGCTCCTGCTGCTGCTGCTGCTGAAGATGCTCCTCCTGCTGCTGCTGATGGTTCCCCTCCTGCTGCTGCCGATGATGCCCCTGCTGCTTGAACTATTTTTTTTTATTTATCCCTTGTACTTGTAATCATTTCAGTGAAATAAAAGGAAAACGGGTCGGACTGTCCTGAGCTGGCTCTCGCGTTCCATTTGTTCTATGGAACGTTAGAGAACTGTGGCCTCAGCTCACCCTCGACCCGAAAGTGTGCTGGAGCAGGGTCTACCTAGCGGCGCTGAGCCCTACCTGAGGAACTTTACCGGGGAGATGGACGACAGATTCCTGGATGGGCTGGAGTCCTACGATGCTGACGAGCTGTTTAGTGCTCTCCAGCGCCTCTCCTCCCGAGCTTCAGCTGCTGTGACCAGGCTTAAGGCCAAGACCCAAGACTCTCAGGAGGAACTTCGAGCAAAGATTCGGAGCTTGGAACAATCTATTGGGCAGTTGAAAGAGGAGAACACGAGGCTTCAAGAGGAGAACGCAACCTTTGCAGAGAGGACACCAGTGTCTGACTCTAAGGTTATCCAGTTCAAGAGGGAGCTGCCTGTCATCCGTGAAGAGTTGCTCGAGGCTCGGAAGGACTTGGACACCCAGAGATTCTCATTTGAGAAGACCATGGAGGGGGAAACTTCTCGTCTCCAAGGGCAAATAGATGCTTTGAAGGTCCAGCTCGCAACCGAGTACAACGATGGGGTGACCTTCAGCTATGACTGCCTCGTGTATGCCTTGGGCAAGGTACATCCCAAGGTGGACCTGTCTAAGGTCCAACCAGGAGTTGCTGAGTACATGCGCATTTATGATATCCCCATCCAAGGGTCTGAAGGTTCCCCTTCCGAGCCCTAGACTGAATCCAGGGAAGTTGTTCCTCCTCCTGCTGCTGCTGCTGAAGATGCTCCTCCTGCTGCTGGCGATGGTGCCCCTCCTGCTGCTGGCGATGGTGCCCTCCTGCTGCTGGCGATGGTGCCCCTCCGCTCATCGCCTATGATGCCCCTGCTGCTTGAACTTTTTTTTTTATTTATCCCTTGTACTTGTAATCATTTCAATGAAATAAAAGGAAAACGGGTCAAACTGTCCTGAGCCGTGTCTCGCGTTCCATTTGTTCTATGATTGGCATGGCCCAGTTGTGCTTGAGGACTTAACTGCAGCGAGCAAAAAAGTGAGCTCGGGTCTCGATCAGCCTTCGAGCTCCTCGTCCTTGTCCAGCCTTGACCGGGCCTGATGACCTCGAGCAGGCAAGAGAGCTCGGAGCTCGAACGGCTCTGAATTCCTCGACCTTGACCAACTTTGACGTCTAGTGAGGTCGTCTTCGTGCAGGCGGTCAGAACTTCTGCTCGAGCTGGATTGACCCCGGGGTATTTTATTCGAGCTAGAATGGCCTCGAGGGGACCTACCCGATATTACCCAAACACATGGCTTGATAGCTTTGGGTATATAGGGTTGAAGATGAGGATGATCAATAGGGTTATATTTATCAATCAATTCAAAGAAATAATGCAATTGTTTTTGTGCATAGGTTTTCATGTGGATGGCTTTTTATAGATATATGAGAAGTGGAGATAAAGTGTTTTTCAGTTAAGGTTTGGCGTGACAAAATGAATGAAGTAAACATAGAAAAGTTTAGTCTTGTTAATTAGTTCAACTTCTCAGCTGCATTACTTGCATTAATAAACATGATGAAAAGTTTCTTGCCAACCACTTTCTAGATATGGTTATTTTGTGACTTTCTTGCCTAGAAGAATTTATATTCAAACCCATATTCTTAGGGACGGATACAGACGTTTCAATAAGAATAATATATTATTATTTCTTTTATTATTTTTCGACAGTAATATATAATTATCATTTTATCTTTCAACAGTTAAATGTGCAACTGATATATTACAAATTCTTTGTGAAACCATATTTTATCCAAAGTAAATCTATAAAACACTTCCATTTTAGACAGTTAATTGTTTTGTGCATGCTTTTGTTATGGTTATTAATTAAGCAAGCACTCAGCTAGCTTGACATACATGTAATAATTCTCCTACGTACAATGATGGCTTTAAGTATAGGCCAACAAAGTGATCACTTAAGATCCCATATTTTAAGAAGGCCTTATATTTTAAGAATTTCATTAATACTTCTCTAATTAATATTTTTTTAAAAATACGTATTATAGAAAAATCTATCCATATTTGGTAACCTTAGTGTTAAAAAAACATAATTAATAGTATTATCTAACCATTATTTCATTCATTATTTATTTATTTATTTTTGTAATGGTTCTAATGGAATTAAAAAATATATCTTCTTCACTATTTTTTTTAAGTTTTGTTTTTGAAAATTTTTAAGATCTTCTTGATTGTTGTTGAAATTCAAGAATTAAATATATAATGAATTTTGAAATCTTGTATGTTTTTTTGAGTATTTAAGCTATAAAATTAAAAGAGGTCTCATAAAAAAAAATAAATAAATCGCCTAAGACCTTAAATACTCTAAAGTTGGCTGTGCCTGCGTAATCTAAAGCCCCAAGATTGAGTACAAGGCTAACCAAATATATGTAATTAACACAAATAAAAAGTAGTTAAAGCAACCCTCCTCAAGCACATTATAATTAATTAAGTGCTCCTATCTAAATAAATTAGACTTAAAATTTCATACATTTAATTTGTAAGATAATTAGTGGAATATATGGGAATATTTTTTGTTTGGTTATTTCTCACTTCACTTATGCAAACATAATGAGAGTTACCCCCGCTCCATCACCCCCACCCAATATTTAATTTGTATTCAACATTATACGATAAACTTAAAAACTTAAACATGTAAGAGTACAACGAAATATTGCATGTGAATGATGCAATCTCAAATTCACATTTCGAGAGAAGACGACAACATTTCGGCTTGAATTTTTTGAGTTTTGGTCCAAATTTAAAGGTCAAAATTTTGAGCTCGGGCTTAGGCTATATGTAGTTCGGCTCAACCTGACTCGATTAGTTAACAAATTAAAAAAAAAAAAAAACCTCTTGCATAAATGCACATATTGGACTAGTTTATTTTGTTCTTATGTTAGATCGTGGAATTAAATTGAGTATTTCTATTTGTAGAAGACATGAGTTTTTTTTTTTAATATTGAGATATGTAATTGTGTGTTTTTATTTGTATAGGGTGAGTTTTTTTTTTTTTTAAAGAACACAAGTATAAATCAAAATTTAGATATGATTTGTAGAATTATGCTATTGTATATTTTTATTCAAATATTAAATTTGAACTTAAAAGAGAAAACAGTGGGTGTATTTGAAAACAAATCAAATAATTAAAATAAAATAATATATTATACACTATATTTGTCCGGCCCGATTTGACCTTGATCCGAATTAAGCCGGCCCAGCATAGCCTAAAACAAAAGAAGTAGGACTTTTTATTGGGCCGAGCCTTTGCTTTGAGTGATTGGGTCAAGCTCGGGCTTTGCCAAGCTTGAGCCCGACCTAACAAATTGCCATCCGTAATTGTTAGATCATGCATGACATGTCAGATGGAGATTTGATTCAGATGTACAACATCCATAAAATGTCTGAGTGCATTAAGTGACACGTGTGTGCTGCACGTGTTACAACTCACTATTTTGATCCCTTGAAATGGCACGAGCTTGTCATGTGGCTCAAGACAGGTCAAAAGGCTATTACGGTAGTTGGTTTTGGGGGGAAATGTTTGGGTTTGCCGCAACAAATCTAGAAACGGCTGACTAGTGGAAGATTCCGAAGGGTGATCAGGAGAGCCACGTTTCTGCTATAAATGAAAGGATATGGGAATGAAATAAGGAAAAGTGATGAGTTTCATATTAATTTAAATAATAAAATTTTTAAATTGATTAAGTTTTTTTCTCCTCCTCTCTTTTTTCTATTATTCTTCTCTCCTCTCAATTTTTTTTAATTAAACATGAGTTTAAATGTCATTTTCTTATTTTTTAATTAAACATTAGTTTAAATGTCAATTTGAGCATCAAAATCTATGTTTTTATTTTCAATTATGTTCTTTTTAATTTTTGTTTTTGTTTTTATTTTTGCATATGTTTGTGGTTTTTTTTTTCTTTTCAGAAAATTATCAGTCATTCACTTGAAGATACCTTGTTATAAAAATGTTACAAAAATTTAAATTTTTTCGATTTTACACTTAATTTTACAATGTGTATAAATTGTTGTCTAATAAGTAAAAATTACACTAATAAAACTATCATTATAATTTGTGTTTGCTTCTATTTTATCATCTTGTAAGTATAAATTTGTCTCTTTGGCGGAGTTTGATACACATTACAAACAAGGGCATAAAATCAAATAAATCTAAATTTTTATAGTATTTTTTATAATAGTGTAATTTTTGAGATGACTGATAATTCCTCCCCCCCCCCTTTTTTTAATTGTTTTAGTTTGTGATTAATAACATATTTAGTAATCAATTGGAGCCCAAAGCTTGATCTTGGAAGTCTGATTGGGTTGAATTTGCTTAATTAGGCTGAATAAGTACATATTTATAAAATCCAACATAATGATTAAATGAAAGTACTACTTAACTACCATTTTTTATAAATTTACTACTACTTTTTATTTCGCTACCCATAGCCATTGTTTGGGGGTCGTTTTATAAATAAATCATGAGGACCAATGACAAGATCACACATGGTATAAGGTTCAAAACAACCTTACGACTATGAAGAAAGCTTGACTGGCTATCGGTGACAAAAAATTCAACAGAAACAATGTACAAAAGTATGGTGTTATTTGATTTAATTTATAATTAACAAGAAGAGAGGTAAAACACTAAAAATATCGACAATTTGAAGGGGGTCACCTCAGATGCCCGCGTGCATCACGAATTCACACCATCAAAGAATCAGTTAATGCTAATGTATTTGTTTGCACAATGCCGAGCAGACCCCCTCAAGGATAATCTCGCCCGAGCAGCAGACCTAATCGCTAGCACGAGGACGCCCCCATTCAATGTAAAGGCTGGTCGAGGTCAAGTGCTCCAAGGCTGTCAAATCTTGAACTCCAGATCCTGCTCGAGTATAAGAGACCCTCAACCACCGAGTTGGACCTGGTCGCATTACGGGAAGCGCCACGGACAGAGGGAGACCAAAAGCTTGGGCAGAGCAGACCTGAGCATGGCGGTCCCTTATCCCGATAACTTATCACGATGATCGATGAACTGACAGGACCCCCACACCGTGGGGCTCCATCACTATTACTGATGCCCGGTGCACGCCTTCACGGTGTCATCATTTCACACACGCGTACACGGCACCATCATTGGGTCACGGGAACCCATATCTGCCTGACATCCCGCTTCCCCAGGGCGTGCCGCAGCAACCCTAGCTGTCAGAAGCGCCCAGGCACAATTAATGCGAAGGGCGACTGTCCAAGCAAACAAGGGGGGGAAACGGAAGGATAAATACCAGCCGAAGGGCAAGGTAAGGGGACTTTTGACTTTTGTTTTCCTTTTCTTCTTTTAGTTAGGAGAATTTTCATATCATATCATATTTTTTATTTTGGTAAATTATATTTAGGCTTTTTATAAAAGGGGCTCAAAACTTTAGTTTTATACATTTAGACTTATTCAACAAAATTATCATTATTCAAAGACCTAGTTTTTTTCTATCAATAACCTTTTAAATGTTTTGTTTCATCACTAGCTTTGTCTTTTTGTGACCTACTTGTAGTATTTAAAATCTATTCGCATCTATTTTGGCTTTGTAAGGTTTCCAAGGACTCTTGTGCTTTGGCTCCCACCTTTATCTAGCTGGATTAAACCCAATGCTGATGGTTTGTCAAAAGGTAATCTGGCTTTCTCTATTGCTACATGGTGTGTTTCGTGATAGTTTGGGTAGCTTTTATGGTAACTTTGCCAATCCTTTAGATAATCTCAATGGTTGGTTTTTCCTTTAGGTTGAGAGTAACTCCAGTTTAATAATGCTTAGCAATGTAGGATTTAGATTCAGTGCTGAGCTAAACTTTTAGAAATATGCAATTGGTAATCATTGGATTATAATGAGATCTAATCATGCTTTGATTAGAGTAACATAATTGCATTAGCTTGGTTCAATACTAGAAAGATATCTAGTGTTTTCCTACTCTATCAATTTTGCTTCAGCTGTTTCGCTCCATCAATTAGTATCAGAGCAGATCTATCTAATTAGACAGCTTTCTTAGCCACTATATCTGTCTACCCAAATCCTCCATCGCCATTTATCCAAACAAATTAAATAATAATAATAATAATAAATCCAAAAATTTGAAACCTTAGCTGCCGCCATCCCATCACCATTGCCTCTACAATTCGGCCACTATCACTCTAACAGTTGCAATCATTAGACTCATTATCCTCCACTGACCAAACCCTTGCCAACCCCATCCCAAACTGGAACCACCACAAAACATCCAAAACCTGCAACTCCACCTATAGTTACCCATTATCATCGTTTAGCCGACCAATACTACCACTAAACTCATCGGCCTCCACTGATCAAATCCAACTAAACACCACAGACAATTGCTGTCAGTGTGAAACCAACCACTTTTATCATTGACTGACACAAGTAACACACTCCACTTTAGCCATACATTCAAAACTAGTTACCAATTGCCACAAAACGCAAGTTGTAAAGCGCTGTGAATCACAACTAAACTCACCACAAGCTACCGTTAGTTCAAGTTGACCTTTACTGGAAGTTGACCTTTACTGCTACCACTACTACACTCCTCACTACCATATCTACCAAATTTGACCATCGCCACACCAAATTTCTCCACCAACGCATGCCACACCAAACCCAAAAGTTTAGCCTTAATTATAGTTTTGACATTGTGTGAAAACTAGACAATAAATTGCAAAAATATCATCTTTATCATGTGCTGGACTTATTTAAATACTTTCATCCCGAGGAATTTCTTAATTGGTTGGACAAGGTTGAGAATTGGTTTGTAACTTTGTGCACTCTTGAAGAAAAGCAAGTTTCATATGTTGCTAGTAAATTGAGATTCAGTGTTTTAGATTGGTGAGAACAAATACAAGATTCTTGACTTGACCAAGGAAAATTCAAAATTCGATCATGGAATCATATGAAGTTTACTTTTTGACCTGAGTTTATTCCTCTTGATTATTGTTTGGAACAATAAGGTACGAGACCAGTTTATAATTATGCTTATGAGTTTGAACAATTTTGAACAAATTTATTATGAACCTGAGGAGTATATTTTTATAAGATTTTTGAAGGGGCTAAGTTTTCAAATAAAAAAAAAATGCGTACATGCGCTATATATACTTTACAACATGCAATTCATTTAGTCACATAAATCGAGTCATAATATCGAAGGAACTTAAATGATGTAATTAAAAGAATTGATGAAGTCAAAGATTTAATCAAGCAATAGCATGACTCTGTGAAAGTGTCTAAACATGAACTAATGAGTTCACATATTGTTGCGTAAGATGACTCATTTGGGATTCCAAAAGATCAAGTATAATTTATTATTGATTTAAAGTTCCAATATGACAATTTGTGTTCAGAATATGCACGATGTTTCTTCGTGAGATAAAACAAGTATGGAAGATGATGATACAATTCATATATCTGAGATTTTTAAAGAAGAGATACAACCAACTCTTGATTTCCAAATTGAATCTAATAGTATAATCAAGTTTGTGCAGTAAAATCAAGCTGAAAAGACCTTAGCAATGATTGACATGATTATGCCTAATAATAATGGTTGACATGATTATGCCAAATCATGTTGAAGACAAGAAGGCTATCCCTAAAGAAAATTTGTCTGCTAAGATAAAGTTAATTGGCGAAACATTAAGCGAGATTTGGCAAAAGACTTGAGGGGCTTGGAAGTTGTTTGCTCCTATAAGACTTCATTTCGCAGAGTGACAGTAAGATCAATAAAAAGATAACGCATGGAGAACTTCGAGTTTCAAGCATGATTGATGAGCAAGTCTACAAGTTCAAGCTTCATGATATATTGATGCTCGACTACAAGTTTTATCCTCCAATTAAACTTGAGAAAAGTTTTCCTTTAAAGGAGGGGACCAATATAGGACATTATTTTAGGATTTTAGGATTTTATTATTTCAAGTCTTTGATATTTGCTATTTTAATTAAAGTTAATTATGATATGTATTTAGTATTTTATTTCTGCTATAATTGTGTTTTAGTTTCCCTTTTTTAAGTTATCTTAGGGAGGCTGATTTATTCTATTATAAATAGAGAGATCTTATTATTATTTTCATAACTTTAACTCCAATTATTCAAAACAAAAAAATACCATGTTTTTAAATTCCTTTTGAAATTATCTATCAAAATCTCTCTCTTAGAGTCTTTAGAAAAGAGCGTCATTTAACCTTACTTAACGTGTTATTAAAATCTCACTAAGATATTTGGATTTGAATAATATGTAATGACACTTTGATTAGAGTATAACCTATTCGAGTTACCTTGGTCCGATACTATAATGATATATAGTGTTTCTCTACTTTATCAATTTTTCTTTCACTAGTTCGCTCCGTTTTTTAGGGTTAAAGTTGAAAAAAAAATATTTATATATTGAATTAAACTATAAAAAACATTAACCTTGTGCTGCCGCCAAGGTTTCCTTAAAAAAAAAAGCGTTAAAATGTTATACTGGTAGGGCCAAATCATAAAAAACTATATTCTTAAAGCTAACATTGTAAGTATACATGTATATTTATGTAATTTTGTTAAGACTAGGGAGCTCTGCCGCTGGTCAAGACTTATGAATCATATACATGGTCCTTCTCCCTAAGCGAGCCCTTTCGGCTTCTTTACTTAAAAACTAGTTAAGCCCCATTTTTTGGATTGCGATTGAAATGCTATTTCATAAATTTTGATGAAATTGATGTTTGATAAGTTTTTTTTTAATATTTATTTTATAAGTTTCTCCATTATTGAAAGGAGTTTTAAAAATATGTAGTGGGTTATTTATTAAAAATAACTTATTAAATAAGCTATCATACACTTTTAAATTCTTATTATAATCTTATTATTTTAACAAAAGAACAATTGTATCATTTTTTTTAAAAACCCTGCAATATAAATTATAGCCTTATCACATACTACAATTACATATTTTACCTAGATTTATGTATTTTGTACATTATAAATTTTATCATATTTTATATAATAGAAGATTCATTAGATTTTAATTAATTGAGTTTTTTTTATTTTATATTAATTGAGGTTTAAAATTTTATTTAAAAAAGAAGTGTCTAAAAAATTTATTAAATTTTATTTAAAAAAAGTTGACTTAAACTTTTATTTATTTGGTCAATGTATAATGAAACAATATCTCTACAATAAAAATTTAGAGGCTATTTTTTTATGCATAGAGAGAGACGATTTGAACCAGCTAAAAAACTTAACATACCCACTTTTTCTCTTAAAAGAAAATACCCACTTTTCAAAAAATGAAAATCATTACCATAATTTTTATGTAGTAATTTACTACTAAGGAAAAGATAATAAAATTAATAAAATATTTTACTATGTAAACCTATCTTTAAATTCATCCAATTTTTTTTGGGTCTTTTTTAATATCTAAACATTTTTATGAAGCCATATTCAATTTATTTTATCTTTCAATCTATCCAAAATCATTTATTAATTCAAAATTTTCGTTTATCTTAATGCAAACTAGAATATTGTTAGCTTCAATTTTTTATTGAAGTTTTCCCATGGAAGTCAGCATTCTGAATAGAAAAAAAAAAAAAAACTCTTTGTAATCGCACATAAAATTCGTTGATTTCAACTTCTTAAAAATACTACTTCAATTTCTGTAGCTTTTTATGATATATGTTGATGTTGTTTTTCTGCGTGCCCTCAAATAGTGTCGAAACCTTCTGCTCGTGGCGAGCTCGAGCTCGAGCAGGTCTGCTTTCCAATTTTGATTCCTCCGTCTTTACCGGAACGGAAGTCTCCTAGACCTGTACTCACAGAAAACAGGGTTAGGGGTCGCCGGGTGTTGTTCCGGCGAAAACCCTCCAACGCTCAAGTCAGTAATCGTGTTGTTCTTTTTGTATCCCTCTTAGTTAGAGAGACCGAAAGAATGGAAGGGGTATTTTTGCCGTCCTTTCATAATAATAAATCTCCCGAAAGAATCAAAGTGAAGAAGGGGAATAAGAAGAAGAAGAACCTGTGCAAAATCTCGGAACCCCTGCAACTTACCTGTCTGTTTCCTTTTATTCTCCATTTTTCCCATCCTTTCTCTCCGAGACCATCCGTTCCAGTGTCGGTGGTGTCTGGGTCCCTCTGACAGCCGGGATTAGCATGATATTCCCTGGGGATGCGGACTGTCTGGTGGGTACGGTTCACATGGTCAGATCATAATGTCGGGCGTGTGCGCAAGGAATGATGACACTGTGGGGGCATGTGCCGGCCACCAGTAACAATAACGAGACCATGCCGCGTGGGCCATTGATCAGGCATCGAAAGCTGTGCCGAGTCTTTGGAGAAACGGGTCGGACTGTCCCGAACCAACTGTATCTGGGTCCTACATTTCCTCTATGCTATGACTGGCATGATTAAGTTGTGCTCGGAGGACTTGAAGGTCTCGAGCAAAAAAGTGAGCTCGGGTGTCGACCAGCCTTTGAGCTCCTCGACCTTGACCATCTTTGACGAGCTGAGCCTTGAAGACCTCGAGCAAGCATAAAGGGCTCGGGGCTCGACCCGTCCTGGACTTCTCGACCTTGACCAGCTTTGACGCCTAGTAAGGCCGCCTTCGTGTCAGCGGTCGGGTCTTCTGTTTTATTCGAGCTGGAGTGGCCTCGAGGGACCTACCCGATATTTCCCAAACACCAGTCCCCCAGTTTCTAGTCTTTCGAGTGAAACGAGATAAGATCGGAAACTTTTAGTAACCGGCCGGCTTCCCGGCCTTTTCCATTTCTTCATGTCTTCCAGCTGTCTTTCACTTCCATCATTTTTCATTTAATGCGGGACACGTGGATGGACCCTGGCCGTGCGTTCGAATTTTGAGGAGACGTTAGTCGAACGGTCCCTTCCCTCGAGATGCGTACCGTCAGCTGAAGAGACACACTTTCCCCTTTTAAAAACCCTCGATTTCTTCACTGTGCTTCATATTGCTCATTTTTACTCAGACCCGAAAATTAATCCGCTTGCAAGTGTTTTTTCATCTTCCTCTTCTACGTCAAAGCGATTTTCGGCCGTATAAAACTCTCTCCTTACTCAGGTATAAACCTTTCTCTTTTCTCTTGTCTCCATTCTGTTCTTCCTTCATCTGGGTTTCTGATTCCAACCGGGTAGACTGTAACTCTAAGAGACAATGCCGAATACCCAACGACCTCATAGGATGTCACCTGAGGAATCGTCCTCCTCAAGTGACGTAGAACCCCTTAGTATAATCCCGGTGAGAGATTCCAGTTCGGAAGGGGCGTTGGCTACGGCAGAGACCCAGCCGCATTGAGGGAAAATGGTCAGCCAACGGTCAGAGGGTAGTGGGTACCCATTGATCTCATGAGGTGTGAAACCACACACTTGGACCTGGTTAGGCTTAGAGACACCTACCACATATTAGACAATGTGGATTTGCGAGTGCCAGGCAAGGGTGACATTCCCAGCTGTCCCCATCAGGGGTATACCGCCTTCCGTATGGAGTGCTTTAAATGGGGGCTCAGGCTGCCTCTCCAGCCTTATTTTGCCCGGGTTTTGTCCAGATTTCGGTTGGCCCCGGGACAATTGAATCCAAATGGGTGGAGGGTCCTTTTTGGGCTCTACGTACTGTGGAGATGGTGCAACTTGGGCGAGCCCTCGGTAGAGGAAATAAAGCATCTCTACCAGTAGAAGTACAGCCTGAAGGATGCTGGCTGGTACTACCTCACCTCCAGCCTAAAGGGTAAAAAGTCCATAACGGATCTCCCTACTTCTGGTGGCAACTGGAAGGGTAAATTTTTCTTTGTTGGGAGAGAATGGGGGCATACTGCTCTTCTTTCCGAGGGCATCCCTCCGGTTCCACAGCATTTTTGCACTCCAGGTGGTTCACCTGTCCAGTGAATTTTTATTTTAGTTTTTCTGCTTGCATTTATTCTTACTATTTTGCTCTGGTGGTTCCTACAGTGTCTTAGAGTGCATCACATAGGATTGGGGAAGAGCTTCGAGCACGCGTCAATACAGCCCTTGACAATGCGAGCTCGTGCAGGGAGCTACTCACGGCACACAACTTCGTGGAGTTTGGCCTGATACCAAGGGAAGAGATGAGGGGAGTGCTCGGTATGATGTAGAGGCCTGTAGGGACCTCAGGAGACGCGAGCAGCTCTTTAGCGAAAAGGCCCCGAGCCGATGCCCCCGTTTCACCAGTTCGTGCTGCTCTTTCTGCTCGAGAGGTAGAGCAAGCAGAAGAGGGTCCACCTCGCAGGCATCTGAGGACTGCAGCCTCAGCCCTGCCTCGATCTGAAGTTATGCAGGAGCAAGATCGGGCCGGTCGTGCCGAACCCTACGTCAAGGACTTTGCCGGGCAGATGGAGGATAGGTTCCTGGACGGCCTGGAGTCGTATGGTGCTGAGGAGCTGGTTGGCACTTTATACCGCCTCTCTTCTCGTATTGCTGCCGTTGCCACCAGATTCAGGACCAGGACTCAGGATTCGCAGTGGAAGCTTCGAGCAGAGATTCAGAGCTTGAAGCAGAGTCTTGAGCAGAAGGACGAGGAGAACACGAAGCTTCGAGAGGAGAATTCCACGTTTGAGGAGAAGGCAGCAATGTCAGACTCGCAGGTTTTTCAGTTCGAGAGGGAGCTAACAGTTGTCCAGGAAGAGTTACTCCATGCTCGGAAAGACTTGGACGTGCAAAGGTTCTCCCTCGAGAAGTCCATGGAGGATGTTACTTCTCGCCTTCAGCAGAAGGTGGACTCTTTGAATGCCCAGCTCACGACCGAGTACAATGAAGGGGTGGCTTTCAGCTACAACTGCCTCGTGTATGCCTTACGTAAGGAGCATCCTAACGTGGACCTGGATAAGGTAAAGGTAGGTGTGGTGGAGTACATGCGCAAGCATGATATCCCAATTCAAGGGTCGAGAGCCTCCCTATCTGAGGTCCCTACCAAGCCTAAAGAAGCTACACTTGCTGCTGCTCCTCCTCCTGCTGCTAATGCTCCTCCCGCTGCTGCTGATCCTCCTGGTACTGATGCTCCTCCTACTGCTGTTGATCCTCCTGCTGCTGCTACTGGTGCCCCTGCTAGCCCTGATCCCCCAAAAGCTTAATTTGCTTCTTCTCTTTTTTTTTTTTTTATTGTAATCCTTAATGAATGAATAAAGAGCATACTTTGAGCAACTTGCTTCTGTGTCTGTGTGTATAAACTCGTGTTTTACATTTATGTATGAGATTGACTCCATGCACTTGCCAAGTAAAAATTTTATAAGTGTTGGGCCTTTATTTTTTCTCCGCCAAGTTATTACTGTTCGTATCATCTTTTGACTTATGTGTGGCAAAGCATTGCCTTGAGTTAGGCTGACAACTTTCTGTTTATCTTGTGAACTCGGTCCATTCGAGCCGATGTTTGGCTTGTGCTCGGTAGTTGTTCATTTTGCGAGCCCATTCAGCCCGAGCCTGATATTGGCTCATATTTAACTTTTGCGTTCTTCTTTGCGAGCTTCTCTTCCTCGAGCCTGCAATTGGCTCACGCTTGGCACCATCCCGCCTTCAGCTAGGTTTTGGGACTTCTGGCCTTCGTGTTCTTCTTTCCGAGCTTCTCTTGCTTGAGCCTGTAATTGGCTCACGCTTGGCACCGTCCCGCCTTAAGCTAGGCTTTGGGACTTTTGGCCTTCGCGTTCTTCTTTCTGAGCTTCTCTTGCTCGAGCCTGCAATTGGCTCATGCTTGGCACCGTCCCACCTTACGCTAGGCTTTGGGACTTCTGGCCTTCGCGTTCTTCTTTGCGAGCTTCTCTTGCTTGAGCCTGCAATTGGCTCATGCTTGGCACCGTCCTGCCTTAAGCTAGGCTTTGGGACTTCTTGCCTTCGCGTTCTTCTTTGCGAGCTTCTCTTGCTCGAGCCTGCAATTGGTTCACACTTGGCACCGTCCCGCCTTAAGCTAGGCTTTGGGACTTCTGGCCTTAGCGTTCTTCTTTACGAGCTTCTCTTGCTCGAGCCTGCAATTGGCTCACGCTTGGCACCGTCCCACCTTAAGCTAGGCTTTGGGACTTCTGGCCTTCGCGTTCTTCTTTGCGAGCTTCTCTTGCTCGAGCCTGCAATTGGCTCATGCTTGGCACCGTCCCGCTTTAAGCTAGGCTTTGGGACTTCTGGCCTTCGCGTTCTTCTTTGCGAGCTTCTCTTGCTCGAGCCTGCAATTGGTTCACACTTGGCACGCTTGGCACCGTCCCACCTTAAGCTAGGCTTTGGGACTTCTGGCCTTAGCGTTCTTCTTTACGAGCTTCTCTTGCTCGAGCCTGCAATTGGCTCACGCTTGCACCGTCCCACCTTAAGCTAGGCTTTGGGACTTCTGGTTTTCGCGTTCTTCTTTGCGAGCTTCTCTTGCTCGAGCCTGCAATTGGCTCATGCTTGGTACCGTCCCGCCTTAAGCTAGGCTTTGGGACTTCTTGCCTTCGCGTTCTTCTTTGCGAGCTTCTCTTGCTCGAGCCTGCAATTGGTTCACACTTGGCACGCTTGGCACCGTCCCGCCTTAAGCTAGGCTTTGAGACTTCTGGCCTCTTGGCTTGAACTTGAATTAATATTACAAATATTTTTCTTACTTTTTTACTCACGTTCAAGTTTCTACACATCCCCACTTAGGGAGGAATTGGACATTAATTCTTACAACACAAGGAAACTTACTAGAATAGCGAGCCAATCCCCTACTCGGAACCGGCGGATGTGCACATTCCGGTTGTAATAACGAGCCACTTTCTGCTGGTACTCTGCGATCTTTGCAACGACCCTTTCCCTCTTCTCCTCCAGCAAGTCCAAGCCTGCACACATCTGCTCGTACGCATCTGAATATGAATAGATTGAAGGGCTCCATAAGTTGTACCACGGTCTCCCCATTCTGACTCCGTCCTTCAACCCCCTCAACGCTTAGGGATGATTAAATGCACCAAGATCTAGAACCAATTTGTGGTACCTCTTGACAAACTCCGGAGGGGTTCTCCTTCCCTCTGCCTTATCTCCGATAACTCCATCATATCATCTTTGGGGGTTACTGCACCCTGAAACTGCTCTGCAAACTCTCTGCACATCTGCTTAAAGCTTAGGATGCTTCCCCGTGGCAGCCTGCGGTACCACTTTCTTACCCTCCCCTCAAGAGTGAGTGGGAAGGCCCTGCATCTCTGGGCTGCTGACAGGCCCTGTACTCCCGTCATGTCGTTGAATCGCTCTATGTGCACTAACGGGTCACTCTTCCCTGAGAACTTTAAATTCGGGAAACGGAAGTCACGTGAATCGTGACGTCCATGATTCCCGCCAAGAGTGGGGATTCGTTGTCCAACATTATTCTCCAACCCTGGCTTTTTCTGTTTACTCGAAGGTCCTCTATAACCTATGCCAACCGACGCACCTCCCCCTCCAACTCTTCTGCGCGAGTGGTTGGTGCTGTCTCTTGTAAATGCTAGCGGGACTCCCTTTCCTCTATGTTCATTTCCTCCCTCTCAGCTACATTTGGTGTTCTCAGTCTCTGGGCTTCGTCCCCAGCCTGCTCCCTGACGAGGGCGTTCCCACGGCTGGACTCAGGGACGTCGTTGCATGCTTTCCTCTGTCCTTCTCTCCATCTGATCCATCCTCTCCTGGATCTCTTGGTTCTGAGCCTCATTAACCACCTCCCTCAAAGTCACCGATTCCTCTGGACTTACTCCTCTTCTACTGTTTCCTCTCATTGTTACGTTGTGTCTTCTGAATATGTTGGGATGTGTCTTCTGATCCCCACAAACGGCGCCAAAAATGTTGATGTTGTTTTTCTGCGTGCCCTCAAATAGTGTCGAAACCTTCTGCTCGTGGAAAGCTCGAGCTCGAGTAGGTCTGCTTTCCAATTTCGATTCCTCCGTCTTTACCGGAACAGAAGTCTACTGGACCTGTACTCACAGAAAATAGGGTCAGGGGTTGCCGGGTATTGTTCCAGCAAAAACCCTCCGACGCTCAAGTCAATAATCGGGTTGTTCTTTTTGTATCCCTCTTAGTTAGAGAGACCGGAAGAATGGAAGGGGTATTTTTGCCCTCCTTTCGTAATAATAAATCTCCCGAAAAAATCAAAGTGGAGAAGGGGAAGAAGAAGAAGAAAACCTGTGCAAAATCTCGGAGCCCCTGCAACTTACCTGTCCGTTTCCTTTTATTCTCCATTTTTCCCGCCCTTTCTCTCTGAGACCATCCGTTCCCGCATCAGTGGTGTCTGGGTCCCTCTAACAGCCGGGATTAGCGTGATATTCCCTAGGGATGCGTGACTGTCTGGTGGGTACGGTTCACATGGACAGATCATAATGTCAGGCATGTGCGCAATGAATGATGACACTGTGGGGGCATGTGCCGGCCACTGGTAACAGTAACGACATCATGCCTCGTGGGGCATTGATCAGGCATCGAAAGCTGTGCCGAGTCTCTAGAGGAACGGGTCGGACTGTCCCAAACTGACTGTATCTGGGTACTGCATTTCCTCTATGCTATGACTGGCGTGATTAAGTTGTGCTCGGAGGACTTGAAGGCCTCGAGCAGAAAAGTGACGCCTAGTAAGGCCGCCTTCGTGCCAGCAGTCGGGTCTTCTGCTCGAGCTGGATTGACCTTGGGGCGTTTTATTCGAGCTGGAGTGGCCTCGAGGGACCTACCCGATATTACCCAAACAATATGTAATCTTTCTTACAAATCAAACTCAGCTTTTTCGTTTTTTACATTAATAGAGAAAATTCTTGGAGAAAGAACACCTAGGGAGAGAAAGCTTTCTTTACACTTATTATTATTATTTTTTTTCAGTTTCTTTGAAATCACGACTATTAAAATTTTATTTATTTCGGTGGTCGAGCCAATCCAAAAACATATTAGATCAATTATACGACATCAAATATAGTTATTTTCATGTCCGGTAAAAGTTTAAAAATGAAGAAAATATTTAACCGGTGGAAATATAAATAATTTTAGTGGGTTTAAGTTACGTTTTTTGTTCAATAACTTGTTTTATTAATACAACATTAGTGAAATTTAAAGTGCGCAACTTAAGAGAGGTGAATTTGGTAATTAAAAATTATGCTTAAATACAATACAATTTAAATCATTGACACATAATCTATTATCATCAAAATTAAAGTTCGTATGACCATATAAGTCAACAATAAGTAAATAATTTTAGGATTCTAATTTGGCCCCAAGCTTCTTTTGGAAACTCTTGGACTGTTGGTGGAAATATAAATTAGTTACAACAAAAGTAACTAATTTTCACTCTTACTGATTATTATAAATTTCACAACTAACATTTATAAATATATTTATGAAGCAGGTTGATGGGTTCAAAATAACTCTTAACCTCTATGAATTAAGTACAATTCGAATGTCAAACTCTTATCATTAAAATTTAAAGAAAATAAAAATTAACAACACTTATAAATAAGAAACATAAAAAAACACTAAATTTTATTAAGATCCATTTCACCAATATATGACAATAATATAGCAAATATATAGTTATTTTTATACAAATAAACTATACATAAAAATGACAACAAATTTTGCAGATACAGAGATGTACATAGACAAAGGAACTTCGAGAGAAAGCTCACAAGAATATAAACTTAACCAAACAAACACTTTGAACCAGCACTAACGATATTATTGTGTAGAATTGTAGATGGCCTTTATAAGGTGAAGCAAGCTGTAAGAGCTTGATCATCAAGGGGTAGTGGTTGCAGGCAAAATTGACGGCGGCGGAGGTAGATTGAGCTCTGGAATGTTGGGTATCGTGGGCAAGCTAGGAAATGGAGGAAGTGTGAGCTCTGGCTGATTTGGCATGGAAGGCAGCGGTGGCAGTGCTAGTAAATTGGGCAATGGAGGCAAAGGAGGCAGTGCTGGTAAATTGGGCATTGGAGGCAAAGGTGGCAGTTCTGGTAAATTGGGCATTGGAGGCAAAGGTGGCAGTTGCAAAAGATGACGACACTACTAAAAAGATGGCCTTTAGTGATACTAAAATAGTGTCATTAATTACTTTTAGTGACACTTATTAATAGTGTCAGTGATCTGGGAGTCAGAAAAATAGTGACACTTGAAAGTGGTGTCAGGAGTTACTATTACTATAGTATTACAGATTTTATGACACTATAGTGATAGAAGTTACTAATAATTATTATGTGTCAAAAGGTCGTACCACTATAGTTTTACTAATATTGTAACAGTATTTACAAACAATTATTACATGTCAATAGAATATAAATAGTAATACTTTAGTGTCAATAATTACTATTATTATAGAATCACTAGTTAGTAATATCACTAATACAATCACCCCACTGGAACTGATAATTTATGATACATTTTAAGTTTTCTTAATCTAATGATATTATTTAAAAAAAATATTAAAAGTAGGCTAAACTGCTAAAATGAACAATTACATAGAAAATTCCTAACAAATTTTAAATAAGTCTGAATCAAAAATTAATACAAATATAATAGTAAAAATGTATATATATCAAATATAATTTAAAATCAATATAGTGACAGTTTGTAGAAATCAAAACAAATATTTCAAATATAAATATATTTAATCAACATAATGACATTTTGTAGCAATCATTCAGTTATCCTGAGTACATCTACTCCTCGACCTTTGTCTTTTTCTTCACCTTCCCTACCTACAAGTGCATCATATAGATTTAATTAGCTAGCATGCTATACAAGTCAATTCTCAGATATTCACAAGAAAAAAATATACTTATAATTTTACCTGATTATTGTATGCTACAATTAACTTTGCAACATACATGGCCCACTCATCGCGAAATTGTGAAATATCATCCATACGTGGCCCTTGAACTTAAAAAATAAAGCAACAAAATGTACAGATATATTTTTAAATCCGTTCTACTTAACATAAAAAATCTAGCTAATGCAAATAAAGAGTATCATTATAGTAAACAATAATTACCAAAACTGCCTTACAAGCTAATACTTTAAATTAATTATTTTACTTCAAATCAATATTAATTGTGCATTCAAAACATTGGGCTTCATACACCTTCCATTTATAATTCCAAGATTTGCAATCATTCTGGATTCACTAAAATGTTGTAATATACAAAGAACTTCCTCTGTTATCCCTAAGTACTATATATACAGATTGAAACATTTGTCATTTCGTTTGACAACTAGTTGAATTCGAAAAATGAGTGTTATAAAGTTTGAATCAAGATGACACCTGCAAGTAGTAAGGTGGGTATTTGGATCGGATCAATTCAAACTAAATCTAAATCGAATTATTTTGGATTTAGTTGGGATGAATTGATCATAAAACTTGAACGGACTAAAAATTAGAATTCAATCGGTTTACGTTTACTCTAAGAAAAACCCAAAGTTCCTAAGATCTAAATAGTGTAGCATTGTTTAAAAACCTTGAAGAACATGTGACATCACACACAAGTGCATTTAATGAACTACCATTGCTCTAAAGCCATGATACCACTTGTCACGGGATGAGTGTTTTGCGCAGCAAACCCGTGCGGCACTTAGACAACCTTTGTCGGGATGTTGCTAAGTAAGCCTTTACGCTTCTCAATAGCTAAGCCAAGAGGTTCCCGAATTGCTAAAGAGAAGGAAGAGCTAGCGAGCAATGTAGCCAAATGCGAAAATTGTATTACTCGAAAGAAAGCTTACAAGAGAGCTTACAAGTGTTTGATGCTTTGAGTTGTGGATGTGTGGATGCTTGATGTGGATTGATGATTCAAATGCCTAGAGCTCACCCATATTTATAGGGAAGCTTGGCTAGCTCTAGAGCATTCTAAGGCCTAGAGAATTCTATATACATGTGCAACAATCTAGAGAATTCTAGCCATATGTACAAGAGTGTTCTAGTGGCTGGAATTTTACGGAATATTCTAGAATCGGGCCAAGCTAGCACATGTTGGCTCATTCTTTGGGCCATTTTTGGGCTGGAATCATGCGGCCCGTAACATCACATTGTGGATCATACACTCAAAATCCCCATTTACTTCAAATTAAGGCATCTTAAACCTATAATTCTCAAACTAAGAGGTCAAACAACTCAAATTTGGCGTCCCACTGGCCTCTTCAATTTGCTATCAAGAGACTCAAAATCAATACCTGATTTGTGTACCTTACGTGCATTTGGTAAACTAAATATGTCTAGTTGATAACAGAAGAATCCTCTAGTCATTGAGGCTGAACCTGAACTTTCACGAAAGAACATCTAGCCATGTCACTGTCAGTGAAATGGAGAAGCTTTTGGCCATCACTCAAGATTTTCTTCAATAACATAATAAAAAACTCAAAACAATTAAAGACATGGGAAAGGGAGCTTTCTCAATATCAATGAAATTCCCAGTCAAGTCAAGATCATACAGTACCTCAGAAGAGAGAACGGAAGCTGGTTTTCCAGAAGTTCACGTTTGATGGAATCCTTCATTCTTGTTTACTACTAAGAATGGATCCATAACCCTAATTCATTTAATTAGATAATTTTACTCAAATTAAGTTTCATATTTTTAATTTAATTTAATTTTTCTTAGATAAATTAAAATAAACAAATTAAATCTTTCCTTTATGGATCGATCTTGAACTTACTAAGCTATATTATAATAAGACACTCTTATACTTGAGTCGTGTCAAGTTTTTGGCGACATTGCCGTAAAAAGTATTTATTTTGTTTTTATTTTATTTTATTCTTCCTCTTTCTATAAATTTTCATTTGCCTTTTCTTAACTACTCTACCCCACAAAACTTTTCAGAATAATCACTTTCATCCCATATAGCTTTCTTCTAAACTTTTAAAAATTGTTATATGGCTGTAAATTTATAAAAAGATTCATGAATAAAATTTCTTATAGTAATTAAATTTAGACCTACAGATTTTAATTGCCTTATACATTTAAACTTAATTTGGACAATTGGACTGAATGGTCTAATTTTAACATTTATTTTATTTTCTTTATATGGTTGGTTCTACCATCTAAATTTTATTTAATTTTTGTTTATTTTATTTTTTTTATGTTAGTTAATTTTCAGTTTTTATTATTGTAAATGTATTTTTTATTTTTTTGTACATTTATTTTTTATTGGAAATTTAATTTTTAGTTTCCTTATTTTTAATTTTTTTGTATATTTATATTACTTGTTATTTAATTTTTAATTTTTTTAAAATTTGTGTAGTTTACACTCTTCATATATTACTCATTTATTTTTATATCATCTTTGTAACAAAATCATTCTTATCATTACATGAGACGTTGGTGTCGAACTTCAAGTAGTAAGTTAATTCGTAGATCTTAATCACCACTACGAATCATGGAAGAGATTCAAGGAGAAAGCATTTTGGGCCAAATTAATTCTCAAATTGATCAAGAAGACAATAATTCTCAGTAAGATGCACTTGATTAGAATTAACTAAGAACCTTGAGGGACTAAATGAATCCAATTAGAACTGGAGCACCATCGTGTATTGTATTCCCTTCAGAAGCATCTCGATTTTACTTTAAACCAAGTATTATCTAAATTTTACTAGCATTTTGTGGTTTAGAATCTAAGAATCCATACTTGCATTTAACAAATTTTGAGCAAGTTTGTAATACATACATAGACTAAAATTTTAGCGTGAACATAATTAGATTAAAGCTTTTTCTCTTTTTATTAAAAGATAAAGCTATAACCTTACTACAAAACCTTAGATATGGATCAATAAGTATTTAGAATAATATACAAAAGTAGTTTTTGAAAAAATTCTTTCCACCTCTTAGAACTAATTCATTTAAAAGAGAAATCACTTCTTCCATATGAAAAATAGAGAATCATTATACCAATATTAGGATTAGGGCTGGACATCGGATCGAATTCGAATTTATCTTCAAATATGATCGGATATAATTTGTAAAATCCGATAGGATTTGATTAAGATCGGATCAGATTCAGTTTAATTTGAATAATCCGATCAGATTCACAATTACAGTATTAACGCCACTTAAAAACAAAAAACAAAAAAAACATAAAAGCAGCCAGCCAATTAGTAGTATTCCCAATTATATCTATCTTCCTAATTTTAAACCAATTAGAGAAACCAGAGTTCATAAAGTAGCCCCACGACCATGAAAAATCAGAGAAACTAGAGTCTACAAAGCAGCAACAGCCATGACCATGGATCCACGACAAACCAGACCAATAAATGACGACCATACCCATGACCTGACACACACCCAACCCACACCGCCAACGACATGAACCAAACGAACTCAGCCACATCTTCACATACTGCTGCATCTAAACCTCACCGTGTCGACCTTGATGCCAGAGAGATTTGCTTGTAAATTTGGTGTGTAAGGTTTTTGTCTTTATTGCATTGTGTAAGCACTTAAATGTCCAGTCTTTAATGAGTAGAACAAGAAGCTTACTGACATCCTGAGCTTCTAATAATGAAGGCAATGAAAGAATTGTTTAAGGACTAGTGTTTGAATTTCATCCAAGCTGATATGAATTTGAGCATATCTGAAATATTCATCCAATCCAAATACGATTAGAACTATTTTAGATCGGATCGAATCAGATTAAGGTTCAAAATGGAATAGGATAGATTTTTTCTTAATTCGATTTGAATCCAAAATTGCCCACCTCTAGTTGGGATAGGTATAAAGAGTTTTTTAATACATGTCCACACCATGGTTTTGAAACTTGACAATTGGTCACTTATTTTTACGAGGACTTAATACCTTAAAGTAGACAAGTTGTTAAAATAATGTGTAATGGTGAATTTAAATATAAAAATTCTGAAGATGCATTAGAATACCTTGACCAATTAGTTGAAAATATACAACATTGGGATACTGTTGGAACTTTTGAACTATCAAACAAACCATAACCATTTGCATCCAGTGGAGGAATTTATAACCTTAGGAAAAATAATAATTTACAAGAAAAATTTACAAACCTAGTCAGAAAAGTTGAAGCCTTAGAATAAGAAAAGAGTAATCATGTAAAATCTATTCAAGAAATTGGATGTAGTGTTTATAGTTTTAATGGCCATTTGATTCAAGATTGTCCCACTCTACTTGCACTTAAAAAATATCTCATGATCAAGCAAATGCCATTAAAACTTTCAATAAGTCAAACCCATATTCACATATTTATAATCCTAATTGGAAAAATCACCAAAGTTTCAGTTGGAGGAATAATAATAAAACACAATCCTCATAAGCACCATCTCCACAAAATTTTCAAAACTCTTAGCCTTATGTACTATATGTGGAACGTTCGTCTTTTTTCTAATTTAAAGAATTATTTTCTCAACCAAATCTTTCTTCAAAAATTGAACTGAATTCAAATACAATGAACTGAATGATTTTTTTGTCTCCGCAAGCGAGGAACATTGATCACAAGAGTTTGAATAAAAAAACGTTGGATGGGCGTTTTGCATATGCCCCCCTCTTTCATTTACTTTCATATTTAAATGAGTTTTATAGAAAATTCTTATGCCCCCAAATCAATTTTAATTTTCAAAGATCTGCTCTAAATCAGAATACAAAAGCCTCCCTATTCTTATAATTTTACAGTCCCAATTATTCTCTTTTCATTCTACAACCATAGAAAAATTTGGAAGATATAATGCATTCATTTATTAGAAAGCAAGATGTTATTGACAATCAAAATTCATAACTTTTTCTAATTTGAAAGATACTCTTACTAAAATTGCTTCTGCACTCACAATTGAAGAAAAAAGTATATTTCCACTTAATTACAACAAATCCTAAGATTCAACAAAATCCTCCCATGAACCAAGTCAAGTCAGTTATAACTCTTCATAATGGTAAGGTTATTGATAGATTTATTCTTGAACCTTATGAAGATGACACTAGTGAAAATTCAAAGGGTAAGGAAGGACTAAATAAACTTACACCTAATGAAGAAATAACTAGTATTTCATTTGAACCACCATTTTCGTAAACATTGAGTAAGCCAAAGAAATCAAACCATTGTTTTAAGATTTATGAAATCTTTAAGCAAGTGAAAATTCACGTTCCTCTGTTAGATGCAATTAAGCAGGTACCCTTATTGCCAAGTTTTTGAAAAACTTATGTTCTGTCAAAAGAAAATTGAAGGTATGAAAAAGAACATTCATGGTTCAATAGATAAGTACCATTTTATCTACTAGTAATACATTGAAATATAAAAATCTTGATTATCTTACTATTTCTTATATTATTGGTGATAAAAAAAATTGAGTGTGCTTTACTAGAACTTGAAGCTAGTGTTAATTTACTTTCATATTTAGTTTATCTTTAAACTATTCTTGATGAGTTAAAATCAACTTCAACTATACTTTTGCTTGTCGATAGATCAGTTAAAGTACCAAAAGAAACAGTAGAAGATGTTTTAGTATAAGATGATAAATTCATATGACTTGTGGATTTTATTATCTTAGAAACTGAGCCTATTGTGAATAATTACAAACTAATTCCTGTAATTCTAGACCTACTATTTTTAGCAACTACTAATGCTTTGATTAATTATAGGAATTGTTTAATGAATTTTTCTTTCGAAAATATGACACTAGAATTGAATGTTTTCAATATATGTAGGCAATCTAATGAATTTATCGAGTCTTGCATAAAGGAAAATATTCAAAAAGAAAATTTTTTTGAACTTACTGAAGTTTGTTTGGTTAATTCAATTGAATCAAATAATCAACTTGAACTTGATACTTCTAATATAAATTCATTGCTTGATTATGTGTAGAATTTACAAAATTATTATGAAGACAAAATATTTGAAGAGCTTGGAAACATTGAAAAGACAGAACCAAAAGAAGCACGTAAACTAAAATTAAAATCGTTGCTTGAAGGATCGAAGTATGCTTTTCTAGGAGAAGAAGAAACATACATTGTTGTGATTTCTTCCATTCTAACAAGCAATTAAGAAGGTAAGTTACTATCTATTCTTAAAAAGCATAAAAATGTGATTGGATGGACATTAAATGATTTTAAAGGCATTAATCCTTTAAATTACACACATGAAAGAAGTAGTTAAATAAAAGTCCTTAAATTGCTGGATATGAGAATTATCTACCCTATCTTTGATAGTAAATGGGTAAGTCCTGCCCAAGTAGTGCCTAAAAAATCTGGAATCATTGTTCTTAAAAAAGAAAAAGGCGAGTTAATTCCAACACGAATTACATCTAGTTGGCGCACGTGCATTGATTATAGAAAATTAAATAAAGGCACTAAAAAAATCATTTTCCCTTGCCATTTCTTAACTAAATCTTAGAAAGAGTAGCTAGACATCCTTACTACTTTTTAGATGGTCACTAAGGCTATTATCAAATTCCTATAACATTGAGGATCAAGAAAAGACCACATTTACATGTTCCTTTGGAACATTTATATTTAACAGAATGCCTTTTTGACTTTATAATGCCCCTATAATATTTGAAAGATGTATGCTAAATAGTTTTTGTAACATGGTTGAGCATTGTTTAAAAACCTTTAAGGGTGATTTAACTGTGTTTGGGAATTCTTTTGATGATTTCCTTGATAATTTGAAAATGGTTTTAAAAAGATGTGTTGAAAAAGAGCTTGTGTTGAATTTGGAACAATATCATTACACAGTTACTTCTGAATTATTTTGGGTCATGTTGTATCTGTGAAAAGAATCGAAGTTGACAAAAAATAAAATCATATATAAATTATCACAATAAAAAACAGTTAGAGATGTGTGATTCTTTTTAGGACATGCAAGATTTTATTGGAGGTTTATAAAAACTTTAGTGCTATATCTAAACTACTGTGTAACCTCATATTAAAAGATATATCATTTGAATGGACTAATGATTTTCAAAAATCCTTTGAAAAAATAATTTGTCTTTTAACATCTGCCCCTATTATGCAATCTTCTGATTTGTCTTTACCTTTTGAATTAATGTATGATGCAAGTGATTTTGCTCTTAGCACTCTTTTAGGACAAAAAAGGGATGGTAAGCCTTTTGTGATTTAGTACGCAAGTAAAATTTTAGATAGTGCTCAAATGAATTATTCTAAAACTAAAAAATAATTGCTTGTCGTGGTATTTGCATTAAAAATATTCCAATCATATTTGCTTGTTTATAAAACTATTGCTTTTACTGACCATGTTACTGTGAGATATTTGATGACTAAATAGGATGCCAAACCAATGCTAATTCGTTGGATTCTATTACTCCAAGAATTTGACCTCACCATCAAAGACAAAAATGGTGTCAAAAATGTCTTTGCCGATCATTTATCAAGACTCACATATAAAATCTGCACTAACATAACGTCGATCAATGATTCTTTTTTGGATAAATTTTTATTTTATGTTAATTCAATGCCATGGTATGCTAACATTGTTAACTTTCCTGTTACAGGTGAAACGTCTTTGTAATGGAACACTCAAGATAACAAGAAATTTTTTGTTGAGGTAAAGAAATTTTATTGGGATGTTCCTTGTTCAAATATTGTCTTGATCAAAATTTTCGACGATGTATTCCCAACAATAAGGTAAGTAATGCATGTAAATTTTGTCATTTTGAAGCATGTGGTGGACATTTTTCTTCAAGAAAAAATACTGCTAAAATTTTGCAATGTAAATTTTATTAGCCAAACATATTTAAAGATACATATGAATTTTGTAAAATTTGTGAAAACTACCAAAAATTGGGATTAATTACTAAAAGAAACATGATAGCTTTAAATCCCATACTTGAGATATAAATATTTGACTGTTGGGGAATCGATTTCACGGGTTCGTTTCCACCATATTTTAGATTTGTGTACATATTAGTTGCAGTTCATTATCTCTCAAAATAGATAGAAGCAATTCATTGTCAACGCAATAATCACAAAACTGTGATTAGATTTTTAAAAGAAAATCTTTTAAGTCGAATTGGAATTCCTCAAGCAATTATAAGTGATGTGGGTAAATATTTTTGTAATAAGCCTTTTGAGTTTTTAATGAAAAAATGTGGAATTCCACATAAAGTTGAATGATTGCGTTGGTTAATTGAAGTAAAGGTTTGATTAGTAGGTGAGTTTTCTAGTCCATTTAAATCGTACATGTGAGACAACCGCCCGTTACCAGAGGCGACCTATCTTGAGGAACTGAACTCAAATATTAAAAATCATCTTATTAATGAGAATTCTATCGAAATTTTGGCAGAACCTCTCCTAAATATATAACATTTCCAAACCTGCAATTACAACACAAGCACTCCCAAAATAATGTATTATATATCCAACTACTTCAACCAGTTTCATCCAATAACATATACAATATTACACACGTTTCATATCATATCCCTAGTATAATTCCAAAATAGGATGATTATACATTAACCAAAAGAAAATAATTATTCTATAGCCTCAAACAACCTCACGTGGCCAAAATGACTCCAACTATGTACAGCTACTGGGTTAACTATTGTACCTATAATCTCTTGGGGGAAAAAATATAATAATAAAATAGGGTGAGTATAAAACTCAGTGAGCTCAGTGAGTGGATAGTAGCTTTTGAAATATAAAATACTTGAAAAAATAAATGTATCGCTTGTATAATTACTTTTCTTAAACAATTATTTTCATGTAAAAATCCCTTTCATTTCAATCATATTCTAAATATAAATATAATTGATACTGCCAAAAAACCAAGAAAACATCTCATATTTAAATATCATCTCATACTGAAATATCAAATACTGAGTAATACAAATATCCTTAAACAAATACCCAGGGTATAATCTAGTCACATCCAGACCTGGGTACCATCATGTCCGGAGCTACACAGATAGATGAAACGACGTACCATCTCATGCTTATCAGCATAACTCATACCGGATCTCAACAGATGTGCTATGATGCGCTATCTGGCAACATCTTGTCCGGACCACCCGGTCTTATATCTCAATATCTATCTGCATGCATATGCCCCCAAAGGGCGAAAGCGCCCAAACACACGGCCCAAAGCCTATATGTGTGTTCAGACGGGCCTTAAAAGCCTACTATCTCATCTCATCTGGAGGGAACGGGTATTTGCTTTAAAACTTAAAATCATGATCGAAATAATTATATATACACTTTAAATCAGGTTTTAAATTATACTCGAAATCAATATACACTTTAAATCAGGCTTTAAATCATACTCGAAATCAATATATATACACTTTAAATCATGCCCAAGATCAATCACATACTCTTTAAATCATGCTTAAACTCAATCATATACTCTTTAAATCATGCTTAAAGTCAATCATATACTCTTTAAATCATGCTCAAAATCAATATATATAAACTTTTAAATCACGCTCAAGATTAAATCATACACTCTTTAAATCATTCTTGAAATCCACATAAAAACACTTTAAATTATGTTCAGAAATCAATCATCTCTTTTAGCATTTTAAAATCGATACGGAGCATAAATATAACTTAACAAAATATTTATACGTAATAAACATTTATTTCAGAGAACCATTTAATGAAAGCACTTTAAATATTCATTTCATAATCAAGCCTTACTATATAAAAATCAAATAATTTTAATATATGCCACTCATAGTGACAAATTCAGACTCGGCTATTACCCAAGTCCGCAGGTAGATTCTCGTCGCAGATCCACCTATTTTAAAGAAACGATATAATTACTTTTCATATTTATAATTCGAACTAATCTCACAAAAATAATGCTTAAAGTTAATATTCCTTCAAATGTTACAACTCTCAATTTTCTCGGCTTACCGTATTAATCCCGTATTCGTAATTTACTAATAAAATCTGAATTTATACTACTCTCAATTTCATAATTTACTAATTTACCCTCAACATCATAAAATTATCAATTTATCCTCAATTCCGATTACAAAAACATCCTCAAAGCTAGAAATTATGAAATTACCCTCTATACATGAAATTACCAAAATGCCCCTACAGTCAATGTTGACCGAAATTCACCCAACGGCGGTGGGGAAGCTCGGACCAGACACTTCTCGTCGAGGTGAGTTCAACGGTGCCAGTGGTGGCCTCCCACGCACGGCAGTAACTGGTCTGGAATGGAAGATGGTGAGGTGGGGAATGTTTTCCAGTCGGTGGCGTGGCCAAAGAAGGCCAGAATCGGCGGTGATCATCCGCGCAAACCTGCGGAAGGTTCGAGCTTCACTGGCGGTGTTCTGCGCTTTTTCTAGTAGTAAGGACAGGTGGGGGTGGACGGCCGGCTCACAAGCTTTCGTTTGACACTTTGCTCGGCCGGTGAGATGGCCGAAAATGAAAGAAAACGGCGGGTTGGGTCAACAGGTTCACTTCTCTCTCTCTCTCTCGGTTCCAAAATCTGAATTTCTTCACCCGGTTTTCCCTTTTAAACACACCCACAAAATATTAACTAGACCCCCTCATGATTATCACTTAAACCCCTCATGTTTTATCACATAGACCCCTCTTGATTTAATTATTTACATAAATAAATAAAATAAATTCATATGTTACAACATGCCTGGTTTTAGTAAAAGCACATACGTTAAAAAGAGATGAGCTAAATGACTTAGCTTTGAGTGTCATAACTGTGTAAGACGTGTGTAGGAAACCACGTTTTAAATCTTTAAAAAAGGTTTCTGAGACTCATGAAGATAAAATTAAATTCATTAAAGATGGCATGAGTAAAGAGTCATTGGATGATATCTTACGATCTCTTGAAACGCATCAAAGCGAATATGTACAACGTACAATTTACTAGTATTAGATACTATTCCAAAATGAAAGTGTATAGTTTAGTCTTGGGAATCTAACTAAAACATACCTTGCTTGTCAGTTTATAGGAAAACTAGATAGAAAACTTATTCTTAACCCATAAAGGGCATTCAAGTCGTTACTGGATGAAAAATTAGAGGAAGATGTGAGCACTCATTTTCTTTTCAATAATATTTTATTTTATGCATTATTACTTTTAATAGTGTGATTTTATATTTAATTACTGTTTCTTTTTTCTTTCTACTATTTGCTTTTCAATAATGAGCCAAAGCTTTATGCACTATTTAATAATAACACCACTCATTTTACAGTTGTATATCATTATATTCATATTTAAATATGTGCTTTTTATTTTTCAAACCCTCACAAATTATTTCTGAAGATTATTCCAAAGGCACTATCTTCGAGTAGATAATTCAAAAATATTGTGTGCTTTCTGGATTTCGCTATGAAAAATACAAGGAGTTTATTGAGGCAATTATTGATCTTGGTCACTTTATAGCACAAAGAAAACTACACTAGTTTATAGAGGAGGTGATTGAACGTTATCAAAGTTTATCTCAGAAGTTGTTTTCATTAAAGGAAGCCAAGTACCAGGCATCATCCCAAAAGCTCTAAAAATTCTAGGATGTCTACTTGGCCCACCAACTAGAGAGGAACTAGTCATCTTAGGTATACAAGAAAAATTATGAGAAATGTTAAATCATGCTGATGCTTTCATCTTTTTGCTAGGAGATCTTGTAACTCTGTAGGCACTAATTACATTTGCATCTTAGGCCCATTTGAACATTCATAAAAAACCTATCGGTTTGTTAAATATTAATAAAATTTTTGATCACTTGCTAACATTTCTAAACCATGCAATTAATAATCATTTTGTTTCACCAATTGTAAAAAAAAAAAAACCTCTTTATTTGTGCTCCCATTGCTAATGAGTTAATTGATCTTTTATAAGCTTATAGACCAGAGCTATATCTCATGACCTTGGCGTTGGATTGGTCGATCAATAATAGTAATAGTAACAGCAGTAAAAAATACAAATTAGATTTAACTCTCTGTTTGTGAATATTTCTTATTACAACACTCATATAATGTCTTCTAAATTCTACTTCTATACTTTAAGATATTGAAGACAATGTCTCATTTAAGTTAGGAGGAAAGAATAGTTGATAATTCTGGAATGTATCAATTATGGTGATATTATTAATAATTTATGTTGTAAAGACTAATTTTGGATAAATTTTGTGTCGAAAATGGTTGAATATAAATTGTAGTTGTTCTAGAAAGACATCTTCTTAGTCCTAGAGTTTTATTTTCAAAGAAAAAAAAATTATTCTTTTGTCATCTTATGTTAAGCTTTTGCACCTAATTCAGGTATGATCTTCTTTTCTTTTTTTATATTTGCATTTCTATTATTTTTATGCTTCTTGTGTACATATATTTAAATTATATTAAAGATAATGTTTAAATTAAGTTAGAGGGCGGAGATAGTTGATGTAAATTGTAATATGTGTGTTTGATTATTTTTCTTTTAAAAAAATTCAAAAACAACAAATTTATTTTATTATCTAGGATGACTGTGTAAATAGTTACTACGATTGGGACACATCCTAATAGTCCAGTCTATATTATATTTTGATTTTAAAATTTATAGTAAGTTGTCTTTGTTCTTCATTATTTGAATTATTCAAATTTGTGAATTCTCCATTTGGTAATCACTAATTAAATCTTTTTCTCATTTATTTATTTAAACATGTATTATTAAATTATTCTTCTCACACACACTATGACACATGCTAGTGGGTTGTAAGTTAAAATTTTTGCAATATTTTGTTATCTTGATCTATTGGAAATAATTTCTAAGGTTGTGGAAAGTGGATACATTCTTTAAAGAAAAAGAAAAAAAAGAAATAAATGTATTTAATTTTGCTATATCTAAAACTCAAGCAATTAAGTCTAAGGTCAACTGATCTAGGAGTCATTGCCCCACACTTAATTTCTTACGTACAAAAGAAGGTTTGGTAATATCCTGGATAATCAGTGAATAACAAAAAGATAAAATAAATTAATTTTGAGTAAATTTATTTATTTGGTAGTTTAAGGCTAGATGAACAACTATTTACTTGCATGTGAATTTTGTAAATATTAATTAAATATAGCACTTTTATTGCTAGGGGCTAGCAATAAGCTGGTTAGAGGGTGTGATTACTATTAAAGATTATATGTTTTCTAAGGAATAAAAATGTTATTTTGTGTTTTTATTTTAATTTATATGTGTAATTATGTAATCTATTGTGAAATTCTTCTTGTGTTTTTAAATATTTGATTTTGTGTATTTTTGTGTGTTTATTAGGTAAAAATAATAATTTCAATCAATTTGAGACTTCTAACAAATTAACGGATGGATACAGGTGGTTTGAATAATTAAGCCATTATTGAAGATGATCCACAAATTTTGTTGTAAAATTATAAGTTTTTACTATGTTAAGTACGGTAATAGTAAAATTATAAGTTTCTACCATATTAAGTGTGATAATTGTGAGTGGATATGCTTGAATGGATTGAGGTGAGACAAAAGTAATTGACTATGTTTATGTGTGTAGTGTGGATTAATCATAAATTAGTATAAATAGAGAGGAGAGGGAACAAACCTCTCTACACCTCTTTCTTCATTTATTTCTCCCCAATTTATTCTTCTCATCTCTCTTTGTAATATTTAGCAAATTAATAAATAAATTTAGTTTTATTTTCAATTTTAGTTATTTCTATTTTTATGTATAATTTAATATTAATAATTATTTTTATTTTAATTATGCTAGGCTAAATAATAATCAGTTAGGGTAAGGTGAAGCTCTTAGTAATAAAATATGATTTAAGTAAATTCTATTTTTAATTATATAAATTAAGTTATTTTCTAATTAATATTATCCATATTTTATATTTGAAAATTTTGATTTGTTGTAGACAAACAAGAGAGTTTAAAACAATAAAATGTTAATATCTTACTATAAAGTATGGTAAAATAGTATTTTGACTTATTGTAGACAAGTTAAATTTTGGCACACTAAGTACTTAATTCATAATAAAATTAATTAAAAAATAATAATAATTTATACAATTAATCTTTTGGGCAATAACGAAATTTGATAAGAAGAATTTATTAAATTTACTGCTAAGAGTGTATCTATAACCCTAACTAAATTAATTACATAGTTTTACTTAAATTAAGTTTCATATTTTTAATTTAATTTTAGTTTTCTTAGGTAAATTAAACTAAACAAATTAAATCTTTCATCTGTGGATTGACTTTAGACTTACTAAACTATATTATAACAAGACATTCTTATACTTGGGAGTTATAAAATACTTTTGAGTCATCTTAAAAACACTATACAAATTAAAAAATTTTTGTAAACACTGTTTTATATTAAAATTTAATTATTTGATTATATAATAAATTTCGTCAATAAACGAAGAGTGATAAATAACAAAATAGGAGCTGAACATGTGTTCTCAACTTGCCAAATTAACAGCGGAAAATAGTCTAGTTAATTGCAAAGGTGGCGCTGTTGTGTTGCCGATAATATGAGAGAGCAATTGTTTTTGCTTGCAAATTGCAATTCATATGGGAAGGATTTTTCTAGTGAAGCTAAAAGGTAGGTCATATGATTAAAAATGCAGATTCTGTAACAACCGTCTTGCTCTTGCTGGTGGTGTCCTTTCTTGGTCTTTCAATTGTCGTTGAGGAAGGGCATACCTCTTTTGTGATGTATTGAATATAATGCTTGGACCTCAAGAGGAGAGGTGGATGCTCTCTGGCATGCACCCCATGGAGGATGTAATTTACTGCTGCCGAAGACAAATTGTTGGCTGGAAATACATTGCTGCACATGACAAAAACCAAAAATGCAAAAGAAAGGAAGTTTGTTCTTATAAGATGGAGGATCATTGAAGAGATTACAGATAAACTTAGTCTTGAAACTCATATGTAATTATTATGATCCTAAAAAAAAAAAAAAAAACAAAATAGGAGCAGCTGACAAATCCTATCAAAATAGTTCGCCAATAAAAAAATTTGTTCTTGAGTTTGCTTTATAAATATTTGTTTAAGATATTTGAAAGAAAAAAATTTATCGGTATCCTAAATGAGTGTTCAAAGAAATAATATTATATACACTCTCAATAAAGCATCCTTAATAGTAATTTAAATCATAGGTATTTTTGTAATAATCTTTTTATAAAAATATAAGTGTTTAGAATAATTTTTAGAGTATATACAGCTCTACCCATTATATATATATGGCTATAGAAATTTTATTAAAGAGATAAAAAGAAAAAGAAAGAACGATGTATAAAAAGGCCACCAAAACCTATATTTGGGTAGGCCGCAAGCATCTTCAAAAACACACTTTCTAACAGAGATTGGCAGATTCTCACCGAACAAAATCATTATAATCAGCTCCCAAAAAAGCTAAACTATCTGTTATAGAATTTCCTTCACGATAAATATGTGAATAATGAAAATGAATCCCACGAATTACAGTCATACAGTTAAGCCATTGGATTCGGAGTCCCCAATGCAGATATTGAAGAGGCATGTAGGAGTAGCCGTAGAATCACTTTCCAACCAAAAAAGAGTCCACCCTTTTGCAGCAGTAATCTCCAAAGCTTTGATAATAACCGAAATTTCAGCTGAAAAAGATTTTTGAATGCCGAAAAGCATAGAGAAGGCACCATGAAAAGCTCCATTGAAGCCATGGAAAACAGCTCCACAAGCTGCCAAACCTGGATTTCTTGTTGACATGCCATCTGTATTTATTTTAACCCATAGAGGTCTAGGAAAATGCCAAAAAATAGTGGCAACAACAGGGGGACAATAAATCGAAGCAAGCATGCTCGAAAGTGCATGAATTAGTAAGGAACTTCGACAAATACCGGGATGAATTTCTAAAACCTGCAAATGAGCAAGCACTAAGTTTTTCACTCGCTTCACAGGCCACGACCCATTACTAAAGAGAAACTTATTACGAGACTTCCATATATAATAAATCATAGCAAATTTGGCAGCAGCATGTCAAAGAGAAGCATCAAAATTAAAGATGGAAGGAAATACAAGCAATTCTCAAAGCTGCTGAGGACCAAATGAAAAGCAGTCTTTGCATTATTCTTACAATATGGGCAGTAAGAAGCAATGATTAAACCACGTTGTTAGAGATTATCATAGAAGCAATGATTAAACCACGTTGTTAGAGATTATCATTCGTACTTAGACAATTATGCAATAAACGCCACATTAAAATAGAGAACTTTGGGGGAATAAATTTCACCTAAAATAAAGAGCACCAAAGCTGAAGTTAATGATAATCCTCAAAATAGGCTAAAAAATATTTTATCGGGGCTCACCATTCATAGAGAAAGACCAAATGAGTTGATCGGGTAGTGGAGTCAAAGGCAGTCCAGTGGCCACAATTTCATGTACAAGGTGAGGGAAATGCTCAGAAAACGCAGAAGGGATTCGCCACTTTCCATTCTGAATAAAAGCATTCAATGGCGCTCATAAATTTAAATTCTTTGTTGATGCTTTTTTCCGCGTGCTCTCGAGCAGGGCTGTAGACTTCTACTCGCTGGATTCTCGAGCAGGAATCCCTGCTTATCTCGGTTGTCCTCCACTCCTCGGAACAGCTGTTTCCTTGGGCCTGTACTTACAAAAACAAGGTCAATAATTGGGTTATTCTTTTTGTATCCCTTTTTGTTAGAGAGACCGGAGGGATGAAATGATTTCTGGATAAAAATGACCAGAATTGAAAGAGTCCAAAAAAGTGAATAATAAGAAGAAGGAGAAGAGGAGGAATCTAAAAAATCCAAGAAAAATAACCCCCGCAGCTTACGCTTCGATTCATACTTATCCTTCTATTTTCCCGCCATTTTTCTTCGGAGTCTGCCGTTCCCGCGTTCATGGTCTTTTGGTCCCCCTAACAGCCGGGGTTGCTGTGGTACTCCCTAGGAATGCGGGATGTCAGGTGGGCATGGGTTCCCATGACCCATGATAGTGGGAGCGTGTGTTGGCCATCGATAACAGTGATGACACCATACCGTGTGGGGTATCGGCCAGGCCTCGATCGTCGTGTTGAGTCATTGGAAGGAAGGTTCAAACTGTTTTGAACCGACTGTGCTCGAATCTTGCATTCTCTCCGCGCCGTCGCTGGTGAGGCTGGGTTATGCCCGGGGGTTTGAAGACCTCGAGCAGAAGAAGGAGCTCGAGGTTCGACCAGCCTTGAGGCACTCGACCTTGTCCAGCTTTGACGGGGCTTTAAAGACCTCGAGCAGAAGGAGCTCGGGGCTCGACCAACCTTGGGGCACTCGACCTTGACCAGCTTTGACGCCCAATAAGGCCATCTTTGTGCCAGCGGTCATGTCCTCTGCTTGGGCAGGGTTAACCTCGAGGTCTTCTACTCGAGCTGGATTGGCCTTGAGGGGACCTTCTCGGTATTACCCAAACACTAGTCCCCTAGTTTCTAGTCTTTGGAGTGGAGCGAGATATGACCAGAAACTTCTTGTTTGGGCCGGCTCCCCAGCCTTTTTCTCTTCCCACGTTAAGCTATCCCCCCTTTCTGTCATTTCATATTTAATGCTAGACACGCAGATGGATCCTGGCCGTTCGTTTGAATTTTGAAGAGGCGGTTACTTGAATAGTCGCGTCTCTTGAGATGTGTGCCATCTGTTGAAGAGATGCGCTTTCCCCTTTTAAAACCCTCAATTTCTTTACTGTGCCTCCTATTGTCAATCTTTGCTCAAACCAGAATTAATTACTTGCAAGTGCTTCTCATCTTCTTCCTTGCCGTCGCTGCCATTTCTCGTCGTCAACTCTTTTTCAGATATAAACCTCTTTCCATCTTCTCATTCTTGTTCTGTTCTTCGCTTATTTCAGTTTTTAATTTCCATTTGGTAAATTGTGTCCATAGGTAACATGTCAGACACATAGCAACCCCGTAGAATGTTGTCTGAAGAAACATCTTCTTCGAGTGACTCTGAACCAATTAGGATGGTCCCAATGAGAGACCCAAGTCCCGAGGGGGTTGTGGTTATGGGGGAGACCTTGCCGGAACAAGGGGAAAGGGTTAGCTAAAGGTCAGAGGGTGGGTGGTACCCCATTGACTTCATGAGGTGTGAAACTTCACACCCGGATCTGGACAGGCTCAGGGACACGTACCACATTCCAGCTAACGTGGACCTGCGTGTTCCCAATAAGGGTGACATGCCCAGCTGTCCTCCCCGGGGGTATGTCACTCTCCATATGGAGTGTTTTAGGTGGAGAGTTAGGTTACCTCTTGAACCTTATTTTGTTCGAGTTCTGTCCAAACTTCGCTTGGCCCCGGGGTAGTTAAACCCTAATGGGTAGAGGGTCTTGTTTGGTCTGTATATGTTGTGGAGGTGTTGCAACCTCGGTGAGCCCTCGGTAGAGGAGATAAAGCATCTCTACCAACTGAAAAGTAGCCCGAAGGATGCTGGCTGGTACTACTTCACCTCCAGTTTGAAAGGCAAGAAACCCATTACTGATCTACCCAGTTCTGGTGGCAACTGGAAGGGCAAATTTTTCTTTGCCGGGGGAGATTAAGGGCAAGCTGCATATGCCTCTAAAGGGGTCCCTCCGATTCCTTCTCATTTTTACACTATAGGTCGTCTGCTGTTCAATGTATTCTTACTTTGGTTTTATCTGCTTGCATTTTTTCTCACCCTTCTGTTCTGATTGTTGCTGCAGTGTCTTGGAGTGCCTTTTATTGGATTGGGGAGGAGCTTCAATCGCGTGTCAACACTGCCCTCGACAACGCGAGCTCATGCAGGGAGCTACTCTTAATCCACAACCTTGTTGAGTTTGGCCTCGTTCCCGAAGAGGAGATGAGTGGTGTGCTTTCTCTGTTGAAGAGGCCCGAGAGCACCTAGGATCACCCGAGCAGCTCCTTTGCTCCAGCGAAGAGGCCTCGAACCGACACTGCCGCCTCGCCGATTAAGGCCACACCCTCTGCTCGGGAGACTGAGCGAGCAGCACAGGGTGCGACCTGAAGGGGTCTGAGGACCACTGTTCCAACTCGATCACGAGCAGGACACACACAGGAGCAGCAGCGGCCTGATGTCAGAGAGCCTTACCTCAAGGACTTTGGAAGGAAAATGGAGGAGAGGTTTTTGGAGGGAATAGAGGCTTCTAGTGCTCGAGGACCTAGTCGGCACACTCCACCGCCTCTCTTTCCGTGTCATGGCTATTGCTGCTGCCTTCAAGACCAAGACTCTGGACTCCCAAAGGAAGATCAGAGCAGAAAATCAAAATTTGAGACAGAGTCTTGAGCAGAAAGACGAGGAGGCAGCGAAGCTTCGCACAGAGATCTCCACCCTCGAGGAGAAGGCGGCCCTGTCTGAGTCCAAAGCACTCCAGCTCGAGAAAGAAGTTGTCTCTGGTCCGGGACGAGCTACTGAATGCTCGGAAGGACTTAAATGTGCAGAGGTTCTCTTTTGAGAAGAGCATGGAGACAGAGACTTCTCACCTTTAAAGGAACGTGGACACTTTGGAAGGCCGGCTCACAACAAAGTACAATGACGGGGTGACTTTCAGCTATGAATGCCTCGTGTCTGTCTTGGGCAAGGATCATCCCAACGTGGATATATCCAAGCTCGAGGCAGGCGTTGCGGCGTACATGCTCGAGCATGATGCCCCAAACCAAGGGCCGAGAATCCCCTCGACTGAGGCCCCTGCAGGGCCTGAAGAGGGGATATATCCAAGCTCGTGTCTGTCTTGGGCAAGGAACATCCCAACGTGGATATATCCAAGCTCGAGCCAGGCGTTGCGGCGTACATGCTCGAGCATGATGCCCTAAACCAAGGGCCGAGAATCCCCTCGACTGAGGCCCCTGCAGGGCCTGAAGAGGCTACTCCTCCTACTGCCGAGATCTCCCCCGCTATCGTTGGTGCCACGGAAAGTGCTCCACTCTCCGAGGAGCCAGCTCCTGCTGCTAGCCGCGATGTTCCAGTTAATTGAAGATTTTTCTTTTCCTTTTTTTTTTGTACTTGTACTTCTTGATAAATAAATGAAGAACATGCATTGGATAATTTGCCCTTGTGTTTGTATATATGTTTTTTCCTTGCACTTTTCTGTGAGACTTTCTCCAGGCCTTTGCTAAGTTAGCTTTAACAAATGTTGGGCCCTTCTTCTCCGGGTCAATTCTGCTTGTGCCTTCTCTTGGCTTATGCGTGACAGAGTCTTACCATAAGTTAGGCTTATAGACCTCTATTTCTTTTGCGAGCTTCATCTACTCGAGCTGATATTTGGCTCCGTCTCGCCTTAAGCTAGGCTTTGAGACTTCTGGCCTTTGCGGTTCTTTACGAGCTTATTCTTCTCGAGCCTGCTGTTGGCTCACGCTTGGCACCGTCTCTCATTAAGTTTGGCTTCGAGACTTCCGGCCTTTGCATTTCTTCACGAGCTCATTCTGCTCAAGCCTACTATTGGCTCACGTTTGGCACCGTCTCGCCTTAAGTTTGGCATAGAGACTTCTGGCCTTTGCATTTCTTCGTGAGCTCATTCTGCTCGAGCCTGCTGTTGGCTCACGCTTGGCACCGTCTCGCCTTAAATTTGGCTTAGAGACTTATGGCCTTCGCGTTTCTTCACGAGCTCATTCTGTTCAAGCCTGCTATTGGCACATATTTGGCACCGTCTCGCCTTAAATTTGGCTTAGAGACTTCTGGCCTTTACGTTTCTTCGTGAGCTCATTCTGCTCGAACTAGCCATTGGCTCACGCTTGGCACCGTCTCGCCTTAAGTTTGGCTTAGAGATTTCTGGCCTTCGCGTTTCTTCACGAGCTCATTCTGCTCGAGCCTCCTGTTGGCTCACGCTTGGCATCGCCTCACCATAAATTTAGCTTAGAGACTTCTGGCCTTTGTGTTTCTTCACGAGCTCATTCTGCTCGAGCCTGCTATTGGCTCACGCTTAGCATCGTCTCACCTTAAGTTTGGCTTAGAGACTTTTGGCCTTTGCGTTTCTCTGTGAGCTCATTCTGCTTGAGCCTCCTGTTGGCTCACGCTTGGCACCGTCTTGCCTTAAATTCGGCTTAGAGACTTCCGGCCTTTTCATTTCTTCACGAGCTCATTCTCCTCGAGCCTGCTACTGGCTCATGCTTGGCATCGTCTCGCCTTAAATTTGGCTTAGAGAATTCTGGCCTTCGCATTTCTTTACGAGCTCATTCTGCTCGAGCTTGCTATTGGCTCACGCTTGGCACCATCTCCCCTTAAATTTGGCTTAGAGACTTCTGGCCTTCGCGTTTCTTCACGAGCTCATAAGCTTTAACTTGCTCATATTGAATTAATATTTGAAGCATTTTTCTTGCTTTTATTCATGTTCAGGATTTTATACATCTTTATTTCGGGGGGAACTGGATATTAATGCTTGCAATACAAGAGAACTTACTGGAAATACTTCATCAATTGTTGTGCGTTCCACAGCCTTTTGACCTCTCGTCCATCGGGGTAGGTCAATCTGTACGCTCTCGGACCGGCTATTTGAGAGACCCTATGAGGACCTTCCTAGTTCGGGCCTAACACACCTTGCCTGGGGTCCTTAGTGTTCTGATTGACTCTTCTAAATACCCAATCTCCCACCTAAAATCGGTGGATGTGTACATATTGGTTGTAATAGCGGGTCACTCTCTGCTGGTCTTCTGCTATCTTTGCTGCGGCCCTTTACCTTTTTTCTTCCAGCAAGTCTAAGCTCGCACACATCTGCTTATCGTTCTGCCCTTCGTTAAAGTGCTCTGTTCGGTGTGTTCCCATCCCTATTTCAGCGGGGACAACTGCTTCATGCCCAAATGCCAAGGAGAATCTGTGGCAGTTTTGTGCGTGGTTCTGTAGGCCCACAAGACACCAGGTAGCTCGTCAACCCAAGCCCCCTTCTGCTCGCCGAGTCTGGTTTTTATGAGGCGTTTTATAGTCTTGTTTGCAGCCTCTACTTGCCCGTTGGCCTGCGGGTGTAATGGTGAGCAAAACTTTAGCTCTATTCCCATGTTCTTGCAGAAGTCTCTGAACTTGTTATTGTCAAATTGTCTCCAATTATCCGTAACCAACACGTGGGGAATCCCATACCTGCAAATCACATTTTTCCAAATGAAGTCAGTGGTCTTGCTTTCTATGATACTACTCAAGGCTCCCACCTCCACCCATTTGGTGAAATAATCAATTGCCACCACGGCATGGGTTGTGGATGCTCTTCCCTTTGGTAACGGCCCGATCAAGTCAATTCCCCATTGAGCAAACAGCCAAGGAGAATTCATCACTGTCAGGTTCTCGGGAGGCTGGGCCATGTAGTTGGCAAAGCTTTGGCAACTCTTGCAGCTCTTCGTCTTCTCTTGCGCATCCTGATGCATACGGGGACAGAAGTACCCCTGCCTTAAGGCCTTGAAAGCCAAAGACCTCGCACCAGAATAGTTCCCGCAGATCCCTTCATGTATTTCCCAGAGGACATAATCAGCTTCCTCCTGATCTAAACAGCGCAGCAGTGGGAGAGTGTATCCTTGCTTGTACAATACCCCATCAATCAGCGTATACTTGGCCGTTTTACACTTTAACTTCCTCGCCTGCTTCTTATCAGTAGGCAACGTTCCTTCCTTGAGATAAGAGGTGATTGGATCCATCCAAGTGTCACTCGGTGTTAAGCTCATCACCTCGTTCTCATCGAGCAGGTTTTGGTTTCTAATGGCATAGACTTCGGCATTTTTGGGTTGGATGTAGCAGCCATCCTTGTTATCATACCGACTCAAAAATTCTTCCCTCTTACGATCTGCTCCACCTCGACTGTTCGGAAATTCTTTATCAGCTGCCTCACTTTCCTGAGATAGGCATCTATCTTCTCGCCTTTCACTTGAAAGCTTTTGTTTAGGTGGTTTGCTACAAGCTGAGAATCTATCCGGAGCTTTACCTCTTCCGCCTTTACTACCAGGGCGAGCTTCAATCCTGCGATTATAGCCTCGTATTCGGCCTGGTAGTTGGTGGCCTCGAATTCTAGCCTTACGACGTATTGCATCTCCACCCCTTCAGGGCTGAAGAGCACAACTCCTGCTCCTGCTCCTTGATCTCCACATGACCCGTCTACCGTGACCGTCCATGCGTTGCTCGGGGCAGAAGGGTCTGATGGGTGCTTGCTATCCATCTCTTCATTCCTTTCTGTGCATTCGACCACGAAGTCAGCTAAGGACTATGCTTTTATTGTTGTTCGGGGTTGGTAGCTGATGTAGAATTCACTAAGCTCTACCGACCATTTCACCAACGTTCCGGAGGTCTCTGGCTTGTGCAGAATCTGCCTGAGCGGTTGGTTCATCAAAACTATCATCGAATGTGCTTGGAAGTAGGGTCTTAGTTTTTGGGCCACCGTTACTAGGGCCAGTGCCCATCTTTCTATTGGCGGATATCGAGTTTCTGCCCCCAACAAGGCTCTGCTCGTGTAATAGACGGGGTATTATACCCCTAACTCTTCCCTAACCAAGACTGAGCTCGTTGTCCATTGCGACACCACCAAGTACAAATACAAAACCTCTCATGCTCGAGGTGTTGACAGTAGTGGGGCTTTCAGCAAGTATTCCTTCAACTGTTGGAACGCTGCTTCCCATTCTGGTGTCCACTTTGTCTTTCTACCTTTTCTCATTTCCTGGAAGAAGACGCGGCACTTATCCATAGCTCGGGAGATGAACCTGTTGAGGGATGCTAATTTACCTATAAGGCTTTGTATCTCCTTGAGAATATGCGGGGACTTCATCTCCACTACTGTTCTTATCTTTTCTGGATTGGCTTCGATTCCTCTATGACTGACCATGAAGCCTAAGAATTTTCTCGAACTAACTCCAAAGGCACATTTATCTGGATTAAGCTTCATCTGATATTTTCTTAGGAGTGCGAAGGTTTCTTCCAAATGCTTTACATGTTCCTCCGCGTCATTTGACTTCGTAATCATATCGTCCACATAAACCTCCATTGTTCGGCCGATCAGTGGCTTGAAGACCTTGTTCACTAGTCTTTGGTAAATTGCCCCCGCATTTTTCAAGCCGAAGGGCATGACCTTATAACAAAACAGGCCTTGGTTGGTGATGAAGGTTGTGCATTCCTCGTCTGACCGGTGTATGGGAATTTGGTTATAGCCCGAGAAGGCGTCCATGAAGGTAAGCAGTTTGTGTCCCGTCGTGGAATCCACCAGCTAGTCGATCTTCGGCAATGGGAAGCTATCTATCGGGCAAGCTTTATTCACATCCTTGAAGTCCACGCACATTCTCCATTTTCCATTTGCCTTCTTTACCAACACCACGTTCGAGATCCATTTGGGGTAGAAGACTTCCCTTATAAATCCCGCCTTCAGCAGCTTCTTTACCTCGCAGTTTATGGCCTCGTATCTTTTTTGGTTGACACATCTTCTCTTTTGCCTCACTGGCTTAGCGTCCTACCGTATTGCCAGTCTGTGACACGCTACCTCCGGGTCAATCCCGGGCATGTCCTCGTGTGTCTAAGCGAACACATCAGAGTGTGCTTGCAAACACTCGACCAAATTTTTCTTCAACTGCCCGCTAATGCCTGGGCTGATCTGGACCTTCTTCTTGTGGTCATCTAGTCTTATTCTAATTTCCTCCAGTTCCTCAGCGGGCTCCTGTCTTCTACTTTTCGACTCCCCCCTTAAGTCTAATGACGTTACCTATATGGTTTCCTTTGCTGCCACAGCGTAGCAGCTCCTTGCGACCCTTTGACTTCCTTTGACGACTCCTACAGCCCCATTTACTCGGTACTTCAAGGCTAAATAGTGGGTGGATGATACTGAATTGTTGATCCTCATGAAGGGCCTTCCCAGTATTGCTTGGTAGGGCTGACTTCATCCACCACCACAAAGTCTAGCATCATATTCTTTTTCAAAAGGCCTCGAGCCCATAGTCATAGCCAATTTGATGATTCCCAAAGGGTCAGCTTTCCTCCCCCGAACCCTATTAGGGAAGTGTTCGTCTGTTCAAGGCTCACATCCGCTATTCCTAAATTGTCGAGTGTGGACTTGAAGAGAATGTCCACCGAGCTTCCTGAATCCACCAATATTCGTTCGACCTCCTTATTAACATTTGCCTTCACGACCAAGGCATCCTCATGGGGTTACAATACCCCTTTTTCATCCTTCTCCGCCCACATGATGGGTACTTGCCGTACCTTAGCCTTTTTTACAGCGGGTGCGGCGAACAGGACCTCTCGGCTAGCAGTGGCATATCTGTAATAGTTTTTTCGGGCCTTGTTTGAATTTCCTGCCATAGTGGGTCCTCCTAAGATCATTCTCGTAGCCGGTGGCTCCAGGTCAATGCTGCAGGCTAGGTTATTTTCCTCCGGCTGCTGCTCAACCACTGGATGTCCCCTTTCAATAAACTCATCCAAATACTGGTTTCTAACCAGGTCTTCCATTTGGTTCTTTAGATCCTGGCACTGTGATATTGAGTGGCAATGGTCACCGTGAAAGTAGCAAAACCGTCCCCTATCTCTTCTATCGGCTGGTTTAGCCATTGGTGTTGGAGGGCTCAGCAGTCCTCGTTCCTCAACTACTTGGAATATTTCTTCAAGTGGCACCTTCAATGTCGTGTATTGCCTATAGGCGGGGCTTTGCTCAACCACCTATATTGCCCGATCCCGAGGGAAGGCCCGATCCCGAGGGAGGGGGCAATGGGCGGTTAGCTCTGTCGTTGTTCTGCATAGGTCGGCTTGGCGGTTGGCCATTATGTGAATAATTAGTGCGTATTGATTCCGCATTTGTATACAAGTGGTATAGACCATAATAAATGATGCTACCATAGTACAATAAGTGGCATTAAAGCCGATGGTTCATACTTGACCTATACGATATTGTTTACATATATGACACTATTAATGACTCTAATATTCTATTTATGTATACGATATTGTTCATGAATATAGTAGAGACAATGGTTCATATTTAAGAGGAATAGTAGTTTGTGTAGTAGTGGTGATTTGTGCATGTCTACGAAAGTTCTAGCAAAAAGGCATAGCATATAAGAAGTTTGGCTTTTAAGTGGTATTGGTATGACCCTTCCAGTCTTTCTTAGGAACTTTCCTAGTACATTTTTTCATGCAATAGACACAAAATAAACTATTTCTCTTTGGTGTGAATAGTTGCTGAAATGGTAGAGAATGTGAATGAGAAAGCTACCATAACTATTCTAGAAGTTGTTTGTACAAGTGCTAGATCAAAGGATTATTACCGGAGGTAAGACTTATTACCTCGTCATGTAGCACTAGTTGCAGGAAGCCAGAAGATCGTGTTTGAAAAAAATTGATAGAATAACTTCAGCTTGCAAAATGAGGAGTTATGGATTCCATAATTCAAATTGATTCAGAGGTTGCTATGATAATTAAAAGACACAAGTGTGATGAAGACATTTTCGGATTGTGTGAATGTTAAGGCTTTTGATTAGATTAAGTCATAGTTGTTCAAAAAAGTGAAATACATGGTTCAAGATGATGAGTGTGTGATTTCTCTGTAGAGTAGTTTAGAGAAAAAGTACTTATAGGATGCTAGAAAATCAATGAACCAAGTGTATGGCTTTCAAATGAAGCCTAAGGTGTTAGTGCATGTGCATGTATCAAGATTATCTGAAGAATCTTAACGAAGAGATCAAGGATGAAGTCAAGGCTAAGATTATTCTATACTCATTTCTAGAAGAATACAACCACTTTGTGACTATATTGTTATATGAAAGAACATAATTATGTTCAAAGATGTTGACATAACATTAACCAATTTAGAAATTCATAATAATGATAAATATTCTAAATGAGCATCATCTAAAGCATTGATGAGTGAGAGATGGACGATAAAGAAGAGGATTAAAGCACAGGTAAAGAACTTTCGAACTGAATTGAGAAGAAGAATAGCCCAAGATAAGTATGTCATTGGAAGATAAATTACTCGAAAGCTCAGAAACGATATGGGAGGAAACTAGGAGCAGCTAGTATGGCAAATGACATTGACTATTCATTGAACATTACGCATATGGCATATATGGTAAGTTCGAACAAGTGGATGCTTGATACCAGAGCAACCTATCATTTGTACTCCTTTATGAAATTGTTTGCAAATTTTCTAACTCAAAATCCGGTATGGTTGTGATAAGGAATGGCCAAACTTATCACAAACTAGGGATAAGAACATTAGAAGAAATTAGACATGTTTATACTAAGAAATATCTAATCTTCATAGGTGCTTTAGAAGTTAAGACTAAAAAGTTATCATTAAAGATGGCACAATGAAGTTCACATATAAGGCTATAGAGATTCTACAAAAATGTCCGACATCACAATTTATAGTATTAGAAGGTAAGTACAAGTGATGATGTGCACATTTTTTTGTGCATAGTGACACCATCGGGCTATAACATATATGATTAGAGACATACATAAGAGAAGTCTTTGCAAATTGAGATAAAGTATGGACTTTCATAAGCTTATGCTATGGGTAGTCTTACAGATGTGATGGTCTGTAAAAGGCCTGATATATCTCAAGTAGTGAGCATGATTAGTAGATCCAGGAAATATTCACTGCCTAGCGATGATATGGATTCTCCGATATGAGTATGGGACAATTTGCAAAGTCATTTTCTTCAAGAATCGTTAACTACGGTCAGCTTAATCCTAGTAGCTAATTACGTAAGTAGCCGAAACAATACGATTGATTTGGATCTTTAATGAAGGATTACTTTGAGGATGATGGTATGTAATAGTCGGCTAAAATTTATATAAATCGTCGTCGATGTGGAGAATTGTTGAAAAGTTAAACAATCTTCTTTTAAATTTGGTAGCACACAAATTGACAAACAAAGAGTGCTTCTTTTCAATTTGGTGGCATACAAATTTCGCAAACATGGATTGCTTTTCTAATAACTGCGTGCACGATGCCATGTTAAAAGACTTTAGTTGCCAATTTTTTAAACTTGTAAATGTATTAATTGATAAAGCTCAACTATAAATAGAGCTTCAATCTAGAGAGCTAATCATCCCAAAATGTAAAGTTGTAAGAGCTTGGGTGAAGAGCTCTTTAAGGGAGTGCAAAGAGAGTTCTCTATGAGAGAATCCAGAGAAAGAGAGCATCTACAAGTGAACTCTTTGAAAGTCTAGGAGAGCGTTTCCTTGGGTGCTCAGTTTGGTTCTGCATTGTTCGTACCGATGTGAGAGAATGTGTGTCTTGCTAAAATTATTTCCTTCAAAAGTGTATAAGAGTACTGGATGTATTTGAGTATTTGGGAAGTGAGGCTCTGTTACTCAAATTTTTATTCTATTAATTGTTACTAAAACAATTATTCTCTTACCGAACCATATTAAATTCTTGAGTCCTTTATTTTTCTGTAAATATTGAGTGTATATTAATTCTGCATTTGCACACAAGTAATATCAGACCACAACAAATGATGCTCCGTGGCACAACAATAAAAACATTTGCAACTTAAAAATTAAAAAAGAAGTTGTGGGCATGTATAAAATAGATTACAACTTTTAATTTATTTTTAATATAAACGGTGCAGTTTCTTCTTTAAAGGGGGGTTTTGCCTTAATTTCTTATATTTTACTTTTAATCTAAATGCTAATGTTTATTCTTCTTCTTTTTTAATTTATTTTTAAATTTTCAGTCATTCCCGAGTAAGATAAAGTGAAAATAAAAATTATATCACAAACTGGCTAACTATTGAAATTTGTACCACAAAGTAGTCATTAATTCTTGATAGTCAAAATATCTATTACAAGTACGTTATAATATTATGATAAAAAAACTTACATCACGAGTCTATTATACTTTTAGTACATAGAGGGCTAAATCCGAGAATTGTCACGGGTGTCTGTCATAGTAGGTCATTTTTTTTCTAGTGATTGCTTAATTTAATTTCTCTAAACATACAAAAGCTGAGTAAATGAGATTTAAGTAAAAAGATGTATGAAACTTGTTTGGGTAATGATCGAGCAGGCCCCCTCGAGGACAATCCAGCCACAGCAGAAGACCTAATTGATAGCACGAAGGCACCCCCGCTCAGTGCCAAAGCTGGTTGAGGTTAAGTGTTCCAAGGCTGGTCAGATCCCGAATTCCTCATCCTGCTCGGGTATAAGAAGCCTTCAACCACCGACTTGGACCTAGTCGTGTTACGGGAGGCGCCATGGATAGAGGGGGACCAAAAGCTCGAGCAGAGCAGACCTGAGCATGGCTGTCCCTTATCCATATAACCTATCACGATGATTGATGAACTGATAGGTGCCTCACGCCGTGGGGCTCCATCGCTGTTACCGATGGCCGGCGCACATCTCCACAGTGTCATCATTTCACATACGCGTACACAGCACCATCATTGGGTCACAGGAACCCATACCCACCTGACATCCCACGTCCCCAGGGCGTACCGCAGCAACCCTAGCTGTCAGAAGGGCCCAGGCACAATTAATGCGAAGGGCGGCTGTCCAAACAAACGAGGGCGGGAAAACGGGAGAATAAATACCAGCGGAAGGACAAGGTAAAGGAACTTCTGGACTTTCAGGACTCTATTCTTCTTTCTTATCGTATTTCCCTTCTTAAGATCCAAAAACACTAAAATTCCAACAAAAAAAAAAGGTCAAGAAACTTGGATTTTCTCTGTTATTCTTCCCCCTTCAAACGCCCTATCTTTGTGGTCTCTCAAACCAAGAGGGATACTAAAAGAATCAACCAGATCACTGACTTGAGTGTCGGAGGGTTTTCACCGAAAAATCACCCAGAGACCCCTGACATTCTTTTGCGGACGCAAGTCTGAGTAAAATCATCATTCCGGTAGAAGAAAAGGACAAGAACCAGCAAGGGAGTCCTGCTCGAGCAACAAGCAACCAGAAGTCTACAGTATCATCTGGGGACATGCAGAAAATATTATCAACATCTTGGCTCCGTCTGTGGGGATCAGTTCAAAAGGCCTGACTTCCCAATACATTCGAAAACAATGTAAAGATGAGAGGAAATAGCAGGAGAGGGGTAAGCCCGGAGGAATCGGTGACTCTAAGGGAGGTGGCCAATGAGGCCCGAGATAGAGAAATCTAAGAAAGAATGGACCGGATGGAAAGATAGATGGAGACATTGACGTCCATCCTACAGGAGCTCAGGGACGGATAGAGGAAAGCAAGCAATGACGTCCCTGAATCCAGCCGCGGGAACGCTCCCACTGGGGGGAATCCCATCAACACATGCAAGACACGACACCTACTTCCCGCACGGAGGAATTGGAGGGAGAGGTGCGCAGGTTGGCACCGGTTGTAGAGGACCTCTGGGGAAACGGGAAAGCCCCGAGTTGGAGGATAACGTTGGACAATGAGTCCCCACTTTTAGCGGAAATCATGGGAGTCACAATCCCCAGGGATTTCCGCTTCCCCAACTTGAAGTTCTCGGGAAAGAGTGATTCGCTGGTGCACATAGAACGCTTCAATGACATGACCGGAGTACAGGGCTTGATAGCTGCCCAAAGATACAAGGCCTTACCACTTACTTTGGAAGGAAGGGCGAGAGAAGGGTACCGTAAACTACCGCGGGGAAGTATTCTAAGCTTCGAACAAATGTGCATGGAATTCGAGGAGCAGTTCCGGGGGGCGGTGGCCCCCAAGGACGACATGATGAAATTGGCGGAGATAAAACAGAAGGAGGGGAAGTCCCTCTGAGAATTCGTCAAGAGATACCACTGGTCAGTCCTGGATTTTGGGGCATTCAATTACCCTCAGGCACTGAGGGGGCTGAAGGAGGGGGTCAAGATGAAGGCTGTGGTACAACTTACAGAGCCCTTCGGTCTGTTCGTACTCCGATGCATATGAACAGGTGAAGATGGACATAATTATTGAGGAAGAAAAAGTCGCGAAGCTGAGAAGCGAGCAGAGCAATGGAACGAAGCGAAAAGAGAAAGGGGGGCCTGCTCGTCGCACGTCTACTTCCAGGGTAGTAAGGGACCAGGTTGCTCTCTATAACGCCTACCAGAGGTGTCACCAGCCGCGAGTGGCTCCCCCTCCACTTCGCAGGTCCCCAAGTCGGGATCACAGGGAATATCGACAGTACGACGGCAACCTGCCTCGCAATCCAACCACAAATCGGCCCATGCAGAGCAACAGCAGAGCCGACCGCCTAGTACCTCCACACTCTGGAATCTTCCCCCGAGATAGGACGGTGCAGATGGTTGATCAAAGTCCCGTATACAGACAATACACCCGACTGAAGGTGTCACTCGAGGAGATGTTCCAAGTTATAGAGGAACAAGGGCTGCTACGTTCCCCGACACCGATGTCCAAGCCAGCTAGTAGAAGGGACAGAAGCGGGTTCTACCGACTCCATGACGACCATGGCCACTCGACGTCACAGTGCCATGACTTAAAAAACCAAGTGGAGGACTTGGTTAGAAATCGGTACTTGGACGAGTTTATTGAAGGAGGACACCCGGTAGTCGAGCAGCAACGATAGGGATATGACCAAGAATGTGGCATCGATCATGAACCACCTACCGTGAGTGTGATATTAGGGGGTCTACGATGGCAGGGAATTCAAATAGGGCTCGAAAGAACTACAGCTGATACACCTCTGCTGGCCGAGAAGTCTTGCTCACCATGCCCGCAGCAAAAAGAATTAAGGTGCGGCAAGTGCCCATCATATGAACGGAAGAGGACGAGGAGGGGGTGCTATACCCCTACGAGGATGCCTTGGTTGAGAGGACAAATGTTGCGAATAAGGAGATCAACCAAATAATGGTGGATTCGAGAAGTTCAGTGAACATCCTCTTCAGGTCCACACTCGATGACATGGGAATAGCGGACATAAGACTCGAACAGACGAGCACCTCTCAGAAGGGGTTCGGTGGAGGAAGGTTAACCCCTCTGGGGATCATCAAATTGGCAGTGACTATAGGCTCAAAGCCCTTTGATAAGAATATGATGTTAGACTTCACGGTGGTGGATGAAGTTAGCCCTTACCAAGCAATATTAGGGAGGCCCTCCATGAGGATTAGCTAGTTGGTGTTGTCCACCCATTACTTGGCCTTAAAGTATTACGTGAATGGGGCCATGGGAGTTGTCAAGGGCGATCAAAGGGTTGTGAGGAGCTGCTATGCCATGACGGCTAAGGAAGCAATGCAAGTGACATCGTTGAACTTGAGGAGAGATTCAAAAAAGGGAAGGCAGGAGCCCACCGAAGAGCTAGAGGAAATTGGGATAAAACCGAACCATGAGAAGAAGGTCAGATTGGCTTGGGCATTAACGAGCCATTGAGGGAAAGTCTAGTTGAGTGTTTACGAGCACACTTGGATGTGTTCGCCTAGACACATGAGGATATGTCTGGGATCGACCCGAAGGTAGCATGCCACAGGCTGGCGATAAGGAAGGACACGAAGCTGGTGAGGCAAAAGAGGAGGTGAGTCAACCAGGAGAGGTATGAGGCCATGAACAGCGAGGTGGAGAAGCTGCTATAGGCGGGATTCATAAGGAAAGTCACCTACCCTGAATGGATCTCGAACGTGGTACTGGTAAAAAAGGCGAGTGGAAAATGGAGAATGTGCATAGACTTCACAGATTTGAACAAGGCTTGTCCAAAAGACAGCTTCCCATTGCCAAAGATAGACCAGCTGGTGGACTCCACAGTAGGACATGGCCTGCTCATCTTCATGGATGCCTTCTCAGGATACAACTAGATCCCTATGTATGGGCCGGATGAGGAATGCACGGCCTTTATCACCAACCAGAGCCTGTTTTGTTACAAAGCCATGCCCTTCAGCCTGAAAAACACAGGGGCAACATACCAAAGATGAGTGAACAAGATTTTCAAGCCGCTGATCGGCCACACGATGGAAGTTTATGTGGACGACATGATCACCAAGTCCAAGGACGCGGAGGAGCATGTGAAGCACTTGGAAGAGACTTTCACGCTCTTGAGGAAATATCAGATGAAGCTTAATCCTAAGAAGTGTGCCTTTAGAGTTGCTTCTGGAAAAGATAAGAGGGGAATTGAGGCCAAGTCGGAGAAGATAAGAGCAGTGATAGACATGAAGTCCCCGCACACTCTCAAAGAAATACAAAGCCTCTCTAGAAAGCTGGCATCCCTCAACAGATTCATCTTCCGAGCAACAGAAAAATGCCATGTCTTCTTCCAAGAAATGAGAAAAGGGAGAAAGACAAAGTGGACACTAGAATGTGAAGCGGCATTCCAACAGCTGAACGAATACTTACTGAAAGCCCCACTACTGTCAACACCGCGAGCAGGAGAAGTTCTGTACTTGTATTTGGCCGGTGTCGCAATTAGCAACGAGCTCAGTCTTGGTAAGGGAGGAGTCAGTGGTGCAGTACCCCATATAGAGCTCAGTGAGTTCGATATCAGCTACCAGCACCAAAGAATAATCTGAGTGCAAGCCCTAGCGGACTTCATGGTCGAATGCACGGAGGCGAATAGAGGAGCGGACAATGAGCACCCAGTAGGCTCCCCAGCCCTAGGTAAAGTGTGGACAGTTACGGTGGATGGGTCATGTGGGGATTAAAGAGCGGGAGTAGGAGTAGTACTTCTTAGTCCTGAAGGGGTAGAAGTACAATATGCCGTGAAGCTCGAGTTTAAGGCTACCAATAATTAAGCTGAGTATGAGGCCGTAATTGTAGGACTGAAGCTCACTTTGGTAGTAAAGGCAGAAGAAGTAAAGCTCTAGGAAGATTCTCAGCTGGTGGCAAACCACCTCAATGAAAGCTTCCAAGCAAAAGGCTAGAAGATGGAAGCTTACCTTTGGAAAGTGAGATAGTTAATAGTGAAATTCCAAGCGGTAGAGGTGTAGCAGATTGTAAGGGGAGAAAAATTTCAAGCGGATATGATAGCACGAATGGCCACTGTATCTAACCCTAAAATGCCCAAGTCTATCCCATTAGAGATTAGAACCTGCTCGAGTATCGAGCAGGAGGACAAGGTAATGAGCTTATCTTCGAACAGCACCTAGATGGATCCAATTGTCTCTTATCTCAAGGAAGGGACGTTGCCAAGCGAAGGTGTCAAGCGACAAGATGCACACTGATTGATGGAGTATTGTATAGGAGAGGATACACCCTGCCGCTGCTATGATGCTTGGACAAGGAGGAAGCTGATTATATCCTTAGAGAGATACACGAAGGGATTTGCGGGAACCATTCCGACGCGAGGTCTCTGGCTTTTAAAGTCTTAAGGCAGGGGTTCTTCTGGCCCCAGATGCACCAGGATGCACAAGAAAAGACCAAGAGCTGCAAGAATTGTCAAAGCTTCTCCAACTACATGGCTCAGCCGCCCGAGAACCTCACGGTGATGAATTCACCATGGCCGTTTGCTCAATGGGGGGTCGACTTGATAGGGCCGCTGCCAAAAGGAAGAGCATCTGCAACACATGCCGTGGTGGCAATAGACTGTTTCACCAAATGGGTTGGAAGCATTAAGTAGTATTACAGAAAGCAAGACCACTGACTTTATTTGGAGAAATGTGATTTACAGGTACGGGATCCTCCACGCACTGGTCACAGACAACGGAAGGCATTTCGACAACAACAAGTTCAGAGACTTCTGCAGAAACATGGGGATAGAACTAAAGTTCTGCTCGTCATCAAATTCTGAACATAAATATAATTGATACTACTACAAAATCAAGAAAAACATCTCATATTGAAATATCAAATACTAAATAATACAACTATCCTTAAACAAATACCTGGGGGAATAATCTTGTCATATCCGGACCTCAACGAACGGCAATGATGTACTATCTGGGTACCATCATGCATAGAGCTATACGGATAGACGGGGACGTGCCATCTCATGCTTATCATCGTAATTCATATCCGGATCTTAACGGACGTGCAATGATGCACTATCTAGCGACATCGTGTCCGGACCACCCGATTTTAAATCTCATCATATCTCAATATCTGTCTACATGCATATGCCCCAAATAGGTGAAAGCGCCCAAACACATGGCCCAAAGCCTTTATGTGTGCTCAGACAGGCTCTAAAGGCCTACTATCTCATCTCATTTCATCTTATATTATCTGGAGGAAATGGGTATTTCCTTCATGATTTTTCATAACTTATATACAAATATATAAAATTAAAATCATGCTCAAAATCAACATATATACACTTTAAATCATGCTTGAAATCAATATAAATACACTTTAAATCATGCTCAAAATCAACATATACACTTTAAATCATGCTTGAAATCAATATAACTACATTTAAGTCATGCTAAAAATCAATCATCTCTTTTACAAATTCAAAGTCGATATGGAACATAAATGAATATATGTAGCTTAAGAAAATATTCATATATATAAAATATTTCTTTTGGAGAACCATTAAATGAAAACAATTAAAATACTTATTCACGAACAAGCTTTACTATATAAAAATAATGTACACAAATAGTTTTAATATATTCCACTCACAGTGATAAACTCAGACTAGGCTATCGTCCAAGTCCGCAGGTAGATTTTCGCCTGTAGATCCACCTATTTTAAAGAAATGATATAATTACTTCTCATATTTATAATTCATACTAACGTCACAAAAATAAAGCCTAAAGTAAATATTCATCTAAACATTACAACTCAAGTCTGTCAGCTTACCGTATTAACCCTGTATTAGTAATTTACTAATAAAATCAGAAATTATATTTTTCGAGAACCCTTAAATTCATAATTTACTAATTTATTCTCAACATCATAAAATTATCAATTCATCCTCAATTCAGATTGTAAAAAATCCTCAAAGCTAGAAATTATGAAATTACCCTTTATGTGCAAAATTACTGAAATAACCATACGGTCAATGTTGACCGAAATTCACCCAATGACAATGGGGAAGCTCAGACTAGACACTTCTCATCGAGTTGAGTTCAATGGTGTTGGTGGTGACCTCCCAAGTGCAGCGGTGGCGCCGAATCAAGCTCTTAAAGCCGTAAATCTTCCAACGGCTGATCAACGAAAAAACGATCTCCCTGGTGGCTGTGGATGGTCAAAAATGATAGTGGGCAAGGTGGAGAACAAAACCTAAGTGGTGTTGTTGCTAAAATTCAGCGAAAACACGGCCAAATTGTGACGGTTTGTTCACGAGTTTTGCGCTCCCGATAGGCAGCGTTTTCCACTTTTCTGGTTGGCGGGGATGGTAGGGGAATGTTCACTGGCTCGTGAGCTTCGATTTGATAGCAAGATCGTTCAGTGGGGTGGTCAGAGTTGGAAGTTACGGCAGGGTCAAGTTCGCAGGTTCTAGGTAGGGTCGGGTCAGGTCAAACGGGTTCTCTCCCTCTCTCTCGGTTTCGCTCTTCTATTTTTTCCCCATTTCATCTCCTTAAACACACAAACAATATCAAATAGACCCCCTTTTATTTTAATTATTAACATATATAATAAAAACAAATGCATATGTTACAATAAGTTAGGCTTATATGTAAATAATTATGTATTGCAAACTGCCATATAAGGTTAAGCTTAATTAAAAGTGGTCTAATTAGATTTTTAGTAATTTGGGCTTTAATGTATGTAATAAGGTGTGGGCTTTTAATGTGTAGAGACATAATAGTATTCTAATTCTATGATAGGCAGAATTAGAAATACCTAGTGACAATAGAAAAAGTTGTCTATATAAGTGGTTATGGTTCCTAGATCATAACCACTTAATATCTTTTCTTTTCTTTTTGACATCTTATCATCAGAAAAAGTGCACTGAGAAATTAAAAGACTATCTAAAATATACGTGTTGATCTAGAAGGCCAAATAGACAACCCGAGAGGATTATTCAACTTTATGGATTCAGATACACTTCTGCATATTTAATTATTAATTATTAGAGATATAACATGAATGTTTTTGGATTTTAGATGATGGATTTCACTATAAAGAATTTAATTATTCTAATAAGTGGTATCAGAACCTCTTCATGTTAACTCATTGAGAATAAAATTTATTTTGATCAATGATTAAATTTTTATGTGTTCTTGAATTTGATAATTCATGTATTATTGAATTTGAAAATAAAATTGTAGATTAAAATTATTAGATTTTCATAAATTCTGAGTTTAATACAATTAAAATTAAGAAAAACAAATTGAGAAATTTAGAACTTTTGGAAAACCTTGTCCTTAAAAATTTCGAAACAAAATTTCTAAGCTTCTGATAGCTCTTCTGGTTTCATGGCCAAGATAGTAAACCGTGCACATAGATCGCGGAAGAGTGGCCCTCACGCCGCTACTGCAAAGAGTTGAAGGAGTAGAGCCAGGATCGCGAGCCACGACATTCGACTTAAAGCAAGCGGCCACGGTTGCTGCAGAAGGAAGAGAAAGCAGTAGCCATAGATGCCTCGTATAACCAAAAAAAAAAAATAGCACTACCATTTTCAGTCTAGTCGGACTCAGCTTTGGCCGCATGTCAGCAAGCAAGCAGCGGTCACTAGGCCACGGCAGCTTGGGTCATCGTAGATTAAAAAAAAGAAACAAATTAAAAAAAAAGGAAATTTCGGGTTAGATTTTTTTTATCTGGTTCGGGTCAACCCGAACCAGTCTAATTCAAACCCATTTTAGGTTTTGGATATGGATCTTGACTGGTCAACTATTGACCGTTGAGTAAGTTTAATATATATATCTATATAATTATTTTTTAATTTTTGGTTAATTTTTGGTATAATTTTAAATTAAAATATTGGTATGGTAATATATATTTTAAGATAAATTAATTAAAGCAACATGTCACCAAAGTGACTTCTCTTGTGGAAATTAATTTATTTTGGAATATAAACAGCTAGTGTATATGTAATTTCTATAAATATCGATCAGCCTAAAGGAAGGTTCATATTTGATAGAGTTACATATGCATTTGCAGTAAATAAACGCGTGATGATTATTTGGTTTTACATGTAAACTATAAATTGGCCCAAAGAAAGGTTTATTATTTGACATGTTCTTATTATCAGTGTTTGATTACTGCACCAAGATATCACTTACAAGTTAATATTTTGTCCAAAGATGAAATATTAATGGAGTACCAGGTATCTTGAGATGAGGTTTACCTTTATTTGAATTTATTTTTTTTTTATGACTAATAAGAGCTTATTTTGTTTGTTTATTGTTCTCTAAATTTAGTTATGAATCCTACTAATATTAAACCAACATCAATTCAATTCCTATGCTAAATAGCTCAAATTTCAAGTATTAGAAAGAGAACATCTTAATAGTTCTCACATTCTTGGATCTCTACTTTACGTTAAAGGTTGATTGTTTCCCACCTCTTACAGATGATAGTACCTTTCATGAAAAGAGGGATATGGAAATGTGGGAGAAATCAAATTGTATGTGTATAATGATCATAAAGATGGCCATTCCGGTAGCATTTAGAGACTCTATGTCTGAAAATATGACTAAGGCTAAAGAATTCCTCTTAGTAATTGAAAAGAGGTTTATCAAGAATGAAACGAAAGAAATAAGTACGCTTTTGACAAATTTAATTTTAATTGGATATAAGAGCAAGGATAAGAGATAAAGGAGGAAGAATGATAAACAAGCTGCAAATACATCATCTAAAAAGAAACAACAAAAGAAACTAGGTGATTCAGATAGAACTAGTTGTTTCTTTTACGGAGCTGAAAAGTATGGTTTGTTTTGTTATGAGGTTAATTTAATTTTGGTCCCTAGACATACATGGTGGATAAATTCTAGTATAACCACTCACATCAGTGTGTCTATACAGGGTTGCCTAAATTGTCGAAAGCCCAGTGATGGTGAAAGATAAATCTATATGGGTGATGGCAAAACAGTAGAAGTTGAAGCAATTGAAAAATTTAGATTATTACTGAAAACCGAATTTTATTTGGAATTTGATGAAACATTTATTGTTCTATTTTTTTAGACAAAATTTAATTTTCATTTCTGCTTTGGACAACTCTGGTTACTCTTGTTCATTTAGAAATGAAAAATTCAGTTTGTTTCATAATTTAAAATTGGTTGGCTCTGGTTCTTTATCAGGCAATGATAATCTTTATTTAATTAATACATTGCTTCATTTAATGAGAATTCGGCTGTACTATGACACAAGAGATTGAGTCATATCTCTAGACAAAGAATAAAGAGACTTGTATTAGACTAAATTCTCAACCCCTTAGATTTTATAGATTTTGATGTTTATATTAATTCTATCAAGGAGAAACAAACTAATAAAAGAAGATTTGAAGTCACTAGGACTTTGAACGTCTTAGACATTTGTGGACCATTCTCTACGGCTTCATGGAATGGTCAACAATATTTTATGACATTCAACAAAGAATTTTTCTAGATATAGCTACATATATCTCCTTCATGAAAAATCACAGTCCTTGGATATGTTTAAAAATTTTAAGGTTGAAGTTGAGAATCAACCCAATAAAAGAATCAAAAGCGTCAGATCTGACCGTAATAGTGAGTACTATAGTAGATATGATGGTTCTGGTGAACAATGTCGATGACCATTTGCTAAGTTTCTCAAAGAATGTGGTATCGTCCCATAGTACACTATGCCAGGCTCGCTCACTATCAATGGTGTAGCTAAAAGATGAAACAGGACGCTTAAAGACATGATGAGAAGTCTGATTTGTCATTTTACTTTACCTGAATCACTCTTAGGAGACGCACTTAAGACTGCAGCATATATCTTAAACAGGGTTCCAGTAGAAGCAACTACTAAAACCCCTTACTAACTTTGGATAGGTAGGAAACCTAGTCTTAAATATTTGCATGTTTTGGGATATCCAGCTGAGGCAAGGCCTTATAGGTCTAATAACAAGAAACTAGACTCCAGGATAGTGAGTTATTATTTTATTAGATACTCTGAATGATCTAAGGGGTACAAGTTTTATGATCCCATGACTAAATTGGTTTTCGAGTGAGGAAATGCATGATTTTTTAAGGATGTCGAGTTTACGAGAGGAGATATAGTTAGAGACTTTGTCTTTAAAGAGGAATATATTAATATTTCCACAGGAATCATTGGCATAGAACAGGGTCCCATTCCTAGCTTTGTTCATGACACAATAGATCAAGATAATGTTAGAGAACCTCCCATACCAGATATTACTCTGGAAGAACAAACTCTACTACCTCAAAAACCTATGCCATTAAGGAGATCCACTAGAGAAAAGAAAAGTGCAGTGCCAGATGACTATATTATAGTTCTTCAAGAACATGAGGTAGACATTAGAGTGATGGAAGATAATCCAATCAGTTTCTGTAAAGCCATGTAAAGTTCTAACTCTCAAAAGTGGATTGATGCTATGAATGAGGAAATAAAGTCTATGGAAGATAATGACATATGGGGTCTTGTCCCATTGCCAGAATGTGTCAAACCTATTGATTGTAAATAGATATTTAAACCAAAAGGGATTCAAAAGGTCATGTGGAGAGGTATAAAGCACGTCTTACCACTAAGGGCTTTACATAGAAAAAAGGCATCGACTATAAAGAGACTTTCTCTCCAGTTTCTTCAAAAGACTCTTTTATTATTATAATGGCATTAGTGGTGCATTTCAATCTTGAGTTACATCAGATGGATGTAAAGACAATATTTCTCAATGGAGACATTGATGAGACAATCTATATGGTACAACCATAACTCTTTATGCCAGGAGACCTAAAGAATATGGTTTGAAAACTTAAGAAATCCATCTATGGGTTTAAACAAGCATCTTAACAATGGTATTTCAAGTTTGATCAAGTGATCTTTTTCAGTTTTGAGATGAATTTGGTCTATGATTGCATATACCATAATTTCTGTAGGAGTAAATGTATTTTTCTGGTTTTATATGTTGATGACATTTTTCTTGCTAGCAATATAAGCTTATCGCACGACACCAAGAGATTTTCAGCTAAGAATATTAAGATGAAAGATCTTAGTGCTCGTCTTTTATATTAAGCATACAGATACACCGGGATCGCTCCTGATGTATTCTTGGATTATCATAAGAGAATTATATCGAAAGGGTTCTTAAGAGATATGGCAGTAAGATTGTAAACTTAGAGATACCCCTATAGATAAAGGAGATAAGTTTAGTCTCAATCAATGCCCTAAGATGATTTTGAGGAAAAAAAGATGCAGAAAATTCCTTATGTGTCAGCAGTAGGAAGTCTAATGTATATTCAAATTTGTACTCGATTGGATATTGCGTACGTTACTAGGATGTTGATTAGATATTTAAGTAATCCATGAGTAGACCATTGGAAAGTAGTCAAACTAGTCTTGTAGTACTTATAGAAAATAAAAGACTACATGCTCATGTATCAGAGGTCAAATCAGCTTAAGATCATTAGGTATATTGACTCCGATTTTGCTGGATGCCAAGATAGTATGAAGTCCACAACAGGCTACATCTATATGCTAGCTGGGGATGTTGCCTCCTGGAAGAGTACTAAACAGTCTCTTATAGCCTCTTATACGATGGCAGCAGAGTTCATAGCATGTTATAAAGCATCCAATCACATAATATAGTTGCCAAATTTTGACACAGGGTTACGCATAGTAGATGGTGTTAATAGGCCACTCAGATTTTTTTGTGATAATAAGTCAGCAATAATATATTTCAATAACAATAGAAGCTTGATGAAGTCGAAGCATATAGACATCAAGTTTCTAGTTGTTAATGAACAAGTTCAGAGTGGACAAGTGTCTGCAAAGCACGTTGGCACAAACTCCATGATTGCGAATCCGCTTACTAAGGGATTACCACCCAAAATGTTTCATGAGCAAACTGCTCGTATGGGTGTCATGTCATTTAAGGATATTAAGTTTTAGTGGAAGTTTGTAATTTTATATGCTTATATGATATAGACATTTTGCAGTTATTTCATTTTTGGTTATTTAAGGTCATTTTCTGTATAAATAGATTTTTGTTTTATTCACACTCTAATTTTAGTACGGTTTGATCTCACTAAGGTTTAAGGTGGACCAGTTTGAAATAGGCATGTTAAGATCACATTGCATGAAATTTTCATGCTACATATCCACATCATAATCTATATCATTCAGTTGTATTGGCTTAGTGATCATTGATGGGTCGAGTTACGATAGTTTTAACAAAGGCCGCTTTGATCTAACGTTAATATGATTGATGGACCAGATTAGTTATAGATATATTTTAGTAATGACAGTAAGTTGAGCTCATATGGTTATTTTTTGCAAAACATAATTATATTATTTCATATTGGGAGATTGTTGGATATTTAATCCAATAATATTGGATCCTTAATCCAACGTTGGGCTTATATATGAATTATTATGTATTACAGATTGTCATATAATGTTAAGTCTAATTAAAAGTGATTTAATTAGGTTTTCAGTAATTTGGGCTTTAATATATCTAATAGAGTGTGAGCTTTTAATGTGTAGAGACTTAATGGTATTATAATTATATGATAGGAAGAATTAGGAATGCCTAGTGATAATAGTAAAAGTTGTCTATATAAGAGGTTATGGTCCCCAGGTCACATGTATAATATCTTTTTAATTCTTATTGACATCTCATCATTAGAAAGAGTGCACTGAGAAATGAAAAGGATCTCTAGGATAAACGTGTTGATGTGGAAAGCCAACTACACAACCCTAGAGGATTGTTCAGCATTATGGATTCAGGTACAATTTTGCATATTTAATTATTGATTTTTAACGATATAACATGAATGTTCCTATTTAGGTGATGGATTTCACTATAAATAATTTAATTATTCTAACATTAGATACCTTAACCTCAGATGCCTAAGGATTTCTATAAATTTATATTCACACTAGTTTTTTAATTTAATTAGCAAGATGTTAAGAATTTAGATCTATTTTAAAATTTAAAACTCTCAATAAATTAATTATCTTAATTAATTATTTTTGAAATTACTATTCATAGATTAATATTCAAGAGCTGTTTTACGTTCACTATTTATACAATACGATTCATAGTTACTGTTCATATGATACTATTTATCAAACTGTTTATGTTACTGTTTATTCACCCTAAATTTATTAATTATGCTGGAAATAGTAAATTGTAGAAAGTAAAGCATACAAAGGATTTTTATGTGATTTAGATCACTTTTCTACGTACACATGTCACGCCTAGGTATTAAGCAACTCGTGAATTAATGAAAAGATTACAACCTATAAGATTCTTTCATAATATCAGCTCCTTTTACTCTCGCCGCCATCTTGTTGAATATAATCTAGTCGACCTTCTTTAGTAAGCACCATCGTCATCAATTGTGTTTGTTGCATCCTTGAGATCCCTTTAACACAATAAATGATCCTTTCATTCTGAAGAGACTAATAATAACAATAAGTAGTGCCGATGAAAGTCTTGATATAAAAAACCTTGATGAATAAGACCAAAACATCGTAGAGATATGAAAAATTATATACGACCCTTGCTCTCTGTGTTGGCTGCTTCTTTGATATAAAATACGACATGTTTTCTTTAGCTTTCAATGTATGAAATACTTCTATTTCTATAGGAGTAATATTTCACCCAAACCCTAGTAGAGGAGTAATAGGATATACTTCCTTAAGAGTCCAATATTTCATAAATATTTGATATACTTGCCCATGTAATAGCAATCTTTGTTTGAAACTCTTTGATATGTAATCCTACTTACAGGCCAATTTGCATCACTATGTTTCCAAAAATATTCTCTAATGTTCCACATAATCTAATCTAATTAATTATTAAGGCTAGATAAATCCCTAATAAAATGATATAAATCATCAATAGAAGGAATAAATAAATTACTATATTGTTGATACATTGATGCCAATAGTAAAAACCCCAACAATCACATCATTTGGCATCGTTGTAGTCAAAACATAAAGTAACCAATTTTCTAAGTTCCAAATGGCTTGTGTAGAACCAAGATAGATCACAATCAATGAGGATGAAGATTATAAATCCTTATCATACTTGAATTAGTTTCTTATTGTCTAAAGTTTATTGTTATTTTTCTTACTAGTTTAGGGCTTTGCTTTAGTTTTTTTTTCATGGTTTAGGATAATTAATGTTAATATAAATAGCCCTCTCTTGTAACCTTTGATGGCAAATTTGAATTCAATAATATTTTCATTATTTCAAAGCTCTTTGTGTAAGTTTTTTAGTTTAGTTAATTATTAGTATTTTTCAGAATCAATGAGTCTGAACCCCCTAGGTTCATGGTACTCTCTCAAATCAATGTGAATTCAGGCCGTTCCATTATTTTTGTATTTTCAAGAATCAACGAAATAATAGACCATTAAATTTCTGCTGTATTAGTTTAGTATCAAAGTTGAAAGCCTAATTCTTAATTGTCCTTAACACCAACCCTTTTTTTCCTTTTTCAATTCTTTTTAGCTTTAAAAAAATTAGAAAAAAACCCAAAAAATTAGAATCTGATCTACCACCACTATTACAGTCAAAAGAAGCCAGCTAGATAAAAATGACTAACGCTACTAGTAGCCTTTATTGTTATCACACTAGCCGCCATTTACAGCTGCTGGTGTCCTCTTCTAATGTTATTCCATTGATCCACCACTACCATGATAGTCAGAAGAAGTTAGACACCTAAACCCTGCCATGAATGCTAAATTTTTGCTGTAAAATTAGTTGAAAAACCACAAAAAAATTGTAAATTGCCACTACCTTCGTTCTCCAAATTCTACCGCATGTTTGCCAACACCACCACCATCAATTAACTTCTCTTCATAGCATAACCTTTCTAACCATTTACCACCGTCAATCAATGTACCGATCGTATAAATTTAAACCGACACAAACTACCCCAATTATCACAAAATTCTTCTCGAAATGCTGCCTTTTTGGACTAAACACCACCGCCATCATACTCACCGACCCTTAATCTTTTAGATTCACTCATCCTTACCTGATTTCTGACCACCGTAGGCAGTAACCTAACTTTTACTTAATGATCATTTTACCTAAAAAATTTACTCAATTTTAGTTTAGCCCCCTACTCTTTTAAAACCCCCTCTCTTATGAATTTCAGTTAACCTTGTTATATTGAGAAAATGCCTCTAAGAAAGCTCCTGGGAATTATGCCCCTTATGTAGCCACTTACGACTAAGATGATATTCCTAGAGTTGAAGTCATGGCTAGTATGATAATTGGGATTGGTATATTAATTGCACAATTGGTATAATTACTCATAGAATGCCACCGTACACTAGAACTGAGTCTACTAATGATAGAATATGGAAATTTAGGTTGAAAATTGTTCTTAATTTTCAAAAATGTGGATAGCCAGAAGAATTATTGGGTTGGATTAACACCATTGAAGAAGTTTTATAATACAAAAAAGTTCCTGATCATAAACTAGTCTTGCTTGTTATAGCTTGATTTCACAAAAGGGCAGTTACTTGATGGCAACCATTAAAACTAACAAGCATGAGGCAAGGCAAAAAGAAGATTGACTTTTAGGGAAAAAATAAAAATGTAATTGCGTGGAGCATTCTGTTGAAAAATTTAAATCAAAGCACATGTTCAAAGTTTGGCCAAAATTGTTCAATGTTTGGCTAAAAATTAGGTAATCACCAACCAAACTTTGACAATTTTAAAGGTTTGGTGAAATAGTACTACCATGCATTCCTATAAATAGCTAATGTTCTTCATTTGTTAAGGCATCTTGCAATTGCGAGCAATTGCAAGTGAAGCAATTGAGAGAGTTGAGAGAGCTTCCACTTGAGTGCTAGGAGAATTCATTTGAGTGTATTGGGGTATTGGGTTTTTGTGAGTTTTTCCCAATTTGTAAATTTCCATTTGTTAGTAAAATTATCTTCCAGTCTTTGCCCGTGGATGTAGGCTTTATGCCGAACCACGTAAATTATTGTGTCTATTTTCTTTGAAATTGTTTACACCACATTTAAGTTTTTCTAGAAGTCACAGTTACCATCAATTGGTAATCTGCTCAACCTGCACTTCCGCACAACAATTGGTATCAGAGCCGAAGGTTCGTACTTGGAGAACAATCTATTGTAAGTAGTGTGTATTTTTGCATGTCTAGGAAAGTTCTGTCAACAAGACGATAAGAGTCTAAGGAGTTTGGGTTTTAAGTGGGACCATTGTGACCCCTCCATTCTCCTGAAAACTTTCCTGGTGCATTTATTCACGCGAAATAAATATCATAGAGACTGTTTTTCAAGTGTGAATAGTTGTTGAAGGCACTGATTATTTGAGGTTGAGAAGGATGGCAGAAGCGTCGTCATCATCTTCGTCAACAAGGACTACTGTGACTAATGCAAAGTTTGAAATGGAGAAATTTGATGGTACCAATAATTTTGGTATGTGGCAATGTGAGGTGTTGGATGTCTTATGTCGCTAAGAGTCTGGATCTCGCTCTATAAGAAAAGCCCGAAAAGATGGATGACAAGGAGTGGACAAAAATCAATAGAGCAGTGCATGTGGTACTATTCGCCTATGTCTGGCTAAAGATTAGAAATACTCTGTCATGAGGGAGACATCAGCAAAGAATTTTTGGAAGACATTGGAAGAAAAATATATGAAGAAAAGCCTTGAAAACAGGCTTTATATGAAAAAGAAACTCTATTGATTCATGTATGCACCTGGTATGTCGATGAATGACTATGTGAACTCATTCAATAAAATATTAGCGGATTTGCTAAATTTGGATGAGAAATTTGAAGATGAAGATAAGGCATTGTTGCTGTTGAATTCACTTCCTAATGAATATGACCATCTCACCACCACTTTGCTTCATGGGAAGGACAGTGTCACATTTGATGTTGTATGTAGTGCACTGTATAATGCTGAGACCAGAAAGAAAGATAAAAAGGATCACAGAGATATAGTTGCAGAAGTATTGATAGCAAGAGGTCGTTCACAAAGTCGCAAACCTAGAAAAAGGGGCAAGTCTAAAGGTAGGCCTGCCAAAGATGAATGTGCTTTTTGTCACGAGAAAGGGCATTGGAAAAAGAATTGTCTTAAGTTACAAAAGGGCAAGGCTATTTCTGATGCATGTGTAGCCGAGCATGATGAGGAGTCAGAATTTAGTCTGGTTGGCATGACGTTGACATGTCAATCAGATGAGTGGATTTTGGATTCGGGTTGTACTTATCATATATGTCCTAATAAGGGTTGGTTTTCTAGCTTTAAGGAGCTAGATGGTGGAGTTGTTTTTATGGGCAATGAAAATTCTTGTAAAACCATGGGAATATGTTCAATCCAATTGAAGAATCATGATGGCTCAATCCAAGTCTTGACAGAAGTTCGCTATGTACAAAGCTTAAAGAAAAATCTCATCTCATTAGGAGTCCTAGAATCCAAAGGGCTTACAATCACTATGAGAGATGGGTTCTTGAAGGTAGTAGCTGGTGCAGTGACGAAGGAATAACTTGTACTATTTCCAAGGGAGTACAGTTATTGGATCAGCATCAACAGTTTCGAGAAAGGATGCAGATTCAGAGGCAACCAAGTTGTGGCATATGCGTTTGGGACATTCCGGTGAAAAAGCTTTGCAGACTTTGGTTAAGCAAGACTTATTGAAAGGTGCAAATTCTTGCAAATTGGAATTTTGTGAACATTGCGTTCTGGGCAAGCAAACAAGAGTAAAGTTTGGTTCAGCAATTCACAATACAAAAGGGATTCTGGACTATGTTCATAGTAATGTGTGGGGACCTACCAGAGTAGCTTCTTTGGGAGGTATGCACTATTTTGTTACTTTTGTTGACGATTATTCAAGAAAAGTATGGGTGTATTTGATGAAGAACAAAAATGAAGTTTTGAGTATATTTCTGAAATGGAAGAAGATGGTCGAAACTCAGACTGGTCGAAAGGTTAAAAGACTTCGCTTAGATAATGGTGGTGAGTACAAGAATGATCCATTTTTACAAGTATGCCGAGATGAGGGCATTGTGCGACACTTCACTGTTCGAGGTACACCACAATGAATGGGGTGGCAGAACACATGAACCAAACTATACTCGGAGAAAGTTCGATGTATGTTGTCCAATGCTCGGATTGGGCAAGGAATTTTGAATCGAGGTCATTGTATATGCGTGCCATCTGATTAATCGCTTGCCATCACCGCAATTGAGGGCAAAACACCCATGGAAATGTGGACTGGTAAACCTGCTACTGATTATGATACTTTACATGTCTTTAGTTCCACTGTTTATTATCATGTAAAGGAATTTAAGTTAGACCCAAAAGCGAATAAAACATTGTTCATGGGTATAACTGGTGGAGTAAAAGGATACCGCTTATGGTGTCCGGATACAAAGAAGATCATTTTCAGCAGAGATGTGACTTTTGATGAATTAGCCATGTTAAAACAAAAGGATTCACAAAGGATGATAGCACCGAGTAGTACTCGCAACGAAGTGGAGCTTGAAAAGGTTAAAGATGATCCAACTAGTGTTGAAGAGGCGGATGATTCTCAATCAATCGAAGATGAAGAAGAGGTTCGACTCGAGAACCTTTAGATCAACAAGATTCAATTGCATATAGAAGGCGCGGAGAGAGATTCGTAGACCGCTCGCTTTGTTGATATGGTGGCCTATGCATTTCCAATTGTAGATGGTGATGTTCCTTTCACTTACAGGAGAAGCGATAGTAGCCACGAAAATGTACAGTGGAAGCAAGCAATGGATGAAGAAATGCAGACTCTTCAAAAAAATGAAACTTGGAAGTTAGTTACACTCGCTTAAAGACAAAAAGGCAATTGGGTGCAAATGGGTATATACAAAAAAGGATGGATTTCCTCGTAAGGATAAAATTCGATACAAGGCTAGATTGGTAGCGAAGGGTTACGCTCAGAGAGAAGGAATAGACTACAATGAGGTATTTTCTCCAGTTGTGAAACATTCGTCTATTCGGATTTTGCTAGCCATTGTTGCGTAATATGATCTGGAGCTAGTTCAACTTGATGTGAAAACTGCGTTCTTGCATGGTGATTTGGAAGAGGAAATCTACATGACTCAGCCAGATGGATTTAGAGTTGCTGGAAAAGAAAATTGGGTTTGCAAACTGACAAAGTTGCTTTATGGATTGAAACAATCTCCAAGGCAGTGGTACAAGCGATTTGATCGGTTTATGAAAGGGCAAAAGTACACAAGAAATAAATTTGATCATTGTGTGTATTTTCGTAAGCTACAAGAAGGATCTTTCATATATTTGCTCTTGTATGTCGATGATATGATAATTGCATCTAAGAACAAAGATGAGATTGAGAAGTTGAAAACTCAACTCAATCAAGAATTTGAGATGAAAGATCTAGGTGAAGCTAAGAAGATTCTTGGCATAGAGATATGCAGAGATAGAGCTCGTGGTAAAGTCAGCTTGTCTCAGAAGCAATATTTGAAGAAGGTATTACAACAGTTTGGCATGAATGATCAGACAAAACCTGTAAGTACCCCATTGGCTTCTCATTTCAAGCTTTCTGCACAACTATCTCCTTCAACAGATGAGGAACAAGAATACATGTTGCAAGTTCCGTATTCAAATACAGTTGGTAGCTTGATGTATGCAATGGTGTGTACAAGGCCTGACATTTCACAAGCAGTTAGTATCGTGAGCAGATATATGCATAATCCTGGTAAAGGACATTGGCAAGCTATGAAATGGATTCTACGATACATTCAGAAAACCGTTAATGTTGGTTTACTGTTTGAACGAAATGACACACTTGGTCAAGGTGTGATTGGGTACGTTGATTCTGATTATGTCGGTGATATAGACAAACGACGATCAACCACCGGATATGTATTTACTCTTACTAGAGGGCCAATTAGTTGGAAGTCTACACTATAGTCTATAGTTGCACTGTCAACCACAGAGGCCGAGTATATGGCAATTACGGAGGCTATTAAAGAGGCTATTTGGTTACAAGGCTTGCTTGGAAACTTGGGATTGATCCAGGAGCATGTTAACTTGTATTGTGACAGTTAAAGTGCTATCCACTTAGCAAAGAATCAAGTTTATCATGCGCGTACGAAGCATATTGACGTACGATTTCACTTTGTGCAGGAAATTATTGATGATGGGAAGATTCTTCTTCAGAAAATCAAGACTGCAGAGAATCCCGCAGATATGTTGACCAAGGTGGTGACAACGATCAAGTTTGAGCATTTTCTAAACTTGATCAATATCCTAGAAGTTTAAAACAGTGAGAAAGGTAGAGATTGGAGGATCATTTTATACAAGGAAGTTCAGTAATATTTTGAACTACGGTTGGCTTAATCACAAATTTGGGTACGTAGGCAGTCACAAAGATGCAGCTACTTTGGGAATGATGGTTCGTTGGTAGTCGGCTCAGATTTGGATAAACCTTCACCGAGGTGGAGAATTATTGAAAAATTCAAATCAAAGCACATGTTCAAAGTTTGGCCAAAATTATTCAAAGTTTGGCAAAGCACATGTTCAAAGTTTGGCCAAAATTGTTCAAAGTTTGGCAAAGCACATGTTCAAAGTTTGGCCAAAATTGTTCAAAGTTTGGCTAAAAATTAGGTAATCACCAACCAAACTTTGACAATTTTAAAGGTTTGGTGAAATAGTACTACCATGCATTCCTATAAATAGCTAATGTTCTTCATTTGTTAAGGCATCCCACAATTGAGAGCAATTGCAAGTGAAGCAATTGAGAGCAATTGCAATTGAAGCAATTGAGAGAGCTTCCACTTGAGTGCTAGGAGAATTCATTTGAGTGTATTGGGGTATTGGGTTTTTGTGAGTTTTTCCCAATTTGTAAATTTCCATTTGTTAGTAAAATTATCTTCCAATCTTTGCCCGTGGATGTAGGCTTTACGCCGAACCACGTAAATTATTGTGTCTATTTTCTTTGAAATTGTTTACACCACATTTAAGTTTCTCTAGAAGTCACAGTTACCATCAATTGGTAATCTACTCAACCTGCGCTTCCGCACAACACATTCTTACCTCACAATTATGTTAATTTGTTATGCTAACAATTACAGAATTTGGGTAAAGTAATTGATTAGTAGATGATTACACCACAAAATTTCATTAATTGTTAGTGCACAATGACTTAACAGAAACAAAAGAAGAATAGGTTTCCCGCTACATTGAGAGGCCTACGATCATATTTCATGATTAATTGAATTTACTTTATCTCTACTTTTTCACAGAAGCACACCAATAAGCTTTGCAGTTGGAGAAGTAATTTAGTCGATGTATTAGTGTCTAGAACTTTTATAGTTTACAATAATTTACACCGGACTTCCTAAATTTATAATTTCACTCCTTCAAATCTTGCATATAAAACTAGTAAATTTATTAAAATTAGTCAAAATAGCAAAATCCAGCACTTGGGCTCATAATTATGTTGCTTTAATTACATGGAAAATAGATGCCAAATAACAATGTAAAAAGGGAATATACGGTAAAGGCTTATTTGTAGGCAACAAGAAAAAAAGAACACTAAAAATGAAGAAACTAAAGAGTCTGCTAAAGAGCCAACTTTTAATAGTAGTGGCAATACATAATCCATTAAAGAACGTAGTGATATAGCGCTAACATTAATATTTAATTGAGCATTCTTCACTTCTGAAAGACAAGACGAAGACAAATGATTGCATCAAAATATTTTTCACATTACTTGCATAATTGGAGGAAAAATATGTCTTGTGGTTCTAGGCACAAGTTGTTGCGAGAATGTTATTTCAAAAAAAGCTGTAGGTAAACTCAACTTAAAGATAAAACCTCATCAAATTACATACAAACTCACATGGCTGAAGAATGGAAATTAAGTAATGGTTTTTAAAAATTACTTATTTTCTTTATCATTTGGATCAATATATAAGAACTAAGTTTGGCTTGATATTATGGCTACGGATGCTTGTCAGCTATAGATGTGTAAACCCTAACAATATGATCGAAATGTAGCCTATGAGGAGAAAAAACTATAGCCTTATGTTTAGCAACACTAAGATTGTTAAGTAAGAAATAATTTGCAGATGTTGTAATAAGACAAAAAATATCTATATTTTATTGGGAAAGGAGAGAGATAGTTATTTAAAAATACATGAAGCTGTAACATCTATATTAGAGGAATTTTAAGATTTATTCCCTAATTAGTTACCACAAGATTTACCACCTTTTAGATATACACAACACCAAATTAATTTGGTATCAGGTTCTATATTACCAAATTGACCTCATTATCGCATAAATACTACAGAACATGAGGATTTGAGGCATCAAGTAAAAGATTTATTAGGAAAGGAAGTTATTCGTTGAAGTCTCGGCCCTTGTATAGTCCCTACTTTATTGACTTTAATGAAAGATGATTCTTAGAGAATGTGTGTGGAGAGTTGAGCTATCAATAAAATTACAGTCCAATATATTTATAGGTGATTCATTCCTCATTTTAGTACTATTATAGCACCAATTATAGATTGCATAAAAGAGGAAAATTCTCTTAGACCAAAGCAGCTATTAAGCATTTGAAATAATCAAAGAGAAGTTTACTACTACCCCAACACTTGCCTACCATACTTTTCTCTCACTTCTGAGGTGCATTGTGATTTATTCAAAACAGGTATTAGAGCTGTTTTTAGCTAGCAGGGTAAGCATATAGCTTATTTCAATGAAAAGTTAAATTGAGCAATGGCATGTTATAAAACTTATGATATGGAATTTTATGCAGTAGTCAGGGCATTAAAACATTAGCATCATTATCTGATTCTAATAATGCCTAGTTAAAACATCTTAATAGTCTAGATAAACTTTCTCAACAACACAAAACATGCACAGTAACACTTCAATTGTTTATTTTTATAGTAATTTGGCGTATCCAACAGGGAAGTGAATTCACATAGGAATGATCTTTTTTGTTGATACAATTGCATAATCAAGTCCTCAAATGTGACACATTTCAAGAGTTATATGTTACTGACTCTTTCTTCTATTTTTATAGTACTATACTGAAACTATTATTTGCATGACAGATTTCTTTTCAAAGGTAATCAATTATATGTTCCTGATTCAAGCTTGAGACTAAAGATTATTGTAGAACTACATAATAAAGGGCATATGGGTCTTGGCAAAACTCTGGCGCAATAGCCAATACTTATTTTTGGCCTACTATGAGGTGCGATGTCTATCATTAGGTTAAGAATTGTCTCATTTGTCAGGTTTCCAAGGGAATTGTAACTAATGCATGATTATATATATTACTACCAATTCCAATATAACCTTCAGCTAACATTAGCATAGACTTTATTTTGGGATTAAGTTGTACTAAAAGGGGTTTGGATTCAACATTTGCCGTTGTTGATTGATTCTTGAAAATGGCTCACTTTATTCCATACAATTATTACTTGCCTTCAAAGAAATCTATAGATTGCATAGTTTATCGAGTTCTAGTATATTTGAATGAGATACAATATTATGTTTTTATTTATTTTTGGAGGACGTTATGGAAATTAACTAACACTCACCTAAATTTCAAAAGGACTTATCACTCATAGACAGATGGTCAAACTAAGCAATCATCTAATCTTTAAGGAACCATTAACATAGCTAGATGCGAAAATCAAAAAACATGAGATCAAAATTTATACCAAATCGAGTTTGCTTATAATCGTTGTATAAAATATAATACTAGTTTATGTCCTTTTTAAGTGAATTATGGATATTATCCACGAGCACCCATAAATTTCGCCTTAATTCCATGTGTAGTTTGCAAAAGCAGGAAGGAAGGAGACTTTATTAAGCAACTTAAAAAAAAATCATACAGCTATATAGGAGTCTCTAAAGAAGACCACCAAAGGTTATAAAATTGAGGCAAAAAAAAGATATGAGCATTAGAATTTTAGGTGATAGTTTTTCTTTGGATTTTCTTAACTAAAGACAGATTCTCAATTGGAGAGTACAGCAAGATTTCATCAAGAAAATCGAACTTTTGGAGATTATAGAGAAGAAAAATCTTAATGCCTACAAATTGAAGCTTCCTAGTCATATCCACACCACATATGTGTTCAATATCAAGCATTTCATTCCTTTCAGAGGTGATCATAATAAAGATGTTGTTAATTACAATTCGAATTCAAGGGTAAATTCTCTCTATCTTAGAGGGAATACTATGGATTATGAATCATTATCATACTTGAATTAGTTTCTTTATTGTCTAAAGTTTATTGTGTTTTTCTTACTAGTTTAGGACTTTATTTTCCAATTCTTTCATGGTTTAGGAAAATTACTAGGAGTGCAGGTAGCCCTTTTTCACAATATTTGAAGGCAATTTGAATTCAATAATATTTTTAGTTTTTCAAAGCTCTGTACGAGTTTTTGAGTTTAGTTAATTCTTAGTATTCTGTAGAATCAATAAGTCTTAACATTATAGGTTCATGGTATTCTCTAGAATCAAATTGAATTTAGATTGTTCCTTATTTTAGTATTCCCAAGAATCAATAGAATATTAGAACATTAAATTTCTACTGCATCAAATATCCTACATGTAGATCACACAGCAAAACAAAGAACTAACCAAAGCAAACATCATTAGTCTTCGCTAGTTTAAGATAAAAAGCTCTTATAATAAATAAATGCTTATGTCTAAGATTCAGTTGAGAAAATTAACTCTCCCCCTAAGATAAATAGTCTTATTTCATTATATTTAGAGAGCAATAACAAAGAAAACAAAATAATCAGTAAAGATCATATGCAAATCAAACAAGCTCCCCTTCAGACAAAGAATAACTAAACTCAATGGACAATAAATAAACTCTCCCTTTATTAAATTCAAATGTAAAAATGAATTTGAATTTCTTTGAATTTTCCACTAGATCTGATTATTAGGAGTCCGGAAAGCTCTATGGTAACTAAAAGGAGGTATGCAAATCATGGTCAATTTAATTGTTTAGAGAGCATAAGTTGGGTTAGCTAGGGTTTATGAAAACCCAACACAATGCACTATTGACAAATATGTTCAACCCAATAGAAACAAACCCTTAAATTATTATGTTCGGTTGGGTTTGGTTGATTAGGTTGAAAACTTAAAGATCAAATTAAAATTAAAAAATAAATAAAGAAAAAAATGAAAATTATTAAAATTAAATATAAATATATTGTAACATGAAAATTTAATTTACGGTTTAGTATTCGATAAAGAAAGCGAAAAACAAACTATTTTAAGATTAAGAAAATTTTAACAAGCTTCTAGATTTTTTAATTCAAAATTATGATATTTTAGATAATTAACTAGCATCATGTTCTTAAATAAAATGAAAGTAATTTATGATTATGTATTATTAAGTGTTATTAAAAAATAAAGAGAAACTGAAACCAACTTACTTTTAAAATCAAAGTTATAAGATAATATGTTTACCAAGCAATTATATGCTACCACGTCAATCAATAGCTACAGGTTCAGCTGGAATGTTTATCAACTCTAAAACAAATTAAGTTTATTGTTTAAATAGATTGGATTGCGTTAGGTCGGTTCATCATATTAACCTAACCTAACCCGATTATTAATTGAGTTAAAAAAAATTGACCCAATTAACCAACAATAACTCACTCAACTCATCGAAATTAAATTATGTTAGGTTAGGTTGGGTTCGGTCTATTGGGTTGGAATTAGTTTGCCCAGCATTAGGTTCACATTATTAATTGAACCTAAAAATGCTAAGGAAGCTTTATTGAATGAATTTTAGGTTAAACCATGCAAGAAGAACTTGAACAATTTGAGTGTAATGATGTTTAGACACTAATTCCTAGGAAAAATCTTATTAATATTATTGATACCAAATAGATTTTCAAGAGTAAAATGGATGAATTTGGTAATATAGTGAGAAATAAGGCCAGTTTTGTAGCACAAAGGTTATGCATAAATTAAAGGTGTTGATTTTGTTGAAACTTTTGTTTTTTTTGCTAGACCAGAGTTTATTAGACTGTTACTTGTTGCAGTTTGTTAATTGATTTAAATTATTTCAAATGGATGTTAAAAGCTCATTCTTAAATGAAATTTTGAATGAAAAAGTTCATGTCAAACAACCCAAAGGTTTTGAAGATCCATATGATTCTAATTATGTTTTTGAATAGAAAAAAATATTATATAGATTAAAACAAGCTCCTAGGGCATGGTATGAAAGATTAACCAAATTCTTGATTGAAAAATGCTATGAAAGAGGGAGAGTAGACAAGACTTTATTTATTAAAAAATGTTAATCCTAGAATATTGATTGCTCAAATTTACATGGATGATATTATTTTTTGCTCTACTTATCTAATGCATTGTAACATATGAATTTGTTATATTTATTTATGTAAATAATTAATTTAAGAGGGGGTTTATGTGATATATCATGAGGGGGTCTAGTTGATATTTTGTGGGTGCTTATAAAAGGAGGAAACCGGGTGAATTTTGGAGAGAAAGCGAGAGGGGAGAGTGTTTGACCTGTTTGACCCGACCCGAACCCGCGAGTTTGACCCGGCTCTAACTCCCTATTCCGACCACTCCACCGGACAAGCTTGGTATCAAATCGAAGCTTACGAGACAAAGAACATTCCCCTGCCATCCCTACCGCCAAGAAACGTCGAAAACGCCGCCAAACGGGAGCGTGAAGCTCGTGCGCAAACCCGTCACAATTTGGCCGCGTTTTCGCCGGATTTTGGCGACACCACCACTTGGGTTTTGTTCCCCACCTCACCATCTTCCTTTCCCGACCAGTCACCGGCATCGAGGAGGCTGTTTTGCCACCGATTGACCACCCTAAGTGTCGCAGCTTCACGTGCTCGATCCGACTTTGCCGCTGCGCGTGGGAGGACACCACCGGCACCGTTGGACTCACCTCGACAAGAAGTGTCTAGTCCGAGCTTCCCCACCGCCGTTGGGTCAATTTCGGTCAACGTTGACCGTAAGGGCATTTTGGTAATTTCACGTATAAAGGGTAATTTCGTAATTTCTAGCTTTGAGGGTGATTTTGTAATCTAAATTGAGGATAAATTGTTAATCTTATGAGGTTGAGGGTAAATTAGTAAATTATGAAATTGAGGGTAGTATAAGTTCGAATATGTTATTAGTTAATCACGAATACGGGATTAATACGGTAACCCGAGAAAAAATTGAAAATTTGTAATGTTAGGACGAATATTTATTTTAAGCGTTATTTTTGCGGGATTAGTTCGAATTATAATTATGGAAAGTAATTATATCATTTCTGTAAAATAGGTGGATCTGCAGACGAGAATCTACCAGCGGACTTGGGTGATAGTCGAGTCTGAAATTGTCACTGTGAGTGGAATATATTAAAATTATTTGATTTTTTATATAGTAAGGCTTGTTTATGAAATAAATATTTAAAGTGCTTTCATTAAATGGTTTTCGGAAATAAATGTTTATTGCGTATAATTATTGTGTTAAGTTATATTTATTTATTTATGCTCCGTATCAATCTTAAAATAGTAAAAGAGATGATTGATTTCTGAACATGATTTAAAGTTCCGAACATGATTTTAAAGAGTATATGATTGATCCTGTGTATGATTTAAAATGTATATACATTGCTTTTGAGCATGATTCAAAGTATTTATATGTTGATTTCGAGAATAATTTAAAGTGTTTACATATGGTCTTCGAGCATGATTTAGAATGTTTATACATATGGATTTTGAGCATGATTTTAAGTATACATATATGTTGATCTTGAGCCTGATTTAAAGTGTATATACATAATGATTTCGATCATGATTTTAAGTTTTAAGCAAATACCCGTTCCCTCCAGATGAGATGAGATAGTAGGCCTTTGGGGCCCGTCTGAACACACATAGAGGCTTTGGGCCGTGTGTTTGGGCGCTTTCGCCCTTTGGGGGCATATGCATGCATATTGAGATATGAGATCGGATGGTCCGGACACAATGTCGCAAGATGGCGCATCATAGCACGTCCGTTGAGATCCGGGATATGATTTATGCTGATAAGCATGAGATGGTACGTCCTTTCATCTATCCGTATAGCTCCGGGCATGATGGTAATCAGATAGTACATCATTGCCGTCCGTTGAGGTCCGGATGAGACTAGATTATCCCCTGGGTATTTTTTTAAGGATATTTGTTTTACTTAGTATTTGATATTTCAGTTTAAGATGATATTTCAATATGAGATTTTTTTTTTATTGATTTTGTAACAATATCAGTTGTGCTTATGTTCAAATTATGATTGAATTGAAAGTAATTTTACATTCAAATAATTATTTGAGAAATGTGATTATACAAGTGATGCACTTATTTTTGTAATTATTTTATATTTTAAAAATTACTATCCACTCACTGAGCTCACTGAGTTTTATACTCATTCCTATTTTATTATATTCCCCCCCCCCAGGAGATTACAGGTACAACAGTTAACCCAGCAGCTGTACATAGTTGGAGTCATTTGAGCCACTGAGGTTGTTTGAGGACATAGAAAAATTATTTTCTTTTGGTTAATGTATAATTATCATGTTTTGGATTTATATTAGGGATGTGATATTTGAATTATGAAACGTGTGTATTATTGGATATGTTATCGGATGAGATTGGGTTGATGCAGTTGATGTTTGATAAATGATTTGGGAGTGCTTGTGTTGTAATTGCAGGTTTGGAAATATTATATATTGAGGGGAGGTTCTGCCGAAATTTCAGTAGAATTCTCATTAATTAAATGATTTTTAATATTTGAGTTCAGTTGCTCAAGATAGGTCGTCTCTGGGAATGGGGTGGGTCGTCTCATGCATGTTCAGGAATTTGTTGATCAAATGAAAAGTGAATTTGAAATGGGCCTAGTTGGTAAGTTCTTAGGCTTACAAGTGAAAGAACTTGAAAATAGTATCTTTATTTTTCAAAGTAAGTATGCCAAAAATTTGGTGAAAAATTTAGACTAAAATCAAACTTATAATAATGGAACTTAGTATAGTAAAGACACTAATTCAAGTCTTACAGGATATAAGATGCTGATTAGGCAGGTAATATTAATGATAGAAGAGCACAACTAGAGCTATTTTTTACCTCGGTAACAATCTTTATCATGGCATACTAAGAAATATAACTCTTTTTTTTTTTTATCTACTATTGAGGCCAAATATATTGCTACTAGTAGTTATACTCAATTGCTTTGGTTTAAACAAATGTCCGAGGATTATGGCATTGTTCAAGATATTCTTATAGTATATTACAATAACACAAGTGCTATTAATATTTCAAAGAAATTTGTTCTTATTCAAGAACTAAGCATATTCACATTAGACCTCATTTTATTCGTGACTTTGTTGATAGCAACACTATATCTCTAGAGTACATTAAAATAAAAAAAAAAAAATCAGCTTTTGGATATGTTTATTAAAGCTTTGGATGCATCTAGATTTGATTCCATAAGAAAAGCTTTAGGTATTGGCTCTATGTAGTCATGCTCTACAACTCTTATATATATATATCATATTATTCAGCACCTCATAAAATCGTTAATGCATTATTTTCAAGTGTTTTTGCAAGATATATTCTTTATTTAAATCAGTATATGCATGAAATCTTGATTTGTTGACTTGAAAGCTTGAAACAATTCTTGATTAGTTTCATTTAAACTTATCTTTATGTAAATATATCTTTGAAGTCTTGATTCTAACTTAATTTTTTATTTTGAGACTTTAGATGTTGAGATTAATGGTTTGAACATTGACTATATACTTTTGACTCTTATCTCAACTATAGATTTCAAAAATATGCAGGCCCCTCAATCATAAATAACTATCTACAACTCTTAAAAGAGAAGTTATCCTTGAGTAATATGAATTTGTGGATCACAAATATGACAAAAGACAAAGATGCATCAGAAGAAGGTTACTTTAATAGGTAGAGTGATAGATATTGATTGTTCATATTTAAAAAAAAAAAGAAAAAAATTGATATGAGTATTGAAAAAGAAAAATCTTGAAAAATTTATATATACAGTAAAAAGGAAAAATTTTATTACTGCAATCTCTTTTTATTGATGAACATGTGACTTTAATTTTTTAAAAATCATGATTTATTTCACAAAATTGCATATTAGTTTGTTTTGTTAACAAGAATATCATGTATTGCACAAATTTTTTATTATGTTGACTTATCAAAATGGCAACTTAGTTATTGTAGCATGGATGATTACATGAAACATGTATGTACGAAATTTTATTTTTAGGGTTGTTCATGATTTAGGGGTTCAATTGATGAAAATTAGCCATTTAAGGTTGTTCATACATTTTGTAGTCTCTAATAATCTTTCTATAATTATCATGTAGTCCTTAAACTTATTATGATTTAGAATGAAACTTTTTTGTTTTTACGTGCTTTCCTAGGATCTCAAGTAGTTTTCAAATGTAACCCTTTTAAAGTGATTAAGTCGTGAGTTCACATTTTAATGTTCACATTATTTTTGTGAAACTTACAACTTAGTCTTGACTTTAAAATGTGAACTTTGTTGGGAACTAACATGTTTAGAGTTCTTGAGCTTAAAAATGTGAACTTTTTTAGTCCATGGTAGCAAAATTTTCAGTAGGTATCTATATGTGGACATAAAAGTTTGAACTCATGACTTAGTCACTTCGATTTCAGAAGGATTGCATTGAAAATCATGTCATATTTTGGGAAAGCTCATAAATATTGAAAAATTTCATGCTAAATCATAATAAGTTTAAATGCTATATGATAATTACAAAAAGTTCCCTGAAGACTACAAGAATGTATGAAAAGCCTAAAATGGCTAATTTTCATCTATTTAGCCCCTAAATCATGAACAACCCTAAAAATAAAAATGCATACATTAGAAGGCGCGCAATGCTTTTCGTTTTGATTCGCAGTTTTTTTCTATTGATGAAGTTATTTTGGGTGGTAACGAACCTTAGACTTGCTAGTTCTGCTTTTGGTTTTAAACCATCCCAAGAGTGATAGGTTTTTTCATCTAGCCGAGGGTTTACGAGTAGTTGCTTTACCTAGGAGGCCTATCAGACTTGTTTCTTGGATGCGACTGCCTCCTAGTGTTGTGAAGGTGATGTGGATAGTTTCCCTAAAGGCAAACTTTGGATATCGGCTTCAGGGTATATTCTTCGTGATTTTCAGGGAGTGTCGATGGCTAGTTTTAGTTCTTTTATCTGGCACCATCCGATACTTTATACTGAGCATATGGCGATTTGTGAGAAGCTTGCTATTCAGCTTGGGCATTCCGTGCTTGAGGTTGAGTTTGATTTGGCTATAATGGTCTCGTGGGTCCTTTCTAATGGCCCTGTTCACTGGGGTTATGCTCATCTCTTGCGTAGAGTTTGTATTTTGATCTTTTCTCCTACTGCTGTGGTTAGACATGTTCTTCACGATGCTACTTCAACTATTAATTCCTTGGACAATTTGGCTTGCACTCATCGTGTTAGTTGGTGTTTCTTGCATGCTTGGGATTTTCTTACGGGATTGCATGGTATTTTTCATTTAGATGCACAAACAGTTCCCTGACATGATTTAAAATTATTTTATAACTCTCAAATATAAGAGTGTCTTGTTATAATATAGCTCGATAAGTCCGAAGTAGATCCACAGAGGAAAGATTTAATTTGTTTATTTTAATTTTTTACAAACAATAAATTTAAATTAAAAATATGAAGCTTAATTTGAGTAAAACTATGTAATTAAATTAGTTATAGTTATAGATCAACTCTTAGTAGTAAACATAATTTAATAAATTATTTTTATCAAATTTCTTTATTTTCCAGAAGATTAATTGTATAAATTATTATTATTTTCCTATTAATTTTATTATGAATTAAGTACTTAGAGTGCCAAAATTTAACTTGTCTATAATAAGTTAAAATATCATTTTAACATGCTTTATACTAAGATATTAAGAATTTATTTTGCCAAATTTCCTTATTTGTCTACAACAAATCAGAATTTCCAAATATAAATCTGGATAATATTAATTAAAAAATAACTTAATTTATATAATTAAATAATATTTTTCAACTAAGCACTTCACCTTACCCTAACTTATTATTATTTAGCTCAGCATAATTGAAATGAAAATAATTATTAATATTAAATTATACATAAAAATAGAAATAACTAAAATTAAAAATAAAACTAAATTTATTTATTAATTTACGAAATATTACAAAAAGAGATGAGATGAAGAAATTGAGGAGAAAGAAATGAAGAAAGAAATGTAGATAGGTTTGTTCTCCATCCCCTTTATTCATAGTAATTTATGATTAATTCACACCACACACATAAACAAAGTCAATTAAATTATAGCCTTACATTTATCCCACTAACTAAACATAAACCTAACCCCATCCACTCAAGCATATCCACTCATAATTATCACATCTATGGTAAAAAATTATAATTTTATAATTACTATACTTAATATGGTAAAAACTTATAATTTTACAACAAAAGTCGTGGATCTTCTTCGATAATAGCTTAATTTTTCAGACTACCAGTATCTATCCATTAATTTGTTGGGAGCCTCGAATTGCTAAAAATTATTATTTTTACCATAAAAATGTTATTTTGTGTTTTTATTATAATTTATAAATGTAATTATGTAATATATTGTGATTATAATTTATAAATTGTAATTATGTCTTTAAATAGTTGATCTTGTATTTTTGGGTCAATGACTCACAGACCAATTAGCCGTAGGGCACTAGGTTTTGAAGTACCCCTACGGAATTAATTACTCAAATTTTTAGATAAATAAGCAAATATTATATCTGCATTCCATGTAGTGAGCTTTGGGTCAATGACTCCTAGACTAGTTGGCCTCAAGGCTCTAAGTGTTAAAACACCCTTATAGACTTAATTATTCATGTTTCAGATATAATTAAATTAAAAAAATTTATTTCCTTTTTTCTCTTTTTCTTTTGTAATTTTTTCTTTATTTCTTTTATTTTGGTTTTTTTAGAATATATATAGTTTCCACTACCTTGGATATTTTCTTGATAAATTAAGAGAACGAAATATTACAAACATTTTAACTTACAACCCACTAACATGTGTCATAGTTTGTATATGAGAAGAATGATTGAATAATACATGTATAAATAAATAAATGACAAAAAAAGATTTAATGAGTGATTACCAAAGAAGAACTCACAAATTTGAGTAATTCAAATAAAAATGAACAAAAACAATTTACTATAAATTTCAAAATCAGAATTTAATATAATCTAGACTATTAGGATACGTCTCAAAAGTGGTAACTTTTATACAACCATCATAGACAATAAAACAATTTTTTTTTTTTTGGATTTTTTGAAAAAAGAAAAATAAACAAACTCACATATTCACAATTTACATCAATTATCCCCACCCTCCAACCTAATTTAAACATTATTTTTAACATTCAATGATTTAAAGATATGCATGCAAAAATATGAAAAAGATAAGGAAATAAAACTATAAAAGAAGTAGAGTGTATCATACCTAAATTAGTTGTAAAAGCTTAAAAGGAGATGACAAAGAAAAACAAAACCTTAAATTTTTTTATTTTTTTTATAACTCTATGACTAAGAAGATGTGTTTTTAGAACGACTATACTCTATATTTAGCCGACTTCAATTCAAAATTTATCCAAAGTAAGTTTTTACAACATAAATTAGTAAAAATATGACTATGATTAATATATTCCACAATTGTCAACTATTCCCTCCCCCTAACCTAAATGAGACATTGTCCTCAATGTGGTATAAAGAACACGTTATGCCAGGTAATAATAGTGTAACTGTCGATAAGGTGGGAAGACTATCCACTAATTAGCCTAGATGAATTTTATGTCAACAATGAGTCAAGACTTACCACATAAATTAAAGGGAGGTTTTTCCCGAATAAATCTAGTGTAAAGCACTCACAGTGCCAAATAGTAATAATCTTGCTTTAGGGAGTCGGTATTCTAGTGCAATATCTAGACAAGATTATTACTATCTGTCTACGATAAGTCAAAATAATTTAAATAAATTAGAGAAAGTAATAAAGTGCTTAGGTCTTAGGATTCACACTCAACATTTTACCATGGGCTTAATATTCTTTTTATAGTTCCAATTAATTTATGAGGGGGGTATTTCCACTCGTCATAAACCTAACTCTAATAAATATGACATCAAGCGTTCCTTGTGCAACGAAGAATAATCTTATGTTAAATGTTGTATCAAGAACACGTTGTGCCAAGTAATAATAGTGTAACTGTCGATAAGGTAGCAAGACTATCCATTAATTAACCTAGATGAATTTTATGTCAACAATGAGTCAAGACCTACCACATAAATTAGAGGAGGTTTTTCTCTAATAAATTTAGTGTAAAGCACTCACCGTGCCAAATAGTAATAATCTTGTACTAGGGAGTCGATATACCAGTGCAATATCTAGATAAGATTATTACTATTTTTCTACGATAAGTCAAAATAATTTAAATAAGTTAGAGAAAATAAAAATAAACGTACCAAATTAAGACTATAGATTATGTTGAGGCTTCACCTTTAACCCAAGCTTGAAAATAAATTAGGCACTCATTTTATAACTAGGGCTAAAATGGGAATTTTATTAAAATACATAGAAAATACAAGATGGAGAAGAAATTACAGAAAATATAGCCCAAAAATGGATTTAGCGGTGTCAAATTAGGAGGGAGCCCTCTATTTATAGATACAACAAGTAAATTATGGCCATTAGATTAAAATAATTCAGACGCCCATGATTGCGCCACGTGGCACTCTCTGATTAGTTGGAACACATCACCAGAGCTGTCATTTCGTGTATATGCATGTACAGTACGCACAATTTTCGGTCCACTAATATTCTGCCACGTCATCGGTCAATGTAAAAGTCAACAAATATGATCCAATGCATTGCATGTATTGTAAGCTTATTTTTTAGTCCAATAGACTTCTGCCACATCATCCATCAATGCCACATCATCAGTCATCACCACATCAGCAGACAACACCACGTCAGCAGTCAACGCCACGTCAGCGAGGCCCACCAAAATCTTAAAATTATGATTTTGCCCTTTATGTCTTTCCTAAGGTTTTCAGCTGTTCTGAGTTAAAAAATGTTGTCTGTTTTGCTATCCAAATTTTTGTTTATTAAAAAAAGACTAAAATATCCCTAAAATACATAAAGTATTAAAAATACACATAAACATAGACAATTAAATATTAAGGGATTTAAAATACATAAAAATGGAGATGTTAGTGAGAGTTTATAAATATACACTCTGTAGGACTTAACACACCCCCCAGCCAGCTTATTTCTAGTCCCTAGCAAATTAAGCGATAACAAAATTCAACCAAGTTTCTTTTATTAAAGGCAATTATGTTTACTTCTTCAAATAGATTAATGACAATAATCAAATAAAAGTATAAACATTATCTCCAGCCAAAAGAGATATCACTCGCACATCAGCCATCCACATGAGTCAGTCAAGCAAACACATGCAAACTGATTGATTATCAGAGCTACATTAATTAAGCCACTTTCAAGTGTGACATGTCAACCCCAAAATCTCACAGGTTAAAGTGACACTCTCAGAAGAAAATAAACCCAAGAAAAACAGTCACTCTAAAAATGATAACTTGAGAGAAATTAATGAATGGCAATATCACACACTCTCCCCAAGAATAATGCCAATAGCTTAGCATATAGTATGACACCAAATAAAATGAAATGATTGTTAAACCAACTCTTTTTTTTTATATATATGTGTCACTACATCATTTTAGTCCATATTACTAGCTTCTATTTCTGACTATAGGTCCTTAAAATAAAGAAGGACTTTTATTAGAATATAATGTAGGTTAAGAATATGGCTAACAAAGAAGGGACAATAGGAAAAACAAAGTATTGTTTAAGAAAATAAAATAGAGATCTTTTGAAAATTATAAGGTGCAATTCATTCATTATTATTATTATTATTCTTTTTTTTTATTTTTTTTTTCAATTGTACATTTTTTTCTTTTTCATATATATATATATATATTGCATAATTTTTTTTAATAATCATCTAAAATTTTCTCAAACATGAGTAGGTGATGGAACACATAAAACGTAGGGTACTACTCTAAATTGGAGTAAAGTAGGACGATGAGTTAACAAAGAAAACATAATTTTTTTTTTATCTAGGCTCAAAAGGGCTAACTATAGATATTTTACAAAAGGGATGGCTGAAAAAGGCTCAAACAGGTCAAAGATGGCCTTTCCATCATCTTTTAGGGCTCTAAATAGTCTTCTATTTTTACTAGCTCAATGGACTTTTAGATGTAGCAATACAATTTTTTTTTTAATGTTTGACTCAAAGGAAAATATAGAGATCATGTATAGTAAATTGTATGAAAAATGGGCAAAAAGGGTTACTCTCCAAGAAAAATGATAGGCTAAAAAATTCACTTAGAATTTATTAGGACATGTGCATTCCTTTAAGTAACTTAACCAATTTTACTCGTCAGCTCATTCAATTCACATTTGTCACCAACATCAGTATGCAGAGTAGCAAATATGATGTAACAGAACTCAAGGTCAAAGATAATACAAATACAAGAATTTGAAAGTCATCATGTCATCCAATGCCAAAAGATCATATAAAATGCCTTATTTATTTATTTTTATTTTTATTGTTATTATTATTATTATTATTATTATTTACTCCAAGACTATGAAGATGCATTTCTAGAGTTACTACACTCCATATTCAGCCATTTTCGACTCTAAAATTAAGCCAAAGTTAGTTCCTACAACAAAAATTAGTAAAAATTTCTCCAAGATTAAGACATTCTATAATCATCAACTATTCCCTCCACCCAACCAGAATGAAACATTGTCCTCAATGTTTTAAAGGAAAGAAGTAGGGTTTAGAAGATATCACCTTAGTGCTGCAACACAAAATGAAAGAAAACATTTATAGATGGAAAGTTAAATCTAATTTATGCTTTTTACTGCCGCTGCTACCATCATCAGTCGACCAATCCAATGAAAAGGTCCTAGGATCTGGCTCTATTCTATAAGCTTGTAAAACATTAAGTAACTCATTAGTAGTAGGGGCACAAATAAAAAGTTTTTTTATTGTGAAAAGAATGAAATGATTTTTTATTGCATGGTTAAGAAATGCAAGTAAGCCATTAAAAAAGTTATTAACATTTAGCAAACTGATGAGTTTTTTTATGAATATTCGAATTGGCCTAAGATGCAAATGTAAGTAATGCCTCTAAAGTTGCTAGATCTCATAGCAAGAAAATGAAAGCTTCAGCATGTTGTAGCATTCCAGATAGTCTTTCTTGCATGGTGGAGACAACTAACTCCTCTCCAATTGGTGGGTTGGGCATGCTTACAAGAGGTTTTAAGGCTTTCAGAATGATGCCTAGCACTTGGCTTCCTCTATTGTAGGCAGCTTCTGCAATAAGCTTTGATAACCCTCAATCACTTCTTCTATATACTAAGTGTATTTTTCTCTCTGCTAGGACTCGACCAAGATCTATGGCTGCCTCAACAAACTCTTTATACTTTCCATAGTGCTGCCATTGAGACAATTATAAGAAAAACAACTTGTGAATGTTTTAATAAAATAAGCTCATATTTAAATATCTTGGAAACAACCATAATGATACACAACTGTAAAGGAAGTGGTGCATTTTTCAAATGACACGAAAAGTTCGTGGCTTTAAAGTCAAAAGAAAAAAGTGAACAATAGAAAAAGATAACACAATAATGCAAATGATAAAAGAACAGTAAATAAAAAGGATATGCACTGGTAGTTGTGATTGTGGTTCACATCTTCCTCTGGTTTTACGTCTAGAAACGACTTGAACGCCCTCTATGGGTCGAGGATAAGCTTCCCATCCATTTTTCTTATAAATTGGCAAACAGGGTCATTTATAGTCATATTTCCGAGACTATATCTTGCATGTTCTTTCTGGAATAATGGCCATAACTGGAGAATTGCTCTCTGTACGTAGCCACTGGGATGCGTTTCAAGGGACAAAAGGATATTATCCAATGACTCTTTATTCAAGCCATTCCTAATAAATTAAATCTTGTCTTCCCTGTTATCAGACACCATTTCTAAAGTACACTTCTTTTTATTGCATTCTATTTTGACACACTTATGACAAGCAATTAGAAGCCGTCGAGCTCTTCGTTTTCTTGTGTAGTTTTCTTTACCATAACTAGGCATATATGTAATGAATTTGGGGGGTAACTCACCTGCCAATCGTACTTTGGCTTCAATTAACCATCAGATGTCAGAAGGGGTGTTATTTCTCATAAGTAAGTGCATGCGTTCGGACTGTGCTTTATAGATTGTAAGGAGAGCATTCTGAGGAAGTGAAGGAAATCGTTTGTGAAGCTTTGTCAAAATTGTGTTTTTATCCATTTCGTCTCCTCAGAATATCAGTTATTATGGGAAACTGAAGTAACCGACTTTGATTGTCACGGAGTACCGTTATTCGCCACTTAACCGGGATAACAAACTAAAAAAACACTTAAATAAAATAAAGCCTGCGAAATCAAGTAACATGTGGAAGCAAACAAAATAAAAACACACAACAGAAAGAAAAAAATGCGTGTAAGCAAACAACTACTTACAAACGTCCTCTTATTGAATTTACCTCAAGTTCTAATTAGATTTCATAGATACCACCTTCGATTTCCTTGAGCTGTCTTTTTAAGTCTTTAAAGTGGGATATTAATGCTGGCGGTCAAAGGTCCCAAACAGGATGTGATTGACAAACTTGGAGCAAGCCGTTTAGATGACGCTTCACACGTGGAAACCACTTAAGTTGGACAAAGAGGATCTGTCTGATTGAGGTATTCATGATAAGTAACAAAAGAAAATATGACTGGTAATCAAACACACTTTAACAGAAAATAAATAATTTCGAGTAAAATAATAGTAAAATAAAACGATAAAAAGAAATTAAATCACCGAAAAGAAATGGAAAGATATCAATTCAAATCTGGTGGGTCACTCAAATTGATTTCGGTGTCTTCGTCATATGGTTGGTACTCTAGATATGGCTTTAATCTTTGACCATTAACTTTGAAAATGACACCGTTATTTGGATCCTTAATTTCAATTGCTTCATGTGGAAAAACAGTATGAACAATAAAGGGGCCAAACTATTGAGAGCGTAACTTACCAGGGAACAGATGCAATCTAGAATTAAATAAAAGTACTTTCTGACCTGGAGTAAAAGATTTTCTCATGGTTTGCTTGTCATGAAAGACTTTCATTTTCTGTTCGTAAATCTTAGCATTTTCGCACGCTTCATTGCGAATTTCCTCAAGTTCTGCTAGCTGTAATATTCTTTCTATGCTAGCTTGCTGCATGTCAAAATTAAATTTCTTGATGGCCCAATATGCACAATGCTCAAGTTCAACAGGTAGGTGACAAGCTTTCCCATACACCAGCCTATAGGGTGACATCCCAATCGAGGTTTTAAAAGCTATTCGATATGCCTATAATGCAACATTGAGTCTCAATAACCAATCTTTTCTATCTGACCTCACTATCTTTTCTAATTTGTGCTTTTTTTCCCTGTTAGAAATCTTGACTTGGCCACTAGTTTGCAGATGATAAGGTGTGGCCACTTTGTGAGTAATGGAATACTTTGCCAAAAGAGCTTTGAATGATTTATTACAAAATTGGGCACCACCATCACTAATTATTGCTCGAGGGAATCCAAAGCGTGAAACAATGTTGCTTTTTAAAAACATAATTACTACCTTATGGTCATAGGTTCTGCACGAAATGGCTTCTACCCACTTAGATACGTAATCGACAGCAACCAATATGTGCTGATGTCCAAAAGAATGAGGGAATGGTCCCATGGAATCGATGCCCCACACATAAAAAATTTTGACTACCAGAATAGAATTTAAGGGCAACATATTCCTTCGTGTAATGTTTCCCATATGCTGACATCTGTCACATGAAGAACAAAAAGTGTAAGCATCTCGAAATAAAGTTCGCCAATAGAAACCACATTGTAAAACTTTAGTAGCTGTTTTCTTAACACTAAAATGGCCTCCACACGCTTGTTTATGGCAGAATGAAAAGATGTTTTGAAATTCATTTTCTGGGACACATCGTCTAACAATTTGATCAGCACAACACTTGAATAAGTAAGGATCATCCCAAAAGAAATTCTTTATTTCTACAAAAAATTTGGCTTTGTCCTGCTTGGTCCAATGCTCTGGAAGTTGGCCTGTAACAAGATAATTAACTATATCACCATACCATGGTAATACTTCTACACTCATCAATTGTTCATTTGGAAATGATTTATTTAATGGTAACAGATCTGTAATTGTATTAAAATTGAGGCGAGAGAAATGATCTGCCACTACATTTTCTGTGTCTTTCTTATCTTTGAACGCAAGGTCAAATTCCTGCAAAAGTAACACCCAGTGAATTATTCTAGCTTTTGTATCTTTCTTTGAAAGAAGATATTTAAGAGCAGCGTGATCTGTGAACACAATTATTTTACATCCAATGAGATAAGATCAAAATTTTTCTTAGGCAAACACTACTACTAGCATTTCTTTTTTAGTGATTAAGTAGTTCAACTGTGCATCATTTAATGTCATACTAGCATAGTAAATGACATAGGGAATTCGATCAACTCTCTACTGCATAATCAAATGCATCACACATGAGCTCAAAAGGTAAGTTCCAATTTAGGGGCTGAATAATGGGTAATGATGTCAAAAATTGCTTTAGTTTCTCAAATGCCTCAAGACATAAATCATCAAAGACAAAAGGTACATCCTTAGCAAATAGATTGCATAAGGGTCTAGAAAATTTACTGAAATCTTTAATAAAACGTCTATAAAAGCCTGCATGCCCAAGGAAAGATCTTACTTCTCTGACTGTTTTAGGTGGAGGAAGATTATAAATGAGATCTACCTTAGCTTTGTCAACCTCAATACCTTTGATTGAAATGATGTGACCGAGAACAATAACTTGTTTTACCATAAAATGACACTTCTCCCAATTCAAGACCAAATTCTACATCTTTGGAAAACTAGTGTTAGATGATGTAAACATTGATCAAATGAATTACAAAAATAGAAAAGTCATCCATAAATACTTCAAGAAGTGTTTAACCATATCAGAAAAAATACTTAATATGCATCGTTGAAATGTGGCAGGTGCATTACATAATCCAAATAGCATTCTCTTATATGCAAAAGTGCCAAAAGGGCATGTAAAAGTGGTATTCTCTTGATCTTTTGGGGCTATGGGAATCTGGTTATATCTAGAGTAGCCATCTAAAAAGCAATAAAATTCATAACCTGCTAATCTATCAAGCATTTGATAAATAAATGGTAAAGGAAAATGGTCTTTACGTGTGACAGAATTTAACTTTTTATAATCAATGCATACACGCCACCCTGTAGTTACTCTAGTGGGTATCAATTCATTATCAGCGTTGGTAACTACTGTGACTCTTAACATTTTTGGAACAACTTGCACAGGACTAACCCATGAACTATTATAAATAGGGTAAATGATATCTGCATATAATAGTTTGAGGACTTCTGTTCTAACAACTTCTTTCATGTTAGGGTTCAACGGACGTCGCATTTCCCTAGTAGATTTAGCATTTTCATCAAGATGAATGTAATGCATGCAGTCCACTAGGTTTATACCTTTTATATCAGCGATAGTCCATCATAATGCTTCATTGTATTTTCTTAAAACTTCCAACAACTTACTTTTTTGTTTGTCATTTAGGGAGGATGAAATGATTATTGGCAGAGTGCTTTCTTTCCCAAGAATGCATATTCTAAATTTTTGGGAAGCGGTTTGAGCTCGAGTTTTGGTGGTGATTCTGATGATAGCTTGAGTTTCTACCCCGATGGTGCTAGTTGTTCACTTCTTGACTTCCATTTGTTGGTGTCTATGTATGGTACTGAATCAAGGCATTGACCTCATCGACTGATCTGTCAATATCAAAATTCAAACAAAAGTGAGTTAAACATATTTGTAAATGGTCATTACTAAGGTTAAGAGGAAAAGTATAATCAACTAATTCTTCTATTAAATCTGCATTAACAATTCCATCATCTGCATTTTGAGGTTGCTTGGCAATGTTAAAGATATTCAACTCCATAGTCATATTGCCAAAGGACAACTTCATATTTCTGGTCCTACGTATTCCTAGGATAATAGGGATATGCTTATTTAAATCTTGCACTGGTTGAGTGTCAATCACAATGAAATTAATAGGAAAATAAAATTTATCTACTTGGATAAGCACGTCCTCCACAATACCATGAGGTATTTTCATAAACCAATCTACAAGTTGTAACACAACTGGAGTTGGGTGTAATTCTCCCGATCCAAGTTTTATAAATACTGAGTATGGCAAAAGATTTACACTAGCTCCTAAATCTGACAAAGCATTTTCAAATGTGTGGTTCCCAATACTACATGAGATAGTAGGAGATCCTGGGTCTTTAAATTTTGGAGGAATTTTTTGTTGCAGTATAGAATTAATGTTTTCAGTTAAAAATCCCTTCTTTTGAACATGAATGCTTCTTTGTTTAGTGTAGAGGTCTTTAAGAAACTTAGCATAAGAGGGCACTTGCTTTATAGCATCAAGTAAGGGAATGTTAATACTTACCTGTTTAAATATCTCCATAATCTCAGTTGTGGTATTTCCCTTTTTTGCTTTAGCTAACCTCTGAGGTAATGGAGCTTTGGGGACATATTCTCGTGAGCTGCTTTCTTCTTTCTCCTTTGATGATGAATCCTCAGAGTCTAAAGGTACAACTTGAGTTGTCTCTAGCATTTTCACTTTATTGTCGACTTTTTTACCTTTTTGTAAGGTCATGACAGTTTTGACCTCTTCATGATGATGGGGTGAACTGGTACTTACTTCATGTACTTCTTTAGGATTAGGCACTGGCTGAATTGAGAACTTACCTTTCTCAATGGTCATTATTAAGTTTTGAATTGAAGAAGCTAGCTGACCTATCATCCTTTCTAAGTTTGAAATCAACAGGCTTGTGAATTGAAGCCTACTCTCATCTCATTCCGCAATTCATCAATGGTGCGATTTTGTTGATCTATTGCGGAGTGAGTCCAATTTTTAAAATTTTGGAACGCTTCCTCCCATGGTTTGGGTTGCGAGTAGTTCTAGTTCTGATTGTATGGTCTGAATGATTGTTGAGAGACTGGAGAAGCCTGAGGAGCTAGTTGCATTGATAGAACTGGAGTTGTTGCTCTGTTCTGTTGGAATCCTTAAGACCATGAAAAGTTAGGATGGTCTCTCCACCCAGGATTATAAGTATTGGAGTAAGGATTGTAGTTTGGCTGCGTTCCCATCACACCAATTGCATTGGCTTGATCTGGGTATAAGTCATGATCAAGTTGATTATAAACATGTGGCTCTGTTGATTTTGCAGCTATCAAAGATGCTATTTGGCGAGAAAGACCTTCAACTATTTCTTTAACTTCCTTGATTTCTGATCTTGACTCACCAACATAAACTTCATTCACTCTTTTGATTTTTCTCATGTTTCTGAATGATTTGCTTTGCTGTTGAGAATTATCTACTTGTCGCTGAAAGAAATCCCAAATCTCTGATGCACTTTTCGACATCAACTCTCCTCCACTTGTCACCATTAGCCATTCCTGCACATGTGGCAATAGTCCCTCCAAAAAGTATTGGCATTGATGTCATTTCTCGTACCCATGATGTGGACACTTCAAGAGTAGCCCATTGAATTGGTCTCATGCTTCAAAAAATTGCTCATCTTCTTTTTGGGTAAACTCTGAGATTTCCCTGCGAATAGCATTGGTTTTATGCATTGGGAAGTATTTATTTAAAAATTTAGTAACCATTTATTCCCATGATGTAATACTATTAGCAGGCAATGTATTTAACCAAGAACGAGCTCTATCTTTTAAAGAAAATGGAAAAAACCTTTTAAAGAAAATGGAAACAATCTAAGCTTAACATCAACTTCTGAAAAATTCTCGTATTTAAAAGTTTGACAAATAGCATGAAAATTATTCAAATGATTGTATCGATATTCATTTTCTAGGCCATAGAATGATGGGAGACAATTTAGCACACTAGGTTTTAGCTCAAAACTCCTAGCAGCTACATTTGGGTATCTTATGCATGATGTGCTCAAATTAGCTAAGGGTCTAAAGTAGTGCTTAAATGACCTATCCTGTGGTACTTGTGGTTGTTGTTGTAAATCCATTTCAATTTTATCCACAATTTCCACTTGTGATGCAATGTGTTCATGTGTGCGACGTGCTTTCTCTAGCTCGAGGTTTATGGGTTCTAAATTATGTGATAGTGAACTTTGACCATGCATGCAAAGAACACGTACAAAAGTAAAATTGAAAATAAAGAGAAGAGAAATTATGGTACTAACCTTATCACGCTTGTTACAACTTTGTTATGAAAATACACTCATGGCTATGAATGTGCAATAAGAAAAAAAGTGAAAAAAAATAAATTAATTAAAATTGAAATAAATTGAAATTAAAATAAATTACTATGCGATTAAACCGGCCATATAGATTAACAAGATCAATGTAAATGAAAATTAAATTACAAAAATTAAAAGAAAATAAATTAACTTAAAATAAATCAACTAAAATTAAGATAACTTATAGGCAGTTAAATCAGCCATATAAAAAAATAAAAGAAAATAAAAATGCAAAAGGATATTTACACAAGAAAATTATTTATATAAATTGAAATAATTTACTTCCACGGCAACGGCGCCAAAAACTTATTGTGTAAATTTTATTGAACTCGCATACGCACTAATCTATTGAAGTATAGATTAATGATGACGAGTGTCGATCCCACGAGGAGGTGGATTTTAATTATGTAGAATTATTATTATTCTTTATTATTTATGTTTTTTGTGAAATTTTCTAGTTTATTCTATCTTAAAATTGAAATTAAAATGGTAAGAATAAATTGGTACTTGATCAATGTAATAAAGTGCTTGGGTCTTAGGATTCACACTCAACATTTCACCATGGGCTTAATATTCTTTTTTTAGTTCCAATTAATTTATGAAGGGGGTATTTCCACTCCTCATAAACCTAACTCTAATAAATAGGACATCAAGCGCTCATTGTGTCAGGAAGAATAATCTTATATTAAATGTGGTATCAAGAACATGTTGTGCCAGGTAATAATAGTGTAACTGTCGACAAGGTAGCAAGACTATCCACTGATTAACCTAGATGAATTTTATGTCAACAATGAGTCAAGACCTACCGCATAAATTAGAGAGAGGCTTTTCTTTAATAAATCTAGTGTAAAGAGCTCACCGTGCAAAATAGTAATAATCTTGCACTAGGGAGCCGATGTACCAATGCAATATCTAGACTCTTTTATTACTATCTATCTACGATAAGTCAAAATAATTTAAATAAATTAGAGAAAGTAAAAATAAACTTACCAAATTAAGCCCATAGATTATGTTGAGACTTCATCTTTAACGCAAGCTTGAAAAAAATTAGCTACTTATTTTATAACTAAGGGTAAAATGGAAATTTTATTAAAATATATACAAAATACAAGATGGAGAAGGAATTACAGAAAATAGAGCCCAAAAATGGATTTAAAAGTGTCAAATTAGGGGAGGAGCCCTCTATTTATAGATACAACCAACAAATCATAACCATTGGATGAAAACAATTCGGACTCCCAGGATTGTGCCACATGGCACTCTCTGATTAGTTGGAAAACGTCACCAGGACTGTCGTTCCGTCTATATGCATGTACGGTACGCGCGATTTTTAGTCCACTAATATTCTGCCACATCATCGTTCAATGTAAAAGTCAATAAATATGATCTAGTGCATTACATGTATTGTAACCTCATTTTTCGGTCCAATAGACTTCTGCCACACCATCCGTCAATGCCACATCATCGATCAATGACACATCAGCAGTCAACGCTATGTCAACAGTCAATACCACATCAGTGGGGCCCACCAAAATCTTAAAATTAAATTTTGCCCTTTATGTCTTTTATAAGGTTTTCAGCTCTTCTGAGTTCAAAAATACTGTCTGTTTTGTTGTCTGACTTCTCGTTTATTAAGAAATAACTAAAATACTCCTAAAATACATAAAGTATAAAAATGACACATAAACATAAACAATTAAATATCAAGGAACTTAAAATACATAAATGTGGAGATGTTCGTGAGACTTTGGGGTGTAAAATGATGATTTTACCATTTATAAATATACACTCTCTAAGACTCAACAATAAGGTTTGATAACCCATGTGCACTATTAAATCCTAGAGAATGTATATTTATAAAGGGTAAAATCATCATTTTACTCTCTAAGTCTCACTAACGTCTCTACTTTTATGTATTTTAAGTCCCTTGAATTTCGATTGTACATGTTTGTGTGTATTTTTTTGTATTTTAGGGATATTTTGGTCATTTTAAAATAAACAAGTTGGACAACATTTTTGAGCTGAGAACAGCTAAAAACCTTATGAATGACATAAATGGAAAATTATAATTTTTAGATATTGGTGGGCCCTACAGATGTTGGGTTGACTGCTGAAATGGTTTTGATCGCTGACATAGTGTTGACCGATAATGTGGCATTTACAGATGATGTGGTAGAAGACTATTGAATAAAAAATAAGCTTACAATACATGCAGTACACTAAATCATATATGTTGACCTTGGCATTGACCAATGACGTAGTGGCATATTAGTGGACTGAAAAACGCACGTACCGTTCATGCATATACATGGAATAACATCCCTGGTGACATGTTTCATCCAATCTTAGAGTGCCATGTAACGCATTCATGTGTGTCCAAATTATTTTCATATGATGGCCATGATTTACTTATTGTATCTATAAATAAGGAGCTACCCGCTCTCCACTAGTTTGACACCCCTGAATCAATTTCTGAGCTCCATTTTCTATAACTCTTTCTTTATCTTGTATTTTCTAAATATTTTAATAAAATTTTCATTTTGCCCCTATTTATAAAATGTGTAGCTAATTTATTTTTAAGTTTTGGTTAAAGGTGAAGTTTTAATATCGTTGACAGATAGTAATAATTTTGTCTAGATTTTACATTGATATATCAGCTTCTTAGTGTAAGATTCTCACTATTTGTCACGGTGAGTGCTTTACACTAGATTTATTAAAGAAAAACTTCCCTCTAGTTTCTATAGTCTGTCTTGATTCAGTGCTAACAGATAATTCATCTAGGTTAATTAGTGAACTGTCTTGCCGCCTTGTTGATGGTTGGATTATTATTATCTTGCACGTGTTCTTGATACCACGTTTAACAAAAGATTATTTTTCATGGCACAATGAGCACTTGATATCATATTTATAAGGAGTGAAATACCCCCTTATAAATTATTTGGTACTAAAAAAGAATATTAAGGTTATGATGAAATGTTGAGTGTGAATCCCGAGATCTAAGCACTTTATTGCATTGTTTAATCCCTAATTTATTCTCGTAATTCTAATTTTAATTTTAGGATAAAATATATTAAAACCTTCACCACAAGCCCACAAAAAAATAATAAAATTAATAATAAAACTATACAACTGAAATCCACCTCCTCATGGGATCGACACTTATCACTATTAATCTATACTACAATAGATTCATGTGCTTGCGAGTTTAATAAAATTTTAACAAAATACACCTCGTCCACAAGCTAGGTGCAGTTTTCTCTATGCTATAACATTACCAAGATCAATAGATGCTTCAACGAACTCCTTGTACTTTCCATAGAGAAACTTAGAAAGCACAAAAGTATTTTTTAATTGTCTACTCGAAGATGCTTCCATTGGAATAATCTTCAAAAATAATTTGTGAAGGTTTGAAAGAGAAGCATGTATTTAAAGATAAACATAATGATATGCAGTTGTAAATGGAGTGGTGTTATTGTCAAATGACGCTTGAAGCTTTGGCTTATTATTGAAAAGCAAAAAAAAATGAAAAGAAAACATAGTAATTAGGCAAAAAATCATACTATTAAACGTAATAATGCATAAAATAAAATATTATTAAAAGGAAAAAAATATATACTAGTAGTTATAATTGTGGCTCACATCTTTCTCTGGTTTTACGTTCAGTAATGGCTTGAACGCTCTAAATGGGTCGAGAATAGGCTTCCCATCCAGTTTCTTATAAACTGGCAAACAATGTATTTTTTAGTCAGATTCTCAAGACTAAATTGTGCACTTTCTTTTTGGAATAGTATCCAATACTGGTAAATTGCACGTTGTACATATTCTCTTTAATGCGTCTCAAGCGATCATAAGATATCATCTAATGATTCTTTACTTATGCCATCTTTAACGAATTTTATTTTATTTTTACGAGCATTAGAAACCATTCCTAAAGATTTACTTGCAATTACGTCTTACACAGTTATGACATTTGTAGCCAAGTTGTTTAACGTATGTGCTTTTTCCAAAATCAGGCATGTAAGATATAAATAGATCAGAAAACTCACATGTTAATCAGACCTTTACTTTAATTATCTAAACGAATATCAAAAGCAATGCCATTGATCATTAACAATCGCATTCAATTATTATGGGAAATTGAAGTTACCAACTTAAAAAATCACAAAGTACTTTTATCCGTCATTTATATAGGAAAGTAAATCAAAATAAAAAAAGAATTAAATATGTAAAATCAAAACAAACGGGAAAGCAAACAAAACAATAAAAAGAAAACATAGTAAAAGCAACAACAACAGCAGCAACAATAACAACAACAATAATAATAATATAATATTGATAATTATAAATAAAATAAAACTTACATCCATCTTCTTATTGCATTAACCTCAAGTTTGAATTGACTGCAATAAATACCACCCTCTATTTCCCAAGGTTGTCTTTCAAGATCTTCCACATGTCAAATAAACTCTAGTGGTCGTTATTCCGAAATTGGATGTGATGTACAGCTTTATAACAAACTTGTTAAATGAAAGTTCACACATAAAAGAATTAGAAGATGTTTCAAGATGATCTTTTTAATTGAAATACTCATGACATAAAATAAAAATGATGAGAGAAAACACAATTTTCAAATAAACACACTTAAGCAAGAAATATTATAATGCTTAACAGATGTGCTGTGTCAATTAATCAAGGCTAAAATAATAATAATAATCAAACACTCAAATGGCAAAATGATAGTAAAACAAAATGATAACAAAAATATTAGTCACACATTAGAGATTTAATTAAGATTTAGTAGGTCACTCAAGTTGATTTTGATGTCTTCTTCACGTGGTTAGTATAACAGATATGGTTTTAATCTATAACCATTAAATTTAAATATAACACCATTGTTTGGATTCTTGATTTCTATAGCCCAATATGGATATACACATGTTACAACAAATAGGCCACTCATTCTTGACTTTAACTTTCCTGAAAACAAATGAAGACAAGAATTATAAAACAAAACTTTTTGACCAATTTCCAATGTTTTCCTAAAAATTCTTTTATCATGAAAACCTTTCGTTCATACCTTTATAATTCTTAAATTTTCATAAGTGTAATTATGTAATTCCTCAAGCTCATTCAATTACAACTTAATTTATAAGCATCATCAAGGTTTGCATTACAACTTTTAATAGCACAAAATGCTTTACGCTGAAGTTCAATCAGTAAGTGACAAGGTTTTCCATAAACTAAATGATAAGGAAACATTCCTAAAGACTTCTTAAATGTAGTTCTGTTGGCCCAAAGTGCATCAATAAGTCTAAGAGAACAAAATTTTTTGTTTGGGTTAACCTTCTAATTCAACTTGACTAATTATTTGAGGATGATAAAGAGTAGCAACTTTATGTGTAATTCCATACTTTTTCATTAAAGACTCAAATTATTACAAAATATTTACCTTATCACTTATAATGGCTCAAGGAATTTCAAATCAACTAAAAAGATTTTCTTTTAAAATTTTAGTCATAGTTTTGTGATCATTGTGCTGATAGTGAATTACTTCAATCCATTTTGAGATATAATCAACAGCAACCAAAATATATACAAATCCAAATGATGATGGAAAAGGGCCCACAAAATCAATTCCCCAACAGTCAAATATTTATATCTCAAGTATGGAATTTAAAGGCATCATGTTTCTTTTAGTAATTGATCATAATTTTTGGTAATTTTCGCAAGTCTTACAAAATTCATGTGTCTTTGAATATAGTGGGCCAATAAAATACACATTGTAAAATTTTATCAGTAGTTTTTCTTAACGAAAAATGTCCACCACATACTTCAAAATGACAAAATTTTATAACACTACTTACCTCATCATTGGGAATACTTTGTCAAAAAAATTTATCAGGGCAATATCTGAACAAGTAAGGATTATCCTAATAAATTTTTTTACCTCAACTAAAAATTTCTTCTTATCTTGAGTGTTCTATTGCAAAGGCATCCCACCTATAACAAGAAAATTAGCAATGTTGGCATACCATGGCATTGAATTAACAGAAAATAAAATTTCGCCTGGAAAAAAATCATTGATAGGTGCTATAGTAGTGCAGATTTCAAACGTGAGTTTTGATAAATGATTAGCAATGACATTTTTGGCACCCTTTTTATCTTTGATGGTAAGGTCAAATTCTTGGAGTAAATGAATCCAACGGCTTAGTCTTGCTTTGACATCCTGTTTAGTCATTAAATATCTCACAGTAGCGTGGTCAATAAAAACAATAGATTTAGAATCAAACAAATATTAAAGAAATTTGTTTAATGCAAATACCACAACAAGTAATTCATTTGAACATTATCCAAAATTTTACTTAATAAATCATAAAAAGCTTATCATTCCTTCTTTATCCTAAAATAGTACCAATAACAAAATCACCTACATCACACATTAATTCAAAAGGTAAAGACCAGTCACGAGATTGCATAATTGGCGCAGATGTTAAAAGACATTATTCTTTCAAAGAAGTTTTGGCAATTATCAGTCTATTTAAATGATACATCTTTTAATAAGAGGTTACAAATTGGTTTAAATAAAATACCAAATTTTTTTATAAACCTCTTATAAAATCCTACATGCCCTAAAAAGGATTGCACATCTCTAACTGTTTTTTGTTATGGCAATTTAAAATATGACTTTAATTTTTACTTTGTCAACTTCAATTCCTTTAACAAATACAATATAACCCAAAACAATTTTAGAAGTAACCATATAATGACATTTTTCCCAATTCAACACAAGTTCTTTTTCAACAAATCTTTTTAATTTTTTTTGTCTAAATTATCAAGGCAATCATCAGAAGAATTGCCAAACATAGTTAAATCATTCATAAAGACCTCTAAACAATGTTTAACCATGTCAAAAAAAATGGCATATATCTTTGAAATGTTGCAGGGGCATTATAAAGTCTAAAAGACATATTTTTAAATGCAAATGTTCTAAAGGGACATGTAAATGTGGTCTTTTCCTAATCTCAAGTACTATAAGAATTTGATAATAGCGTAAGTAGCCATCTAAAAAGCTGTAGGGATGTCCAACTACTCTTTCAAAGATTTAGCCAAGAAATGGCAAAGGAAAATGATCTTTTCTAATGGCTTCATTTAATTTTCTATAATCAATGCCCATGCGCCAATTTTTAGCTTTATCTTTAAAAATAGAATTTACTTAAATAATATTTTTCAACTAAATCCTTCACCTTAACCTAACTTATTATTATTTAGCCTAGCATAATTGAAATAAAAATAATGATTAATATTAAATTATACATAAAAATAGAAATAACTAAAATTGAAAATAAAACTAAATTTATTTATTAATTTACTAAATATTACAAAAAGAGATGAAAAGAAGAAATAGAGGAGCAAGAAGTAAAGAAAGAGGTGTAGATATGTTTGTTCCCTATTTCTTTTATTTATAGTAATTTATAATTAATCCACACCACACGTTTGTCTGTACATTTGTCTCACTAACCAAATATAAACCTAACACAATCCACTCAAGCATATAAATTTATAATTATAACACCTAACATGGTAGAAATGTATAATTTTACTATTACTGCTCTTAACATGGTAAAAAATTATAATTTTACAATAAAAGTCGTGGATCCTCTTCGATAATTGCTTAATTTTTCAAACCATCGATATCCATTCGTTAATATATTAGGAGTCTCAAATTACTTTGAATTATTATTTTTACCTAATAAACACACAAAAATACACACGATCAAATATTTAAAAACATAATTAGAATTTCACAATATATTACATAATTACACATATAAATTATAATAAAAACACAAAATCACTTTTTTTTTCTTAGCAAATATATAATTTTTAATAATAATCACAATTTCGTATGGTATTTTTCATTTGAATGGGTAGACAGTTCCACATATCTGTAGTAAGGATATTTTTCATTTTTAGTATTTTTTCAATCCATTCTTGTTTTATACATTTATTTGTTTATTATGTCTTTCTCGAGGAGGTTTTGTTTTATGTCCCCCTTATGTATTTTACTTTATTTTATGATTTATCTTGCATGTAAGGGTCCTGCCTAACCCCCCACCTTCTAGGTAGTTTCAAAAAAAAAAAGCATACATACATGTTTCATGCAATCATCCATGTTATAATGACTAAACTACCCTTTTGATAAATAAACATAATTAAAAATTTATGCAATACATGGTTTTTTTATTTAAAAAAAACCCTAATATGCAATTGTGTGAAATAAATCATGATTTTTGAAAAATTAAAGTTATATGTTCATCAATATTCATCACAATACGCAAAAAACATCAATACAATCAAAAGTTAATCACTCAAAGCAATATAAGATTAGTGAAATTTAAACTTTTGTTTATGTGATACAAATTCATCAAGACTCATTCTTGATTTTTCTCAAAATCGACAACATTTGTATCAAAAAATTGAATGACCAAGTCAAACTAGCCTTATCATCTTGATCTCCAAATTGATCATTGCAATGTAATAGGCAATTTGAGAAGAGATTATAGTAATAAATTCTTCTGTTTATTGTATATATAAAATTTTCAAGATATATCTTTCTTAACACTTGTATCAATATTTCCATCTTTTCTTTTCAAAATACCCACAGCTAGTTGCCTTTTTCTCATGGAATTTCGTCCTATGTCAAGTTTATGATACCCAAACTCATATTAACTTTGACTGAAGTGCCTGCACATCTTGAAATATATAGTTCAAATAACGGTCCAAAGTGTATAATCAATATTCAATCTATTAATCTCAACACTAGAAGTATGAAAATAAAAAATCAAGTTAGAATTAAGACTTCAAAGATATATGTGCATAAAGATTAGTTTGAATTAAACCTAAAATTTTTTTTTAAGCTTTCAAGTCATCAAATCAAGACTTTTATGCAATAATAATTCAAATAAAGAACAAATCATGCAAAGACACATGCAAATAATGTATTAACAATGTTATGAGATGGTGAATAATATGACATATAAAAGATGTTATAGAATATGACTATATACAACTAATACCTAAAGCTTTTATTAAGGAATCAAATCTAGATGCATCCAAAGCTTTTTTCTTACCATAATACACTGTAATAATATCCTGAGCAATACCATAATTTTCAAGCATTTGCTTCAATCAAAGTAATTGAGTACAACAATTACTAATAACAATATATTTGGCCTCAGTGGTAGATAAAGAAATTGAGTTTTGTTTCTTATTATGCCAAGATACAAGATTGTTATCAAGGTAAAAGTAATCTCCAGTGGTGCTCTTTCTCTCATTAGCATTACATGCCCAATCAGCATTGCTATATGATTAGTGTTAAAAATTGTAAGTTTTCTACGTAATATAAATGTTATTTTGTGCTTTTATTATAATTTATATTTGTAATTATGTAATATATTATGAATTTCTAACTATATTTTTAATATTTGATTTTGTGTATTTTTGTGTGTTTATTAGGTAAAAATAATAATTTCAAGCAATTAGAGGCTCCTACCATTAACGGATGGATATTGGTGGTCCGAAAAATTAAGTCATTATAAAAAAGGATCTTGACTTTTGTTATAAAATTATAAGTTTTTACCATGTTATGTGAGGTAATTTTGAGTGGATATGCTTAAGTGTATTGGATTAGTTTTATGTTTCTTTTAGTGGAACAATTGTAAGGCCATGATTTAATTGGCTTTGCTTATATGTGTGGTGTGGATTAAAAATAAATTAGTATAAATATAGAGGGGGAAGAAACCTCTCTACACCTCTTTCTTTACTTCTTTATCCCCAAATTCTTCTTCTCATTGCTTTTTGTAATTTTTTGTAAATTAATAAATAAATTTAGTTTTATTTTTAATTTTATTTATTTTTATTTTATGTATCATTTAATATTAATAATAATTTTTATTCCAATTATGCTAGGCTAAATAATAATAAGTTAAGGTAAGGTGAAGCTCTTAGTAGGAAAATATGATTTAAATAAATTCTATTTTTAATTATATAAATTAAGTTATTTTCTAATTAATATTATACGTATTTTATATTTGAAAATTTTGATTTGTTGTAGACAAATAAGGGTGTTTGACACAATAAATTCTTAATATCTTAATACAAAGTATGGTAAAATGATATTTTGACTTATTGTAGATAAATTAAATTTTGGTACACTAAATATTTAATTCATAATAAAATTAATGGGAAAATAATAATAATTTAATCTTCTGATTAATAAAGAAATATGATAAAAATAATTTATTAAATTATGTTTTACTACCAAGAGTGGATCTATAACCCTAACTAATTTAATTTCATATTTTTACTCAAATTAAGTTTCATAATTTTAATTTTATTTTATTTTCTTAGATAAATTAAATCCAAAAAATTAAATCTTTCCTCTGTGGATCGATCTCGGACTTACCGAACTATATTATAATATGACACTCTTATACTTGAGAGTTATAAGTGTTTTAAGTTTTTGGCATTGTTGCCGGAGAAAATATTTTTTTGTTTTTGTTTTTATTTTTATTTTTTTCTTCATTTTGCTTTCCATAAATTTTAATTTTCCTTTTCTTATTTTTCCTTGAATACTACTCTACCCACAAAACTTTTCAGAATCATTACTTTCATCTCATATAGCTTTATTCTAAACTTCTAAAATTGTCGTATGGCTTTAAAATTATAAAGCAATCCTTGAACAAAATTTCTCATAATAATTAAATTCGGACCTATAGATTTTAATTGCCTACATTTTTTTTTACTTAATTTAGACAATTGGGCTTAATGGACATGGACTTTTAATTTTCTGTAATTTAATTTTAGTATTTATTTTACTTTCTTTATATGGTTGGTTTTACCACCTAAATTGTTGTTTAATTTTTATTTATTTTTATTTAATTTTCAGTTTACTTTTTTTTTATACATTTATTTTTATTGTACATTTAGTTTCTAGTTTGCTTATTTTTAATTTTTTTACATTTATATTACTTTGTCATTTAATTTTTAGTTTTATTTTATTTTATTTTTTGTATTTTTCATTTTAATACATTACTCATTTCTTTTTATATCATCATTGTATGAGTCATTGGTCTCGAACTTCAAGTGGCAGGCTAAGTCTTAGACTTCAATCACCACCACTAATCATGGAAGAGATTCAAGAAGAAAATCCATTGGGCCAAATTAATCCTTAAATTGACCAAGAAGACAATATTCTTAGCAAGATGCACATTGTTGAGTCCTAGAGAGTGTACATTTATAAAGGGTAAAATCATCATTTTACACCCCAAAATCATAATTTTAAGATTTTGGTGGGCCCCACTAACGTGGTGTTGACTGCTGACGTGGCATTTACTGCTGACGTGTCGTTGACTGCTGACGTTTCATTGACCGATGATGTGGCATTGACTGATGATGTGGCAGAAGTCTATTAGACTGAAAAATGAGCTTACAATACATGCAATGCACTAGATCATATTTGTTGACTTTTACATTGACTGATAACGCGGCAGAATATTAGTGGACCGAAAATCGCACGCACCATACATGCATATACACAGAATGATAGCCCTGTGACGTGTTCCAACTAATCAGAGAGTGCCACGTGCCGCAATTCTGGGCATCCGAATTGTTTTCATCCGGTGGCCATGATTTACTTGTTGTATCTATAAATAGGGGACTCCCCCCCTAATTTGACACCCCTGAATCCATTTTTGTGCTCTATTTTCTATAATTCCTTCTCCATCTTATATTTTCTATGTATTTTAATAAAATTTCTATTTTACCCCTAGTTATAAAATGAGCACCTGATTTATTTTCAAGCTTGGGTTAAAGGTGAAGCCTCAACATAATCTATGGGCTTAATTTGGTAAGTTTATTTTTATTTTCTCTAATTTATTTAAATTGTTTTGACTTATCATAGATAGATAGTAATAATCTTGTCTAGATATTGCACTGGTATACCGGCTCCCTAGTGCAAGATTATTACCATTTGACACAGTGAGCGCTTTACACTAAATTTATTAGAGAAAAGCCTCCCTCTAATTTATGTTGTAGGTCTTGACTCATTGTTGACATAAAATTATCTAGGTTAATTAGTGGAAAGTCTTACCACCTTGTTGACAGTTACATTATTATTACCTGGCACAACGTGTTCTTGACACTGCATTTAACATAAGATTATTACTCATGGCACAATGGGCGCTTGATGTCTTATTTATAAGAGTTAGGTTTATGAGGAGTGGAAATACTCCCTCATAAATTAATTAGACCTAAAAGCGAAATATTAAGCCCATGGTGAAATGTTGAGTGTGAATCTAAAGATCCAAACACTTTATTCCAATGATCAAGTCCTAAATTATTGCCAGCATTTTAATTTCAATCTTAGATAAAATAAATTAGGAAGTTTTACAACAAGCTCATTAAAGAATAATAATAATTCTACATAATTAAAATTCACCTCCTCATGGGATCCACACTCATCACCGTTGATCTATACTTTAATAGATTCGTGAGCTTGCGAGTTAAATAAAATTTGCACAACAAGTTTTTGGCGCCGTTGCCTGGGAGGTAAGTCATTTCAATTTGTAGAATTAATTTTCTTCTGTAAATATCTTTTTGTATCTTTATTTCCTTTTAATTTTCTTTTTATATGGCCAGTTTAACCGCCTAGTAATTTATTTTAATTTTAGTTAATTTATTTTCTTTTAATTTTTGTAATTTAATCCTCATTTTATTTTTCTTTGTAACTTTACATTGATATTGTTAATCTATATGGCCGGTTTAATCGCCCAGTAATTTATTTTAATTTCAGTTTATTTCAATTTTAGTTAATTTATTTTATTTCACTTTTTTTTTCTTATTATTGCACATTCATAACACTTGAGTGTATTTTCATAACAAAGTTGTAACAAGCGTGATAAGTTTAGTACCATAATTTCTCTTCTCTTTATTTTCAATTTTTCTTTTGTACGTGTTGTTTGCATGCATGGTTGAAGGTCACTATCACATAATTAAGAATCCATAAACCTCGAGCTAGAGAAAGCACGTCTCACACGTATACACATTGCATCACAAGTGGAAATTGTGGATAAAATTGAAATGGATTTACAACAACAACCACAAGCACCGCAGGAGAGGCCATTTGAGAACTACTTTAGTCCCTTAGCTAATTTGAGCACATCATGCATAAGATACCCAAATGTAGCTGCTAGGAGTTTTGAGCTAAAACCTAGTGTGCTAAATTGTCTCCCATCATTCTATGGCCTAGAAAATGAAGATCCATACAATCATTTGAGAATTTTTCAGATGATGATGTTAAGCTTAGGTTGTTTCCATTTTCTTTAAAAGATAGAGCTCGTTCTTAGTTCAATACATTGCCTGATAATAGTATTACATTTTGGGAATAAATGGTTACTAAATTTTTAAATAAATACTTCCCAGTGTGTAAAACCAATGCTATTCACAGGGAAAACTCAGAGTTTACCCAAAAGGAAGACCAGCAATTTTTTGAAGCATGGGAGCGATTTAATGGGATACTCTTGAAGTGTCCATATCATGGGTATGAGAAATGCATCAATGCCAATACTTTTTGGAGGGACTATTACCACATGTATAGGAATGGCTAACGGCGACAAGTGGAGGAGAGTTGATGTCGAAAATTGCATCAGAGATTTGGGATTTCTTTCAGCGACAAGCAGATAATTCCTAACAGCGAAATAGATCATTCAAAAATGTGAGAAAAATCAAAGGAGTGAATGAAGTTCATGTTGGTGAATCAAGATCAAAAATCAAGGAAGTCAAAGAAATAGTTGAAGGACTTTCTCACCAAATAGCATCTTTAACACCTGCAAAATCAACAGAGCCACATGCCTATAATCAACTTGATCATGACTCATACCTAGATCAAGCCAATGCAATTAATGTGATGGGAAAGCAGCCAAACTACAATCCTTACTCTAATACTTATAATCCTGGGTGGAGAGACCATCCCAACTTTTCATAGTCTCAAGGATTCCAACAGAACAGAGCAGCAGCTCCAGCTCCATCAATGCAACCAACTCCTCAAGCTCCTCAAGTCTCTCAGTAATTATTCAGACCATATAATTAGAACCAGAACTACTCACAACTCAAACCATGGGAGAAGCGTTCCAAAATTTTAAAAAATTGGACTCACTCTGCAATAGATCAACAAAATCACACCATTGATGAACTGCGGAATGAGATGAGAACAGGCTTCAATTCACAAGCCCAATCGATTTCAAACTTAGAAAGGATGGTAGGCCAGCTAGCTTCTTCAATTCAAAACTTAACAATGACTGTTGGAAAGAAAAATTCCCAAGTTAGCCAGTGCTAAATCCTAAAGGAGTATATAAAGTAAGTACTGACTTAACCCAGCCATATGAAGAGGTCAAAGCTGTGATGACCTTACGAAAAGGCAAAGAAGTTGACAACAAGGTGGAGATGCCAGTGACAATGACAAATCAAGTTGTGCCTGTATATTCTGAGGATTCATTATTAAAGGAAAAAAAAAAAGAAAGAAGCTCACGAGAATATGTCCCCAAAGCTCCATTCCCTCAGAGGTTAGCTAAAGCAGAAAAGGAAAATTCCACAAGTGAGATTATGGAGATCTTTAAACAGGTAAGTGTTAACATTCCCTTACTTGATGCTATAAAGCAAGTGCCCTCTTATGCTAAGTTTCTTAAAGACCTCTGCACTAAAAGAAGAAGCATTCATGTTCAAAAGAAGGCATTTTTAACTGAAAACATTAGTTTTATACTCCAACAAAAAATTCCTCCAAAATTTAAAGACCCAGGATCTCCTATTATCTCATGTAGTATTGGGAATCACACATTTGAGAATGCTTTGTTGGATTTAGGAGCTAGTGTACATCTTTTTCCGTACTCAGTATTTATAAAACTTAGATTGGGGGAATTACACCCAACTCCAGTTGTGTTGCAACTTGCAGATCGGTCTATGAAAATACCTCGTGGTATTGTGGAGGACGTGCTTATCCAGGTAGACAAATTTTATTTTCCTATTGATTTTATTGTGATTGACACTTAACCAGTGAAAGATTTAAAGAAGCATATCCCTATTATCCTAGGAAGACCTTTCTTGGCAACTGCTGATGCTCACATTCAATGCAGGACCGGAAATAGGAAGTTTTCCTTTGGCAACATGACTATGGAGTTGAATATCTTTAACATTGCCAAACAACCTCAAAATGTAGATGACAGAATTGTTAATGTGGATTTAATAGAAGAATTAGTTGATTATACTTTTCGTCTTAACCTTAGTAATGACCCTTTACAAATATGTTTAACTCACTTTGGTTCGAATTTTGATATTGATAGATCATTTGATGAGGTTAATGCCTTACTTGATTTAGTACCATCTATAGACACCAACAAATGGAAGTCAAGAATTGAACAACTAGCACCATCGGGGAAGAAACTCAACCCATCATTAGAATCACCACCAAAACTCGAGCTCAAACAGCTACCCAACAATTTAGAATATGCATTCTTGGAAGAAGAAAGCACTCTGCCAGTAATCATTTCGTCCTCCCTAAATGACAAAAAAAAAAGTAAGTTGTTGGAAGTTTTAAGAAACACAAAGAAGCATTAGGATGGACCATAGCCGTTATAAAAGGTATAAACCCAGTGGACTACATGCATTACATTCATCTTGATGAAAATGCTACTCTAACATGAAAGAAGTTGTTAGAACAGAAGACCTCAAACTATTAGATGCAGTTATCATTTACCCTATTTCTGACAATTCATGGGTCAGTCCTATGCAAGTTGTTCAAAAAAAGTCAGGAGTCGCATTAGTTACCAATGCTGATAATGAATTGATACCCACTAGAGTAACTACAGGGTGGCATGTATGCATTGATTACAGAAAGTTGAATTCTGTCACACGTAAAGACCATTTTCCTTTACCATTTATTGATTAAATGCTTGATAGATTAGCAGGTCATGAATTTTATTGCTTTTTAGATGGCTACTTCGAATATAACCAGATTTCCATAGCACCAAAAGATCGAGAGAATACCACTTTCGCTTGCCCTTTTGGCACTTTTGCATATAGGAGAATGCCATTTGGATTATGTAATGCACCTGCCACATTTCAACGATGCATATTAAGTATTTTTTCTGATATACTTGCTTGAAGTCCTTATGGATGACTTTTCTGTTTTTGGTAATTCATTTGATCAATGTTTATATCATCTAACACTAGTTTTGCAGAGATGTATAGAAAAGAATTTGGTCTTGAATTCGGAGAAGTGTTATTTTATTGTAAAACAAGGTATTATTCTCGGTCACATCATTTCAAGCGAAGGTATTGAGGTTGACAAAGCCAAGGTGGATCTCATTTTTAATCTTCCTCCACCTAAAACAGTCAGAGAAGTAAGATCTTTCCTTAGGTATGCTGGCTTTTATAGACGTTTCATTAAAGATTTTAGCAAAGTTTTTAGACCCTTATGCAATCTACTTGCTAAGGATGTACCTTTTGTCTTTGATGATTTATGTCTTGAGGCATTTGAGAAACTAAAGTAATTGTTGACATCATCACCCATTATTCAGCCCCTAAATTGGAGCTTACCTTTTTAGCTCATATGTGATGCATCTGATTATGCAGTAGGAGCAATATTAGGACAAAGAGTTGATCGAATTCCCCATGTCATTTACTATATTAGTATGACATTGAATGATGCACAGTTGAACTACTCAACCATTTAAAAAGAAATGCTAGCAGTAGTGTTTGCCTTAGAAAAATTTTGATCTTATCTCATTAGATGTAAAATAATTGTGTTCACAGATCACGCTGCTCTTAAACATCTTCTTTCGAAGAAAGATGCAAAAGCTAGACTAATTCGCTGGGTGTTACTTTTGCAGGAATTTGACATTGAGTTCAAAGATAAGAAAGGCACAGAAAATGTGGTGGCAGGTCATCTCTCTCGCCTCAATTTTAAAAAAATTACAGATCCATTACCATTAAATGAATCATTTCCAGATGAATAATTAATGAGTGTGGAAGTATTATCATGGTATGCTGCTATAGTTAATTATCTTGTTACAGGCCAACTTCTACAGCATTGGACCAACCAGGACAAAGCCAAATTTTTTGTGGAAATAAAGAATTTCTTTAGGGATGATCCTTATCTCTTCAAGTATTGTGCTGATTAAATTATCAGACGATGTGTCCCAGAAAATGAATTTCAAAAAATCTTTTCATTCTACCATGAACAAGCGTATAGAGGCCATTTTAGTGCTAAGAAAACAGCTACTAAAGTTTTACAATGTGGTTTCTATTGGCTAACTTTATTTCGAGATGCTTACACTTTTTGTTCTTCATGTGACAGATGTTAGCATATGGGAAGCACTACACGAAGGAATATGATGCCCTTAAATCCTATTATGGTAGTCGAAATTTTTTATGTGTGGGGCATTGATTTCATGGGACCATTCTCTCATTCTTTTGGACATCAGTACATATTGATTGCTATCGATTACGTATCTAAATGGGTAGAAGCCATTTCGTGTAGAACTAATGACCATAAGGTAGTAATTGGATTTTTGAAAAGCAACATTGTTTCACACTTTGGATTCCCTCGAGCAATAATCAGTGATGGTGGTACCCACTTTTGTAATAAATCATTTAAAGCTCTTTTGGCAAAGTATTCTATTACTCACAAAGTGGCCACACCTTATCATCCATAAACTAGTGGCCAAGTCCAGATTTCCAACAGGGAAATAAAGCACATATTAGAAAATACAGTGAGGCCAGACAGAAAAGATTGGTCATTGGGACTCGATGATGCATTATGGGCATATCGAACAACTTTTAAAACACCGATTGGGATGTCACCCTATAGGCTGGTGTATGGGAAAAAATGTCATCTACTTGTTGAACTCGAGCATCTGCATATTGGGCCATCAAGAAATTTAATTTTGACATGTAGCAAGCTAACATAGAAAGAAGATTACAGTTGGCAGAACTTGAGGAAATTCGCAATGAAGCGTACGAAAATGCTAAGATTTACAAACAGTGAATGAAATTCTTTTATGGCAAGCATATCATGAGAAAATCATTTACTCCACGTCAGAAAGTGCTTTTATTTAATTCTTGATTTCATCTATTCCCAGGTAAGTTACGCTCTCGATGGTCTGGCCCCTTTATTGTTTATACTGTTTTTCCACATAGAGCAATTGAAATTAAGGATCCAAAGAACGATGTCATTTTTAAAGTTAATGGTCAAAGATTAAAGCCATATCTAGAGTACCAACCACATGACGAAGACACCGAAATCAATTTGAGTGACCCACTAGATTTGAATTGAGATATTTCCATTTCTTTTCAGTTATTTAATTTCTTTTTATCGTTTTATTTTACTATTCTTTTGTTCAAAATTATTTATTTTCTGTTAACGTGTGTTTGATTACCATTCATATTTTCTTTCATCACTTATCATGAATACCTCAATCAGACAGATCCTCTTCGTCCAACTTAAGCGACTTCTACGTGTGAAGCGCCATCTAAACGGCTTGCTCCAAGTTTTTCAATCACATCCGATTTGGGATCTTCGACCACCAGCATTAGTATCCCACTTTGAAGACTTAGAAAGACAGCTCAAGGAAATCGAAGGTGGTATCTATGAAATCCAATTGGAACTTGAGGTAAATTCAATAAGAGGACGTTTGTAAGTAGTTGTTTGCTTATACGCATTTTTTTTCTTTCTGTTGTGCATTTTTATTTTGTTTGCTTTTACGTGTTACTTGATTTCGTAGGCTTTATTTTATTTAAGTGTGTTTTAATTTGTTACCCGGGTTAAATGGTGGATAATGGTACTCCGTGACACTCAAAGTCGGTTACTTCAGTTTCCCATAATAGCTAATATTCTGAGGAGACGAAATGGATAAAAACACAACTTTGGCAAAGCTTCACAAACGATTTTCTTCACTTCCTCAGAATGCTCTCCTTACAATCTATAAAGCTCTATCCGAACGCATGCGATTACTTATGAGAAATAACATCACTTCTGACATTCGATGGTTAATTGAAGCTAAAGTACGATTGGCAGGTGATTTACCCTCCAAATTTATTGCATATATGCCTGGTTATGGTAAAGGAAACTACTCAAGAAAAAGAAGAGCTCGAAAGCTTCCAGTTGCTTGTCATAAGTGTGCCAAAATGGAATGCAATAAAGAGAAGTGTACTTTAAGAATGATGTATGATAACAGGGAACACAAGATTCAATTCATTAGGGATGGCTTGAATAAAGAGTCATTGGATAATATCCTTTTGTCTCTTGAAACGCATCCCAGTGGATACGTACAAAGAGTAATTCTCTAGTTATGGCCATTATTCCAGAAAGAACATGCAAGATATAGTCTTGAAAATCTAACTATAAACGACCCTGTTTGCCAGTTTATAGGAAAACTGGATGGGAAGCCTATCCTCGACCCGCAGAGGGCGTTCAAGCCGTTTCTGGACATAAAACCAGAGGAAGATGTGAGCCACAATCACAACTACCAGTACATATCCTTTTTATTTACTGTTCTTTTATCATTTGCATTATCGTTTTATCTTTTCCTATTGTTCACTTTTTGCTTTTGACCTTAAAGCCACGAACTTTACGCGTCATTTGAAAAATACACCACTTTCTTTACAGCTGTGTATCATTATGGTGGTTATCACTTCCTTTGTGTTGCAGCACTCAGGTGATGTTTTCTAAACCCTACTTCTTTCCTTTAAAACATTAAGGACAATGTTTCATTCTGGTTAGGAGGAAGGAATAGTTGATGATTGTGGAATGTCTTAATCTTAGAGAAGTTTTTACTAATTTTTGCTATAGGAACTAACTTTGGCTTAATTTTTGGGTCGAAAATGGCTGAATATAGAGTGTAGTGACTCTAGAAACGCATCTTCTTAGTCCTGGAATTAAAAAAATAAAATAAAATAATAATAATGAAAAAGAATGGCATATGACTTTCAAATTCTTGTATTTGTATTATCTTTGATCTTGAGTTATGTTACATCATAACTGCTACTCTGCATGCTGATGTTGGTGACAAATGTGAATTGAGCGAGCTGACGAGTAAAATTGGTTAAGTTACTTGAAGGAATGCATATGTCCTAATAAATTTCAAGTGAGTTTTTGAGCCTATCATTTTTCTTGGAGAGTAATCCTTTTTGCCCATTTTTCATACAATTTACTATACATAATCTCTATATTTTCCTTTGAGTCAAACATAAAAAAAAAATTGTGTTGTTGCATCTAAAAGTCCATTGAGCTAGTAAAAATAAAAGACTATTTAGAGCCCTAAAAGATGATGGAAAGGTCATCTTTGACCCGTTTGAGCCTTTTTCAGCTATCCCTTTTGTAAAATATCCATAGTTAGCCCTTTTGAGCCTAAATAAAAAAATATATTATGTTTTCTTTGTTAACTCATCGTCCTGCTCTACTCTAATTTAGAGTAGTACCCTATGTTTTATGTGTTCCATCACCTACTAATGTTTGAGAAAATTTTAGATTATTATTTTAAAAAAATTGGTGCAATATATATATATGAAAAAGAAAAAAAATAGGTGTGCAATTGGAAAAAAAAAGAAAAAAAATAATAATAATAAATGAATTGCACCTTATAATTTTCAAAAGATCTCTATTTTATTTTCTCAAACAATACTTTGTTTTTCCTATTGTCACTTCTTTGTTAGTCGTATTCTTAACCTGCATTACATCCTAATAAAAGTTCTTCTTGATTTTAGGGACCTATAGTCTGAAATAGAAGCTAGTAATATGGACTAAAATGATGTAGTGACACACACACATATATATATACATATAAAAGATTTGGTTTGACTATCATTTCATTTTATTTGGTGTCATACTATATGCTAAGCTGTGGGCATTATTCTTTGTGAGAGTGTGTGATATTGCCATTTATTAATTTCTCTCAAGTTATCATTTTTAGAGTGACTATTTTTATTGGGTTCATTTTCTTCTGAGAGATTTTGGTGTTGACATGTCACACTTGAAAGTGGCTTAATTAATCTAGCTCTGATAATCGATCAGTTTGCATGTGTTTGCTTGACTGACTCATGTGGACGGTTGATGTGGGAGTGATATCTCTTTAGGCTGGAGATAATGCTTATAGTTTTATTTGAGTATTGTCATTAATCTAATTGAAGAAGTAAACATAATTGCCTTTTAAAACAAAAATTTGGTTGAATTTTATTATCGCTTAATTTGCTAGAGACTAGCAATAAGCTGGTTGGGGGGTGTGTTGAATCCTAGAGAGTGTATATTTATAAAGGGTAAAATCATCATTTTACACCCTAAAGTCTCACTAATATCTCCACCTTTATGTATTTTAAGTCCCTTGATATTTAATTGTCTATTTTATGTCTCATTTTTATACTTTATGTATTTTAGGGGTATTTTAATCATTTCTTAATAAACGAGAAGTCGGACAGCAAAACGGACAGCATTTTTGAACTTAGAAAAGCTGAAAACCTTAGGAAAGACACAAAGGGCAAAATCGTAATTTTTAAGATTTTGGTGGGCCCCACTGATGTGGGATTGACTGCTGACGTGGCATTGACTGTTGATGTGTCATTGACTACTGATGTGGCATTGACTGCTGACTTGTCGTTGACCGATGATGTGGCATTAACTGATGATATGGTAGAAGTCTATTGGATTGAAAAATGAGCTTACAATACATGCAATGCACTGGATCATATTTGTTGACTTTTACATTGACTGATGACGTGGCAGAATATTAGTGGATTGACAATTGCACGTACTATACATGAATGTACACAGAATGATAGCTCTGTGATGTGTTCCAACTAATCAGAGAGTGTCACGTAGTGCAATCCTGGGCGTCCGAAATATTTTTATCCGATGGGCATGATTTACTTGTTTTATCTATAAATAGGGAGCTCCCCCCCTAATTTGACACCCCTGAATCTATTTTTGAGCTCTATTTTCTGTAATTCCTTCTCCATCTTGTATTTTCTATGTATTTTAATAAAATTCATATTTTACCCCTAGTTATAAAATGCGTAGCTAATTTATTTTCAAGCTTGGGTTAAAGGTGAAGCCTCAACATAATTTATAGGCTTAATTTGGTAAGTTTATTTTTATTTTCTCTAATTTATTTAAATTATTTTGACTTATCGTAAACAGATAGTAATAATCTTGTCTAGATATTGCACTGGTATACCAGCTCCCTAGTGGAAGATTATTACTATTTGGCACGGTGAGCGCTTTACACTAGATTTGTTAGAGAAAAGCCTCCCTCTAATTTATGTTGTAGGTCTTGACTCATTGTTGACATAAAATTATCTAAGTTAATCAGTGGAAAGTCTTGCCACCTTGTCGACAATTACATTATTATTACCTGGCACAACGTGTTCTTGACACCGCATTTAACATAAGATTATTATTCATGGCACAATGAGCGCTTGATGTATTATTTATTAGAGTTAGGTTTATGAGGAGTGGAAATACCCCCTCATAAATTAATTGGACCTAAAAACAGAATATTAAGCCCATAGTGAAATGTTGAGTGTGAATTCAAAGACCCAAGCACTTTATTCCATTGATCAAGTCCTAAATTATTGCCAGCATTTTAATTTCAATCTTTGATAAAATAAATTAGGAAATTTTACAACAACCACATTAAAGAATAATAATAATTCTACATAATTAAAATTCACCTCCTGGTGGGATCGACACTCGTCATCATTGATCTATACTTCAATAGATTCGTGTGCTTGCGAGTTCAATAAAATTTGCACAACACATGATCAAAATCAACTAAGAACTTTGAGGGGCTACATGAATCCAATCAGAACTAGAGCACCCTCATATATGTATTCGCTCTAGAAGCATCTCGATTCAACTTTAAACTAGGTATTATCTAACTTTTACCAACATTTCATGGTTTAGAATCTAAGAATCCATACTTGTATTTAAGAGATTTTGAGTAAGTTTCTAATAGAAACACAGACCAAAATTGTAGCATGAACGTAATTAGGTTAAAGTTTTTTCCTTTTTAATTAAAAGATAAAGCTAAAAATTGTCTACAAAACTTAGACCTAGATCAATAAGAACTTGAAATAACATGCAAGAATAATTTTTGAAAAAAATTCTTTCTACCTCATAGAACTAATTCATTTAAAAGACAAATCACCTCTTTCACTCAAAAAAATGGAGAAACATTATACCAACGTTGGGATAGGTTTAAAAAATTGATTAATATATGCCCATACTATGGCTTTGAAATTTGATGATTGATTATTTATTTCTATGAGGGCTTAATACCCTAAAGTAGACAAGTTGTTGAAATGATGTGTAATGGTAAATTTAGAGATAAAACTACTGAAGATGCACTAGATTACCTAGACTGAAATGACCCGCCCCATCTCCAGAGGCGACCTATCTCGAGAAACTGAACTCAAACATTAAAAATCATCTTATTAATGAGAATTCTACCGAAATTTCAGCAGAACGTCCCCTAAATATATAACATTCCCAAACCTGCAATTATAACACAAACACTCCCAAATAATTTATTATACATCAAACTACCTTAACCACTCTCATTCAGTAACATATCCAATAATACACACGTTTCTTAACTTTTACGTCACATCTCTAGTATAATTCCAAAATAGGATGATTATATACACTAATAAAAAATAAATAATTATTCTATATCCTTTAACAACCTCACGTGGCCAAAATGACTCCAAATATATACAGCTGCTAGGTCAACTGTTGTACCTGTAATCTCCTTGGGGGGAAAATATAATAAAATAGGGTGAGTATAAAACTCAGTGAGCTCAGTGAGTAGATAGTAGTTTTTGAAAAATAAAATACTTACAAAAATAAATGCATCACTTATATAATTACTTTTCTCTAGCAAATATTTTCATGTAGAAATTCATTTCATTTCAATCATATTTTGAACATAAATATAATTGATACTGCCATAAAATCAAGAAAAAACATCTTATATTGAAATATCATCTCATGCTGAAATATGAAATACTAAGTAATACAAATATCCTTAAACAAATACCCGAGGATAATCTAATCATATCCGGACCTCAACGGACGGCAATGATGTACTATCTGGGTATCATTATGCCTTGAGCTACACGGATAGATGGGGACATACCATCTCATGCTTATCAGCATAACTCATACCCGGATCTCAACGGACGTGCTATGATGCGATATCTGGCGACATCGTGTCCGGACCACCTGGTCTTAAATCTCATCATATCTCAATATCTGCCTGCATGCATATGCCCCCAAAGGACAAAAGTGCCCAAACACACGGCCCAAAGCCTATATGTGTGTTCAGACAGGCCCCAAAGGCCTACTATCTCATCTCATCATATTTGAAGGAAATGGGTATTTTCTTTAAACTTTAAATCATGATCGAAATAAATATATATATACACTTTAAATCATGCTCGAAGTCAATATATATACACTTTAAATCATGCTCAAGATCAATCATATACTCTTTAAATCATACTCAAAATCAACATATATACATTTTAAATCATGCTTAAAATCCACACATATATACACTTTAAATCATGCTCGAAAATCAATCATCTTTTTTACCATTTTAAAATCGATACGGAGCATAAATGAGTAAATATAACTTAACAAAATATTTATACGAAATAAACATTTATTTCGGAGAACCATTTAAATGGAAATAATTTAAATACTTATTTAACGAATAAGCTTTACTATATCAAAATAACATACGCAAATAGTTTTAATATATTCCACTAACAGTGACAAACTCAGACTCGGCTATCACCCAAGTCCGCACGTAGATTTTCATCCGCAGATCCACCTATTTTAAAGAAACGATATAATTACTTCCATATTTATAATTCGAACTAATATCACAAAAATAACGCTTAAAGTAAATATTCGTTCAAATATTACAACTCTTAATTTTCTCGGCTTACCGTATTAATCCCGTATTCGTAATTTTCTAATATAATCCAAAATTATGCTACTCTTAATTTCATAATTTACTAATTTATCCTCAACATCATAAATTACCAATTTTATCCTCAATTCAGATTGCAAAAACATCTTCAAAGCTAGAAATTATGAAATTATCCTCTATACATAAAATTACCAAAATGCCCCTATGGTCAACGTTAACCAGAATTCTCCCAACGACAGTGGGGAAGCTCGGACTAGACACTTCTCGTCGAGGTGAGTTCAACGGTGCTGGTGGTGTCCTCCCATGGGCGGCGGTGGCGCCGGATTGAGCCCTTGAAGCCGCGACACTTTGGGTGGTCGGTCAGCAGCAAATTGGCCTCCTCAGTGCCGGTGGCTAGTCGAGAATGGAAGATGGTGAGGTGTCCAACTAGTGGCGCGGCCAAAGACAGCCAGAATCAGCGGCGAACATCAACGACAAACCTGCAGAAATTTCGAGCTTCACCGGCGGCGTTCCGCGCAGTTTCTGGCAGCAAGGACGTGTGGGGGTTGACGGCCGGCTCACAAGCTTTTGTTTGACACCTTGCTCGGTCGGTGAGGTGGCCGGAAATGGAAGAAACCGACGGGTCTTGCGGGTCCAGGTCGGGTCAAACGGGTTCTCTCCTCTCTCTCTCAATTTTCAATCCAAATTTTACCTATTTTCCACCTTTTAAACACACCCAAAATATCACATAGACCCCCTTTTGATGATCATATAGACCCCCTCTTGATTATCACATAGACCCCCTCTTAATTAAAGTATTTACATATATAAATAAAATAATGGCATATGTTACATAGACCGATTAGTTGAAAATGCACAACATTAGAATACTTTTGGAACTTTAAAATTATCAAACAAACCACAACTATCTCCATCTAGTGGAGGAATCCATAACCTTAGGGAAGATCATGATTTACAAGAAAAATTTGTATCCTTAGTCAGAAAAGTTGAAGCCTTAAAACATAAAAAGATTGACCAAATAAAATCTATTCAAGAAATTTCATGTAATGTTTGCATAATGATTTTAGTTCTAATGACCATTTCACTCAAGATTGTCCTACTCTGCCTACACTTAAAGAATATCTCTATGATTAAACAAATGCCATTAATAATTTTAATAAGTCAAACCTATATTCACAAACTTATAATATTGGTTGGAAAAATCATCCAAATTTTAGTTGGAGGAATAATAATAATAATGCATAATCCTCATAAGTACCACCTCCACAAAATTTTCAAAACTCTCAGCCTTATGTACTATATGTTCCACCATCATGGAAAAATTTGGAAGATACAATGCATTCATTCATTAGAAAACAAGATGTTATTAACAATCAAAATGCACAAGCTTTTTTTATTTGAAAGATACTCTTGATAAAATTACTTTTGCACTCACAATTCAAGAAAAAGGTAAATTTCTAGCACAACCACAATCAAATTCTAAGATTCAATAAAATTCACCCACAGACCAAGTCAAGTCTATTATAACTCTTCGTAGTGGTAAGGTTGCTAACAAACCTATTCCTAAACCTTGTGAAAATAAAGATGATGAAAATTCAAAGGGTAAGGAAGGACTAAATAAACTTACACCTAGTGAAGAAATAACTAGTGTTCCACCTGAACCACATTTCCACAAGCATTTAACAAACCAAAGAAATTAAACCATTCTTCTGAGATTTATGAAATTTTTAAACAAGTGAAAATTAACATTCTTTTGTTAGATGCAATTAAGCAAGTACTTTCATATGTCAAGTTTTTGAAAGACTTATGCACTGTTAAGAGGAAATTAAAGCTAAGAAAAAGAGCATTCATGGCTGAACAGGTAAGTACTATTTTATCTACTAGTAATACATTCAAATATAAAGATCCTGGTTGTCCTACTATTTCTTGTATTATTGGTGATCACAAAATTAAACATGCTTCTCTAAATCTTAGTGTTAGTGTCAATTTACTTTCACATTTAGTTTATCTTCAACTTAATCTTGGTGAGTTAAAATCAACTTTAACTATACTTTTGCTTGCCGATAGATCAATTAAAGTACCAAAAGGAATAATGGAAGATGTTTTAGTACAAGTTGATAGATTTATATATCCTGTGGATTTTATTGTCTTAAAAACTGAACCTGTTGTGAATAATTACAAACCAATTCCTGTAATTCTGGGCTAACCATTTTTAGCAACTGTTAATGCTTTGATTAATTGTATGAATGGTTTAATGAATTTTTCAGTAGGCAACCTAGTTAAGAAAATGAAAATAAAGATGATATGGATGAACAAAAAGAATTGCTTGAGTATTTGCATAAAAGAAAATATTCAAAAGGGGATTTTTCTAAACTCACTAATACTTGTTTGGTTAATTTAATTGAACCAATTAATCAACTTGAACTTGATATTTCTAACATAAATTCATTGCTTGATTTTGTGCAGACTTTACAAAATTATGATGAAGACTAAAAATTTGAAGAGATTGGAATAAAGACAAAACAAAAAAATGCACCTACACTATAATTAAAACCATTTCTTACAGAAGAACAAACTTACCTTGTTGTGATTTCTTTCATTTTAACAAGCGAACAAGAATGTAAGTTACTATTTGTTCTTAAAAAGCATAAAATTCTATTGGATGGACTTTAAATGATATTAAAGCGTTAATCTCTTAATTTGCACACATATAATCAATTTGGAAGAAAATGCTGAAACATGTCAATAGCCTCAAAGAAGATTAAACCCACACATGAAAGAGGTTGTTAAAACTGAAGTCCTTAAATTGCTTAATGTTGGAATTATCTATCTTATCTCTGATAGTAAATGGGTAAGTCCTACCCAAGCAGTGCCTAAAAAATCTGAAATTACTGATGTTAAAAATGAATAAGGCGAGTTAATCCCATCACAAATTACATCTAGTTGGCGCATGTGCATTGATTATAGAAAATTAAATGAAGCTACTAGAAAAGATCATTTTCCTTTGCCATTTCTTGACCAAATCTTAAAAAAAGTAACTGGACATCCTTACTACTACTTTTTAGATGACTACTCAAACTATTATTAAATTCCTATAGCACTTGAGGATTAAGAAAAGACCACATTTACACATCATTTTGGAATATTTGCATTTAAAAGAATGCATTTTTGGACTTTGTAATGCCCCTACAATATTTCAAAGATGTATGCTAAGCATTTTTTGTGACATGGTTGAACATTGTTTAAAAGCCTTTATGGATGATTTAATTGTGTTTCGGAATTCTTTTGATGATTACCTTGATAATTTAGAAAAAAGTTGTAAAAAGATGTATTGAAAAAGAACTTGTGTTGAATTGGAAAAAATGTCATTACATGGCTACGTCTGGAATTGTATTAGGTCATGTTATATCTATAAAAGGAATTAAAGTTAACAAAGAAAAATTGAATTCATATCTAAATTACCACAACAAAAAATAGTTAGAGATGTGTGATCCTTTTTAGGACAAACAGGATTTTGTAGGAGGTTTATAAAAAAATTTAGTGATATATCTAAACCACTTTGTAATCTCTTATTAAAAGATGCACCAATAGAATGAACTAATGATTGCTAAAAATCCTTTGAAAAATAATTTGTCTTTTAACATCTAAACCTATTATGCAACCTTATGATTAGTCTTTACATTTTGAACTAATATATGATGCAAGAGATTTTACTATTGGTGCTATTATAGGGCAAAGAAGGAATGATGAGACTTTTGTGATTTATTACTCAAGTAATAATTTGGATAATGCTCAAATGAATTATTCTACAGCTGAAAAAGAATTACTTGATGTAATATTAGCATTAAATAAATTTCGTTCATATTTGCTTCGTTTTAAATCTATTATTTTTACTGACCATGCTACTGTGAGATATCTGATAACTAAACAAGATGCAAAACAATGGCTAATTCATTGGATTCTGTTACTCGAAGAATTTGAACTACTCGCCATTCACGCGGGTTCTCGATCATAATCATTGTACAGGAGAGATGGCCGAGTGTTTCAAGGCATAGCATTGGAACTACTATGTAGACTTTTGTGTACCGAGGTTGAATTCCTTTTTTTCCGTACCTTGACCTAATTTATCAATGTTACTGACTGCAATAGATCCAAGTAAAAAAGAGTAAATACTGAGTAGTCAAACCGTTTTTAAGATTTGAGATAGATTCGCAATTCCTACGGAAAATAAAGGAAAGAAAGGGAATGGGCAGGTAGGAAATAAAAATCTACCCTCTGATTTATGATACATGAATGGGATAATGACACTCCACGGATCAAACTCCTTACCTTGTATCATTTTCCTTAGGTTAGGTGAAAAAGGAAATTGTACGAGCCCGTTATTTTGGTTAATTTTAAGTTTGATGAGAATAATATTCTACGACAAGTAATTCATTGATTTTTAAACCAACCCATTGACTATCTATTATTTGATTGGCTAATCCTTTATATTGCAATGCGCGAAGAGTCAAATGCTTTGGCAATTCCTCATGGTGGGATGACTGAAGAAAATTTCGAATCAGAGATTTAGATTTTAGGTCATCCCTTACAGTAATAATATCTCAGGGTTTGCAACGATAACTTAGTATATCAACTATATGACCATTAACTAAAATATGTTGATCGTTAACCAATTGACGAGCTTGAGGAATAGTCGAAGCCATACCCAATTGAAACAGAATGTTATCCAAATGCATTTCAAGTAATTGTAGTAAAACCAGATCGGTTGACTCTTTGACTTTTCTGACGATACAAATATTTAAGTAATTGTCGTTCTGTAAGGCCCCCAGATGGCGTATTTTTTTAAATAAGTTCCTCGGTAACGTGACATAAAGATTCCTTATTTTATTAAATTTCATAAACCTAAATTAAAACTAAGCTACATGATAAATGAAGTGAAATCTGCTGAAGTATTGTACACAAAGAATACTAAGATTATTGATCAAATTTAAACTCTTTTTGTATTGTATACGCATGTAGAAATATAAATAAAAAAGAGGTTCCTTTTCTTGATTTATTTTGTCGAAATTTAACTTCCTCCAACTTTTATTTATAATTAGAAGCTCCTACAACATAATGGATTAATGATCCTTATAAGAAGGGGAAGAAGCCTTTTCAATGTTTGTTTCTTACAAAAAGACATTACCAATCACGTAAAAAATAAAATAAATAGAGAAAAGCCAGCTATCAAAATGGAACCGATCTCTAACCTTTAAGCTAAGGGGGCTTAAATAGGAGAAACTGTGCATGCGTAGGGATCCTAGGATCTTATCTATTAACCTTCCATTATTAGCTATTCGTAAAGAATAAAATAGAGAATCGAATTTCAAATAAATGTTGAATACAATAACAATAGATATAGAAAATAACAATTAATCTAACAATTACGAGAATTATGAGAATCTAGTGATGATATATATTAGCGAATTTGACCTCACCATCAAAGACAAAAAGGGTGTCGAAAATGTCGTTGCTGATCATTTATCAAGACTCACATATGAAATTTGCACTGATATAGCACTTATTAATGATTCTTTTCTAGATGATTTTTTATTTTCTGTCAATTCAATACCATGGTATGCTAATATCATTAATTTTCTTGTTACATGTGGAATGCTTTTGCAATGGAACATTCAAGATAAGAAGAAATTTTTGGTTGAGTTAAAGAAATTTTATTGGGATGATCCTTACTTGTTTAAATACTACCCTGATCAAATGTTTTTGAAGATGTATTCCCAACAACGTGGTAAGTAGTGTCATTAAATTTTGTCATTCTGAAGCATGTGGTGGACATTTTTCTTCAAGAAAAACAACTGCTAAAATTTTGTAAAGTGGATTTTATTGTCCCACCATATTTAAAGACACATGAATTTTGTAAAACTTTTGAAAATTGCAAAAAATTAGGATCAATTACTAAAAGACACATGATGCCTTTAAATATCATACTTGAGATAGAAATATTGACTGTTGAGGAATTAATTTTATAGGTCCTTTTCCGTCATCATTTGGATTTTTATATATTTTGGTTGCTATTGATTATGTCTCAAAATGGATTGAAGCAATTCCTTGTCAGTATAATGATCACAAAACTGTGATTAAATTTTTAAAAGAAAATCTTTTAAGTCGATTTGGAATTCCTCAAGCCATTATAAGTGATGGGGGAGAACATTTTTATAATAAGTCTTTTGAATCTTTAATAAAAAAAAATGAAATTACACATAAAGTTAATACCTCTTATCATCCTCAAACAAGTGGTCAAGTTGAATTAGCAAATAAGGAGATAAAACAAATTTTAGAAAAGACAGTTAACCCAAACTGAAAAGATTGGTCTCTTAGACTTATTGATGCACTTTGGGCCTACCGGACCGCATTTAAGATGTCTTTAGGAATGTCTCCTTATTGTCTAGTTTATGGAAAACCTTGTCACTTACTGGTTAAACTTGAGCATAAAGCATTTTAGGCTATTAAAACTTGTAATGTAAACCTTGATAATGCTTATAAATTACATAAGTTGCAATTGAATGAACTTGAAGAATTGCGTAATGACGCTATGAAAATTCTAGAATTATAAAGGTAAGAACTAAAACTTTTCATAATAAAAGAATTTTTCGGAAAACATTTGAAATTGATCAAAAAGTTTTACTTTATAATTCTCATCTCCATTTATTTACTGGAAAGTTAAAATCAAGATGGAATGGTCCTTTTATTGTAAAATTTGTATATCTATATGGGGCCATAGAAATTGAAAATCCAAAGAATGGCGTCATGTTTAAAGTTAATGGTCAGAGATTAAAACCATATCTAGAATAGCAACCACGTAAAGAAGACACCGGAATCAACTTGAGTAACCCACCAAATCTTAATTAAATCTTTAATGTGTGACTAATATTTTTTTTAATCATCTTATTTTATTATTATTTCACCGTTTGAGTTTTTAATTACTTTTATTAATTTACACAGCACATCTGTTAGGCATTATAATATTTCTTAGTTACGTATTTTTATTTAAAAATTGTGTTTTCTATCATCATTTTCATTTTATGTCATGAGTATTTTAATTAGAAAGATTCTCTTGAACCATCTCCAACCTCTTTTACATGTGAAATTTCACTTAAAAATTTTGATACAAAGTTGCAAATCACATCTAATTTGGGAACAACAACCACTAGAGTTTGTGTTATATGTTGAAGATTTGAAAGACAACTTTGAAAAATAGAGGGTGGTATTTACCGTACCCAATTGGAACTTGAGGTTAATACAGTAAGAGGACATATTTAAGTTTTATTTTATTTATTTTTAGTGTGTTTTCTTTTTGTTGTTTTGTTGGCTTTTAAATCGGTATTTTCAATCTCCCATAATTACTGAAACCACAAAAATCAAGTACGGAAGAAATACAACAAAAACTGCATGAGCATTTCTTTCTTTCCCGTAGAATTCCCTTAGGAAAATTTACAAAACTCGTTGTGAACAATTATGGTTATTAGTAATCCATGACATTTCTTCTGATATTCGTTGGTTAATTGAAGCAAAGGTCTAATTAGCAGGTGACTTTTCTGATCCATTTATATGTTATATGCTTGGTTTTGGTAAAAGTACATATGCTAAAAAGGAAAGAGCTAAACGACTTGGCTCTAAATGTTATAATTGTGTAAGACTTGATTATAAGAACTCACGTTGTAAATATTTAAGAATGGTTTCTAATGCTTGTGAAGATAAAATTAAATTCGTTAATGACGGCATGAGTAAATAATCGTTAGATGATATCTTACAATTTCTTGAGATGCATCGAAGCAGATATGTACAACGTGCAATTTACCAGTATTGGGCATTATTCCTAAAAGAAAGTGTACAATTTAGTTTTGAGGATCTGACTCAAAAAGACCTTGTTTGCTAGTTTATAAGAAAATTGGATATGAAGCCTATCCTCGACCCATATAGGGCGTTCAAGTCATTACTAGACGTAAAACCAGAGGATGATGTGAGCCACAATCACAACAACCAGTAAATATCCTTTTCCTTTTAGTAATCTTTCATTTTATGCATTATTACTATCAATAGTATGATTTTATGTCTAATTACTATTTTTCTTTTTCTTTTACTGTTTTCTTTTCAATAATGAGCTAAAGCTTGACTCATCACTCGTCATTTGATAATAACACCACTCATTTTATAGTTGTATATCATCATGTTTGTCTTTAAATACATGCTTCTTTTTCAAAGCTTCACAAATTATTTTTAAAGATTATTTCAATGGCAGTATCTTCGAGTAGGCAATTCAAAAATATATGTATGTTGTTTGGGTTTCATTATGGAAAGTGTAAAGTGTTTGTTGAGGTAGCTATAGATCTTGGTCATGTTATAGCACAAAAAAAACTGTACCTAGTTTATGGAGGAGGTGACCAAGGGTTATCAAAGCTTATCTTAGAAGCTGTTTTTATTAATGGAAATCAAGTATTAGGCATCATCCCAAAAGCCCTAAAATCTCTAGCATGTCTACCTGACCCACCAACTGGAGAGGAACTAATCGTCTCAGGTATGCAAGAAAGATTATCCGAAATGCCAAATTGTGGTGATGTTTTCATTTTTTTACCAAGAGACCTTGCAACTCTGGAGGCACTGATTACATTTGCATCTTGAGCCTATTTAAATATTCATAAAAAAACCCATCTGTTTGTTAAATGTTAATAAATTTTATGATGGCTTGCAAACATTTCTTAACCATGCAATAAATAATCATTTTGTTTCATCCACTATTAAAAAAACTCTTTATTTGTGCTCCTACTACTAATAAGTTACTTGATTTTTTACAAGCTCACTGGCATTAGATTGATTGACCGGTGATGATAATAGTAACAATAGTAAAAAGAGCAAATTAGATTTAATTCTCCATTTATAAATATTTCTTATTACAGTGGTCATGTAATGTCTTCTAAACTCTATTTCTTTACTTTAAAACATTGAAGACAATGTTTCATTTAGGTTGGGGGGATGGAATAGTTGACAATTGTGAAACGTGTCAATCCTAGTGATGTTTTTACTAATTTAGGTTATAAAAAGTAACTTTGGATAAATTTTAAGTTGAAGATGACTAAATATGGAGTGTAGTGGCTCTAGAAACACATCTTCTTAGTCCCAAAGGTAAAAAAAGAAAAAAAAAATTCATCTCCTTTTAAGCTTCTGCAACTAATTCAGATATAATATTCTCTACTTATTCTTTTATATTTGTATTTCCTTATATTTTTCATATTTTTGCGTACATATCTTTAAATTATGGAATGTTAAAAATAATGTCTAAATTAGGTTGGAGGGTGAAGATAGCTAAATATGTGTGTTTGTTTATTTTTTTTAAAAAAAATCTAAAAACAACAAATTTATTTTATTGTCTAGGATGATTGTGTAAAGAGTTATTATTTTTGAGACGCATCCTAATAGTCTATTTTATATCATATTTTGATTTTGAAATTCATGGTAAGTTGTTTTTGTTCCCTTTCTTTGAATTACTCAAATTTATGAATTCTCCTTTGGTAATCACTCATGAAACTTTTTTTTGTCGTTTATTTATTTATACAATCATTATTAAATCATTCTTCTCTCACACACACTATGACACATGTTAGTGGGTTTTAAGTTAAAATTTTTTTCAATACTTGGTTCTCTTGATTTATCGGAAAAAATATCCAAGGTGGTGGAAAGTTTATATATTCTCAAAAAAAAATTAAATCAAAAATAAAAAAATATAATAATAATAATAATAATAATAATAATAATAAATATGTTTAAATTTGCTATATCTTAAACTTGAGTAATTAAATCCGTAAGGATGTTTTAACACTTAATGTCCTAAAACCAACTGATCTGGGAGTTATTGGCCTAAAGCTCACTACATAGGTTGCAGTTATGATGTTTGCTTATTTATCTGAAAATCTGAATAATTAAGTCCGTTGAAGTATTTCAAAACCTAGTGCTCTAAAGCCAGCTAATCTGAAAGTTATTAACCCAAAGCTCACTACATGGATTAAAGATATAATATTTTAAATTGTATGAATAATCTACTGCATAATAAAAATATTTTCTCTGATAAATCACCGAAAAAAAAATTATTGTTCTCTTTTAATGAAGCTCCATAGCATTATGTTAATTTCTTGAGCACAAAAGAAGATTTGATGATATCTTGGATAATGAATAAATGACAAAAGGACTAAAATAAATTAATTTTGGGAGAATTTACTTAATTGTAAATCTTATTTTAATATAGTGCTTTAATTGCTAAGAGCTAGCAATCAGCTAGTTGGAGGGTGTGATTAGTGTTAAAAATTGTAGGTTTTCTATGTAATATAAATGTTATTTTATGCTTTTATTATAATTTATATTTGTAATTATGTAATATATTATGAATTTCTAACTATATTTTTAATATTTGATTTTGTGTATTTTTGTGCGTTTATTAGGTAAAAATAATAATTTCAAGCAATTCGAGGCTCCTAACATTAACGGATGGATACCGGTGGTCCGAAAAATTAAGCCATTATAATAAAGGATCCCGACTTTTATTGTAAAATTATAAGTTTTTACTATGTTAAGTATAGTAATTGTAAAATTATAAGTTTTTACCATGTTAGGTGAGGTAATTGTGAGTGGATATGCTTGTCTGGATTGGGTTATGTTTATGTTTCGTTAGTGAGACAAATGTAAGCCCATGATTTAATTAGCTTTTTTTATGTGTGTGGTGTGGATTAATCATAAATTAGTATAAATAGAGAGGAGGTTCTCTACACCTCTTTCTTCACTTCTTTATCCCCAATTTCTTCTTCTCATCTCTCTTTGTAATTTTTAGTAAATTAATAAATAAATTTATTTTTATTTTAGTTATTTTTATTTTTATGTATAATTTAATATTAATAATTATTTTTATTTCAATTATGCTCGGCTAAATAATAATAAGTTAGGGTAAGATGAAGCTCTTAGTGGGAAAATATGATTTAATTAAATTCTATTTTTAATTATATAAATTAAGTTATTTTCTAATTAATATTATCTATATTTTATATTTAGAAATTTAGATTTATTGTAAATTATATTTTATATTTTATGTTTTATTACTAAGAATGGATCTATAACCCTAACTAATTTAATTTCATATTTTTACTCAACTCAAGTTTCATAATTTTAGTTTTATTTTATTTTCTTAGATAAGTTAAAACTAACAAATTAAATCTTTCCTCTATGGATCGACCTCGGACTTACTAAGTTATATTATAACAAGGTACTTTTATACTTAGAAGTTATAAAACACTTTTAAGTTGTGTCATTATATCTCAGAAGACTTGAATTAATGTCTTTAGTGTGCCAAATTTTATCAATAATTGTCCTATTTGCCAAATGAATGATACATATAATAGTAGATAAGTATGATTCCTTTGGGTTTGCTTTGTACTTAGCACAAACATAAACACTAAAACAAATATAAGGTCAACTTGTAGTTAAATAAAGTAAGCTACTAATCATACTTCTATATGTACTTGGATCGACACTAGAACCACTACCATCTTTTGTTAATCTTAAATTATTGGCATAAGCATTCTCAGTGTTTGGTCGATTCTAGTCCAATTTTGTAATTAATTTTTTGGCATACTTTGATAAACGAAGATACCATTTTCAAGTTGTTTCACTTTAAGTCTAAGAAAATAGATTAACTTATCAATCATGCACATTTCAAGTTTATTCTTAATTTGATCAATAAATTCCTGAACATGCATTAGAGATGTAGAGTTAAAAACAATATCATCCACGTAAATTTGAACAATCAATATTATAGGATTAAGATTTTAAATAAATAAAGTCTTGTCTATTCCCTCTTTTTCTTAGCCTTTTTAAATCAAGAATTTAGTTAATCTTTCATACCATGCCTTAGGAGCTTGTTTTATTCCATATAATTCATTTTTTTTATTTGAAAGCATAATTTTAATGATATTGATAATCATAACTTTTGAATTGTTCAACATAAACTTCTTCATTCAAAATTTCATTTAAGAATGCACTTTTAACATGCATTTGAAATAATTTAAAACTAATTAAAAAGCTACAGAGGTAATAGTCTAACATACTCTATTCTAGCAACAGAAGCAAAAGTTTCATCAAAATTAACATTTTCAGTTTTTATAACCTTATGCTACTAACATGTCTTACCAAATTCATCCATTTTATTCTTGAAAATCCATGTGGTACCAATAACATTAGTATGAGTTGACCTAGGAACTAGTATCCAAATATCATTACACTAAAATGTTCGAGTTCTTCTTACATAGTTTTAACCCAAACTTCATCCAATAAAGCGTTTTTAGCATTTTTAGGTTCAATTAATGAGGTGAAACAACTAAATCGAGCAAGATTTGCATACCTCCTTCTAGTTCCCATGGAGCTTTCTAGAATCCCAATAATAAGATCCAATGGTTGATTCTTTATGACTCTTGAAGATGATCTTTTCTTGATTTGATCACTAACATTAATTTTGGTCCAATATTTTACATTTCTTCGTCGTTATTTTCATGAGACAACTGAGAAGAATTATTATTTGTCAAATCAATCATTTCATTTTGACCTTTGGAGTTCTATTGACTGGATTCTTTTTCAATAAGGATTCTATTATTTGTTTTATTATCACTTGAGTTTGCCTTTTCTTCATTCTCAATGATTCAAGGATTTTCTCTCCTACAAAAAATTTTGCAAAATTTTTAAAGTCAATAATAATAACATTGGCATATTCCATAATTGATTGAGTTCTCATATTATACACATGGAAAGTTTCATTATTATTTGAATAAATAAGAAAAACACCCTCATTAATTTTTGAAAACAACCTCATCAACTTTTGACTAATACTCAAAAAATTCATTTTTAAATCTTCTAACATGTAAAACATTTTCAAGTCTAGGAAAGCCTTCAACATTTAAAGTTCCTTTTCCATGCACAGGATTTTTAATACCATCAGCAAAGGTTACACATTCTTGAAACATTCTTTATAGTTTATTAAAGCACTACGATCACCAGTCATGTGTCTAGAACAACAATTATGAAAATACCAAAAGTTATTAGTACAAGCTCACAAAGATGTAAATGACACATATGCTTTCAGTTCAGATTTCCTGAACCCAATTGATCCAATGAAGTTACCTTTAGATTCAAGTTTAGGTTTAGGAGAATATCTAGATTTACCATATGAATAAAAAAATTAAATGATATAACTTTTCACATGTAATTCATGAACTTAAACCATATAGGACTTATGTGTCCTTTAATATGACAAAAGTGACAAGTAGCAACAAACCTTTTATACTCACCATGTGAGCTTTGTTGGGATTATGTGCTCTTTAAAGCATATTGATTTTCTGATTAATAAAATATTTCAAGTATTTATTCAGATATTTTGAATTGCATTAATATTTTGCGTAAAGTCCATTTAATCATATTATATGAATTTATGCGATCACCATGTGAATTCGTAGAAGACATAAATACAATTTATCTTATGATTAAATAAATTAAGTTCGTAGTTGATAAATATAGTTAGACACTTTATTTAGGTATAGACTGTAATAAATTCATTGAGTGATTTGTCTTAATCATGTATGAATTTATTGATGTAGTATGTCTACATTAAACTGGATCACATATGAGATTTAATTAACCTAGTAATAACTGTCACACTTATTAAATCTCATAGGTATTGATTTACTGTAATCTTAATCTTGAGTTAGTTATAATTTCATGATTGTAGTTGTTATTTCATTTGAGTTACCAATGGGCATGACATACACATATATTCTAGATTAACCGGTATATTGGTGGGAGCAATTACAAGTATTGAAATTGTAGATTAACAATATAGAATTTGTACGACACATCTGTTGATGGGTTTTCAGTACTTGATCATAGAATTCTCTGGCCAGAGTGTCTCAACATAAATAAGTATGTTGAAAATGATCATTAGAGAAAACCAGTAAGTATCAAGGAACAAGATGTAATTAAATTGATTGGACAGTTGAGATATCAATTTAAATTAATGATGTGGCACAAAGGATTGTGCAGTAAAGAAATCAATGTGGCACAAAGGTTTGTGCAGTAAAGAAATCAATGTGGCACAAAGGATTGTGCAGTAAAGAAATCATTGTGGCTTGGGAGAATTAAATTCGAGCATACAATTATGGAGGTCAGTTCCAATCTTATAGTGGAGTAGAATTGGAATTAAATAATTATATATGTTTAATTAAAAATTTAATTATTGTAGACACTATTGTATGTTTCCAAATGATCCCCGGGTTAGCTCATTTAATTGACAACACCATCACTGGACCCAAAAGTAAGAAAAATTGACATATTAGATGAAAATCATAATTATAATATTTGTTAAGGCCTAGTATGTTATATTTAAGTGTAAATAGGGGCTTGTAATATTTTACAAGGTGGTCTCCTAGTTAGTTACACATTCCTTCCACTTTTACGTAAGTGGAGAGATAGTTAAAAGAGTAATTTTATTTTAAATAAAAATCCTAATCCTAACATACCAGAGTTTTTCATAAGATATTATAAAAGGAGCATTATTCTCTTAAAAAAAAGAGAGAAGAGAATCCCAGGGGTTTTAAGAAAAATAAAAGAAGACATCTAAGAGGAGCCAGTTATAATTGGGGAGTGGTGAAACAGACGCCCACACGTCCAATGTTGATCAAACTTGAGTCATAACCTAGAAGATCGTTTAGAAATGAATCTACAACTCTCAATTGTTCATCTTCTCAAAACATGAAGGTATAAATTTCTAGATTACTTAATTCTTATATGTTGTATGAGATCGGTCCTAAAAGGTTTTAATTAAAAAATTGAAAAACCTAGTTTTGTTCCCTTCAATTGGTATCAGAGCCATCTCATAATAACATATAAGAATTTAGTAAAAAATCTATCTTGTTAATTATGTATTAGAGTGGCACAATTTATTTAGATATATATTATTTGTTAATATATGAAAAAAGCATGCTTGGATTATCTCAATTCATGGTTAGAAATTTGTTTGTATTTTCGTTTTGGATTTGTAACAAAAGGGGTGGTCTATTATCACCATGTTTCCCTTTTGATTTAATTTTACGTTTCAAGAATTTTTGTAAGTCATTGGGATTGTAATCTTAACAAAAATTTGTAAGAATTAAAAAAAAAATTTCTAAGCAGCATTGCGCGCTCGCCGTGCAGGTCGCGTAGCACGCAGTGTGCGCAGTTCACGCAGCACGCAGTACTCGCGGGTTGCAAGCAGAAACAGCAGCAGCGCGCGCGGGTTACACGCAAAAACAGCAGCAGCAGTAGCAGCAAGACTCGTTGCACGCGGAAGACACAGCAGCAGCAACACTCGTTGCACGCAGAAGCCAACAGCAGCAGCAACGCATGCTGCAGGCAGTGCGCGCAACAGCGGCCCCGCGGCGGCATCTCCTTCTCTAGCAAAGCGCAGCAAATCTTAATCTGAGAAGACAGCAAACGGCAGCTCTGCGTTTTGTTAGGGTTTTGGAGTGTTAAATATCACTCAGGTCCCTATAGTTCTGTATATTTCCGCTTGGGCAAAACTAATATACTATTATGCATTAAAGTCCAAAAATTATTTTCGGCTTAGTAAATCCTAGTTTTAAGTCCAATAAAATTTGGGCTTAATGGATTCAAATGCATGGATATAGTTTAAACAAATTAAGTTTATTTTTTGTCCAAAATTTTTACTTAAAATTTTATTTTATTTTCTTTAAAATTAAAAAATTTGGACCAATAATAAATTTAAAGCCCATATTAGCCAAGGCCATCAACAAAGATAATCCAAGAGAAAAAGATATTGACATGAAGCCCAATGAAGATTAGGGTTAGGGTTAATATTTTTTATTAGGAAAACCATGAATTGAGATTATTTAATTTTTTTATATGTTGCGTTTTGGATGTGAACATGCCATGATAACATGTCATATAGAATAGATAGTGCCACTCTATGCATAATAATATATGTCATTCATATAACATAAATTTATATATATTGTTTGAAATTTGCAAAATGCTTAAGAATATAAGATATCACTTAGATAATATTATAGGAAGCATGCAATTAACAATATATGTATGTTTTAAAACAGAAAAACCAACTTTAAAATATTGAGTGGGAGAGGGAAGATTCAAGATAATTTTCCCACGGGCTCCCTACGGAGGGTATATATACCTCGACTTTATGATACGGTGATGCTCCCTACGAAGGGTATATATATTAGACATTTTATTTGATGAACTTCTTTAAAGATAAAATCGAAATATTTTTCAATCTGTTGATCACCCTAACGGTGGCTACATGATATGAGAAGTACGTAGATTAAAACAATGGTTATACACTCAATAAAATTTGTTATTAATCTTCTCAACGAAGCTCTGTTGACAAAATTTTGGCCCTAAAAGATAACGATAGTTATTTATCATGTTACGACATGAAAGTAAATAATCTAATGGTTAATTGGGTCTGGTAAGTGGCAACATGACTTCTCCAATGGATAGCTTGCTAAAGTGGTACTAGATTATTGTTACAATAAAATAAAATACATTTATGGTTTTTTGCATTTTTAGAATTTTATTGTGAATGTTATATCAATGTATTTATACATGTATGTTTTATTTTCAAAAAATGTCTTCCATCAACCCACTATTAATCATCCTGGTTAAAAATGAACTCACTGGTGAAATTACTTAGATTGAAAATGCAATCTATTTAATATTCTCACTGCTAAAGACTACAAATATGATCTGACCCAGCAATGCCCTCCAGTACCAACGTTATACGATTATAAAAATCAGAAGGAGTCTTATGAGAAATGGTGCGAGGCTAACAAAATGGCTAAGTGCTATATATTGGCTTCGATTTCTATGGAACTGCAGAACAAACTTCGGAGCATGGAAACAGCTACTGAAATATTGGCTAGTCTCCATTAGATGTTTGGGCAGAATACTGATTCTGCCAGAGAAGCAGCGTTAAAACGTGTCACTAACACCAAGATGGAACAGGGCACAAGAGTTCGTGATCATGTCCTCAAAATGATGGACTATTTGAATGAAATTGAGATTCATGGTGTTGAGATCGATGATAAAACAAAGATCAACATGGTGATTGAATCTTTACCTGATACATTTAGAGATTTTAAGGTCAGCTATATTTTAAGCAATAGAGATATGACCTTAGTTCAATTGATGTACGAACTACACTCTATAGAAGAATATTATCATAGCAAAGAACTTTCTAAACAAGAATTCTCTTTAAAGCCTAAGTCAAAAGACAAGGGTAGGCAAAAGAGAATTGACACAAGGAATCTTTCTACCAGAAAAGATGGCAAGTCGAAAGACAAGTGCTTCAAGTGTGGATAGAAGGGTCATAGGAAGAAAGATTGTCCTAAGATTATTAAAATCAGGTATAGAAAATCTTTAAGCTTCCTAATTAGTTCAATTTTCTATTGATTAATGCAATAGTGAATTCTGGGATAACTAATTTTATTTGTAAATTCATTTATTTGGTTTTCAGGAAACCAAGAGATTAAGTGAAGAAAGCTTTAAGCGGCAGTAGAGAAAGATACTAGTTTATATCAGCTGAGAGGACTAGATCAATTTTATGATACTTTAAGTTTTGATATTTGTCTTTGTATTCCAAACATTAGAGGAATTTAATTTCGGTGGCTTGTTTTTAATAAACAGAAGCACACTGTTATTTTTTGATCCTCTGTTAATAACTCATTTTTATACTTTACAAAGACAATTAATATCATATAAGTCTATTGATCTGTTCAAAGCAAGATATAATGATAAAAAGTATATTATTTATCTAAGAAAAGAAATTTTTTTCCAAAACCAATGGCACCTCTAATATTTATGCTTAAATCATATAAACTATAATAAGATTTCATGAGAATGATTAATAATAGGTCCTTCCTGACTTATTTGAGGTTGATCATTGATACTCTACAAATCTTATTTAGAAGAGTAATATGATAAGGTAACTCATTTTGAGCTAAAAGAAAGCGTAACATTGTATTGCATGGAATTAGTGCATACAAATGTATGCGGACTAATTAGTTTACATGTAAGTAGAGGTTATGAGTATTTTATCAATCTAATTGATAAATATTTATTGCATTTATGTTTTTCTAAATGCATCATGATTCCGTGGCTTTTGAAATTCAAAAGAGTACATGGATAAGACAAAGAAGCAATTAGACAAGAAGATAAAAGAGCTTCGATCTTCGAAGTAAAGAATATCTCTCTAGAGAATTCAAAGTCTATTTGGTTGTAAAATGGGATAAACTCCCATTTATAATGAACATTATGACATTATAGTGTCATTATATGAACAAACAAGATTCTTTTGGATAAAATAAGATATATACTTAGTGATTTATCATTTACCTTTTTTATTCTAGATACCAATATTTAAAACTGCATAGGCTATTGAACTTAGTTTTATCTATATCAGTGCCTATTACTCCATGGAATTATGGATATGTCACAAACTTAATTTGTGACACATCTATAGTTGGAGAATCACTAGTATTTATATTAAAATTATAGGCAAAAAAAATGGATTCATGTTCAAAAGTATGCATGTTTTAGGTATTCTAAAGGAATAAAGGAAAGTCTAATTTATAGACCTCAAGATAGGAATGTATTTGTAAACATACACTATACTTTCCTTGAGGAAGACTATATAAATGACTTATAACCTATGAATAAGGTAAAACTAGAGAAATCATAAGTAAGGAGATCATATTGATGCTCAGTTTTCTATTTATCTAAGCATAGAAAAGAGCAAGAATGATTAACAAAATGATTATCCCTGAACAAATTATCATTTTTAGAACCTCATCGTAGTGGAAGGGTAACTAGATTACCAAACAAGATACATATTATTGAGAGAAACCTATACGGCTATCTCATATGAACATGTATAAAATCCCATTGGATACAATGAAGCTCTAATAAATAGTGATGTTGAACATTGGAAAAGGGCTATGAATCAAGAAATGGAATCTATGTATTCCAATAAAATCTGGGAACTTGTAGAGACACCAAATGGGGTAAAACCCATTGGATGCAAGTGGATCTATAAGAGGAAAAGAAGAATAAACAGAAAGATGGAAACATTTAAAGCAAGATTAGTAGTCAAATTGTTCACTCAAAAAGAGGGAATCGATTATACGAAACGTTTTCTCTGGTTGCTATGCTTAAATCTAATAGAATTCTGCTCTCTATTGCTGCAGTGCTAAATTATGAAATTTGGCAAATGGATGTCAAGACTGCCTTTCGTAATAGGCATCTTGAAGAAGACATCTTTATACAGCAACCAGATGGATTCATACAAAAAGGTCAAGAACACTTGGTATGCAAGTTGTAAAGATCCATCTATTGATTGAAGCAAGCATCCCAACCGTAGAACATCATATTTGATCAAGCGATGAAATCGTTTGGATTCATTCAGAATATTGATGAACCATGTGTGTATAAGAAAGTTCATGGAAAATCTGTAGCCTTCCTAATTCTTTATGTAGATGATATTATCCTTATCGGAAATGATGTAGGAGTATTGACTACTATAAAGAGTTGGCTAGCAAAACAATTTGATATGAAAGATCTAGGAGAAGCTAGTTATATTCTTGGTATCAAGTTGCTATGAGACCGGAAGAATAAAATGATAGCTTTGTCTCAAGTGGTCTATATCGATAAGATATTGGCTAGATTTAGCATGGTAAATTCCAAGATTGGTTTGTTACCATTCAGACATGGAATTTTATCCTCTAAGGTTCAATCACCTAAAATTTTTGAGGAGATAGAGAAAATGAGACGAGTTCCTTACGCGGAAGCTGTGGGAAGTCTCATGTATCCCATGCTTTGCACTATACCAGACACATGTTTTACGATTGGGATGGTTAGCAGACATCAATCTAATCCTTGACCTAAACATTGTACTACTGTCAAGCACATAATGAAGTATCTGAAAAGAACTAAGGATTATATGCTTGTGTATTCAGGTGATGAACTTACTCCAGTGGGTTATACTGATTCTGACTTTATGTTAGATAAGGATTTTGGAAAGCCTACTTCTGGCTATTTGTTTACATTAGGAAATGGAGCCATTAGTTGGAGAAGTGTGAAACAATTATATATCACAGACTCTGGCTTGTGTATTCAGGTGATGAACTTACTCCAGTGGGTTATCTCTTTTTTATTTTAAATAAAAATCCTAATCCTAACATACTAGGGTTTTTCATAAGATATTATAAAAGAGGCATTATTCTCTTAAAGAAGAAAGAGAAGAGAATCCTAGGGTTTTTAAGAAAAATAAAAGAAGACATCTAAGAGAAGCCAGTTACAATTGGGGAGTGGTGAAACAGATGCCCACACGTCCAGTGTTGATCAAACTTGAGTCATAACCTGAAAGATCGTTTGGAAACGAATCTACAACTCTTAATTGTTTATCTTCTCAAAACATCAAGCACTACTAGAAAAATGGCCTTTAGTGATACTAAAATAGTGTCACTAATTACTTTTAGTGACACTTATTAATAGTGTCAGTGATCTGGGAGTCAGAAAAATACTGACACTTGAATATGGTGTCAGAGATTACTATTACTATAGTATTACAGATTTTATGACACCATAGTGATAGAAATTACTAATAATTATTACGTGTCAAAAATTTGTATCACTATAGTATTACCTGAACTCAATATTTTTTAATATTTTTTATATTAAAAATCTGAACTCACTATAGTATTATAGCCTTAATATTTTTTAAAATTTGAAAAAATCAATTCTATACATTAGATTTTAAAAAATAGTTATAAAAATTATAACAATAGCAAATCCTGGACTCAAACATTTCATCAAGTACAGAAGCCTTAGCCCAACAACATCACTCACACTTACACACTCATAAATCATCATGGTCCCTCAATCTCAGCCGTTGATCTGATATCACCACAATCTCCCGCCTCCGATCGATGTTCATCAACATCAAATCTAGGGATTTCCTCTTTAACCGCCACCACCGCCATGTCATCCAAGATCAATCATCATCACCACCACCACCACCAAGAGAACAAAACCAACGGCCAGATCTTTGCTCAGCCTTGTCCCCATCTCGCCGACTTCCGCGCCCGCAACGGCACCAAACCATTCCGAGCCATCCAGGACTGCCTACCACGTCTAATACCTCGCGATTGCCAAGGCAGAAGAAATTCAAGTAGTCTTGTGGCACATATTTGTTTTCGAGTCCAGCTTCCACCAGAGCCTTGTAAATTGTTTCATACATCATTTCCATTGAGTTATGCTGCAGCAAACATAAAAAATAAGACTAGGTGAAGAAAAGAATATTGAAGCTTCAAGTTAGATACGTGAATTGATGTGTTTATATCCTTCATTTGTTTGTTATCACAAAGGTTCTCACCTAAGTCTCTGTGAGAATCCCAATTAAATGATGAGCCAATAAAGTATTGGTTTTCAATGTAGATGAAGTGTTGGGCATCTTGAATTGCCTTAACATAGGCTGTATGTATGCTCATGTCTATGAGGACATTCTTTCCACATACTAGGTTACGATACTGATGTAACCAATTTGTCGGTTGATCAATCATCATCCGCTCATAGTCACCAAATTAAATTACTTGTTCTTACCAAGCTTGTAGCATCTCTTGGGTCAACTGGAAAGCCTTTCACAGAATTTGAATCAATTAAGCGAAAAACCTTCAAGAGCAAGGAAAATTAGTAAAAAAAATTATCTATATTGAAGGAAAAATTGAAAATGGAAAGTTCTGGAAAGTGAAAACTAGTATCTAAATGACATCAAATGTACCTGAGCATGCCAAGCATAGCGAATTACTGATTCGGTCTAAAAAAACTGGTGTTCAATCAAAGAATCCTTAAGAACTCAAAAAGAAATTCTGAAGCAATTCATGGCTTCATGCTAGCTACGACTATAATCTAGAATAGGCAAAACAATGAAACAATGACCTATAAGGATGCATTGTGAAGATATCTCCTCTCATAAAAACCAGTCACTTGGTCGACCACGACTCACATAATGGCCTCGGCTCGGTGGGATCCTCATGAGGCAGGCAGGAGTCCTCTCCACAAGGTAAGAGTCCTCTCTATATGCCTTTGTACTTTAACTCACCCCTATCTCGACTCTGTGCCATCAGCCTTGTCTTAACAACATCAAAAGGGCCAGTGCATACTGCTGAAAATTAAAATTTTCCAGCACCAGTACTGTAACTTTGAAAAATCATAACAATTCATGCTTTAAGAATTTTTGAACATGAAACATATCAGCTGAAAGCTCAGGAAATCTAGTTTAAAACAATATAATTAGTTTCACATGAGTCTAGGTAAATCAAATGATATTCAGTGTAATATCCACACTGCTCTCAGCATCTCAGGATTACTAACAACATCCAAAGGTTTTACAATTTCACATATGATCTTGACTTAAATCAATATTAACAATTTTAGAGGGATTGAAAACTAATAGAATACAAACAATATAAATATGCAACATTTTTCTTCCAAACATCACCTTTGCACTAACCTCTCGCTCCTGTGAGTATTATCCAAAGCCAAGAATCCAACACGCCGTCAGAAGAATTTGCAGCGCCAACTTCGAATAATTCTCTTGTCTGCACCAGCAGATAACACAATCTGCTTCTGCTGCATCCCAGCAACTCCCATAGCAGCTGAAGAAACTACAGAGCTGCAGTTGATCTAATTCTTCTAAGTCGGTTTCGTAAATCTCTGCCAACGTGTCACTTTCAGCCACCTCAGCATCAAACAAGCTCAGCACATTTGCTCAAGTCAATAGGATTTCAGCATCATATTAAGATACTCTAACAGAGTAATGCTAGTTAAAGCTAAAATAGCAAATAATCCGCCAATCTCAAGCTCTATTTACAGCTACATTCAAATTCCAGCCAATTCAAGTGTCACATCAAAATCGACAACAAAAATGTTTCTTGTTCGTCGATCACACATCAGCTTCCACATACATAATCAAAATTCAAAACAAACAAATGAATCGTTACCTCGTCCTTGAGGCTCTTATCAATTTCTAGAGATTCCAAACACTAATTTTCAATATCATTGCTCCAACACTCTTCTTTCTCTATAAAAAACAAACACAAATGAACTCCAATTTTGAAACAAACAAATTATATTCAAAAAAATTAAAAAATAATAATAATAAAACAAATTTCACCTTCAGATGAAAACAAAGAGGACAAGCGATTTTTTGATATTACAGGTTCCTGATCAAAACAAGCAGAAACACAAAATCTTGAGTCAAGTAATTTCTAGCATAAACTCTAAAAATCGAACCAAAATGAAGCTCACGGCGTGTTTATTGGCGCGAGTAGTATGAGAAATACGAGCGCAATCGTCTCTGATACGAAAGCAACCGAAGAAACAGCCCATGGCTCTCGAAACGGTGACGTTTAGGAACCTCACTACCGATCTGCAAACACGACCGATTTCTCGATGATTCTGACGTCTAGGAACCTCACTTCCTCTCGAAACAGTGACGTCCCACCGCCTTGCTAGACCACCAACGAAACCCTAGCCCTCATCAACGCCTACTGTGCCAAGTGGCTCTCTCTCAATCGCGGTAACCTCAGCACCTCCGATTGGGATGCCGTCTCCTCCGCCGTCTCCGAATCCACTCTTGGAGCTTCTAAGTCCTCCATTCAGTGCCGTCATAAGATTGAAAAACTGCTAAAGCTGTATCGTTCCGAGAAGCAGCGCTCTTCTAAGTCCTCCAGATCGGTTCGTTTCTTTCTTTTAACCCGAACGGGGGAAAACAAATTGTTTCCCCAAATTGTTATGTACTTAACTTACATTAATTTTTAATTGTTATATACTATTTAATGTAACTTAAAAAATTAAAATGAAACTCTTAGCTCAGTGGTTTAATGTTTAAAATTAAATAATTTATACTTTAGAGCTCTTGGGTTCGATTCGTCATAGATACAAAATTAAAATTTTATTTTTTAACTACTAATACCTTAGTGTCACAAATTTCTAATGTTTAATTTATTGACACACTAGTATTAGTAATTTATGACACTTATTTGTTAAAAGCGAAAGATGAGTACATATGTATATAATTACTGACACTTTTTACAAAGTGTCAGTAAACTAAGTGTTAGTAATGACCATTTTTCTAGTAGTGAAGGTATAAATTTCTAGATTACTTAATTCTTATATGTTGTATGAGATCGGTCCTAAAAGGTTTTATTTAAAAAATTGGAAAACCTAGTTTTATTTCCTTCAAGCTTGATGTATAATGTGCCACAGATTAACCTTTTAATTCATTATTGATTTTTTTCCGTGGGTAGTGGTAGTTTGGTTGCTAGTGGAGAAGCTTTAACAAAAACAGTTTTTGAGCTTGAAGTAATTCCATCATGATATCCAAAACTATAATTAATTGAACTAGATTTCCCATAGTCAAAATCTGATCAAGTTACTTTGTTCCAAAATTCATCATTCTCAAATATTTTTTAGTATTTTCAAGCTCAGCAGAAACTTCCGTCATTTTTTCTTCTTTTTCAAAAGGAAATTAGAATATTGAATTTGAATATGGCCATAACCATCGCAAGCCCTGCATCGAATACATCAATCTGTATTAGTTTCCAAAAATTGAAGTTGGAAGAAGATTTACCTTTTTTACTCAAGTTGCGGCTTTGATAAAGATTTCTCCTTGTTGCTATTTCCAAATTTCCCTTGCATTAATTTTTTGAAACTTTTTGGACAACATAGCCAAGGATTTTTCCATGCCTTTTACCTTATTGTCAATGTCATCAACTTCACTTTATAAATTCGACATCTCAGCTTGAAAAGCAATACTCTTTTCTTTCATTTTGTTCAAATGGCTAGTCTTAAAGTCTAAAGTTTGCTAATCACTTAATTTCTGGTCATGATGTTAATACGACAATATTCTTTAATAGTTGCAACTTTAATGAGAACTCTATCTAACAAAGATCCTAAAATTTTTCTAACCAATTCTTTCTCAAAATTTCTTTTACCGAGAGAATATTAAGTATTAGTAGTCTTAAGAAGTTTAGCATTAAAGTCAGCAATTTCTTTATGTTCATGCATCTTAATATTTTCAAATTCAGTTGCAATTTATTTAAGTTTAAACATTTTATCGAATTTTCTCTTTTATGAATGTCTTGAAGAATATCCCAAGCATCCTTGACATTTGTACGTGTAGATACTAAATCATGTTAATTGATGTCAACTCTATTAGCAATAGCATTGAGTACCATGGAATTAAAGTTAGATTCTTGAATTTCTATGTTGCATATTGACTAAACGGAAGCTTAATGTTTATTGAGATAGAAACCAAGGTTTCTGAATAATACAAATTTTATTGAAAAGAAAACTAAATGAATAAAACTATAGTTTTAAGGTCCTTTTATAACAAACCTAAATATCGCGAATTTACCAAAATAGATAAATTCGAAATATAATATTATAATAAAATTCTCCTAGCCAAAATAACAAAGAAAAAGAAAATGGTAACCAAATTTGAGTTGTAGAAAAAAAGATAAAAATCCTAGAAGAAGCAGGGAAAATAGGAAAAAATCTTAAAACCTAAAAATGATTAGGAAAGAAAAGGAATTTATGGGTCGAGTATAGATTAGAATAGCTTTGGTGGTTTTAATTTTTGTTTGTCTTGTCGCAAGCTTCGAAACGATATATTATACGCCGAAAACAAACACCTATAGCCAAAGTTATGTTATCCAAAAGGTACTTTTTTCGTAATACACAACATCCTATATCACATATTCATTCACATTTTTAAGAATTATGTTTCTATCTCGATTAATCAGGGTGGGTAGAGTATAGTATTTTCTAACATATTCCATAGCTCTTATGTCAATGGTCTCAACAGAAGTAGTCATCCTTTGCTTTTAATAAGAATAATGGGTGCCATCAAATAGTGGTGGATGAGCAAATTCATGCTTACAAAAATAGATTAAGATCTCAAAATCTCACAAAACAATTGTTAATGACACTACGCTGATACTAGTTGTTAAGAATTTAGATCTATTTTATCAACTGTATGCAAATTAAAACCTAAATAAATTAATTACCCTAATTAATTAATCTTAAAATTACTATTCACATATTATTATTCAAGTGATATTGTTTACGATTCACTGTTTATAGTTATTATTCATACAATATTATTCATTGCACAATTCATATTTCTGTTCATTTATCCTAAATATATCAAATATGCTAGAAGTAGTAAATTGCATAAAGTGAATCACACAAAGGATTTTTACATGGTTTGTATCACAATCCTACATCCATGGGGTCATGCCCAAATATTTAGCAATTCACTAACTAATGATAAGATTATAACCTATTGGATTGTTACAGAATTTCATACTCTCTCTTACTCTTGCAGCCAACTTTTTGAATCTAACTTAGTCGACATTACTTAGCAAGCATCACTCGTCTTCAACTATATTTGTTGCTTCTTTAAGATCCCCTCAACACAACAAACGAACCTTCGTTCTCAAGAGACCAAAGTAACAATGAAGAATGTCTAATGAAAGACTTGATATGAAAAAGATCTATGAAGAAGACTAAAATATCATAAAGCTATAAAACATCATATGCGGCCAAATAAGGTTCTTCTTGTTCTCTGCGTTGGCTACTTCTCTAATATGTCTTCTTTACTTTTCAATGTGTAAAATACTTCTTTTTATATAAGAGTAGTATTTCACCCAAACTCTAGTTGAGGAGTACTATGATATACTTTTATTTGGAACTCTTTGATACGTAATCCTACTTACATGCTAATTTTCTTCTTTATGACTCCAAAAATATTCTCTAATATTCTACACAATCTAATCTAATTAATACCCAAGATTAGACAAACACCTAATAAAAGGAAACAAATCATTAATAAAAGAAACAGATAAATTACAATAATATTGACACAATGATGCCAATAATAAAAAACCTAACAAAAGATAAAGTAAGTTTTTGGCTTTTTCTAGTGTTAAAGCCCTAGCTAGTGACAAAGCCTGAAGCCATCTGAAGTGGTATAAGTGCAAGTGATAGTGCGATGACATTAGAGTTTACTCCTACCATGGCGAAGGAGTATCTTCAAACTACCGAGAGCAAAGGTACATTTTCGTCAGCTTTCTTAGAATAAAACTGACATTTTTTTTGGGATAATAATATGTAATTGAATATCCTTGGCAGATCACCTAGTTTATGAAATCTATAAATGTTGCTGGAGCATTAGTTAACCCAAACGGCATCACTAGAAACTCATGGTGCCCATAAAAAGTCCTGAATGCGATTTTAGGTACAAAGGCATATGTAACCTTCAATTGGTGAAAACCTGAGTGTACGTCTATTCTTAATCTCATAATCCCATCTTTTTTCTTCACAAATAATACCAGTGCTCCCCATAGAAATGCACTAGGTATGATGAAGTTCTCGTTGACTAATGGGGCCATATAAATAGGGTTTCTGCCTAAAATCAAGTCAATAGTAAATTATATATCTCTATCAGGCAGCAAACCAAGAAGATCATCAGGAAACACCTCTGAATACTCTTTCACCATATGAATATCTTTTAATTTCACATAAATGATTCGAGTATCAATATTAACCTTGATGGCTTTCAATTTTTTATCAATTTGTTTTCTGAAATCATTCTTGATGATTTGTTCTTGTAAGTAAAGTTTCTAATTGTTTTTTATGAATTGAAAATTTTATCTATATCAACTAAGAATACTACTTTTTTTGTCACTTGTTTTTCATTTTGATAACATTAAAGATGTTGAAGGTGATAGTATTCATTTCATTTCCTTTCATTGATTATATCATTCGTTCTTTCACTTTTGTTGAAAAAATTTTGTGATGCATTATATTTATTACATAGAGTGAAAGATTATGGGATCTACAGTGCATGGGGTCAAAGTTACTTCTGCTTTGTGGGTGAGAGTGCCTTCTCTTTGTTCTTCAATTTTATGCGGCTTGAATAATACTAAGGGCCAGTTTAGTAATGTTGTAACTTTTAAAATAATTATTGTTAGCTGTGCTATAAAAATAATTAGTTGTAAAAAAAATTAGTTAAGTGTTTGGTAAATTTTATTTTCAAAAGTACTGTAAGTTTTGAAAGTAGTTGTAGGTATTTGACAAAATCTTACTGTTAAACTATTGTAAAAAATAAATAACTAAAACAGACATAATGTAAGATGAAATTTACTTACACATAAAAATATGTATATACAATATTTTAATTGTGTATTATAATAATTTAATTAAAAATAAAATTTATACTATATTGATTTTATATCTTTTACTTTTTTATAATAAAAATTTATTGAAATATTGATTTTATGTCCAATTTGAATAAGGATAGTTTTGCGTCTACATAATAATTGTAAAGATATTTATAGAATTGTATTAGAAGATAAAATTAATTCTCAAAATCAGAATCTAAAAACTACTCTTTTCATGCTTTTCAAAACCAGTTGTAGGAGGAGTTGATTTTGACGAAAGTGATTTTGATTTCTTTTTATTGATCACTAAAATTAACTTTTAGATTTTTTAAATTATTTTTAAATCTTCCAAAAATAATCCTAAATGGGTCCTAACACAGTTCTAACGTTGGTGAAATTCAGTAAATGGAAGAACCCGCAGATTGATTAATGTGGATACTTTTTCCCCTCAATTTCTGTTTCATTTGGGCTGTGATGACTCAAAATTCTGGTACCATAAACACATGACAATTTTCAGGCTGATGTTTCTTCTTGAGGCTGCTTTCCGAGTTGCAAATTGAAATATCTTGTACTGGGAAAGAAACAGAGAAACATAATAAAAAATCTTGTCTAGTGTTCATTGTTCATTGTCACATAGAAGACAGTTGGGACATTTGTAAAGTTTACGCGTCAAGAGTGAATTACACAAATAAGTTGATTGGTACGGAATTTTTATTTTCTTTTTATGTTAAATACAGCAAAATTATAAAGCACTATGTGGAATACCACAGAAGGATTTCCTTTTATGAATTATTCATTCAATGAGCAGCAATTTGAGAAAGCTACAAAAATCAACAGTGAAGACTAAGAATCCATTCAATACAACTGAGTTTGAGAGATGGGTTCATTTTGGGCAGGTGAAGATCATGAATACTCTTTGTTCTTCCTTTGGGATTAGAAATTTTGATGACTCAAATCACTTGTAAGAAATCATTGTAATGGAATTTGCTATATCATTGCAATTGATGTGAAATTTACAATGCCCTTTGAGTTTCCATTTTTGCTCTTTGTTTTTAAAAGATTCATTAATTGAAGATAGTCTCCATGTTAGTGGGTGCTGGCTTTGTAGGAAAAATGATGATCGTAAAAAAGTGTATTACCTTATAAAAGTGATTTTTAAAAATTTAATTTTAGTATTTAATAATTTTTTTTATAAATTATTATTAGTAAAATCACTTGTCCAACGATAAATTTTTAAAAGTGAAGATTTTGAAAAGTAAGGAAGAATTAGTTTTTCAATTTAAGAATTAGTTTTATATTTGTTACACTTCTATAAATATCCTCATATATATTATAGAAATTCAAAATTATTTTTATTAATTAGGAAATAAAATCATTAACCTTAATTAAATTATTATTGTTACCAATTTTATTGAGATAATAAAATAAAAAATAAAATTAATTATACAAAATATTTATTTTAATTATTAATTATTATATATACACAATAAAAAATATTTTATACGCATGTTTATAAATGTGTAAATTAATTTTATTTAATATTATATTTAATTCAATCATTTATATTCTTACAACAATTTAACAAATACATAGATTGCTTTTAAAATTAAAACACTTTTAAAAATATATTTTACTAAATGTTTAATCGATTCTTTTGATAATTAATTATTTCTACAACATAGATAATAAAAATTACTTTAAAAGCTATAGCATTATCAACCGACCCTAACCAAACTAATAAACTATTGCCATTTCGAAAGCTCAATGAATGATCGTGTGGGAGTGCTGTTGTGACAACCTAATATCATATATTCTATGTTTACTAATAAGTACAGCATAATTAAATTTGTAACCTTCCATATAAGCTACCAATTTCCCTTTTTTTTTTTTTTTCCTTCTCCTAAACGGAATATTATAGCTGCACAATCTACTAAAACTTTTGCTTTTGAAGCATAGTGAATAATAGTTTTTGTTTGAATGTTGATACATAACTAACAAAATGCTTTAAGAATTAGCAGTCTGATAAAATGATCTTATCGGTTTAAATAATTTTTTTCTCGTTCAACAATACACTTCTTGGATCAAAAGAGCAGAATGACTTGGCATTGCAAATTAGAACTCATTAAAAACCAATTCACACTATTATGCTCAATAAAAGGTAGAAGGGCCGTCCCATTAGAATAATATTGAAAGGAAAAAATACTTTGAAGTTGAATCTGTTCCCACGCAATAGTTAATAACTCTAGATTGTCACAACCCAGTGTTCCCAAAACAAATCAGAGTCTAAATTTTATACTTGAAAACATTTTCCTGAACAAAAATATGGAAACACTTAGGTCTGCAACCTCTTTCTAATATGCTTATCAATTATCATGCTTATAACATACCAAACTCAGACAATTGAATTCTGAATGAGCGATCAATGTAATTTTATACACGAAATAGATTTTGGGTTTAATTAAAGTATAAATTCTTTAGCGTGATTGTTGAAAAGAATAAAATTTTAATTTCTTGATATTAATAGAGGAGTGATAGTGGCACCATTTATTATTAGCGTTAATTTTAAATTACTCCCTCATAAATTAACCATCTTTGAGTCATCCCCTTATGTTTAAAAACCTAAATTTACCATCTAATATGCTTATCAATTATCATGCTTATAACATACCAAACTCAGACAATTGAATTCTGAATGTGCGATCAATGTAATCTTTCACAATGTGGTTTAAATAATTTTATACACGAAAAAGATTTAGGGTTTAATTAAAGTATAAATTCTTCAAGGGGATTGTAACAAGAATAAAATTTTAATTTCTTGGATATTAATTGATGAGTGACAGTAGCACCATTTATTATTAGGATTAATTTTAAATTACTCCCTCAAAAATTAACTATATTTGAGTCATCCCCTTATGTTTAAAAACATAAATTTACCTTCTATTTTTGTTGAGAAGATAAAAAAATTCAATTCCATCTCATTTTTTCCTTCTCTTCAAAAACAAAAATAAAAATAATTTGATGTTTGAAAAAATAAATGGATGATCTGAAATCTGGAATTTACCCTTCTGATTATCAAACAGTAATAGTTGAAGACAACCATATACCAAATAGAAAATCTTATGTACATTTTCATCAACTAACACAATCTATGAATAAAAGTTATAAAACCCAATCTCTCAAGCAATTTATTGTACAAGCGAATATACCGACGATTTTTCTTTTTCTCTCTTTTTTTTTTTTTTTTGACCTTCAGAAGAGACTTTCTTGCCACAAAAAAAAAAACTTACATCAATATTGAAGTCACTCGGCTTCAAGCGCAGCGATCTCATATCTGACTTCTTCTAAATGTTCATTAATGGCAGTCACGGCATCCTGCACACCTCTAATGGCTTCCTTCAATGCATTATCATACTCAGCATCTGCTTCTGCCTCTTCAGTCCCAGCTGCTTCTGTTATCTCCTGGACATGCACACACTCATGCTCCATTGGATTCTTAAATTTGCAATTCTCATGGCTCACCAGACGCTCTGATGGGCGTCCCGCCTTCTTCAATAACTGAATTGTAGCCGTCTTCCGAACAAAGAGAAGTGATTGTCAGAAATGCCAGAAATGTCAGAAACGAGAAATGGTTAAGTTTGCATGATAAGGACAAATCATAAGGAATTGAACAATGTACCACACCTCTACATCTATAAAGGCTGTTAGAGAAGAATAATTAAACACAGAAACTCCAGCAATTCAATTACATTTGCTCACCATGTCATCTTACATTATGGTCACATGGTTTCATAATAAAAAGTGTGTATGTATTTAATTTTATTACTATTATTCAATGGACAAAAGAAGTATATTCATAAGCAAAATGTGGGACATACAAGAGTGAACCAGGATCAACAGAAACAAAAAACAAAGCTGCACTGCCCTCTGTTCTCTTTAGCTTCATAGGCAGTATTTTACTGAATTTATCAGTGGAAGAGACACGGGGTTGCATGCTTGCAGTGCTGTCTAGTGCATCACAGGGAGTAATTTCCTTAACTTCTGAGGAAACAAACCAGAAGGAATTTTATATTTTTTAAGGTATTGTTTGCAGCTTTTTCTCCTGACAGTATGTGAGGAGATAAAAAGTGAACATATGGGAAAATATTAGGTTGCACCTGGGCATTAATCCAGAATTTTCATACCTTATTCTGACTTTCACAAAAATCAAACATTTATGTTATCAGAGCAGTCACCTCTGGATACAAATGCTATTAGCCAGTCACCTATTGCAAACTTTAGGGTTATAAAAGAATGCATAGTGTTAAAACTGGCAATTCAGCAGTCAACCAAGTTAAACACTGCTAATAATAAATTTTATCTTAGCACTTCATATTCAAGTGCCATTTGTAAATGCATCACAATTCAGCAACCATTTCTCAGTATTGCTGATCTTCATGAACTCTTGAGATTTTCAAACAGTTGTAATACAAATTAAGAATTACTCTAATTGACAATCGAGTCCACAGGTGAAATCCTACACTTTCATCCCAACGACCAGGAAAACAGTATCATCAGCTCAAATGCAACCCAATTCACACAAACAAAAAGTGTATGGTAACAAAGGCATAGAATATGTAAGTCCTACGGGTCAACCCATTCTCAAAAGATCATCAATGAAAGGGCATAGCTAGTGAGAAAGGGGATATACCAGATGCAATTTTTGCTTTTCCTGTGTCTGAACAGCTCTGAGCAGCTGAGCTAGATCAGCTCGGCAAAAAGCAGGATTTAGAAACAAAGACTCTATTTCGAGGACCTATATATAAAAAGCAGAAACATTAATATAAGACAGTACAATAAAATTAAAAAAATATAAAACAACCACCAAAGAAAGGTAATGATCACAAACTTGTTTCGAGCAGTCATTGAACTCTGATGTAATCTCACTACACAGTTGTTGATAAGCCAATTCACCTCCTGAAACCATATACTCAGAAAACCCCCTGCCAAGTTTATTTCCACAATCAAAACAGCTCCAAATCATCAAATTCTAAAGAAAAGAAAACTTGAAGGAGTGGTATTAACTGCTGTACGTCTACCTAACTTCAGTACTTCTACTTAACTTCAAAAGCACATCAGTTAAATTGATTGGTCAAACTTATTTGGTGCTAATATTTAACCAGCCGCCCACCAGGTATATTTAGACAACTGTTAATTTTATAGCAAAACAACTGTGAATTAAAGCTGCATCACCCCAATTGCCAATATACTTATGATCTGAGGCCTTTAAGATATTTATGCCAAAAATATATTATAAATACACTCATATTCTTTTTAATATGATTGGCAATAAACCCATCTATAAGAGCCCAGTTTGAATCTAAGACCTTATGGATCAACCTAAGAGATTTCAACAACTATACTAATACCCACATGTATGCAGGAAATATCAAAATGGAATTCATTGTATGTCTCGGGCTCAATAAATATGAATTTTCACGGTTCATATGAGTTGAAAGAAATATATCAAATAGGATTCTTCTCGTTTAGCAATTTCTTGAATTTCTCTACATAAAAATCATATTCACTCAATAATAATAATAAGATGACAAAAATAAGGGTACCGTTTAAGCTTGGCATAAGCTTGGGCTCTACGCTGCTGAATATCGAGGAAAGTCCGGAGTAATTGGAGGGTTTTCAAAGAATTGTTATTTACTTGTTCAGTGTCCATCTCCTCCATATCCATTACATCAGTTATTCTAACTTTCTTCTCAAAATCATCCATCTTTTCTTCATTTCTTTGATTCTGCCAGCCTTTCCCTCGTTTTATATTCTTGACGCCATATGTGAAAATTCCTAAAACTCTCTAGTAATGGATATGATACAATGAATCAACAATACAACCAATCAGTAAATCAATAGTACACAGGCACTTCCAATATTCTCAAAAATGTGAATTTCAACTTCCAGCAACAATTATATAAATTATACAATAATCAATCAATGACAACAATAAACAAGCAAAATAAAACGAACATCCATAATACGAATATTTTTACGAGGAAGCATTTGATTGTAGTGATCTAGGATAAAAACCTCAAACATATGATTATGTCCACATGCAGACAAAACAATTCACTATGAAAATAATAAGAGTTTACAATGGATAAGAACAATTACAAAATATCACACCCATGAGCACCTTGTATCTAAATCTTATTGCGTCTACCCTCACGGTCCTCACAAATTTTCCCATGTGAAACAAGCGTAGAAATAAACAATCTCTTCACAAGATCAAAATACAAGAGGGTGTGTATGTGTGTGCATTTATCTCATACTTGACGATGGAAGAGGTTAAATCCGAGATATGAAGATAAAGGCCAATATTGTTTTTATTTCAAAAATTAAAACTAGATTGCTCTCATAAAAAACAAATAAATATATCACAAAACTTCCTCAAGAAAAATTCTCTTATATAAAAAAATATATATATATTTCAGAAAATCCAAAATGAATAAATTTTCAGGAAAATAAAATAATCCAATTGTTAAACAACATCTTCCCCTAAATCCAGAGCTCAATAATATCTAAAAAATTGCCTCAATACATCTAAAAAATTGATTAAAATTAATTTCCGGCAAAAAAAACATAATCAAATCACTTAATTGAATTTTTCCAAAATTACTAATACCCAATCCTAAACGATACAATTTAAATTACCGTTCTAAAGACCAGGTGATGAAAAATTAAATTTTTGGGAATATCAAAATAATAAAATCAGTTTATAATTCCCAAAAAAATAAATAAATGCACAAACCTAGACGTGTGCCTCCAATTTGAGCTTAAAAAAAATATCACCCTTTGTTAAAATTGTCCCTTGAAAAATTGCTCATCAAATTGTTATTCAAATTCTCTGCAAAAGATTGTTAATGATGGCTGCTCGGTGTCTTCAAAATCGACAGAAGCTAGTGTATGAAGGATTTAGCTTTATTAAATATCTAAGAATCACTGAAATCTGACCGTTGGATGAAACTAAATCAATGGTACAGCAATTAGGTGATGTGGCGTTATCTGAAGCGTCAAGTTGAAGCAAAATCAGCGGGTGAGATGGAAACTCTACTCGGGTCAACAATGGTCAATGCCCAGTCAACCTGATGAAAGAATATCAGGTCGGGTCATCCATGGAGCGACACGCGGGTCCATATTATTCTCTGATCCATGAAGTGGTCAGCGATCAGCTCTTTTTCTACCAATCATGCCGCGGTAAAAGATAAACTCAAAATATTTGCACCATAACACTATACACCATATAACATACGATTCCAATCTCTCTAGTGCATTCTCTCTCTAATTTTAAACCCGTATCCTAAAATTTTCAACCTTTTCGAATTTAAAAATGGCATCCATTCATCAATTCAGAACACCATAATTATCAAATGAACCATTTTTACTTTTTAAACACTTTCTAAAGTTTATGAAACTCTAGAATCTAAAAATTGCCATTCGTTCAATCAATAAAGAATCCGAAAAACTTACAATGATACTTTTGCCATTGAACCTATCATTAACAGATTTTGACACGAGGTTTTAAAAAATCTTGATAAATTAGGCGTATCAATCTCGTCTTTGTCAAATCTTGTGGCAAGTACCTCAATGCACATGATTTCGGTTCATCTAAATCTACACCCAACCAAAATGTAAACAACTTGAAACAAACAACATACATGAGAACCATCCAAAACCCCGAAAATTTTGAAATCCTCAAATTTAACATCAATTTCACACCGGTGAATATGCTAAAAAGGGTATCTGTTGATGCAGTTTTTCTGCGTGTCCTCAAATAGTGTTAAAACCTTCTACTTGCGGCAAGCTCGAGCTCGAGCAGGTCTGCTTTCCAATATCAATCCTTCTGTCTTTATCAGAACAGAAGTCTCCCGGACCTATACTCACAGGAAATAAAGGTCAGGGGTCGCCGAGTGTTGTTCCGACGAAAACTCTCCAACGCTTAAGTCAGTAATCGGGTTGTTCTTTTTTGTATCCCTCTTAGTTGGAGAGACCAGAAGAATGGAAGAAGTCATTTTGTTCTCCCTTTGTGATAATAAATCCCCTGGAAAAATCAGAGTGGAGACGAAAAAAAAGAAGAAGAAAGAACCTGTGCCCGATTTCGGAACCCCCTTCCTTTCCTTCAATTTACCCTTTATACTTCTGTTTTCTCACCCTCTGTTCTTCGAGAGCGGTAATTCCCGAGTCCATGGCCCATGGGACCCTCTGACAGCCGGGATTAGTGTGATATTCCTTAAGGATGCGTGACTGTCTGGTTGGCATGAGTTCACATGGCTTGATCATGGTGTCGGGCATGTGCGCGTGAAATGATGACACTGTGGGGCGTGTGCCAGCCATCGGTAACAGGGGCCACGCCGTATCACATGGGGTGTCGGTCAGACACCGATCGATGCGCTGGATCGTCGAAATGGGGGAATTTAACTGTTCCAAGTTAGCAGTGCTCAGATCTTGTCTTCCCGTCACGCCTTAGCTGGTGTTGCTGGATCGTGGCTGGGGATTCGAAGATCTTGAGCAGGAGGATGCTCGAGTTTTGACCAACCAAAATACACTTCGACCTTGACCATCTTTGAGGAGGCTGTAAATACCTCGAGCAGAAGAGTGAGTTCGGACTTGACCAATCTTGGACTCCTAGACCTTGACCGGCCTTGGACTCCTCGACCTTGACCAGTCCTTGTGCTAGTAGTCGTTTCCTTTGCTCGAGATGGGTTGACCTCGAGGTCTTTTGCTTGCGCCAGGTGGAACTCGAGGAGAGCTGCTCGATATTACCCAAACACCAGTCCCCCAGTTTCTAGTCTTTGGACTGAAACGAGATAAGACTGGAAACTTCTCGTTTGGGCCGCCTTCACAGCCTTTTTACTTTCCTGAGTTGAGCTGTCTTCCGTTTCCATAATTTCACATTTAATGCGGGACACGTGGATCTATCCGGGCCGTGTGCTTGAATTTTGAAGAGACGTTACTTGAACGGTCGCGTCTCTTGAGATGCGTGCCGTCTGCTGAAGAGACGCACTTTCTCCTTTAAAAACCCTCGATTTCTTCATTGTACCTCCTATTGCTCATTTTTACTCAGACCCGTAATCTTCTTGCTAGTGTTTTTCCGTCTTTCTCTTCTGCGTCAGAGTGATTTCTGGCCGTGTAAACCTCTCTCTTCACTCAGGTACAAACCTCTCTCTTTTCTCTTATTTCTGTTCTGTTCTTCCTTCATCTAAGCTTTTGATTTCAACCGGGCAGACCATAATTCTAGGAGACAATGCCAAACACCAAACAACCCCGTAGGATGTCACCTGAGGAATCTTCCTCTTCTAGTGAAGTAGAACCCCTTAGTATAGTCCCGGTGAGAGATTCTAGTTCGGAAGGGCGTTGCAGTGGCGGAGACTCAGTCGCATCGAGGGAAGGGTCGACCAAAGGTCAGAGGGTAGGGGGTACCCCATTGACCTCATGAGGTGTGAAACCACACACTTGGACTTGAATAGGCTTAGGCACACCTACCATATACCCGACAATGTGGATTTGCGGGTGCTTGGGTAGGGTGACATTCCAGTAGTCCCCTCAGGTATACTACTTTCCACATGGAGTGCTTCAAATAGGGGGCCAAGCTGCCCCTGCAGCCCTACTTTGCCCGAGTTTTGTCTGGATTCGGCTGGCCCCGGGGCAGCTGAACCCGAATGGGTGGAGGGTCCTTTCTAGCCTTTTGTTTTGTGAAAATGGTGTAATTTGGGTGAACCCTCGGTAGAGGAGATAAAGCACCTTTACCAGCTGAAATGCAGCCCGAAAGACGCTGGGTGGTATTACCTCACCTCCAGTCTGAAGGGCAAGAAACCCATAACCGATCTTCCCACCTCTGGTGGCAACTAGAAGAGCAAATTCTTATTTGTTGGGGGAGATTGGGGGCATTTTGCACTTCTCTCCGAGGGGATCCCTCCGGTTCCACGGCATTTCTGCACTCCAGGTCGTTTATTCGTCCATCGAATTTTTATTTTGTCCATTTTGCTAGTGTTTGTTCTCACCATTTTGCTCTGATTGTTCCTGCAGTATCCTGGGGTGCCTCTTTTAGGATTGGGGAAGAGCTCCGAGCGCACGTCAGCACAGCACTTGATAACGCGAGCTCGTGCAGGGAGCTGCTTACAACCCAAAATTTTGTTGAGTTCGGCCTAGTGTCAGAGGAAGGGATGAGGGCGGTGCTTGACATGATGCAGAGGCGTGTAGGGACCTCCGAAAGTGCGAGCAGATCGAAGAGGCCCCGAGCCGATACAGATGCTCCGCCTCCACCAACTCGAGCTTCCCTTCCGACTCAGGAGGTAGAGCTGGCAGAAAAAGGTCCTCCTCGCAGGCGTCCGAGGACTGCAGCCACGGCTCGGCCTCGACCTGAAAGCGTGCAGGAGCTGGGTCGGTCTAGTCATGCCGAACCTTATGTTCAGGATTTTACTAGGCAGATGAACGATAGGTTCCTGGATGGGTTGGAGTCTTATGATCGTTGATGAGTCGGTCGGCGCTCTCCGCCTCTCTCTACCGTCTGCAGCTCATCGTCACAGATTCAAGACCAAGGCCGAAGATTCTCGAGCGACTCGAGTAGAGATTCAGAGCTTGAAGCAGAGTCTTGAACAGTTGAAAGAGGAGAACACGAAGCTTCAAGAGGAGAACTCCACCCTCGCGGAGAAGGCAGCGATGTCAGACTCTAGGGCTACCCAGTTCAAGAGGGAGATGTCCCTTGTCCGAGAGGAGTTACTCGACGCTCGGAAGGACTTGGACATCCAGAGATTCTCCTTTGAGAAGACCATGGAGGGGGAAACTTCTCATCTCCAGGGGAAGGTGGATTTTCTGGAAACTAAGCTTGCGACCGAGTACAATGAAGGGGTGGCTTTCAGCTACGACTGCCTCGTCTTTGCCTTGGGTAGGGAACACCCCGAGGTCGACCTGTCTAAGGTCCAAGCGAGTGTTGCTGAGTACATGCGCATCCATGGCATCCCAATCCAAGGGTCCGAAACTTCCCCATCCGAGGCCCCCACTGAACCCAGGGAAGTTGTTCCTCCCCCTACTGCTGATGCTCCTCCCGCTGCTGCTGATGATGCTCCTCCTGCTGCTGCTGATGATGCTCCTCCCATTACTGCTGCTGATGCCCCTGCTAGCCATGATTCCCCAGCCGCATGAACTCTCTCTCTTTTTTTTTTTTTTTAAACTTCATGTATTTGTAATCTTTTCAATGAATGAATAAAAAGTAAACATTGGGTAACTTGCTTTTGTTCCTGTATGCATATACTTGCGTTTTATATTTATGTATGTGGTTGGCTCCATGCACTTGCCAAGTGAAAATTTTATAAATGTTGGGCTTTTATTTTATTTTTTGCCCAAGTTTATTACTGCTCGTATCATCCCTTGACTTATACGTGGCAAGGCCGTGCATGGAGTTCGGCTGAAAGCCTTCTGCTTATCTTATGAGCTCGGCCGACTTGAGCCGGTGTTTTAGCTTGTACTCGGTAGCTTTTTATTTTATGAGCTCATTTGGCTCAAGCCTGACATTGGCTCATGCTTAACTTTTGCGTTCTCTCTTCAAGCTTTTCTTGCTCGAGCCCACGGTTGGATAACGCTTGGCATCGTCCCGCCTCAAGTCAGGCTCTAGGACTTCTGGCATTGATGTTTTCTTCACGACCTTATTCTGCTCGGGCCTGCAATTGGCCACGCTTGGCACCGTCCCACCTTATACTAGGCTTTGGGACTTCTGGCCTTCATGTTTTCTGCTTGGGCCTGCGATTGGCCATGTTTGGCACCGTCCCGCCTAACACTAGGCTTTGGGACTTCTGGCCTTCGCGTTGTCTTCTTTGCGAGCTTCTCTTGCTCGAGCCTGTAATTGGCTCACGCTTGGCACTGTCGCGCCTAAAGCTAGGCTTTGGGACTTCTGGCCTAAGCGTTGTCTTCGCGAGCTTCTTCTGCTCGGGCCAGCAATTGGCCACGCTTGGCACTGTCCCGCCTAAAACTAGGCTTTGGGACTTCTGGCCTTAGCGTTCTTCTTTGCGAACTTCTCTTGCTCGAGCCTGCAATTGGCTCACGCTTGGCACTGTCCCGCCTAAAGCTAGGCTTTGGGACTTCTGGCCTTAGCGTTGTCTTCTCGGTGAGCTTCTTGGCTTCAACTCGAATTAATATTACAAATGTTTTTCTTATTTTTACACACGTTCAAGTTTTTACACATCCCCATTTTGTGAAGGAATTTGACATTAATGCTTACAATACAAGGAGACTTACTGGAAGTATTTCACCAAGAGTTGTGCGTTCCATGGCCTCTTGACTTCTCGTCCATCCGGATGGGTTAGCCGGTATGCTCCTGGTCCGGCTATTTGAGTGACTCGATAAGGACCTTCCCAATTTGGCCCTAACACCCCTTGCCTGGGGTCCTTCATGTTCTGATTGACTTTTCTGAGTACCCAATCCCCCACTTGGAACCGACGGATGTGCACATTCAGTTGTAATAGCGAGCCACTTTCTGCTGGTAATCTGTGATCTTTGCAGCGACCCTCTCCCTCTTTTCCTCCAGCAAGTCTAGGCCTACACACATCTGCTCGTTGTTCTGCTCCTCGTTGAAGTGCTCTATTCGGTGCGTCTCCATTCCTACTTCAGTAAGAACAACTGCCTCTTGCCCAAATGCCAAGGAGAATGGGGTCTCTCCCGTGGTCGTTTTGTGTGTGGTTCTATAAGCTAACAAGACGCCAAGTAGCTCGTCCACCCAGGCCCCCTTCTGTTCGCCAAGTCTGGTCTTTAGGAGACGTTTTACAGTCTTGTTCACCGCCTCCACTTGTCCATTGGCTTGCGGGTGTGAGGGAGAACAAAACTTCAACTATATCCCTAGGTTTTGGCAGAAGTCTCTGAACTTGTTGTCAAACTGCCTCCCGTTGTCAGTGACCAATGCATGGGGAATCCCATATCTGCAAATCACATTTTTTCAAATAAAGTCAGTGGTCTTACTCTCCGTGATACTACTCAAGGCTCCCACTTCGACCCATTTGGTGAAGTAATCTATCGCCACCACAACATGTGTTGCAGATGCTCTCCCCTCCGGTAGTGGCCCGATCAAGTCAATTCCCCATTGAGCAAATGGCCATGGTAAATTCATCACCGTAAGGTTCTCTGGAGGCTGAGTCAGGTAATTGGCAAAACTTTGGCAGCTCTTGCAGCTTCTGGTCTTCTCTTGGGCATCTTGATGCATATGGGGCCAAATGTATCCCTGCCTCAAGGCCTTGAAAGCCAAAGACCTCGCGCCTGAATGGTTCCCACAAATTCCTTCATGTATCTCTCAGAGGACATAGTCAGCTTCCTCTGGGTCTAAACACCGCAACAATGGGAGAGTGTATCCTCGTCTGTACAAGACCCCATCGATCAGAGTATATCTGGCCGCTTTACACTTCAACTTCCTTGCTTGCTTCTTATCGGCAGGCACTATTCCTTCCTTGAGGTAAAAAACAATTGATTTCATCCAGCTGTTGCTCGACGATAAACTCAGTATCTCATCTTCCTGCTCGAGGCTCAAGCAGGTCTTAACTTCTAACTGGATGGACCTTGGTATTTTGGGGTCGGAGGTAGCAGCCATCCGAGCTATCATGTCAGCTCGAAAATTCTTCCTCCTCGAGATCTGCTCCACCTCGGCTGCTCGATAATTGTTGATCAGCTGCCTTACCTTCCGAAGGTAAGCCTCCATCTTCTCGCCTTTTGCTTGGAAGCTTTCGTTGAGGTGGTTTGCCACTAGCTGTGAGTCTGTCTGAAGCTTCACCTCTTCTACCTGTACCACCAGCGCAAGCTTCAACCCCGCGATCACAGCTTTATATTCGGCCTGATTGTTGGTGATTTCGAATTCTAGCTTCACAGCATACTGCATCTCTTCCCCTTCAGGATTGTGGACAACAATTCCTGCTCCTGCTCCTTGATCCCCGCATGACCCATCGACCATGACTGTCCATGTATTGGTTGAGGTCTGGGAGTCTGACAAGTGCTCGTCTTCCCTCTCTTCATTCCTCTCTGTGCATTCGACCACGAAGTCAGCCAAGGACTGAGCTTTTATGGTTGTTCGGGGTTGGTAGCAGATATCGAACTCGCTGAGCTCCACCGACCATTTTACCAACCTTCCAGAGGTCTCTGGCTTGTGTAGAGTCTGCCTGAGTGGTTGGTTTGTTAACACCGTCACCAAGTGTGCTTGGAAGTAAGGCTTCAGCTTTCTAACTGCTGTCACCAGGGCCAATGCCCATTTCTCCATCAATGGATATCGAGTTTCAGCGTCCAGTAAAGCTCTGCTCGTGTAATAGACGGGGTACTGCACCCCTGATTCCTCCCTTACCAGAACCGAGCTGGTTGCCCAGTAGGACATAGCTAAATACAGAAACAATACCTCCCTTGCTCGAGGTGTAGACAGTAACAGGGCTTTCAGCAAGTATTCTTTCAACTGTTGGAACGCCGTTTCACATTCTGGCGTCAACGTTGTCTTCCTGCCTTTCCTCATTTCTTGGAAAAAGACTCGGCATTTATCCGTGGCCCGAGATATGAACCTATTGAGGGATGCCAATTTGCCGATGAGACTTTGTATCTCCTTGAGGGTACCGTGACTGTCCACCACTGCTCTTATCTTTTCCAGATTGGCCTCGATCCCTCTGTGACTGACCATGAAGCCTAAGAATTTTCCCGAACCAACCCCGAAGGCACACTTTTCCGGGTTTAATTTCATTCGATACTTTCTTAAGAGTGCAAAGGTCTCCTCCAAATGCTTTACATGCTCCTCTGCATCCTCTGACTTGGTGATCATGTCGTCCACGTATACTTTCATCGTTCGGCCAATCAAAGGCTTGAAGACCTTATTCACCAATCTCTAATATGTTGCCCCCGCGTTCTTCAAGTCGAAGGGCATAACCTTGTAGCAAAATAGACCCTAATTGGTGATAAAGGCTGTGCACTCTTCGTCTGGTCGGTACATAGGGATTTGGTTATAGCCTGAGAAGGCATCCATGAAACTAAGCAGCCAGTGTCCCGCCGTGGAGTCCACCAGTTGGTCTATCTTCAGCAACGGGAAGCTATCTTTAGGGCAAGCTTTGTTCACATTTGTGAAGTCCACGCACATTCTTCATTTCCCACTTGCCTTCTTTACCAACACCACGTTCGAGATCCATTCGGGGTAGAAGACCTCCTTTATGAATCCTGCTTTCAGCAGCTTCTCTACCTCGCAGTTGATGGCCTCATATCTCTCTTGGTTGACACATCTCCTCTTCTGCCTCACTGGCTTAGCACCTTTCCGTATCGCCAACCTGTGACACGCCACCTCGAGGTCGATCCTAGGCATATCATCATGGGTCCAAGCGAATACATCAACATGTGCTCGCAAATACTCCACCAGCTTTTCCTTTAACTGCTCGCTAATTCTCGAGCCGATCCGGACTTTCTTCTCGGAGTCGTCTGCTCTCACCTTAACCTCCTCTAGCTCCTCAGCTGGCTCCTATCTTCCATTCCTCGACTCCCCTCTTAAATCCAATGAGGTTATCTGCATGGTTTCCTTGGCCGCCACAGCGTAGCAGCTCCTTGCTACCCTCTGGCTGCCTTTTGCGGCCCCCACAGCCCCATTCACTCGATACTTCAGGGCCAAGTAGTGGGTAGATAGCATGGATGGCTGATTCTCATAAAAGGCCTCCCCAATATTGCTTGGTAAGGGTTGACTTCATCCACCACCATGAATTCCAGCATCGTGTTCTTTTCAAAAGGCCTCGAGCCCATGGTCACAGCCAATTTGATGATTCCCATAGGTATCAGCCTCCCTCCTCCAAATCCTTTCAAGGAAGTGCTCGTCTGCTCGAGGCTCGCACCTGCTATTCCCAAATCCTCAAGTGTGGACTTGAAGAGAATGTCCACCGAGCTTCCCGAGTCTACCAGTATTTGGTCAACTTCCTTATTAGCGATGTTTGCCTTTACGACCAAGGCATCCTCATGGGGGTACAGCACCCCCTCCTCGTCTTCCTCCGTCCACATAATGGGCACTTGCCGGACCTTGGCCTTTTTGGCAGCAGGGGCAGTAAACAGGACTTCCCTGCCTGCGGCAGCGTATCTGCAGTAATTTTTTCGAGCTCTGTTCAAGCTCCCTGCCATAGAGGGTCCTCCTGATATCACCCTTGTAGCCGGCGGCTCCAGCTCCATGTCGTAATCTCGGTCATCCTCCTCGGGTTGCTGCTCGACCACCGGATGTCCTCCTTCAATAAACTCGTCCAAATACCGATTTCTAATCAGATCCTCCACCTGGTTCTTCAAATCTCGGCACTGTGACGTGGAGTGGTCGTGGTCACCATGGAAGTGGCAGAACCGTCCCTTGTCTCCTTTGCCAGCCGACTTGGCCATCGGTGTTGGGGGGCTCAGCAGTCCTCGCTCTTCTGCCACTTGAAGTATCTCTTCGAGAGATATCTTCTACCTTGTGTATTGCCCGTAAGCGGGGTTCTGCTCCACTACCTGTATCGCCCGATCTCTTAGGAAGCTTCTTGGCGGGGGTGGCAATGGACGATCTACTCTGTTGTGGTTCATCGCAGGTCTGCTTGGTGGTTGGTTGCGGGATGGGTGGTCGTCGTGACGCCTATATTCCCTGTGATTCCGGCTTAGAGATCTGCGGGGTGGCAAGGGAATTATCCGCGACGGGGGAGCTCTTTGGTACCGGATGTAGGGGGCAACCCGGTCCCTTATTGCTTTTGAAGTCAGCGCTCTCGGGCAGGACCTCTTTTCTCCTTCCTCTTTATTCCACTGCCCTGTTCACTTCTCAGCTTTGCAGCCTTTTCCTCATCGATGACCATGTCCATTTTCACCTGTTCATACGCATCTAAATATGAACGGATCGAAGGGCTCCATAAATTATACCATGGTCTTCCCACCCTGATTCCGTCCTTCAGTCCTCTCAACGCTTGGGGATGATTAAATGCACCAAGATCTAGGACCGACCTATAGTACCTCTTGACAAACTCCGGGAGGGGTTCTCCCTCCTTTTGTCTTATTTCCGACAGCTCCATCATATCATCTTCGGGGGTTACTGCGCCCCAAAATTGCTCTGCAAATTCCCTACACATCTGTTCAAAGCTCAGGATGCTTCCCCGCGGCAGCCTGCGGTACCACTCTCTTGCCCTCCCCTCAAGAGTGAGCGGGAAGGCCCTGCATCTCTGGGCTGCTGACAGGCCCTGCATCTCTGGGCTGCTGATAGGCCCTGTACTCCCTACACTCTTTCTTGAAAACTTCAAATCCGGGAAATGGAAGTCACGTGGGATCGTGACACCCATGATCTCCGTCGAGAGTGGGGACTCGTTGTCCAGCATTATCCTCCAACTTGGATTTTTTCCGTTTCCCCGGAGGTCCTCCACAACTTATGCCAACCTACGCACCTCCCCCTTCAGCTCCTCCGCGCGGGAGGTTGGTCAGACACCGATCAGTGCGCTGGATCGTCGAAAGGGGGGAATTTAACTGTTCCAAGTTAGCAGTGCTCGGATCTTGTCTTCTCGTCACACCGTCGCTGGTGTTGCTAGATCGTGGCTGGGGATTCGAAGATCTCGAGCAGGAGGATGCTCGAGTTTTGACCAACGAAAATACACTTCGACCTTGAACATCTTTGACGAGGCTGTAAATACCTCGAGCAGAAGAGTGAGCTCGCGCTTGACCAATCTTGGACTCCTCGACCTTGACCAGTCCTTGTGCTAGTAGTCGTGTCCTCTGCTCGAGATGGGTTGACCTCGAGGTCTTTTGCTTGCGCTAGGTGAAACTCGAGGAGAGCTACTCGATATTACCCAAACAATATCTATTAAATCTTTGCCTTAAAATATTATTGTTATGAGCACACATAGTAATAAGCAAGGGTCATTCTTATTGAAGATTGTTCTCAATTAATAAATTATTAACACAAAACAAATAAAACAGACCTTAAACAAAAATTAAATTAAAAACTCATTCTAAACTTAATGAAATTAACTAAAACTTTCTAGAAATATTAATGACTCGCTAATAAAGACAAAAAATTTTATGGGATCTGGAGTTGAATTGCTATGTATACTAAATTAAAGAAATCAAAGTAGAAATATGAAATTTTAAAAAATTACTTTTAAGAGGTATCATAATATAATGAGAATTATAGTTAAGGAATCATTTTTTACCACTAAACATTAAAACAAGTCAATAATCAGAATTAACATTCACACTCTTTTGAAAGCAATTACCCTAAAATAACTACAAGCTCAATTATTTTGATCATTCCTTAAAAAGTGTCGTATTTTTTGTACATCATTGTGGATTGGATTAGTCTTTCTGGTGGGTTTCCTTTGCTCTCACATTTCTTAAATCTATTCATCTTAGCAGTTAAGTAAAATAAGTTCTTTAATTAATTTCTTCTATGAAATAACCCCGAATAAATTTCTAGATTTAATTCAATGAAAACATTAAAATCAAGAAAGATATAGGTTGAATCAAGAAACAAATACATAACTTGGTTTGTTTATCTTGAAATATATTGCAAGAAACAAATACATAAGTGAAGTTCATTTATCTTGAATTAGATTGCACATGCAATCAAATGATCAAAAATCTACCATAATCTTTGATCACAGTCAACCACCTCTGTTTAGTTCTTTAGAAATTAAAGACCAAAATCCTAAACTGGCAACTAAACCACTAGCAAATTCATCTTGTTGTGCACCTAAATAAACAATATAGGAATTCTTGAACATTGAATTAGTGCAATAAAATATTTTCTAGATAATGATAAATGAAATTCTAAGTGTGCAATCCAAGAGAGGATATGAATTGGTTACTTCAAATTATGCAATTAATAATGCAAATCAATTTAAGCTAATGTCTTAAGTAATGACAAATATAAATTCAAGCAATGAATAAATAAAGAGATAAGAGAAAAAGAAACCAAACACAAGAATTTTTACGTGAATTGGCAAACTCTGTCTACATCCACACCTCCAAGCATACCATGCTTAAAAATTTCACTATCTAAGGCTTCAACAAGTTACAATTGATTTTAAGTTGTCAATCAACCTTTACAACCTTGAGATGAATCTCTCACCTCTTACCCAAGTGTTTCCCATACATACAGTCACTCAACTTTGATATTCAAATGAAGTTTTCAATAATTTTCTCTCATACAATGTATGTGATTACAAATGAAAGCCTAAAGTAATTAGATGAAAGAAACAAACAAGTGCAAGCTCTAAATGTAGAAGATAGCTCAATGATAAATATAGTGGTTGTTCTTTGATTTGAATTCGATTAAGCCTTTTTATAGTTGGAGAAAAAAAACTAATTGTTACTGACTTTATAGACATTATTGGATTGTCATTATCTTCTATTGGATTTTCGTTTTGACTTTGAACAAGTGATCGTTATGCATAATTTTGAATTTACGAATTGCCATTATCTAGATATTGGATCGCCGTTATTTTCTAGTGACCTTAAAAACTTTTTTGGCTAGCCATTTGCACTTAACGATTCATTATCTGCAAGGTAAACTCCTCTTTAAAAATTATCAGTTAGTCGTTATCTAACAAACGGTTCATCGTTATTTTCCAAAATCAAAATAATTTAGCTGGAAGATAAAATTCATCTTTAAATACAAAGATCTAGGTACTTTCATTATTCCATGCATTGTCAGTAATACCAGGTTTGAAAGATATACGAGATTTAGGGGCGTCAATTAATGTTATACCATATTTGATTTATAACTCTTTGAATCTAGGTCCATTAGAAGACATTGATATAATTATTCAATTGGTTGTTAGATCTAATGCTTACCTAAAAGGGGTTACAGAAAATGTTATTGTGCAGGTTAAAGAATTGGTCTTTTTAGCTGATTTCCATATCATTGAAATGGATGATGAGTCATTGCCCAATCCCACACCAATTCTGCTAGGGCGACCATTCCTTAAGATGGCCTAAACCAAGATCAATGTTCACAATAGGACCCTTAAGATGAAATTCAACAATGAAGCGATCTGCTTCAATATCTTTGAGTTAATGAGGAATCCTGGTGATTTATATATTGTTTTTGCTATAGATGATATTTAGACTTTGGTGCAGGATTTCTTTGGGTTATGCAGTAAAAATAGTTTTGAAGTTGCCATATACAAAAATCTTAGGAAAGATGATTCTAAGGTATAGGTAAGTTTAATGGAGTTGAATGATAAGGTAGTGGAGGCCATGGAAATTTTAGATGGGACAGCTCCATTACGCATAAATAAGTATGATGTTTCTTACTTTGAATTGCCTTTATCAAATAAAAACTTTTATCTTTGGTTACGCAGGCACCTATATTAGAACTTAAGCCACTCTTAAAGTGCCTTCAATATATTTACTTGGGTGAGAATGAAATATTTCCAATCACCATTGCTAAAACTCTCACTCCAGCTCAAGAAGAAAAGCTAATTAGGGTGCTTCATGATCGCAACATGGAATTGGCTAGACGATTGCTGATATTAAATGTATTAGTCCTTTCATGTGCATGCATCGCATTTTCGTAGAGGAAAGATCTAAACCGACACGAGATATACAATGCACCGTCAATCCACCATTGATGGAATTCGTAAAAAATGAGATACTGAAGCTCCTTAATGTAGGGATTATTTATCCCATTTCTGATAGCAAGTATGTGAGTCCAGTGCAAGTAGTTTCTAAAAAGTTTGGTATCACTGTGGTCAAGAATGATGAAAGTGAACTTGTGTTGACTAGAGTTCAAATTGAGAGAAGGACTCACATTGACTACCGTAAACTAAATGCAACCACTCATAAGGCTCACTTTCCTTTGCCGTTCATTGATCAAATGCTTGAACCATTACTGTTTTCTTAATGGTTACTTAGGTTATAATCATATCATTATCACTCTAGAAGATCAAGAGAAAACGACCTTCACTTGCCCCTTTGATATATTTGCTTACCGGTGCATGTCATTTCACCTCCGTAATGCCCCTGCCATATACCAAAGGTGTATAACAAGTAAATTTTTTTATTATATTGGGAAAATCATTGAGGTATTTATAGATGATTTTACGGTTTATAGTGATTTTTTCGATCAATGTTTATATGAGCTTACACTTGTGCTTAAATGATACATGGACACTAATCTTATGCTTAATTAGGAAAAATGTCATTTTATGGTTAGTTAAGGTATTGTGTTGGGACATGTTATTTTTTAAAGATAGATTGAAGTTGATAAATCTAAGATAGATCTTATTCACTCTTTAGCACCTCTTACTAGTGTGAAGGAAGTTTGCTCCTTTCTTAATTATGCAAGTTTTTATCGTAAGTTTGTCAAGGATTTCTCTAAGATAGTGTTGTAACTTACTTCAGAAGGATGTGACTTTTGACTTCAATAAAAAGTGCCAAACAGCCTTTGAGAAGTTGAAAGAGGTTTGTACATCGGTGTGTGATTCAACCACCAAACTGAGATTTATCGTTTGAGATCATGTGCGATGCCAGTAACTATATTGTAGAAGTTGTGTTGGACCAGTGTGTGGGCAAGCTTCCTTATATCATTTATTATACTTCCCGTATACTAAATGACGCACAACTTAACTACTCCATTACCGAAAAAGAGCATTTAGTGCTTATCTTTGCATTGGAGAAATTTCACTCTTGTTTGATTGGATATAAGGTAATCATTTACTCTAACCATGCAGCTTTTAAATACTTGCTCACTAAAAATGATGCCAAGCCACACCTTATCCGATGGATACTTCTCTTGCAAGAATTCGACTTAAAGATTATAAATAAGAGAAGTTCTGAGAATTTAGTGGCAGATCATTTAAGTTGTCTTATCCATTGTGAAGATGTACTTTCATTGCATGAGAACTTTCTAGATGAGCAGTTACTACAGGTAGGTATGACTACTCCTTGGTATATATATATTGTAAATTACTTGATTACCATGACGGTACCTGAGGAGTTGACCCGTGCACAAAAGACTAAGGTCAAAAGTACTATGTTTGGAATGAGTCATGCCTGTAGAAGCATTGCTCTAATAAAGTGATTAAAATATGTGTACTTGAGGCTAAATTTACTTTTACTTTCACCTTCTGTCACATTTTAGCTTATGAAGGACATTTTGGACCAAAAAGAACAACCTTTAAGGTATTTATGAATGATTTCTACTGGCCATCATTATTTAAGGATATATATCTCTTTTGTAAATCTTGTGATTGTTGTCAGAGAACAGGTAACTTGGGACCTAGAAAATCAATTGCCACATTCTCCAAGATCTAATGATTCTAAGGTTGTTATAATTTTTATAAAATATAACATCTTTGTAAGGTTTGGAATGTTGAAAGCCATGATTAATGGCAAAGGCACTCACTTTTGTAAGAGATTAGTAGAAGCCCTCTTTCGGAAGTATAATATCACTGACAAGGTCTTTATATCTTACCATCCAACAAAGCATGGTAGGTTATGAAATAATGTAACATGGAGTTAGATGCCATCAACCAACAAAGAAAGCTCTAATTATAAAAATTAGAGGAAATTCAAAACGATGCTTATGGGAGTTCGTAAATCTATAAGGACAAAACTAAGGCTTTTCATAATAATTAGATTTTGAGAAAGGATTTTAAAGTTGTTTCAAAGTAAGTTACGTTCTCGATGAGTTGGGTGCTTTGTTGTTACTAATGTTTTTCCTTATAGTGCAGTTGAGATTAGGAGCTTAAAGACAAATAAAGAAATCAAGGTGAATGGCTATAAGTTGAAGCCTTACCATGAGAACTTTTCGACGCTTAATGTAAAAGAGGTTCCACTCTACAAACCTACGTATGTTGATGAGTAAAACATGAGAACCACGTCAGGTTGAGGACAATAAACGAAGTACTTATTGAGAGGCAACCCAATGGCTGGAGAATAGATTTTGAGAGCACGCCATAACAGATTTGATCTTTTTACTTCCCATTCTCATTTACTTTATCAATTATATATTTAATTTTAGTTTATTTTTATTTTATGTGTCTTATTTATTTTCCCATGATTAGTTCATTCTTTCATTAGCTTAGGCTTACATTGAGGACAATATAAGAATTAAGTGTTTAGGGGGAGGGGGAGGGGATTTTGTGCTTAGTTTTTCTTGCATGTTTTTTTTACTATTTAAAAGTTAATTAAAAAATTAAAAAAAGTTAAAACAAAAAAATTTCCTTTAACTATAAAAAGCCAATGATAAGAACTTGATTGACAATGAATAGTTCTTAAAAAGGGTTGAATACTATCTTAGTTTATACTTTATTCTTATGTTGGTTTCCTCTTGATTGAGATTCTTTAAACATCACGTGCACTAATATTAATTCTAATTTTGTCTTGAAATTGAGATTGATGCAGCCTGAGTTGATAATTTTACCAATGGACTTATAGCCTAGTGGGAGAGTCATTGCACTCACAATGTTGAGAGCAAAGGTTCGAGCCCTTATAGAGGTTACTTAAAAAAAATTATTAAAACCAATGGGCTTATAGCCTAGTGGGAGAGTCATTGCACTCACAATGTTGAGAGCAAGGGTTCGAGCCCTTATAGGGGTTATGTAAAAAAATAAAAATAATTGTTTGTCTCGATTCTTATCTCCACAATACAGTGCAGTATACATAGACTTCATAGTTAGAAATAATTACCTATAACCCTAAAGAGTAAAGCTGTTCTTAAGTAATATAAGCCTATGTACCATCAGTATGTAGAGAATAATCTATCGTGAGAAGAAGATAGTTAGAAATAATTACCTATAAGCCTAAAGAGTAAAGCTGTTCTTAAGTAATATAAGCCTATGTACCATCAGTATGTAGAGAATAATCTATCGTGAGAAGAAGATTACCTTAAGTGGTAGAGTTAAAGATCTGAGCTATGAATATTTGTAAAAAGAAAAAAATCAATCAAGTCCATGTGGAAAAAAGAAAAATCAAAAGAAAATGCACATAAATACCTGTGAAAAAAAAATGAAGATTAAGCTTATAAGATTAGTTTGACCTACTTTTTTCTTTATTCAAAGTAAAGGATGTTGATATTAAACATTTGGGAATAGAATTTGATTGAATTGATTCACACACACATTACTGGCTTAAAGTTAGAACTTTAACAATATTTGAAATTTTCTTTGAGGTATATAACTTATGCAATATTTGAGTCCATTTTTATTTATTTATTTATTATTTTTAAGAGTTTTTGTTTTATTTCATCCAAAAAATTTTGAAAAAAATGAAAAAAATGATTTTTGTGGATATCATCGCTGAAGCCCTCACAAGACTATAACTCGTCCACTAGGGTCGCCTAAGGGTTTAAAGGCATATTGCATACACTAAATACAATCGTAATTTCCTACAAAAGTGGACTAGTTTAAGTTATCTTTTTGTATTGATTTTTCGTTTTAGGTTTTCTCGAGGACGAGCAAAGGTTAAGTATGGGAGAATTTGCTAAGTGCATATTTTTTTTATATTTTACTATTTATTTCTCTATTCCTAGAGGTAACCTATTTTAAGAAACTGAACCTAAACATTTAAGAATCATCTTATTATTGAGAATTCTGCCGAAATTTCGGCAGAACTTCCTCTAAACATATAACATTCTCAAACCTGCAATTACAACAAAAATACTCCTAAATCATTTATTATACATCAAACTACTTCAACCAGTTTCATCCAATAACATATCAAATATTACACACGTTTCATAATTCTTATATCACATCACTAATATAATTCCAAAGTAGGATGATTATGCATTAACCAAATGAAAATAATTATTCTATGTGCTCAAACAACCCCACGTGGCCAAAATGACTCCAAATATTTACAGCTGTTGGGTTAACTGTTGTATTTACAATCTCCTGTGGGGGGAAAAATATAATAAAATAGGGTGAGTATAAAACTCAATGAGCTCAGTGAGTGGATAGTAGCTTTTGAAACATAAAATACTTACAAAATAAATGTATCACTTGAATAATTACTTTTCTCAAACAAATATTTTCATGTAAAAATTCCTTTCATTTCAATCATATTTTGAACATAAATATACTTGATACTGCCACAAAATCAAGAAAAACATCTCATATTGAAATATCATCTCATGCTGAAATATCAAATACTAAGTAATATCAACATCCTTAAACAAATACCTAGGGGATAATCTAGTCATATTCGGACCTCAACAGACAGCAATGATATACTATCTGAGTACCATCATGTCCGGAGCTACACGGATAGACGAAAGGACGTAACATTTCATGCTTATCAGCATAACTCATATCGGATCTTAACGGACGTGCTATGATGCGCTATCTGGCGACATCGTGTCCAGACCACCCAGTCTTAAATCTCATTATATCTTAATATCCGTCTGCATGCATATGCCCCCAAAGGGCGAAGGTGCCCAAACACACGGCCTAAAGCCTATATGTGTGTTCAGATGGGCCCCAAAGGCCTATTATCTCATCTCATCTGGAGGGAATGAGTATTTGTCTTAAACTTAAAATCATGATCAAAATCTTTTTATATATACACTTTAAATCATGCTTTAAATCATACTCGAAATCAATATATATAAACTTTAAAACCTGCCCAAGATCAATCATATACTCTTTAAATCATGCATCAAAATCAATATATATACACTTTTAAATCATGCTCAAAATCAAATCATATACTCTTTAAATCATGCTCGAATCCACATAAAAACACTTTAAATCATGTTCGGAAATCAATCATCTCTTTTACCATTTTAAAATCGATACGGAGCATAAATGAATAAATATAACTTAATAAAATATTTATGCGCAATAAACATTTATTTCAGAGAACCATTTAATGAAAACACTTTAAATATTCATTTCACGAATAAGCTTTACTATATAAAAATCAAATAATTTTTATATATTCCACTCACAGTGACAAACTCAGACTCGGCCATCACCCAAGTCTGCAGGTAGATTCTTGTCCGCAGATCCACCTATTTTAAAGAAACGATAAAATTACTTCCCATAATTATATTTCGAACTAATCTCACAAAAATAATGCTTAAAATAAATATTCGTTCAAATATTACAACTCTAAATTTTCCTCGGCTTACCGTATTAATCCCGTATTCATAATTTACAAATATAATCCGAAATTATACTACCCTCAATTTCATAATTTACTAATTTGTCCTCAACATCATAAAATTACCAATTTATCCTCAATTTAGATTGCAAAAACATCCTCAAAGCTGGAAATTACGAAATTTCCCTCTATACGTGAAATTACCAAAATACCCCTACGGTCAACGTTGACCAGAATTTTCCCAATGGTGCCGGTGGTGTCCTTCCATGTGTGGCGGTGGCGCCGGATCGAGACCATGAAGTCGTGGCTCCTTGGGGTGATCGGTCGACTGCAAATCGACCTCCTCAGTGCCGGTGACAAGTCGGGAATGGAAGATGTTCAGGTGGGGAACCTTTTCCAGCCGATGGCACGGCCAAAGACGGCCGGAATTGACGGCGATCGTCTGCGCAAACCCGCAGAAATTTCAAGCTTCACCGAAGGCGTTTCGTGTGGTTTTCGGCGGCAAGAACGTGTGGGGGTGGACGTCCGGCTCACAAGCTTCCATTTGACACCTTGCTCAGCTGGTGAGGTGGCCGGAAATGGAAGAAACCAGCAGGTCGGGTCAGGTCGAAACGGGTCAACGGGTACAGCCACTCTCTCTCTCGGTTTCAATTTGATTTCTTCACCGGTTTCCCTTTTAAACACACCTATAAAATATCAACTAAACCCCTCATGTTTATCACATAGACCCCCTCTTAATTTAATTATTTACATATATAAATAAAATAAAATGTATATGTTACAGTGAATCAGAAAGGAAAACAAACAAAGAAATTTAATTGAAAAAAATCAAAAAAGATTTAATTGAATTAACCATGGTGCATGCATTCACGTGAGAAACAATTGCCACTATAGTTAGCACGTGCATGGCATTAAAAAGGAATGAAAATCCTAATGTGATTCTAAGTGACGAGTGTGTGCAAGTATTAAAGTAGTGTTGGCTAGCTTAGTGGTAAATAAAGGAAAGCAAATTAATTGCTCGAAATGAAAATAAAAAACCTATAAAGATTCGGCCACTTAGGTTATAGTTGCTAACCTTTGGCTTTTGAATGGAGACCCAGAAGAAGCCGCACACAACCCGAGAGCTAGAGATGACCAAGATGGAAAAAAAAAGTCTAAGAAGGAATATAAACATAAGTAGAGCTAGCCGCTTGCATTAATCTCCATGATTGCTCTTATCAATTTTTTTTTTTAATTTTCAATTCAATTATATTATGCTAGATTTTCAATTTGGCTTAGAGTGAATTCAAAAATCCAGACATGATATATAATTGACATTTAATTTCTATCATTCAATTTATTTAATTGAGATTGTTTATGTTCTTCTATAATTAATGTTTATGATTTTATTCTTAACTTCCAATTAGATAGGACTTGAATAAATTTATTACTAAATTAAAATACTTGATTCATAATTGTCTTGAAATTTTAATCATTAGTGGAAAATTGGAATTAGTAATTTCAATTAGAGAACATAACCTAGGTTAAATTATTTAAGCTTGTGTGTTTATTGCCTAGATCAACCTAATATCTTTCTCTACTTAATGCTTTCATTATCTTAAATTTAAAAAGCTTGTTTGAAATTATTTAATGGCTAGAGATTAAGTAAAGAACTTGTTTTACCAAACAACACATTAAGAAAAGATAGAGATTAACCAAGCTTATTGTTGTCTACGGTTGATATTTTCAATGGAAATTGATGATAGAATTGATATATTGATTATGTGCATGTTTGGTGGTGGACCTTTTGTCCAAGTTTTCGTTATTATCATTTCTTTATCATTTAATTAGAGTTTCTATCAAATTCTTATTTTCACAATCCTAATTTCTTTATTTTTTGTCATTTAATTAAAAATTCTTAAAACCCCTTTTCTTTATATGGTTGATATTTTTTTCAGTTAGATTAATTTATAATTTTAATTTCAATATTATTATTATTATTTTAAGTATTTTTTTAGAGTTGATAATAAATAAAATTAGCGTAGTTTTTATGGGATTGATCATTGTCATTCTATACTAATTATTTATATTATTAATAAGGTTTTAAATTTAGCATACCCTAACGACACTACCACCCTTCATCATCAAAAAGAAAAAGTTGCATATATGAGTGAAAAGGAATAGATATACAACAAATTTACCCATCTTGAGGTGTGATATCCACATTTTCTATAGGAGCTACCCTTATCAACAAGCTCAATCTCAAGAAAGTATTCCAACCATCAATTCATCAAAATCAATCAAATATAAGACAAAAACAAACTGTAGACTTAAAGCATAAATCAGAAAATGAATCTCCAAATCCATAAAGACATCAATACCACAAAACCAAAGAATATAGCACAATTATAAAGTCATAACAAAATGATGATGAAAGGATGCAACAATGTTTGTGCAAAATATAAAGATACAGAAACTACGAATTTACTGAAGTGGATGTGATGGAGATCGAGGAGGTGAAAATGGGGAGTTGCGAAGAGACATTATTGAGCATCCATAATCTGCTACTGCCTAAGGATTCGTTGCTGTAGAAACTGGAATGCAGTGAATTGAGACTAAAGTTGACTCTGCTGCTCGGAAAGAGAACGTACTTCACCCAGTATCTACTGCATAAGTCCTTCAGAAACTAGAGGCTCATCAGTGTCCATGTCAATGTCCTCAGAAGCACACGTTGCTAAAGTCCCTACCCCAGAAGGATGAACTGAAGCCTGAGCTCTTGGCCCTAAGCGAAAGTTAGGTAGCTAACCAGCTGGGTAAACATCGTTTAACATCTTATCATCCTCATGAGCAGCAAGCGTGTCTCAATTTTTGTTAGATGCAATCTTCACCTATTGCCCATTCCACCGATGAAATCCTACCTTTTAAAAAAAAAAAGGTAGTGACACTTTAAATCAACATTTGACATACATGAAAAGAAAGTTGTTTACATATAATTTTTTAAACATTAGAAAAATACTTAATAAAATCATTTGGAGACCTTTGTTTGAGGTGCGAGTTTAGCCATTTGTCTTAATCTTTAACTATGTGAAAAAAGAATCCGTCATTCCTCAAATAATTGATTACAATACAAATGCTTTAATATGTTAATTATACATAACCATAATCGTTATGCATGTATTTGGAATTAGCATAATTTAAAGGCTCATGAACTAACAAGACAATAATTTCTTACCAAGAACTAACTCAATCTTTAATTTATTAATTTATTTACATTTTGGTCACAACCACCCAATCTTGATACTCTCTATTCTACACTTCCCGCATCTATAAAATATTCACAACACTTGAAAATCAATGCACAAGCACACTTGATCCCTTTTCTATTGATTTTTATTATAATTCGATAAATCTTTCATCTCTGTTAAGGCTTTATTTTCCAACAATTATCAACCATGGCTTCTTTTTCTTTCCCATCCTTTTATCTTACCATTTTTTCTTATCACATTATCTTCAATAAGCAATAATACTAATTTCGTCGGCACTCACCATCTTCTCGGGGCAACAGTGCCACAAATACCTAAGTTTGAATTGCCACATTTAAGATAACCTGAGTTGCCAACGATTTCATAGCCTGAGATGCCAAAGAAACCAAAATTGCCAGAGATTCCAAAGCCTAAACTCCAGAGGTTCCAAATCCTGAGCTACCAAATATTGCCTGAACTTTCAGAAATTCCTAAGCCTAAGCTTCCAAAAGAGCCTAAGATGCTAAAGCTTCAAACAAGGCTACCCAAAGGCCCTGAATTACCTGCGACTCGGAAGCTTGAGGTACCAAAAATGCCTGAATCTTTAGATATTCTAAATCCTGAATTTCCTAACTTCTAAAACCTGAATGACTTGAATTGCCCAAAATGTCAGAATTGCCATCTTTTCCTCATCTACATAAGCTTCCTAAACCCACATTGCCCTCCATCCCAAGTCTTCCGAAAGAGATCCCTACTCACTCAACTATCAATCCATAAATTATTGACTACTCGTTTTTACTTATCTTCAAATGCTTGGTGAATTTCATCTGGTTCTCGGCAGAAAATGGTATTTAATTAAATTTTTATGTCCTCTTCAAAATCTATGTGATTTCTCTTTTGAGAATTTATTTTACTATTTTATTTATACTTGTTTACCATGTTAGAATAATTAAATTCTTTATGGTGAAATCTATCATCCAAAATCTAATAACATTCATGTTGTATCACCAAGAATCAATAATTAACTATGTGGAAGTGTATTTAAATCCATAATATTGAATTAACACGTATATTTTAGAGAGCCTTTTAGTTTCTCTGTGCACTCTTTCTGATGATGGGATACTAGAGAGAGAAAAAAAAGATAAGTGTGACGTGGAGATCATAACCACTTATGTAGACAACATTTCCTGTTGTCATTAGATATTCCTAATTCTATCCATCATAGAATTAAAATACCATTAGATCTCTACACATTAAATGTCCACATTATATTAGATATATTAAAGCCCAAATTATCGAAAAGATAATTAAATCACTTTTGATTGGGCTTATCCTTATATGACAGTCTACAATACATAATTATTCATATATAAGCCCAACATTAGATTAAGGATCCAACATTATTGGATTAAATATCCAACATACCATTCATGTTGAGCTTCGCTCAAGGCAGTACTGTTGTATGCAAGTCTATATTACGAATGGCATGGCGTATATATTTTGCGTTCATTTGAGGTTCTTAGTTTCATGTATGGCATGCTGCTCTATCACATCGATAAATTTGGTACTTAATTTTTTGTGAGTTTAAAATTTACAGCAAAATAAATTAATGCAGCATTTCTTTATTTTTTTTATTGGCCAACTTTCCACCATTCAAAGCTAGAAAGACCTAAACTTCAGCACCACAACGACATTAATATTTGAATAAAATAAACTATTTATCTGATTATGAAAGGGAAAAATATGATTTTTTTTTGTTTGCTTTAACCACACAGTCGGTTATGATTTTATCCACCACCAAACTGCGAGGAGCTACGTGCCAAAAATAAAAATGTTTACTTGATTTTTGGACTCAAACTATTACTAATATTTACAACTATTTATAAATGTTTTCTTTTGCATAATAGATAATCTCACTTAAGATGAAATATCCCCATTTACAAGGTTTATAAAAAACAAAATAAAAAATGAATAAATTACTGAGAAAATTTATACTAATACTAGTTAATTAGACCGCAAGTTTGTAACTTAATTAATCACTTCTAACAAGGAACAACAAACAAGGAGTAAAAGTGAATTATATAAAACCAGCTAGTATTAATATGTATTCGAAAACAAAGTAATAATATATAATATGAAGTTAGTGAAGATAGCTTAGTGTCACGGGATGGGTGTTTTGCGCAGCAAACCCGTGCGGCACTTAGACAACCTTGGTCGGGATGTTGCTAAGTAAGGCTTTGCGCTTCTCAATAGCTAAGCCAAGAGGTTCCCGAAATGCTAAAGAGAAGGAAGAGCTAGTGAGCAATGTAGCCAAATGCGGAAATTATATTACTCGAAAAAAAGCTTACAAGAGAGCTTACAAGTGTTTGATGCTTGATGCTTGGATGATACAAGTGCCTAGAGCTCACCTCTATTTATAGGAAAGCTTGGCTAGTTCTAGAGAATTCTATGTACATGTGTCTAAATCTAGATCGTACATGTGTCAAAATCTAGAGAAGTCTATACAAGTGTGCTAGTTGCTGGAATTTACTGGAATGTTCTTGAATCGGGCCAAGCTAGCACATCTTGGCTCATTCTCTTGGGCCATTTTGGGCTGGAATCATGCAGCCCGTAACATCCTCCCCCACTTAAGCTCGCGGCGTCCTCGTCTCGCTCTCGTGCTTGTACCTTTGGATGTGTTCCGCGAACTGCCACAATTCATCTTCTCGTTCCCAAGTGGCTTCTCTCTTGGGGAGGTTCTTCCACTTCACCAAGTACTCGTAGTATGGTGGCACGCCCCTCCTTCGAATGATGCGATCAGCAAGGATGTAGTTCACATCTTTGTCGAACGCGGTGACACGGCTGTTGGGGCACGCCTTGATTCTCCGCGTGTTGGTTCTTCCACGTCTTCGTGGTATGGCTTGAGAAGACTCACATGGAAGACCGGATGAATCTTGAGCCTTGGTGGAAGCTCTAAGTGATACGAGACGTTGCCCACACGTCGTACAATGCGGAAGGGTCCTTCGTAGCATCTCACTAACCCTTTATGAACTTTGCGAAGTGTCTTGAACTGTTGGGGTAGGAGCTTGATCATGACTCGATCTCCTTCCTTGTACTCGACGTGCCGTCTCCTTGTATCAGCCCACTTCTTCATTTTCCTCGCGGCCTTGTCGAGGTATGCTCGCGTGATGTCCGCTTCTTCATGCCATTCGCGGGCGAGCTTGTGTGCCGCGGGGATTTTCCCTCCATATGTCGAGGCTATGGCGTTGGGGGTCATGGGCTGGAATCCCATGATAATCTCGAAGGGACTCTTGCCGGTAGCCTCGCTCCTTTGGAGATTGTAGGAAAATTGGGCGACATCAAGCAACTTCGCTCAATCTCGCTGATGAGCGCTCACATAGTGCCTCAAATACATCTCAAGGAGGCCATTGATGCGCTCGGTCTGGCCATCCGTCTGCGGATGAAAACTTGTTGAGAACTTGAGGTCGGTCCCCAACATCTTGAAGAGCTCCGTCCAAAATTTTCCAGTGAAGCGTGGGTCTCGATCGCTCACGATGCTTCTTGGAACACCCCAATGCTTCACGATGTGTTTGATGAAGAGACGGGCTGCTTCGTACACTTTACAATCTGTGGGTGCGGCAATGAAAGTAGCATACTTGCTGTAGCGGTCTACCACGACCATGATGCTGCCGCAACCTTCAGATTTTGGTAAGGCCGTTATGAAATCCATCGAGACACTTTCCCACGGCCTTGATGCTAGGGGCAGGGGCTGCAACAATCCTGCCGGCAATTGGTGATCAATCTTGTCTTGTTGGCACACAAGGCAAGTCCGCACATATGCCCCGATGTCGTCCCGCATACTTGGCCAAAAATACGAGGCTTGGACGAGTGCGGTAGTGCGCTCAATTCTGGGGTGACCAGCCCACTTGGAGTCGTGGCACTCCTTGATGACTTCTTTGCGTAAGTTTCCCCACCTTGGCACAAATAGCCGATCTCCCTTGGTGAGGAGGATGCCTTCTTCTTGCCAAAAACGCCTTGTCTTCCCTTAAAGCACTTTCTCCAGCAAGTCCTTCGCCAATGGGTCTTGTTGGAGGCCTTCTTTGATGCGTGAGACAAGGTCTGAGTTTGGTTGGCTCGCGCTAAGTGTGGCCACTTCCGCCTTACGACTTAGTACGTCCGCAACGACATTAGCTTTGCCTGGCTTGTACTCGAGCCTATAGTCGAATTTTGCGAGAAAATCTTGCCACCGTGCTTGCTTGGGGCTCAACTTCTTTTGTGTTTGAAAGTAGCTCGTGGCTACGTTGTCCGTCATGATAGTGAAGTGTGAGCCAAGCAAGTAATGTCGCCACACTCTTAGACAATGGATGATGGCTGTCATCTCTTTCTCTTGCACCGTGTAGCGGCGTTCCGTGTCATTTAACTTTCTGCTCTCGAACGCTATGGGGTGGCCTTCTTGCATAAGGACTCCGCCAATGGCGAAGTCGGAGGCATCCATTTGCACTTCGAAGGGCTTTGTGTGGTTTGGAAGAACTAGGACGGGTTCCTCCGAAATTGCTTGCTTCAAACCCTCGAATGCTTGTTGGCAATCCTCGGACCAATGCCATGTCCGATTCTTCTTGAGTAGGTCGGTCAAGGGTGCCGCCTTGGCTGAGTAGCCTTGAATGAAACGACGGTAGTAGTTCACCAAGCCAAGGAATGATCATAGCTCGGGTACTTTAGTGGGAGGCTCCCAATCAAGTATGGCCTTCACCTTCGAGTTCTCCATCATTAGCTTGCCGGCTGATATTTTGTGCCCGAGGAACTCTACCTCCTCTTGCGCGAATGAACACTTCTCCAACTTGAGGTAGAGCTCGTTCTCCCGAAGTACTTGGAACACTTGCTGCAAATGTTTGGCATGCTCCTCGAGCGTGGTGCTGTACACCACTATATCGTCCAAGTACACGACCACGAAGTGGTCGAGGAATGGTTGAAGCACCTTGTTCATGAGTGTGCAGAATGTAGCCGGTGCATTTGTTAGTCCAAAAGGCATAACTAAGAACTCGAATGAACCGTACCTTGTGACGCATGCTGTCTTTGGCTCATCTCCTTCCGCAATGCGCACTTGGTAGTACCCGGAGCGCAAGTCAAGTTTGGTGAAGTACCTTGCATTGCCAAGCTGGTCGAATAGATCCGCTATCAAGGGTATTGGGTACTTGTTCTTGATAGTGATCTTGTTGAGCGATCCATCCTTCTTCTTCTGGAAAAGGACCGGTGCACCGAATGGGGCTTTGGATGGGCGAACATAGCCTGCATCCAGTAAATCTGCGAGCTGTCTTCGCAACTCTTCGAGCTCGGGAGGCGCCATGCGGCAGGGAGCCAAGGCTGGAGGCTTGGAACCTTGCTCCAACTCGATTTGATGATCTACCTCTCGTCTAGGTGGAAGCTTATTCGGAAGCTGGGGAGGCATCACGTCCTTGAACTCCTCGAGGACGGATTGTACCATAGGAGGGACTTGGGCTGGAGCACTTGCTGGATTTTCCCCCTCGTTGAGCTCCCGGATGGAGACCAAGAAGCTTGGGTCCTTCTTGAAACCCTTCTTGAATTGCATGGCGGAGAGGGTCTTCTCCTCGGACTTTCCTTGCTCGGTGGAAACCATGCTTGGCTTACTCCCGTCGAGGATGCTTAGGGAGTTAGTGGCTGGAAGAGGGAAGGCATAGACTTGGTCGAAGAATTCCATGCCAAGGACCATCTTGAAGTCATCCATCAACACGATAGAGAAGTTGAGCTTTCTGCTCCATGTGCCAAGTGCAACATTAACTCCATGTGCGGTGCCCGCAATGGGCTTGGCGGGTGAGTTCACCGCCTTCATTGTGCCTCCTACTCTCGTAGTCTCGAGGCCTAAGCGCTTGGCTTCCTCCTCGGATACGAAGTTGTGTGTGGCTCCCGTATCCAGCAACGCGCGAACGGTGTGGCCGTTTATCTTCGCGCTTACATACATCAGCCCTTTCTTGAGTGCCGTTTGAGGGCTGTCGAGTGTGCCAAGTCTTTGGATAGAACCCATGCTGGGTCGGGGTTCATCCGTCGATGGTGTGGAAGTGCCCTTGAGCTGGGCAGCGAGGGCATTTAGCGACTTCTTCTCCGGACAGTCGCGTACCCAATGAGGCCCGTTGCATATGAAGCATGGGCTGCGGGGCTTCGGAGCTTCCTTCTTGCCTTCCGATTTTGCTTGCCCGTTTTTGCCGCTTGGAGGTTTTTTCTGCCCCCAATCCTTGCGATTGTGCCCCTTGTCCTTGCGACTCTCTCCCCCACCTTTGCCTTGGTTAGGCCTTTTCTCCTTGGATTGGGTGGAGTACTCATGCAGCGACTCCGCGGTGGCAATAGCATCGTCAAGTGTTTCGACGCCACGCCGGTCGAGCTCCGTTTTAGCCCAATCCTTGAGGCCATCTTGAAAGTAGAAGAGCGAATCCTTGTCGGACATGTCGCTGATCTCGAGCATAAGAGTAGTGAACTCGTTGATGTAGTCGTGCACGCTACCCGTTTGCTTGAGGCGACGAAGGCGTGCTCTCGCCTCTTTTTCGGCATTGCTTGGGGCAAATTGCTTTCGGAGTTCTTGCTTGAAGTCTGCCCATGTGTTGATGGCGCAGATGCCTTTGCCCATTTCACCATGCTTCCGACGCCACCATAGTTGTGCAGCGCCTCGTAGGAACGTTGGTGCAGTCCCCACTTTCGATGCCTCTTCTCGTACGCCCATGGCATCGAAGTACTGATCTAGCCCGAACAAGAAGTTGTCTACGATCGTGGCATTGCGTGTGCCATCGTAGGTGTCCGGCTTTGGCACATCAATACGCCGCGCATCACTCGTGCTTGTAGAAGCTGGGCTAGCGGAGAGTGTGCGCTTGTGCCATGCCCAATCTGAGCGGACTTCCTCTACTTCCGTAAGAACGGCGCGCAGCTTGTCTTGCACGAAGCTGCGGAGTTTCAGCAATTCTTCGTGGAATGCCTGAAATTCCCCTCGGAGGGTGTTGGCTTGCTCTTGCATAAGGGCCTTCGTTGCCACTGTGAAGTCGGCGTACTCACCCTCGAGACCATCCACCCTTTCCTCCAAAGTTTCGAGGGTGTCCTAAGCGACGGTCATTGTTGTTTCGAGAGTAGCCAATCGTGGCTCCAAAGCATCGACAAATGCGGCCTTCGACTTGCCACGAGTCTTGGCCTGTCCGCGTGTTTCATTGCGGCCCCGGCTTGGTTCCGGGATAATTTCCACACCATGATCACCCTCTTGTGTAATGCTTGAGGTTGGTAGGTTGGCCATTGCTGCTGGAATGCGTGTGTGCAAACCTTGGGCTCTGATACCACTTGTCACGGGATGGGTGTTTTGCGCAGCAAACCCGTGCGGCACTTAGACAACCTTGGTCGGGATGTTGCTAAGTAAGGCTTTGCGCTTCTCAATAGCTAAGCCAAGAGGTTCCCGAAATGCTAAAGAGAAGGAAGAGCTAGCGAGCAATGTAGCCAAATGCGGAAATTATATTACTCGAAAGAAAGCTTACAAGAGAGCTTACAAGTGTTTGATGCTTGATGCTTGGATGATACAAATGCCTAGAGCTCACCTCTATTTATAGGAAACCTTGGCTAGTTCTAGAGAATTCTATGTACATGTGTCTAAATCTAGATCGTACATGTGTCAAAATCTAGAGAAGTCTATACAAGTGTGCTAGTTGCTGGAATTTGCTGGAATGTTCTAGAATCGGGCCAAGCTAGGACATCTTGGCTCATTCTCTTGGGCCATTTTAGGCTGGAATCATGCGGCCCGTAACATTATTATAATGAACTGAAGAAGTTAGGTGAAGCTGGAAGTCCACTTGTGGATAATGCCAGATCAGCAAAGCTAACTATCATGTGTGTCAAGTCAAAGAATCAAGCTCAACAACAGCAAGGATAGCTAACTAATTCTGTTATACATGCTTAGCTTGTGTGCTTAATGTTAGCTGAGTTAGTATTAGTTGTTAATAATTAATTAGTTAGTGATTGGTGATCTTTGCAATGCATATATAAACAACTTGTATTCTGGATTGTTCCATTATGAATAACAAACTACATTTTCAGTAAAGAATAATTTTTCTCTCAAATTCTCATCTGCCAAGCAGCAGCGCTTCAGTCAATTTTACAATTCTTTCAAAATTAATGTTACAAAATATCAAGTGGTATAAGACAGCTCACTTTGTATACAAAAGTATGCTAGTTAGTTCCCACAAAAGATTGGATGGGTCACAAATGATCCTGCATAAATCTCAAACTCTTAGGCAATGTCATGTAGAACGTTATTTTACGACTTTGGATTTTTTTATTTTATTTTAGGTCTTTTGATATTTTCTATTTTAATTAAAGTCAATTATGTTATTTTTTTAGTCTTTTATTTATCTTATATTTGTAATTGAATTTCCTTTTTTAAGTTAACTGATATAGGAAACAGAATCATAGTAGGATTATAAATTTAAATTCTTATTTCTAGTTTAATTTCTTTTACTAGTTTAATTAGGATTTGATTAATATTTTCTTATTTAATTAATATTCATTTGCTTATAAGAAATCATAAGTCTAATAGAAATAGGATAATCTTAACTAATATAAATAGGTTTGTTATACTTGTTTCTTTACACAAGTTTTTTCAGTAATAAAATATAGTAATTTCTCAATTGAGGCATTTTCTCCTTTGTGAGAGCCCTCTCTTCATGAGTTTTCAAGAAGGTACGCTAGAACGACAGCTGGTATGACTTATACACTGCGTCATGTAGTATCAGAGCCTTTCTCTATGCCAAGTAAGGCTTTCTTGACCATCAATCACCCTCCACATACAAATCTTTCCACCATCAAATTTTTTAGATCCACCATTCCTTGCCTCTTTTCCCAACCACCATTGCTGATAACACCAAATTTTACTTATTTAAAGTTTTAGCCCAAGTTTTCTTTTAATTCTATTATTGCCCTTTAATTTTTTTCTTTTCTTATAAAAAAAAAAGAGAGAGAAGCAACAATGGTTTCTGGAGAAAGCATCACTAAATTTGAAGATCGAATTACAAGAGGGATAAATCGACTCGAACAATCACAAAACCATTCAGCAGAAGCATAGCATGAAATAATGAAAGCCTTACAGTCAATACAACAAGTATAGCAATGAAAGAAGCATTACTTGGTATGAGACAAGATTTAAAAGAGATTAGACTTATTCCAAGAAGTAACTAAGAAGCTAAGGGTATTGAAATTCTTAATTCAAGAATTAGTTTTTGTGAGCAAAGGAAGAATAATGGAGCTAAAGAAATAGGTAGCATTAATAAGAATACAAAAGGTACTCCACTATTTCCTAGTTTAGACTATTCAGATAACGAAGAAATAGAGATGAACGATGAGGGATGCATCAAAATGACTACCGTATCAAAATTGACCTTCCATCATTTAATAGACAACTAAGCATTGAAGAATTCCTTGATTGGTTGTCTTATGTTGAACGATTCTTTGAAACAATAGATTTTTCAAAATCAAATAAGGTCAAGGTAGTAGCTTATGAACTCAAAAGAGCTGCTACAGTTTAGTGGGACAATCCATAGACTTCTTGTGGTTATAAGGAAAAGAAAAGTCAAAACATGGCATCATATGCACCACTTACTAAAGGAGTGATTTTTGCCTCTTGACTACGTACAAACCTTATTTCGTGAATACAAAAATTGTCATCAATGAGCCAGAACAGTCGAAGAATATGCCCTTGAATTTTAAAGGCTTGTGGAATGAAATAATTTCCATGAGATAGAAGCCCAGATAGTTGGTCCATTCTTGGATGGTTTATGCCTAAAAATAGAAGATCAAGTTAGGTTGCAACCAATATATACATTGCAAAATGCCATTCGACTAGCTAAAAAGGTGGAGGTACAATTGGAAAAATGAAAGGCTCATAATCAAGCCACCTCGCACTCATTCACTCCTAATCAGTAACCAAGACAAAAGAATGAAGTTAACAAAGGAAAAGCTCCTATAGAAAACTTTGGAAACCCAACACAGAATCGTAATGGACAAAACATTCGACTAATAAAGGATCCAACAAGTAGTGGTAATCCTTATGCAGTCCCTCATGGCAGCAATTGTTATTGTTTTTTAAAACCAAACCATACATCAAATCAATGTTTAGAATGAAGGCGCTAAACAATCAATATGACAACTCATACAGGGAAAAGTGAAGAACCAAAAAATAAACCTTATGAAGATAATGAGGATATAGAAGAAGAAGAGGAGTGGACACATTTAGACAAAAGAGTATCCTTAGTAATATAACGTTTGCTATACATTTTAAAGAATGAAGAGGACACTCAAAGAGATGGTATCTTCAAGATAAGGTACACAATGAATGGAGAGTATGTGATCTGATTATTGATAGTGATAGTAGCGAGAATATAGTTTCCAAGACCATAGTTGGCAAGTTATAATTTAAGATGCACAAGTATCCTTTTCCATAATGCATTAGATAGATTAAAAGATATTGGAGAGACCAAAGTAATAGAACAATGCTGCATTCTTTTTTTCATCGGAAGATACAAGAATAAAGTAACTTGTGATATTGTCAATATGAATACTTTGTCATATACTACTTAAGAGACCTTGACAATTCTATCATAATACAGTACATCATAGGAAAGATAACACATATATGTTCTACAAAGATAATATGAAGATTATTCTTGCCCCAATGAAGTTAAAAGTCAAGGGAACTTATCTTTTAGTACCAAAAGAGGCATCTAAAGCAGAATTAGTGCCTGCATAGGTCCAGTCACTACTTTTAGAATTTCAAGATACTTTGCCTAAAGAACTTCCTAATACATTGCCTCCTATGAGGAACATTAGCATCAAGTTGATTTTTTCCTCGGAGCTAGCCTACCTAACTAGCCACATTATCGTATAAGCCTAAAGGAATATGAAATCTTACAAGAACAAGTTGAAGAATTACTCCATAAAGGACTAATATGTGAAAGTATGAGTTATTTTGCTATACCCGCCTTAGTAAGCTCTGAAGAAAAAATGAAAGATGGAGAATGTATGTTGATAGCAAAGCTATTAATAAAATCATAGTGAAATATTGATTCTCAATTCCTCAATTAGATGATATGCTTGATATACTTGAAGGGTCAAAATTGTTTTCAAAGATAGATTTAAAGAGTGGATATCATCAGATTCGTATCCACTTGGGTAATGAATGAAAGACAGCTTTTAAAACTCACGAAGGCTTATTTAGTTATGCCTTTTGGAGTATCTAATGCTCCAAGTACCTTCATGAGGTTGATGAATAATGCCTTTTATAGGCAAATTTGATATTGTGTACTTTAATGATATTTTGATTTATAGCCGCAACAAAGAAAAGAAAGTGAAGTCTTCACAGCCTAGCAGGAGAATAGGCTAAATGTCAATTTGAAAAAAGTGCAGTTTTTTAATAGATAATATGATATTCTTAGGCTATGTTATGAGTGATGAGGGAATCAAAGTAGAGTAAGAGAAAGCAAAGCTATACGGAATGGTCAACACTTGTAAATATCAGAGACGTATAAAGTTTTCATGGGCTTGCTATATTTTATAGGCTTTTTATTAAAGACTTCAGTACTATTACTGCACCTTTTATTAATTTTCTAAAGCAAAGGCAGTTAGATTGGATAGGTAAAGTATTGTAGAGTTTCTTAAAGTTAAATGAAAGATTTCCTGTTGTACTTAAGCAAAAGAAGATTGAACCATTTCGCATCCTGTAGAAAATCAATGACAATGCCTATGTTATGGACCTACCAGTCAGCTACAATATTAGACATTCAATATTCAAGATTTTTTCAAGTATCATGGACCTGCACTATTGCCATATGTTTGAACCAATTCGAGGACGAGTTCTTCTAAGAAGAGTAGACTAATGTAGAAAATTGAATTATAGTAAGATTATAATTTTTTTTTTATTTCTAGTTTAATTAGGATTTGATTAATATTTTCTTATTTAATTAATATTCTTTTTCTTATAAGGAATCCTAAGTCTAATAAGAATAGGATAATCTTAGCTAATATAAATAGGCTTGTTATACTTGTTTCTTTACACAAGCTTTTTCATCTATAAAATTCAATAATTTCTCAATTGAGATATTTTTTCCCTTGTGAAAGCGCTCTCTTCTTGAGTTTTCAAGAGTGTTCACTATAATAACATCTAGTATCGCTTCTGCATGGCATCATTAACTTAAGGAAGTATGTATAACCCTTTTTTCTTGAGTTTTCAAAAATGTACACTAGAACGACATCTAGTATCGCTTCTACACTGCGTTATTAACTTAGGGATGTATGTTTACCATACTATAAATAAGATAAACTTGTAATTGTTTTCATAACCTTTAGATTAATAAAAACCCTCTTTATAATTCTTTTAGGATTATTTATCAAAATCTTCATTGTAGAGTTGTTTAGATTAGAACATCATCTAATATCGCTTAAGTTGTTTTGATTAAAACAAGATCTAAACTCACATTAATTAGAGCATAAACTAATCGCAATGACTTGGTCTGGTACTAGAACAATATCTAGTATTTATTTATCTATTAATTCGCTTTCGCTATCATGGTCCATCAATTAGTATCAGAGTTATATATGCTAGTCGCATAGCTTTTATAGCCACAATATGTCCACCACAATCGATCCACTCATACACTGCGAATCCAACTAATCCTTAGCCACTATCATGTTCCTCACTACCATATTTGATAAATCATATAGTCGATAAGTAGCTTATACTAGACACAATTTTTATTTTGAACAAATATCACTTGATAATAATATTCCTTACGTATAAATGATTCCATTCCTTAATGTATCCAGTCATAAATTGGAGAGCTTGTCTAACCATTACTCTAAGAGATTTGGCTGGCTTTGACACTTGTGACAATATTAATGTATCTAGTAATCATCTCATTTTTTTAAGCAATAATACAATATTTTCAATATAATATTTCTTTATATGGTCTCAAAGCACGTTATGGCTCTGAGTACAACCTCCTTTTCTTCTTCGTCATATCTTCCTAAAGAGCCACTGCACATCCAAGCCTTCTACCAATGTTCCAGCCTTGTCTCTGTGAGACTTTACAAGTTTTCTTCTATGGTGATCTCAAATCCTACCCCTCATTTGAAGCCTCGGTTTATCCCACCATATTCTTATGTCTTGAAACCATGAGAAAAATCTTACAGAAGATAGAGAAATTGCTGAAAATCCTCAATTGATCTCATAGGAAAGCAACGACGGTTTGCTTATGTCTTGGTTGTTAGGACTCGTGACAAAAGAAGTGTTGAGCTCCAATATAGGCATGGAAACAGCGTTTCATCTCTGGAACTCTCTTGAAGATCACTTACTTCATGCAACCAAAGAAAAGGAAGTGTATCTTAGAGATAGGATGCTTATATAGAAGAAAAATAACCTCACACTTGAAGAGTACACATGAAAATTTAAAAAAAAATTGTAACTCTCCAGTAGCAATTAATAAACCCATTGATGATCTAGATAAAGTCTTCAACTTAGCACGAGGTCTTGGACCAAAATATCATGATTTCAGACTAGCCATATTATCTAAACGACCATATCCCACTTTTAAACAATTTCTTTTGGCTTTAGAAAACCATGAACAAGACCTGATCACTCAAGAAGAAACCAAGAATACTTATAATCAGACTCAAGCCCTTTTAAGCCAACGAGGCGGCAACTTCCAAAGGGGTTGTTGGAACCCCTACTTCTAGCATCAAGACCATGGGAAAGCATATCCATGGATTTCATTTTTGCCCTACCTAAGGTCCGAAGGTTGCGGAAGCATTATGGTCATCGTTGACCGTTATAGTAAATATGCAACCTTTATCATTGTACCATCCGATTGTAAAGCGGATGAAGCTGCCCGACTATTCATCAAGCATATTGTGAAGCTATGGGGAGTACCGAAGAGCATCGTGAGTGATCGAGACCCACGATTCGCATAGACGTGGTTTTGGTGGCAGAGGAAATAATGGCTATAAAGGTAATAATTACCAACAGCCAAATAAGCAAGAAAATCAAGGAAAGAATAGTTTGGACAGCAAGCTAACAAGTAACCAAATAATCAAGAACAAATTGATGAAGAAAAAGAGGCATACCAAATGTATTTTAGGACAAATCATACTCTACCTAATTGTTTTTATAGATATGATCGTGATGATGAAGATATCCCAGAAGCCTTAGCTGCAATGAAGATTGAATTACAAATGTGTTGATGCTGTTTTTCCCGCGTGTCTTCAAACAGTGCCTCAAACTTTCTGCTCGTGAATAGCTACAGTATCCAGAACCCTCGGCTCGCGATTAGCTCGAGCTCGAGCAGGATGGCCTTCTTCTTCCCGTTCTGCTGTCTTTTCCCGAATGGTGACCTTCTAGACCTGTACTCACAGAAAACAGAGTCAGGGGTCCCCGGGCGTGTTCCGGGGAAAACCCTCTGACGATCAAGTCAGTGATCGGGTTGTTCTTTTTGGTATCTCCCCTAGTGAGGGAGACCGGAAAGATGAAAGAGATATTATTTCGCCCTCCCTTTGGAATAAATATGGTGTTTTTTAGAGAATCAATGTAAAAAAAGTCAGAAGAACCTGTGTAAGCTCTTATAACCCTTTGTGAATCAATTTGTTCAACCCCCTCTTGTGAATCAGAATTTCCAACCCTTGTGACGCACCCTTTCGTTTTCTTTTATACTCCATTTTTCCCGCTCTTTCCATTTCCAGGCTGTCCGTTCCCACGTTGGTGGTTTCTGGGTCCCTCTGACAGCCGGAATTGGCGTAATATTCCCTGGGGATGTGCGGCTGTCTCCTTAATCCGGTTCACGTGATTGTGAGAAAACGGGTCCGGTGCCCTGGGCCGGGTCTTACATTCCATTCGTCTCATGACTGCGCAAACCAGTAGTGCTTGGGGACTTGATCTCTGTGAGCAGGAAAGGAGTGCTCGGTTCTCGACCTTGACGGGCTTTGACTGGGATGAACGACCTCGAGCAGGTAGAGGAGTGCTCGGGGATCGAGCTTGACCGGTTTTGATCGGGGTGGACGACCTCGAGCATACAGAGGAGTGTTCGGGGCTCGTGCGGCTCGGAATTCCTCGACCTTGCCTAGGGGAGGTGTCTGGTGATGTCGTCTTCGTGCAAGTAGTCGGGCCTTCTGCTCGAGCTAGGATGTCCTCGGGGTTTTTTATTCGAGCTGGCGGGGCCTCGAGAAGCCATTGCTCGATATTACCCAAACACCAGTCCCCCAGTTTCTAGTCTTTTGAGTGAAACGAAATGAGACTGGAAACTCATTAATGATGGGCCGAATTCGCGGCCTTTTACTCTTCCCCACGCTTCCCAGTTGTCTCCCACTTTAATCATTTCGCATTTAAGAGGGGACACGTGGGTTGATCCCAGCCGTGCATTTAAAATTCGAAAGGACGTTACCCGAAAGGTGGTGCCCCTCAAAACGCACCCCGCCAGTTGAAGAGACGCATCCTCATCTTTAAAAACCTCTAATTTCTTCACTGTTCCCTCTATTTGCTCATTTTCGTTCAAACTGAAGATTAATTTGCTCACCACCGTTTGCCTGTCTTCTTCTTTCTGTCAAGGTGATTTCCGGCCAACCACACTTCTTTCCGCGTTCAGGTACAACCCACTCTTTCATCTCCTGCCGCCGCTCTGTTTCTTCTCTTGTTGAACTCTGCCAGTTTATACCCTTAGGAAAATTTCAAATCCCCTACAGCCCCGTAGGATGTTGCCGGAGGACTCGTCCTCTTCTAGTGATGCATAACCCCATAGTATAATCCCGTGAGGGATTCTAGTCCGAGAGGGATTACCATGGTGAGACTCGACCGCATCAAGGTCAAGGGCCGGTCAAAGGTCCGAGCGTGGGAAATACCCGATAGATCACATGAGATGTGAGACCACCCAGTTGGATTTGGATAGACTTAGGGATACTTACCATATATCCGATAGTGTAGTTTTAAGGTCTGCAGGTGGCGAAATCCCAGTAGTCCCCAAGGTACACGACCTTATACTTGGAATGTTTCAAATGGGGGTTAGGCTGCCTCTCCATCCTTATTTTACCCGAGTCTTATCTGGGTTCCGTCTGGCCCCGGGGTAACTGAACCCGAATGGGTGGAGGGTCCTTTCCGGACTCTTTGTTTTGTGGAAACGCTGTGATCTAGGTGAGCCCTCGGTAGGGGAAATCAGACACCTTTACCAGCTAAAGTGCAGCCCGAAGGATGCTGGTTGGTATTACCTTACCTCCAGTCTGAAGGGTAAAAAGCCCATCACCGATCTCCCGACCTCTGGTGGCAACTGGAAGAGCAAATTCTTCTTTGTTGGGGGAGAGTGGGGGCAAGCTGCACTTCGTAGCGAGGGGGTCCCTCCAGTCTCGCGGCACTTCTGCACTCCAGGTCGCTTACCTGCCTTATGGATTTTACTTTTAGTTTTCCTGCTTGTGTCTGTTCTCATTACTCTGCTTTGGTCGTATCTGCAGCTTCCTAGGGTGCTTCTTACTCGATTGGGGGCCAGCTTTGAGCACGTGTGCAGACCGTTCTTACAAACGCGAGCTCGTGCAGGGAACTGTTGACACCCCGAAACTTTTTGGAGTCCAATTTGGTGCCAAGTGAAGAAATGAGCAGTAGGATGCGCGAAATGTTGCATAGGCGTGTGGGGACAACCGAAAGTGCGAGCACCTCAAAGAGACCTCGGGCAGAGACGAGTGCTCCGCCTCCCCCTGCTCGAGCTACTTCTTCGGCTCGACAGACCGAGCGGGCAGAGGAGGGTCCTCCTCACAGGAGACAAAGGACCGCTGATCCAGCTCGCCCCCGAACTGAGCAACGTCAGCCTGGCCGTTCCGAGCCTTTCCTGAGGGCCTACAACGAGGAATTGACTAGCCGATTCTTGGATGAGATAGAGTCCTGCAGTTCTGATACGCTGTTCAGTGTCTTCCAGCGGCTCTCCTCCCGAGCTTTGGCAGCCACGACCAGGCTTAATGAGATAACTCAAGGTTCCTAAGAAGAACTTCGAGCAAAGGTTTAGAGCTTGGAGCAGGCTGTGAACGAGCTGAAGGAGGAAAATCAAAAGCTGCTGGACGAGAATATAAATTTCGCACAGAAGACAACAGTGGCCGACTCCAAGGCCTCTAAGCTTCAGAGGGAGCTGACTGACACCAAGGATGAATTGAAGCATGCTCGAAAGGATCTGGACACTTAGAAGTCTTATTACGAGCAGCTCATTGAGGGAGAAGCTGCTCGTCTTCAAGGGCAAATTGACGCTCTGAAGGTCCAGCTCGCTACTGAGTACAACATGCGAGGACTCAACTACTGATCGCCTTATGTATGCTTTTGGTAAGGCATACCCCGAGGCCGACATGTCCAAGGTTGAAGGGTATGTAGCTGAATACATGAGCAACCCTGAAGCTACCCCGTCCGAGCCCCAAGGTGTTGTCAGAGAGCCGGCTCCCTCTCCTTCCAATGCCCCTCCTGCTGAAGCTCCTGCTGATGTCCCTCCTCCTGCTCCTCCTACGGATGTTGGCCGTCCTCCTGCTGCTGCTGATGACGTCCCTCCTGTTGCTGCTGATGACGTCCCTCCTGCTGGTGCTGCTCTTCCTCTTGCTGCTGCTGAGGATGCTCCTCCTGCTGAATGACTTAAACTCTTTTTTACTCTTTTTTTTTTTACATATGTAATTATTTCAGTGAAATAAAAAGACACATGTTGAACAACTCCATTGAATGCTTGTGTGCACATGCTCTTATTTTCTATGTTGAATTGACTTTGAATATGCTTGCTAAGTAAAAACTTTCTAAGTGTTGGACTTTCTATTCTCCTTTATGCCCAAGTGTAATGCTGTTTGACCTATGCATGGTAGAGCTTCGCTTTGAATTGGACTAAAAGCCTTATGTTTATTTTACAAGTTCATTTAACTTGCTCGAGCCTAGAGCTTAGGCTTAGGGACTTTTGGCCTTAGCATTATTCATGGACCTCTTTCACTTGTGATGAGCTTTTCTAGGCACTGTCTAGCCTAGGACTTAGGCTTTTGGACTTTCGGCCAAGGAGTTCCTCTTGATCTTCTGCTCGGGCCTTTTAATTGACCCAAGCTTCTTCTGCTGTAACTCCTGCTCGGGCCTGCAATTGACCCAAGCATGGCACCGTCCCGCCTAAGACTTAGGCTTTGGGACTTCTGGCCAAGGAGCTCTTTTTGATCTTCTGCTCGGGCCTTTTAATTGACCCAAGCTTGGCACCGCCCCGCCTAAAACTTAGGCTTTGGGACTTCTGGCCGTAGCGTTCTTCTTGAGCTTCTGCTCGTGCTCGGGCCTGCAATTGACCCTCGCTAGGCACCGTCCCGCCTAAGACTTAGGCTTTGGGACTTCTGGCCGTAGCGTTCTTCTTGAGCTTCTGCTCGTGCTCGGGCCTGCAATTGACCCTCGCTAGGCACCGTCCCGCCTAAGACTTAGGCTTTGGGACTTCTGGCCGCAGCGTTCTTCTTGAGCTTCTGCTCGTGCTCGGGCCTTTTAATTGACCCAAGCTTCATCTGCTGTAACTCCTGCTCGGGCCTGCAATTGACCCAAGCTTGGTACCGTCCCTCTAGGACTTCTGGCCAAGGAGTTCTTCTCGAGCTTCTGCTCGGGCCTTTTAATTGACCCAATCTTCTTCAGCTGTAACTTCTGCTCGGGCCTGCAATTGACCTGAGCTTGGCACCGTCCTCCGGGACTTCTGGCCAAGGAGTTCTTCTCGAGCTTCTGCTCGGGCCTTTTAATTGACCCAAGCTTCTTCTGCTGTAACTCCTGCTCGGGCCTGCAATTGACCCAAACTTAGCACCGTCCCTCTGGGACTTCTGGCCAAGAAGTCTCTCTTGCTTCTGGTCTTCATTTTGAACTTACATTATGAATGTTTTTCTTATTCTCATATACATTTATACTTTTACATATTCCATCTTGGGATGAAATCTTACATTAACCCTTCACAATACAAGGAGACTTACTGGAAATATTTCCTCAGGAGTTGTGCGTTCTATGGCCTTTTGACCTCTCGTCCGTCTGGGTGAGCTAGCCGGTATGCTCCTGGTCCTGCTAACTGAGTGACTCGATAAGGGCCTTTCCAATTTGGCCCTAGTACACCTTGTCGCGGGTCCTTTGTGTTCTGGTTGACCTTTCTCAGCACTCAATCACCCACCTGGAACCGGCGAATGTGTACATTTTGGTTGTAATAACGAGCCACTCTTTGTTGATATTCTGAGATCTTAGCAGCTACCCTTTCTCTCTTCTCTTCCAGCAAGTCTAAACCTGCACACATCTGCTCGTTGTTTTGCCCCTCGTTGAAGTGTTCTGTCCGGTGTGTCCCCATTCCTATCTCAGTAGGAACCACTGCTTCGTGCCCAAACGCTAAGGAGAATAGGGTCTCTCCAGTAGCTGTTTTGTGTGTGGTTCTGTAAGCCCACAAGACACCAGGCAGCTCGTTCACCTAGGCTCTTTTTTGCTCGCCCAGTCTTGTCTTTAGGAGACGTTTTATAGTCTTATTTGCGGCCTCAACTTGCCAATTGGCCTGCGGGTGTGAGGGAGAGCAAAACTTCAACTCTATCCCCAGATTCTGGTAGAAGTCTCTGAACTTGTCATTATCAAACTGCCTCCTATTATCGGTGACTAACGCATGAGGGATACCATACCTGCAAATCACATTCTTCCAAATGAAGTCAGTGGTTTTACCTTCCGTGATGCTGCTTAAGGCTCCCACTTCGACCCATTTGGTGAAGTAATCAATCGCCACTATGGCATGGGTGGCGGATGCTTTCCCCTTCGGCAATGGCCCGATCAAATCAATCCCCCATTGAGCAAACGGCCATGGCGAATTCATCACCGTAAGATTCTCCGGAGGCTGAGTTAAGTAGTTGGCAAAGCTCTGGCAATTCTTACAGCTTATTGTCTTCTCCTGAGCATCCTGATGCATGCGAGGCCAGAAATATCCTTGCCTCAAGGCCTTGAAAGCCAAGGACCTCGTGCCAGAATGATTTCCATAGACTCCCTCGTGTATCTCTCGGAGGACATAATCGGCCTTCTCTTGGTCTAAACACCGCAGCAAGGGGAGAGTGTACCCCCGTCTATATAAGACCCCATCGATGAGAGTGTACCTGGCTGCTTTGCACCTCAACTTCCTTGCCTGCTTCTTATCGGCCGGCACTGTCCCTTCCTTGAGGTAAGAAATGATCGGCTCCATCCAGGTGCTGCTCGTCGATAGGCTCATCACCTCGTCCTCATGCTCGATGCTCGAGCAGGTCTTCATTTCCAAAGGGATAGACTTTGGAAACTTGGGGTCCGATGCGGCTGCCATGCGAGCTATCATATCTGCTCGAAAATTCTTCCCCCTAGGGATCTGCTCCACCTCGACAGCTCGGAAATTCCCCATTAGCTGCCTTACCTTCTGAAGGTATGCGTCCATCTTCTCCCCCTTGGCCTGGAAGCTCTCGTCGAGGTGATTCGTTACCAACTGCGAGTCTGTTCGAAGCTTTACCTCTTCTGCTTTTACTACTGAGGCGAGCTTCAATCCTGCTATTACAGCTTCGTACTCGGCCTGATTATTGGTGACTTCGAACTCTAACTTCACAGCGTATTGCATCTCTGCCCCTTCTGGACTTTGGAGCACAACTCCTGCTCTTGCTCCCTGACTTCCGCAGGATCCATCTACTGTGACTATCCAGGTGTTCCTCATCCCTCGCCGTGCACTCGACCACGAAGTCAGCTAAAGACTGTGCTTTTATGGCTGTTCGGGGCTGATAATTAATGTCGAACTCGCTCAGCTCCACTGACCATTTTACCAGCCTTCCAGAAGTTTCGGGCTTGCACAGCGTTTGCCTGAGTGGTTGGTTTGTTAGAACCATCACTGAATGTGCCTGAAAATAAGGCCTCAGCTTTCGGGCCGCCGTGACCAGGGCCAGTGCCCACTTCTCCATGGGTGGATACCGGGTCTCTGCTTCTAGCAACGCTCTGCTCGTGTAATAAACAGGGTACTGTACCCCTGATTCCTCCCTTACCAGAACTGAGCTCGTTGCCCATTGAGACACAGCCAAGTATAGAAACAGTACCTCTCCTGCTCGAGGTGTTGATGATAGTCAGAGCTTTCAACAAATACTCTTTCGATTCTTTGGAGCACGCCTCGCATTCAAGCGTCCACTTTGTCTTCCTGCCCTTCTTCATTTCCTGGAAGAAGACCCGGCACTTATCCGTGGCTCGAGATACGAATCTGTTGAGGGACGCCAGTTTGCCAGTCAGACTCTGTATCTCTTTGAGGCTGCGCGGGGACCTCATTTCCACCACTGCCCTTATCTTCTCCGGATTGGCCTCGATCCCCCTGTGACTCACCATGAAGGCTAAGAATTTTCCCGAACCCACTCCAAAAGCACATTTCTCTGGGTTTAGCTTCATTCGGTACTTTCTTAAGAGTGCGAAGGTCTCCTCTAGATGCCTTACATGCTCCTCCGCATCTTTAGACTTAGTGATCATGTCATCTACATATACCTCAATATCCGACCGATCAATGGCTTGAAGACTTTGTTTACTAGCCTCTGATACGTCGCCCCTGCATTCTTTAGGCCGAAAGGCATGACCTTATAGTGATCTGATCTCGATTGGTGATGAAGGTTGTACACTCCTCGTCCGGTCGGTGCATGGGAATTTGATTATATCCCAAGAATGCATCCATGAACCGAGCGAGCCTGTGCCTGCTAGTAGAGTCCACTAGTTGGTCTATCTTCGGTAAGTGGAAAGCTATCTTTTGGGCAGACCTTGTTCACGTCTGTGAAGTCAACACACATTCTCCATTTCCCGCTTGCTTTCTTCACCAGCACCACATTCGAGATCCATTCGGGGTAAGATACCTCCCGTATGAATCTTGCTTTTAGCAGCTTCTCAACCTCGCAGTTGATGGCTTCGTACCTCTCCTGGTAGACGCATCTTCTCTTCTGCCTCACTGGCTTAGCATCTCTCCGTACTGCCAGCCTGTGACACGCCACTTCTGGGTCGATCCCAGGCATATCCTCGTGCGTCCATGCAAACACATCTGCGTGTGCTCACAGACATTCCACCAGCTTTTCCTTCAACGGCTCGCTAAGGCCCGAGCCTATTCGGACTTTCTTCTCGGGGTCTCCTGCTCTCACCTCGACCTCCTCCAACTTCTCAGCCGGCTCTTGTCTTCCGTTCTTCGAGTCCCCCTCATGTGCAGCGAGGTTATCTGCATAGTTTCTTTGGCGGCTACAGCGTAGCAGCTCCTCGCCACCCTTTGGCTGCCTTTTACGACTCCTACGGCCCCATTGACTCGATACTTTAGGGCCAAGTAATGGGTGGATAGCGCGCACTGGCTGATCCTCATAAATGGCCTCCCTAGAATTGCCTGGTATGGGCTGGTTTCATCTACTACCACGAAATCCAGCATCATATTCTTCTCGAAAGGTTTCGAGCCCATGGTTACTGCCAACCTGATGATCCCAAGAGGTATTAGCTTTCCTCCCCCGAATCCTCTCAAGGAAGTGCTCGTCTGCTCGAGGCTCGCGCCTATTATTCCTAAATCCTCGAGTGTGGATTTAAAGAGAATATCCACCGAGCTCCCTGAATCAACTAATATTCGATCAACTTCCTTGTTTGCTACATTGGCTTTTACCACCAAGGCATCCTCGTGGGGGTACAACACCCCCTCCTCATCTTCATCAGTCCACATGATTGGCACCTGCCGAACCTTGGCCTTCTTGGCAGCAGGGGCAGTGAACAGGACTTCTCGGCCGGCTGCGGCGTATCGGCAGTAGTTTTTCCGAGCCCTATTGGAACTTCCTGCCATCGTGGGCCCTCCTGAGATTACCCTCGTGGATGGTGGCTCCGTGTCTATTTCGTAAGCTTGGTCACCTTCCTCAAGCTGCTGCTCAACCACCGGGTGTCCTTCTTCTACAAATTCATCCAGATACCGATTCCTAACCAGATCCTCCACCTGGTTTTTCAAATCACGGCACTGTGATGTGGAGTGGCCGTGGTCTCCATGGAAACGGCAGAACCGCCCCCTGCTCCGCTTGCTAGCTGGCTTGGTCATCGGCGTTGGAGGGCTCAGCAGTCCTCGCTCCTCAGCCACCAGAAGTATCTCTTCAAGAGATACCTTCAGCCTTGTATACTGTTCGTAAGCAGGGCTCTGGTCCACCACTTGTATCGCCTTATCCCTTGGGAAGCTTCTCGGCGGGGGTGGCAATGAACGATCTGCCCTGTTGTGGCTCACCTCAAGTCTGCTTGGTGGCTGGTTGCGGGACGCGTGGCCATCATGACGCCTGTACTCTCTGTGCTCCCGGCCGGAGACCTGCGAGGTGGCAGGGGGACCATCCGCGGTGGGGGAGCTCTCTGATATGGGTTGTACAAGGCAACCCGGTCTCCTGCTGCCTTTGGAGCTTGTGCCCCTCGGGCAGGACCCCTTTTTTCCTTCCTCCTTACTCCATCGACCTGCTCACTCCTCAGTTTGGCCGCTTTTTCTTCTTCGATTACCATATCCAGCTTTACCTGCTCATACGCATCTGAATATAAACGGATCGAAGGACTCCGCAGATTATACCATGGTCTCCCCATCCGGATGCCATCATTTAATCCTCTCAAGGCTTGGGGATGGTTGAACGCACCAAGATCTAGGACCGATCTATGGTATTTTTTGGCAAACTCCCGGAGGGGTTCCCCTTCTTTCTGCCTCACTTCTGGCAGCTCCATCATGTCATCCTCAGGGGTTACTGCGCCCCGGAATTGCTCTGCGAACTCCCTACACATCTGCTCAAAGCTCAAGATCCTTCCCCGTGGGAGTCTGCGGTACCATTCCCTCGCTCTCCCTTCCAAGGTGAGTGGGAAAGCCCGGCATCTCTGAGCTGCTGACAACCCTTGCACCCCCGTCATGTCGTTGAACCGTTCTATATGCACTAATGGATCACTTTTCCCTCAGAATTTCAGATCTGGGAAACGGAAGTCACGTGGGATCGTGACACTCATGATCTCCGTCGAGAGTGGAGATTCGTTATCCAGCATTATTCGCTAGCTTGGGCTCTTTCTGTTCCCCCGGAGGTCTTCCACAACTTGTGCCAACCTGCGCACCTCTCCCTCCAACTCTTCTGCGCGAGAGGTTGGGGCTTCCTGTAAGTGCTGACAGGACCCCCTTTCCTCCATGTTTGTTTCTTCCCTCACTGTAACATTCGGTGCCCTAGGTCTTTGGGCTTCATCTCCTATATTCTCCCGAACGGGGGCATTGCCATGGCTGGACTCCGGGATATCATTACATGCCTTTCTCTGTCCCTCCCTGAGTTCTTGCAATAGGGAGGTCAGAGTCTCCATCTGCTTCTCCATCCGATCCATTCTTTCCTGGATCTCCCTATTCTGGGCCTCATTGGCCACTTCTCTCAAAGTCACCGATTCTTCTGGACTTACTCCTCTTCTCCTGTTTCCCCTCATCGTAGCGTTGTGTCTTGAGTGTATTAGGAAATCAGGCTTTTTGTGTCGATCCCCACAGACGGCGCCAAAAGATGTTGATGCTGTTTTTCCCGCATGTCTTCAAACAGTGCCTCAAACTTTCTACTCGTGAATAGCTACAGTATCCAGAACCCTCGGCTCGCGATTAGCTCGAGCTCGAGCAGGATGGCCTTCTTCTTCCCGTTCTGCTGTCTTTTCCCGAATGGTGACCTTCCAGACCTGTACTCACAGAAAATAGAGTCAGGGGTTGCCGGGCGTGTTCCGGCGAAAACCCTCCGACGATCAAGTCAGTGATCGGGTTGTTCTTTTTGGTATCTCCCCTAGTGAGGGAGACCGGAAAGATGAAAGAGATATTATTTCGCCCTCCCTTTGGAATAAATATGGTGTTTTTTAGAGAATCAATGTAAAAAAAGTCAGAAGAACCTGTGTAAGCTCTTATAACCCTTTGTGAATCAATTTGTTCAACCCCCTCTTGTGAATCAGAATTTCCAACCCTTGTGACGCACCCTTTCGTTTTCTTTTATACTCCATTTTTCCCGCTCTTTCCATTTCCAGGCTGTCCGTTCCCACGTTGGTGGTTTCTGGGTCCCTCTGACAGCCGGGATTGGCGTAATATTCCCTGGGGATGTGCGGCTGTCTCCTTAATCCGGTTCACGTAGCCAGATCACCATGTCGGGCATGTGCGTTAGGAATGATGACGCCGTGGGGGCATGTGCCGGCCATCGGCAATAGTACCGCCACCATACCACGTGGGACCCTGGTCAGACATAAAAAGGTGTGCGTGGATTCTGAGAAAACGGGTCGGGTGCCCTGGGCTGGGTCTTACATTCCATTCGTCTCATGACTGCGCAAACCAGTTGTGCTCGGGGACTTGATCTCTGCGAGCAGGAAAGGAGTGCTCGGTTCTCGACCTTGACGGGCTTTGACCGGGATGAACGACCTCGAGCAGGCAGAGGAGTGCTCGGGGATCGAGCTTGACCGGTTTTGATCGGGGTGGACGACCTCGAGCATACGGAGGAGTGTTCGGGGCTCGCGCGGCTCGGAATTCCTCGACCTTGCCCAGGGGAGGTGTCTGGTGATGTCGTCTTCGTGCAAGTAGTCGGGCTTTCTGCTCGAGCTAGGATGTCCTCGGGGTGTTTTATTCGAGCTGGAGGGGCCTCGAGAAGCCTTTGCCCGATATTACCCAAACAAAATGGACACCAATTTTTATGCCGACTCAAGTGCGACAGCTCATATGAAAAATGATCCATGTATTATAAAACATCTAAAACTATATCATGGCAATAGTTCAATTTGTGTTGGCAATGGAAACAAATTGAATATTTCTCCTATTGGCCAAACTAAATTGAATACTGCTAATGGTAAACTTCTTTTAAAAGATGTTTTAGTTGTGTCTAAATTAAAGAAGAATTTAATTTCTATTAGTCAACCTACTTCCGATAATAAATAAATAGTTGAATTCTCATCTAATAACTTTTTTTTATTAAGGGAAGAACGTTGGAAAAGGGGCATAAGAAGGCAGGTTTATATGCCTTATAAGACATTCAACACGAAGCTTTTAGTGCTATAAAAATTGCCAAAGCACCCTTTCCAGCTTGGCATCAAAGACTAGGACATCCTCAACTCAAGTCTCTTATAAATCTTTATAATAAAAATCATATTAATGTTAGTAGTTGGACAAAAAAAAGTAGTATTTGTACTAGCTGCCAATTAGGCAAGCATTGCAAATGACCATTTCATGTTTGAGGATGTGATCTTTGAGGCCCTGCACCTAATAGTTCTGTGCAAAAATTTTTCTATTAGTTATTTTCTTAGATGATTTCTTTCGGTATACTTGGCTTTATTCTTTAAAGAAAAAATCAAATTTTTATGATTGCTTTATCAAATTTCAGTGTGAAGTAAAAAATTAATTTGACAAAAGGATTAAGATTTTTTAAAGTGACGGAGGAGGTGAATTTAATTCAACTCTCTTCAAAAATCACTTGGAAAAATATGGCATTATACATTAATCCTCTTGTCCAGGCACCCTTAAACAAAATAATGTCGTCGAGAGAAAATATCAACACATAGTACAAATTGGCCTAACTTTGTTATTTCATGTAAATATGCCCTTGTGTTCTTAGATTGAGGTATTTCTCACATCTGTTTACATTATCAATAAACTTCACTCCTATGCAATAAATAATGACACTCCATTTTTCAAATTATATATTAATCATCCTGACAGTCAGATTTTGAAGAGATTTGGTTGTAGGTGCTTTCCTCATCTACAAAATCAAGGCCAGGATAAGTTTTCAAAGACAATATACCCTTATGTTTTCAAATGATACTGTAGCATACAACCCTCAAGCAAAAGAGTTTATATTTCAAGACATATTGTATTTGATGAGAATACTTTTCCTTTTAAGGATAATAGTTTAAATTCTTTTATGCAGGAAATTTAGAGTTGACATCTTTTTCTGAGTCTGAAGCATAGTCCAAGCCAAGTTCTTTTAACACAAATGATAAAATAAGAGCTAATACTAGTATGCCTTATGGTAACCAAAATTCGTTCTTTAACTTGGACTTTTCCACAAGCACCCCACCAAATACAATAACTCATCTAATTCAAAAGGATGTTCACACCAACTCAAACACAGATGATGCCACTTCCAATAACAAGATTCGAGTAACTGTTCTTAAAACAACAAATTCAAGTGAAGCCAATCCATTAGTCTTGCCTACAATAAGTGATGACATTTCTTTAGTAGTGTCATGCATTATTGAGCCCACAAAATTAGATAACTCCAAAGAAAGTACTCAAGATATCACTGAAAATTCTTCTCATACTAAAACCAATCCAGAAGGAATCAACATCTATGTGGACGTAAGGATACCACGTGAAAGTGGACACTCTTCTTTGTCATCATCGTCAATCAAAACATGACAGCTCCTAACCATATGATCACAAGGTGTAGATTGAAAGATAATCATAACCTTCCTAATCAAATGATAATTAATGTTCAAGTTGAGCCAAAATCATGAAGATCTGCAATTAAGCAACCACATTGGAAATCTGCTATGGAAGAATAAATTCAATCTCTCGAACACAATCAAACTTGGGTTCTTGTCCCTCGGGCAGGACCCTTGAATATTGTAGGATCAAAATGGGTGTTCAAAAATAAATTCAAGGAAGATTGGTGGAGAAACTTGGGTTCTTGATCGACATAAAACATGATTGGTGGCACAAGGATACACCCAAATCCAGTCTTTCTTGCTCGATGAAAACATATCGAACTGCACTAACATTTCGTTTGGAAGAAAGTCACTGCTGGTCAGCTTTCTCCACGTCCCTTCACTTAAGCTGATAGCCGATGTCTTCTTGAAGGCTCTCTCCAAATTTTAATTCCTTACTCTTAGTCGAAAGCTTGGCATTTTTCCACTTTCACATACCAACTTGAGGGGGATGATAAATCATACAATTGGTACAATCATAAGCTCCAGCCCACCATTAATTAGCCATATAGTCACAAATATTATTAACGGTAAATATCTCAACAAAATCATAATAAAGATGAGCATCCCTAAAGATTTGGCATCAATAATCTCTTATACTAGACACAATCTTTATTTTGAGCAAATATCACTTGATAATATTAATATTCCTTATGTGCAAATGATTTCATTCCTTAAATGTATTTAGTCATAAATAAGACAGCTTGTCTAGCCATTACTCTAAGACATTTGGTTGGCTTTGACACTTGCATATAAGCATATAACCCACTCGTTCTTTTTTTTAAAACAATAATATAATATTTTCAGCATAATATTTCTTTATAATATTTACGTAAACAGACCATCCCCACTCTGAATCAAGGCCATTAACCACCAGCCACACCAACCAGATAGTTAATCCTTATTTACAGTTTTAACATTGTTAGAAAACTTGACAATAAATGAAAAACTACTATTTTTACCCTCCCATTTATCATGTGTCAGGCTTACTTGTATCCCGAGAAATTTATTAATTGGTTGGACAAGGTTGACCATTGGTTAATAACTGCACGCACTCGTAAAGAAAAGTAAGTATCATTTGCTGCTTGTAAATTGGAAACATGTGTTTTAGATTAGTGAAAACAGTTACAAGAGTCTCGGCTTGACCGAGGAAAATGTAAAATTCGATCATAGAACCATGTGAAGCTTATTTTGTGATCCAAGTTTATCCCTCTAGATTACTATTTGGTACAACATGGTATAAGATCAGTTTCTGATTATGCTTACGAATTTGAACTATTTTGTAGGTGTATATATTATTATGAACATGAGCATACTGTTACAAGATTTTTAAAGGGGCTAAGTTTTTATATTTAAAATAAAATGTCTACGTACGCTATCTACACTTTATAGCATGCGTTCATGTAAATCAAGTCACAATCTCAAAGAGATTTTTTTATTATAATTAAAAGAAATTGATGAAGTCATAGATTTAATTAAGCTATGGTATGTCCCCAAGATAGTGCTTGAAGATGTACCAATGAGTTCACCTATCCTTAAGGAAGAAAACTTGCTTGGGCTGCCAAAACATGAGGTATAATTTATTATTGATTTAAAGTTGTAAAATGAAAATTTGTGCGAGAATGTGCAACATGTTTCCTGGGAAGACAAGAATAGTGTTGAAGAAGTTGAGACGATTAATATAGTTCTACATATTCACATTCAAGAGCAGAAGATTGTGCTTAAAAAAGATTTGATTGAAAAGGTAAAATTCGTTGGAGAGTTTGAGCAACAATTGCGGAAAGACAAGAGTTAATTGATATTTGTTCGTTCTTGGAATTTTTCATCCCTCAAAGAATGTATAAGCGATGGAGAGTATTCTTTAAAGTTTCCACAAAGATTGATAAGAAATACTACAAGTTCAAGTTACAAGATAATTTGCTCTTCACCATTAAAAAAAAAGGCAATAAATAATAAGAAATAACTATCATAAAATAGAGTGCATGACAAACAATTAATTCGTCGTCCATGTCATTGTCATTAGTTTATGACAGAATATTTTATGTCATGAACCTAGGATAATTTTTCATAATCATATATCTGTCACACAATATTTTAATGTCAAAAAATAATTAAATTTAAATATAAATTTTTTTTAAATTTTTGTGCTTTTTTAAAATTTTTGATTGGAAATTAAATTATCATTTGTAAATTTATTATTCAATTTTGGTATAAAATTTATGATAGAATTTATGATAGCTATTTTTCTTCATAAAGTTTTGATTTTTTTAAAATTATATTAGAATTATAATTATGAATTCCTATTTATAAATTTAATTAATTAGTAAACAAATATTGTCAAAAAATAAAATAAAAAAATTAATATTAATTAATATCCATTTAATCCAATAAATTAATTTGAAAAGAAATACAAATAGTATTCAATTTGAACACCACCCATACATAAAAAAAAAATCCCAAAGTATAAATTACTAGTCAAAATTTCAATCAAACTCCAAGAAAGAATAATTAAAATTTCGGCCACCCAACCAAGTTACCCAACAAAACTTCCAAAGATTAATGCAAGTATTCCAATAGCAAGACTTCCACAGCAATACCATCTTCTAACAGCACATTAATTCTAGCACAAACTTAGCAACACTCCAACTCATACGCAGCAACCCACCATCTTCCAACAGCACTCTAATACCAGCCATTATCCAGTAACATTCCAACCCAAACCTAGCAAATCAGTCTATGCAGAATCAATCAAAATACTCATTATAGTTTGACACTAAAACTTTAATTTCAACAAATTGTAACAACTAATATGTATAGTTTTGTACTCATACTAACCAACTTATTAATGCTGTTGATGCTGTTTTCTGCTCGCATCTAAAAAGTACTGTTGCCTTCTGCTCGCTGGTTGCTCGAGCAGGATTCTTGCCTTTCTCCGTTAACCGAAGCGGTAAAGTCTTCCGACCTGCGTCCATAGAAACGATGTCAGGGGTCGCCGGGTTATTTTCCGGCGAAAACCCTTCGACGCTCAAGTCAGTGATCGGGTTGATTCCTTTGGAATCTCTCTTAATCTGAGGGACTGGAAAAAAAGGGAAGATCCGGGAGAGTAGAGAAAGTAAAGAAAAATAGAGCTAGAGAAATTCAGAGTCTTGATAGAAAAATTGGAGTAAAAAATCAGAACCTTAGGAAAAGAAGAAAAATCCCTTTACCTTATCTCTCGTTTGGCATTTATCCACCTGTTTTCCCGTCCCTCTTTGCTTGGACGCCCACCTCTGCATTAATTGCGCTTGTGCCTTTCTGACAGCTTGGGGTTGCTGCGGCACAACCTGTTTTCTCGTGACCCAATGATGATGCCGTGCAGGTCCGTGTACAATGATGAGATTGTGGAGGCGTGCGCTGATCATCGGTAACAGTGATGAAACCCTACGACGTGGGGTTCTTGTCAGTCATCGATCGTTATAATAAGTTGACGGGAGAAGGGGCCACCATGCTTGGGTCTGCTCTACTCGAGCTTTGGTTTTCCTCTGTTTATGGTGCTTCCCGTTATGCAACTAGGCCTAGTTCGGTGGTCGAGGGTCTCTTTTAGCTGAGTAAGATGGGAAGATTAGGGCCCTACCAGCCTTGGAACACTTGACCTTGACCAGCTTTGACACCGAGCAGGGGTGTCTTCATGCTAGCAGTTAGGTCTTCTACTCTGGCTGGATTGTCCTCGAGGGGGTCTGCTCGGCATTGCCCAAAGACCAGTCCCCTAATTTCTAGTCTTGAGAGTGAAGCGAGATAAGACTATAAACTTCTTGTTTGAGTGGGTTCCCCCCCTTTTTACTTTCTCACGCTGAGTTATCCGCCTTTTCTGTTACTTCGCATTTAATGCGAGATGCGTAGGCAAAGCTGGACAGTTCATTTGAATTTTGAAGAGGCGGTTATTTGAACAGTCGCGTCCCCTTGAGTAACGTGCCATCTGTTGGCATGACTTTCCTCTCCCTTTATAAATTCTTAATTTCTCCACTGTGCCTCTTCTTATTTCCACACTTTGCTTAGAATAACAGCCGCCCACAAGTGAAACTCACCTTTTTCTTCGCCGTCGTCGTTATCTGCCTTCGTCAACTCCGTTTCATGTATAAACTCTTCTCCTTCTTCTCGTTCTTGTTTTTTTCCATTTTTTGGGTTTTCGGTTTGCCACTTGGTAGATTGTGTCCCTAGGAGAAGAAAAATGTCAGCCACTCAACAACCCTGCTGGATGTCCCTTGAAGAATTATCTTCTTTGAGTGACTCCGAGGCCACTAGGGGGGTTCTGGTGAGAGACCCAAGCCCTGAAGAGGTTGAGGCTGTAGGGGAAACCCGATCGCAACAGAGGCAAAGGGCCGATCAAAGGTCAGAGGCCGAGCCGTTTGCCATTGATAACATGAGGTGTGAGACTTCACACCAAGATTTAGGGCCATGTATCACATTTTTGCCAGTGTTGATCTGCGTCTTCCTAGCAAAAGCTACCTAGCCGTCCTCCTCGAGGGTATGTCACCCTCTATTTAGAATATTTCAAGTGGGGTGTTAGGTTACCCATCCAACCCTATTTTGCCCGGATCTTCTCCTAGTTGCACTTGGCACTAGGGCAGCTGAACTCGAATGGGTGGAGGGTTCTATCGAGGCTATACGTCCTGTGGAGGTGGTGTAATTTGGGCGAGTTGATGGTAGATGAAATAAAGCATCCCTACTAGTTGAAGAGTAGCCAAAAGGATGCAGGCTGGTGCTCTTTCACTTCTAGCCTAAAGGGCAAGAAACCCATTACCGACCTCCTCACTTCGATGGCAACTAGAAGGGAAAGTTCTTTTTCGCTGGAGGGAACTAGGGGCGAGCAGCCTCTGCCACCGAGGAGGTTCCTCAAATTCCTTCTTGATTTTGTACCCCAAGTTGTCTGCTACTCATTATGTTTTTTATTTTGACTTTTCTGCTTACTCTCTCTTATTTATTTATTTTTTTATGGTCTTTTTTTATAGTATCTTGGAGCGTGTCGTATCAAGTTAGGGAGGAGCTGCAGACGCATATCAATACCGCCTTGGATAACGCGAGCTCATGTAAAGAGTTATTAACTCACTAGCACTTTACCGAGTTTAGTTTAATCTTTGAGGAAGAAGATATGAGCGGTGTTCTTGCTTGCTTGAAGAAACGCTCAGGCACGGTTAATAGGCCAAGCACCTCTTCTGCCCCATCAAAGAGGCCTAGAGTTGAACTCACGGCCATGCCTGTCAAAGCTATTCCTCATGCTTGAGAAAGTGGGCGAGCAGCCGAAGAAGCTCCCCAGAGGAGCCCGAGAGCTGTTGTCCCTGCCCGATCCAGATCGGGACGCTCTCAAGAGCAGCAACCCAGTTTTACCGACCCTATGTTAGGGATTTTACCAAGCACTTGGGAGAGAAGTTTGTGGAGGAGTTGGAGTCCTCCAGTGTGAGCGAGCTGGATAACATGTTCCAACGCCTCTCTTGCCAGGCTTCGGCTGCCTCCACCGCCTTCAAGACCAAGGCCATGACTTTTGAGAGTAAGATTTAGGCTGACAACCAGGACTTGAGGCAGGCACTCGAGCAGAAAGAGGAGGAAGCGGCCAAGCTTCGTACCGAGAAATCCACCATCGAGGAGAAGACAGCTTTGGCCGAGTCTAAGGCACTCCAGTTCGAGAGGGAGCTATCCATAGTTCGGGACGAGCTTGTGAACTCCTGTAAAAACCTCGATGTGCAGAGATCTGCTTTCGAGAGAATGATGGAGGCAGAGACTTCTCGCCTTCAGCTCAAGATGGACTCCCTGAAGAATTAACTCGCGAAGGAGTACAATAAAGGGGTGACCTTCAGCTCTGAGTGCATCATGTCCGTTCTGGGCAAGGAATGCCCTGAGCTGGACATGTCCAAGCTTGAGGCGGGTGTTGATGCTTACATGAACGAGCAGGATGCCCGGACTTAGAAACCAAGGGATTCCTCTGCCTAGGGGGAAGCGGATGCTGCAAGGTCCGGAGACGCTGCCCCTCCAGCCTATGAAGCCCGAGCTGCTCCTGCTGCTGATACAGGTTCTCAAGTTGCCCCATCTTCCGAGGCCCCAGCCCTCACTGCTAGCCTGACTGCTCAAACCCCTTGAATGGCTTTACTGTACTTTTTTTTTCTTGTATGTTGTAACCTCGATGATGGAATAAAGAACATATATATTTCTCACTTTGCCTTTGTACTCTTAATTTGTTCTAAAATTCTTTGTGGGGTAAATTTTCAGCAGACTTTGGGCCTTTCCCATATAACTTTAACTATGGTTTGCTTCTGCTCGTCTTACCAAAATGTGACTAACTGGACTAACCCCTTATGAACTTTGGCTGTTTTACCTTAACCTGAGTAGACTCTAAATGCTGAGGCTTGTTGTGCTCGAGCTCATTCTGGCAATGTCTGCCCTCTTGTCTTGCCCAAAGTTAGACTTTGCGGCTCCAGCCTTTAGCTTCATTTGCGAGCTCATCAAGCTCGAGCCTTTCTGGCACCGTCTCATCTTAAATTCAGGCTTTGAGACTTAAAGCCCTTGCACTTCTTTGTGAGCTTATTCTGCTCAAGCCTTCACTTGGCTTATGCTTGGCACCGTCTCAACTTAAGTTAGGCTTTGAGACTTTTGGCCTTTGCATTTCTTTGTGAGCTTATTCTGCTCGAGCCTTCGCTTGGCTCATGCTTGGCACCGTATCTCCTTAAGTTAGGCTTTGAGACTTTCGGCCTTTGTATTTCTTCGTGAACTTATTCTACTCGAGCCTTCGTTTGGATCATGCTTGGCACTGTCTCGCCTTAACTTAGGCTTTGAGACTTTTGGCCTTTACATTTCTCCGTGAGCTTATTCTGCTCGAGCCTTCGCTTGGCTCATGCTTGGCACCGTCTCGCCTTAAAATAGGCTTTGAGACTTTTGAAGCGTTTTTCTTGCTTTTATTCATGTACAAGATTTTACATACTTTTACTTTAAGAGAAATTAAATATCAATGTTTGTAATACAAAGGAACTTACTGGAAATATTTGACCAAGTGTTGTGCATTCCATGGTCTTTTAACTTCTCGTCCATCTGGGTAACTCAACCTGTATGTCCCCGGACCAGTTACCTGTGAGACTCTTTAAGGACCTTCCCAATTTGGGCCCAACACCCCCTGCCTGGTGTCCTTGGTACCCTGGTTCACTTTTCTAAGTACCCAGTCTCCCACCTGGTTCACTTGCTACCCTCTTTTGGTACTCTGCCATCTTCATTGCTGACCTTTCCCTTTTTTCCTCCAGCAGGTCCAAATTTGCACACATCTGCTCGTCGTTCTGCTCCTCATCAAAGTGCTCCATTCGATGTGTACCCATCCCTGTCTCTGCTGGGATCACTGCTTCATGCCCAAATGCTAAGGAAAACAGTGTCTCTCCCATGGCGGTTTTGTGTGTGGTCCTATAAGCCCATAGCATACCAGGCAAGTCGTCGAACAAAGCTCCCTTCTGCTTACCCAGTCTGGTCTTCAGGAGATGCTTTATAGTTTTCTTCGCGGCCTCTACTTGCCCATTTGCCTATGGATGCGATGGCAAGAAGAACTTCATTTCTATCCCTATATTTCTGCAGTAGTCTCTGAACTTGTTGTCGTCAAACTGCCTCCCGTTGTCTGTGATTAGTGCGTGGGGAATCCCGTACCTTCAAATCACGTTTCTTCAAATAAAGTCAGTAGTCTTGCTTTCTGTAATGCTGCTTAAAGCTCTCACTTCAACCCATTTGGTAAAATAATCAATTGCCATCACGGCATGCGTTGCAGACGCTCTTCCCTTTGGCAGTGGTCCGATCAGATCAATCCCTTATTGGGCAAACGGCCATGGTGAGTTTATCACGGTGAGGTTCTCTGGAGGTTGAGCTATGTAGTTGGCAAAGCTTTGACAATTCTTGTAGCTCTTAGTTTTCTCTTGTGCATCATGGTGCATCCGAGGCTAGAAGTACCCTTGCCTTAAGGCTTTAAAGGCTAGAGATCTTGTGCCAGAATGGTTTCCGTAAATCCCTTCATGTATCTCCCTAAGGACGTAGTCGGCTTCCTCCTTGTCCAAACATCGCAACAGTGGTAGGGTATATCCTCGTATGTACAATACCCCGTCGATCAGTGTGTACCTCCCTGCTTGACATCTCAGCTTCCCCGCCTGCTTCTTGTCGGTAGGCAATGTCCCTTCCTTGAGATAAAAGATAATTGGGTCCATCCAGGTGCTGCTCGAGGACATGCTCATCATTTCGTTTTCTTGCTCGATGCTCGAACAGGTTCTGACCTCTACTGTAATGGACTTTGGCATCTTAGGGTCAGATACAGCGGCCATCCGTGTTATCACATCTACCCGAAAGTTTTGTCCTCTTGCAATCTGCTCCACTTCTACCGCTCGAAACTTCTCAATTAACTGTCTCACCTTTCAAAGGTAAGCCTCCATCTTCTCGCCTTTCACCTGGAAGCTTTCGTTGAGGTGGTTTGCCATCAGATGAGAATCTGTCCAGATCTTTACTTCTTCCGCCTTCACTACCAAAGTGAGCTTCAGTCCTGCAATTACAGCCTTGTACTCAGCCTGCTTATTAGTGGCCTTAAACTCGAGCTTTACGGTGTATTGTACTTCCAACCCTTCAGGACTAAGAAGCACTACTCCTGCTCCTACTTCTTGATCTTCATATGACCCATCCACTGTAACCTCCACACCTTGCTTGGAGCAGGGGAGCCTGTTGCTTGCTCGATGTCTGCTCCTGTTTCTGACTCTGTACACTCGACCACAAAGTCTGCTAGGGCTTGTGTTCGGATTGTTGTTCGGGGCTCGTAGCTGATGTCAAACTCGCTGAGCTCTATCGACCACTTTACCAGCCAGCCCGAAGTCTTTAACTTGTGCAGAATCTATCTAAGTGGCTGGTTCATCAAGACCGCTATCGAGTGCGCTTGGAAATAAGGCCTCATCTTCCGGACTACTGTTACTAGTGTGAGTGCCCACTTTTCCACCTGCGGATACTAAGTCTCTGCCTCCAACAAAACTCTGCTCGTATAATATAAGGGGTGTTACACCCTTGACCCTTCCCTTATTAAGATTGAGCTCGTTGCTTATTGCGACACTGCTAAATACAAGTATAGAACTTCTCCTACTCGCGGTGTTGATATCAATGGGGCTTTCAGCAAGTACTCCTTCAGCTGTTGGAATGCCGCTTCACATTCAGGTGTCCACTTTATCTTTCACCCTTTTCTTATCTCCCGAAAGAAGACATGGCATTTTTCTGTTGCTCGGGAGATGAATCTATTGAGGGATGCCAGCTTACCCGTGAGGCTTTGTATTTCCTTGAGAATGCGCAGGCACTTCATGTCTATCACTGCTCTTATCTTCTCCGGGTTGGCCTCAATTCCCCTGTCACTGACCATGAAACCCAAGAAATTTCTAGAACTATTCTGAAGGCACACTTCTCAAGACTAAGCTTCATCCGGTATTCCCTCAAGAGGGCGAAGGTCTCTTCTAAATGCTTTACATGTTCCTCTGCATCCTTGGACTTAGTGATCATATCGTCCACATAAACTTCCATCATGTGGCCGATCAGCGGCTTGAAAATCTTGTTCACCAGCCTCTGTTACATTGCCCCTGCGTTCTTCAGGCCGAAGGCTTAACCTTGTAGCAAATAGGCCCCGATTGGTGATAAAAGCCGTGCACTCCTCATCCGACTCGTACATGGGAATTTGGTTGTAACCAGAGAAGGCATCCATGAAGCAGAGCAGACCGTGTCTTGCTATGTAGTCAACCAACTGATCTATCTTTGGCAATAGGAAGCTGTCTTTTGGATAGGCTTTGTTCAGATCCGTGAAATCTACACACAATCTTCATTTCCCACTCGCCTTCTTTACCAATACTACGTTTGAGATCCATTCAGGGTAGTCGACTTCCCTTATTAATCCTGCCTTCAACAGTTTCTCCATCTCGCTATTCATGGCTTCATACCTCTCCTAGTTGACGCATCTCCTCTTCTGCCTTACTGGCTTTGCGTCTTTCCATATTGCCAACCTGTGGCATGCCATCTTCGAATCGATTCCAGGCATATCTTCATGTGTCCAGGCGAACACATCTGAGTGTGCTCGTAAGCACTCGACCAAGTCTTTTCTCAGCTGCTCACTAATTCCCGAGCCGATCCTGATATTCTTCTCCTGGTCATCTAGGCTTATCAAAATTTCCTCTAATTCTTCAGCAGGCTCTTGTCTCCCCTTCTTGGACTCACCCCCTGCGTCCAGCGACGTCACTTGTATTGTTTCCTTTGCCGAGGTGGCATAGTAGCTCCTCGCGATCATTTGATCGCCCTTAACAACTCCCACCGTTCCATTCACGCGATACTTCAGGGCTAAGTAGTGGGTGGACATCACTGATTGGCTGATCCTCATGAAAGGCCTCCCCAATATTGGCTGGTAGGGGCTGACTTCGTTCACAACTACGAAATCCAACATCATGTTCTTCTCAAAGGGCTTTAAGCCCATGGTCACTGGCAAGTTGATAATCCCTAGGGGGGTTAGCCTTCCCCCACCAAATCCCTTGAGAGAGGCGCTCGTCTGCTTGAGCCTCACATTCGCTATTCCCATAACATCGATAGTGGATTTGAAGAGAATGTCCACTGAACTTCACGAGTCTACCAACATCTGGTTAAGCTCCCTGTTGGCTATATTCGCCTTTATAACCAAGGCATCCTCATGGGGGTACAAGACCCCTTCTTCATCCTTCTCTGTTTATATGATTCGCACCTGTCAGGTTCTAGCTCTCTTAGCAATGGGCATAGTGAGCAGAACTTCCCAACTAGCAGAGGCATATCTGCTGTAGTTCTTCCGAGCCCTATTTGAGTTTCCTGCCATCGTTGGCCCTCCTGCTATCACACTCACAGCAGGTGGCCCGTGGTCCATGTCACAAGCTTGACCATCCTCTACTTGATGCTGCTCGACAACCGGGTGCCTCCTTTTAATGAACTCGTCTAAGTACTGATGTTTGACCAAGTCCTCCACTAGTTTTTTTAAGTCACGGCACTGCGACGTCGCGTGGCCATGATCACCGTAGAATCAGCAGAATCGGCTTCTGTCCCTCCAGTTTACTGGCTTGGACATCGTCGGGGAACATAAAAGCCCTTGCTCCTCTACAACTTGAAACATTTCCTCAAGTGACACCTTCAAGGAGTGTATTGTTTGTAGGCGGGGCTCTATCAATCATCTGCACCACCCTATCCCAGGGAAAGTTTCCCGAGTATGGAGGCAATAGGCGATCGGCTTTGTTGTTGCTCTGTATGGGCCGATTTACGGAGGATTACAGGGCGGGTTACCGCTGTATTGCTGATATTCTCTGCAGTCCCGTCTTGGGGACCTATGAAGTGGAGCGGGAGCCATCCATAGCTGGGGAGCCCTCTGGTAGGGGTTATAGGGAACAACCCGGTCGCTCACTCCTTTAGAAGTAGACGCGCCACGAGCAGACCCCTCTTTTTCTTTCCGCTTTGTCCCACTGCTCTACTCGCTCCTTAGCTTCGCAGCTTTTTCCTTCTCGATGATTATGTCCATCTTCATCTGTTCGTATGCGTTAGAGTACGAGCGGATCGAGGGGCTCCGTAAGTTGTACCAGGGTCTTCCCATCTTCACCCTCTCCTTCAACCGCCTCAGTGCCTGAGGGTGATTGAATACCCCGAGATCCAAGACTGCCCGGTGGTATCTTTTGATGAACTCTCGGAGGGTCTCCCCTCATTTTGTTTTATCTCTACCAACTCCATCATGTCCTCTTCTGGAACCACCGCTCCCCTGAACTGCTTCGCAAACTCCATACACATTTGTTCGAAGTAATTTACGGTACCATTCTCTTGCCCCTTCTTCCAAAGTAAGCGGGAAGGCTCTACACCTTTAGGCTGCTGTCAAGCCCTGCACTCCGGTCATGTCGTTGAAGCGTTCTATATGCACCAGCGGGTCACTCTTCTCTAAAAACTTCAAGTCAGGAAAGCGAAAATCCCAGAGGATTGTGACGCCCATGATTTCCGCTGAGAGTGGGGACTCCAACTTGGGGCTTTCCCATTTCCCCGAAAGTCCTCAACAACCTGTGCCAACCTGCGCACCTCTCCCTCCAATTCCTTCGCCCGGGAAGTAGGTGCCGTGTCTTGCAAGTGTTGCCAGGACTCTCTCTCCTCCAGATTTGTCTCCTCCCTTTCAACAACGTTCTGTACTTTTTGCCTTTGAGCTTCCTCTCTTACTTTTTCCCCAGTGGGGGCGTTCCCACGGCTTGATTTAGGAACGTCATTACTTGCTTTCCTCTGTCCGTCCCTGTATTCCTGTAGGATGGACATCAGCGTCTCCATCTTTTTTTCCATCCGGTTCATCCTTTCTTGTATTTCTCTATCCCAGGCCTCATTGGCCCCTTCCCTCAAGGTCACCGATTCTTCAGGGCTTACTCCTCTTCTACTGTTGTTTTATGCTCGCGTCCAAATAGTACTGTTGCCTTCTACTCGCTGGTTGCTCGAGCAGGATTCCTTGCTGATTCCTGCCTTTCACCGTTAACCCGAACGGTAATGTCTTTCGACCTGCGTTAACAAAAACGATGTCAGGGGTTGCCGGGTGTTTTTCCGGTGAAAACTCTCTGACGCTCAAGTCAGTGATCGGGTTGATTCCTTTGGAATCTCTCTTAATCTGAGGGACCGGAAAAAAGAGGAAGATCCGGGAGAGTATAGAAAGTAAAGAAAAATAGAGCTAGAGAAATTCAGAGTCTTGATAGAAAAATTGGAGTCGACAATCAAAACACTAAGAAAAGAAGAAAAATCCCTTTACCTTATCTCTCGTTTGGTATTTATCTACATGTTTTCCCGCCCCCCTTTGCTTAGACACCCACCTTTGCATTAATTGCACCTGTGCCTTTCAGACAGCTTGGGGTTGCTGCGGCACAACCTGGGGGCGTGGGATGTTAGGCAGGTATGGGTTCCCGTGACCCAATGATGATGCCGTGTAGGTCCATGTACAGTAATGACACTATGGAGGCATGCGCCGGTCATCGGTAATAGTGATAAAACCCTACAGCGTGGGGTGCTTGTCAGTCATCGATCGTTGTGATAAGTTGTCGGGAGAAGGAGCCGCCATGCTTGGGTTTGCTCTGCTCGAGCTTTGGTTTTCCTCTGTTCATAGTGCTTCCCAATACGCGACCAGGCTTAGTTCGGTGGTCGAGGGTCTCTTTTAGCCGAGCAGGATGGGAAGATCAAGGCCCAACCAGCCTTAGAACACTTGACCTCAACCAGCTTTGACACCGAGCAGGGGTGTCTTCGTGCTAGCAGTTAAGTATTCTGCTCTGGTTGGATTGTCCTCGAGGGAGTCTACTCGGCATTGCCCAAACAGATACGCAAAAATGTCAAGAAAATGGTTAGCCCACTCCAAATGAACCTTATCTAATTCATCCTTGGTACAATGCCCCATATAAGGAGATAATATATGAATTAAACTTTAGCAGGCATAACCTAAAGTGCTATTAACTCTTACAATGCATGACTTAGCTTTTGCCTTGTATGAAGTTAGTGCTCCAAAGTAAAATTGGATAGCATCACACCACATCATCCGATTCCTGTAATTAGACAAAAAGTGTAACTGCCAGGAAATATAATAAAGAATCACGTATTAAAATGTAAAATTCAGTCTCAATTAAAATTGTGAATTTGAAGAAGTGTCACCACGAAATCAGCAATATTATAGTAAAAAAAATAACAAAAAGCGTTAAATAATGTTTGCACTGTTATGATTATTTATAAAAAACAGCAATATTATAGTAAAAAAAATGACAAAAAGCATTAAATAATGTTCGCACTGTTATCATTATTTATAAAAAAGGCATTCAGTTTTCAAATGACAAAAAAAATAAAAGAGCAAAGAACAAGGGATCTCAAAAAAAATAAAAAATCTGAAGAGTAGGGGTCGCGAGAGAGCAGAATTATGCATTAAGCTTTATCTTGTGTAGTATACTGGATAAATCTATCATAAAAATAATCAGCAAGAGAACTCTAAGACAAAATATCTGTATCTTGGAATGAAAAGGCCGAATGAATATAAAAACAATATAATATTATGGATGAAAAGCATGGGTATGTTTCATGGAAAGAAAAAGATCACCATAAAAATCAGAGCTTTATTATATGCTAATAAAATTGGAATATAATCTAACCTTGCACTTGGCAACAAATTAGTAATATGCTAAACCACAATTTTATATATGGAAAAACATATAAAGTTGTTGATGTTGTTTTCCCGCGTCCCTTCAAACAGTGCTAAAAATCTTCTGCTCGCGGCTAGCTCGAGCACGAGCAGGACTGCCTTCCAATTCCAGTTCCTCTGTCTCACCTCGAAAGGGAGTCTCCCGGCTCTGCACTCACAGAAAACAAGGTCAAGGGTCGCCAAAAGTTGTTCCGGCGAAAACCCTCCGACGATTTAGTCAGTAATCGGGTTGTTCTTTATGTATCCCTCTTAGTTAGAGAGACCGGAAGAATAGGAAAGGTATTTTTTTGCCTTCCTTTTTGAATAATAGAATTTTCAGAGAATTAGTGTAAAGGGAAGCAAGGATAGGAAGAACCTGTCTGAATTTTTGGAACCCCTGCAATTTACCTGTCCGTTTCCTTTTATCCTCCATTTTTCCCGCCCTTACTTCCCTGGACCATCCGTTCCCGTGTCAGTGGTGTCTGAGTCCCTCTGACGGCCGGGATTAGCGTAATATTCCCTGGGGATGCGCGGCTATCTTGCTAACATGGCTCATATTGCCAGATCATCATGTCGGGCGTGCGCGCAAGGAATGATGACACCGTGGGGGCATGTGCCGGCCATCGGCAACAGTATCGCCACCATACCATGTGGGCCCTGATCAGATATCGAAACGTGTGTGGGATTCTGAGGAAACGGGTCGGACTGTCCTAAGCCGGGTCTTACGTTCCATTTGTCCTATGACTGGTGTAGCCCAGTTATGCTCGAGAACTTGACTGCAACGAGTAGAAAGGAGTGCTAGGGTCTCGATCAGCCTTTGAGCTCTTCGTCCTTGTCCAGCCTTAACCGGGCCTGATGACCTCGAACAAACAAGAGAGCTCGGAGCTCGGACGGCTCTGAATTCCTCGACCTTGACCAGCTTTGACGTCTAGTCAGATCGTCTTCGTGCCAGTGGTCGGGACTTTTGCTCAAGCTGGATTGACCTCGGGGTATTTTATTCAAGCTTGAAGGGCCTCGAGGAGACCTGCCCGATATTACCCGAACACCAGTCCCCCAATTTCTAGTCTTTTGAGTGAAACAAGTTAAGACTGGAAACTTATTAGTGATGGGCCGACTTCCCGGCCTTTTACACTTCCCCACGTTCTCCAGTTGTCTTCCGCTTCCATCATTTCGCATTTAATGCGGAACACGTGGGTGGATCCCGATCGTGCGTTCAAATTTTGAAGGGACGTGACTCGAAAGGTCGCGCCCCTTGATCTACGTGCCGTCTGCTGAAGAGACGCACCTTTCCCCTTTCTTTTTTTAAAACCCTTGATTTCTTCACTGTACTTCCTATTGCTCATTTTTACTCAAACCCGAAATTTTCTGCAAGTGCTTCTTTGTCTTCTTTTTCCGTGTCAGAACGATTTCCAGCCCTATAAACCTTTCTCTGTATCCAGGTATAACCCTCCTTCTTTCTATTAACACCATTCTTCCTTCTTCCGGGTCATTAATTCCATTTGGGTAGATTATACTCTAGGAAAAAATGTCTGGTACCCAGAAAGCCCGTAGGATGTCCCCTGAGGAATCTTCCTCCTCTAGTGAAGTAGAGCCCCTTAGTATATTTCCAGTGAGGGATTCTAGTTCAGAAGGGGCATTGCCCGCGGCGGAGGCCCAGCCACATCAAGAGAAAGGGCCGACGAAGGTCCGAGGGTAGGGATACCCGATTGACCGGATGAGATGTGAAACCACCCGGTTAGATTTGGATAGGCTTAGGCATACCCACCATATACCCGATAGTGTGGATTTACGGTTCTGCGGGCGGTGATATCCCGGTAGTCCCCTCAAGTGTATACGACCTTCGTTTGGAATGCTTCGAATGGAGGTCAGCTGCCTCTCGACCTTATTTTGCCGGGTTTTGTCCAGATTTCGTCCGGCCCAGGCGATTGAACCCGAACAGGTGGAGGGTCCTTTCCAGACTCTTTGTGCTATGGAAATGGTGCAATCTGGGTGAACCCTCGGTAGGGGAAATAAAGCACTTTTATCAGTTGAAATGCAGCCGAAGGATCTTTGGTTGGTACTTACTTACCTCCAGCCTAAAGGGTAAAATGCCCATCACTGATCTCCCAACTTCTGGTGGCAACTGGAAGAACAAATTCTTCTTCGTTGGGGGGGAATGGGGGCACGCTGCACCTCTCACCGAGGGGATCCCTCCGGTTCCACGGCATTTTTGCACTCCAGGTTGTCTATCTGTCCGGTGAATTCATTTTAGTTCTTCTGCTCGTATCTGTTCTCATTATTTTGCCTTGGCTGTTTTTGCAGTTTCTTGGGGTGCTTCTTACAGGATTGGGGAAGAGCTTCGACCACACATAAAGACTGCACTTGACAACGCGAGCTCGTGCAGAGAGTTGCTTACACCCCAAAATTTTTTTGGAGTTTGGTCTGGTGCAAGGAGAAAACATAAGGGGGGTGCGCGAGATGATGCATAGGTGTATAGGGACTGTCGGAGGCGCGAGCACCTCGAAAAGACCACGAGCTGAAACCGATGCTCCGCCTCTACCTGCTCGATCTCCCCATTCTGCTCGGCAGGTAGAACAAGTACAAGAAGGTCCTCCTCGCAGGTGTCAGAGGACTGTGGCCTCAGCTCGCCCTCAACCCGAAAGTGCGCAGGAGCGGAGTCTTCCTAGCCATGTCGAGCCCTACCCGAGGAACTTTACCGGGGAGATGGATGACAGATTCCTAGACGAGCTGGAGTCCTATGATGCTGACGAGCTGTTTAGTGCTCTCCAGCATCTCTCCTCCCGAACCTCATTGCTGTGACCGGGCTCGAGGCCAAGACCCAAGACTCCGGGAGGAACTTGAGCGAGATCGGAGCTTGGAGGCAGGTCGTAGGCGGTTGAAAGAGGAGAACGCGAGGCTTCAGAGGAGAACGCGACCTTTGAAGAGAGGACAGTGGTGTCGACTCCAAGGTTACCGAGTTCAGAGGAGTCGATCGTCATCCGTGAAGAGTTGATCGAGGCTCGGAAGGACTTGGAGACCAGAGATTCTCCTTTGAGCGAGACCATGGAGGAAACTTCTCGTCTCAAGGCGAGATAGATGCTTTGAAGGTCCAGCTCATAGCCAGAGTACAACAATGGGGTGGACTTGACTATGATCGCTTCGTGTATGCCTTGGGCAAGGTACATCCCGAGGTCGACCTGTCTAAGGTCCAAGAGGGTGTTGCTGAGTACATACGCATTCACGACGTCCCCATCCAAGGGTTTGAAGCTTCCCCTTCCGAGCCCCAGCCTGAACCTAGGGAAGCTGTTCCTCCCCCTGCTGCTGATGCTCCTCCTGCTGTTGCTGAAGATGCTCCACCTGCTGCTGCTGATGGTGCCCCTCCTGCTACTGCTGCTGCCAGATGATGCCCTCGCTGCTTGAACTATATTTTTCCTTTTCTTCTTTTTTTTTTATTATTATTCCTCGTACTTGTAATCACTTCAATGAAATAAAAAGGCATATATTGAACAACTCATTTTTGTACTCGTGTGTATATTCTTGTGTCTCGTGTGTTGGATTGACTTCACGTGCTCGCTTAGTGGGAATTTTGTAAGTGGACTTTCATTTCATTTTATGCCCAAGTTCACTAATGTTTGTATGATTCTTTAGACTTATGCTTGGCAAAGATTTTCCTTGAGTTTGGCTGGAAGCCTTCGGCCTGTTTCGTGAGCTCAGTCTTTCTGGACCGACGTTCGGCTCGTGCTTTGTGGCTTTTTATATTGCGAGCCCATTTGCTTCGAGCCCACTTTTGGTTCATGTTTAAATTCAATGTATTCTCCTCGCGCTCTTCTTGCTCGAGCTTATAATTGGCCACGCTTGGCACCGTCCCGCCTAAGGCTTAAGCTTTGGGACTTCCGGCCTTAGCGTTCTTCGTAAGCTCTTTCTGCTCGGCCTACAATTGGCCTCGCTGGGCACCGTCCCGCCTAAGACTTAGGCTTTGGGACTTCTAGCCTTAGCGTTGTCTTCATGAGCTTCTGCTCGGGCCTGCAATTGGCCTCGCTTGGCACCGTCCCGCCTAAGACTTAGGTTTTGGGACTTCAGGCCTTAGCAATCTTCATGAGCTTCTTCTGCTCGGGCCTACAATTGGCCTCGTTAGGCACCGTCCCGCCTAAGACTTAGGCTTTGAGACTTCTGGCCTTATCGTTCTTCATGAGCTTCTTCTACTCGGGCCTGCAATTAGCCTCGCTTGGCACCGTCCCGCCTAAGACTTAGGCTTTGGGACTTCTGGCCTTAGCGTTCTTCATGAGCTTCTTCTGCTCGGCCTGCAATTGGCCTCGCTAGGCACCGTCCCGCCTAAGGCTTAGGCTTTGGGACTTCTAGCCTTAGTGTTCTTCATGAGCTTCTTCTGCTCGGGCCTGCAATTGGCCTCGCTTGGCACCATCCCACCTAAGACTTAGGCTTTAGGACTTCTGGCCTTAGGCGTTCTTCATGAGCTTCTTCTGCTCGGCCTGCAATTGGCCTCGCTAGGCACCGTCCCGCCTAAGGCTTAGGCTTTGGGACTTCTAGCCTTAGAGTTGTCTTCATGAGCTTCTTCTGCTTGAGCCTGCAACTGGCCTCGCTTAACACCGTCCCGCCTAAGACTTAGGCTTTGGGAATTCTGGCCTTAGCGTTGTCTTCATGAGCTTCTTCTGCTCGAGCCTGCATTTGACCTCGCTAGGCACCGTCCCGCCTAAGGCTTAGGCTTTGGGACTTATGGCCTTAGGAGTTCGTCATGAGCTTCTTCTGCTCGGCCTGCAATTGGCCTCGCTAGGCACCGTCCCGCCTAAGGCTTAGGCTTTGGGACTTCTGGCCTTAGGCGTTCTTTATGAGCTTCTTCTGCTCGGCCTGCAATTGGCCTCACTAGGCACCGTCCCGCGTAAGGCTTAGGCTTTGGGACTTCTGGCCTTAGCGTTGTCTTAATGAGCTTCTTCTGCTCAGGCCTGCAATTGGCCTCGCTTGGCACCGTCCCGCCTAAAACTTAGGCTTTGGGACTTCTGGCCTTAGCGTTCTTCATGAGCTGCTTGGCTTCAACTTGAATTTATATTACAAATGTTTTTCTTACTCTTACATACATTTGAGTTTTTACACACTCCATTTTGGGAAGGAATCTTACATTAACACTTTCAATACAAGGAAACTTACTAGAAGTATTTCATCAAAAGTTGTGCGTTCTACGGCCTCTTGACTTCTCGTCCATCCGGATGGGGTAGCCGGTATGCTCCTGGTCTGGCTAATTGAGTGACTCGATAAGGGCCTTCCCAATTCGGCCCTAGGTTGACTCTTCTGAGTACCCAATCACCCACTTGGAACCGGCTAATGTGCACATTTCGGTTGTAATAACGAGCCACTTTCTGTTGGTAGTCTACGATCTTAGCAGCGACCCTTTCTCTTTTCTCTTCCAGCAAGTCCAGACCTACACACATCTGCTCGTCGTTTTGCTCCTCGTTGAAGTGTTCCGTTCGGTGCCTCCCCATTCCGATTTCAGCAGGAACAACTGCTTCGTGTCCAAACGCCAAGGAGAATGGGGTCTCTCCAGTGGCCATTTTGTGTGTGGTTCTATAAGCCCACAAGACACCAGGCAGCTAGTCCACCCAGGCTCCCTTTTGCTCGCCAAGTCTGGTCTTCAGAAGATGTTTTATGGTCTTGTTTGCGGCTTCCACCTGTCCATTGGCTTGCGGGTGTGAGGGAGAGCAAAACTTCAGCTCTATCCCCAGATTTTGGTAGAAGTCTCTGAACTTGCCATTATCAAACTGTCTCCCATTGTCGGTGACCAATGCATGAGGAATCCCATACCTGCAAATCATATTTTTTCAGATGAAGTCAGTGGTTTTACCTTCGGTGATACTACTCAAGGCTCCCACTTCGACCCATTTGGTGAAATAATCGATTGCGACTATGGCGTGGGTAGGAGATGCTCTCCCTTTCGGCAATGGCCCAATCAAGTCAATTCCCCATTGAGCAAACGGCCATGGTGAGTTCATCACCGTAAGGTTCTCCGGAGGCTAAGTTAGGTAGTTGGCAAAACTCTGGCAGCTATTGCAGCTTCTAGTCTTCTCTTGAGCATCTTGATGCATGCGGGGCCAAAAGTATCCTTGCCTCAAGGCCTTGAAAGCCAAGGACCTCGCGCCAGAATGATTGCCGTAAATTCCTTCGTGTATCTCTCGGAGGACATAATCAGCCTCCTCCTGGTCTAAGCATCGCAGCAAGGGGAGGGTGTATCCCCGTCTATACAGAACTCCATCAATCAAAGTACCTGGCCACTTTACATTTCAACTTCCTGGCTTGCTTCTTGTCGACAGGCAACACTCCTTCCTTGTGTTGCTCGTCGATAAGCTCATCACCTCGTCCCCCTGCTCGATGGTCGAGCAGGTCTTGATTTCCAAAGGGATATACTTCGGTATTTTGGGGTCGGATGCGGCCGCCATGCGAGCTATCATGTCAGCTCGAAAATTCTTTCCCCTTACGATTTGTTCCACCTCGATAGCTCGGAAACTCCCCATTAGCTGCTTCACCTTCCGTAGGTAGGCTTCCATCTTCTCCCCCTTCGCCTGGAAGCTTTCGTCGAGGTGGTTTGTCACCAGTTGTGAGTCCGTTCGAGCTTTACCTCTTACGCTTTTACTACTGAGGCGAGCTTGATCCGCTATTACTGACTCGTACTCGGCCTGATTGTTGGTAACTTCGAATTCCAATTTCACAGCGTATTGCATCTCTGTCCCTTCAGGACTAAGGAGCACAACTCCTACCCTTGCTCCCTAATTTCCACAAGATCCATCTACTGTGATTATCCATGTGTTAGTTGAGGCCTGGGAATCTGGTGGGGGCTCACTCTCCGTCTCCTCGTCCCTTGCAGTGCACTCGACCATGAAGTCAATTAAAGACTGAGCTTTTATAGTTGTTCGAGGTTGGTAGCTGATGTCGAATTCACTGAGCTCCACCGACCATTTCACCAACCTTCCGGAGGTCTCTGGCTTATACAGAGTTTGCCTGAGTGGCTGGTTCGTTAGGACCACTCATCGAATGCGCTCGAAAATAAGGCCTCGACTCGACTCATCGTGACCGGGCCAGTGCCCATTTCTCCATCAGTGGATATCGAGTCTCAGCTTCTAGCAAAGCTCAGCTCATGTAATAAACAGGGTACTGCACCCCTGACTCTTCCTTTACCAGAACTGAGCTCGTTGCCCATTGGGACACAGCCAAGTACAGAAACAATACTTCCCTTACTCGAGGTGTAGATAGTAATGAAGCTTTCAGCAAATACTCCTTCAACTGTTGGAACGCCACTTCGTATTCTGGAGTCCATTTTGTCTTCCTGCCTTTCTTCATTTCCTGAAAGAAGACTCGGCATTAATCCAGTGGCTCGAGATCACGAACTCGTTGAGGATGCCGGTTCTCGGTAAGACTTTGTATCTCCTTGAGGCTACGGGGGACTTCATTTCCACCATCGCTCTTATCTTCTCCGGATTGGCCTCGATCCTCCGTGATCGACCATGAAGCCTAAGAATTTTCCCGAACCAACCCCAAAGGCACACTTCTTTGGGTTTAGTTTCATCCGATACTTTCTTAAAAGTGCAAAGGTCTCCTCTAAATGTCTTATGTGCTCCCCCGCGTCTTTAGACTTGGTGATCATGTCATCCACATACACCTCCATCGTTCGACCGATCAATGGCTTGAAGACCTTGTTCACCAACCTCTGGTATGTTGCCACTGCATTCTTCAGACCGAAGGGCATGACCTTATGCTGATCTGGTCCACGATTAGTGATGAAGGCTGTGCACTCCTTGTCTGATCGGTGTATGGGAATCTGGTTATATCCTGAGAATGCATCCATAAAACTAAGCAGCCCGTGCCCCGCTGTAGAATCCACTAGTTGATCTATCTTCGGCAGCGAGAAGCAATCTTTAGGGCAAGCTTTGTTCACATCTGTGAAGTCCACGCACATTCTCCATTTCCCACTTGCCTTCTTTACCAGCACCACATTCGAGACCTATTTGGGGTAGGAGACCTCCCTTATGAATCCCGCTTTCAGTAGCTTCTCTACCTCACAGTTTATGGCCTCATAACTCTCTTGGTTGACGCATCTCCTTTTCTACCTTACTGGCTTAGCATCTCTCCGTATGGCTAGCCTGTGACACACCACTTCTGGGTCAATCCCAGGCATATCCTCATGCGTCCATGCGAACACATCCGCGTGTGCTCGCAGGCACTCCACCAGCTTTCCTTTCAACTGCTCGCTAATGCCCGAGCCGATCTGGATTTTCTTCTCGGGGTCGTCTGCTCTCACCTCGACCTCCTCTAGCTTCTCGGCCGGCTCCAGCCTTCCATTCCTGGATTCCCCCCTCGAGTCCAGCGAGGTTATCTGCATGGTTTCTTTGGCTACCACAGCGTAGCAGCTCCTTGCCACCCTCTAGCTGCCTTTTACGACCCCTACAGCCCCATTCACTCGATATTTTAGGGCCAAGTAGTGGGTGGATAGCACGCACTGGCTGATCCTCATGAACGACCTCCCTAGTATTGCCTGGTATGGGCTGGCTTCATCTACCACCACAAAGTCCAACATCATGTTCTTTTCGAAAGGCCTCGAGCCCATGGTTATTGCGAGCTTGATGATTCCCAGAGGTATCAGCTACCCTCCCCCGAATCCTTTCAAGGAAGTGCTCATCTGCTCGAGGCTCGCACTTGTTATTCCCAAATCCTCGAGTGTGGATTTGAAGAGAATATCCACAGAGCTTCCCGAGTCTACCAGTATTCGATCAACTTCCTTGTTAGCTATGTTCGCTTTCACAACTAGGGCATCCTCGTGGGGGTACAACACCCCCTCCTCGTCTTCCTCCGTCCACATAATGGGCACCTGCCGGACCTTGGCCTTTTTGGCAGGGGGCAGTGAATAGGGCCTCTCGGCCGGCAGCGGCATATCTGCAATAGTTCTTCCGGGCCCTGTTTGAACTTCCTGCCATCGTGGGCCCTCCTGAGATCACCCTTGTGGCCGGCGGTTCCAAGTCTATTTCATAAGCTCGATCATCTTCCTCTGGTTGCTGCTCAACCACCGGATGTCCTCCTTCAATAAACTCGTCCAAGTACCAATTCCTAACCAAATCCTCCATCTGGTTCTTCAAATCACGGCACTGTGATGTGCAATGGCCGTGGTCACCATGGAAACGGCAGAACCACCCCTTGTTTCGTTTTCCAGCTGACTTGGCCATTGGCGTTGGGGGGCTCAGCAGTCCTCGCTCCTCAGCCACTTGAAGTATCTCTTCGAGAGATACCTTCAACCTCGTGTATTACCCGTAAGCGGGGCTCTGCTCCACCATTTGTATCGCCCGATCCCTTGGGAAACTTCTTGGTGGGGGTGGCAATGGACGATCTGCTCTGTTGTGATTCATCTCAGGTCTGCTTGGTGGCTGGTTGCGGGATGTGTGGTCGTCGTGACGCCTGTACTCCCTGTGATCCCAACCTGGAGACCTGCGAGGTGGCAGGGGAACCATCCGAGGTGGGGGAGCTCTCTGGTAAGGGTTGCATGGGGCAATCCGGTCCCTTGTTGCTTTTGAAGCCTGCTGTTACGGGCCGCATGATTCCAGCCCAAAATGGCCCAAGAGAATGAGCCAAGATGTGCTAGCTTGGCCTGATTCTAGAACATTCTAGCAAACTCTAGCACTTTTGTACATATCCTAGATTTGTGACACATGTACGATCTAGATTTAGACACATGTACATAGAATTATCTAGAACTAGCCAAGCTTTCCTATAAATAGAGGTGAGCTCTAAGCATTGTAATCATCCAAGCATCAAGTATCAAACACTTGTAAGCTCTCTTGTAAGCTTTCTTACTATCAATACAATTTCCGCATTTGGCTACATTGCTCGCTAGCTCTTCCTTCTCTTTAGCATTTCGGGAACCTCTTGGCTTAGCTATTGAGAAGCGCAAAGGCTTACTTAGCAACATCCCGACCAAGGTTGTCTAAGTGCCGCACGGGTTTGCTGCGCAAAACACCCATCCCGTGACACTGCGCTCCTCAAACAGGACCTCCTTTCTCCTTCCTCTTTGCTCCGTTTCCCTGTTCACTTCTCAGCTTTGCAGCCTTTTCCTCCTTAATTACCATATCCAATTTTACCTGTTCATATGCATCCGAATATGAACAGATCGAAGGACTCTGCAGATTATACCATGGCCTTCCCATCCGAATCCCGTCCTTCAGTCCTCTCAGCGCTTGGGGATGATTAAGCGCGCCCAGATCTAGGACCGATCTGTGGTACCTCTTGACGAACTCCCGGAGGGGATCTCCCTCCCTCTGTCTTACTTCCGACAGCTCCATCATATCATCTTCGGGGGTCACTGCGCCCCGAAACTGCTCTGCAAATTCCCTACACATCTGTTCGAAGCTCAGGATGCTTCCCCGTGGCAGCCTGCGGTACCATTCTCTTGCCCTTCCCTCAAGAGTGAGAGGGAAGGCTCTGCACCTCTGGGCTGCCGACAGACCCTGTACTCCTGTCATGTCATTGAACCGCTCTATGTGCACCAACGAATTGCTTTTTCCTGAGAATTTCAGATCCGGGAAGCGGAAGTCACGTGGGATCGTGACACCCATAATCTCCGTTGAGAGTGGGGACTCGTTGTCCAGCATTATTCTCCAACTTGGGCTCTTTCCGTTTCCCCGGAGATCCTCCACGACTTGTGCCAACCTACCCACCTCCCCCTCCAGCTCTTCCGCACAAGAAGTTGGGGCTGTATCCTGCAAGTGCTGACGAGACCCTCTTTCCTCCATGTTTGTCTCCTCCCTCCCGACGGCGTTTGGTGCCCTAGGTCTTTGGGCTTCATCTCCCACATTTTTCCAAATGGGAGCGTTCCCACGGCTGGATTCAAGGACGTCATTACATGCTTTTCTCTGTCCATCCCTGAGTTCTTGTAGTATGGAGGTCAGAGTCTCCATTTGTTTCTCCATCCGATCCATTCTTTCTTAGATCTCCCTATTCTGAGCCTCATTGGCCACTTCCCTCAAAGTCGCCGATTCCTCTGGACTCACTCCTCTTCGGCTGTTTCCTCTCATCGCTACGTTGTGTGTCCTAAACGTGTTGGGAAATTAGGCTTTTTGAACTGATCCCCACAAACGGCGCCAAAAATGTTGATGTTGTTTTCCCGCGTCCCTTCAAACATTGCTAAAAATCTTCTGCTCACGGCTAGCTCGAGCTCGAGCAGGATTGCCTTCCAATTCCAATTCCTCTGTCTCCCCCCGAATGGGAGTCTCCCGGCTCTGCACTCACAGAAAACAAGGTCAGGGGTTGCCGGAAGTTGTTCTGGCGAAAACCCTCTGACGATCAAGTCAGTAATCGGGTTGTTCTTTGTGTATCCCTCTTAGTTAGAGAGACCGGAAGAATGGGAAGGGTATTTTTTGCCTTCCTTTTTGAATAATAGAATTTTCAGAGAATCAGTGTAAAGGGAAGCAAGGATAGGAAGAACCTGTCTGAATTTTTGGAACCCCGGCAATTTACCTGTCCGTTTCCTTTTATCCTCCATTTTTCCCGCCCTTCCTTCCCTGGATCATCCGTTCCCGCGTCAGTGGTGTATAGGTCCCTCTGACAGCCGGGATTAGCGTAATATTTCCTAGGGATGCGCGGCTGTCTTGTTAACATGGCTCACATGGCCAGATCATCATGTCGGGCGTGCGCACAAGGAATGATAACACCGTGGGGGCATGTGCCGGCCATCGGCAACAGTATCGCCACCATACCATGTGGGCCCTGATCAGATATCGAAACGTGTGCGGAATTCTGAGGAAACGAGTCGGACTGTCCTAAGCTGGGTCTTACATTCCATTTGTCCTATGACTGGTGTAGCCCAGTTATGCTCGAGAACTTGACTGCAGCGAGCAGAAAGGAGAGCTCGGATCTCGATCAGCCTTTGAGCTCCTCGTCCTTGTCCAGCCTTAACCGAGCCTGATGACTTCGAGCAGGCAAGAGAGCTCGGAGCTCGGACGGCTCTGAATTCCTCGACCTTGACCAGCTTTGACGTCTAGTGAGATCGTCTTCGTGCCAGTGGTCGGGACTTTTGCTCGAGTTGGATTGACCTCGGGGTATTTTATTCGAGCTGAAAGAGCCTCGAGGAGACCTGCCCGATATTACCCGCACAAAAGTCAAAAATCAAATTCTTTTTATGTACTAACTAAAATCTACTTCCAAACAAACTTAAACTTTTAACAAAGGATGCACAGGGTAATAGATCAGAAACACATGCATTCTAAAACATTCCAAGCATCCCAGGAATGCTAGCAGCCGTCAATGGTCTAGGCTTCACAATCTGCACAGCAAGCCATTAAGCAAAAGACAAAATTTATCATGTAAGAGTACATTAAATAAAAATGACGAGAACTTCCAACAAAACAAGAAAAGCAACCATAAAAAATTTCTATAACCATTTTCTCCTAAATTATGTCGAGGAAAATATTAATTTAACTACATAAATTTCTAATAGACATTTAATCAAACAACTTCTCCCATATTATATAAATAAAAATAAAATTTTGTCTATATAAATCTCTAACAGACATTTAATCAAACACCTTAGATTAAACATGTTAAATCCTCAACTGATATTCAAATTTTCCGAAATCATGATTTCTTAGACAAGAATATGTAAAATGTACAAGATAATTGTACATAAAAATTTCAAGATAAAGCCAAACTCTAACCATTGTGACTGTCACTACCCATCACTGGATTACCGCTCTACAACAAATTCAGTAGCACGCAAATCAAACCCAATCAATTTGGGCACCCAAATCCCATCAATTTTGGTATTTAAAAACTAAAACCCACAAATTTTAATACATACTCGATGTTAATTTTAATTTTTAAAAAAAAAATTAGCAACCTTACCTGAATATGGGTTGATTCATCAATGAACAAAATTAAAAAACAATTGATTCTCACAGATTTAATTCATTGGCATTTACCTAATTCGCCAAGATTATTGGCGAAGAAACGGTGTCCCAATTCCTAATATTTAATTGTGCAGTTGATTGCAGTTTAGCTGTATAGTAAAGGATGTCGTTCGGTCAAGAGCTTAATTCAAAATTGTGGCAACAAACAGGAAATCTCATATAAAATGTGATCAAATGACACGACATATATCTCTATTTTTTAGCACAATATCATACAACTGCCAAAAGGATTCGTACGTAAATATGCTTTTGACTTGTTTATGATTGATTTAATAATGACGAAACACATTTAACCAACCACAACTTTTGAAAATTTTCAATGCATAATGGATGAGATGTGCTTCCAACCACACCGACTAATTAATCAGGCACGAAATCTTTATCATAAAGCGTGCAGTCTTCTTTCTTGTAGCATTCAAAAAGAACAGAATCTGATAAATTAATTGCAGAGGAAAAGTTGGGAATAAGAGAAATGACATGTGCGTATTAACGTCCATTAGGAAGGGAAATTCAATTACGTATAAGTTTGTTTTCAAATACGGAAGTTACAAATGCTAAAAGATAGACTCTTCAAAATAGAATTATATTAATTAAAAAGATTTAATTTAACGAATTTTAATAAGATGTCTTATGAAATATGATTAGAAAGTTATATACAAATATACATACATACATACATATATATATATATATATATATATATATATATATATATATATTGTATTACTAACTAATGCACGTATTAAGGTTCGAGCAGAATATTTAAGTCTTAGGAAAATCGTTCCTTACCACAAGAATTAGACCTTTGACTTTATTAATATTAATTTTTTTAATTATTTGGAAAATAATTAAATAAAAAATTATTTAAAGATTTTCTTTTTTGGATACATGTAAAGGTAAAGAATCATTCCTCAATTTGGCAATTAAATATAATATAATTGTTTATATACCATATTATACAATTATATAAACTCGTTATAATCCATGTGGAATTAATTGGCAGAAGTGAGAGGTTGATGAGCTAACAAGGCATAAATTTCTTACCAAGTACCAACCCAAGCTTAATTTATTTATATTTTTCTATTTTAGTCATACCTACCAAATCTTCAAACCGTCTATTCTACAATTCCTCACACCTATAAAAGCCTCAAAACACATGAAAATCAATGCACAAACACACTTGATCCCTTTTCTTTTGATTGTTATTACTACAACCCAATATACCATTCACCTCAAAGCCTTATTCGTCAGTAGTACAACCATGTCAACTTTCTCTTTCCCATCTATTATGCTACCACTTTTGCTAATCACTTTATCATCAATGAGCAATACCATTGATTTGGCCGGTGCTCGCCATCTTTTGGAGGCAACAATTCCAGAAATCCCCAAGCCTGAATTACCTAAGGTTGAATTGCCACCATTACCAAAACCTGAACTGCCACAAATTCCAAAGCCGGAATTGCCTGAGATTCCAAAGCCTGAGTTACCCAAAAATCCTGAATTACCAAAGAAGCATGAATTACCAGAAATTCCAAAGCCTGAATTACCAAAGAAGCCTGAATTACCTGAGATTCCAAAGCCTGAACAGCCAAAAAAGCCTGAAATACCTGAGATTCCAAAGCCTGAGCTACCACAAAAGCCTGAATTACCAGAGATTCCGAAACTTGAGTTGACAAAAGAGTCTGAACTTCCAAAATTTGAGTTGCCCAAAGTGCCTAAATTACCTGTGATACCAAAACCCGAATTGCCTAAAGTGCCTGAAATGCCGAAGGTGCCTGAGTTGCCTTCTTTCCCTCATCTACCTGAGCTTCCTATGCCCACATTTCCTGCCATCCCGAGTCTTCCCAAGGAGATCTCAACTCACTCAACCACCAATCCTTAAATGTCATCGTCGTCAAATGCTTTCATGAGCTTCATCTGGTTCTTTAAAGAAGTATATTAATAAATTATATTTGTGGATTCTTGTTTTCGAGAAATTTTCATATTTGTGTGGGATTTTCTTATTATTATTTTTAAGTCTAGGATACGACTCGTGATGAGGTCGGCATGTAGGAGCAGTACTGTTGTAATTAATTTTTATATAACATATGGAGTGATATATATTATATTTTATGTTTAGAAATTTGATTGGAAGTTTTGATTATATATATATATATATATATATGTATGTATGTATGTATGATTCAATCTTAGGATTTTGAATTTATTAAAATTTAGAAAAGTTATTAAGTTATGCGATTGAATAATGTAATATCTATAAAATTTATTAAACTGCACTCTTTAATAGTGTAATTGAATTATATTATTAAATCATGCTGTTTAATTTTTTTATATTATTAAACAATGCGATTTAATAACTTTTACAGTCATTACACTAATAAATCGCACGGCTTAATAATTTTCTCAAATTTTAACAAATACAACATTCTAAATTGAAATATTATATATATATATATGTGTGTGTGTGTTGCTTTATCACAGATATTACATTTAATCTTCGTTTTGATGTCTGTTGAAAATATAAAGCAAAATAAAAGAGACTTTTCATATCTCTGCATGGTTCATCGTTCCGCCTTATTGAAACTAGAAAGCTTTAGACAAACATCAGCATCGCATGCACCGATATTGATATATATACGTAAAATGAACTGTAACCCTGTCACCTTGTCTAATTTTAAAATAATGATGATAAATAATAAATAAATAAAATCTAATCCTCGGATTTCAGCTAAATCATACAATCTGTTTTAATAATTTAATTCCAATGAGAGAAAGGCCAACTTGGGAATGCTATTAGGATGGTCAATAGTAATTTTGAGAGGATATAAAACACATTCATATATTTGAAAATGATATTTTTTATCATTATGCTCAGTTTAATCATAATTATTATAAAATTTTAACAATAAAATTTACTAAACACAATAAATTGCATTTAAAATTTACCACACTTTTAAAAATTATTTTTGAAATTCATACAATATTTTAGTTTAATAATTACCAAATACTTAGTTTTTTTTGTTCAACTGATTCTTTCATCACCGCAACAAAAGTAGATTTGGAGACTACAATCTCAAACTATTCCTAAGAGAATAATTATAGAAAAATAGTTGCATATTGACATTCATTAAATCAATTACAAACACTAAGAAATTTTTCTAGAGAGGGAAGATGTTGATAGAAAAATTTCTCTTAAAATAATGGAGTAATAATTAACAAAATTTAGTATGTATTTGAAAATAAAACTTCTTCATCGTTATGCTGATTTCAATAATATTCCCTCTCTAAAAGTTTAATTAAATGGTTTTCAAGTAATTTTATTTAACTAATCAATTAGGTTTGAATCTTAACGGAGATAATGGGTAAAAAAAATATTTTTTAACTTTGCCCCCCTCCCCCTACCTTTTAAAAATATAAAAAAGTAAAAATGCAAAAAAAAAAAGTAGTGAAACTTTAAATCAACTAAATCTCACATGACATACATGGAAAGAAAGTTTTTTATATTTAATTTTTTAAAAATTAGAAAAATACTGAATAGAATCAGTTGGAGACCTTTGTTTGAGGTGAGAGTTTAGCCATTTGCCTTAATCGTTAATTATATGAAAAGAGAATCCATCATTCCTCGATAATTGATTACAACACAAATGCTTATAGCATATTGATTATACATAACGATAATCGTTATGATGTATATGGAATTAGCATATATATAAGTGATAGGCTGATGAACTAACAAGACATTAATTTCTTACCAACCCTATCTTTAATTTATTAATTTATTTATTTTTTGGTCATAACTACCCAAGCTTGCTTGCTCGCTTTGACACCACAGTCGGTTATGATTTTGTCCAACATCCAACCGAATAGATTTACAACTATTTGTAAATGTTTTTTTTTTCAGAATAAATATTCTCACTTGAGATGTATATCCCCATTTTACAAGGTTTATAAAAAACAAAGGAACAACGAACGAGTAAAAGTAAATTATATAAAACAAGCTGGCATTAATATTCGAAAAAAAATTAATAACATTACATTGATTGTTTTAGGCTACCATCATTACTGGGCATTATATGTTTCCATATATGTTACAATATAAAATCAAACTTTTAGTTTTATAATATTTAGGGCTAGTTATTTGAGAATGCTGTAACTTTTAAAATAATTATTGTTAGTTGCGCTGTACAAATAATTAGCTGTGAAGAAAATCAATTAAATATTTAATAAATTTTATTCTCAAAAGTACTGTGAGTTTTGAAATGAGATATTAGTGTTTAGTAAATTTTACTAGTAAATTACTGTAAGAAAACAAATGACTAAAATATACATAATATAGAATAAAATTTACATACACATATAAAAATATTTATATATAATATTTTTAATTGTGTATTATAATAATTTTAAATAAAATTAAAATTTATATAAATATTTTTATATGCGTATTATAATAATTTTAAATAAAATTAAAATTTATACTATAATTTTCAATAAAGTAAGATCAATCAAAATATAATGAGGTACTTAACTAAATAGACATAAAAGAAAATTTTAATGAGTTACAAAAACTCAAAAGAAAACAATTAATTGATTGTCATGCAATATTATATTTATCACATATGATGAAGAAATAGAGTAAACGAAACGTGAATAATAATAAAAGATTATTAAAATATTGATTTTGTTTCCAATTTGAACAAGGACTATTTAGTGTTTAGGTAATAATTATAAGGATATTTCCAAGTTGTAATAGTTTCACAATAGACATGTTCAACAGTGAACTTGAATATAATGTATTTCAACCGTACCGTAGTGTATTAAAATTTATTTATTTTTTATTTTTTATATTATCTCTAATTTTAATATAATTAAGAATACTTAATTGAAAACTCACTCCACTCCATAATATCAAGAGTCATATGTTAAAAGTTTTAACACTATATACTTCGACATTTTTTGTCTGATATTATTAGGTACATATATATTTATTAGACCAGGATATCTTCTGATTTAAGTTTCTACGTAACTTAACATAGTGATTGATTGTGATCATACTTTGGTAAGATTGGTGCTAAATAGATATTGTCCCAATTCCTTTTAATATTTAATTTGCACCTTTGGTTTTGGTTTATCTACTAAAGGATGTCGTGTGGTCACTAGTCAAGCATAATTAAGAACCGAGACCAACAAACCGGAGGTCTTCTACAACATTATACACACGGCTAGATGTAGGGAAAAGAAGCACAAAAAATAAATAAATAAATAAATAAAGTAATTAAACAACGCGACAAAGTCTAGACTATTGAGCTATATGATCTGCACTTGCAGGTGGCATAACATTATATAACTAATTAACCAAAAGCATTCGTATACACAAATGTATTTGCCTTGTTTATGGTTATTAACTAAACACATTTAACCAACCACACCTACATTTGAAAATTTTCTAATGCAGAATGGATGAGATGGTGAACTAACAAAAGATTTAAGCCCCAAAAAAGGTTTGCAAAATTTTCCTAACTACACACAGTGGCCATATTACCAACAAGGAATTTGACCAAGTAGCAGCAGATGTACGTTTCTGGCTATAAATACCCAACACCAGTCTTCGGTTTCACCACTGAAATCTCAGAGAAACCACTCATAATTTCAAGCTTGAAATACCTCTCAACACAATCAAGAATGGCCTCTAGCAACTGTTTCGCCTTAGTTTTCTTTGTGGCTTTGACATTTGCTTCCATCCATGAGGGGGTCGCAGCTCGTAACCTATTGCAATTGCCAACATTGCCGCCTTTGCCTTCAGTGCCAGGGATGCCACAGCAGCCAACGTTGCCACCACTACCAAGCATTCCTACTACAATTCCAAGTATCCCAAAAATTCCAACTCTGCCACCACTTCCCAGCATGCCCTCAATTCCTAATATACCAACTACAATTCCTTCTATCCCTTTCTTCTCTCCACCTCCTTCTACAAAGAGTCCTTGAATCTGTCACTTGGGGCTTCATTATTTAGTTCTAATTATTTGTATTTACGAGTATTTGTTATTTTGTTGATTTGGCTATGTTCGAGAGCAGCTTTGGTTCATTTCTCCTCGTTGTTTGTATATAGATTTGCAATCCGGATTCTATTGCTTGTTCATTATTACTAAATAAGAAATGGTTTCCATATTAAATCTATTGTTGAGCTAAGTTGTACTGAAATTTTAATAATCTTTTATGTCGTGCGTATTTATAATAATATATGATTAAAATTCACAAACACAAAAAGATAGAGAAACCTATTAAATGACTCAATAATCGTCCATAATCAGAAACCGACTCGTACTCAAACCTTTCTACTTGGAAAAAGTTCAAAAACATCATTTCTTTTCTTCTAAAATAGAACAAACTGGATACATATGCAATGTCTTTATTGTTGTCTCTTTAGTGCTCTTGAAGTGAAATTTCTCTTGCGGCAGCAGCAAAAAAGATTTCAAAATTTTAAGAGCCTCAAGAGTGTAATTAGGGGTGAGCAAACCGAACCGAAACCGATTTTTGTCGATATTTTTTTATAAAAAACCGAATGAATAAAAATTGAACTGAATCGAAGGTTCGGTTCTGTTTTTGGATAAAAAAAACTATAAAATTCGTATCGAACCAGTTCTGTTTTCGGATAAAAAACTATAAAATTCGAACCGAACCATTATGATGTCATTTTTATAATTTTAAATAACATATCTATACACATTTTACATGTACCGCAGCGCAATCCACCGAACCTAGACTTGATCCCAAACTTGAAATCTGAGAAGTTGAAAACCGAAGCTGAAACCACATATCAGCGCACTGCTTGCTGCCTGTCGTTGCCCTTGGCCACTGCTTGCTGCCTGTGGTTGCCCGTTGGCCTTTGCTGCCGCTTCCTTCACCAGCCAGCCAGCCAGCCAAGTAATCGTTTCTGTTTGCTACTTCTTGCGCCTGCTGTTTCCTGCGTCTGCAGCTTCCTATGACTACTGCTTCCTACTTCTGCTACTTCCTGCACCAACTTCCTACACCTGCTGCTTTCGTCACTTGTTGCCTGCTGCCCGCTGCTTCCTTTGCTTCCATCGCCTGCTGCTTCTGTCGCCAAGCCCAAGTATATGCCCTGTTTTGTAATTTTCTTTTTTGAAATGGTTGTAATTTTTTTTATTTGCTAATTCCATTATTCATCTTTTTTTTCCCTTATAAATGACACTTTTTTTATTATGATGATTGAAGTTATTAATTAATTATTGATAAACATATGGGCATATGATACTGAATTGTAAAATTGAATGCTCAAATATTAATTTGAAAATGGATTGAAAGGCATTTGAGATTTAATTTAACTAATTAATTTGCTGTAAAATAAGAGCAATATCAATTAATAATTTACAAGATTTTTTTTCATTTTTATCATAATTGGATGTTCATATATTAATTTGAAAATGAGTTGAAGATATTTGAGATTTAATTTAACTAATTGATTTATTATATAATAAAAGTAATATTAATTAATAATTTACAAAAATATTTTTTTTATTTTTAATATAATTAGATGCTCATATTGATCTAAAAATAAGTTAATGAGTATTAATCCGAAACCAAAAATCCAAAACCGAACTGTTAAAAAAAACCCAAAGACCAAAACCGAACCGATCTTTCGATTTTGATTCAATTTTCATTTTCTATAAATATCTTCTGATTTCTTTAAATTATCAATCCCATCCAACCAAATATTTCAGTTTAAAAAAAAAAATAAACCGAACCGAACCAATCGGATGCCCACCTAAGTGTAATCTTGCAATATTGCCGCACTAAACTTTTATTACTAAAATAAATAAATAAATATATTACAACAAATACAGCTCACCTCAAATATGAAAGTACAATACAATAAAATAAAATGTGCCACAGAAGGATAAAAAAAAAAAAAAAAAGAAGGGCATCCCTCAGGGAATAAATTACTGCTTCGCCGAAGAGGGGCGGAAACAAAAGACGACTGCAAAATTTTAGCAAGACTGCACAATACACAAATAATCAGGTGCATTGAAAACCTGCTATATGATACGTCTAGTTACCAAGACATACAATGCTACAATATAATGCAGATGCAGAGCGTTCATTCACATCATCTTCCTCCTCTTCTGCCCCTTCCTCGATAGCCTCCTCTACCTCGGCCTCCTCTAACTCGACCTCCTCGGCCTTGTGAACCTGATCTATCAGACTTCAGACCCAATGCTTGAACTCCCCTCCTCTTTCCATGCTGTTCTTTGTCCTCCTCATCTTCCTTGTACTTGGCCGAGCTTCTAGTAAGAAAAGAAATCTCTCGGGAACCTCCTGGTCCTAACTTCACATCATTTGGAAGACCAGAAGCCTGTCGAACATTTTGGAGGGCCGTCACCCTCTCCCCCAAAGGCAGAGCATCCTCTTTCGCAAGTGATTTGCGGTTCCAAAATGCCTCTGCATGCCGCTCATCCTTAACTTCATACAATCTACAGAATTTCATACATAGAAAAGGAATGATTAGCAAGTGTAAAAAAGCCCAATGCACCCAAACCACTACTCTCCAATATACCACCACATAAACTTGCACAACAGGCACTATACACACAAAATGAAACCAAAAAAATTAAATAATAATAATAATTTTCCATCCAAAGAATAAGAAAACTTCCCCAAGCTACAAAAGGCTTACCTAGGAGCTCGTGACTTCTTATTTATCTTATCCTTGCCAAGTTCATCATCTGACGACTCAGATGCTGCTGAGACATCAGAATCACTCAAACTCTGATTTTCGACATCTTCCATGACAGGCTCAAAATGTTCTTCCACCAATGATGATTGCTTCTGAGTAGCCATAGGATGTAAGGCCATATACTCTTGGGAGAACTCATCAATTTGATAGTCCTGGGCACAATAATCAGAAAGGAATGTGATTCAAAGGCAAACTGTAAATAAGTAATAAATATACATTTAAGAAAGATCCTGTCATCAGGCTGAAATTGCAACTTTTCCCAGATATTTTAAATGAATGAGATATTTGGAAGCATAAATGCCATAATATCGCTATACAAGTACCAACTTCCATTTGAATTTTGGGAAGATCTGTTTTAGTTCTTTCTGTAAATATATATATACCTCTTGTCATTTTTATAACTACTCCAGAATTCTAGAAGCTACCACTATTTTAATCTCACAAAAATATAAGCAATGGGAACCTAGTTCCCATTGATTCATGATTAAGCTTAGCAGTACAAGTAACTCATGTAAGCAGGCAACTAAAGAAATGTGCAAATTAAGAAAATCGCATACATAAAGGCTTGATAGTACCACCATTCAATCAGATAATGATACCTTATTTTCGAACATTGCTGCAAATCGCTCATCTTTGAAAACATCACTGCTAAGGGCTTTCTTCTTTTTCAATTTCTTCTTATTCTCATTGTCATCATCATCTTTCTTTTCATTTTCAGCTTCTTCATTTTCAAGTATACAAGCTGCAAGACCACGATTAACCTTGGGTAATTTCCTCTTAAGCTGCAGCAACAAAGAAAGGTCATTGATTAGCCCAAATTAGTTTACTTATCCAATTGTGACAAAGAGGGACGTCCAGCAAGCTCTCGCAATATTGTCAACAGGTGTTAAGCATCTTCAAAGGAATCAAAGAAACTAGAAAAGAGCCATTTTGTAACATAGCATGTGTTTGAAACAGAATTTTGATTTTCTCTGTCTTAACAAATTGAGACTTTTAAGGAGCCTTCCAATATCATTTACACAAACTGTTCACTGTTTTACCAATATAAAAGCATGGGGATAATAGATTAAAGCATAGAATTAACAACATTTTGACCACGAAGCTCATCTTCCAATGAATAATGTAAAAGAATACACAACTGATACACACCCTGTGACAATTAAAAATCAGAAAGCATGCAACATAATGGAAAAGGACCTGTTTTCATTGTTTTTGTTCTCAAGATATGATAGAATATGCATCAAAATCCAAAAGTCAGTTTCATCTCCATTTTACAAAACTGAATGATCCTAGATATTTACACAATGCTACAAAACAGGCCCCAAATATCCTGAAATTAAAAATTTTAGCTTACAACCCATACACATGCAATATTTGAGAACTCTTACACCTCACAAGTCAGCAAAAGCTATTGGCAATAACAATGCTCATACTATTCTGTTACAGTAAGTGGCATAAGATCCACCATCACATTTCTCAAAGATATTGCACAATTTTGCCAGAAAACAATAACATCAGCATAAATTAACAGGTCAGAATATGAGCATCAATCTTCCTCCAAATCCAAGATCAAATGAAAATAGTCCAAGAATCTTTGAAGAAAGAACAATAATTCAACAATAAAATTATTTACCGTAATTCTAGATGCACGTTGCTGTTCCAGTTTCCTTTGTTTCTGCTCCTCTATGTATAAATCGTACGCAAAAGGATCCATCAATGCTTTTGCCTGCAAACAGTATAAATTTAAACATTTATGAATGAGTCAGCCATATCATCTATTGTGAGATATGTAATACTGACAGAAATTTACTGCACATGAACCTATTTATTTCCTGTAATAGATTTAAAAATCAAATCCCTTTTAATGTACTTCCTTCACCAGCACATAAATCCCAAACTGATGGAACAATATATCTAGCAATAAATCTTCAATTTTCTAGGATGGTCTATCTATCATGAAAACTGAGAAGTATGCAGTAAAGTGACATCACCTTCTTATATAATCGATAATCAACAAAGAACCCATGCATGTACGCTCTTAGAAGATTGGTGCCAATCAGACTATTCAAATTCAATTTTTTGAGATCATCTCTTGTCAAAAATTTGTAGTTATCATATATGGTTGTCTGTCCACCTTCCTCCAGCTCTTCCTGAGTAATAGACTCAAAATACTCAAAACAGATAATCCAATGAAATGAACAAAAAAACATGAAAATCTAAATATTAAAAATACCGTCATGCTTTCCATTGGAGAACACCACTTCGGAGTAGGTCCCAAATCAGGTATGAAGTAAGATGGTATCTGACTGCAATCTAAAGCCAACAACAATAGTCCACTATCTTTGAAAGCACATATATCATTTATCTTCCCAGCAGTTGGTTCAATGCTGGTCATGTTTCCTCCCTGAATGCAACGTAATAAACAAATAACGCACAAACATTTTTTTTGCTATAAGAAACTGAAATTGTATAGAAAAGATACAAGGTACTTCTTTCTACTGTTATTTTAAACAATTTTTTCACTATAAGAAACTGAAATTGTATAGAAAAGATACAAGGGACTTCTTTCTACTGTTATTTTGTTTCTCTCTTTTAATAGCAGACAAGATTTGGAAAATACTTTCTTCTTCACTGGAAGCTAACTACCTGCTGTACAGTATAATCCATAGCTTGTCTATACTCTTGTTAAAGAAACAAGAAAACAGAAAGAAAGAAAAGAAAACACCCAGGTAGTCTACACCCAGCAAATAAAAGAACAAAGTATGAGTTTCAGTATTTTCCAAAACTTGGTCATTACTGAAATCAGAACAAAGTATAAACAAATCTTGTCATCTTCCACAGTGCATAAAAACAAACAATTTTCAGTATTGTGATGTTCTCCAGTTCATTAATCCAAGAATATGAGTTTTCCAAAACTAAAGAAGTACAAATAAAAGTAAAAAATAAAAAATATATCTTACTGTCTCAGGGTCCCATATTCTGACAATATGCTTATCTGTCGTAATCAGCTTAGGTCTTTCAGTGTTAATACTCTGATGCCACTTAATATCCACTATTGGACTGTCAAACCTGTATACCAGTGCCAGATATTCAATAAGTAAATTAGCTAAGCCCAAACGAGCATATACATGATAAAGCTTGAGCAGCAAGACTCACATGTGATCTTTGATTCTCACAGGATAAGAAGAACGCAAATCATAAACCAAAACCTGCATTTTCAGAGGCAAGCTCAACATTGTACTCTCAAAACAATCATGATAGAAAGGTAAGCAGACAAATCCAATATGTAAATTATGAAAAGAAAAGGGAAAAGAATCAAAAGTACATTCCTTAAAGTTCTCTTTACGAAGGGGATTTGAAGGTGGAAGAATAATAGTAATGCAGTCATTAAATAATAAGTTCAATAGCTCATTTTATGCAATTACAGTACTGACAACTTATCTTTTTGTCATGTAGGGGTTACTGTTTTAAAAAATAGGTTATCATTATTTCACAAATGAATCAAGTTATAATTTTTACTGTTAGTTGACGGATATTTTGTAAGCAAGGGTAGTTTATAAAATTTTTTCCATTTTAAAAACAGCTTTTTAATTAGACCATCTTGAACTGAGTCAGTAGGCATTTAATTCGTGTTTCACAATATTGAAATTTACAATAACATTTCAAATTCTTTTGGTTTTAGAAACTCTACACACAAGCAAGAGAAAGTTAAGCCCCTAAATTTCCCACATGCTTTTAGAGTAATTTGAGCCAGGGAATTGGATAATATCTTCAGAATTTTCTAATTTAATTGAAAGAATTGAACACATGAAGATTGTACTCTCAAAACAATTGAAATAAACTATTGCTTCTTGCATGCACACATTGGAAACATTCATTCAGTTTTGCTGCAGAAGATTATTCCACCTGACACAGCACATAGTTCCAAACCTAAATACATGTACCGACACAATTGTAACTCATTCGTGTTGAGCATCAAATCAAAAGAAGATTTTTTTTTTTAAACACAAGATAGTGGTATTCCAATGATCTTAATAAATATTATGCAGAAGAAAAATGAAAAATAATGTTATTATTACCTGCCCCGTGCTACTTCCAACTCCCATTAGGAAACCCCCGTTGGAGTCAAACTCTAATGCAGTGACCTCCTGCAAAATCAGTACATACACTAAGAGAACATTTTCAGACTATAAAAAGGGAAAAATTGACTGACGCCATCATTCCTAATTTGTGTGAGAGTACAATATTTCCTAGCCATTACATCCCCAGAAAGCTAAACCAGAATAATGTTCACTCTAATAATATGTCAGAAAAGATTCCAACAATAGGGAGAAATACTGGCTGCAGATGACCCAAAAAACTTCCCAAATAGGATAGACAACAGCACCGTGAGAATGCAAACTGGTTTAAAGCAGATTGAAGATCCATAATCTTTGTCAAAATTATGCAACAAATTGGAGTCCAAGCCATTTGGCTTTCAAGAAATGTAGTCTCATGAAGGTAATTCTGATAAAACAAACCTCTAAAATGCATATCCTCAATTTGATGATAAAAATACCTGGTCAACATCACCAACAGGTGCAACAGCATTAATTCTAGCAACTGAAGATCTCATTCTCATGTCAAAACATTCCACAGCACCATCCTCACCACCACAAGCAATTAGCCCATGGAGTTTGCTGAAATCGTAAAACATAACCTCCTAAGCCTCAAGCAAAAGTTGATGATTGCTTTACAAAGCATAAAAATTTTGTAACTAAATAAGTCAAATAAATCATAATTTCAATAAGATTTGGAAACAACCTTCTAGAAACTACATTTAGTGCTGGCGATTGTGTATTTAGAGAGGAAAGAAATCGGCCCTACAAAGAAAAAGTCAATCATTATTCACAGCACATAAACATAAAAAACAGGATTAGGAATCTGAAAGAAAAATGTAACTGTTGAAAACAACATTGAATCGTTTTTGTGTTACTTTTTATTTCCATGTTTTTAAGAAAGTGTATTAACTGATTAAAAGGGAGTTACATCTTTATTTGTGGACCAGCTATTTGCAAGATCATCAAAAACCCAATGGAAAAATAAAAACTATACAGAATTATCTATGAGATTTACAATTAATGGCCAAGCATCCTATGTATTATCCCAGAATATACCAGTCCCAGAAGTTAGGCATAGGATAATCAACTAGATCCACAGACCAAGGCCCACTCCAAAACAAACTGCTACTGGAACAAGGCCTAAACAGGTTAATACCCTGAATCAGACAGAGACCTCATAGCATTATTTAAATAAGTCAATGCAAACAAAACTCATGTTGTTACCGCCCTAAAATTTTGATTCAATGATGATAGACTTTAGCTCCACTAATTTTCTGTTTTAGTGGACTTCATCAATCACCATTGTAAAGGTGGATGCATAAACATTGGTCTGTCTCCACAGTTTCCCCATCTCAAATGAATCTCCAATAAAATAAATAATTCCACAACATAACCATAACAGTAATTAATATCAAAGATGGGGCTTCTTAAACAATACAAGACCTGTACTACAATACTTTCATATATATAGATGAAAACTTTTAGCAAATATTGCGTCTGTGTTTCTCCACTAACCATAGTCTCCATACTCATAAAAATTGACAAATTCATTGACTTTTACCAGTATCAAATTTGATTGACATTCAAATATATGTAACCAATAGTTAGGGACTCTCAGTATCTAAAACAAATTCCATAAAACTATTAGGGAGATTGTCAATTTCTCCCCTACTATATTCAATATGTATCATTTACCCCCTGCTGTTTTCATAATAGCCAATAACCCTCCAACCGGACAAATTTACAATATTACTCTTATTTTCAAACACTTTTATTTATATTTATTATAATTTACATAAATCACATAAATAAAAATTAAATTAAAAAAATTAAGATTAATAACAAGAAATATATGTTTTGATAAACAAAATTAATAATAAAATATTTTTCCTGTACTTTTTTATTTTGTAAATATTTTCTTATGATAAATATATAAGAAAATTATTACGAAATGATAAAAATATAAAAAAAATTATTATAAGAAACTTGAATGATAAATAAAAAATTATTATAAAATAAATAATAAAATTTTTCTTGTGCTTTTTACATTTAATTTTAAAATATTTATTATAAGAAAATATTTATAAAATAAAAAATACAATAAAAATATCTTATATTAATTTTTTTTGTTCACAATAAAATATATATTTCTTGTTTTTAATATTAATTTTTTATTTTAATTTCTATTCATGTGATTTATTTAATTTATAATAAATATGAATAAAAATATATTTGAAAATAAGGGTAACATTATAAACTTATACTGTTAGGGGCTTATTAACTATTTAAAAAAATAACGGGGGGGTAAATAGTACATATTGCATATAGTAAAGGGGAAATTAGAAATCACCCAAACTATTAATCTGTTTGTTGTTACTTTAATAAACCTCAGTTTATTTGTATTAAAAATCAAAAATAGATATGATCATGACTAACATAAAACATCAGTTATGCAACTACTGCAGGAAGGACACAAGAATAATGATCAGGCAGCACAAAAACATACCTGTTCTAAATTAATTCTATATAGCTCTGGAGAAGAAGCAGCACAAAGCAAGTCACAAGACCAGCAATCGTATGCCATATCCCTTCCCATCCTATTTAAAGTAAAAAAAAAAAAAAATGCACAACATCAAGCATCATTTGTATGATTTAAGTGAAAATGTCAGACATGCTAGATTTTAGGGAATGCAAGATGCACGTGTATATTAACTAACAAGTGGTTGCAACACAAATAATAAAATCATAAAGCATAAAGCACGGTGCTAGATATCATATTAAAGATAGGAACAACTAATAACAAAGCATTACAAACAACCTTGGAATCCGCAAACTGTAGTGTTTTCCATATTTTGCATGTAGAGAAACAGATCGATCAGAGCACAAAAATGCAAGCTTTGAATAGTCATCAGCCAACACCTACATAGGCAATAAAATATTGTTACCAAAATATTAAATACACAAAGAAGTTGTAACCAAATTAAATCATTGGCCTCATATTCAGAATATAATAGATGCATTTATAAGTTTTAAATTTTCTGAAAACAAACAGGACAACTGTTGAGGTAAAAAGTGTACAGGATAACAGCTGGAAGAAATTTGTAAAGATAATTTCAACATTGAGAAAATATGTAAAAACATACATATTACCAATTATCCCAATCCTAAAATGCTGATTTCTAATTAAGGAACTCAAGCAATGTAAAAATGTATACAAATGCATACAAAGAAAAGCTGCATGCAGCATTTAGTAATTATTTCAACAAAATACAAAATCATGAGAAAAGAATCTCTGATTTCCTTGTACCGAACATACATTGATTCTTGCTTGTCTTTTTGATCCTTCTATAAAACACTTAGTCCTTTTCCACTAATATAAGTCCTCTTTTTTGGGAATAGATATCCATTCAGATTCTACACAACTAATAAACCAGGAAGTTAACTCTCATGAACAAACTACTTGTAACTTCAATATTATCAGTAATCCTAAACACATTAGAAGTTCCTTAATACCAGTCATATACCGATTAACATTATGTTAGGCAAGAAAAATAAAGGATATGGAAGAGATTTCTTGATATCCATCCTCTATGCTACATATTGGCAAAGATTAAAACCATATCTAAGCCACCAAATTCCTACCACCCTGATTTCACTTGGTATACAATTTGAAATTTCATGTTTTCCTGCAATAGAATCAAATGAAAAATATGTATGCAATCAAGTGAAGGTCCTGAGAAATCTAGTATCCTAGGCAGACTATATGCTAGTCCCTGACAAAGAAAGTGGAGGTACCTGAAAATCTATTATCTCTGAAACCAAGTGCCTTTCAAACTTCAACGACAATTGCCTTAGTTCGTACACTTTGACTTGTGGCGGATATATACCTGCATTTCCAATAGTAAACTGATAAGATGAGCATTAAATGATAAGTTGTTGAATAACATAAATACACAGCCATAACGTTGACTTTAAAGCACCTGATACAATAAGAAACTCTCCGTCAGGAGTTTCCTTGATTTTGGTTGTTGCAGTTTCAAACCACAAGTCCTGAATTAACTCCACCCTTCGCTGGTAATCTACAATTAAATAATTTCAGAGCAAAAAGGCAGCAACTTTTTAAATAACATCAACTAATTAGCTTCTCTTAAGAATAAATTCAAGGAAAGTCAGTAAAGAATATAAATATTGAAATTTCATGAGCAAAAATTAATCAATAACATTCTTGTTTAATTCCATATGTTTTCCATTTGAAGATTTAAGTCAGAGATTAAATCTAAAATTTTAAAAATTTTAACCATAGATCAAAAAATTGAATACAAGAAAATTCAGTCTTAAAAAATAAAACATAAAATATCCCTTAGCATTACAAACATAAGTTTATCAAATTGAAAGATACTAAATTAATATTTTAGGGAGCAAAGCAAGGTTTAACAGCTTTGTTTGAATTATACAAAACATGAGGCATAAGTTTTCTATCTTTGGCAAAAAAAAATATAATAAATTTAAAGTTACAAAAAGAAAATTAAAAAAATAAAAATAAAAGATAAGAAAGATTAAGCAAAAAACCAATGTTTTTGCGAAGAGCTCGTTGTTTCTTAGGAGTGTGCCATGCAGCAACAGAGCGCTGTTGTGATACAAGTGAATACATCTTCACTCCATTTATCGACGCCGATTTCATTGCATTCCCTTCTCTTCCTCTCAATGCCATGATGATGCTCACTAATTTCAAAACAATAATTCTATTTTAAAAAAAATAAAAAATTATTTTAATTAATTATAATCAAGAAAATCTAAATTAAGGGTAGGCACTCGGGTTCGGATTGGTTTTCCCAGAAAACCAAACCAAACCAAAACCAATCCATTTCGGAGATTTCAAACCAAACACAAACTACATGTTTGGTTTGTAAGGTTTGCACTGTTTTGCTCTAACATTAAAGAGTAACAACAGATAAGTCCAAAGCACAAGAATATAAACTCATCACTAAGAACACATTCTTTAAAAGCAAAACGAATGGATACTGCAGCATTTATCATCAGCATTAAAAAGACAAGATGATTCAATCGTTACAGAAGTAGAATAAGCAGTTTAATCTTGTAAGTAACAAGATGATTCATGCCATTAAAAAGATAGAGACCTTTCCCTAAGCATAATGTACACTTAAAATTATAATATCAATTAGGACATTAATTCTTTATAATTTAGTATTTCTCATTGCTTCTGTCTTATACTGATAATTGACTCTAAATGCAAGAATTTAAAAAGAAAAAAATCAAAGGTCATATATTAATTAATTATTACATTGGAAGATAATCATGCAAACCTGATAGTCTTGGCCTTGAGTGAAAAAAAAATATAAATAAGATTGTACCCAATATCGTCTTTTATGAAAAAAAATACAGATAAAAGATTATTTATAAAAAAAAATATAAATAATTGTACCCAACACCTATCTCTTTATATCCTCGCTTTATTATTTTAATATTCAGCACATATTTTCCAAAAATTATAAATTTCAGTGGAAGTAGCCTTATGTTCCCTTTATTATTTTAATATCCTGCACATATTTTCCAAAAATTCTAAATTTTAAAATAAAAGACGATACAATACCTTAATTTAATTAAAAAGTTTACGTAGCGACAATTTAGTCCGTTACAAAACCTAATTTATTGAATCATCAGCCGGCATCAAATTTGCAGTCGGCAGAGGCGGCACTCGGGCAAGAAGCTGCAACGCCAGAACGAAACTGACAGCCGACAGCGTCAGCTGTGTGTGAGTGTGAGTGAGGCTGCGAGAGTGAGGGAGCAGGGCCGGGACCGTGGCCGTCGGTGGCGTTGTGCAGTTGTGCAGTTGTGCTTGTGCCGCCAGAAGAAGAGGAGAGGAATTCGTTAGGGATTTTGATTGAAATCGATGTGTCTGCCTGCGTGAGGTGAGAGGAGAGGCTTCTGTTTTGTCCTTTTTATATATATAGATAGATGTATTTAACGCTAACCCAAACGGGTTTTAATTGAATCCGAACCGAAATTAAAACCAAATTCTAATTTTCAACCCACCCCACTCTCCGCATCCGTCTCGCGTACGAAAACTTTATATTCCGTTCTTGCTCTCTTTCTCTGTTCTTGTTGCTAATTCAAATCAAATCTTGTTCCCGTTCTTCTACATAAGCATATGGATACAAATATTTATTTACTCTAACCCGAACGGGTTTTCATATCGGTTTAAATTGAATCCGAACCGAAATTAAAACTAAATTCTATTTTTCAACCCACCCCACTCTCCGTATCCGAGACGCATACGAAAACTTTATTTCGCTCTCGCTCTCTTTCTGTGTTCTTGTGGCTAATTCAAATCAAATCTTGTTCCTGTTCTTCCACATGAGCGTATCCATATTCTCAATTGGAATGAAGAAATCTCTGTAACTAAGAGGTTTGCTTTTACCTCTTTCTTATACCTTTTTTTATTCACAATTACCTTTTCTTGTAAATTTAACTTGTCTTAGCTTTGTTTTCTTTTGAAATTCAGTTATTCAAATGAATTTATAGTAACCTCTCGTTGTAATTACTGAAGTAATTTATAGTACCTTTTTATTATGGGTCTTCTGAGTATTTGTTGCCTGTTTCTGATTCAACTTTGATTGTTACTTCAGAGCTGTAACTAAAAAAATGGCTGGCTACGATTCGGGTAGTGCTTCTAAGGATGGCAGAGATGAAGGTCAGTTGGTTGCTTCATAGTTTAATAAATTGTTGATTTATTGTTATATTTACTATCATTTCAGGGGGGAAAAAATTATGTGTATTATGTTCTGCTGTATTTGAATAGCCTTCTATGAATTATTAATAAAGGCGTAGTTACATGGTAAAAATAGAGGTTGAAAGACTAGGTTTGAGGGTATAAAGTAAATTTGTAATGCCTAGTGTATGAAGCATCTAAATTTTATATCGATTACTCCTTTAATATGCAAAATATCGTCATTTGAAATGTCTAAATGGCTCCTAGTGAACTTATCTTGTTAGTACTGCATTTTCGAACTTTCATTTTATGAATTCATTTATGTCTTTGCTAGGAGTGAATGCTCAAAGTTTATATATATATATATATATATATGATAAGGGGTGCTCAGAGTCTATCAATGGACATTTATGCTTCAATAAAATGTAGCTCACTTGTTTTTGGTTTCACTTCATCAATTGATTGTTGATTAGTTACGAATAATCTCTTGTACAACAGACAACATAGAGGTTGGTCTGCAGTCTAATGATTGCTCTAATGATTATGTACCGTGTGAAGGTTTTGGAAATGGTTTTACTTGGTACCTTTACATGATTGGTTGAGCATTTGCTTGTCGTCTATATGTACTGCATTTTTTCTTTTGGCATCTTAAAATGTGTTTGTACAGAGCTTGAAAATTATTATTCTCAAATCTGGTTTGGTTGATTGATTTTCCAGATGATGAGGAAGAATATGAGGATGTTAGCGGAGGTAACAGGCTTTTGGGGTTTATGTTCGGGAATGTTGACAATGCTGGTGATCTCGATGTTGATTACCTTGATGAGGTGATCATCTGATCATGTTTCATGTATAAATTTGCATATAAATTAACTAATAATGATATCATCTAGCCAGATGCAGACAAGTCTACGCATGACAGTCTTCACTTAGATGTTCTTTGCTTGTCCTTGTGAATTGTGCATGTTATAAGGTTTATCTGTGTCACAAATCTTTTGATTTTTTTTTTTTTTTTTGAGTCATTTGCTTTGGGGACCATGGATGAATTCTACTCTTTTGATGCATCCACTTATTGGAAATAAAAAGGCTAGATCTGACAATAATGATGCTTATTGGTGTCAGTTCTGCTATTGTATATTGATTTGTGGTACATATGCTGAAGTAAATAGTGATGTGTCATTATATCATGTGTTTGTATCCATCTAGTCTCTCCAGAACTACATTTAGTATGGCCAAAGGGGGTTAACAATTTCTGTTTTTCTAGATTCGGAATTTTCTGTCATTTTTTTTTTTTTGCCCTTGGAGTTTATCTTTAGAACTGTTGATCACATTAATGGTAGTGATGCAATTAATTTTCCAGGATGCAAAGGAGCACCTTGCTGCAGTTGCTGACAAGTTGGGTCCGTCTCTCACGGATATAGATGTATGGAATTCTGAATCATGTTTTCCAACTTTTTTGTTCTTTGTGTTTGGTCAGCAGAATCTTTAGTGTCTCTTAAATGTGTATAATACTAATGAGGGTTTTCACCTTTCAGTTGTCAGTCAATTCACCACAACTGCCTGTAGATACTGTTGAACAAGGTGATGTTTGTCTGCCAGGAAAATCTCTCTCATGCAATTTTTGGTGTTCTGTTAATATCTTTGTTTCGTCAACTTGTTTTTTAATAATTATTTCCTTCATTTAAAGACATTGTAGAAGCATTTAGCAGTAATAGTTGTGGAAAAGTCTCTGAATAATTGGCACAAACAGAATGGTCCGTCCAAGAATGATTATCATCCGATATCCAGTAGGGGGCCTTCTTTTGCTATTAGTTTGGGATTTTAGATATATGTGAAGTGGTTTCAGGCAGCGGAATTATCCTCCAGTCAATAAATCTTGGCCTTTTATACCCTTAATTCTGCTATTATTATGACCTATCATAGGCAATCGTGATATTACCTCTATCTGTAGTTCTCTTTTGGGTGATTTGGCAAGAAAGAAATAGCCATATTGTTTTAGGGGAAAAAGAGGAAGATATTAATGGTTATTGAATAGGGTTCGATTCTTTTCTTCTATTTGGGCGTCAACTTTCAAGGATTTTCAAGATTACTTATTCCTTTTCACTCACCTTGATTGGGATCAAGTTTTGGGTTAATTTTGTTAGTTTGGATTCTTATTCCTATGTCTTGGGTTTCAAATGATTCTTTTTCAAAGTTTTGTATAGCTTTTGGTGTTCTACACTGTGGGGAAGATTTTAGTTTGTGGACCTCCAGTTCACTTTTGTAAGATTCATTACCTTTGAATATTCTATAAAGTTTCTCTGTTTTGTATAAAAGAAAATTACCTTTGTATGTAGAACCAGTAATAAAATGTCAGAAAGGTGGTAATGAGATGTTGAACTAATATGATCTGACGGTACCTTTTGAGTTTTTCATTGAAAAAGATTGTATTTTTTGAGCTTTATGGTCTGTGTTTTATGTCATTGATGAATCAAGAAGCTTTACCCTCTTTACAGATTCGTTATCTAAGCAGTTTCTTACTATAAATTTTTCCTTGATACTTTTTACTGCCAAAGTTAAAATTTCTTTACCCTCTAGCAGATTGATTATTATTGTTTTCATCCCAATCTAGTTAATGATCTTTTGTACTGGATTACAGCTTCAAATATTTGATTTATTGTTGTGTGGAGAGATGGGATTATTCCTCTTTTAGATTTACTTTATAATGGAATTGTTCTTTCTGGTCAAGTTTTGTGATTAAATTTTTTTGGTTTTCTACTACTAGATTATGACGAGAAGGCTGAAGATGCGGTAGATTATGAAGATATTGATGAGCAGTATGAGGGGCCAGAGATTCAAATTGCTAGCGAGGAGGACTACTTGTTACCAAAAAAGGAATACTTTGCTGCTGAAGTTTCTCTTGGTGCTTTGAAACCTACAGCTTCTCCATTTGATGATGAAAATTATGATGAGGATGAGGAGCTGGAAAAGGAACATGAGGAGGTGGATAAAGAAACTGAAGATACAACAACATCCTTATCAGGTTTACTTTATCTAATTTAGATTTAATAACTTCTAACCTTATATATACATTCAATACATATATATACATATATCTCAATGTGACAATGCGTGTGTGTGTGTGTGTATACTTGTATTATTGTGATCATTGTAATTGTTTATTTCATGTAGACATTTGGGTTGGCTTGTCATCATGTATCCATAATAAATACGATTCATATCTGCCCAACTCTAATATCTGTTTGGTTGGAATGGTTTGAGCATCAGATTGTCGAAATAGAAATTTTCACATCTATTCTCAGTTTTCATGGACTTTTGTTTTGAGTATGGGTTTTTTATTGTTCTGTAACGTCTTCGCATGTAAGAAGAAACTTGCTCTGATTTGTTATGTTGTAGATGCTGAGCACATAGTTTAATGCAACTTAGCCTTGCCGTTTTCACTGACCCCAGCCTTTTTGCCTCTTTCAAATTATGGTGAACTTACTTGAATGTTTATAAGTTATCTATTGACGCGATCTTACTTAGTGATAGGCGAATTTGATCTGTGGAGACCAGAAGGGTTTTATGCTTGCCATTTTGTGGAGACTGAGTTTCCTTCTTTCCTGAATGTATAATAATTAATTTTTAAAATATCTAGTAATCATTGGTTCTTGACCATTTGTTAACTTTTCGCAATTGACTTTCTTTTCATAGTTTTATTTGGTGTTTGAGTGTCTTTAGTCTTATTTCCAGGTGGCCAGGCTGAGTGTGCAATAGCAGTTCCAGATGGGGAAAAATCTCTTGAGGATGATGTACAAGTTGGCTCTTTGGGTGCTGAAGAAGATATGACAGCTGGGGTACAAGATTATGATGAGGTCAGTTGGTGGCTTGTAATTTTCTTTTAATTTCTAGATATTGTCATTCCTTTGCCCTTAAGATTTTTTTTAGTTTCAAAATTTTTTTATGGGGTATATGTCTTCTTATAGTAGAATGTCTAAAAAGTGTTTTGATAAGAAACCCTTAGTTTTCCTTTTTACTCTAAGGACTCTAAAAGAAAGTGGTGGAATTGTTGCAAATGAAATGCCATTACCCTAAATCAGTGGATTCAAGATGATATGCTTTTTCTTTTTGGAATTGTTTGAGTCTTGTTTCAGATGAATATCCTGCATTCACGATATGCATGATGTGGCACTGAGCTTTTTGAATATCCTATGGGCAAATTAATTACGTGACATATTTGCAAAGAAAAATCTGAGGAAATGTGCACTATTTGGTTAGAACCAACAAATGGTTATTAATAACACTGTTTTGGAAATGTGTAATTGTGGCAATAATTAAATTCTGAGCTGCTTTGCAGAAACTACTTTCCTTGTATGTGTGTATATTAGCTTCTTGGTCATCCTGTATGAAACTAGTTACTGACCATATGGGCAGATGGTACAACCTGTAGTTTGTGGGTGCTTTTTTTGTTGGGCTTCTTCTTTTGTAGGTGTGTTTTATACTCTTACTGTCAAAGCATCGAAATTTGTGGGCTGTTAATCTAATAAATATACGAGTTCTTTACTTACTCATGTCTCTTATCTCCTGCTGATCTATGAATTGGGAAATCATTTTGTCAAAACTTGCTCTTATCATATTCCTTTTTTCTTATGTATAGAGATTGACATTTAATGAAATTAAATAAAGGTCTGTTTGTTTTTCGTTAATAATGCAATTTCAAGAATGAATTTTGCAAATTTTATGGTTGGGCCCACTAAATAATTTCCATTACATCACTTGATATAGCTGGATTGCATTTAGATACAAAGCAAAATAATGAGAGTCTTATTGTTCCTCAGAATGAATTACATGTATCAATTGCTGCATATTTCAAATGCTGTAAGATATTATGGCCCTGTTCTGCACTGTTGTGCTGTGGCAGCCAAGCTGCTGGGCTGCCACAGTGCACCAGTCCCAAACGGGGACTATATCTTCTCTATTTATCAGTAATTGTGAGTAATCAACAGTTGAATTTTTCTTTTTTCCTTGTTTAAGGAAGATGAACTTGGCTGAAACTAGTTCATTTGATCCGCATACTTTCCAGCAGCAGTGTTCTATCTACATATATTTTGGATAAGTGATGGACAGAAACTTCACCTCACCATGTATATTGATGTCAATTATAAATATTGAATAACTTCATTTGTGCTCTTATTTGCATGTTTCATTATCTTGTGTGTCATATGAAATGATTAGTCTTTTTGAAATAAATTGAATAAGGTTGACTGTGATTTCATCATTCATTTTTAAGCAAGAGGTGGTGTGATTCTGCACTTTTAATAGTTGATGCCAAAGGTGTAGTGGGTAAAGGTATTTTGTTGCCCTGTGTGGATCTGTTTGTGTTGAACTAACTATTTCTTGGACATGCAGCATTTATCATTCTTTTACTCTGTTTAAGTTTATTGATATAACCATGTCTTTCATTTCACTAATACAAATCCTGCTGACATGTTAGTTTAATACCATTAAAAACCAATCTTATTAATCTGTTAACATAAAAACCAATAGGAGCTTGCTGATATTCTAAAAGGGCCATTAGATGGACAAGTTTCCACTCCACTTCCGGTTTTATGTGTGGAAGACGGAAAGGTGATCTTAAGGTTCTCTGAAATTTTTGGTATTCATGAGCCCTTGAAGAAGGGGAAGAAAAGAGATCAAAGGTATTCCACTCCTAAAGGTAGGTGGTCTTTGTTTTCAGTCCTTCCAATTTTCTTGAATGGGAGCTATTCTTCGTCAACTTAGGTTTTTAATTTGTTCTTGTTTTAATTATCTGCATTATCCCCTCTACTCTTTATGTCCAGATAAATACAACACCATGGATGTTTCAAATCTTGTTGAAGAGGATGAAGAGGTGTATCTGAAGGGCTCTGGTCAAGGTTTTCCGTTATTTAAACAGGCCCATATTTTTCAGCATGATATCTCTTCCCTTGATGATGATGGCTCAGAATTAGTAAAATTTGGTGTTGAGCAAGCTGCTGCCACCATATCTGAACAGCAAAGAAAGGACTCTTGTATTTTTTCAGAGCCAATGAAAGAGGACTCAAATGTAAATCTTTCTGTGGGATGGAAGTTGATGTCAAGTCTGAATTTTTTCCCTCTTGATCAGCATGATTGGGAAGAAAACATTCTCTGGGACAATTCTCCTGCAGCGAGTGACATTTCTATGGAGAGTCCTGAAATCCCTGGAGCTGACGTAGAATCTGCTTTAATGAGGGGAATTGAACTTGATCCTGGACAAAATAATCTTCATGAGAGATCTATGAGCCCAAATGAGAAGGATTGTATTGTTAATATGCAAAATTCTCCTGTTTTGTCGGAGACCTTTGGTTCTAAAAATTCTTCAGATAGTTCAAGTCATCCATTCACAGAAAGCAGATACCATCCTCAGCTTTTGAGGTTAGAATCTCCGTTGGATCTGGATAATTATAATCATGCAAATGGTATAAAAGAGGATGTTTCAATCAAGCTCTGCCAAAGTGATGCTGTAAAACGCCTTAGCAAACATACATTACAAAACAGGGATATGATGGAAGGATCTTGGTTAGACAATATTATATGGGAGCCAGTGGATGCTGTAGGAAAGCCTAAGCTGATTCTTGATCTTCAAGATGAGCAGATGCTTTTTGAAATTCTGGATAACAAGGATGATGAACATCCCCTGCTTCATGCAGGGGCTATGATCATAACTCGATCTGCAAAGCCAAGCACTGGGGATTGTACTGAGCCACCAGGTCGAAAATATCAATCTGACTGGAAATTCAATATTGCTAATGACAAGTTCTATATGAACGGGAAAATTTCCCAGCAGCTGCAACCTAATTCTAACAAACGCACTGCTCATGGCATCAGAGTTCATCATTCTGCACCTGCACTTAAGCTTCAGACAATGAAACTGAAGTTAAGCAAGTAAGAATCCTTTCGATGTTGTCTGCACTGTTAGTTGTATGTATTTTAGATCTCTAATGGTAATTCTCTTTTTTCCATGGTACACCGTTTTATCCTATGGATGTCACGTTTCTTAAGAGTGTCTAAATATCTAAACATTTTGAACTGTTCTCATTTTAGATTTATATCACTTAAGCAAAAATTTTACCAATTTATTTTAATTCATTAGAGAGTATTGTTAAACAACTCTGAAAAAATGAACAGAAGCTTCCAAATTTGTTTCCTGTCATTTGCTCTCTCTCTTTCTCTCCGCAAATGTCCCTAATATGGAATCAAGATCCAAGTGCAAGTATATCACCTTTAACTAGGAATTGGGCTCCTGCTTTATTTATTTATTTTGAATGACCTCCTGCTTGATTTCTGTCTGAATACTATAAGGATTTCTTCAATTGATTGAGAATACAGAATACGAGAGTTATTAACTAGGTTTCCTAAACCTCTAGACAGGCTCCTACACTTAATAATATACATTGTTTTTAATATCTTTATATATCTATTCTGTATGATTACCCAAGTTGTTCGTGCAACTGAATTGCTTTGTTAATTTTGTACCCACTGCATTCAGTCTTATGCAATTGTTTTTTACCTACTGTTTTCAGTAAAGATATAGCTAATTTCCACCGGCCTAAAGCTCAATGGTATCCACATGACAATGAGATGGCTGTCAAAGAACAAGGAAAGCTGCTAACACAAGGACCCATGAAAGTTATAGTAAAGAGCTTAGGCGGCAAAGGAAGTAAACTGCATGTGGACGCTGAGGAAACAGTCTCTTCCATCAAAGGAAAAGCTTCGAAGAAGCTAGGTCGTTTTTCTTTTACACTCATTTATCACTTTGTATGTGTAGTTCTTATCAATTGATTGTTTGGTGTCATTGATGATTTTAAGGATTAAGACTTCAGAATTTGTGAAGAAGGATAACATCTTAATTTGTACTGTTGTTCTTATAGATTTCAAGCCTGTAGAATCTGTTAAACTATTTTACTTGGGGAAGGAGCTTGAAGACCATAAATCTCTTGCTGACCAAAATGTCCGCCCAAATTCCTTGATTCATCTTATACGTACAAAAATACATTTGTTGCCAAGGGCACAAAAGCTTCCTGGGGAGAATAAATCCTTACGCCCTCCCGGTGCATTTAAGAAGAAATCAGATCTTTCTGTGAAAGATGGCCATGTATTTCTAACGGAGTAAGTACTTTTCTCGTTTCTCGTTATATATCCCATCTTATTGTCTTTCATTTTATTCACTTGGACTTTTATTTTGTGTCATGCATAGAAGATCACTACACAGATGGATTGATATCATGGAATGGTCATACTAACAGAATTTATTTGGAGTTAAATATGTTCTGAATTGAAATCTATTCTAATCAAATCAATGAGAATAAAAGTATACATGGCCCTGAATGATTTTTGTTTAGTAGTCAGTAAAACTTGGAGCAAAGTTCCTTAATAAGGAGAGCATTGCAGTCAAGCCTTGGTGGATAGGTTTATGCAGTAATAGCTGCTATTAGAGGCACATGAAGTGAGTCCATCACCATCAGAGATGTCTTTATAAATAAACGTAGTTCATTAAGCGTGTATGATAATAATTGGCTTTACTTAACAGCTAATATTTCTAAATTTGGATGACTTCTTAGTTAGAAATTATAAATGTTGTTAACTGAGTTTTGGAATATTTAGTGAGCTATTTTGCTTTTGCTATTTTTTATCTAGAATCTTCTTTTTCTTTTGAAGTTGTTAAGCTTACAATATCTTATGTTCTTTTACTTGTTAGTTATAGGTATCTGAAGACTTAACAGCACAGTTCCTTAAGCTAACTTTTCTTTTCTTTTTACGATTATTATTTACTTATGTCAAGTGTTTAAATCTGTGCTACATCAATTAAAAAAAAAAAAATTAAATAGATTATTATTTTTTTTAGCACTTTTTAGTAAATACTTGAAGAATTGCTAGGATTGATGATGTAATACCACCAACATGCCAACAAGCTTTGCTTTTCCTTGTGTTTTGAATGTTAATATATTTCATTTGTATATAAATAAAGAAAGTTTGAGATTACCATTTTTCTTTTTATTTTTGCAGGTATTGTGAGGAAAGACCTCTGCTGTTGAGCAATGCTGGAATGGGTGCAAACCTATGCACTTATTATCAAAAGTCTTCCCCAGGTGATCAAGCCGGCACTCTGCTGTGTAATGGAAATAACTGCCTGGGGAATGTCTTGACACTAGAGCCTGGTGATAAGTCCCCTTTCTTGGGAGACATAAAAGCTGGTTGCAGTCAGTCCTCTCTTGAGACAAACATGTATAGGGCTCCTGTCTTTCCCCATAAGGTGGCAACAACTGATTTTTTGTTGGTCCGATCTGCTAAGGGAAAGATTTCCATTAGACGAATTGACAAGGTTGCTGTTGTTGGGCAACAGGTTTGTTATTGCACTGGTGCATCCATGAATTGCTAAGCCCCGTGAAATTTTATTACAATTTCTCACTGCTAGAGTGCTAGTAATTTAGTTTGCAAGATGAGACAAATTTAAATAAGGGGAACATGTATCTATTTCTGAGTTAATTTGAACACATCGAGTAAAAGATTAGCTACAAAGTTGAAGATATTGACTACTGTAAATAAATGGATATAGCATAAAAGTAGGCAGTAAGTATTAAACTGGGAGTAGACAGAACCGACATTGGTTTTCTGCAGCTACATCATTTTTAATATTAACTGATTTGGGTAAACTTGCTAATTAGAGTTCTTAAGATTTACTTTTTATCCATTGATTCCCTTCCTCCTGTTCCTCTTATTCATTTCTCGCTCTTAATTGTGTTTTAAGTTTGGTACTATGCATGACCTTCTCTCATTGGGAAAGCATCAATTTGTTTAACTATACGGTCAAGTCATTCAGTTATAATGGCTCCTAGTAATGTTCTCTTGGTCTTTGGTTAAATTTGGAGCTTTATAGCATGAAATTTGATGAAATTTGGAGCTTTATAGCATGAAAGATTTCCTTATTTGAAAAAGGAAAAAAAATATGGGAGGCATTGAATCTTATATTTTTCATTATAGACCTGTTTGTTGACACTTGAAACTATTTAGCTCTAATCAAGTGTTCCTAAAACTAATAATATTTTCCTCATTTTGTGTTTAAAATAGAAAGATTGTGGAATCTTTGGAGATGGTGTGTTGATGGAGATTTATGCTTGTCTGATCCTGTAACAGCAGGCTATAACTGGTTGGAGGAAGAAATCAAGGGAAAAATAAAGAAATAGAGAAAAAATTCGGAACTTACGGAGAGGAGAACAAAAATTAAAAAAGGATAGAAAGGAAGATGTGGGGAAAGAGAGGGAGAGAGATTTGGGTTTTTATTCTTAAATAATCATTAGCTCTTTTATTGAACATATATCAAGGCCTACCTATAGCAGCTAAAAGGAAAACTATTATACTTCAACTCAACTTAAAATCCTACCCGATTGAGCATTAGTGCCAATATGATATGCAGATCTACCAAATTTAATACATCAACAAAGCTTTTATAATCTTGAAAGAGATTAATAAATTATATTTTGTTGTTTATCATTTGCAGGAGCCCCTCATGGAGGTAATGTCTCCTGGATCAAAAAACCTTCAGACATATAGCATAAATAGGATGCTAGTAAATGTATATCGTGAATTTTCTGCTGCTGCAAAACGTGGTTTACTGCCCTGCATTGGTGTAGATGAGTTGTCTGCACAGTTTCCTAACCTTTCGGAAGCAATTATACGGAAGAAGATGAAGGAATGTGCTTTTCTGCGGGTAAGCTGTTCTTTTGGATATGTTCATATCGTATCACTTTGGTGATTTACTGCTGCTTGAATATCTGCTCGAAGCTTTATTCCTTATGTCCTGTTTTAATAGTTGTTTTTTTATTATACTCACCTTTTTTGTTTACATGCAAATGCAACCTACAGCGGGATGGAAAGGGAAAGCAGGTTTGGTCTATGAAGCGTACTTTCCACATTCCATCTGAGGGTGATTTGAGAAAATTAGTGTATCCAGAGCATGTAAGTTATTACATATTTCAGATGCCTGTTTTTCTTTTTAATTATTATGTTTTTAGTTTTTTATTTTTACTAGAACCATATCATATGTTCTGTGAATTTAGTAAGTTCTCCCTGTTTCTAAGAATTTTATTTCTTCAAAATGAGTTATTGGGTTAGCGTGATTTGTTTCCTTGCCTTGGTTTCATAAATGGGACTTTTGTTCATTTTTTAATTTCAGTGCTAACTTATAACACCTACGTTAATATGTTACATGGTGTCTAATTATTATTATCAGAGCCCATTTGTTAGACCAGAATGTAGGTATTATGTTCTGTAATTGCTTCATGCTGTTGCAGTTACTGATTTCTACATTCATGGGAAAAATGTTTGTCCTTGTTTGTGGTTTATCTTGTTTTATATACTTTGCTCACTACTTTGCTTCTGCTCCTTTTGTTTTTCCATTATGGCTTAGGTGTGCTCCTATGAAAGTATGCAAGCTGGTCTCTACCGGCTCAAACATTTGGGAATCACACAATTAACTCTTCCTGCTAGCATTTCCTCAGCCATGAGTCAGCTACCGGATGAAGCAATTGCTCTAGCTGCTGCATCTCATATTGAGAGGGAACTTCAGATAACTCCATGGAACCTGAGTAGCAACTTTGTTGCCTGCACAAACCAGGTAAGTCAATCTATCTAACAGATGAAAGTTTGCGACTTTGTGCGTGTGTGGGTGTGCAATGTTCTAGACCCTGGGCTGAAACATATTATAGTGCTTCCCTTTCTCCTTAATTGTAAACTGTGGTGCTAGTTGTGGAAATATTTCTGCTTTGTGCTAGAGTTATCTGAGAATCTTTAATTATGCAATTCTTGTTGTGGTATACCATTCTGTTTCACGGGGGCAGTTCAACTCTTTTTTTCGTTTTGGTAATTATTTACTTTATCATTCATATTATGGAGGGTTTTTAGGGCATTACACTCAACATGCACTACTTCCTGTTTTTCCTTTATCTTTTGCATTTATATTTTTGTATTGTTTAGTCTATATTCTCCATCTATTTAATTTCAGGACAGGGAAAACATTGAGCGTTTGGAAATAACTGGCGTTGGTGATCCATCCGGTCGGGGCCTAGGATTTAGTTATGTCCGTGCTGCTCCTAAAGCTCCACTGTCAAGTGCAATGGTGAAGAGAAAAGCAGCTGCTAATCGAGGAGGTTCCACTGTTACCGGAACAGATGCTGATCTTCGTAGACTGAGCATGGAGGCTGCAAGAGAGGTGAGAAATTGCGATTATATTAGCTCCATTAATCTATCTTTTTGTGAGCTTAAGATGCTTAACATGAAGTACATCTTTTAACTTCGAAAAAATTATTGGCATTTTACTAGACAGTTGATTAGTTTCTTGAGTTTTTCTCGTCCAAATACTTAGCCAAGCTAGTATTAGGAAAATTTATATGATATTTGGAGGCATAGTGTGAAAGAATTATATAATATTTGGGGGCATCTGCTTGTCTCTTGGCTTGGTCATGCCTTATCATTTCACTTGGCTGGAATTGATTAGGTTTTGTAGATAATCTATAGGATATCTGAGGACTTAATCAATGACCTCTTAAGTCATATTGAAGATTGTTGGAGAAAAAAACATGTACTCTTATCCTTAATTATTTTTGGGCTTGCATCAATCAGTTGGGAGTGTTAGAAGTCAAGAATGTATAGGATTTGTAAAATCATGTCCTAACCCCTTTACTTTGTTTCGTTTGAGGAACTACTAATCCCAAAGCTTAAGTTAATAGGTAATGGAACAATAATAGTAGTTAACTTTCTAATATATCTCCTAGTCATATAGGAAAGTGACAGGCATTTTTCTTCAGTCCGAGCACAATCTAAAATTAATGTAATTGGAGACTTCCGGAGATTCAAACAAAGATCTCTTGATCCTTTAGGGGTTGTATGTTGATCTGAAGTCGGAATTCAACTTATTGTAGTCATTTAGATTTTTGTTTTTATCTTTTTTTATTCTTTTTCCACAGCTTAAAATGTGAGTTTGGATGAAAAAAGGGAAATTTTCTACTTTTATCTGAATGGGTCCACAATTTTCTGTCAATTTTTTCCTACTGTAGGAAACTTAATCCCATCTTTTCTAACAAATAACCTAGAATATATAACTCTGTATATTTGGAGCAATGTAAGAACATTATTTTTTTCTGATCACCAGGTTCTTCTTAAGTTCAATGTGCCTGAGGAAATGATTGCAAAGCAGACAAGATGGCATCGTATTGCTATGATACGCAAGCTTTCAAGTGAGCAAGCAGCATCCGGTGTCCAGGTTGATCCAACAACTATTAGCAAGTATGCACGTGGCCAGCGAATGTCATTTCTTCAGCTGCAGCAACAGACCAGAGGAAAGTGTCAGGAGATTTGGGATAGACAAGTTCAGTCTCTTTCAGCTGTTGATGACGATGAAATTGGAAGTGATTCTGAGCATAGTGATCTGGATTCCTTTGCTGGGGATCTAGAAAATTTGCTTGATGCTGAGGAATTTGAAGAGGAAGAGAGTAATTATGATACAAAGCATAACAGAGTGGAAGGTGTTAAGGGTCTTAAAATGAGAAGGCGTCCTATCCAAGTACAGGCAGAAGAGGAAATTGAGGATGAAGCAGCTGAAGCGGCTGAATTATGCAGGCTACTCATGGATGGTATGGATTATTTGTTTTCTAACTGCTTATTTTAATTTACTCTGAAGAATTAAATGTCAGCGTTTATGGGTTATACTATAGACTCATTACAGATTAGGGATTTTTTTAATATTATTTTTGGCAGTATGTGTATGGATAGATCTTAAATAGGTTCATGTCAGTAATCCTTTTGTTGTGCAAGTCCAAAACTTTTTTGATATGTTGGACTGTTGGAGAAAGCTTGGTAGTCGAAAAATATCAACATATTATGCTTAGGGATAATGCTTCACTTATATATTAATTCATGATAAATAATCTGTATTGCTTTTAAAGTGTAAAGAGATTATTAGTTTATACTTGATTTTACTTGATACATACTCTTCGTGCATAAAGTGAAATAAGATTGCAGTTTTTGAGCTTTAGCTGTATTTATCCATCTGCTAACCAATAACATATGACAAATGCAGTCCTCGTGTGAAATGGATTTTCTAGTTTTTGATGGCCCACAGTTAAAATAGATTACGAAATTTGTGTAGCTTATGGGTTTTCTCCAAGCATGTTTGTCTAGTGTCTCAAAACATTTGGACTGTCTGTTTAACTGTGCCAAGGAAAGCTCCTCGAATGGTGTCTTTTAAATGGGCTAAACTGAAACTGGTGCCTTATTAGACAATTTATGTGATTGCTGTATATATCTCCATTGATCGTTGTATTCTGAAAAGCTATATTAACATCTAATGATGTGGTCAACCATACCATTGTTTTGCAGATGATGAGGCTGAGCTGAAGAAAAAGAAAAAGAAAACAAAAGCTCCAGTGGAAGGAGGATTATCCCTTGCCAAATCAATTTCTGGTCTTGAGATCGTTGAACGGCTTAAGAAGCCAAATAAACCATCTAAGCATATTGCAATTACAGTCCAACCAAATGGGTCCCACACTGCAAATGAGCAGATTAAAGATCCAAATGAGGTAAGTGGTTTGGGTTGTTAGTTTGTCCTTTGATTTGAGGATACCAATGACTAATATCTGTGATGGCAGGAGAGTCTAATTGCTAAAAGAAACCTGTCTGGAAAGGTGCAAGCAATAAAAAGGAATGGTATCTCACCAGTGGGCAAAAAAGTCAAGATAGTGGTAGATAATGGCAAGGCAAGTTAAATGTTGCATGTATATCATTTTCTCTTATTGCGTTTGGTAGATTATCCTTTGTATTTGGACTTGTGAAATTTCCAATAGTTTCACTGGATAATTGTTTGAAAAAGTGACTGTTGAGAGGATCTGGCTGGTGATACAAGAAATATATGTGTGTGTGTGTGTGTGTGAAAGCTCGAAGATCACTGGATAATTAGTTGGGAAGTGTGATTGTTGGGAGGATCCTTGCTAGCAATAACAGAAATGAATATAGTAGCAAGTTTTAATTTTAATTCCGCAAACTAAAATTTCTGCGTCATATCATTATTTTAGTTGGTTCCTCGTCATTCACAACCATAGGGCTTATAGATTTATTTCTGGACTTCCATATTAGGGTAATCACACTTTAGTGCATCCAGTGTTAATCCTTTATGGACAATCATTAGATATGATAAAATTCGTAATTGATGGTTAATCATATGACTTGAAATTTAGAGATCACATCCCATGATTTACTGATTTTCTCTTGTTATTTAAGAGTCTGATGAAATATTTTTTCTTAGCCAGTGAATCAGAAGTCATGTGGTGGTATCAGGATTCTTCAAATCATACTATCACCATAGAACATTTTCCCCTTGATTCTAGAATCTGTGGATATTTGAAAAATCAACTGTGAAAGGAATGTCTCAATATTAGAATTCCATTACTGTTTAGGTTATACCAATCTAACTCTTGAAAACAAATACGCATACATTATAGGAAAGAATTGCTTTCAATCAGGATGGTCTTCCTTGCTGACTTCACATGGCAGGTTGTTACTAGATTGTGTAAGAACTGCAACATTAAGAGATTTTTAGGATTTTTTTTTTTTAAATCATATTTGATTGTCCAATCATGCCTTGATATGATGGTGAAGAATGAGAGGACTATGCTATTTTTGTTTCTCAAATTTTAATATATAATATGCTCCCTATCCCTAAGGAAATATTATGGATGCATCCTCTGATCAATGGATTTGAGGCCATACTTTATATTTGCTTCTCTACTAAGGCTAAGTTCAGTTGAATTTTGTGCATCTTAATGTTAGCTATGAATTTTTTGGGTTATCATGTCCTTGATATTCATATGAATTTATAAGCTACTTTTTTTTACTTTAATATTCACCTTCTTTTCTTTAACTACTACTAATATTGTGCGTTGAGTTGACACATATATATTTTGCCCCTCTTTTTACATGCTTCCTGTGAAGATTATCATTACTTATGATTTTGTTTTAAACCAGATGTTCAAGGAGAAAAAATCATCAAGGGAGACTTTTGTTTGTGGAGCTTGTGGTCAGGTGTGGAATATTCAAAGTTAGCATAGCTTCTTTGTGTTATTTAAGAATATATTTTAATTATGATTGGTTTCCTTATGATTGATCAGCATGGACACATGAGGACCAACAAAAACTGCCCCAGATATAGAGCAGATCCAGAAACGCAGCTTGAAACTGCTGATTTGGATAAATCTTTGGGAAAATCCAACTCTCTGGACCCCTCTAGTCATTCCCAGCTGAAAAGTCTGAAGAAAAAGAAGCTCATATCTAAAAGTGCAACTAAAATTGCTTTGATCGAAGCTCCTGAAGATGAAAAGTCCAGTTTGAAGACAAAAGTAGTTCCAGTAAAATTCAAATGCGGCTCAACTGATAAGCTTCCTGATAAATTCCCTGTTGCATCTACGCAAAGTTCCGACCAACCGAGTACTTCTGACGTTGTTGACACTGTGAATAAGTCCATTGGTAAGGTTAATAGAATAGTAATCTCTAACAAGCCAAGACCTGAAGAAACACAGGTAGAGTCTCATAAACCCTCTATTGTAATACGGCCTCCAGCAGATACAGATAAAAGCCAAGCTGAATCTCACAAGCCCTCTATTATTATAAGACCCCCAGCAAGTACAGACAGAGAACAAGTTGAATCTCACAAGCCCTCCATTGTTATTAGGCCCGTAACAACTACAGATAGAGAACAAGTTGAGTCTCATAAACCCTCTATTGTCATACGTCCACCCGCTGACAAAGATAGAGAGCCGCCTCAAAAGAAAATCATAATCAAACGGCCAAAAGAGATTATTGATCTGGACAGGGTTAGTCAGGATGGTTCCCCACACGAGTATAGAAAAACTAAGAAAATAGTTGAATTGTCAAGTTTCGAGAAGCGTGAAAAGCAGATCCCTTTATTGACTAATGATTCTGCAAAAAGGAAAGTGAGAGATGAGAGGAATTGGTGGGAAGAGGAAGAGAAGAAAAGAAATGCTGAGAGGATCAAAGAAGAAAGGGCAAGGAGGATTTATGAGGAAGAAAGGAGGTTTGTAGAAGAGCGTGAAAGGTTTGCTGAACTTAGGAGATATGAAGAATCCATCAGAAAAGAGAGAGAGGAAGAACTCCTCCAAAAAGCAAAGAAGAAAAAGAAGAAGAAAAAACCTGAAATAGGAGATGATTATTTAGAGGACTACAGGGCTAAAAGAAATGATAGAAGGATACCAGAAAGAGATCGAGGTGCAAAGAGGAAACCTGTTGCAGAGTTGGGAAAGCACAGCGCAGATTATGGACCTCCAACAAAGCGACGCAGAGGGGGAGAGGTATGCGCTATATTCTCTCTATCCTTGTTTTCTGCACATGTGCTTTCATATTCAGCACATACCACTTCTTCATTTTCTAACCATCGATAATATTTTTATATCTACTTAGTAAAGTAAATCGGACTATGATTGAAAACTTAGTATTAGGTTTGTATGTGGTTGTTGTGGTTCAAAAGACAAGCATATAGGTAGTTAAATAATCAGGCTAAAGGTTCCTGGATAGTTTCTTTTATGTTGAGAAGGGGAATAAGTTTGGAGAGCTATATTGATTTTTACTTCTAATTGTTGACTTGGGCGGTTGCATTTCTCCCATAAGTGTTATTTCAATTAAGGACCAGGACTTGTTTTGTTTGAATTTCTTAATCAGTTATCTTACAGGTTGGTCTGTCGAACATATTAGAGCGCATTGTTGAGACCCTCCGAGAAAATACTGAGTTGTCATATCTATTCCTTAAACCAGTGTCCAAGAAAGAAGCTCCTGATTACCTGGATATCATAGAGCGCCCCATGGATTTGTCCACGATCAGGGATAAGGTGAGGCGGATGGAATACAAGGACCGAGAGGATTTTAGACACGATGTATGGCAAATTGCCTTCAATGCCCATAAGTACAACGATGGACGCCATCCTGCTATTCCTCCGCTTGCCGATCAGCTTCTAGAACTTTGTGACTACTTAATAGATGAGTATCATGAGAGCTTATCGGAGGCGGAAGCTGGTATTGAATCTCGGAATACCTAGGTAAACGCTGTTGTGAGATTACAGTAAAAGCCAAAATACTAGTTTTTTTTTTTTTTTAATTTCTTTAAAGGAAAAAGAAAAACGTACATTGTAGTTTTCAGATTCTGTAAATTCAGTGGGGATATGTCCTTGGGAAAAAAAAAAAATGGAAAATTTTGTTGGTTGTGTAATCCCCTTTTTGTATCCATAATTGTGATTCCTGGGTTGTGAATAAAACGAGTTCATCCAACCCCTGTGCAGGTAGATGGCTTTACTGAAGCAATAGTAGGAAGCCGTTATTGTTGTATATTTACATTAATAGATTACCTAAAATAATCTGTTAGAATATGAGTCTTGTCCGTCAAACAGCTTTCATTTCAGTTGGCTTTATTCTTAGTTGAACATTTTAAGAGGGCATGAATTTTTCAATTCATTCATTTCAATATAAAACTTTTCTAATATTTGTGTACGGAGTATTTGAGCAGTTGAATATTAAAAATATTAATGATTTCAATAAAAAATTTAAAAACTTCTTTTGTAATTATTATTATTATTTTGGTATTGGTGAGTTTCTTATTATCCTGAAATGTCATTATTTTTCTGTTAATTTTAATAGCCAAAAGGATAAAATTGTATTTATATATATATTTTAACAGTCAATTAACTGATAAAAAGTCAAGAGTTTATACTTTTATATAGGTTAATTTCCACCGCACTTAACATATTTCAACAAGTTTGAACACACGCACAAATGTCTCAACAACATCCACCTTGCACCAATATTTCTAACCTTTCTTAAAAAAAAAATTAGTTAACTTTTTAACCACAATGAATACAAACAGGATTTTGATGGTATTATGGTCTGGATTGTTGAAGAAAAAAAAGGAAAATATTAATAAAAGGGAATTATTATTATAAAGTTAAAAAAAGTAAAATTAAAATTTATAACAAATGTAATATTTAATAAAAAAAAAATCAAAAACAATCATTTTCTCAATATTTTTTTTCAATCTCATCCGTCTCGCTGCAACGAACAATACAAGAATAATCATCCTCAATTTTGTCATATAATTTGAAAATACGTCAAATCTCATGGGAGAAAAGAAAAAAAAAATACACTTTTTAATTCACAAAATTGTCAATTAGCATATTCCGTTAGGATTAAAGGCATTCTCATACTTTATTAAGTTAACATCGGTCATATGTTTAAAAAAATAATAATGTTATTTAGGTGATAAATTGAGAATTTCATACTTTAAAGAGTAAATTGAAATATACCATTCTAACTGAAGTAAATTGAAGTTGACTCTTTTAGTGTGTTTATTAAACTAGAATAAAAATATGTTAGAATCATAATAAGTTATTTACTTGAATTATAAGAATCATAATTAAAATGAATTGTAATCTTATTGATGTGTTTACTTTTTATTCGAATCAGAATAGACTATTATAATTTACTAAAACTTCCTGATTTAATTGTTATCCCTAGTATTATCTGTATGCATAATAAGAATAATAATAATAATAATAATGGAAATAATATTAATTAAAACAATAAAATTAATAAATCTTAATAATATTAATGTTAATATTAATAATAATGACATTAATAAATAATAATAATATTATTATTATTAAATAATAAATGGTGAAATCAAATTTTGATTCCCAAAATTACCTATTTTGCCCCAATTAATTTTTTATAATTTCTAAATTACCCTCAATCAAATTCTGTTTTTTTGGCTTTTTGGTCCTTACAAAATTTATGAAAATACCTAAAAGTTTTGTAATATTTATAAATAAGTCCTTTATTATTTAATAATAATAATAAATTTAATAATTAATAAGCAAATGATTCATGAACTATCTATTGAAATTTCATCTATAGATTGAACAAAATTATCCTAAACCCAAAAAAAATGAAAAATCTAACTAATTAAATGAGCATGATCAAAAATCATATGCTAACTCAAGAAACAAATATTAGTTTAAACAAAACAATTTATTTTGTTAAAATATTAGACTCATCAAAAAGGATTTGGTGGATATTAAAAAAAAGAAAAAGAAATGCTCAATTAATCAGTAAAACCTATTTGTTTCTAAAATTTGTCATTCAAAAGAAATACAAAAATATTTTTCTATATACCCTTATATTCCAAGAATCAATATTTAATCTTTTGGTAAATCAAAAAGAAAAAATAAAGAAAATTGTTGAGAAAAACATCCACAATAATGAAGCAAATCCCGAATGAACTAATAAAACAAAGAGATATAGAATTAACTTTATTTCGACTATCTAAAAATCACTTTCTAAGACTAGTAATAAGAATTCAAAGATTTCTAGTAATTTATCATCTTTTTCACAATCATATGCATATGTACTTTACAAATTATTACAAGTCCCAATTTTGAACTTTTATTATTTAAGATCCATTCTTCAATACCATGGAATAAAATAAAAGATTTTTTGAAAAACATGAAATCTTTAATTACCAAGTAAAACATAAACCCTTTAGGAATTTTGAAAGAAATCCACAAAAACAATTGTTAAGTGGGCATTATCAATATGATTTCTCTCTTATTAAATGGGCTAGATTAATATCACAAGAACGGTGAAAAAGAGCCAATCAACACTGAATGGCTCAAAATAAAGATTATTATTATTATTAAATAATAAAGAACCTATTTATAAATATTACAAACCTTTTAGGTATTTTCATAAATTCTTAAGGACCAAAAAGAAAAAATAATAGAATTTGATTGAGGGTAATTTGGGAATTTATAAAAATTTAATGAGGGTAAAATATGTAGTTTTAGGAATTAAAATTTGATTCTCGACACCCTCCCCCTCCTCTCTTGAGAATAAAATTTATGGGAATGATTCCAAAATTTATGAGCTTTGCACGATTCTGATTCCAATTCTCACTCTTATTTTGTGAAATAAATACTGTTAATAATTTTGATTCTAAATTTTAATTTTTCAATTTGAAAAACAAACACACCCTTTGTGTTTTGGAATAGTTGAGATTGCGTCTTCACTTAATATAGGTTGATTGTCGAGAAAATCAAAGGAAACAAAAGAAACTAATGAACTCAATGATATTTCTTAATTAGGATTTTGTTCCCAAATCATAAAAAATTCAATTTAAATATTTGTGTTAGGGGTAGTTGAGTTTATTTTTATTTTTTCTGTTCTTTGAATGATCTATATATATTTTTCAGGATAAGGTTATTTGAATCCACTAAATTGTTTACAACAATCCCTTCTTGATTTTAATTTTTTATTAGGAAAATATAATGTAATCAATTACTTATTTTACCTTGTTCTATTTCCGTTCATCTCCTCTATTACTTATATACGAAGTAATAATTGCATTTAATAAATGAAACTGTTCAAAAATTAAAAAATTTAGCCCTGATGTAATCTAAAACAAAATTTACCCAACATGTAAAAGTTAAAAATAAAAGTTTCTATGTCACTATGAATTTGTTAGATTTTTTTTGGGTCAAATCTCAAAACACAAATTTTGAATGATTATAATATGTAAGAATTGAGCATGGCAAAAACTCATGGGCTAGGTATGACAATGCTTGAATCTAATCCTCGGGTTGGGTGAGTATTTTTTACATCCCTAATAAGAGTCGATAATGTTATAGTGAAATGCAGGAGAAAGATAAAATTAAATTAATAAGAAAGAATACAAAAAGAAAAATTTAAAGAGAGAGGAACAAGCTCAAGTTTAGACCATTATTGCAGTAGGGAGAGAAAGTAGTTGATCGAGCATATATTTTAAAATTTGAAAATTAATGAATTGAATTAATAATTATAATTTGATAATTATTTTAATTATTTTTTGCTAGTTTAAAGATATTGTGGTCCTTAACTTATTTGTGAAAATGTGCTACCAATACAGTATAACCTCTACAAATTAATAGGATTGAGATCATATAAAATTTATTAATTAAAAAAGATATTAAATAATAGATAATTCAATTAATATACATTTAATGACTAAACATTCTATGTATTTTACCAATATTGAATATGAATGACCTCAGAGAACTTAGATAAATTCTTAAATAAAGAAGATATTTATAAACTTGAGATAACAATAAAAAAATTGAGTTATTATAATAGAATAGAAGTAAATTACCTCTTAGATTATCCTAATGAAAATACCGCAAGTTTAGAACTTTTAAGTTTAGAAATAATTGTTGCTAACATCAATGAAAATTCTATTGAAGAAGAAGTTGAGGAAAATATAGTAGCTTTGGAATATGTTATGCACACAAAGTACTCAAATTATCAACAAAACTTCATAATTTTTTATTACAATTCGATAAGTCTAACTCTTCTATATACAATATGAAATATAAGAGATGAGATCCAACAATATTTAAATTTTAAGAAAAATAAGTAATAATAGAATTATATTCTATGTAATTAAAATATTATAATCAACTATATTTATAATTTTAATAAATTATTAATTTATAATTTAAATGAGAGCACAGTTATATAAGATTTTTTTTGAAAATTATTATCTTATTATTTTATCAAAATTATTAATTTAATCTATTCATCCAAGTTCGGACCGTAAAAAGTCATTGTATAATAAAAATTATTAATTTATTAAATATTAATTTATAGAGATTCTATTGTATATAGAAAACTCAAAATGGGCCGGCCCTATCCTGTGATTAGGCATTGGAAATAACTTTTTTGCAAAGGTTAAAATGGTGCCTCAGTGGATCAGATACTTGATTTAATATCAAATTGTCAATACCGGGAGGCATGGAAAATTCACTCATCAAAAACTGCAACTTTATTTCCACAAAATAACAAAAGGCATCAACAAAAATGTGGTGGGAGAGATATCCTAACCCATCCTCCACTCACAATTTAACACATAAGCAAGAAAAAAATAAAAATTAAAAAGCATATTTCTTATTTATTAGCAAGATGGCTAACTAGCTAATAAGGCCTCTTTCTCATCCCCACCATTGATGCACAGCAACTCCCTCATCTCTCAGCCTTCCATACAACGTCATGCACTCCCAATAAGACCTCTGACTCTTATCATTTTTCTTCTTTCCTTTATCCTGCCGTTGGTTCTTACACTCCAAAAACATTTCATCCACTAAACAGATTGCTTGCTTCTCTATCATCTCTTCTGCTACTTCTGATTCTACCTTCATCACTACATACTCCTCTTCCTTCACATTTTTCTTCAACCAATCCAAAACATCAACACTCGAAGCATTCTTCCCTGTATCTTCCTCGGTCACCAATTCTAGGCTGTACATCTCAAAATCTTGACTAAATGGATAATTATGATGAAACCAGTCCTTTATACCTCCTTTTTCCTTCACCAAGCTCACATCAACAAAAACCATACGCGAATAACTTCCAACAGAAATGCCTAATAATTCAGGAAGAAACTTGATTCTCTTTAAAAACTTGTTAGATTTTGCTAAAGCATTTCTTGGTGGCTCAAGCAATGCATCTTCTAAATCCTTCAATGCTGCTTTTTTGGCCTCCAAGGTCCACTGGCAAAGCCGTCTTTTTGCTGAGGAATCAATCAACTCATTTGCCAAAGCAGTTTTCCTCATTGCCAAAATTGTAGAATTGTACCGGCGAAGATACTGTATCTTATAATTTGACGGCTTCTCATAAGTATCTGAAATGTCACCAGTCAATTGCATAACCACAATGCCACCAACTTTCACAACATGATCAACAAATTTAGTAACACGAGAGCTGGACACAAAAGCAAAATCGAATCTCTCATCTTTAATTGAGCCTAGTCGCTCCAAATCTGATTCAACCACCAAATGAATCTCATTATCAGTAGAGAACTGCAAACTGGCAATCACAGGCCTGATACTACCAGAGCCTACAAGGAGAGCTTTGTCTCCCTTCTTGATAAGACCCTCATTGCCCAAATCTTGAAATAGCAAATTCAAGAACTCAACATTTGTAAAACCTGAATCATAATCATCAACATCAATATTGAGGAAAGAAGCTGAAGATCCTCTAACAATGGACCTAATGCATGGCAATGAAAGTAAAACCAAAGCCAGGAACACGGATCGTGACATGACACGTAGAACCTTTGAATCTGGAAAATTAATCACTAAAACAGTATCATGATTCAACAACCCATTTTGAGAGTTCATTATCTCGTTCTGATTATTAACTCGATACCCACTACGAGCCACACCCATAATCATTCACAATTGGGGCTCAAAGATAAACGAAAATTGAACACGAAACAGCTGTAATTTGTTGAAGAAAAAAATACCAAGATGCAAAAAGTTCATAAATCAGTAAATGGTACAAGAATCAAAGCCAAAACAAAGTCAAAAGATTGAAGTTTTAGCGAGTGCAAAACCTAGAAGCAGTGTGGTTTCCACCCACGAGTGCCAAACGAGTGCTTTGGATTCTACACCAAAGAAGCAACAACTCTTTGATTCTCTCAGTTTCCATGACTCTTTAACCCCAGCTCTCTCTCTTTCACCAAACCCAAATCAGACAATGTGTTTCAGGCTCACCCAGATGTCGTTTTGTGGCGGATCATTTCAAGAGAATGCTGAAACGGGCAAGAATAAGAAAGAGAGACAAAGAGTGTTGCGTTCTGGGATTTGTTTTCTTTGTGTTGTGTGTGTGGCTACAGACAAAATTAAACAATACAACCAGAGAGACTTTACTATTAAAAAAAAGAGAGAAAGTAGTCAAATGATTATTATTATATTAATAATGAGTAAAGAAAACGTCGGATTCAATTGTGTGATTTCCTTAGTTATGAAGTGGTAAAGGTTTAAGTATGCTAACGCAAATCCAGGTTATGAAGTCTTTAGAATCAAACCTATGATAATTTTTATTGCAGTGCAATATTAGAAAATTATTCCTATATTAAAATATATTTTTAATTAATATTTAGAGAAAAATTTCTATATTACACATATTTATAAAAAAAAGATAACTATTACTTATGTAATTTTAGGGAGAGAAAGTCATCGTAGTTGTAGGGACTCGAATTCAATTCTCAAAATTAAAGGGACTATGTTCACTTAGTGACATAAATTACTTTATTTATAGAATCACACTTTAAATTACATTATATTGTATTGCATAATAATATTATTATATTATTAATTTATGGTGGCTGTAATTTTTGTTTGCAGTGTACTGCATTAAAAAAGTGACTAATAATAAAAGATATATAAAAAACTCATGTGGGGTAGTATTTAGGCTGTATTGCATTAAAATATTATTCATATTTTAAATATAATAACTTCACTTTTATTATTTAATGAATAATTATAAATTTCAATGTTATTAAATGTTAACTTATATTTATATAAAAAATTAATTTAAATAACAATATAAGATAGGAATAAACCTAAGTATTTAATAAATAAATTATAATATATAATTTTACTTTCATTACATAACATCATTTCAATTATTTTACTTTAAATGCGCAAAAATATTTCAATTTTTTTAATCATTTATTATTTACTAAGACACTAAATTTAAAAATTAATTTAAATTAAACAATTATATTTGATATTAAAAATAAAAATAAATTTATAAATTAATATTATATTTTTATAATATAATATAATTATATTATTTTATTATTTAATAAAGTATATTACTAAATCATTTTTGTATTGTAAAAGTTATTATATAAAAATAATTATTTAATACTTCATTTAAAAATTTATAATAAACTAAATATTAATTAAATAATATTAATTTAATTTTAATATTAATATAAAATAATATTATTTTATATCATACAGTCTACACTACAATAAACGTATTATTGCATTTTAATTTAATGCAATGCATCCTAATATAATATAACTAATACACTGGAACGTAATATAATGCGTCAACTAATTGTGTATAATTAACTGATATAATTCACCGATGTCAAAGAAATAATCTCCCTCAAGTCCTCAACATAGCAAGATTATTTTGGCAATCGACTTCGAAGATGGATGTTCAAGCTTCACCAACTTTTTGAAAGTTGATATAGGGAATGATTTCGTGAATAAAATTTTATATAATTGTTTAGCCTTTATACTTTGATTTAAGTATTCATTTATTTTTTATATTTTAAAAAATACTCCAAAACTCCTCGGTTGTTAATTAAGGATTATGTTATTACACTTACTTTTTTGAACTTTTTTTTTGTTAAAAAAAAATCTATTTACCAAATTAACTCTAAAATTAAAATAATAACAAAAAAATTTACATAAATTTTTATATTACTTTTAGGGTTACTTTGATAATTAACATTTTTTTTTTCTTTCCATTAATGTCTCTAAGATTGTTACAAAGATATTGTTGTAAAAGCAGAGAAAAAATAAAGGTAAGAGTGTATCATAATTAACAACAACAGAGATGTTTTGAAGTATTTTTTAAAATAATAAAACTAAATGAGTATTTAACCAAAAATATAAAAACTACACAAACATCTACAATTTTCTATTATACTACATTTTGATATTTTCTAATATTATTTTTGGGACATCTATATTTGAAGATAACTTATTTGCAATCTTAACATGATGGATGACAAATCCTAATCATATACCTTTACTTTATGCAATATAGCAATGTGAGGATCTCACAACAGTGTTAGCTAGATGATGTTGCAATAAGTAGGGATGGCAACTCAACCCGGACTCGGCCCGGACCCGGACGAACCCGGATTTTTGGAACCGGGTTTAACCCGCACCGGATTAATTTTTTTCTGGAATCCGGATGTGAAAATGGGAACCCGGATATTTCCGGGTCCGAGTCCGAGTTTAAGTGTTCCGGAAATCCGGAACTCGGACCCGGATTTATTTATTTATATATTAATTTTTTAAAAGTATTTAATATAAATATAAATATATTTTTTTTTATTTTAGTCAAAAAAATTATTTTTTAAATTGTAAATAATTATTTTTTTATTTTAATTTAAATAATTTTTAACAAATCTGGGTTTAAAACCCGGAATCCGGAAACTCGGATTTTTCCGGGTTAAACCCGGACCGGACCCGGATTGAAAAAACCCGGGTTTTAATCCGGATCCGATATTGAAATTCATTATCCGGGTCCGGAACCGGAAAGTCCAAACCCGGACCCGGACCCGGAAATTACCATCCCTAGCAACAAGCTTGCTTTGTTGATTTATAAGAAATAATTGCATTCTTAAAAGTAAAAAGATATTCAGTTTTTTTTTATAGCAATAAGAAAAATAGCTTGGATCAACATAATTAACAAAGACTTAAATTTTTCTTTACATCATTAGAATAAAATAATCATAAATCAAATTATTCTCGAATATATTCTCAATGAAACTAAATTTCAAAGTATCCTTATAATATCTAGTTCCATATAAACAAACGTTTAATCGAAAACACAAAATACATAATTTAAAAATAAAATACAAAACCACCTAAATACCTTCACAAATCTAGACTCTATACAAGCTTTCATGATTCTTATTATTCTATCCAATTTGTCTACACTAAACACATTAAAAAGAACTCAAGATTTAACCTATTTCCGTTTCTAAAACCTCTTCAAATCTCTCAAGCTTTTCTTGAACGCAACACATAAGAGGGATTGACCTCTAAATTAAAAATAATACACCATGTATAGGTAAAATTTTCATTGGCCTGATGAAACCCTATTTCCAATGTACTTAATTAAATCGTAGGCCTGATTTCTCTATAAACATAGAGTAACTGGTTAACCTCCACTATTTATCTTTCGATACTTTCTATAAGCCTTAAGGATTAGTGATTCACCCTTAAACCTATCAACAATCCCTACACTTAAATTAAAACCTTACGACCCTGTAATATACAACTGTATCATTTGTTTCACAAGTCAAAACTTGTTCAAGCCCTGGACAAATCATACCATCATTATCATCCCAAGCTACCAATCGCACCTTCTTAAGCTCTATGGCACTGAATTCCACCACTTTAATATTTAATTGGATGCGAATAGCCAACAATTCTACATCTGATTATACGAAATAGAACTTAGTAATACAGTTTCTACCTATCCATATTGAACTAGACTCATGTAAACAACTCCTATTAACATCTTGATCGCAATCGTTGTCATCTGTTAATTGTTGGAGAATTTAAAAAATGAAACACTCAAAAATACTCATTTTATTTCTTCAACAACACTCTTCAAATATTACAAAATTTATTTTTGCTCTCTACAGCTTAGAGATTTTGTTGCTACACCTTATGCTTAAACTCAATACATGAGGGAAAATTGATACATATCACAAATCAATCACAACCATTTATTTATTCAATTGCCACACAAATCTTAACCATTCATTAAACCTAAAACTCACTTACTTCACCAACCACACCAACCTTACTTACCACCCAAGCTTACCTAATACAGAAAGACTAGACTTTCTTCAAATTGGATAAAGTTTATGATCCAACACCAACTAAATTTCTAAATTTTACAAAGTCTTCTTCACTGCTAGAAAAATAGTCTTTAGGGATACTTAGCTTGTGACACTTTGCTAAAAAGTATCAGCATTTATATACATATGGACTTTTTAAGTATGACAAATTATTAATACTATGGTGTCTGTAAGTTAGATATCAGTTCCACGTAGAATTCAAACATATAGCCTCCAATAGTCAAACTTTTAAATTTAAGAAAAACATCGTTGTAATTATTTTAAGGTATTAGTAAAGAAACAAATATATAAATAGAAAGAAACCATCTCACTATTTTATAATTAAAAAAGAATAATATATATATATATATATATATAAATGAAAGAAACCCTAATTCTAAACTCTCAAAACATGATCTCCTAACTCACTACCTTGCCCATACTATCGCCATCCAGTCTTCCCGGTCATTGCTTTGCCTCTCGTCACGGTCATCGCTTTGCCTTTCCTCACAGTCATCATCCAATCTTGACGGTCGTCATCTGTCATTCGTCGTGGTCGTCATTGCCTCTCATTCGCCGTGGTTGTCGCTGTCTCTAATTTATCGCAATCGTCATTGGTTTAGCTTTTGTTGTTGCACGTCATCATCGTCCAGGCAACTGTTAGCCGCCATTCTTTTTATTCACAATAAAGATAAAAGATAAGAACAAAAGTATGTGGTGTTTGGGGAATGCCGAGAAGGCCCGCTCGAGGACAGTCCAGGCAGAACAGAAGATCGAATTGCTAGCACGAAGATACCCTTGCTCAGTGTCAAAGCTGGTTGAGGTCAAGTTTTCTAAAGTTAGTCGGGTTCAGATATCCCCATCCAGCTCGGGTAGGGTCACAGAGATCCTCAACAATCGAGCGAGTCCTGGTCGCGTTATGAACAACACTATGAACAGGAAGAGACCATAGCTCAAGCAGAGCAAACCTGAGCATGGCAGCCCCGCACGCTGGCAACTTGTCATGACGATCGATAACTGACAGACACCCCCACGCTATAGGATTTCGTCACTGCTACCGATGACCGGCGCATGTCTCTACAGTATCATCATTTTACACAAACCTACACAGTATCATCATTTGATTGGTAACCCATAACCTTCTGACATCCCGCACCCACAGGTTGTGCCGCAGCAACCCATAGCTGTCAGAAAGACGCAGGCGCAATTAATGCAAAGGATGACGCCCAAGTGAGGGTAAGGTAAAAGGATTCAGATTCCTAATTTCTCATTCTGATTTCTCTCCTTTTCCTTTATCTCTCTAAACCTTATATTTTCTAGTTTCCTCTTAGATTAATAGAGAATTTAAAAAGAATCAACCCGATTACTGACTTTAGCTTCGGAGGATTTTCGTCGGAAAAATATCCGGCGATCCCTAACACCTTTTTCTATGGGTACAGGCCAGAAGATATCACCGCTTCAACGAATGGAAACATATAGGTACTGACCAAAATCTTGCTCGAGCAACCAGCGACCAGAAGGTAACATCAATATTTAGGAGCGACCAGAAAACCGCATCAATATTTTGGCGCTGTCTGTGGGTATAAGTTCAAAAAGCTTGAGTTCGCAGCGCATACAAAAAGTGACATGACAATAAGAGGAAATAGCAGAAGAGGAGTAAGCCCTGAAGAATCGATGACTCTGAGGGAGGCGGCCAATGAGACATGAGCCAGAGAGATGCAAGAAAGGATGGACATGATGGAAAAATAAATAGAGACACTGACGTCTATCCTATAAGAACTCGGGGATGGACAAAGGAGAGCAAGCAATGACATCCCCAAATTCAGTCGCGGGAATGCTCCCACTGGGGGGAATGTAAGAGACAGAGCCCAGAGGCAGAAAGTAGAGAACACAACCGGAAAGGAGGAGACAACACTTGCAGAACACAGCCCTCCTTCCTGCGCGGAAGAGCTGGAGGGGGAGGTGCGCAGGTTGGCTCAGGTCATTGAAGACCTTCAGGGAAACGAGAAGGCACCGAGTTAGAGGATCATGCTGGACAACGAGTCTCCACTTTCAGCAGAAATCATGTGTGTCACGATCCTTAGGGACTTCCATTTTCCCGACTTGAAGTTTTTAGGGAAGAGTGATCTACTAATGCACATAGAGCATTTCAACGACATAACTGGAGTGCAGGGCTTAACAGCAGCCCAAAGATGTAGAGCTTTGCCACTGAATTTGGAAGGGAGTGTGAGGAAATGATACCGCAAGTTACCGCGGGCGAGCATTCAGAGCTTTGAGCAGATGTGCACGGAGTTTGCGGAGCAGTTCCAGGGGGCAGTAGCTCCCAAAGATGACATGATAGAGTTAGTGGAGATCAAACAGAAAGAGGGGGAGTCCCTCCGAGAATTCATCAAAAGGTACCATCGGGCAGTCTTAGATCTTGGAACATTCAATCACCCCTAAGAGTTGAGAGGGTTGAATGAGGGGGTAAAGATGGGAAGACCCTAGTGCAACTTCCCTCGATCCGCTCATACTCCAATGCCTACGAGCAAATGAAGATGGACATCGTCATTGAGGAGGAAAAGGCCACAAAGCTGAGGAGCGAGCGAAGCAGCAGAACGAAACCTAAGGAGAAAGGGGGGCCTACTCAGGGCCCATCGACTTCTAGAGGAACAAGGGACCAAGTTACTCCCTACAACTCATACCAGAGGGCCTCCCAGCCGTGACTGGGTCCCACTCCACAAGTCCCCATACAGGGACCATACGGATTACCAACAATAACAGAGCAATAACAGAGCCGACCATCCATTGCCTTCACACGTGGGAAACTTTCCCCAGGATAGGACTATGCAGATGATTAACCAAAGTCCTACCTATAGGCAATAAACCTCTTTGAAGGTATCACTTGAGGAGATGTTCCATGTTGTAGAGGAACCCTACACCGATGTCCAAACCGGCAAGTAAGAGGGACAGGAGCAGGTTCTGCAGATTCCACGATGATCATGGCCACTCAACGTCTCAGTGCCGTGACCTGAAGAACCTAGTGGGGGATCTGGAAAGAAACCGATACTTAGATGAATTCATTAAAAGGGGGCACCCGGTAGTCGAGTGGCAACAAGCAGAGGATGGTCAAGCCTGTGATATGGACTGTGAACTACCTGCTGTGAGGGTGATAGCAGGAGGGCCAACAATGGCAGAGAATTCAAACAGAGCCAAGAAGAATTATAGCAGATATGCCTCTGCTAGTCGGGAGGTTTTGCTCGCTGTGCCTGTCGCAAAGAAAGCCAGAATTGGACAAGTTCCGAATATGTTGACGGAGGAGGATGAGGAGGGGGTCCTATACCCCCACGAGGATGCCCTGGTTATAAGGGCAAACATTGTGAATAGGGAGCTCAACCAGATCTTGGTGGACTCGGGAAGCTCAGTGGACATTCTCTTCAAATCCACTCTCGATGAGATGGGAATAGTAGATGCAAGGCTCGAGCACAATAGCACATCTCTGAAAGGATTCGGTGGAGAAAAGATAACCCCTCTGGGGATTATAAATCTGCTAGTAACCATGGGCTTAAGGCTCTTTGAAAAGCAGGATTTTATAGTTTTGAACGAGGTCAGCTAACCATGGACCGCGTGAAAGGAGCGATAGAAGTTATTAATGGCGATCAGAGGGTCACGAGAAGCTGTTATGCCAAGTTAGCTGAGGAGGCAATGCAAGTAACGTCCCTAGATGCTAGAGGTGAGTCAAAGAATAGGAGACAAGAACCCACTAAAGAGTTGGAGGTGATTTTGATAAGGCTAGACGACCAGGAGAATAAGGTAAAGATCGGCTCGAGTATTAGCGAGCAGCTGAGAACAAGTATGGTCGAGTGCTTGCGAGCACATTCTGATGTGTTTGCTTGGTCACACGAAGACATGCCGGGAATTGACCTAAAAGTAGCATGCCACAAGCTGGCAGCAAGAAGGGACGCGAAGCCAGTTAAGCAGAAGAGAAGGTGCATCAACCAGGAGAGACACGACGCCATGAATAGCGAGGTGGAAAAGCTGCTAAAGGCAGGATTCATTAGAGAAGTCAATTACCCCAAATGATCTCGAACGTGGTGCTGGTAAAGAAGGCAAGTGGGAAATGAAGGATGTGTGTGGATTTCACAGATTTGAACAAAGCCTGTCCAAAGGATATTTTCCTATTACAAAAGATAGATCAGCTGGTTGACTTCACAGCCAGACACGGCCTACTCAGCTTTATGGATGCACTTTTTGGCTACAACCAAATCCCCATGTTTGGGCTAGACGAGGAATGCACAGCCTTCATCACCAATCAGGGTCTGTTCTGCTGCAAGGTCATGCCCTTCGGCTTAAAGAACGTGGGAGCTACATATCAGAGACTGGTGAATAAGATTTTTAAACCCTTGATTGGCCGCACAATGGAAGTTTATGTCGAAGACATGATCACCAAGTCTAGGGATGCAGAAGAACATGTTGAGCATTTAGAAGGGATCTTTACACTCTTGAGGGAGTACCGAATGAAGCTTAACCCCAAAAAGTGTGCCTTTGGACTGGGTTCGGGGAAGTTCTTGGGTTTCATGGTCAGTAACAGAGGAATCGAGGCTAACCCAAAGAAGATAAGAGCGATAATTGACATGAAGTCCCCCCGCGCACTCTCAAGGAGATACAGAGCCTTACGGGTAAGCTGGTATCCCTGAATAGGTTCATCTCCCGAGCAACGGACAAGTGATATGTCTTCTTTTAGGAGATGAAAAAAAGGAAGAAAGATGAAGTGGACACCAGAGTGTGAGACAACATTCTAACAATTGAAGGAGTACTTGCTAAAAGCCCCGTTACTGTCAACCCTGCGAGCAGGAGAAGTCCTCTACTTGTACCTGGCTGTGTTACAATGGGAAACGAGCTCAGTTTTGGTAAATGAAGAATCAAAACTATGTGTATTACACGAGGAGAGCTTTATTGGAAGCTCAGACTCGGTACCTGCCGGTGGAGAAATGGGCGCTCGCACTAGTAACAGCAGCTAGAAAGTTAAGGCCCTATTTCCAAGCACACTTTATAGCGGTCTTAACGAACCAGCCACTTAGGCAAATTATACACAAACCGGAGACCTCAGGGCCGCTGGTAAAATGGTCAATAGAGCTTAGTGAATTTGACATCAACTATCAGCCCCGGACAACAATTAGAGCACAAGCCCTGGCAGATTTTGTGGCTGACTGTACAGAGTTAGATAAAAGCGCAGACAACGGGCAAGCAGTAGGGGAGCATGTTTTAGGCAAGGTGTGGACAGTCACAGTGGATGGATCATGTGGAGAACAAGGAGCAGGAGCGGGAGTAGTCTTTCTCAGTCCTGAAGGAGTGGAAATACAATATACTGTGAAACTCAAGTTCAAAGCCATTAATAATCAGGCTGAGTATGAGGCTGTTATTGCAGGATTAAAGCTTGTGCTAGTGGTAAAAGAGTCAGAGGTGAAGGTTTGAACAGATTCCCAGTTAGTGGCAAACCATCTCAACGAAAGCTTTCAAGCGAAAGGCGAGAAGATGGAGGCCTACCTTAGAAAGGTGAGACGGTTGATTGAGAAGTTTCGAGCAGTAAAGGTGGAACAGATTGCAAAGGGGGAAAACTTTCGAGCAGACATGATAGCACAGATGGCCGCTATGTCAGACCTTAAAATGCCTAAGTCGATCCCTCTGGAGATTAGGACTAGCTCGAGCATCGAGCAGGAAAACAAAGTGATGAACGTGACCTCAAGAGGCACCTGGATGGATCCAATTATCTTCTACCTCAAAGAAGGGACAATACCTGCTGACAAGAAGCAAACAAGAAAGCTGAGGTGTTAAGTAGCGAGGTATGTACTGATCGACGTGGTGTTATACAGATGAGGATACACCTTGCCATTGTTACGCTGTTTAATCAAAGAAGAGGCTGACTATGTCCTCAGGGAAGTGCACGAGGGGATTTGTGGAAACCACTCTGGTGCAAGGTCTCTAGCTTTTAAAGTCTTGAGGCAAGGGTACTTCTGGCCCAGAATGCATCAGGATGCACAAGAAAAGACCAAAAGTTGCAAAAGTTGTCAAAGCTTTGCCAACTTCATTGCTCAACCACCAGAGAAGCTCACTATGATGAAATCACTATGGTCATTTGCTCAATGGGAAATTGATCTGATCGGACCACTGCCAAAGGGAAGAGCATCTACAACACATGTCATAGTGGCAATTGATTATTTCATTAAATGGGTTGAAGTGGAAGCCTTGAGCAGCATCACCGAAAGCAAAACCACTGACTTTATTTGGAGAAATATGATTTGCAGGTACGAAATACCCTACGCGCTGGCCACAGATAACGGGAGGCAGTTCGACAACAACAAGTTCAGAGACTTCTATAGAAATATGGGAATAGAGCTGAAGTTCTGCTCGCCATCACATCCACAAGAAAACGGGCAAGTGGAGGCTGCGAACAAAACTATAAAGCATCTATTGAAAACCAGATTGGGAGAGTAGAAAGTAGCATGGGTGGACGAGCTGCCTGGTGTACTGTGGGCTTACAGAACCACGCGCAAGACCGCCATGGTGGAGACATCGTTTTTCTTGGCATTTGGGTACGAAGCAGTGATCCCAGCAGAGATTGGGATAGGCACACATCGGACGGAGCACTTCGATGAGGAGCAGAATAATGATCAGATTTGTACAAATCAAGATCTGCTGGAGGGAAGAAGGGAAAGGTCAGCAATGAAGGTGGTGGAATATTAGCAGAGGGTAGCTCGCTACTATAATCAAAATGTGCACATCTGCCAATTTAATGTGGGAGACTGGGTACTTAGAAGATTGAACCAGAGCACTAAAGATCCCAGGCAAGAGGTGTTGGGCCCAAATTGGGAAGGTCCTTACAGGGTCTCGCAAGTAGCCGGTCTGAGGGCATACATGCTATCCTATCCAGATGGGCGAGAAGTTAAAAGGCCATGGAATGCACAACATCTTATGAAGTATTTCCAGTTAGTTCTCTTGTATTACAAGTATTGATATTTAGTTTCTCTCAAAATAGAAGTGTGTAAAATCTTGTACATGAATAAAAGTAAGAAAAAACGCTTTCAATATTAATTCAATGCAAGCAAATTAAAGCTTATGAAAATAAATAAAAACCAATAGCCATAAGTCTCAAAGCCTAGCCTAAGTAAGGCGAGACAGTGCTGAGCATAGCCAGAAAGGCTCGAGTAAAAGAAGCTCGCAAAAGAAAAGCCGAAGGCTATAAGTCTCAAAGCCTAAACTAAGGCGACACAAAGTGCCAGGCATAGCCCAGAAAAGGCTCGAGCAAGATAAGCTCGTTAATGAAGCCAAAGGCCATAAGTCTCAAAGCCTAACATAAGGCGAGAAAAAGTGCCAAGTATAGCCAAAAGAAGGCTCGAGCGAGATAAGCTCACGAAGAAAAGCCAAAGGCTATAAGTCTCAAAGCCTAACTTAAGGCAAGACAAAGTGCCAAGGCAAAGTCAGAAAAGGCTCAAGCTCGATAAGCTCATTAATAAAAGGCCATAAGTCTCAAAGCCTAACTTAAGGTGAGATAAAGTGCCAAAACAAAGCCAAAAGAGGCTCGAGCAAGATAAGCTTGCTAATAAAAGGGCCATAAGTCTCAAACCATAACTTAAAGCGAGACAAAGTGCTAGGCAAAAGCTAAAAAAGGCCTGAGCAAGATAAGCTCACGAAGAAACGCTAAGGTTATAAGTCTTAAAGCCTAACCTAAGGTAGGGCAAAGTGCTAGGCGAAGCCAGAGAAGGCTCGACCAAGAGAAGCTCACTAATAAAGCCAAAGGCCATAAGTCTCAAAGCCTAACATAAGGTGAGATAAAGTGCCAAGCGAAACCAGAGAAGGCTCAAGCAAAAGAAGCTCGCTAATAAATCCAAATGACATAAGTCTCAAAGCCAAAGGACATAAGTCTCAAGATAAAGTGCTAGGCAAAGCCTAAGAAGGCTTGAGCAAGGATAAGCTCGTGAAGAGTAGCTAAAGGTAAAAAGTCTCAAAACCTAACTTAAGGAGAGACAAAGAGCCAAGCACAGCCAGGAGAGACTCGAGCAAGATAAGCTCGTCCAGAAATGACCATGATCTAACCTTTCAAAGCCTGTTTGGGTTAAGGCAAAACCGCTGAAATTCATAAGGAGTAAGTCAAGTCGTTCATGTCATGGCAAATGAGCAAAACGAGCAGAGTAAGCTAGAGTCCCGAAGACAAGGGAAAAGCTTAAAGCCTGCTGGGAATCCATCTCATAAAGAAATTAGAATAGATTAAAAATATAAAGCCAAAGATGGAAAATCTAGTTTCTTTATTCATTCCAAATTGCGGAAGCATTACAAGTACAAAAAAAAAGGAGGTCTGTCAAAAGCCAGTCAAAGAGTTGGAGTAGTCAGGGTAGTAGTTAGGGCAGGGGCTTCAGAAGAGGGGGAGCCTGAGGATCTTTGTCGGCAGCAGGAGTAACTTGAGCTTCTTCGGTTGGAGGTGCAGCCTCTCCAGGCCTTATAGCAGCCACTTCCACATGAGCAGATGAATCCCTTGGCTCCTGGTTCCTAACATCCTGCTCATTCATATAAGCGTCCACACGCCCGCCTCAAGCTTAGACATATTCAACTCGGGGTATTCCTTACCCAAAACGGACATGATGCATACGTAGCAGAATGTCAGCCCTTTGTTGTACTCCTCCGTGAGCTAGTTCCCTAAGAAATCCACCTTATGCTGGAGGCGAGAAGTCTCCACTTCCATGGTTCTCTCAAAAGCAAATCTCTGGACATCGATATCTTTTCGAGTATTTACAAGCTCATCTCTGACCATAGATAGCTCATTCTCGAGCTGAATAACCTTAGACTTAGCCATTCCCGCCTTCTTCTCAAAGGTGGAGTTATCAGCACAGAGTTTTTCCTTCTCCTCCTCCCCTTGCTCCATCTGCTTCCTCAAGCTCTGGTTATCAGTCCTAATCTTTCTCTCGAGCTTTAGAGCCTTTGCCTTGAAGGCAGTAGAGGCAGCAGTAGCCTAGAATGAGAGGCGCTGAAAGATATTGGCCAGCTTGCTAATGCTGGAGGACTACAACTCTTCCACGAATTTTTCCCCCACGTGCTTGTTAAAATTGCTGACGTAAGGATCAGCGAAATCAGCCTGCTCCTGGGAACTTGCTGATCTAGGCCTAGTAGGGATGGTAGCTCCCAGGCCCCTCTCGGGAGCTTTTATGACTACTCTCGCACTCTCTTGAGCAGGAGGAACAACCCGAACTGGCGAGGTGGTGAGGTCAACTCTAGACCTCTTGGGTGGAGCAGAGGAGCTGCTCGGTCTCCCGACGGTGCTCGAGCACTTTTTCAGTCAATCGAGGATGCTGCTCATATCTTCCTCTTCGGGATCTAAACCGAACTCGATAAGATTTTGGTGAGACAATAACTCCTTGCACGAGCTCGCGTTGTCCAAGGCAGTGTTAATGTGCTTCTTTAGTTATTCCTCGACTGAATGAGATACGCTCCAGGAGACTGTAAAAGACCAAAAAGGACAATAAAAAAAAGTAAGTAGGAAAATCAAAGCTGATGAAATAATGAGCAGCAGATGATCTATATTACAAAAACGAGAAGGAATTAGAGGAATCTCCTCAGTGGCAGAGGCTGCTTGCCCCCAGTCCCCTCTGGCAAAAAGAATTTACCCTTCTAGTTGCCACTAGAGATAGAAAGGTCGATGATGGGTTTTTTTCCTTTTAAACTGGAAGTGAAGTAATACCAGCCCGTACAGCCAGAGAACGTACAGCCCAGATAAGACCCTCCACCCATTCAGGTTCAATTGCCCCGGTGCTAGACGCAACTGAGAAAAGACTCGAGTAAAACAGGGCTGTAAGGGCAACCTAACACCCTACCTAAAACATTTAAGGTAGAGGGTGACGTACCCTCGAGGAGGATCGCTCGGGGTGTTGTTTTTTTCAGGAAGACGAAGGTCAATGCTGGCTGGGATGTGGTAAGCGGCCCTAAGCTGATCTAGATCCTGGTACGAGATCTCACACCTTATGTAATCAATAGCGAAGAACTTGGCCTCGGACCTTTGGCTGGTCCTTTGCCTTTTATGTAGCAGGGTTCTTTCTATAACATCGCCTTTAACTGCGTCTCCAGCGGTGTGAACGACCTCTTCTGGACTTTGCTCCCTCACTAGAACCCCTTATTGGCCTCAGAGTCGCTAGATGAAGATGATTCTTCCGGGGACATCCTGTAGGGTTGCTGAGTGCTGACATTTTTCTTAGAGGACCATAATCTACCAAGTGGGAAATGGAAACCCAAAAAATAAAAATAAAGAGAGCGAGAAGAAGAAGTTAAGATGTTTATACCTGAAACTGACTTGAAGGAGGCGGACGGCGACGACGGCAGCCAAAAAAGATGGATTTCACTTAAAGGCTGCAGTTTTTTTATTATGAGCAAAGTATGGAAATAAGAAAGTGCACAATGGAGAAAGCAGGTCACGCCAACAGACGGCACATCACTCAAGGGGACGCGACTGTTCAGGTAACTGCCTCTTTAAATTTCAAATGAGTGGTCCAAATTAAGCCACGCGACTCGTATTAAATGTGAAGTAACGAAAGAGGAGGACAGCTCGGTGCATCAAAGTAAAAAGAGGAGAAAAACATGCTCGAATAAGTAATTTCTAGTCTTTTCTCATTTCACTCTTAAGACTAGCAACTGGGGGATTGGTATTTGGGGAATACCAAGCAGGCCCGCTCGAGGATAGTCCAGCCAGAATAGAAGACCAGATCGCTAGCACAAAGACACCCCTGCTCAGTGTCAAAGCTGGTCAAGGTCAAGTGTTCTAAAGCTAGTCGAGTTTGAATATCCTCATTCAGCTCGGGTAGGGTCACAGAGATCCTTAATAACCGAGCTAGTCCTAGTCGTTTTATGAACAACATTATGAACAGGAAGAGACCAGAGCTCGAGCAAAGCAAACTTGAGGATAAACCTACACATCAACCTACACCCCCACGCCGTAGGATTTCGTCACTGCTACCGATGACCAGCACATGCCTCCATAGTATCATCATTTTACATAAACCTACATATCATCATCATTTGATCATGGTAACCCATAACCGTCTGACATCCCGCACCCCCAGGTTGTGCCGCAGTAACCCATAGCTGTCAGAAAGACGCAGGCGCAAGTAATGCAGGGGATGGCGCCTAAGTAAAGGTGGCGGGAAAAAAGGAGGATAAATTTCAGGCAAAGGGTAAGGTAAAAGGATTTGGATTCCTAATTTCTGATTCTGATTTCTCTCATTCTCCTTTATCTCTCTAAACCTTCTATTTTCTGGTTTTCTCTTAGATTAATAGAGAATTTAAAAAGAATCAACTTGATTACTGACTTGAGCGTCGGAGGGTTTTCGTTGGAATAACACCTGGCGATCCCTGACACCTTTTTCTTTGGGTACAAGCTAGAAGATATCACCGCTTCAGCGAACGAAAACGCGTAGGTACCGACTGGAATCCTGCTCGAGCAACCAAAGAGCAGAAGGCAACATCAATATTTGGGAGCGACCAGAAAACCACATCAACATGTAGGATAGATGGCTACTTTCGGATTAGGTTTGAAAATTTTTTACATGGGTTATTCCTTTATTTTGTGAATTACAGAAAATAAGCAAATTAGTTTGGAATTTAATTTATTTCTTGATTTTTATATTCTTAGATTAGATGTATAGAAATCGATTAAATGATTGATGAAAGAACTGAATAAATTAGCAAACAAAAATCCTAAATTTGTGAAATGCATCTTTGAGGCGTAAGAATTGAAATTAATCACTCAATTTTTTTTTTTAAGTAAGTATCGTGACTATAATCGAGAGAAAGAAAGGAGACATAGACATATATCATGTTCCCATTCAAGTGACAGATTGAGGAATCGACCTAAATCACTCTCTCCTCCCCATTCTCTCTTGAAAAGGTATAGAACAACTTAATGTAAATGTGGTCATTAAGGTGGAGTAACTGTGAAAGGTCCTTGTTAATTGTTTTATGGGGAAGGCTTTACATGTTCAACTTTTGAGATATATATAAATGTATATTTCATTATGTGAACAGATAAAATTAGGATAAGTTTGGCGTTTGTATCTTTTTTCATTATTTCTTTTACCTTTTATATTTTATCTGTAGCAAGCGGAGCAATGGCTTTGAGGCTTTGATATGGCACCACCTGTTTGCAGCCATGCTACTTGGTGCTGTTGTTCCAGGTTTGCCTCCAGCCTCTTTTCCAAATATGAAACAATCTCATATTGATTAGTTAATAACACTAGACCCTTTTCATTTAAGAGAAGAGTTATTTCATCATAGAAATTTTATCATGTTTTTTTTTTTTAATTTTACTTCGCTCACCTGTAACTTTTAATATTGTTTATGAAATTTGTTCATTTTAATTTTTATCTAATGGATCTCTAGGAACCTGAGAACCATTGTTGTGCTGTTTGGCTGTTCTGTGTGTGATTTTTTTTTTGTTTTATGTCTATCAGTTAGGTAAGAAGGCAATATTAGATTACATGTCACGTTGTGCTACCCATGAGCATGACTAGCTACAATAGATATTATGGCCAACGGAAAACTTGTGCTTCAATTGGTTGGATCTTGTTAGCCTTTAACCGGCAACAGTTGTCATTTGTAGACTTACACATATTTCCTTGGCATATGCCGTGATGGACTTCATTTCTTTCTTTATTTATTGCGTATTTAGGTATGAATTAGTCCTCTCTTTTAGTCTTATCACAATGTAGTCCCATGCTTTGAAATTTGTTACTCTTTAAGATTTAGTAGCAATGTGTGTGTAAATTTATCAACCATTTAGCTAATCCTTGTCCTTTACTTGCTTCCTTTCATATTGTAATACAGGACAATTGCTTGGTGTAACTTCAATAGTTCCAAGAATGGTACAAAACATGTAACCTTTTGGAGCAACACAAGTTTATGTTTTTCACAAATAGCTCTAGAGAAATTATTTCCTTTGAGTTATCATTTGTATATTTGTGTTGCTTATTAAATATTATTTATGTACATTTATATGTATGAAGATGTGTGTGTTATTAAAAATTCCTCATGGGGTTGCTAAAAGACTAGAAAGATTATAGAGAGACATTTTGTGGGAATGATTCGATGATGTTAATGGTTCTAACCTAGTTAAGTTGGATACTGTTACTTTGGCAAAAAAAATACATTGTATTTTATTAAAAGTTAGCAAATAATATATCTAAAATCAGTTAATTTTTTATATTATTAATTTGGATGATTATTTTTAATATTACACTAATGATTATTAAATTATTACAATCGATTATTGTAATAAATTATTAAATAGTTAATTTTATTGAAGTAAAAGTACCAATTTAATTAGACTATAAAAGTAAAATAAAAAATAAATTTCAAGTAAATCATGAATAAAATAAATAATCAATTAATTAAGTTTTAAGTAATAAAAAAAATGATGATATATATAAAAGAAATACTACAAGTAAATAATTTCTTTCTTTGATTCTAATCCTGTCTAAACTCATTTATAAATTGGGATTGCTAATCTTATGATTTAAGGACTAAATTTGAATTTAGTCCCTATGAACCAATCAAAAAAAAGTTACCAAATATAAGATAAATATTTAATCACAAAGTTAATCATACACTTAATCCTAACTACTAAACATAGTCGCCGAGCTGCTTTCTTGTGCCATTTGTACAAAACTATTAAAGCATATGATAATAAGCAAGTTATTTACTGCATTGGGATCATCAACTTCTAAGATATAAATAGGAGAAAATTATACTCATGGTAGATGCAGCAGTAGAGTTTGTTCGAATAAGTGTTATTTGCAAATCTTAGAGAGTAATAATTAAAGAAAATATTAATAACCTTTGTGGCATTACAGCTCGATTTCCATGGTTGATGGTTTTTATTGACTCGAATGACAACAAAAGTTTGAGATTCTTTAACTTGTGTCAAGATAGATCCTATAAATTCACCCTCTCAAGAGTGTTACTGATGCTGTGGATCTCCTAAAATTGGCTTGTAATATTAAAAGACTTGAAATTGAATACGCAATTATTTCTCTTCGATCCAATTTCAAGAGCACAAGTTCCCTTGCCTACGCTACAAACAATTCCTAGCTTTATGTGTTGTTGTAAAGTTGATGTTCAAATTAATTTACTAAGGACTTTTTTACTAAGTTTGAATTAAAATCTATAGATGCACAAAACTATATAGTTGCAGCAATCAGCACAAATACTAAGTTTTTATTTGGTATTGAGGTGTTGTACCTTTTAAACTACAGTTATTGTGAAAAAAATGTTGTAATTATAAGACAAAATTTAATAGTATGCAGTAAATATAATTCTTAAATAATAATTGTGATAAAATTAATAAAGATAGAATAAATTCTTCATCATACAAGTATAAAATCAAATCAACTTAACTTCCAAATTACAGCTACTATTATTTACCAAAAGCTTTAATATTATGCATATGACAATATGCAATCTAGGATGCAAGGGATGGACTGTCATTGAAATGTGTGAATTAAACATTTTTGAAGTCAACTTATTTCATAATGGAATGATTCATGCTTTCATTACTACTTGATAATGCCAAATTAACATTAGATCATAAACTTGATCCAATTTGAAGGAAGCCTAACCCCATTTCATAGAAGTTTTTAAGTTAGGTAAGCTCAGGTGGTAGATAAGGTTAGTGTGGTTTGTGAAGTAGGTGAGTGTTAGGTTTAATGAATGGTTATGATTTATGTGGTAGTTGAATAAATAAATGGCTGTGATTAATTTGTGATATCTATAAATATACCCCTACCTATTAAGTTTAAGCATCAAATGAAGCAACAAAATTTCTAAGTTGTAGAGAGTAAAATTAAGAATTGTAATATTTGAGGAGTGTTGTTGAAAAAATAAAAGAAGTGTTTTTTTAGTGTTTTATTTTCTAAATTCTCCAACAAAATGGTATTAGAGCTAGTCATCAGTGCTCCATACAGCCTTGTAGCATATTAAATTGAAGAGCTCAACAAATAGAAACCAACACCACGAGAATCACCTGATCGGAGTCCGAGCACCCTCAATACCTGCCAGAAATTGTCTGCTCAGAAACTGAGTCAACTTAATGAGTTGAACTAGACCAAATCGAGCCAAATACTAGTCAAGTTAACCGAACCGATCCGTTGACTAATGTTGACTTTTGACCAAAAGTTAACCGTTTACTAAATTTTGACCCGACCGTTTCCTAAGGTCTTTCAACATTCTGGATTCATCTGAGCATCAGAATCTTCAAATTCTTACTTAATTTGTGCTTATGAAGAATGGTGGCATGATGTCATTCTAAGTTCTATAATTGAGGTAAGTAAGTTTGACATTTGGAGTATCAAAATGAAGGCTCTATTAGGTGCACACGATGTGTGGGAAGCCGTGAAAAAAGGATTTACAGTACTAAAAAATGAAGCTACCTTAACTGCGGCAAAAGGAGAATTCGAAAGACTTAAAGAAGAAAGAGAACAAAGAAAAGTATCTCATCTTTCAATCATTAGATGGAGATTTTTTTAAAAAGATCGCTAGTGCAACCTCCTCAAATAAAGTATAAAAGAAGCTAGAGACCTATTACAAAAGAGCAGACTAAGTTAAGAAGGTTCGTTTCCAAACGTTAAGAAGAGAATTTGAGTCCTCACACATGAAGATATTCGAGTCAATTTCTAATTATTTTACTTGGGTTGTGACCATTTTCAGTGAATTGAAAAGAAATGGTGAGGAGTTAAAAAAGGTAAGGATCATTGAAAAAATACATCGATCAGTAGACTCGAAGTTTGATCATATAGTTATCGAGCATTTTCAAAGAATGTTGCAAGCCTATAAATAAAAACTAAACAAGAAATAAGGCATCTAAGAACAATTCATTAAGAAGAAAATTAATTCAAATAAGAGAGAAGAAAGCTCCAACAACGAAATGAAACAATATGTTCGAGGTAGAAGTCATGTTCATGGTCACAAACGAGGCTTGAATTTTAACAATAACAACTCTAATTATGAAAAAAGAGAAAGCTCAAGTAGAGGACATGGAAGAGTCCACTAAAACTCGAGGTATGGACAATCTTAAGTTCAATGCTATAATTATCACAAGATCAGGCATTATGCTTCAGAATGTAGAGCTTCAAGTACCAGAGTTGATGAGAAAGTGAATTTTATTGAATAAAAAAATGATAGAGATGGTACATTTTTACTAGCATGTAATGACACTAGCGGAGATGAAGAAAATATATAGTATCTTAACACAGGTGATAGCAATCACATGAGTGGAAACAGAAGCATGTTCATGGAATTGAATGAATCTATGAATGGCAATGTCACTTTTGAAGATAATTCAAAAGTACTAGTGAAAGAAAAAGGTAACATCAGTTTGTTTATAGCAAAGATGGTGGCCAGTAATTAATTTCAAATGTTTACTATGTGTCCATATGAAAAGCAACATTCTTTGTTTAGGTCAGCCCTCATAATAGGGCTATGATATCCGTCTAAAAGATTATAGTTTTTTTTTTTCTAAAAAATGATAAATGAAACATAATTACAAATGTAAGAATGTCAAAAAATAGAATGTTTCCTTTAAATATTTGGCATCTTCGATATGGACATCTCAACTTTAGAGGACTAAAGCTATTGTTAAAGAAGAACATGGTGAAAGGCCTACCTTTAATCAATCGTCTCAATCAAGTTTGTGAAGGATGTTTACTTGGCAAGCAGTTTAGAAAGTGTTTTCCAAAGGAGTTAAACTCAAGAGTTCGGAAGCCGCTCAAGCTTATTCGTTCTAATGTATGCAGTCTATTTAAGCCAAGCTCTATTTATAAAAGTAACTATTTTCTTCTGTCCATTAATGATTTTTCTAAAAAAAACTTAGGTGTATTTTTTAAATTAAAAGTCAGAAATTTTTAAAGCTTTCGAGAAGTTCAAAACTATAATAAAGAAAGAAAATGGACATTAGATTAAAGCCATAAGATCTGATCAAGGTAGAGAGTTCACTTCTAAAGAATTCAGAAAGTTTTGTAAAGCAAACAAAATTTAACTCTTTTTGAAAATTCCAATATCTCCTTAACAAAATAGTGTTACAAAAAGAAAGAATAGAACCATTTTCAACATGGTAAAAAGTATATTTAATGGTAAGAGAGCACCCAAGGAATTTTAGGCTAAAACTGTTGTATGTGTAGTCTATTTATCTAATCGATCTCCAATAAAAATTATGTGGGAAAAGGCACTGCAAGAAGCATAGAATAGAAGAAAGTCTATCATCGCTCACCTGAGAGTTTGTGGAAGTATTGCCCATATGCTTGTACCAGATGAGAGAAAAGCCAAACTGGATGACAAAAGTGAGAAGTTCATCTTCATTGGCTATGAAAATAATTTTGAAAGGTACAAGCTCTACAATTCAGGTAACAGGAATATCATGATTAGCTGAGATGTGATTTTTGATAAAGAAGGAGAATGAGACTTTGGCTCTAGTGTGGATGACTTTAACTTCTTTCTTATTGAAGAAGATGATCATATATAGATAAAATAAGTAGAACTACAACAAGAGCTAACTGTTCCATCTATTTCACCAGTATCAACTACATGTGGAGATCTACTATCATATTTCTTAAATGAAAAAATTGAAGAATGCACAAAGAGTCTTTAAGATCTCTGTGAGGTAATTGAGAGACTTGAAAATCTTACTCTTTTTTACCTCTTTGATTGTAAGCCAGTCTACTTTGAAAAAAATGTGCAAGATGAAAAATAGAGAAGAGCAATGGATTATGAAATCAAGTCAATTGAGAAGAATGACATTTGGAAACTTGCTACTCCTCACAAAGGTTACAAGACAATCGATGTAAAATGGGAGTGCAAAACAAAGAGAAATGCAAAGGGAGAAATTGAAAAGCATAATGTTAGGCTAGTTACGAAAATTATAGCCAAAAGGCTGGCATAGACTACAATACATTATTTTCTCCTGTAGCCCAACTTGAAACTATAGGACTTATTATTTCTTTGGCTACTCAGAACAAGTAGAAGATTCATTAGTTGGATGTAAAGTTTTCTTTCCTAAATAGAGTTCTTGAAGAAAAAGTCTACATTGAACAACCGTTAGGCTATAAAGTGAAAGGGCACAAAGACAAAATTCTGAAATTGAAAAATGCACTTTATGGGTTAAATTAAGCTCCAAAAGTGTAGAATAATAGAATTGACAAGTACTTCTAAGAAAATGACTTCACCAAATGCCCATATAAACCCAAATACCCATATAAACTGTTGAGTCCTAGAGAGTGTAAATTTATAAAGGGTAAAATCATCATTTTACACTCTAAAGTCTCACTAACATCTCCACCTTTATGTATTTTAAGTCCCTTGATATTTAATTATTCATGTTTATGTGTATTTTTAATACTTTATGTATTTTAGGGGAATTTTAGTCATTTATCAATAAACGAGAAGTTGGACAGTAAAACAGACAACATTTTTTAACTCAGAACAGCTGAAAACCTTATGAAAGACATAAAGGGTAAAATCATAATTTTAAGATTTTGGTGGGCCCTACTGACGTGGCGTTGACTACTGACGTAGCGTTAACTGCTGACGTGTCATTAATAGATGATGTGGCATTGACGGATGATGTGGCAAAAGTCTATTGGACCAAAAAACGAGCTTACAGGACATGCAATGTACTGGATCATATTTGTTGACTTTTACATTGATCGATGACGTGACAGAATATTAGTGGACCGAAAATCGCGCGTACCGTACATGCATATACACTGAATGAAAGTTGTGGTGACGTCTTCCAACTAATCAGAGAGTGCCACGTGGCACAATCCTGGGAGTCCGAATTGTTTTCATCCGATGGCCATGATTTACTTGTTGTATCTATAAATAGGGGCTCCCCTAATTTGACACCCTTGAATCTATTTTTGGGTTAGGTTAAAGGTGAAATCTCAACATAATCTATGAGCTTAATTTGGTAAGTTTATTTTTACTTTCTCTAATTTATTTAAATTATTTTGACTTATCGTAGACAGATAGTAATAATCTTATCTAGATATTGCACTGGTATATCGGCTCCCTAGTGCAAGATTATTACTATTTGGCACGGTGAGCACTTTACACTAGATTTATAAGAGAAAAACCTCCTCTAATTTATGTGGTGGGTGACTCATTGTTGACATAAAATTCATCTAGGTTAATTAATGGATAGTCTTGCTATCTTGTCGACAATTACACTATTATTACCTGGCACAACGTTTTCTTGATACCACATTTAACATAAGATTATTTTTTCTGTCACAATGAGCACTTGATGTCATATTTATTAGAATTAGGTTTATAAGGAGTAGAAATACCCCCTCATAAATTAATTGGAATTAAAAAAGGAATATTAAGTACATGGTGAAATATTAAGTGTGAATCCTAAGACTTAAGCACTTTATTATATTGATCAAGTCCCAATTTATTCTCACCATTTTAATTTCAATTTTAGAATAGAATAAACTAGGAAATTTCACAAAAAATCATAAATAATAAACAATAATAATAATTCTACATAATTAAAATCCACCTTCTCGTTGGATCGACATTCGTCACTATTAATCTATATTTTAAAAGATTCGTGCGCTTGCGAGTTCAATAAAATTTGCACAACATAAACATGCTTTCTATGTCAAAAACAAAGATTGAGACATTTTGATTGTGTGCTTGTACGTGGATGATTTCATCTTCATTAGAAGTAATCCAAGCTTATTTGAAGAGTTTAAGAGAGTAATGACCAAAGAGTTTGAGATGACTGACATTAAATTGATGGCATATTATCTTTTAAATTTAGCAACACGTGGATGGTATTTTCATCTCAAAGAAAGTTATATAAATGAGATTCTCAAGAAGTTTAAGATGAATGAGTGCAAGCCAATAAACACACCAATGGAATGCGGAGTCAAGTTGTCAAAGCATGATGAGGGAGGAAGAGTAGATCTGATACTTGTTAAGAACCTAGTTAGAAGTTTGCGCTACTTAACTTGTACAAGACCTGGCATTCTCTATGTTGAACTAGTTAGTCGTCATATGGAAACTCCAACTATCACTCATTTCAAGGCCACAAAGAGGATTCTTCGTTATCTAAGAGGCATAAGCAACTTTAGTTTGTTATACTCAATTTCTAATAAATGTTAGAGTAGCAACCAATTGTTACACTTTCCTTTTATGAAGCTGAGTACGTAGCTGTTACATCAAGTGTTTGTCAGAAATTTATAGAAGGAGCTGGGTTTGCCACCAAAAAAGCCAATCGAGATTGGTGTTGATAACAAATTAGCAATATAGCCTTATCCAAGAATCTAATATTCCATGATTGAAGTAAGCACATCGACACTCGCTATCATTTTATAAGGGAGTGTATTATAAGAAAAGAAGTGCAAGTCAAGTATGTGAAATTACAAGATTAAGCAGTTGATATCTTCAGAAAGTCATTCAAGCAAACACTACTAAAAAAATTATCTTTATTGATATTAAAATAGTGTTAGTAATTCAGTGACACTTGTTAATTGTGTCAATAATCTGACAATCAGAAAAATTGTAGCACTTGTTTGTGGTGTCACGAATATGGTGTCAGTAATTACTATTACTGTAGTATCACCAATATCATGACCCCATAATATCAGAATATTACAATACTATATTAGTGTTTGTGATTATTATTACTGTAGTATCAATATTTGATTTATTATTTAAAAAAGTAAAAAAAATAAAATGACATGTTGCCCATTGATTTGTTAATAAAATTAAAAGGCAATATGAAAAAACAATAAAAAACTCAATTTATATTGCAAATCTTTTATTATATATATTGTTAGTACATATTACACATTCTAAATACTACAATAAACAAGACATTCCACATTAACAAAATAATCTATACATGAAAATTTCTATCATCCAATTAAATTCCATCTATTTGTAGCTGAATTTAGGGGCTAAATTTAACAAATCTAGAAGTTAGAAGGATTAATGTGTCACTGTTTTAAACATAAGTAGTGTGATCATAAATTATCACGCCAATATCTAAAAAAGAATTCAAGGAAAATGAGAAAAAAATTGGTTGCCAATTCCAACAGCAAAATAATTAACAAGCAATAGATAAACAACAATTAACAAAAAAAAAATTCCAAAGCAGAAATATTCATAAGCTAGTTGCGAATAAACAAGATTTCAATGTAACATATAGTTTCAACACAAACATGTTATTCTATCTAATATACCCAATGACTTTATTGGTTAGTTAAAAGCTATCACAAATGCTTTGTTATAAACTATTCACATCATTTCCTTAATCTATTCAATCTTAAAGCTCCGTTAACAAGAAGGCAAAAATATAGGAGACCTTATTGCGCTTTGCTAATATTAATGTTAAAATATATAGTAGATCTTGACAATAATGATGATAAATGAAATAATAAGAGCATATGAATGACAATTAACTTATAAACAATATAATAAAAGGTACTAAATAATTTTTTTAAAAGAAGCTAAATTCAAAAATTCAATAAAAAAAAAAAACTTAGCAAAATCAAAGCCCCTCCTTTGAAATATGATAGCATAAAAGAACCTTCCCATCACCTTCACATGTCATGAAATAAATAATGATTAGGAGATCCTCAAACATTTATGTAAAATTTGAGTAAAACATAAACAAATTTATCACAATCAACAATTGCATATAGCAATATAATTGAGTATATAAAAGAAAATACTATTAAAAAACTTCTATATAACATCAACCTTAGTTTTTTGATAACATATGTATATTTTTCATTTCGTGACTAGGCATTTTTCCTTCAAAACTAGCATTTGCTTCTTATCACTTCATGCCACAGATAATCTTTCTCAAGAGGAAATATCCACCATTTCGTCAGAAGAGCTTGACAATTTTAAACTATATTTAAATACAATAAAATATTTATGAATATTTAAGAGTAATAATTAAAATTAATTAAAAGGTAATTATTAAGAATATTAAATATATAGTACATTACTAATTGGGTAGTCATAATTATAATAAATAAATATAAATTAGTAAAAACATTTAATGATTTTTTATTGAATATTTTAGATACATTTTATTTTATTAAAAGTTAGCAAATAATATATATATAATTCAATATAATCTAGTCTAATAATAATATTTAGTTCAATCTAATCTTGTGTGTCAAACGCACCCTGATATGCATTAAAAATATAGTTTCTACTTATTTAAGGTTGTATAAGAAAAAAAATTAAGGTTACACTACTGTAATACTTCTTATTATAACCATATTTGGTTGGTTAATTTTGTAGTTAAGGTAGAATTTTCCTTATCTTTTGTGTTAATGTTGGAGAGAATAGGTAAACTAGAGTTTTTTTTTTTTGTTTTGAATAAAAGCGGGTATTATATTTCATACACTAAAATTAAAGATAACAATATAATAAGTTTGGATATTTAGCTAAGACATCAGTAGCATGATTACAACATCTTAAAATATGCTGAATCTTTAAATGTTGTTGCACTAAATTTAAACTTTGAATTTCTGAATTATGTACATGTATAACAAGTGCCTAAAACAAATTGAGTAATCGCAAGTGCCTAAAACAAATTGAGTAACCCACAATGAATTAGATTCCACTACCAACTAGTCTCACCAGCGAGTCGAACACTAAAGCAAAATGATTTAACATTTGCAATATCCACATCATCCGAAAAAATGCCTTGATCAACCCCCACAACCATGACCTACCTAGTGCTATTACGAATCATTACTCTTTAACCCACCTACCGTTCTCTAATCCACTACTACATCCACTTTACTTTATACTATCCCAAAAGAAGAACCTCCCATTTCACAATAGGTAAAACACCACTAAGTTGCTCACAGCTGTCATAGACAGATTGCACATAACTAAAAGAGTGAAACAAACCATTACTTCTTGCTACTATATATAATGGCACCACTTGAACATTCTTATTAGGGATGGTAATTTCCGAGTCCGGGTCCGGGTTTGGGCTTTTTGGTTCCAAACCCGGATAATGAATTTTTATACCGGATTCGGATTAAAACCCAGGTTTTTTCAATCCGGGTCTGGTCCGGGTTTAACTCGGGAAAATTCGAGTTTTCGGATTCTGGGTTTTAAACCCGGATTTGTTAAAAATTATTTAAATTAAAATAAAAAATAATTATTTACAATTTAAAAAATAATTTTTTTGACTAAAATAAAAAAATATATTTATATTTATATTAAATACTTTTAAAAAATTAATATATAAATAAATAAATCCAGGTCCGGGTTCCGGATTTCCGGAACACTTAAACCCGGACCCGGACCCAGACTCGGAAATATCCAGGTTCCCATTTTCACATCCGGATTTCGAAAAAAAAATTAATCTGGTGCAGGTTGAACCTGGTCTGGAAAATCCGGGTTCGTCCGGGTTCGGGTTGAGTTGCCATCCCTAATTCTCATACAAATATTTATAGCGAGCTTCCTAAATGCCCTATATAGTCATCACAAAGAAAGGCAATTAAGCAAGTGTAAGCATAAATCTACGTACTAATCATAACTATTATTGTATAAAACTAGCTCCTCAAATTTAGTTAATCTCCATACTCCTTGGGCCCGAAAGCATCCCTTCAAAACATGCATCATTGTCTCATCCAAATGGCCATAGATATGATACATAGTTACTGAGACAACTCTCTTTCACTTTAATTTTTTCATTGCTGGCAATATATTTAATAATACACGGCAAAGAAAAATATGCACCTTTGAAGGATGATAACTCCATGAAATGAGAGTTATTATAACACTTCTAAACTAAACTAGTATTACTTAGAGAGTAAGTGATTAGTTTGTGCCTCATTTTTAGTTATATTTTGCATGTGCATCTATTTAAACTTAATTGTAATAATTTAATGTATTTTGATCACTTTATACTTAGATTAGATTCATTTTTGTAGGTAACCCAAAAGCCTATACTTTAGTAAAGGATACTAAAGAAAATGGATCGCATGCTATAGTAACTGGCCTGCAGAAAATGACAAAAGACTTGGTTGTATATGAATTAAAAAAAAAAAAACATGAACCAGAGAAGAATGCTATAATAATTGTTGCAGCAATCTAGGACCAAGTACAAGAAAAAATGTCCATCCTGCCACGGGCCAGCAGACAAAGTTTACTGCAGTCATTACTGCACTACCACCGTCAGGTGTAGAAAAACAGTGATAGGCAGCAAAAAATGAAATGTGGTCTTAGAATTCCAAAGAATGACAAGTGTCCTTATGCCTTTTTGAGTTACCTTAATTCCTAGCTATAAAACAACACATTTGAAGGAAACACAAGATCTTTATCATCAATCACCATTTATTGCTATCACTCACAAAGGAAAATCAAAGGAGAATTCAGAGATATAACAGAGGAATTTCGTGGAGAAGAAGAAAGAGAGATGCTTGAAGACTAAAGCTTGACACGTTAATCCTTTTTTTAATCTTAACTTTATTCTTGTACTTTTATTGTTTTAAAGCTCGTTATAAGCTAAACTTTAATGTAGTTGGCTTTTTAATGAGCTTAATGATTATTTGAGTATATCTTTGTATTTAACTTTAGCTTTTCTTTATTGCATTTTTTTTTATTGAATTTTTAATTTTAATATGTTATTAGACTAATTATTTATTTTATCTTATTTAGTTTATTAAAATTACGCTGATAAGATTGCTATAGCAAGTTCTATAACATTAATCCCTGTGGAGACGATCTTAATACTTATCATTATATTACTTGTTGTGTCTACTTGAATACTAATATTAATTACACTAAGCGTACACTAAATTTTTAGTAACGTTATTGGGGATTGAGTGCATATTATGAGCTGTGAAGTCAATTTTATTTGATGTCAATTTTAGTTTTCTTTTAATTTATTTGTTGTGTTAATAGAATTGCTCTAAAAACTCTTGCAAGTGCTTAAATTTTAGCTTGATCTAGAGATTTAAAGAATAATAAAAAGACTGAGAAAAGAGCATATATGCTTAAGATCTGTTATAGACATGGCTAATTTGAAAAATATAATAGATTTAAATCCTCAAGGAGAAATGAATCTAGACAATTGATAGAGAGTTCAAGAAGGAAAAAATAGTCAAGGGAAACTAGAGAACAATAATATCATCTACATGGCAGATACTAGAGATTGAATCATTAGAGACTATACAGTGTTGACCCCTTAAGTTATACATCCTGGAATAGTCAGACTTGAAGTGTAAACTGATAATTTTAAGTTCAAGACAGTAATATTTTAAATGCTTCAGACAGTGGGATAATTTAATGGATTGGCATCAGAAGATCCTCATCTTTACCTCAAACTATTTTTAGAAGTGAGTGATGCTTTTAAGATTGTTGGAGTATTATAAGAAGTATTGAGGTTAAAACTCTTCCCATTTTCTTTAAGGGATCGAGTAAGAGTATGGCTCAACTCTTTACCATTTGATTTCATCTTTACATGGAATAATTTAGGTGATAAATTTTTTATGAAGTATTTTCCGCTTATAAAAATGCAAAGCTAAGGAATGAGATTATTTCTTTTCATCAACTTAAAGATAAAAACCTGTATGATGCATGGGAAATATTTAAAGAGTTACTTAAGAAATGTCTTCATCATGGTATCCCTTGCGGTATATAGTTAGAAACTTTCTACAATAGTTATCCAAGCACTAAATTAATAGTAGTTGCTTCGACAAATGGTTCCTTATTATTTAAGTCTTACAATGAGGTTTATGATATTTTGGAGAGGATAGCCAATAACAAGTATCAGTGCCTATCTACAAGATAAGTTACAGCATGAGGACCAGCATAAGTTCATAATGGAGATGATTTGACAGTATTATCAGCCCTAGTACTCATATTGACAAATATATTGAAAGCTATACTTACTGCTCCAACAACTGTTAACTAAGTTGTTGAGTTATCCTGTGTTTAATATGGAGAAGGGTACTTATTTGATAATTGTCTTAGAAATCCTGTTTCAGTCAACTATGTGGGTAACTACAACATATAGAACAAAAATAATCCTTATCCAAATGCATACAACCCTAGATGGAGGCAACACCTAAACTTTTATAGGAAAATCAGAATTAACATATTGAAGTATCTAGTGGACAGTACAGGCATGCACTACTATATGGATTTCAACAATAAAATCAATGGTAAATAAACACCAACAATAATTAATTTAGCTCACTTGAAGCTTTGCTTAAGAAGTATATTCTAAAGAATGAAGCAGTTATCCAAACTCAAGTAGTATCCTTACTAAATATGAAAAATCAAATAGGACAACTTGCTATAGTATTAAAAAATAGACCTCAAAGCAATTTTCCAAGCAACATTGAAGACCCAAGAAGAGAAGGGAAAGAGCACTGCAAAGTGATTAACTTGAGATCTGAAAATGATGTTCACATTCTAATTAGTGTACCAAAAAGAAAAGTTAAGTCCAATTTAATCCAAGAAGAAACTCAAGTTGAGAAGGAGCCATAACCGTTCACTTTACAACACACTAGTGAAAAAAGTAATGTTACAACATCTGTAGAAAATGATAATCCAGTACCTGTTGATGAAGATATTGCAGTACCAATTTGCTATAACTCAATAGTTCAGGCACTTATCACCCTTTTCTTAAGTAATTGCATATCAACATCTCTTTTGTTAAAGTTCTCGAGCAAATGCCAAATTATGTGCAATTCTTGAATGATATTTTGATAAAGAAAAGAAGGCTAAGAGAGTTTGAAATAGTTGATCTAACGCAGGAGTGCAGTCATGTGCTTCAAAATAAGATGCCTCAAAATTTAAAGGATTTAGAAATTTTTATGATTCCATGCTCTACAAAAACTAAATACAATGACAGGCCATTATGTGATTTAGGAGCCAGTATCAATCTCATACTCTTATTAGTGTTTAAGAAACTAGGGTAGGAGAAGTCAGACCAACAACAGTTACCTTATAACTTGTTGACAGTTCTCATACTTATCTAGAAGTCAAGATTGAAGATGTACTAATGACGGTGGCAAATTTATTTTTCTAGTTGACTTCATAGTACTGGATTTTAAAGCTGACAAAAAAAAGACAATTATTTTGTGTAGACCTTTTCTGGCCATTGGAAATACTTTAATTGATGAGGATTAATGATTAGCAAATAACATTTAATGTGCTAAATGTCATAAAGAGTCATAATGAGGTTGAAGATTGTAACTTTCTCAGTGCTACAGATTTTGCTATAACAGAAAGATTAAACAGTTGCTGCAGTAAAATAGAAATCAAGGCTGCAACATTTGAAGAAATTAAAGATGAACATCAATGTCTTGAAACAGCTGACATAATATCGTTAGAAGAGAAACAACCATTTAACTTCGACAAGCAATTTAAATCAATTGATCTTTCAAATAGGGAAGTAAAACTTTTTATTCTTTCAATTGAGTCACCTTCTGTTTTAAAATTAAAATCCTTACCTTTACATTTGAAATATGTTTATTTTGACGACTATGACACACTTCTAGTAATTATTTTATTTTCTTTAAATACAGAACAAGAGAAAAACTTAGTGGTTGTGTTGGGAAATTATAAAAAGGTCATTGAAAAGACCATGACAAATATAACTGGAATTAGCCCATTCATATGCATGCACAAGATTCTGTTGGAATACTACTACAGCAACTCTGTAGAGTAATAGAGAAGATTGAATCCCATCGAGGAGGAAGTGTGAAAAAAGAGATCATAAAATGGCTGGAAGTTTGAATCATCTACTCAATTTAAAATAGTTCATAGGTGAGCCCAATACAATGTGTTCTAAAGTAAGGTAGAATGACAGTTGTAGGAAATAAGAAAAATAAGCTCATTCCCATAAGAACAGTTACTGGATTGAGAGTATACATAGACTACAAGAAGCTAAATAAAGCCATAAGGAAAGATCACTTTCTATTACCTTTCGTAAATTAGACGTTGGACAAACTTGATGGAAATGAGTATTATAGTTTCTTTTATGGATATTCAGGTTACAACCAGATTGCTATAAAACCATAAGATCAGGAGAAGGCAACATTCACTTGTCCTTATAGAAATTTTGCTTTTAGAAGGATGCCATTTATACTGAGCATAGCTCTAGTAATTTTTATAGGTACGGATTGTCCATTTTTTGTATATGGTTAAGCAAATACTTGAGGTATTTATAGATGATTTTTTAGTTTTTTGGGAATCATATGGTAACCATTTGTACAACGTAGAAAATATGTTTAGGAGATCTAAAGAAACAAACTTAGTATTGAATTAGGAGAAATGTCGTTTCATGGTACAAGAAGGGATAGTCTTAGGACATAAGATCTCTAACAAATGGATAGAGATGGATAAGGACAAAATAAAGGTAATTAATAAACTTTTACCACCCATTTTAGTTAAGGGCATAAAGAGTTTCTTAAGGCTTACTGGATTCTATAGAAACTTTATGAAGAAATTTTTCAAAATATCAAAACCTTTGTGCATGCTACTGGAGCATGATAGACATTTTTATTTTGATAAAGATTGCTTGAAGGCCTTTATTGTGTTGAAGGAAGCTCTTGTTAAAGCATCAGTTGTTGTAGCACATGACTAGAGTATGCCTTTTGAATCGATGTATGATGTTGTGACTATTTTGTTGGACCAGTGTTAAGATAAAAGAAAAGAAAGATTTTTCATTTTATTTACTATACCAATAAGACTCTAACTGATGCATAACTCAACTTTATCACCACGAAAAAAGATTTTTTAGCAATTATTTTTTCATTTGACAAATTCAGAGCCTATTTGGTTAGTACTAAGGTGATTGTCTATACATATCACTTAGGCATAAAATATTTGATTTCAAAGAACGATGCTAAACCAAGGTTGATTTGGTGGATTAACTTGCTACAAGAGTTTGATTTTGGGATCAACAATAGAAAGAGGATTGAGAATCAAGTAGCAAACCATCTTTCAATGTTAGAAGCAGATGCAAACACTCTGACTAAGTAAGACATCATTGAAACACTTCCTGATGAGCAATTATTGATGCTACAATATGCACAAATGCTGCATTAATCTGAATTTCTCTAGTATGTAGATTTTGCTAATTATCTGGTAAGTGGATTGCTACCACCTGATGTGAGTTGCTAATAAAAAAAAAAGTTTCTCCATGATACTAGAAGCTATCAGTGGGATGATCTACATTTGTATAAGATGTGTTCAGACTATGTGATTAGATGATGTGTTCCTAATGAAGAGATTTTAAGCATCATGCAGTCTTGTTATACTGTAATATATGGTGGAACTTTGGACACAGAACAGTAGAAAAAGTGCTTCAATCAGATTATTATTGACCCTCTATTTTATAGATACTTATAAGTTTTTTAAATGTTATGACAGATGCCAAAGAACAGGGACATTTCTCAAAAGTATGAAATGACAATGACCAATATTTTATAAGTTGAACTTTTTAATGTTTGGGGCATAGACTTCATGAGACCATTCCCACCATGTTTGGAAACTTATGCATCTTAGTTACTATAGATTATATGTCCAAAAGGTTAAAATTTGTAGCATTGACAATAAATAATACTAAAGTAGTGATAAAGTTCCTTTAAAAAAATATTTTTGCAAGATTTGGAACTCTGAAAGCCATTATCAATGATAAAGGAACCCATTTTCACAGCAGAATATTTACTGCAGCATTGGCTAAGCAGGGGATCAAGTATAAGGTTTCTACAACATATCATCCACAAAAATTTTACCATTGCTGACTGTCAGGTTGACGCCAATAGCCCAGCAACATTTAAATTCAAATTTTAGGGAGGAAATCTCTAACATTCAGCAAATTAAATCTCTCTTTTTACTTTCCCTTCCACTATAAATCAAGTTATTAACCATTGACCATCACTCTTTATTCTTCAATTTAATTTCTACAATCACATACACTCTCTTTCTCTAAAAATCTCAATATCCCACACTCACCAAACTTGTTTCAATGCTATAGCAATGTGGAAGGTTAAGACAAAAGTTGGAAGATTGAAAGACAGACCCTAAATGTTTCCATAGTTACAAAGCTAAAGAAAAATATGAGGAATTTATTAAACCGAAAAAAATTTTAGAGGAGAGGTTTTAGTTTCCTAAGTAGCCAACCTGGACAATTAACACTATTTTTATTACTGCAGTAAAGAGAGGTTGGGTGATCAAATTTTGTGCTCACCCTTGAAATCCAGTGCTGCCAATTATCAAGGAATTCTACTGCAACAAGCTATAGCAAGACCAACGCAACATCTGGGTGAGGCAAGTTCAAAATCCCCATGGACTCTAGAATAATAAATACTTTTGATGAATTGTCCTCTACTATTGATTGTGAGTATACTAGACTTTTTGAAAGTATGACTGTCAAAAAATGGAATAAAATGCTCAAAACCCTGACTGTAGAAGGCTGTAAGTGAGTGAATGAAGAGGGTAGGGTAGTTAATAAGATAGATTTAGAGCTTATTGCTAATGTTTGGGTAAAATTTTTATGTTTAGACTAATGCCCACCACACACTACCATTTTTTCCCATGAAAGGCTCATACTTCTATATGTTATTGTAAAAGTTTTAAAATTGATATTAGGAAAATCATAGAAAAAGAAATTAGAGAGTTTGCCACAAAAAAAGCAAAAGTTTGCTGCCTTGTTGTTTCTCTCACTTATCACGTGCATTTGTGAGGTTTCTGGAGTAAAAGTAATTACAAGTAATGAAATAGTTAAGAATGAAAGAGCTCTCACAACTAGAACAGTAGAAAGAGTAGTTGGAGAATCAGTTTCTGTAGCAACTCCAGAACACTATGCTGCAACTAAATCAAGAAAAGCTATTTGGATTGAGAAGATGCTATAAAAATTGAGTGAACGCATCAATGCATGTGTAGAATCACGAAAGGAATTCTAAACCTATTTATAGTATCTTAAAGCTTAAAAATATTAATTTGCATTATATATGAAAAACACGAATAAAGACTTCCTTGAGTCCCTGCTACAGCAATTTAATTTCTAAAAAGTAGCTGGGATTTCTCCAATAAAAGAGCCAGCAAAAGAAACTGAAAAAAAAAATTAAAGAAGAATCGGAAAAAGAACAGTAGCCTGAAGAAGCAAAAACAAAAAAAGAAGAGAAAGCAGAAAGTGAAGAAGAGACAGAGGAGGAAAAAAAAAAGAGGAACCACCATTCGTAACTCTCAAGAGCAAGGGAAAACAAAAAAAAATTATTGATAGGGAATTTGAAATAGAGGAGTAAGAGCATATTGAGGCAGCAATTGAAGAGGCCATTAACAGAACTGCACGAACAGCAAAAGAATAGAAGAACTTACAGAAACTCATTGCTAGCATCACTGCTTGACAAAATGCAATAGTAACTCCTCTACCAGCTCCAACAAAAAGGACTCCTATAAAGTCTCCTGCAACAACTCCTAGAGCATCTAGTAAGAGAAAAGGGGCACAATCTCTAAAGGTGTTATAGCATCACATCACAGGCACTAAAGGAACCAAAACCAAAGAAAGCAAAGGTCGATCTACTAGAAGTTGAAGAAACTGTTGGAAATCCTTGAACTAGTCCAAATAAAAGAGCCAAGAAAAAGACAAATGTTGCACAAATAGGCTCACCAAGGAAAATCTTGAGGAATGGAGCAAAGAAGAAGTGAACCTGCTCAACAAGTACTGAAACATTATTCTTAACAACAGGGGAGTTTTTGCATGTTTTTAAATTTATGCTTTCAATTTAAATTGTATGCACATGTGCCTTTAATTTATTTTGTGTGCATGTAAGGGTAAAACACCTCAAGTTTGGGGGGAATTGTGTTGTTTTATAGTACTATGATGTAATATGTTTTATGAATGAATATGTGGTGTGTTAAAATTTAATTTTAGATTATGAAAATGTGATGAATGTGAATCATTTTTTTATAGATATTTGCTTGAATGCATGTGATTAAGTATCTAGTTCTATTTATCTAGTATTTGCTTTTTATTTAGAAAACCTAATGAGGATGATTTGAGCGATAGGTTTCAAGTTGAAACTGTTTATGGATTAAGGTTAAAATTTTATATTAACACTTGGATTTTGGTTGAGTTTTGTGATTATGATGTAGCAAAACCAGGTTGAGCAATTTAGAAAATTTTCAAAAACTATGGATCAGAATAACTCAAGTTTGGGGAAAACTAGGAAATTTTTAAAAAATTATTGCAAACTGTGATGGAAATAGGATAAATTATGCTCCAATGGCGTAGTTGCTGAGTAACCAAGATTGTGTATACACCCCATATACAAATTTGAGTAAAAAGGCAGCAAATGTTGTGAGTATTACTATAACAACTCAAAAGAAATACAGGTCCTCTATCTAAGAAACTAAGTAGCCAAGTCTGTGCATGAACCCCATATTGAGCCTTGAGTTAAAAGTATCTAATGATAAGACCATAGCTATAGCATCTTAGATATTAATACTGCAGTAACTTTGATTTATACATTGATAAAATAATTAGGTGCCATCATTATAAGTGATAGGTATTAACATAAAAAAATTGATGTTACACTAAAAGGCACCATAAAAAAAAAATTAAAATGAATTAAGGAATAAATAATGAATGATGTAGTATAGTTTGTAGCTATGAATGAAAATTTTTTTATTGTTTTATCTTTAAGATTTATCTTATACTTGAGTGATACTGCAGCAATTTTGAACAAAATGAAACCCGAGTAAAAAACTATAATCATTAATGGCAACTTTGTATGTTTTAGGATGAAATATGAGAGTTGATAAATTAGAAAAATCTAGATAATAGAGCTAAATTGTTTATTGCATGATTGTGTGATTGATGTGTTTATGTTGTTGTCATTACTTGAGAACAAGTAATGGTTTAAGTTTGGGGGTTTGATAACTCTATGAAATGAGTTGTTTATTGTATGACTGTGTGATTGATTTGTTTATGTTGTTGTCATTACTTGAGAAAAAATAATGGTTTAAGTTTAGGAGTATGATAACTCTATGAAATGAGAGTTATCATAACATTTATAAACTTAAACTAGTATTACTTAAAGAGTAAATGATTAGTCTTTGCCTCATTTTTAGTTAGATTTTCCATGCAACTATTTAAGCTTAGGTATAATAATTTGATGTGTTTTGATTACTTTATACTCTAATTAGATTCATTATTGTAAGCAACTCAAAAGCTTATGCTTTATTGAAGGATGTTGAAGAAAAGGGAATGCATTTCTGCTACAATAAACCTGTAAAAAATGACAAAAGACTTAGTTGTATATGAACAAAAATAAGTCTAAACTAGAAAAGAATGCTATAGTAATCTAGGACTAAGTAAGGACAAAGCTGTCCAGCCTGCCATGCGCTAGTAAATAAAGTCTGTTGCTGCCATTACTGCACTGCCACTATTAGGTATAGATAAAATAGTGACAGGCAATACAAAAAAAATGTTGTCTTAGAATGCCAAATAATGACAAGTGTCCTCATGCCTTTTTTGATTACCTTAATTCCAAGTTATAAAAGAGTAAATTTTAAAGAAACACAAGATCTTTATCATCAATCACCATTCATTGTCGTCACTCACAAAGAAAAATCAAAAGAGAATTCATAGATACAACAAAAGAATTTCGGGGAGAAGAAGAATAGAGATACTTGAAAACTAAAGCGTGACACGTTAATCTTTTTTTTTTTTATCTCAACTTTATTATTGTATTTGTTAGTTTTACTCTTACTTTTACTTTTAGTTTGATGTAGTTGGGTTTTGAATGAGCTTAATGGTTATTTGACTTATATATCTATATTACTTAAAATCTATTTTAGCATTTTATCTTGATTTTACTTATTTCAAATCTACATTTCGGTTGACTACTCATTTAGTTGATACAAATTAACAAGGAGCCTAAAAAAAGTCTGACTTAGTAGAACAAATTGAGACAATACATGGCTTTAGATTTAATTTCCCAAGTTGAGTAAATCTCTATTTGAATAAGGTTATACTTAATCTAAGATTGATGAAGAACTAGACATGGGATTCATCTTATAGAGTAAATAGAACCTATAACGTATAATGCTATGTCTAATGTTAGCTTAACAATTGGTCACTGTTAGGTTGCATATAGATATAAGATATCCAACATGCGACACCTGAAGATACATGAGAGATTCTGCCCAATACTTTAGTAGATGTTGTAGCAACTAAACTTAAATTTAAAAATAGTCAATAACCATTAAGTGGTTTTAGAGTCCAACCACCCATTTATTAGTGAGTATATCTTTGTGTTTGACTTTAATTTTTCTCTATTGCATTTTTAATTTAAGTAGGTTATTAATCTCATTATTTATTTTATTTAGTTTACTAAATTTGCACTGATAAGATTGTTGTAGCAAGTCCTATAACATCAATCCCTGTGGAGACGATCTTAATACTCATTATTATATTATTTTTTATGTCCACTTGCATACTAACACTAGTTGCACTAAGCACACACAAGAGGAACATTTAACTTGCAAACATCTTGCCACCTATATGAGGCATCCGAAGACACAACAATGAGTGAAACATGTAGCTGCACAGCCAATTAATATCCTGACTTTATAGAATACTCTCTATGCCGACCATGATGCCATACAATTATATCCTTGCAAGGCTGTTATGGCATTTTAATCTTTAAAATGTGCTAAATATCCATTAGTAGAAAATACTGACAAATCATAGGGCTAAAAATAGTTGGACACGGTAGCCAAGTACTTTTATTAGGGATGGCAATAGGGTGAGTAATATATAGGGATGTCAATACCTATACTCGTATTCATTTAACAGTAGATATCTTCGTCCTTTATCTTTATCCGTTAAGAGTTTGAATGAGTACAGGCCAAGGATTCTCTGCTAAAAAAATATAAAAATCCATTCCCTTCCCTGATCTCTTATATCCCCTTTTAAGTTTTAATTTACTAATTATTAAGTTTAATTTTAATTAATATATTATTAAATAGAAATACTAAATCTATTTAAATAAAAGAAAAATAAAATAATAAAATAACAAGAAGGAAATTTTTAATATTCATGTAAAGAAATACAATGAAATATTGACAATTGATGCCAAACGATTGATCAATGATGATAAGAATTTCAATTTTTTCTCTAAAACTATGAGAATATGGACATTCCAAATGATGCATCAAGATGCAAATTCTCATTATTGCAATATTGATTAGAAAAAAATCACCAATAAGAACTAGGATCGTGGGATGTAAGTGAGTTCCAAGAAATATACAAAATCAGATTTTAATTTAAACAATAAATTATTTAATACCAATAATTAAAATTCTTTATAGATCTTTCAATTTTAAACCAATTTTATTCTTTAAATCAAACCTAAGCAACACAGGGTTTGACAGAAATTAAACATACATTATGGTTGGCTTTTCTAGCATACACGATCCAGATCTGGATCCCAGAAATGGTGCTCTGAGTGAGGAGGGAGAAGAGAAATACAACTGAGGGGAGAGATCCGGTCTCTATGCCTCAGAGGAACGTACAATTTGTATGGTAGATCTGATATAGAAGATCAGTCTACAAATCATGCTTAAATAAAGAAAACTTTAAATAAATTGCGGTAAATTAAATAAATAAAGTACAGAAATTTAAAATGCATAAAATAAAGTGCATAAATTAAAAGAGCATAAATTAAAAGTGCAGAAATTAAAAGTGCAGAAAATAAATTAATTACAAACTTTAATTGCTTTAAAATAAATTACAAGATAAATGCTTACATTTAATTAAAATGAAAGCTAAATGCTTTAAAGAAAGGGAAAACTCAAAAGACAGGAAATAATTCCTCAAAGTCTTTTGTTCATTGTTTTCCAAAGAGAGAGGAGAGAGAGAGGGAGAGGGAGAGATAGAGAGTTAGAGAGAGAGAGAGAGAGAGAGAGAGAGTTAGAGAGAGAGAGTTCTCAAATTATGAGGAGTCAATAGTCTTCCTCCATAATTTATACATAAAATTTTAAACTGTTCACTGTTCACTGTAGCGCGTCCTGTAGCAATTTAACTGTAGCATCGCAATCACTGTAGCTTTATACGGAGAAATACAAAAGTTTTACAAATACAAATACTAATGAAATTCATTAGTATAAATACAAGTACAAATATAAATATAAATAATATCTTTACAACGATACAATAGAAATACATACGAAATACATTTAATTGGAATTTTTTTTTTTTTTATTACATAAACTAAATTACAAAACTTTAATGCTTTAATTGAGACAAGATGCCGAAACACATATCTTCATTTTCATCTCCAAGAGAGATGAATGGCTCTCCATTACTTGAGGAACTCGAAGAAGAAGAGCTTGCAACAGAAGTTTCCGATCTTGAGGTGAGCAACTGCTGCATAATTTTGAAATACTCATCTTCAGTCTTTGCAGAGGCTAATAAGGACTGTGCTTTTGACCTTTGGGCCAAGAAAGTGCTTTGGGCTTTAGATTCTTCAATGCTTGGAGTTAAATGGTCATTGAAGAGAGCCATGCACGAACAGATGGACTCGAGAGTTTTGATCGCTCATCAAATTTTGACCACCACTTTATTTTAAAATGTCTTTGTAAAATCAACTGGAGTCCCGAGTGTGGTATTGGAAATTCCACATCCGCACTCCACTGAAGAAAGAAATTTGTATGTAGCAGAGAAAAGGAGGAAACCTCTTCTCGGACTCGTAAGGGATATAATGAGCTTTAAAAAGGTTTAGGCAATTTTTAGCATCGGGAGTCAAGATATTCAGGCTAGAACCAAAATAGTTCCACCATTGTTGGAACCAGCTTGGAAGACTTTGCACCAGTTATTTTTGAATTGAAGAAAAACAACCGAGAGTGTGTCTTTTTAGGGTTTTGGATAAAAATGTATTAAACCAAGCTTGTTGGTAATCCCGATAAGAAAAGGACAAGCAATGGTTTGGGCTCAATTTAAAATTAGTGGAAAAGCTCGAGTTTTATGGAGTGGAAGACCCCATTGTTTAGGAGTTAGGACTTTAAGAATTGTGGCCGTAGAATAGGCCGGCTCAGAATGAGCTTCACTGAGAAAGAAATGTTTGAACTTGACAGACTCAGTATACTCAAGAATAGCTTGGTAGTAAGGTTGGGGTTTTTGTAAATCCCATGGTTTAAAAAACCAACCTTTGGGGAAAACCTTTAAAACAGCTTGAAAAGGATCAGTATGATAAAACCCATCTTCCATAGATAAAATATTTTGATGATGGACTTTATTATACCACTCCGATTTTTGTGAAAGCTTTTCCTGGGAAACAATAATTTGAGAGGAAGAACTTCCACCAGAAACTAATTCTTTAGAAGAAGTAGGTTTTGTTATTTCTTTAGAAGTAACATTTTCTTGAGAAAGAGCTTTAGATTTTGAAATGCTTTGTAAAGCAACCATAAGTTCAGGGGATTTAGAAATGGATTGCATCCATTCTTTTACCTGTTCATCAGATGCTAAGGCTTTAGATTGAGCTTCATGCTCTTCGACCATATCAATCCAAGATTTAATTGGCATGGCAGAAGATAGTAACTTGTCTTTACAGGGAGTATTATGGGGTTCTTTAGAGATCATTTGAGGGGGAAGGGTTGCAAGAGGTGCAATGTCTTTAACAATGGCTTTACCCTTATCTTTCTTCTACAGGCATTATCTGTTTTGCAAAAATTCTCTGGTTAGAAAATCAGGAATAGAATTTGTATCACCTTTAATAAACTCAATATCAAAATCAAAAAGCCAATAAACTAATTCTTTACCTTATGAATTTTGTAAGGTGAAGCTTTAATTTGAGTTGGAATAAAGCTTTAATAAGGTAAAATTCATAAGGTAAATGACCATGATAAAGATTTAGATAGTATTATCCAATGTAATAATTTCTGTAATACTACTCTAAATACTATAGGAAAACAATTGAATAGAATAGAGAATCAAATCCAACAGACAACCATTACTGTTTCTCCTATTTCTACTTTAAAGCCAATAAAGTCTGACAAAAAGCTTAAGAAACCTATATTCGAGCCTTCCGTGTTTCGAAAGATAGTCAAAAGCTTGTTCAAGAATCAAAATCAGACTTTATTAAAGCTCATTAGAGAAAGATTAAATGAAATAGAAATCTCATCCTCTTCCTCTAAAAAGTCGAAATTGTTCCCGACACTCCTCAATCTAGTAATAAAATTGGAGTATTAGATTATGATCAATCTTCTATAGCCACTTCAGATGCAGTACATTTGAAGAAGAATTTGAGCCGACTCCTAATACAAATAAAATTCATCGGGAATTAGCACTCCGTCGCTTCTTATTCTCCTCCCGACTTAGCTGCTGATAATAGGCCTAGTGCAATAAACCAATCACTGCTTAATGCATCTTCCGCTCTATGAATGGAATATAGATGGAATGTCCGAGTACAATATACTTGGTCTATTACAACAAATGACAATGGCAGCTAATGCCTATAAAACCCAATCGTGAACTTCGACAAAGCAATTGCGTAAATCCTTATCATGGGTTTTACTCGGTCAACTTAAAGGATGGTGGGACCATCTCCTCACCAAACCACAAAGAATCGATATCTTGAATGCAATTCGCATGATGAGGAAGGAATCCCCATTCCGATGAATATAACAGTCCAATTCAAGATGTCATTGCAACTTTAATTTTGACCATTTCCTTCATTTCATAGGTGACCCTTCTCACCCACGTGATAAAAATGTCGAGTTACTACATAATCTAAGATGTAGGAAGCTTAGTGAATTTCAAAGTTATAAAACTACTTTCTTTACCCGACTCTTTCTAAGGGATGATGCAAATCATGTTACTTGGAAAGAAAAATTTCTAATTGGTTTACCTACACTTTTAGGTGAAAAGTTAGAAATACCATTAAAGCTCTTAATGATAATCGTGTCCCTTATGACAAACTCACCTATGGTGAATTAGTCGATTCGTTAATAAAGAAGGTCTAAAGATTTGTCAAGATTTGAAATTACGTAAACGTCTTAAATGGGAGCTTAGAAAATCTAAGCAAGAATTAGGAAGTTTCGTAAACAGCTTAACTATGACCCTTTCAAAGCCTCTACATCTAAAGATTGTAATGGTAAGTGTTCCTCAAGACTTACAAAAACATTACAAATCCTACAAATCTAGAAGTCATAAGTATGCATAACCTTCAAAAGAATTAAGAGAATCTTTTATAAGAAACCTTCGAAACCTTATAAAAGACTCGCTTTCTAAAAAGAAAAGTTTTAAAGCTCCTTTAAAATCATCTTCTAAAACGCCTTTCAACTATAAAGAAGCTACTTGTTATAAGTGTGGAAGAAAAGGCCATACCGCAAGATTTTGCAAAATGAACACAAAGCTTCATGAACTTGGTCTTGATGATGAAACACTTTCAAAGTTAGCCTCACTTTTAGTTGAATCTTCCGACTCGAGTCTTCTATGACGAGAGACAATGAACCTTACAAGTTGATGAGTTAATTGACTCGATACTTCGATTCAAGTGATAGTGATTCGAATCCCTATTTTTAAAGAAAATCAATGTTTTAACTAAAGAACAGGAAACTTATCTTGATGTTGTCAAACATATTTCGATCCAATTTTTAGGGTTTTGGATAAAAATGTATTAAACCAAGCTTGTTGGTAATCCCGAGTAGAAAAGGACAAGCAATGGTTTGGGCTCAATTTAAAATTAGCAGGAAAAGCTCGAGTTTTATGGAGTGGAAGACCCCATTGTTTAGGAGTTAGGACTTTAAGAATTGTGGTCAGTAGAATAGGTCGACTCGTAATGAGCTTCACCGAGAAAGAAATGTTTGAACTTGATGGACTCAAGATACTCAAGAATAGCTTGGTAGTAAGGTTGGGGTTTTTGTAAATCCCATGGTTTAAAAAACCAACCTTTGGGGAAAACCTTTAAAACAGCTTGAAAAGGATCAGTATGATAAAACCCATCTTCCATAGATAAAATATTTTGATGATGGACTTTATTATACCACTCCGATTTTGTGAAAGCTTTTCCCGGAAACAATAATTTGAGAGGAAGAACTTCCACCGTAAACTAATTCTTTAGAAGAAGTAGGTTTTGTTATTTCTTTGAAGTAACATTTTCTTGAGAAAGAGCTTTAGATTTTGAAATGCTTTGTAAAGCAACCATAAGTTCAGGGGATTTAGAAATGGATTGCATCCATTCTTTTACCTGTTCATCAGATGCCAAGGCTTTAGATTGAGCTTCATGCTCTTCGACCATATCAATCCAAGATTTAATTGGCATGGCGTAAGATAGTAACTTGTCTTTACGAGGAGTATTATGGGGTTCTTTAGAGATCATTTGAGGGGGAAGGGTTGCAAGAGGTGCAATGTCTTTAACAATGGCTTTACCCTTATCTTTCTTCTTGGGCGGCATTATCTGTTTTGCAAAAATTCTCTGGTTAGAAAATCAGGAATAGAATTTGTATCACCTTTAATAAACTCAATATCAAAATCAAAAACACTTAAAATAGCTTGCCATCGTGCAAAAATTTGTTTGGATGCAATGTTTTGAACATCTTTTTCTAAAACATGTTTTGCAGCTTTACAGTCGATTCTAAGTAAAAATTTCTGATTTAATAAATCACTTTGGAATTTTGATATGCATAACACAATGGAAAGAATTTCTTTTTTAATAGTAGAATAGTTTCGTTGGCAATCATTCCAATGTGCAGAAACATACTTGTACTATTTGTTCTTCTTCTTCGAGTTCCTCAAGTAATGGAGAAATACAAAAGTTTTGTAATTTAGTTTATGTAAAAAAAAAAAAAAAAATTCCAATTAAATGTATTTCGTATGTATTTCTATTGTATCGTTGTAAAGATATTATTTATATTTATATTTGTACTTGTATTTATACTAATGAATTTCATTAGTATTTGTATTTGTAAAACTTTTGTATTTCTCCATTACTTGAGGAACTCGAAGAAGAAGAGCTTGCAACAGAAGTTTCCGATCTTGAGGTGAGCAACTGCTGCATAATTTTGAAATATTCATCTTCAGTCTTTGCAGAGGCTAATAAGGACTGTGCTTTTGACCTTTGGGCCAAGAAAGTACTTTGGGCTTTAGATTCTTCAATGCTTGGAGTTAAATGGCCGCTTGAAGAAGCCATGCACGAGCAGATGGACTCGAGAGAGTTTTGTTGCTCATCAATTTTGACCACCACTTTATTTTAAAATGTCTTTGTAAAATCAGCTGGGAGTCACGAGTGTGGTATTGGAAATTCCACATCCGGACCACGGAAGAAAGAAATTTGTGCTGAGCGAGAGAAAGGAGAAACCTCTTACCGGACTCGGAAGGGATATAATGAGTTTTAAAAGGTTTAGGCAATTTTTAGCATTGGGAGTCAAGATATACAGGCTAGAACCAAAATAGTTCCACCATTGTTGGAACCGGTTTGGAAGACTTTACGCAGTTATTTTTGAATTGAATAAAAACAACCGAGAGTGTGTCTTTTTAGGGTTTTGGATAAAAATGTATTAAACCAAGCTTGTTGGTAATCCGGTAAGAAAAGGACAAGCGATGGTTTGGGCTCGATTTAAAATTAGCGGGAAAAGCACTGAGTTTTATGGAGTGGAAGACCCGATTGTTTAGGAGTTAGGACTTTAAGAATTGTGGCAGTAGAATAGGTAGGCTCGGAATGAAGCTTCATTTGAGAAAGAAATGTTTGAACTTGACGGACTCGAGTATACTCGAGAATAAGCTTGGTAGTAAGGTTGGAGTTTTGTAAATCCATGGTTTAAAAACCAACCTTTGGGAAAACACTTTAAAGCGACTTGAAAAGGATCGATGTATGATAAAACCCATCTTCATAGATAAAATATTTTGATGATGGACTTTATTATACCACTCAGATTTTGTGAAAGCTTTTCACGGGAAACAATAATTTGAGAGGAAGAACTTCCACGAAACTAATTCTTTAGAAGAAGTAGGTTTTGTTATTTCTTTAAAGTAACATTTTCTTGAGAAAGAGCTTTAGATTTTGAAATGCTTTGTAAAGCAACCATAAGTTCGAGGATTTAGAAATGGATTGCATCCATTCTTTTACTATTCATCGGATGCTAAGGCTTTAGATTGAGCTTCGTGCTCTTGACCATATCAATCCAAGATTTAATTGGCATGGCGGAAGATAGTAACTTGTCTTTACTGAGGAGTATTATGGGGTTCTTTAGAGATCATTTGAGGGAAGGGTTGCGAGAGGTGCGATGTCTTTAATGATGGCTTTACCACTTATCTTTCTTCTTGGCGGCATTATACATTTTGCAAAAATTCTACGGTTAGAAAATCGGGAATAGAATTTGTATCACCTTTAATAAACTCGATATCAAAATCAAAAACACTTAAAATAGCTTGCCATCGTGCAAAAATTTGTTTGGATGCAATGTTTTGAACATCTTTTCTAAAACATGTTTTGCGACTTTCTGATCGATTCTAAGTAAAAATTTACGATTTAATAAATCACTTTGGAATTTTGATATGCATAACTACAATGGAAAGAATTTCTTTTTAATAGTAGAATAGTTTCGATTGGCAATCATTCCGATGTCGTGAAACATCTTGTACTATTTGTTCTTTATTATTATTAACTTGCTTTAAAATGCCACCATATCTCAAGTCGGATGCATCGGTTTCAACTATTTTCGTGTCATGAGGATTAGCAAGGAACAAGCAAGGAATTTCTTTTCTTGTTTGTTTTATTAATTTACTGACTTTGGTATGCTCATCGAGTCCATACAGCGAGATTTTTCTTTAATCTATCATGAAGGGGTTTTGAAATCCTATTGATGTTGGGACAAAAATCAAGGACATAATTTAAACTTCAAGAAACCTTTGTAGTTGTGTTTTATCAAGAATCTTATCGGAAACTTATGCGTAAAAGCAAGAGACCTCTCGATAGGAGTAATTGTTCCTTTAGAAATATAATGTCAAGGAATCGATTTTAGTTTGAAACGAAGAAATCTTGAACTAGAAGCGACTAGTCCGACTTTTAGTAGCAAAATAAAAAGTTTTAAATGTTTGAAATGTTGATCAATTGTATTAGAAAAGATCAAAACATCATCAATGTAAACAATGCAAAATTACGAATAAGGGTTATAAATGTCATTCATGACTCTTTGAAATTCGGAAGGTGCATTTTTAAACCAAATGGCATAACGATCCACTCATCTTGTCCAGAATGGAGCGAGTAAAAGCGATTTATCTCGATCTTTAGGATGAATTTGAATTTGCCAAAACCTCGATTTCATGTCAAATTTTGAGAATATGAAAGCAGTGGAGTTTTTGTAGTAAGTCTTTTTGTTAGGTATTGGATACCTAATCCACTTTAAGGCTTTATTTAATGGTTTGTAATTTATCACAGAGTCTTGGAGTCTAGCGTTCAATTTCGAATTCTTGTTAACATAAAAGCGGCCTAAGACCGAGGAGATCTTGACTTTACAATTAGTCCTTTGGTTTCCAAATCTTTAATTTCATTCCTACGGTGTTTTCTAATTCCATATTCATTTGAATTAGGCGAGCTTTAGTAGGAATTTGTTTTTCATCAAAGAATTTTCATATGGCAAGTCTACCATGTGTTGTTTTACATTCGGAAGCGGTTGGTAAATCGACACATATTTCTTTTCAATTAAGTCTTTAAATTCAGAAATCTTCTTCTACTATATGATTGGTTTGTATCGGCTTTCAATCCTTTGTAAACCTAGATCCTTTTGTAAATAAAATAAATCATTTTGTTTTGATTTGAGCAAAACATTGATTTGGTTTTGATAAATAGAACAAGCTTTTACAATATTTAGATTTCTTGTTTTAGGTTTTTCGATAAAGGAAAATTTTAATTCTTTATTTTCAACTTTAAAAATTATACCATCATAATCAACAATATAAGGAGTAATGAGGGTTTATGAATGGGGTTCAAAGTATGATGATATGATGTATATCATTTGTCAATAGAAAGGAAGTTCGAAATTCAAAACCATCATTTAGTATAGAAGCATCAACACTAGAGGTAATTTTTAATTTTGAATTATTAGCGGTGAAAGTCTTTCATTTGTTTTTCTGAAATCTTTTGGGAACAATATCTTCTTTTATACAATTTAAATCGACACATGTGTCGAAAAGGGCAATGGTGTCGATTTAAATTCTTTGGAAAATGTCAAGTAATTTTAATCAAATATTTTCTTGTAGTGATTTGTTTGAAACAAACAAAAAATCATTAGGTAATTTTTTATGTTTTCAAGGTTTTGATTATCACCATCAAATTTTATTTCTTTATCTTCATCATTATCTGAATTATCTTCTAATTGTTTTAGCAAAAATTGGATAATTCAGAATCGATTTTTGTTTTCTTTTAATTCTTTTATTTGGTTTAATTTCCTTAATCTCCTTTTGAAGATCTTGAATATTAGGAGTTGTTTTCTTTTCTTTCTTTTTATTCAAGATTTCGGTGAGGTCATAGGCATTTTCTTTAAAATAGGAGTTTTGGAAGATTCGACTTTGTTGTTACGATCGAAGGTTTTGAAAGCTTATCGAGATATTCTTTTTGTAAAGCTGGATCAGAAATATGTTTGACAACATCAGAGATAAGTTTCACGTTCTTTAGTTAAAACATTGATTTTCTTTAAAAATAGGGATTGGAATCACTATCACTTGAATCGAAGTATCGAGTCGATTAACTCATCAACTTATAAAGGTTCACTTGTCTCGCTGTCATAGAAGACTCGAGTCGGAAGATTCGACTAAAAGTGGGGCTAACTTTGAAAGTGTTTCATCATCGAGACCAAGTTCATGAAGCTTTGTGTTCATTTTGCAAAATCTTGCGGTATGGCCTTTTCTTCCACACTTATAACAAGTAGCTTCTTTATAGTTGAAAGGCGTTTTAGAAGATGATTTTAAAGGAGCTTTAAAACTTTTCTTTTTAGAGAAGCGAGTCTTTTTATAAGGTTTGAAGGTTTCTTATAAAAGATTCTCTTAATTCTTTTGAAGGTTATGCATACTTATGACTTACAGATTTGTAGGATTTGTAATGTTTTTGTAAGTCTTGAGGAACACTTACCATTCTGATCTTTAGATGTAGAGGCTTTGAAAGGGTCGTAGTTAAGCATGTTACTGAAACTTCCTAATTCTTGCTTAGATTTTCTAAGCTCCCGTTTAAGACGTTTACGTAATTTCAAATCTTGACAAATCTTTAGACCTTACTTTATTAGCAAGTGACTAATTCACCATGGGTGAGTTTGTCATAAGGGACACGATTATCATTAAGAGCTTTAATGGTATTTCTAACTTTTCACTAAAAGTGTAGGTAAACCGATTAGAAATTTTTCTTTCAAGTAACATGATTTGCATCGTCCACTTAGAAAGAGTCGGGTAAAGAAAGTAGTTTTATAACTTTGAAATTCACTAAGCTTCCTACATCTTAGATTATGTAGTAACTTCGACATTTTTATCACGTGGGTGAGAAGGGTCACTATGAAATGAAGGGAAATGGTCAAAATTAAAGTTACAGTGACATCTTGAATTGAGTTATTATATTCATCGGAATGGGGATTCCTTCCTCATACATGCAGATTGCATTCAAGATGTCGATTCTTTGTGGTTTGGTGAGGAGATGGTCCCGCATCCTTTAAGTTGACCGATAAAACCCATGATAAGGTTTACGCAATTGCTTTGTCGGAAGTTCCTGATTGGGTTTTATAGGCATTAGCTGCCATTGTCATTTGTTGTAATAGACCAAGTATATTGTACTCGGACATTCCATCTATATTCCATTCATAGAGCGGAAGATGCATTAAGCGGTGATTGGTTTATTGCACTGAGCCTAATATCAGCGGTTAAGTCGGGAGGAGAATAAGAAGCAGCGAGTGCTAATTCCCAATGAATTTTATTTGTATTAGGAGTCGACTCAAATTCTTCTTGAATGTACGCATCTGAAGTGGCTATAGAAGATTGATCATAATCTAATACTCGATTTTATTACTTAGATTGAGGGTGTCGAGGAACAATTTCGACTTTTTAGAGGAAGAGGATGAGATTTCTATTTCATTTAATCTTTCTCTAATGAGCTTTAATAAAGTCGATTTTGATTCTTGAACAAGCTTTTGACTATCTTTCGAAACACGGAAAGGCTCGAATATAGGTTTCTTAAGCTTTTGTCGGACTTTATTGGCTTTAAAGTAGAAATAGGAGAAAGCGATAATGGTTGTTGTTGGATTTGATTCTACTATACTATTCATTTGTTTTCCTATAGTATTTAGAGTAGTATTACAGAAATTATTACATTGGATAATCTTATCTAAATCTTTATCATGGTCATTTACCTTATGAATTTTGTAAGGTGAAGCTTTAATTTGAGTTGGAGGATCACCGTGATCAATGGTTATACTCTCAAGAAGTGGATGTTACGATTCGATGATTACTATCAGCTATCGGAAAGATTCCATTCGGGAGTTTTCTTTCTAGTAGTAATAGGGTTTGATTAACTTTAAAGGGATAAGAAATGTTGTTTTCAAAGCATACATTTCAAACCAATCAAAAAATAAAATGTGAACTTTATGTAAATTTACAAATTCATAATATTCTTCTTGAATACATTTTCTTTGATTTAAAAATGATTAAAAACCAAAGTCTTTTTCTTTATTCAAGTCGGAATAGAAATCTTTGCGCAAAGGGCTTTATCCACTTGAAATCCTTTTCAGGACACTTATTATGTTTTACATGTAGCTGAGAAAATGTAGGAGATATTGGAGGAGAAAGTTCTTTCTCTTCCTTACTTTGTTCACGTTGAGCTCTTGGTGTAAATTGGGTGAGGAACACTAGTAGAGTAATCAGCGAGCGAATTGAAGAACTAGGAATATCGATGTGGAGAACTAGGTTGGTCTTTACATGGTAGATTGATGGCGAGAAGGGACTTTAGAGAATTTCCTACTTGTAGAAGCAATCTTGGAAGCGAGTCTTTATCGAGAACTATATGAGTTTGTCCTTCAAAACATAGTTTTACTTTGCCATCCGAATATTGAGTCACATTTTGCAACTACTGAATTTGGCTCGAGTTGTTTTGGAACAATCGGTTCGATGGCTCCTCGAGGATCCATTCCTCGGGAAGGTTTATGTCTTTCCTTTGGATGGGTGCTAGGAATAGCTGTGTTAGCTTCGGACAAGTCGATCTGCAGAGAAGAGTTTCATCTCTTTTTGTTGGGTTTATGTTGTGTATTAAGCTGAGAATGCATTGCTTTATAGGAGATTTTATAAATTAGAGACAGCGAGGATTGATCGCTTGATCATGTATGATAATTGTGGGTCTTAATCCGAAGAATCATGCTTTTGAGGATATTTTTGTCTCTAAGTGAGGCTGTGATGTTTGGATAACAATCAAATGAAATAGGACCTTCTGAGGAGACTCGATTCGATCTTCTTAAGTAAAGAATCATCGAAAGAGATGAATCGGCCATCTCTAGAAGCAGCTAAGATGGAAGTGTCAAGGCGCTTCTTTAGTAAGGGCTTTATTCGAACTTGGATTAAACCAATATGCACATAATTAAATTTCTTTTCTTTTAGGTGCTTTAAAAGTGTTACGAAAACAAATGAATTGTTTCAAAGGCTTTGAAAAGAGTGATGTCACGTTCTTGAGTTTTATAACATAATCTGTCTTTAAAAATCAAGTTTTTTGTTTTATAAATTGTGTCTTTAGAAATCTTTGGTAATTCCAACAATCAATGGCTTTATTAAAATCTTCAATTATAAAATCTTGAAATTCACAACATTCTTTGAAACATTAGTCCTTTCGGAAGAAGAACTGAGAAAGAAGATGCTCTACGAGTAGAGAATCCATGCGATTTAAAACTTTTAATTGAACTATATGGATGTCTACGGTATGGTTTCTGACCCTTAAAGCGGAAAACTCTTATCCTAGGCGGGACTTACTACCGATAAAGAATTCAACAACCACGCGAAATTAAAATAAAGCATAAACATACACAAATTCTTTTGCTACATAATACTGCGCAGCTCTGATACGGTAAGGACGGTAAAGTTTTAAGTTGCAAGGATTGCTACACCGTGGAGCATCTTCCTCTCCCAGAAGATTGTTCATTGGTATCGGGAGAAGTAGGGTTAGGTGTATTGTAGATAAAAGAATTTGTGTATGTTTATGCTGTTGAATTTGCGTTGTTAGTGAACAGTGCGGGTACGGAGACAAGTTTCGGTTTAAGGGCTGTAAGACCGTGAGCCGTGAACATCATGTGTGGACGTTCAGTTTAGGTTCGTTCCCAGAGTTGAGCTGGATGGCTCTGCTGCGTAGGGCCTCTGGTTGCTGCACAGAAAGGACTAATATTTGAAGAATGTTGTGGTCAGAAGATTTTATAATTGAAGAACTTTAACAAATGGCCGGTGTGTAGAATTACAGAGCCCCAATTGATTCTATGACTTGGTTTGTAAAGGCAGATTATGTTGCACAAGCGAGCATGGCATCACTCTTCCAGCCGCACGAAACTTATTCGTTCGGAACCTCTTTGCATAAAGAAAATTTAATTAATATGCTATATTTAATCAAGTTAGTCAAACGTCTGTGAATGACACCGTAACAAGTTTCCGTCTAGCGGTTATATTGCTGATGGCGGTACTAGCTGAGTGCTGTAACATGGGTCATCTGAGCCCCGTTCGATTGTTATCGAAGCGATGCTCGGTCTGAGGCAAGATCTCAGCACGATTAGCTTACCGCAGTCATCACAGCGATTGAAGGATCGATCACTGTTCTGCTAATTTACAAGACGTCTGCTCGTGGTGCGTATGCGTTGTCTAACGGCAAACTCGGGTCGAAGGATGGGACTTCTTCTAGCACTTGCGGACTGACATCGTTGCAAACCACCGATTCGCAGGCCGATGCGGTGAACACGAGACCCGTCGGCTGCGAGGAATGGGTCGCGAGGGGAGCCGGCCGGTTGCTTGGCAGAGCCAAGGTAGAGTCGGGGTGAAATGTGACTCGATATTCGAGATGGCAAGTAAACTATCTTTAGAAGGACGAGCTGTACAGGGTTGCCGAATAAAGACTAGTTTCGGTGTTCATACCAGTGGGAGATTCTCTAAAGTCCACTGTCGTCTCGATCACCCGACCCTGGGCTGTTTCTCCGTCGGATGTTCCCTAGTTCTGATTCGTTCGTTGTGCTCTGCTGGTGTTCGCCAGGTTACCGGTGTGCGTGTGGGCAACAAGGAAGAGAGAACCTCCATCGACGTCTCTGGTGATCTGAAAAGGATTTCGAAGTGGATAAAGCCCTTTGCTGCCAGTTTCTAGTGCGAGCTTGAATAAAGAAAAAGACTTTTGGTTTTTTAATGGTTTTTAAATCGACAGAGCAGGTTCAGAATATTGTGGGGCCAGGATCAAGCATTTTATCCTTCGATTGGTTTGAAATGTATCTTTGAAAGCGACACTTCTTATCCACTGCAAAGAATCAAACCTAGTACTCTAGAAGAAAACTCGCGAAGATGGAATCTTTCCGATAGTGATAGAATCGTTGGATCAGGAGCATCCGGCTCTTGGGAGTATAACCGTTGATCGTGGTGATCCTCCAGCTCCAATTAAAGCCACTTACAAAATTCATAAGGTAAATGACCATGATAAAGATTTAGATAGTATTATCCAATGGAATAATTTACGTAATACTACTCTAAATACTTATAGGAAAAGCAGTTGAATAGAATAGAGAATCAAATCCAACGATCAACCATTCTTGTTTCTCCTATTTCTACTTTAAAGCCAATAAAGTCGACAAAAGCTTAAGAAACCTATATTCGAGCCTTTCCGGGTTTCGAAAGATAGTCAAAGCTTGTTCGAGAATCAAAATCGGACTTTATTAAAGCCATTAGAGAAAGATTAAATGAAATAGAAATCTCATCCTCTTCCTACAAAAAGTTGAAATTGTTCACGACACTCCTCGATCTAGTAATAAAATTGGAGTATTAGATTATGATCAATCTTCATAGCCACTCGGATCGCGAAGCATTTGAAGAAGAATTTAATCGAACTCTAGTACTAAATAAAATTCATTGGGAATTAGCACTCCACTTGCTTCTTATTCTCCTCACGACTTAGTCGTTGATAATAGGCCTAGTCGCGATAAACCAATCACGGTTTAATGCATCTTACGTCTATGAATGGAATATAGATGGAATATGCGAGTACAATATACTTGGTACTATTACAACAAATGACAATGGCGGTAATGCCTATAAAACCCGATCGGGAACTTCGACAAAGCGATTGCGAAATCCTTATTGCGGGTTTCTTGGTCAACTTAAAGGATGGTGGGACCATCTCCTCACCGAACCACAGCGATCGGATATCTTGAATGCAATTCGAGACGGATGAGGAAGGAATCCCGATTACGGATGAATATAACGATCAATTCGAGATCTTTGTTGCAACTTTAATTTGACCATTTCCGCTCATTTCATAGGTGACCCTTCTCACCTACGTGATAAAAATCTTTGAGTTACTACATAATCTAAGATGTAGGAAGCTTAGTGAATTTCAAAGTTATAAAACTACTTTCTTTACCCGACTCTTTCTAAGGGATGATGCAAATCATGTTACTTGGAAAGAAAAATTTCTAGCTGGTTTACCTACACTTTTAGGTGAAAAGTTAGAAATACCATTAAAGCTCTTAATGATAATCGTGTCCACTTATGACAAACTCACCTATGGTGAATTAGTCAGTTTCGTTAATAAAGAAGGTCTAAAGATTTGTCAAGATTTGAAATTACAGAAACGTCTTAAATGGGAGCTTAGAAAATCTAAGCAAGAATTAGGAAGTTTCTGTAAACAGTTTAACTATGACCCTTTCAAAGCCTCTACATCTAAAGATTGTAATGGTAAGTGTTCCTCGAAGACTTACAAAAAACATTACAAATCCTACAAATCTAGAAGTCATAAGTACAGACAACCTTCAAAAGAATTAAGAGAATCTTTTTATAAGAAACCTTCGAAACCTTATAAAAAGACTCGTTTCTCTAAAAAGAAAAGTTTTAAAGCTCCTTTAAAATCATCTTCTAAAACGCCTTTCAACTATAAAGAAGCTACTTGTTATAAGTGTGGAAGAAAAGGCCATACTGCAAGATTTTGCAAAATGAACACAAAGCTTCATGAACTTGGTCTTGATGATGAAACACTTTCAAAGTTAGCCCCACTTTTAGTTGAATCTTCTGACTCTGAGTCTTCTATGACGGAGACGGTGAACCTTTACAAGTTGATGAGTTAATTGACTACGATACTTCGATTCAAGTGATAGTGATTCGAATCCCTATTTTTAAAGAAAATCAATGTTTTAACTAAAGAACGGAAACTTATCTTGATGTTGTCAAACATATTTCGATCCGGTTTTACAAAAGAATATCTTGATAAGCTTCGAAAACCTTTGATCGAACAACAAAGTCGAATCTTCCAAAACTCCTATTTTAAAGAAAAATGCCTATGACCTCACTCGAAATCTTGAATAAAAAGAAAGAAAAGAAAACAACTCCTAATATTCAAGATCTTCGAAAGGAGATTAAGGAAATTAAATCCGAAATAAAAGAATTAAAAGAAAAACAAAAAGCGATTCGGAATTATTCAATTTTTGCTAAAACAATTAGAAGATAATTCGAGATAGTGATGAAGATAAAGAAATAAAATTTGATGGTGATAATCAAAACCTTGAAAACATAAAAAATTACCTAATGATTTTTGTTTGTTTTGAAACAAATCACTACTAGAAAATATTTGATTAAAATTACTTTGATACTTTCCAAAGAATTTGAAATCGACACCATTGCCTCTTTTGACACAGGTCTTGATTTAAATTGTATAAAAGAAGATATTGTTCCAAAAGATTTCGAGAAAAAACAAATGAAAGACTTTCAGTGCTAATAATTCAAAATTAAAAATTACCTCTAAGGTTGATGCTTTATACTAAATGATGGTTTTGAATTTCGAACTTCCTTTCTATTGACAAATGATATACATCATCATCGTCATACTTGGAACCCCATTCATAAACCTCATTACTCCTTATATTGTTGATTATGATGGTATAATTTTTAAAGTTGAAAATAAAGAATTAAAATTTTCCTTTATTGAAAAACCTAAAACAAGAAATCTAAATATTGTAAAAGCTTGTTCTATTTATCAAAACCAAATCAATGTTTTGCTCAAATCAAAACAAAATGATTTATTTTATTTACAAAAGGATCTAGGTTTACAAAGGATTGAAAGCCAGATACAAACCAGTCATATAGAGAAGAAGATTTCTGAATTTAAAGACTTAATTGAAAAAGAAATATGTGCTGATTTACCAACTGCTTTCTGGAACAGAAAACAACACATGGTAGACTTGCCATATGAAAATTCTTTTGATGAAAAACAAATTCCTACTAAAGCTCGCCCAATTCAAATGAATATGGAATTAGAAAAACACTGTAGGAATGAAATTAAAGATTTGGAAACTAAAGGACTAATTGTAAAGTCAAGATCTCCACGGTCTTGTCTGCTTTTTATGTTAACAAAATTACGAAATTGAGCAGCGGCACTCCAAGACTTGTGATAAATTACAAACCATTAAATAAAGCCTTAAAGTGGATTAGGTATCCAATACCTAACAAAAAGACTTACTACAAAAACTCCACTCGCTTTCATATTCTCAAAATTTGACATGAAATGAGGTTTTGGCAAATTCAAATTCATCCTAAAGATCGGTATAAAGCGCTTTTCTTGTTCCATTCGGACAGTATGAGTGGACTGTTATGCCATTTGGTTTAAAAAATGCACCTTCTGAATTTCAAAGAGTCATGAATGACATTTATAACCCTTATTCAGAATTTTGCATTGTTTACATTGATGATGTTTTGATCTTTTCTAATACAAATTGATCAACATTTCAAACATTTAAAAACTTTTTATTTTGCTACTAAAAAAGCTGGACTAGCTGTTTCTAGTTCGAAGATTTCTTTGTTTCAAACTAAAATCAGATTCCTTGGACATTATATTTCTAAAGGAACAATTACTCCTATTGAGAGGTCTCTTGCTTTTACAGACAAGTTTCCTGATAAGATTCTTGATAAAACACAACTACAAAGGTTTCTTGGAAGTTTAAATTATGTCCTTGATTTTTGTCCCAACATCGATAGGATTTCAAAACCCTTCGTGATAGATTAAAGAAAAATCTCGTTGCATGGACTGATGAGCATACCAAAGTCATTAAATTAATAAAACAAACGATAAAAGAAATTCCTTGCTTGTTCCTTGCTAATCCTGCATTCACGAAAATAGTTGAAGCCGATGCATCCGAGCTTAGGATATGGTGGCATTTTAAAGCGAGTTAATAATAATAAAGAACAAATAATGCAGTATGTTTACGCACATTGGAATGATTGCCAACGAAACTATTCTACTATTAAAAGAAATTCTTTCCATTGTGTTATGCATATCAAAATTCCAAAGTGATTTATTAAATCGAAATTTTACTTAGAATCGATTGTAAAAGCTGCAAAACATGTTTTAGAAAAGATGTTCAAAACATTGCATCCAAACAAATTTTTGCACGATGGCAAGCTATTTTAAGTGTTTTTGATTTTGATATTGAGTTTATTAAAGGTGATACAAATTCTATTCCCGATTTTCTAACGGAGAATTTTTGCAAAGCAGGATAATGCTTGCCAGAAGAAAGATAAGGGTAAAGCCATTGTTAAAGACATTGCACCTCTTGCAACCCTTCCCCCTCAAATGATCTCTAAAGAACCCCATAATACTCCCTGTAAAGACAAGTTACTATCTTCTGCCATGCCAATTAAATCTTGGATTGATATGGTCGAAGAGCATGAAGCTCAATCTAAAGCCTTAGCATCTGATGAACAGGTAAAAGAATGGATGCAATCCATTTCTAAATCCCCTGAACTTATGGTTTGCTTTACAAAGCATTTCAAAATCTAAAGCTCTTTCTCAAGAAAATGTTACTTCAAAGAAATAACAAAACCTACTTCTTCAAAGAATTAGTTTCTGGTGGAAGTTCTTCCTCTCAAATTATTGTTTCCCAGGAAAAGCTTTCACAAAAATCGGAGTGGTATAATAAAGTCCATCATCAAAATATTTTATCTATGGAAGATGGGTTTTATCATACTGATCCTTTTCAAGCTGTTTTAAAGGTTTTCCCCAAAGGTTGGTTTTTTAAACCATGGGATTTACAAAAACCCCAACCTTACTACCAAGCTATTCTTGAGTATCTTGAGTCCATCAAGTTCAAACATTTCTTTCTCGGTGAAGCTCATTACGGTAGCCACTATTCTACTGCCACAATTCTTAAAGTCCTAACTCCTAAACAATGGGGTCTTCCACTCCACAAAACTCGAGCTTTTCCACTAATTTTAAATTGAGCCCAAACCATTGCTTGTCCTTTTCTTCCGGGATTACCAACAAGCTTGGTTTAATACATTTTTATCCAAAACCCTAAAAGACACACTCACGGTTGTTTTTCTTCAATTCAAAAATAACTGGTGCAAAGTCTTCCAAACTGGTTCCAACAATGGTGGAACTATTTTGGTTCTAGCCTGAATATCTTGACTCCCGATGCTAAAATTGCCTAAACCTTTTAAAGCTCATTATATCCCTCCGAGTCCGAGAAGAGGTTTCCTCCTTTCTCTGCTTACGTACAAATTTCTTTCTTCAGTAGGTGCGGATGTGGAATTTCCAATACCACACTCGGGACTCCCAGTTGATTTTACAAAGACATTTTAAAATAAAGTGGTGGTCAAAATTTGATGAGCGATCAAAACTCTCCGAGTCCATCTGTTCGTGCATGGCTCTTCTAGCTGACCATTTAACTCCAAGCATTGAAGAATCTAAAGCCCAAAGCACTTTCTTGGCCCAAAGGTCAAAAGCACGATCCTTATTAGCCTCTGCAAAGGCGAAGATGAGTATTTCAAAATTATGCAGTGAGTTGCTCACCTCAAGATCAGAAACTTCTGTTGCAAGCTCTTCTTCTTCGAGTTCCTCAAGTAATGGAGAGCCATTCATCTCTCTTGGAGATGAAAATGAAGATATGTGTTTCGGCATCTTGTCTCAATTAAAGCATTAAAGTTTTGTAATTTAGTTTATGTAATAAAAAAAAAAAAATTCCAATTAAATGTATTTCGTATGTATTTCTATTGTATCGTTGTAAAGATATTATTTATATTTATATTTGTACTTGTATTTATACTAATGAATTTCATTAGTATTTGTATTTATAAAACTTTTGTATTTCTCCGTATAAAGCTACAGTCCCGTATAAAGCTACGATGATAACAAGCTACTACAGGCGCTACTGATGCTACGATGATCGCTACTGATTAAATTGCTACGGAGCGCGCTACGATGAGCGATGAAGCAGTTTAAAATTTTATGTATAAATTATGGAGGAAGACTATTGACTCCTCGTAATTTGAGAACTCTCTCTCTCTAACTCTCTCTCTCTCTCTCTCTCTCTCTAACTCTCTATCTCTCCTCTCCCTCTCTCTCTCTCTCTCTTTGGAAAACAATGAACAAAAGACTTTGAGGAATTATTTCCTGTCTTTTGAGTTTTCCCTTTCTTTAAAGCATTTAGCTTTCATTTTAATTAAATGTAAGCATTTATCTTGTAATTTATTTTAAAGCAATTAAAGTTTGTAATTAATTTATTTTCCGCACTTTTAATTTCTGCACTTTTAATTTATGCTCTTTTAATTTATGCACTTTATTTTATGCATTTTAAATTTCGTACTTTATTTATTTAATTTACCGTAATTTATTTAAAGTTTTCTTTATTTAAGCATGATTTGTAGACTGATCTTCTATATCGGATCTACCATACAAATGTATACGTTCCTCCGAGGCATAGAGACCGGATCTCTCCCCTCAGTTGTATTTCTCTTCTCTCTCCTCACTCAGAGCACCATTTCTGGGATCCAGATCTGGTACTGTGTATGCTAGAAAAGCCAACCATAATGTATGTTTAATTTCTGTCAAACCCTGTGTTGCTTAGGTTTGATTTAAAGAATAAAATTGGTTTAAAATTGAAAGATCTATAAAGAATTTTAATTATTGGTATTAAATAATTTATTGTTTAAATTAAAATCTGATTTTGTATATTTCTTGGAACTCACTTACATCCCACGATCCTAGTTCTTATTGGTCTAAGGCGCATGCCATTCTACTAAAAGCTTAAGCTGGTAGTAGGGGTGCTACTTTAATCTTATAAGCACCATCACCGAGCCACGTGCATGCGGTTTGACCCTTAGCTCCTTCCCCACCAAACCAGGTTCTTGGGGACCCTTAGCCGGCGGTTCCCTTTCGAGCACATGGGGCCGCGATCCCAGGCACACATGACCCACGTGCACTGGCCGATCTTTCTTGGATTTTTACGTAGCGTCTGGAGCTTACCAAAGGAATCGAACCCGGGACCTGGCTCTGATACCATAAGGCGCATGCCATTCTACTAAAAGCTTAAGCTGGTAGTAGGGGTGCTACTTTAATCTTATAAGCACCATCACCAGGCCACGTGTGCACGGTTTGACCCCTTAGCTCCCTAGTATCAGAGCCATCATTTTTTCTAATCAATATTGCAATAATGAGAATTTGCATCTTGAGTGAGCACATCATCCCACATCATCAAATTTCAAACGATATGTATTTTTGCCTCAATTATTACTACTTCCCACATTTTCTTATTTTCTTTATATTTTTATTTTCTATATTTATATGCTAATGAAGACATTTCCTTTTATTTAATTATTTCTAAGCTTTAAAATATCTTCTTTTGGCATTCTTAGGTTTAAAAATATTCTAATTTAAATATTAATGAATAAATTTAGCTTTTAAAAATTAATAAAAAAATAATCAAACGAATTTATTAATGAGTACAGATTTTTGTGTTTAATATATGTACTCTACCCATCGAATCAACATGTATAAATAATTACACCTGTAAATTAAAAATTAAACTCAATACCCAACGGTAGCCTCCACGGGCCCTTACCCGTAGGGATATTTTACAATCCCAAACTACTATATATACCGACATCCTTCCCACCCCCTATTCTCCAATGAAGCCCCTTCTTTAATAGCTCTCTACCCCATATAATACTACCAAATATACGATGGATTACTCCTCAAAGTCACCTCCAAAAAGGAACATCGAAGAAAATAAAGAGCTTAACACGTGACACTAAAGACTCATCACATAGCAGCAAACAGCACCCTTGCTTAGCTAACATTGCTCGGTTAAAATAGCCTAAATCCCGAAACTCAAGACCACCAAATTTTTTTTACTGACTCTAACGATCCCAACCCATCCAATGAATCCTCCGCTGCCTTCCTGTCGTGCCCCACCGGAAAAGCTCTGAAATTTTTTTGTAGCTCCTTACAAAGTCCCATTGTTAGATGAAAAACATCCATTGTGTAGGCTGGTATCGCTTGGGCCACTACTTTAATCAACCCCTCTTTACTCCCTATTGAAAAACATTACGTAGACCACCCACTCAACTTCTTCATCACACGATGTTGGAGCTTATGAAAAAATACCCTCTTCTTTCATCCCACTATAGCCGGCAACCCTAAATATCGCTCATAGGCAGGCACCATATCAAGCCTAAAATCTCAGTGACCTCTCCCCGGACAGCAGCACAAACATTTGGACTAAAGAACATTGAGGACTTTTCAAAGTTAAAACACTGTCTAGATGCAGCAGAATATCAAAAATCCGCTTTAAAATTTGACAGTCACTAGTAGAAGCTCTATAAAAAAATTAGACTGTCATCCGCAAAAAATAAATGAGACACCATCAACTCCGTAGTAAAGTGAATTCCCCAAATAAGATTTCAGCAATCTCAGCAACAGTAACCAGTGAAGAAAAAGCTTCTACACATAAGATAAATAAATAAAGAGAAAATGGACAGCCTTGCCACAAACCCCTTTGATGATGAACCGTATCTGGAACCTCGCCATCAAAGAAAAGGTAGAACTAGTGACACAGGCTAAAATTAAGTTAACCTGCCTCTCTGAAAATCTCAATCTAAGCATAACTCACTCTAGAAACACCCACTCAACCCTATTGCAGGCCTTACTAGTAACCAGTTTTAACGCTACAATCCCATTTTCCCCTGATTTACAATATCTCAATTTATGCAAGCACTCGCACCCCAAGAATTTGGATATAGTACTAAGCTATATTGAGGATTTTTTAATCATTTGTGATGTGTAGATGCTTATATTTATAGTATTGTATGGTTAAAATTTAATTGTTTCTTATCTAATCACAATAATGAAAAACTTAGTCCAGCTTAGCATTGAATCTAAATTCAATTTTCATTTGCCAAAATTTATTTATGATTACCAATTATCATTAATTTTGCTAAGAAATAAATTGCCCACAGTTGTTGACTAATGCTAATATAGTATTCAATGATACTAAGCATCTCAAAACTATGTCGAGAATACTATGTTAAATATTATTAAACATCCAAAAATATAAATCCTAAAATGTATTTGAGGAGGAGTCATGTAATATTGAAAGTGGTATTTATTAGAGAAATATTGAAGTAAAATCATCCTAAATTTCAAATTAATTGCGGTTGTACGGAAAATCGGATGTACATAAGTTATAATGGTAATTTTCTTTTTAAATACGGTCCATTCGTTTAAGATTTGTTTATTATTCATTTAATTAAATTCTTTATTTATCCTTAAAATTTATATAAAAATTTTTTAAGTTTCAAGGCTAATTTAGTGATTATCAATAATAGTAAGACAAAATATATAAGTAAAAACAAAAATTAGGGCCTAATTTTTTTACCTCTTCATTCCAATATTTCTTTCTCTTCTCTCGGCCTTGGCTTCTCTTGTTCTCCATCCTCCACAGCCAGCCCTAATTTTTTTTTTGGGCTACTTCTTCTCCTTCTTAGTTGTCCCTCTAATTTCTTTTTGTTTGTTGTTTAGAGATAATTAGCACCATTAATTGATCTCACCCAATGGTAAGCTCTTTTTTTTTTCTTTTTTATTATTGGTTTATTTTTTCTTCTCTTTGTGGTTCTAATAATTCTCAGTTTAATTAACTTGATAAGCTTTTAATCTAATTAACATGAATATGTCACCACCATTTTATATATATATAAATTTTCCATATATCATGATCTTTATTTAGAATTTCTTTTTTAAGATGAAACTTACTAATATCAATGTATCCCGTTATTAGTGTTGCAACATGTTAATATCATTATATGTATTTATTTATGTGCAAGATTCTTGTCTTCAAGGTGACAAAGACAAAATGAAAAGAATTAAAGAAGCCACTTTGGTTAATAATTTGGATTTTAATTATTGATATTTGTATTGTTAAGAAGTTGTAATTTGGTGTTTGGATGACTACTTAGAATACGGATTGGATTGTTTGTATTTGTAGGATGTTAAATTTGTGGCTTTTTTATATTTTATTTTGCTTAAATTTTGTCTATTAATTATTAATTGTGTAAATAAATTGTAAATGAATCCATATTCAATTTGATTTGTAGTAAACGAATAAAACAAATAGTCAACAAATGCATATTTGATTCGATTCATTTATAAATTCTAATTAACAAACTAAATGAATCGAACCCGAATATTCATTACACGAATGAATGCAATTCAAATAAGCAGAATTTTGATCTAAGTTTTTTAAGATTCGATTCATTTATTCGTTCTGTCACCCCTAACTTTAAAACTTCTTATTATAACTTTATTTGGTTGGTTAATTTTCTAGTTTGGGTGGAATTTTCCTTTTTATTATTTGTGTTAATTTTCTAGTTTAGGAGGAATTTTTCTTTTTATTATTTGTGTTAATGTGGGAAAGAAGAGGCATACAAGAGGTTATCTTAAAATTAAATGTTTTCACACTTTTTTATTACTAAATTGAAATTATTTTAGTTTTTGCTTCAAATTTTTTTTTAAGAATTTGGATATAGTGCTAAGTTATGTTAAGGTTTTTATAATCATTTGCCATGTGTACATACATATATTTGAATCCAAATTCTATTTTCAAACTTTAGGCACTTGCCACAAATTATTTATGATTACCAATTATTATTAATTTCTCTAAGAAATAAATGGTTCAGATTGCTGACTAACACTAATATAATATTCAATGATGCCAAACATCTCAAAAGTATGATAATAATACTATGTTCAATATTAATAATATTAAACATCCCAAAAGTGTATATCCTAAAATGTGTATTGAAGTAGAGGAGTTGTAATGTAACGTGGTATTTACTAGATAACTGGTGAAGTAAAATTATCTCAACTATGGAAAAATAAGATGTAATTGAAGAGAATAAAACTAGGTTTTTCAATTTTTCAATTAAAACCTTTTAGGACCGATCTCATACAACATATGAGAATTAAGTAATCTAGAAATTCATACCTTGATGTTTTGAGAAGATGAAGAATTGAGAGTTGTAGATCCGTCTCCAAACGATCTTCCAAGCTATGACTCAAGTTTGATCAACACTGGACGTGTGGGCATCTGTTTCACCACTCCCCAATTGCAACTGGCTCCTCTTAGATATCTTCTGTATTTTTCTTAAAATCCCTAGGATTCTCTTCTCTCACTTTCTCAAGAGAATAATGCCCTTTTTATAATATCTTATGAAAAGCCCTTGTATGTTAGGATTAAGATTCCTATTTAAAATAGAATTCCTCTTTTAATTTAAATATTTAAATTAAATACTATCTCTCCACTTACATAAAAGTGCAAAGAATGTGTAACTAACTAGGAGACTACCTTGTAAAATATCACAAACCCCCTTTTACACTTGAATATAATATACTAGGCCTTAACAAATATTATAATTATGATTTTCATCTAATATGCTAGTTTTTCTTACTTTTGGGTCTAGTGATGGTGTTGTCAATTAAATGAGCTAACCCGGAGATCATTTGGGAACATACAATAGTGACTACAATAATTAAATTTGTAATTAAACAAATATAATTATTTAATTCCAACTCTACTCCACTATAAGATTGGAACTAACCTCTATAATTTTATGCTCGAATATAATTCGCCCAAGCCACAATGATTTATTTACTGCATAATCCTTTGTACCACATCGTTAATTTAAATTCTATATTATTAATCTATAATTTCAATACTTGTAATTGCTCTCACCAAGATACCGGGTAATCTTGACTATATGTTTATGTTATGCCCATTGATAACTCAAATGAAATAACAACTACAATCTTGAAATCATAACTAACTCAAGATTAAGATTACAGTAAATCAATGCCTATGAGATTTAATAAGTCTAACAGTTATTACTAGATTAATTAAATCTCATATGTGATCTAGTTCAATGTAGACATACTACATCAATAAATTCATACATGATTAAGACAAATCACTCAATGAATTTATTACAGTCTATACCTAAATAAAGTGTCCAACTTTATTTATCAACTGCGAACTTATTTTATTTAATCATAAGATAACTTGTATTTATGTTTTCTGCGAATCCACATAGTGATCGCATAAATACATATAATATGATTAAATGGACATTACTCAAAATATTAATCAGAAAATCAATATGCTTTAAAGAGCACATAATCCCAATAGTAACATAAGTTATAAGGGTAACTTAGTGTTTTTCAAAAAAAAGAGTGAGGAAGTGTGCAAATTTAAATCAATTTTTTAGCCCTTTCATCCTCCAAATCTAGATCTTACAAGATCAATTAAATAAAACTATTTGGAACCAGTCATTTAAGTACCCTTTGAGCTCATGAGTGTAACTTTTTCTTTGTATGAAAATATTTACAATCCACTTATGATGCGTTTACAAAATAGAAATTTAAATATGCTAGAATGAAAATAAGAAATGAGAATCATAATAAGTTATTTACTTTGAACAGTAAGAATTGGAATCAAAATGCAAGTGAGTTAAATTATTACATATTACTAAAAAGACCTTAATTAATTATTGTCATAATTATTATTTTATATTTAAATTATTGTAATTATTATTATTAATAATTATTGTTAATTATTATTTTTAACATTAATATTAAATAATTATAATACTTTTTATCATTAATATTATTATAATAATAATAATAATATCATTATTGTTTTGTTATAGTATTATTACTCAAAAACTTATTGTTAATAATAATAATAACTTTAGTTCAATAATCATAATGATAAAATTATTAATAATAACCTGACAACATTAAACATAATAATATATGCCAAAAAAAGAAAAAATAACAAAAATAATAATCATCATCATTTTTGCATATATATATATATAATTTTATAAAACAAGAGAAAATTGGTACGTGGCGTTGTTAAACCAGATGATCGTAGATTGAACTACACTTTGGGATCAAATCTGACTTAGAACAGATCTAGATCTTGCACATCGGGTGTCCACCCAATATACCTTGACTTTAGAACCTTTAAATTTAAAATATTTTTGCAAACCTAGGCAACACAGGGCTCAAACACAGTACTAAAACTGGATCCCAGATCTAGTGCTCTGAAGGAATAGAGGGAGAAGAGAATACAACTGAGGGGAGAGATCCGGTCTCTATGCCTCAGAAGAATGTAACAGACTTTAAAATAGTGGTATAGAAGATCATTCTGCAGATCATGCATATAAAACTTTAAATCATACACTCTTAGATCTAAAACTTTAGAATAAATAAAAGCTTTAAGTAAAAGATCAAATGCTTACATTTATTTATTTCAGAAAGCTTTATAAAAAGAAATGTTTACAACTAGAAGGGAAAAAACTAGAAGACAAGAAAGATTTCCTTAATGTCTTCAGTTCATCTTTTCCCCATAAAAAGAGATATATATATATACAAGAGAGAAGTGAAAAATTAAATCCGAGGAGTTTAAGTCTTCCTTCAGATCTTAAATACAAAAATTGGGCCTTTAACTATAGCGAGTCTGTAGCTTCACAACTGTAGCGAAACTGTAGTTTCATAACTATAACGAAAATGTAGCTTTAAACTGTAGCTTTACTGAGAAAATAAAGGAAAATATACAAACGGGAAAATACAAGGAAATAATTACTCTTTTTTTTTTTTACATATAAATACAATTACAAATAAGTACAAAGTGTTTAAGGACGCTTTATTGGAGAAAGAATCCTGAAGCAATCATCCTCGTTATCATCTCCTAGGGAAATGAACAGCTCTTCATTGTCTTGATCAAAAGAATCTACAATAGATGGCTCAGATCGAGAGGTGAGGAGCTGTTCCATGATTTTAAAATACTCATCTTCAGTCTTATCACTAGCTAAAAGGGATTAAGCTTGAGACCGTTGTGCTAAGAATGTGGATTGGGCTTTAACATCTTCAATACTAGGCTTGAGAAGGCCATTTATAGACTGCCAAATTTGTACAATGGCTTCAGACAATTTTGACTTTTCGTCAAATTTGGACCACCACTTGACTTTAAAAACTCTTTGAAGGATTAATTGGGTTTCTTGAGTATGGTACTAAAAATTTCACATCCAAACTCAAGGAAGAAAGAAATTGATACAAAAACAGACAAAAGGAGGAAATCTCTTCTCAGACACAGAAGGAACATAATGGTTTTAAACAAATTTAAACAGTTTATGGCGTTAGGGGTAAGGATATCAGGGCTTGGTCTAAAATAGTTCCACCATTGTTGGAACCAACTGGGTAGCCTTTGCACAATTATTTTTTAATTGAAAAAAAATAACCATGAATGAGTTCTTTTTAGGTTTTGGATAAAATATATGTTAAATAAGGCCTATTGATAGTCCCAATAAGAAAAAGACAAGCAATGGTTCAGACGTTTCTGAAAATTGGCGGGAAAAGTTTTAGGTTTGTGCAGTTGGTCACCCCACTAATTTGGGCTCAAGATTCTAAGGATGGTTGTCGCAAAATAGGCAGGCTCAATATGAGTTTCACTAAGAAAGAAGTGTTTAAACTTGAATGACTCGGTGATCTCAAGAATGATTTGGTAATAAGGCTGGGGTTTTGATAAATCCCATGGTTTGAAAAAGCAGCCTCTGGGAAAAATCTTTGAAATTGTTTGAAAAGGATCAGGTTGATAAAACTCATCTTCCACAGTTAAAATATTTTGATGATAGGTTTTATTAATCCAATCCGATTTTTGTGAAATTTTTTGTTATGAAATAACAATCTGTGAAGATGAGCTTTCACCAAAAACAAGAGCTTTAAGAGAAGAAGTTTTTGCAATTTCTTTAAAAATAGATTTTTCTTTCTCAGGAACTTGAGAAAGGGTTTTATTTTGAGAAATTCTTTGTAAAGTGAGCATAAACTCTGGAGATTTAGAAATGGATTGTATCCATTCATTTACCTAATCTATAGAGAACTTCTTGCTCCTTAACCATGTCAGTCCAAGATTTGATTGGCATTGCTGAAGAGAGAAATTTATCTTTAGAAGGGGTTGTCTTTAATTATGGATCTTTAAGAGGCGCTTTGCCCTTGTCTTTGTTCTTCTTTGGAGGAAATATTTGTTTTTCAAAAATTCCCTGGTTAGAAAATAAGATATAGAATTTGTATCACCTTTAATAAATTCAATATCAAAATCAAAAACACTTAAAATAGCTTTCCATCTTGCAAAAATTTGTTTTGATACAATATTTTGAACATTTTTTTCTAAACATGTTTTGCAACTTTGCAATCAATTCTAAGAAAAAAATTTTTATTTAATAAATCACTTTGAAATTTAGAGATGCATAAAACAATAAAAAGGATTTCTTTTTTGATTGTAGAATAATTTTTCTGATATTCATTCTAATGAAACATATTGTACTATCTATTCTTTATCATTCTCAACTTGTTTTAAAATTTCTCTATAACCTAAGTCTGAGGCATCAGTCTCAACAATTTTAGATAAAGAAGGATTTGCAAGAAATAAACATGAAATTTTTTTTAACAAAATGTTTTATTTGTCTAACAACTTTGGTGTGTTCATCTGTCCATGCAACAAGATTTTTCTTTAATCTATCATACAATGGTTTGGAAATCCTATTGATGTTTGGACAAAACTCAAAAATATAATTTAGACTATTAAGAAATCTCTAGAATTGAGTTTTATCAAGAATCTTATCAGGAAATTTACCAGCAAATGCAAGAGATCTTTCAATAGGAATAATGGTTCCTTTGGAAATATAATGACCAAGAAAACTAACTTTGGTTTAAAATAAAGAAACTTTAGAACTAGAGATTGTTAAACTAGCTTTTCTAGTTGCTAAATAAAAAATCAATACATCATCAATATAAACAATGCAAAAATCAGAAAAAGAATTATAAATATCATTTATTATCGTTTAGAATTCTGAATGTGTATTTTTTAAATCAAATGGCATTACAGTCCATTCGTACTGTCCAAATGGAACAGTAAATGCAGTTTTATATCTGTCTTTTGGATGAATTTGAATTAGCCAAAATCTCGATTTCATATCAAATTTTGAAAAAATGAAAGCGGAATGTAGTTTTTGAAGCAAATCTTTTTTGTTAGGTATTGGATACCTAATCCATATTTTGGAGTGCCTATTTCAATTTCAGAATTTTTGTTTACATAAAAAGAAGCACATGACCAAGGGGATCTGGATTTAACAATTAAACATTTAGATTCTAAATCTTTTATTTCATTCCTACAATGTTGTTCCAATTCCATATTCATTTAAATAGGACAAGCTTTAATATGAATTTGTCTTTCATCAAAAGAATTTTTATAAGGCAAATCAACCAAATGTTGTTTTCTATTCCAGAAAGTAGATGTTTCTTTTTCAATTAATTTTTTAAAATCATTTTTCTTTTTATAAAACCATTTTGTAATTGGTTTTCGATTCTTTGTAAGCTCAAATCTTTTTGTAGGTGAAGTAAGTCATTTCGTTTTATTTTTAATAAAACATTGACTTGATTTTGGTAGATAGAACAGGCTTTTAGAATATTTAGATTTTGAGTTTTAGGTTTTTCAATAAAAGGAAATTTAAGCTTTTTATTTTTGACATTAAAAGATATACCATCATAACTGACAGTATAAGGAGCAATGAGATTTATGAAATGAGTTCCCAATATGACAACATGATGTATATCATTTGTCAATAAAAAAGATGTTTTGAATTCAAAACCATCATTAAAAATAGAAGCATCAACTTAGATGTAATCCTTAATTTTGAATTGTTTGCTGCAAAAAGTCTTTCATTAGTTTTTTCATGAAATCTCTTTGGTACAATATCTTCTTTAATATAATTTAAATCACACCAGTATCAAAAAGAACAATGATGTCGATTTCAAAATATTTGGAAAACTTTAATTTATCTTTATCAAATATTTTCTTATTGTGATTTGCTTTAAGACAAAAAGGAAATCATTAGGTAATGATTCTATATTGTCAATGTTATGGTTTTCTGGTATGATGTCTTCATTTTTATTATGTTCAGATTTTGATTTTTTATCTAAATTACTTTCTAATTGTTTCTGCAATAGAAGTTGAATAGTATTAGAGTCATTCTTTTGTTTTTCTTTTGATTCATTCATCTCAAGTTTGATTTCTTTTATTTCTCTTTGAAGATCTTAAATGTTAGGTGCAGTTTTCTTACTTTTCTTCTTATTAAAAATTTTAGCAAGATCATATGCATTTTTCTTTAGAATAGGGGTTTTGGAAGATTCAGCTTTATTATTTTGATCTAGAGTCTTTAAAAGTTTATCAAGGCTAAGCTCATGGAGCCTCTTGTGTACTCTATAAAATTTTGCAGTATGACTTTTTCTTCCACACTTAAAATATGTTGCATCTTTATAGTTGAAAAGGGCTTTGGAAAATGCTTTAGGTTTTTTTTTTTTAAAAAATGAAATTTCTTATAAGGCTTTGAAGGTTTCCTATAAGAAGATTCTCTAGACTCAAGTAATAATTTTTTATATCCATTTGATTTGTAAGGCTTTCTATAAGGTTTTGAAGAATACTTACCATTATAATCTTTAGAGGTAGTAGCTTTAAAAGGGTCATAATTAAATTGCTTATAGAAAATTCGTAATTCTTGCTTAGATTTTCTAAGCTTCTATTTTAAGCGCTTTTATAATTTCAAATCTTGACAAATATTTAGACCTTCTTTATTGACAAAACTGACAATTTCACCATAGGTGAGCTCGTTATAAGGGATAATATTGTCATAAAGAGCTTTTATAAAGTTTCTGACTTTTTCCCCTAAGAGGATTGGTAAACCTGCAAGAAATTTTTCTTTCCAGGTTATATGATTTGCATCATCTCTTCAAAAAAGTCTAGTGAAGAAAGTGGTTTTATAGCTTTGGAATTCACTAAGTTTTCTACATCTGAGATTATATAGAAGTTCATCATTTTTATCTCTTAGGTGTGAGGGGTCACCTTTGAAATGAAGAGATATAGTGAGAATAAGAGTAGCAACAACATCCTAAATAGGGTTATTGAACTCATCACAGATGGTTGCTCCATTCTCATCTGTTTAGATAGCATTTAGAATATCTAGTTATTACTGTTTAGTGAGAAGATGATCCCAACAACCTTTTAGTTGACCAGTAAAGCCAACGATGAGAATTTCTGCAATGGCTTTGTCAGAAGTACCCGACTGTGTTTTATAGGCGTTAGCTGCCATGGTCATCTATTGCAACAATTTTAAGATATTATATTCAAACATGTCATCAATATTTCATTCATAGATAGAAGATACATTAAATCTAGACTAGTTTAATGCACTTGGCCCGTTGTCTATGGTCAAATATGGTGGAGATCTGACAATAGGAAAAGCTAACTCCCGATGGATTTTGTTGGCTTTAGAGATAGAGTCATCTTTAAAAGCTTCTATATCCGAAAAGGCTATAAAAGTTTGATCATCATGATCTAATACTCAAATGGTTCTAGATTATGCACTATCAGTAGCAATTTAAACTTTACTAGATGAAAAAGAAGCTTCTATTCTATCTAGTTGCTCTCTAATGGTTTTAGAAAAATCTAATTTTGACTCTTGAACTAGCTTTTGACTAGCTTTCGAAACATGGAATGGCTCAAAAATAGTCTTTTTAAACTTTTTGTCATCGTCAGACTTCGTTGACTTTGAAGAAGAAATAGGAGAAACAGTTATAGTTGACTGTTGGAATCGATTTTCTATTTTAGGCAATTGTTTTTCTATTGTAGTTAGATTCGCATTACAAAAATTATTATATTGGATAATGCTATCTAAATTCTTTCTAGATCATTTGGTTTATGGATTTTATAGGGTGAAGTTTTAATTTGGATAGGAGAATCATCATGATCAATGGTTATACTCCTAAGGGGTAGATGCTCTGATTCAATGGTTATATCACTATCTGATAGATTTCATTCAGTGATCTTTTTTCTTACATTAATGGGATTTGAAGTTTTAAAAGGATAAGAAAAGTCGTTTTGAGAAGCATACATTTTGAACCAATCAAAAAATAATATATGAGCTTTATGCATGTTTACAAAATCATAGTAAACTTCTTGTATTTCTTTCCTTTGGTTTATAAAATTTTTGAAAAACCAAAATCTTTTTCTTCATTAATTTCATAATAAGAATCTTTATGCAGAAGAGTTCTATCAAGTTCAAATTCCTTTTCTAAAACATTGAGCATATTTTCTGTGACAGTAGAGAATGTAGGAGAAGTTAGAAGAGAAGGCTCTTTCTCTTCCTGTTTTAGTTCACGTTGACTACTAGTGTAGATTGGATGGGGAACACTAGTGGTATAGTCAACAAATTGTATGGAAAAACTAGGTATATCCGATGTGGAGAACCTAGGTTGACTTTGAAAGGGAAGATTTATAAGAGAAATAATTTTTGAAAATTTTCTTTCAAGTGAAGGAATGCTTGTGCTAGAATCTTTGTCGAAGAATCTACATGATGTAGGTCTCCTAAAAGATAATTTGACTTTACCATTAGAATACTAAGTCACATTTTGTAACTTTGTATTAGGTTTAAGTTGTTTTGAAATCACTAGTTCAGTATCACTTTCAAGAATCTATTCATCAGGAAGATTAACATCTTTTCACTGGATAAGCTTTGGAATAATAGTGTTTGCTTTAGACAAATCAGTCTGTAAGTGAAGAGTTTCATCTCTTTTTGACTGGAATTTATTATGAGTGTTAAATGCAGAAATCATGGCTTTGTAAGAGATTTTAAAAATTAATGCAACTGAAATAGATCCTTCAACTATGTGGTAATTATGGGTCTTTATTTAAAGAATCATGCTTTTTAAAATATTTTTATCCTTTTAAAGAATCTCTTATATTTGGATAGTAGCTAAAGGATATTGGACCTTTACAGAGACGAGATTCAATACTACTGAGTAAGGAATCATCAAAGGAGATGAATCTCTCATCTCTAAGAACTGCAAAAAAAAAAAGTATTTAATTCCTAATTATGAATTGCTTTATTAAAATCTTCAATTATAAATTCTTCTGAATTTATAATATTTTTTGAATCACTAGTCCTCTTGGAGGAAAAGCTAGAGAAGGAAGATGCTCTACAGAGTAGAGAATCCATGGGTAAAACCTATGAATTAATTTTAATTTTACAGGTATGGCTACAATCCAAGGTTAAGAATTGGTTTTACTGCCCTTCAACCAAATCGGGATTTACGACCAAAAACTACCAAGGCGCACTAAAGTAACACTCACCATACCAGTAACATTCAACCAACGCACCAGTCTTACTTTACAAAGTCTCTATTAGTAAAAACACTACCCCCGTTGGCTATATATATATAATCAAAATCATCATTAATATTACATCATTTTTGCAATGGCTGCTGATGCAAGGAAGAACGGATGCCGCTTTCGTGCGAGGTTAACTAGTAAAGCATTAATGGTTACTATTTTTGACGTCGTCAGGTGTTACTGTTTTGGTTCGTTAGCACACCGAGATCCATGGCTGCTACTCGACGATAAAAGATACTGCTGCTTGACACGAGATCCATGGCTAGTCGTCAGCAACTGCTTGATTGGCGATTGGCGATGGAGGCTAGAAAGGTTTGGCTGCGATGAAGGCTTGTTTATGAGGGTCGATGGAGAATTAGGCTTCAAAAAAATGTTTGCTATATTTTTTTAATTTAAACGAGGGCATTTTGGAAAATGACAATTTCAATGAGTTAAAATGATTGGTCTCGAAAATAGGTGAGGCTATTTGAATCCATAATTTTACTCATTAAGCTCATTTTCTCAATAAACTCACTATTAAAATTTAAATATTAAATTTTTTTTGTACACCCTATAAAATCTTAAAAATAGCATCTATTAAATATAGATTGTTTTATATTGTTATTCTATAAAGAGATAGAGGCTAAAATAATTTTATTTTTTTGACTTCATACAAATTTCAATTTTTTAAAAATAAAATTGAATAAATAAAGTCTGCATAGGAGCTTTTAAGTTCTTCATCTATCAAAAATCTAAACAGATAATAATAATTCTTCACTTTAGAATCCAATTTTTTTTTCCTAAAATTTTAGTTATAGTTTGTTCATTTTTTTCCATTATTTTTTATTTGAGGGCATGCATTTAAATTTTTATCAAATAAAAAAAAAAAGATCATGCAAAGAAGAGATTAAGTGATAAATTTAAACTATAATTTAGAGAGAAAGTGTATACAATTCATCATAAATAGGTGAAAAATTATAATTTTTAATTGTTTGTTTAAATTTTTATGTGCTTACATGTAATTTTATGTAAGAATAAATTGATAATTAAAAAATTTGTAGAATAATAAATTTAAAGAAAAATTTTATAGATTCAAATAACTTCATCCCTCGAAAATAAGAGATTAATTCCCACCTCTCTCTTGAAATTAGCTTCTCATTTTTATTTTTCAAAATAATGTGAGTCCTGTATTTATGATACTAATTTTAATTTTTTATCTCTATTTTATAAAATAAATATTATTAATAAATGTAATTTCAAATTCCGATTCCTTCGACCAAAAAGTAAATGCACCATTTAATGACTGAAAATGACCTCTGTTACATGGCATGATTACGGGGCTTGGCCTTTGTTAACTACAATTGGGCCATCCCGAAATTCAAGCCAATACGGTCCATTTTGCATCGCTCAAGCTAATTTTTAGGTCTAGATCTATTTCATAAAAACTTACAAATATTCTTTCGATTTCTTATCTGAGGCTAAAGTGGCCCAATGTTATTAGTTCAAAAAAAATGAAAAAGAAATAATAAATGAACCGATAATCAGATAACCATTAAAAATAGTTATCAGACAATCGAAAACCCTACGACAGAGAAGAGGAGATGGGAGTAGATAAGCAAATTTTGACCCCAGGAAACGGTCCTAAGCCAGTTGCCGGTCAGCAGGTCACCGTCCATTGCACTGGTTACGGTTAGTTTTTTTCTTTTTTTTTGTCAACTTAATGCAGTTTTTGTAAAACATATTGAAAGTTTGGTAATGGGTATTTGCTAATATTTGTGATAATCATATTATGTTTCGTTTGGTGAATTTTTCAATTGAGAGGACACAATGTCTGATCTTTATATTTTGAGTGTCTGTGTATGTGTGTGTATTAACTGAAACCTTTTATGATTCTGTGAGATTAGGCCCAAGTAAGGCATGATGATCACTGATTTTAATGGCTTTCAGTTTGTAGACTTGGTGTCTTTTATTTTCGTATATGGGTTTTGGTGAATCAATGTTTTGTGTTTAATACATATACTGGCATACAGTTTTAAATTGGCAGATTCATGCTGGCAAAATTTGAGTGTGTCAAAGTAAATTAATTGTGAAATGAGTGAAAGCTCTGTTGCATATATAGTTTCTTCTCTTGTTACACCTTTAAATTTTCCTTTTTTATGCAGGGAAAAATGGCGATCTGTCTCAGAAGTTCTGGAGGTGAGGATTGTGTTATCATTTTTAAACTATATTTCTAGTTTCAAGTGCAATTTCTCTTTTATTTAAATGTTCCTTTCAAATATTATTGTTAGTTACGGTTCCTTTATTTTTTATTTTTACAGCACAATGGACCCTGGGGAGCAGCCTTTTACATTCCAGATTGGCAAAGGCTCTGTTATAAAAGGTAGCTCTATGGTTTTGCTTTTCAGCTACTTGTTGAAGTCCAAGATTTTACGTTGTTGTTGTTTCCTTACCAGAGAGAGGAATGAACACATTTAAGCTTTTAAATAAGTTACCATTTTATCAGAATTTGAATGTTATGTGTGGAATTCTAGTTAGTTTCTTTATATTTTTGTAGCAATGGCATTTTGAATATGGCAAAGTATATGTAATATACCAAAAAAGTGACTGAAGGTAGTGCTTGTTTTTTGTCGCGTCCTTGGTTGATGCTTTTGCTTACAAGTTGCTCTGTGACTGTTTTTGAGATGTGTTTATCACGTTGTTTGTTTAAGCAAGAAACTAATATGTTATTTTAAGTTTTTAACCTGAGAAGTTTACCTTCCTGTGCGTCAATTATGCATTTTGTTGCTACTGAAGATCCTGTTTGTACATTGAAGCAGTTTTATATAACTCCTCTCCTAATGCGTATATTTCTTTGGCCATGTTCACAACTCTGTAGTGCATTTTCAAAATCATCTCCAAACAGCATCTTAATATCTGAATTGATAATTTCTAGTGTCCTAGTTATAGACTGGTTATTATTTATGTATCATAATTTATATCAAATACATAATCACTATAATCATATTTTTTTTGTCAGAAAGCATTTTTTTTTTCAACTCTAACTCAACTTAAGGACATTTCTCCTCTGGAATGATCACGATTTCATATTATCTTTGTTCTTTTCCTTCTCATTTTGATATTTTAGGCATGATATTGAATACTAAGAGGATAAACTTTAATTTATTACGTGTATAATCCTATATGTTTGATTTATATTTAGGATGGGATGAAGGTGTGATGGGAATGCAGGTGGGAGAAGTTGCTCGTCTGCGGGTACTATTCTATCCACTCCTTTAAAATAGTTCCTATGTTTCTTTGACAATGTTAAACATGATCTTTGCATGAAATAGAGCGATTTTAATTTCTAATTGAAGTGTTGACTGTGATGCTCATAGGGTTTGAAGTATATTATATGAAGATTATTGAACCTTTCGGGCCTTGGCAATATCTCAAAAAGTGATGGCAGGCTCTCCCACACCCCATTTCTTGGTTTCATATATCGGAACATGTTGATGTTTTGCAAATTATTTTCAGAAAACTAGTTGTTTCTTTGATGATACTACAACATTATTTTTTGGCTAAGAAACAAAAGATTATAAAGAACTATATGAGATATGAACAAGGATTGGTGGAACTAAAAATCCACAAAAACAAGGACGAGAAGACCCATTCTAAACAAAGCACAAAACACTACATAGACCAAAAATAGCCTAAACCCAAAAATAACACAGCTCACTAAAAATGTACTCCTTCCTAGGATACAAAGACTTCCCAAGTAAATGAAATAACAAGGAAAGAGATATCTTTGAATTCAGCAGTAATAGATGCCTAGAGGGAAGCCTAGAACTTCACTTTGTCCAATAGGTGCGAAGGATTTTCTCCAGCTTTGTTATCAAAGATTCTCTGGTTTCTTTCATTCCACAAGACCCAAAGAGTAGTCAATGACTTCACAGTCCCATAGAACCCATGCTTACCTCTCCCTTTTAAGTAAGAAGAGAGTAACAAGAGGTAGGAGCTGACTGGCTCAGATTAAAGGTCTTTAACAACTTAGACCACAAAAAGTGAGCAGCAGTGCAGTGTAGAAATAAATGATCAACATTTTCTAATGTGTTTTTACAAACCACACACCAGTCTGGGAATTTTTCTATATTAGGTCATCTTTTTTGAATCATGTCTTTCTTGTTGATTTTTCTATGAGCAATAGATCAAAGCATAATCTTCACCTTGGTGGGGACTTTAGCTTTTCAAATCAGGCGAGGAGAAAATGAGGGAGCATTGGGGGTTATCTCTAAGACTAAGAAAGTAAGATTTAGTGGAGAAACATCTTGATTCATCTAAAATCCAAATTCTCTTATCCTCTCTGAGATCATTAAGATAAACCCCATGTACGATCCCAAGCATCTTAGCACATTGTTTAGTTTCTCTCTCATTCAAGTTTCTAAGGAACTTAAAAAATCCCAACTCCACTGCATAAGAGATTCCGTAAACATGCTAGCTATGCAACACTCACGGCCTTGAGAAAGCCTATATAATTGAGGGAAAATATCACAGAGTGCAGCCTCCCTAATCCAACAATCCTCCCAAAATCTAACTCTGCGCATTACCAACCATCAGCTTAATATTGGATAAAAAATCTGTTTTCCCTTTTGAAATTAACACTCAAGGACATCTACTACTCCCCCTAACTACATCAGCTAAATCCCAACCATTTTTATGCAGCCCATACTTGCTTTTTATAACACAATGCCAAAGAGATTTAACTTCTAGAAGAAACCTCCATAACAGAAATATTATTATTTCTGTTAATAATATTTCCTAACCCTGAACCCCCCTTGGATTGTGGTTGAGAAATTACCCTCCAACTGAGCAAATGATTGTTTTTTTACCCTTCCCTATGCCTTCCCACAAAAATACCCTCATCCTTTTCTGTTCTTTTAGCCACTGAAATTATTACACTAGTGTCAGCAAGATTTGGCCCTAATTTTTTATGGGAAATTATTGGATCTATACTTGTTTGCTTTTCCTATTATTTCCTATTATTTTTTCCCTTGTGCTAATGTTTTCTCAACTTCAAGGATTATTTTCTTCATTATTATATCTATTAATGAACCTACTTATGGGTAGATTCTCATTATATTCCTTGCAATGGTCATAGCAGCAGTTGATTTGCCTTGAGAAATAGTTGATGTGAATTTGTGAAAGCTGTTATAAGTGTACATAGATTCATTTTCATTTAACACCTTGTAATCCCCTTCATTGAATTTGCAGTGCTCCCCAGATTATGCCTATGGTGCTGGTGGATTTCCATCATGGGGGATTCAACCTAACTCAGTCCTGGATTTTGAGATACAAGTCCTGAAGGTAGAATAAGCACCTAATAGTAGCAGAAAACCGTCTAGAAAATTTTATGATTGCTTTAAATAACACATCATACCATGGACGTGTGGATATTACGTGATAAATATCATATGGTTATGATGGAACAAACTTTTCAATAATACTACACTTGCAACTCTTTAGCAACAAAGACTTCTTGTTTACTTGTGCATACATGTTTGTCGCTAGCCCCTATCATATGGTGGTCAAGTTCTGGTAGGCTCCCGGTTTGTTTTTAATTCAAATGCAGAGTTAAGAACGGTTTCAGTTAAATTCAAATGATATTAGGGTAGGATAATTCAAATGATATTAGGGTAGGAATCTATACCCCGACAGTACCCAATAGGATGGTTCAATTGGTTTGGTCTCTACAGTAAAAATAAGAAGTCGAGGAATTCGATTCTCTCATGACAATCTTAGAATTTTAAATGTTAAATGGTAACGGAATCTTATGAGATGCTGCTCTGTAGGTTATTGGCACCTTTCATGAGCTAAAAAATTAATTATTTGGTCTGATTGTAAAGAAAGCTTGATTGCGAGCTAAAACAGTATTGCCTTGCTAGAAAGCTACTCAAAAGAGTGGTGGATTTCACGCGTGCGCTTGCATGGTTGATTTGCACTAAATTCTTTTAAAATCATTAATCATGGCTTAGCCACTCTTAAAGGATCTTTTAGCATTCCTCTTTATGTCAATTAATTGAGAAATTTCTCAGTTGCAAATCAATTACTACTTGTTTCTAGTTTTTTTCTAAGGCCTGTTTAAGATTGCTATTGAACTGCTAAAGCAAGTTTTTTAAAAAAAAAGAACTTTATTGAATTACAATTTTCCCGCTTTTCACAATAGTTTTGTAGCACTATCTTCTTATTTTAATAAAAAAATAATTATATTTTATTTTTTCATAATTCCTATTTTATAAATCATGGCTCTATAATGTATAAATTATTACAATTACTATTAATCACATACCTGTATGAAAATTTTCATTTAATAAGCTCATTTATTTCCTTATAGTACTTCTATCTTCAAGTGGACGAAGAACTAGAAGAACTAGTTAATTTAATTAATTGAATTATGTCAAATCAGTTTGTACAAAATATAAATTTATATAAAAATTTGCAACTCTATCTTTATTCATAATTAAAACTTCATTACTAGACTGAAATTGTGTTTTATTATTTTTTTCCCTTTGTTCAAGTTATAGATATGTTAAATTTACCATTAAAGCAATCAATTAGGTTTGCATTTCATGACATCAGTTAGATTAATTATATGTTTATAGAGTTAATTTGATTTGAAGTTTTTTTTTTTTTGCTTATTATGTAAATTATGTATTAATTAGGCCTAAATTTATATTATAGAGCCAATTCGGGTCATGTCTAAGATAAAATCAATGCAATTTGTTGTTCAACCTCAACATCAACGTTACATTCATTTAGAATCATCCAATCCAATCTTTCAGGAACAAAAATATATACATAATAAGTTTCCAATTAGAAATTTTTGACTAAATTAAAGTTTAGTCAGAAATAAGTTAAAAGATAAAATATATAGATTTTAATATATTATAGGATAAAATACACACACACTATATATATATATATATCTTTATTATATATTGCTTAATCCAGTCAATAATACAATTGTTTTTCTATTTTTTATAATCTGTCCCACTGGTTGAAATTCTTAAATCAACGATCTAATCATTTTCATAATCAATTCAGCTTGGACGACCACTATGCGTTCCCATGCTTTATCTTGCTGCAATGGAACTCGTTACTACCTCCATTATAGCCTGAGCTGGACCTCTCTTTATTATTATTTTTTTTTCAAAAAGTTTGTAAATAGATGGAATTTGTCTTAATTAATTATTAGTTTGATGATAATTAAATAAGTACTTCAACCTATAATGTCACAACCTGCCTGAGTGCACAGAATTAAGAAAAATAAAGTTCTATTGCTCTTAGAAAGCATGGCTGAGTAATTTCTAAGCAATTTCATTTTACTAGCCTTTTAAATTCGAATCTTGAAAGAAATAAGAGGTTAAAATTTTAATTTCAACTTTGCACACTATCATTTTAAAAATATATATTATGAAATAAAGTTTAAGTTGTCATACCGAATGCCACTTCCGGATTGTAGAACACTTAGTACTACTAAATACATTAATATTGAAAAGTTAGGAGGAAATATGAGTACTAACCACTATTGAAAATTTTAATACTCACTCTTTTTCGTAATTAATAATTCTTTTTCCTTTTTCTCTTTGTATAATTTTAATTAATTAAAATTAGCGCTAGACCAAAATGTTTAAATTAGAGGGCTTAGTTATAAAAGTTTTTATTAATTTGAAGAGCATGACTCAAAATTATCTTATTATTGAGATTCAAACTAAATCTCTAAAAACACTAAATAATACTCTTACACTAAAATTGAATAGTTTATTTTTATAAAATGTGATCAAATTCTTTTTATCTAATTCTTTCAAAAAGAAATTAGAGTATACTTTAAAAGAAAAATAATGGGCTAATCCCTTAACTAGGTCTGCCACTGGTCACAATCGGTGTTGCTGCACTAATGAAGCTACACATACTTCAATTTTTTCATTGTTAAATTAAAAAGTTTGGAAAAAATTAAACCTTTGCATTATAGCAATTAAAATAGTTCATTAAAAGTTTTTTATGCTGGCAAACTCCATACGTATAACAATTTTTTTTATAAAAAAAATCTAGAATAATCTTTATGCATTGCACGCTTTCGGTTAACTTTTTGGCACGTAGGTCTCACAATTTATTATTAAAAAAAATTCTTTCAAAAAAATTATTATAAAAATATTATAAATAGCAACAATTTAATGGAGGGGTGCAATGCGATCATCAATTAAGCTTGGGATTTTTTAAAATGATAATGTTCCACTAATTAGACATGTTAAGATTAAAAAAAATGCATTTATATAAAGTTGATTGCTCAACCTTTTTAGTCATCTGTGTTTAAATTTTGAAGAAGGTAGAAGGTTAAAAAATTGTTTTGATTATTGCCCACTTTTATCTTTTTTTAAAAAAAATAATATAAAATTTAAAAATTTAAAAGATAATTATATGAAAAAATGTGCATTTAAAGTTCAAGACAAATAGTATAAAGCAAGTTAGAGAACCACCTCATCTAAAATTTGTAAAAGCATTCGATTTTGACATCATTTTATAAGCATAAGATTAGGGAAAATCCCTTAATTCTAGCAATCACATATTAGCAATTTCTAGTGTCACCAAAAGTGGAGACCTTATGATGTATTCGGTGGGCAATACTTAACTGTTCCCTTCACTCTAAGCGACATGGAAGGAAATTGAATTAACTGAATTTATTAATCATTTATAATTTATAAAATAATACTTAAATTATTGGGAGGGTTAGACCTCCCACTTGTATGCAAGCTTCCTCCCTCATTTTGTTTTTAATTATAGTTTCTTTTGGCTTTTAATGCACGAGGACTATATATTGGAATTATGATTGTTGGTGTTGTATATTTGATTGTTATTGAAATAAAATCTATTTGATTCTTATTGACAACCTTCACTATTTTGTGGGGTCAATCGGACACCAAATGAGTGTTATCAAATTAGAAAAAAATGACAAATGAATGTGGATTAGATTTTCAATTAGTGAAATGCACATGTTTATGTCTATGTGACCCATGTTGTGATTATGATACTGCTACATGCTTAAACGTTGTTGGCTACATTTTGTTAAGACAATTTTAGGAATCGAAATTGTGGATCAACTAAGTGCTTTAATGGTAAAAGAAAAGGAAAAAAAGGAAAGGAACATCAACTAAATACTAAAATAGTCTCAAGCGTCTCCAAAAAGATCAATTATAGTCTTATATATCTCTTTTTTTTTTGTTAGCGAACAATAATTAGACTGTGTTTGTATTCTTTATTTAGAATTTGAATAGACTTGAATTTAGGTAAAATCTAAATAGGTATGAATGAAAATATTTAAATAATATATTTATTTTTCTTTTTTCAATAGTTGAACAAAAAAATTTAAAAACTAGTAGTTAGACATATATATCCTTTTAAGTAGTGCATATATTTGTTCTTGACAATTTAGAATTTTAACAAGTAAAAAAATACCATCATTGTTTCTTAATTTAATTTTGTAACAAAAGATGTAATTGTAACATCAAGTTTCATTACAAAGTCAACACTATTGTGTTAGTTTTGATTCATGAGCTCACAATTGATATAATATGATTTGTTCAATATTTTGGTTGAGTTAATATTACCATGTTAATAAAAATTTTAAGCAATTAAAAAAATAACTTGAAGGATAATACAAAAATATTATGTTTATATGTGATATGGGAAATACATGAATTGTTAAGGATATTTTTGAGATTTAAAATTAAAATTTTTCATTTAGATTTTAGATTTCAGATAGAAGTAAATTTTTTCTATGTTTTCTATTCAGTTAAAATTATTTGACAATAAGTGATTGAAATTCTAAATGTGCAACTCAAGAAAGGGGGATGAATTGGATAATTAAAATTTTCTACTAAAAAGCACAATACAATTTAAATAAATGCTCAAGAGAAAATAAATAATAATTAATTTAATAGAGCATAAATTTAAAAGGAGTTGAGAAGAGAGAAACAAACACAATGATTTTACATAAATGTTCACGCCTCCAAGTAAACTACGCTTGATGATTTTATTATTCAAGCCTTCAAAGTCTTTAAGTTCTTCCTATGTGTTAATAAATCTTTATAAGTGATGTTTCACTTATACACACATTTTTCCATGTGTTTCCCACACTTATAATCACATAACTTTGATAATAAATTTAAAGATTACAACAACTTCTTTTAGAGTAAATATACAAATAATAGCTCAATGATAACTTAATATATATATATATATATATATATATATATATATATATATATATATATATATATTAGTAAAATGAAAACTCAAGGTAAATTGTATTGATTAGTGTTTGCTCAAATTAGATTCAAGAAATTTTTTAAATTATGTTTGGTTTGAGTTTAAATAGCTTAAACTTTCAAACTAGCCATTAAAGATATTTTTGACAAATATCCGGCTAGCTGATTGCATGAGATGATTAGCTACTCAAGTTACTGTTAGAGAGATTTTCAATATTTAGCCGCAACCGGTTAGCCATTAGAAAACAATCGACTAGCCGCTAACTTTCTGGATTTGAAAAACCAAATTTTGCCTAAGGCAGCTAGCGGCTATTATTCTAAAAATTATAGTTTGACTTTAATATTTTTTAAAATTATACTATAACCCAAAATTTTATAAAAATTTTCAAATAGGTTTATTTTTAGAAATTCAAACAATACTTGTTGATTTCAAAGTTCACAAAACTTTTTCAATTTAGTCCACAAACTTGAAACAACTAAATTCATTAAATCATTTTTCCTGTAAGTATAAAACTTTTATCTTATAAAAATGATAAATTTATTTAAAATATCATGAAAAATAACCTAAGCTTTTAAATATTTAATCATGCATATATATAATCACACTAACTTTATAAGAAATGTAACAAGATAAATTATCTAAACTAGTGCCCTTGAAATTTGTCTTTAAGATTATGAGGTTTGTGCCTTTATCCTTAAGTGTTTTGAACTTGATCTCACACGTATAATTTTTATCCTTTAAAAATTAGTGAGATTATAAAATATATATATTTTAAGCAATAAGGCATCTTTTCCTAGCAATTTCTAAAAGGCAACTAATGCAGGCAACTTTTAAGCTATCGAAAAAAAAATCACAAGGATATGTCATTAACTATCCAAGCTTCATAATTAATAATTATATTTTAGAAATCAAAAGAATGAAGTTCATTAAGGATCTAATTTGACATTTCAATTCAAATAATCTCTTATGTATCAATTTCTCAAAGTGCATGTATTTCTTCCCCTTTTAATATCATTTAAAGTAAGCATGGAATGCACAATCAATAATATGTTAATAAAGTCCAAAAGAAATGCATCCATTTACTAATTATAGATATTTATAAAATCAACTTTATCAAATGGAGTATAATCATCAAAATACATCATATTTAACAAAGTGTGTGCATGTGTTACAAATATCAAAATGATTTTTAAATAACATATTTAATAAAGTTTAATTTTCAACTCCTCTCGGTGTGTGCGTGTGAGTCATAATATAATCCAAAATAAATTCAAATATATACAACTCAATACATACACTTATATTTTAAAAAACATCTACTAATCTTCCTTTTACATCACCAAAACTTAAGCAAAATATAAGTACATAATGTCAATAGATAGATCCTCATAATCACTATAGTTATATGCCAATTTATCAATGAATGATTATTTAAAACAATCCATGACACAAGAATTCATAAATGCATAAGTGATGAACAATTGATGTTTAAGTGATGGACAATAATTTAGAAATATCAAATGAGTAAGAAAAATATGAAGCTAATGGATTAAAACCAATTTTGGTTTTTGGCCAAAAATTGATCAATTCCAAGTCCACTTTGTGATCTCGGAATGTCTCAATTCTCAAAGATATTTTAGCGCATGCAACATGATGATAGATAATTAAGAAGATGAAATCAAAGTTCTTACAATCATCAAAATCAAACAAATTCATCATGATAAGTTGACCTGTTGTCATCATATATATCCATCCATTATGATAATGCATTCAATATAATACATATTAAGCATACAAACATACTTTCACAATTTCAAGCTACCATTCATCTATTATGATCCACTCAACACAATTAATAGCAAGATAATCTTATATACTTCATGTTAATGCACTTAATATCATGATATCACAAGATAAGTATGAAATATTTATTAAGATTAAAGTAAATGTTACAAAAACAATTGTTACCAAAACAATTAAATTATCTTGCCTCAACATTTTCTTTTAGATCATGAACATATAATTATCATCACAAGCTTTCATCAAAGAACTCTTCACCTTTCCTCAATTGTGATACCTACAAAAAAAAAAAAAATCCAAGTTGTGTTATTTGATACATAAATATTCTTGAGTCTTTCAATGTTAGACTTTGTTTCTTTTGGAACCCAAAACTTCCTAATACCAAAATAAGTATTCTTTCTAATTGAATATGCATAACTCATATGACCGTTGCATTATAGTAATTACAAGTGATTTGATGTTCATTATAATACTTTTGTTTTATGTTAAGCTTATACCCAATACCTCTTTTATAAAAAATACAACTTTGAGACTCAATCAATTTTTCTAAATTCGTTACCCATTTGTGAACTTTAAAACAACAATGTCATTTAACTGATTGCTCTTTTTTTTTAGAGCTTCATTCTCCTTAGTTAAATCATCAATAAACCTTTACAAGTGGTGTTTCACTTACACACACATTTTCCCAAGTATTTCCCATAATTATAATCACACAATTTTGATATACAAATGAATTTAAATATTATAACAAATACTCTCTTTTAGAGTGAATATATAAATGATAACTCAATATATGTAGATTAGCAAAATGAAAGCTCAAAGTAAGTTGTATTGACTAGTTTTTGCTCAAATGAGATTTAAAAAATTTTTTAAATCAAGTTTAGTTGAGTTTAAATAGCTTAAACTTTCAAATTAGCCATTAAAGACATTTTTTAGAAATACTCTGCTAGTCACTTGCATGAGGTTGTTAGCCGCTCAAGTTGCCCTTAAAATATGGGCGAAGCCGAATTAATTGCTAGAAAACAGTCAGTTAGCCACTAACTTTGTGAAATTGAAAAATCAAATTTTCCCACAGGCAGTTAGCCGCTACATTTTAAGCCATTAGTCACTACTGTTCTAAAAATTATAGTTTAGCATCAAAATTTTTTTTAATTATAATATGGCCTAAACTTTATAAAACTTTTCAATTATATCCATTTTCAGAAATTCAAACAATACTTATTGATTTCAAAGTTCTAAAAACTTTTTAATTTAGTCAATAAACTTGAAAATAACCAATTTCATGAAATCATTTTTCTTTTAAGTATAAACATTTATATTATAAAAATGATAATTTACTTAAATATCATGAAAAATAAAGGGCACGACCTTGTACTTATGAATCCATAGTCTCCCAAGTAAAGTGCAATAGGAGGTGTTGACATCAATCACATATAATAGAATAACACCATATTCTTAAGCTCTCCAAGCTGTATAGGCAGAATGATTGATGCCATTGTATTAGACTCGCTTTGATTAAAACCCTTGATCATCACATCTTCATGCTCCAAATCATTAGTTGTAAACCCTCCGAAGAGTTCGATATAGCAGGAGGTTCACTGCAGACTCGGGATCTATCAAGATGTGCTGGATTACGACATCAAACATTTTTCCTTTCATGTATAGGGGTTGACAGTCAATCTCTTTTACAAAAATAGAGTGACCACAATTAGTCAAAGGAATGCTATATGTCTCTGTTGATCAATTCCTAGTAATCCACTGGGAATATCCGCTAAGCAATTTCTATGCTGACTCTATTTATTTTATTGAATATTATCAATTTCTATATACTATTAAATTTTATTTCATAGTTATATTTTCTTTTATTCACAACAGTTATAATTTAAAAGGTGCAGGGCCTCGATACTAAAAAAAGTCCAAGTGTATAAAAAATTGAAATTGCAATGATGTCTTACTACCACTTACGGATCGTCTTTCCTATTCTCTTGTAGGATGCTCTATCATTAGGGAAGACACATCAGGAAGGCCAAGAGTCTCCAATAATATCTTGCTAACAAGAAAGAGGAATTAACCTCACTAATCCAACACCAAGAAGGATTTCTTTTAAAAATAGAAGGACGTCTATTAAAAGTATGAAGAATGTGTAATGGAAGGGATTCCAAGAAGGATTTCTTTCAAAAATAGAAGGATGTCCATTTAAAATATGAAGAATGCTTGGAAATGGTATGGAGGCCCATTGAAAGTATGTAGGACGCTCATTATAAGTCAAAAGGGATGTGATATTAGTCAAGAGTGTGTGTTTCCATAAGGAGAACATAGTGCACCAATATAGTCTATTCTATTTAATGGGCCATAAGTTGAGGAAATCTATCTAGCAAAGACAGATGCACTTGGTTTTTAGAAAAATGTATCTATTACCGATGACCACTTATATCTAAAGGATACTAATGATATTCACTATCCTACATAACTTCTAAGAAGGAAAAGAAGTTTATGAAAGCGGTAGAAGTTGCCTCGGCAATAACTGGCCTTCCAAAGTTTATTAAACTAGTTTTGAAACCAAGCTTGCATAAACACTTTTTACTCTTGAATCACACCCAAAACGCCTTTTCAACAACACAATAATGACAAAAACGAGCTAAAAAAGACTGTATTTTAAAAATAAATTTTCAGAAAATAAGCAATACAATTTTACTAAATAATTATTATTTTTGTCAAAACCAAAATATCCTTTTTTTTAAATCTTTTTTCCAAACTCTTTTCCCTTGAATAATAATAAGAATCAGCCTTTAATTAGAGATTTAAATATAATTTATATTGTTGTTAACTAAGAGAGACTTCTTAACTCGAAAGATAAATAATTAAAATAAAGCAAATAAAATAACTTAGATGTTTAAATTTTCTAAGTGTATAAAGAAATGTGTAAGAAAAGTTTTATTACTTTGCGTTGTGAATACAAGAGATGGCTTTTGATTGCTTTGACAAAGTCTCTCGCCAAAAGCTCTCTTCTCTCAATAGTTGAGAGGTATATATACAATTGAGGACTCGTTACAATTATTGTTACAATTAAGACTTAATGTACATGTTGGGATTATGTGCTTCATATTGATTTTCTAATTAATAAAATATTTCAAGTATTTATTCAGATATTTTGAGTTGCATTAATATTTTGAATAATGTCCATTTAATCATATTATATGTATTTATGCGATCACTATGTGAATTCGCAAAAGACATAATTACAAGTTATCTTATGATTAAATAAAATAAGTTTGCAACTGATAAATAAAGTTGGGTACTTTATTTAGGTATAGATTGTAATAAATTCATTGAGTGATTTGTCTTAATCATGTATGAATTTATTGACGTAGTATGTCTACATTGAACTAGATCACATATGAGATTTAATTAACCTAGTAATAACTGTCAGACTTATTAAATCTCATAAGTATTGATTTACTGAAATCTTAATCTTGAGTTAGTTATGATTTCATGATTGTAATTGTTATTTCATTTGAGTTACCAATGGGCATGACATACATATGTAGTCTAAATTACCCGGCATCTTGGTAGGAACAATTACAAGTATTGAAATTATAGATTAACAATATAAAATTTGTACGACTCATCTCTTGATGGGTTTTCAGTACTTGATCATAGAATTCTCTAACCAGAGTGTCTCAACATAAATAAGTATGTTGAAATGATCATTAGAGAAAACCAGTAAGTATCAAGGAACAAGATGTAATTAAATTGATTGGACAGTTGAGATATCAATTTAAATTAACGATGTGGTACAAAAAATTTTGCAGTAAAGAAATCAATGTGGCTTGTGCGAATTATATTCGAACATACAATTATGGAGGTCAGTTCCAATCTTATAGTAGAGTAGAATTGGAATTAAATAATTATATTTATTTAATTACAAATTTAATTATTGTAGCCACTATTGTATATTCTCAAATGTTCCCCCGGTTAGCTCATTTAATTGACAACATCACCACTGGACCCAAAAGCAAGAAAAACTGGCATATTAGATAAAAATCATAATTATAATATTTGTTAAAGTCTAGTATGTTATATTCAAGTGTAAATGGAGGCTTGTAATATTTTATAAGGTAGTCTCCTAGTTAGTTACACATTCTTTTCACTTTTACGTAAGTGGAGAGATAGTTAAAAGAGGAATTCTATTTTAAATAGAAATCCTAATCCTAACATAAAAGAGCTTTTCATAAGATATTATAAAAGGGGCATTATTGTCTTGAAAAAAGAGAAGAGAGAATCTCAGGGATTTTAAGAAAACTACAGAAGACATCTAAGAGGAGCCAATTGCAATTGGGGAGTGGTGAAACAGACGCCCACACGTCTAGTGTTGATCAAACTTGAGTCATAGCCTAGAAGATCGTTTGGAAACAGATCTACAACTCTCAATTGTTCACCTTCTCAAAACATCAAGGTATGAATTTCTAGATTACTTAATTCTTATATGTTGTATGAGATCTGCCCTAAAAGATTTTAATTAAAAAATTGAAAAATCTAGTTTTATTTCCTTTAGAACAAAGAGGTAAGGCCTTGAATTTATATTTACACTTGGCAATTTGCCCAAACACCGATAGTAATTGACTATTGTCTTTTGTGATGACTCAATATTAATAAATAGTGACTGACTATAGTATTTTAAGCTAACTCAGTGTCGATGTTAAAATAATAAAATGAAAAGGATGCATTCACAGTTTTTTCCTCATCATGTAGTGAGTAAAGAATGAACATTTATAAAAAAAAAAAATAACATAAAAAAGACTGACTGCTTGACTTTTCTAACTATTTTGTCTTGTGACTGATCTTTCATGTCATTTTCTATGTTATCTATTTCTTCACTTTCTAATTTGTCCAGCCATTCCTCTTCATATTGGGCCAATTCTTGTTGTTCTTTCTGAGCTCTTATTTCTATTTTGAATTCTTTGACATAGTGCTCAACTAATTTTGTATACCTGGTTTTGGTGAAGAATGATAATTCTGGAATGGGGTGTTCAGATTAAATTTTTTGGACTATATCTTTAGTGATTAAGATATAATTTTCAAACTCATAATGCACCCAGTAGAACTGTCTACATATTACTTTACTAGTCTTATTTTTAAATTGTATATCTTCTATACTAAATTGTTTAAAGGACTAGGGAAATTCGGTTCCAATAATTAAAGGTTCAAATTTATGAAATCTTATTATTATTTTATATTGAGTTGGTATGATTCCAGACTCATTCTACTCTGGTGGTTTGTTATCTATGGATAATTTTACAAATGGATTATTAATGGAGGCAAAAAAGTTTAAGATGACTGTGACTATTTTTTTACCAAATGGATTTATTTGATCATGGTCTAAAAATATTAACTAACCTAATAAATCATAATCTAAAAGTAAAATTGGTGTCAAGAATATTTTTTTCTTTTTTGTATTTTATCTCTAAGCATTCATATCTAGACAAATTTATACAAGCTAAGCATATACTATAAATATGGTGGCATTTACAAGTAAATCTTTCTAAGAAAATTGATTGGCACAGTAGATCTTCTCTATTAATGTTTTCTATTTTATTCTGGGTATCCTATATAATACTTAGACCTTTAATGTTTATTGGTGATGTAGTTAGATCATTTAGAAATTGTATAATAGTTGTTTATTTTTTTTTATGTTATTTTAGCTTAATCTTGTCTAATTTTTAATGTTAGATGAGTTGAAAATGGATATTCTCTTTTTATAAGAAGAGAAAATTTTCATTTCTCATGCTTGTCCCATTCTTTTTTATTATTTGTTTTTTTTTTCTCCCATGATATTTTATGCCTAAAATATGAGATTTATTTTACAATTCAATGATCTGTTTATATAATTCTATATTAACACTTTCTAATGCATTTATCTTTTATCTATATGCATTTACTTCATTTTTTAAATGATATGTAGTATCTTTAAGCTTTGTAATTTTGTGACTTCGCAATGGTTACAAAATTGTATGGCTAATGATAATGATGTTAATGCACTGACTAATGAATTATTTAACTATCTTGATGATGATGGTGATGCATTGTTTAAATGATTTATTAAATAACTAACATAATAATTTGATCTTATCTTTTGCTTTGAAAATTCTATTGCATCATGAAATATATAAAATCCTCTGTTATATGAATCATGATAATTGATTATTGAGTCAACTATCTCCTTCCATTAGCTATAGCTGTCTAGCTCTAATTGGTACAAAAAATGCAAAATGTTTACTTTATACATGCTCATCAATCTGTCTAACATAACGCATTAGTGCATTGACTACTTTCAATTTATCTTATAGGTTTGACAACTCCACAAAATTTAAAGCTGACCGTCTAATAATTTAAATTTGTTTTTAAAACTTAAATTTATTCGTGAAGAAACTGTCTAAGCTTTAATAGTCTAAAATTCATATATTGCTCCATTCATGCAAAATATTCATTGAATGAATAGTCTTGAAATAATATCAACTGAAGTATTATCTTTTCCTACTATATGTTCAAACTTTTTTTTTTATATCTTTTACTTGTTATTACTTCTAAAATAATATTCATATTTTGCTAATAAAAGAATTTTTCTTCTTACAGTTTTTTCTTTTGCTTTTTTTTTTTTTTATAAAATTCTATAATATTATTACAATATGTTCTTATTGTGAAAGTATTATTTTGTATGTACAAATGAAATGAATTTAAAGAATTTACAGTTTCTACTTTCTGTTACTGTAAATTTTCCACTAGTATATATTGTTATTTCTTCTTTTTCTTTTGGGCTGTCTTTATTAGGCTTTTGTATTGATATTTCTACCCATCTCAAAGTACTTGTATCGATTTTTATAATTTAATAATAATTGTCTATAGGTAACGCTAATGGCTCCAGATTTTTAAGTATTCCTTTAAGTTTTTGTATTAATTATATATCTTTACTATTGAATATTTTTGTCCATTTTTACTTAATTTATTACATAAAACCCTTATTAATGTACTAAGATTCGGTGTAAATTTTCTACTATAATTTAATAGTCCTAAAATTTTTTAATTCTTTTGTATCTTCTATTTTATCTAAAAATTTTAATATTTTACTAACAATGTGTGGTTGTAATTCAATTATTCTTTTATTTATTATTAGAATAATTAGAATGGGTTGCCCGGGACTCGAACCCGAAACTAGTCGGATGGAATAGAAAACTTCCTTATTAAATTGGTCAAAATTCCCTCCCCAAGCTGTGCATGCATTTTTAAAATCAAGTTAATAAAAGAAAATGAAATGGAAAGAAATAAAGTAATCTTTTTTTTAGTATTCAAATGGACCTCCCCAAAAGGTAATTTAAATGTGGCCGATTTCCCCTCTCTTGCAATCAGTTTCACTATAGCACTCGTTGCATAGAAAGTTCGAAACAATTGGGATTTTTTGGAAGATTTGATGCAGTTACTAATTCATGATCTAGCATGTACAAAATGAAAACTTCGTTCTCCTAAAAAATCTATTTTTTTGTTTTAATAATTTTATTTTTTTAGAAATTACAATATTATTATTCTTAAAACAATCTAAAATTATATATATATATATATATATATATATATATATATATATATAACTAAAAAAATATCATTTGTATAAACTATACAATATTTTGAAAATGGTTTTAATATTTTATTCATCATAATTTTAAAACCATGACATGTATTTTCTAATCCAAATGGTATTACTAATCATTTAAAATGTTATTCTGAAAACTAAAAACTAACCATTTAACAAATTCATCATGAAGTCATATTGACCAAAATCCACTTTTACAATCAAATTTAGAAAAGTATCTAGTTTTGTATACAATTTACTAACTCATCTTTACTGAGTATTTTACAACTATTATCTAGAGTATTATCAATTAATCTTTTATAATTAATTACCATTATACTTTTTTCTTGTTTTGTTCACTATGATTATTTACAATAAATTTATTTGCTGGGAATGAGAATCAGAATGGAATAATCAAAATGAATAATTTACTGACTTCTCAAATTGATGTTGGAAATGAGAATAGGTTTCGTGAGTCCTACACAAATTTGAGATTGATTTATGAAGTTGTGATCCTCTTGGGGTGGGCTTAGAATGGGACTCCTCTTTCTTAAACTTCCAGTTCTATCCCATTAATATTTCAATATTTTCAAAATGCCATCAATTAAGTTTAACCATTTTTACATTTTAGTCCCTATAGAATTATGAAAATAATTAATTCCTATTATTTACAAATAGGTCATTTGATGATGATGATGATAATAATAATAATAATAAATAAACAAATAAATAAATAATAAAATTAATAATAATAAATGTTAATAATTATAATATTAATAAAAATAATAATAGCAATAATTAATAATAAATTTAATAATAATAATAATGATATTTAAATAATAATAATAATGATATTTAAATAATAATAAATAATAAATTTTAATAAAATAATATTAAAATAATAATAATAATGACATATATTTAAGTTATTATTATTAAAAAATTTATTTAATTTATTATTTTAATTATTATTTTTATTTTTATTATTTAATTGTTATTATTACTATCATTAATGTCAATAATAATAATAATAATAAATTATATTAACTTTATTATTATTATTATTATTATAGTCATTATTATAATTTATTATTATTAATAAATTTTATTAAATTTATTGTTTTAATTAATATCATTTTATAATAATAATAATATAATTAAGCAAGGGCATTTTAGTAACTTGAAACAATTCAGTTTACTCCAATTCCGATTACAAGATAAAATAAACATATCAATGGGATTCCAACCCATTTCGATTTCAATTTCTGCAGCTCACGTAAACAACGTATTCTGATTCTTATTTCACATTCTCATTCCAGCTCATTCACATTCTAGCTCATTCTAATTATTGACAAGTAAACGCAGCATAAATGTTAGATTTCTATGTCTACTAGTACTATTTCTTATTACCTTTAACTCTAATAATTCATATATGTGCATTTTGAATTCATTTCTATCTTCTATACTATATACTAAACCTTGTGCTTTTATTGTTATATCAAGATTAATTATTTCTAATTTATATACCTCATTATTATTTTTCCTAATTGAGTTATTGCCTATAATCTCTAATTTTTCTAACTCTTCTACCTTTTTCCTAATATCTTCCAGCCACTTTTCACATTCTAAACATTTTACTTTTTTTCCTATATCGACTATATCTTTTATGTATAAATCTATCTCATGGTCATCTAAGTTAGTGCTATCTGATTTGTTTTCTTCTTTTAATAAAGATTCAAAAAATTGTATGTCTATATCTCTTTTTACCATTATTGACTTTTTCTCATATAGCAAAACATGTGTTTGGAACTTTGGTTGAATCAATGTTGATTTTTTAAAAAAATTCACTCCATTTAGTAATATGTGGTAACCTGTGTGTTTCTCCATTTATTCTAATAGGTATATTATTTACACATTCTATTATTTGCATTAATTCACCATTAAATTGTCTAATATGTATTGGATTTCTTAACTTATTCCTATTTTCTTTGGAGACTAAACTATCTTGTATAATACATTTCTTCGCTCCTGTGTTTATCATTGCTTTAGTGTAAACTGTTTCTTTTCTAAATAATAATTTTACATCTATATTTATTAGTTCACTTCATGCTCTATTTATTTATACTATTTTATTATCTTGTTGTTTATCTTTATCATCTTTACATTTATTACAAAAGAAAATATTTGTATTCATTTTTCTATTATCTAATTCAAAATTTTATTACAAACTATACAGTTTTTATCTAAAAAATGATGTATAAGTTTCTGAGACATTAATTTGAAATTTTGATTCTTCTTCTGATTTCTCTATAATCATATCATGGTCAATTTATTTCTACTATTTTATTATCTTGCTGTTTATCTTTATCATCTTCACATTTATTACAAAAGAAAATATTTGTATTCATTTCTCTATAATCTAATTCAAATTTTTATTACAGACTGTACAGTTTTTACCTAAAAAATGATGTATAAGTTTCTAAACATTAATTTCAAAATCTGATTCTAATTATGAGCTACTACTAGTTCTGATTTACTACTGTAATCACTATGTTTGGTACCAATACATATACTATCACTATCTAAAAATTCATTTATATTAAATATTTTCTTCTTTACCTATGTCCAAAGTTTATTCTTCTATATTATGATTATTTATTTATAATTGATTGATCTTTTTATTTTTTGGGTAATTTGTTTAATTTGTCCTTTTTTTCCCATATAAAACATTTATAAGTTTTATTACGTTTGTAAATTCTCTTTCCTTTTTTAAATGCTAGTTTAACTTTTTGTTTATTATTATTATATTTAAAGAGTTTTTTCTTATATAATTTTCTACTATTATATCTATATGTTGCTTATAGTTCTATCGTTTTCTTTTTTTTTTCTTTTTTAATAGCTAGAATAAGTAGGATAATTACATCCAAAAGTTGGTGCTTCGCTCATATCTATATATATTTTTCTAAATTGTAATTTTATTTGATGTCTACGTTTTTTTCTTCACAATAATAATTAATTCCTTGTGTTCTTTTAGTTTTAAACAAATTAATTACTTCACTATCGTTTTAAACAAATTAATTACTTCACTATGGAGCCTTTCTCCTATCTTTCCAAGTAATTTGTCTACAAATTTTAATAATAAATCTTCATCAAATGGTCTTCCTATATCACTCCAATACATAAAAAATAATAATTAGCATATTCATCAAAATATTTTAAATCACAAATGTTTAATTGTTCCAAATTTCTACTTGCTTTAATTTGTTTAATTACATCATCTTTTTCTTCTACTCCTAATATTAATTTACTCATTAAGTCTATAAAATGTATTATTGTAATATTTTGTACTAAAATTGTCTAATTCTTTTGTTTTATTCTTTTTCATCCAATCTCTGCATCCTAAATATATTTGTTTTTCTTTTGTTCCTAAAGTACTTTCTAAATATATTAATTTATAATTTGGATCTACAATTACTGCTCATATTTCCATTGAATGTCTAAGAAAATTTATTTCCCATTGATTAAATATTTATCGCTATTTTCGTGGCTTCCTTCTAATTATAAAATTAATGTATTGAGCCTGTGGCATTGTTTTCCAGCTTTCTAGTTTTGTTTTAGCTTTCAGCTTCTGTCTATTTTTCATTAGTTTATGAAATTCCTCATTTATTTAAATAACTTTCTACGTTTGATGGTTCAGCTACTGGTTCTAATATTAGTCTATTACTACTTTCTCCTACTTCTAGTTTATATCTTCTTCTCCTACAAAAATTTCATTTTCTTGTTCTAAATAATAAAATTTCATCAGTTTCTAAATTATTGAAGTCTAAATTTTTAATTAGTTCGTTGTTTATGTCATCATTTGTTAGTTTATCATTGTTACATAACTTTTCAAATAATTCTTCCTTTAAATATTTTCTAGGATCATCAAATATTAAATCTGCAATTTTGTCTCTATTATTAAGTAAAGTTTTATGTTTCTCCAAATCATAAGATTCTCTCCTAAGCTCTCTTCAGAGCTTCTTGAGCATTCTAATATTTCAATGAGATACAGGACGTTTCACTGAGTATCACAAACTGCAAAAAGTATTATTTAACTACGTTTCCGCCGTATTTGTTAAATAAAAAAAATTAAATAAATGGTGGATGAGTATAAATGTCAGCTATAAACGTAAAAGGATAGAAAATAAATTAAAGGTTAGATATCGTCTAGCTTTTTTTTTTTTAAAAGAAATAAACTTTGATAAAGAATAGTCACTTGGGCCATGGCAACCACACCTTCTAAATAAAGAATTTAAATTCATACTAAACTGAACTTTTTTTGACCTTTTTGCTAACTTTTTATAAATATATATTTAATATTTATTAAATAAAAATAAAAAATTAATTAAATTGTAACTGTATATTACTATACATACATGTGTGACTGATCATAAAAAATTAAGTTCAGGCCAGCTTAGTACTAAATCTAAATTCCTCAATAAAAATTTAAGGATGTATTTCTCATGATCCAAAGACTCTTATTCTCCTCCCATAATTGGCCGGGGATATGATGTGTCATCTAACTAGGCTACCGATGATGGTAAAGATGTGTTGTACATGAGTGTTAAAAAATAAATAAATAAATAAAACCTATATACACCTTAAAAAGCGGTGGCAAAGCCACATGGGACAAGAGGAGAGAGAGCTGCCCTAGCTAGTCCCAATTTTTCAAGAGATTTTTTTTTTTTCAATTTCTCCTAATAAAAAGTTTTATTTGTCCCCATTAACTGTAAATAATAAAAAATATGTTCAAAATTATAATTTCATCATCAAAATCAGTTTAAATCAATATTAGGAATCTAGAATTAATTAAAAACACTTTAGAAGAATTAAAATTTTTAAAATTATATTTGCTCCACAGGATTAAAATCTTGGCTATACCATTACCAAAAAGTATTATGAATACTTGAAATTTAATAAATTTTTAAATTACTAAATTATCCATATTGTAATTTAATTATAATAATTTAATCTAACTAAATAAGATAGGATTACTTTTGAATTCCATATTTTGAGAAAATTTTAATATTTTTTTCTGACCATAAATCCAATCCATCAATCCAGTCCATCAAAAGTTTTACAAATCAAAGAAAATTGCGTAAGGAGCATGGGTAAAAATTCTGTCGTCTTAACAAATTAAATAATTAATTAAATCCTTTAAACATCGTTAAAGATAAGAAGAAGAAAGTTGATATTGACAACTTCTTTGCATATTTGTATGAAAACTATAAGTTGTAGAAAAACAAGAGTGGGCTGCAATTTTGGAAGGTAAAAAATGTTGCTTGAAAATATAATTATGTGTCAAGCCTCCGGCCAGAAGAACAAAAAATTAACTCGAGGGGGTTCATAATTAAGCTGGACCAAATAATTTTTAATGGTTGGTCACTCAGCTTAAATTTTAGAGAAATAAAGTCTAAAAAATTAAATTAATCTTTTTCCACTTTCTTATTTCTTACCTTTTGAAAAGAAAAAAAAAATTGTGGGAGCTATGTAATTGATGTGTTAAAAGTTAAACCTGCTTCTAAAAGTGGAATGAAGATTGTGTTGTGTTAGAATAAATGATAAATAAAAAGAATTGAGGAAAATTTTATTTTATGATTAAGAGATTTTGATTCAAATGTCATTTTATACTGTCGTGATTAAAATTATGGTATTAATGTCGAAACAAACGTGGACTGTTAGATTTGAATAAAAAATATCTATAATTAATTATAAATGGATAGGTAATCAGTTACCTAAGTAACAAGTAATTATCTTTTCTATTTTAAGTTCCATGTTACATTTATTAATCTTATGTGTGGTTTATAAAATTAGTGTATTATTTGACACATGTTGTTAATTTATAAGTTTTATGTATCATTTATAAGTTTTTATTTTGTTTACAAATTTGATAACTAATTTACAATTCCACCATTAATTTTTCACTTTTACTTTCAATTCACTAGTTCTATATGTGATTTACAAAATGTTTATATTATTTCATATCAATTTATAAGTTTTATGTCATTTTTGTAAGTTTTTGATTTTTTACAATTATGAAGTCTAATTTATCACTCTAACATTAATTTATCATTTTTTACTTTAATTTACTAGTCTTATGAGTAATTTACAAAATTTTTGTTTCATTTCACATTTAATGTCAATTTACAAGTTTTATGTTATTTTTCTACGTGTTTTTGCTTTTTTACAATTCTGAAGACTAATTTACCACTTCAACATTATTTATTATTTTTTACTTTAATTTACTAGTCTTATGTTTAGTTTACAAATTTTTTTTATTTCACAATTAATGTCAATTTCTAAGTTTTTTGTTATTTTTCTAAGTTTTTGTTATTTTTTTACAATTATGAAAACTAATTTACCACTTCAACATTAATTTACCAATTTTTCATTCAATTTACTAGTCCTATATATAGTTTACAAATATTTTGTTTCATTTCACACTCAATGTCAATATATAAGTTCTATATTACTTTTCTCTATTTTTAATTTTTTTACAATTTTAAAGGCTAATTTTCCACTCCAAAATTAATTTACTTTTTTTTTTTCCCTTCAATTTATTAGTCCTATGTGTAGTTTATAAAACCAAAAACTTAATATCAATTTACAAGTTTTATGTTTTTTTTTTGAGTTTTTGATTTTTTACAATTTTAAAAACCAATTTACTACTCCAACATTAATTTATCCATTTTTCATTCAATTTACTTGTCCTATGTGTGGTTTATAAATTTTTTTTGTTTCATTTTACGCTTAATCTCAATTTACAAGTTTTACAAGTTTTATATCATGTTCTTAAGTTTTTAATTTTTTTAAATTTTCAAAGACTAATATGCCACTCCAACATTAATTTACCTCCCTTTTCTTCAATTTATAGTTCTACATGTGATTTAAAAACTTTTGTTTTATTTCACATTTAATCAGAATTTAACTTCATTAGTTTAGTTGGGCTGAGCTAACCCAAATTCAATGTGAAATTGGTTAGAATTGGACTATTGACATTCTTTTAAAAGTATCTCAAAACCTTTTTGTATATTTTATAATTTTAGATTGTATAAGATTTAAATGATAGTAATATATTTAGAGTGAGTTTGAATTTAACTAATGAGTTCATAATTGATCAATAGTATGTTCGTATGGATGGTAGTGGGTTAAGTCAAGCTCAGGCTTGGCCATGTCCAAGCCTGATCTCGACCCCGATCACTGAAATAAAAATTCCAAGCCTAACAAGAGCTCGGTTATTTGAAAGTCAAGCTCGACCATAATTTTTTAAAGATTTTTTTTTTATTTTTAATTAATCTAAAATAAAAAAAATGGATATAGCCTTCCCATCTATATTAAATTTTGAAAAATTTAGAATTTATTTAAAGTAATATAAACATAAAAATTACTCAATGTCTCAACCATATAATTATATAAATAATAATAAACATATATAAACATAATTTTTTTTAAGTTTTAGGATTGAGTCAGGTCAGGGCATATAAGGCCAAACCCTGATCTAAATTTAAACGGGCCCTATTATTTAGGCTTGAGCCCGATTTGTGACCCTTAAATTTGAGCCAAACTTCAAAAAATTCGAGTGGTTGAATCTTTTTGTCATGTATATATGTTTGCATTTTAATTTTAATTTTTATTTATCTAAAGTAGGCATGATTCATTCTATTTTTTTTAATTGGAATTTGGATATATAGGCAAAATATTAATATATGGTGGATTAGGGGAAAAATACAAACATTTCATACAAACTCTTATATAAATTGATTAAATAGCTCTTGACGAATATTATTATTTTTATTTTGTAATTTCATTCAAACAATAAATTTATATTGCATTAGTTTGTATAAAATAAATTTATATTGCATTAGTTTGTATAAAATAAATTTATACAATAGTTTATAACTTTATCATCACTCATCAAATAATGTTAGATGAAATAATGAATGAATTAAATACAAAGTATCATTAAATTAAAAAATGTCCCATGTATAAAAAAAATCCCATTATTTGAGATAAAAATAATAAAATATTATTTAGGAAATCAATAATATAGAGCCACAAATAATTTTTGTACAAAATAGTGTGAATAAACTGATGTAATATAAAGATAATAGTTGAAAAGTGATAATTGTTATTTTTTTAATTATGTGGACTCATGAAAATTTTATGCAACCAATATTTTCATGCAACATCAGTTTATACATATTTTTTTATACAAGGCGGTTGTGAGACTATAAATATATATTAGGTGTACATATAGGTGTATATATATATATTTTTTAATAAAATCATAAATCGATCAATTTTTTCTTTAAATTAAATTTAAAAGATAATGTTATAACAATTTTGACATCATCAACAACAAACAAAATTCATAACAAAACATTCAATAAAATGACGTCGTGATTATCTTTTCTTTTTTATATTATTCTATTTTTTAAAATAAAAGGATGTAAATAAAATCATTTTCCTTAAGTTTCAACTTTACCTTAGGAGAAATGAAAAAGAAGAAAAAAAAACATCGTCTCTTACCTTTAATTCCCACATATGAATTTCTCTCTCAATTCTCTAAAATGCAAAGTCAATATCCGCCAAATCTGAACTCAAATATGCTGCAAGAGGACTGTACTTGATTGCAATCTTGATCTTTGAGAATATAAAGATAGCATCCAGATCATTGTTCTGTTGGTTTTAAAATTGTTTTATAGTGGAAATAATAGGATCGTTTTCTCATACAATATATAGAATTACCATAATCTTGAAATTGTACATTTGTTTTTTCGTTATAGTAATTAAGGCTTCCAAGTTACAATTTATCTCTACCTCTACTACTACATCATGATCTGTCATTAATGATTTTCTAGGTTGTAACTCAAGTTTGATCTACACTTGACGTGGAGTCATTTGGTTGGATTTGACCGGGAAGAACAACGACTTGGACTCGAGAGAAGATTGGCACTATCTGCTACCACACTGCTTGGAACCAGCCAAGAAAGCCTTATTCACTATGAACTGTACTACTTGTAAGTGCTGCTGTTTTCACCACTGAAAGTTATTAGTAAGAAAATATTTTTCTCCCAAAGTTAGAGAGAAAAATTCTCTTTTCTTAATTTATATTATGGCTTCTCTTTTTATTTTTGTGGAGAAAAAAAAAATTTTTATATAATAGTTATGGAAAATCCTAGGCTCCTTATTTATCTCATTTTTTAATCATATTAAATCAAAATAATTGATTTAAATTAAAATAAGATAAAAATCCAAAAGCTTTTGTGTTACATTTGTTATACTTGTAGGGGACCATATTGTAAAATAACATAAGGTCCCTTATATATAAGTATATTAATTAGAGTCTTTGACCAAATAATATGTTTAGGTTTTTAATCCAAATAGCTAGTTATCTTACTTATTAATCCAGTAGTAGTGCAGTCAATTAAATGAGTTAACCCGGGGATCATATGAGTACATAAAATAGAGGCTATAATAATTAGGCATGTAATTAAACTAGCTCAATTATTTAATTCTAAATCTACTCCACTATAAGATCGAAACTGACCTACATAATTCTCAAATAATAATTCGACCCATGCCACATTGATTTCTTTACTGAATAATCCTTTATACCACATCGCTAATTAAATTGATATATCAATTGTTCAATCAATTTAATTACATCTTATTCCTTGACACTTATTGGCTTTCTCTAATTATTAATTTCAACATACTAATTATGTTGACACATTCTACGATCAAGAGATGTATTGTATAAATTCAATATCGTTAATTTATAATCTCACTGCTCATAATTGCTTCCACTAAGATACTGGGTAATCTTGACTACAAATGTATGTCGCGCCTATTGTTAACTCAAATGGAACAACAATCATAAACATGAAACTATAATTAACTCAAGATTGAGATTACAATAAAATCAGTGGCCTATGAGATTTAATAAGTCTGACAGTTACTCTAAGGTTAATTAAATCTCATATGTAATCTAGTTTAATATAATCAAACTACATCAGTAAATTTATACACGGTTAAAATAAATCATTCAATGAATTTACTACAGTCTAAACATAAATAGAGCCTCCAACTCTATTTTTCAACTGTGAACTTAATTTATTTAATCATAAGATAACTTATATTTATGTCTTCTGTGAATTCATATGATGATCACATAAATATATATAATATGATTAAATAGAATTTATTCAAAATATTTATACAATTAAGATGTTTGGAAAAATATTTTAAATATTTTATTAATCAGAAAATTTATTTATCATAAATAGATAAATTAATATACGTTAAAGAGCACATAATTCCAACATGTTCATCTTCACGAGATTCAAAGTATTAATTTAAATATTTGCAACTGCATGCAGGGAATGAGAAATTTCTTGAATGAAATCTGATACTCTTTTTCCCTCATTCTTTCATACAGGATTCTCTGCAAAATGGGTGAATGTTGGTATTTACCTCTCGATTTCAGTTTTATTTTATTATTTTATCATTTACTTTTCCTTACATACGTATCTTTCAAATACTTGTTTTCCTGGAATTGGAATTTTCTTTTTACGTAAGAGCTCTATATTTCTCCTCTTTACGGTCTTTCCATTTAATTATATTGTTGCATGGTGCCTTTGATGTCATTAATTATACATCTTCGATTTTGTATGTTTTAAAATTTTTTTGTAGCAGCTGTTATTGAAATCCCTTTTTCTGATGCTTTTTCAAGGATATTCGGCCAAGTTTTGGAATGTTCTAACAATGAGAAGAAGGAATTTATGGCAATAAAATTTGTCTGTTCTATCAACAAGTATCGTGAAGCAGGCATGATCAAATTTGTTTACTTCACTTATTTATTTCAGAAGTTTTAAGTGGTTTTGGTTTTGCAGTTGTGTGCAAATATAGAATTGGTTTGACTATCGTAATCATATTTGTATTGTAAGGATCTATTGGTGTTTATGATTTGATTAATTTGAAGGGACAATGAATATTCCTTCATGCCTAAATATTATGTGAGTTAAGAAACTTGCAGATGAATGTAATTTGTTTCCACTGGCACTTGAGAAGCCTGGACCAACAAGCTTATACGATTTTTTCCACAAAAACAGCTACCATTCATTTCCCATTGATATTGTTCAGGAGCTTGGCAGACAACTACTGGAGTCTATATGGAACTTGCATTCTTAATGGGTAACTGTAATAAATTTGCTCACTTAGAAACAGTAAAAAAGATCGAATTAAAGTCTAATGCATGCTAACTAAATTTGCTATTCCCAAAACATGTTAATCTAAGCTAAACAAGATATTCAAGCTAACACATATCAAGCACAGAAGTGTAGAAGGTCTATAAGTCCATTTTATGCAGAACTTTTAAAAGCTTTGTTGGAAGATCGAATTAGTTCAAGCTAAAATGATAACATCAACAACTAGAATAACCTAAAACAAATTTCATTGTTTCAGTGTAATACTTACAATATACGTTACAATGAATAAAAATATCAAACATGAACATAAATATTCAGGCATTAATAGTTTATTTTGGTTAAAATCCTCTTAACTGTCATTCCATACATTTAGCCATATCCTTCAAATAAATTGTAAAAAAATTAAAAATTTTAAAAAAAAAACATACTGAAATTAACAAGAATGCTAATGCGGTAGAGGAGAATCAGTGGCCTATAACTTGCATTCCCTTATCTTCCCCTCAACAGCAAGTTTAAGATTTTCTTCAAATGTTTGTTAGATGAAAGCTTTTGAAAGAAATTGCATTTAGAGTCAGAATGCAAGGAATTACTGATTAGATTTGCAAAAGAACAACTTACATCATAATAAAAAGAGAGGAGCAATAAAAAAAAAAAAAGGTAAAACACCCTAATTATTCATCTGGACCAAGGGAATTCAGGCACTGTCACAATCTCATCAAAATTTCTTTGTCCCTCAATTTTCTTGGAAACCAAACAAAAAACCACAACCAAAACATACGCACGCTACCAAAAAGTTATAAAGTTTTAAACAAACCTTAAAACATAAATCCACTTCTTTTTCACTTCAAGCAGATTTCAAAGTGGTGATCGACAAGAAAAAAAGGATCGATTGAGAAAAACACCCGGGTTAGCTAGCAAACCCAATTGCTTCAAAGATTCAGCTCCGTCACCTTCGAACTACGACATAACTCTGATTCTCTTTTAGTTTTTGTAGACTCTATTTTAAAAAATATATATAATTTTTAAAATTTTAACCAGTTAAATTTTATTTTTGAATAAATATTTAACTGGTTGTAAACCGGTTAAAGAAAAAATGTTTAAATTTTTTTAATAAATTATAATTATTATGTTCCATTGATCTAATCTAATGGTATACAATAATTATAGTATTGATGCAATAATTTTTATTATAATACTATATAATTTTCTTAGCTCAGAGTGATAAAATTTATGAAAATAAAAATTATTCTTAGAGTGGAATGGGTGTACAAATTAAGGAAAAGCTGAAAAAGAAGTTTAATAAATTCTATTTGCGATTTTACTGGCTATACATGGTAAAATATTATATTTTAAATTTATTTAATGGATATTTTATGGAATAAGGTGTTACGATGACTTACATTTTTTTATTACTGATATCATAATTGAAGTCTACAAATATTTATAATCTGTAATTTTAAACTAAATTATTATATCATGACACAATTTAAATTTGTGTTAGTAAGTTATATTTAGTAATAATTTGATGGGTCATGGTGCTTTCCTTATTGTAGCGTTATTTGGTAAATAACACAAATTTAACATTATTTCTAAGAAATCAAGTAATTTTATTATTTGTCTAAGTACTCTTTTTTCAGGATATACTTAGAGATAAATTTATTCTATCAAAAAATTATACATCCCTACTCAATTGAGGAGAAAATAAAAATCTTAACAACCTAGATTTTTAGGGATAACATAACTCGACACCTGAGCCTAGTCCCAAATTCGAAAATGCCTAAAAATTAAAAAAAGTATTTTATTTTAATTAAAATACACATTTTAATATTCATTTAACTCACTCATAACATACGTTAAACTTGTAGATCATTTTAATCCAATTTTTAAAAATTAATCTAATAAAAATAAAATTTTATATATTAAAATTTATAATTTTTTTTTAAAAAATGTAATATACAAATTCCAGCTTTTAAGTCTGCTCTTTAAAAAATCCAGTCCACCTCAACAATAAATATATTGAGGCTAAGCTCGAGCTATGCCGAAGTTGACATTTTGCTAACCCTACTTGATCCTGAGTTGAGGTGCTTGCCGACTCACCCTTTTCTTAATTCTTGATTGTTCCTCATTCAACGGCAACCAACTATAGTTATTTTGGGGGGGAAAAGAAATCGGTCCCTTAGACAATGGGTTAATTTAACCGTTAGATGAAGTTAACAACTGTTCCAAAACAGTAAAAGAAATAGTGACTTAGAACTAAAGGGCAAAATGGTCATCCAAATGTCTATATAATCTTAGCATCCTTGTACCGATCTATTTCTTTGGCCACATCTCTTGTACTCTCCCTTCTCTTTGTTCACTTCAGTATTTGCTTTGTATCAATCTCAGATCTCTTCAATCTTGATCTAGCTTAAACCTCACTGTAAGTCAATTCCTATCACTTCCCATATCTTCGTTTTATCAGTTTGTTTTATATCTGTTTGATGCGTTTATTCTCTGTTTGGCACTTGGCAGCTGAGAAAATTTTGTTATTGAATTTTTTTCATTGTTTTCAATTTATGGATGTTTTGTGTTTAATATTGTTTTTGCTTGATGGGTTTACTTTATCATCTGTCAGATTGTTCGTAGGTTAAAATTAAATAAAAAGATAATATATTGAACTCAGGTTATTATTTTTTTATTTCTTTTATATATATACATATATAATTTTTTGTTTGTTCTCTTTGTAAATTTCCTATATTCGAAATTCTGAAAATTCATCATCAATATTTAAAACTAAATTAGTTGATCTGTCCTTTTTTTTTGGGGCAAGAGATCTGCCTGTATCTTAACCTAAACTGTACGAGATCAATGAAAATTTTAACCTAAAGTGTTCTTCTTATATGATTGGGGGCTCTTATTTTTCTAATTGCTTATTGATAAAGTCCCGGAAATGACATTAAATATCATCTAAAATCAAATTTCCGTGGGTCCTGTTGCCTTTTTTTCTGTGTTTTAATTTACAGTGTTCTTTCTGTATCTAGACTTGCTTTTGCTTTTGCTTGGTGCGTATGTCTGTCCCTCAGTGGAGTAGGAAATAGAAATAAAAACATAGCTGTATTTGTTGAGTCTGTTTTGCGCATTGTTTTATTTTCTGGCTTGCAGTTTGTGACTGGAATTATGGAGGAATCGAGAAAAAAATTATATTATTGTGAATCTGAAGTTTTTTTGGTGTTTTGGAGACATAGATGGATACTTTTGTGGCATAGTCGACAAATATCTGAATTAGCATTTCACTTTCTTGGTTTTTCTGCCTTTTTATTGTTAATTTCAGAGTTTGGCAAAATAGTTTTAGTGTTCAGGTTCTTCCTACGAATGATATTCTTACTCTTTTTCTTCACAAAGTTCATCTGTTTTAATACTGCCCTTTTGCAGGAAATTTGGGTAACACGTTACTGGAGACCAATCAGACAAAGTGGATAATCATATAGTTTAGATATGCCGTGGTTGAGTCCTTCGGTTGATGTTTATTGTAGGGTTGTGCATTTGAATTTATATTGCAGGGTTATTCTCTAAATTCTTACTTCATTTGTTGAACCCGAATTCCTGTATCTCTTGGTTCTTGTTCTTCGATCAACCATCCATGGGATCTAATCATTTTTTTGTCTCTTTTTGTGATCATTATAGGATTATCTAGAAAAACTAAGTTATTTTTAATTCTAATTTAAAATCTCTTTCTTAGTTATTTTGTATCTCTTTTACCGTTCAATTATAAGTTACATCTGTTGTCGATTGTTAAATCTTGTTTCGTCCCTTTCTCTCGCATCTTTGGATACTTGTCTTGTCCAATATTTAGATAATCTGAGTGGTTTATACAAAGGGTGTAAGGAAGTTATGGTGTGCCAAGCAGCCAGTCAAACAAGATTTCGAGCATTAAAATATGAGAACGGGATTGCTGGAAAACCAACAATTATAGTTAGAGTGATAGCATGCTTTAAACCTATGGAGGATTGCCAGGTTAGTGATATACTTGTTTGCTAATTCATAATCTAATTTCATGTATGTATTTTTTGTGGATTCTTTTTATAAACTGATTTATTTATTCATATTCCTCATATGAAATCAGTGAATAATATCATGTTTGTGTTGCACTCTTCCAGGCTCAATATTTTCGTCAATTGCTTAAACCTGTCACGTAGATTGATTCGACAACTGTCTTATAGTATCAAGCTGGAAATCTTAGTTTTTCCCTTTTATTTTTGTTCCTGAAAGAAGTATCAAGTAATTGACTTTTGCGAATATTTGCACAAGTAATCTCAAGGTATGTTTCAAATAGTTAGTCGGCACTGATAAAATTTTTCTTTTATTTACTTTTTCATTTTCTTTTATTATTTATTTGGCCGTCCTATGTTTTTCTAGTTACAGGATTATTTTGATTGGATGGTTAAGGCCCACGAATCTTGGATTTATCATCAGCATTCTGCTTGGCAGTTGCCTGATTTGAATTGCATGAGCACGTCCCTAGATCCCAGGCAACCAGAGTGTTTGCCTTCACTGATTAATCCTGAAAATTACATGTTTACTGGAAATGGAGCATTACCAGGATATGTGCCTCCTGGATTAGCAAACTTGAAGACAGAGCAAACAAATGGAGCTCACAAGTCGCTTCAAATGTTGCCACCCCATTTTCAGAATTTGGTTCCCAGTCCATACCCATACCTTAATGAAATGCAGTCTGCATTTCCTTGTGGGTTCAGGGAACAGGCCCTACCTTATGAGAAATTTAGGTCTCTTCAGAAGGGTCTGTTAGTTTTTGATCAGTCAGGGAATCAAACACGGTTGGTATATAGCTCTGTTTGCCCTTCTGTCTTGAATCCACCAGCTACCCTTAAAAAAGAAGTTTCTCTAAATGGTTTTCTTCAAGATGAGGCAATTAAAACGGATCAGTTTACTTCAGTGAAGCCTTTTCTTCGTGAAGAATTTGATGAGAATCACATTAGTGGTAAAGAATGCGAGATGCACGAAGACACTGAAGAAATTAATGCCTTACTTTACTCAGATGGAGATGATGATTATAATAATGGTGATGACGATGATGATGATGACGAAGTAAAAAGCACTGATCACTTCCCAGTTGCAATCGAGGGAAAATATGAGAAGCGTGATTTAACTCTGGAAATATCCAAGGAAGTTGCTAGCTCTGATGGTCCAAAAAAAAGGCAGAAACTGCTTGATGGTGGATACAACAAATCATCGCAAACTGACACTGGTTGTTCAGTACAATTGGAAGGGTCCCATGAGTGTGACAATGATGCACAATCAAGCTATGCCAATGACCAGACGCAAAAGGAGGAAATGGGTTCCATTTTGGGTAACAAGTGGTCAAGAAAGGATAAGGTTCAAACAGCTTTGAGAATTCTGCAGGGCATTATTCCTGGTGCAAATGGAAAGGACCCATTATCGGTTGTTGATGAAGCTATAGACTACTTACAGTCTTTAAAGCTGAAAGCCGTGGCTCTTGGAGTGTAGCCATGTTTAAGTTGTGCTCCCTTCTTTACGTAGTAGTAGTGGTGGTGTATTGGTGGAAGGGGTCTAAAGAAGGGCGGAAGGTGTTAATTCAAGAATTCTTAGCCTAAATGATTGATGAATTTGAAACCACTAACTACATTGGCTTTGGTTATGTGGGGTCTATTTTTCATTTCTTTCTCTGGCAAGAAGAGCTGTATATAATGGGGCTAATAAAGGAAGAAAATGAAAGAAGTAATGGGATTGATGTTTCTGTTTGCTTGCTTGGATTGATGAAAAGTAATGGAGGTCTGTTTGTTGACCCGAAATGATTATCATATTAGCTTTTGGGTGAGATTTATTAAAGAAAGACACAGAGATTTGAAATGCATGTAAGGTTGATGGTGGTATGAGTTGTAAGATGAAGACAGAGGACCTTCTTTTTGGAGATGTGTTTTGAGAACCTCCATGGATTTAGTGCATGCGCGTTAGGTAAATGGGGTCCCACCTTCCACCTTTGTCTATCTTATGCTTTTGTCTTTTATCTTTAGTCTAAAATCACAATCATGTTGGTATTACTCTCAATAAAAGTCTGAATAAAAAGTTCACTGTTGCGGGGGAGGGATGAGAAAGTGCAAAGTTCGGTGTGCAACTTGCACTTCAATTCTAAACTGTGGGGTCCAATTGATGATGAAATAATGGTTGTGGTTTGTTTCACATGTTAATGTTTGAAAGCTTGGTTGCATGTACATTATGTTGGGACTTGTAACCATAATAGTTGTTATTGTGAAGTGTGAACTGTTAAAGAGTTTGTAATCTTTGGTTTGTAATATTGAGCGTGGAGCTGTGTGAGCTGATACTATTATGGCTTTGTCAGTTGTGCTTGTGGATCAATAATTGGGAGTTTGAACACACGCGGGAGATTGAATAATTCCAATGTAATTTCCCCGTTGTGGCTGTTGCTCGGTTGTCATTGTCCTAATCTTTGTCATGGTATGTATGTTTGTATTTGTTTTAAAAGCATTGTATTAGGTTTCCTTTATTGAACGGTTTGGCTTTGTAGAGATGTGTGAAGTTAGGGCTTCTTTTGTGGATGTGGACTCTTTAACGGCCTTAAAAGATGATGTTATGAAGTGTACTTGAAATCTATTTTCTTGCAAGAGGTCAAACGATCGATTTTTTTTCTTTTTAAGTTATTAAGATAGAGATATAAATTTCTTTTTTTTTTTCTATATCAATTAATATGCCAATACACTATTGTTTGGATAAAATATGAAATTCAATGTTACGAATAAAATTGGCTCATGCGAAAGTATGAAATTCAATGTTACTAATAAAGTTGGCCCCTGTGAAAGTTGTTAGGGTGGCCAACGGATATAAGTTGTTTGATAATGCATCATAACATATGTTTGGAAATAATAATGATTGAGATTTTATTAGTTGAGTCATGATTTGAGTTTTAATTGTTATTTATTATTTATTTAATAATAAATATTGTAATCGGATATAAGTTAATATTGTAATCAAGTGAAAATTAAGATTTTTAATATTACTATTTTGAAATATTAGTATTGGTCAATCAAATTATTTTGAGTTTTTATTAAAAATTATAGGTTTTAATTTAAAATTATGGTAAATACGGTCGTAACACGTTAATATCATCATATTAACTGTGTCATAAATGAGTAGATGGAATTTAAATTGATATAATATTAAATGAGTGATATTTGTCGACTGATATATCTATTTTAATTACAAAATTAAAATGCGTAGGGTAATATAATAAAAGTGACACACGGTAGAAAGTAAATGCTTTCAGTATTAAAAGAAAAATTCTCACTCTTTTGTTACAATTTCATCTTTACCTCAATTTATCTCTCTTTTGCTGTTCTTTTTTCTCCTCAACTTTTCACATTCTGTGTTACAATAACTGCCAAGATGGGTTACCATAAGCTGACGAGCAATATTTGCAAATATTGCTCTTGCCAACACTTTTGATTACAATTCATTTATGAAAATTTATTCGAATATACTTTCTCATAGTTGAGGAGGGTGGATCCATGTTGAGCATTTATATATTTTGAATTTTGCATAATCTAATATTGAGCCAGTAAATAATATTAACATCACTAGTTGGGATCCGGCTATGGTGCCGCTGTGACGCCGTACCCCCAAATTTTGACCTTTGTATGTTAATTACTGGCAAATTGCAATTAGCTCCATATTCTCTCTTTTATTTACATTATTTACACTATTATAATGAAAAATTGCACTTAGCTCCTTAGTCTATTTGAAACCCTAAAATTACTCAAAGCGTTCAAACCCATTTATATCTAAAATTTTATATTCTTAAACTATCCTCGTATAAATTTACTAATGAACCATTGTCTTTTTGATCAAATTTTATCATTTTCTCTACTAAAATTTTCAACAAATTAAATTTTCCATTTAATGAATGACAAAACAAACAAATCCAAATTTATCCACAATATATTTTCCTCAAAAGATTAAGAACAAAGGATTGTCTACCTGGAACTAGAGATTAAAAGCGAAAAAAAAGGATTCCCACCATGTATCCATAACTAAAACAACATACCTAAATCTTTTAATCTATTAGAAGTTTTTACTTACAATACTCAAGCCCCTCAACCCGCAACACATTACAAATTTGAAAAGTATCGTCAAATAAGAAAATTTTACAATGAGTTTACAATGAGAAATTTTTGCTAATTCTAAAAATAATTTTTTTTAAGAAACACTCAAGCAAATTTATGAGGTATAAAATTATAGTAATTTTTTTTTTATGTATCTTGTAGAACGCCATTACGGTAGAACTGAAAAAATAATGGGTATTTTTAGAATAAAGAGTAGTGTTTAAAGGATAATCAGATTTCAAATTTTTATTAATAGGTGTCAGGAGAAATAGAGTATAAAGAGTACTTTTATGAGGTTCAAATAATTTTACCCTTTAATTTTTAGTTTTCACTTATCTTAACCTAAAATGACTAAAATAGCCATTAATATTATTTTAATTTTTAATCGTTACTATTTTCCTTCCTCTATTTCTCTCTCTCATTTCCCCCTACTTTCCTTCATTTTCTCATTTCCCAAACACCCAATATACAATCGATTTTTTTAGATTTTATTGTTTTAGGGAATTATATTTTTCACATGATGCCTTTTTAGTTCTAATTTGCATTTAATCAATCAAGTCAAAAAAAAAAATTACATACAATCACTGTTAGTTTTATTATGGTGATTACAAATAAATTGATCAAACTTTCTACTTCAACTACAAACCTTTTATTAGCTTCTAGGCATAAAGAATATAAAGCCATAATTTCTAGGTACAATTGCATTTGTATGTACCATGAGACATATGGCATGATTATAACCAAAAGGCGAAATAATTTTTGGGACCTATTGTGATGGTGATTAATCTTTTCCACCTTAATTTTGATATAAGTACAATTAAATTTTATATAATTAAAGTGGTCAACAGTTAAATAAATAAAAATATAACAAATGAGTGACTAATTATTTTTAAAAGTATTGAGAGCAGAGTAGCAAGTGTCAATTTATTTAGTGTGCAGTAAAATTTATCATACGATAAATAGTGATTATTAAATAATACATAGATCTATTATATATTAAATTAATAAATACATTAATGCAAATTTAAAAATAAGTTATTAAAAAATGTTAAATTAGGTAATGGACTTAAGTATATAAATTTAAAATAATCTGGAGTTATGTGTCAAACTATTGAAACTTTGTCATTTTATGATGTGCTAGCAAACGATAGGGACTGTTGAGTTAATAACCTATTAAATCGATCTAGGCCACTGTACTACGTTCATTATAAATCTAATGGTTGAAAATAACTGATAAGAAAAAGACAAAAATTGGGGTATGGTGTCGTAGTGGCACCATAGTCGGACCTCACTAGTTGACAGAATCTACGAAAAAAATAAATAGAGATGTGTAAATCTCTTAAGTCTAAGAACAATTAATAAAATTGTAGTCAACTACCATTTATCTTTGACAATGATTATTTTAGAGGGTATTCTTTTATTGGATCTTGTTCGGTGCACGTTAGAACATCATTAAAAGACTCATATAATTTTATCTTTTAAATATTTTTACTTGTCTATGTGATAAATAAAAGATTAAAAAAATAAACTATCTCTCAAAAGATTCTTCAAATAAAAATAAATTTATAATATTTTAATCAAATTCTTTTTTTACCAAATTTAATTTTCTTCTTTTTTTTAATAATATAATTATAGTACTTTTCGATCTTTAATAGTAATAATAAAGAAAATAATATAATATTATTTCTTACTCTTAAATATTGAAAAGAGAAAAAAGACAATCTAATTTGAAAAGCCTTTTCAAAATTTGACACAACCTGATTATCCGACACAAATACGCACGAATAAATGGGTGTGGATCGTCAAATTTGACATTATAATTAAATAGACTGGGTTTGGATCGACACGTTGTTGAGTTACGGTTAAAGTTCTTAACCTATTTATCTAAACCAATAACACAATCATATTTTCTATTCTAAATTCATTTGTAGGTTTTTATCATCAAAACTTAAATATTAAATATGATTCTCTCAATTTTTTTTTAGAGGATAAACATATACAGAGTGTTTCATTTATAAAATTTCATATATATTTAGAATTTCAATAGTATAAATGTATAAAATATAGGCATACATGTATATTTTATAATATCTATATATAGAGTCTTTTTTTAATGAGGGTATCCTTACTTTGTTAAAGCGAGGATATACACTAAAATACAAACTAACATATTTTTCAATACATTGAAAATAATATTTTTTTGTCATTTAATATATTGAAATCTATGTTATTTTATTAGTCAATGACATTCTCACTTGTTAAAATGAGGACGTCTCCATTAGAGAATTACTATTGATATATAATATTATTTACATATATATAATTAAAACTTTAATAGTGTAAATGTGTAATATTTTGGTAGATATGTATATTATATATATGCGCAAATTAATATTTGATGTAAATTTTATTAAGTATATAGATATATTAAGTGATTTAATAGGTATCCCGTTTATTTTATGTATAGGATTAGAGTCTCAATATTTTGATATAATTATTAAATGAGTCGTGTTTGGGTCAACCGAAATTTAACACGATACAAAACTGACACGACACGAATACGAACACATCCTATGACTCATTTTGCTAGCTTTAATCAAGATTAAGAATAAGATGAAGTATGGAGATTTACAAAGAAGGTTTGCCCAAATTTATGACTTTGAATTGCAAGATGACATGCTGCTTATTACAAGTTTCATGCTTTAGATATCAACCAAAAAAGAAAACTCTTTTTTTGATTTTTTTTTCTTTTTTTCCTTAAATGATGAAGAATATGATATTGGCAAATTTAGGGAGTCAATAGGGTTATTCGGTTTAATTTCATGTTTCTTATTTTTACTAGGACATGCCTTTTTTTTTTTTTCATTAGGGTTAATAATTGAAGTATTTGGATCATTTCGTTATTTTAGGTTAATAATTGTGATTTTTCGTTTATACTAAAGATTAGAAATAATATTTGGAATAAATATGGGAAAGATTCTATAATACCGTGATTAAAATTATGTATCAATGTTGTAATAAATATAAATTTTGTTAATTACACGTAAGACTAAGAAATGAAAAATAAAATAAAATAATTAATATAAGAGTGTGAAATTAGTGTTTTAAAATTGTAAACAAATCATACATTTGAAAAATAATAAAAAACCTGTAAATCAACATTGAACTTTAACTAAACCAAAAATAGTTAAATCACTCATCAATTAAAAAAAAATTGTATTGAAATAACTGGAATAAGTCTTATTGAGTTGGTTTAACCATGAATTTCATATTTATACTAGAATATTTATAAACTTTTTTTTTCTCATTTTCTATCCTAATATTTGTTTACTACACGGGTTAATTAAGTAAAATTATATTTTCTTCATATGGATCAATTCAAGACAAAATAAAAATATATTCTTATATTTAGTTTAATTCCATTTGTCATGTGATAATACCTAGCACTCATATTTTTGAAATTGTTTTATATTCTCTATGGACTAATCTATCTTGACACTCGTGTTTTTAATCGATTTTCAAAGCAATATTTAGTCTAGTATATAGAACAATAACTTTGTACAAGGTTTAAACAGAATCTATACAGTTTTTCCAAACTATAAAGGGAACTCAAAGGACTATCCCGCTAATTTGACTACTTTGATTTAGAAATAAAGGGACTAAGGGTTAATTTATTAAAATTCTGGAAACTTATTAATTACAAACTTTTTTTAAAAAAAATTGTTTTTTTATAACTCATATTTGATTTTTAAAATATTTACATTTAAATAGAACAAATAAATTTTTATGACTTTTATTTGAATAGAAAAAATGTCTAGTAAATATTGTATTCTAAAAATATCTTTGTTAAATATGCATATTTCCTAAACTATAAAAGTTAATCTAATTTTTCGTTTATTTAATATTTTTATTTATAATAAAAAAGATGACACTTATATTCATATTGTTGGCTTAAAAGGCTATGTAATATTTGATTTTGATGATTACAAATAATACGTAGAAAAGGGTAATTCGGACATTTAATATCTTACTAGCTTAATTATCTTTGAAATATAAAGTATATGCAAAAAGATTCAAGCTAGACCATAGACAAAGGATCACTCGAAGAATATTCACAAATGGATACTAGTGTATAAATAATTTAGTGTATGTGTGTTTCGGTAACTTAAAAGCTCAAGATATTTCTTTTTATATCTTAAACAAATCATTTCTTTTTATAAACAACAAAGTTTAAAGTTTTAAACTAAATGATTTAATCAAAACAAGTATTTTTAAGGATCAAGGAAAAAAATATAAATTGTTGAATCCTTATAGTTCTTAAGTTTTTTTTCAAACTTTAGAAAAATGGTCTCTTTAAAATGAATCAAATTATATTGGGCCACAATATAATTTCAAGAAGTATTTTTAGGTCAAAATTCAAATTCAAAAAAATTGGAAATCAATTCCAGAGAGCTAGCGGCTAGTTGGATTCTTGTTAGCAGCTAACCAGATGCACAAAAACTCTAATTTACAGATTTCTGAGAGTTAGTGGTCAATCGGCTTATTCAAGTGGTTAACTCATTATTCACAAAATTTGAAATACATATTCCAGAAATATAGCGGCTACCCGATTACATTTTAGCAGCTAACCGGATGTGATGCTTCTTAAATTTCTCTAAAGAGTTAGTAGCTAGCTAGTTACATGCTAGCGGCTAATTGGTTTCATGCAAATTTTAAAATTATCTCTAATGGTTACATAAGTGGCTAATCGGTTAATGTAAGCGACTAACTGACTCTTTTCCAAAATAGTGTATAATGGCTAGTTTAACAGTTTGCACTATAAAACTCAATTCAAACTCATTTCTCTTTCTCTTTGAATAATTAATTTTTGAAATCTATCTTGAGTTTTCACGTGTGCCATTACACATACATTGAATTATAGTTGAGCAATCATTTGTATATCTATTCTATATGAGAGTTGTGTTGTAATATCTAAATCTTTCATTCGGATTGTAATATTGTAAGTATAGGAAACACTTGAAAAAAATATGTGTGAGTACTATACCATTGTAAAGGTTTATTGACATTTTAGAAGTCAATTGTAAGAAGTTGAAATCTTGCGAGACTTCGTAGTAAAATCCTCAAGCGTGGTTAACTTGGAGGCGTTGATGTAGGTGAGGTTTGCCGAACTACGTAAAAACTCTCGAATTTACTTTCTCTTTACCATATTCATTTTATTTAGTTATTGCTTAAATTTATATTTATCAAATCACTTAATTTATTAAGTTTATACTGTGTTGTGTCGAAAATTTGTATATTTTTTAAAATACCCAATTCACCCTCCTCTTAAGTTGTACTTTTGAATTTCACATATATTAAAAAAAATATGTTATTATGACATTTTTATTAAACTCAACAAATTCAGGCCTATTTTTAGATTTTAGACAAAAAAACAACTAGTACCTTAATAAACTAAAGATATATTGTGCATTCATTGCATTGTCCATTATTAGTAACAATTTTTGTCATTGATGACAAGTTTTCATTATATTCATAACTTATGTTTCAGACAATGTATATATGACAATAATATTATTACCATTAGCGAAAATTTTTTACGGAGAATAAAAAATTAATATGTAAAGTACAGTTGATGCATACAAACAAATACAACGTATATATACTCTTTAGTAAACTAAAGATGCAATAAAAGAAACAATAAGATTGTACATCTCATGTAAACATTAAAAATATATATAAAAAATAACTCTAAATTCAACCTCGTAATAAAATACGGTAGATCCATCCCAATAAGTACCCAACGAGCCTTCCAATGACACGTGTCTTTTATGTACATTTATTTAATGAAAGTACTAAAATTATTCTTTTTCTCTTGTATCGTCGAGGATGACTGAAAAAAAATCCAAATCTTATTATAAACGTGCCCTTAAATATCATTTTTATTTTTCAATAGCAAACTTGATGTTCAACTAATTAATACAAGATTTCGGACTTTAAACTAAGGCCATGCATTGGAACAACCGTTTCATGCAGCGATTTTGAGTGTGGTCCTGCAAGCATAATGTGAATATCACAACACTATAATTTAAATTTTGTGGTCCTGCAAGTTTTAATATAAATTTCCATGTTCTTAAATTCCGGATCCTGATATATGATATATCTATAGTTCAATATCAAGAGACCTTGCAATGAGTGATAATTAAAAAATGCATATAATGAGCTTCAAGTATCTTTCATACAGACAGGGCAAAGGGAAAGAGAAGAAAAATTCAAGGAAGCTACCAAAATCGAAAAACTATAAATCGTGTCACAGCATTAATTAATGTTAGAGCAAATAATTTACATTGGCTGAGACTTGCAATGAGTGATAATTAAAAATTGCATATAATTAGGCTTCAAGCGAATGAATTCCTAGAATCTTTCATATGGACTCTTTTTTTTTTTTTTTTTTTGATATGTCATATGGGCAAAGGGAAAGAGAAGAAAAATTCAAGCAAGCTACCAAAATCGAAAAACTATAAATTGTGTCACAGAATTAATTAATGTTAGAGAAAATAATTTACATTTGCTGAGACTATTATGGGCTAACAGTATACATATAAATTAGTTTTTGTCTTTTGGTATAAGTTAGTTTCGTGCGCTTGTATATTTTATCAATATTAAAGCTAAACTCATGTACATTGGCTGAGACTCATATGCGAATGGGTCTATGTAATCTTACCAAGTGAGAAAAACTGTGTACCTACTGGCCTTTTTTGTTACATGCAATGAACTTTATTGAATGAGCATGTGTACTTTTCCTTTGCACTGTAAACATGGTTTTCTTAAGAACATGCACGATGAGTACATACGGAGGCCTATCCAATCCATTCCATCTAAATGTAAAGTCTTAAATTTTTGGTTAGCATATGCTTTAAAGCTCAATTTCAGCAACGGCATTGATCAACACACAGTTATGTGTGAATTTTGTGTGATTTTTCAGCTAGCAAACCTCCTCAATATGCTCTTAACTTGTCTCTACATGGTTCAAAGCAAACGATCCATTTTACCATATATTAGTATAACCATTAAATTTTCTTTTTTGGATCTTTTTCTTTTGGCTAGTAGTCTATCGGAAGAGGAAGAAATTTTTTTCAGGGTAACTCTTAACTCACACAAGCATTTGCATCTTGACTGAAAAACCAAAGTACATGTGAGATGAAAATTGAAAGCAAGCTCACTCACAAAAGAGAAAACAAATTTGGGTGACAAATTGACTGTTCTTTTCTTCTTTAATCTTCTTCTTGTGTCTAGAAAATTGCTATAAAGAACATTGATAGAGAGTAAAATAAAGAAACCAATGAAAAAAGTAGAATCAAAATGTAGAGATAGTCCTTGGCTCCTTACTATAGACTTCAAGAAATTGAATTTCTCCATCTTCTAGGTGTTTTTCTAGTCTGTTCTGCAGCATTTGGAACCTGTGGTCCGATATCCTGGTGATCTATAGCTGTCATCTTGGTGAGTTTGCCGAGTTTCTTCCACCCGCTAGTCCATGCTGATGTTTGTTTCTGCTTTGTCAACTTATCAAATTGTCTCTGTAGAGTCTCCATGTCATTTTGAAGTTCAAGATACTTAGCCTTGACGCTCTCTAGCTCAAATTTCAGCGTGTTAATGTCCTTCTTAGCAGTTGCCCATCCTTCTTGGAATGACTGTGGTGTCGCTTCTAGTAGAGATTTTCTGTTTGATATCATTGGCTGGTATTGACTTTCTCCAGCTTCTTTCAGGGAGTTGTTAGCCATAGCATTGCTAATCTTTATCTGCTCTGAGAAAAGGACTTGTACTACAATCCTGAGGGGGAGTCTTTCATTTTGCGCGGCATGCATGCAAGCATCAATTGACAGTTTCTGGCAATCCATCACACGGCAGAGTCGTTTCCTTTCGTGCTCGGATAGTGTTGGATGGGCCTATTAATTAATTTATTGAAATAGATCAAAATTCCAAACAGAAAGCAAATTATTTACCCAGAACTGCTGTATTAGCACAGAACAATTCTAGCTGTTCAAGAATGGATTTGGTTAAATTTCTTCAATTCAAAGTCTACACATTTTGGTGATCCCATATTAGAAATTTGTGCTGGTAATAGTTATTTCCTTGGTATAATCAAAATGATGCAAAAGTTCTATGTTGGTAGTGCTATCACTTATGTTGCAATGGATCAATTATATATATGCATTCTACAGAGCTGATAACAAATCCTGATATTAACTACCTCTTCACTAATTTTTGTTTTTGTTTTTGTTTTTGTATTCTTCTTGTTGACAATTTTAACTTGTGATACAAATTCTAACCAATGTTCCTAAACTTAATTCATTTTTTTTGTAAAACTATGCTGAGTTTGCAATCTAAACTTATGCTTCCTTTGCAGTAAAACTGCTAAAAATCTGAATAAATGTACTAATTAGTTTACAAATTCGAGTACAAAAACCAGATGTGAACACAGCATCTAACTAAACTTTACCTTGCAAGATGCTACTAAGACTGTGCTAATTGAAGAAATTCAATTATGTGAATGAGGCATTTCAAACCATATATCAAAGAAAAATAAAAGCTGCTAGGAAAAATTAGAAATTACCTTGAGGTAGGAGTCAATTGCTCGATAAAGTCCATCATCACAGGTTCTTGCAGATTCAGGTAAAGCCTCTGCCAATACCTGAAATTTCGTCAAAGACAGGTTTCTATCTCTGGCCACTTCTGTAAGATAACTATCTACAAGCCTTGCCACTCTCATCTTAGCACTTGTGCCGTTTCCCCTTTGACTTGCATCATACATGTGTTTATCCGAAAAAGATTGCCTACTAGGACTGGAACTTTCGGTCTGCTCTTGAACAAGAAAATGCTCCAAAAGCCTCTGAACAAGATCCACATCATATAGAGTTTCACCTTTATTGTAAGCAGGAATGAGAAGATCTGCCAATGTGGCTTGCTCAAACTGCATCCCCACGCGTTTCTCCAATTCTGTCACCAAAGCAGGTGCTACTTTTAACATGTTTGCCATTCTCAAGAGCCTAAGAAGGAAGCTACATGACACACTGTCTTTCTGTGGTGGAATTATGCTGATGAGGCTCTCAATTATCATCCGTTGATCTCTAGCTTGAACAGTTGGAGGATCATCCTTTGTCCCTGCCATGATCATATGAAGTCCACCTTTCCAAATACTACTACTACTATTACTATTGCTAGCACTACAGCTGCTTATTTCATCTGCTGAACCTGAACTTTCTCTTGTCAAACCGGGGAGCCATTTTGCTGCATAGTGCATTATTGCAGCTCCAATCAGCTCAAATCTCATACCCTTTACTTTAATTGCTGTGATGACCCTAACAAAGTGATCAATCCTGAGAATCGAAACATCTTCAAACCACCAATCAGGTGGAACTGGCTGACTTCTGCTTGGACTTGAATCTTTCATATCATTCCATTTGGGGCTGGAAACTGTAGGCGGTTTCCCAGTATATGCCCATCTTATCCCTTTCGGATTAGCACAAGCCTTCCAAGCTATCGACTCACTACATCTTCGCACAATTTGAAGATTTTCAGCCCATGGTGAGAGCTTCTCACAGCTCTTCAATACAATTATAGAGTCTCTCCACGAAGACAAAACTACATAACTGAGAAAAGCTTCGGTTTTGAATATAAGATTGCCTTCTTCTAAGTCCTCAGTCATTTCAAGATACTCAGCAGCACATCTTAGGCCAGAGATATTTGATGCTGTTAGATCAACAGCAATCCCATAACAGAATTTTGCCGCTAGCTCAAACGCATCTGGCCCTCCCGAAAGATCATCCAAAACAATCTTGTTCAGTTCCGGGTCACGCGATTCATATATAAGTCTATTCATCTTTCCACTCCTAGAAAGCAGAGGATACTTTCACAAATGCATGGCAAAAACAAAAAAAAAAATCAATAAGTTCTATGATTAGTTCAAAGCTTGATTAGTTGTTTTCTCAAAAATCATCCAAGTACAAAGACGTACAAAACTAGCAACTACCTTGTGTAAGTGAAAATTAACATCTCCGATTTGAACAAGAAAGTCACTTGGAATATCAGTAGCAACATACCTATGAACAAAACAAGTACATCAAAAATTTTCAAATTCTTGTAGTTCTAAAAATAATAATGGGGATTTGTTTTGTTCCATACCAAGATTGGCCTCTGAGCTCAAACCCATCAGTCTTGACACTATGTTTAGTGGAGCTAAGAACTCCGTTACCATAATCTCTGCCTCCAAGTGATTCATTCTCAGATTCCCACATGATGATGATGATGATGATGATGATGAGAGCAAATAAATTTGATTTTCTGCAATTTTGCTCTCAAGAAAGTGGCTCTAATTAAAACGGAGAATAACTTTAACAAGGAACAAGAAGAGCAAGAGTTGATGGGAGCAACAAAAAATCCCACATGGGGTGCTTGGAATTATCTGAAAATTGTCGGCTTCTTACTGAATTTCAAGGCCTCTTACTTACACTTACAGGCTGTGAAGTAATGGGCAAACAAGTAGTAATGCTTTAGTTGATCATTTTTCACTTCCAGCTTTGGATTTTTGTTGATACTTTGTCTATGGATAAACAGTGAGATGCAGTTTCTGCTTTTCATTTAAAAAAAAAAATTACAAAAATTTAAAAGAAAAAAGTTTTATTACAATCCCAAAAAACATTCCTCTGTTAACGAGAAAGAATTAAGGAGAGAGATTTTTACGTAGCATAGCTGCCTGCTGCTTTGTGATAAATTATGATGATTGTATTATGAAATTTGTAATTACCAAAATGCCACTAATTTTTGTGGTCAGTGCGTATTTTCAGTGGGCTTTTCTAGTCTCTGCGCTGTATTGAAGTTATGAAAGCATTTAAAATGATTTATTCCTGAAAATTTGTCATCTTTATCCATTTATTGTAAAAATACAAATGTTCGGAGTAATGATACGCTCTTCCAAGGAAAAATCCACTTAAATTCTGACTAATGTAATTTTTTTAGTATTTTTTTTAGGTGGGATTCTCTTTCGACAGAGTATCATTTCTCAAAATATTTACCTATGATCAGTATCGACTAAATAAGTCGTGAAGATTGGATTACCAGCTCCCAATAAAGATTACAATTTCATATAAACAACTCCTATGCATACATAATTAAGCACACAATCAAGAGACCTTAGTGATAAAGATAACATTGTACATAGATACCGCTTTAGTGATATAGATAACACTATCAAGAAATTTTCTTTTGATGAAAATTGAGAAATATTCAATCTTCACTTATGATTAGATTTATTGGTAGATTTTATATACATATATTTCGACGAGAATAAGAAATTTCACTCACTAGACTATTAAATATTAACACTTGCCTTTTATTATATATTATTCAAGCTCAAGTAGTTACAGTTGCAAAGTTCATTCACGGCTTACTGAGCAATGTACACCAAAAGGGCTTAGATTTATTAAATTGACTTACCATTCATACCTAAAATATATTTGTTTTAACCATAAAATTTTATTAACAATATGTAAGTCTAAATTTATGTAGTTATTGATGTAAGTATCTGTTTTGTAGACATTTTAATTAAGCATTCCAAAATATTGTTTTAGTGGGTCAACTGATGTTGGCGAACTAGAAAAGTTCAAGTTTCAACTCACTTTCCATGCTTTATAAATTCCTGAATCTTCATTTGTTTGCTTATACGAGTTTCCTTATTTCTGATTTGACCTCTAATCAATCTAATAATTCATGCTATCAATCTAATAATTCATGCTATCATTTACTAATGGTAAGGCGGCATAGGAAAAGGTTACTTACATTTCCCAAAATTTTTTAAAATTTACTTTATTATATTAAATCAATTTCAATTATGGTGCTTTTATAATTTTTTAAATTACTGTTTATTTTAAGACATCCGTCAATACTATTATTCATGAAAAAAAAAAAGACACATTTTAACTTTTTGTTTATGAGAGCAATGCTGTCTTTAATGACGTGTACTAACAACCTTCATTAAATGCATTACGCAAAAGCATTTTTTGATACCGAAATTTATAGGAAAATTTATAAAAATAGTTAAATAATTTTATTTTATTTTTAAAATAGTCACTTAATTTTTTTTTATTATATATAGTCATATATGTTATTAATAGACTTAAATACTCTTTTATCTATAAATAAAATTAAAAATTCATATATTCTCAACTAAAACTCACCGAAATTTTCTATACTTTAATTCTTAAAACTCACCCATTAATCACTAAATCATCAACTAAAAAATAAAAAATTGAGGTTAGTATTTATTTTTACATAATGTGTAGTTTAATTTTTTGATTAATTGAAATTTATGTGAGTTTTTTTGAGCAAAAATGAGTTTGGAGACAAATCTAGAAAACGTATGTCAGCTGACTGTCGCACAGTGGACAGAACATTTATCGTGCGACAAGTGCCTGTCGTATAATAGATAAAACATTTGCCGTGTGACAGGTGCTTGTCGCATGATAACAAGTTTTATCTACCGTGCAACAGGCACCTATCGCATGGTAGACAGAATTTGTCGTATATTTATAAATTCTAACTTTTTTTAAGCACATTTTTTCATCTTTCTTAGGCTTAGTGGATCCAGTTGTTTTTCAAATGTGTTTTGATGAATTATTGGAGGAATTGATAGAACGTCGTTTTGAGTATAAAAATGAAAAAAGTAGAGCTTTTATGGTTTCAAAAAACTGTACGTAGACAGGGGATCCAAGGCGTATGCTTAAAATAGAAATTGGTTTGATTGCACCCTGCATATTGAGGGAAGCGGGTTATACTTAAAAAAAAGTATTCCTTTTTTCTTACTTTTCAACTCAGTTATATCTAATGTATTTTCTTTTTTTTTTTTCTTGGCTCGGCTATTTTCTATTTATCTAATCTATTTTCTATTTATCTCTTATATTTACTGCAAGAGTATATGAAGTTTTGCAAATAAATCTGAATTATTATAGGATCACATTGAAGACAACTTTACAGTTGAGATATTCTACCCAACTCGTATGTTCACCACCTATAAATATAGTTGATGACGAAACCGTAAGAGTTTTAATAATATGAGCTTTAATTCGGTGAACGAGGGGTACATCCCTATTTTTATTACCAAATTTTCTAAATTAAGAAATCTAGAGCCTGTTGAAGAAGAGAATATTGTTACACTGGTGGCTATTGAAAAAATGTGTTACTATTGACAACTTCACTGCAATAAGGTTACTCTCCATTCTATTACAATGTTGATCGCATTAATGACACAAATAATATAGTAGCAAACAACACAATGTTTATTCATGCCATAGCCCAATTGATGATAGGGACGATGTTTTTTTTTTTATGCTTCTATTGATGATAATGATGATTTTTTGGATAATACTTGCGATGATAGGGATGATGGTGATGATGAGCATGATGAGTGTCTAGTCGGTGATAGGAAAGATTTGCCTCACTTTTAGAATGGCCATGAACTATACCAAAGTCGGCCTGTTATTCCAAGGCTCCATTCGAAGAGTGTAGAAGTTGACCCTTTTCTAAGTATTGCATCAGTTTTGAATTCAGACTTGGTTGCTTTAGATTTTGTTAGAAATATTAGGTCCAATGATATTTGTGGGAGGTTGTTCGAATTCAAATATAATTTAATATTAGAAGTACACAAAGTTTCGTTGAGGGATAAGTTCAATTTCAAGGCTAAAAGGTCTACATCGACACATTTTGAGGCGCATTGTACTTCAATATCTTGTAAATGGCATCTTCAGGCAAAGAAAGCATCAAATGAAGAAAATGTACTTTGGGTGGTGATGAGACATGACGAGACACACACGTGTCGTAATGAGCTTAAGAGCTTTTGTCAAGCAAGGAGTCGAGTTATCGGTCATAGCATTACGAATAAATTTATTTAGGAGAAGCGGATATACACTCCAAATGAAATCATAGCAGACACCCAATAGGAATACAATATTCACTTATGATACCAATATGTATATCGGGGTAGAGAATTTGCTCTTGAGTTGATGCGAGAAAGTCTATCAGAATCATATAACTTACTTCTTAAATACTCTCATGTATTGGAGAAGGAAAATGAGGGTACAATAACTGCTCTGAAATTGGATGACAGTAATAATTTCTTGTACTTTTTTATAGTTCTTAGATCTTGTATCAACGGTTTTTTTCTAGAGCATCAAACTAGTGATTGCAGTAGACGGTACTCATCTCAAAGGGCTATATCACGGAAAAATATTTGTGGTAACATGCTTGAAAGTAAATAATCAATTGTATCCGCTCATTATTGGGATTAGGGATTCTAAAAACAACGATTATTGGGAATGATTTATGATAAATTTGCATGGAGTAATTATTTGGATCGATGCAATTCTATTCAGAGAGTTGTTATGAAGATATTTCGTAGTGCTACCCACGACATTTATTTTTACCATGTTAAAGGTAACGTTAGGTCAAAATTCAGGATGTCAAAAACTCTTTGGGATAAGTTTGATTCCACATTTATAAACGCAACAAAGGAATATGGATGTGAAGAGCTTAGAACACAACTTGAGGGGTTGTAGGGAATGTATTTTGAGGCAGCTGATTACTTAGAGAATAATGAGGGCACATGTAATTAGGCACGATCTCAATTAGATTGTTGAAGGTACAACATTCTCATCACTAACATTATGGAGAGTGTGAATTCTTTGATGAGGGAATTGCGAAAATTTACCATAACTCATTTGGTTGACCATTTCAGAAAAATATTGTAACAATAGTTTTATGACAGAAAAATGGTGGCAGAATCAATGAGTACTCCTTTAACAACGTGGGCAGAAAAAATAGTTTCTGACAAAAAAGATCAAGTTGAAAGAATGAATGTTTGTCCTGTGTCTGAATATAAATTCCAAGTTCGGGGTAGTGGTGTGAAGGAGAGATTAGTTGACATAAGTCACCGGACTTGTAGTTGTAGAGTATTTCAACTTGGTCAACTTGTCTGTGCTCATGCAATAGCTACCTGCCAACATGCTTGAGTAGATTAAATAGGTCTCTGTTTGGACATTTACTCTAAGGAATCATTACTGAAGGCATATGCAATACCAATTAATTCGGTTGGCGATGTTAGTTCTTGGAAAGTTCCATACCACATCCAACTATTGAAGGTAAACCCATCAATAGAAAAACTACCTCCGGGTCATCGGAAGGAGCTTAGAATTTCATCTATTGATGAGGATGTATCACGGAGAACTGTGATGTGTTCTCGAAGCAAGAAATGTGGGCATAATAGAAAAAGATGTAAGAATCCCATTATGGCAAATCCAAATTAGTGCCCTATTAATGTTTTAGCGTCTTATATTTATTATGTATTCGACATTTTAAATATAATATTTTAAACTCTTATGTTTATTTTGAACTCTTTGAGATTATTTATAACAAGTGTTGGATAATTGTAAAACTCGACATAACATTAATTACACCATGGTTACAATTGTTCAAATATGTCATTTACAACATAATATCCATATTAAATATATCAATGACAATCTTCCTCCTAAAGTATTGTCCATGACTACTGTCAAAATTAATTTGTAGCTTGAATATTAAATACATCATAAACATTAACATGAACATCCCATAATCACACTTCTAAGTTCTTGTTGTGGTACATTTTTAATTATTACGAGTTTCCAAGGCTCCGCGCTTTGTAAGTTTGGTCGGATGTTGTAAAATCCAACATCTTATAGCCGTTGAGGAAATATATATTGAAGTGCCTTGAATAGTTGAGAATACTTTTTTTGTCATGACATTCCTTTAATGAGTTATAGATACAAAACTGCTAGTACCTAAAGTCTACTCGGGTTACAACTCAATGATCATTTTCTAAGTTAATAGGAATAAAAACCTACATACGATAAAAAATGAAATTATCCAACATTTTTATATTAAAATCTTTAAATATAAAAGGAAGTTTATTGAAGTAATACACATCATATCAACATCCGCGAACGGTTTTAATTTTATGTCTTTCTGGCCATTAATGTAACTATTAAGACTTGTGTAGTCAAATGAATCCGGATTAAAGTTATCGTTATTCCCTAAGCCCTCAAGAAAACCGGATCAATTCATTACATAAATATTACATTTTATTATAGTATAATAAAACAACGATTATAAATTTAATTATGTTACAAAAAATAGACATATGTATGCGTGCAACGTTGATATAAGACATTAGGGTATTGCTTCTGTTTATCACTTATCAAACGGTAGTATTCATGGATATGCTGTAAATGACAAAGAAACACATTAGATTATAAAAGTGAATTACAAATAAATTAAATGAAGACTAACAATAGTTAGCTCATCCCTTAGTCATTCTATTGACTCTCTCTTCAAGAGTATTCTAAAAAATTTCTTCAAATGTCGGATGTCATGATTAACTACGATGTTACTATCAAACCACTGGTCGAACTCATGAAATAGTATTGGATCCTTTATTTCTCTAAGTGGAATTATATCTCTAAGAGGATTTATATCGACACTTGTCATTTCGTCGATCTCAACATATGTAGGTTCTATGACTGGAAGACTCTTAATGTTATTTTTTTTACTTGTAAGTTTGTAAGTAGGGACTTTTAAGGACATATGATGTCCTCTACTCTCAGCTAAATTTACTTATGCTGGAGGTGCTTCATTTAGGATTTGCACACTGTTATCGTTTAGGTCTACAGATAATACAAATAATGACAGTGGAGTGTGATCACGATGATCTCGAACATCATCAGAGGCCTGTCAATAGTAATAACTAGGGGTAAGCAAAATATCTGATTCGATAAAAAAAAAAAAGGTTAGGATCGGATAGGATAGAAGACAACATATGATTGGGTGCAATTTTGCCAACCCATTCAGATCATGATCGGATTGGATGAAAACTCATCCAATTCGAAAACCTGATTGGTTGGCTTAAAAAAAATTGAAAATTGAAAATATAAAATCAAAAGCTCACACATAGGCCACACACCACATACGTATACGGCACTCAGATAGCACACAACATCTAGAATTCTCAAATCTCATTCACTCTTACCCTCTAGAGTCTTCTTCTCCATCTCGGCAGTCGGCATCTCTAATCTCCATTCTCCAGTCATCACTCGTAAAAAATCAAAATCACAGCCTTAGGCAGAAGCTAATCGATAGAGCATAAAGCACACCATCAGTTCATCACTCCACTGATGCAGCACACCATGCTTGTAGTTACCGCTGACTTTCCTACCCAATATGACTGGCCATCATCATTTACAGACGTAGCCACCAGATCTGTTGCTCCACGCGTCCACCATCATGATCCAACAAGTTCCTCTAAGCTCCATTCCAAGTCTCCAAATCGGTAGCCTAAACTCGAATTTGTGCTTCGACTTTCAAAATTTTAATGGTAATTTACTAATTTTAATGTAAATTAATTTACATTAATTTAGGAAATAATTTAATGTAAATTACTAACTTTTATTCATTATCACATATATATATTTTTAATTTTAATATCACACATATATATATATTTTAATGTTACTATCATTGTATCACATACATATTTTATCAATCCTAAACTGTTTCTAATCCGAATTCGATCCGGATTCAACCTGATTTTTAAACCGATTCGATCTGATCCAAATACGTTAGGATCAGATCGGATTTTAAGTCCGTGTTAAATTTGGATGAAAATTTCTCCAACCCCATCAACCCAAAATTCGATCAAGTTGGTTCGAACTCCATTCAAATCCGATTTTACCCAGCCCCAGTAATAACTTATTAAATCACAGTACAATTAGAACATACTGAACAAAAAAGTAGGAGCTATGTAAATTGCTTACTATGACGGGCTTCTCATCGGGGTATCACTATAAAAAATGCTTAATTGAATTGTTAGTATATGAATTAATAAACTCCATTATAGATTTTGCAAACTCTCTCTATTCTTTTTTAAACTGTCTTTGCTCCTTCTGTTCAGCCTTAGTATCCAACATCATCTTATTCATTGTTTCTTTTTTGTCAATAATAGAATGATCAATTCTCTTCATTCTACGAATGACATAATAATACGAAAACTTTGATTTCGTTAGTGACCAAAAACAAAAATAAAACCAATATATGTATAACATCATTGTTTTTAAATAATTAAAATGTTAAAAATAGCATCTAAAGCATCTAACCTTTCTTGGGGCTTCATATTCATGATCAACAGGTGGCTGATTGTCCATTTCATATTCATGATTAGCAAGTGATTGATCATCCAATTTATCTTCGATGGGTGGCACGTTGGGATGGTGCTACAACATTAATATAATAGAAAAAAATTAAAGAACTTGTGCCAATTGAAGATTTAATAATTATATTATAAATGAATTTAATAATTAACTCACATTATGGACCTAATGAGGGATGAATATCCTACAATCCTTTATGCTTCTCCAAAATTACATATCATTCTTCTATGTAGTCAGATTGAGTGTATGCTTAATAATCCGTTGTTCATAAAATAAGTTAAATTAGCCATCAAGCAGATTTTCTTGTACACTTGAGTAAAACTTAATACTTACAATACTTATGTTGTCGAAACTTTTACACCTAAATAAAACTTATTTTTTTAGAAGAAAACACCTTCTTACTTTAATATGCAAGGAGTCTTCTTTTTTGTTTTGATGACCCACTTTTTTACTATAAAACCATCATTTACTTCGAATAGCAAGCCTGCAGCAAGTGAAAATACAAAGTTAAGAAAAAAAATGTTGTACAGGATAAAACCACATTTATGTGAAACGCACTTGCATCATAAGACAAAAGCAATATATGTTATACTTCACCTCTTTAAGAGTATTACCTTGGAAAGTCTCCATTTTCTGGTTCAATGTAATGTCCAAACTCTTATATACCGTTTTCCAAGATAAACGACCCTATGGAAGACTTTTAAAGTACTCAAGATCATCAACATAGTTTAACGATAACGGATTCGGTACAAGTTCATCTTTTCTTCCATTAAGTACTCTATCCACAAAATAATATAGCATGATCTTTAGTTCATCAACATCATCTATTTCATTGAAGTTCAAACTTCAATTTTTTCATCAAATCTTTTAATAGTAATACCTAGATTACTATTGAAGTACAAATCACATAACCTGTTGTTTGCAGAAAATTTGACTTATCTTTGTAAGTCGTATGTACCATAGTAAAGTCCCATAAATAAGTATTATTCAACGATTGATAACCTTGCTAACTGGCCACTAAATTTAAAGCACAATTGAATTTCATCATCATCATCTTCATCATGTGCTACTTGTCTAAGTAGCACGTTGTAAAAGATTGTACCATTAAACACATAGGTATCAATCTTTGCGAAATGGCCGAATGTATTTTTTTGTGAATAATCTTAATTGCTGTTTCATTAACTTCCTCTTGATAACTTCCATCACATTTCCAAATTTTGAGGAATTTGTAATATGCCCAGGAAAATGTTCTGATGTCGGAATCTTCATCATGCCTGGTTCGGGTTGATAACGCTTGTTCCGTTGGTTTTTGGCCATTATATCTACAACAAAATCAAATTTTTATTCCTTAATCTAAGAATTCAAGACAAAAATACATTTATGCATTTCTGTAATTTTGTGGGACAGGCGGCCGTCGTACGAAATTACAAAATGTTTGTTTGTACGACAAGTGCCTATCGTCTCCTGTGCTTGCTCGCGATAAAGGGTATTTTGGTCAAAAGTCTTGGTAAATGGCTAAGGAAGAAAGAAATAATTGAGGTGGCTATCTTAGAAATTTACTAAAATTATTTGGTTCATTTTTATAAATTTTCCAAATTTATAATGGGAGACCAATAATTTTTCGATTAAGTAGTTGATACGTTTTCATTTTATTCTTAAATTTGAAGGTTGAAATCTCTTAAAGAGTTGTGAGATTATATTTGCCTGTAAATAAACTTTTAGCATATGCTTTAATTGTGGACCTAGCTGTAATTTACATATTATTGTAATACGTATTTAAAAAAATTGTAATTGGGAGAATGACACTTATGTTCTTTAAATTTATCACATATGTCACTTTGAATCCTAAATTTTTTTTAATAATTACTCATTAAATACCCAAAGTTAAAACTGTAACAAAAAAATATCATTAAACACTTTTACTGTTAAATTTGTTGTCAGTCTAATGTGATGCACATTTGTTGAAATATATGCAGTTTTTAATAGAATAAAAATTAGCAATATTTATCTTTAAATGGTAAAGTTCAAATATTAAAATTATAAAGGAAGGGAAATAATGAGTAAATAAAAAAATTATTCAAAAAATTGAATTCAAAACGTAAGAGATATAAGTGTAGTTTTCAATTACTTAATTTGAATTTACTCGTAGCCACAGGATGTCGAAGAGAAGTTTTACCATTTTAGTTAACTTACCATCCAAAAAACAAGTAATTTTCTAGGTAGAAAAGGAAAAAAAAAAAAAAAAAACTCTTTTTCGTTCTGGCCTCGTATGGCTAATAAGTAGTAACTGACCACATAAAAATGGACCTAAAAAAACAGAGAGTGGCAGCAATATATTGAAATAAATTTGTAGTGTCCTATTTGTCGAGTAATAAATCGTCCAAAGTTATTGCAATCTCCTCGATTCAAAAAAGGTCACTTTATGGGTCCCCAATGTTTTTGGAGTATTTTCATTTTTTTTTTTTTTACAAGTAATTACATAGGGGAGGGAAATGGTGGGTCCATTCTTATGGCTGACAAATGATTATGTACTGCCATAGAAGACTTTCCAATATATTTATCTTTTGAAGTGCGTGTGTGTGTATATTTCAACTTTTGTAAGCTTAGCTGGTGGTGATGTCTGAAATTGCCATATCAAAGTGAACTTTTTACTGTTATGCATTCAGTAATGTTTGTGATTGTTTGTATCTTGTGATTCCACGACTTTCTGCCTGTTTTCTGAGATAACCATCTCTGGATAAAATCTGTTTCAGTTCTTAGGTTTTGAACTAAAACTATCCAAAATGCTTCTGTTGTCATGTTAGAGGGTAAATGCTCCAATAATAAATCAGGTTATTTTTATTACATTTTACACACACAAGCTTTCGTGAAGTCTCTATTCTGAATAAATACAAATAAAAAGATGGCTACAATAGAAGGACTTTCAGAGATCACTGTACGTAGTAGAGATAGAGGAAGTAAAAAAATAATCTGGTGGAAGCGAAATGGTAAATATATAATACACCTCACGACGATGATAATTACACAAATAATAACGTTTTAAGCTAGATTATAATAATGATTTATAACGAGATGAGATGAAACTTTATTATAAATGACTCTGTAAGAAAGATTGTGATAGATAATTTCAAAAAATTATAAAAGAGGTTTGCTTCACGCGGTGGTTGTGCAGTTGATCAAGGGTGGAGGCTAGTTGGGTTTTGGTTGATGAAGGCAGGGGAACCTAGTGGTGGTAGTCTCTGGTGGAAACGGTTGCTGGATTGTGGTGGCTAACAGGGGTGGCGATATCATATTGATTTACTAGGGCTTATTCAATAGTAATATGAAAAATAATTTAAATAATAATAAATCTATAAATGTGAAAGATTTATCACCTCAACATATGTTTACAATTATTAATGAGTTTGTGGTTCATTTAAAATTAAATTAACGTTAATATTTATGGGCGATATTCTAATTTGCAAAGCCCAACTCTTTTCATTTGTATTTAAAAGATTTTGGATGTGAGAACTAAGTGTAAATGTATTGGGAGCTTGAGTATGGTTATTGCGGACTTTAATGAAAAATTAACGAAACATTAAATATATTTTTTTTTCAAGTCCTCACTAGTCACAGAATCTGCCGCTGGTGGCTAAGGTGTTGTTAGTGGTGATGAAGATAGCGGCCAGGGTTTTGTAATTTTTGAATTTTTTGATTTTTTTAAAAATTTTTTAATAGTGAATTCGGTGGTGGAGTTCGTTGATTTGTGGCAGACGATGTGGTGGCCTGTGCAATCGTCACATATATGTTCTGATACCGGTTGATAAAAATTCAAATTCTTACTAAAATATTAAACTTAAAATACTTGTCCTCCATCACTACCCATTCTAATATTTTTTTAACCCAAGAACACTTAATTACGGTATTCTAATGTGATTTGGTGTGTTAGTGTTGGTACGACCGCACTCATTTTTTGAGAAGAAGTTAGCTCAAGATTATTAAACATTAAATCAATCATAAAATAATTATACAAATGTATCAACTTGGATGGAAGATGGTGTGGAAGATATTTACTCTCTAGAGTTTGATCCAATTGTTCACTTATATATTTATCTCCATTAACATCTATTAAAGTAACGACAAAAACGTTTTAGATAATTTTTAAATATATAGAAAATGATTAACTCAGTAATTAGTTCAAACCTTATGAGTTGAAAGAGATTTTATCTTTCATGAAATAGGTAAATGCTCCTTACTTTGAACCAATTATCTAGTTAGACTTTGTACAAAAATTATCTAAGAAGTCTTTCTCATTACTTTTATAGCAGTTGGATTTCATTTACAAGGAAAAATGGTATTCTTATATATCTTAAGATTCTAACAAATTAGACTTGTGGCAATTTAAATATAAAAAATAATAGGATAGTTTTTTTATGAAAGCAAACATACAACATGAATCTTTTAGGTAATTTTTGAAAATACAGGAATTAACTGAATAATTGAGTTAAACTATGTGAACTAAATGAACTTTTACCTTTCATAACATTCAGGGTTTGATTTGAATTGAAATTCACTGAATTTCTCAGTAGATGCATGGAAAATGGTTCTGGCAACACAAATGTGGCAGAAAATTCTACCCAAATACCATCAAGCTCACACAATGCAAGAGTACAATCAAGTTTGGACTGTCTATATGGAAGTTATTGGACTTCTTGTTCACTAGTGCTTCCAAAAATATTAAACGCACCAGTTCAAACTTTAAAGAAAGATTTTTATGTTACATTATAAGTATCTAAATTCTCAGTTAAGTTTATGTTGTAATATACATAGACTGTAATAATCGAAATAAAAAAATTCTCTACCAGAAAACATGAATAATTAGTTACAATCTTTGTAAAACAATAGTCTTTTAACAACCGATCAAATGATATTTTTAGAATTGCTTGATTAATAGATTAAAAGAATTGAAAGAGAAAAAGATATAACGTCCAAAATCTAGTATTCTACAATATGAAGCATAGCACAAAAGCAATACTAAGCAATGAGTCGATTTGGGTCATTTCCAACAAACCAAATGCATCAAAATCTGCATAAAACGTGAACGCATCTAGCATTTCATGTCTGGTCGGTACGATCGATACCCCTCTACCCTGCTAAAGAAAATAATTTTGAAAAAAAATTAAAGAAAATTTATTTGAATTGCTTACTAATTTCGTTAAATTTTTTAAAATAGTCTCGTTAAATCTATAAAATAGTTTCACGAGTTCATAAATATATAAAATTTAAGTTTTAACTTTGAGAAATATAAACACCTACCCTTTAATTAAAAAATAAAGTCCACATAACTCATATAGGTGGTTTTACGATTATTTAATTCAGCCTCCATTAATTCTATTAAATAATTTTTATAAACTCATTAACTCATAAAATAATCTTTATAAACTCATTAACTCATAAAATTTTAATTTTCACATCTTGTCATTATATAATTTATCTCCCAATAAATCATTTTACTAGATCTGCTGTTGCTCTCTATTATCTAACTGCTAGCAATACTAGAAAATTAATAGTTATTACATCATGGTTTACTTTATTATATTTTTTGTTCAATATCACCAGTTCAACTTGAGAGAGAAGAAAGAAAACTATTAGTTCAGAAAATATCATGTATCTTTTACGAGTGTGATAAGAAGAAACTAATTTGTGGGTAATGTTAGAATTTTAATAGGTTAATAGCGGGGCTGGGCTATTTAAACCTACTAAACCACTCACTAAAACTATTTTTTAAAATAATTTTTAATGATTGAAATACCCCTAAATCAAATTACAGTTATGGACACTAAAATATAGTAAAAAAGAAAAAAAAATTTATCTTTGAATCTTTTTTTTTTAAATTATAAATAAAAAAGAACATTTACATATCTTAATTAGCATATCAATCCGTCAAGGACTTTTCCATGATCATCTTCGAGATGCGTTTCGTTATCAGTAATATTCTTCCAGTGGTACCTGGTAAGATCTTGATCAATTTCGGAATCAAATGGCAGTAAGATTCTCCATCAAGCCTTCCTCTTAGACTAAGAGTCACATCATATGTATTAATATATGTATGAGAATCAAACCAATAATATTGAACAATACTATCTGATGGGTCAACAACATCCACATTTTGGTAATCCATTTCTTCTGCTTTCATGATTGGCGAAGACGATATGCCGGTTATATTTTCGGATATATGTAATAACATCCAAACTTCAGTATCTTTGCTTGAAAAAGATTCTTCAGTATGATAGCCCTACTAGAACTAATATTACTCGTTTCTTCATTACTTACTCTTAGACATTTCATATCAAGAGGAGAGCGGATTTTAATTACCTATTCTATAATATTCTGTGTGAAGTACTGGCACGCGACTCCTTTAAGATGTATAAATTCAACAGTCTTCTAGTTATGCATGGTCGGATGGTGGTCCTTTTCTTTGACGTCAATCATTTGGCTTACTTGAGAGGTATTATTTTGATTTTGAGTTGAATGAGTCATCTTCTGATACGCTGAATCATCGATCTACAATGATTCCTCGACCAAGCACACAATATCAAGACTTTGTTTGAGCTGTTACTTGTCTGTGCATGGGCATGGGCACATAGAAGATGAAGAGTCACATGGCTTGGTTAATTACATGTTGGAGCTATCTTCTTGACTTGGTCATTAATTCGGTCATGGAAGATATTTGCTATGATTCGATTATTGTTGTTATTTGATTTGCTTTGATTTGTTAAGTTTAGAGACTAAGTCCAGCTAGTAATCCGGCCACGATCTTGGTTTAGTTAGGCTTAGTGGGTTTGTAAGTATAAATTAAAGCTCCAGCAAATGAATAAAATTATTATTCGGCATCAATTAAACTAGATTTGCTTTGACTGGGACCGCATTAAGTGGTATCAGAACAGGTTACAATGACTACCAACAGAGATCGACTAGATCGTGTAGAGACGGAAATCGCAAAATTTCAAGAAGGTATGTAACGAATGGAAGTAGGACAGGTGGGGATGAGTGACAAGTTGCATCAAATTGAGGGAACTCTTAGCAAGGTTGCAGAATCCATGTTAACCTCGAAGGGGACTCCGAGCCATAACAACATGGTACCTTCAAATGTTACTCAGCCTTCCGGGTCATCTCATCGCAATCGAGGAGCAAAGGGAAATCGGCAACAACTGGTGACACGACCCAGTAAGCTTGAATGTCCAAAATTTGTTGGCGAGGATCCTACTGAATGGCACAATCGAATACTTCAGTTCTTTGACTATCAATCGATCGTCGAGGAGGATAAGGTGTCTCTCGCTTCTTTTTATCTCGAAGGTGAGGCAAATCAATGGTGGCAATGGTTGCAACGTGCGAACCGAGAGGAAAACAAGACGGTAACATGGGATACCTTTGTGGAGGAACTTTGGGCACTTTTTGGACCTACGGAATGAGAAGATTTTGATGAAGCTCTATCAAGAGTTAAATAAACAGGAACACTTCGTGATTATTAAAAGGAGTTCGAAAGGTTGGGAAATAGAGTAAGCGGCTGGACGCAAAAGGCATTAGTAAGAACCTTTACGGGTGGCTTGAAATCGGAGATTGCGGAGGAAATATGGATGTTTCGACCCAAGACACTGAAGGATGCTATTACTCTTGCGTGTACGAGGGATGAACAACTAGCTCGACAAAAGAAGGCATCACGGACTCCAACAACAACCAATTTAGCAACAACTAATCGGTCTCCAGTAGCTAACAATACCAAAAGGTTGACATGGGAAGAGATGCAGAGGAGGAGAGCACTTGGTTTATGCTTCAATTGTAATGAACGTTTCACTACAGGTCATAAATGCCAGGGTTCGCAGATATTGATGATTGAAATAGAATCTGCTAGTGAAGAGAACATCAATAATGAGCAAGTAGAGGGATAGCAACCAGAATATGAAATCACTTATTATGCCCTGACTGGTTGGACAGCACCACAGACCATGCGAATTGCAGCAAAAAATTGGGCTTTACCACATAATGGTGCTTGTTGATAGCGGGTCAACCCACAACTTTATTAGTACCCGAATGGCTGCTTTGCTACAATTACCAGTGATACCAACTTCAGGATTTTCAGTAAGGGTAGCTAATGGGGAAAACCTTAAGTGCAAGGGCAAATTTGAAGGGGTACAGGTAGTATTGCAAGATGTTCCTTTTACTCTTACTCTGTATGCATTGCCAATTGCAGGATTGGATATGGTGTTGGGGATCCAATGGTTAGAATTATTGGGAATGGTGAAGTGTAATTGGAGACTCCTTACCATGGAATTTAATTGGCAGAATAAGAAGCAACAGCTCCAAGGCATCAAGCCTCAAATACCACGAACAATAACTTTCAATGAAATTGCAAAAGATGTGAATCAGGGACAGCTTGGCTTTGCAATATGTTTTAACATCAACCTTGAAGCATCCTTGAGTAAAACGGCTCCTGACATCCAGCCAGTTTTAGAAGAATATGCAGCCCTATTTCAAGAGCCAACGCAACTACCACCACATAGAGAAATCGAGCATAACATAGTTTTAAAAGAGGGAACCGAACCTGTCAACGTTCGACCCTATCGCTACGCTTATTTTCAAAAAGTAGAGATAGAAAGACAAGTTAATGAGATGCTCACGGCAGGCCTCATACGACCGAGTATGAGCTCATTTTCTTCACCTGTACTGTTGGTCAAAAAGGAGGACGGAACATGGCGCTTTTGTATGGACTACCGCGCCCTTAACAGAGTTACTGTCAAAGATCATTTTCTTATCCCCACTATCGATGATATGTTAGACGAGCTACATGGAGCCATTTTTTTTTACTAAGCTTGATCTTCGAGCAGGATATCATCAAGTGAGAGTCCGTCCTGCTGATGTCCACAAAATAGCGTTCAGAACTCATAATGGCCACTACGAGTATTTGGTCATGCCGTTTGGTTTGTGTAACGCCCCCTATACTTTTCAAGCTATTATGAATTCAATATTCCATCCATATTTAAGAAAATTCATTCTGGTTTTCTTTGATGATATACTCATCTATAGTCCAACTTGGAATTGTCATATTGAGCATGTGAAACTGGCGTTGAGTATTCTTAAACAGCATCAGTTTTTTGTCAAGGCGAGTAAATGCAGTTTTGGCCACAAAGAGTTGGAGTATTTAAGGCATATAGTGACCTGCCACGGAGTGAAGGTGGACGCGGGAAAAATTGATGCTATGGTTTCATGGCTGTCACCGAAAAATACTACTGAATTAAGGGGATTTCTGGGGCTCACTGGTTATTACAGAAAATTTGTACGAGGGTATAGAGTGCTTGCTCGGCCTCTCACCAACTTGCTAAAGAAAAATCAGTTTGTATGGATTAAGGAGACCGAAGACGCGTTTGTTAATTTAAAGAAAGCTATGACCATTACTCCCATTTTAGCAATGCCTGACTTCAACAGTATATTCACAATTGAGACTGATGCCTCTGGAGACGGCATCGGTGCTGTACTACAACAAAAAGGCAGGCCGATAGCTTTTATGAGCAGAGCCCTTGGAATTTCAAAAAAATCTTGGTCAGCATATGCGAAGGAAATGCTTGCAATTATTACGGTAGTTCGGTTATGGCGGCCTTATTTGTTAGAGAGGAAATTCATTATCCAAACGGATTAACGAAGCCTCAAATACTTGCTTCAGCAACGTATTGCTACACCAGAGCAGCAAGAATGGCTTGCCAAACTCATGGGATTCGAATATGAGATATAGTATCGATCGGGAAAGGAGAATCACGCTGTTGATGCTCTTTCGCATAGGCCTGATAGTCCATTGCTCCATAGTCTTTTTGTGCCACAGATTTCAATTTGGAGTGAAATTATACAAGCTGCCACGTTGGATGACTATATGCAACGACTCCAAGGCTTAGCCAAATCAAACACCCCAGGCCCATACACAATTCGAAATGGTCTAGTCTTCTTTAAAAGCCGAGTTGTTGTGTCATTAAAGTTGCAGGAGTCGTTAATTTTTTAAGCTCATGACACCAAGATGGGTGGTCACTCTGGCGTCTTCAGAACATACAAGCAGCTGGCAGCTCAATTTTATTGGCCTGGAATGTTCAAAGTAGTGCAAGACTATATCAGTAGGTGTGAAATTTGTCAAAAAACCGAGGTTTCTTCACTGAAACCTGCAGGTCTCCTTCAACCCTTGCTGATTCCATGTCAAGTTTGGGACGACATCACTCTTGACTTCATTGAAAGGCTGCCGAATTCCCAAGGGAAGGATACCATGTTTGTTGTTGTTGATCGACTCAGCAAATATGCACACTTCATGGCCTTGTTGCACCCTTTCACAGCAAAGTCAGTGGCGGAGAAATTTGTGGATGGCATAGTCAAGCTCCATGGCATGCCTAAGTCAATTGTGAGTGACCAAGACCCGATTTTTATTAGTAAGTTTTGGCAGGCATTCTTTCAAATGTCAGAAACAAAATTAAAGCTGAGTTCCGCGTACCATCCGCAAACTGACGGCCAAACAGAAGTCACCAATAGATGTCTCGAACAATACCTTCACAGCTTCGTACATCAATGGCCTCGCAAGTCGCACTCTTATTTACCATGGGCGGAATATTAGTATAATACAACATTTCATGTCTCCACAGGCATGACTCCCTTTTTAGCACTCTATGGCTGCGCACCACCAACATTACCACTTTATTATGTCGATACTTCTCCTGTACATGAGGTGGACCAAGCCTTGCTTTCACGGGATGAGCTTTTGAAGTTGTTGAAGCAAGCAGCTGCTAAAAAGAGACGAGAAGTTGAGTTTGAAATTGGGGACATGGTCTATCTCAAACTCCAACCTTATCGGCAGTCGACATTATTCAAACGAGTGCATCAGAAGCTTGCAAGAAAGTACTTTGGGCCCTATGAGATCCTTGATAAAGTTGGACGCATTGCTTACAAGCTTAAATTGCCCCCAGGTTCTCGTGTGCACCAATTATTCCATGTCTCATTACTTAAGAAAGTTATTGGTGACAATCCTGCCCCTAGCAATGAATTACCAACAAATGATGATGAGGGTGCAATTGTGTTGGAGCCTGCGGCTGCCGTAGATATCCGCTGGCTCAAGAGACGTGGAAAATTTGTTGAGCAGCGCCTAGTACATTGGCGTCGTCTGCCCATGGAGGAAGCTACTTGGGAGGATACTGCTTTGTTGAAGGAGAAGTTTCCACAGCTGTCCCTTGAGGACAAGGAACCACTTCAAGGGGGGAGGAATGATACGCTAAATCGTCGATCCACAAGGATTCCTCGACCAAGCACACAATATCAAGACTTTGTTTGAGCTGTTACTCGTGTGTGCATGGCCATAGGCACGTGGAAGATGAAGAGTCACATGGCTTGGTTAATTACATGTTGGAGCTATCTTCTTGACTTGGTCATTAATTCGGTCATGGAAGATTATTTGCTATTATTTGATGCTTTGATTTGTTAAGTTTAGAGACTAAGTCAAGCTAGTAATCCGGCCACGATCTTGCCAAGATCTTGGTTTAGTTAGGCTTAGTGGATTTATAAGTATAAATTAAAGCTCCAGCAAATGAATAAAATTATTATTCGGCATCAAATTATTCTTTGACTGGGACCGCATCATCTTCTTACTTGACCATGGTATCGTCAACATAACCCTGTGTTGGGTAGTTGATGAGCTGCTAGATATATTTTTTGGATTTTGATTGACTACATAAAAAATTCAATGAAACATTCATTAAGAGTTTATAAAGGAAGGAATTTAATTGGTTTAATGAGTAAATATATTATTAATATACAAATTGGGTTTAGTAAAGGTACTTTCAATATTTAGATGAGTTTATCGAGTAAAATTAAAAATTTTAAAATTTGAGAGTAAATTTATTTAACAAAAGTTTATTTCACAAAAGTTTATTTCTAAAATCTAATACATGTAGGTGTTATGAATAATTGGGTATAATAGGGATGGGAGAAATTGAACCAGAACCAAAGTAACCGTTGGGTCAGTTTTGTTGTTAGTTGTCATAGGAGGCCGCGACATCCTTAGGATTACTGAAAACTAAAGTTAAATGGCTTATTGTCCATTCTCTTATCATCAATTAATTTCCAGAGGAATATGACAATGTTTATATCAAAACTTTATAGTTAAGCATTAAACTAGAAAATTTTATGATGGATGACTTGTTAAGAAGTTGCAACAACCACCTTGATTGAACAAGTTCAATTTTTTAAACTTGTTTTTATTTTTTATTTGTTTGAATAATTTTATAAAATTGGATGTGTGGCATGATATTATTGCTGTGCCAAACAAAAAAAAAAATAAAAAATTAAAAAATTGAATTAAAACCAAACTGGTAATTTTTTTTTTCAGGTCCGTTTTTCTTTTATTATTTAAAACTTAGATTCGATCCAAATTAGTTTAGCTTGAATTAATTTAAGATCAAACCAAAGCATACCCACCCGTAGCATTAGGCGTCCAAAATTTTATTTAGATTGAATGTAACCACATTATTTTAATAATCAATAATCATGAATCCAAGAAATAATGGTAGGATGGTTATTGAAATTGTTTAGTGATTGATTGGGGGCCTTTATATTTTATTTATTTATTTAGTTGTGGAAAGGCGATTGGATGGGCTTGAAGGTGAATGAGATTTATAATAAGAAAAAAAAGAAAAATAAAAGAGCATTTACAACCCACCCACCGGACAGTGACGAAGATAAGGAACGTGGGACCTTAGATAGAGCTACTTGTTTGTAGCTTTCATCAAGTGTTTCAATCATGTATGTTATAAAAGGGGAAAAATTCTGTCTTCAATTTTATATTTTGTTGGAGCTTCGTCACCTACGAAAAAAATACAAAGGTTTTTTCAACTTAAATTTTTAATTTAAAATTTTGATATAAATTTTGAGTCATTGATTTCATACAATCTAATAATAGTGTTGACTTAAACGATTATACGGTATTTTGATTTTGATGATAATAAAGCAAGTATCATGAGTAAAATAAAAAATGCATAAATTTCACAATTTCACTAACTCTTAAAAGATAAGAATCATACATATGAGATCAAGTTCAAGACACTCAAGGATAAAGGTATAAAGTTTATCAAGTCAAAGACAAATATTGAGGGTACTAGCTTAGATGATCTTTATTGTTATATTTATTGTAAAGTTAGTACGATTAAATGTATGCATGATTAAGTATTTAAAAGTTCAAGTAATTTTTTATTTTAAATAAAATATTATTTCATAATATAAAGGTTTTATACTTAAAGGAAAAATAGTTTTATGAAATTGGTTGTTTTTAAGTTTAAGTACTAAAATGAAAAAATTTTAAGAACTTTGAAATCAACAAGTTTGGAGATGGACCTATTTAAAAAGTTTTATAAAGGTTTTAAGACATAATATAAGTTTGAAATGATTTGGGCCAAAACTATAATTTTAAAAAGTTTTCATTGTAGCAGAACTATTTTAGTAGCAATCGACAAATTGGTGAGGGTAAGTAGTAAACCAGTTATGACAAGAAAGTTCTCTGGAGACAAACAGTAAATTGGTTACAGCAGATGGCAAACTGGCTATTCAAAAATTCAAATTTTGGCTACAATGGAAAAATTAAGCGGTAATTCAATTATGGTAAACAGCAAATCGATTGTGACCTGAATGTTTATAACAGCTAATTTCTTAGGTATAAAAACCCAAATCAAATTCATTTCAAAGAGAGTTTTCTAATCTCTATTAAGCTTAAACTTGTTCATACAAATTATTTTGAGCTTTCATTTACTTATCTATATACATTAGTCATTGTTAACCTATCATTTGTATATTCACTTTAAAAGAGAATATTTGTTATAATCTTTAAATTTATTATCAAATTTGTGTGAGTGTAAGTGTGGGAAGCACTTGGAAAAAAATGTGTGTGAGTGAAACACCACTTGTAAAAGTTTATTGACACCTTAGAAGGTAATTGTAAGTACTTAAAGTGTTAAGAGAATTAGATAGAAAAATTCTCAAGCGTAGTTTGCTTGGAGGCATGAATATAGACGGCGTTTGTTGAACTATGTAAAAAATTATTGTGTTGGTTCTTTATGTCCATTTTCTCTTTACTTATTCATTGCTTGAATTTACATTTATCATTGCTTAATATATTAGTTTGAATTGATTTGTTTTATTAATTGCATAATTTTTTAAATACCCAATTCACCTCTTCTCTTGGATAACATTTAATAATGTCAATTCATCCATCATTAGATTGCATAAGGTCAATGTCTCAAAATTTGTGACAAAATTTTAAGTAAAAACTTTAACATGAAATAACCCCACCCAAGATATATACATAGAATAATTCTCTAATGATGATATTTTTATTTTAAAAAAGTAAAGATATTATTAACGGATAAAGAAATATAATTTCTAATATATTAAAATTTGTGATTTTTTTTAATTACCTTTAACTTTGATATGATCAAAAATCCCTAATTACAACTTTATTATATATACGTGTGTCTGGGTGTATGTGTGTGTAAGTTCAAAAGACACTTTTAAACATAAGTTTTTACATAATATTGTAACCATTAAATTAAAGATAATTAAGGGTTGAGATTAAAAGTGACATGACTTTTTTTAATTATAAAAAGAAAGAAGTTAATGCAATGGATCCCCATATAATAATAAATTATTGTCCATTCTTCTCTCTCATACTTAATATATTCATCTTTCTCTTTTATAATATTAGCCATCTCTCTCTTTCAAAAATACAAAAAAAAAAAAAAAACAAAGATAGTGTAATGTCAGAACAATTAGAAGATATATCAAGCAGCCCTCACACGACATTTCAAATAAGCAATTCTTTTTATTTTTTTCTGTTATTTTCAATTATTTATTTATCAATTCGTACGGTTAATAAGGTTGGAAAAAAGATTTTAAGTCAATGTTATTTCTTTAACTTTTGTATACTATTTTTATGTCTTTATAATTTATGTATTATTTTATTGTGATGATCTTTGACATTGCAATTTTAGTTAATTTCTTTTAATAAAAAAATATGGCAATAATATATATTAAAGATGTATAATATTTCTATTTACAAATTTTAGAATGGTGATATGCAGTAACTTGATAATGGTGATATAAGTAGAAAAACTAATGCTGAGCAAATAAAAGCACCATGTGTGGGGATATTTATTGAAACAATTGTAGGAGCTTGAAGCTATTATGAGAGGGATTTTGCATCCGAACTCGTACTTCATCCAAGATAAGAAGATGTTCAAATGAGGTGACTTGTGTTTGGGTAATATCGGGCAGGTCTTCTCGAGGCCCTTCCAGCTCGAATAAAATACCCTGAGAACAGTCTAGCTCGAGCAGAAGTCCCGACCACTGGCACGAAGACGATCTCATCAGACGTCCAAGCTGGTCGAGGTCAGGGATTCAGAGCCGTTCGAGCTCCGAGCTCTCTTACCTGCTCGAGGTCATCAGGTTCAGTCAAAGCTGGTCAAGGTCGAGGAATTCGGAGGTCGATCGAGACCGAGCTCTCCTTTTCGCTCGCTGAAGTCAAGTCCCCGAGCACAACTGGACAAGACCCGGCCCAGGGCAGCCCGACCCGTTTTCTCAGAATCCTGGCACACCTTTAGATGTCTGATCAGGGCCCCACATGGTATGGTGGTGGTACTATTACCGATGGCCAGCACATGCCCCCACGGTGTCATCATTCCTAGCGCACATACCCGACATGGTGATCTGGCCACGTGAACTGGGTTAAGGAGACAGCCGCGCATCCCCAAGGAATATTACGCCAATCCCGGCTGTCAGAGGGACCCAGACACCACTGATGCGGGAATGTATGCTCTTGGAGAGAAAGAGCGGGAAAAATGAAGTATAAAAGGAAATGAACGGGTACGTTACAAGGGTTGGAAAAATTCATTCACAGGGATTCCAAAAATTAACACAGGTTCTTTCTATCCTTACTCCCCTTTCCTTGATTCTTTGAAAGAACCATACTTATTCAAAAGGGACGGCGAAAAATATCCCTTTCATCTTTCCGATTTCTCTGACTAAGGGAGATACCAAAAAGAATAACCCGATTACTGACTTGAGCGTCGGAGGGTTTTCGCCAGAACAAGCCCGGCTACCCCTGACCCTATTTTCTGTGAGTACAGGTCCGGGAGAACTCCGTTTTGGAAAAGACAGTCGAATAGGACGAAGGAGAAAATTCTGCTCGAGCTCGAGCTAGTTGCGAGCAGAAGGTTTGAGGCACTGTTTGAAGGCACGCGGGAAAAACTACATCAACATCTTTTGGCGTCGTCTGTGAGGATCGGCACAAAAAGCCTGATTTCCAAATACGTTTAAGATACACAACGTAACGATGAGAGGAAACAGCCGAAGAGGAGTTGACCGAATACTGGTAAAAGCCAATGTAGCAAACAAGGAAGTTGACCGAATACTGGTTGACTCGGGAAGCTCGGTGGATATTCTCTTCAAATCCACACTCGAGGATTTGGGAATAACAGGCGCGAGCCTCGAGCAGATGAGCACTTCTTTGAAAGGATTCGGGGGAGGAAAGCTAATACCTTTGGGAATCATCAAGCTGGCAGTGACCATGGGCTCAAGGCCTTTTGAGAAAAACATGATGCTGGATTTCGTGGTGGTAGATGAAGCCAGCCCATACCAGGCAATTCTAGGGAGGCCGTTTATGAGGATCAGCCAATGCGTGCTATCCACCCATTACTTAGCCTTAAAGTATCGAGTAAATGGAGCTGTAGGAGTCATGAAAGGCAGCCAGAGGGTGGCGAGGAGTTGCTACGCTGTAACGGCGAAAGAAACCATGCCGATAACCTCGTTGGACTTAAGGGGTGAATCAAGGAATGGAAGACAAGAACCGGTTGAGAAGTTGGAGGAGGTCGGGGTGAGAGCAGACGACCCCGAGAAGAAAATTTGAATCGGCTCGGGCCTTAGTGAGCCGTTGAAGGAAAGGTTGGTGGAGTGTCTGCGAGCACACGCAGATATGTTCGCATGGACGTACGAGGATATGCCTGGGATTGACCCAGAAGTGGCATGCCACAGGCTGGCAATACGGAGAGATGCTAAGCTAGTGAGGCAGAAAAGGAGATGCGTCAACCAAGAAAGATACGAAGCCATCAACTGCGAGGTGGTGAAGAAGGCAAGTGGGAAATGGAGAATGTGTGTGGACTTCACAGATGTGAACAAGGCCTGCCCAAAAGATAGCTTTCCACTACCAAAGATAGACCAACTGGTGGATTCTACAGTGGGGCACGGGCTGCTTAGTTTTATGGATGCATTCTCAGGATATAACCAAATTCCCATGCACCAATCAGACGAGGAGTGCACAGCCTTCATCACTAATCAGGGGCTGTACTGCTACAAGGTCATGCCTTTCGGTTTAAAGAATGCAGGGGCAACGTATCAGAGGCTAGTGAACAAGGTCTTCAAGCCATTGATCGGTCGGACGATGGAGGTATATGTGGATGACATGATCACCAAGTCTAAAGATGCAGAGAAGCATGTAAGACATTTAGAGGAGACCTTCGCACTCTTAAGAAAGTACCGAATGAAGCTAAACCCGGAGAAATGTGCCTTCGTAGTGGGTTCGGGAAAATTCTTGGGCTTCATGGTTAGTCACAGGGGGATCGAGGCCAATCCAGAGAAGATAAGAGCAGTGGTGGAAATGAGGTCCCCCCGTAGCCTCAAGGAGATACAAAATCTGACCGGCAAACTGGCATCCCTCAACAGGTTCGTTTCTCAAGCCACGGATAAATGCCGAGTCTTCTTTCAGGAAATGAAGAAAGGCAGGAAGACAAAGTGGACGCCAGAATGCGAGGCGCTGCCCAAAGCACTGAAAGAATATCTCGCTGAAAGTCTGCATCGCCGACGCCTCGAGCAGGAGAGGTACTGTTTCTATACTTAGCTGTGTCCTAATGGGCAACGAGCTCGGCCTCGTAAGGAGGAGTCGGGGTATAGTACCTGCTTATTACACGAGCAGAGCTTTGCTGAAGTCGAGACCCAGTATCCACTAATGGAGAAGTGGGCACCGGCCTCGGTCACAAGCACTCGAAAGTCGAGGCCTTATTTTCAAGCACATTCAGTGGTGGTTCTAACAAACCAACCCCTCAGGCAAACTTTGTACAAGCCTGAGACCTCCGAAGGTTGGTAAAATGGTCTGTGGAGCTAAGCGAGTTCGACATTAATTATCAGCCACGAACAACCATAAAAGCACAATCCCTAGCTGACTTCGTGGTCGAGTGCACTGCGAGGGATGAAGAGACGGAGAGCGAGCCCTCATCAGATGCCCAGGCCTCGACCAATACGTGGATAGTCACAGTAGATGGATCCTGTGGAAATCAGGGAGCAGGAGTAGGAGTTGTGCTCCTAAGTCCCGGCGGGCGTAGATGCAATACTGTCGTGAAATTAGAGTTCAAGTTACCAACAATCAGCCGAGTATGAAGCTGTAATAGCGGGATTGAAGCTCGCCTCGGTAGTAAACACGGAGGAGGTAAAGCTTTGAACAGACTCGCGGCTGGTAATAAATCAACTCGACGAGAGCTTTCAGGCAAAGAGGGAGAAGATGGAGGCCTACCTTTGGAAGGTGAAGCAGCTAATGGGGAGTTTTCGAGCTGTCGAGGTGAAACAAATCCCAAGGGATAGGAATTTTTGAGCAGATATGATAGCTCGCATGGCAGCTGCATCGGACCCCAAATTACCAAAGTGTATCCCTTTGGAAATGAAGACCTACTCGAGTATCGAGCAGGAGGACGAGGTAAAGAGCTTATTAACGAGCAGCACCTGGATGGAGCCGATCGTTTCTTACCTCAAGGAAGGGACAGTGCTGGCTGATAAGAAGCAGGCAAGAAAGCTGAGGTGCAAAGCGACTAGGTACACTCTCATCGATGGGGTCTTATATAGACGGGGGTACACTCTCCCCTTGTTGCGATGTTTGGACCAGGAGGAGGCTGATTATGTCCTTCGAGAGATACACGAAGTAATCTGTGGAAATCATTCTGGCGCGAGGTCCTTGGCTTTTAAGGCCTTGAGGCAAGGGTACTTTTAGCCCCGCATGCATCAGGATGCCCAGGAGAAGATCAGAAGCTGCAAGAGTTGCCAGAGCTTTGCCAACTACCTAACACAGCCTCCGGAGAACCTTACGGTAATGAGCTCGCCTTGGCCATTTGCTCAATGGGGAATTGATTTGATTGGGCCACCGCAGGGGAAAGCGTCTGCCACCCATGCCATAGTCGCAATCGATTATTTTACCAAATGGATCGAAGTGGGAGCCTTGAGCAACATTACGGAAGGTAAAACCACTGACTTCATCTGGAAGAATGTGATTTGCACGTATGGGATTCCTCATGCATTGGTCATAGACAATGGGAGACAGTTTGACAACGGCAAATTCAGGGATTTCTGTCGAAATCTGGGGATAGAGTTAAAGTTTTGCTCTCCCTCACACCCACAGGCCAATGGGCAAGTAGAGGCAGCGAATAAAACCATAAAACGCCTCCTGAAGGCAAGACTGGGCGAGCAAAAGGGAGCCTGGGTGGACGAGCTGCCTGGTGTCTTGTGGGCTTATAGAACCACACATAAAATGACCACTGGAGAGACCCCGTTCTCCTTGGCGTTTGGGCACGAAGCAGTGATTCCTGCTGAAATAGGAATGGGGACGCATCAGACGAAACACTTCAATGAGGAGCAAAACAGCGAGCAGATGTGAGCAGGTCTAGACCTGCTGGAAGAAAAGAAAGAAAGGGTCGCTGCTAAGATCTCAGAATATCAACAGAGAGTGGCTCGTTATTACAACTGAAACGTGCACATTCGTCGGTTCCAGGTGGGAGATTGGGTACTCAGAAGAGTCAACCAGAGCACGAAGGACCCAAGACAAGGTGTACTAGGGCCAAACTAGGAAGGCCCTTATCGAGTCACTCAGTTAGCAGGACCAGGAGCATATCGGCTAGCTCATCCAGACGGACGAGAGGTCAAGAGGCCGTGGAACGCACAACTCCTGATGAAATATTTCCAGTCAGTCTCCTTGTATTGTGAAGTGTTAAAATAAGATTCCTACCCAAAATGGGATGTGTAAAAGTATAAATGTATATAAGAATAAGAAAAGTATTCATAATGTATGTTCAAGATGAAGACCAGAAGTACAAGAAGCCGCTTGGGTCAATTGCAGGCTCGAGCAGAAGTTCAAGAAGAACTCCTTGGCCAAAAGTCCCAAAGCCTAAGTCTTAGGTGGGACGGTGCCAAGCTTGGGTCAATTGCAGGGCCGAGCAGGAGTAACACAAGAAGAAGCTTGGGTCAATTGCAGGCCTGAGCAGAAGTTCAAGAAGAACTCCTTGGCCAAAAGTCCTAAAGCCTAAGTCTTAGGTGGGACGGTGCCAAGCTTGGGTCAATTGCAGGCCCGAGCAGAAGAAACACAAGAAGAAGCTTGGGTCAATTGCAGGCCCGAGCAGAAGTTCAAGAAGAACTCCTTGGCCAAAAGTCCCAAAGCCTAAGTCTTAGGCGGGACGGTGCCAAACTTGGGTCAATTGTAGGCCCGAGCAGGAGTAACACAAGAAGAAGCTTGGGTCAATTGCAGGCCCGAGCAGAAGAAGCTTGGGTCAATTGCAAGCCCGAGCAGAAGTTCAAGAAGAACTCCTTGGCCAAAAGTCCTAAAGCCTAAGTCTTAGGTAGGACGGTGCCAAGCTTGGGTCAATTGCAGCCCGAGCAGAAGAAGCTTGGGTCAATTGCAGTCCGACCGTAAGTTCAAGAAGAACTCCTCGGCCAAAAGTCCCAAAGCCTAAGTCTTAAGTGGACTGGTGCCAAACTTGGGTCAATCGTAGGCCCGAGCAGGAGTAACACAAGAAGAAGCTTGGGTCAATTGCAGCCCGAGCGTAAGAAGCTTGGGTCAATTGTAGCCCGAGCGTAAGTTCAAGAAGAACTCCTCGGCCAAAGTTCCAAAGCCTAAGTCTTAGGCGTGACTGTGCCAAGCTCAGGTCAATTGCAGTCCGAGCGGAAGAAACACAAGAACAAGCTTGGGTCAATTGCGAGCCCGAGCGTAAGTTCAAGAAGAACTCCTTGGCAAGAAATCCCAAAGCCTAAGTCTTAGGCGGGACAATGCCAAGCATGTGTCAATTGCAGGCCCGAGCAGGAGTAACACAAGAAGAAGCTTGGGTCAATTGCAGGCCCGAGCAGAAAACGTTTAGGTAAATTGCAGGCCCGAGCAGAAGAAGCTTGGGTCAATTGCAGGCCTGAGAAGAAGTTCAAGAAGAACTCCATGGCTGTAAGTCCCAAAGCCTAAGTTTTAGGCGGGACGGTGCCAAGCTTGGGTCAATTGCAGGCCCGAGCTGAAGAAACACAAGAAGACGCTTGGGTCAATTGCAAGCCCGAGCAGAAGAAACACATGAAGAAGCTTGGGTCAATTGCAGGCCCGAGGAGAAGAAACTTGGGTCAATTGCAGGCGCGAGCAGAAGTTCAAGAAGAACTCCTTGGCCAAAAGTCCCAAAGCCTAGGTCTTAGGCGGGACGGTGCCAAGCTTGGGTCAATTGCAGGCCCGAGCAGAAGAAACATAAGAAGAAGCTTGGGTCAATTGCAGGCCCGAGCTGAAGAAACACAAGAAGATGCTTGGGTCAATTGCAGGCCCGAGCAGAAGAAACACAAGAAGCCGCTTGGGTCAATTGCAAGCTCGAGCAGAAGTTCAAGAAGAACTCCATGGCCAGAAGTCCCAAAGCCTAAGTATTAGGCGGGATGGTGCCAAGCTTGGGTCAATTGTAGGCCCGAGCAGAAGACACTTGGGTTAATTGCAGGCCCGAGCAGAAGAAGCTCGTGAAGAACGCTACGGCCAGAAGTCCCAAAGCCTAAGTTTTAGGCAGGACGGTGCCTAGCGAGGGTCAATTGTAGGCCCGAGAAGAAGTTCAAGAAGAACTCCATGGCCGTAAGTCCCAAAGCCTAAGTTTTAGGCAGGGCGGTGCCAAGCTTGGGTCAATTGCAGGCCCGAGTAGAAAAAGTTCGAGAAGAACGTAAAGCTCAGAAGTCCCACAGCCTTAGATTTAGGCAGGACGGTGCCGAGCAAAATAAAGGTCACAGACTATGAGCAAAATGTTAAACCAAGTAAACCGAGCTCACAAGACAAACGTAAGGCTTTCAGCCCAAATCGAAGCAAAGCTTTACTACGCATGAGTTAAAATGATGATACAAACAGTATTACACTTGGGCAGAAAACAAAAGAAGAGCCCAACACTTATAAATAATTCTTCTTGACCAAGCACACGAAGATAATCTCATAAGTGTGAAACACAAGCTTGCACATATGATTGTTACTCAAACGCATATTTTTTATTTATTTATTTATTGGAATAATTACATGTACAAAAAAAAAAAAAAGAAAAGAGCCTAAGTTCAGACAGCAGGAGGGACATTGTCAGTAGCAGCAGGCGGGGCATCAGCAGGAGGAGCATCAGCTGGAGGGACATCGGCAGGAGGAGGAGCGAGCTCTCTGACCACAGTTAGAGGCTCGGATGGAGCAACTTCAGACCCTTGGTTGGGAGCTTCATGAGTGCTCATGTATTCAGCTACACCCTCTTCAACCTTGGACATGTCGGCCTCGGGGTATGCTTTGCCAAAAGCATACATAAGGCAATCATAGCTGGAGTCCGCCCTGTCGTTGTATTCAGTGGCGAGCTGAACCTTTAAAGCATCAATTTGCCCTTGAAGACGAGCAGTTTCCCCCTCCATGGTCTGCTCGAAGAAAGATTTCTGAGTGTCCAGATCATTTCGAGCATCACCCAACTCTTCACGAGTGACAATCAGCTCCCTCTGAAGCTGAGAGGCCTTAGAGTCGGCCATTGCTGTCCTCTCCGCAAACTCTGAGTTCTCCTCTTGAAGCTTTTAGTTCTCCTCTTTCAGCTCGCTCACATATGTGTGCCAACAAGACAAGATTGATCACCAATTACCGGCAGGATTGTTGCAGCTGCCAAAGCTCGGGAGGAGAGTCGCTGGAAAGCACTGAACAGTTCATCAGAATGAAAGGATTCCAGCTCATCTAAGAATCTGCTGCCCAACTCCTCGCTGTAGGTCCTCAAGTAAGGCTCAGTGCGGTCAGGCTGACTTAGCTCCTGCACATTATCGGTTAGAGGGCGAGCCGGAGCAACGGTCCTTGGTCGCTCGCGTGAGGACCTTCCGCCGCCGCTCGACCGCCGAGCGTAAGAAGACGCTCGAATGGATGGAGGTGGAACACCGGCTTCGCTCGTGGCCTCTTTGAGGTGCTCGCGCTTCGGCCGTCCCCACGCGTCGATGTAACATCTCACGCATCCCGCTGCTCATGTCTTCACTCGGTGATCAAATTGACTCCAAAAGTTTCGGGTGTTAGCAGCTCCCGCACAAGCTCAGCGCTTGTAGAACGGTCCGCACGCGTGCTTGAAGCTCTTCCCCAATTGGATGAGAAGCACCCCAGGAGACTGCAGAAACAACCAGGTCAAAAGAATGAGAACAGATGCGAGCAAGAAACTCAAAGTAAAAAAAAAAAATCCGCGAGGAAGATAAACGACCTGGAGTGCAAAAGTGCAGAGGAACTTGAGGGACCCCCTCGCTGCGGAGTACAGCTTGCCCCCATTCTCCCTGAACGAAGAAGAATTTGCTCTTCCAGTTGCCACCAGAGGTTGGGAGATCGGTGATGGGCTTTTTACCCTTCAGGCTGGAGGTAAGATAATACCAACCAGTATCCTTCGGGCTGCACTTCAATTGGTAAAGGTGCCTGAATTCCCCTATTGAGGGTTCACCCAGGCCGTAGCGCTTTCACAACACAAAGAGTCCAGAAAGGACCCTCCACCCATTCGGGTTCAATTGCCCCGGGGCCAGACGAAATCTGGACAAAACCCGAGCAAAGTAAGGCTGGAGAGGCAGCCTGACCCCCCATTTAAAGCACTCCAAGTGGAAGGTCGTGTATCCTTGGGGGGGATGGCTGGCTATTTCACCCCTGCCCGGCAACCTTAGGACTACACTCTCGGGTATGTGGTAAGTCTGCCTAAGCCTATTTAAATCCGAGGGGGTGGTCTCACATCTCATATGATCGATGGGGTATTCCCTACGCTCGGACCTTTGATTGGCCCTTTCACTTCGACACGGTTGGGTTTCTGCCGCGGGAAGTTCCCCTTCTGAACTGGAATCCCTCACGAGAATTATACTAAGGGGCTGCGCATCACTAGAGGAGGATGAATCCTCCGACAACATCCTACGGGCATGCTGGGGATTTGACATTTTTTCTCTCCTAAAGGGTATAGACTACAGAGTTCAGTAGAGGAAGAAACAGAATGGCGGTAGGGAGTGGAAGAAGAGCTTGTACCTGAACGCGAAAGGAAGTGTAGTTGGCCGGAAATCACCCTGACAGAAAGAAGGAGATGAGTAAATGGCGGAGAGCAGATTAATTTTGAATTCGAACAAAAATAAGCAAATAGAGGGAACAGTGAAGAAGTTGGGGGTTTTAAAGAGGAGGACGCGTCTCTTCGATTGGCGGCGTGCGTTTCGAGGGACACGACCTTTCGGGTAACGTCCCTTCAAATTTTAAATGCACGGCTGGGATCAACCCACGTGTCCCACCTTAAATGCGAAATGATTGAAGTGGGAGACAACTGGGAAACGTGGGGAAGCGTAAAAGGCCGCAAATTCGGCCCATCATTAATGAGTTTCCAGTCTTATCTCGCTTCACTCAAAAGACTAGAAACTAGGGGACTGGTGTTTGGGTAATATCGGGCAGGTCTTCTCGAGGCCCTTCCAGCTCGAATAAAATACCCCGAGGACAGTCTAGCTCGAGCAGAAGTCCCGACCACTGGCACGAAGACGATCTCATCAAACGTCCAAGCTGGTCGAGGTCAGGGATTCAGAGCCGTTCGAGCTTCGAGCTCTCTTACCTGCTCGAGGTCATTAGGTTCAGTCAAAGCTGGTCGAGGTCAGGGATTCAGAGCCGTTCGAGCTCCGAGCTCTCTTACCTGCTCGAGGTCATCAGGTTCAGTCAAAGCTGGTCAAGGTCGAGGAATTCATAGGCTGACCGAGACCCGAGCTCTCCTTTTCTGCTCGCGGAAGTCAAGTCCCTGAGCACAACTTGACAAGACCCGACCAGGCAGCCGACCCGCTTTCTCGTAATCTCGCACACCTTTAGATGTCTGATCAGGGCCCCACATGGTATGGTGGTGGTACTATTGCCGATGGCCGGCACATGCCCCCACGGTGTCATCATTCCTAGCGCACATGCCTGACATGGTGATTTGGCCACGTGAACCGGGTTAAGGAGACAGCCGCGCATCCCCAGGGAATATTACGCCAATCCCGGCTGTCAGAGGGACCCAGACTCCACTGATGCGGGAATGTATGCTCTTAGAGAGAAAGAGCGGGAAAAATGGAGTATAAAAAGGAAATGAACGGGTACGTTACAAGGTTGGAAAAATTCATTCACAGGGATTCCAAAAATTATCACAGGTTCTTTCTATCCTTACTCCCCTTACCTTGATTCTTTGAAAGAACCATACTTATTCAAAAGGGAGGGCGAAAAATATCTCTTTCATCTTTCCGATCTCTCTGACTAAGGGAGATACCAAAAAGAATAACCCGATTACTGACTTGAGCGTCGGAGGGTTTTCGCCGGAACACGCCCGGCTACCCCTGACTCTATTTTCTGTGAGTACAGGTCCGGGAGAACTCCGTTATGGAAAAGACAGTGGAATAGGACGAAGGAGAAAATCCTGCTCGAGCTCGAGCTAGTTGCGAGCAGAAGGTTCGAGTCACTGTTTGAAGGCACGCGGGAAAAACTGCATCAACAACCAGCATGCAATTTGTGTATGCGCATGAAGAAAAATATTTTTCAACGTATAAGAAACATGAGGATATTGAAGAAACTAATGGGATAGAGAGTGTAAGTAAAGTAAATAGGAAATGTTAATTGTTAAATGTGGTTGTGAAGCTAGAATGCGGAATTTGCATGATAAGTTGTCTAATAAATGAAGAGTTTCAGTTTTTAAGGATACAATCATAAAGTCGTTACCCGACAAGAAGAATGAATGGAGAGTTTCAGTTTTTAAGCTAGAATGTAGATTTCATTTTGTAGCTACTGAGTTTTATCCTTAGTTATAAAATTTTTGCAGTAAAGTAAAAATTTCTAGGCATAAGGCAATTGTAAATCACAATACTGAGATATGATGCAGCTTCTACCCTAAAAAAATTAAGGAAATAATTTGATAATATATGCATAATAATCATTTAGTAAAAAGATTAGGGAAATAATTTAATAAGATAAGCATAATATTATAAAAGAGAAAAATAGAATATATTAAGTAAGAGAGAGAAAAATGGACAATAATTTATTATTTTATGAGGAATCATTGTATTAATTTGTTAGTTTTTAGAATTAAAAAAATCATGTCATTTTTAATCTCAACCTTTAATTATCTCTAATCTAATGGTCATAATATTTTATCTAAACTTGTGTTTAAAAGTGTCTCTTAAACCTATCTCAATATATATATGGCCTAATCTTTTACATGCTATTGCTCGTAGGCTTTAGGGCTCAACATACAGCCCCTCGTCAATGAAAACTCGACGTGCATATGTTGCGCATGTGATTAAAGTTTATACACATGTACACACACGGAAATTTTTCAATTTGGAATTAGAATTTGGAATGATTTTACAATCTGGACCTCGAGCTTACTTTACATAACTCAAGATGTAGACCACTTCTTATTTTTTTAACAACTTTTAAAATTTACCGACCAATTAGATATTCAATTTAAATTTTAGACCATAATTGTAATTTTAAAAGTCCTTGTCCAAATCCATTTAGTTAAGAAAATCCAAAAGTTTATGCTCATTTAGTCCACAAAGAGTAAGAGTTCAATGAAGTTCAGGGATAAGTCATAATCCATAGATCAAAATTCAAATTAGATGTGAAATTTCATTTAAGGATTGATTTGCACGAAATTCTAGGTTAAAATGATATTTTTGTCAAGTTTTATGGGCAATAATATAATCTAAAGAAAAATTAGGATCCTAACTAAGTTTTTTTGAGGACTAAAACAAAGAGATGACCAAACTAGGGAGAAATAAAAATCAAATAAAATTAAAAGAGATTGAGGTAAAAAAATAAATGACACAACAAATTTGACACGACTTAAAAATGATTGATTACTTCCAAATATAAGAGTGCCAACTTATAATATAATCCAGTGAGTTCAAAGTTGAATAACAAAAGATTAAGAATTTAGTAGTCAATTATTAAATAAAAATAATTACAAAAAAAGAAATTAATGAGGAATGGTCTAAATTAAAAAAGTGTTAAGATTACGGGATCCACTTTTAGTATTCAAATTATATTCATAATATTCTCTAATATTTATATTTTACATTTTTTTTTACCAATTTGAGTTTTATGTGACTTAGTTCTTAATTAAACACTTTATGAATATATATGGGGATTAAGTATGACGTATATACTGTGTCATAACTATATTGGAGTGTTATCACTATTATATTAGTATGTCGATATTAGATCTAAATACCCTCATAGATTCAAAGGGAATCTAGATCATAATTAAATATGGAATGAAAATAACCGGTAAAAAATATAAATATAAACATATAATTAAAAATGATGAACTTAAAATTCACTTGAGAGAGTAATTAAATATATGATTTCAATCATTGAGTTTTACCCTTCACCTTAGCTTGGAAAATTAATCACTCATATTGACAAGCAAAACATTCATTTAATTTAACAAATTTATGAAATAAAATACAAGAAAAATTAAAAACAAAGGATAAGAGAAGCAATTTTTCCTAAAATTCACTTTAGATTTACACATATTTTCTTTACAGAACTTACATCTTAAATTTTTCTACAAATTTTCTATAATTCTACCCAAATTTTTGAGAGGTCATGAATTTACTTGATATTTTTAGTGAGATTGCAACCCTAACCTTTAGATGAACTTTGCAAATACACTCGAATGGTCTAAAATTGAAACCATTATGGATCATTAGATTTAACATAATAAATGGCCACAAATAAAGGCAAAGCGATACCGTCCATTGCCTTATTTGTCAAGGTTGTTGATTTATTAAATTGATGAATATTAAGTCTAGTGCAATAAGGTGCACGTGAGCTCAAACTTATAGCACAATCTCAATTGTTCATAATTAATGTTGGATCGAAGGCTAACAATTCTTCTAAAGACTTCTTTGTCCCTACAATCCAAATTTCACATTTGCTTTTCTGATCCAAGCACCAAGAATTTAGGGATTTACCTACAAAACACAAAAATCATACCTAAAAGAAAATAAAAATAGATAACTCGTAAAATGAGTGAGGGATTTGTAAATATGATGAAATTGTTAGTGTTACCAACACTGTAAGTGAAAATGATCATTTTAAATTTTATGAAAATGTACACAAAATTTAAAGTTTTTCATAAAATTTAAAGAACTTTCAGATCTTATCAATATTTTATTTTGTGGCATTCTTTTTTGTCTTATCATTCAATGTTTCTCTTTTTTCTTGAGTGTAGTATCAGCCCTAGATTTTCTATACCATTAGTTTTTATCTTTATAGATAAAAGGTCTTTATTTTATAGTTGTTTGAATCTAAATTAGAATGATTCTTAGCAAAAGAGCCTCATTGAATGCAGGGTCTCACTTATCTTTATAAGATTCACATTAGTTAAAATAGAATAAAAAAAAAAGAAAAAGATATGTTTTGATAGTTGTGATTATAATTCATATCTTCTTTTGATTTTAGGTCCAATAACAACTTAAACTCCCTCTATGGGTTCGAGATTGGGTTCCTATCTAATTTTCTTAAAAGTTAGCAAGGAGAATTTTTAAAGTCAAATTTCCAAGACTGAATTGTTCACGTTCATGTTGAAATTATGTCATTAATCTTTGGATTTCAGGTTGCAAATAAAACACTATGATGCGTTTCGAGATTCGATGAGATATTTTCAATGAGCAACTCCTTACTAAAGCCATATCGAATAAATTGAATCAAATCCACACAATTATCATATATTTACCCCTAAGGAGGAACAACTTGTGTTGCAAGTCTAGCATGCACATTTATTATAAACTCCTAACCTATTTGCTCTTTGCTTTTTGGTGTTGGTGCTCTTCCCTAAGTCGAGCATGTGAGAAACAAATGATGCATTAAAGATCTCACCAGCTTCTCAAACTTTAGCTTTAATAAGCCAAAGAACATCGTAGGGTTTCCCTACATCATCAATAACATCATTCTTTCAAATCATGCTTCATAAATGTTGTTCAGGGAGTGTATAGAGAGTAAAGGAAATTTTGAATGTAGTTTCTTGATAATTTTTGTCGTGCTTGTTAACAAGAGGCATCAGTTATTATAGGTAAATTGAAAGAACATACTATAAAAGTGACGGAGTGCAGTCATCTGCCATTTAACAGGGTGAAAAAATTAAGTACCTTGTTGAAGACCAAACCACATAACACAAAGGACAAGGAGAAAAAAAAACAATTAACAAAATGAGACTTAATTTCTATAATAAAAAGGATCAGAGAGAAGAAAAGATTCTTGGGATATGGAGTTTTCCTTAAAGGTTTGAGTCTTTGTCCATTTGCTTTAAATTCATTACCATTTTTTGGATACTTAATTTCTAGGCCCCATATGAGTATACATTTTGAACAAAAGATTAGCTACTTTCACTTTGACTTTAACATCCCTAAAAGTAAATGAAGATGATAAATAACATTTTTTTATCAACCTTAAATGTTTTTCAAAAAATTCTTTTAACATGAAAAGCTATGGGTGTTTCTTTAATAATTCTTAAGTTTTCATATCCTTCATTCCATTTAATTGTAATATACACATATGACTAGCATCATCAAGATTTGAATTAAAAGTTTTAATAGCCCACAAAATAATTTATGTTCAAGCTTTAGTGCCCTCTCTTTCTTTGTCTTTTATAATTGTCCATTTCTTTAACATTTAATTGGCCATTATCATCTTTAGGTACCTGCATAAAATCAAATATAGAGTATACATTAGCAGTATTACATTCTAATTTCTTAATTGATTTAAATGAACTAGCAAAATAAGTTTTCATAGAATTTGTAAAATCCTAATCTCATATGTGTTTCTTAATGACTGGTTCAATGGCTCAATATCCCCATTCTCACCTTTATCTTCCTTGCCATAAATTTGTTTACACATTTTGAATGCAGAGATTTTAATGTCACGTTGTCGAAAGATAGATTCATGACCTCATTCTTGCAATTAACCAAAGCATTAGCAGTGATTAAAACTGATTGACCTAATATAACAAGAATTTACTTGTATATCACCAGTAATTGGTTTAGTTTATGAAACAATAAAACCCACATGATATATGAATTTATTCTTCAATTAATAAATGATTAATTATTTTGTTTGGTACCTTAACCAACCTTTTGACAAGTAAAAGAGTGGTAGAGATTGGTTTTAACTCATTAGGATTAAGTTGTCGATACACTAAGTTTGGAAGCAAATTAACACTTGTACTAAGATCAATATTATGAGTATAATTATGTCAAGATCTCAGTGTTTTGCATTATCTACTATATAGTCAAGATAATCTAATATAACATGAAGAATTTTATCTTTAAACTCACTATTCCATATCATTTCAACAATCTATTTACTTTGGGATGTTAATCCCTTCCATAAATATGACAGTAACCTTTATGTTCCAAAACCATAGTGTGGGAAAATGTTAAGAAACTTCTTGTATCTATCCCAACATTAGTAAATGATCTCTTCTGCTTAGTGAAAGAGGTGACTTATCTTTTGAAGAATTTATCTTGTGAGATAGAAATAACGAGAAAAATGAATTAAAGTACAAGAAGATGGGTGATATCTACAATTGTGATATGAACTCCCCTTAACAAAAAGCTTAAACATAAGAAAAAAATAGTTTAATCATCAATCTATCAAAATCAATCAAATAGAGAATACGAGGAAAGAACATGAATATATTATAAATCATAAAGCCAATATCCAAAATCATATAAGCTATACCCACTAAACCTAAAATATAACACATAGTCATAACAAAATGATAATAATGTAGAGAATGTTTGTACAAAATATAAAGATACATAAACTATGAATCTACTAAGTTAGATAAGATGGAGAACTAGGTGGTGGAACATAAAGATTTAAGAGAAGGCACTGCTATGCATCCATAATTTACTGCTGTTAGTCTAGAATGTGCTACTGTTGGAGCTAAAAAGTAGCAAATTGAACTGTGTCTGAGCCTAGAAAGCTTCAACCTGAGAGTGAAGTTCACTTTATTGCACAAAGATAGATCAAATTTCATCCAAAATCTATTATATAGAACTCTTAGAGACAGAAAATGTATAAGGTACATAAAGCTCCTTAGGAATTGGAGGTGCATCTATGTCCATGTCAGCAGCTCGTGATGTTAAAGTCTCTACTCTAGTGGGATAAGCCACTGCCTGAGCTCTCACTCCCAAATCAACTAGATAAATATCATTCAGCATCTGATCATCCTCAGTTATAACCAATGTATCTTAATCTTTTGTAGAAGATGTGTTCACCTTTTTCCCTCGTTGCCGATGGAATCCTAAAACTGTGATGGCTTATCTACCAAACTTCTTGGTCACTTTAAAAACAGGCTCCCGAAAAGGTACATAAAATTCCCTAAGGATTCGAGTAATAATGCTACCACTTGGGAGTAAACGATTGTTGAACAAGGGTGTTCACAACATATGTCTGAGAATAATAAACCCTATGTTAATCTGTTGGTTAGTAAAATAAATCCAGAAGTCTAACATCTAGCTTAGTTACATCATCCGTATGACCTTGCCTAAGAGTAACAACATGCTGTGCAACACTATGGAAGATTCTAACCTGAAGGAGTAAGAGTTTAGACCTAAAAGAGAGGGAACAAATATCATCTAAAAGGTCTCTATGCTTACAAATGTTCCCAACTCCATTAGCATATTGGAATTGGTTAAACATAAGCTCCTTCCTAGATTTATAGAGCTTTAAACCCTCATACGGGGTACCTAAAATCTAGTTAAGATCTTCTATATCAAACTCAATCGTCACTTTACCCACATTCGTAACAATTCTATCTCGTCTAGTTGTCGAAATCTCCATGTTTGAGTAAAATACCTAAATAAGGTTTGAATACACATGTTCTCAATACTCAAAGCATTCTCCCACCCTACTACCTTCAACATACCCCTAATATTACTTTAAATTATAATAAGATCATCAACCACATCCAATTCAATAAAGTAAAAAGTGGTTACTTGATGTAATATAAAATGATCGTAAAAGCGTCGAGCCAAGGCTGGGACGAAAAGTGAATGTTATCAAACTCAGGCTACCCTTTATTTTACCTTCGTTCAAGTTCTAGAGGACCTGTTACTAACTATGAGATTGATTTTTGGGATTTAGTGAAAACTTATATTTTCAAAGAAAATGAATAGATTAAAAGGAATATGAAGGGTAGAGGAAGTGATTAGAGTGCTCAATTTGGCCAAATATAGGTGAAAGTCCTGTAAAAATTGATGAACAAAATTAGCGTTACAGTTAGGGTTTCAATTTGGGATTTTATGAATTAGGCTATAAAATCATGATTTAGGTCGTTTAATTTTACGAAAAGAAGTCAAGAAAGTGGAAAAATCTCAAGAGAGAAAGCTTAACAGTCGCAGTTTAAAAAGATAACGGTAAAGGATTAATGCGAAATTAAGAAAAAGAAGGGTTACTGTTCTATAATCGCACGATATCGGTGGGCCGTGATTGTGCTATCAATGAGCCGTTATCATCCTAAGGCTTTGCATTTTTGTCATGCGGTATCGATGAGCCGTTATTGTGCTATTGATGAGCCATTATTGTCTAGTGGCTTAGCAGTTTTGTCACACGTTATCGGTGAGCTGTTATCATATTAACAGTTAACTGCTAGTGGGTAGTTTTTAATTCTTAAGTTTATACTCTACAATAGTGAGCTGTTTATTGAATAAACAGCAATCCGTTATCCTCAACTTATGATTTTACACATTTATTTCAAAATTTGGCCAATAATTGATCTATCTTAAGATCTTATCATGTATCCAAAATGTCCCAAAGGTCATTTTAATGCATGAAGGATGAATGCACATGCAAATATTTTTACATCAAATAAATCAAACATCATAATTGTAGTCTCAATATCATAAAAAGAGATGCTAATATAAAAATATCATCATTAACGATTTAATCTTCATTAAAGGGTTTGGTAAAGATGTTAACAAGTTTTTTTTTATTTTATTTTTTTGTAGACACAAACACTAATGAGAGATCCCTTCTTTGAACATGATCCCTTAGGAAATAGTGTCTTATCTCTATGTGTTTGTTCTAGAGTGCTAAGTGGGGTTCTTTGACTGATTTATAGTACTTGCATTATCACAAGTGATAAGTATATAATCAAGTTTAATCCCTTAGTTTCTAAGGGTTTGTTTCATCTAAAGGACTTGTGCACAGCAACTAATGGTAGTAATATATTCAGCTCTGTAGTTAAGAGTCCAACTGAATGTTGTTTCTTACTAAACCAATAGACAAGTGATAACTTAGAAAGTGACTAGTGTTCTTCCTATCAACTTTATAACCAGTAAAATCAGCATTCGAATAATAAGTTAAATCTATATGAGTTTCCCTAGGAAACCAAAGACCTAAATCAACCGTTCCACGCACAAAAAGAAAAATTCTTTTGACAGTAAGCAAATGTGACTCCTTGGGACATTATTGAAATCTTGCACTTAAGTATACACTAAACATGATATCAAGTCTACTAGCAACTAAATAAAGTAAGGATATGATCACACTTATATATGTTTTGATATCAACCTTTTTAGCTTTCTTATTTTTGTCTAGTTTGAGTGATGTGCTCATTGGAGTTTCTTTAGTTTTTTATTCTTCAATGGTAAATTTTTTGAGTAGATCTTTTACATATTTAGCTTGATTAATGAAGATTCCTTCATTATTTTGCATGATTTAAAGTCCAAAGAAATACTTCAACTCTCTCATCATGCTCATTGCAAATTCTTTACTCATATATGTTGAAAACTCCTTACACAAAGACTCAATAGTAGATACAAAGAAAATATCATCAACATATATTTGAACAACAATATATCTTAACCCTTATGCTTAAGAAAAAGAGTGTTATATGCTTTTCCTATTGAAAAACCATTATCTAATTGAAAATTTATAAATCTATTATATCATATTCTAGATGCATACAATGTTTTTGGCAACTTATAAATATGATTTGGAAGCATTTTATTTTCAAAACTAGAAGGTTGTTTCATATAGGCTTCCTCCATAATGTAACTATTTAAAAATACACTTTTAACATCTATTTGATAAAAAATAAAATCCTTATGACATGCAAATACTAAAAACAGTATAATAAATTCCAATATAACAATAGGTGCAAAAGTTTCATCAAAATCAATTCATTCTCTTGGTTGTAACCTTGAGCCATGAAGCTACCATTATTTCTTACAATCACACCAAATTCATCCATCTTATTTCTAAATACCTATTTAGTGCTTATGATGGATTAATGTTCCAGTTTTAGGAACTAATTCCTACACATTGTTTCTTTTAAATTGATTTAACTTCTCTTAAATTGCCATAATCCAAGATTCATTATTTTCCGCATTCGAAAAGGATTATGGTTCAATTTCAGATATAAATGCATTATGCTCAAATTTATTCCTAAGTGATGATCTAGTAGTTACACCTCGTAATGAATCACCTAAGATTAATTCTTGGAAAATTATCAGCCATATACCCTTAAATATCACCGATGCTATTTATACTACAACAATTTTAATATATATCACTCGTATACCCTATGTTAGTAAAGCGTTTCTATCGTCTACCTTACCGTTACCAATCATTAGAATATGTTGACGTTATAAAGATAGCATTATCTTTTAACATAAGAAAAACTGTGATACAAAACGACATGTCGCCTTCTTTAAGTGAAATGATAATATTTTTTAGGACGATATGTCATTCATTTGTTTTACAGTAAAACGACTTGTGATATAATTATATTTTAGTTCAACGACATGTCATTTTTAATCATAGTTTCTTGTTTATTTGTTTCAAGGGAAAAAACATCATTTTACCAAAATTCTGTTAACTTCTTAATGGTAGCAAACGGTAAGGTAGACGGCAGATGTCTCTTGTCGACTTAGGGTATTCTCGTTGTTTGGGTAATACCGAGCGGGTCCCCTCGAGGCCAATCCAACTCGAGTAGAAGACCTCGAGGTCAGCCCAGTTCGAGCAGAGGACTTGACCGCTAGCACGAGGATGGTCTTACAAGGCGTCAAAGCTGGTCAAGGTCGAGGACCCCAAGATTGGTCGAGCCTCGAGCTCTTTCTCTTGCTCTTGCTCGAGGTCTTCATAGCCACGTCAAAGCTGGTCAAGGTCGAGTACCTCAAGGCTGGTCGAAACCTGAGCTCCTCCTTTTGCTCAAGGTCTTTAAACCCCCGGGCATGACCCAGATACACCAGCGACGGCGCAGAAAGGATGCAAGGTTCGAGTACAGCTGGTTCGAGACAGTTTGATCCTTCTCTCCAGCGAATCGATGCGACGATCGATACCTGACCAATACCCCACGTGGTATGGTGTCGTAACTGTTACCAATGGGCGGCACACGCCCCCACAGTGTCATCATTTCGTGCGCGCGTGCCCGACACCATAATAAGGCCATGAGAACCCATGCCCACCTGGCATCCCGTATTCTCAGGATATGGCGCAGTAATATCGGCTGCTAGAGGGGCCCAGACACCATTAACGCAGGAGTGGATGACCCCGGAGAAAAAAAGGGCGGGAAAAATGAAGAATAAAAGGAAAGCGACGTGTAAGCTGCGGGGGTTCCAGAATTTTCAGATTCTTCTTCTTTCTCACGGCTTTCGTCATTTTTGAGCTACGACCACTTTAATCAGAAATTCATTTTATTTCTTCGGTCTCTCTAAGAAAGAGGGATACAAAAAAGAATAACCCGATCACTGACTTTAGCGTTGGAGAGTTTTCGCCTGAAAAACACCCGGCAACCCTTGACCTTGTTTTTTGTGAGTACAGGCCTGAGGGGATCGCTGTTCCGGTGAATAGAGGTGAATTGAGGTTGGCAAACGTTCATGCTCGAGCATCCCGTGAGCAGGAGTTTTGACACCATTCGAGAGCACGCAGAAAACCGCATCAACATCTTGGCGCCGTAAGTGGGGATCAGTCTAAAAAGGCTGACTTCCCAACACATTCAAGAAACAAAAACGCAATAATGAGGGGAAAAAGCGGGAGAGGAGTGAGTCCAGAAGAGTCGGTGATTTTGAGGAAGGTGGCCAACGAGGCCTAAAATAGGGAAATCCAGGAGATGATGGACCGGATGGAGAAAAAAATGGAAACACTAACATCCATCCTAAAGGAACTCAGGGAAGGACAGAGGAAAGCAAGCCATGACATCCCTGAGTCCAGTCGCGGGAACGTCTCCACTCGAGAACAGGTGGGAGATGAAGCCCAAAGACCGAAGACACTGAATTTTGCCGGGAGGGAAGAGACAAACCTAGAGGAAAGGGGATCTCGTCGGCATTTGCAAGACACGACACCCACCTCCCGCGCGGAAGAATTGGAAGGGGAAGTGCGGAGGTTGGCACAGGTTGTGGAAGACCTTCGGGGAAACGGGAAAAGTCTGAGTTGGAGGATAATGTTGGACAACGAGTCCCCCGAGATTTCCGTTTCCCGGATTTAAGGATTTCAAGGAAGAGCGACCCGCTATTACAACTGGAATGTACACATCCACCGATTTTAGGTGAGATATTGGGTACTTAGAAGAGTTAATCAGAACACTAAAGACCCCAGGTAAGGTGTGTTAGGCCCGAATTGGAAAGGTCCTTATAGGGTCTCAAATAGCCGGTCCGCGAGCGTACAGATTGACCTACCCTGATGGGCAAGAGGTCAAAAGGTCGTGGAATGCACAATATTTGATGAAGTATTACCAGTAAGTTCCCTTGTATTGTAAACATTAATATCCAGTTCCCCCCAAAATAAAGATGTATAAAATCCTGAACATGAATAAAAGTAAGAAAAATGCTTCCAATATTAATTCAATATGAGCAAGTTGAAGTTAACAAGCTCACAAAGAAAACGCAAAGGCCAGAAGTCTCTAAGCCTAGCTTAAGGCGAGACAGTGCCAAGCGTGAGCCAATTGCAGGCTCGAGCAGGATAAGCTCGTGAAGAAAACGCAAAGGCCAGAAGTCTCTAAGCCTAGTTTAAGGCGAGACGGTGCCAAACGTGAGCCAATTGCAGGCTCGAGCAGGATAAGCTCGCGAAGAAAACTCAAAGGCTAGAAGTCTCTAAGCCAAATTTAAGGCGAGATGGTGCCAAGCGTGAGCCAATTGCAGGCTCGAGCAGGATAAGCTCGCGAAGAAAACGCAAAGGCGAGAAGTCTCTAAGCCAAATTTAAGGGGAGATGGTGCCAAGCGTGAGCCAATAGCAGGCTTGAGCAGAATGAGCTCATGAAGAAAACGCAAATGCCAAAAGTCTCTAAGCCAAACTTAAGGTGAAACGGTGCCAAGCGTGAGCCAATAGTAGGCTCAAGCAGAATAAGCTCACGAAGAAAACGCAAAGGCCAAGTATGAGACAAATATCGACTCGAGCAGATCAATCTCACAAAAGAAACAGAGGTTTACAAGCCTAACTTAAGGCAAGACTCTGTCATGCATAAGCCAGGAGAGGGCACAAGTAGAAGTGACTCGGAGAAGAAAAACAAGGACCCAACATTTGTTAAAGTTTATTCAGCAAAGGCCTGGAGTAAATCTCACAGAAAAATGCAAGGCAGAAATATATGTACAAACACAAGGGCAAATTATCTAATGCATGTTCTTCATTTATTCAACAAAAAGTACAAGTAAAAAAAAAATGAGAGAAGTCTTCAATTGGCGGGAACATCGGGGCTAGCAGTTGGACCTGGGTCCTCAGGGAGTGGAGCACTTTCTGTGGCAGCAGCAGCAGGGGAGACGTCAGCAGTAGGAAGGGCAGGCTCTTCGGTCCCTGCAGAGGCCTCAGTTGGGGGGACTCTCGACCCTTAGTTTGGGGCATCGTGCTCGAGCATGTCCACGTTGGGATGCTCTTTGCTCAAGACAGACACGAGGCAGTCATAGCTGAAAGTCACCCCATCATTATACTCTGTCGTGAGCCTGCCTTCCAGAGAGTCCACCTTCCTCTGAAGGCAAGAAGTCTCTGCCTCCATGGTCTTCTGAAAGGAGAACCTCTGCAATTCCAAGTCCTTCCGAGCATTCAGTAGCTCTTCCTAGACAAGGGACAGCTCCTTCTCGAGCTGGAGTGCTTTGTACTCTGACATTGCCGCCTTCTCCTCGAGGGTGGAGATCTCTGTACGAAGCTTCGTTGCCTCTTCGTCCTTTTGCTCAAGACTCTGTCTCAAATTCTGATTTTCTGCTCTGATCTTCCTCTGAGAATCCAGAGCCTTGGCCTTGAAGGCGGTCGCAACAGCCGTGACACGGGAAGAGGGGCGATGGAGCGTGCCGACTAGGTCCTCAGCACTAGAAGCCTCTATCCCCTCCAGAAACCTCTCCTCCATGTGCCTGCCAAAGTCTTTAAGGTAGGGCTCGGTGGCTTCAGGCCTCTACTGCTCCTGTGCGCGTCCTGCTCGTGGCCGAGTTAGAATGGCAGTCCTCGAACCCTTTTGGGTCGCACCCTCTGCTACTCGCTCAGACTCTCAAGCAGAGGGTGCAGTCCTAATTGGCGAGGTGGTAGTGTCAGTTCGAGGCCGCTTCGCTGGAGCAGAGGAGCTGCTCAGACGGTCTGAGGTGCTCGCAGACCTCTTTAGTAAAGAAAGCACACCACTCATCTTCTCTTGAGGGACCAGGACAAACTCAGCAAAATTGTGGATTGTGAGTAGCTCCCTGCACGAGCTCGTGTTGTCGAGAGCAGTGTTGACACGCGCTTGAAGCTCTTTCCCCATTCTGTAAGAAGTACTCCAAGATACTGCAACAATAATCAGAACAAAATGGTGAGAAAAGATGCGAGCAGAAAAAATAAAGTAAGAATATATTGAACAGTAGACGACCTAGAGTGCAAAAATGATGAGGAATCAGAGGGACCTCTTCAGAGGCAGATGCAGCTTGCCCCCAATCTCCCCCGGCAAAGAAAAACTTACCTTTCCAGTTGCCACCAGAAGTGGGGATATGAGTAATGGGTTTCTTGCCTTTCAAATTGGAGGCGTGGTAGTACCAGCCAGCGTCCTTCGGGTTGCTTTTCAGTTGGTAGAGATGCTTTATCTCCTCTACCGAGGGCTCACCCAGGTTGCACCACCTCCACAACATATACAAACCAGACAGGATTCTCCACCTATTCGGGTTCAACTGCCCCGGGGCCAAGCGGAGTCTGGACAGAACTCGGACAAAATAAAGCCGAAGAGGCAACCTAACCCCCCACCTAAAGCACTCCATATGAAAAGTGACATACCCCTGGGGAGAACGGCTGGGCATGTCACCATTACCGGGCACCCGCAAGTCCACACTAGCCGGTATGTGGTAGGTGTCCCTAAGCCGGTCCAGGTCCGGGTGTGAAGTTTCATATCTCATGTGATCAATGGGAAACCACCCACTCTCCGACCTTTGACTAACCCTTTCCCCCTGTTGCAGCCGGGTCTCCGCCACAACCACGACCCCCTCAGGACTTGAGTCTTTCACGGGGACCATTCTAATGGGTTCACAGTCACTCGAATAGGATGATTCTTCGGATAACATTCTATGGGGTTGCTCAGTGTCTGACGTGTTTCCTATTGACACAATCTACCAAATGGAAATGGAAAACCCAAAATAGACGAAGAACAGAACATAAACAAGAAGAGGGAAGAGGTTTATACCTGAAAAAGAGTTGACGACGAGGAAAGGCAGCGACGACAAGGAAGAGGATAAGAAGTACTTGCAAGTAATTAGTTCTGGATCGAGTAAAGATTGACAATAGGAGGCACAGTGAAGAAATTGAGGGTTTTTAAAGGGGAAAGTGCGTCTCTTCAATAGATAACACGCATCTCAAGAGACGCGACTGTTCAAGTAACCGCCTTTTCAAAATTCAAATGAACGGCCAGGATTCATCCGCGTTTCTCGCATAAAATATGAAGTGACAGAAAGGGGGAATAGCCCAGCGTGGGAAGATAAAAAGGTCAGAGAGCCGGCCCAAACAAGAAGTTTCCAGTCATATCTCGCTTCAGTCCAAAGACTAGAAATTAGGGGATTTGTGTTTGGGTAATACCGAGCGGGTCCCCTTGAAGCCAATCTAACTCAAGTAGAAGACCTCGAGGTCAGCCCAATTCGAGCAGAGGACTTGACCGCTGGCACGAAGATGGCCTTACAAGGCGTCAAAGCTGGTCAAGGTCGAGAACCCCAAGATTGGTCGAGCCCCAAGCTCTTTCTCTTGCTTGAGGTCTTCATAGCCCCATCAAAGCTGGTCAAGGTCGAGTGCCCCAAGGCTGGTTAAAACCCGAGCTCCTCCTTCTGCTCGAGGTCTTCAAACCCCTGGGCATGATCCAGCCACACCAGCGACGGCGCAGAGAGGATGCAAGGTTCGAGTACAGCTAATTCGAGACAGTTTGACCCTTCTCTCCAGCGACTTGATGCGACGATCGATACCTAACCAATACCCCAAGCAGTATGATGTCGTGACTGTTACCGATGGCCGACACACGCCCCTACTGTGTCATCTTTTGGTGTGCGCATGCCAGACACCATAATCAAGCCATGGGAACCCATGCCCACCTGGCATCCCGCATTCTCAAGATATGGTGCAGTAATGTCGGCTACCAGAGGGGCCCAGACACCATTAACGCGGGAGCGGATGACCCCGGAGGAAAAAAAGGCAGGAAAAATGAAGAATAAAAGGAAACCGACGTGTAAGCTGCGGGGGTTCCAGAATTTTCAAATTATTCTACTTTCTCACAGTTTTCATCATTTTTGAGCTACGACCACTTTGATTAGAAAATCATTTTATTTCTCCGGTCTCTCTAAGAAAGAGGGATACAAAAAAGAATAACCCGATCACTGACTTGAGCGTCGGAGGGTTTTCGCTGGAAAAACACCCGACGGCCGCTGACCTTATTTTTTTGTGAGTACAGGCCTGAGGAGATCACTGTTCCGGTGAATAGAGGAGAATTAAGGTTGGCAAGCGTCCTGCTCGAGCATCCCGCGAGCAGGAGTTTTGACACTATTCGAGAGTACGTAGAAAACCGCATCAACACTTGTATACATGTTAAAAGTATTATAGCACAAATGATATCAGTTTCATTTAAGGGTATATAATTAATAATTTCTCTTATTTCTTTAGAGTGCGTAGAAAGATATCTTCACTCACAGGGGAGTAATTAAGAAGTACCATCATTTTACTATGCATTTGTCTCTTTTTGTTACTCTTCTTGATTTTCACTTGATTAATCCTTTTTGTTTATCTTTTAAGAACTCTTATTGTAAGTCTCCATCTGCATCTTCATCAATAACTTTCTCTACAGAGAAAGAGTTAGACTCATCAATGTAACATGCATAGATTCTTCCATAACTAAAATTATTTTATTATACATTGTATAAGCTTTGCTTATATTTAAATATCCTAGAAAGATACCAACATTATATTTCGGATTAAGTTTACTAAGATTATCTTTTGTATTTAAAATAAAACATTTATATCCAAAAAATTTGAAGTAACTAATGTTGGGTTTTCTATCTTTGCAAAGCTCGTAGAGAGTTTTATTAAAATAAGGTCCTCTCAACACTCGATTTAAAACATAACAAGCAGTGTCGATTGGTTTCAACCCAAAAGTATTTTGGTAAAATATTTTCATTTACATAGCTCTAGCCATTTCTTGAATAAACTTATTCTTTCTTTCAACAAATTCATTTTGTTTTGGAGTCCCAATTAATGAAAATTGATATTTAATGCTAAAATAATTGCAAAAAACTTCAAATTCATAATTTTCAAATTCCCCACCATGAAAACTCCTAATGCATGAAATTGTATAACCTTTTTCATTTTAAATATTTTTGCAAAATATTTTAAAAGTATCAAAGGCATCATCCTTATTAACTAAGAACAATACCCATATGTATCTAGAATAATCATTTATAATCACAAATGCATAATATTTACTATTTAGACTAGCATATCTAGAAGGTCCAAACAAATTCATGTAAAGAAGTCAAAGTGCTTTTGAAGTAAAAACATGATTTTTATTTTTAAAAGAAGTTTTGATTTATTTTCTAAATTGGCAAGCATCACAAATTCTATCTTTTTAAAAAAATATTTTTTGAAGACCTTTAACCAAATTATTTTTGGAAATTTTTTAAATGAAAATCATGCTTGCATGTCAGTCTTCTATGTCATAACCAACCATCATTATGTAATGCAGAAAAATACTTATCATGAATAGATGTACAATTTATATCAATAGTATATACATTAACACATCTATTTACAACAATCAAAACTTTATCATCACATGCATTTTCAATAAGACATTTTGTTTTATCAAAGACATCTTTATAGTCTCTATCATACAATTGAATAATACTAAGCAAATTGTGTTTTAGAGTTTCAACTAAGCATACATTTTCAATAAAAATAGAAGAATCTTTACTAACATTACCAATGCCAATAATCTTTACTTTTGAATTATCTTCAAATGATACATCACCACCATTCTTTATCTTAGTGAAAGTCGAAAACCAAGAGTAATTTCATGTCATGTATCTCGAGCATCCGCTATCCAAGTATCATTTGTTTTTCTTCTTCTTTGATCCCTGCAAAGAGTAATTTCATGTCATCCAAAGGAGAAATTTTTAAGTTTTAGGTATTCATAAGCTTTATGAGTCCATGAGTGTTAGCAACGGTTCATTTTGGAATCCAAATACATTTGACCCCGTAATATGCATTTCTATTAACTGGACACTTATAACTTATATGACCATTTTTATTGCAATAATAACATATAATTTAATTGTTAATGTAGGTAGCCTTCACAAAATAATTCTTTTAAAATTTTGTTTCTAATTTAGCTTATAACCAATATCTCCTTTGTTAAAAACAATTTTTAAGAGCCAAGCGAATTGTCTAAGATCTTAAGTATTTCATTTTCATTTTTCAAAGCATTAAGAATTGAATTCACATGCTAAAAAACCATGCTTTCTTTGGAAGATATAAAATAATTATGCAACTTTTTATTCTTTAATTCTAAATATGTAATCTTTGCATTTATAGATTCTTTTTCATTTGAGAGTTCTACATCTTTCTTCTTAAAAGAGACATTTTTCATTTCAATATTCTTTAAATCATTATGCAATTCAGTAAATTCTTTGAATAACTTATCATAAGTAAGAAGATTATTTTCCTCATCAATTTCTTTTCCTATTGCCATAAGTGTCAGGTTTAACATTTCATGTAATTCTTCTTTATCTGAGGTCTACTAATCGCTATCGTTCCAAGTTGCCACCATGGTTTTCTTTTTGAGTTTGTTAAGAACATGACACTCTGATTGTATGTGCCCAGGCTTCTTGTATTCAAAACACGTGATTGCTTCTTTCTTTTCATTTTGATTCTCAAAGTTTCTAAACTTTCTTCGCTTATTTGATCACTTAAGGAAGTTTCTGAATTTTCTGGCAATTATTGCTGTATTTTCATCTTCAAATTTGCTTTCCTCATCACTTTCAAGTTTTAAGGCTTTGAGTACAATGCTTTTCTTCTTCTTACCTTCATCACCTCTTTCAGCTGCCAAATCCTCTTTATAAAAGATAAGTAAGCCAATTAAGTCATTAATAGATCGGTCTATGAAAATACCTCGTAGTATTATGGAGGATATGCTTATCTAGGTAGATAAGTTTTATTTTCCTATTGATTTTATTGTGACTGATACTCAACCAATGCAGGATTTGAAAAAGCACATCCCCATTATTCTAGGTTGACCTTTCTTGGCAACTGCTGATGCTCACATTCAATGTAGGACCGGAAATATAAAATTGAAGTTGTCTTTTGGTAATATGACTATAGAGCTTAATATCTTTAACATTGCCAAATAAACTCATGATGGAGACGATGAAATTGTTGATATTTTTTATTGAAGAATTAATTGATCATAATGTTTCTTCCAACCCTAGTGACGACCTTTTACAAGAATGGTTAACTCACTTTGGTATGGTTTTTGACCAGATTAATGTCTTACCCGATTCATCACTATTCATGGATGCTAATAAATGAAAGTTAAAAGAAGAGCAATTGGCATTATCTGGGGAAAATCTGATCTCATTAGAATCATTACCAAAACTCGAGCTTAACCTGTTACCCAACACTTTTGAAAATATATCCTTAGGAAAAGAAAACACATTGCAAGAAATCACCTCATCCCTTGACAATAAACAACTAAATGAAATCTTTTACATCAGGTCAGAAAGTGCTTTTATTCAATTATCACGTGCACTTATCCCTAAGTGAGTTACACTCTTGATCATCTGGACCCTTTATTATTCATACTGTTTTTCCATATGGAGTAATTGAAATTAAGGATCTAAAGAATAGTGTCATTTTCAAAGTTAATGTTCAAAGACTAAAGCCATATATAGAGTACCAACCATATGACGAAGACACTTAAATCAATTTAAGTGACCCACCAAATTTGAATTGAGACATTTCCATTTCTTTCCGGTGATTTAATTTCTTTTTTATCATTTTATTTTACTATTCTTTTATTCAAAATTATTTATTTTCTGTTAAAGTATGTTTGATTACCAGTTATACTTTCTTTCGTTACTTATTATGAATACCTCAATCAGACAGATTCTCTTCGTCCAACTTAAGCGACTTCTACGTGTGAAGCATCATCTAAACGACTTGCTCTAAGTTTGTCAATCACATCCTGTTAGGAATCTTTGACAACCAATATTAGTATTCCACTTTGAAGACTTAGAAATACAACTCAGGGAAATCGAATGTGGTATATATGAAATCCAATTGAAACTTGAGGTAAATTCAATAAGAAGACGTTTGTAAGTAGTTATTTGCTTTCACGTGTTACTTAATTTTTCGCAGACTTTATTTTATTTAAGTGTGTTTTAATTTGTTACCCCGGTTAAGTGGCGGATAATGACACTCCTTGACAATTAAAGTCGGTTACTTTAGTTTCCCATAATAACAGATATTCTGAGGAGATAAAATGGATAAAAACACAATTTTGGAAAAGCTTCACAAACTATTTCCTTTACTTCTTCATAATGCTCTTCTTACAATCTATAAAGCTCGTTCCGAATGCATGTAATTACTTATGAGAAATAACATCCCTTCTGACATTCGATGGTTAATTGAAGCCAAAATACAATTGATAGGTGAGTTACCTCCCAAATTTATTGCATATCTGCCTAGTTATGGTAAAGGAAACTACTCAAGAAAACGAAGAGCTCGATGACTTCCAGTTGCTTATCATAAGTGTGCCAAAATGGAATGCAAGAAAAAGAAATGAACTTTAGGAATAGTATCTGATAACAGGGAAGACAAGATTCAATTCATTAGAGATGACTTGAATAAAGAGTCACTAGATAATAACCTTTTGTCTCTTGAAACGCATCCCAGTGGATATGTACAGAGAGTAATTCTCCAGTTATGGTCATTATTCCAGAAAGAACATGCAAGATATAGTCTCGAGAATCTAACTACAAATGACCCTGTTTACCACTTTATAAGAAAACTAGATGGAAAACCTATCTTCTACCCATAGGGGGCGTTTAAGCCGTTTCTGAACATAAAACTAGTAGAAGATGTGAGCCACATTCATAACTACCAGTACATATACATTTTATTTATTGTTATTTATCATTTCCATTATTGTTTTATCTTTTCCTGTTGTTCACATTTTGCTTTTAATTTTGAAGCCATGAACTTTATGCATCATTTGGAAAACACACCACTTCCTTTACAGCTGTGTATCATTATAGTTGTTAACAAGATATTTAAATACGAGCTTATTTTGTTAAACATTTACAATTTTTTTTTATGATTATCTCAATGGCAGCACCTTCAAGTAGACAATTTAAAGACATTTGTGTGGTTTCTGGATTTCATTATGGAAAATATAAAGAACTTGTTGAGGCAGCCATAGATCTTGGTAGTGTCCTAGCAGAGAGAAAAATACACAGTATACGGAGGAGGTGATCGAGGGTTATCAAAACTTATTGCAGAAGCGGCCTACAATAGAGGAAGCCACACGCTAGGCATCATTCCGAAAGCCTTAAGACCTCTTGTAAGCATGCCCTGCTCACCAATTGGAGAGGAGTTATTTATCTCCACCATACAAGAAAGACTATCTGAAATGCTACAACATGCTGAAGCTTTCATTTTCTTGCTAGGAGATCTTGCAACTTTAGAGGCATTATTTACATTTGCATCATGGGCAAATATGAACATTCATAAAAAATCCATCAGTTTGATAAATGTTAATAACTTTTATGATGTCTTACTTTTATTTCTTAACTATGTAACAAAAAATCATTTCATTCATTTCACAATAAAAAAACTTTTTATTTGTGCCCCTACTGCTAACGAATTACTTGATCTTTTACAAGCTTATAGACTAGAGCCAGATCCTAAGACCTCGTCATTGGATTGGTCGACTACTGATGGTAGCAGTAGCAAGAAGTATAAAGTAGAATTAACTCTTCATCTATAAATATTTTCTTTCATTTTGTGTTGCAGCACTCAGGTGATGTCTTTTAAACCCAACTTTTTTCCGTTAAAACATTTAAGACAATGTTTCATTCTGGTTAGGGGGAGGAAATAGTTGATAATTGTGGAATGTCTTAATATTGGAGAAGTTTTTATTAATTTTTATTGCAGAAACTAACTTTGGCTTAATTTTTGAGTCGAAGATGGCTGAATATGGAGTGTAGTGACTTTAGAAATGCATGTTCTTAGTGTTGGTGTTAAAAAAATTTTTAAAAAAAATTAGGCATTTTATGTGATCTTTTGACATTGGATGACATGATTACTTTCAAATTCTTGTATTTGTAGCCCTTGAGTTATGTTATATCATATTTGCTAGTCTGCATGGTGAGCTGATGAGTAAAATTGGTTAAGTTACTTGAAGGAATGCACATGTTCTAATAAATTACAAGTGATTTTTTTATCCTATCAATTTTCTTGGAGAGTAACTCTTTTTGCCTATTCTTCATACAACTTAGCAGTTTACTATACAAGATCTCTATATTTTCCTTTGAGTCAAACATTTAAAAAAAAATTATGTTGCTACATCTAAAAGTCTATTGAGTTAGTAAAAATGGAAGACTATTTAGAGTCCTAAAAGATGATGGAAAGGACATTTTTGGCTCGTTTGAGTCTTTTTCAGCCATCCATTTTGTAAAATATTCATATTTAGCCCTTTCGAGCCTAGATAAAATAAAATTTAAAAAAATTCTGTGTTTTCTTTGTTAACTCATCGTCCTCCAATTTAGAGTAGTACCCTACATTTTATGTGTTCCATTACCTACTCATATTTGAGAAAATTTTAGATGATTATTTTTAAATAAAAAAAGAAAATTGGTGCAATATATATATATGAAGAGAAAAAGATATGCAATTGAAAAAAATAGAAAAAAGGAAAAAATATAATAATAATAATAATAAACTAATTGTACCTTATAATTTCCAAAAAATATCTATTTTTTTCTCAAACAATACTTTGTTTTTCCTATTGTCCCTTCTTTGTTAGCCGTATCCTTAACCTACATTACACCCTAATAAAAGTCCTTCTTGATTTTAGGGATATATAGTCTGTAGTAGAAGCTAGTAATATGGACTAAAATGATGTGGTGATATATATATATATATATATATATATATATATATATATATATATATATATATATATAAAGTTGTTTTGACTATCATTTCATTTAGTGTCATATTATATTCTAAGCTGTGGGCATTGCCATTCATTAATTTCTCTCAAGTTATCATTTTTAGAGTAACTGTTTTTCTTGAGTTTATTTTCTTCTCAGAACATCACTCTAACCTATGAGATTTTGGGGTTGACATGTCATACTTGAAAGTGGCTTAATTAATGTAGCTTTGATAATCGATCAGTTTGCATATGTTTGCTTGACTAACTCATGTGGATAGTTGATTTGGAAGTGATATCTCTTTAGGCTGTAGATAATTCTTATACTTTATTTGATTATTGTCATTAATCTAATTGAATAAGTAAACATAATTGCCTTTAAAAAAAAAGTTGAATTTTGTTATCACTTAATTTGCTAGGGACCAGCAATAAGCTGATTGGGGGGTGTGTTGAGTCCTAGAGAGTATATATTTATAAAGGGTAAAATCATCATTTTACACTCCAAGTCTCACTAACATCTCTACCTTTATGTATTTTAAGCCCCTTGATATATAATTGTCTATGGGCTTAATTTGATAAATTTATTTTCACTTTCTCTAATTTATTTAAATTGTTTTGACTTATCATAAACATATAGTAATAATCTTGTCTAGATATTGCACTGGTATACCGACTCCCTATTACAAGATTATTACTATTTGACATGGTGAGTACATTACAGTATATTTATTAGAGAAAAACTTTCCTCTAATTTATAAAATGAGTAGCTAATTTATTTCCAAGCTTAGGTTAAAACTGAAGCCTCAACATGATGTGTGAGCTTAATTTGGTAAGTTTATTTTCACTTTCTCTAATTTATTTAAATTACTTTGACTTATCATAGGCAAATAATAATAATTTTGTCTAGATATTGCACTGGTATACTGGCTCCCTAGTTAAGATTATTACTGTTTGGCAAGGTGAATAATTTGTTAGAGAAAAACCTTCCTCTAATTTATGTGACAGGTCTTTACTCATTTTTTATATAAAATTTATCTGGGTTAATTAGTAGATAGTCTTGCTACCTTATCGACAGTTACACTATTACTACCTAGTACAACGTGTTCTTGATACTGCATTTAACATAAGATTATTATTCATAACACAATAAGCGCTTAATGTCATATTTATTAAAGTTAGGTTTAATTAGAACTAAAAAAAAAATATTAAACCCATAGAGAAATGTTGAGAGTGAATCCTAAGACCCAAACACTTTATTCCATTGATCAATTCCCAATTTATTCCCAGCATTTTAATTTCAATTTTAGGATAAAATAAACTAGGAAATTTTACAACAAACACATTAAATAACAACGAATAATAATAACTCAACATAATTAAAAACCTCCTACTCGTGGTATCGACACTCGTCATCATTGATTTATACTTCAATAGATTTGTGCGCTTGCGAGTTCAATAAAATTTGTGCAGTAGTTATTAGGATGTCGGTGTATTGTTGTCTTTCAACTATAAATATTAGCTCTTTGGACGTTGTCAGTCAACTATTTTCCTAATAAAGGTTTACCATTATTTTCCAAAATCTTAATTTTTTGAGAAAATGTTTGCTGTTAGTTATTAGCGATGATCTGTTATTCTCTGAAGCCTTAAAACACTTGAAAAATAATGCACAGCTTAAATGATTTGTCCAATTTTAGACATTCCAACATTTTTAATATAAGACACACATAGTTAGTTAACCTCAAAATTAATATTATGAGTATAATTATATCAACATCCCAATGTTGTGTAATATCTGCTATATATTCAAGATAATCTAATGCAACATCAAGACTTGTCCTTAAACTCACTATTCTATATCATTTCAACAACTTGTCTACTTTGAGACATTAGTCCCCTATGAAAGTATGACACTAACATTTATATTTCAAAACCATGGTATGAAAAAATGTTAAGCAACTTTTTGTACCTATCTCAATATTCGTAAATGATCACTCCTGGTTTTTAAATGAAAGTGGTGACTTATCTTTTGAAGAATTTATTCTGTGAGATGGAAATAATTTTTTCAAAAATTATGCCTGAATATCATTCCAAGTTCTGATGGATCCTAACCAAAGAATTTGTAGCCATTTCTTAGCTTTTTCTGTTTGTGAGAAATGAAAAACTTAAGTATGGTTATGTTCATGCTATAGTTTTGACCAGTACAAGTGTTAACTTCCTTAAATTCTCTCTAAGTGTAGGTATGGATTTTCAAACTCAAAACCATGAAATATAGGTAAAGTTAAATGACACCAAGTTTGAAATTAAAACGTGATGCATCAAAAGGAAAAATTATGCATAATGGTACTCTTGTTTAAGCAAGATGCATGTTTTCTCTATGTATCCTAGGCTTTTCATGATGATTTTGTATGGCTTGGTTATCTCACTGTTCTGAAAAGTTAACTTTGATGTCGACCATATCTAAGGCAGGTGAAGGTGCTTTAATTTGCCACTATCTATGCGAGACCAATGTCTTAGACAATGCTAATCATATGTTTCTGTCCTTATCAAATTAAGTTATAAAGAAAATCTCCCATGCCCACTTTATGAAGTTTTTTATGGGCTTAAATGAAACATACACAATCGTGAGAAGCCAAATTTTACTGATGAATCCAATTCCACCTATTGAGACAGTCTTGTTCTTGGTTCTTCAAGAGGAGCAATAGTGCAGTATCATTAGTTCGCAACCTGCTCAAACTTCTAAATTTGCTACATTGGCTGCCAAAAGAAATAATGCTTTAGGTAAATTTTCAAGGTAGTCTACACTTAATTATAATAAACAAACCTATGATTTTGCGGAAGGATGTGACATTTTAAAGAAAAATGATACAAGTTTCATGGATATCTTCCTAGCCATAAGGTCAAAATCAGCTAAATCAGCATGTTGCCAACTAAACTTCTGAGAATCCTCAGAATTCCAAGCCTTTCCTTTCACACTTGAATAATATCAACGGATCTTGTATTGATCAATACTTAACCAAAAGCAATTTGATGACTGTTTCCCTCAATGTAGTTCATTTACTACATTCTACATCTTGGATTATTGATTCTGGAGCTATTTATCATAAGTTCAGTTCTCCCTCAATTCTTTCACACAGCACGTCTTACTATTTAAGGACAATTAAACTGCCTAATGGGGTAGATGCCCTAATCAATCATGTTAGTACAATTAAATTAACACCAAATATTTTTTTGAATAATGTTCTTTGTATTCCCAACATCCAATTTAATTTGATTTCAATTGAAAAACTCACTCATGATGCAAACTGCATTGTAACTTTCTTTCGCAATTCTTGTCTCACATAGAGCCAGTCTTTTAAGAACGTGATTGGAGTGAGTAAATTATATGATGGCCTTTTATTGTCTCAATTACAAGTCACTCATCCAAAATGTCTGTTGATGTAGTTTTTCCGCCCGCGTTCTTTCAAACAGTACTTGAACCTTCTGCTCGCGGCTAGCTCGAGCTCGAGCAAGATTGTCTCCTTCTTCCTATTCCTGTCTTTTCCAGAACGGAAGTCTCTCAGACCTGTACTCACACAGAACAATGTCAGGGGTCGCCGGATGTTGTTCCGGCGAAAACCCTCCGATGCACAAATCAGTAATCGGGTTGTTCTTTTTGGTATCCCTCTCAATTGGAAAGACTGGAAGAATGGAAAAGATGTATTTTTGCTTTTCTTTCTGGATAAAGGGAATTTCCCCCAAAAAATCCGAAGAATCAAGTCCAGAGAAAAATAAGAGTTAGAAGAACCTGTATGAAAAATCGGAACCCCTACAATTTGCCCATTCACTTCCTTTTATTCTCTGTTTTTCCCGCCCTTTCCATTTCCAAACTGTCCATTCCCACGTTGGTCGTGTCTGGGTCCCTCTGACAACTGGGATTCTCGTAATATTCCCTGGGGATGCGCGGTTCTCCCTTTAACCTGATTCACATGGCCAGATCTCTATGTCGGGCATGTGCACAAGGAATGATGACACCGTGGGGGCATGTGCCGGCCATCAGCAACAGTACCACCACCCTCCTTTTTGGGGCCCTGTATGACATTAAAAAGGTGTGTGGGATTCTAAGGGAACGAGTCGGACTGTCCCGAGCTGGGTCTCGTGTTTCATCTGGTCGATGGTTTGCGTAGCCCAGTTGTGCTTGGGGACATAACCTCTGCAAACAGGAAAGGAGAGCTCAGTTCTTGACCTTGACCAACTTTGACTGGGTCGGGCGACCTCGAGCAGACAAAAGAGCTCGGAGCTCGGGCGGCTCTGACATCACCGACCTTGACCAGTTTTGACGTCTGATGAGATCGTCTTCGTGCTAGTGGTCGGGACTTCTGCTCGAGCTAAACTGTTTTTGGGGTGTTTTATTCGAGCTGAAAGGGTCTCAAGGAGACCTGCCCGATATTACCTAAACACCAGTTCCCCAGTTTCTAGTCTTTTGAGTAAAACGAGATAAGACTGGAAACTCATTAATGATGGGCCGAATTTGCGGCCTTTTACACTTCCCCACGTTTCCCAGTTGTCTCCCACTTCAATCATTTCGCATTTAAGGCGGGACACGTGAGTTGATCCCACTGCATGCTTAAAATTCGAAAGGACGCTACCCGAAAGGTCGTGTCCTCGAAACGCACGTCGCCAATCAAGAGACGCGTCCTCCTCTTTAAAACCCCCAACTTCTTCATTGTTCCTCTATTTGCTTACTTTCGCTCAAATTCAAAATTAATCTGCCTCCGCCATTTACTCATCTCCTTCTTTCTCGCTGTGGTGATTTCTGCCAACTACACTTCCTTTCGCTCGTGTATAAGCCCTTCTTCCACTTCCCGCCGCTATTCTGCTTTCTTCCTCACTCGAATTCGTAGTCTATACCCTTAGAGAGAAAAATGTCAAACCCCAAAGATGCCCGTAGGATGTTGCTCTGAGGATTCGTCCTCCTCTAGTGATGCGCAGTCCCTTAGTATAATTCCCGTGAGGGATTCCAGTTCAGAAGGGGAACTTCCCGTGGCGTAAACCCACCGGCCGAGTGAAAGGGCCAGCCAAAGGTCCGAGAGTGGGAATACCCCATCAATCATATGAGATGTGAGACCACCCCCTCGGATTTAGATAGGCTTAGGCAGACTTACCACATACCCGAGAGTATAGTCCTAAGGTTGCCGGGCAGGGGTGAAATCCCCAGCGATCCCCCCCAAGGATACACGACCTTCCACTTGGAGTGCTTTAAATGGGGGGTCAGACTGCCTCTCCAGCCTTACTTTTCCCGGGTTTTGTCTAGATTTCGTTTGGCCCCGGGGCAATTGAACCCGAATGGGTGGAGGGTCCTTTCCGGACTCTTTATGTTGTGGAAGCGCTGCGGCCTGGGTGAACCCTCAGTAGGGGAAATCGAGCACCTTTACCAGTTGAAGTGCACCAAGGATGTCTGGTTGGTATTATCTTACCTCCAGCCTGAAGGGTAAAAAGCCCATCACCGATCTCCCAACCTCTAGTGGCAACTGGAAGAGCAAATTCTTCTTTGTTGGGGGAGAATGGGGCAAGTCGCACTCACGATGAGGGGTCCCTCCGGCCCACTCAGCACTTTTGCACTCCGTGTCGCTTATCTTTCTCGTGATTTTTTTTTTTTACTTTTAGTTTTCCCGCCGCATCCGTTCTCATTATTTTGACTTGGTTATTTCGCAGCCTCCGGGTGCTTTCATCCAATCGGGAAGAGCTTCGAGCACACGCGTGCAGCTGCTCTTACAAACGCGAGCTCGTGCAGGAGTCGCTAACACCCCAAAACTTTTGGAGTCCAATTTAATCATCGAGTGAAGACATGAGTAGCAGGATGCGTGAGATGTTACATCGGCAGCTGGGGACAGCTCGGCGCTGAAGCACCTCAAAGAGGTCGCGAACGAAACGGGTGTTCCACCTCCATCCATTCGGCCTCTTCTTCCGCCTCAGCAGTCGAGCGAGCAATGGAAGGTCCTCCACGCAGCGACTAAGGACCGCTGCTCCAGCTCGCCTCGAACCGACAATGTGCAGGGAGCAAAGTCACCGGCCGCACCGAGCCTTACTGAGGACCTATAACGAGGAGTCAGGCGCAGATTCTTGGATGAGCTGGAATCCTTTAATTCGATGAGCTGCTCAGTGCTTTCTAATGACTCTCCTCCCAAGCTTCGGCAACCGCGACTAGGCTCAATAAAATGGCTCAAGGCTCCTGTGAAGAACTTCAAGCAAAGCGTTCGTGAGCTTGGAGCGATCATGGACTGAGTCGAAGAGGAGAACCAAAAGCTTCAAGAGGAGAACCCGGATTTTATGGAGAGGACAAGAATGGCCGAATCTAAGGCCTCTCGACCTGAGAGGAGCTGATTGTCACTCGTGAAGAGTTGGGCGATGCTCGAAATGATCTGGACACTCAGAAATCTTTCTTCTAGTAGACCATGGAGGGGGAAACTACTCGTCTTCAAGGGCAAATTAACACTTTAAAGGTTCAGCTCGCCACTGAATACAACAATGGGGCAGGCTCCACCTATGATTGCCTTATGTATGCTTTTGGCAAGGCATACCTCGAGGCCGACATGTCCAAGGTCAAGAGGGTGTAACTGCATACATGAGCACTTATGAAGCTCCCAACCAAGGGTCTGAAGCTGCTCCATCCGAGCCTCTAGCTGTTGTCAGAGAGCTCGCTCCTCCTTCTGCCGATGTCCCTCCAGCTGATGCCCCTCCTGCTGATGCCCCTCCTGCTGATGCTGCTCTTGCTTCTGCTCCCGATGCCCCATCTGCTGCTACTGACATCGTCCCTCCTGATGCATAGACTCGGATTCTCTTGTTTTTTTTTTTTTACATGTAATTATTCCAATTAATAAATAAAGAACATGCATTCGAGCAACCATCAGTATGTCATGAAGCTCATGCTTTACATTTATAAGTGTTGGGCTTTTCTCTTGTTTTCTGCCCAAGTGTAATACTGTTTGTATTATCATTTTAACTCACGCGTAGTAAAGCTTTGCTTCGATTTGGGCTGAAAGCCCTACGTTTGTCTTGTGAGCTCGGTTTACTTGGTTCAACATTTTGCTCATGGTCTGTGACCTTTATTTTGCGAGCTTGTTTTCCTCGAGCTCGATTATGGCTCGAGTTTAAATTATGTATAATCTCTTCATGCTTTTCTTGCTTAGAGCCAACAATTGGCCCTTGCTTGGCACCGTCCCGCCTAAATCTAAGGCTGTGAGACTTCTGGCCTTTACACTCTTCTCGAACTTTTTCTGCTCGGGCCTACAATTGACCCAAGCATTTTCTGCTCGGGCCTGCAATTGACCCAAGTTTGGCACCGTCCCGCCTAATACTTAGGCTTTGGGACTTCTCGCTACGGAGTTCTTCTTTAACTCCGCTCGGCCTCGCAATCGACCCAAGCTTCTTCTGTGCTTCTTTAGCTCTGGCCCGCAATCGACCCAAGTTTGCAACCGTCCCGCCTAAAACTTAGGCTTTGAGACTTTTGGCCATAGCGTCTTCATGAAGCTTCTTCCGCTGGGCCTCGCAATCGACCCAAGTGTTTTCTCGCCGGCCTACAATCGACCCAAGTTAGCAACCGTCCCGCCTAATACTTAGGCTTCGGGACTTCCGCCACCTGAGTTCTTCTTGAACTTTGCTTGGGCCCGCAATCGACCCAAGCGACTTCCCCGTGTTTCTTCCCGCCTCGGCTTGCAATCGACCCAAGCTTAGCACCGTCCCGCCTAATACTTAGGCTTGGGACTTACTACCATAGCATTCCTCACGAACCGCCTCGCCGGGCCTACAATCGACCCAAGCTGCCTTTTGCTCAGCCCGCAATCGACCTAAGCTTAGCACCGTCCCGCCTAATACTTAGGCTTGGGACTTCCGCCACGAGTTCTTCTGAACTTCCGCCGGCCCCGCAATCGACCCAAGCGGCCTCGTGTTTCTTCCGCCGGCCTCGCAATCGACCCAAGCTTGGCAACCGTCCCACCTAATACTTAGGCTTTGGGACTTACTACCACAAGCATTCCTCACGTAGCCGCCTCGCCGGCCTCGCAATCGACCCAAGCTCATAACCGCCCCGCCTAATACTTAAGCTTGGGACTTCCGGTCAGTAGCATTCTTCACGAGTCGCCTCGCCGGTCCGCAATCGACCCAAGCTGCCTTCTTGTGTTTCTTCACCGGCCCGCAATCGACCCAAGCTTGGCAACCGCCTCGCCTAAAACTTAGGCTTGGGACTTCCGCCATAGTGTTCTTCTCGAACTTCGCCGGGCCTACAATCGACCCAAGCCGCCTTCAGGTTTCTTCCGCCGGCCCGCAATCGACCCAAGCATCTTCTTGTGTTTCTTCAACTCGGCCTCGCAATCGACCCAAGCTTGGCAACCGTCCCGCCTAAAACTTAGGCTTTGGGACTTCCTGCCTAGAGTTCTTCTTGAACTTCGCCGGCCCGCAATCGACCCAAGCTGCTTCTGTACTTCCGGTCTTCATCTTGAACTTACATTATGAATGCTTTTCTTATTCTTATATACATTTATACTTTTACACATCCCATTTTGGGAAGGAATCTTACATTAACACTTCACAATACAAGGAGACTTACCGGAAATATTTCATCGAGAGTCGTGCGCTCCACTGCCTCTGACCTCTCGTCCGTCCTGGATGAGCTAGCCGAGATGCTCCTCGGTCTTGCTAACCGAGTGACTCGACAAGTGGCCTTCCCAGCTTGGTCCTAAGACACCTTGTCCTCGGTCCTTCGTGCTTCGTCGACTCTTCCCGAGTACCCAATCACCCACTCGAACCCATGAATGTGTACGCTTTCATTGTAATAACGAGCCACCTCCGCTGATATTCTCGAGATCTTAAGCAATGACCCTTCTCTCTTTTCTTCCAAAGAAGTCCGCACCTGCACACATCCGCTCGCTATTTTGCTCCTCATCAAGTGTTCCGTCCGATGCGTCCCCATTCCTATTTCAAGCAGAACCACTACTTCATGCCCAAACGCCAAGGAGAACTGGGTCTCTCCAATGACCGCTTGCGTGTGGTTCTCAGAAGCCCACAAGACACCGTGCAGCTCGTCCACCCGTGCTCCTTCGCTCGCCCACCTTGTCTTCGTGAGGTGTTTTATGGTTTTATTCACGCTCTACTTGCCCATTGGCTCATGAGTGCAGGGAGAGCAAAACTTCAACTCTATCTCCGGATTTCTGCAGAATCTCTGAATTCGCTGTTGTCAAACTGTCTCCCATTGTCTCGTGACCAATGCACGAGGAATCCCATACCGCAAATCACATTCTTCCGAATGAAGTCGCTGGTTTTACCTTCCGTAATGTTGCTCAAGGCTTCCACTTCGACCCATTTGGTGAAATAATCGATCATGACTACGGTACGGGTGGCGACGCTTCCTTCTAAGCAGGGTCCGATCAAATCAATTCCCATCGAGCAAACCGCCATGGCGAGCTCATCACCGTAATGTTCTCCTGAGGTCGAGATAGGTAGCTGGCAAAGCTCTGCAACTCTGCAGCCTTCTGGTCTTCTCCCGAGCATCCCGATGCACGCGGGCCAAAGTATCCTTGCCTCAAGGCATTGAAAGCCAAGGACCTCGCCTGTAATGATTTTTACAGATTCCTTCAGGTATCTCCTGAGGACATAATCGCCTCCTCCCGGTCTAAGCATCGCAATAGCGGGAGAGTGTACCTCGCCTATATAAGACCCCATCGATGAGAGTGTACCTAGCCGCTTGCACCTCAACTTTCTTGCTCGCTTCTTATCACCGACATCGTCCCTTCCTCGAGGTAAGAAACGATCGGTTCCATCCAGTGTCGCTCGTCAATAAGCTCATTACTCTGTCCTCCCCGCCGATACTCGAAAGCGTGTCTTCATTTCCAAGCGGATGACTTTGGTAACTTGGGATCCGACGCGACCGCCATGCAAGCTATCATATCAGCTCGATAATTCTTCCCTCGATTTGCTCCACCTCGATAGCTCGAAACTCCCCATTACCGCTTCACCTTCCGAGGTAGCCTCCATCTTCTCCCTTCGCTCGAAAGCTCTCGCCGAGGTGATTCGCTACTAACCGCGAGTCCTGCTCAAGCTTTACCTCCTCTCGCTTACTACCGAGGCGAGCTTCAATCCCGCTATTACAGCCTTCAGACTCACCTGATTGTCGGTAACTTCGAACTCTAATTTCACAACAGATATCGCATCTCCGCCTCTTCAGACTTGGGAGCACAACTCCCGCCTCCCGCCCCCGATTTCCATGTGATCCATCTACCGTGACTATCCACGTATTGGTCGAGGCCTCGGAATCCGCGAGGGCTCGCCTCCGCCTCCTCATCCCTCGCAGCGCACTCGACCACGAAGTCGCCTAAAGATCGTGCTTTTATGGTCGCTCGTGGTCGGTAATTAATGTCGAACTCGCTACCCATCGACCATTTTACCAACCTTCCGTAGGTCTCGTGCTTGTACAAAGTTTGCCTCGAGGGTTGGTTTGTTAGAACCACCACCGAATGTGCTCGAAAATAAGTGCCTCAGCCTGGTCACTGCGACTGTGGCCAGTGCCCACTCTCCATTAGTGGATACCGGGTCTCAGCTTTAAAGCAAAGTTCTACTCGTGTAATAAACAGTGGCACTGCACTCTGACTCCTCCCTTACTGTAATCCGAGCTCATTGCCCATCGGGACACAGCCTAGTATAGAAACAAGACCTCTCCCGCTCGAGGTGTCGACAAGAATCTGAGCTTTCAACAGATATTCTTTCAACCGCTGAACGCCGCCGCATTCTCAAGGCCCACTTTGTCTTCCTCGCTTTCTTCATTTCCCGAAGAAGACTCTAGCATTTATCCGTGGCTCGAGATACGAACCCGCTGAGGGATGCCAGCTACGGCCGACTTTAGTATCTCCTCGAGGCTACGTGGGACCCTCATTTCCACCATCGCTCTTATCTTCTCTGGATTGGCCTCGATCCCCGCGGACTCACCACTGAAGCCTAAGAATTTTCCCGAACCCACTCCAAAAGCACATTTCTCCGGGTTTAGCTTCATCCAAGACTTTCTTAAGAGTGCAAGGTCTCCTCTAGATGCCTTACATGCTCCTCCGCGATCTTTAGACTCGGTGATCATGTCATCCACATATACCTCCATCGTCCGACCGATCAATGGCTCAAGACCTTGTTCACTAGCCTCCGACACGCTGCCTCGCGATTCTTTAGACCGGAAGGCATGACCTCAGTAAGTAGATGCACCTCGATTAGTGATGAAGGCTCGTGCACTCCTCATCCGACCGGCATGGAATTTGGTTATATCCCGAGAATGCATCCATAAAACTAAGCAGCCTCGTGCCCTACCGTAGAATCCACCAAGTTGGTCTATCTTGGTAGTGGAAAGCTATCTTTCGGCAAGCCTTGTTCACATCTCGTGAAGTCCACGCACATTCTCCATTTCCCACTTGCCTTCTTCACCAAAGACCACATCTCGAGATCCATCTCGGTAGGAGACCTCCTTATGAATCCCGCTTCAGCAGCCTTTTCCACCTCGCAGCTGATGGCTTCGCGATCTTCCCGGTCGACGCATCTCCTTTCTCGCCTCACCGGCTTAAGCATCTCTCCAGACTGCCACTGCGGCACGCCACTTCGGGTCAATCCTGTGCATATCCTCGCAGGCCCATGCGAACACATCCGCGTGTGCTCGCAGACACTCCACCAACCTTTCCTTCAACGGCCGCTAAGTGCCCGAGCCGATCTCGATTTTCTTCCTGGGTCGCCCGCTCTCACCCCGATCTCCTCCAACTTCTCACCGACTCTTGTCTTCCATTCCTCGATTCCCTCGAGTCCAACGAGGTTATCTCAGATGGTTTCTTTGGCCACATAACAGAAGAACTCCTCGCCACCCTCGTCGCCTTCACGACCCCTACAAACTCCATTTACTCGACACTTTAGTGGCTAAGTAATGGGTGGATAGCACGCGACCGGCCGATCCTCATAAACGGCCTCCCTAGAATCGCCTCGGTACGGGTCGGCTTCATCTACCACCACGAAATCCAAAGATCATGTTCTTCTCAAAAGGCCTCGAGCCCATGGTTACCGCCAACTTGATGATTCCTGAGGTATTAGCTTTCCTCCCCAATCCTTTCAAGGAAGTGCTCGTCTCGCCGAGGCTCGCGACTCGTTATTCCCAAACCTCGAGTGTGGATTCAAGAGAATATCCACCGAGCTTCCCGAGTCAACCAAGATTCGGTCAACTTCCTTGTTCACTACGCTGGCTTTTACCACTGTGGCATCCTCACGAGGGTACAACACCCCTCCTCGCCTTCATCCATCCACATAATTGGCACCGCCGAACCTTGGCCTTTTGGCAACAGAGGCAAGTGAATAGACTTCTCACCAAGCAATGCAGATATCCGCAGTAATTTTTCCGAGCCCTATTCGAACCTTCCCGCCATCGTGGGTCCTCCCGAGATTACCCTCGTGGACTGTGGTTCCATGTCTATTTCAGTAAGCCCTGGCCATCTTCCTCGATCGCCGCTCAACCACCGGATGTCCTCCTTCAACAAACTCATCCAAGTACCGATTCCTAACCGTATCCTCCACTTGGTTTTTCAAATCACTAAGACCGTGATGTGGAGTGGCCGTGGTCACCATGGAAACTGCAGAATCACCTTGTTCCGCTTGCCAACCGACTTGGCCATCTGGCTGGAGGGCTCAGCAGCCCTCGCCTCACCCACTCAAGTATCTCTTCAGAGATACCTTCAACCTCAGATATCGCTCAGAAGCTGGGCTCTGCTCCACCACTCAGATCGCTCCGTCCCTCGGGAAACTTCTCGCTGGGTGGCAATGGGCGATCCGCTTCATCGTGGTTCATCTCAGTCCGCTGGTGGCCGGTCATGGATGTGTGGTCGCCAGGACGCCTGTACTCCCCGCGATCCCGACCCGAGATCCGCGAGGTGGCAGGGGACCATCCGCGTGGGGAGCTCTCCGTAGTGGTCAGACGGGCAACCCGGCCCTCGCCGCTAAGCTTGTGTCCCCAGCAGACCCCTTCTCCTTCCTCTTGCTCCATTGACCGCTCACTTCTCACCTTTGCACCTTCTCCTCTTCAATTATCATATCCAGCTTTACTTGCTCATATGCGTCCAATATGAACTGATCAAAGGATTCCGCAGATCATACCATGGTCTCCCATCCTGATCCCATCCTTCACCCTCCTCGCAGCTGGGATGATTAAACGCGCCAAGATCTAGGACCGATCTATGGTATCTTTGACAAACTCCTGAGGGACTCTCCTCCCTTCGCCTTACTTCGATAGCTCCATCATGTCATCCTCGTGGGTCACCACGCCTCGAATCGCTCCGCGAACTCCCTACACATCTGTTCAAAGCTCAAGATGCTTCCCGTGGAGTCTCATGCAGACCATTCTCTCGCTCTTCCTCCAGAGTGAGCTGGAAGGCCCTGCACCTCCGAGCCGCCGACAATCCTCGCACCTCGCCATGTCGCTGAACCGCTCTATGTGCACCAACGGATCACTTTTTCCCGAGAACTTCAGATCCGGAAGCTGAAGTCACGTGGATCGTGACACCCATGATCTCCGCGAGAGTGGAGATTCGTTATCCAAAGATTATTCTCCAACTTGGGCTTTTTCCGCTTCCCGAGATCCTCCACAACTCAGTGCTAACTCACAGCACCTCCCTCCAGCCTCCTCCGCACGAGAGGTCGAGTCAGATCCCGCAAGTGCCGACGAGACCCTCTTTCCTCCATATTTGCCTCCTCCTCACCGCAGCAGTTTGGTGCCCTAGGTCTCGGCCTCATCTCCCATGTTTTCCCGAATCGGAGCGTTCCTACTACCGACTCCGAACATCATTACACGCTTTTCTCCGTCCCTCCCCGAGTTCTTGTAATAGGAGGTCGAGTCTCCATCTGCTTCTCCATCCGATCCATTCTTTCCTGGATCTCCCTATTCTGGGCCCTCATTGGCCACTTCTCTCAAAGTTACCGATTCTTCCTGACTCACTCCTCTTCTACTGCTTCCTCTCATCGCTATGCTGTGTATCTTAAACGACTAGAAATCAGCTTTTGTGCCGATCCCCACTGCATCTGCACCAAAAGATGTTGATGCAGCTTTTCCCGCTCTTTCAAACAAGATTGAACCTTCTCGCACGCTGGCTAGTTCGAGCTCGAAGCAGACTATCTCCTTCTTCCTATTCCTCGCCTTTTCCTGAATCTAAGTCTCTCGAACTCCGACTCACAGAGAACAATGTCGTGGTCGCTGGATGTCGTTCCCAAGAAACCCTCCGACGCCAAGTCAAGAATCCAGTTGTTCTTTTGGTATCCCTCTCAATCGGAGAGACCCAAGAATGGAAAAGACGATTTTTGCTTTTCTTTCCGGATAAAGGGAATTTCCCAAAAATCCAAGAATCAAGTCCGAGAAAAATAAGAATTAGAAGAACTCAGATGAAAAATCTGAACCCCTGCAATTTGCCCATCCGCTTCCTTTTATTCTCCTGCTTTTCCCGCCTTTCCATTTCCAGTCGTCCATTCCCACGCCGGTGGTGTCTCGAGTCCCTCCGATAACCGGGATTAGTGTAATATTCTCGCGGATGCGCTGGTTATCCCTTTAACCCGATTCACATAGCTGCATCACCATGCCTGACATATGCGCAAGGAATGATGACACCGTGGGGCATGTGCCTGACCATCTAAGCATGCACTCACCACCCTCCTTTACGGGCCCCGTCTCGACATCAAAAGGTGTGTGGGATTCGAGAGAATCGAGTCTGATTGTCCCGAGCCGGGTCTCGTGTTTCATCCTGGTCGATGGTTTGCGTAGCCCAGCTTGTGCTCTGGGACATAACCTCCGTGGAGCAAGAAAGGAGAGCTCGGCCTCGACCTTGACCAACTTTGACTGGCTCAGGCGACCTCGAGCGGACAAAAGAGCTCTGAGCTCTGGGCGCTCGACTTCACCGAGCTTGACCAGCCTTGACGTCCGATGAGATCGCCTTCGTGCGCTGGTCGGGAGTTCTGCTCGAGCTAAACTGTTTTCGGGGTGTTTTATTCAAGCTGAAAGGGCCTCGAGGAGACCTGCCCAATATTACCCAAACAATATCTACAAGCCATATCTTTCTCTAATTTCTGGCACCAGCGCTTGAGACATCCAAGCCATCAACGCCTTCAGTTATTTTTCCACAATATTTTTTTTAAAATATTTCTACTCCAAATCAAGTTTGTTAAGTCTGTCCTCTAGCTAAACAAACTCATCTTCCTTTTGCTTTAAGTATTAAAAATTCTTTGGAGCCTTTTGATTTAATTCATTATGACATATGGAGAAAATATCATGTTGTTTCCTTGTTTCTTGTCTATTACTTTCTTACAATTGTTGATGATTACACAAGATGTACTTGGATTTTTCTTATGAAGTGTAAGAGTCAGACTTGCTTACTCATACACTCGTTTATTATTATGTTAAAACCCAATTTAACAAGAAAATTAACGTTCTTCGTTTTAATAATAGGTTGGAATTTAACATGTTGGATTTTTATCATATGAAGGGAATCATTCATGAAAAGAGTTGTGTTAACACACCACAACAGAATGGGATTGCGGAAAGAAAACATGGCCATCTATTGAAGCATCACTTCCCATTAAGTTTTGGGGAGCATGTGCTTTGACCGCTAATTTTCTTATAAATTGGACACCAACTTCTCTTCTTTATGGCAAGATACCCTAAGGAATGCTTTTTGAATCAATTCCTTTTTACTCACATTTAAATTTCTTTAGGTGGTTGTGTTATGCTACTAATACAAATGCTTTAAAGACAAAATTTGATGCTAAAGCCAATTGTTGCATTTTTCTTGTTTATCCATTTGCTCAAAATGGTTATGAAGTGTATAACTTATTAATTTTCATATCCAAAGATGTACAATTTCATGAATTTTTTTTTTCCTTTCCTTCAAAAGGCTTCTTCACCTTTTAATAAAATTGTTCGGCCTTACTCTCTTATTGAACAAAGTCATGATGACCCTAGTATAACATTTGTTCCACGATCATGATAACTTAACACTTGTCACTATAACTTATGAGTGTTTGAAGAAAATGACCAACTAATTGATGGCCCATCAACACTGGTTCGACAATTAACTCGAGAAAATAGTCCTCCTTCTTACCCAAAAAATTATCTCTGCATGTTGCCGATATACAATATATCATCTCCAACATCTTCTTTATGTCTTGTAAGTACCTCTCTATATCATCCTTTAGATCACTATTTTTCTTATGATAAATTATCTTATTCTCATCGTTTCTTTTTAGCATCAATTTCATCCACCACAGAACCAAAGAGTTTTAAATAGGCAATGCTCGATGAAAATTAGAGGAATGCAATGTCAGAAGAAATCAAAGCTTTTGAGAATAATCAAACTTGGAACCTTACATGTTTACCCCCAAAAAAAAAGGCTATTGGCTGTAAATAGGTGTCTAAAATCAAGAGTAAAGCAGATGGGACAATTGAATGTTATAAAGCTCGCTTACTGGCCAAGGGATATGATCGACAAGAGGGACTTGACTACTAAGTAACTTTTGCCCCAGTAGCATAGCTAATAACAATGCATTGTTTATTAGCTCTTGTAGCTATGAAAATTGGAGTCTTTACAAACTTGATATTAGTAATGCTATCATACGTGGAGACTTGAATTAAGAAGTCTATATGCAACTCACATCTTACATAAAGAAGTATATATGCAGGCTTCAAAAGTCCTTGTACGGCATTAAACAAGCCTTCTGCTAATGGTTTGCATAACTTTCCAATAAGTTGCTAGATGTTGGATATCGTCAATTAAAGGTAGACTATTATTTGTTTACTAAGGCAATGAATAATACCTTCACTCGAATTTTATGTATGTAGATGATATCATCATTGTAGGTGATGATCTTGTCGAAATACAAAACCTCAATCTATAGAGCACTTTCAAACAGAAACTGCGGCTGTAATTGCTTTCATATGATTAACGCTGGCATGATTAACATGGTTACTTAAGAATGAAAAAAAGATTATCATGTGATTTTCATACGAGCATTAGCTACATTACATATATTTTACCGAAATAGCCAATTTCAAGTATGCAGTCCATTGCAAGCAATTTCATTTGCAAATCTATCACATCTATCGAGCTAATGATCTTTGGTATTTCACTATTTGACTCAATTTCGTCAATAAGTGGTGACTTAATTGACTTATCAACCCACAAAGAAATTAGATTGAATGCATTGAGCTCACTAGTAACAAAGCTTGAATTTTTGGACCCTTTAACATTTGACCCACAAATGCAGCCAAATAAAAGAAGTTTAAATGAAAAAAAGGCAAGAAAATGCTCTCCTAGGACCACTACGGGCACCCATTTAACATGGCTGAAACAAATGGCTTTAAATCTTATCAAACTTGCAATATTCCATGGAATTTTTAAGAAGCACGAGCAATTACAAGCCAAAAAAGTAACCACAAAACAAGCAAACAAACTTTGTAGGTGACTTACCTTGAAGAACTGACGGTAAGCTGCGATAGTGAGCTGAAGTAGTGGGTTGATTTGAGAGAGCAGAGATAAGGTTGTGCTGTCTTGGTGACTAGTGACAGCAAGTTGATGACAAGTTGTGGTCGTGGCTCGTAGGCTGATTCGAGAGAGGTGAGTGAGGTTGTGCTGTCGTGGTTTGATTTGTGAGGATGTCTCAGTAGATGTGTCATAGTGTTTGTGCTAACGTGGAGTGGCGTGAAGGAACCACCGGGATTAGGATAGACTCTGGCTGTGGCTGTAATTGTTGCTAAGTTAAAGATTATTTTGTGTTTGTGAAATTGTGAATTAGGGATCAGTTTTAGGCGTTGTGTGCGTCGTTTCAAAGCGTTTAATCCAATCAGTTTCACAAACCCGAACCGATTTTGAAACCGATCAATTTTCAAAATGTATCCCATTTAGTTTTTAAAGCCAACTCGAACCAAAAATAGAATAAAAAATTCAAATTCGGTTCGGGGTCCGAGTCCAGCCCCAAATCAAAGGGTGGGGTAATACAGTTTTTTTTTAAAAGAAAAGAGTACGGACAAATCTAAATATAATTTTTTACCTCCCTTCTTACTTTTAAAAATTGAACCCGGACTTCCATGTTTCTACGGCGAGTATGATAACCAACTCGACCACACCCTTAGAGGTAAATTTACTCTATACAATTAACTCAATGTCAAATATATACCCTTTTTAAAAATTAATTTTTTATTTTTACTAAATAAAGAAATTAAAATAATATATAAAAAAATTGATTAAATTAATTACATATCCACTAGTTTCAGTTCCATACCGCTAGCAATTAGCAATTAAATTTTATTATTGATCCAAAGTTATGGAACGTGAGATGTTAAAAGAATTCTAAAATAAGTGTAAAACATAAAATGACTTTAGCTCAAAATCCTTGTTAAAAATACTTATGGACTTGTTCAACAAGTTTGTAGATGTATTTATAATGAAGAGCAATTTTTTTTTTTTGTCTCACATTTTTTTATAACTTCTTTAAAAAAGAAACATTACATATTCAAAATTTTGACTGTATATTAATATGTATTATAAAAAAAACCATTAACTACAAATTAAGAACATGAAATTATATCCTTATTCACATTTATTATAAAATATGGTTTGTAATTAATACCTGGTTTTAATATACAATAAATAAATTAATTAATTAATAAGAAAGAGTATCAATTTGAATATATTAATTCAAACATAAGAATAAGTAATTTTATTAGTGAAATTAGCTCGGTCTAGGTCAATAGATAGGCTACCGATATCACAGCATCAATAAATCTTGTACACAGCCATGACTTGATTCAATCACAAGAATCTCTCCTAAAATTACTTGATGTTACCGTTGAACTGTACATAAGTACTATCTTGAGACCCTTATATGTAAATATTTAGTTTCCTTTTTATTCTTTATTGTTTGTATATAAATGTAAACTTCTATTAAGAATAATATAAGAGAAAAACATTATTTTCATTGTTTCGTCTTTCTCTATATTGTACCAGACCAGGAAACAATGAACACTGCTCAATAATCTTCTTCTCTCTCAAACCCAAGTGAGCCAAATTTCACTCTTCAATCCTTTCACCAATGCTCTAGTTTCATCTCTATGAAATTGAATTCAAAGAATTTTCTTTTGTGGCATTCACAAGTTCAACCTTTGATAAAAAGTCTTGGCATAGTCCATCATATTATGCATGATACGCATCCTCGAATAGAAATTCAAAGTTCCGATGAAAAAAGGGTTACTAATCCAGAATTGGCTCTATGGGAAAGCAATGTCGGCCCCTAACTTCATGGTTATTGGGCCTCATGAGACAATAGACGCTGAGTTCCATTGTCGGTGTCAAAAGTGCACGACAACTATGGGGTTTACTTGAACACAAACTCTTATCAGTTACAACGGAAAAGGAGATCTATCTCATGGATAGGATGTTATCCTTAAACAAAAGTTCTCTCTCTAGAGGAGTATCTCTGAAAGTTCAAATACCGTTGTGATTCTTACTGCAGTCAATAAACCACTTAGTGACTTGGATAAAGTCTTCAATCTTACACGAGGTCGTGGAACAACTTATCATGATTTCAAAGTAGCTATAATGTCTAAGAATCCATATCCCACATTTCAAGAGTTTAGAATAGCATTAGAGAATCATGACAAGCCTTCTTTACACGTGATAAAGGGAATAAATTGAATTATGCTTAGGCTTTCCTTTTTCAGGAAGGATGTGGCAGTGGCAGAGGCAGAGGAGAAACTTCAACTCGAAGGGAAGAGGTTTCACTCCTGCAAGCAGAGGAAAACAGCTAGGACATCCTTAAAATCAACAAAAATATCCACAAAATTAAAAAGGACATGTTAGAACAATTAAATTCTTTATGGTAAAATCTATTATCTAAAACCCAATAACATTTATTTTGTATCACCAAGAATCAATAATTAAATATGCAGAAGTGTAACTAAATCTATAAAGTTGAATAATCCTTTAGGATTGTGTAGTTGGCATTCCATATCAACACGTATATCTTAGAGAGCCCTTTGGTTTCTTTATGCACTCTTTCTAATGATGGAATATCAAAGAGAATATAATAGATTTTATATGATATGTGTGAACTGTGAACCATAACCACTTATATAGACAACTTTTCCTGTTGTCATTAGATATTTCTAATTCTGTCTATTATAGAATTAAAATACCATTAGGTTTCTATGCATTAAAAGTCCACACCGTATTGATACATTAAAGCCTAAATTACTCAAAACCTAATTAGGTCACTTTTAATTGGGTTTAACATCAGTCTGCAATATACAAATATTCACATATAAGCTCAACGTTGGATTAAGGATCCAACAATATTGGATAAAATATTCAACAATCTCCTACTTGAGCTATATATGAAACGTTATAATTATGCTTTGCAAAAAATAACCATATGAGCTCAACCTTACTGTCATTTTTAAAATGTATCTATAAGCAATCTAGTCGATCAATCATATAACATAAGATCAAAACGGCCTTCGTTACAATTATCGTAACTCGACCCATTAATGTTCACTAATACAATACAACTGAATGACATGGATTATGATGTAGATTGTAGCATAGAAATTACATGCAATGTGATCTTAACATGCCAATTTCCAACTGGTCCTCCTTAACCTTAGTGAGATCAAACCTTACCAAAATCAAAGTATGAATAAACCAAAACTTTATTTCTACAGAAAATAACCTTAAGTATCTATAAACTAAAATAATTAAAAAATGTCTATATCATAAGAGCATCTAAAATTATAAACTCCCACTAAAACTGAATATCTTTAAATGACAAGACACCCATACGAGTAGTGTGATCATGAAACATTTTGGGTAGCAATCCCTTACTAAGCGGATTCGCAATCATGGAGTTTATGCCAATGTGCTCTATAGACAACTGTCCACTATAAACTCTTTCTTTAACAAGTAGGAACTTAATATCTATGTACTTTGACTTCATCAAGCTCCTATTGTTATTAGAATACATTACTGCTAACTTATTGTCACAAAATAATATGGGTAGCCTATCAATATCATCTACTATATGTAGCCCTATGAAAAAATTTTGCAACCATATCCCTTGATTGGATGCCTCATAACATGCTATGAACTCTACTGCCATCGTGGAAGAGGCTAGAAGAGACTATTTAGCACTCTTCTTGGAAACAATACCTCTAATTAGCATATAGATGTAGCACGTTATGGGCTTCATACTATCTTAGCATCCAACAAAATCAGAGTCAGTATACCCAATGATCTCAAGCTGATATGATCTCCGATACGTGAGCACATAGTCTTTTGTTCTCTATAAATACTGAAAGACTCGTTTAGTTATCTTCCAATTGTCTGCTCCTAGATCACTTAAATATCTACCCAATATCCTAGTAATGTATTTTGGTCGTGTACAAATCTGAGCATATATTAAACTTCCTACTGCTGACGAATAACGAATCTTCTGCATCTCATTTTTCTCAAAATCATTCTGAGGGCATTGATTGAGACTAAACTTGCCTCTCTTAGCCACAGGGGTATCACCTAGTATAACCTTTTTGATATAGCTCTTTTATAATAATCTGAGAATACCTCGAGAACGATCCCGATGTATCTGTATACCTAATACAAAAAATGCGTCACCAAGATCTTTTATTTCAAAATTCTTAACTAGAAATCTCTTAATGTCGTGCAATAAGCTTATATCATTGCTGGCAAGCAAAATGTCATCGACATATAAAACTATAAAAATATACTTAGTCCCACATAACTTATGGTATATGCAATCATTGACCAAATTCATCTAAAAACCAAACGAAATGATCACTTGATGAAACTTGAAATATCATTGTCGAGATGCTTGCTTGAGCCTATAGACGAATTTCTTAAGTTTGCAAACCATATTCTTTGGGTCTGCTGACACAAAATATTCTAGTTGTACCATATAAATCGTCTCATTAATGTCACCATTGAGAAATGTCGTCTTCAAATCTATCTAATGTAACTCAAGATTGAAATATGCTACTAATGCCATTATAATCCTGAAAGAGTCTTTTGAAGAAACTGGAGAGAAAGTCTCTTTATAATCAACGCCTTTTTTTTGTATAAAGCCCTTAGTGACAACATGCGCTTTGTACCTCTTCACATCGCCTTTCAAATCTCTTTTGGTTTTAAATATCTATTTGCAACCAATAGATTTCGTAACTTCTGGCAATGGGACAAGATCTCATACGTCATTACTCTTTATGAACTTTATTTCCTCATTCATGGCATTAATCCACTTATGAGAATTAAAACTTTCCATAGCTTGACGGAAATTGGCTTGATCATCTTCCATTACTCCAATGTCGCCAGATAGCGCATCATTGCACGTTTTATTGAGATCCGGATATGAATTATGACGATAAGCATGAGATGGCATGTCCCCCTCTATCCATGTAGCTCTGGGCATGATGATACCCATATAGTACATCATTGAGGTCTGGATATGATGAGATTATGCCCTGAGTATTTTTTTAAAGATAATTGTATTATTTAGTATTTGATATTTCAATATGAGAAGTTTTTCTTGATTTCATGGTAGTATCAATTATATTTATATTTAGTATATGATCGAAATGTAATGAGGGATTTACATTAACATAACTAATTGAGAAAGTTAATTATACAAGCGATGCACTTATTTTTGTAAGTATTTTATGTTTCAAAAACTACTATCCACTCACTGAGCTCACTGAGTTTTATGTTCACTCTATTTTATTATATTTCCCCCCCCAGGAGATTTCAGGTACAACCGTTGACCCAGCAGCTGTACATATTTGGAGTCATTTTTTGCCACGTGAGAGTGTTTGAGGATATAAATAATTTTTCTTTTTGCTTAGTGTATCTAATCATCCCATTTTGGAATTATACTAGAGATGTGACATAAGAATTTGAAAACGTGTATATAGTTTGACCTGACTTATGGTGTAATATCCTTTTGATACAGTGAAATTTTTTTGAGTGTACTATTAAAAATTTTACTGAATGAGACTGGTTGAATTAGTTTGATGCATAATAAATTATTTTGGAAGTGCTTGTATTATAATTGCAGGTTTGGGAATGTTATATGTTTAGGGGAGGTTTTGCCGAATTTTTTGGTAGAATTCTCATTAATAAGATTTTTAATGTTTGAGCTCAGTTGCTTGAGATAGACTTGCCTCTGAGGATGGGGCGGGTCGTTTCAGTTGGTATCAGAGAATGGTTTTAGATTCTGTAGACTTTACTTGTTTAGGAAGAATAAGGTTATAATTTTTATAAAGTGGAATTTATATTTTGTAGGCACGATCATGATTCGTGGTAGTGGTAGACGTGGCCGTGGCCGTATGCAGCTGGTAGCTGGGTTGACTCTTGTGGGGGCAAGTGAACTTGTGGGATCTTAGACGCATGGGGCTGCACAATAAGCGCCTGCACATGCCCCAAACATTGAACAGTCATTTGATCAACTAGCTCAGATTATGACCACAGGTATTCAGAATCAAGGGGAAGCATTGGTGTGGGATAGTAGCTCTTGTAGTAAACCGCCTAAGTGAGGAAGCATTGGTGTAGGATATTTTGATGACACTTAGAGAAGTCAGGGTATAGACATTAGGGGAGACCCGAGACAGACTGTCAGCCAAGGCTCAGCGCAACAGTTGGTGGGAAGTAATGTCATGAGTCAGAGACTTTATGACAGGAGTAAAGGGGGATATCGTAATGATCGTCCTAGGGGTGCTTAGCATAATTCCTACCCTATTTGTGGTAGGAACCATCAGGGTCAGTGTCGAATTGAAGAGAAAGTTTGTTATTGTTGTGGTCAGCCTGGACACATCAAGAGATTCTGCCTTACTTTATCTCAAGGTGACAGTCCTGCACGAGGGACATTCTCTCAGTACCAACCTTACCCTAGACAAACTTAGGGCCAGTGAAGTGTGCAGATAAGTGATTCTACATTGATTGGTAGGCTCAGAACACTACTTCAGCTCAGAGAAGTCAGCCTAGTCGACCTCATACTCAGGCTCGAGTCTTTGCTTTGACACAACAAGAGGCACGTGCTACACCAGAGGTTATTATGGGTATATTATTTATCTTTAGCTATGAAGTATATATTCTTATTGATCCTAGATCTACGTATTCTTTTTTTTTTCTCGTACATTTGCTAAACATGTAAAACGAGAGCCTGAACAACTAGATTATGACTTAGTTGTTAGTACACCTACAATGGAATCACTTTTTGCCAAAAGTGTGTATCAGAATTGTGTGATTTGAATGAGTGACATGAATTTAAGACAAATTTGATTGTTATAGATATTCGAGATTTTGATACTATTTTGGGTATGCATTGGCTTGCATCACATTATGCTACAGTGGATTGTTTCAAGAAGGAAGTTGCGTTTATGAAGCCAGGGAAAATTGTAGTGAAATTTGTGGGGAGCGCAAAATTTTACCCTCATGTGTCATTTCCACCGTTAATGCGAGACAGTTGCTTAGAAAAATATGCTCAGCTTACTTAGCATATGTGGTGGACATAAAAATTCAAGGGTTAAAATTGGAGGATAATCCAGTAGTCAAGGAGTTCCTAGATATATTTCTAGATGAACTGCCTGGGATGCCACTTAATGGGGAGATTGAGTTTTCTATCGACTTAGTTCTTGAAACATCTCCTATATCTATGGAACTGTACAGGATAGCTCCCGTAGAGTTGAAGGAACTTAATGTTCAACTACAAAAATTAGTGGATAAAGAGTTTATTAGGCCTAGTATTTCTCCTTGGGGAGCTCTAGTTTTGTTTGTTAAGAAGAAGGATTGTACCTTCAGACTCTATATTGACTATCGGCAGTTGAGCAAGGTTACGATACGTAATAAGTATCCACTTCCACATATTGATGACTTGTTTGACTAATTCCAAGGGGCTAAGGTATTTTCTAAGATTGACTTGCGATCAAGATATCATCAGCTTAGAATTAAAAAGGACGATGTTCCTAAAACGACATTACGAGTTTTTGGTGATGTCGTTTGGGTTGACTAATGCTCCAGCAGCTTTTATGGATTTTATGAATAGGGTATTTCACCAGTATTTAGATCGATTCCTAATTGTGTTCATCAATGATATTTTGGTGTATTCCTGAAATGAAGAAAAGAATGCTGCTCACTTGAGGACGGTTCTGTAAACTTTGAGAAAAATAGCTTTATGCCAAGTTTAGTAAGTACGAGTTTTGGTTGGACAGAGTGATATTTTTAGGCCATGTGATATCAGCTGAAGGCATTTATATCGATCCCCAAAAGATTAAAGCAGTTGTAAAATGGGAATGACCTACAAATGTCACAAAGGTTCAGAGTTTCCTTAGTTTGGCATGGTACTATCATTGATTTGTAGAGGGTTCTCTAAGATTGCTACTTCGTTAACGCATTTACTAGAAAGAATGCCAAGTTCCAGTGGAATGATGATTGTGAAAAGAGTTTTTAAGAACTCAAGACACATCTTACCTCAGTACTAGTTCTTACACTTCCATCGGGCAAAGAAGAGTTTGTGGTATACAGTGATGCTTCCAGGCAAGGATTGGGTTGTGTGCTAATGCAACATGGGAAATTGTGGCTTATGCTTCTAGACAACTTAAGAAACATGATCAAAATTACCCAACACATGACCTAGAGCTAACAACGGTGGTGTTTGCACTCAAAATATGGAGACATTATTTGTATGGGGTAACTTGTCAAATTTTCACTCATCATAAAAGTCTCAAATATTTGTTTACTCAGAAAGACTTAAATTTGAGACAAAGAAGATGGATGGAGCTAATTAAGGATTATGAATGCACTATTGATTATCATTCAGGCAAAACAAATGTGGTGGCTAATGCACTGAGTAGTAAATCTTCTGGTTCTATGGCTCATATGCGAGTGGCTAGTATACCCCTGTTGATCAAGCTGAGATCTTTGGGAGTCGAGTTGGATGCCAATAACTGCGAAGCTTTGATAGCCAATTTTCAAGTTAGGCCGACCTTGATTGACAAAGTCCATCGAATGCAAGTACAGGACCCCCAGTTAATAATGTTGATATATGATGTGCAAAAATGTTTACGAACCGATTTCATGGTAAGAGATGATGGAGTTTTAGTCATGGATAATGGACTTTGTGTATCGGATATTTTGGAGCTACAGAGGGAGATCATGGAAGAAGCTCATTGTTCAATCTATGCGATGCATCTTGGAAGTACGAAGATGTACCATACCTTAAGGGACCATCACTGGTGGCAAGGCATAAAAAGAGAGATTGCAGAATTTGTTTCTCGATGTTTGGTTTGTCAGCAAATTAAAGATGAACATCAGAGACCTGCAGGGTATTCACAACCACTTCCTATTCCTGAGTGGAAATAAGAGCATATTACTGTGGACTTTGTATCGGGACTTCTGCGTACCCAGCATGGACACTGCAGTGTTTGGGTAGTTGTAGATCAACTTACAAAATCTGCTTATTTTCTACTATTCAAAACTACCTATTCAATAGATAAGTTGGGGAGTATATATATGGCTGAGATAGTTCGTCTTCAGGGAGTACCGGTATCTATTGTTTTATATAGAGATTCTCAGTTTACTTCGAATTTTTGGACCAGCTTGCAAAATACTTTAACTATAAAGTTGAATTTTAGTACAACTTTTCATCCTTAGACTGATGGCCAGTTAGAGCGTACCATTCAAACTTTAGAGGATATGCTACGAGCATGTGTTATGGAAATCAAGGGTAACTAGGACATTTATTTACCTTTGATAGAGTTTGCATAAAATAACGGTGTTATCAAGCTAGTATCAAGATGGTGCCATATGAGACTTTGTATGGACGGAAATGCAGAACTCCAGTATGTTGGGATAAAGTTGGTGAGCGGAAGTGATTTGTCCCAAAATTGGCTCAGGATACTAATGAGCGGGTACAACTTATTCGAGATAGATTAAAAGTGGCCCAAGATAGACTGAAATGCTATGTAGATAAGCGTAGGTGGGAACTTGAATTTAGTGTTAGTGATAGAGTGTTCTTACGAATATCTCATTGGAAATGAGTACTTCGCTTTAGGAAGCACGGGAAGCTCTGTCCACGTTACATTAGGCCATATGAGATCATAGAGGTATTGGTCCATTGGCTTATTGATTAGCTTTACCACCTGAGTTATCCAGAATCTATAATGTGTTTCATGTTTCAATACTCTGAAAGTACATGTATGATCCAAGTCATGTTTTATCGAAGCAACTGATTCAGTTGAAGGAGGATTTGACTTACGAAAAGGAGCCAGTTGAGATACTAGAGAGAAAACACCAAGTGTTGTGTTCAAAAACTATTCCTTTGGTAAAATTACTGTGGAGGAATCACTCAAAGGAAGAGGCTACCTAGGAATCTGAGGACTTGATGCGAGCTCAATACCGTCATTTATTTATACCTGGTGCGTAAATTTCGAGGATGAAATTTATATAAGTGGGGAGGATTGTGACATATGCATTTTTTTTATTATGTATGTTAATAATTAAAATAAAAGAGGGTATATTTGATATTTTGTGTGTGTTTAAGAAGATGAAAATGGGGGAAAACAAAAGAGAAGCATAGAGAGAGAGATAGAGAGAACCCGTTTGACCGACCCAAACCCACGAACCTAACCTGCCAGTATCTTCCAAATATGACCACCCCACCGGACAAGCTTGGTATCAAATCGAAGCTAACGAGCCAGCGAACGTTCCCTGCCATCCCCACAGCCAGAAACATCGAGAACGCGGCCGATCGGGAGCACGAAGCTCACGTACAAACCCGTCATGATTTAGCCGTGTTTTCTCCAAATTTTGGCAATGCCACCACTTGGGTTTTGTTCTCCACCCTGCCCACTATCATTTCTGACCATCCACAGCCACCAGGGAGATCATTTTGCAGTTGATCAGCCGTTGGAAGATTTACTGCTTTAAGAGCTCGATGCGGCTCCGTTACTGCGTGTGGGAAGTCACCACCGGTACCATTGAACTCAGCATGATGAGAAGTGTCTAGTACGAGCTTCCCCATCGCCGTTGGGTGAATTTCGGTCAACGTTGACCGTCGGGATATTTTAGTAATTTCGCACATATAGGATAATTTCGTAATTTCTAGCTTTGAGGATATTTTTTCAATCTGAATTGAGGATGAATTGATAATTTTATGATGTTGAGAATAAATTAGTAAATTATGAATTTAGAGTCTTTTAGAAAATTACGAATACGGGGTTAATACGGTAAGCTGAAAGACTTGAGAGTTAAGATATGTGGACGAATATTTACTTTAAGCTTTATTTTTGTGATATTAGTTCGAATTATAAATATGGGAAGTATTTATATCGTTTCTTTAACATAGGTGGATCTGCAGGCGAAAATCTACCTACGGACTTGGGTGATAGCTGAGTTTGAGTTTATCACTGTGAGTGGAATATATTAAACTTATTTGTGTATGTTTTGGTTTTTATATAGTAAAGATTGCTCGTGAAATAAGTATTTTAATTGTTTTCATTTAATGGTTCTTTGAAATAAATATTTTATATTTATGAATATATTGTTAAGCTACATATATTCATTTATGTTACGTATCGACTTTGAATTTGTAAAAGAGATGATTGATTTCGCGTATGATTTAAAGTGTTTATATATGGATTTCGAGCATAATTTAAAGTGTATATATGTTGATTTCGAGCATGATTTAAAGTGTATATATCCTAACTTCGAGCATGATTTTAATTTTATATATGTGTATATAAGTTATGAAAAATCATGAAGCAAATACCTGTTCCCTCCAGATAATATAAGATGAGATGAGATGAGATAGTAGGCCTTTGGGGCCCGTCTGAGCACACATAAAGGCTTTGGGCCGTGTGTTTGGGCGCTTTCGCCTTTTGGGGGCATATGCATGTGGACAGATATTGAGATATGATGAGATTTAAAATCGGGTGTTCCGGACACAATGTCGCCAGATAGTGCATCATTGCACGTTCGTTGAGATCCGGATATGAATTATGATGATAAGCATGATATGACACGTCCCTTTCTATCCGTGTAGCTTCGGGCATGATAGTACCCAGATAGTACATCATTGTCATCCATTGAGGTCCGAATATGATGAGATTATTCCCCCCGGTATTTGTTTAAATATAGTTGTATTATTTAGTATTTGATATTTCAATATGAGATGTTTTTCTTGATTTCGTGGTAGTATCAATTATAATTATGTTAATGTAATGAGTTATTTACATTAACATAATTAATCGAGAAAATTAATTATACAAGTGATGCATTTATTTTTGTAAGTATTTTCTGTTTCAAAAACTACTATCCACTCACTGAGCTCACTGAGTTTTATGCTCACTCTATTTTATTATATTTCCCCCTTAGGAGATTTCAGATACCACCATTGACCCAGCAGCTGTACATATTTGGAGTTGTTCTTGGCCACGTGAGAGTGTCTGATGATATAGATAATTTTTTTTTATTAGTGTATATAATCATCCCATTTTGGAATTATACTAGGGATGTGACATAAAAATTAGGAACGTGTATATAGTTTGACCTGACTTATGGTATAATATCCTTTTGATACCTTGATATTGTTTTGAGTGTACTATTGAAAATTTTACTGAATGAGACTGGTTGAAGTAGTTTGATGTATAATAAATGATTTTGGGAGTGCTTGTGTTATAATTGCAGGTTTGGGAATGTTATATGTTTAGGGGAGGTTCTGCCGAAATTTTCGGTAGAATTCTCATTGATAAGATTTTTAATGTTTGAGTTCAGTTGCTTGAGATAGACTTACCTCTAGGGATAGGGCGGGTCGCTTCAATAGAGGTTGCACTTCTGGAACAATATTTAGAGTTTGTTTTTCTAGAATAATATCTAGTATGGGGGTTCTCCAACATTTTCTTGATCTATTGTGTCTTAATTAAAGCTAGAAATGTGACTCTGATCAATACCAATAACACCTATTGGAATATTAACATATTCATCTTTAAAGACAAAGTTTCTAACTGTATTTTCCCCCGCAAATTCGACATTCTAAAAGAAGCATGCATTTTCTAATGCGAAAATCGATTTAGTTGTGGGATCATAAAACTTGTACCCACCCTCTGGATCGTTCAGAGTATCTAATAAAATAGCAACTCACCGTCCTGGAGTCCAGTTTTTTCTCATTAGACCTGTAAGGTCTTGCCTTAGCTGGAAATCCTCAAATATGTAAATGTTTTAGATTAAGCTTTTTGCCCATCCAAAGTTCGTAAGGGGTTTTAGTAGTTGCTTTTGTTGGAACCCTGTTAAGGATATATGCTGCAATTTTAAGTGCTTCTCCCTAGAGTGATTCAGGTAAAGTAAAACAACAAATCATACTCCTCATCATGTCTTTAACAATCTTATTTTGTCTATCAACAATACCATTCATAGTGGGCGAGCCTAGCATAGTGTATTGTGGGACAATACCGCATTCCTCTAGGAATTTAGCAAATAGTCTTAAACGTTGTTCACCAGAACTGTCATATCTACTATAGTACTCACCATCACGGTCAGATCTGACACTTTTGATTCTTTTGTTACGTTGATTCTCAACTTCAGCTTAAAATTTTTGAACATATCCAAGTACTGTGATTTTTCATAAAGGAGATATATGTAACCATATCTAGAAAAATCATCGATGAACGTCATAAAATATTGTTGACCATTCTAAATAGTTGTAGGGAATGCCCACAAATGTCTGTATGTATGAATTCTAAGACGTTTAAAGTCCTATTGGCTTCAAATCTCCTTTTGTTAGTTTGTTTCCCCTTGATATAGTTAACAAAGATATCAATATCTATAAAATCTAAGGGGTCAAGAATTTGGTCAGACACAAGTATTTCTATTCTCCGTCTAGAGATATTACCCAATTTCTTATGCCATAATGTAGCCGAATTCTCATTGGTTAATTTTCTCTTTATACTTCACATACTCAATTGCATGGATTCATTAAATGAAGCAACCGTATAATTAAATAAAGATTATTATTTCCTGATAAATAACCAGAGCCAACCAATTTTGAATCATGAAATAAACTGAATTTTCCATTTTCAAATGAACAAGAATAACCAGATTTGTCCAAAGTAGAAATAGAAATTAAATTTCTTATAAAAGATGGAACAATAAATGTTTCATAGAGATCCAAATAAAATGCAGTCTTTAATAATAATCTAAATTTACCTATTGCTTCAATTTTAACTGTCTTACCATCGCCCACATAGATGTATCTTTCACCATCACTTGGCTTTCAGTAATTCAGGCTATCTTGCATAGACACACTGATGTGAATGGTTGCACCAGAATCTATGCACCATGTGTGTCTAGGCACCGAATTTAAATTAACCTCATAACAAACAAAATTAAGAAAGGTTTTAGCACGCTATGCATGATAGTTGTTGCAATGCTTCTTCTTATGAAGCTCCGCAAAAGAAACAACCAGTACCTTCCAAATTACCTGGTTTCTTTTGTTGTTTTTTTTAAGGTGCTGTATTTACAGCTTTCTTATCCTTCTTCCTCTTTTTACCCTTATCTTTACCCTTAGAAGTAAAGGCGAGGTGAGCACTTTTTACCTTTCTTTTTTCAGCCTATCCTCTTTTTGAACACAATGTAATATGAGTTAATTCAGATATAAGTCTCTTTTTGACAATTATAGCTCACCTTAAACTGGTTAAACTGTGGTGATAAGGATATTAAAACCAAATGCACTAGTAAGTAAATCTCCATAATGTACTCCCTAATATTGCCTTTGCCTGTATACCTCATTGAAATTAGATTTGTCAAAATTACACCTATTTCAGCCTTTTCATTCTTGACAAACCTATTTTCAATATCCGCAAAGAATTCCTTAGTGGTAGTTATCTTATTAGATATTGTGCCCCTGAATGCTTCCAGAATGGCCTTTTTCATGATCATCACACACATGCGATTTGATGTCTCCCACCTATTCAAATCCTTCTTATCATCAAAAGTACTTGTATTCGTAAGAGCTAAGGGAGAATCAACCCTTAACGCAAGGTCAAGATCCATGACTGCGAGAACTATTAAGAGATTCTCTTTCCATGAATTGAAGTTTGAGCCATTTAGCATAAGAATAAAACTGATGCTAGCAGTAATATTAGCAGGAGTCATAACTGAATCTAAAGAACAATAAATAAACAAAACAAGCTCTTATTATTCATAAAACAAAAATAAATTTAAATAAAGGTAAACCCCATCTCAAAATACCGGACACTTCATTAATATTTTATCTTTGGACAAAATATTAACTAATAAGTGATATCTTGGTACAATAATCAAACACTGCTAATAAATAAGATGTCAAACAATAAATCTTCCTTTAGGCTGATTTATTATTCACATATAAAACCAAATAATCATCACATATTTATTACCGTATATGCATGTGCAACTTTGTCAAATATGGATCTTTCTTTGGGCTGATCAATATTTACAGAAATTACATATACACAAACCATTTATATTCTAAAAAAATTAATTTTCATAATATAGATCACATTAGTGAGATGTAGCTTTAATAAATTTATTTTAAAATATATATTACAATGCCAATATTTAAATTTAAAATTGTACCAAAAAAACCCAAAAATTTAAAAAATTTTAAAAGTCAAATCTTGGTCAACAATCATCATTTGACCAATGACCTTAGACCGCCAACAATCGATTAGGGGTGGCAAAATGAATAAACGAATCGAATTCGAATCGAATCGTAAACGAATTGAGTCAAAATTCTATAGATTCGGATTCGATTCGTTTATTAAACGAATTGAAATTTCAGAATTCGGATTCGATTTGTTTATTAAACGAATATTCGGTTTGATTCGTTTAATTCGTTTAATAGAATTGATAAACGAATCGAATCGAATTCGGATTTGTTTATTATTCGCTTATCCTTTACGAATTCATAATCGAATCGAATCGAATCCGATTCGCTTACAATTCGCTTAGAAAAATATAATTAATAAACAAAATTAAGCAAAAAAAACACAAATTTAATATCCCACAACAAAATACAAATAATTCAAATCATATTATACAGTTATCCAAATACCAAATACCAAATCCTTAATATTAAAAATAACAATAATTCAAATTCAAATTATAAAGAAATGTAATTTCTTTAATTCTCTTCATTTGTCTTTGTTACCTTGAAAACAAAAATCCTACACCAAAAGTAAATAAAATGTTATTAACATGTCTGCAATATTAATAATAGTCATTGTAAAATTTCAAAAATCAAAATATATAGCAAATTTGTAGTATTTTCAAGAAAATAATAATTAAATAAGATAAAAACTTTACCTACCACACTCACACAATCGTCATTTAGATCATTGCAGATCTGTGCAGATAGAAGCATAATTAGTGCTCATGTTTATAATGTTTTGAGTAAGTTGGTCTACAGTGACATCTAAATTTTCTACAATAATTTTATAAAAATAAATCTTAATTAGAAATAATTAAACATAATATTATAAAAGAAAAGTAAATAAATTTTATAAGCAAGTTTTTTTTTTCAATTTTAACTTATATATTTTTTAATACAAATTTATTAAATTAATAATATAATTAAAAATTAATATATTTTATAATACAAATTTATTAAATAAATAATAAACGAATTTTAAACGAATCGACCCATATTCGATTCGTTTATGACTCATTTATTAAACGAATTCTAAACGAATAAACGAATCAAAATTTTCAAACCCGTATTCGATTCGTTTAATTAACGAATCAAATCGAATTCACCCATTTATTAAACGAATCAATTTTTTCAAACCCAAACCCATTTAATTCGCATCGAATCGAATCGAATAAATGAATCCTGACCCATATTACCACCCTTACAATCGATCGGGTCTGGTCAACTTTTGACCAGTTTGTGGCTGAACCGAACCAGCCTCATCTAAAGCAGGATGGACCAGATCGGGTTGACCCGACCCGAAACCAACCCTAATCCAATATATATATATATATTCCAAATCCTTAATACCGAATATTTCAACACTTTGAATCTTTAAAACTAAAATTATGAAATCAAATATTTATTTATTTAATTCTGAATTTCTTTAATTTCAATTATTCTAAACATCAATGTAATTTATTCTTGAATTTAATAATACCAGATTTAAGAACACCAAATCTTATTATTAATCAAAAATAAATTTGATTATCAATGATTCAACATAAAGAAGATTTGATAACACTTGTTAGAATAATTAAATTCTTTATAGTGAAATCCATCACCTAAAACCTAAGAATATTCATGATGTATCACCAAGAATCAATAATTAAATATGCAAAAGCGTACCTGAATTCATAACACTGAATAATCCTTTAGGGTTATATAGTTGGCATTCCAGATCAACACGTATATCCTAGAGAGCCCTTTAATTTCTTTGTGCACTCTTTCTGATGATAAGATATTAGAAAGGATAAAAAAGATTTTATATGATACGTGTGACATGAGAATCATAACCACTTATATAGACAACCTTTCCTATTGTCATTAGGTATTTCTAATTCTGCCCATCATAGAATTAGAATACCATTAGGTTTTTACATATTAAAGGTCCACACCCTATTAGATATATTAAAGCCTAAATTATCGAAAACTTAATTAGATCACTTTTAATTGGACTTAACCTTATATAACAGTCTGCAATAAATAATTATATATTCACATATAAGCGCAATGTTAGATTAAGAATCCAACAATATTGGATAAAATATCCAACAGGACATCCGTAAAACTCACAAAGTAAAAAACAACAAAATCATGGCAAGCAAAAATCTTTTAATAAAAAAAATTAGTAACATAAGACAATGGCACCAAGAAAAGGTAAATTAATTTGCTAAATATGTCATAAGCCTAACCATTCTGCTACATAATGTGATGATAGTTATGAGCATGCTTACAAACCTGAGGAGCTAACACAAGCCCTTGTTGCAATGAACTTTGATAAAGAACATGATCCTAATATCTATGCTGACTCAGGAGCCACTGCACATATGGTTAACAATCCAGGTGTGATGTCTAAATTGAAACATTACAATGGGACAAGTAGTATTTATGTTGGAAACGGTGAGAAACTGAATATTTCTCACGTTGGCAACTCTATGTTAAATACTAAACAAGGCCATTTAATTTTAAAGAATATATTGGCCGTTCCTAATTAAAAGAAGAATTTACTTTCTGTTGCACAATTGACTTTGGATATCTCTTGTTCTATTGCATTCGACTCACATGGTTTTGTGATTAAGGATCGTCAGGGCAAGATACAAGCCAAAAGGACATAGAAAGAGAGGTCTTTATGCCTTGCAAGAAGACTGTCATCATGCATTAACTGCTGTCAAGACAATCAATGCCCCCTCAAGTATGGCACTAAAAATTAGGACATCCACAATTTAAATCCATTAGACGTCTTCATAATAAATAGGATATTAATGTCCCTAGTTGGCTGAATAAATCAAACGTTTGTGTTAGTTGTCAACTTAGAAAAAGCTGTAAACTACCCTTTAAAGTTTGCAATTATATTTGGAATTTTCTTTTAGATAAAATTTACTGTGATTTATGGGGTCTAACACAAAATTTTTCTATGTAAAAATTTCATTATTATGTTATTTTTATTGATGATTGCCACTTAGTATACTTGGTTATTTCCTTTAAGAAAAAAGTCAGATTTCTTTGATTGCTTTGAAAAGCTTCAAAAGTTTATTGAAAATCATCTTGATAAAAAGATGAATTTTTCTATAAAACAAAGCGTAAAATATTTAAAATATTATGGACTTATGTGTCAAATTTTTGAACTTTTTTACTTTCCTAATTTTGTAGCAAACATTAGGGATTATAATGTTAGATCTTGATGGTGGTTTCGGAAATATGATATTTGGACTATGTATTAGTTTACCAATATCATACTAGTATATTCTTAGGATTATTTTAGCCCACCAATAAAATATTTATCCTCTGATTGAAAGTACTTAATTCAAACCGGACAATATTGGATTTAGAATCTCATTAGAAGGAAATGATATTATGGACTAAACTATTTGAATATGTTAGTTATAAAGATCATTCTTGGAGATTAACCAATATCATTAGTTAATGTGAGCAATGGGTAATAGCATAGTCACATCATGCCTTTAGAATCTTATCAGAAGGATATAATGATTTACACTTTTCATATATTACATTTACTAATTTGCTTACCTTCCTAACCTCTTAAGAAAAAAAAAAGGAGAAAAAAAAAGTTATTTTCCTCTCTTTAACTACCTGAGTGAAATTTTTTACCTTTGTTCCGTGGCCTACATTTTACCGTGAAATAGTAATGATTGGAATGAAAGTGCAAGTTGGAACATATATCAAGGAATTTCTTCATGGGGATCTTGGACGCACCAATCAAAGGTACAAAACACGATTGAATAGTGTTATAACAAAAATCCTTGTTTCAATTCATTTTTGTTATCGTACGTAGATATTTTTGTTTAGGCACTAATATTTGGACACAATTAAGACCATCAAGATAGCAAATAGGATATTGTTCATGCTACAATACCACTGTACACACAAAATGACATCACTGCTTATACTACAATGCCATCATTTTTGTCATGACCAAATATCATTCTTATTTTATTTATTGTGAATTTTTTTGTTTCTTTGTTTTTCTACAGCATTCTACCAATTCTAGGATGCAAAGCAAAGATACTGCAACTTGATGTTACAAATGTAAAACTGGATTGTTTCCTTACTGCACGACGTTTTATGCGGTTCTTTAGAATCAATTTTTGATTGCCTTACTATTTGAACTATAGTAATTTTTGTGTTTCACTTGAAACTCATGATTTCCAAGTGCCAAGTATAAATTGGTAGAATCATGGGTTTGATCTTTGAATACATGTTTATGGATGATATATGGTTAGGTGCAGAAGTTGATAATAATAATGTAGACAACGATACTTACTCAACATTTTGGCAAAGTGAATCATTGACAATTGGCACTCGGCAACAGGGGATCTAAGTTATAATCTTTGGTAAGATTGAAAGACAATCCATCACATTTGGTGACTAGTTTAGCTGTATAATGATGGCTTTGGTATCATAAAAATACTATTTGCGACGAATAATAATTATTCATTCCCATAAATGACAGTACAACTGGTTTATTGGCAATGATGATCATTATTATCATTTTAAACCTGATTTACAATATTGAAAATCAATTTTATAATGATCATTATTATAAGCTCCTTCTAATTTGAATTTACAAAGACTTTTTATCTTTTTTTTTTCCTATCCTACGTTCTAGACTACGTCCAGCCCAATACCTAATTGATTTGACCAATCCTAAGAAAAATTAATAGTGAAAAAAAACTCAAAATTTCGACAACAAAAACACAAAAGTTTTTTTTTTCGTTGTTCCCTTGAGTGAAGTTAGAACTATTTAATTAAAATTTTACAACGGTTCTCGTTTATCAAAGAAGAAAATATAAAAGGCAAGTTTAATAAAATAATACCTTAAATAATTAAATAAAACAACAAAAGAAGGGCGGAATCTTTAAATCACCCTTTCAATGTTTTTAGTACGCATTCAAATTAACGAATAAAAATCAATTGAAATAGACTCTTTCAATCTTGACGATTGACTAATAATAAGTTATTATTATTTCTAGCAAGTCACTGTGGAGAAATCAGTAGACACACTGCTCGTAGGAAGCAGTGCTAGAGGATCTTGGTTAAAGTCAAGTGGTGGCATAGCATCTATGCTTTAAAAAGATATAAAAAAGTGCTTTAAGCAATTAAATTTAAAATTTCCATTTTGTATATTTGAGATATTCTCACTTTTAGTTTTTTTTTTTATGATATTTTCAACTTGGAGCATATATTAATCCATATATCCCTTTTAGTAATTTTAGTAGGAGTTACAATTTATTTAATAATCTTCTTTGTCGATGAAATTAGAGGACTATATGCTTCATCAAAAAGAGGGATGACAGCTAATGTTTTATATCTAACATGTTTATTAATCACCCGTAGGGTTAACTCAAGACATTTCGCATTAAGTGATTTATATGATTTATTAATCTTTCTTTCATGGAGTTTATCTATTATTCATAGGATTTTTTATTTTAAAATTAATAAAAATCATTTAAGCATTGTAACAGCACTAAGTGCTCTTTTTACTTAAGGCTTTGCAACTTTGGGTTTCCTAACCAAAATGCATAAATCCAGAATATTACTACTTGCTTTCCTAGTCCAATGGTTAATGATGCATGTAAGTATGATAGTATTGGGATATGCAGCTCTCTTATGTGGATCATTATTATCCATGGCTTTTTTATTCATTACATTTTGAAAAGTGATAAGGATTTTTTTAAAAGAAAACATTTTTTAAATGTAAACGAGTCATTTTGTTTCAGTGAAAAAACCAATACATGTACAAAAAAAAGAGAATGTTTTTCTAAATACTTTTCCACTAGAAATTGTTACAGATATCAAGTGATTCAACAATTGGATCATTAGAGTTATTATATTATTAGTTTAGGATTTAACTTTTCAACCACATGTATTCTTTTGGGAGTAGTATAGGCTAATGAGGCGTGGGTGTCTTATTGGAACTATGATCCAAAAGAAACTTGGGCATTTTATTACTTGGATGATGTTTAGGGTTTATTTACATACTCGAGCTAATACAAAATGGGAAATGTAAATTTCACACATAAGGCTTCTATGGGTTTTCTTATAATTCAGATATGCTATTTCAGAGTTAATCTATTAGGAATAAGGTTTATTTTTATTTTTATTTTTATTTAAAAGGGGAGGGGGGTGGGCAAGCCCAAAGAGTTTTTACCCCCTTCCCACCCCCAAGACTCGAACCTGGGTCGCTACGAATCTAGAACCGACTATGGCAGCCAACCCGACTACGGCCTTGGGGGCAAAATACAAATTTTTTTAACCCCCCTTCCCACCCCCAAGAATCGAACCCGGGCCACCACGGCTCTATGGCGAACATGATAACCAATCCGACCACGCCCTTGGGGGTAAAATTAAACTTCATTTTAAAATAAGGTTATATAGTTATGGTTTATTTAATTAACACCTATTTGAATTGAAGAAAGGGCTTGATAAATACAAATATTGGACAGCGCAGAGATTAAAATGAAACTTGGTGTTAGTGTAAGATGCCGAGAACCTTTTGAATCAAGTAGTGCGGCGATTCAAAAGGTTCTTACAAATATCTTTGTGGTTGATTACAATATAATTTAAATTAAATTTAAATTATTCTACTTCTTTTTTTATTTAACTTAAACTTAAGAGAAGACAAAGTATTTCATTGTCATTAGATAATGAACTCTTTTTAAAGAAATGAGATTTCTTTTTTATTTTTTAAGTCATGAAAACTATCTAAAAAAAAAATTAATAAAACAGCTTCGGCCCTGTCCCTTGATAGTGGGAGAATGAATTGAGGATAAATACATTATACTTATTACGGGTAGAAGAATCAAGATCAAAACAAATAAGTCTCGTGGCCTTGAATAAAAAAAAATTAAAGTTTAGAGAATTAAATAGCTCGTAATCATAGAACATTTTCCATGACACAGATAACAAATAAATAGGAGTTAATATCTTTCCAACTACCATTGCAAAAGTGACTACTATTTTTGGCATTAAAAAAATTAGTTGGTAATTATTCCAAAAAATATTATCAACTCTGCAACAAAACCACTCAAGTCGGGTAATACAAGGGAGGCCATTAATAAGATACTGAATAACATGAAGATCTTTGAAATTGGTAAGCTTATTTCGTTCAGATAAGCAAAACATATTCTATCATAACTCATTCCTACTGGTGAAAAAAAGTGCAACACTAATAAACCCTTGAGAAATTATTTGTAAAACGGCTTCGTTGAGACCTGTATTGGTTATCGAGCCAATGCCTAAAATTATGAAATCCATATGAGATAATAGGCTATTCTTTTTTAAATTCCATTGGTCAGAAGTTTAAGCTGCATAAATTATTTGCATGGTGCCTACTATCATGAACTAGGGGGGAAATATAGAATGAGCGTGTGGTAATACCTCTATATTAATTTGAATTAACCCATATGCTCCCATTTTCAATAAGATTCCAGTTACAAGCATAGAAGTACTATAATGTGCCTCTCCGTGGGTGTCTGGTAACCACGTATGGAAGGGTATAATCGGTAATTTGACAGCAAACACAATGAAAAATCCAATATTGAATAATATTTCCAGTGCCACATGATAAGAATGATTATCTAATGTTTCCAAATTTAATGTTGGTTCATTGGAACCATATAAACTGATACCTAAAACTCTTATTAAAAGAAAAACAGAGCCTCCCACCGTGAACAAAATTAATTTTGTGGTTGAATAAGATGTTTCTTTCCAATGCACACAGCTAGATGTAGACAAATGAGAATGAATTCTAATTCCCACATGATGAAAAAAAGTAAAAGATCCTGAGAAGAAAATGATCCTATTTAACTGCTGTACATGGCTAACATTAGGAAGTGGAATGGTTAGAAATTTCGAGTAACTAGCCAAGCCTCTAAAGTAGTGTGGTGATAAATCTCATCAGTAAAATGAGTCCTATGGAAAGTCCATCTATCCCTGATTGCCTATCAAACTAAAAAAAATGATCCATTTGTAATCCTCTACCAACTGGATTAATGATTCAACCAAGTGGAAATTATAATAGAATACATAAGTCGTTCAAGGAGTTCTAAGAAACATATACATATATATATATATATATATTGTATATCCTCTAGTCACCTTATTTCTTCCATGAGGGAGAAAAAATAAATTAAAGAACCCGTGGCTATAGGAAAAACTAAAATTAGTGCTAACCAAGGAAAATAATTCATGGTTAAGATAACCTAGACTTGGCCTAGAAAAACCCATTTTTGAAACTTGAAAATAGAATATATTCATTTTTTTTGTCTTTTTTCGAGTACAGGTTTTTATTGGTAATTGGTGAAAAAAAGAAACTATATTCAAAACAAATTCAAGTGAGGTTATAGGGCACGTCTCAATATCAATAAGCTAGACCCATGCTTCGGATTGTTTATGCCATAAATAAACTCCAAAATTCAAGAAATTTGTTAGACAAGCCTCATCAAGGATGTGCGTAACCTTCATGCAAGGACAATAACATCAATTAACATAGCAACAAAATGGTCAATTTGTAACTTAAATATTTGAAATTTATAAAACAAAGGCATTTTCGTCATTTTATTAATTTTGCATAGTTCTGTTAATAATAATAACTGAAATAATTAAAGAAATTAGGTGCGGGATACAACACATCATTTCTTGAGGTGCGCGGTACAAAATGTCAATTCATTTTGTTTGACAGAAAATTACCCTTTTAACAAACAGCTATCTTTACCAATCTTGTCTTTTCTTTTAAATACGATCATATTTCAACTTTTACTTGCATTTTTTGTATAATTTTCTTATTTGGGAATTCAGTAAAAGTTTTGATTTTTGTCATCAGATTTGTCTTGTTTCCCATTCTATATTTTTCCTTGCTTAAAAAATACGTTGTTTGTATACGTTCAGTTTAGGGAGGTAACAACATAACTCGCTGCCGCGCAGGCCATTAGAATCACGCCTATTCCCACCGCCCAAAAGTACGCGACCCTCACCAGTCCCCTCACTCATGCCAAAATAAGCCACTCAGCAAAACTCACTCTTATCCTGCTTCTACTTCGAAATTGCGACTATCATTTATGAACTCAGCCAATTTAATTTTGATTAGTTTAATTGTGATTGGATTATGTGAAATTCATATATATATATATATGTTTGGGATAATATCGAACAGGTCTCCTCGAGGCCAATCCAGCTCGAGCAAAAGACCTCGAGGTCAGCCCATCTCGAGCAGGAGACCCTACCGCTGGCACGAAGACAGTCTTACTAGGCGTCAGAGCTGGTCAAGGTCGAGGAGTCCAAGACTGGTGGAGCCCCGAGCTCTGTTTCTTGCTTGAGGCCTTCATAGCCCCGTCAAAGCTGGTCAAGGTCGAGGAGCAACAAGGTTGGTCCAAACCCGAGCTCATCCTCCTGCTCGAGGTCTTCAAACCCTCGGCCACGACCCGACCACATCAGTGACGGCACGAAGAAAACACAAGACCCAGGTACAACCAGTTCTCTCCAACGACTCAACGCAACGATCGATGCCTGACCCATGCCCCACGTGGTATGATGTCACGACTGTTACCGATGGCTGGCACACGCCCCCACAATGTCATCATTTTGTGCGCACACGCCCGACACTATGATCAAGCCATATGAACCCATGCCCACCAGACAGTCACACATTCCCAGGGAATGTCACAATAATCTCGGCCGTATAAAGGAAAACTTGAAGCAAAGGTTCCAGGTTTTGAGATTTTCCAGAGGTTCTTCTTCTTCTACTCCATTTTATTTTTCCTGGGGATTTCTCACAAGTTATTCTTACCATAAAAAAGACCAAAATACCCCTTTATTCCTCCGGTCTCTCTAACAAAGAGGGATACAAAAAGAATAACCCGATCATTGACTTGAGCGTCGGAGGGTTTTCGCCGAAAAAATATCCGGCGACTCCTGACCTTGTTTTCTGTGAGTATAGGCCCAAGGAGATTGCCGTTCCTGTGAATAGAGGAGAATTGAGACTGGAAAGCAGTCCTGCTCGAGCATACCGTGAGTAGGAGTTTTGACACTATTTGAAGGCACGCAAAAAACCGCGTCAACATCTTGGTGCCGTCTGTGGGGATCAGTCCAAAAAGCCTGACTCCCCAGCACATTCAGGAAACACAACAATGAGAGGAAACAACAGAAGAGGAGTAAGTCCAGAGGAGTCAGTGGCTTTGAGGGAGGTGGCCAATGAGGCCCAGAATCGGGAAATCTAGGAGAGAATGGATTGGATGGAGAAACAAATGGAGACGCTAACATCCATATTACAAGAACTCAGGGAGGGGTAGAGGAAAGCATGTAATGACATCCTTGAGTCCAGCCGCGGAAACGCCCCTGTCTGGAAACATATGGGAGATGAAGCCCAGAGACCTAGGGCACCAAACGTTGCCGGAAGGGATGAGACGAACCTTGAGGAAAGGGGATCCCGTCAACATTTGCAGGACACGGCAACGACCTCCCGTGCGGAGGAGTTGGAAGGGGAAGTACGCAAGTTGGCACAAGTTGTGGAGGATCTTCGGGGAAATGGGAAAGGCCCAAGTTGGAGGATAATGCTTGACAACGAGTCCCCGCTCTCAGCGGAGATCATGGGCGTGACAATTCCCCAAGACTTCTGTTTCTCAGATTTAAGGTTCTCAGGGAAGAGTAACCCGCTTGTGCATATATAACGGTTTAACGACATGACCGGAGTGCAGGGCCTAACAGCAACCCAGCAATGCAGGTCCTTCCCACTTACTCTCAAGGGAAAGGTGAGAGAATGGTACCGCAGGCTGCCACGGGGAAGCATTCTGAGCTTTGAACAGATGTGCAGAGAATTTGCGGAGCAATTTCGGGGTGCAGTGACCCCAGAGGATGACATGATAGAGTTGTCGGAGATAAGACAGAGGGAGGGAGAACCCCTCTGAGAATTTGTTAAGAGATACCACCGGTCGGTTCTGGATCTTGGGGCGTTCAATCTTCCCCAAGCGTCGAGGGGGCTGAAAGATGAGATTAGGATGGGAAGGCCATGGTACAATCTACGGAATCCCTCGATTTGTTCGTATTCTAATGCATACGAACAAGTGAAGATGGACATGGTTATTGAGGAAGAAAAGACTACGAGGCTAAGAAGTGAGCAAAGCAGTGGAACAAGGAGGAAAGAAAAAGGAGGTGCTGCTCGGGGAGCACCAACTTATAGGGTAATGAGGAACGAGTTGTCCCCTATAACCCCTATCAGAGAGCTCCCCAGCCACGAATGGTTCCTACTCCACCTTGTAGGTCTCCAGGCCGGGACCACAGGGAATACAGGTGGCACGTCGATCACCCGTCCCGCAACCAACCACTGAGCCGACTTGTGCCGAACCACAACAGAACTGACCGCCCGTTACCACCTCCCCAGGGAAGCTTCCCTCGGGAGCGGGCAGTATAGATGGTTGAGCAGAGCCTCGTCTACGGGCAATACATGACATTGAAGGTGTCACTTGAAGAGATACTCCAAGTGGCGGAGGAGCGAGGACTGTTGAGTCCTCCAACACCGATGGCTAAACCAGCTGGCAAACGAGATAGAAGACGGTTTTGCCGCTTCCACAGTGACCACGGCCACTCGACGTCACAGTGTTGGGATTTGAAGAACCAGGTGGAGGACTTGGTTCGGAATCGATACTTAGATGAGTTTGTTGAAGGGGGCCATCCAATGGTCGAGCAGCAGCCAGAGGAGGATGACCAAGCCTACGGCATGGACCTGGAACCGCCGGCTATAAGGGTGATCTCAAGAGGACCCACGATAGTAGGGAATTCAAACAGGGCATGGAAAAACTATTGCAGATACGCCGCTGCCGGCCGAGAAGTCCTATTCGCCGCACCTACTGCAAAAAAGGCTAAGGTACGGCAGGTGCCCATCATGTGGACGGAGGAGGATGAGGAAGGAGTGCTATACCCCCATGAGGATGCCTTAGTCGTGAAGGCAAATGTTGCTAATAAGGAGATCGATCGGATATTGGTAGACTCGGGAAGCTCGGTGGACATTCTCTTCAAGTCCACACTTGAGGAATTGGGAATAGCAAGTGCAAGTCTCGAGCAGACGAATACTTCCCTAAAAGGGTTCGGGGGAGGAAAGCTAATCCCTCTGGGAATCATTAAATTGGCTGTGACAATGGGCTTGAGGCCTTTTGAAAAGAACATGATGCTATACTTTGTAGTGGTGGATGAAGTCAGCCCTTACCAAGCAATATTAGGGAGGCCCTTTATGAGAGTCAGCCAATCAATATTGTCTACCCACTATTTGGCCTTGAAGTACCGAGTGAATGGGGCTGTAGGAGTCCTCAAGGGCAGCCAGAGGGTCGCAAAGAGCTATTACGTTGTGGCAGCAAAAGAGCTGTTACGTTGGTCGAAGAATGGAAGGCACGAACCGGCTAAGGAACTGGAAGAAATTATAATAAGGCCAAACGACCACGAGAAGAAGGTCCGAATCGGCTCGGGCATTAGCGGGCAGTTGAAGGAAGATCTGATCGAGTGTTTGCGAGCACATTATGATGTATTTGCCTGGAGGCACGAAGATATGCCTGGGATCGACCCGTAGGTGGCGTGTCACAGGTTGGCAATACGGAAGGATGCTAAGCCAGTGAGGCAGAAGAAGAGATGCGTTAACCAAGAAAGGTGCGAGGCTATAAACTGCGAGGTGGAAAAGTTGCTGAAAGCGGGATTCATAAGGGAAGTCTCTTACCTCAAATGGATCTCAAATGTGGTATTGGTAAAGAAGGCAAGTAGGAAATGGAGAATGTGCGTAGACTTCACGGATGTAAATAAAGCTTGTCCGAAAGATAGCTTCCCATTGCCGAAAATAGACCAGCTGGTGGATTCCATGGCAGAACACGGACTGCTTAGCTTCATGGACGCCTTCTCGGGCTATAACCAAATCGCCATGTACCGGCCAGACAAGGAGTGCATAGCCTTCATCACCAAGCAAGGCCTGTTTTGCTACAAGGTTATGCCCTTCGGTCTGAAGAACGCGGGGGCAACATACCAGAGACTGGTGAATAAGGTCTTCAAGCCACTGATAGGGCTCACAACAGAGGTCTACGTGGACGACATGATCACTAAGTCAAGGGACGCAGGAGAACATGTAAAGCATCTGGAAGAAACCTTAGCGCTCCTAAGAATATATCGGATGAAACTAAATCCAGAAAATTCTTGGAGTTGGTTCGGGAAAATTCTTGGGCTTCATGGTCAGCCATAGAGGAATTGAAGCCAATCCGGAAAAGATAAAGGCAGTAGTGGAGATGAAGTCCCCGCGTACCCTCAAGAAGATACAAAGGCTAACAGAAAAACTGGCATCCCTTAACAGGTTTATCTCCCGAGCAACAGACTAGTACTGCATCTTCTTCTAGGAAATGAAAAAAGGGCAAAAGACAAAATGGACACCGAAATGTGAGGTGGCGTTCTAGCAGTTGAAGGAATATCTGCTAAGAGCCCTATTGCTATCAACACCTCGAGCAAGGGAGATCCTGTATTTGTATTTAGTTGTCTCGCAATGGGCAACAAGCTCGGTTCTAGTGAGAGAAGAGTCAGGGGTGCAATACCCCGTCTATTACACGAGCAGAGCCTTGTTAGGGGCTGAAATTCAATATCCACCAATCGAGAAATGGGCACTGGCCCTAGTGACGGCAGCTCGAAAACCGAGGCCTTACTTCCAAGCACATTCGGTGACGGTTTTGACGAACCAACCACTCAGGCAGACTCTGCATAAGCCAGAAACCTCCGAAAGGTTAGTAAAAAGGTTTGTGGAGCTTAGTGAATTCAACATCAGCTACCAACCCCGATCGACAATAAAAGCTCAGTCCTTAGCTGACTTCGTGGTCGAATGCACAGAGAGGGATGAAGAGATGGATGGCGAGCACCTACCAGACCCCTCTGTCTCAACCAAAGCATGGATAGTCACAGTCGATGGATCATGTGGAGATCAGGGAGCAGGAGCAGGAGTTGTACTTCTCAGTCTTGAAGGGTAGAGATGCAGTATGCCGTAAAGCTGGAATTCAAAGTCACCAACAACCAAGCCGAGTACAAGGCTGTAATTGCAGGGTTGAAGCTCGCCCTGGTGGTTAAGGCAGAAGAGGTAAAGCTTCGAACAGACTCACAACTGATAGCAAATCACCTCTACGAAAGCTTCCAAGCAAAAGGTGAGAAAATGGAGGTTTACCTTCGAAAGGTGAAGCAGCTGATAAAGAATTTCTGAGCAGTCAAGGTAAAGCAGATCGCGAGAGGAAAGAATTTTCAAGCTGATATAATAGCTCGAATGGCCGCTACATCAGACCCCAAAATATCGAGGTCCATCTCGTTAGAAGTCAAGACCTGCTCGAGCACCGAGCACGAGGACGAGGTGATGAGCTTGTCACCAAGCAGCACTTGGATGGAACCAATTGTCTCTTATCTCAAGGAAGGAGTGTTGTCGGGCGATAAGAAGCAGGCAAGGAAGTTGAAGTGTAAAGCAGCCAGGTATACTCTGATTGATGGTGTATTATATAGGCGAGGATACACTCTCCCACTGTTGCGGTGTTTAGATCAGGAGGAAGCCGATTATGTCCTCCGAGAGATACATGAAGGAATCTGCAAAAACCACTCTGGCACGAGGTCTTTGGCTTTCAAGGCCTTAAGGCAAGGGTACTTTTGGCCTCGCATGCATCAGGATGTACAGGAGAAGACCAAAAGCTGCAAAAGTTGCCAAAGTTTTGCCAACTACATGACCCAGCCTCCCGAGAACGTCACAGTGATGAATTCACCTTGGCCGTTTGCTCAATGGGGGATTGACTTGATCGGGCCACTGTCAAAGGGGAGACCATCTGCAACACATGCCGTGGTGGCAATTGATTATTTCACCAAATGGGTTGAAGTGGGAGCCTTGAGTAGCATCACAGAAAGCAAGACCACTGACTTCATTTCAAAAAATGTGATTTGCAGGTATGGGATTCCTCACGCGTTGGTTACGGACAACGGGAGGCAATTTGACAACAACAAGTTCAGGGACTTCTGCAAAAACATGGGAATGCGAGCTAAAGCTTTGCTCTCCATCACACCCGCAGGCCAACGGGCAAGTAGAAGCCTCAAACAAGACTATAAAACGGCTCTTGAAGACCAGACTCGGCGAGCAGAAGGGAGCTTGGGTTGATGAGCTGCCTGGTGTCTTGTGGGCTTACAGAACCACACACAAAACGGCCACAGAGGAAACCCTATTCTCTTTGGCGTTTGGGCATGAAGCAGTTGTTCCCTCCGAGATAGGGATGGGAACACACCGAACAGAGCACTTCAACGAAAGGCAAAATGACGAGCAGATGTGCGCGGGCTTGGACTTGCTGAAAGAGAAAAGGGAAAGGGCCGCCGCAAAGATAGCAGAGTACCAGCAGAGAGTGACTCGCTATTACAACTGGAACGTGCACATCCGCCGATTTCAGGTGGGAGATGGGGTACTCAGAAGAGTCAATAAGAACACGAAAGACCCCAGGCAAGGCTTGTTAGGACCGAACTGGGAAGGTCCCTATAGGGTCTCTCAAATAGCCGGACCGGGAGCATACCGGCTGACTCATCCAGATGGACGAGAAGTTAAGAGGCCATGGAATGCGCAACATTTGATGAAATATTTTCAGTAAGTTCCCTTGTAATGTAATCATCGATATTTAATTTCCCCCAAAAATAGAGATGTGTAAAAATTTGGGCATAAATAAAAATAAAAAAATGCTTCCAACATTAATCCAATACGAGTAGGATAAACTCGCGAAGACAACGCAAAGGCCAGAAGTCTTAAAGCCCGACTAAGGCGAGACGAAGCCAAGCGTGAGCCAATTGCAGGCTCGAGCAAGATAAGCGCGCGAAGACAACGCAAAGGCCAGAAGTCTCAAAGCCTAGCTTAAGGCGAGACGGTGCCAAGCGTGAGCAAATTGCAGGCTCGAGCAAGATAAACTCGCGAAGACAATGCAAAGGCCAGAAGTCTAAGCCTAGCTTAAGGCGAGACGGTGCCAAGCGTGAGCCAATTACAGGCTCGAGCAAGATAAGCTCGCGAAGACAACGCAAAGGCCAGAAGTCTCAAAGCCTAGCTTAAGGCAAGACGATACCAAGCGTGAGCCAATTGCAGGCTCGAGCAAGATAAGCTCATGAAGACAATGCAAAGGCCAGAAGTCTCAAAGCCTAGCTTAAGGCGAGACGGTGCCAATCGTGAGCCAATTGCAAGCTCGAGCAGGATAAGCTCGCAAAGACAACGCAAAGGCCAGAAGTCTCAAAGCCTAGCTTAAGGCGAGACGGTGCCAAGTGTGAGTCAATTGCAGGCTCGAGCAAGATAAGTTCGCGAAGACAACGCAAAGGCTAGAAGTCTCAAAGCCTAGCTTAAGGCGAGACGGTGCCGAGCGTGAGCCAATTGCAGGCTCGAGCAAGAGAAGCTCACGAAAGAAACCAGGAGGCGAAGTATGAGCCAAATATCAGTTCAAACATAAAAGAAACAGAGACCTATAAGCCTAACTTAAGGCAAGACTCTATCATGCACAAGCCAGGGGAGGCCACGAGCAGAAGTGTCTTGGAGAAGGAAAACAAAGGCCCAACAATTGTTAAAATTTATTTAACAAAGGCTTTGAGTAAATCTTACACAAAAAATGCAAGGCAGAATTATATACTCAAACACAAAGGAAAATTGTCCAATGCATATTCTTTATTCTTCCGTCAAAAAATACAAGTACAGTATATATATATATATATATATATATATATATATATAAATCAAAATCAATCAGTCAGTTGGCTAGAGAGTTGGGGCTAGTAGGGGGAGCTGGGTCCTCGGGGGGTGGAGCACCTTCCGTGGCAGCAGCAGCAGGAGGAGCAGGGGAGGCTTCAGCAGCAGGAGAAGCCTCGGTAGCAAGAGGGACAGCCTCTACAGACTCGACAGGGGCCTCAGTCGGGGAGGCTCTCGACCTTTGGTTTGGGGCATCATGCTCCTTGCTCAAGTCAAACATGAGGCAGTTATAGCTGAAAGACACCCCATCATTGTACTCTATCGTTAGCCTGTCCTCCAAAGAGTCCACCTTCCTCTGGAAGCGAGAAATCTCCTCTTCCATAGTCTTTTCAAAGGAGAACCTCTGCACATCCAAGTCCTTCAGAGCATTCAATAGCTCCTCCTGGACAAGAGACAGCTCCTTCTCGAGCTGGATTGCCTTGGACTCGAACATTGCCACTTTCTCCTCGAGGGTGGAGTTTTCCTTGCGACCCTTCATTGCTTCCTCATCCTTCTGCTCAAGACTCCATTTCAAGCTCTGAATTTTTGCTCGGAGTTTCTTTTGAGAATCCTGAGTCTTGGCCTTGAAGGCAGTATCTACAGCCACAGCACGACAAGAGAGGTGGTGGAACGCGCCGACCAAATCATCAACATCAGAAGTCTCTATCCCATCCAAGAACTTATCCTCCATCTGTTTGGCGAAGTCCTTGAGGTAGGGATCGGCGTGGGCGGATCGCGCTTGCTCCTGCACGCGCTCCGATTGAGGACGAGCTGTAGTGGCAGTCCTCGGACGCCTGTGGGCCGTACCCTCTGCTGCTCGCTCCGTCTCCCAAACAGGGGGTCAACTCGAACCGGGGAGGTGGGAGTGTCAGTTCGAGGCCTTTTTGCTGGAACAGGGAAGCTGCTCGGGCGACCCAATGCGGTTGGGTCCCCGCCACAATTAACACCCCCTCAGAACTGGAATCTCTTACTGGAATCATCCTAAGAGGTTCAACGTCACTTTAAGAAGACGATTACTCAGACGACATCCTACGGGGTCTTTGGGTGTCTGACATATCTCCTATAGGCACAATCTACCCAGTGGGAATCGAAAACCCAAGCAAACGAAGAACAGGAAAATAACGAGGAAAAGGAAAGAGGCTTATACCTGAGCAAAAGTCGACGACCGGAAATGACAGCGACGGCATCGAAAAATGTGAGAAGCGCTTGCAAGTGGTTAACTTCGGTCTGAGCAAAGATGAGCAATAGGAGGCACAGTAAAGAAATCGAGGGTTTTTAAAGGGGAAAGTGTGTCTCTTCAGCAGACGGCACGCATCATAAGAGACGCTACTGTCCAAGTAACGTCTCTTCAAAATTCAAACGCATGGTCCAGATCCACCCATGTGTCCCGCATTAAATACGAAGTGATGGAAGCGGAAGACAGCTCAACACAAGAAGGTAAAAAGGCCAGGAAGCCGACCCAGACAAGAAGTTTCTAGTCTTATCTCGCTTCACTCCAAAGACTCAAAACTGGGGGACTGGTGTTTGGGATAATATCGAACAGGTCTCCTCGAGGCCAATTCAGCTCGAGCAAAAGACCTCGAGGTCAGCCCATCTCGAGCAGGAGACCCGACCTCTAGCACGAAGACATCCTTACTAGGCGTCAGAGCTGGTCAAGGTCGAGGAGTCCAAGACTAGTGGAGCCCCGAGCTCTGTTTCTTGCTCGAGGCCTTCATAGCCCCGTCAAAGCTGGTCAAGGTCGAGGAGCAACAAGGCTGGTCGAAACCCGAGCTCATCCTCCTGCTCGAGGTCTTCAAACCCCCGGCCACGACCCAACCACATCAGTGACGGCACGGAGAAAACACAAGACCCAGGCACAGCCAGTTCGAGACGGCTTGACCCTTCTCTCCAACGACTCAACACAACGATCGATGCCTGACCCATGCCCCACGCGCTATGGTGTCGCGGCTGTTACCGATGGCCGGCACACGCCCCCACAGTGTCATCATTTCGTGCGCACATGCCCGACACTATGATCAGGCCATGTGAACCCATGCCCACCAGACAGTCACACATTCCCAGGGAATGTCACAGTAATCTCGGCCGTATAAAGGAAAACTTGAAGCAAAGGTTTGGGGTTCCGAGATTTTCCAGAGGTTCTTCTTCTCCTTCTCCATTTTATTTTTCCTGGGGATTTCTCACAAGTTATTCTTACCATAAAAAAGACCAAAATACCCCTTTATTCCTCCGGTCTCTCTAACAAAGAGGGATACAAAAAGAATAACCCGATCACTGACTTGAGCGTCGGAGGGTTTTCGCCAGAAAAACATCAGGCGACCCCTAACCTTGTTTTCCGTGAGTACAGGCCTGAGGAGATTGTCGTTCCGGTGAATAGAAGAGAATTGAGACTGGAAAGCAGCCCTGCTCAAGCATACCGCGAGCAGGAGTTTTGACACTATTTGAAGGCACGCGAAAAACCGCATCAACAATATATATATATTTGTGTTTGGTGATATTAGGGATTGAATTTCTTGGTTTTATCATTTGAATATTTTTATGCTTATCAAGTGTTTGATAAAATTCCTAAGAGAATCTAGTAAAAGAAAAACATAAAATATATGCAAATAAATGAAAAAAACATAAAATATATGCAAATAAATGAAGGAAATTGGAAGCAAATTTTAATAGGTTTTGAAAAACTTTTGTAAAATTAGGATATTAAGACGAATTTGCTTTTCAAATTGGGTAGTGGGTTTAGGAATTAAGTGTGAGGACCGTGGATTTTTTTTTTTCTAATATTCCTTCATATGAGCTTTAGAAAATTGGGATCTTTCTATTATTGTTCACTTCAACTTGGTATGCAATTAATCGTCTTTCTTTAATTTTTAAAGAAAATTGTAGCTAGTATTAACATAATAAAAAGAGTTAATAAGTTTTTCAAGTCCCACTGATATAATTATAAGTTAGAGTTATACAATATTTAAGCTACAAAATTTTAACTATAAAACATTAGGTAGCTTTGATATGTTGGTTCGAAGGATGGTGTTGAAGTTTGGGTTGCTACAATTTGCTCAAAATGTTGTTGGATTTGCTAGGAAGTGTACATGAATTGACTGAATAAAGGTCAATAATCCTTATTTATTATTGTTATTATTTTTAATGTGGTTGTTGTAAGTTTAATCAAAATTAATTTACTTATCTTCTTTTGTACTGGGATAACAAAAAAGCATGGAGAGTCTCCTGGATTACTTTGTTTCAGAAGATGTATTGGAGTGAGCTAAAAAGTTTTAAGTAGTCTCCATACAAAATCTAAATGTGTAATTTATCTTCTTCTTTTTTTTTTTTCACTTAATCTCTTATTTCTTTCAACTTTATATTTATTGTAAATGTTGATTTATTTACTGCTTAATTATTTAATTTAGTTAAAGTTTGACATCAACTATTTAATAGGTTAACTTGAAGAGTTTTGGATGCAAAATTTGTGCAAGCAAATCGAGGTTAATTATGTGCTTGTAATCTTTTGAGTATATTGTTATTCTGAAGTAACGATGAAAGCAAATAAGTGCTTGTAACCTCCTGGTCTTTCATTTAAAATTTTTTACATAATTTTATTGTATGAAAGAATTGATTATGGATATGTTTCATTGAGAAATTTAATTAACATTGCATTCTTACCTAAAAATATTTAGTTATAGCTATTTTGTATTCTTTTATGCATTGGCAATAAAACTTTTTTTTTTCCTTATAAGTAGGAGTTAGCAATTTTAAGTTCTGATTAACTCGATCGATTTTGGGTTGGTCAGATTTGGGAAAACGTTATCCGAATTCAGTTCAAATAATCGAATTAGATAAAAATTCACTGTTTTGGGACTTGGTGTGGTGTTCGCTGGGCTTGCATCTAAAAATGTGGGGTCATTGCAGATTGCAACATGTCTAGTCGGTGCATCACGGTGGCCTGACCTGGCACTGCAGCAGTAATTCGCATTAGTTGGGCAGCTGGATCTAGGGGTGTACGTGGCTGCTGGATGTGTGTGTGTGTGGTGATTGTTGGTTGGGCTTGGTGTTGAATATTGTGCGTGCGTGTGTTGAATTTTTTCTTTCTTTTGAATAAACACTCAATTTTATTGAAAGTTACTGTAGATCATGAGATCAACCACGAAGAAATTATTGAAAACAAAGACCCATTTCACTGGCAAAAAGCATCAGTAACACAAATAAAACAATTGAAAATAAACGGGACTGAGCTTCATCTTTAGTCTTCAAGCAAAAATGATCAATAGATATACGATGAGAGAGCAAAGGAGAAAAGAGATATTGGTGCTGTGCGTGTTGAATGTTCTTGTGTTGACTGTTGTGTATTAAATGGTGGTGTGCTTATGCGAGAGGTTTTAGTTTTAGGTTGAAATATATTTTATTATCAAACTCAATTAGATTTCAGATTGAATTAGGTTTAATCTCATTCGATTATAATCCGGTCAGATCAGGTTGGTCAAAATTTTATTCAATTGGATTGGTGTGATTTTCCACATTCAGTCCACACTTGAATTATTTAGATCGGATCGAACCAGATCTAGAAAAATACTTATTCCTACTTATAAGATTATTCTTCTACACCAATTAAGTGTTTTCTCAAGTTTTTGTTAACTAATTTTGTTTTTTTTAATCATGTTGGATAAATGATAAAAGGAGGAAAGTGATGTACCAATAATAGACGATCCAATTTGTGAAATAGTTTTGGGAAAAATCTTTAATTTTGTAAAGATAAAAAATGACGGTACCTTCAAAGTCATCATCTACTACAACATTGACGGAACAAAATAAGAATAAAAAATTAAAATCAAGGAACAAAATAGCAAATTCACGGAACTTGAAGTATTCATGAAATGACAACAATGGTTTACTTAATTCTCCTTTTGTGTAATATCACTTTTATTTGAAATTTGAATGGGTTTGAATAAGTTACTTAATTTTAAACATAAAGAAAAACTTTATTATTAATAAAAAGTTAAATCGTAACTAATAAAAATGCAATATAAATATATCAAAACAAATAAGGTAGCATCTATTTTTTAATTTGAAATTTGAATGGATTTGAATTTAGCTGAATTTTGAATGTTTGAATGTATATATTTAAATGAATTATTTTATTTTAATTTTTAAATATATGAATATAAGTGTTAAGTTTTTTTTTTAAATTCTAATAATATATTTTGACATATATAACCTCATAAATATTAAAAATACTTATATTTATTTGTTAAAACTATGATAAGTTATAAAGAAATTATTTGATTAGTTAAAAAAAATTGATAATATGTACCTTAACAGAGTATGAATATATATGTGTGTATGTGTGTGCGTGTGTTTATTTATTTATATATCTAATACATGTATTTTTTGACATAAATATATTATATTTGTAATGTTATTTTTAGTATATTATATGATATTTTTCTTGTTATTTACATAGGTCAACCAAGAATTATTTAATCATTTAAATTAAAATTAATTTATTAAATAATATTCAAAATCTATTAGAAAGATAGTAACAATAAATACAAAGTGATGAACATATTATAGAACATACTCGTCTAAAGTCTTATTATGTTTAAAATTTTTGTTCATAATAAAAAAACTTTGATAATTGAATATGCACAAAACAAAGAAAAATGATAAGTAAAAGTAATATAAGGATAATTTATATAGTAGGAAATAGATATATTAAATAGGAGTATTAAATATGAGAGAATAATAAAATTTAATTCAAATGTTTTGTCATTTAGATAAAAGTTAAAATATTTAACTTTTTATATTTAAACATAAATATCTTATAATCAGATATAAGTTATACAAAATAAACTTAAAACTTTAAATGTCTGAAAATAATTAAAATTCAAACTTTAGACAAAAAGCAAATGATGCCTAAGTTGTATGTTTTAATGCAATTATTATCGCTTAATATTAATTATTAACTTTAAGTTTTTCAAGTAGCCAATTATGGTTTCTTAAAAAAAAAAACTGATAATTATACATTAAATTTATTTTAATAAACTACGTAAAGCTTACAAAGAGAGTTTATTTGGTATTATGGATTCAAACATAATAGCTACCTACACTATAGTAAAAGTTCTTGTTAGTAAACTTTATATAGGAATAACCTTTGTACAGTTATAAAAAATTATATATCCTACTTTGGACCAGTTATATGTGAGAATAGAATTCACATTATAATAGGTTATAATTTTTTTAAGTCATATTTTAAGAAACTTACCTCCACACATTAATAATTATTGTTATATTGCAAAAAATATACACTATTTGCATTAAAGGTTTTCTAAAATTGTTTGAGACAATAATTTATTCTTTAGATTTTCAAAATGATTTTGCATGACTGCAACACCACATGATAAATATATGTACTACTTTTTTTAAACTTTGTCTATCTCTCTCTTTTATCATTGTCCGTATATTATATTTGACATGCTCTATTAATTAATTATCAATGTATTGCATACTTTACCTCTATATCACTTGCACTAAGAATAAATAAGTCAAAACAATAATTTTTCTAACTACATCTCTATTAAGTTATAGTCACTTTATAATAATAAAATTAGTTCGGCCCTAATATTATGACTATAGGAAGATTTTACTATATACATTGTAATTTTTTCCTTAAAAATAATCAAAAGAAAAATAATTATTAAAATAACTGTTGACAAATATTTTGTGTGTGAGAAAATAGCACAAACAAAATAACGCAAATGAACAACTATTATTTTGATATTTTTAAGTACTAAATTTGAAAAAGATTACAATTGATTATATATTCTCCATTTCAAATATTTATTGGAAAAATCCATTAGTCTTTGAATATACTAGTATGATTTTCAAAAATCTATTTGTTAGGATTAAATGGTCATGCATGTGGTGGTGTTGGTAAATTAATATATAAAAACTAGTATGATATAGGTAAATTAATATATAGTTATTGTTACCAATTCGGGTTAGATCTTGATGGAGAATAGCCAGACCAACCCAATAGTTGGTTGCATCGATTGCAAGTCTGAAAATGGATCTGGAAGCCTAGCATAGAAACTAGTAATACTTAATTTTATCGTTACTCAGTTTTTGTGTAGTGGATGCCGTACCTTTGACTTCTATAATGCAGATAGATGAACGGGGCTTATCACTATCGCTTCACGGCAAAAATGTTGAGTGCTTGGATTGCGTGGAAGACGTACAACCCAATATACAAATACACCAGTCACCAAATGTGATTGGTTTTCTTTTAATCCCACCAAAGATTATACCTTAAATCCTCTTTGCCGGATGCCAATCGCCTATGATTCACTTGACCAAAATGTTGAGTGAATATAGTTGTCTACATCATTTTTAAAATTGATTAAATTTTCTATTTTTGGTTGCCAATGACTCTCAGAGAATGTTCAATGGCTAACATGGATTGTCTTAACCAAAAATGGTATCCTTTTCACTAACATTACTCTATTTATGCTTTGTTGAATGATGATCATTTTTGTCATTCACTCATTATCTACAATATCATCAAACCTACGGGATTTTAAAATACCCCTATGAACTTAATTACTCAGGTTTGATATATAGAAAAATTAAACACATTTTATTTATTTATTTTTAAAATATATGCAATTTCCACTACCTTGGATATTTTCTCCAATAAATCAAGAGAACAAAATATTGTAAAAATTTTAACTTACAACCTACGAGCATGTGTCATAGTATATATGTGAGAAGAGTGATTTAATAATATCTAGATAAATAAATAAATGACAGAAAAGATTTAATTAGTGATTACCAATGGAAAATTCACAAATTTGAGTAATTTAAAGAAAAGGGAACAAAAACGACTAACTATGAATTTTAAAATCAGAATATAATATAAACTGAACTATTAGGATGCGACTCAGAAGTAGTGACTTTTTAAACATCCATCCTACATAATAAAATAAATTTGTTGCTTTTGGATTTTTTTAAAAGAAAAATATGCAAACACACATATTTACAATTTATATCAACTATCCCTACCCTCCAATCTAATTTAAACATTGTTCTTAACATTCCGCAATTTAAGGTTGAGTTCATACAGTTATTTTTACAAAGCATAATTATAGCATTTCATATATAGCACAAGTGGGAAATTATTGGGTATTTTATCCAATATTGTTAGGTACTTAATCCAACGTTGGGCTTATATGTGAATAGTTATGTGTTGCATATTGTCATATAAGGTTTAGTCCAATTAAAAGTGATCTAATTAGGTTTTCGGTAATTTAGGCTTTAATGTATTTAATAGGGTGTGGACCTTTAATGTGTAGAGGCTTAGTGGTATTTTAATTCTATGATGGGCAGAATTAGAAATATCTAATGACAACATGAAATGTTGTCTATATAAGTGGTTATGGTCTCCAGGTTGTATCGTATAAAATCTATGTCTATATAAATGGTTATGGTCTCCAGGTCGTATCGTATAAAATCTATTCTATTCCCTCTAATATCCTATTATCAGAAAAAGTGTACAAAGAAAATAAAGGGTTCTCTAGGATATAAGTGTTAATATGAAAGGCCAACTACATAACCTTAAAAGATTATTCAGATACGCTTCCGCATATTTAATTATTGATTTTTAGTGATACAACATGAATACTTTTGGGTTTTAGGTGATGGATTTTACTATAAAGAATTTAATTATTCTAACACTCATTCTATTTGCCTTGCTACAGTAACCATACTTATATGCCTCTTCAAACAAAATACTTGTTTATAACGTAATCAAATTGTCCCTCACTAACTACTTACTTCAACATATAATTGCTCCAGCTAACTATTTTATTGTTATCTACACCAACATTTTGTTGTTCCATTCAACAAACAGTAAAAAATTCCTGTCTATTGACCTGCACTTTTGGTTTCCTTCAACTGCCACCTGAAGACTTCCCACTTCCACGATCTTCCTCCTTTTCATCCAACGGCGCCTTCAGATAAAGGGAAACGATGCCCAATGGGCATGTTAGATGGAGCCGAATATTTAGAACTTCTAGCTGTAATTTGGAAAAAGTTCAAAACTCATGTTTTTATTAAATAATCAGGCTATTGAAAAATCTGAGTCCAAATTTTTAATGTTGCAGATCAGAACTTCAAGTCCTGATTTATTTATAAATTATGCCTTAAAACTTCAAGCTTAGAGTTAGAACTTCAAGTTCTTACTTGTTCCTTAGAACTTCATATTTAAATTTTAGAATTTGTAATTCAAAACTTCAGGTTTTGATTTTGAAAAATTATTATAGAATTTTTAGTTCTTATTTATCTCCTTTTTTCTTCTCTCCCAAACTTCATATTGTGTTGACAAAATTGATGTAATATTATTACAAGTTTTATATTAAATTTATAAGTTTTATGTTTCATTCACATAATATATATTTAATTACGATATTGATGTTGTAATTTTAATCAAAGCATCATAAAATAACCCAAAAACTTTTATATGAATATAAAAACTTAAACACAATACAAGAAAGAAAGTAAAATAAAATATGCCATATAAAAATGATTATGATGTAGAAGTTCATTCATGTATTTAGAACTTTAGACTCTAATTTTAAAATCATAACTTAGAACATCAAATTTTACTTCTAGTAAAATTAGAACTTGAGCTTCCAACCACCTACTTTGTATTTGCAAACTTCAAGTTCCAATATATGAACAGTAATGATAACATAACTTAATTAAGAAATACAAAGCACCATATTATGCTAAAAGCATTACATTAAAAGTAATTAATATTAGCCTTATTTTTTAATATAGAAGATCCAACTTAATAACAACCATAGAACATGCTCATAAAATTAATTAAATAATTAAATTAATAATTAAACTAATACATATGGTCATAAAATAAACATATAATATAAAATATGACATAAAAATAAAGCATAAAAGCAGGAAACTGAAGGGAAAATAAATTAGGTTTTTCAATTTTTCAATTAAAATCTTTTAGGACCGATCTCATACAACATATAAGAATTAAATAATCTAGAAATTCATACCTTGATGTTTTGAGAAGATGAACAATTGAGAGTTGTTAATCCGCCTCCAAACGATCTTCCAGGCTATGACTTAAGTTTGATCAACACTGGACGTGTGGGCATCTGTTTCACCACTCTCCAAATTGTAACTAGCACCTTTTAGATGTCTTCTTTATTTTTCTTAAAAACCCTGGGGTTCTCTTCTTCTCTCTCAATTTAAGAGTATAAAGCCCCTTTTATAATATCTTATGAAAAACCCTAGTATGTTAGGATTAGGATTTCTATTTAAAATAGAATTCCTCTTTTAACTATCTCTCCACTTACCTAAAAGTGGAAGGAATGTGTAACAAACTAGGAGACCACCTTGTAAAACATTACAAGCCCCCATTTACACTTTAATATAACATACTAGGCCTTAACAAATATTATAATTATAATTTTTCATCTAATATGCCAGTTTTTCTTGCTTTTGGGTCTAGTGATGGTGTTGTCAATTAAATGAAGCTAACCTGGGATCATTTGAGAACATACAATAGTGGCTACAATAATTAAATTTGTAATTAAACAAATATAATTATTTAATTCTAATTCTACTCCACTATAAGATTGGAACTGACCTCCATAATTGTATGCTCGAATATAATTCGCCCAAGCCACATTGATTTCTTTCATCGCACAATCCTTTGTACCACATCGTTAATTTAAATTGATATCTCAACTGTCCAATCAATTTAATTACATCTTTTCCTTGATACTTACTCGGTTTTCTAATGATCATTTTCAACATACTTATTTATGTTGAGACACTCTGCCGGAGAATTCTATGATCAAATCGAAAACCCATCAAGAGATGTGTCGTACAAATTCTATATTGTTAATCTACAATTTCAATACTTGTAATTGCTCCCACCAAGATATCGGGTAATCTAGACTACATGTGTATGTCATGCCCATTGGTAACTCAAATGAAATAACAATTACAATCATGAAATCATAACTAACTCAAGATTAAGATTACAGTAAATCAATGCCTATGAGATTTAATAAGTCTGACAGTTATTACTAGGTTAATTAAATCTCATATGTGATCCAGTTCAATGTAGACAAACTACATCAATAAATTCATACATGATTAAGACAAATCACTCAATGAATTTATTACAGTCTATACCTAAATAAAGTGCCCAACTTTATTTATCAACTGCGAACTTAATTTATTTAATCATAAGATAACTTATATTTATGTCTTCTGCGAATCCACATGGTGATCGTATAAATACATATAATATGATTAAATGGACTTTGCTCAAAATATTAATGCAATTCAAAATATCTGAATAAATATTTGAAATATTTTATTAATAAGAAAATCAATATGCTTTAAAGAGCACATAATCCCAACACAAACATGATTAAATATAAAGACAATAAAATTATATCGATCACATCAAATCAACTACCATGTTTGAAATAAAATTTTTTGAGCTGAGTACAAGGCACTTTAACTAATAATTTATAATAGGCTAACAATCCCTTATTATTGAATTGATCATTAAAGCAACATCAAAACCATATTTATACTAGTTTGCAAGTTAAAAGAAGTGTATACATATGGAATTTTTTACATAAACAAAGTAGTAAAGTCACTGATATTTATATTATATATAATTTTATTTATTTATTTTATGGTGAAAATTTGGCTTGTCTATCACAGGCATGAGATTCAAGAAAATTTAATTGGCATTGTTGTCACCAAATTTCTGAACAACGATGAAAATGAACTTCAAGAAGGCCCTACTCTTGAGATCGAATGCTTTTTTTCTGCAAAACAAACAAATCCTAAGGGGTACCGAAGTTGTTTCCAACAAGAATCTGATAAGAGAGAGAGAGACAGATCTTTCACTGTTGCTTGCTCTCTGTCAGAACTTAAATACCTTACCATATGAATGAGGTGGTCTTTTATAGAAAGACCTCTTCAATTCTATGTCGAGTTTGGGATGACACATATGCATATAATTCATAATTATAATCGAACAAGGACATCAAGAACATAATAGTATTAGGATTTCTTACCCAACATTTGTGATCAGTAAAACATGACATAACTGTGAGTCCCCTAGTTTACTTGTTCTATGCCTAGAGTAAGAGGAAAAGTACACTAATTAATCATTAACATAATCAAATAAAATGAGGTCAAGAATATCTAGAAAGATGTAATGTTTGTTAATGTCCCCCTGATTTTCTAACGATGCTCCTACTTTTTTTAGAGGTAAGAGTAGACCTTTATCTTTGACAACCACAAATAATTAGTCTATCGAGATTTTAAATGGTGAGATGTCTATTGCGGGAGAGATTTGACCCACGCTTCAAACTTTATGTGAAGTTTGGTCTTTAGTCGGCATCAATTTGTTCTCATCAAAGTTGATTAGGTTGCTTCATTAATAGAGAAAATTGTTACAGGCCGCCCAACTAGAACAAAAAAATGGCCCAAGGACATGAGCCAAGATGTGCTAGCTTGTCCTGATTCTGGAAACTTCTATAAAATTCCAGCAACTCTAGCACACTTCTACATACATTAGATTTCTCTAGAATTTAGCACATGTGCATAGAATTCTCTAGGCAAAGAATTCTCTAGAGCTAGGCAAGCATCCCTATAAATATGGGTTGGCATTAGGCATTTGAGCATCCAAGCATTGGGCAAGTACTCAAAACACTCTTGTAGGCTCTCTTATAAGCTCTCTTATAATCTTTCCTTAAGCAATACAATTTCTGCATTTGGCTCAATTGCTCTCTAGCCCTCTTCTCTTTAGCATTTTCGGAAGACCCCTCAGCTTAGCTGTTGAGAAACTCTAAGGTTTACTTAGCAACATTCGGCAAGAGTTATTTAAGTGCCGTACGGGTTTGCTGCGCAAAACACTTATTTCGTGACAAGTGGTATCAGAGCCAGGTTTGTACGCACGCAATCCAGAAGCAATGGCCAATCTTCCAACTTCAAGCACAACACAAGAGGGTGCTCTTGATGTGGAGATACTCTGAGAACCAAGCCATGGCCACGATAAAACTGGTGGGCAGGCCAAGACTCATAGTAACTCCAAGGCCGCTTCTATCGATGCTTTGGAGCCTCGCATGGCTACTCTCGAAACTTTAATGTCCGCCGCTCAGGACACCCTCGAAAGTTTGGAGGAAATAATGGACGATCTTGAGGGCGAATATGTCGACTTCACAGTGGCAACCAATGTCATCATCCAAGATCAAGCCAACACTCTCCGAGGGGAATTTCGAGCATTCCACGAAGAGTTACTGAAACTTTGCAGTTTCGTGCAAGACAAGCTGCGCGCTGTCTGTACGGAAGTAGAGGAAGTCCGCTCGGATTGGGCATGACACAAGCGCATACTCTCCGCTAACCCAGCTTCCACAAGCACGAGTGATGCGCAATGCATTGATGTGCCAAAGCCCAACACCTACAATGGCACACGCAATGCCATTATCGTAGATAATTTTCTATTTAGGCTAGACCAATTTCGATGTTATTGGTGTATGAGACGAGGCATCGAAGGTGGGCACTGCACCTACCTATCTTTGAGGCACTGCACAACTATGGTGGCATTTGAAGCATGGCGAGATGGGCAAATGCATCTGTACCATCAATACTTAGGTAGATTTAAAGTAAGAACTCTGAAAGCAATTTACCTCAAGCAATGCCGAAAAAGAAGCGAGGGCGAGCCAACGTCGCCTCAAACAAACGGGTAGCATTTGCGATTACATTAATGAGTTCACTACCCTAATGCTCGATATTAGAGACATGTCCGATAAGGACTCACTCTTCTACTTCCAAGATGGCCTCAAGGATTGGGCCAAGATAAAGCTCGATAGGCGGGGGCGGGGTGTCCAAACTCTTGACGACGCCATTGCCACAGCGGAGTCGCTGAACGAGTACTCCACCCAATACAAGGACAAAAGGCCTAGCCATGGTAAAGGTGGGGGAGAGAGTCACAAGGACAAAGGCAACAATCACAAGGATTGGGGGCAGAAAAAGCCTCCGAACGACAAGAGTGGGCAAGGGTAATTGGAAGGCAAGAAGGAGCTACCTAAGCCGTGAAGCCCATGCTTCATATATAACAACCCTCATTTGGTGCACGACTGTCCTGAGAAGATGTTGATCAATGCCCTTGCTGCCCAACTCAAGGGAAAATTCACACCAACATCGGAAGAGCCCCGACCCAGCATTGGTTCCCTCTAACGAATCAGCGCACGCAACAGCCCACAATCGACATTCACCAAAAAAGGGCTAATGTACGTAAGCGCAAAGATAAATGGACACTCCGTTCGCATATTATTGGATACAGGAGCAACGCACAACTTAGTATCCGAGGATGAGGCCAAGTGCCTAGGCTTCAAAACCACTAAAGAAGGAGGCACAATGAAGGAGGTAAATTCCCCCGCCAAGCCTATTGCTGGCACGACACAAGATGTGCATGTCGCACTTGGCTCATGGAGCGGAAAGCTCAACTTCTCCATCGTACCCATGGACGACTTCAAGATGGTCCTTGGCATGAAATTCTTCGACTAAGTCCATGCCTTTCTACTTCCAGCCACAAACGCCCTAAGCATCCTCAATGGTAGCAAGGCATGTATGGCTCCTACGGAGCGTGGCAAGAAGGACCCAAGCTTTCTAGTGTCCATTCGGGAACTCAATGAGGGGGAAGATTCCACAAGCACTCTAAGCCAAGTCTCTCCAACAATACAAGCCATCATCGAAGAATTCAAGGACGTATTGTCTCCGAAGCTTCCGAAGAAGCTCCCACCTAGATGAGAGATGGATATTAAATTGAGCTGGAGCAAGGTTCAAAACCTCCAGCCTTGGCGCCCTACCGCATGGCGCCACCAGAACTTGAGAAGCTACGAAAACAGCTCACATATTTGCTAGACACAGGCTATATCTGCAGGTCTAAAGCTCCTTTCGATGCACCGGTCCTCTTCTAAAAGAAAAAGGATGGATTACTATAAATGTGCATCGACTATAGAGCGCTCAACAGGATCACTATTAAGAACAAGTATCTGATTCCCTTGGCAGCAGATCTCTTTGACCAACTTGGAAAGGTGTGGTACTTTACCAAAATCGACTTACGCTCCTGGTACTACCAAGTTCGTATTGCCGAGATAGACGAACCAAAAACAGCATGCGTAATAAGGTATGAATCTTTTGAGTTCCTTGTAATGCCTTTCGGTCTCATAAATACACCGGCCACATTTTGCACGCTTATAAACAAAGCGCTGCAACCATTCCTCGACCGCTTCGTGGTTGTGTACTTGGATGACATAGTGGTGTACAACACCACGCTCAAGAAGTATGCTAAACATTTACGGAAAGTTTTCCAAGTACTTTAAGAAAATGAGCTCTACCTTAAGATGAAAAAGTGCTCATTCGATCAAGAAGAGCTAGAGTTCCTTCGGCACAAAATAGCGGCCGGGAAGCTAATGATGGAGAACCCGAAAGTGAAGGCCATCTACGATTAGGGGCATCCCACGAAAGTACCCGAGCTTCGCTCATTCTTAAGGTTGGTGAACTATTATCGATTTATCTAAGGCTACTCAGCCAATGCGTCACCCTTAACTGACCTTCTTAATGCCAGCATTGGTCCGAAGAATACCAGCACGCATTTGAAGGCTTAAAGAAGGTAATTTTGGAGGAACCCATACTAGTTTATCCGGATCACACAAAGCTATTCAAAGTACAAAAGGATGCCTCCGACTTTGCCATTGGTGGAGTTCTCATACAAGAAGGCCATTCTATAGCTTTCGAAAGCCTGAAGCTAAATGATATGGAAAGGTGCTACATAGTGCAAGAGAAGGAAATGACCGCAATTATCCATTGCTTGCGAGGGTGGTGACATTACTTACTCGGCTTACACTTCACAATCATGATGGACAATGTGGCGACAAGCTACTTCCAAACATAGAAAAAGTTGAGTCCGAAGCAAGTATAGTGGCAAGACTTTCTTGCGAAATTCGACTATCCGGTCGAGTACAAACCAGACAAAGCCAATGTTATTGAGGATGCACTAAGCAGCAAGGCAGAACTAGCTACACTTAGCACGAGCTAACCAAAGTCTGACCTTGTCTCACACATCAAGGAAGGCCTCTAACAAGATCCATTGACCAAAGACTTGCTAGAGAAAGTTCTCAAAGGAAAGACAATGAGATTTTGGCAAGAAGAAGGCATCCTCCTCACCAAATGAGATTGGTTGTTCATGCCAAGGTAGGGAAACTTGCCCAAGGAAGTAATCAGGGAGTGCCACGACTTCTAATGGGATGGTCACCCAGGAATCAAGTGCACCACCGCACTATTCCAAGCCTCGTACATTTGGCCAAATATGCGGGATGACATCGAGGTCTACATGCAAACTTGTCTTGTGTGTCAACAAGATAAAATAGATCACCAACTATCAACAGGATTATTGGAGCCCCTGCCCCTAGCATCAATGCCGTTGTAAAGTATCTCGATGGATTTTATTATGGCCTTGCCTAAGTTCAAAAAATGTGGTAGCATTATAGTCGTAGTTGACCGATACAGGAAGTATGCTACTTTCATTGCCGCACCCACGATTGTAAAGTCGATGAAGCAGCCCGTCTCTTCATCAAGCATATAGTGAAGCTTTGGGGAATTCTAAAGAGCATTGTGAGTGACCGAGACCCACGCTTCACTAGACAAGTTTCAATGAAACTCTTCAAGATGTTGGGGACGGATCTCAAGTTCTCAACGAGTTTTCATCCGCAAATGGATGGCCAGATCAAGCGCATCAATAGCCTCCTCGAGATGTACTCACCAGCAAGATTGGGAGAAGTTGCTTGATGTCGCTCAATTTTCTTATAATCTCTAACAGAGGGAGACCACAGGCAAGAGCACATTAGAAATCATTATAGGATTCTAGCCCATGACTTCCAACGCCATAGCCTCGACTTACGGAGGAAAAAGCCTTGCGGCTCATAAGCTCGCTTGTGAATGGCACGAAGAGGCAGACAACACGCGAGATTACCTCGACAAAGGCATGAGAAAAATGAAGAAGTGGGCAGATACAAAGAGACGGCACGTTGAGTAAAAGGAAGGTGATCAAGTCATGATCAAGCTCCTGCCCCAATAATTCAAGACATTACGGAGGTGATACGAGGGACCCTTCCAAATTGTCTAACTTGTGGGCAACGTCTCGTATCTACTAGAGCTTCCATCAAGGCTCAAAATCCATCCGGTCTTCCACGTTAGTCTTCTCAAGCCCTATCACGAAGAAGGGGCGTTGTCACCGCGTTCAACAAAGATATGGAGTACATCATTGCCGATTGAGTAATTCGAAGAAGGGGCGTGCCAGTATACCATTAGTACTTGGTGAAGTGGAAAAACCTCCCCGAGAGCAAAGCCACTTAGGAATGTGAAGAAGATTTGTGGTAATTCGTGGTGCATATCCAGAAATTCAAGCATGAAAGCACGACGATGACACCACGAGCTCAGGTGGGGGAGGATGTTACGGTCGCCCAACTAAAACCCAAAAATGGCCCAAGGACATGAGCCAAGATGTGCTAGCTTGGCCCAATTCCAGAAACTTCCACAAAATTCCAGCAACTCTAGCACACTTATACATACATTAGATTTCTCTAGAATTTGGCACATGTATATAGAATTCTCTAGGCAAAGAATTCTCTAAAGCTAGGCAAGCTTCCCTATAAATATGCTTTATTGTCTTCCTAATCTTTGGGTTAAGATCAATTTTTATATTTACTGTTTTAATCATTAAGATGATTGTAGTTTCTATGACCACATGGAATTTTGAACATAGAGCTGTTCGCTATTCGCTTTTTCAATGCTTTCTGAGCTTTCTTTTCCTCCTCCAAAATAACATGCCTTCTAGCATGTTTATGTGCTTTTGGATAATTATCTATGTTATGCTCCCTTAAATATCACCATAACTGATTCCGTTGTAAATCGTTCTTGAGGCTTTCGAAGGCTGCATGTGATCAATATGCCCCGACCTCAAGAACCGTGACATCATAACTCTGAATATAGCTTCAAATTATTCTTTTGTGGTATAGCCAGACCTTCAAAAAGCTAAATAAGAGCACTTGCTAGTTGATGGAAGGAACGGATACTGTTGTGGGGCAAAATTTGTAACTATGTCGCAACTGTCCTTCTTAAGGTTTGCAGAAAAATTTTTCATATTACCTTACTGCAAACACCTTGTACTTATATGGTCAATCTTAATATAAATTCAAGGGTCGATCATTCCCACGTATATATCTAATATAGGTAGAATAAAAGTAGACGGTTGATCTAGCCTTTAAATTTCAAGAAAAAAAAGGGGATTCTTGTTTATTGCCATTCGAGACTTCACCATGGATGGCTATCGATTATTACATGAGAATGAGTGGATTGAATGATTGCAGGTCGAGAATATACTAGAACTAAATACGTACAACATCGTTGTTCATCATATGTATGGCTTAAAGTTAGGTATTGTTCTTGTTTGGATAAAGTCTTTTTTTTTCCTTTTTATACTATAGCATACTTATGATGATCATGGTTCCGAGTATTTTCACGTTTTTTATTTTGTTCTTGAAGATCTTTAGACCATTGGCTCTTCTTGGGTTTCTTGACTATAAGTTCCTGACTTTGATGTTGGTTCATTGTGCGATCATACTTTTTGTATGCTTTATTCCATCGATCTTTAGTGTGGTTTTTAGTCAAGTGAAGTTTCTCTATGAGTTGTTGCATAAGTTTTCATTCATCATTGAAGGCGTACTCAAATTTCTCTCACCAATTATACATGTCTTCAGGTTACGAGTTTGGGTTATTATAGATTTGATGTCTATCCTCCTTAGAATTATTAGTGCCAACATCCTCAGGGTGACCTTGAGGAGTAAAGGATTATTGCCATTGAAATTCTTAGGCGATTATTCAGAAGGTAGTGCAGGAACTATGAATGCTATGTACTCTAGGAAGTTAAGCTTTTTATTTTGGTATCCCCATAGACACTACCAACTGTTGGCACCAAATTTTTGAACGAGAATGAAATTAGACTTCAAAAAGGTCCCACTGTTGGGTAGCATTCATGCTTGTGTAAATGTGCAAATGTACAATAAGTTTCAATATGCATGTGGACACAACAAGTAACATAATAACGAGTATTCAAGATCGTATCCACAGGGATTGATTTATTAAGAATTGCTACAACAATCTTATAGTGCAATTTTGGTGAGATAATAAAACAAAATTTTAAAGGATGTGATTAAGGACTTAACTAAATTAAAAATATGATAACCAAAATGAAAAAAGAAAAGCTTACGTTAAACACAAAATTGAATGGAGTAGTTGGATCCTCAACTCACTTAATGGCTTTTGATAGTTTTATAATTTAGGTTTAGTTGCTACAGTATTTACTTTAGCACTAAACAGAATTCTATTGCATCATCAGCTGTTGCCTATTAAATATCTTATGTTTATATGCAATCTAATAGTGGCTAGTTGTTAAACTAACATAAAACATAGCATTGCACATTCTTGATTCCATTTACCCTACAAAGTGAATCCCTATATTTAGTTCATCATTAGTTTTAGGGTAAGCATATCCCTATTCAAATCTAGATTACTCTCAACTTAGGAAACCCAACCTAAAACCATGTATTATTCTCAACTTAGGTTCTTTCTTAGCTTGTATCTACTAAATGGGTAATCAAGAAAAATGGAGATTTACAATATGTAAAGTTAAAACAAAAAGCTATAGCAAACATCAAGCAATATACATATGTAAGTCGAATCACCATTAAGCTTGTCTAAAATCTAACTGCTTTCAGTTTAGCTTATATTGAGCTGTAAATCAGTAAGCATAAATATATTTGCCATGGTTCATCATCAACAAAAAATATATAGAGAAAAATATAAAAAAGGGAAGAGATACAAATAAAAAAAACCAAACTATCACTCTTGTTGTCTTCAAGCTCTCTTTTTCTCTTCCAAGTATCTCCTTTAGTTCAAGCTCTGAATATTCTCCTCCGATATGTTCTTTTATGTGTAACAACAGTGAGTATGGAATGGTGGATGATGTTGGACATTGGAGGTAGGTGAAGGTAATGATGGCTACTCTAATGGATATCTAAAAATAATGTCTTTTCTGAAAAAAATAAGTCTTTTTATATCTTGAAATTAGAGTAACCCTAAGAGAAAATGAGGACTCTTGTCATCCTTTGATAACCTAAGACCACATCATATTTTGTGTTCTGTCTGCTACTATTTTGTCTGCTGTTGATAGTGGCAATATAGTAACTGTTGCAGTAGGGATTGTATATTGACATGTGATAGGTTGGACATTTTTTGTCTGTCTGTTTTGCCCACGGATTACTATAGCAATTTTTCAAGCATTCTCTATGTTGTTTCTGGCAGGAACCCTATAATGTTTAAGTCAGAGATCAAGGGTTACCTAGAGTAACAACTCATAATTTAGAGAGAGAGAGAGAGAGAGAGCGCACTTTTATTATTGCTTGCTCTTTGTTAGAATTCAAATACATTATTGTGTGAACGAAGTGGTCTTTATAGACCAACCTTTTCAATTCCATGTCAGGTTTGGGATGACAAATATGTAGATAATTCATAATTATAATTGGACAACAACATCAACACCATGATAGCATTAGGAGTTCTTACCTGACCTGTATGATCAGTAAAACATGACATAATAGGCATGGAAAATTTAGATTCACTCGCTTCACTTTTTTTTTGGAATTAAATTGAGAGGTTGCTTTCAGCTAATTAAGTGATGGCAAACTCTTTCCTTATCCAATATGGAAACACTTTTTAATTTATTATGTTCCCATTTTACTTTAATTAATGTTCTTTACCATTTTATACCGTTTTTCTGATGACTAATGTGGATCATACATTTGTGCATTTTTTTAAATTTTTTAAATGACATAATTTCATTTTGCAAAATGGATATATATTTTATTGCACAATCTTAAATTTTATAAATGTCATAGTTTCATTTTACAAATTAAATGTAAATTTTATTATCTTTTTATTCATTTAACATAATTTTATTATAAACTCTTTATACACCCAAAATATTGCCAATATATTTATCATGATATTATGACAAAATGTTTAAGTTTGAGGATATATTCTTCTTCATACCTTTATATTACTTTTGGACTTTGTGACAGAAAACTTATTTGGACATTTATATACATATATTTTTCACAAATCTATGCTACATACAGAATTCATCACATAAAACTTAATTTATAGTAATTACATCTAGTAAAAAAGAAGAGTCATGAATAAATTTTCATTTAATATAATAATTTAATTTAAAAAATTTCGAAACCAAAGTGTAGCTATGGTGATAAGGAGTAGTTTTTCTTGTTGTCAGTGTGTGATATGTATTTCAAAATACAAATCTTACACAATTGAAGTTTAATTAAATTAAAAGAGTTCAAATTTAAATATATGTAAAATTTTGTTAAAGGAAGAAGTTATGTGGTTATAAAAATAACGTTAAAAGAAGTTGAAAATAGTTAAAAGAGAATTAATTTAAATGGTGGCTATTTGGAAGGGTATTTGAATTGACACCATTAATTTATAAATAGAAGTCTATAGATTACTTTAGATGATAGACCTTTTCTCTACTTCTTCTCCAATTCTACTTGTTCTATATTCCAAACACCTCCATATAAATCACCATATTTTATATTTAATTGTACAGTGTTCCAAATTATTGCATTTGGAGTGCACCCTTATAACAATTATAGTCATTGTATCCTAGGGACTATTTGTCAACAACCTATTTGCACCAAAATATTATTTTGAGGGGCAGAAATAATCTTAAGGGCCTTGGTCGGGATTTTGAGGTAAAAAATTAATTGTCACGGCTTAGAAACCTTACCCCTAGAGGGCGGCACATATTGTTATATTATAAGGTAGAATTTTGAAGATTTTTTCCTCTTTTAAGGATAGGAAGCAGTGCTCTCCTATTTGAGTTAGGATCTTAGGATTTTATTTTGTTTAAAGCTTTTTAACTGTCAAGCATCTACCTTATAGCAATAAGAAAGATTCTAGGCTAAAGTTAGGAAGGCTTCTAGAAGGTCGCATAATATTGCATCCAAATACAACGGTAATTTAATATAACAAGAATTGAAAATATAAGTTTTTTGGTTTTATGTTGTTTTTGTGCCTTCTAGGGTGATTGATTCTCCACTAGTTCATCCCAAAAGTATTCTCTTATAAGCTAAGATCCCCTGAGTGGGCTTGCCCAATAATCCCATGTGAATTAGTATTCACTTGGATTTGCTTATGCCTTTTAAACCATAGTCCACAGTTGTTGCTGCAGCTCAGTGGCTTTAGTCCACCATAGGATACAAATTTGATTGGCTAGATTGGGTCTATTGTTGATTTTTAGGTAGCAACAAGGGTCAATAGTTCTTCAACTATCGTGTCCTACATTTCTACACTATTTAGAATTTGCTTGCTCTTCCTCATTTGCTTTATTCAAAGATTGGGTCTTCACATGCTGTAGGCACATTCTTTCCATCGAAACACTCTTGAGATTTATCAAAATTATCACACATGTTTCATTTTAGATAATTATACAAAAAATAGGTCATTGTGTCTATTTCTAAAAATATAAGGTAGTCTTTAGTGTTCTTTATCCAAACCATGATGTCTAGATGTAATTCCTCTCCAAATAAAGCAAACAGTTTTAGAAGACTTTCGGAATATAAGCTTTTCATGCCAAACTAACAAACATACAAGGATAAATAAAAACACTATCCAAACTCACCATAATTCAAAATACTAAGAGCTCAAAAAATAATAAACATTTGGAGCTTTAGAAATGCATTTGCTTTCAAGCACACAAAATAATTGGGTGTTGTGTGGTAGTGACGAAAGGCTAAGGGAGGGCTGGTATAAATTAAATACTTATGCTTTTTTGAATAGATAAAATAACCACGAGGAGTTAGCGATGGCAGACACTAGGGGTTGATTAGGGGGATATTTTATGATGATGTTGATTATTGAGACCAATATTTATGTCTTTTTATTCTTTTTTATTGGAGAGATTGATTTATCTCTGATGATAGTTAAGTCAAAATCTTTACATGTTATTCAATTGATTAAACGTATACATCATACTCATATTGAGTTGTTATGGATTATTACTGATTTTCAAGACTTACATATATCAAATCAAAATTTTAGATTTTGTCATTTTCTTTTTGTTGTTTTAACTTTCATGTTTGGTGTAGATAGGAATCATTAGTCGTTTTTATTGTTTATTAGATCCTTTTTGAGAGGTCAATGCGGTATTTATTAAAAAAAATACTTCCCTGCTAGTTGCATTTATTAAATATAAATTTCAAAAACCACCTTCTAGAGTTTGATTTGCCCTTACACTTTACAAGATCAACAAACTCTACCTAAAATCATTCTCAAGATGAATTCAAGTTGTACGCACAGATAGACAAGATAGAAGACTTCAATTAAGACTAATGAACTGTAATGAGCTATTTGGATCTTGATCAAGATGAAAGAGAACCAAATCAAACTATGTAAATAAAGAATACTTAAAATTATGTGGATCAGTCTTTTGCAAGACTGACATCAACAAATAAAGCCATCAGTGACAGCTTTATTGATTATTCAAGGATTGAGTTACAAGAATATTGTTGAGTCTTAGAGAATATATATTTATGGAGGGTAAAATCATTATTTTGTACTTCAAGTCTCACTAAGATCTTGACCTTTATGTATTTTAAGTCCCTTGATATTTAATTATCTATGTTTATGTATATTTTTAATACTTTATGTTTTTTAGGGGTATTTTAGTCATTTCTCAATAAACGAGAAGTCGGACAGCAAAACAAACACATTTTTTAACTCAGAACAGCTGAAAACCTTAGGAAAGACATAAAGGGCAAAATCATAATTTTAAGATTTTAGTGGGCCCAATTGAGGTGGCGTTGATTGTTGACATGTCATTGAACGATGATGTGGCATTGACGGATAATGTAGCAGAAGTCTATTAGACCGAAAAATGAGCTTACAATGCATGCAATGCATTGAATCATATTTGTTGACTTTTGTATTATCCGATGACGTGGCAGAATATTAGTGGACTGAAGAACGCGTATACCGTACATGCATATACGCATAATGACAGCCTTGGTAATGTATTCCAACCAATCAGAGAGTGCCACATGGCGTAATCCTAGGCGTCCGAATTGTTTGCAGCCAATGGCTATGATTTACTTGTTGTATCTATAAATAGGGGCTCCCCCCTTAATTTAACACCCCTGAATCCATTTTTGGGCTCTATTTTATGTAATTCTTCTCCATCTTATATTTTCTATGTATTTTAATAAAATTCTTATTTTACCCCTAGTTATAAAATGAGTAGCTAATTTATTTCCAATCTTCGATTAAAGGTAAAATCCCAACATGATCTATGGGCTTAATTTGGTAAGTTTATTTTCACTTTTTTCAATTTATTTAAATTATTTTACTTATCATAGACAGATAATAATAATCTTGTCTAGATATTGCACTAGTATACCGACTCTCTAGCGCAAGATTATTACTATTTGGCATGGTGAATAATTTACACTAGATTTATTAGAGAAAAAAAGCTTCCTCTAATTTTTGTGGTAGGTCTTGGCTTATTGTTGATAAAATTATCTAGGTTAATTAGTAGAAAGTCTTGCCACGTTTGTAACTGTTACATTATTATTACCTGGCACAACGTGTTCTTGATATCACATTTAACATAAGATTATTCTTCCTGGCACAATGAGCGCTTGATATCATATTTATTAGAGTTAGGTTTATGAGGAGTGGAAATACCCCTCTCATAAATTAATTGGACCTAAAAAAAGGAATATTAAACACATGGTGAAATATTGAGTATGAATCCTAAGACCTAAGCACTTTATTGCATTGATCAAGTACCAATTTATTCTTTCCATCTTAATTTTAATTTTAGGATAGAATAAATGAGGAAATTTCACAAAAAGTATAAATAATAAAGAATAATAATAACTCTACATAATTAAAATCTACCTCCTCGTGGGATCGACACTCGTCATCATTAATCTATACTTAAATAGATTTGTGCGCTTGCGAGTTCAATAAAATTTGCACAACAAGTTTTTGGCGCCGTTGCCGGAAGGTAAGTCATTTCAATTCGTAGAGTTAATTTTCTTATGTAAATATCTTTCTGTATTTTATTTTCTTGTAATTTTCTGTTTATATGGTTGGTTTAACCGCCTATAAGCTATTTTAATTTTAGTTGATTTATTTTAAGTTAATTTATTTTCTTCTAATTTTTGTATATTATTTTTTATTTTATTTTTCTTTATAATTTTACATTGATCTTATTAATCTATATGGCCAGTTTAACTTCCTATTAATTTATTTTAATTTTAGTTTATCTCAATTTCAATTAATTTATTTTATTTCACTTTTTTTTCTCTTATTGTACATTCATAGCACTTGCGTGTATTTTTATAATAAGCTTGTAACAAGCATGATAAGGTTAGTCTCATAATTTCTCTTTTCTTTATTTTCAATTTTACTTTTGTTGTTTTTTGCATGCATGGTCGAATGTCATTATCGCATAATTTAGAACCCATAAACCTCAAGTTAGAGAAAACACGTCGCACACGTAAACACATTGCATCACAATTAGAAATTGAGGATAAAATTGAAATGGATTTACAACAACAAGCATAAATATTGCAAGAGAGGCCATTTAAAGACTATTTTAGTCCCTTACCTAATTTGAGCACATCATGCATAACTACCCAAATGTAGCTTCTAGGGGTTTTGAGTTAAAACCTAGTGTGGTAAATTGTCTCCCATTATTCTATAGCCTAGAAAATGAAGATCCATACAATCATTTGAATGATTTTCATGCTGTTTGTTAAACTTTTAAATATGAGAATTTTTTAAATGATGATGTTAACCTGCTAATAGTATTACATCATGGGAACAAATAGTTACTAAATTTTTAAATAAATATTTCCCAGTGCATAAAACCAATGCTATTCATAGAGAAATCTCAGAGTTTACCCAAAAAGAAGACGAGCAATTTTTCAAAGCATGAGAGCGATTTAATGGGCTACTCTTGAAGTGTCCACATCATGGATATGAGAAATAGCACCAATGCCAATAATTTTTGGAGTGACTATTGCCACATGTACAGGAATGACTAATGGCGACAAGTGGAGGAGAGTTGATGTCAAAAAGTGCATTGGAGATTTGGGATTTCTTTTAGCGACAAGCAGAAATTTTCAACAGTGAAGCAGATCATTTAGAAATGTGAGAAAAATCAAAGGAGTGAATGGAGTTCATATTAGTGAGTCAAGATCTGAAATCAAGGAAGTCAAAGAAATAGTTGAAGGACTTTCTCACCAAATAGCATCTTTGACGGCTGCAAAATCAACAAAGCCACATGCCTATAATCAACTTGATCATGACTCATATCCAGATCAAGTCAATGCAATTGGTGTGATGGTAAAGCAGCCAAACTACAAATTCCAACAGAATAGAGCTCCAGCTCCATCAATGCAACCAGTTCCTCAAGCTCCTCAATTCCGTCAACAATCATTCAGACCATACCATCAGAACCAAAACTACTCTAAACCTAGACCATGGGAGAAAGCATTCCAAAATTTTAAAAATTGGACTCACTCCGCAATAGATCAACAAAATCGCACCATTGGTAAACTGCGGAATGAGATGAGAGCAGGTTTCAATTCATAAGCTCAATCGATTTTAAACTTAGAAAGGATAGTAGGTCAGCTAGCTTTTTCAGTTCAAAACTTAACATTAGTCATTAAAAATGAAAAATTCCCAAGCCAGACAGTACCAATTTTTAAAGGAGTACATGAAGTAAGTACTGACTCAACCCAACAATATGAAGAGGTCAAAGCTGTAATGACCTTACGAAAAGACAAAGAAGTTAACAACAAGGTGAAGATACCAGTGACAAAGACAAATCAAGTTGTGCTTGTAGATTTTGAGGATTCATCAAAGGAGAAAAAAAAATGTTCACGAGAATATATCCCTATATCTCCATTCCCTTAGAGGTTAGCTAAAGCAAAAAAGAGAAATTCCATAGCTAAGATTCTGGAGATATTTAAACAGGTAAGTATTAACATTCCCTTGCTTGATGCTATAAAGCAAGTGCCCTCTTATGCCAAGTTTCCTAAAGATCTATGCACTAAAAAAAGAAGTATTCATGTTCAAAAGAAAGCATTTTTAACTAAATATATTAGTTCCATACTTCAACAAAAAACTCCTCTAAAACTTAAAGACCAAGAATCCTCTACTATCTCATGTAGCATTGGGAGCCACACATTTAAGAATGCTTTGTTGGACTTGGGAGCTAGTGTAAATCTTTTGCCTTATTATGTATTTATGAAACTTGGATTGGGAGAATTACACCCAACTCCAGTTGTGTTATAACTTGATCGGTCTATGAAAATACCTCGTGGTATTGTAGAGGACATGCTTATCTAGGTAGACAATTTCTATTTTTCTATTGATTTTATTGTGATTGATACTCAACCAATGCAGGATTCGAAGAAGCACATCCCCATTATTCTAGGCTGACCTTTCTTGGCAACTCCTAGTGCTCACATTCAATACAGGACTGGAAATATGAAGTTGTCCTTTGACAATATGACTATAGAGCTTAATATCTTCAACATTGCCAAACAACCTCATGATGAAGACGATGAAATTGTTGACATGAATTTTATTGAAAAATTAATTGATTATAATCTTTCTTCTGACCTCAGTGACGATCTTTTACAAGAATGGTTAACTCAATGTGGTTTGGTTTTTGACCATATTAATGCCTCACTCGATTCATCACCATTCATGGATGCTAATAAATGAAAGTTAAAAGAAGAGTAATTGGCACCATCTGGGAAAAATCTCATCCTATTAGAATCATTGCTAAAACTCGAGCTTAAATCGTCACCCAATACTTTGGAATATACATCCTCGGGAGAAGAAAACACATTGCAAGAAATCACTTCATCATCCCTTGATAATAAACAACTAAATGAAAGCACCATTTACCCCTGCCATAGTTCAAAAAGGAGGTTCCAACTGATAGAATTTGAGGATATTTGCAGCGATGAAAAATCTAAAGATTACAAAAAACGAATGAATGTATTTCATGACAAGCATATCATAAGAAAATCTTTTACACCAGATCAGAAAGTGCTTTTATTGAATTATCACGTGCACCTATTAATTAGACCTAAAAAAAGAAATATTAAGTCTATAATGAAATATTGAGTGTGAATTCTAAGACACAAACACTTTATTGCATTGTTCAAGTAGCAATTTATTCTCTCCATTTTAATTTCAATTTTAGGATAGTATAAACAAGGAAATTTCACAAAAATTATACATAATAAAGTATAATAATAACTCCACATAATTAAAATCCACCTCCTCGTGGGATCGAAACTCGTCACCATTAACTTATACTTCAATAAATTCGTGGGCTTGCGAATTCAATAAAATTTGCACAACAAATATAAAGTTGAGATTACAAAGAGTAAGATTAAGCTTTTTTTCATACAAATCTCTCTGATCAACTCTCTAGAATCTCTCCTAAATCAGGCTGGAAACTCAACTTATAAAGCTCAAGCTTAACAAACTCGGCATCCAAGACTATACAAACGGTCGCGCCATGATATATCCCATGATTAGAGTTGGCAAAAGTCAGGGCCAAGTCCAAATATTGCCATACCCGAACCTGACCTAGACTTTTGAAAACTCAAGTGTTCTAATAACCAGGCCGGAAAAGCTCAGATATTATATTTGTAAAATTTAAATTTTTATTTTATGAATATATTTTTATTTATTTTATATTTTTAAATTTATATTAATAAAATTAAGCATGAAATATGAACTTTAAATATTTAAATTTTTAAATATATTTAATAAATATATAAAAAAATATAATTATTTAAAATAAAATATTTTTATAATATTTTTTTATAAAATTTGAGTTTCAAATTTATCAAGTGATACTTAAACCAATCCCAAACTAATCATAAATATTACCCAATCCACGTCACCCAAATCCGAGTGAAATTCAGAGCGGACAGATATTTTTGCCACACCTGCCCACCCACGACCATTATAACGAACTGTACCACTTAATAAGTCAGAAGCTTTTAATAAGTCACAAGCTTAAGCACGTGAGTTTCTTAAGTCAGTTATGAGCAAAAGGCAGGTGAAGAACGCCGTTTTGTACTTAAGTGATCATGCATCAAACACGTGACTTCAGTCAACCAATCACCGTTGCCGAAACGCTGGTATTCAGTCATGACTGTTTGAATTCACAAAACACCCAACACGCTTCCAAATTTAAATTTTCATTCTTAATTTATTATTTAATATAATTTATGTTGTACTAAACCAATATTGATTTGATTTGATTAAACTAAATTCTTAACAAGTATAAAATTATCCGCGCACAGTAGAGAATTTATATATAGGATCACAACTGATCATGGATTCAATTCTCTCAAAGAAAAGAAATCGATCAGAAGTTAACAATATAATCTAACATACCATTCAGCCACAATTAGCACATGCATCCATTAGAATTGGAAGCTGATCCATTTGACTTTGCTTTTTCCAGCTTCATTGTTTTAACCTCATTAAGTACATTTCTGGCCCACTCAGAAAAATAGGTCTCATTGTATCCTATTCTTCCATTCTTGTAAATTGACATGCAGCGACGATCATCTTCAGAATAAGTACAATTCTCTCCGTTGGGATCTCGCCATGCACCATGGTGTCTCATCCCTGACCAGCTTGCAATCCAATGGAAAACGTACTGCCCGACGCCGGCGAGCTTCAGCCATCCTTTAGGAAAAAACTCCATCACACTGCTGTTTCTGTCCATTAAGAACATGTTTGTTAACTGGGCTCCGTGGGGAGATACAAGAATGTCCGTCATGCTCATCAATTTCACCTGCGTATCAATAATTAATTTAGTTAATGTTAATTATTTAAGTTTTTTTGTGAGTGATACAATTCTTGGCTCAAAAGTTGCAATAAAAATGGGAAATTCCCTACCTTTGATTTCAATTTAAATTATTGATTTATTTAATTGGAAGTAATCAATTAGATTTAGGATGAAATCTATAAATAGATCACTAATCTAATTTAAGTACTTCTACAAGATAGACCTCAATAGAAAATTGAAGAGTAATAACAGAAAATGATTGAGTTTAGTAGTTTCTTATATAAAATTATTAACTCTAAAAAAAATAGTAATATAGAAAAATGGATCATTTTTCATCTTATTTTCTAAATGAAGGATTTAAATTCTTGTATTTGAGAAAAAAACCCGGTCGGCATTGGCTCCAAATATCTAGACTATATTGATCATCATAAAGCTGAAATAGAAAAATTATAATTAAATATCAGTAGTTTGTAATGTAATTTATTCTTTTAGAAAAAGAAAAAAAAATATTTCATTTGTGACTGAAGCCTATAATCTAATGCATAACTTCTCGAAAACGCTAAAGCGATCATTAAAAAATGGGGAGAAAAAAAGTCTTTGACGGGTAAGATCGGGGCAATCCAGTCATCTGATCGGTAAACTTATTGTCATGTGGCCTGCCTTCCATATATCTCTTGACCTCGATTAAGTGTGATTTGAGGAAATGATTTAATGATATTTGGTTAATTAAAGTTTGCATCAATACCGGGAAACTTTACAGTGGACATCCTTCAAATTTAAATCCAAAGCGGTAGGGCCAAATATCGTCAAGTATAAATATCAACATGATATCGTGAAGGAGTTTTAATTACTAAGGTTTTTAATCATCAGCCTAAAGAAGAAATGGCACATGATGTGCCGTGCTACCATCCTTTTTCACCTCTTAAAGAATAAAAAATCTATTTCCTGCAACCTTTTTGCGCATCATCTTAATGCATTAGGATCATTTTTTTTCTTTTCTCCCAATTTATTATATACTGAAATAAATAGTTAAAATTAAATTTTTAATTTTTTTTTATTTTATTTATAATTAAATTATTTTTTTACTAGATTTAAAAAACTAGAATAGACTAAGAGAAAATAATGACTAGGAAAGGACCCTCATTCCATCTTAATTGGATAAATTAATGTTATCAAGGAATAGCTAGAAAGACTCTCTTACATCCTATTACAAGACATAATTCATACCTCACAACAATATCCTATACATCAAATATTTTTTACTGAGGAATTTTTATGTTATTAATATGAGAGATAAATTAAAGGATAATAAATATATACATTTTAATACACAGTAGGATAAAATATAGTGCATTGAGTATGTGTTTTATTTGTCTTTTATAATTTATTTCTTATTTTAATTACTTATTTTAAGAGATTTCTTATTAGATAAAAACTCCATATATCTATATATTGTAACAAATTAATGTGAGGAAAAAAATTAAATTTATAAGATAGAAAAATGCACTAACCTGTTCACAGAAGGTAAGATTGTTGGAATAAGCCACCGTTATCCGGCAGCCGTCAATCTTAGCACACTCTTTCTCAAAGATTCCAATGACAGCCGACTCATTTTTGAAAGACCTTGGCCCCGTCCTCATAAGCAATGTCATTCCAACAGCCTTGTGATTATCATCCTTATTGTCAAGACTCACATTACAATACATTCTAGCCTTACATCTCATCAAATCATAAACTTCCATTCTCCTCTCTCTCGACATCCCACCTTCATTATGTCTCGTTACAACAGCCTTTTCAAAGCAAATCGGATCATCACCATCTTCATTATTGATCCCATCAAATCTCTCAATCACTGGCTCCCCATCAAATGTTGCATGCATTAGGTTTTGTAGCCACGGCCCCATCCCCCACCTGAGCTCACCCCAGTGGTACAAAATCCACCTGGTGGGCAACTCACAATTATTTTTTTGATGCCATGCAACAAAGGGTACCATTGCTGCCAATCCATGCCAAATATTTTCATAATTGTAATGATTATACGACACAAACGTTAAGCCCTTCATTAGAGTGGCGTTGTAAGGCAGTGCTTCAGGCCATGCTAAGGCGTAGTAGTTCCAGGAGCCGTCGTGATTGTCACGTCCTTTGATACATAGTAATCTATTTTGTGACGATTTTGATGGAAATTGTTGATATTGCACTTCACCTTCTTGATGAGAATCATACAAAGAGCTCATGAACCATGTGTGACCCACAAGGGCTTTGTCCGAATAACGCAAGTCTTTGAGCGGGAGAAAGGTGACCGAATTTCTAAGCTTTTCGGTTATTGGATCAAGGTCATGCGTGCAGTTAATTGTGAGCTTTTTCCATTGCTGGTGAATGAAAGGCCATGAAGTTGGTGAAGGGGAAGGAGAATAAGGAGATTGCGAATTGTGAAGGAACTGGATTTGAAAGAGAATGAAGAGGGTAACACAGATGGCTAAAATGAGCAAGGAGAGTTTTGGTGAGTAGCAAGAGAATGATGATGAAACGTTGCAGTTGTGGGGTTTTTTTGAGACGGCGGCGGAGGTGGCGGCTGCGGTATCGATTTGTGGATGTGGTTTGGTCATGGCGGAGAGAAATAGGAAATGGGAAAAAATTTGTAGCCGGAATTGTGAAAAAGCAGCTTATGGGCCAAGTGCTTCTCGAGTCAGCTTCCTCTATTCATCACTCTCACTGAAACGCAATTCAATGATCAAAAGAATAATAAATATTAAGTCAAACAAAAAACTTAAGGAGAGGAAGGAGAGCAAGTAAAAGAAAGAAGTAAGGATTGTTTTTGTTGCTTGCCAGCTTTTGCAGGATTCTAACCATGTGCATCATTTCCCAATGTTTCATCAATTGATTTATTTATTCAACTTGACTTACCTTATTGACCTCCAGATTTTATGGCAGGAAGCTCGAAACTTTTTTGTAAAGCAATTAGGGCCTTTAATTTAAGGTGAAATGAAATAATACATGAGCCTATAAGTTCAAGGATTTTTCACTATTCTGCGCTAATGTTCACGACAAAACAAAATAAATTAATGAGCTAACTTTAGGGCCCTGGTCGGATTTGGATTCACCATTGATATATTCTTTTTTAGATTAAGAATATTTAAATTAAACGTTAATTCTCAATAATGATACATATTTTAAATTTTTTATTTAAAATAATAATCACAAATAAGGTAGCATTCATCAATTAATTTGTAAAATTAAAATGAATTAATTGTATTATCTTACCAATCAATTGATGAATATCACATCATTTGAGATTATTATTTGGGATAAAAAAATTGAGATGTGTAATATTAAAATATCTAAAATATCTTTTACTTATATAAAAATTTTATTTCATTCCATTTATAACATAATTTTAAAAAAATTTAATTTTATGATTTCTAATAAAAACTCTCATCGGTAACTAAACAATTTCTACTTAAAACTTACTAAACGGAGCCTAAGTAGTTTTGCACTACTTATAGTCCAAATTAACTTTCGAAACCTTGAATTTGTTATTTTTTTTTTCAATTTCAAGTTGAGTAAAATTTTAATCATTTGTATTTCTTAGCAGAGATACTTTATACAAATCAGAAAGTTTTTTGCTTCTTCAGTTATAATTCAACTTGAGGATTAAAAAATATTTGTGGATTAATTGATTGCGTAAAGGTGCACAAAGTGAAAGAAAACCTGAAGTTACTTATGACCACTGATACTTGCATGTCAACTCTTAATCTAAATTCTACGTTATGCTTTGGAAATCCTTCAATTACTTTTCCAGCGTAAGCAAAATATATGCTCATGATCCAAATCCCAGACATTTCTCTTTGAAAATTAGAGTAAAGAATTTCCTTCGAGCATTGATGACATTATCATGCAATTACTTAAATATATTTAAGTACATTTCTTGTGCTTAGCTTTAATTTCATGGTAGCCGTGATTTTAAAGCTATAGTCTCACAATTCTGGACGAAGGTTCCATTTACGGCAGCTGTACTGCCACAGAGCTGCTCCACCTCCTCCTATATTCTAATGTAGTGTTTAGTTTGAAGAAAATTAAGGAAATGAGAAGAAAGTGGAAAAAAGGAGAGGAAAGTAAAATAAATTTACTTTCTAATGTTTGATTTATTATAAAATTATATAAAGAAAGAAAATGTCTTATTTTTTACTTGAACAATTTCATCCTTTAGTTTTAAATTTTCAATATTTACCATAAATATAATTAAAAATTTAAACAATAAATTTATTTAATATACTATATAGTAACTAATAAAAATTATTTTGAATAATACGATTATATTTATAATTAAATTCCATTTAAAAAATTTTATTAACATAATTTTATTTTATAATTAATTTAATTTATTTCTAAATAAATTATGACATTATATAAATAATTTTTTAATTAATATTTTACAATTTTATTTGGAAAAAAAAAAGGAAGAAGAGTTGCGCCGCGGCGCCGGCCACTACTGTACCATCTCATTTCAACTAAATAATTATATGAAAATGATCATAAATTGGCGATCTCTAAGTCGAAGTAATTATTTAGCCGAAATACGTTATGTTTGTCCGAATCTAGGAAAGTAAGAAAGTTTTCTAACAATTTTTAATCGGATTTGAAGAAAATAAATTTATTTTTTTTAACCTTTACGACAATGTATTGATGTTTATCGGTGGCCCCGGCGATTCCAACGATATCGGCGATGACATCCCACGCGCCAGTGTCGGCAGCGACGAGTGGCAATCTGGCAATAAAGGCAGCGGCTGTCTGATGACTATTAAATCTATATTTTCTATTTTTACAAATTAAATAAATTAAGTTTTTAAATCATTACTTCAATTTTTATTAATATAAAATAATTATCTAAAAAAATTAAATTGATAAAATAAAATTATAAATAATTATTATTTGATAACATTAAACAAGTTAATAAAAGATTGAAGGGGCAAATTTGGATGTTTTGACTTCCAATAGAAGAGGAATTTGAATTCATCACTCTTTAGTTTGGAATCTAAATTTCAGATTATGATGTATATTAAATTATAGTGGAAATTAAATGCTTATAAATTATGGTTAATCAAACATTGAAAATGAGAAAAGAATTCAAATTACTTTCCTCTTCCCCTTCTCCTTCCAACCAAACACCAACTAGAGAATTCTCCAAGACTATAGAAGGCTAAGCAGCTGCCTGAAATGGCTTTTATTCACATTTTCATTTGCAAATTCAAACGAGTAATTAGAGCAGAAAATCATCAAGAAACAATTTATATGAAAAGGACTAGGATTCTTTCCTAATTTTTTTCCCTCCCAACCCTTCTTATTTTTCAATGATTGGTCAAGTGTGTATAGTTATTGAAAAAGTTTCTATAATTATCACATACTTGACTAATCATTGAAAAATCAAATGAGTAATTAGAGCTGAAAATCATCAAGAAACAATTTATATGAAAAGGACTAGGATTCTTTCCTAATTTTTTTCCCTCCCAACCCTTCTTATTTTTCAATGATTGGTCAAGTGTGTATAGTTATTGAAAAAATTTCTATAATTATCACATACTTGACTAATCATTGAAAAACAAGAATGACTAGGAGTAAAAAAAATACTCCGAGAGAATCCTTGTCCATATGAAAATGAGTAATCAAAGCATATCTCAGATTAGCATTCACCATTCTCATTAGAATTTCCCTACTAAACTGGCAAAATTCACTTCATGGAAAAAAAAAAATGACAAAGGAAGCTGTAGACGAAACTAAGGAAAGCAATGTTCACTTAACGGAAAATCAATCAAGTCACTAATCAAGGACCATTAATATAAGCAAGTAATTTCATTAAACAAAAGCTTAAGACACAAGTGAAAAAAGACAAGTTATAGGCAAAAAGTTGGGGGCGAAAGAGGTATCATTTGACCATGACAGAGGTTATTCACTGAAAAGTATCTATAGAGGTAAATAACGAAAGGAAGCAACATATCATGATCTAAATCATTTAAGTTCCTCTCCTCTAAACATTCTGTTTCATGCAGTATCAGTTATAGAAGTTGTGAAATATCAGTTCCATAAGCATTAAGAAAGCATGGAGCTCAGCTCATATATTAAATAGGAATTGTGAAAAAAGATCAATACTTATAGAAGCCATGAAATCCACTTTCATGAAAAGGATGCAGACATGCAGTGATCAGGCATGCTGAAGGTTTTCAGGAACTGCCACGATCTTATTATCCAGGCATCATGATGGTAATCAGAATTGTTTTGATCTCACGATGATAAACTAAAACTCTATCCTGATGCATCTGCGGGGCCACAGTTTTTCTGCAGCAGAAGCATATGAAACTCATTGGCCTTTTCAGTCAATCCAACATCTGAAAATGCACCCAAAAGCCTATTACAGGCAGAGCTATCAAAGTCTGAAGTGGCAGGTTGTTTCCATTGATCAATAACTTCTCCCATTTCTTTCAAATGTCCAAGCATCAGATAAGATGAAAGAACACAAATGTAGTTTCTGCTCGTCATCATTTGTTTAGTCATCCTTAAGGATTTCCATATCTGATCAATTTTATCTTTGTTTCCCAAACCAGCATACAAAATGATAAGGAAGTCATAGATTATCCATTCTCTTTGTGTTATACTCTTATCTGCTTCCACGAGAGATCCAGACTCTGCATTCACAAGATGACTGGCAGTCATATAAATGTTGACTAGATTGACGTACTTCACCCAATCATCACTGCCACCTGAGTCACAGCTCATTTCATCCAAAATTTTTTTAACTTCATCGATGTTGAGTGTTGCAGCGCATGAACTAATCCAAAGATTATATGTGAAAATATCTGGCACAACGTTCTTCTGCTTTAATTCTTCGACAACTAAGGCTACCTTTTCCACTTGTCCAACTGACATGTATAAAGTCATCATCTCATTATACATAAGGGCATTGAAGGACAGGTTTGACTGCTTTATTCTTTCAAAAAGCTCTTCAGCCTTTTCAGTCCATTTCGCCCCAGCATAAGAGTGGAGGAGAGCAGTGTACGTTTCACTAGTTTTTCCCGAGAGTGGAAGCCCTTCAAAGTAGCGCTCAGCCGAATCAATACCAAATACTTTTGTCATCAAGTCAATACGGGTAGCATAGTCAGAGTCTGATAACACAAACTCTTCATGAGTAACCATCCATTCAGATATCTGCAACTTTGTATCAGTTACACAACCGAATTTTTTACAAATTCAAACAAAAGAGCAGCAACAATTGCAAGCGAAGGCTAACCATTTTTAAAAGTGAGTCAAATGTGAACTCATTTTCTACAAAATAAAATTCAATAAAGCTAGGGATCCCAGCATTTGAGCGATTGAGTCTCAACATGGGCAATTTATTATGGGCAGATAAGCTGCCATACCACACCTTTTGGAACTCAAAAGCCGAATCCTTAGAATTACTCAATAAATTTCAAGCTATAAATTTTACTATTAACCAAGATTCAATCAGATTCAAATCCTGTTTAAACTATTTTTAAGCTTAAAGAACCATAAAATACGAAAAAGAAAAGAAAATCAAACCTCGAGAGCATGCTTGTAACGCTGAGACTTTCTGAGTTCTTTCAGGATGTATCGAAGCTCAGAAATGGTAGCTTGGTTTCCTTCACTTACCCACCTCTGAATAACGTTAATGGCGCTACGTTTTGGCAGACCAATTCTGAAGATTCTGGATTTGAGATCATCCTTTCCATCTGAATTCGAAGTCTCTTCTTCGAAGCATTCGCTTTTTAAAACGCCAGAAGAGAGAAATCTTGAGAGAAAGAAAGACTCGGAATTGGAATTAGTACCGTTCTTGATTATTGTATTGCTTGTTCTGCCATGTTTAAGAGTTTGACAGAGAAAGAAATATAATAAATAGCGGATGTTTGGCAATGAAAGTGATTAACAAATCAGCTTTAAAATGGGAGATATAAGGAGAGTCGAATTTACTTACCGTCTTAGACTGAGGAAGAATGAGCGAGCAGCCATTGCTAATTCTACAGTTATGTTTACCGGGCGACTCACTGAATCACTGTCTACTTTGTTTGTTCACTGAACGCAGCGTTTGGTTCCGATTTATAATATAAAAAAAAAAAAAATTCTGCCTCTACCGTCCATTATATTTTTAAAAAGACTTTTACTAAGTTAATGCATGAATAATTTACAGCCCACCTAAATTTATACTTTATAATTTATACCTTAAAATAGTGGATGATTTTATTTGCAAGGATGGGGACTATCTTACAACAAATATAAAATACAATCCTTACATAAACAATATCTAATCATAGATTTTAAATGAAATTTACGATCGCACACAAACCCATTTGTAAGTTGCAACGAAACCTTTTTTTTATTAAAAAATAAAATCATTGACCAAAGTTTCTAAAATATTTTGCCAACCGCATGACCAAAGTTGAAATCTGCGCAATCTCAAAATTAAAAAGATTATGATCTTTTTCTTCTAATAAGAAGCCCGGGATTTTGCCAAGGCGGCCCACAGCGCAAGTGGGCTTGGCATCATTCCATGAGCCGCATTCACAAACAATTACATGTAACATGATTGAGCATTGCATGAGTGGGCTTTAATCAACTTCACTAATGTATAGAAGCTCTTCCATTTGGAACAATTTTAAGGGTACGAGTAAACGAGAGTTGATTTTTTATTGTGGTAATTGAACACATCAGTAGTCATTTGATGATAATAAAAAATAGTGACTTTTCAAGTTATTAACCCTCCATCCAATTCATAACAATTTAAAAAATTATTGACTTTCTTCATAGATATAGTCATCCTTAAGTAAAATAAAAGAGCACTTGTTGACCTATTCAGTCATACAATCTTTTGGTTTTGATAATAATAAATTACGTGTAATGAATAAAATAAAAATAACATATATTTTACAATCTTACTAGTACTTGAAGGACAAAAATTGTTTATATAGTTAAGGACAAGCATCAATTGTACTAGTTTAAGTAATTTCTCTTGTATGATTAAGTGTTTAAAAGTTCATATTATTTTTCATAATATTTTAAATAAATCATTATTTTCATAATATAAAGGTTTTATACTTATAGTAAAAATGATTTTACGAAATTATTTATTTTTAAGTTTAAGGACTAATTTAAAAAATTTGAAACTTTGAAATCAACAAGTATTGTTTGAAATTAAAAAAATAGACCTATTGGAAAATGTTGATAAAATTTAGGCTATAATATAGTTTTAAAAAGTTTTAGAACTAAGCTATAATGTTAAAACAGTAGCGGCTAATTGTTTATTTTAAGTGGTTAACAATAAATTTTGGAGGAGCTATTGGCTTGAAACAGTTAACCGTTTATGGAAAGCGAGTAACCAATAAGTCTTGCAATGGATTCTGTTTTAAAATGGTTAACCGATAATTTTTAAATGGTTAACCGACTACACAAAATTTTTAAATCTAGTAATAACAGTAACTTACCACATAAAAAAATGGCAATCCATTTCATATGAGATGATTAACCAATGTATCCAAAATGTCATGAACAACTAGTTTTCTTGTTCAAATTATAATAAGCTAAATCAAACTCATTTCAAGCAAGTTCAAAAATCTCTGTCAAGCTTAAACTTGTTCATACAAATCATCTTAAGTTTTTATTTACTTATTCATATACATTAATTTATTATTGAGCTATAACTTACCAATATGCACTTGGTAAAGTGCAAATCTTTCCAAACTTCATTTCAATATAAAAAATTAAGTGATTGTAAGTGTGAGAAACATTTGGGAAAAGAGGTATATATTCATCTCAAATTTTAAAGGTTTATTGATATATTAGAAGGCAATTGTAAACATCTTGAAGCCTTGGGTTATAAGGTTTGGTTAATAAAATCCTGAAGTTTGGTTTACTTGGAGGCATGAACGTAGGCAAGTTACTGAACTACGTAAAAATATTGTGTTCGTTTTCTCCAACTTTAACTCCTTAAATTTACTTATTGTTGAAATTATTATCATTGTGGTAGTTGTTAGTATTGAATTGCGATGTTGTTATCAAAGAAGTTTCTAAATTCCAATTCACCCCCCCCTTTTGGGTTGTCTTAAGTAGAATTTCATTTGGTATTAGAGCGAGGTTATCTCATTAGGACTTAATTGTCTAGAGTAAAATATCTCTAGTAACATAAAATAGCATAACATTCATGGAAGGCCAATTCATCACTAGACCTCCGTTTTTTTATGGTAATGACTACCTTTATTGAAAATATAGGATGAGAATCCATATATAAGATTTAGACTATGAAATAGGAGAAGTTATTTATGATGATCCATTCATTCCTAAGAAGAATCTTCATGTGAGTAGAGTGAGTCAAATAAGAACAAGATGTCTTTAAATTTCAAAACTATGAATGCTTTATTTTATGCCTTAGACAAGAATGAATTTCATAGAGTTTTGGGTTGTACAAATGCATATGAAATTTGGAGGAAATTTGAGATTATATACGAAAAAATAAATCAAGTCAAGAAATATAAAATTAGTAAATTCACTAAATAATATGAGATATTTCAAATGAAGTCATATAAGAGTGTCCATGATATGTACACTAGATTCACCGATATTCTGAATTCACTTGAAGTATTAGGAAAAACCTTTACAGTTAGTAAAAAAGTGAAGAAGATTATTAGGTCCTTGCCAAAAGAATGGAGACCAAAGTGAACGTCCATAGAAGAAGTAAAAGATCTTAATACTTTATCTCTTGATCATTTTATTGGTTCACTTATCTCATATGAAGAAGATATAACTAATGAAAGAATTAATAAAGAAAAAAATAAGAAGACTTTTGTATTTAAATCTTCTATAATTAAAATCAATGATGATGGGAGTGAATTTGAAGATGAAGGCATTGAAATGATTATTAGAAAGTTTATAAAGATCTTCAAGAAGCAAATCAAGAGAAGAAATTTTAAGGATTTTATGAAAGAAAACCTTAAAATAGAGAAAGCAAAAAAGGATGCAATTGTTTGCTTTGAATGAAAAAATTAGGGTCATATAAGATTGGAATGCCCACTTCTTAACAATCTAAAATTAAGGAAAAAAGCAATGGCGACAATATAGGATGATAGTTATGAAGAATCCACTGACGAAGAAATCGAAGAATGATGCAGTTGCTTTAAATACAAAAAGTAGGATCAATTGCTTACTTTTAAGATTTTTATCTTTTTTTATAAATATCGGATTTGGATACTTTTTTTATTCCCTTATTTAGATTTAAAGAATTTTATTATAAAATAAAATCTTAGTTTTGTTCATTTAGATCTTTAGGTTCTCACATATCATTTTAAGAGCTATAGGGTATTTTTTATCACTTATGTATCTGTAAATTCTTGTGCATTGATTGTGTAATACCATCATTCATTTATTAAAATGGAATATATGATTCTTATAATTATAGATTTGATTATTCTTTCTTTTAACTCAATGATGGCATATCTTGATAGTTATGTTGATTTTGATAATCTATATATTCTTATTTTACACTTAAGTTTTGCTAAAGTTTTGCTAAAGTTTTGATGATAAAGAATGTGTTTTGATGATTACATTGTATTTGATGACTTTTGATCATATGAGATCGATAATTTGTGAATAGATGCATTTTTTTGGATTTTATTGATAAATTGTTGAATTTCCATTACTTGCTTTAAATGATATCGAAAGGGGTAGAAATATATGAACTTTGAGATATTGACACATATGAGATTATTTGAATTCAATTGAAATGTCACATTAGATCTTTAATGAGCTTAGTTGTATGATTTCTAAAATGTGATTATTAATTAAGAAGCTTGGGTAGTTAATGATATGCTCTTATAATTTTTTTTTTAATTTTGCATTTATTACTTACCTTTTGGAAATTGATAGAGGGAGATGCATTATTGTTTAAATTTTGATAATGTTAAAAGGGAGAGAAGTATATGCATTTTGAGTATTTTTTAATGTTAAAAGGGGGAGATAAAATAATATACATTTTTTTTATTAAGGGAGCTATCTTGACAACTCCAAATTGTATTTGATGTCACAAGGTAGTTATTTTGATGATAAAGAGGAAGAAGATAGTAATATTGTTAAGTCCTAGAGAGTGTATATTTATAAAGGGTAAAATCATCATTTTACACCCCAAAGTCTCACTAACATCTCCACCTTTTATGTATTTTAAATCACTTGATATTTAATTATCTATGTTTATGTGTATTTTTAATAATTTATATATTTTAGGAGTATTTTAATCATTTCTCAATAAATGAGAAGTCGGACAGCAAAACGGACAGCATTTTTGAACTCAGAACAGCTAAAAACCTTAGGAAAGACATAAAGGCAAAATCATAATTTTAAGATTTTGGTGGGCGTTGACTGCTGACGTGGCATTGATTGCTGATGTGTTATTGACCGATGATGTGGCATTGATGGATGATGTGGCAGAAGTCTATTGGACCGAAAAATGAGCTCACAGTATATGCAATGCACTAGATCATATTTATTGACTTTTACATTGACCGATGACGTGGCAGAATATTAGTGGACCGAAAATCGCGCCTACCGTATATGCATATACACGGAATGACAGCCCTGGTGACGTGTTCCAACTAATCAAAGAGTGTCAGGTGGCGCAATCCTAGGCGTCCGAATTATTTTCATCCGATGGCCATGATTTACTTGTTGTATCTATAAATAAGAGGCTCCCTCCCTAATTGGAGACCGCCGAATTCATTTTTGGGCTCTATTTTCTATAATTCCTTCTCCATCTTGTATTTTTTACGTATTTTAATAAAATTCTCATTTTACCCCTAGTTATAAAATGAGTATCTAATTTATTTTCAAACTTTAGTTAAAGGTGAAACCTCAACATAATCTATGAGCTTAATTTGGTAAGTTTATTTTTATTTTCTCTAATTTATTTAAATTATTTTGACTTATCGTAGACAGATAGTAATAATCTTGTCTACATATTGCACTGGTATATCCGTTCCCTAGTGCAAAATTATTATTATTTAGCACGGTGAGTGCTTTAAATTAGATTTATTAGAGAAAAACCTCCCTCTAATTTACGTGGTAGGTTTTGACTCATTGTTGACATCAAATTCATCTAGGTTAATTAGTGGATAGTCTTGCCACCTTGTCGACAGTTATACTATTATTACCTGGCACAACGTATTCTTGATACCACATTTAACATAAGATTATTCTTCTTGTCACAATGAGCGCTTGATGTCATATTTATTAGAGTTAGGTTTATGAGGAGTGGAAATATCCCACTCATAAATTAATTGAACTTAAAAAATGAATATTAAGCCCATGGTGAAATGTTGAGTGTAAATCCAAAGATCCAAACACTTTATTACATTGATCAAGTCCCAATTTATTCTCACCATTTTAATTTCAATTTTAGGATAGAATAAACTAGGAAATTTCACAAAAAAAACATAAATAATAAAGAATAATAATAATTATACATAATTAAAATCCACCTCCTCGTGGGATCGACACTCGTCACCATTAATCTATACTCCAATAGATTCGTGCGCTTGCGAGTTCAATAAAATTTGCACAATAAATGTACATTTTGAATTGTATTTGATAATTTTATGACATACTTAAGGGAAATTTTAAACTAATATATATATATTGTGTATAAATTATAAATGCCATATACTCAAGGAGAGTTTACATTTGTTGGTTGAAAATGTTAAAAAGCATAGTGTTTGTCATCATAAAAAAGGGAGTGATTGTTTAGGTCATATAGTTCTTTGATTTTGATGATAGTAAACTATGTGTGATGGATAAAATAGAAAATACATATATTTCACAATCTCACTAGCTTTTAAAAGATAAAAATCATTCATGTGAGATCAAGTTTAAGGTACTCAATGGACAATGTCACAAAGATCATTAAGTTAAGGACAAGCATTAATGATACTAGATCAGGTGATTTCTCTTGTTATATTTCTTGTAAAGCTAGTATAATTAAATGTATGCATAATTAAGCATTTAAATGTTCATATTATTTTTCATGACATTTCAAAAAAATCATTATTTTCATAATATAAAATTTTTATATTCATACTAAAAATAATTTTATAAAATTAGTTGTTTTCAAGTTTATAAACTAAATTTAAAAAATTTAAGAACTTTGAAATCAACAAGTATTATTTGAAATTCAAAATTAGACATATTTAAAAAATTTTATAAAATTTTGGGTCATAATATAATTTTTAAAAGTTTTAAGACTAAACTATAATTTTAGAACAGTAGTGCCTAACTATTTATTTTAAGCGACTAACATATAATTTTGGAGAAGCTACTGATTTAAAATGGTTAACCTTTTATGGACAGCGACTAACCAATAAATCCTGCAATGGATTCTGTTTTAAAACAATTAACCGTTAATTTTTAAACAGTTAATTGACTGCGAAAAGTTTTCAAATCTAGAAATAATGATAACTTGCCACATAAGCAAACGGGGATCCATTTTATATGAGGCAATTAATTGATAGTGCCTAGAAAGTCAAGAACAACTAGTTTTCTTATTCAAACTATAAAAGGTCAAATCAAACTTATTTGAAACAAGTTTAAAATTCTCTATCAAACTAAAACTTATTCATACAAATCATCTTGAGCTTTCATTTGCTTATTCATATACATTAATTTATCATTTCGCGATTTGTTGGTAAATCTATTTTGATTCTCTATCAACCAAACCAATAATGTGGGACCATTGCCAATATACACTTGGGAGAATACAAATATTTGTAAACTTCATTTCAACATAAAAGAATTAAGTGATTGTAAGTGTACGAAACACTTGAGAAAAGAGGTGTGTGTTTATCTCAAATTATAAAATTTTATTAACATTTTGAAAGTCAACTGTAAATATCTTGAAATCTTCAGTTGTAAGGCTTGGTTAATAAAATCTTCGAGCTTGGTTTGCTTTGGCGTAGACGTAGGCAAATTGCTGAACCATGTGAAAATATTGTGTTCATTTTCTTTACCCGTAGCTATTTAAATTCACTTGTTGTTGAAATTAATATTATATTGGTTGTGATAGTTGTTAGCATTGAATTGTGGTGTTGTTATTGAAGAAATTTTTAAATATCAATTCACCGCCCCTCTTGGGTTGCCTTACTTAAAATTTCAATACTAATATTGGAACACCTTCAAGTATTACTCATCCTATAGTACTACAATAGTAAATAAAATTACAGCACTATTCATGCAACCAGCTGTTTTCTTTCAACAGCAGTAGCAATCAGTTAAGGAGGGTGTGCTCTCAACTTGTCTACACATTCTTAATGATCAAGGTACTATAACTCCTTTAAACTACACATATATTCCCTTAATCCCTAGAGTAGGTAAGCCTAGAAAAGTCACATTGTTTAGACCAATAGCCTTTGGAATGTGATTCATAGAGTTATTACTAAAACCATTGCACATAGATTGAAACATATTGTTTCTCAAATCAATTCTCCATATAGGGTGCATTCATACAAAATATACTTATTACTAATAATATTATTATTGGCTAAGAATGCCTCCATTAGATTAAGCACAGCACAGGAAAAAGAAATGGGAAAATAACTTTAAAGCTAGAAATAAGCAAAGCCTATTACAAAGTTGAATTTGGCTTTTATTTAAAGAAAAATTAAGGAGATTGATTTTAAATGGGTGGGTAAAACTAATCTTAAATTATATCACCACCTCATTATTTTTATATGCTTATTAATAGATCTACAAAGGGCTTAATACAACCCCAAAGGGGACTAACACAGGGCTGCCCATTATCTTATTATCTATTGATCATGAGTATAGAAGCTTTTTCTAATTTGTTGATGTAGGTAGAAAAGAAGAAGTTAATCCAAGGTTTAAATTTCAATAAGACCATATCTCATTTACTAATTGTTGATGACAATTTGATATTCACTAAGGCATCTGTCGAAGATTGCAAGTATTTAAAAGCCCTATTTGAATTTTATGCCTCAACCTTAGGACAGGTCTTTAGCTACGACAAGTCATTAATGTTCTTTACTGACAACATTCTAAAGAGATAAGTAGCAACAATCAAGGATATCTTTCAACTCGAAGTGGTGTCTAAGCATAAAAAGTATCTTGGTCTCCCATCTTTGATAGGAATAAAAAAGATAGATTTCTTCCATAATATAAAGCTTAGAGTTGAGAGAAAGATTTCAAAATAAAAACATAAATTCATTTCTAATGAATATAAAGTTATGCTTATCAGGATAATGACACAAGTTGTTCAAGCTTATGCCATAAGTGTTTTCAAAATACCTATGGGATTATATGATGATATTTAGAGAGCATTTGCTAAGTTTTGGTAGGGCTCAAAGGAAGACAAAAAGGGTATTCACTGGGCTAGATAGGAAAGGTTGAGTTATGCAAAGAGTAAAGGAGGCTTAGGCTTCAAATTGCTTTTCTGTCTCAATCTTATATTGTTTAAATTTTTCAAAGCTTCAGAATTATGACGCATTAGATAAACATAACCTTATCTTAAATAATTATCGGTGAATGTGATGAAATACTTGTAACCACCTTGAACTTGTACATTGATTGGTCCACATAAATCTTTATGTACTAATTCAAGTAGTGCTGTTGCACGTATTCCCTTAGCCAAGAAAGGTCTTTTGGTCATTTTTCCTTTTAAACAAGATTTATAAAATAGTAATTATTCATTTTCCAATGGACCTAAAAGTCCATCTTTGAATATTCTCTACATCTTATTTAGGTTTATATGACCCAAGCATAAATTCTAGAGGTGACATTAGTTAGAAGAATTTTCTTTTTCTTAAATAATTATATATGTTCATTATTTTCAATTATTGTGTCATGCATAGAGTGGATCAAAGGGCTTAAATGATAAAAATTATATTCCAATGTACCAAAACATATTAGTTTATTATTTTTCAAAATAGAAACAGAGGAACTATTATCATAGATTTATACACTCTAAATCTCAACCTTTGAGTTATCATAGATTTATAGACCCTAAATCTCAACCTCATTTAAATATTCCACCATTTTCATGATAGAAATTCTAAGTATACAACCCAAGAGGGGGTGAACTAGGTAATTAAAAAAAATTATTTACAAATGTAATAAAATCTAATTGAATATTTCAAGAAATTTCAATGTAAATAAATTTGAAACAATAAATGAAAATAAATAGATAAGGGAGAAGAGAGACAAACACACTAGTCTTTATATGTCAGTAAAGCTTTGTTTTCCTCTCTAACTATAAAAGACTTTATGAGATTCAAATCAAAGCATGACCACTACAGTTATTATAGAGCTATCGTCTGTATATTAAGTTAACACTTGTTTATTCTTCCATCTAATCACACATTGCCCTTTGATTTGTAATCATATGCATTGTGTGAGGGAAAATCATTGTAAACTTCATTTCAATATCAAAGTTAAGTATGAGAAATACTTGGATAAGAGATAGGAGATTCATCTTAAGATTGTAAAGATTGATTGGCACATTGGAAGTTAATTGTAAGTTCTTAAAGCCTTGGGTTGTGAGGCTTGGATAATAAAATCCTCAAACTTAGTGTGCTTGGAGGCATGGATGTAGGCGAGTTTGCTATAAGTCTGTAAATATGGGTTTAACTTATTAAAAGTGTTAATGACATCCTTGATCATAGAAACATTCTTTAAGTGCAGGCAAAGTGGGAAAATCTTGAGTGAAATAATCATTAGAACTACAAACATTACATGTAATTTTTTAAATAGATTTTACTTTATTACTCATTTTATATTCTAAGGCTTCAACATTTCTGATTAAGGATGTAAATTTACTTGTAAATCATGATCTTCCCTAAGTTTATGGATTCCTCCATTAGATGGAGATGGTTGTGGTTTGTTTGACAATTCAAAAATTTTAACAGTATCCCAATATTATGCATTTTCAGTTAATTGGTCAAGGTAATCTAATGCATATTTAAGATTTTAATCTCCAAATTCACCAATACACATCATTTCAACAACTTGTTTACTTTGAGGTATTAAGCCCTCATAGAAATAAGTTACCGATTGCCAAGTTTCAAAACCATGGTATGGACATATATTAAGCAACTTTTTAAACCTATCCCAACATTAGTATAATGTTTCTTCAAGTTTTTTGAATGAAAGAAGTGATTCGTTTAAATGAATTAGCTCTATGAGGTGGAAATATTTTTTTCAAAAACTATTATTCCATGTTATTCCAAATTCTTATTGATCCATATCTAAGGTTTTATAGCTAAATTTTAGTTTTATCTTTTAATGGAAAAGGAAAAAGCTTCAACCTAATTATATTCATGCTACAATTTTGGTCTGTGTATGTATTACAAACTTTCTCAAATTCTCTTAAATACAAGATAGATTCTCGGATACTAAACCATGAAATATTGGTCAAAGTTAGATAATACCTAGTTTAAAGTTGAATTAAGATGCTTCTGGAGGGAATACAATACACGAGGGTGCTCCAGTTCTAATTAGATTCATATAATCCCTCGAAGTTCTTGGTTGATTTTGATCGTGTGCATCTTTCTGAGAATGATTGTCTTCTTGATTAATTTGGCCAAAAATATTTTCTCCTTAGATCTCTTTCATGATTTGAGGTGATGACTGAGATCTATGAATTAACATACCACTTGAAGTTCAAAACCAATGTCTCATACAATGATGATGATTATGTTATAATGATGATATAGAAACAAATAAGTAATGTAAAAAAAATAAATAAAAATTATACAAATTAAAAACAATTGAAAATTAAATTAAAAAAATTAAATTACAAATTAGCTTGTAGAACCGACCATATAAAGAACAAAAAATAAAATTAAATTGGAAAAATTTAAAAGTCCATGTCTATTTAGTCCAATTGTTCAAATTGAGTCCATATATATAAGGCAATTAAAATCTATTGGTTCAAATTTAATTATTATAAGAAATTTCGTTTAGGAACCTTTTTATAATTTTGTAGCCATACAACAATTTTAGAAGTTTAAAATATAGCCATTTGGGATGAAAGTGATGATTCAAAAAAGTTTTATGAGTGGAGCAATATTAAGGAAAAATCAGAAAAGACAAATGAAAATTCATAGAAAGTGAAAGAAATTAAAATGGAAAAACAAAAACGAAAACAAAAGCAAAACAAAATAAATACTTTTCTCGTCAATGGCGTCATAATCTTGACACGATTCAAAAGTATTTTATAATTCTTAAGTATAAGAATTTGTTGATATAATATAGTTCGAGAAGTCTGAGGTAGATCCATAGAGGAAATATTTCATTTGTTTATTTTAATTTATCCACAAAAAATAAAGTTAAATTAGAAATATGAAATTTAATTTAAGTAAAACTATAATTAAATTAGTTAGGGTTATAGATCCACTTTTAATAATAAAACATAATTTAATAAATTTTTTTTAATCAAATTTCTTTACAGCTAAAAAGATTAATTATATAAATTATTAATATTTTCCCATAATTTTATTATGAATTAAGTACTTAGTATGCCAAACTTTAACTTGTCTACAATAAGTCAAAATTTATCACACTTTATATTAAGATATTAAGAATTTATTATGCCAAACACTCTTATTTTTCTACAACAAATCAAAATTTTCAAATATAAGATATGAATAATATTAATTAGAAAATAAATTAATTTATATAATTAAAAATAGAATTTACTTAAATCATATTTTCCTATAAGAGCTTCACCTTACCCTAACTTATTATTATTTAGCCTAGAATAATTGAAATAAAAATAATTATTAATATTAAATTATACATAAAAATAGAAATAACTAAAATTGAAAATAAAACTAAATTTATTTCTTAATTTACTAAATATTACAAAGAGAGTGAGAAGAAAAAATTAGAGAAAAAGAAGTGAAGAAAGAGTTGTAGAGATGTTTGTTCCCCCTCCTCTCTATTTCTAGGTCTTAATTTAACACAAGAAAAAGGAAATTGTATATTATTATTATAAAGAATAGACCTTCAAGATGGAAGTTTCATTTTTATCTTTCTTCTTTTAGACTGCCGTTTAAATCTCTTTTCAATTTCCGCCTAAAGAAAATCTTCAGTAAAGGAGGAGTTTCACGGGAGAGGGTGGTTGTTAAAGACTCAAATGACTTCAGCAGACTTCCCGGCCACTGATTACGATAAGTCATTTTGACTCTCACTAATACAAATTCTTTGAAAATCTTCTCTATCTTGTCTAAGTGTTGAGACACGCTCGTCCCCTCTTGCATCTTGCTTGGAAAAAGGCGTTGCCGAAGAAACTTCATGTTTACCATTATCACTGACTCATACATTCTCTGTGGAGTCTCCCAGATTTCTTATGCAGACTCAATGTCTCCCACTGAAACTAGTACCTTATCCTTGACCACCATTAGCACAACTTCGAATTTTTTACTGTCTATAACTATAGATGTTGTTCATTTGCTTTCTTTTGTTGTTTGGCTACAACAAAACATCATTTGATTGAAGAAGCCATTAGCGCCAGATTTGCTACATCTACATTTATAGGTTGAGAGCTTCAAGTTTAATCAGTAGGAGCCTCGTGCCATGCTTTGTCCATGCCTGTTGGACTTTGCAAAACTTATTGCCTTACCCGAAAGAAAAAAATAACTTAGCTGAATGACTGGCTATTATATAAGTGTTGACCTAACCCCCCGTGCTGGGGCTTGGCTCCCGAACCATATGTGAACTACCTCATATAGCTCTTCCTAAGAATAAGAATTTAATAACTTGCCAATACACGCTGAGGGTTCCTCTTTAAAGGTCTACCCGCCCGGTTAATGATCGTCGGGAGTGTTTTTTTCTTTTCGAGCAAGCAATCGTGCCTCTAACAAAATAAAAACAAAATGGGGTATGTTTGAGACAGGAAACCAAACGGGATGCCCAAGATCCGAAGTGAGAGCGAGAGGGAAGCGGTTGAATAGTGCACTCAATCTGGTATAGACATAATGTCTGGGCCAGGGACTGAGGAATCGCTAACTAAAAGAGGAATCATATAATGAGAGCACTGCTCGCGCAAAGCTTGAACCTATGTCTCCTAATCCAGTTTTAGAATCCTTTGAACTTAATTCCTTATAATTCAAAGAAGGGACTTTACGCCTACTCGCTTACTGTCTTGACTTGCACTTTCACTTCCTCCTTCTCTATTCTCTTATGGTCTCTTTAAGGCTTAAAGGGGCTGGTTATAGGCAATATTTGTCTTCGCCTTCTCTTACCTTCAAAAGAACAAAGGCAACTGAGAATCCTCAAAAAGATTTACGCACAGAGTACCTCTACTCTAGCAGGGATCCCTTCGCTCATAAGAAGGGTCCTAGAAGGAAAGAGATTCTGCTTCCAAAGTGTACTTGCTTGCCAACCCTCAATAATTACATCCAAATCTATAAAACATAGAGAAGTCAGATGCCCATGATGTGTGCGTGTAGGATGAACCAAATCCTCATTGAATTTGATTTTACCATATTTGCTTACATTCTGGGCGAAGGTTATAATTTGTAGGAACATTCTTGGAACACACATTAATGGTATATAATGAAACAATCACAATTAGGCATTAATTTTGAGATTAAATCACAAGAATATATGTAGATATAAATTGGATTTTTATTTAAATTTATATGGCTGAAGTTATGGGAAAACAAAAATTGCTAATCCATGAACCTGTATGCTTGTTTCACTGATAACTCTTGATACAATACTTAGTTTTCTATAAATATGGTGTCACTAGAAATATATTTTAATGATCTTTACAACCGTATATCATATGCATGATTTGGACTTATAGATTAAGAGAATGAAGCAATTGATTTTTTGGTTAAAAATATGGAATTTAGAGAGCAATTGAAGATGATGAACATTAAAATAATCTATAATCCCACTTTCGGGTTAGGCATGTGTGGTTCACGCTTCAATCAAAACACAATTTTAATGAAATATTTAGAATCATGTCAAAAAATTGAGTTAGAGAATGGATTTTGTGAAAAATAAAAACGGGTAGAACCAGGCACTTGTAGTAGTGCGTGCAGCCAAATAAGATAATCGGGTCTGCATTGAACCAATTCGGCCGAAGTGAACAGACTTGAATGGCCTGCATCAATGTGAGTCAGCGCATCGGGCATTGTTGAGCTAAACTATGCGTGATAGCGGCTCGTGTAACGCATTGTTTGCAATAGTCAAATATGTATATTTTTGTCCATCTATATTTTAAAATTAATTTTGTTTCTTTGTTTCATATTTTTATTCATTTTTTTTCTACAATGTTAGAAATTAGAAATATATATGTATATGTGTATTTTTTAAATTCATATAATGTGTATTTTACATTGATAATATTGCACTCAAGTGAGAGGTAAAATAAAACACTTAAAATATAATGGGGATTATTAAAATCTAGCACAATAATGTGAATTAATGCATGTTTAGGAAAATTCTATCAAGAAGACAATAAGAATTTAAGGAAACAAGGTATTTAAGTAGAATCATCCTGTTTGCAGCTCTTTCTTACGAATTTTCCTAACGTCTATTCACATGAACAGATGCATGAAGGTTTTTTTTATCCTTTAACACTAAAATGAAGTTCTATCATTAAAATTTTAAATAAATTAAATAATAATAGGACTATTTTTTTTTTTACACAAAAAGGACTAAATGGTGATAATTTAATTATTTGCAAAGGATGATGATTAGAAGTTTCATGACTTTTCGATTCTAATACTTATATTAAATAATCATGTTTGATTCTTGTGTTTGCTGCAAAATTATGAGAATGTGTAATTAATATTTATGGTAATTAATGTTTTCTCTCTATATTTTATTGTGGGGATAAGAAATGACATCTTCAAAGAATATTACGGCCAAATTGAACAAAGAAAAAAAATTAAACGGTGACAATTTTGATATTTGGCATCGAAAAGTTTAGTCATCATCTTAAGACTCTTAATAACACTGTAATTGAGACTGAATAGCTTAAAGATGTTCGTATTAAACAATACAATAAAGATCTTGAACCTTATCAATCTTGGAAAAGGAAGAATAGCAGTGCTCGCAATACATTGCTGAGCTGCATGCAAGATGAACTTATGTGTGAGTTTGAAGACTACCGTACGACTTATAAAATATGAGTTTCCTTAAAAGAAAAGTTTCGTGGTACTTCAACTACCAAACTAAAAGGGCTTAACATCAAGTTTGACTTCTTTAGAAAGCGACAAGAAAAGACTATGAGGTGGCATTTAAGGGAAATGTCAAACGTGATATGTGTGCTTAAAAGTGCTAGACATGTATTGACTGATGAACAATAGGTTCAGGCAATCATACAATCTATTTCTAATAACTAAGAACATATAAGAGTTAAGATGACCTACAATGATAACATTAAGACATTTAATGATATCAAATGTCATTTAGAACTAGAAGATGATTTTCTAGAGGTTACCAAAACTAACTCTATGCTGTAGAAAGCTTTAGGCTTTAAGCATAAATGAAGAACGAATATTTTCCATAAGCAAAAGAAAATTATGCTAGCTCAAGTAAAGCCTAACAACGGAAAGTGCAAGAGAAGAAAGTCCGCTGATCAGAAGAAAGATGTTGTGCAAATTTTATTGAACTCACAAGTGCATAAATCTATTATAATATAGATTAATGGTGACAAGTGTCGATCCCACGAGGAGGTGAATTTTAATTATGTGTAGAGTTAATTTCATAATTAAGTAATTGGATTTCTGGTGAAGGTTTTAAGGTATTTTATCCTAAAATTTAGATTAAAAAGACGGGAAAAAATTAGTTAACGTTACTTAAGTAAAGACTACTTAACGTTACTTAAGGCTAAAGATAATACAAAAACTAAAATTTGAAAGTCATTATGTCACCCAATGTCAAAAGATTACACAAAGTGCCTTAAATTTTTATTGTGCTTCTAGAGTAATTAAACTCTATATTCTGCCATCTTCATACTTGTCCAAAGTTAATAGAAATACAACAACACAACTATCAGTTATTCCACAATTGTCAATTATTCTCTCCCCCCAACTAGGACGAGATATTGTCCTCAAAGTCTTAAAATAAATAAGTGGGTTTAGAAGAAATTACCTAGGTGCTATAACACAATACAAAAGAAAGATTTACAAACAGAGGGTTAAATCTAATTTATACTTCTTACTACCGCTATTGCTACAATCATCAGTGACCAATCCAATGAACAAGTCTTAGAATCTGGCTTTAGTATATAAACTTGTAAAAGATCAAGTAGCTCATTAGCAGTAAAAGTACAAATAAAGAACTTTATCGTAATAAGAGGAATGGAATGATTTTTTATACATGTATAGAATGCATATTTTTCAGTCTACTAATACACTGTCACGTCACCAGTCAACACCAAAGTCAACAAATATGATTTAATGTATTGTATATGTTGCAATCTTATTCTTCGATCTAATAATATGTCACCACATCATCGATAAAAGCCACATCAATGGCCAATGTCAAGTCAAAGCCATCAATGCCACGTCAACCGTCAATGCTATGTCAGGAGGGCCTATCAAAATTTTCAAATTATGATTTTGCCTTTTATGTCTCTCTAAGGTTTTCAGCTGTTTTAAGTTAAAAAATATTGTCTATTTTGATGATGTCTGATTTCTCGTTTATCATGAAATGATCAAAATATCCCCGAAATATATAAAATACACAAATTACAAAAAAAATACACATAAACACATACTATCAAAGTTCAAGGGAATTAAAATACATAAAGGTGGAGATGTTAATGAGACTTGGAGTGTAAAATAATGATTTTACTCTTTATAAATCTACATTCTCTAGGACTAAACACAAGACAAGACTAAAATGAATTGTTACAATTGTGGAAAAATGGGATACTTTGCTCGTGAATGCACTGAGCCCAAAAAAGTACAGTTCATCTCCACAAATTTAAGTTGTAGCTATGTAACAAGTTATATTTTTTTAACTGAATCTCGTCCTTCGTGGACTACAGACTTAGGAGCAACAGACCACATAAGCAGAGATTGTGGAGCATTTGTGGAGTATCTTCGGATTAGTCAAAGAACCAATTGGATATACGTGGGTAACAACTCCAAAGTTGAGGCTAAAGGAACTAGCACTTGAAAGTTGGAGTTACATGGTTGCCAAATAATTTATTTATTTACACATTTATAAATATGTTTATAAAATATTTTTTATTTTTTTATCTCAATATAATTGGTAATAATAATAACATCTTTAAAGTTAATGATTTTATTTTATAATTAATAAGAATAATTTTGAATTTTTATAATATATATGAGGATATATTGTGTTATATTAAGTATAAAATTGATTTTCAAAATCAGATTTTGAAAAGTTACATATTCCTTACTTTTCAAAATTGATTGTCAAATGAAGAGATTTCTAAAAAATTGACCAAACACAAAAATTAACTTTTAGCTTTTTAAAATCACTTTTGAGTTTCTTTAAAATAATTTCAATGAGGCCCTTGCTCTTGTCAACTTTTAGTCTTGTTAATTTCCTCGATCAATAAATTCAACTATTTGACCAAATTTTCTCATCAACAAAGCATGTCAGGGACTAGAGAGTCGTTTTCTATATAGGGATGAGATTTTTGGAGTAAGTGTATGAGCGAGAGCTATAAATCTCTTTTCTCTAAAACGAAACTCTACTATAAGTGAACATGTTTCTCATATTGCAAAATTTCTAAGAGAAGTGAATGGAATTACTAAAAGACTATCTATACGATCCGCATTTTGATTTTATCACAGTTGATTAGGTTTTCATATTTGGTGTCAATCTAGTTATTTATTGACCATTAATATTAGAGATCCTAACATTTGAGTCTCAACTTAAGTCCCATGTTATATGTCGCTCATTTATTAGAAGACGATTTTTATAGTTAGTAAAATTACTTAATCGCCATCCAATGACTGATACAATATCAATTGAAGCTCAAATTAAGACTTATATGTTGGGACACTTATCATTACTCTCTATTAACAAGAAGATCCAACCAAACAAATCAAAGTAAAAAATCAACGCAAGATTTTGGTGCATTTGGTATTATTTTTCAAATGGTGTTTTTGAATTTCAATTAGAAAATATAAAGAATTAAAACGTGCTTGCTAGTTTATCTTGAAACTAACATCTAAAAACAAAATAGTAAAATATGTTTTGTGGTTTGTCTGAAAAATACAAATAGTGAAAATTCATGGGTATGCATATGTGGGTATCCTGAAAAACACAAATGAGCAGCCCCCATATTTTTATTTTCTCCCTCCCCAAACAGATAGAAAGTGCACAATAAATGCTTGGTGAAAACACAATCTCATTGCTGGTTTGGCTAAGCTACAATATACGTAACTTTGGAACTTTATACATTAATCATTAAATAAGACAAAACATTAGAATATTGATAGGCAAGTTACTCAAACAAGTGACTATTTCCATTTCATGCTATTCACGATGTCAAACCAAAAGTTGTTCACCTATACAACAATACTCTCGGTATACAGTAAGAGAATGGACATGGACTAAAGGGGAGCACCAAACTTAAATTTGCCACTATGAATTCTATAATGGTTAAAGGCTCACCGATGGCAATTGTTATTCTCTTGATTTATCTCCTCAGGATCCTTATGGCATTGATCATTAATTTGAGGCTGCAAGGTGTTTAATAATGATAGGAATGAAGAAGGCATACCAGAGGTCTATTGTAAATTTCAAGAAAAATTCTATCCACTTTGCAAGTCATAGATAAAGGGGTTGAAAACTAATGATAGATTAGCATTCAGAACAACGGCATAAGACACTAAATCTGAGGATGCGATGAATAAAGCAATAAGAAAAACAGGCACGTTAGGGCATACCTGAAGCACATTATTAGCTAGGTGACTAGGTCATTATCACTGTTTGAATGACCAATTGTGCTTGTTGGATCCTTAAAAAATTGCCACCTTGGATCTTCCGCTGATGGACGTACTAATTTTTAAAATAATAAAACATTAAGCAGAGTAGCGGGAAAGAATATAATATTTCAAAAAAGAACAGTATTTCCTACTAATCAGCGAATTGTGCCCTTCTTCTTCCTCTAATGAAGGCATAAGAAAATGCAAAAATTAGTGTCCAACTAATGAACAGATATAGTAATATGCAACTTAACCATTCTAATATTTATGCAAGAGACTCATATTCTATAGATTCAAGATTGAGCTCAGCACACTCACCAATATATCTCAAACAAATTATCCACTATCACACATAAATGATTTGTTACAAAAGTGGGCACCATTATCACTGATTATTGCTTGAGGAAATCTAAAGCGTGAAACAATGTTGCTTTTTAAAAACCCAATTACTACTTTATGGTCATTGGTTCTGCATGAAATGGCTTCTACTCACTTATATACGTAATCAATAGAAATCAATATGTATTCATGATCAAAAGAAAGAGGGAAGGGTCCCATGAAATTGATGCCCCACACAACAAAAATTTTGACTATTAGAATATAATTTAATGGCATTATATCTTCTGTGCAATGTTTTCCATACGCTGACATCTTTCACATAAAGAATAAAAAGTGTAAGCAACTCAAAATAAAGTTAGCCAATACAATCCACATTGTAAAACTTTAGTAGCTATTTTCTTAGCACTAAAATGACCTCCACAAGCTTGTTCATGGCAGAATGAAGGATGTTCTAAAATTCACTTTCTGGGACACATAGTCTGATAATTTGATTAGTACAATACTTAAACAGATAAGGATCATCTTAAAAGAAATTCTATATTTCCATAAAATATTTGGCCTTGTCCGGCTTAGTCTAATGCTCTAAAGTAACAAGATAGTTAACTATATCAGCAAACAATGGTAATACTTCCACATTCATCAATTATTCATCTGGAAATTATTCATTCAATGGTAATGATTCTGTAATTGTGTTAAAATTGAGGTGAGAGAGATGATCTGCCATCATATTTTCCGAGCCTTTCTTATTTTTGAACTCAAAGTCAAATTCTTGTAAAAGTAACACCCATTGAATTAGCCTAACTCTTGCATCTTTCTTTAAAAGAAGATATTTAAGAGCAGCGTGATCTGTAAACACAATTATTTTACATCCAATAAGATAATATTGAAATTTCTCTAATGTAAACACTACTGTTAGTATTTCTTTTTTATTGGTTGAGTAGTTCAACTGTGCATCATTCAATATCATACTAGTGTAGTAAAAACTAGGGTTGGCAAAAAAGCTCGAGCCGGCCCAAGCCCGGCCCGTGTATCAAATCTTTAGATATGGGCTCAAAAATCCAAAGCTCGCTACGAACGGGCCTGGATAACTTCTTTCATGTTAGGGTTCAATTGACGCTGCATTTCCCTAGTAAGCTATGCATTTCCATTAAGATGAATCTAATGCATGCAGTCTATTGGGTTTATACCTTTTATATCGGCTATGGTCCATCATAATGCTTCTTTGTGCTATCTTAAAACTTCTAATAACTTACTTTTTTATTTGTCATTTAGGGAGGATAAAATAATTATTGGCAGTGTACTTTCTTCTCCCAAGAATGCACATTCCAAAGTGTTGGGTAGCAGTATGAGTTCTTCCCTAATGGTGCTAGTTATTCAATTCATGACTTCCATTTGTTGGTTTCTATGGATTGTGCTGAATCAAGTAAGGCATTAACCCCTTCGACTAATTTGTCAATATCAAAATCCAAAGCAAAGTGAGCTAAACATGTTTGTAAATGTTATCATTAAGGTTAAAAGGAAAAGTATAATAAACTAATTCTTCTATTCAATCCACATCAACAATTCCATTATCTGCATTATGAAGTTATTTAGTAATGTTAAATATATTCAACTTCATAGTCATAGTGCCAAAGGACAACTATATATTTCTGATCTTGCATTAAATGTGACATCAGTCGTTGCAAAGAAAGGTTTTCCTAAGATAATGGGGATATGATTCTTTGAATCTTGCATTGGTTGGGTGTCAATCACAATGAAATCAATAGGAAAATAAAACTTGTCTACCTGAATAAGCACATCCTCTATAATACCACGAGTTATTTTTATAGACCGATCTGCAAGTTGTAACACAACTGGGTTAGATGTAATTCTCTCAATCCAAATTTTACAAATACTGAGTAAGGCAAAAAATTTTCACTAATTTTTAAATCCAACAAAAAATTCTCAAATATATGGTTCCAATGCTATATAAGATAGTAGGGGATCTTGGGTCCTCAAAATTTTAGAGGAATTTTTTATTAAAGTATGAAACTAATTATTTTAGTTAAAAAGAACTTCTTCTGAACATGAATGCTTCTCTTTTTAGTGTAAAGAACTTTAAGAAACTTGGCATAAGAGGGCACTTACTTTGTAGCATCAAGCAAAGGGAATGTTAATACTTACCTGTTTAAAGATATCCATAATCTCACCTGTGGAATTTCTATTCTTTCTCTTTTGATGATGAATCCTTAAAGTCTAAAAGTGCTACTTGATCTATTTCTGGCATATTCACTTTATTGTCGACATTTTTTACCTTTTCGTAAGGTCATGACAACTTTGACCACTTCATGATAGTGAGGTGAACTGGTACTTCCTTTATGTACTCCTTCAGGATTAGGCATTGGCTGGCTTGGGAACTTACCTTTCTCAATGGTTATTACTAAGGTTTGAACTGAAGAGGCAAGCTGACCTACCATTTTTTTTAGGTTTAAAATCAATTGGGCTTATGAATTGAAGCCTGCTCTCATGTCATTCCACAGTTCATCAATGATGCAAGTTTGTTAATCTATTACGGAGTAAGTAAGATTCTTGAAATTTTATAATGCTTCCTCCCATAGTCTGGGTTAAGGATAATTCTGGTTCTGATTGTATGACCTAAATGATGGCTAAGAGGCTTGAGGAGCCTGAAGAATTGGTTGCATTGGTAGAGTTGGAGCTTTTGTTCCATTATGTTGGAATCTTTGAGAGCATGAAAAGTTGGGATGATCTCTCCATCCAGGATTATAGTTTGATGGCTTTTTCATTACACCTATGGCGTTATTTTGATCTGGGTATGATTCATGATTAGGTTGATTATAAGCATGTGGGTCGGTTGATTTTGCAGCCGTTAAAGGTACTACTTGGCGAGAAAGTCCTTCAACTATTTCTTTGACTTTATTGATTTCTAATCTTGACTCACCAATATGAACTTCACTCACTTCTTTGATTTTTCTCGCATTCCTTAATGATTGACTTTGCTATTGGGAATTATCTACATGTGGCTTAAAGAAATCCCAAATCCCTAATGCTCTTTTCGACATCAACTCTCCTTCACTTGTTGCCATAAGGCATTCTTGCACATGTGGCAATAATCCCTCCAAAAAGTATTGGCATTAGTGTCATTTCTCATACCCATTATGTGGGCACTTCAAGAGTAACCCATTGAATCACTCTGAGATTTTCCTATGAATAGCAATGATTTTATGCACTGGAAAGTATTTATTTAAAAATTTAATAACCATTTGTTCCCATGATGTAATAATATTTGTAGGCATTGTATTGAACCAAGAACAAGCTCTATCTTTTAAAGAAAATAGAGACAACTTAAGTTTAACATCTTCATCTAAAAAATTCTCATATTTGAAAGTTTGACAAACAGCATGAAAATCATTCAAATGATTGTATAGATCTTCATTTTCTAGGCGATAGAATGATAGTAGACAATTTAGCACACTAGGTTTTAACTCAAAACTTCTAGTAGCTACATTTGGTTATCTTATGCATAATGTGCTCAAATTAGCTAAAATCATTCAAATGATTGTATAGATCTACATTTTCTAGGCGATAGAATGATAGTAGACAATTTAGCACACTAGGTTTTAACTCAAAACTTCTAGTAGCTACATTTGGTTACCTTATCCATAATGTGCTCAAATTAGCTAAAGGACTAAAGTAGTCCTTAAATGGCCTCTCATGGAGTGCTTGTGGTCATTGTTGCAAATTCATTTCAATTTTGTCTACAATTTCAACTTGTGATGCAATATGCTTTCGTATGCAACGTATTTTTTCTAGCTCAAAGTTTATGGGTTCTAAATTATGCGATAACGACCTTCGACCATGCATGTAAAGAACACTTACAAATACAAAACTAAAAATTAAGAGAAGAGAAATTATTATACTAACCTTATCATGCTTATTACAACTTTGTTATGAACATACACTTAAGTGCTATGAATGTACAATAAGAGGAAAAGACACGTGAATTAACTGAAATTAATATGAATTATAGATGGTTAAACCAGCCACGAAAAAAAAATTACAAGAAAATAAAAATACAAAAAAATAATTACATAATAAAGAAAATTAACTCTAAGAATTAAAATAACTTACCTCTCCAACAGCGGCGCCAAAAACTTGTTCTGTAAATTTTATTAAATTCGCAAGTACACGAATCTATTGAAGTATAGATTAATGGTAATGAGTGTCGATCTCACGAGTAGATGAATTTTAATTGTGTAAAGTTTATTTTATAAGCTTGTTGTGAAAGTTCTAGTTTATTTTATCCGAAGATTTAAATTAAAATGACAAGAATAAATTGGGAATTAAAAAAAATGAATAAAGTACTTGCGTCTTAGAATTCACACTCAATATTTCACCATGGGCTTAATATTCATTTTTTAGTTCCAATTAATTTATGAGGGGATATTTCCACTTCTCATAAGCCTAATTCTAATAAATATGGTATCAAGTGCTCATTGTGCCAGGAAAAAATAATCTTATGTTAAATGTAATATGAAGAACACATTGTGCCAGATAATAATAATCCAACTATAGACAAGGTGGCAAGATTATCCACTAATTAATTTAGATGAATTTTATGTCAATAATGAGTCAAGACCTACCATAGAATTTAGAGGGAAGATTTTATCTAATAAATCTAGTGTAAAGTGCTCAATGGACCAAGTAGTAATAATCTTACACTAGGGAGTCAATATACCAGTACAATATCTAGACAAGATTATTACTATTGGTATAAGATAATTCAAAATAATTTAAATAAATTAGTGAAAGGGAAAATAAACTTATTAAATTAAGCCCATAGATTATGTTAAGACTTCACCTTTAACCCAAGTTTGGAAATAAATTAGTTATTCATTTTATAATTAGGGGTAATATAGAAATTTTATTAAGATACATAGAAAATATAAGATGGAGAAAAAATTACAGAAAATAAAGCTAAAAAAATGGATTCAAAGGTGTTAAATTAGAGGGGGAGCCCCTATTTATAGGTACGAGTAAATCATGGCCATCGGATAAAAATAATTCGAATGACTAGGGTGTCATTCCATGTATATGCATCTACGGTACGCACGTTTTTCAATCCACTAATATACTGTCACGTTATCAATCACTACAAAAGTCAACAAATATAATTCAATACATTGTATGTATTGTAAATTTATTTTTTTCGTCTAATAGACTTCTGCTATGTCATCTGTCAATGCCATATCATCAGTCAACAATACATCAGTAGTCAACAATACTTTAGTGGTCAATGACATGTCAGCAATCAACGCTATGTTAGCAATCAAAATCTTAAAATTATGATTTTACCTATTGTGTCCTTTCTAAGATTTTTAGTTGTTCTGAGTTCAAAAATGATGTCTGTTTTGCTGTCTGACTTCTCTTTTATTGTAAAATGATCAAAATACCCCTAAAATATATAAAGTATTTAAAAATACACATAAACATATACAATCAAAGATCAAGGGAAATACATAAAAGTGCAGATGTTAGTGAGATTTAGAGTGTAAAATGATGATTTTACCCTTTATAAATATATACTCTCTAGGACTCAACTTATAGATTTGACAATCGATCAGTTCACATGTGTTGATGTGGGAGTAATTTTTTTTAAGTTTGAGATATTACTTATACTTTATTTTATTATTATCATTAATATAATTGAAGAAGTAAAAACAAATGTCTTTAAAAAAATAAGAGATTTAATTGTGTGTTTGAATTTTGTTATTACATAATTTGCTATGAACTAGCAATAAGCTGGTTGAGAGGTGTGTTGAGTACTAAAGAGTATATTTTTATAAAGGATAAAATTGTCATTTTACATCTAAGTCTCACTAACATCTCCACTTTTATTTATTTTAAGTCCCTTAAATTTTAATTGTATGTGATTATGTGTAATTTGTTATAATTTGAGTACTTTATGTATTTCAAGGGTGTTATAGTCATTTCACGATAAATGAGTAATCCGACAACAAAACGAATTTTTTTTTTTAACATAAAGAGCAAAATCATAATTTTGAGATTTTGGTAGGGCCAGTTGACGTGGCGTTGACAACAAATGTAGCAGCATCCTATTGGACCGAAAAATGAACTTACAAGATATGCGATGCACTGAATCATGTTAGTTCATTATTTTTGTTTACTGAATCATATTACGTGCATACCATATATGCATATGCGCAGACTGACAGTCTTGATGATGTGTTCCTTCTAATCTAAACGTACCACATGGCGCAATCTTATACGTCTGAATTATTTTCATATGATGTCCATGATTCACCCATTCTATCTATAAATAGGGAACTTCTCCCTTTAATTTGACAGCTTTGAATCTAAATTTGGGCTCCATTTTGTCTATTTCCCTCTCCATTTTCTTTTTTTCTATATAATTAATAAAATTTTCATTTTACCCCTAATTCAATTATGAGTAGCTAATTTATTTCTAAGCTTAGGTTGAAGGTGAAGCTTCTACACATTCTATAGGCTTAATTAGGTAGGTTTATTTCTCTCGCTCTCTGATTTATGTGGTTATTTTTACTTGTCATCGGCAGACAGTTTATCTTGTCTAGGTATACATAGGTTATGCCAGCTCTTGGTGAAAGATTGTTATTGTCTGGCATGATGAGCGTTTAGCACTATATCTATTAGAGAGAGACTCCTCTCTAGTATTTGTAGGCATCTTGACAAAGAGTGAATCCAAGTTATTTAGTAGACGGTCTTACCACGTTATTAATAGAAGGATTGTTATCATCTGAAACAACATATTCTTTACACCATACTTAATGAAAGATCGTTTAAGTATGAGCATTTGATAACATATTTATTAGAATGAGGCTCATGAGGAGTGGAATGAGATACTAGCTAGACAACCTAAGATAAGGGTGAATTAGAATTCTAAAAATTAATGCTAAATTAATACTAGATACATTTCAATTAACTCAACTAAATTTAAAATGATCAAGCTTAAGTGCAGTAAAAGATAAAGAGTAAGGGATAGAGAGATACAAATATGTGATTTTTACGTGGTTCGGTCAATCATGCATACGTCCATACCTCTAAGCTCACCGAGCTTGACGATTTCACTAAGCATACCTCCAAGGCTTCAACAATGCTTACACTTGACTTCGAAGGTGTCAATGGGTCTTTAGAATAAGAGATTATCCCCAATCTCTTAATCCAAATGTATCCAGACACTTTTAATCACTCAACCTTATGTTTACAAGTAAGGATTACAAAAAACTTCTCTCACACTATATAATTAATTACAAGATGATTACTTAATGTCTGAATAAAATAATTACAAGAATTTAAACTTTGATTGCTCTTGAATGCTCAGTGATAGATGTAGTTGTCCAACCTTGATTTGCATTTGAATGTATCTTTTTATAGTTGGAGTTGAAAACAAGTTGTTATTAACTTTTGTTTCATAACTAGTTTTCAGTTTGTAGTAGTAACTGGCTTATTGTTTAATGTTACCATTAGAGCTATTACTTGAATTTTCAAATATTCAGTTCTATGAAAATTTGATCAGCCATTTAAGTCCAAAGAGCATGCCTTCAATAACTAATTTGCCATTTGTCTGAAGCTGGAAGTCATTTAGTTAACAAAAACATGTCTTTAATAACCAGTTTGCCGATTGTCTTAAGCTGGAAGCTGTTTGGCTCCAAAGAGCATGTCTTAAATAACCAGTTTGTCATTTATCTTAAGCTAGAAGTCGTTTAGTTCCAGTGAGCATTTTTCTTGTAACTAGTTTCCAGGTTATCATAAGTAGAAAGCTGTTTATCAAAGATTTAGCTACTTAAAAATACTTAGAAAAATTCACTGTGCTTATGAATGTGAAATCATAATATTTTAAAACATAATTAATTTTAATATCATAAAATTAAGTCGTGGTTTGCTATAATCAAAATCAATATGTTAACAATCTCCCTCATTTTTATGATGACAAAACACATAATGTATTTGAAAAAGTTTTTATTTGAAATGCTCCCCCTTAATGTGTGCATATTTTGAAGAAAGAAAGAAAATGTTCAATACAATGAAATAAGCTTCCCCTATAAATGTGTAACTTTTAAAACATGAAAAACTGAAGAGCTCTTTATATATTAATTATATCCTACAAATAATTTTTAAAACATGAAAAACTCAAGACCTCATTATAAATTGATTATATCCTACAAATAATTCTCCCTCTTCATCATAAAAAAAAGGGAGAGGAAAAAGGCAAGAACACAAATTTTCTAAAATTTCAAGAGAACCTCCCCAAAATATGGAGGAAAACTAAAACTTCAAACTTGTAAATAAATACTTCCAATAGCTTATCAATTAACCCAACTACAACTATATATTACTTCCCAAAATTCATTAAAACAAGTCTGGAAATTAAACCAATTTCAAAATAATCAAAATATCCACACAATCATCATATTAAAATTAATTAAAAGCATCATTCATATACCCAAAGAATCCAAAAGCATCATCCACAAAATAGATTAATGTATAATGCAACAATATGTAAAATAATATGTAGGTACGTTTAATACAAGTAAAATATAACAAAATGAAACTAAGAAGATGAAGGCAGAGATGGAGAAGGTGATGGCAGTGCCTGGACCAAATAGAAAATACTAAAGTGCTCTAACAGATGTCGTTGTCCAATAAGAATTGCTGCTGCTACTCGAGGATGTGCTACTAAATTAGACTACTGTATCGAAAGCATCTAAACCTCATCCATCAACTGCTGGATAGTGACAGTGTTGGGAGCAGGAGGCTCTAGAGCAGGTGCAGGAGAAACAAGATTAGATGGCTGAACTTCTAGAGCACGATATTGAGCTCGCAGAGGTTGGGAGAAATCAAGCAACTCTTTAGAAGGATATATATCATAAAGTAAACGGTCAGCACTAGGAGCAAGTAGAGTAACCCGTTCACGCTTTATCTTTACCTATGCCCCATCCTTTCAAGCGAAGCCTAGGCTATAGACAATCTCATCACCAATGGGCTTGGTAAGATTGAAAGTGGGTTCATATAGTGGGACTTTAAAGAAACAAAGTATCCTAGTGTTAAAGAGACCATATAGAAGTGAATGAGCAGTCGTACCAGGAATACTCAACATATGACTAATGAGTGTATACCCTAGATTAATAGGTCATCGTCTAAGAATGCAATCGATAAAGGCAATATCATTATGAAGGGGCTCATCCGCATGCCCTAACCTAGGAGTAATAATAGACTGAAGAATATGAAGTGTTACTTGTGACTGGAGATATAAGTACTGAGTGCGAAAATGGATGTTACAAAGGTCATAAAAAAAATCAACATGTTGACAGATATTACGAATGGCATCAATATGTGAGTAATCAGATAAATGAGGAGCTTTCCTAGCAGAATAAATTTCTAGACCTTCATTGGTAGTTCCAAGAATATCATTAAGCAACCTCCATCTAAATTCTATATCGACTCCCCACACACGAGTTATGACACGATTTCGTTTCTTGGCGAATGTATTCATGTTTGAGTAAAAAATACTCTCAGTAAGTTGGGATACACATTTTCAACTATAACCAAGGCATTAATCCATCCCACTTTTTCTAACAATTAAACTAAGTTTCTATTGCTAATCATGATAGAGTGCAAGAATTCTAATTCGAGATAGTAAAAAGTGACTACCATACAATTCATAAAGTGAAGCTAGAATTTCTTGGAGAGGCTATTTTTCTTAAAGTGTCATCACTCAAAAACATCCCAGTTAGTGTCGCCTCTATCTGTTCTCTTCTATTTAGGCTAAGGGTCATTAACTTTCTTTTTACCCTTATCTACTTATGGCCTTGAAGAAGACATTTTGAATAAAAATGGATTTAGATAGAAAGGAAAGATTTAAAGAAAATGAGACATATTAAAGTGAAGAAAATGATGTATAGAAGTGATTTATGATCTCAATTTAATAAAAAAAAAAGGGAGCTTGAAATGATCAAATTTTAGAAAGTGTGACCGAGTGAAAACCTAGGTTAGATTTGGGATTTTGTATGTAAAAATGAGATTTGAGAGTGATTTTAATGATTTTGGATGATTATAAATGACTTAATTGGTTAATTTGGAGTAAAAATGGCTGAAAATGTTTGGATTAAGAGAGAGAGTTAGTAAGAGTTAGGAGGTTTTTAAAGAGAAAGAGTAATTGGATGACCAAATGAAGAAGATGGAATAGTACAGTTCATAATCCCACAAAATCTGACTTACCATTTGTCATAACCAGCTAGCCGATTATGTCTAAAAACACAAAGTCTGTGAAACGGTTTCCATCTTACTTAAGTGGGCAACCGTTTAACTCCAAAGAGTTCAAGTTATGCAAACAACTTACCGGTTATGATAAGCAATATGCTGTTTATAATTAAAATATGTTTTGCTTGCAAACAGTAAACCAAATAAATTATCTGGTTAGCCGGTTATCTTGTATTTTTCACACCAATTTATTTTAAGCTTAAAAATGATCAAATTTAAATCATTTTGTGATTCAAACTTTTCAATAAGCCATTTAATGCATGAAAAGTGAATGCAAAATATAAACATACAAATCAAACATAACATTTATAAAAGAAAATCATAAATTATGATACAACATTCATCATTCGAAGCTCATGCCTTATTTTTATAAACTGCCTTTGTGAAGATATCGGAAAGTTAATTTTCAGTATAAATAAATTCAAATACAACCACCCCATTTTGAACATGATCTCTCAAAGAATGATGTTGAATCTTTATATACTTAGTCCTAGAGTGTTGAGGGGGATTCTTTAATAAATTAATAGCACTGTTGTTGCCACATCTAATGAGAATGTGATCTACCTTAATGTCATAGTCTCTAAGTATTTGTTTTATCCACAATGCTTGTACACAACAACTTCTAACCATAATATATTCTACCTCAATAGTAGAAAGAGAAACTAAATTTTGTTTCTTGCTAAATCTAGAGACTAAAGAGTGTCCTAAGAAATGACATGTACCACTAGTGATTTTCCTATCAACCTCATAGCTAACAAAATCAGCATTCAAAACATATTATGTCTATTTGTATTACCTTAGAATACTAAAGACCAAGATCAATGGTACCAATCAAATACCAAAAAATACGTTTAACAGTAAGCATGTGATATTCTTTAGGATACGATTGAAATCTAGCACACAAACACGCACTAAACACAACTAGCAGTTAATATGTCTTGATATCAACTTCTTTACCTTTTTCATCCCTATCTAGCTTAATGGTTGTACTCATTCGAGTATGTCTTGCCATTCTATTTTCATAACCAACCCTTTGAGTAGATTTCTTACATACTTGACTTAGTTTATGAAAATTCCTTCCTCATTTTGTGTTATTTGTAATCTGAGAAAGTACTTCAACTCTCCTATCATGCCCATCTCAAATTTTTTGCTCATATAAAAAGAAAATTCCTTACACAATAGTCATTAGTATGACCAAATATAATATCATCAATATAAATTTGAACTATAAGAATATCTTTGTTCTTATACTTAATAAAGAGAGTTGTATTGGCCTTACCTATTTAAAAATCATTTTCCAACAAAAAATTCTTAAGTTTATCACACCATGCTCTAGGTACTTGTTTTAAATTATACAAAGCTTTTGTCAACTTATAAATATGGTCTGGAAATTTTTTATCTTTAAATTCAAGAGGTTGTTTCACATAAACTTCATCTATAATATAGCCATTTAAAAATATAATCTTAACATTCATTTAATACAAGATAAAATCCTTAAGACTTGCAAATACTAATAACATACTAATAAAATCTAATATAGCTATAGGTGAAAATGTCTCATCAAAATCAATTTCTTCTTCTTGGTTGTAATCTTGATCCACTAATCTAACTTTACTTCTTATAACCACACTAGTTTTATCCATCTTGTTCTTAAATACACATTTAGTGTCTATGACAGATTGATGTTCTGGTTTAGTAACTAATTTCTATACATTATTTCTCAAATTAATTTAACTTCTCTTGTATTGTCATAATGTAATATATTATTTAATATATATATATATATATTGTATTATTTTATAATACATTAATATTATATGATAATAATATTATATATAATTTAATGTTACATTGTATTATAATAATTTTATATTAATATTAAATTAACATTATTCCAATTTATTATTAGTTATTATTAATTATATTAAATAATTATTTTGATATTAATTATTTATATATAAATATAATAGTAAATAATAATATAATAAAATATCATATTATTAAATAAAATAATATGTTGATATCTTATTTATTATAATAAATGTAAAAATATAATTAAAATACATTTGCATCTCTCTAGCTTGTGCAATGCACCTAAATGATATTATAAAAATATTATTTTATTTAATAATACTATGTTTTATTATATTATTATATAATAATAAAATACATTAATAATTAATAAAAAAATAAAATAATATTAATTATAATACACTACAATGAATTTTTAAATTTTATGAAACATGTTTGGGTAATACCGAGCAGACCCCCTCGAGGTCAACCCAGCCAGAGTAGAAGACCTGACCGCTTGCACGAAGATGCCTTCGCTAGGTATCAAAACTAGTTGAGGTCAAGTGCTCCAAGGCTGGTCGAGCCTTGACCTTCTCTTCCTGATCGAGGTCCTCGAACCTCTGAGCAGGATCCAGTCACGTCGTCGAAAATACCGAGGGAATCAAGGCTCGAGCAAAGCCAACATAAACAGGATGACCCCTCCTCCCGACAACTTGACACGACGATAGATGCCTATCAGGCAACCCAGGCCGTAGGGCTTCGTCACTGTTACCGATGGCCAGCGCATGCCCCCATAATATCATCATTTCATACACACATGCACGGCACCATCATTGGGCCACGGGAACCCATACCCGCCTGACATCCCACGTCCCCAGGGCGTGCCGCGGTAACCCCAACTGTCAGAAGGGCCCAGGCACAATTAATGCGGAGGGCTGCTGTCCAGGCAAATAAGGGCGGGAAAACAGGATGATAAATATCAGCCAGGGGACAATGTTAGGGGATTCTTTTCTTTTTCTTTTGAACCTTTGAGATTTTCTTCTTCTTTACCATATTTTTTCTTCTTAAAAATCTGAAGCATTTTAACTCCAACAAAACCGCCAAAACTGGGGCTCCCTATATCACTTTTAACCTTCAAACGCCCTATCTTTTCCGGTCTCAAACCAGGAAGGATACCAAAAGAATCAACCCGATTACTGACTTGAGCGTCGGAGGGTTTTCGCTGGAAAAACACCCGGTGACCCCTGACACTATTCTTTGTGAGCGCAAACTGAAGGAAATAACCGTTCCAGTAAACAAAGAAAGGCAGGAGTTAGTGAGGAATTCTGCTCGAGCATCCAGCGAGCAGAAGTTCACAGCGTCACTCAGGAGCGAGCAGAAAACTGCATCAACATTTTGGCACCGTCTGTGGGGATCAGTTTAAAAAGCCTGACCTCCTGATACATTCGAAAGAAAACATAGCGATGAGAGGAAATAGCAGGAGAGGAGTAAGTCCGGAGGAATCAATGACCCTAAGGGAGGTGGCCAATGAGGCCTGAGATAGGGAAATCCAAGAAAGAATGGACCGGATAGAAAGACAGATGGAGATGCTAACGTCTATCCTACAGTAACACAGGGATGGACAGAGGAAAGCAAGCAATGACATCCCTGAGTCCAGCCGTAGGAATGCCCTCGCCAGGGAACATGTGGGAGATGAAGCACAGAGGTAAAAAGCGTAAAATGTTGCAAGAAGAGAAGAGACGAACTTGGAGGAAAGGGAGTCCCACCAACACTTGCAAGACACGGCATCTACTTCCCCCACTGAGGAATTGGAGGGAGAGCTGCGCAGGTTGGCGCAGGTTATAGAGGACCTTCGGGGAAACAGGAAAGCCTCGAGTTTGAGGATAATGTTGGACAGTTAGTCCCCACTCTCAGCGGAAATCATGGGCGTCACAATCCCCAGGGATTTCCACTTCCCTGACTTGAAGTTCTCAGGGAAGAGTGACCGGCTGGTATACATAGAACGTTTCAATGACATGACCGGAGTACAGGGCCTGACAGTCACCCAAAGATGTAGGGCCTTCCCGCTTACTTTGGAAGGGAGGGCGAGAGAGTGGTATCGTAAACTACCACGAGGAAGTATTTTGAGCTTCGAACAAATGTGCGGAGAATTCGTAGAGCAGTTCCGGGGGCGGTGGCCCTGAAGACAACATGATGGAATTAGCGGAGATAAAGCAGAGGGAGGGGGAGTCCCTCCGAGAGTTTGTCAAAAGATACCACCGGTCAGTCCTGGATCTTAGGGCATTCAATCACCCACAGGCGCTAAGGGGGCTGAAGGATGGGATCAAGATGGGAAGGTCCGTATAGGGTCTCTCAAATAGCAGGTCCTGGAGCGTACAAGTTGACCTACTCAGATGGACGAGAAGTCAGAAGGCCATGGAACGCGCAGCATTTGATGAAGTATTTCTAGTAAGTTTCCTTGTAGCGTGAGCCGCGATATTTAGTTTTTTCCAAAAATAGAAGTGCGTAAGACCTTGTACATGAATAAAAGCAAGAAAAACGCTTCCAATATTAAATCAATATGAGCAAGTTGAAGCTCATAATAACGCAAAGGCCAGAAGTCTCAAAGCCTAGTTTAAGGCGAGACGGTGCCAAGCGTGAGCCAAAAGTAGGCTCGAGCAGAATAAACTCGTAGAGAAACGCTAAGGCCAGAAGTCTCAAAGCCTAGCTTAAGGCGAGACGGTGCCAAGCATGAGCCAAATGCAGGCTCGAGCAGGATAAGCTAGCGAAGAAACGCAAAGGCCAGAAATCTCAAAGCCTAGCTTAAGGCGAGACAGTGCCAAGCGTAGCTAAAGCGAGCTCGAGCAGAATAAGCTCGTGAAAAAAAGGAAAGGCCAGAAGTCTCAAAGCCTAGCTTAAGGCGAGACGGTGCCAAGCATGAGCCAAATGCAGGCTCGAGCAGGATAAGCTAGCGAAGAAACGCAAAGGCCAGAAATCTCAAAGCCTAGCTTAAGGCGAGACGGTGCCAAGCGTAGCCAAAAGCAGGCTCGAGCAGAATAAGCTCGTGAAAAAAAGGAAAGGCCAGAAGTCTCAAAGCCTAGCTTAAGGCGAGACGGTGCCAAGCGTGAGCCAAATGCAGGCTCGAACAGAATAAGCTCGCGAAGAAACGCAAAGGTCAGAAGTCTCAAAACCTAGCTTAAGGCGAGACGGTGCCAAGCGTGAGCCAAATGCAGGCTCAAGCAGGATAAGCTCGCAAAGAAACACAAAGGCCAGAAGTCTCAAAGCCTAGCTTAAGGTGAAACGGTGCCAAGCGTGAGCCAAAAGAGGCTCGAGCGGAATAAGCTCGTAAAGAAACACAAAGGCTAGAAGTCTCAAAACATAGCTTAAGGCGAGAAGGTGCCAAGCGTAAGCCAAATATAGGCTCGAGCAGGATAAGCTCGCGAAGAAACGCAATGGCTAGAAGTCTCAAAGCCTAGCTTAAGCGAGATGGTACCAATCATAAGCCAAAAGCGGGCTTGAGCAGAATAAGCTCGTGAAGAAACGCAAAGGCCAGAAGTCTCAAAGCCTAACCTAAGGTGAGACGGTGCTAAGCGTGAACCAAATGAAAGCTCGAGTAGAATAGGCTCAAAGAAGAAAAGCAAAGGCCTAAAGTTTATTAAAGATTGCATAGCAAAGGACTAAAGTCTACCTCACAGAGAATTGTGGAATAAAAATAAAAGCACAAAGGCAAGGTAACGAACATATGTTCTTCATTTCTTCATCAAAGATTACAAAGCAAAAAAAAAAAAGAGTACAATAAGGCTACTCAAGTGGCTGGAGCAGTTGGGCTAGCAGTGGGGGCTGGGGCCTCGAATGATGGGGCAACTTCAGAGTCAGCAGCAGTAGCAGCGGAGGTCTTGGCGGTTGAAGGAGCAGTTTCTCCTAACCTTGCAGCATCCTGAGCAGAAGGATCCATTGGCTCCTAAGTTCGAGCATCCTGCTCGCTCATGTAAGCATCCACACCCTCCTCGAGCTTGGACATATCTAATTCAGGGTATTCCTTGCTCAGGATAGATATGAGGCATTCGTAGCTGAAGGTCACTCTCTTGTTGTACTCCTCCGCGAGCTGGCTCTTCAAGGAGTCTACCTTCTGCTAAAGACGAGAAGCCTTTACCTCTAAGGTCCTCTCATAGGCTGACCTTTTTACGTCAAGGTCCTTTCAAGCATTCACCAGCTTATCTTGGACCACAGACAACTCCTTCTCAAGTTGGAGCGCCTTGGATTTAGATAGAACTGCCTTCTCCTCGAAGGTGGAGATCTCAGCACGAAGCTTGGCCGCTTCCTCATCCTTCTGCTCGAGCCTCTGCCTCAAGCTCTGATTATCAGACATGGTCTTCCTCTCGGAGTCCATGGCCTTAGTCTTAAAGGCGGTGGCAGCAGCCGTAGCCTGGCAAGAGAGGTGCTGGAACATGTTAGCCAGCTCGCTGACACTGGAAGCCTCTAACCCCTCAACGAGTTTCTCTTTCATATGTCTGGCAAAATACTTGATATAGGGGTCGGCAACACTGGTCTGCTGCTGCTCCTGGGAATGTCCGGCTCGAGATCGGACTGGAACAACAGTTCTCAAGCCCCTTTCGGTCGCCCCTTCTGCTGACCGCTCACTCTCTCAAGCAGGAGCAGCAGCCCTAGCTGGCGAGGCAACAAGATTGACTCTAGGCCGCTTGGGTAGAGCAGAGGAGCTGCTCGGACTTCTACTGTGATCAGGGGCCTCTTTAGTCGAGAAAGGATGCCACTCATTTCTTTCCTCGGAGCAAGGCCAAACTCGACAAGGTTGTGAAGTGTGAGTAGCTCCCGGCATGAGCTCGCATTGTCTACAGTAATATTGACACGCGACTTAAGCTCCTCCTCAACCCGGCGGGACACTCTCCAAGATACTGCAACAACAGCTAGGAAAAAATGGTGAGAAAGGTGCGAGCAGAAAAGCTAAAGTAGAAATACAATGAGCAGCAGACGACTTGAGGTGCAAAAATGAGAGGGAATTGGAAGAACCCCTCAGCTGCAGAAGATGCTCACCCCTAGTCTCCCCCGGCAAAGAAGAACTTGCCCTTCCAATTGCCACCAGAGGTGGGAAGGTCAGTGATGGGTTTCTTACCCTTCAAACTAGAGGTGAGGTAATACCAACCTGCTTTTTTTAGACTGCTCTTCAACTGGTAGAGATGCTTTATCTCACCTACAGACGGCTCACCTAAGTTACACCATCTCCACAAAACATACAGCCTTGACAGAACCCTCCACCCATTTGGGTTCAGCTGCCCTGGGGCTAGACGCAGTCTGGATAGGACTCGGACAAAATAGAGTTGAAGGGGTAACCTAACGCCCCACTTGAAGCATTCTAAATAAAGGGTGACATACCCCCAGGGAGGACGGCTGGACGTGTCACTTTTGTCAGGCAGACATAAATCCACACTGGCCGGAATGTGGTACGTATCCCTAAGCCGGTCTAGGTCTTGGTGTGAAGTCTTACACCTCATATTGTCAATAGCAAACAACTCGGCCTCTGACCTCTGGTAGACCCTCTGCCCCTATTGCAACCGGGTCTCCCCCACAACCTCGACCCCTTCGGGGCTTAAGTCTCTTATTAGAACACCCCCTATTAGTCTCTAAGTCAATCGAAGAAGATGACTCTTCAGGAAACATCCGATGGGGTTGCTGAGTATCTGACATTTTCCTAGGGACACAATTTATCAAATGGGAACCAGAAACTCAGAAAATGGAAAAAACAATAACGAGAAGAGGGAGGAAGGTTTATACTTGAGATAGATTCGACGACGGTAGATGACAGCGACGGCAGAAAGGGAAATGAGAAACACTTGCAGGCGATTGATTCTAGTTGTTACAAAGATTGGAAATAGTAAGTATAGTAAAGAAATTAGGGATTTATAAAGGGGAAAGCAAGTCATGTCAACATACGGCACACTACTTAAGGGACACGACTGTTCAAGTAACTGTCTCTTCAAAATTCAAATGAATAGCTCAGGTCCGCCCACGCGTCCTGTATTAAATATGAGCTGACGAAAAAGGTGGATAGCTCAGCATGAGAAGGTAAAAAGGATGGGGAAGCCTGCTCGAATAAGAAGTTTCCAGTCTTATCTCGTTTCACTCTAAAAGACTAGAAACTAGAGAACTGGTGTTTGGGTAATACCGAGCTGACTCCCTCGAGGTCAACCCAGCCAAAGCAGAAGATCTGACCGCTGGCACGAAGATGCCCTCGCTAGGTATCAAAGCTGGTCGAGGTCAAGTGCTCCAAAGCTGGTCGAGCCCTAACCTTCTCTTCCTAATCGAGGTCCTCGAATCTTCGAGCAGGATCCAGTCACGTCGTCGAAAACACCAAAGGAATCAAGGCTCGAGCAGAGCCGACTTAAACAGGATGACCCCTCCTCCCGACAACTTGACACTACGATCGATGTCTGGCAGGCACCCCACGCCGTAGGGCTTCGTCACTGTTATCGATGGCCGGCGCACGCCCCTACAATGTCATCATTTCATACATGCGTGCACGGCACCATCATTGGGCCACGGGAACCCATACCCGCCTGACATCCAACGTCCCCAGGGCGTGCCGCGGCAACCTCAACTGTCAGAAGGGCCCAGACACAATTAATGCGGAGGGCGGCTATTCAGGCAAATAAGGACAGGAAAATAGGAGGATAAATATCAGCCAGGGGACAAGGTTAGGGGATTCTTTTCTTTTTCTTTTAAACCTTTGAGATTTTCCTCTTCTTTACCATATTTTTCCTACTTAAAAATCTGAAACATTTTAACTCCAACAGAATCGCCAAAAACTAAGGCTCCCTATATCACTTTTACTCTTCAAACGCCCTATCTTTTCCAGTCTCTCAAACCAAAAGGGATACTAAAAGAATCAACCCGATTACTGACTTGAGCGTCAAAGGGTTTTCCTTGAAAAATACCTGGCGACTCCTGACACTGTTCTTTGTGAGCGCAGTTCGAAGGAAATCACCATTCCAGTAAATGGAGAAAGGCAGGAGTCAGTGAGGAATCCTGTTCGAGCATTCGGCGAGCAAAAGTTCACAGCGTCACTTGGGAGCGAGCAGAAAATCGCATCAACAAAACACATTCTTAATAAATTAATATAAATAATGTTATAATATCATATAATGTTATGTTCTAAGGATGTGCGTGATAGCCCGCAAAACATAGCATAAAAATAGCATTAACTTAATACTACTAACTCATGTGTGCTCCAAATTCAACATATGCTACATTACATTAACTTACAAATAGGGGTGGGCATCGGATCGGATTTATCCGAATCCGAACCGATCCGATGTAATCCAAATTTATTAAAATCGGATTCGGATTTAACATCAAATCCGATCTGATATAATTTATGCAATCCGATCGGATTTGAATCGGATCGGTTCGGATTCGGATTAATCCGAACCATCCGATCGGATTTACCCTTCCTAAGGCTAAAATCGATTCGACTTCACTCGCTTAAAGTTCGGACTTGATCACTTCACTATTCGAAAACCAAAATCAAAAACCTAAGAGCTAAGACCAACGATCCAGGTGACTCACTAGCACCCACGCGACCATTACCCAAGAGCCAAGACGAACGCACTCAACCCAGATGGCAGTCGCATCCACTACCCACGACCCATTTCAGCATTGCCTCTACCCACGATCCACGAAGGCACGAACCCAACCGCTGTCTCTACCACCGAACGAACCCATTTCGCTGTCTTTACCACCGCTGTCTCTACCACGATCCACGATCCACTACCCATGGGCACTAAACCCATTTCACCAGCGTCCACCAAACGAACCCGACCAGTGACCACTCGATGATCGGCAGCAAGCCGCAGACCTCGATCCGCTCATTCCATAAGGCCACAACCGAGTGAGCCACGAACGAATGCACCCAACCCAGTACGCGGCCATTACCCAAGACCAACGACCCAACCCCGACCAAGAACCGCACCCACTACCCACGGACCCATTTCACTGCTGTCCATCGCACGAACCCAGCCGAGCAGCAACTCAGCGATCGGCAGGAAGCCAGCAACCACGTAACCCGGCCAGCCAAGAACCCGACCAGCGGCGAGCTTCAGCGAGTCGGCGAGGAAGCCAGCAACCACGCAACCCAGCCGGCCAAGAACCCAACCAGGCAAGCAACTCAGCGGTCGAGTAGGAAGCCAGCAACCACGCAACCCAGCCGAGCGAGAACTCAGCGATCAGCGAGAAGCCAGGCAACCACGCGAACCCGGCCACGGCCAGAGCCCAGCCCGACCGACCAGCGAACCCAGCTAAGCAACAACTCAGCGGTCGGCAGAAGCCGAGCAACCACGCAACCCAACCAGGCAGCAACTCGGCGATCGGCGAGAAGCCGAGCAACCACGCAACCTGACCGGCCAGCCAGCGAGAAGCCGAGCATCCGAGCGACCACTCGAGTAACCATCTGGGACCGTCAACCCGTGATCCACAAGGCCACAACCAGTTAATTATTTGTTCATGGTAATTTGGATTTGGAAAGGCAATTATTCATTTATTTGTGTGTGTTTTCTGAGATATTACTTGAGCATTGTTGGAATTTTATTTTCGTACCAGTTAGTTGAAATAAACCGAGCAGTGCACTCCACCAGTTGATAATTCTTGAGCTTGTTGTTACTTTTAACTTGATTTTTTTGTATAGAATGAATGAAATGTTTGTAACTGTCAATGTGAAATGTTATATGGTATAATGGCATTGTTTGCTTTAGAAAATTAATTTAATTATTCCAATCAATTTTTTATTAAACTTTTAGTTAAAAATCATAAATAAAGCAATGATAATTGATATAATTTTTGTATTTTCAGATGACTGGGCATTTAAGATCAAATTCCAATGATGATGATGAAGTTCAAAGTGTACAAGTACTTACACAAGAAGGAAAAAGTAATACAAAGCGGAAGAAGCCAACTCAGAGACGACCGATGAAGAAAAGATCTGAGACATGGAATCATTTCACTTTGCTTGAGGACAACCAACATAAAGCAAAGTGCAACTACTGTGGCAAGGTATATCAATGCCATTCAAAGTATGATGGGATTAGCAATATGGGAACTCATTTAAAAGTATGTGAAGCACACTTAAAAGCGAAGCAAGAGCAAGATGAAAGAGCAGAAGTTGGCAGCTGAGAGTGGTGAAGGAAATGCAAGTAATCTGGTTTTGGCTAAAGGATGGAGTCAAGATGCTTGTAGAAGGGCAGTCACTAAAATGATTATTTTGGGTGAGTTGCCACTCAATTTTGTGGATAATAAAGGGTTTAGGCATTTCTGTAGTGTAGCTGTTCCTCAGTTTATTATGCCATCTCGAAGAACTATTAGTAGGGATGTTATGAAATTATTTTTGGAAGAAAAGGGAATTTTGAAGAGTTTGATATGTAAGAATAAGCAGAGAGTGTCTCTTACAACAGACATATGGACTTCGATTCGGAATATGAGTTACATGGTGATCACGACTCATTTTATTGATAAGCATAGGAAGATTATTAGTTTCGGTCATGGTTGAAGACCATAAAGGGAGAACGATAGGTAAAAAATTGAGGCTTGTTTGCTTGAATGAGGAATAGAGAGAGTGTGTGCAATAACTGTTGATAATGCATCAGGCAATGATATTGCTATTGATTATGTGAAGAATCAAATGCTTATGTGGAAGAATGCTGATGCACTTGTGTTGGCGGGTGAATACATGCATGTGCGTTGTTGTGCACATATCTTAAATCTAGTTGTCACTGGAGGGTTGAAAGAGTTATATGCATCGATTGCAGGTATTCGGAATGCTGTGAAGTATGTGAGATCATCCACTTCGAGGTTGAAAGCATTTAAATAGTGTGTGGAGCACGTGAAAGGCCCTAATGGAATTATAGTTTTGGATTGTATTACCAGGTGGAATTCCACCTATTTGATGTTGATGATCGCTTTAAAGTTTCGAGCGACATTTGAGAGGATGGCGAAGTGGATAAACCTTATGAAGCATACTTTAAAGAGGAAGAAAATTGGAAGAAAAGGGTGGGGCCACACTGGGCTCGAGGATTGGCAAAGTGCTTGAAGCAATTGTTCGGTTTTTAAAGATCTTTTATGATGCTACATTGACTTTTTCAGCCTCTTTGAGTGTGACTTCTAATCTTTGTTACGACACAATTGGTTTGATTGAGAATTCATTGAGTGCATTGGAAAAAAGCAAAGATGTTTATGTGAATTTGATAGCAGCTAATATGAGGCAAAAATATGACAAATATTGGGAGTGCACGGAAAAAATTAACAAAATCTTAATTGTTTCCTCTATACTTGATCCACGATGCAAAATGGATTTTACAAAACATATTTTTGGTATGATTTTTTCCGATGACATTGCAAAGATTGAAGAAATGGTCGCATGATGATGAAAGGCTTGTTGAATGCACTTTTGATGCATATAGTGGGTGGAACTCCTCATCACTATTGCATAGTGAGAGTTTTCCTAGTCGTAGTGGTTGCGGTGGTGGTGGTGGTTCTAGTTCTTCTCTACGACTTGTAGATGACACAGACCGGCAACAAGGGTATATAATGGAACATGGTGATGACACCCTACGAGTTGCTCGCCCTTTCTTTGGATATGCTAAGAAAGTTTCCATTCAGAATGAGGGTAAGCAAGTGTCAACCGAGGTCGAAAGATACTTACTTGACCCGATTGAAGATCCTAGTAATGATAAACTTAATGTTTTGCTATGGTGGAAAGTGAATGGGTCAAAGTATCCAATATTGAAGAAAATAGCAAGAGATATCCTTGCAATTCCGGTATCCACTATTGCATCTGAGTCCGCCTTTAGCACCGGGGGTCGTATTATTGATGAATATAGGAGTTCTTTGACTCCTACTATGATTGAAGCATTGATTTGTACTGAAAATTGGTTGCAGTCTAAACTTTTTGCCACTCCCGTCTACGATCTTAATCAAGAGTTGAAAGATCATGTATATCAAATGGAGTTACAAGAAGGTAGCATTTCTTATATATATATATATATATATATATATATATATATATATATTATGTTTTATTGTTTTTTATATAATATATTTTAAATTTATTATAATAAATTTAAAATATTACTCATGTACTAATTTTAAGTTTTTTTTTTAAAGAGTATGTACAATCACAATCTTCAACGATTACAACAATAGGCGCTAGTATTCATCATGGTATTTGAATAGGTAATTGTAACATAATAATTGTTTTATTTTAAATTACTATAATCATAATTATTTTATTTTTTGTTTAAATTTTAAGTCAATTGTAACATAATAATTGTTTGTGATCTTATATTAGGAAAGTTGAAGTTGATAGTTGGAGTCTTGGAGACTTTGAGTCTTGGAAAGCAAGAGTTAAGAAGTAAGGACTTATCAAAATGTGTTTTGTAAGTTTAATTAGGTGATGTTGTACTTTAGTTTGAAGTGGATATATACTAATTCCTATTTCCTAAATGTTGTTGGATGATAATTTTTTATTTTCGTTTATTTTGTTGTTGGATGATAATATTTATTTTGTGATGTTTATTTGGAGACTTGTAGTTGGAGTAATATTTATTTTGTGTGGTTTATTTAGAGACTTCATTTGGAGATTTGGATGGAGATGGAGTAATGTTTAGTTTGTGTTGTTTATTTAAATTTTGGAGACTTGGAGATTGAAGTAATGTTTAGTACTTTATTTTGTGTTTATTTTCTTAATATTATTGGATGATAATTTTTATTTTCATTTATGTTGTTGTTGGATGATAATTTTTAGTTTGGTTTATTTTGTTATTGGATGAAAATATTACAATTTTGTGTTGTTTATTTGGAGACTTGGAGTTGGAGTAATATTTATTTTGTGTGGTTTATTTAGAGACTTCATTTGGAGACTTGGATGGAGATGGAGTAATGTTTAGTTTGTGTTGTTTATTTGGATTTTGGAGACTTGGAAATTGAAGTAATGTTTAGTACTTTATTTTGTGTTTGTTTCCTTAATATTGTTGGATGATAATTTTTATTTTTATTTATGTTGTTGTTGGATAATAATTTTTAGTTTGGTTTATTTTGTAGTTGGATGATAATATTACAATTTTGTATTGTTTATTTGGAGACTTGGAGTTAGATTAATGTTTATTTTGTGTGGTTTATTTAGAGAATTTATTTGAAGATTTGAACTTTTGGAGAGTTGGAGAGTTTATTTAGATTAATGTTTATTTGGAGAATTTATTTAGAAAATTAATATATATTTTCATAAATTTTTGGAGAAAATTGTCAAAAAAGTCCCACATCCGAATTCAACCCGAATCCAAAATTATGATCCGAACTATGAATTTATCCGATCTAAACCGAATCCAAATTAATCTGAAATATATATCCGATCCGAATCCGATCCGAATAATTCGGATCGAATTAAAGTTCGGATTAAAATCGAATTGATTTTCCTCAATTCGAATTATCCAAAATCTGATTAAATTCGATCCGAATCCGATCCGCATCCGAAATTGCCCACCGCTACTTACAAATTAATGTGGTCAAAAAAACTAAACCGTGAGGATTGGTGTTTACGTCGCATCGAATTGCGAAGTCAAAAAATTAAAAAATAAAAAATTTTGTAGCCCTTTCACAACAAAATTCCTTCACGACGTACTTCACCTAGACCAGCGCTACCTGCTGGACCGCATCATCGTCACTCGACGCCATCACTGTGTTACGCGACACCACAGCCACTGCTCCACCATCACCGGCTTGCTCTTCATTACCTCAATCATCAGCAGCAGGTTGGTATAAGGTTTTGATTTTTGAATCTTAAATTAATTTATAAATCTTTTTAGGTTTTGATTTGGATTGTTGATTATGATGTGGATTTGAAGTTGATTAATCTTTAATGGATTTACATGAATTTCAATTTGATTTATGAGTTTTTCATTTCAGAAACTTGATTTATGCTCCTTCATCACCATGGTTGCTTGTTGCTTCTGCTATTTAATAAAGTAATTGGATCTAAAGATTACTAAACCATTTCATTTCTTCAACTTTGTGACTTTTCCAATAGTTAGGGGGCAGTTTTAGTAGTAAAATTTGATCGAATTAGATGACATTGATATGTCTGATTGAAAGTTTGACATAGTTGTTAGTAGTCTTATGGAACGAAGTTTGCCATAGATCTTTAATGAAAAACCAGACTAGCAAGCTCTTATTTTATTAATTAATGTAGCGAAACAAAGTAATAATATCAAGAACTCAGAATAAGAATATCCTAATTATAGACCATCAATCTCTAACTATTGCTGCATCATTGTCCCAGTTATCCGAAGCTACTATGATGCCACACCTGATGGAAAAATCACAAATAATTACATGATATAACTGTTAAAAAATCCTCTATCAAAGGAAATTTATGAAAAACAAGTAATAGTAAAGGAGGGCAATTTTAGTGTATGTAGAATCACCAATTTCTTATTGTTTAAAAGCTTTTTCATTTTCGGGAAGTAGTGTCGCCATGATTTCTCAAAATGACAGATGAAAGTTTTTATTTCGAAAGCTGCCTAATAGCAAACCAAATCCCTTCCACTCATGTGGGCGAGAGTTCTCTCATACCACTACAAGAGATTTTACTAGTTAACCTACTAGCATACATAATTCGACATAAATTAAAGGTTACTGAGAATTTGATTGTGCCGCAGTCATTAAGAATTTGATTGTTCATATGTCCACAAAACTATTTTAAACTTGTAACTACACCCTCTTTAATTTGATTGTTCATAACTTTTATAATTGACATTAAAGTTCTTTTTGGTGCTGCTATTGGATAAAGTAAATGGATTCAAGCATTACTAGAACTATTTCATTTTCTTTCTTTCTTAGAGCCTTGGTTTAAGCCTTTCTACGGATGGTTTTTGTGTAATTAAATTGATGGATACTCATTCACTTAAGTTCAAACATTAATGCACTACCATCTCAGTTGGTTAACTGGATCTAATTAATATCTGAAAATAATTATAGGTGAATGAGTTGTGACATTGAATTTGGACCCAAATATAAATTATACCATACTCTTCATTCTGTTTTATAATGCTTAGTTTAATATCATAAACATTGAAGGAAATGAAACTAGAGCATGGAATGTGGCTAGTTCTGTAGTTGAAGTCTTGGAGATGTTGTTTTAATTGTTTGATCACTGAGCTAAAAATTTAATCCCTTAAACTATGACTACTTTTTTGCTATTATATATATAGGAAATAATTTTTTCTGACATAATGAAGCATATATTAAGTTGGGAGACCAATTGCTCCAAATGATAGAAGTTCCCATTTTTCCTATATAAGAATAAACCAATCAATTAATGAACCAAGAGCTAGGGGAAGGTTGTGCTATTACTTTACTTTATGAAAGGGGCCTTTAACCTGAAGCTGTCACCATGTGGATTTTGCTTGGTATCTTCTTTTACTTGTATTCATAGCTAATATAGCCGTCTACTTTTAGCATTTTGTTTTGCATGTTTTGCTTGAATTGTGGTGTTCTTAGTGGTGTTTGATGATTTAAATGAGACTTGCAAAGGCAGGACCTGATCTTCTCGATATCATAATCAAAGGTTTGTAAAATTCATCATTTCTTAACCTTTTATTTTATGTGATTACTTATTAATTTTTAGGTAATATAGTGATTTTTGAGGTATTTTTTGATAACTAATTTGATGTGCTTTAATAGAATGGTTATGGTGGTATTGAAATGGAATAATCTTGCACTGAAGCTAATATGTTTTATGTTTCTGAAGAAGGACAAGACTTTAGCAGACATAGATGAATTTTGAAGTTCTCAAGAGATGGAAAAAGAGGATCCTTTGTTTATTGTAAATATGTTTATAAAGAAATGATTTTCATTTCTTTATATGAAAATATGTGTACTGTAAGTAAACTGAGTCTTAGTTGTTTAGTACAAACAATCAACAAAGCAAATTTATTTTTTTGTTAAGGATAGCTATTTTGTTGGTATTGTGGTTGGTATTGTATTCTAAGCAAGTAGAGTGAGTGGAGAGTTTTCTTTTGGTTTTTAAAGACAGCACATTGTCACGGGATGAGAGTTTTGCGCAGCAAACCCGTGCGGCACTCAGACAACCTTTGTCGGGATGTTGCTAAGTAAGCATTTACACTTCTCAATAGCTAAGCCAAGAGGTTCCCGAAATGCTAAAGAGAAGGAAGAGCTAGCGAGCAATGTAGCCAAATGCGGAAATTGTATTGATTATAAAAAGCTTACAAGAGAGCTTACAAGTGTTTGATGCTTGATGCTTGGATGCTTGATTATACAAATGCCTAGAGGTCACTCATATTTATAGGGAAGCTTGGCTAGCTCTAGAGTATTCTAAGGCTTAGAGAATTCTATATATATGTGCAACAATCTAGAGAATTCTAGCCATATGTACAAGAGTGTGCTAGGTGCTGGAATTTTGCGGAACATTCAAGAATCGGGGCAAGCTAGCACATCTTGGCTCATTCCTTGGGCCATTTTTGGGCTGGAATCATGCGGCCCGTAACATCCTCCCCCACCTATGCTCGCGGCGTCCTCGTTGCGTTCTTGTGCTTGTACCGTTGGACATGCTCCGTGAATTGCCACAGTTCATCTTCACGTTCCCAAGTGGCTTCGCTCTCGGGGAGGTTTTTTCATTTCACCAAGTACTCATAGTACGCTGGCACGCCCCTCCTTCGAATGATGCGATTAGAAAGGATGTACTCCACATCCTTGTCGAACGCGGTGACAACGGCTGTTGGGGCACGCTTTGATTCTCCGCGTTTTGGGTCTTGCACGTCTTCGTGGTATGGCTTGAGAAGACTTACGTGAAAGACCGGATGAATCTTGAGCCTTGGTGGAAGCTCTACTTGATACAAGACGTTACCCACACGTCGGACAATGCGGAAGGGTCCTTCGTAGCGTCTCACTAACCCCTTGTGGACTTTTCGCAATGTCTTGAATTGTTGGGGCAGGAGCTTGATCATAACTCGATCTCCTTCCTTGTATTCCACGTGCCGTCTCCTTGTATCAACCCACTTTTTTCATTTTCCTCGCGGCCTTGTCGAGGTAAGCTCGCGTGATGTCCGCTTCCTTATGCCATTCGCGTGCGAGCTTGTGAGCCATGGGGCTTTTTCCTCCATACGTTGAGGCTATGGCGTTTGGGGTCATGGGCTGGAATCCCATGATGATCTCGAGGGGACTCTTGCCGGTAGCCTCACTCCGCTGGAGATTGTAAGAAAATTGGGCTACATCAAGCAACTTCGCCTAATCCCGCTGATGAGCGCTTACATAATGCCTCAAATACATCTCGAGGAGGCCATTAATGCACTCGGTCTGTCCATCCGTTTATGGATGAAAGCTTGTCGAGAACATGAGACCCGTTCCCACCATCTTGAAGAGCTCCGTCCAAAATTTTTCAGTAAAGCGCGGGTCTCGATCACTCACGATGCTCCTTGGGACACCCCAAAGCTTCACGATGTGTTTGATGAAGAGACGGGCTGCTTCATCCACTTTGCAATCTACGGGTATAGCAATAAACGTTGTATACTTGCTGTAACGGTCTACCACGACCATGATGCTGCCGCAACCTTCGGATTTTGGTAAAGCCGTTATAAAATCCATGGAAACGCTCTCCCACGGCCTTGATGCTAAGGGCAGGGGCTCCATCAATCCTGCCGGAAATTGATGATCAATCTTGTCTTGTTGGCACACAAGACAAGTCCGCACGTATGCCTCGATGTTGTCCCGCACATTTGGCCAAAAATACGAGGCTTGGACAAGTGCGGTGGTACGCTCAATTTCGGGGTGACCAGCCCACTTGGAGTCGTGGCACTCCTTGATGACTTCTTTGCTTAAATTTTTCCACCTTGGCACGAACAGTCGATCTCCCTTGGTGAGGAGGATGCCCTATTCTTGCCAAAATCTCCTTGTCTTTCCTTCGAGCACCTTTTTCCAGCAAGTCTTTCGCTAATAGGTCTTGTTGGAGGCCTTCCTTGATGCGTGAGACAAGGTCTGATTTCGGTTGGCTCGCGCTAAGTGTGGCCAATTCTGCCTTGCGGCTTAGTGCGTCCGCAATGACGTTGGCTTTGCCTGGCTTGTACTCGAGCCTATAGTCGAATTCCGCGAGAAAATCTTGCCACCGTGCTTGCTTGGGGCTCAACTTCTTTTGCGTTTGAAAGTAGCTTGTTGCTAAGTTGTCTGTCATGATTGTGAAGTGTGAGCCAAGCAAGTAATGTCGCCACACTCTTAGGCAATGGATGATGGCTGTCATCTCTTTCTCTTGCACCGTGTAGCGGCGTTCCGGGTCATTAAGCTTTCGGCTCTCGAACGCTATTGGGTGGCCTTCTTGCATAAGGACTCCGCCAATGGCGAAGTCGGAGGCATCTGTTTGCACTTCGAAGGGCTTGGTGTGGTCTGGAAGAACTAGGACGGGTTCCTCTGAAATTGCTTGCTTCAAGCCTTCGAATGCTTGCTGACATTCCCTGGACCAATGCCATGTCCGATTCTTCTTAAGTAAGTCCGTCAAGGGTGCCGCCTTGGCTGAGTAGCCTTGAATGAACCGGCGATAGTAGTTCACCAAGCCAAGGAATGATCGAAGCTCAGGTACCTTTGTGGGAGGCTCCCAATCGAGTATGACCTTCACCTTTGAGTTCTCCATCATTAGCTTGCCGGCTAATATTTTGTGCCCGAGGAACTCTACCTCCTCTTGAGCAAACGAATATTTCTCCATCTTGAGGTAGAGCTCATTCTCCCGAAGTACTTTGAAGACTTGCCGCAAATGTTTAGCATGCTCCTCAAGCGTGGTGCTGTACATCACTATATCATCCAAGTACACGACCACGAAGCGGTCGAGGAATGGTTGCAGCACTTTGTTCATGAGAGTGCAAAACGTAGTCGGTGCATTTGTTAGTCTGAAAGGCATAACTAAGAACTCGAAAGATCCGTACCTTGTGACGCTTGTTGTTTTGGGCTCATCTCCTTCGGCAATGAGCACTTGATAGTACCCGGAGCGCAAGTCGAGTCTGATGAAATACCTTGCGTTGCCAAGCTGGTCAAAAAGATCTGCTATCAAGGGTATTGGGTACTTGTTCTTGATAGTGATCTTATTGAGCGCTTGATAGTCGATACACATCCGCAGCGATCCATCCTTCTTCTTCTAGAAAAGGACCGGTGCACCGAATGGGGCTTTGGACGGGGGCACATAGCCTGCGTCCAGTAAATCTGTGAGCTATCGTCGCAACTCTTCAAGCTCGGGAGGCGCCATGCGGTAGGGCGCCAAGGCTAGAGGCTTTGAGCCTTGCTTCAACTCTATTTGGTGATCCACCTCTCGTCTAGGTGGAAGCTTCTTCGGAAGCTGAGGAGGTATCACGTCCTTGAACTCCTCGATGATGGATTGTATGGTTGGAGGGACTTGGCTTGGAGCACTTGTGGAGTTCTCTCCCTCGTTGAGCTCCCAGATGGAGACCAAAAAGCTTGGGTCCTTTTTGAAACCCTTTTTAAATTGCATGGCTGAGAGTGTCTTCTCCTCGGACTTTCCACGCTCCGTAGGAACCATGCACGCCTTACTCCCGTCGAGGATGCTTAGGGAGTTAGTGGCTGGAAGAGGGAAGGCATGGACTTGGTCGAAGAATTCCATGCCAAGGACCATCTTGAAGTCGTCCATGGGCACGTTAGAGAAGTTGAGCTTTCCGCTCCATGCGCCAAGTGCTACGTTTACTCCTTGTGCGGTGCCCGCAATGGGCTTGGCGGGTGAGTTCACCGCCTTCATTATGCCTCCTTCTCGAGTAGTCTTGAGGCCTAAGTGCTTGGCCTCATCCTCGAATACGAAGTTATGTGTGGCTCCCGTATCCAATAATGCGCGAATGGTGTGTCTGTTTATCCTTGTGCCAATATACATCAGCCCTTTCTTGAGTGCCATTTGTGGGCTGTCGAGTGCGCCAAGTCTTTGGATAGAACCCATGCTGGGTCGGGGTTCATCCGGCGATGGTGTGGAGTTGCCCTTGAGCTGGGCAACGAGGGCATTCAGCGACTTCTTCTCCGAACAGTCGCGAACCCAATGAGGACCATTATAAATGAAGCATGGGCTGCGGGGTTTCGGAGCTTCCTTCTTACCTTCCGTTTTGCCTTGCCCGCTCTTGCCGCTTGGAGGCTTTTTATGCCCCCAATCCTTGCGATTGTGCCCTTTGTCCTTGCGACTCTCTCCCCCACCTTTGCCTTGGTTAGGCCTTTTGTCTTTGGATTGGGTGTAGTACTCGTGCAGCGACTCCGCGATGGCAATGGTGTCGTCAAGTGTTTGGACGCCACGCCTGTCAAGCTCCGTTTTGGCCCAATCCTTGAGGCCATCTTGAAAGTAGAAGAGGGAGTCTTTGTCGGACATGTCGCTGATCTCGAGCATAAGGGTGGTGAACTCGTTGATGTAATCCTGAACGCTACCCGTTTGCTTGAGGCGACGTAGGCGTGCTCTCGCCTCTTTTTCGGCATTACTTGGGGCAAATTGCTTTCGGAGTTCTTGCTTAAAATTTGCCCATGTGTTGATGGCGCAGATGCCTTTGCCCATTTCGCCATACTTACGACGCCACTATAGTTGTGCAGCGCCTCTTAGGAATGTGGGTGCGGTGCCCACTTTCGATGCCTCGTCTCAAACACCCATGGCATCGAAGTATTGATCTATCCCAAAGAGAAAGTTGTCCACGATGGTGGCATTCCGTGTGCCATCGTAAGTGTCGGGCTTCGGCACATCTATGCGTCGCGCATCACTTGTGCTTGTGGAAGCCGGGCTAGAAGAAAGTGTGCGCTTGTGCTAGGCTCAGTTCGAGCGTAATTCCTCCACTTCCGCGCGGACAGCGCGCAGCTCGTCTTGCACGAAGCTGCGGAGTTTCATCAACTCCTCATGAAATGCTTGAAATTCCCCTCGAAGGGTGTTGGTTTGGTCTTGGATGAGGGCCTTGGTTGCCATTGTGAAGTCGGCGTATTCGCCCTCGAGACCGTCAACCCTTTCCTCCAAAGTTTCGAGGGTGTCCTGAGCGGCGGACATTGTTGTTTCAAGCGTAGCCATGCGAGGCTCCAAAGCATCTATCGAAGCGGCCTTAGACTTGCCACGAGTCTTGGCCTGCCCGCGAGTCTCATCGCGGCCCCGGCTTGGTTTGGGGATGATCTCCACACCATGAGCGCCCTCTTGTGTCACGCTTGAGGTTGGAAGGTTGGCCATTGCTGCTGGAATGCGTGTGTGCAAACCTGTCTCTGATACCACTTGTCACGGGATGGAAGTTTTGCGCAGCAAACCCATGCGGCACTCAGACAACCTTTGTCGGGATGTTGCTAAGTAAGCCTTTACGCTTCTCAATAGCTAAGCCAAGAGGTTCCCGAAATGCTAAAGAGAAGGAAGAGCTAGCGAGCAATGTAGCCAAATGCGGAAATTGTATTGATTATAAGAAAGCTTACAAATGTTTGATGCTTAATGCTTGGATGCTTGATTATACAAATGCCTAGAGCTCACCCATATTTATAGGGAAGCTTGGCTAGCTCTAGAGTATTCTAAGACCTAGAGAATTTTATATACATGTGCAACAATTTAGAGAATTCTAGCCATATGTACAAGAGTGTGCTAAGTGCTGGAATTTTGCGGAATATTCTAGAATCGGGGCAAGCTAGCACATCTTGGCTCATTCCTTGGGTCATTTTTGGGCTGGAATCATACGGCCCGTAACAACATGCTTAAATATTTATTTATGTTGAGATAGGCTATTCATTTTTTTTTTTTTGGTTGGAGCTTTATTTTAGATGAAAGTCATATTTGAGAAATGTAGAAAAACAAAAAGAGAGAGAGAGAGAGAGAGAGAGATGGTATGTTTGTCCAAAATTATAAAATTTAATAGTTTTATTATAATGTAATATATTGATATATTTTACATATTATATGAAAAAATTAAGCTAATTAAGTAGTTTTATATCAAGTATTTTTCTAAGTTATCATAACAGTAAATATTTTTTTATAAGATATGATTTTAATTATTTAAAAAATTAATGTAGTACAGTAAATATAACTAAAAATTAATACAATACAATTTAACATCAAATAATATATAATATTCTTATAATGCGGTGCTAATGTAATATAGCATAATCTAATATATCTCTATGAAAATAATATAATATAATATAATACAGCGCGTCAAATACATCTACACACACCTAACATATAACATAATCAATCAAAGTGTGCACAGGCTATAATCTATGTCAAAACTTGCGTCAGAAAAAAGGGCACAACTTGTCAAAACTTGCGTCAGAAAAAGAGGGCACAACTTGATGATGATTCATTAATTCTGAAAATCTCTTAATTCATACAAACAAATATTAATTAAGGGAAAAAGTCATTTTCACCCCTTAGATTTGGTAAAATAATAACTCATTTTAATAATAGCTCATTTTATCCATATTTTTCAAACAACCCAAAAATAAGTTATTATCCTTATTTTTTAAATAAGAGCTCATTTCATCCATATTTTTCAAACAAACCAAAATATCATTACATGAATTTACAGTTAGTTTACTCTAAAATTTATTGAGAATAAAATAAGATTTTTAGTTAAATGAATACAAACTATTTTAAAATAAAAATCTCAAAAAATTTAAAACAATCTAATTTTATACATAAATTAAAATTAAAGGATAACTTAATAAAATAAAAATAACACTAAATAATATACAACATATATATACACATATGTGTGTTCATTAAATTTTTTTAATGAAATCAACTAAATTTTTGAATATAATAATAATAATAATAATAATTTCTTTAATGAGGAACCATTGTCTATATTAAGGTGAAGGATAAGAAAAAAGATAAAATTAAAATTAAAAATAAAAAAAAAGACACATATACTCTAATACAACGTATTTTATTCTGTAATATTTTTAAATATATATTTTTATTTTTTTAGGGTGTATTTTTTAATTAAATAAAAAATTTTGTATTTTTTTTTGATAGAATAATAAAACTAATTAATTATTTATTTATTTATCTTGATCATGTTAACGTTAAGGATAATCTAAAGGAAAAAAAAATTCACTCTAGTGCCTATGAATTATGAAATCTATGTTTTCTTTGTAGCTTGTCCTAAATATATATTTTATATATTTTTTAGTGTTATTATTATTTTGTCATTAAGTTATTTTTTAAATTTTAAATTTATGTAGAAAGGCAAATATTATTTAATTGTGTTTTGAAAGTTTTTTTTTAAATAGTTTATATGTCCTTGTTTGAAGTATACTAACAATATCCTTATTTGAAACTCACTCTAGTGCCTATGATATCTATGTTTTTATTTATAGTTTATCCTAAATATATATTTTACATATTATTTAGTGTTATTCTTATTTTATCATTAAGTTATTTTTAAATTTTAAATTTATATGGAAAGGTAAATGTTATTTAATTGTATTTTAAAATTTTATTTTAAAATAATTTATATATCTTTATTTGAAAATATTATTTTGCTCTCCATAAATTATACAGTATACTAACAATAAATTAACGAAATGATGTTTAAAAATATTGTTTAAGAAGTATGATAAAATAGACTATTATTTAAATAATAAGGATAAAATAAGTTATTGCATCAAACTTTAAGGATAAAAAAGATATTTTTCTACTAATTAATTATGACAAGGTGCCTTCAATTTCATAGCATGCATGATGCATGTATTTAAATAACTCTCACAAATACCACCATTCATAGGCTATAAATTTAAATCCTCACACGGTCCAAAGCAGATTTATTATCAAGATTGTTGCTTTGTTGAAATTCCAAATAGACCTTATATTTACTTCCAACGTAGGCTGGAGCTTCACTTCCAACTTCTATCAACTCTTTCGATGGGCCAACGACTGTATCAAGTGATGGTCCACTCGTAATGGCTAAAGATATCCTTGTCGTCTTGTTATTCACGACAGCTCTGTGCACAACACCTTTGTACTTCCCATTACTTATAATCTGTCATTATGCAAGCTCATATGATCAATATCACAGCAAAAATATATATTTCTTATATTTGTATAGAGAAAGAAATCAGATTGAAAATTTCGGAAAAATGATCAAAATTTCCTCGCATTTTTCGAAATTAATCATTTTCTCTTTCATGTTTCGAAGCAAATAGATCCTATACTCATCTTATCTTTTAAGGATTTTTTGTGGGTTTTTTTAACAGCTATGAGATTTTGATGAGTTGTGAAACATGAGGAGAGAAATGATTAATTTACAAAACATCGAGTAATGCTTGTTCATTTTGCTGTGAAAAATACTAGTTGGTATAGACTCATAGCTGGCAGAATTGCCCAAAATGATAAAATAACTAAAATGTCATACAATTAAATGAACTACTGCAAATAAAACAAAACATATTTTGATCATTTTAAAAAATTCGGGCAATTTGGTCAAGGTCTATTCAATCTAAATAAAGAGAAATTTTAGCATACTTTTAAATTACCATGTCAATTATATAATAAGTAAATAATATTATAACGTGTGCATATTAATTTTAAAAAACTAGAATATAAGTGATAAATATAAAATTTAACTACACTTGCTATACGTGCAATAATTAATTGTATTATCTTTAATATATTTTAGAATTCCTTATAAATATATCATTATTATTTTCCAACAATTTCTAATTAATAGAACTAGAGTATGAAATGACATTAAGAATCCGAGTCGGTATACCGCAATGTGGTCAGCATTCAGCAGTGTTAATAGGAACTCGAGTAGAAAAGAGTAATATTACTCTTTCCCAGAAATTTCTAATGAATAGAACTAGAGTAGAAATAGCATTAAGAATCCAAGTAGGCATACCTCAATGTGATCAGCAGTGTTAACAAGAAACGAGTTAGGAACAGCTTTGACATTGACCCACTTTCTATTGTGTAGCAACTGAAGACCATCAATTCCATTTTGTGTGAGGAGAGTCAAAAGGCCATGGTCAGAATGAGGGGGCATTCCCATTGCAAGCTCAGGCTGTGGACATGGTGGGTACAAATTTGCAGTCAGGATCTGTAAACCAGAGTCAAGATTCATGGCCCTGTGGATATAACAAGATTCCAATCCCAAACTCTCTGATATTCCCTTGAGCAATTCCCATGAGACATGTTGAGTCCTTTTGCGATATTCCTGTAATGTCTCACTGCAGCAAAGTGTAGTCAAAACAGTCGTTACAGATACATTAATCATCACTTTTGGCATTTCTTTTAGCTTTATACTATATAAAAGTATATATTAGAGCCGGAAATGTATATAGGCCTAACTCATATTCAAGAACTGGCTCAGGATCTAATGACGTAAGAAGTAAATAATCAATCATCAAGAGATATATTTATCTTCTAAATATGCGTAATCTTGCCCCACACACACACACACACACAAACATGATAATGAGTCTTAATATATATACATGTATCAATAATGTTATGTTTATCAAGCTTAGATACTTAGTTGGGATACTTATTAATGTATCATGAATCATTTAATTAATGTCAATTGTACGATATTAATTGATTTTATTATTAATTATTAATCTCTTATTTTTTACAATCTAATCAATGGATGACTCAAAAAAATACCATATCATTAAGTATCCTAATTAAGTATCCAAAATGGGTAAGCATAGCATTGCTCATACATCTATTAACGTCAATCTTGATTAAGAAGAATCTTTGTTAGATTCTTATCAAAATCAATCTAACTGTTAATGGTATGGCACTCTAACAGCACAGTAAAGCCAAAAACAAGTACTCATGTGCATTATCATTAAAGTTAATGCTAATGCAAGGAGGAAAAATTAAGAGAAACTCCGTCACTGAATTAGTGATTAATCAACATTATAATTACGTACATAGTCGCTATATGTAGTTATTTGTATCTAAATGATGTGTCACGAGTCATTTTTTTGCCATGTATTATGTGCAACTTTACTTTATTTTTTGTCACTAATATGATAATCTTACTCCATCTACACCTATAAGAAAATGACACGTTAAATATTACATAACTTCTTATGTAAATTATGTGTCACAATTATATAAGTGAGTATTAATCTTACTACAAATTACCGATTATAGTATATAACTAAAATTTAACAGCTCTTGTACTTTTGTTCATTCACTATCAATCATTTATGTGATTTTTGCACAAAGAGATCGATAATGACTAAATTGAATGCTTAAAATTCCAAGACGGAGGCCATTAGATTATAATTTAAAGAACTAATTATCTTTAAAAATTAATACCTGAATCCGCCGGGCTTGTCTGGTGAATGGAACTCGGGATGAACAATGACCTTGAGAAAATCCCTCCAAAAGAAAACCTTCTCAACTGAAGCATTAAAGCTAGTACCACATCTTATTGGATCCAAAACATGCTTACCCGCAAACTCTCTCTTCTCTTCCTCCGTAAGATTGAAAAATCTTTGACATGCATCCATCATCTTCTCTGTTAAATTCTCTGGCACACTATGATTTATTACCTGATTAAAACCCAATAATTCTTATATCAGTAAAAAGTTTATACACGTCCATGAACATAACGCTGTGGGGGTGAAAAGAATACAGTCGCAATGAGGATTTTGGCACAATGAGGGTGCTAGAATTAAACAACTATAAACTTAATGTACTTTAACACATACATTTGAAAGTAAAGGGGCCCAAATGCAAAATTAACGAAGCAAAGCTAATTTAAATTAGATTCCTAATCTTCAGATTTCAATTGTATTGTTTTGTTTCTGGGGCCAGGCATGCAACATAGGCCCGTTCTCCCCGATGTATCTCAAGCTAAGGACCACAGTTATCATTTTTATAAAAATTAAAATATAATGGATAAACTGAAAAATCTAACCAAAACGATTACTAAAATTTTGAATGGGTGTAAAGTTATAGCGTTTGATGGTGGTAGAGGGCTAAATGTAAAATTATTAAAACAACTAAAATTTAAATTGTACTTATTACCATAAAGAATCCCCAGTCCCTGCAGGCTTTACCGAGATCCTGGACAACTTTGGACCGTTGTTCAGGGTTGGAGGAGGTTAGTAAAGAGAAATCAATAACTGGGATCGAATCATCTAGGTCGGTTTCTGAAATAGCTTGATGATCGTATTGATTTTGGGTGAAGTTGTATGTGGATGGAATGGAGGTGACGCCAGGAGATTTGGTCAGCTCTTTGACAGAAGCCATTTTTGCTGCCATTGAGAGATAGCTACGACAAAAAAGGAAAGCCGTGATTGAATTGGATGTACGCAGAGCGAATGATCACATTATTTAGCGGCAAATTAATTGGATGTGACTGTTGCTTTCTGTTTAACTGTTTATTATTAAATCAATGTGTCTTCATTTTATTTGGCAACTCATGCAACAGGATATGGCTTATAATGCATATAATTATCTGTACCTGCACAATGGATGGTGACACTAGTGTCTATGATTGTTGGAAAAATGAGAAAACATTATACGATAAACAAGAATTTTAGAATATATTAGAAGTAACATCATATAATAAATAAAGTATATTATGATGTTTGTATATTTATTTTGAAAAATCTTATTCAAATAGTGATTATATTAAATCTAAATATACACATCATATATGTATTAGTTAGTTATATTATTTCTAATATTCTAAAATTTCTTAAAATATGACAACAAGAGAAATAAAGATATATTTTTCAAGTAAATGATAGATGTTACGGAACTTTAGACATCAAAATATAAAAAAAATATAATTGTAAAAATAAATAAATAAGGATAAGAATATACTATAAATAATTGTAGAGATATTTTAAGATATTTTTTAAAATATAATAATTAAATAAACACTTAAATCAAAATACAAGTGCTAAAGGAGCATTCTGTTCTCCAGCACACAAATATCAATTAGAAGAATATGCATTCAACTTCATAGATAAAACTAAATTTACTAAATTAAAATTTAAAGCTTCAACGCTTTCACAGATCCAATCATAGGCTATAAATTCAAATCCTAACACGGTCCAAAACAGATTTATTATCAAGCTGGTTGCTTTGCTGAAGTTCCAAAAAGTCCTTGTATTTTATTCCAATGTATGCTGAAGCTTCACTTTGACGGTCCATCAACTCTTGCAATGGGCCAACGACTGTATCGAGAGACGGTCCATTCGCAATGGCTAACGATACCCTTGTCATCTTGTTGTTCACGACAACTCTATGCACAACACTCTTATACTTGCCATTACTTAGAATCTGGCATTAAGAGATTTTACGATCAATTTCACATCGTTCTTTATAAAATCCGGATTTACCTATTTACAGTGTTAGTAGAAGCCCTCTATGGTCTACTACATTGTAAATATATAAATTCATACTTTAAAAAGTGGAGACGCTCACACATTATAATTATTTAATTTGAATAGAAAAAAAAAACTAGACTAAAACTTAAAATAAAATGATTCAAATTTCTTGTTTATTCACGTTTTAACCCATCCAAATTATTTTGCCGTTACAAAAAGTTCTACTAGCTTCCAACTTTTTATGTCTTTTATTATTTTATGTCTAGAAATTCTTATTGGTACCACATCAAGGATAAAATTGTAAGATGCACTAAAATTTTGACGAGTGCATTAGGTAAAAATAGTCAACTTAGTGAATCATCATGGAGATTTTTATCGGTTTGCCAAACATTTCTTTAAGGACAGGGCTATATTAGAATTGGCACTACGAATCCAAGAAGGTACCTCTATGTGATCACCAGTGTTAACAAGAAATGAGTTGGGGACGGCATTGACATTGACCCACTTTCCATTGTGTAGCAACTGAAGACCACAAATTCCATTGTGTGTGAGGAGGGTCAATAGGCCATGGTCAGAATGAGGGGGCATTCCCATTGCAAGCTCAGGCTGTGGACATGGTGGGTACAAATTTGCAATCAGGATCTGGAAACCTGAATCGAGATTCATGGCCCTGTCGATATAGCAAGATTCCAATCCCAAACTCTCCGCTATTCCTTTAAGCAATTCCCTTGCAACTTGTCGAGTTCTTTTGCAATATTCTTGTGAAATCTCACTGTAGCAGCAACCAGAAACAAGCTGTAATCGAAACAAATCCAGACAACTAGCCACTTTGGTAATTTGATTTTTAATAACTAATGAAATTTGGCCGTAGTCGAATAATTTTTTAGCAGTTTTGTTTGATCGGTTAGTTTATATCAAATTCTAAAAAAGGCGAAGAACTGAAAAATTGATTCATGTATTACCCACCTCCAGACCCATTAAAAAACGATTTTGAAGAACTTATGAGATGTATGGACACCAAAAAATTAATCTCAATTTTTTTAGCCCTCTGTTCTTCAGAAACAAAAAAAAAAAACAAAAAGTAAATTAAATGGGTGGGTCACCGCCTATCAATCATTTAACAACCTTACGATATAATGGTTCACAAACGTCGACTTCAAGCAAATTGGATGATGAAGATGCATGCACTAATACTTAAATGGGTTGCGGCCCAGGAAGAGCTAGTGTCCATGTAAACAACAACAATTTGTTTTGCTCTAAATGGAAATGGACAGCAAAGTTTGAGCCTAAAAGCAGTACTCAAGCTTATTATTATTGAAATTATGATCCTCTCTCATGATGACCCTAACTTTCTTAAGGTGTTATAAATTTTTTATCACGTGTCTTAATAGTATCTAATTTTTCAAATTAATACCTGAATCCAACCGGCTTGTTTGGTGAATGGAACTCAGGATGAACAAAGACTTTGAGAAAATCCCTCCAAAAGAAAACCTTCTCAACTGAAGCATTAAAGCTAGTACCACATCTTATTGGGTCCAAAACATGCTTCCCTGCAAACTCCCTCTTCTCCTCCTCCTTAAGATTGAAAAATCTTTGACATGCATCCATCATCATCTCCATTAAATTCTTTGGCACATTATGATTTATTACCTAATTCAAACCCACAAGAATATTTATATCAGTAAAAAAACTTATACGTGTACATAAACATAACACTAAGGGATAAAACAGTCTCCGTGACATTATAATCTAATTTATATTTTATTTTAGTTAATTAATTTCACAGTTCTCAAGAAGTACTGGTAGAATCAAGATTTTGATTAGGGGCTAGAATGAAACAATTATAAACTTGATGAGGCCAACAGCAAGAATATCCAGGAAATTATCTAAATTTTAATTAGGTCCCCTGATCTTCCTTGGAATTATATTCCGACCCTCGTCTTGGGAGCAAGCCAACACAATGGCCACTCTCCCCCCATTTTTCTGAAGCTAATGATTAGTATTTCTATTTCTTTTTTTTTTTAATTGAAATTTAATGGGAAAAATGAAAATCCAATATAAAGAATTAGTCAGAGAAATGTACATGCATGTAATAAAAATTTTGATGGGATATAAAATTATAGCATTATAATAATTCTTTATTTAAGTTGCTTGAATAATTTCTTTCATTTTTTGTGATCGAGAAAAGTCAACCGTTCGAGTCACACATAAATGTAAGGATTTTGCTAAGTTACATTATATGTACCTTACAATTTAGTGGGATCCATATAATTTTACATTGATTATAATATAACATGACCGTAAATGTAAGAGTTTGTATATTTATTATTTTATTTAGTTTTACATTTTGGAAGTGGGCTTCAACCTTAGTACACTGAGGTAGGACCCAATTACAAGTATTAGGTTGGGCTACGTATTTGAGCATGAATATTAAACTGTATTTGTTTGCATTTGAATTAAACTATCTAATCTAATACTAAAAATATGTATATCTAATAAAATAAATGAAAAGTTGTAGCTTTTGACGAGTTGAGACATATGTGTTATTTTAATACTTATACCATGAAGAAGCCCCAGTCCCTGCAGGCTTTACCGAGATCCTGGATGACTTTGGACCGTTGATCAGGATTGGAAGAGTTTAGTAAAGAGAAATCAATAACTGGGATCGAATCTTCTGGGTCGATTTCTGAAACAATTTGATGATCTTGTTGATTTTGGGTGAAAGTATATGTCGATGGAATGGAGGTGAGGCCAGGAGATTCGGCCAGCGCTTTGACGCAAACCATTTTTGCTGCTATTGAGAGATAGCTGCTAGGATATAATATAATAAGGAAATCGATGATTGAATCGGATATAAATAGAGCTGATAAATAAAGTGAAGAGAAATTAATTAAAAGATTGTGTTTAATGGAAAGCCATGTTATTGACTTATTGTTGTGCCGTGTTGACTGGGAAATGTGTGCCTTCATTTCATTTGGCAACTTGCATGGGGCCACCCCCACAAGCTCGGCTTTGTCTGCTCGTTTTGGAACGGGTCAAGTTTTGCTTGTATGATGCATGGACTTATCTGGCCACAGCTAGACATTCTTGCGGCGGCGGATGGTGACAGTGGCGAAGCCACTAAAGGATTAGTTGGGACAGTTGTCCCTGCTAAATCCAAAAATTCCAGAGAATTTCTATTTTTTAGTTTCGTTAAATTAAGAATTTTTTTTTGTTGGATTAATTAAATATATTAATTTCAGTTTTAAAATGTATTAAAAAAATTAAATTTTAAATTTTAAATTTGTTTCAAAAGTCACAAAAATAGTTATAGACACTCTAATTTTATCATCTCAATACATATAATTTTTTTCTTTATATTTTATGTCGGTCAAAATTTTTATTTCTATTAATTTAAATTTCTGGCTACATGTCAATATCTAAAATTTGAATATGGATGTTTTATTTTCATTTGGAATTTTTTAAGTTTAACATAATTATATTCCCTAATGTTATGATATAAATAAGTTTCATTGTTTAATGAGCAATGCTAGGTATCATAATATTTAAGTCTCAATTGATGTGACAGTCATTTATTGGATGGTGGTTAAATGATTTTATAAGTTATGAAAGCATTCATGCAATTGAATGAAATACTAACTAAGCAACCCAAGAGAAGAGTGAATTAGGTTTCTAAAAATTATAGCTAATTAAAAATAAACACATTCAAATCAAATCAACCAAATCAAAAAAACAAAATTAAAGTGCAATGGAATTAAAGAGTAAGGGATAGAGAAATGTAAATACGTTATTTTACGTGGTTCTAATAACCATTTTTTCGTCCATGTCTCAAAACTCACCGAGCATGAGGATTTCACTAAGCGCGCCTCCAAGACTTCAACAATGCTTACACTTGACTTTCAAAGTGTGAATGGATCTTTACAACAAGAGATTATTCCTAATATCTTAATCCAAGTATATCCCAACACTTTCAATCACTCAACTTTATGTTTATGAGTAAATATTACAAAACAACTTCTCTCACACTATATAATTTATTACAAAATAAATACTCAATGTGTGAATAAACTGATTACAAAAATTTAAGATAGGGTTGCTTCTAAATGCTCAGTGATAGATGTAGTTGTTCAACCTTGATTTAGATTTTAATGAGTTTTATTATAGTTAGAGTTGAAAATTAATTGTTATTGACTTTTGTTTCATAAACGGTTTCCAATTTTCAGTAATTGGCTTGTCATTTAATGTTACCATTAAAGCTACCACTTGACTTTTCAAATATTTGATTTTCAGTCTATGAAAATTTAGTTTGCCGTTTAGGACCAGAAAGTATGTATTGAATAACCGATTTGTTGTTTGTCTTAAGCTGGAAGCCATTTAGCTCCAGAGAGCATGTATTGATTAGCTGGTTTACCGTTTGTCTTAAGCTGGAAGCCGTTTAGTTCTAGAAAGCTTTCTTCTTGTCTTCAATCTACCAGTTTTCTTAGGCTGAAAGCTGTTTGTCAAAGATTTAGCCACTTATAAAAAAATTCATTTTGTTTATGAATGTGAAATCATAATCTTTCAAAACATAATTAATTTTAATATTACAAAATTAATTCACGGTTTGTTATCATCAAAATTAATATAATAAAATAGAAGAGTGACACATAGTATCAAATATTAGGATCCCTGACATTATTATTGTTTAATATGTTTTAGTCATATCATAGCGTCTGTCTGAGTTTGTGACATACACTTGCAAGACGATTAAAACCTTCTCTCTTTTTAGGAAATTAATAATGCGACCCCAAATAGATATACAAAAATAATTTTGGGCATTTTACAAATTTGACCACTTTAAATTTTCACTTTTTAAAAAACGATTACACCTCCATTTTTCTTACAATATCAACCATTTACAAGATTTTTTGGACAAAAATCCCTAAAAGTTAAAACAAACAAAACCAAATCTCGTTTATTTTGTAGTCTAATATCCAAACCCAATCTCCATTGGAAAAAAAAAATACACTTTCCATTTTACCCATATCACATTCATGAAATAACAATTTTCATTCAAGCATCGATGATATAATCAATTAAAAATTTTAAAGAGTAATAAGAAATTAAGATTAGCGTTTGTTCGATTTTTTGTTTTTGGATGGCTTGACTTTGGTACAAAGAGTTTCTTTGGTTCATTTTATTACATTATAAATACATTAAATAGTTAATGTGAGTTAACAAATTCATAAATTAGTAAAATTAGACGAAATCGATTGTTTCATGCATGATCTTAAAGATAAAACCCATAATTTGGACAACAAGCACATCCCCCATACTTAAAAGTGCTTGTGATCTAGGCAAAAACACACATTGCCTAGATTGACAAGCATCTGTGATATGAGCTTGTAAGTCTAAGCGACAACACATTTTGCTTGAGCAACAATCACGACGCTCGATTTCATGAGTGTGAAATTCATGGATGATGCGGCTATCACCTAGGCGCATCCCGTAGCTTGATCTTTTCACAAGTTGTCATCTTGCTTTATTTTGGGGTTCGCTTCATTTTGGCCATAACTCTTTCATTTTTTACCGTGGTTTTTTCTCTTTTATGATTTCCAAATTCATTTTAGGGTATAGTAAGCCCCTCCAAGATAATATTAGCACACTTTTTACATATATATATATATATATATATCCACTCGGCTACATTTGCCCCTCCGCTATTTACACAATTTGTTCCAATACTTTTTTGCCATTTCTCCCATTCTCCCCCACTTCCTTTTTTTTTTTAAAAAAAAAAAAAGAGATGAGGTGCCTTGAAACAAATAATTGTTCCAAGGGGACCTTCTCTTCTACTAGAGAGTGACCATTGATACATAACTCAAGGCATTCATTACTTTCTATTCATTATTATCCTCTTTACATTTCTTCCTAGCTGCTTGGCCTGTAATAAGTATTTGGTTCACTACTTTAGATATTAGCACTATGGATTTCAACCTAAATGGTTTCAAATTGGATCTGATTCGACCTAGGTATTATAGACATTCCCGCATTTCCATCTTCGAGCATTTTGAATTTCCCATTTATCAAAAAATCCCATTCGTTTCTAATTCTGCATTACACCTTTCGTGCGGGTCAGAACTTACCCGACAAGGAATTTCACTACCTTAGGATCGTTATAGTTACGGTCGTCGTCCACTGGGGCTTCGGTAAGAATGTGGCCCATAGGTTCCCTTTATTGGAACTCTGTTTCTTTTTTATTTTTTTTTTCTAATTGGTTAGGTGCTCTTTTACCTTAGAAAATCATAGAGTTACCTCATTGAAAAGTATTCTAAAGTAAGAATAAAAGTGGTTTTTTTATTTATAATTGTTCCTGAAGTAGAAAACATTCCTTTTGCTTCTGAATAGCTTCTTGCAAAAGGGCTTCTGCTTCGTCGGTGAATATCTTGGTAGAAGTTGTTTTTTGACCGAAAGGCCAAGAGCTACCTATCAAGACTTTGGACTATTCGGACACATACTTCGTGAAATAGTCCATGCATGTTTGTTATTGGAACAACATGATCAAGTTGGTAAGGATTAAAATATTTCTTCATTTTTTTTATTTATTTCTATGATCTCTCATCATAGAGGCAGCCCTTTTACCATTCTGTACAAATAGGCTATTCTATTTGTACGGGTATAGAAAAGGGGCACATTCAATCCTCAAGGCAATGAGCCTTGTAAGTTACTAAACTGCTCTACCCTCCGATGAAAAGAACTGGGAACTAAGAAACAAACAAGTAATAGTTAATAGAATCAAACCTCATTTCTTTGTCAAAAAAGAAAAAATATTGCGAGATTATTAATTAGCACTTTTCTCCTTTTTTTTTTTAATTTCTTAGGGTGGAAAGAAGCTTAATCGGAATGAATCAAAAATTTTCTTCTATGATTGATCGATATAAACATCAACAACTCCGAATTGGATCTGTTTCTTCTCAACAAATAAGCGCTTGGGTCAATAAAATCCTACCTATTGGAGAGATAAGTGAGATGGGAAGTGGTGTTTCCAGTGGGTGAGTAACGCGTAAGAACCTACCCTTGAGAGAGGAACAACATCTGGAATTGGCTGCTAATACCCCGTAGGCTGCTATTTATATAAAAGATTATATAGTAGGGCATAAATTGAGAGAATTTGCATCCACTATCAATTTTTGTGGACATGCAAAAGATGATAATAGATTCTGTTGTTAATAAAGTAAATATAGATTCATTCATGAATTATGAGTTCAATACATACTGTTTAGCAGAAAGATGGATATTCATTGCTCATTATCAGACAATCACTTATTTATAAACTTCGATATTTCTATAAAGCAAAGAATCCGTCCAAATCTTGGGGAGAGTTTATAAGACTATGACTGCTCCTAAAAGGAATGAATGGAAAAAACATTAAATCATTAGCATCACATAAAAACATTCCTCCTAGAATAGCTGTTAATACGAATAACATAAACTCTATTATAGCCATTTCTGCACATTTAATGTACTCCACGGATAAAGGAATACATAGAGTTGAACATAGTAAAATAAGAAATTGAAAGATTTCGTTGAAATTGTTCATTTTGAAATTTTCCAAAAAGCTAATCATATGTTCTTCTCTCCAGCAGAACAATAGGGCCATGCAAAATTATAGAGGATCCCTTTTAAGATCAAACAATTCCATCGATTTTAGTATGATTGTATATGTGATAGCATCTACTATACTAGGAATATCAATGAACCCGATTATTACAATTGCTCAGGATACCCTTTTTTAGCTTCTAGTTAATATATAGAATCGATTTCTTAGTTCAAGATCCCTCTTACTAACTGGAATAAAAGAATTAGTAGATCTGTTTCGAACAAAATTGGTCTTGGACATTTTCTTTATGAAAATGTGCGTATAACCAAAAGGGGACCACACCTAAAATCTGGTTAAGTTTTAGTTGTTCAAGTTAACTCTGTAGTAATACGATCAGTTAAGCCTTATTTGGCTACTCTTGGAGCAACTGTTCATAGGCAAAAAAATTAGAAATAAGAATGAAAGACATCCATTACCTAATGGATAGGACAAAGGTCTTGTAAACCTTTGGGATAGGTTCAAATCCCATGAATTTTGACATGCACACACACACACACACACTATATATATATATATATATATATATATATATATATATAAGTTTTTGTAAGGCAAGAGCGATGGCATGTTATCGCTCGTATTATAATAGGATACAACATGCTGTCATGTTCTCATTGCCCAAACTGTTCAAGCCATTTGAGCTTGGCTTGGGCAAAATGCACATAGGCAAATGCCTACACCATTTTTGGACAGCACGAGTGGTATGACCACATCTCTAAAGATTGGCATGTTGAATAACGAAACAAAATGTAAAGATTGTTGATAGCAAAACAAAAGTTTCTGAATAAAGTAAATTTTATTGAAATACTGAATAAATTAAAACCAGAGTTTTAAGACTCTTTTCTAACAACCCTAAATATCATGAATTTATCAAAATAGGCAAACTCAAAATGTTATTCTATAATAAAATCCTCCTATTCAAAATAAGAAAGGTAAAAAAAATGAAACCCAAATTCGAGTTGTAGAAAAAAAGATAAAAATCCTAAAAGAATCAGAAAAAATAAGAAAAAAATCTTAAAATCTAAAAATGACGAAGAAAGAAAGGGAATTTTTGGATAAAATATAGACTAAAAGCCATTCTCTCATCGCAAGATTCGAAACAGTATATTACATATCTAAAACAAACATCTGTAACCAAAATTATACCCTCCAAAAGGTACCCTACTCGTAATATACAATACCCTACAGTAGTCCCCCTCCCTTGAAAGAGAACTCTTCATCGAGTTTGGCTTGTACAACACCTCATCCTTGGGATGATATTTGAACAAATCAACCACGTTAAAATACATAAGCATTATCTTTGTTGTGTTGTGGATGAGCCAGAGTTTTGGATAGTTTTGAAGTATCTTGGCAAATTAAAACAAGAATTGCAAGATAAGATTGTAGACGCAATTTGGGACACAGGTACAATAGTTGTTAGAGCAAAAAAATTAGAAGAACGAAAGCAATGTGCTGTTTCTAGATTCCACCAGTGGCAATTCACTGGAGTGCAGAATAGACTAAGTAGTATTGAGATTGAAAATAAGAAAAAAATATGGACTAATAATAATCAAACGCAACAACCAGCATAAAAGCAACTAAGACAGCAACCACCTAGGCAATAGCCATCAAGGCAGTAGCAGTTCCAAGCACTGTAATATATATCGATTAGAGTACCTTCCGAAGACATAACTTATGCTACATGTATTCGTTTTAGACATATAATATATCTTTCAAAGCTTGCGACAAGATGAAAAAAACTTAGAATGGTTAACCATTCTAGTCCGTGTTCAACTCAAAAGTTCCCTTTCTTTCCTAGCCATTTTAGGTTTTAAGATTTTTTATTCTATTTTTCTTGATTCGTCTAGGATTTTTATATTCTTTTTACAACTCGAATTTGGGTTCCATTTTTTTTTTACCTTTTTTATTTGGGATAAGAGAATTTTATCATAGAATATTATTTCAGGTTTACTTATTTTGGCAAATTCGCGATATTTAGGATTGTTATAAAATGGCCTCAAAACTATAGTTCTAATTCATTCAGTATTTCAATAAAATTCACTATTTAGAAACTTTTGTTTCTCTATTAACAGAGAAAAGAAATTGGAAGAACAAAAGTAACATGTTGTTTCTAGAAACTAGTAGCGGTAATTCATTGGAGTGCAAGATAGACCAAGTAGTATTAGGATTGAAAATAAGCAGAAAATATGGGCTAATAATAGTCAGATGCAACAATCAACATAACAGTAGCTAAGGCAACAACTATCTAAGCAACAGTCATTAAGGCAGCAGCAGTTCAACCACAAATGTAGAACTATCCATACGCAAAGCCAATATTGAATAAGTGTTTGAAGTGTGGGGAGCCAGGACATCAATCGAATGAATGTCGTAAAAAAATTTGAATTTAGTGTATGCTGAAGTTAACGAGGCAGAGATGAATGATGATGGGAATGATGAAGAAGCCTTAGAGTTAGATTAGAGACAGATGAAGGAGAGATGCTAAATTACATTATGCAAAAAATTTTATTAATGCGAAAGTTTAAAAAGGATAATCAGCGCAATAAAATTTTTAGAAACACATGGCACTATCAATAACAATGTGTGTACAACATGAAAATTAACAAAGGTAGTGGTGAGAATATAATGTCAACGGCGCTAGTTGATGTGATAGGGCTTTCAACAGAAAAATATCCAGAACCTTACATAATATGGTGGATAAAGAAATGGATAGAAACGCGAGTGACAGAGGTATATCATGTTCCTTTCTCCATTGGAAAGGTTTATAAGAGTGATGTGGTGTGCGATGTAGTGGATATGGATGCATGCCATTTATTATTGGGCGGGACCTAGTAGTTTGATGTAAATTTCATTCATAGCGTAAGAGATAATATGCATGAGTTTTGAAGGAATAGCAAGAAGGTTTGTTTGGTTCCTTTAATGAACAAGAAGAAAAATTATAAGGCCAAAGAGGATAAGTTCGAGGAAAAGAATATTCCTGATGAAGATCGCGATGGGTGCAAGAAACTACAGAAGATGATAAGTTTTAGGAAAAGAATAGTTCTGATGAAGTACAACCATTGTTGGCTGAGTTTACTGACATTAAACCATTAGAAATGCTAGATGGGATGCCACATTTACCAGTTATCTAGTATCATGTAGACATAATCCCTAATGGAAGTTTACCTAATTTGCCTCATTATCGTATGACCCCTCAAGAGCATGCAATTTTACAATGACATGTTGATAAGTTGTTGTGCAAGGGATTCATTCATAAGAGCATGAGTGTATGTGCTATACCAGCATCGTTGGTGCCTAAAAAGGATGAGAGTTGTCGCATGTGTGTGGATAGTAGATGAATTAATCAACTTACTATGAAATATCGATTTTCCATTCCTATATTTCGAGATTTGTTCGACTAGTTGGATGGTGCTCAGGTTTTTTCTAATATAGATTTACGTAGTGAGTATCATCATATTCAAATTAGGCTTGGAGATGAGCTGAAGATAGCGTTCAAGATAAAGAAGTGATACCCTCTGGAAGGTACCCTACTCACGATACATAACACCCTACATCAGTCTTTCATATATAACTGCTGCTGGTAATCCGCTGGCAGGAAATTTTTTTTATCAACCTCTGCATTCTAAGCCTGAATTTATTAGTGGCTTCCCAACACTCTTCTTCGATTCTGAAAGTTTTGCCACCATGCAGAGGCTTCACCCTTCAATTTGAATGCCACAAGTTTAACCTTCTTATCTTAGGGAATATCCATATGCTGGAAGAAATTTTATACATCCGATATCTAGTCTAAAAATCCTTTAACACACATCCTACCAAGAAAATCTATAATATTGATATTAATTTAGTAATTCGAACTCTTCCTGCACCTCTTTTCATAATCCTCAGCATCTTTTTCCTCTAAATCGCTTCTTAACTCTTCTCACACACGCGACGGTACTTATCTCACGGATTCTAAATTTTGAGGAACTACTTCATAATTGATGCCCTAAGGCACCACTGTACGGTTAACGCCCTGCCGTATTACTTTATGGTGATAATTTTGAGGTTGTTCTTAAAAAGCAATTTCTTCAATAACTTTCTCCTAGTTAACTCGTATACGTCTAAAACCTAAAAATGACCTAGAAAGAAAGGGATTTTCTAGGGAGCATTGATTAGAATGGCTTTAATTATTCTAGATTTTATTCGTCTTATTACAAGTTTCGAAACAATATATTATACGTCTAAAACGGATACCTGTAGCCAAAATTATACGCTCTAAAAAGCACCCTACTCACAATACACAACAGTGATTAGAATTGCTACTGCATTAATGGTTGTTGCTTAGGTGGTTGCTGCATTAGCTGTTGTTATGCTATTATTGCGTTTGACTATTATTAGCCCATATTTTCTGCTTATTTTCAATCCCGACACTACTTGGTCTATTATGCACTCCAATGAATTGTCGCTGCTGAGTTCTAGAAACAGCACACTGTTTTCGTTCTTCCAACTTTTTTGGTCTAGCAACTGTTGTACCCATATCCCAAATTGTGTCTACAATTTCATCTTACAATTCTTCTTTTAATCTATCAAGATACTTCAAAACTATTCGAAACTCTAGCTCATCCATGTTATTTCTTATGTACAGCCGATAAAATTCTTTTGTATATTCATTTACATTGTGATTTCCTTGTCTACAATTCTGATATTTTACATACAACTGCTGTTGGTAATTTGTTGGCAAGAAATATTCCTTCATCAACCTCTACATTCCAGGCTATGATTTGATTAGTGGCTTCCTCACAACTTTTCTTCGATTAAGTTTTGCTATCATGCAAATGTTGCACCCTTCAATTTGAATGCCATAACTTTAACCCGCTTATCTTGGGGAATATCCATATATTGGAAGAAATTTTCCACATCTGATATCCAGCCTAAAAATTCTTCAACATGCATCCCACCATGAAAATCTAGGATATCGATTTTAATCTTGTAATCTGAATTCTTCCTGCACCTCTTATCATAATCCTCAATGTCCTCTAAATCGCTTCCTAACTCTTCACGAATACGCAGCTGTATTTACCTTGTGGGTTCTAAATTCTGAAAAACTACTTCGCAATTAATGCCCTGAGGCACTACTACACGATTGACGCCCTGTCATATCTCTTCACAATGATAATTATGAGGTCGTTTTTAAGGATCAATTTCTTTAATAACTTCCTTGCGATTAACTCTTTCCCACAATATTCCCTTTATATTATTTATGGAAAGTGTAAGACCCCCGATTGCTTGCTACATCGCTACCATTTTCGGGTTAAACGAATTCTCCATGTTTTGCAAGACTGTTTCTACAACTATTTTTCTGATAGTCTCCGTAGATATTACCTACATTCCCTAATCAGCGTCATTGGAATAGTTACCCCTTTGTTCGTGTGGTCGTATCATTATGATAAGCAAACTTTCTGTGATACCAACTAACAAAACAGAAGCGTAAAAGTTGTTGATAGAGAAACAAAAGTTTTTAATAAAACAAGTTTTATTAAAATACTCAATGAATTAAAATTAGAGTTTTGAAACTTTTTTATAACAACCTTAAATATTACAAATTTACCAAAATAGGCAAACCCAAAAAATTATTTCATAACAAAATTCTCCTATTTGAAATAAAAAAAAAAAAAAAAAACCAAAATCCTAGTTGTAGATAAAAATCCTAGAATAATCAAGAAAAATAAGAAAAAAATTTTAAAACCTAAAAAAGATAAGAAAGAAAGGAAATTTTCGGGCCGAGTAGCACAGACTTTAGCAATTTTGGGTTTTTTTTATCTCGTCGCAAGTTTCAAAACAGTATATTATAAGTTTAAAACAGACTCATGTAACTAAAGTTATATCCTCTAAAAAAATATCATACTCACAATACACAGCACTCTGCATCATTTAATTTTTAATCCAATTTTGCAAGAAAATTTTTTTTGAAGCTTTTTTATTAAGAGGGATTTTGCCATTGCATGTTCTAACTGATGATTTGTACATGCTGCTTTTTTATTAAGAGATTGTTAAATGTTGGATTCATCTGCTGCATTTTCTGTCACTATTTCTCAAGAGTGAAGACTCCCCTGCAGACAATTTCAATGTTTGCTGCAGCTTGAATATAATTGTGCCAGTTGATATATCCTTCTTATTATTCAATTCAAATTCTGTTGGAGAAAAAAAAATCTATTCATTACTTTTATAACAATTCTCACAGCATTGTAACATTTTGAGGAGATGCCTGCCTATGTACGATTTTTTGGGGTTTGATTTAGGGATAAACTTTTTTCCCCCCTTCAAAATTGTTACTTGCTACATTTTTAATTTTATAACCATTTAGAAGCAAAAGCGTGAAAGAGAGAAGAAGGGACAAATTTTAAATATAAGAGGTTTGATAGAAATTAATATTTTTTATTTAAGTGATGAGTGTATAAAAAAAATGGTTTAAAGAGTATAAAGAAGCGCCTCAAATGGCCCCACGATTTTATAAAAGTGAAAGTTATTTGAATTTATTAATGTTCGCTCGGCACTTTTTTTTTTGAATTAAAAATTTTATTATTTAAATAATCTTTTTAATCAATAATTACTTAAGTAATCATTTTTTTACTTTCTCTTCCTAATTTCACAAATTCTTATAAGTTTATTCAAACAAATTCTTTTAGTTTCAAATAGCTGGTATTATTAACGAAGAGAAACACTATCTACCATAGAAAAATGAACATCAGTAAATTTTTATTAATAATGAAAATTATTAAATATAAAGAAATTAATTTTTATTAAACACAAAAACTAAAAAATATCATAATAAAAAATTTCTTATATATAAAAGTATGAAATATAAGTCATGATATACTAAGAAAGATAAAAAAAAATTAAAAAAAAAGTGAAATTAAGTGTTTAATTTGTAAAATGCAAGAATATAAAAGAATATGTAATTGTAAATAGAGAGAGAAAATAATTATTAAGAGTAATTTTGAGATTTTTAAATTTTAAATTTAATAATAATATTTTTAAAATTGAGCTTAAAAAGGAAATTGGTAGATTCAAATAGTTATAGTAAAATAACCTTAACTGAATTTTCTATTAAGGACATTAATATAATTTTTTAAAAAACTATTATTAGGAGAAGAATAAATCTGAACATGATTAATAAATTGACTATTCACCATTCATATAAAACATCATATGAAAAGTTAAGAGAAAGAATAAAGAAAAATTAAGGGTATGTTTGGGATTGAGGTGCTGTAACTTTTAAGTTACAGCTGCAGAAGAAAAAAAACTGTAATTATAAAATAAAAGTTAATAATATATAATAAATAATGATTTTAATAAAATTATTAAAAACATAATATATTTTACATCATATAAAAGAAAAATCATATTAACATTACTAATATAGCTTAAAAGCTACAGCAGCTGGTGTTTACTAAACACTTTAGTGCTGCAGCTTAAAAGCTATAACTGCCCAACCTCAATACTAAATATACCATAAATCAGAAAAAAATTAAATCATAGAAAAAGTAAAAAAAAAAAAACAAAATGTAACAAAGATGCATATTAAATATAAAGGTAAAATATATTTGATGCGGCACCATACAACATATTCCCAAGCCTGCTATCTGACGGAATATATGTACATACATGGCTGGGGCTTATGATCAAATGCCATCCAAAAGCAATTTCAACACAAATCTTGAAACTTAAATTAAGCATGGAATCATTTGACTTGAGAATTAAGAATATTTTATGAATGTAATGAGAAAATTAGCACTGAATGGAATGATTTTAAGAAATATCAATTTTGACATTTATGTGGCGTTTATTTATCGAAATCAAAATATATTGAAATCGAAATGAATTGAAATCAGAATGAGTTAAAATGAGAATAAAAAATAAGAATTAGAATAAGTTAATTACTTGAGTTACATGAATTAAAATCAAAATGAATTAAAATTCTATTAACGTATTTACTTTATTTTAGAATCGCAATAAATTATTATAATTTATTAAAATACCTTTTATTAATTATTTTCCTTTGGTAATAATAATAATAATAATAATAATAATAATAATAACACAATAATAATAATAATTTATTAATTTCATTATTATATTATATTATTATTATTTATTAAAATATTATTGTAATTGTAATTTATTTAATTATTATTGTTATTTATAAATTTCATTATTTTATTGTATTATAATTTATTAAAATATAATTATAATTATAATAATTATTCTTTATTATTATTATTTAATAAATAATAATAATTTAAAAATAATAATAATAATAATTAATAATTGAACTAGTAATTAATAATATTATTAATTACTATTTTAATAATTATTTATTATTTATTAATTTAATTATTTTATTATATTATTGTTTATTAAAATATTATTATAATTAAAATTTTTATTGCTATAATAATAATTGAAATAGTAACAACATTAATTAATTTCAAAAATAATATATAATAATAATTAAAATAGTAATAATTAATAATAATAATAATTATTATTATTTATTAATTTCAGTTTTGTTTCTTCTTCTTCGTCAACGTCACAATTCTATCATCATCATCATCATCACAATTGCATCATCACAAACACATAAATAATACAAGTTCAAGCGACCACGAACGGAGACCGACGCGACCAAGATCGATGAGCACAAACTAAGACCGACGACCACGAACAGAGACCGACGCAATCGGAATCGCTGAGCACGAACGGAGGGCGAGGATGATCGGAGAGCACGAACGCAGACGCGGCTAGGAGGGAGAGGATGATCGGAGGTAGACGAACGCAGACGAACAGCGGCATCAGACGAACCATGGCAGCAGACACAGACCGGTTGTTTGAATTTTTGTTTACTTTTTTTTTTATTTATATTTTTCATTTCTAAAGAGGGGAGTTTAGAAATATTAAAAATGTACGGAGGATAATTTTGATATTTATGGAAATGGGTTCCGATTCCAACCTCCCTTCCAGAAATTAGAACTCCATTCTTCATTTTTATTTTTACGCGGGATTCATAAATTTGATTTTTATTTTTTATCTTTAATTAATAACTAAAATATTTAATTTAATTTTTTTATTCTGATTCTTATTTAAACACACTATTAAAAATGCGTCGAATAAATTTTTTTTAAAAAAAATGATTATTAAATAAATGTATAGAGTAAAAGAATGATTAGATAAAAATTTAGAATACAAATACCCATCCTTTCTATAAATCCTTTTAATTCACATTCTTTAAAAAATGCGCACAATATAAATGATTTATCATTCAACATCTAACTACACAAATTTCATCATATAATTATAGACACTGAGAATTTTCTCTAGACAAAAGCGAGCATATAAAAAAGGAAATTCATGAGGCAAAAGTGACGTAAATAAAACTTATAGAAGAAACAAGTAGTAATTCCATATCCTCAGGGAGTATGAAATAAAAGCGCTAATATAACAGTATCAATTATCAATTCACGGACTAAACTTTACTTACAATTGCTCGGATTTTCATATAAAAACTCCACCCTTTTAATGACAGCTTCAATGTCAAGTTACTTTATTACGTATAATATTTTTATAAGAAAATTATTAAAGAAATTGTTTGACCAAAAAATTTAAATTAATAGGTATAAAAAAATCTATCAATAGCATTTAAGACAATTTTTAACAGCCTCTTTCATGTGAAATGTGAAGTAAGACTTGATAATAGGACTTAAGACAAGTCTTAACAACCCCTTAATTTCATGTGAAATGTGGACTATGGGAGAGCCTGAAGGGGAGTTAAGAAATTGTAGAAGTTATTCAAAGAATTTATACTCAGGGATTTGAACTTGAGACCTTAGTTCTGATAGCATGTTAAAAAACCTAAAGTAACTTAAATAATGTTGTTAGACTCTTTCTTTTTAGCTCAAGGCAAATCAATAAACTAGAGGGAAAATATATAGTATACACAATATAGCAGGAACATATTTGAAATCACATATCACAAATTGGGTTTTGTAAAAATAACAAACATTATAGTTGAAATAATAATTACAGCAATGAGAGAACAACAACAACAACAACAACAACAACATAATAATAATAATAATAGAACACAAAGGCATGTGTGATCATACAATTTCCTTAAAGTAGATTCTTCTCTTCCTCTTAGGTGCTTAACAATTTGAATGATGTTTGTTTTTTAGGATATAATGATAATGAATAGCTCGACACACCACCATGTTATTCTACAGCAACCTTCCATTATGTCTGAACTCTATCAAAATGGATATACAGCAAAAAAAGAATTAAAAGTTATCTAATCTTATTCTTTCATCTATCACTTCATTCTGGATATTTTGTATGTCTCTTTCATCTCTTTAAAAGAAGAGAAATGTGCCAATTTATAGAATAAACAAATTTAATTTCTTACTAAACACACTTATAACCGCTTCTGTTAATATCTAATTCAAAGCATTACCCCTTAAACCTTTAAACCAATTCTTAAATTAAATTCAAATTTAATTACAGCTCGATTAAAATCACATATTAAACTCTAAATTTAATTTCATAATTAAACCTAAATTTAATTAACCATAACAATCTCAAAATAAATTCTGAATTTGGTTAGCAATTACAATTAATAAATTCTGCAATTAATTACATAATTATTTCTAAATTTAACTAGACATTATAATATTTGTAATTCTTACTTTTCTTCAATGCATTGAACAAGTGCACTTTCAGGTTAATTTCTCATTCACCTGCATAATTTTGTGTATAAAAGTTCATCATTTCAACATATTCACAGAAGAGTATTTGAATTGTTCACGACTTTTCACTTACACATGACAAATCATCTCAAAATTATGCTTTAAAATAAGAACTCACTATGCTATATATATATCATAAACAATTTATTATGGTACTCTCATCTTGTTGAGAGTTTCAAAGACAGAAATTCGTAGATGACTTACCTGAAACTTTAGACTTGCACAAATATTGTAACTTGAGAATGAAAAATTCGAATCCTGATTCAGCTTGACCTTTTATAACAAGAATTTGCCACTGTAGGACAATGACCTCTTCAATGACACTGGCGCATTTTGCAAAGATCTCATCAAGCTTTCACTCCTTCCAACTTTCTTTGGAACAGTTTTCACACTCAAATCTCTCACTTTAGCCAACTGGGTTCCTGAATTTCTTGTAATTTCTTCAGGATCAAAATTACCAAGACCTTGAATCGTCTTAGAAGCTGATAAAGAATCCAAAGAAACAGATCTTCTTATTGGTTGTATCTCATCATCAGAATCTTGATCATTTCTTTCGTTTATATTCCTTCTTTCAACAGCACCAATTTCCGATTCCATGTTATTTCTACCATCATTTTCTGTCAAAATACCCACTTCGGTACTTTGTCTAGTGCCTGAATGCTCATTGTTTGACTGCGATGTTGATGATGATGATGATTGTGCTCTAGCTGCAAGATTGATCTTGACAATAGGAGCACGGCACAATGGACAATTGGTGTGTGATCTAAGCCAAGTATCAATACAAGAAATGTGAAAAGCATGATTGCATTTTGGCAAAAGCCTTAGAGTCTCATCTTCTTGAAACTCACTCAAGCAAACAGAGCACTCTGTTCCTTCAACAAGACCATCACCTTTTTTATACTTCAAAACAGCGATCTCTCTAATGACTGATGGCTGCAGACCAACAGTGTTGATGTACCAGATGGGGTGATCAACCACAGGGCCATGATCTTCATCAAGAAAATCATCATGGGTTTGGTTTATTATTCGCGGCTCGGATGATGATCTCCTTCTTAAATAGAACTTAACGAAAACAACATAACATAAAACTGCAGCAATAGTTGTAGCCAGAGCTGAGGCTGTAATGATCAAGAACTTACGAGATTTGTGATGAATATGATATTTGAATATGACTGGACTAGGAGAAGGGATTAGGGATTGCAAAAAATTGTGGCAGTAGCTTGGACAAGAAGTCACACATGGTGGGTGACAAAAGCTTGATGTATCAGATGGGTCACAATATGATGGACATATATCTGTTGCTGTCTCGTTGATCGAATATTTTATGAACTTTCTATGTTGTTGCAACTGCAACTCCATGTTATCAAGAAAATGAAAACATCGCATAAAGTGAAAGAAACGGAGAGAAGAAGATAGAAAGAAAGAGACGGGTTAAAATTTAGTTGGTTTTGGTGGTAGGTCAACAAACAACCACCAAGAAGATAAGAGTTTTAGTTTTTCTTCTTTTGCACGTTATTGACTTTGTATTCAAGGCGGCTACACGTACGATATGGTGAAAAGAAGCTTGCTTGTTTTGTGTAGCTTAAGCTCCCAGTCCGAATCAAATTGTATTTGAAAATTGAGTTCAGGCCTTCTAATAATCGATGTCTAATTTTTGGCATCACGAGGCTACATTAATGCACCCTTGTATGTAGGCTTGCAGCATTATGCTGATTGCTGTCTAATGGGGTTTGCAGCATTAGGGAAACCCGCATCCCCCCGTGGGTTTGCTTAATGGGCCATCATCATTATTTTTCTAAAAAATCTTTTAATTGTTTCAAATCATTATAATTAATAAATATAATAATATATATGGAGAGGATCGGTAACTTCTCTTTTTCTCCACAAGTTTTCACAAAAATCTCAGCCCTCTAATGCTAATCATCCAATGGTTGAAATTAGTGTTGAAGTAGATTTCTTTTCAAAAAAAAATTAATAAAATTGGGCCCCACCAAATATTACGTATCCGTTCAATTATTTTTTCCTTTTTAATTTACCCTATTTTAATACTTTTTCTTTATTTGTCTCTTTTTTTTATCAACAAAGGAAAAGAAGAAATAATGAAAATGTTGTATCATAAATTATAGAATAAGAGGGAATTAAAAGTACATAGAAAAAAGAGTTCACAAGCTCTAACGTTCAAATTTTTTTTTTAATTTATTGCTATTGAAGAAATCATGGAAGAAGACGTAAAGAGAGAAAAAGATAATAAAAGAAATTAATAATATTTAGTGAAACCTAAATTTTATTAATTTATGTTTTAAAAGAAATTAATATCATCATTATTTTCAACCATTATATTGATTATGATTTTTGTATGAAAATTCGTGTAAAAAAAAAGGACTCCCGATCATTTATCCCTAATATATATTATATTACTAAATAATATAAGCACACTGGAATTGCAATCGACGACTGGCAGTAGCCATCATATTCGGATGAGTTTGGAATCAAATATTGGCATCATTGGAATCACATGAAATAAATCCAACTATCACGTGAAATAAATCTTCCATTCGCTGAAATTTTACAATAATAAAAAATAAAAGTTACGACAAATAGAAACTCCTTTGTCGGTGATATTTAATGCCACTGGATAGATCCAATGATGAAAATTCTGATAGTACTGAAATTTTAATCCAAAATTATTAGCATATGTATATTTTCATAAATATGATTTTGATGTTAATAAATATATTTTGATTTGAGTAAATTTGAAAAATTTTAAATTGATTATTTTTATGCTTATGAACTAAATTGAAAAAGTTTTGAAAACCTTCAAATCAATTAATATTTGAAAGTCTAAATATGAGACCTATTTAAAAAGATAACGGTAAGCCGACATCAAGATAATATTGAACCGACGGTGTCTAGAGAGCTAGCAATTTTTAGCTGATTGATAACGGTGAACCAATATCCAATGGTTAACCGATAATTTAAAATTCTGCACAACGGCTAGCTTGAAATGATGAATCGATAGTGTCAGAAAATATATAACAGCTAGTTTTCAGCTCAAACTATAAAATAGCTCATTTAAATCTAAATCAATGTTGGATAATAACATTTATTACTGAGTATTCAAGAGCAAACTGAATTAAATTTCTTGTAATCATTTTGTTTACACATTGAGTATTCATCTTATAATCAATTATATTGTGGGTAAGAAATTGCTTTGTAACCTATACTTGTAAACACAAAGTTGAAAAATTGTAAGTGTTAGAATACACTTAGGTTAAGAGATTATGGATAATCTCTTATTGTAAATGTCCACTGACAACTTGAAAGTCAAATGTAAGTGCAGTTGAAGCCTTAGAAAAACGCTTAGTAAAATCTTCAAATTTAGTGAGTTTAGAGGTGTAAATATAGGCAAAGTTAACCGAACCACATAAAAATCACTTGTTTGCATCTCACTATTCCTTACTCTTTATCTTTTACCGCACTTAAACTTTATCTTTTTATATTTAGTTGTGTTAATTGAAGCATATCTAGAATTAATTTAGCAATACATTTTAAAATCTCAATTCACCCACCTCTTGAGTTGTTTAGCTAGTATTTCAAAAATCACCAAATTACGACGGCTGGCATGGCATATAGTTGCCAGTAGCAGTTTCTTACAGTAGATAGTGAAAATTTTTTTTAAAATAAAATAATTTTATATATAATATCATCATATTTTACGAAACATTTAATATTTTACAACTTAATACAATATAATATGTTTTTGGCATATTATATTGTATTTTTTTAATGCAAGATTTACTACATTAAACTCTATTACATTAGCTGTACAATATTTGATTTTTCATTGCATAACATTATATATAATAATAAAATTATTTTTTAATATAATTAATATCTTAAAAGTATTTGTTCTTATTTTTCTTAAATATATTATTTAAATTTTATAAATAAAATATAATTGCCCACTGATGGCCACCTCAAGCCACCTCCTCCGATCATATTTGGCATCTATTGACATCATTTTTGGTACCATTGGAATTATTATCGCCGAAACTATACAGTGATACATGTATCACCAGAAATGAGGCTTCCTTTAATCGTAAATATGCCGTCAAAGTTTTGAGATCCAAATTTTTTATCATAGGTTTACGATGGACGAAAGCTTTGATTTCGCTAATATATGCACCATTACGCAGCTCTAGTAATAAGAATTCCAATGATAACAAAATTGATATGAATAGGTACCAAAATTATGCCGCCAATGATGAGTTGTTATGATCGACGGTGATTATTATGATTGCTGTTCAACTTTATTAATTGATTAACGAATTATTAATTAATTAAGTTTAATAATGGACATTAAAACCTTATTTTGACTATAATACCCTACAGCCTTAAGGTTTAGGAAAATAGTAGTGTAGACCCTCAAATTTTCTATAAGGGCACTAAAATCCCATTTTGACTATAATATCATAAATAGATAGTAACTAAAAAAAATTGATTTTAAATCATTTAATAAATATAATTATGGTTTAAATAGTTTTATTTGTCTAATAGATTAATAATATTAGAATATTTTTAATATATAAAATAAAATTTAAAATGTAAATTATTATAATTATTTTAATAATATATTTATATTCATCATAAAAAATTTAAATAAATCTATGGGTTAAATAGATTTTACAATTAATAAAATACATCTCATGAATTAATAATACTAAAAGTATTTGATATAATATTGATAATAATTTTTCTATATTTATTTTAATATTCTGTTTCTTTTTATTATAATATTTAGTTTAATATAATATAAGATTGTAAAGTATTAAAATACTTTTTAAATATTGAAAATATTTTAAAATATATATTGTTATATTTATTTTAATATTACTTTTTTGCGTTAATAGAGCTAAGTGTATTTCCGTAAAAAGAAAATTTTGATATCCCTTATCGAAAACATGGGGTTTATATGATTACTTTTCTAAATTATGGGTTACAAATGTTATTTTCCCTTGATTAAATAATTTTTTTTGCTTTAAAATTAATGCAATGTAGCTTAATTCTTAGGAGGGTTCATGGATTTTGATGCAGCATTAAGTGTTCAATTAAAGAGGTATAATGGGCGCTATTTGTATTGCCAAACATTGGATTCATTTCAATAATACATGGTCCACCAATTATCTTACGCAATGCAGCATGCCCACTAACTTATCAATTGGGTGGGGTTATTTATATTTTAAAAGTTATTATGGGCACTCTAATTTTAATAAAAATATGTATTATAAAACTACTCATCACAAAAAATATTTATCATGTGAATTACTATTAAGAATAATTTATTATAAGTTAATATTACAAAATTTTTTTAAATACCGTATAGTACACTCATTATTCAATTTATAATTCTCATACCTTAAATCCTCAAACTTTTATTTGCAACATCTTAATTAATATTTGGATAAACAAACGAGAAATTGATTTTGAGAAAAATTTTAATTACAAATGTGTAATACTTTTTAGTTTTCAAAAATAAAATAAAACTAAAGTATTGTATAATAACTTTTTTTTTGGGCTTTGGTCATTCTTCTTTCATGTTCTTCGTTTCTTAGTCTTTTTCTTTTCTCTTCTTTTTTTTTTTTGGTTAGTATTTATAGAATATTTTCTATTATTATGTTCTCATTTCAAGTTATTGTGGTGCAAAATTTAATATTGAACATAAATAAAAAAATTAATAAAAATTATGTTAAATAATTTATTTGTAACTTAATTTAATTATATTGTTGTAAGTATATGTTAAATCTCCTAAAAATATTGTGTTGAATAGTTTTATTAGTGTTTTAATTTAATAAAGTTAAGTAACTTAAATAGTTAAAAGAAAAGATATTTTTATAATTTTAAAGAGTGAACAAAGTAAAACTTAATTTTTTTTATAATTAAGCTATGAGTGTGCAAAATAAGAGAGTATTCAAAATAATATTATATGTTATTTTCTCAATTTTATATGTTATTTTCTCGTAGCAGTCCAGCAAATATAATGCAATATATGTGCCATCTTAAAGTAGAAAATGTGATGGACTTGATGTTTGAAAATAAAGCCCAGAATATATGAAAGGCCCAATTAGTAAATCCTCCTCTAAATTAACAGCCATTAATTTCACCCATTATTTTAATTTGATGGTATTTTTTAAGACTTCTCTAGCTCTCATATCTGCAGATTCTCCTCGCATCGCTACCTGTAAGTGAATTTATTCTTAGTTTTTTCACTCTATTTTAATCTCAGCATTTTATATGCTTATGCACAATTATTTATAGGTTTCCGAATTTCTAATTTTTTCCTGTTTCATGATCTTCTTGTTTTCTTTTTTTTTTTCCAATTCAAATTTTCGTTTCTTGTTTATGCCCTTATGAAATTAACACGGAAGACAGTATAGAAACCTAATTTTAGGAGCTTACTTATAATTTAAAACTATAAGAATTTCAATTTCTAAAATAAATAACAATATCAGGTTAAGTCCAAGTTAGTGCAAGTATGGGAGGGCATGGTGGCTTAAATATTCTTCCTCAAAAGCGGTGGAATGTGTACAATTATGAAAATAGAGAAAAAGTTCGAAAAGATGAAGAAGCCGCAGCGAGAGAAGAGCAGCTCCAGCGTGAACAAGCGAGAAAACGAGATGCTGAGTTCCGTTTAGAGCGTCTTAGGGCTTCCCGTGGCTTGGCTCCATTGAATCAAGCTTCGGAGCCTGTCAAAGAGACTTCCGAAGACCCAGTTAAAGAGATGGTTGAATCAGAATCAAAGTTGAATCATATCAATTTGTTTGAGGGGATTAAGATTTTTGACCCTGTTAAATTAGTGGAGAAGGAAGGAAAAAGTACTGAGAAAGATGGGTCTAAGAGGAAGAAGATGAGGAAAGAGGAGGTCGCATCATCGGCTAAGGTTGTGACGCCGGAGGATGAGAAGTATAGGTTGGGTTACGGTGTTGCAGGGAAAGGAGTTAAGTTGCCGTGGTACCTTGAAAAGCGGAGCAATTATGATGAGAATGGTGAGGGTAATGATGATGATGGGTTAACAAAAGTACGGGAGGAAGGAAAAAAGGGTGGGAAGAAGACGCTGCAGGAGTTAAGGGAAGAACGGTTGAAGAGGGAAAAAATGGAGAAGGAGAGGGAACAAGCATTGATTATGGATAAGAGTCGGAGAGATGGGTCGTTTTCAAAGGCTAGTTTGTTTTCTCGGAGGTGAACTTATGAAATTATGGTGGCTTTCAGTTTGTATATTGATTTTTTTAGACTTGTTAGAATTTTGTTGGGCTATATGTTTTGGTCCTTTTCTACACTTTTCAAAAATGCTTGGTGCGTGCACATGTTTCTGTTTGAGCCCCTGTAAGAATGTAATGCTCTGATTCATTGAATTGACAAAATCATAAGTGTCTCGTGGATAGCACTAATCAAGTATGTGACTGACTTGAACTAGTTTATAACTTGCAGCCTTGATGACAAGATGGTCTTATAGCTCATCATAGGTGCTTGATGTGGCCTATTGAATGGTTCATTGTAGCTTTAATGAGATCTGTGACTTTTAGCTATGGTTTAAATTTCTTTTTTGTATCTTCAATGAAATTTGTGAGTTAAAGAATTGATTAGGAATATAATTTTTCAATGGTATCTGATCGCTACATTTCTTAGAAAATCAAATGTCAGGGAAATTCTTGCATGGTAAAGAGTAATAAAATACAGGACAGGTGATGGAACAGATAAAATAGGTAAATGGAATTGTGAAGGCTCCTCATCATATTCTTCATGCGATAGGCATTCACCAGGATGTGTATTTTCAGGGAAAAGGAGATTTAATATCTATCTGTGTTTTAGTGATTTATCCCGTCTCTTGATCTTTGCAATTGATTGGTTATTAATCCTTGGGGATCCTGTGGGTTATATACCTGGAAACTTGTATACTTTATTTTTTAAGGTCTTGTCACTCATGTGTTCGAAAAAATAATGGTAGGGAAAATAATATTTGGTTCATCTAGTTAGGTATCTATATAGTTCTACATGTATACATTTACTGTAGTGCAATACCGCATGAGTTGTCAGTAGGATGTCAAGGCAATGCCATACAAGCAACTGTCTCATAGGGGTAGGAAATTGGTACATGTAGTGTTCAGATCTCTTTGGGTTTCTGTATAGTTCTAAGGAAATTGGCACATGGAGTGTTCAGATCTCTTTGGGTTTCTGTATAGTTCTATGTGCATGTATTTACTGTAGTGCAGTTGTTCTTTTAAGGATATGCAAACTTCTTGTATTGGTTGTCTCTCAGACTTGCTGTGATGAAGCATCGTTTATGGTCCGTAGCTGCCTTTATAGATTGTTGGTTGCATAGTCAGTTCTCTGTTTCCATTAGAATCTTAGATTGTATAACATGGTTGTTTTAGTTCAGATGTGCTCATTTTGCTAAAAGATGACAGCAATTGGAATTTCAGTTGCTAACCATACTGGTTGTATTTATGCATGTATATTGAGAGGAAAATTGTATAGAGGAGTTTCTTTATTATTATCGTGTACTGCATGATACGTTCTAATTACTCCTACCTGCCATGTGTACACTTCTTAATATGTGTGTATATATAAAAAATCTGTTCTGTTTTTGATATCTAGAAATGGCTTCTTCTGGAATTGATCACTTCACTTCTGTCATTCTTGTAATTTTAGGATTGTAAACCTTAATGGGTTTACTCTGCATTTTTTATGTTTATGAAATTGTGCTTGATGAGGGTTTAAACATACAGAGGTATGGTTGTGCTTGAAGGACTACTGTATTCAAATAACCTGTTTTTCTGCCAATTTGTTTATGGAAGTATTTCTGCAGAGGCTCAAGATGAACAAACTTTTTTTTTTCAGGAGAATTCAACCATGTCCTGTTTCAGTGACCTTGTATGTTGATTTGCTTGTGTATTTATGCTTCATTTGTTCAACAAACTTGAAATTGTACAGTTGAAGAGTTTGTGAACTTTGCATAAGCCTCGCTGAATGGATGCCCAATTCTTTCTATGTTATGGGTAAAAAAAAAAAAATTATAGGGTTTAAGAGAGAAGAATGCGGTAAAATTCACTTTCCTTGGTACTTTGAAGCCCCTGTTATTTTAACGTATGGCAGAGTTTTTTAATGCCTTACATAAATAGGGGTGGCCATGGTACGGTTCTATTCCGAATCCAGCTAAACCGCTCAGTTTTTGCTCTCTATATAAACCGGACCGAATTGGTTCGATTCCCTATACCGTATCGATTCAATTTTTTATTTTTTATTTTTATTTTTTTTCAGTTAATTCTTTTGTATCGTGTGATTTTTTAGGTTTTTCTTGTATGAACCAATTAGTTTTTATTAATTTTTGAAACCGAGCTAAATTGTCGTTTGGATTTTGTGAGCACACAGCACAGGTTTTTGCCCCATCCGTTCACATAACTCAATGGTTGGGTGGACATGATAAGAGTGCGTAACTGTTGTAATTATATTGATTTTAATGATATCGGGATTACAAATTCTTCTGTAAAAAGGATGTGATAGTATTGTCTAATAATAATATTATATATTTTAAATTTTTTATTTTAAATAAAAATTTTAGATGATATGTTATTTATTAATTAGTTGGTAAGATAATATAATTAATTTATTTTAATTTAATTAATTAATTAATAAATGACATATTATTTAGAATGATTATTTAAGATAAAAAAATTTAGAATGTGTAGTATTTTTCTTCTTAAAATGTGAGATAGCATAATAATATAATATTACTACATCAGTTTGTATAAATAGAATTTTTCTATTTGTAATATTATTATTTATATTTAATATTAGATACTTTTCTTTATGGATATAATTAGGGATTCACTTATGTTACAACTGAGATACCATATCACATTTTTTTTCATTATTGCGAATTGCCGTTGGATGTAAAGTTATTGAATCTAACGGTTGAAAACGATTAATTTATGACTGTTAACCGTTGAAATCAGTTATGTGGTTCTAGTTTCGAGGAGTTTTTTTTATCATAGCTTTTCTCCAACTCCTTGTTTTCATTTTGACTCTCCCTGACCATCAACTTTTTCTCCATACGTCTCCTCCGACTTGGTCTCACTCTCATTGCTATCAGATTTCTTCACACAGAGATATGGCCCTGTTTGGATTTGCCTTAATTGAGTGCATCACAGGTAAATAAATGAAAGTATAATCACTTTCTTTTTGGGATATAGACATCGAAAATTTATCTCAAAATTTCTAATGTTATGTGATGTGTTAATGTTCATTGTGTTTGATAAATATTTATAAATAAATCATTACAAGTGATGAATAACTTAAGATGTCAGTAGGTCGAGCTACTAGTCTGGCAAGCGTCTGTACTGTTATGACAAGACACAATTCAACCTGTAAGTGGCCTAGAATTTTAAGTATGCGGCCCATAAATGCAATGCTGAACAATTAACGGTCAAGTCACGAAACGGGAAAAATATGTTTCAGGTTGTTATTTTTATAGTTTATAATTTTAGTACTATTCTTTTTTTATTTATTACTATTATTTATGATAAATTTTAAATGTATGAGTGGAGATTTAAATTTAATACTTTTACTAAGATTCACTGAGATTTGAAAGACTATAAGAGATTAAAAAAAAATTAAGAAAAGATCATAATTCATAGTTAGTTATACTTTGAGTTACATTCACTTAAATTAAATTTATATTATCAAATAATATTATGTTATGATTTCTATAAGCTTGATTGAGTAATTTTTAAAAAAATTTATTTAGTTTGATTTTCAAAAGAGGTAGAAGGCTTAAAATTTATTTTGGGCTTTATGTTATGAGATGAGTGTTTTGTGCAGCAAATTCGTACAGCACTTAAACAACTTTTATCGGAATGTTGCGAAGAGAGCTAGAAAGTAATGTGGCAAAATGCGAAAAATTGTATTTCTTGAGAAAAGATTACATTAAAGCTTATAAGTAATGCTTTGATACTTGGATGCTTTATTGATTGGTTGATGCAAATGGCAAATGTTCATCCATATTTATAGGGAAGCTTGCATAGCTCTAGAGAATTTTAAGCCTAGAGAATTCTATGTACATGTGATAAATTTTAGAGAAATCTAGTGTATGTAGAAATGTGCTAGAGTTGCTAGAATTTTACAGAACTTTTCAGAATCGGACCAAATTATCACATCTTGACTCATTTTCTTAGACCATTTTGGACTCTAGTTGTGCGACCTGTAACATTTGTCTATCTTCATAGCTTTTCAAAAAGAATAAGTAAAAAATAAGGTAATTATCCATCAACTGCTTGATGTTTTGGACTTTTTCAAAAATAAACAAATTTTTTTCTTTGCAGAATTCTATTGGATATTAATAATTCTTTCACTCGTCCTCTTCTCAATTAAAACAATTAGCAGAATTAAAGGAATAGTAGTTTAATATTTTTTTTGCCCTCGAACATAAAATGACTGTTTTGCTCTTCTTTGAAATCCTCTCAACTTTGAGCCGGCTCACCAACCTTCTCCATAATATCATAAAATTTACACAAATAACCAGCCTCAATTTCTAAATTTCACAAATAACCATTCACTTTATATTCTATCAAATATAGCCAATCAAAACTTACATTTCCTTAATTACCCTTCATATTTAATTTTTATTACAGAACTATAAATTTAAAACATCGTTCCTGCAATTGCCAACCCGTTCCCTAGCCAATCACCGTTCCTGCAAACTACAAACACCGTTCAATAACTGAAGATCAGAGCTTCTTTACCTAACTGCGTGAAAGGTAATATAATTGTTTTAAATATTTATATAAGTGTTATGAATTTATGTGCTGTATCGTTTGCGAGCTAGGGTTTATATTTTAGGATTGTCTGACAGTTGGTGAGACGGGCAGCCTGTCTCACATGGCTTGGTGAGACAGGCAGCCTGTTTCAACAGGCTTGGTGAGACAGGCACCCTGTCGCACCAAGTCTGGTGAGACAGGCTGCCTGTCGCACCAATACAGGCTGCACCTTGTCGTACACTTATTACTTTTTAATATATTTTATTTTTTAGTGATTATGTTTTTAACAGTATAATAAAATTATTTTCTTCAATCATGTCAGGATTAATGGACTTAGTTGTACTTGAACTCTGTTATAATGGTTGGTGGGAGATATCGGCAGATGGTCGGATGGATTATGTGAATGCTAAGAATACAGCATTTTTAGTTGGAAAAGATTGTTTGTTTGTTCAGTTTTTATCAAGAATATATGAGGTTTTACAGATAAATCCTAATGAATATAATATCACGTTAAAGACAACATTGAAGTCTAATAACACAACCCATCGTGCATGTTCACTACCCATGGACATATGTAATGACAAAATGGTGAAGGTTGTATTACATTTAGCCTCTGATGTGGCCAACATTGGATGTATTCCTATATTTGTTACCACATCTCCTAGAGTTCCAACCCAAGATGTTGAAGATGTTGAGGCACTTGTAGAATCAGTCTCTGTCCCAGATGTTGAAGAAGAGGTATTACCAAGGACAACATCGTTGCAGCAATATTACTCTCCAGTCCACGACAATAATGACACTATTGATGATAATGGTATTGCATTGCCTGATGTTAGAGAAGAGATGTTACCAGTAGAAACATCTTTAGAGCAACATGGTGAACCTATTAATAAAATGGGTAATACAAAAGCAGATGATGTTCGTGTTAATGATAGGGGTGTTGATGTTATTGATATTCCTTCTAACAATGAGAACGAGCGTCAGGATGATATTGCTGCTAATAGTTGGAACAGTCGATCTACTGCTCCAATGGACCGTTCAATGATGACAGTTGTTGACCCTCTTATAAGTTTTGCTCTAGTTATGCCATCAAACTTGCTTACTCAAGACTTTATTAGAAGTTGTAATTGGGATGATATTAGTGTGGGTAAGTTGTTCTCTAAGAAGTATGAGTTAATATTGGAGCTGCGCAAATTTGCACTTCGGAATAAGTTTGATTTTAAGATTGCAAGGTCCACAACTACACGTTTTGAGGCCCACTGTTCTTCGGAATCATGTAAATGGCGTATTCGAGCAACGAGACCTTCGAACGAGGAAAATGTTCATTGGGTAGTTCGGAGAATTGATAATGTACATACATGTCATAATGAGGTATTATCTGACGGCCGTCACCAAGTAAAGAGCAGGGTTGTTGGTCATATTATTGCTGAAAAATATATTCAGGAAAAAAGGATATACACACCAAATGATATCAGAGTAGACATGCAGCTGGAATATGGTGTCCAGTTAACATATCAGCAAGCATATCGGGCCAGAGAAGTTGGTCTGGAAATTATTAGAGGGAATCCTGCAGAGTCATATAACTTACTACCCAAATATTCTCATGTTTTGAATGCCACAAATGAGGGTACAGTTACTCACCTTGAATGAGATGCAGATGGTAATTTCTTATACTACTTTGTAGCTCTTGGATCTTCCATCAAGGGTTTTAAACAGTATATTAGACCGGTGATTGCGGTAGATGGTACTCATCTAAAGGGTCTATATCGGGGAAGTATGTTTGTTGCAACCTGCTTAGATGGAAACAATCAATTGTATCCGTTAGCCATTGGAGTTTTGGATTCAGAGAATAATGATGCTTGGGAATGGTTTATAATGAAGTTACATGGAGTGATTGGTGATATGCCAGACTTAGTATTTATCTCCGATCGATGCACTTCCATCAAGAGAGCCGTTCTTAAAGTATTCCGTTATGCTGCTCATGGCATTTGTTTTTACCATGTGAAAGGTAATATCAAAGCAAAATTCAAGATGTCCCGAGTTGTTTGGGATGATTTCGAGCTGATCTTTATAAAAGCAGCAAAAGCATATGGGCACGAAGAATTTAGAAAACAACTTGAGGCTCGTGGATGCTCTATTCAAAGTCACAGTGATTACTTGGAGAATAATGTGGGATATGTAATTAGGCAAGGTCCGAGTTCAAGGCGGGAGATATAGTATTCTTACCACGACCATCGCGGAAAGCGTGAACTCTTTTATGAGGGAACCGCGAAAATTTCTGATTACTCATCTTATTGATCATTTTAGGAAAACAATGCAGTAATGGTTTTATGATAGAAAACTTGTGGCTGAATCGATGAGTACTCGACTAACAACTTGGGCAGATGAAATAGTCACTGAGAGGAGATCTCGGGCCGAAATGATGATGGTCCGTCTTGTGTCTCCACATCGATTTTATGTTTTGGGTGGTGGTGTGAATGAGGGATTAGTTGACATAGAAAAAAAAAACTTGCACATGTAGAGTATTCGATTTAGATAAGCTCGTCTGTGCGCATGCAATTGCTGCTTGTTTAACTGTCCGAGTGGATTACATAAGCCTTTGTTCTGAATTTTACAGCAAGGAATCATTGGTAAAGGCTTATGCACAACCAGTGGAGCTAGTTGGTGACGTAATCGATTGGGAAGTGCTAGATGAAATTTAAGAGATGCAAGTTTATCCACCAGTAGAAGCACCACCACCGAGTCGTTAGTAAGAGTCGAGAATACCCTCTCACGGTGAGGATGTAAATCAAGAACTGTGAAATGTGGGCGTGCAACGAATCGGGTCATAACCGTAAACGATGTAAAAATCCTATTGTATCAAACTAAAATTAGTTGCATTCTTCCAAGTAATATTGTACTACTGAGTATTAATTTTTTTTTTATATTGCATAATATATATATTGGTAAAACAATTTATTCAATGTTATTTTTTATATTGAATACAATAGTTTATAACATAATATCACCATTAAATATGTCTACAGCAATCTTTTTCCTAAAATACATCCCATGACTGCTGTTGAAATCGAGCCTAAGTCCAAACATTAAATACATAGTAAACATCAATAAAAAAACACCACAATCACCACTACCAGGCTCTTGTTGTGGGACACCTTTAACTCGCAATAACTTTCCAAGATTCAAGACGTAGGTCATGTCGAAATCAGAATCCAACATGGTTTAGCCATCGAGGGAATATGACTTCGAATGCCCTAAATTGATCCTTGTACGTTTTATCGTCGCGAATGTAAGCAATGAGTCATAAATCCATACTTTGTTGTTACGAAAGTCTACTCGGCTAGTACCCAATGATCGCCGCCAAGGTTAACTGGAATGAAAACCTACACATAAAAATATTGTTCTGAATTCAGTATTTCTTACACCCAAATTAACACAGTAAAAAAATAAAAATTTTATATTCACATACCATATCCACATCCGTCACCGCTTTGACATTATGAACTCCCACCTACTGAATATAGCTATTAAAATTATCACTATATTGTAATGTTTCGATCAGACAATTTCCGTTGTTCCATAATTGCTTAAGGAACACCTGCAATATCATATACACTAGAATTCAGAAATACACAACATATAATTTTAAAAACAACGAATATATATTTAGTAAACCATTGTACCCAAAAATATGTGTCTGTATGCGTGACCACCGAGACAATGCATTTGGATATCGCTGCTGTTTCTCACTGATCAAGCGATAATACTCATGAATATGCTGTATATAAGAAATAAGAATAGCAAACCATCGGTCAATTTAGAAAACAGATCCTACTACACAAACACAACCAATGGTTTGATGTTAAAAAAATTACCTCGTCACCTAGCCATCCCAAATGAAGTATGACCTAAAAGTATTTGAAAAACGAAGAGTAGTATGGGACCGAACGATCCATTGTAATGTTACCAAGCAAACCACTCGTCGAACTCATTGCATACACATGGATCTTGTAATCCTCAAGTGGATTTATATCTACACTCGTTTGCTCATCGATCCGGCGATCCACTAATTGGAGTGTAGCACGGGATTGATGTTCCTCCCTCGCTTGAATGACTGAATCAAATATGGACTATTAAAGACATAAGATCTTCTATATGGACGACCAAACTTACTTAATATCCGTGGCGCCTCCTTAAGAATCTACCCGCTCGTCCATCGACATCCCCATAAAAAGTATATAATGACATAGGATCGGAAATCATCTCGATTATCTACGCCAAGATACACTCCACAATCATCCGGTACCTATCCGTTTGTCGGGATAAATAAATTTAATAAATAACGGATTAAAAGCTAAAAGAACGCACAAATGACATATTAAATTTGCTCACCGTGATACGAATGTGTAGTCGGAGAAGGGTCGTGTGAGCGTTCAAGATATCTGAACTAATAAATCCCATCACCGCTTCTCTAAATTCTTTGTGTTCTTTATGCTCTGCCTTAAAGGCTGACTTCAATTCACATATAGAACGATCAATCTTGTCCATCCGTTGAATGATATAATCGTTATTAAACTTTGTCCTTGACTGTTATGAATTTAAAAAATTATAAGTTTAAATAAATATATATAACCTCTTAATGACATATATATATACGTAAAATAAATGATTTATAACCTCCGAATCATATGTGTCATTGGATTCGTGTGTTTGCTCATGATGGTCTTCTGCTGGAAGCTCCTCCTCCACGAGACCTTGCGGCTCCAGTGTTGGGCTAGCGGCACTTGCGATGTTTTGATTCTCCTCTGTTTCAGCCATAATAGGAGGTGCGTTGATGGATGGTTGATGCTGCACAAAGTAACATTACTTATAAATACATAAATAATCATTTACAAAGTAACATTACTTATAAGATACTCACATTACAAACCCAACTTGGGATATATGGAACATAATCCTTTACAGTTTGCCAATATTTTTGTGCTTTCTCTTTAGAGTTCGGTTCGATGGTTTGTAGGACATTTTCCTACGATAATTCAACCCAAATTTTAGGTTAGTAGAATCATAGTACTATTTACTAATATAAAAAACAATAATATACAACTGCACAAAGTAATATTACTTACAAGACGAGAGTTATCATTAAACAATGAATTCACAACAGTGAAGTTGATTTTGGAGGAAGCGATGGGCTTCCATTGTACAATGCGTGGAATCTTTTTTTTTTTGTTTTCACGACCCACTGTGATGGCAGCCCTCCAATAACTTCGAATATCCATGCCTACAATAAGTAAAATGATAATATTAAAAAAGTATTAAATATTTACTATTAACAAACAATTATCGAAGAATATAATTTTAATGTAGTACGATTTTAACGTACCTGAACTCCATATGTAAAGCAGTAAACATTGTACTTTTCAATATTATGATTTGGCTTTTCCAAGCGAGTCTTCTTAAATTTCTCCATTTTACCATGCAATGCATTGTCAAGACTGTCGTATATCGTTTCCCATGACAAACGACCCCATGGACGGTTTCGAAAGTGATCAATATCATCCACCTCGTTAAGCAATGAAAAATTTATTTGACTATGAACTTTTCTTCCATTTAGAACTCTGTTTGCAAAATAAAAGAGTGCAATTTTTACTGCATCAATGTCGTCCATAGCGTCGAAGTCTAAGTTACCAAACCTTTCGTCGAATTCGCCGAGATTTAAATTGCGAAACAGACCATTAAAATATAACATTATTAAATTACAATTATATAATTTAAAAATTAAAAAAAATTCTTTTATAAAATTTCAGAAAATATTACAGTGCGACGAGCACCGTCAGCATAAAAATTATCACGGCAGTACACCGTCGCATCAAATTCGAAATTACAACCCCATAATTTGGTGCGACATGCAGCACCAAATTACAGAATCTGAAATTGGTACCGTCGCACTAAACCTGGTGCGACAGGTATCCGTCGCACTAAATTCCAGAATTTGGGATCCTGGAATTTGGTACCGTCGCACCAGATCTGGTGCGACGGGCTGGTCAACCCGTCGCACCAGATTTGGTGCGATGGCAGCAGCCATCGCACCGATTCTGGTGCGATGGCAGGCTGCCATCGCATGGTGCTGCAGTGACCGCTACTGATGGTCGCTCGAATTTCTTTAAAAAAAAAACTTACAGAAAAGTTATTTGTCCTCCGGTGTCTCTGATGCTCGTCTCAGAACTCGAGGAACTGTTGCGAAAATTTTGGCCAGTGACGAAATATGGGTATCTTAATCTGAAAAATTGGAGATTGGCTAATTATAATAGAAAAAATATAAAAAAATTATTTATAAAAAATACAAAATAAGACTAGTTATTTGTATAAATTTTCTTATAATATCTTGCTTCTGCTTCTCCTCGATCTTGAAAACAATGAATTGATAGTTCTTTTTTCACTTTCCATCACATTTCAGCTAATAGTTAAAAAGAAAAAAGTTAATTTATTTTACTTATATTTAAAAAATTAAATCAACGAGACATTAACTCATTCGATATCTTTCAGCTTAACCCTTAAGTTCTCATCCTTTTCAGCTGGGCCCCGCAACCACAATTCCCATTTCTGGCTTGGAGATAAAGCATCTCTAGTTACAGTATCAGCAATCCTGGCTTCCATTAGTTCAGGTAAACGGCCATGCCGTTTTGTCTCCTCAAAATCCCTCGTACTCAAACCTGCTACTTCTCACTCAATCAAACCGTAGCCTAAGATAAAAGAAAGGGGACAGAAACTTCAATTTACAGTCATCATGCACAACCATACCAAACGTTACGTTGGTCATTTTTTTTTTCTGATGATTTTGTAAACAAGACGGCGAGAGAGAGATTAGGATTGGCAATTAAGAAGGAGATAAAATGAAGAGAATCGAGTCTCCTCCAACAATTGATGAGAGTCATGCTCCAATTAATGGCAATTAATGCTCACCAATTGTGCCCACCCGCCACCATGAACTTTCCTCCTCTAGCCAGAATTTAAGAAGCAACAATCGCAGGCTTCTGGCTTTCTGGTTTCTTTAGGTTTCAATACTCAAGCTTATTTCGTTGATGCAAATTGATGGAAATTGGAGAAAAAATAGTGGGATTGTAAAGCTTCTTCAGGAATGGTGCTGAGCATGAAAGTGAGAAAAATGGGGTTTGGTCAACTGGTGCTTGGTGAACTGAAAAAACGGCAGACCAATTTTGCCCCTTTTCTTTCAATTGTATTATGAAGCCATCTTTGCTTTCCACGATAAATGACAATTTTAACCCTATAACATTAGAAATGTTATAACGAAATTAACGAGGAGGTGGACAAGTGAAAAAATAGTTAACTTCAAGTAGAATTTTGTGAAGAAAAATATATATATATATTTTTAAAAAAGTTCAAGGCAACAAGTGTTCAGTAGATAATTAATCTAAAAAATAAAATGATGTTATTTAAAAATATAAAATATATTATCAAATTTCAAATGGATTTTTTTATTGTACTTTTAGTTACAACATGTTAAATGTTTAAATTGAATTAGGTTGTAATTTATATTTTAAAAATAATGTATGATTATATTTGCAAGTCAAAATAAGCCTATTTAAATCATTTATGTTAATCCATAATATAATTGGAAAAGAAAATAAGACTAATAGTACTTGTGACATTAGGCAAGTCAAAATAAGCCTATTTAAATAATTTATGTTAATCCATAATATAATTGGAAAAGAAAATAAGACTAATAGTACTTGTGACATTAGGCCAAGTATGAGGCTAAGGTTCTTATTAAAATCTTTATTTTTCTAGGAAATTTATAAAAATAACCTAAAATTTCTAGTGATTTTTAAAAATAGTCACTCTAACTTTTTCTATCATATTTAATCATATATGTAATTTATGGACTTAAATACCTTTAAATCTATGTACAAAACACATAACAATTAACATTATCAACCAAAACTTATAAAAATCCTCTACACTCTACTCACCAAAACTCACCCACTACTCACTAAATCATTAATTTGAAAACAAGAAGTTAAGGTTAGTATTTATCTGTATACAATGTATAATTTATCTTTCAATTATTTAAAATTTATGTGAATTTTTTTAGTCAAAATGATTTAGGAGACGAACCTAGAAAATGCACACATTGAAGTTGTGCAACATGTGCATGTCACACAAGAAAATATACGACAAACTTGGGTATGACAGACACCTATCCCAAGTGTTGCCCGTGCGACAGATGCTTTTCCACCTGCGACGGGTGCTTATCCTACATTTTGGTATTTTTTTTTAAATTTTTGAAGAGTTAACTTTTTTTCCTCTTTTTTAATTATTTAGGCTTAATAGAGTCACTTTTTCTTCAAATATGTATTAATAGATCATGGGATAATTGGCAGATTGTCGTTTTGAATATATAAATGGGAAAAATAGAACATTTTTGTTTAAAAAAATTGTATGTTTGCTGTATTTTTTGCAAGAATATATGAAGTTTTATAAATAAATCCGAATTATTACAACATCACATTGAAGACAATTCTATGGTCGATATATTCTACCCAACCCATATGTTCACTACTTATGGATATAGTTAATGATGAAACGGTAAGAGTTTTGTTACATATGAGCTCTAATTCAATAACGAGGAGGGGTGCATCCCTACTTTTGTTACTAAATCCCCTAAAGTAATAAATCAAGAGATTGTTGAAGAAGATAGCGGTGTTATACTAGCGTAGAGATGGCAAAAAGATTCGGATCCGGCCCGGATCCGCAAAGATCCGGAAGATCCGGATCCGGAAAAATCCGGATCCGCATATTAAAAAATACGGATTCGGATCCTAAGAATTAGGATCCGTGCCGATCCCGATCCCGATCCGGATGCAAGTGCATCCGAAAATGCGGATATCCGGATCCGCATTTTTTATTTAATTATTAATTTAATTAAATTTCAATCTAACATATATATAAAAGCTAAAAAGTCTAAAAGTGTGAACTTATGATATTATTTTATATTATGCATATTGAATTGTTAATTGTTGAATTATTAATTATTGAATTATAAATTTATAATTAAATTTTATTTGATGTTATTAACTAAATTGTGAATTTATATTTTTTTTTTTATGTTTAATTCATATTGTGGTATCTTTAATTATGAATTATGATGTAAGATGTTATTGTATGTTATTCATGTTGAATTGTTAATTATTGAGTTATGAATTTATGATTAGATTTTATTTGGTATTATTAGATAAATTGTTGAATTTATATTATTTCTATTTTTAATTTATGTTGTGATAATTTCAATTGTGAATTTATGATGTTATTGTATGTTCTTCATGTTAAATTATTAATTGTTGAATTATTAATTGTTGAATTATAAATTTATAATTAGATTTTATTTGATGTTATTAAGTAAATTGTGAATTTATATTATTTTTTATGTTTAATTCATATTGTGGTATCTTTAATTATGGATTATGATGTAAGATGTTATTGTATGTTATTCATGTTGAATTGTTAATTATTGAGTTATGAATTTATGATTAGATTTTATTTGGTATTATTAGATAAATTGTTGAATTTATATTATTTCTATTTTTAATTTATGTTGTGATAATTTCAATTGTGAATTTATGATATTATTGTATGTTCTTCATGTTAAATTATTAATTGTTGAATTATTAATTATTGAATTATAAATTTATAATTAGATTTTATTTGATGTTATTAAGTAAATTGTGAATTTATATTATTTTTATGTTTAATTCATATTGTGGTATCTTTAATTATGGATTATGATGTAAGATGTTATTGTATGTTATTCATGTTGAATTGTTAATTATTGAGTTATGAATTTATGATTAGATTTTATTTGGTATTATTAGATAAATTGTTGAATTTATATTATTTCTATTTTTAATTTATGTTGTGATAATTTCAATTGTGAATTTATGATGTTATTGTATGTTCTTCATGTTAAATTATTAATTTTTGAATTATTAATTATTGAATTATAAATTTATAATTAGATTTTATTTGATGTTATTAAGTAAATTGTGAATTTATATTATTTTTTATGTTTAATTCATATTGTGATATCTTTAATTATGGATTATGATGTAAGATGTTATTGTATGTTATTCATGTTGAATTGTTAATTATTGAGTTATGAATTTATGATTAGATTTTATTTGGTATTATTAGATAAATTGTTGAATTTATATTATTTCTATTTTTAATTTATGTTGTGATAATTTCAATTGTGAATTTATGATGTTATTGTATGTTCTTCATGTTAAATTATTAATTGTTGAATTATTAATTATTGAATTATAAATTTATAATTAGATTTTATTTGATGTTATTAAGTAAATTGTGAATTTATATTATTTTTTATGTTTAATTCATATTGTGGTATCTTTAATTATGGATTATGATGTAAGATGTTATTGTATATTATTCATGTTGAATTGTTAATTATTGAGTTATGAATTTATGGTTAGATTTTATTTGGTATTATTAGATAAATTGTTGAATTTATATTATTTCTATTTTTAATTTATGTTGTGATAATTTCAATTGTGAATTTATGATGTTATTGTATGTTCTTCATGTTAAATTATTAACTATAAATTTATGATTGTATTTTATTTGATATCATTATATAAAATTTTAAAATTTTAAATTATATTTTAAATTATTAAAATTTAATATTTGCGGATCCGGATATCCGGAATATCCGCCCGCAATCCGTGCGGATATTATCCGCATCCGGATCCGCATATATTTTTCCGGATCCGAATGCGGATCCGGATGTAAAATTATTGATCCGGATCCGGATCCGGATTTTGCCATCCCTATACTAGCGGCTGACGACATCACTACAATAAGGTTACTCTCATTTCCATTACAATGATAATCTTATTGATGTATATAATAGCAAATAGCATCAATGCAGAATCATACCATAGCCCAATTGATAATGGAGACAATGATTTTTTTGAAACTCCTATTGATGATAATAATGATGATCATTTGGATAATACTTGCAATGATGGGGATGGTGTGCATGATGAAAGTTTAGTCGGTGATAGGAAAAATTTTTCTCACTTTGAGAATGAGCATGAACTACATCGAAGTCGGCCTGTTATTTTAAGCCCGTATTCGAAAGGTATAACAATTAACCCTCTTGTAAGTATTGTAACAGTTTTGCCTTCGGACTTGGTTGCTCTAAACTTTATTAGAAATGTTGGGTTTAATGATATTTGCGTGGGTAAGTTGTTTGTAATTTAATATTGAAACTACGCAAAGCTTTCTTGAGGGATAAGTTTGATTTCAAGGTTGCAAGATCCACATCGATACGTTTCGAGGTGCATGTACTTCAATATTATATAAATAGTGTTTTCGAGCAAAGAAGGCATCAAATCAAGAGAATGCACGTTGGGTAGTGATAAAATATAATAAAACACACATTTATCATAATGAGCCGAGAGGCCTTCATCGATCAAGGAGTCGAGTTATCAATCATATCATCGAGAATAAAATTATTCAGTAGAAGCAAATATACACTCCAAATGACATCATATTAGACATCCAATAGGAGTACAATATTCTCTTATCATACCAGTAGGCATATCGGGCTAGAGAATTTGCTTTTAAAGTAATACAGGAAGTCCATCGGAATCATATAACTTACTTCTCAAGTACTTTCATATGTTGGAAAAGGAAAATGAAGGTACAATAGCTACTCTAAAATTGCATGGCAATAATAGTTTCTTGTTTTATTTTGTAGCTATTAGATCTTGCATCTATGATTTTTATAGTGCATCAGGCCAGTGATTGCAATGGAAGATACTCATTTTAAAGGATTATATCATGAAACAATATTTGTGGCAAGCATACTTGGATGTAAATAATCAATTATATCTTCTAGCTGTTAGGATTGTGGATTTTGAAAACAATGATTATTGGGAATAGTTTATGACGAATTTGTATGGAGTAATTAGTGATCTTCTCGATTTAATAATTATTTCTTATCAACACAATTCGATTCAGAGAACTATTATAAAGATATTTTATAATACCACTCATAGCATTTGTTTCTACTATGTCAAAGGTAACGTGAAGTCAAAATTCAGGATATTAAAAGCCTTTTGGGATAAGTTTGAGACCTTATTTATAAACGCAATAAAGAAATATGAATGTGAAGATTTTAAAATATAGCTTAAGGGATTGTAGGGGATGCATTCGGAGACAGTTGATTACTTAGAAAATAATATGGGCACATGCAATTGGGTACAACATTCTAACCACCAGCATTGTAGAAAGTGTGAATTCTTTGATGAGGAAACCACATAAATTTCTCATAACTCATTTGGTTGACCACTTAAGAAAAATATTGCATCAATAATTTTATGACAAGAAAATGGTGATAGAATCGATGTGTACTATTTTAACAATATGGGCAGATAATATAGTATCTGACAAAAAAGATTACGCTGAGACAATGAATGTTTTCCTATGTTTGAGCATAAATTCCAGATTTGGTGTGATGATGTGAAGGAGGGTTAGTTGACTTAAGTCACGAGACTTATAGTTGTAGAGTATTTTAAATTGATCAACTTATTTGTGCTCATGCAATAGCTTCACACCTACATGCTCGAATGGATTACATAGGTCTCTGTTCTCATTTTTACTCCAAATAATTATTATTAAAAGCATATGTAGTGCCAATCAATCTAGTTAGCGACGTTAATTTTTGGAAAATTTTACACCACATCTAACAATTGAAAGCAAATCCACTAATAGAAAACTACCTCGGGTCATCGAAAAGAGCTTAGAATATCATTTGTTGGTGATGATATATCACAAAGAACTATGATGTGTTATCAGTGCAAGGAACGTGGGTATAACAAAAAAAGATGTAAGAATCTCATTACGCCGAATCCAAATTAGTTGTTTATCAATGATTTGAACTCTTTGTTTATTATGTACTCGATAATTCAAATTAATGTCCTACTATTATTTTTGAACTCGTATGATATATTCATAACAAGTGTTTGAGAATTATGAAACCTGACATAAGATGAATTAAACCATATTACAATTATTTAAATATGTAATTCAAAACCTAATATCCCTATTAAATATGTCAACGGTAATTTTTCACCTAAAGTATTGCCTATGACTGCTGTTTGAATCAATTTGTAGCTTAAACATTAAATGCATTGCAAATATTACATAAACACCCTATAATTGCCACTATCAAACTCTTATTATGGCTCATCCTTAACTACTATAAGTTTCCAAGGCTCTACACTTAACAAGTTCGGTCAAATGTTGTAAAATCCAATATCTTGTAACCATTGAAGAAAGATAAATTAAAGTGGCCTGAATAGTTGATAATACATTTTGTCGTCGCGAAATTTCTTCATTGTGTCATAGATATATATATATATATATATATATATATATATATATATATATATATATATATATATATATATATATATATAACTAAGTAACTCAATAGGGGTAAATTGAGATTCTAAAAATTATTTAGTGCTTGAATAAAAGTTGATGCAATTATAAGATAAATTCAAACCTATAACATATAATTAAAACAATTCAAAATATAAAATGTAGGGAGAAGAGAATCAAACATAGAGATTTCGTGGTTCATCAACCGTACCTATGCCCACGCCTCCAAACTTATCGGAAAATTGACAGAAATAGCCATTAAAAGTTTTTAAATTTCAAAATTAACCCTTCACTTTATATTCTATCAAAAATAGCCAAACAAAATTATTTTATCCCAAATTATCCTCTAATTCCTTTAATCTTCATCTTCCCTACAACTAAAAACCAAACCCACGAGTCACGATCAACAACACCAACAGCCAGCACACCACACATTCACACCCAGCCGTGTCTTCAGCTAAATCAGAACGAAACCAGACAGAAACCCAGCCGCATCTTCATCAAGTTACATATCAAAACAAAATAATAAAAGTCCTTACAATTTCTATCTATCTTTCCATAACTAAATACCCAATTTTAATCTTCATCAACAGTTTAAAACGAAACAGTGAAGTTCAATCGCAAAAATCTAGCATCCTTATATTCATGTATTAAAAACCTAGGTAAGCTAAGTTAATTCTATAAATATTTGTATAACTGTTATGAATTTCTGTCGTGTAGTATGCATAATAAAATGTTAAAAATATGCGAAGAAACGTTTGCAGCGTTAGGGTTATGTTTATGTGCCACTGAGAGAAGTTGGGTACTTTCTTACCTGTAGTACCTAAATGCAGTTTTAATATATTTTATTTTTTAGTGATTATGTTTTCTATTGTGTAATAAATTTATTTTTTTAATCATGTCAGGATTAATGGATTTAGTTGTAGTTGAACTGTGTTATAATGGTTGGTGGGAGAAATCAACAGATGGCCGGATGAATTGTGTGAATGCTAAGAAAACAGCACTTTTGGATCGAAAAGATTGTATATTTCCTCAGTTTCTATCAATAATATTCGAGGTTTTATAGATAAATCTTAATGAATATAATATCACGATGAAGACAACATTGAGGTTTAATAACATAACCCATCATGCATGTTCATCACTATTAACATATGTAATGATGAAATGGTGAATGTTGTGTTATATTTAGCCTCTGATATGATCAACTGTGGATGCATTCCTATATTTGTTACCATATCTCTTAGAGTTCCGAGCTAAGATATTAAGGCACTTGTAGAATTTGGCTCTGTCCCCGATGTTGAAGAAGATGTGCTACTAAGGACAACGTCATTACAGCAATACTACTCTCCACTTTACGACAATAATAACACCAACGATGATAACGACATTACGTTAACTGATGTTGGAAAAGAGGTATTACCATTAGAGACATCATTAGAAGAACGCTACTCTCCATTTCACAACAATTATCTCTATCATTAGAAGAACGTTACTCTGCCATATTTCTGTTACAAATAACATTATTAAATTACAATTATATAATTTAAAAAATTAAAAAATATTTATTAGTAACATTAGAATTTAGCGTGACAGGCACCCTGTCACACAAATTATGTGCGACAGGTACACTGTTGCACAAAATTTCAGAGAGTGTGTAACAAGGAATTTGGTGCGACAAGCACCCCGTCACACAAAATTTGTGCGACAAGCATCCTGTCGTACAAAATTCCACAAACTACAACCCCAAGAATTTGGTGCGACAGACACCCCGTCGCACAAAACACGCGCCAAATTCCAAAAACTGCAACCCAAGAATTTGGTGCGACAGGCACCTCATCGCACAAAACTATTCTAGAAACTGCAACTCAAGAATTTGGTGTGACAGGCACCCCATCGCACAAAATATGTGCAACAGGCACCCTATCGCACCAACTTCCAGAAACTGTAACACAGGAATTTGGTGCGGCAGGCACCCCGTCGCACAAGTTTTGTGCCATAGGGTGCCTGCCGCACCAAATTCCAGAATCTGAAATTTTCCAGTTGCACCAAACTTGGTGCGACGGGCAGCGCCCATCGTACAACGAGCACACACCTGTCGCACCTGAATTTGGTGCGATGGGGAGCTTGTCGCACCAGATCTGGGCATGATGGGCAGCACGATTTCAATAAAATAAAATAAAAATTTGCTTTAAAAAATTAAATAACTCACTAACCTATTTTTTCCATCTGGATTATACAATAGGAGAGGCAATTGGAGAAAGATACTAAATCAGTGACGAAGAACGATGAGAAAGAATTGGAATACAGGGGCAGTTTCCTTCTAAAGGTTTGTGTTTAGCTAATTATGATAGCTAAAATTTTCGAAAGCTATTTGTGAAAAAAATATAATTTAAGGCTATTTCTGTCAATTTCCTAAGCTCATCAAACTTAAGGTTTTCACTAAATGCATCTCTAAGGCTTCAACAACTCTTACAATTGACTTTCAAGGTGTCAATGAACTTTTACAACAAGAGATTATCCCAAATTTCTTAACCCAAGTGTATTCCTACACTTACAATCACCCAATTTTGTGTTTACAAATAAAGATTACAAAACAACTTCACTCACACTATATAATTAATTACAAGATGAATATTCATTGTGTGAATAAAATGATTATAAGAATTTAAGCTTAGATTGTTCTTCAAATATATATATATATATATATCATAATTTCTTTTATATGAGTTTCACATTGTTGTGGTTCATCGGAGCTTTTTCATTAGTGCTAAACAAATTGCTTGTTCTCATTGTATGGCTGGGAAGCGGAGACCAATGACCCTAAAATACTGTTAACAGGTGGTCAATCTATTTTAAGGACGTTGTTCATAACAGGCGTCGGGTTTATTTCTATTTTTATTTTTCATTCTTATTGCGTGCTAGCAATTTACTGTAGTTGTTATACTAACATTTTCTACAGGTTTATAATACTCGCTGTCATCACTACCGGTTATTGATAAATTTAATATGTTTAATTTACTTGTTGTTTTCCCATTTCTTTTCTAATATACATTTGATTTTTATTTCAGTTGTATATAATATTATTTGTATTAGATTAGTTATAATTTCAGAATAGTTCTTCTATTTCTATTTTGTTTTCAATTAGCTACTCACTACAATTATTTTTCCAATAAAAAAGACTAATGCGATTGAAGCCTGGGTGAGCTTGGAAGAGAAGAACATGTTTCACTTTGTACAAGATCCATATATAAGTATATGCTCCAGTTAAAGTGGATACAAAAGGTTAAAAGCGTTCGGATATGCCTTATGTTATTCGTATCCGATTAGATTGGAATAATAACTTTTTTATTAAAATTATTTAAAAATAAAAAAGGATTAAATGCAATCCCTTCGGATTAACATTAGAAGGGTATTATTATAATTCGAGATAGATTATAAGGTGAGATACACAGAAGAAATAAATAATAATAATAATAATTCGAATTAGGCTTGGTCAACTAAAATGTATATTATTCATATAGGGGATATTCTAATTAAGAAGATCCATTGACTTGAGAAAAAAAGAAGGATCTATCTATTATATTTAGTTATTCAGTTAAACCAATGATTAGTTATTGGAGCAAATAACAACAACCATTTAATCTGACATGCATATTTTTGATTTGCCAATAGATTTAATTTCCTTTCAAGCACTGTATTAATTAATTAATACCCAAAAAGTTTGAATTTGTTTACCAGTCCACCCATTGCTTATAAATTATATCACTTTATATTATTTAATTTCCATCAAATTTCCTAATTTTTAAACCCTTCTTCTAAAATTTCTTGTACAGAAACATCACTTATTTCGTAGATATCACAGTAAAGTTTTGAATAGCCAACCTGCGATGCATTATAATCGCACCAGTCAACAAAATTCTTTAAAAAATAAACATACCTATTTAATCATAACTTACAACAATTTATCATTCCTTACAAATTGTACGAACAAAATATAACTATTTTTTAGGTCATCAAGAAACTAAAACTATCATATCATTAAGGATGGTAATGGCGAAGCTGAGCCACGACCTATCAAAGTCCTGCCCTAGCCTTTTAAATTATTTAGAGAGTCGGGCCCTCAAAAAGCCTAACTCATCTAAATTTTTACAAACTTTTTAAGGGCATGGACTTATTTATGATACAGAGCATGGGCTTGGGCCTGGGATTGGCCCAGCAGAACCGACCCTACTTATTTACCATACTTAAATGAGGTTTTCGATGAAAAGACTTCTAATCTTTGTTGGAAGTTTGAGAAGTGTACAGGATCAAGTGTTTGGGTAACAAGCTTTACACTAAGAAAAGACTACATTCGTCCCATGGAACGAGGGATCTCACTGAAAATGAAAGACCATATTGATGAGTTTAATAAGATAATTTTAAATCTTGAAAACATTGATATTAAGATGGAATATCAGAACAAGGCAATCATCATCTTAAGTTTCTTTGCGTGACTCATAAAAGTTTTGCTGAGTAGTCCTCTTAACTTTTACCTAACTCTTATGAAAGTTTTGTTAAAATTCTACTCAATGATAGAGTTACACTCCCTCTTAAAAGAAACTCGTCCTCTAGTTTGAATACAGTTTGGAGGATGAAACTTGTAGTGTAGGAGCAAATTATCTTGTAATTTGAACTTGTTCTTTTTCTCATCAATCTTTCGCGAAACTTTGAAAAATCTATACTTCAACAATTTTATTTTGCTTATATATTTTTCTTGGAGATGCAGACTTCCAAGAACGAACAACAATCAAATAACTTTCAATAGATTTCACATTTTTAAGCAAATCTTCTTCAAGCACAACCTTCTTGTCTTCAATATGAATAGGAAAAACCATTTCAATCATTTCAACTTCTTCAACGTTATTTTTCTCATTATCTTCAACACTTATATTGTTCTCCAAGGAAACATCATGCACATTCTCGCATAAATTATCAGATTGAAACTTTAAATCAATAACAAATTGTACTTTTTCTTCTGTTATTTCAAGCAAGTCTTTTTTAACTATTTCCTTGCAATTAACTCTCTTGATGATATTATTCACAGAAAGTGTAAGATCAGCGATTGCTTACTCTATCGCTGCCAATCTCGGGTTCCAAACTTTCTCAAACTCTTCCAAGACTGATTCTCTGATTATCTGTTTGATAGTCTCCACAGACATTGCCTGCATTCCTTGATCATCGTATTCGGAGCAGCTATATGCATATAAGCCCAGCATATGAGAATTTGGTGGGTATGGACGGTAATTTGTCATTTGTTGTCAAATTTCTACACAATAGAAAAACCATAAATAATGCTCAACTCTCGGGTTTGGTATGATCGGTGGCCGGTGGCCGTGATTTGGTGTGGGGTTAGTTGGATCTAAAAGATTTGATGGTTAGGAACACGATGGTGGCTGTGATTTAGTCGGATTCATGGTGGTTTGGCTGGAAAATAGGCTTAAACTCGCGGCTGCTTGTAGTGGTTTGTGGTGGCTTCTGTTGGTGTTTGGTAGCATGGATGGTTGGGTTTTGGTCGGTGTAGTCTGGGGATTCGTGTGGTGGTGGTGCTCGACGGTTGATCGAGGGGGAGGAGCTTTCCGGTTTTGGCGATTTTCGCGGCTGTCCAAGCGGCGGAGAGAGGCGTCTACAGCTGGGTCTTGATCGGCGGTGGTATTGTGGCCGAATCGTGGTGGCTATGATGGTGGAGGGTGGCGGCTAGACTTTCAATTTTTTTTTTTAATGATGGAATTGGTGGTGGTGGTTATGGGTATCCAGGAAAGCTAAGCGATTTGCACAGAACCGCTCTGATACCAACTGACGAAACGGAAGCTTAATGTTTACTGAAATGGAAACCAAAGGTTTCTGAATAATATAAATTTTATTGAAAGACAAACTGAATTGAAATTATGAAAATAATTACGAGACCTCTCTATTTATAATAGAACAAACCTAGTTCTCTAAGTTAACTTAAAAAATGAACTAAATCACAATTATAATAGAAATAAAAGACTAAGATATTGTTCCTTAATTAACTCTAATTAAAATAGAAAATAAAATTCTAGAATCCTAAAATAACTAAATTAACGTCCATCATCAAAAGACCAAAGCTTTAGACCATAGGAAATTACCCATCGAAACCCATGTAAAAAATAGTTTATTATCACGTAATTAATCTAAAGTGAAAATAATACCCTTTTATAAAAACAAGGGTCATTCCTATAGAAAATTATTCTAATTAAGTTATTAACACAAAACTATCCAGATATACTAATGATACATTCAAAATTGTGAGGTTTGGAGTTAATTTGCTATGTAAACTAATTACACAAAAAAAAAATTAAGAAGAAAATTTGAAATTGCAGCAAAAGAGTTTTAAAGGTTTACAATATGATGAGAAATATGGTTTAGAAATCCTCCTCCCAATCTAAACATTAGATTTAGCTAATTATCATAATTATCATTCACTTTGTTTTAAAAACAACAGCTCTAATATAATTAAGTGCTCAATTATCTTAATTTTTGCTTACTTAATTGTTAAGTAAAAACAAGCTCTTTACATATATATATATATATATATATTTTCATGAAATAACTCAGAAGAAGCTCTTTAGATTTACTTTATTGAAAGTATCAAAATTAAGAAATATATAGGTTGAATCAAGAAACAAACAAGCTCCGTTTATTATCTTGAATTATATTCTACATGCAATCAAATGAAAATATTCTATAATCATTAATCATAATCTGCCACCTTTTTTTAGTTCTTTCAATAATTCGGATCAAAACTAAATTAGCAATCAAATCAATATCAAATCCATCTAGTTTCGTACTTAAATAAATAAGATAATAATTCTTGGCATTCAATTAGTGAAATATAAATTTTTTTAGAGAAAGATAAAGAAATTTTGAAACTTTATTAATTTGAAATCCATGACTAGAGTTTTGAAATCAGTTATAACTAAAAAGAACTCTACTCACACCTGTCTGAAATATTCAAAATCAAATTTATTAAAAAAAAATAACAAAGGACAAGAGAAAGATGAGCTTATTGATTAAAATATGATTGTGGTAGCCTGGTCTTCTCTAAAAATGTCCTCTCATCTTCTTGCTATGTTCTCCCTTCTTCTTGAACCGATTCTTTCCCATTTTCATGTCAAGGCTTCCTTCTTCTGAAGTTTTTATAGATTATTAGTCCTAGTTCTTGTAGGATTTGTAAAATTCATTCTTAACTTCATTTTCCTTGTAAGGATAGGACTTTGAACCAAGGGAATAAGTCCATGTGGCTAAATAGTGGGAAATTTACATAAATAACCAGCCTCAATTTCTAAATTTCACAAATAACCCTTCACTTTATATTCTATCAAATATAGCCAATCAAAACTTACCAATTACCCTCCATATTTAATTTTTATTCCAGAACTATAAATTTAAAACACCGTTCCTGCAAAATGCCAACACCATTCCCTAGCCAATCAAAACACCGTTCCTGCAAACTGCAAACATCGTTTAATAACTGAAGATCAGAGCCAGCACACATTTGTTTACCTATCTGCATGTAAGGTAATATAATTGTATTAAATATTTATATAAGTGTTATGAATTTATGTGGTGTATCGTTTGCAAGCTACGGTTTATATTTTGGTGACAGTTGGTGAGACAGGGTGCCTGTCTCACCAGGCTTGGAGCGACAGGTGCCTGTCTCATTATGCTTGGTGAGACAGGCAACATGTCTCACCAAGCTTAGTGCGACAGGTTGCCTGTCTCACCAATACAGGCTGCACCTTGGTGAGACAGCAGAAGCAGCCTGTCGCACACTTATTACTTTTAATATATTTTATTTTTTAGTGATTCTTTTTTTAACAGTATAATAAAATTATTTTCTTCAATCATGTCAGGATTAATGGACTTAGTTGTACTTGAACTCTGTTATAATGGTTGGTGGGAGATATCGGCAGATGGTCGGATGGATTATGTGAATGCTAAGAATACAGCATTTTTGGTTGGAAAAGATTGTTTGTTTGTTCAGTTTTTATCAAGAATATACGAGGTTTTACAGATAAATCCTAATGAATATAATATCACATTGAAGACAACATTGAAGTCTAATAACACAAACTATCATGCATGTTTACTACCCATGGACATATGTAATGACGAAATGGTGAAGGTTGTATTACATTTAGCCTCTGATGTGGCCAACATTGGATGTATTCCTATATTTGTTACCACATCTCCTAGAGTTCCAACCCAAGATGTTGAAGATGTTGAGGCACTTGTAGAATCAGTCTCTGTCCCAGATGTTGAAGAAGAGGTATTACCAAGGACAACATCGTTGCAGCAATATTACTCTTCAGTCCACGACAATAATGACACTATTGATGATAATGGTATTGCATTGCCTGATGTTAGAGAAGAGATGTTACCAGTAGAAACATCTTTAGAGCAACATGGTGAACCTATTAATAAAATGGGTAATACAAAAGCAGATGATGTTCGTGTTAATGATAGGGGTGTTGATGTTATTGATATTCCTTCTAACAATGAGAACGAGCGTCAGGATGATATTGCTGCTAATAGTTGGAACAGTCGATCTACTGCTCCAATGGACCGTTCAATGATGACAGTTGTTGACCCTCTTATAAGTTTTGCTCTAGTTATGCCATCAAACTTGCTTACTCAAGACTTTATTAGAAGTTGTAATTGGGATGATATTAGTGTGGGTAAGTTGTTCTCTAAGAAGAATGAGTTAATATTGGAGCTGCGCAAATTTGCCCTTCGGAATAAGTTTGATTTTAAGATTGCAAGGTCCACAACTACACGTTTTGAGGCCCACTGTTCTTCGGAATCATGTAAATGGCGTATTCGAGCAACGAGACCTTCGAACGAGCAAAATGTTTATTGGGTAGTTCGGAGAATTGATAATGTACATACATGTCATAATGAGGTATTATCTGACGGCCGTCACCAAGTAAGGAGCAGGGTTGTTGGTCATATTATTGCTGAAAAATATATTCAGGAAAAAAGGATATACACCCCAAATGATATCAGAGTAGACATGCAGCAGGAATATGGTGTCCAGTTAACATATCAGCAAGCATATCGGGCCAGAGAAGTTGGTCTGGAAATTATTCGAGGGAATCCTGCAGAGTCATATAACTTACTACCCAAATATTCTCATGTTTTGAATGCCACAAATGAGGGTACAGTTACTCACCTTGAACGGGATGCAGATAGTAATTTCTTATACTACTTTGTAGCTCTTGGATCTTCCATCAAGGGTTTTAAACAGTATATTAGACCGGTGATTGCGGTAAATAGTACTCATCTAAAGGGTCTAATGTGGGCGGTGCAACGAATCGGGTCATAACTGTAAACAATGTAAAAATCCTATTATATCAAACCAAAATTAGTTGCATTCTTCTAAGTAATATTGTACTGACGATTTAATTTTTTATTTTTATATTGCATAATATATATATTGGTAAAACAATTTATTCAGTGTTATTTTTATATTGAATAAAATAGTTTATAACATAATATTACCATTAAATATGTCTACAACAATCTTTTTCCTAAAATACGTCCCATGACTGCTGTTGAAATCGATCCATTAGTTGGAGTGTAGGCAGAGGATTGATGTTCCTCCCTCGTTTGAATGACGGAATTAAATATAAACTATTAAAGACATAAGATCTTCTATATGGACGGCCAAACTTACTAATATCCGGCGGCACCTCCTTAAGAATCTGCCCGCTCTGTCCACTGACATCCTCATAAAAAGTATATAATGACATAGAACTGGAAATCATCTGATTATCTACGTCAGTATACACTCCACAATCATCTGGGACCTATCCGTTTGTCAGGATAAATAAATTTAACAAATAACGGATTAAAAGCTAAAAGAACGCACTAATGACATATTAAATTTGCTCACCGCATACGAATGTGTAGTCAGAGAAGGGCCGTGTGAGTGTTCAGTATACGAACTAATAAACCCCATCACCGCTTCTCTAAATTCTTTGTGTTCTTTACGCTTTGCCTCAAAGGCTGACTTCAATTCACATATAGAACGATCAATCTTGTCCATCCGTCGAATGATATAATCGTTATTAAACTTTGTCCTTGACTGTTATGAATTTAAAAAATTATAAGTTTAAATAAATATATATAACCTCTGAATGACATATATATATACAGAAAATAAATGATTTATAACCTCTGAATCATATGTGTCATTGGATTCGTGTGTTTGTTAATGATGGTCTTCTGCTAGAAGCTCCTCCTCCACGAGACCTTGCGGCTCCAGTGTTGGGCTAGCGGCACTTGCGATGTTTTGATTCTCCTATGTTTCAGCCATAATGGGAGGTGCGTTGATGGATGGTTGATGCTGCACAAAGTAACATTTAAAATACATAAATAAATTACTAAACATAGAGCAATTTGTAATCATCTAGTATGAAGTAATAAAAGATACCCATATTACAAACCCAACTTGGGATATATGAAACATAATCCTTTATAGTTTGCCAATATTTTTGTGCTTTCTCCTTAGAGTTCGGCTCGATGGTTTGTAGGATATTTTCCTATGATAATTCAACCCAAATTTTAGGTTAGTAGAATCATAGTATTATTTACTAATATGAAAAACAATAATATACAACAGCACAAAGTAATATTACTTACAAGACGAGAGTTATCATTAAACAATGAATTCACAACAGTAAAGTTGATTTTGGAGGAAGCGATGGGCTTCCATTGTACAATGCGTGGAATCCTTTTTTTTGTTTTCACGACCCACTGTGATGGCAGCCCTCCAATAACTTCGAACATCCATGCCTACAATAAGTAAAATGACAATATTAAAAAAGTATTAAACATTTACTATTAACAAACTAATTATCGAAGAATATAATTTCAATGTAACACGATTTTAACGTACCTGAACTCCAGATGTAAAACCGTAAACATTGTACTTTTCAATATTATGATTTGGCTTTTCCAAGCGAGTCTTCTTAAATTTCTCCATTTTACCATACAATGCATTGTCAAGACTGTCGTATATCGTTTCCCATGACAAACGACCCCATGGACGGTTTCGAAAGTGATCAATGTCATTCACCTCGTTAAGCAATAAAAAGTTTATCTGACTATGAAACTTTCTTCCATTTAGAACTCTGTCTGTAAAATAAAATAGTGCAATTTTTACTGCATCAATGTCGTCCATAACGTCGAAGTCTAAGTTACCAAACCTTTCGTCGAACTCGCCGAGATTTAAATTGCGAAACAGACCATAAAAGTCCCGTAACTAAACACCACTCTCCAATTGATAAGCGTATCAAATGCTCACCAATTTCAAACCACAACTGATCTCTCTCATTACAGGCCACTTGTCTTAGCAACAAATTATGCATAATAACGCCACTGAATGAAAAGCTTCGACACTCCAAGAAATGGCCAAATATATCCTTTTTGAAAAATTGCATCTGGCGTTTTGTTAACTTACCCTCAATAGCTTTTACGACTGTATCTAACGTACACATACTTATAATACGCCCAGGAAAATGATCAGCGTAAGGTATCTGCATCATGCTTGGTACATACTCAGAATCTGCCATATTTCTGTTACAAATATAACATTATTAAATTACAACTATATAATTTAAAAATTAAAAAAAAAATCTATCATAAAATTTCAGAAAATATTACAGGTGGGACAGGCACCCTGTCGCACAAAAATTATGCGACAGGTACATTGTCGCACCAAATTCCAGAAATTACGACCCCATAATTTGGTGCGACATGCAGCCCATAATTTTGTGCGACGGGCTGCATGTCACACCAAATTACAAAATCTGAAACGTGGTACCGTCGCACCAAATTCCAAAATCTGGGATTCTGGAATTTGGTATCGTCGCACCAGATTTGGTGCGACGGGCAGCCGGCCATCGCACCGATTCTGGTGCGATGGCTGCGTGCCATCGCGCCGATGGCGTGGTGCCGGCAGCACCGCGCCGATGGCAGCCCGAAATTCATTAAAAAAAAAACTTACAGATTACGCTTGTCGTCCGTTGTCTCTGATCGTCCGTCTCAGAACTCGAAGAACTGTTGCAAGAATTTTGGCTAGTGACGAAACAGGGGTATCTTTTTCCGAAAAATTGGAGTTTGGCTAATTATGATAGGTAAAATGTACAAAGATTATTTGTGAAAAATACAAAATATTTAAGGTTAATTATGTAAATTTCCCCTAAATAGTTCAGAAATCCGTTTTTAATGTAGGCCAAATAGGATATTCGGCCAGCCTTCAAGAATCAATCTTTGTTTTTATTCACAACTAATCCTCAACTTTAGCATAAGTCTAGCATAGCACGAGAATCTGAATGGAGCCAAAAATTCGTCCAAAAACTAATCGGAAGCCATAAACTTGCACTTTGAGTATTTGTCACACCAATTTACAGCTTTTATGCTCCTTTTTATTTTTTTTCCCATCAAAAACTTCAATAAAACATAGAACAATAATAAAGATTCAAGAAATTAATGAAAATGCCAAACAAATGCAAAGAAATTAATTAAAACTAATGTGAAATTAAGCATTTATCATAAAATGTTAATAATCTAGAGTTGTTGTTGCAAGAATTAGACATCATGTTAGAATATGAAATTAATAAACAACCAAAGTAATTGGAAATGAATGGAAAAGATTGCATCTTTCATTAAAATTGCTCGATGACAAAGAGGCAAGGTGATGATAGTAGGGATAGTAGAAAACCGTACAAGACGAGTTCCCTTAGGTATTTTCCTCATTTACGAAAGGTACGAGAATGATTTTATACTCAATTTCTTATTTGACAAGGAATTTTATACTCAATTTCTTATTGGACGAGGGGACAAGAAAATTTTTTACCCAATTTCTTTTTAAGGCCTCGTCCCCAATTCCCCTTTTCCCCATTTTAATATTTAATTTAATTTTTATTTTTTTTATAATTGTTAAAGAATAAATTATAAAATTTAAATTATAAAATATTAGATATTAATATAAATATAAAATATTAAAATATTTATACAAATAGACTATGAAACTTCGGGCCTAATTAAAAATTTTAACTTTAGTATCTATATCTATTTTATTTATTTTCTCATGAAAGTAATTTCTTTTTTTTATTATTATTATAGGATTATGAAAATTGACGAAGATATTTATGCTGATGATTTATTTTTTGTAGTATGACTTTTGTAATTGATTAATGTTAATGTAAGATATATTTTCAAATTTTATTTTTATTTAATTTTTTATTTAATATGATTAAATCAAATTTAAAAATTAAAAATATTTCTGTTATTCAGGTTATTCAAGAATCGGAGACCCTAAGAGATTCCTTGTTGTTATTCAAGTCTCCTTAAGCAATTCTAACATAGATGGAGAGGGTATTGTAACATATGCAGAATATCGCAGACGGGTACGGGGGTGTCGGTCCCCTCACCTCTCCATTATCATCCCTAGATAATGGGGAGGCCTCCTCCATTCCCACTTAATTTAGAATTTGACCGTTTGTTTTACCTCATTTCCTAATAAATTTAGTGGAGTCAGGTTTTGAGCTCTATTTTTTATCCATTTCTTAACAAATTTAGTGGGGTGGGATGAAGAATCTCACATGGGATCCAATTTATTTATTCACATCTTGTTCTGCATTTTGTAGTAAATTTGTATATAATTCTAGTAAAACAAAGATTAAATTGCCTCAAATAAAACCATCATTGTAAAATATTTAGATTATTAAAAAATTCCAACATGTTGGAAAAATTTCTTGAATTATATTAAAATATAAAATATTTAGATAAATAATGACTATAAAATATACATATTTATATATACAGGAGATGGGTGAGAGTGGGACGGGAAGTACAAAATAATTATTTTCCCATTCCTTAAAAACTCTATTAAAATTTTTCCCATTTTCAATGGACCTGTGGAAAAAGAATTTTGCCATCCCGGTTAATATTGTTCCAAGTACGTACACTGCGTTGTAAATTAGAAAAGGAAACTACAATCAATAAAATAATATACGCAACACAAGAAGTAAATCAAGGACAAGTTTTTGTTATCCGTTGATCTTATTGAGTACAATCCATCTTCTTTCCTGAATTGAAGGCCACAATATCCTCATCTTGCTGAAACTTTAGCATGTCTTTTTCTTCCAAGGTTACCCATGCTTCAATTCCTCTTCCACATTTAGTGTCCATCATAAGAACAATATCTGAAGGCTTATGCACACTGCTTATCCAACTGGGCTTTCCCCAACCAAAATCAGCTTCATAATAAGGAAACCCACAAACGCTTGTAAACACACAAATATCAGTCTCATTTCTTTCCAGTATTTCATGTATCTCTCTCATGGAACTGATCACCAACGTGAACAAATCATCAGCATCTTCTGTCTTTGAACAATCTGAAGCAGTTTCCCTTATAGAATTCCCCAGGAGAGACACCAAGTCATTAAACTCCAGCTTGCTTTCAGATGGCTTAAATCGAGCGATAACCAATTTGAATGCGTTTCCGAAAGAATTTTTAGGTATTTTGAAACCTGTTTTTCCCCGCAAATTGTACGCTATGTTTAACAAAGAAGGCCTCAATAGCCCATGTTTCGCTTGAGCCACAAGTATCCGAGCCTTCCATAAAACCGCTGTCACAACCACCACACGAGAAACCTCACCAATGGCTTTGGCTTTAAGTGTTGATATCGCAAGTCCATCGAAAACAAATCTCTTTGTGACCATCTTCGTTCCATCTTTTTCCGGTACCGGAATCTTCAACTTATTGGTATCTCTCGCCGGCAAAAGAGAACCCATTTCAAAACTAGGGCTTGTAATTACTTCATTTATATTCCCGAAACGACAAGCAGCAGCCCACCCTTGAATGAAACTAGAAATGACAAACCCATCAGCCACCTTGTGCGATAGAGACACACCAATGGCTAAGCGACCACAATCAAACACGTTCAATTGAACGGCAAGGACTGTGGGAGAAAATGCAACCACTTCTTTTGCAAAGGGAATGAAACGATTCAATAACTCAGCGTCAAGGTGCTTCCGCTGATCAAGAAATTGTGAAAGCTTGCAACCCACTTGAGCAATCAAACATTCAGCTCCTTGATCGTTACAATCAATGGAGTTTCTATCCTCTATGAATCTTCCGGCTAGTGGGTAAAATCTTATTAGGGTTTCGGACAAGGAGTTTTCCAAAAGCTCAATCTTTTCAGAAATGGCGTTGTTGCCATTAGAAAGATAGTAGAATATGAAGGAACCGTAGGCTGATGGAGAAAGCTGATCGATGAATGATAATCTCAAGGTTCTTAGATGATTTGGAGTCGGAATCGAGGGCTTAATCAGCTTTCGTGATACAATTCGGACGTTCATTTTTCCACTTTGTAAATGCATTCTGTGTAACTAGATATTAGATGAATTACCTATGCCTAAAAATGTACGTTGGAATTTAGCAAGAGCTGATATCAAATTTAAAACTGAAGATCCATTCCATCCAAAAGATTTTAACTGAACGGGAGTTGAGAATTGTGGCAATAATCAAGACAACTTTAACTTAATAGCATTTAGTGAGAAAAGACTCTTTGATGAAGAACGGTTTTTCGCAAACCATTTATAGCAAGTTATTAATGTTAAGACATATGTGCCCTCAAAAACCAATTTAAATTATATTTTGCGTTGTTTGTTTGTGAAATTTCAGAGATATAATATTTATGGGTATTTATTTATTTTTTTATTTGATATATGAGATAAGAATTTTTGTTTTAGGTAAGATTGTAGAAAAATCATGCTAGTGGTTATAGACACTGGGAGTAATGATTTTTCAGTCCCTTATGAAACTAATATTTGTATACACTTGTTGTGCTACTATATGATAGAATGATTGAGGTAGTGATCTTAAGCAAACCAGTGGGTGTAATGTAACAAGTACATGCACTAAACAAGGTCCCACTAAAAACGCCCAAAATAAAATAATCACTATCAAAGGTAAATGGCTAGTTTTGTAGACCCGAGAGATTTCTATATTTTTGCATATTATTTATGTGACTTTGATAGTCAATTGGTGATGCTAATCATGTTTATTATCAATATATAGACATATTGGGTTATACAAATAATATTCAAAGTATGTAAATACTCAACAAGGAATCGGCCATTCTTAATTATGAGAAAGTTTACCCCAACAATTTTCACAAATGAATTGGACTTAAAAGGCTAGCCAGCAGTGTTTGTGAAATTATTTTATTTGTATGAAAGTATATATTTAATATTTTGAAATTCTTTTTAATGAATCCAATGAAGTAATGAAAATTAAGAATGAAAGATTACGTGAAACAAATCGACATTGAGTTTTAAATTCAATCTTAGAAGTTCATGTGGAATATAGTATGGTGGAAGGACCAATTAAAATAATTGTATTCATAAAGGGTCGATTGAAATTCTCTACACTTTTAGGAGCAAATTGCAATATGCTGTCGAAAGTAGAAGTCTATTATATCCTTAAACAATATAAATAAGAAGAAATTTTTTACTTTTGTTCAATCCCATGCTGTGTGAAACGATCTTGGCTGAATTCTTGAATTACTTTCAATTAAAATATGCTTAATTTCGCATAGCGTTTGCAAGAATTTATTCTCGGCTGAGAGAAATAGTGATAAATAGTGCCTGTTTATTCACTTAAAAAAAAGACGACCAACCTAGGACTTTATATTGGTCTGAGCTAATTTATAAATTTATTATAAATATTTGTGAGAATGTCTGATCATATAAAAGAATAAAAACAACAAAGATATCAAGTAGCGTGATATTAAAATTCTTAATACTTGTATTTAATAAAAGAATGACAACAATATAACAAAAAGCTTATAATATAAATAATTAAAATTGTATGTTAAAAATACTATTTATAAAATTCAATTATTATTTTAGTGATAAAGAATGTGAAATACTTGGATAATTTGATATAATGAAAAGGAAAAGAACAAGTATATATGATTATGAAGAAAATAAAGTATTAAATTATGAAAATATTATTAGTGAGAAGTTTGTAACTTTCAAATATTAGTGAGAATTATATAATATATTGACTTTTTTTCCTTTTCTTTTTCAACTAGAGCACACCATGTCATTTTTTGTAATAAGCTAAAATAATAATGACAATTTAGTCCCCTAATTATTTCACACCATATCATTTTAGTGATAAAGAATGTGAAATACTTAGATAATTTGATTTAATGAAAAGGAAAAGAACAAGTATATATGATTATGAAGGAAATAAAGTATTAAGTTATGAAAATATTATTAGTGAGAATTTTGTAAGTTTCTAATATTAGTGAGAATTATATAATATATGGACATTTTTTTCCTTTTCTTTTTCAATTAGATCACACCATATCATTTTTCGTAATAAGTTAAAATAATAATGACATTTTAGTCCCCTAATGATTTCATTTTATCCAGTTAATATATAATTTAATCTTTTTATAAAATAAGTCTCTAATTCTAATTATAAAAAAAAAATATTAGAGTTGAAAAGGGGATATACATGAAAATAAAATAAAAATTGAATTATTATATGAAGAACTACAAAATGGGCATCAATGAAATTTTACTAGGGTAGGCCAGGCTCCGCATGTCCGCCACTATAAACTGATACCCTGTTCATGGTTTTGTTAGGGTGCTGTCCCTGTTCTGTTCTAAATATTTTTATATTGTCCTATTTTATATGCCACTTTTATTCATTTAATTTTTTTAAAAAAAGTCACTTAAATTCTTAAAAAATTTTAGTTTCATAAATGATCACCTAGATTCTTTTTATTTTTTGATTTTAACAACTAAAATATTGACTTTAAATAAATCAGGAATTGGCAAACTCAATTCAACCCTAGAAACTCAACCTAAATAAATTTAGATGAATTGATTAGGTCAATTTTTTTCACGGAATTAATGATCAGGTTGTTTCGGCTTCATTTTAATGAACCATATAGTTGAACCCAACCCAAGAATAATAAAAATCCTAAGAAAACTGTGTCAACTATCCACTGTCCATGTTATCATAAATGGTTAAATTTAATTTTGAGCCACTTTTTATTCTTTTATCACTTTTTTCAATTTCTCTCAGTTAAACCTGACATTGGTTAAATTTTCTACATATAAATTTCAAAAATCAAACTCAAATTTTCATAAAAAGTAAGTTTATAAATATTTAAACATAATGTCATGCTGTTTATTGATAGATGTTGGGAACAATAGACAACATTTAATTCTTAAGATAGAGAATTTTTTTTTTACTATTTGAATTTGATTTTAAATATCAATATTTTTTAACTTTTATGTTTTAATTTTTTTGAATTTTTAATTTTAATCAATCCAATCAGCTAAGTGATGGTTTAAAGGTTGGATTATATTGATTTTTTTCTCAATACAATCAATAGTGATTTGAATTAATTTTCACAAATCTCATCCAACCCAACTTATGCCCATCCGTCAAATAAACTTCTATAATAAATAAAAATATAATGTTAAAAATAATATAATAGATAAAATTATAAATTTTAAATGATTTTGAATATTAAGTAAATTATTCTAATATTTTTAATTTGTCAGATATGTATTTAATATTAAAAAATTAATTTCTCATGTTAATAATATTAAAATAATTATATATAACATTCAAAATAACTTAGAAATATATTTTATTTATAATACGTTTATAATATTTTTTTGTATTATATCTATATTAGCACAAATATTCAAGTTAATGTTTGGATTTATATTAATAAAATCTGTCATGACATATTTATAATAGCTTAATATTAATAACTATATATACATATTTTATTTTATTAATTATATTTATTTTAATATTTTATTTATATTTATATGCTATTTTATTTATTATTTCAATCTTAGGTTGTATTTGTATTTAATGTAAATTTTTACTTTAATCAAAAGGTATAACTCGCAAAACCATTTATAAAAATCAAGAGGTCTACATGATTATTTTAGCAAACTGTGGGGATATAGGTGACTTTTTTTCATTTATTCTTAGTGTGGTGATAATTCCACCCTCAAACCGTAAACCCACTCACTTTAAAAAATTTAATTATAAAAAGATTCAAATTATTTTTAATAACTTTGTATTAAAATTAATTTGAGCAATTAACAAATTAAATCCTATTAATATGAACATTGAACTTTAATTAAACGAAAAATACGTTCGAGAATGATATAGTTGATTAATTGTTTAAAACTCTTTCTCTATTTTAAAATTTAAAAAATGAATTATTTTAAAGTAATTTTTTGCAATGGGATAGATGTAGGGTGGAAATACTTCATGTTGAATTTTGACTGACCCAAATTGGACAAAGTCCCCCCGGGTGCATGGTACCCATTTTGACAAATGACCTTATGATCCCTCTTATTTGATGAAAAATAAAAACAACTAGAAGCTTTAAAATTTTAACATATAAGTGTAAGTAATAGAAACATTTACACTTAAAATATATTTCTATTATTTACACTTAGATACTAGACCATGTTTGATTATTCTGAAACTCTTTTACATTATTATTTGGCCATATTATTATTGGTAAATTAAATTTTAATTATATACTTAAATTATTTATTATGGATAAAATAAGTTTTATATTATTTCCAAAAAATTAGATTAATACTATCTATTACATATTTAGATTATTTATTATATATTAAATAGATATTATTTTGTTTCTAAAAAAAAAGATTTTATGTGCTATAAAGATTTTACAAGTTATTGCCCTTACATTATCACAAATATTAATAGTCAAATTGGATCAACTAACCAAAATAGAGAAATTTGAAACAATTCAAAATTATGTGTTAAATTTTAAAACTCTCAACTTTTTGCCTTTTCAGGAAACTGTAGGAGAATCAATGTTAAAAATCAAAGAAAATACATCCATGCTATTTAAACAACTTCTGCGTTAGATCTAATGGTCAACTCATTTATGGACAAAACGTGGGTTAACATGCACCCAGTGCACCGTAGCTGGACCCTTAGTAAATCAAATAAAACATATAACTATAGTAAAATACGCTTTTTCCCCTTTAGCCTCTGTTTTATGTCTACTGCCTCGCATTCACCTTCAAAGTTCAAACCTATTGTAATACTTAAATTATCAATTAAACTAGGAGGGCCTTTCTGTTGTTTAATAAATACATCAAAATTTTAGTTAAATACAGTCAAAATAAAATTTATATCATAAATTTCTTGATTAGATAAAATTTTTATCACCAGTTCATCTTAATATAATGACAGACAACAATTTTAACACAAGTTTATTGTCAATTCTTGATAGAACAAAATTGTATCACTGAGTTTGTTATACTTTTATAATTTAAAGCATTAGGTTATGTTATAAAGTGTGTTTCTTCAACCAATTTTCTTGTAGTGAAATAACAATTTTCTGATTAGATAATTTTTTTGTGGGTATAAATAGAAAATTTAAGTACAATAAGGGAGTTTAATTGAATTTTTGGTTTGCTCATACAATTTTTTATTAGCTCATACAACATAGACCTAATAATTGGTAAGAATAATGTTAGGTATTAAAATATTTAGATATCAATTTATATCCGAATTATATTTGTCTTTTATTTAATAACTAATGAATTTAATAATTAAAAAAATTATTATTATACCATCCAACAAATAAATACTACATTAATTAAAATATAAATTAAGATTCAAATATTAAAATTCTTAACATTATTAATTTTCAAAGTTTCAGACTTGATCAATTGATTTTAAAATGTCCATTGAAACCCTTTTAGCTAGTTTGAGCATAAATTTGGCTTTAATTTCTCTACTCGCTTCATTTCGATTTCTTTCCGGGTTGTAATTTTTATTTTTTAATTTTCCCTTTTGACTTGTTCTAATTGTAGTCTTTTTATATCTTTAAATAAGTTATCTCTTTCCTTCCTTTCTTAGTTATTTCACTTTTTGCTTTCATTTTTTTTTTAAACATTTTATTCAATTAAATTCTTCTACTCAACTGATCAACCAGGGGGCAACAAGTGTCTCGCTATTTGAAATAACACCTAATTTCCTTTTTGTATAATATTATTTGCTTAACCAAGGAATTGTAACAAATTAAATTCCACAAGCAACTTGTGGGATTGCCTTAAAGCTTTGATTACCGTTTCAAGTTTTAACTTGCAAGGAACAATTGACTAGCTTAACTAATTTAAAAGTGGAGAAATACTTTTGTAGTAGGCACGCTACTCTAGCGTATTAAGCTGATGAATATGATAATTTAAGACTTATTATTTAGGATTTTAGTAGGTCCCACAATAGGGCCTATACTTATTATTTTAAATTTTGTGAACCCATAGTATTATTATTAAAGAAGAAAATGGATTCACAAACTGCTAAAGAATAAATCCTAATTAATCGGATGCATCCAACTCATCATATTCAGTGGTGGCTTGCTTTATAGAAGACTGTCTCGTAGAAGCGAGTATATTATTAAAACTGACCAAGTGTCCGAGACGACGTCATTTCTTTGGCGTACTTATAAACAAATGTATAACATATATTCTGAGAGTTAGGTCTGTACAAGAATTCCCACATGTAATTAATAACCTTTAAAAAATATAGATCAACTACTTCCATTCTGCAAAACCAAATCAAGCAAAACACATATAGCATATAAATATTGGCATTCATTCAGCATAATAATAGAAAATTTGTTCAATATGTCAACAAGACGCAATAAAATGCAAAATTTGCTTCAAATATTTCATCATTACCGGACTTTCTCCATCCACAATTCTAAAGGCCAAATTCCTCATGCTACAGGGGCTAAGCCTAGACATGGCTACTCCATCTCCATCCATCAAGGTTTGCATTTGATTAGCAGCAATGGTGAATCATGGAGAAAACAAGATACCCACATGTGATTATCTCTACAAAATATTTTATGTCTTGTTCAATTTCGATTTCTCCAAAAGATATAAAAATTCTTTTGTCCATTTTAATTTTGTTTTATTTTCAGGGTGAAGAATGATATGAACAATAATAGTCCACCACCACCAACTCCTGCGTCTGCAAAGTTTAATTTTTCCCTCTGGTAATTGATTATCATTAATTCTTTTTAATGTTCTTTTATAGTTTTTATTATTATTAATTGGAATAAGAACTATCTTAATTAAATCCTTTGATCACATCTGCAGGGCAAAGTGGCTCTTGGGCTCTATACTATCTCTGTTTCTACCTTTCTGGAAGCAGAAACGGGAGAAATTAAAACAAATGGAAGGTAAAATTTCATGAAATTAAAGCTTGCATTTGCTTCTACGCAGGGCATATTTGAGAAGTACATGTTTTAAATTTCTCTTACCTTTTTCTTTGATTAGCCTGTTTGATATAAAATTTAAATATAATTATTGCCTTTAGGAAACAAGAAATAAAAGGAATATTAGATAAACATTTTTTGGCAACTTTATTCTCAAAAATAATTTCTGAATTGAATTCTAAACTCCAACGTAAAATTAAAAAAAAAAAAATCAAATTACCAGTGTTATTTTTTCAATTTTTCACTTGTGTGATTTAACTCTATCCATGGATAACGCTATGTACAGGATTGGCCACCAAAGCGAAAAAATAAAGGATTTAATTGAGAATTTACTCATTTCTAATTTTCTATGAACACTTCACGCTTGACCCAAAATGTTTTACATAAGTTTTATTATATAGCCTACTGTGTTTATGGTTTATCCATTGTAACTCCTGCTTGAGTGCTTGTTACCCCATCAATTGTACATATTTTATGTTGTAGATATTGTATTAAATAGAAATGTTCGAATTTAGGATTTAGAATTTGTTAAAGTTTAGAAAATCTATGCGTATGGTTTAATTGTATAATGACCGAAAAAATTATTAAGTCATATGGTTTAATAATATAATTATATTATACTATTAGGCTTTATTTTAAACAGCTTATTGAATAGAGTTCATATAAGTAAAACTTATACCAGCAGAGCTTTTAACAAAAAACTACTAGGTATTTAGTTGTCAAATAAAAATTTTTTTTTTAACTATTTGATTGTTTGGTTCTACAAAACTAAAAGTGATTTTGGATAATTAAATTACTAAAAAAGATATATAAAAAGCCTATTTCATAATTATATAAATGGTAACATAATGCATCCAAACTATCAATTAATTAAAAAAAATTAATTCAACCATTTTTCCAATGTTCAAATTTAAAAACACATCAATAATATATTCTATCAAATAGTGACAATAATTTATATTGTATAAGGTTTTGTATATAATAAGTAAATTAAAGTGGAATCTCATAAAAAAAAAGAAAAATGAAGTGATGGCAATATATTTTTTATCAAATAGAGGCAATAATTTTTGTTGTTTAATTAGGTTTTTTATATAAATAAAGATATTATGTAATTAATAAAATGTTCTTAGGGTATTTTTTATATTACATATATTTTGAAAAAGCTCTCTAACCTTTACTCCCAAAAACTCAATTTTTTAAACTTTGCTAATAGAGGTAAATTAACTTATTTAAGTGTAAAAAAATTCGACAAAAAGAAAACAAACACTAAAAAAAATTTAAAAAGTACTTATGGAATTAAATAAGCACTTATGTACATTAGATAAGTCATACTAAATAAACATTTAAACTACATTATGACATAATATATTTTTAGGGATTATTAAACTATAAAGTTTAATAACTTTCTCAAATTTTAATAAAGTTCAGAATCCTGAACCTGATTAATACTCTTGTATTAAATGTATTATTAAAAATTAAAAATGTCAAAAATACAGTTTATATTTTGTATTCCCTAATTATTTAAACTATTTTCAGATTACAAATCAAAGTGCGCACAATATTTTTCTTCCTTACAACTATGAGCCGCTCCCCGTTTATGAAATATGCCTGTAACTTACTTGATCCGTATATTTTTATAGGGGAGGCAGAAATGGTGATTGAAGATGTTGAAAAAGTAGCAGAGGTAGTAGAAAAGGTGGCAACCGCGGCAGAGAAGGTATCAGCAGAGGTTGCTGAAATACTTCCTGATCACACCAAACTTAAAGATGCGGCTTTTTTTGTAGAGAGGGTGTCTAAAGAAACAGCTCATGATGCTCAACTTATTGAAAATTTCATTCATAAGGTACAAATTCTTTATATTTCCCCTTATTTTCTAGTTGAATCTGTAACATGTATTGCTTTAATAATATATAAGAAAATGATCATGTGCGGACATCGACACTTTACAAAGTGCAGACTCGTGCCATTTACGTTAATGTAGAGGAACCATACGGCATTGAAAAGAATCTTTTCGTTGATCTAAATGGTGAGTCCGATCTATTACATCAATGCAAAAGGGTGAGTCCTCATCGGTTAATACAATATAGATGTCTGCACCTAGGTATGGCTTTTATATCGGTGTAAAATAATGTGTAAATTAATTAACACCATGCACTAAAGGAGACTAGTTTTTGTATGGTTGTACCTAGCGATCGCAAAAAAATTTCTACGGGTACGAGAGTCCGCGGAAGTCCGCTACATTAGGTTCGGATATCGGAAATATTTTTTCTTTTATTTTTTAGAAAGATCAATATATGTATACTTATTCATATTCGATAATTAGATGGGTCAAGTATGAGTATTAATATTTAATACTCATACCCACTTATAAATTTATTTGATTAATTATTTTTATTAATTTTTAAAAATTAAAATTATTAATTAATAATTAAATTTAAAAATTAATTAAAAAGTTGATAATTAAATATTAGTGATTTTAAATATTTAATTGTGAAATATTTTGAAACCCTAAGAGATACCAAAGGTGGATATTTTTAATTCTAACTATCTTTACAAGATTTGATTCAAGACGCCAATTTTAATATTGTAATATTAACTAGAAAATTAGTTAAACATGGTTCAATCCACAATCACCAAATTTCTTTCCAAAAGAGCTAAAGATGGTTCACATTCTTATAGTAACAATTACTATTATCTTTGTTGAAAGTAAAATTATCTTTATTTATGTACTCATGATTTTTTTTTTAAAATTTGATAGGATTTTTTATTCTAAAATGTATTAGCTATTTTATCACATTATTATTAAATTATTAACAATTTTTATATTTTTCTTTTATTTAAATAGATTTAATTTATTAATATATTAATTAAAGTTAAAGTTACCAATCATTAAATTAAAAAGAGATATAGGGAATAGGGAAAGAGAGTGGGTATCTATATTTTTTAACGAGAAATCTCTAAGTACCCATTCAATATTTAAACGGTTATGAGTCGGTGACAAAGATGCTTATTATCCAACGGATACGAATATTGACTTCCCCACACAATATCAGCCTGTTGCTATCCCTAGTTGTACCACTTTAAAAAAAAAAAAGGTAAATTACCCTTTAGTGCTTAGGGTTTAGGCCAATAATCAAACAAATATGACATGCAACACATCACTAGTAGAAAATAAATAATTAAGTAGACTTTAATAGAGGCAAGCGTATAATTTTTAAAAAAGAATATTATCATTTGTCCACTTGAGTTTTTTTGACATACTAAGTTAATATCAACATTTGGTAAAAACTGTATTTTATCACTAAATTTTTACGATGTTATCACTTTACCACTAAAACTTGAACTCAGTTAAAAATTTGATGATGTCATAAAGACATCAAAGAAATTTCATGTTAAAGTCAAAATGTACCGCTTAATTGTAAAAGAGTTATTATCATTTTTTTATTGGAAACTTTTTGACATATCAATTTAGAATTAAAATTTCGTAAAAACTACATTTTACCGCATAATATTTAAAATATTATCACTTTACCACCAAAATATTAATACAATTAAAAATTTTATGATGTCATAAGAGTATTTAAGAAATTTCAGGTTGATGTCAAAATCCTAACACAATTGTTAAATGATAAAGTGTTAAATTTGAAGTATTTGGATTGTCGTTGTAGTGTTTGAAATGGCTTAGGGTTGTTAGTGTTAAATAATATTATCAAAGTTGAAGTGTTTGATTTGTATTATTTGAAATTTGATATTTGAATGCATTACAGAACATTTTTATAATAAAAAAGTGTTTTTTAATATAATAGCTACTTTTCTAAGGTAATTTGTCTTTTGTATTTTATTTCTTTTTAAATAAAAAATCATCTTTTATATTCTAGGTTAAATATTTAATTTTTTTTATGTTTTTAATGGTAAAGTGATAACAATTAAAATATTTGGTGGTAACATGTAATATTTAGAAAACTTTGATACTGAATTGATATGTTAAAAAATTTATCGTTGACAATTGATAAATTTCTCAAAATTTCTTTATTTTCCAAAAGAAAAATTATCTTTCATGCTTTAGGGCAAATTCAACTTTTAACTCATATTCCATTTAATATTAACTTATTTTTAATGGAATAGTAATAAAGTGATAACCGAATAAATATTAAGTAGTAAAATACAACTTTTACCAAATTTTATTACTAACTTGATATATAAAAAAAAATTAAGTGGACAAATAATTATATCCCTTTTAAAAATACGGAGAATAACTTAGTAATTGGATCAAATCCTGCTCCCCAATGCCTAACATAAAATCCGGGTATTTAAAATTTTAACTTGTGAATTAAAAATTATTATTAGTAGTTTCTTGCTCGTTCTTTTACTTAGTCATATTTGCACTGTTTGTTTGAATGAATGTAGGTTGGTGAAGTGAAGCAAGGTATAAATGACTTGGAGAAACTGGTAGAACCCGTTGTTGATAAGATTATGCAACAAGAAACAAAGTGACCCGGAAAAACAATTCTTAATTCTAAAAATTTATTGTTCAAATAACAAAATGTAAATGTACTCAGAGTGAATGAAAATGAACATGGAGTTGAATCAATAATATTATATTTATTTAATTAAAATACTTAATTTATATCTCAACTAATATAACAATTTTTTTTTTTTAAATCACCAAAATGGTGGGGGTTAGACAGGACCCCTACCTGTAATATAACAAATTATATCTTACTATTTAATTGATTCACATGGTAAATATTTATTAAGTCTTATCATTTTTAATTCAAATAATTAATTTTTATTAGTAACATCAATTAAAATACAAATTAAATTTTTGTTAAATATCTGAAATTTTATTTATTTTTTTAACTCATATAATTTTTAAACATTTATATCTTAATAGAAAAAATAAATTTTTGTGACTTTTATATGAATGAGAAAAATATTTGAATAAGAATTAAATATTATATTTTAAAAATATATCTATAAAATATATTTATTTTTTAAACTATAAAATCTATTTTTTATTTGCATGACATAAATGTCAAATAATTATATTTAAAATTCTTTTTATTTATAAAAAATAAATAAGATGTCATTTATATTCATATATTAAAACAAAAAAAATAAATATATCATTCTAATATTCGTATTTAACTCATTCAAATTTCAGAAAAATTCATACTTATTCAAATTTTAGACAAAAAATAAACACTACCTAATTATCCAATTAATTAAGCATAACATCACTATTAATGAATAATTCATTCACGCCTGTCAACAAGTCCTTGAAAACCAATATTTTCGGTGGTGAATTTTATCGAAATCATGTAACTCTCACATGCTTCATAATGATTAATGGCGGTAAAGACTTGTTGAAATAATTTTTTGTGAGAATAAATTAAAGTATTGAATTTATTTTTTTGAAAGTGTCTATCACATATTTTCATTAAAAAAATTCAATATATTTTTTCCTTAATAAAATGTTGTTTAAGAAGGCGTAGGTTGATATATTATTATTATTAGAATAAAATTATAATATTTCATAAAGAATAAATGCTTTAGATTAATTACCTGTAATTTTAATTTTTAAAATTTTTATATATTTTATGCACAACACGTTATTAGCACTATATATTTGTAAAAGCATTTTTTTGTCATTCTCTCTCTCTCTCCGTGTATATATATATATATATATTAATGTTAGTTTAACATGGCAAAATAAAAGTAACTGCAAAAAAAAAATAACCAAAAAAATAATATATAAAAGAAGTAAATTAAAAGAATTATTCCTGTGACTACAAATGATGTAAATAAATAAATAAATAATAGAATAGGAAAAAAAATTATCCAAATACAATAATAAATCGATGTTCCACTCATTGAACTCTATATAACCAAAACGGCAGCGAATAGCCCGAAAGCCAGAGATCCAGAAACGGCAAATGTGTTCGCAGAGTTCTCAGATGGAGCAGGAGCATCAGATGGCGGCATTGAGATCGATGATGGAGAATTTGCCGGTGCCGGAGAAGAAGAAAACGGGGGAGGAGATGGAGGAGAGCTGACAGTGACTGGAGACGGCGCGGCCGCAGGTGGAGCACTCAACGGAGACGGCGAAGCGGGCGGCGGAGTTTTCAACGGCGATGGCGCCGCTGTTGGTGGAGTCTTCGTTGGTGACGGCGCCGGAGTTTGCGCCATTGCGGAAACGGAGAGCAAAGCCAGGGCGATCAAAATTGCAAAGTGAGCCATTTTGATTTACTGATTTAAAACGGAGTCGTAGGTTCTTAAAGTGAAATATATTAACGAAAAGTTGAAGACTTGACTTGGGAGTAATGGTTTTTGAGGAGAACCGAGAGACAGAATTTATAGAGTGGCTCAGCACTAGACACGCTTAAAGCGAGAATAAATCGGACGGGTGAGAATCGCCGTGGGATAAAGAAGTGTGAACGTGTGACCATGATGATTGGCCAACTAAGACAATAACACGCTTTGGTTGCCTTTAAGAAAAGTCGGGAAAGCGAAAAAGGACAGTTGTCTAATGATCCTGGTCGTACACGTAGTTAAAAGGCTGGGGAAAGTTGAATCTGAACCGTTGATTTGTTATGGGCACATGGTTAGCTGTATAACGGTCGAAAATTGGAAAGGAGATTTAGGGGGCGTGTATGGCAATATATTTTAAACACTCCAACGCGTAAATCACGAAACCACAGTTAAAAAAGGGTAACTCAAATCCGTCGGATATGGATTTGAAATTATATGCATAGCACTGTTCATCAAAGAAAAAATGAAATTATATTTTGAGTAATACTGCACATACAAATTTTTTTTATCTTAAATTATCATTTTAAATAATGTGACATTCATCAATTGGTTAATAAAATAATATAATTAATTTATTTTAATTTTATCAATCAATTAATAAATATCATATCATTTGGAATGATTATTTGAGATAAAAAATTTAGGATATGTAGTATTATTGTTATATTTTTATTCTAAAAATATAAATTATATTTTTCTCTAAAATTTTTTATCATAAAAAATTATATTAAATTATGTAATATTTAATAATTGATTGATAAGATAAGACAATCAATTCACTTGTATCTTGTAAAAAATTACAATAACTCAATAAATATCACATCATTTGAAATAAAATTTAGGATAAAAAAATTAAAGATATATACAATTATTCAAATTTAAAACAAAAAAATATTAGATAAGATACTCTAATTTATGCTAATAAGAGGAAATAGTTATTTTTTTATTGTTTCATAAAATTGATATGGCAGCATATTATAAATATTTTTGTCTCATCATCTGTTTATTATTATTATTTTTTTAATTTTTAATTTTTTTATTATTAATTGTATAATATCACGAAAACTTGAATGGACGAATTTATATTTCTAATTGGCAAGCACAATACGTTTTACACCTAACTTTAATAGTTTTAAGTAAAGATTGTTATTATTGAAGTACACGCTTTATTCCTGAGTTAATTTTGAAATACAATTTATGACTTATTTATTAAACATTCGAAGTTTAATTTTTTAAATTTATTTTTTTTGTAACTTCTTTTTGATTTTCAGACATTTACATATGATTAAAAAATATAAATTTTTGTAACTTTTATTTGAATGAAAAAATATTCTAAGGAAAAATAAATATTATATCTAAAAAATATCTCTATTCGGTACACTTATTTTATTTTTATTTTTTATAATAAGAATACACTTATTTCCTTAAACTATAAGATATAATCTCTCCATTTATTTTGACTTATTAGGACGTAAATATTAAATAATTATTTTTTAAAATATTTTTTATTTATAAAAATAAACAATATCTTACTTATATTCATACATTAAAAAAGACACAAAAACATGTTATTCATATATTTGTATAAATAGATGTTACCTTAATCTAATATAAACACAATATAAAGTTAACAAATTTTGATTGACCCAAGCTGATAAAATTATCTATCATGTCGAATTCATGCAACTTATCTAGTAATTCTGTTGAATTTAGGTTTAAAATTTAAAACATATTGAAATCGGCTTATGGCAAAATTATCCATTCAATTAAGCATATCATATTTCATTTATGATCCAATAATATATTTTTGCATATTTGTAATCTTTTAAAATATAATATGTAATATTTGAACATAAATTGATCAGATTTTTGTAAATACTGCTAATAGTAATCTAAAAATAACAACATTAACACTTTTAAGTAATATCTTAAGGGATTGCATCTCAAGCGTCCTATTTTTTTAAAAAAGGGTAAATTTTTGTAATTTATGAAAAATACTCCTTTAACCATACCATCATCTAATGAATTAATATTATACTACTTATAATAAAATAGTTTGAAGTATTGCTATTATAATAAATATAGCACAAACAAATTTCTGTCACATCATTAAGGATAAAATGTTCGAGAATGTTTGAGAAATATAGCACAAACAAATTTAGCATCCCTCTTCAAAATAAACATTGAAAAAATAGAAAGTATATAGGGCCAAAGTAAAAGACATAACAGTCTTCCATTGGCGTTCTGAATGAATCCGTATTTGTATGAAATATAAATAAATCCTACTGTATTAATCTAAATAATATGTTTGTTTTATACTATCTTTTCTCGGTTGTACTTCTACCCCAATTTTGATTCAATTACATAACATATCCCTTTGCTTTATGAAAATAATAAAAGCTACAGGTTTCGAAATTTTAACATATAAGCACTAATTAAAAATTTTAATTTTTCTCCCTCTTCTTGCCAGTCCCTCTCCTGTTCCACCTTTCTTTCTTTTTCTTTTTCTTTTTTTTTTTAAGAGTAATGTTATCGTTACTAATTATTTTGTACAAACAGAAGTATCATTACATGATTGCTTGAATACAAATATAAAATAATAAAAATATATTATGTGAATCAAACGATATCTTCATTCAACCACTTATATGATGCTAGATCAATTTATACAAAATTATTAACACAAAAGAGTTTGTAACTATATTATTACACTTTTTTTTAATCTTTTTCCTTCTTCTATCTTTTTATTTTGATAGATTTTCGCAGATAATTTTGGATTTTTGAATTTTCAAAGAGAGGCTTATAGCAAATCGACTAATTTGATTTGATCCATTGTTGGCTATATTAATTTGGTCTCTTGTTTTCAAATTGATTTTGCTGCGGTCTTGGCTCTCAATATGCAGCTTAAGGGTATGTTTGGGATTGAGGTTAGGGATTGCGGTTAAGTAGTTGTAGCTTTTAATCTATAGCACTAATGTGTTTGGTAAGCATTAGTTGCTGTAGTTTAGAAGATATGCTAATATAATTTTTATTTGTATGATGAAAAATTTATTATGTCTTTAATAATTTTATCAAAATTATTATTTAAAAATTATATTTACTATATATTATTAATTTTTATTTTATAATTATAGTTTTTTTTCACAATAGCTGGAGTTTAAAAGCTAAAACACCTCAATTCCAAACATACCAATTTTTGTCGCAATTAATAAATTTACTAATCAATTTTTGTTAATAACTACAAAAAAAAAGTTTTAATTTTTATTATGAATAGAGGCTCAAGATTGAACCTCTCTCTCTCTCCCTCTCTCTCTATCTCTCTCCATATCCTCTCTAATCCTTTCCATGTCCTAACTACAGTTTCAAAGTTTCAATCATTAACGTTGGAAAAAAAACGCATAAATAAGTGTTAAAACTATATTGAATTTGATTGGACAAAAAGTGCAGTAAGAACCTGTTTGGGGTAGCTGTGCTGCAAAAAAACCTATCCATCTCAAATTCAGTATTATTAAAAGCTCGAAAACCATGAGTTTTTGGACAAAACATGAAATTAAAAGACTTTGCTTTATCTGTTTCTATCTCTTAGGTTAAGAAAGACACAAAATCTCTTCTCATTTTAGTTCATAAAAATTTCAACGAAGTAATTAGATATTTTTACTGAAGGGAATAAAACTAGGTTCTTTAATTTTTCAATTAAAACCTTTTTAGGATCGATCTCATATAATATATAAGAATTAAGTAATCTAGAAATTCATACATTGATGTTTTGAGAAGATGAACAATTGAGAGTTGTAAACCCGTCTTCAAACGATCTTCCAGGCTATGACTCAAGATTGATCAACACTGGACGTGTGCGTGTCTGTTTCACTACTCCCCAATTACAACTGGCTTCTCTTAGATGTCTTCTGTATTTTTCTCAAAAGCCCTGGGATTCTCTTTTCTCTTTTTTCTTAAAAGAATAATGCCGTTTTTATAATATCTTATGAAAAGTCCTTGTATGTTATGATTAAGATTCCTATTTAAAATAGAATTACTCTTTTAATTTAAATATTTAAATTAAATATTATCTCTCCACTTACGTAAAAATTAGAAAAAATGTGTAACTAACTAGGAGAACACCTTGTAAAATATTACAAGTCCCCCTTTACACTTGAATATAACATACTAGGCCTTAACAAATATTATAATTATGATTTTCATCTAATATGTCAGTTTTTCTTACTTTTGAGTCCAGTGATGGTGTTGTCAATTAAATAAGCTAACCCGGAGATCATTTAGGAACATACAATAGTGGCTACAATAATTAAATTTGTAATTAAACAAATATAATTATTTAATTCCAACTCTACTCCAGTTCAATATAAACATACTACATTAATAAATTCATTGAGTGATTTAGATAAATCACTCAATGAATTTATTACAGTCTATACCTAAATAAAGTGTCCAACTTTATTTATCAATTGCGAACTTATTTTATTTAATCATAAGATAACTTGTATTTATGTCTTCTGCGAATCCACATAGTGATCGCATAAATACATATAATATGATTAAATGGACATTACTCAAAATATTAATGTAATTCAAGATATTTGAATAAATACTTGAAATATTTTATTCATCAGAAAATTAATATGCTTTAAAGAATATATAATCCCAACATTTACATGAATTATATCAGTTTTAAATAATAATTAGCAAACCTATTATATGTCTCTATAAATTTTAACAAATATATATGAAAACGATGATGCATAATTATTTTGTCAATACTCAGTTCAATGTTTTTGCTCAAATGAAACCAGAAAAATATTCCCCTCTTCAGTTCTGTAATTTAACAACTTAGCAAATAAATAAAAATGTTTATTATTTAAAAAGACAAAATAAACAATTGAGATAGAAGACGAAATGAAAATGGCAATCTAAAGATTTCTCATGGGTTTGGTGAGGAGAAGAGATGAGGATGCTTAACCGAGGATTCAAAGAGAGTAAGATAATATTTAATATTTTTCCCTGACTTTTTAAGAAACAACAGTGATCGCAACGTTAATAACTTGTAATGTTAATAATCTAATTAAAAACATCCCTACCGTTGGAATAACTTTTGCATTGCTTGGGATGACAAAAAAACAAATTTAGCCTTACAACTGTGACAAAAGTGTTAGTTTAGAAAATTAACACATCTAAAACAAATAAATGAATAAAATTCAAGCCACTCGGCCCACAACTACTGAAATACGAGGACTCAATTCTGCCCTGTGTTATAGAATAAATGAGTAGTAGTTTATTTTCTATCAAATGTGAGTGGAGCATATGCTTCTCAAATATTAGTGAATCTAAAAATTTAGATAATATTTTATAAAATTTAATATAAATTAATTTTAGTAATTATCTGGAATATACTTTACTCAAATATTAGTAAAAGTATAATTCTGAACAAATTTAGGTCTCGTTTGAGATTGACGTTGAAATTCAATATAGTGCTTATTTTATAATTTTTACAATAATAGTATTTAGTAAATTTTGTAAAAACAGGTTATTAAATAAGTTATCACATCTTTTTTAAAGTTCTTATTTTAACTTTAGTATTTTTATAAAATAAGATAATTATATCTTTCTTATCTATAAACCATAATATATAATTTATTAGATATCATATTACTATTACAATCTAGTTACCGCCATAACTACATAGTTCTCTAATATCAAATTTTGATATAGTAAGTTCATATTGTAATTTCATAACTATAACTTTTATAGTTTAATCTCTATATATATTGATATTTTTTTCCCATATATATGTCTTAATGTGAATATAATGATTTTTTATTTTATTTGGATTATGTATAAATATAAATTTTTATTATATTTATGTAAATAGATTATGAAATTCTTTAGATTTTATTTAATTGAGTTTTTTTAATGTAATTTTATGTATTTAAAAAAAGTATATCTAAACAATTTATTAAACATACTTTAAAAATAAAAAGTAATTTAAACATATGTCTATTTTAATAATTATATAATAAAAAAACATTTTCGTAATAAAATTTATCAAACACGTATACTGAAACGACCTGCCACATCTCCAGAGGCAACCTATCTCGAAAAACTGAACTCAAACATTAAAAAAATATTATAAATGAGAATTCTATCGAAAATTTCGGCAGAATCTCCCATAAACATATAACATTTCCAAATTTGTAATTATAACACAAGCACTCCTAAAATATCTAATAATATGCACATTTCCTAATTTTTATGTCACATCCCTAGTATAATTCCAAATTGGGATGATTATATACACTAACCAAAACAAAATTATCTATATCCTTAAACACTCTCACGTGGTAAAAAACGACTCTAAATATGTAAGTTGTTGGGTCAATTGTTGTACCTGTAATCTCCTGGGGGGCGAAAAATATAATAAAATAGAGTAAGCATAAAACTTAGTGAGCTCAGTGAGTGGATAGTAGTTTTTGAATCATATAATACTTACAAAAATAAATGCATCGCTTGCATAAATAATTTTCTCTATTTAATTATTTTAATATAAAAATTCATTTCATTTCAATCATATTCTAAACATAAATATAATTGATACTGCTACAAAATCAAGAAAAACATCTCATATTGAAATATCAAATACTAAGTAATACAATTATCCTTAAACAAATACCCGGGGGAATAATCTTGTTATATCCAGACCTCAACGGACAACAATGATATACTATTTGGGTACCATCATGCCCAGAGCTACACGGATAGACGGGGACGTGACATCTCATGCTTATCATCATAATCCATATTCAGATCTCAACGGATGTGTAACGATGCGCTATCTGGCGACATCGTGTCCAAACCACCCAGATTTAAATCTCATCATATCTCAATATCGGTTTGCATGCATATGCCCCCAAAGGGCGAAAGTGTCCAAACACACAGCCCAAAACCTATATGTGTGCTCAGACGGGCTCCAAAGACCTACTATCTCATCTCATCTCATTTTATCTGAAAGGAATGAATATTTGCTTTAAACTTTAAATCATGCTCGAAACCAATATATATACACTTTAATTCATGCTCAAAATCAACGTATATACACTTGAAATCATGCTCGAAATCCACATATATATATAAACACTCTAAATTATGCTCAAAATCAATGTATAAACACTTTGAATCATTTTAAAGTCAATACGGAACATAAATGAATATATATAGCTTAACAAAATATTTATACGTATAACACATTTATTTCAGAGAATCATTAAATGAAAATACTTTAAATACTTATTTCACGAACAAACTTTATTATATAAAAAATAATGTACACAAATAGTTTTAATATATTTCACTCATAATGATAAACTTAGACTCGGCTATCACTCAAGTCTGCAGGTAAATTTTCACCCGCAGATCCACCTAATTTTAAAGAAACGATATAATTACTTCCCATAATTATAATTCAAACTGATGTCACAAAAATAACGCAACGATATAATTACTTTCCATAATTATAATTCAAACTAATGTCACAAAAATAACGCTTAAAATAAATATTTGTTCAAACATTACAACTCTCAATTCCCTCGGCTTATCGTATTAATCCCGTATTCGTAATTTACTGATAAAAAAATCCGAAATTATATTTGTCGACAACCCTCAAATTCATAATTTACTAATTTATCCTCAACATCATAAAATTATCAATTTATCCTCAATTCATATTGCAAAAACATCCCCAAAGCTCAAAATTACGAAATTACCCTCTATGTGCGAAATTACCAAAATACCCCTACAGTCAACGTTGACCGAAATTCACCCAACGACGATCAGGAATCTCGAACTAGACACTTCTCGTCGAGTTGAGTTCAATGGTGCCGGTGGTGACCTCCCACGCCCGGCGGTAGTGACGGATCGGGCCCTTAAAGCAGTAGTTCTTTGGGTGGTCGGTCGGTCGGTCGGCGGCAAATCGACCTCCTCAGTGCCGGTGGCTGGTCGGGAATGGAAGATGGTGAGGTGGGGATCCTTTTCCAATCGATGGCACAGCCAAAGACCGTCGGAATCTGCAGCGATCGTCCATGACAAACCCGCAGAAATTTCGAGCTTTGCCAATTGCGTTCCGCGCAGTTTCCGGCAGTAAGGACGTGTGGAGGTTGACGGCCGGCTCGCAAGCTTTCGTTTGACATCTTGCTTGGCCAGTGAGGTGGCCGGAGATGGGAGATACTGACGGGTCGGGTTTGTTGGTTTCGGGTCGGGTCGGGTCGGGTCAAACGGGTCTGCGCTCTCTCTCTCTTCCACCCAATTTCCATCTTTTAAACACATCTAAAATATCAAATAGACCCCCTCTTGTTTTAATTATTTACCTACATAATAAAATAAAATGCATATGTTACATGTACCCTACTTTCAAACTCACAGCAACAATAACAATATAATTTATCAAACAATAAGTTATTATTTTAATCAACAGTTTATCTCATCTGTACAACTCAAATAACTTATTTTATTAGTTTCCATAATCTCAAATTAACCCTTAATATAACTAATTCTAATAATTGTATAATTATAAATATTAGTTATCTATTGTAATATTAATAATAATCTAATTGTAATATCAATATAAAAAAATCATTAAAATTCAATTATATTTAGCGTTGATTCCAAAAAACAAAAAAACAAAAGCTGAAGTGGAACTAACACCAATTGGCTAACTTATCAAAAAGACCAAATAAAAAATAAAACACTAGAAGAAAAAAGACGAAATAAAAAATGAAACACTAGAAGAAACCAAGTCTTTCTACCTAAATTGATTGTTGAAAGTATAGGGCTGCTGCAATCATCAGACCTCCACCACCCAATGACACTTAGCCAGAAATACACCGCGTGTTTATTATAAATTAAGTTTTTATATATACATGTGGCGAAATAACCCGAGTGATGTGCGCCAGCAACAAAGCCACCTAAAACCTCCTCACGTTATTGAGGTACATGCCAAATACACAGATTTTTTAAGATCAGTGCGCGTTTATTTTACAACTTTCTCTGCCTAAAGTTGATGAATAATAGAGTTTGTGTCTCTTCCACGTGATAATAAAATATTGGATCATATCATGTAGGTAAACTACAATATCGATGAAAAACAAATTATACCAAGAGATAAGATTTAGGAACTTAATATGCCTATCAAAGGACAAGCCAAACTCAATAATTGGATTTCTTCTGCCTAATTTACACATTATGGAGAAAAAGAATGAATCGCTCTTCATCAGAGCACTCAACAAAGCTTTTATCTGAATTGCTGCTTATGCATACAATATTGAATTTGAATCAATAAATAAATATTGTATCCTGAAGTGATGATGCTTGCCTTTCTGTCATGCCGGAGCCTATCTTGAACTCGTAATTGAATCATGCGTCCAAACCAAGTAGATCAGCAGAGCCTACGAGTCAGATGAAGATTCGATGCTTGGCTTAGCACTACTTCTGATGAGATTCGTTAACCGGCCATTGGATTCTAACCCATAAACGTGACCCATTTTAGCACGTTTAGTCTCCAAATATCTCTTGTTTTCCTTTTTAATCGGAGTTATTAGGGGAACCCTTCCTGCAACTGCCAAACCATAACCCTTGAGTCCAACATACTTCGCAGGGTTGTTTGTCATCAGTTTCATTGTTCGAACACCGAGATCCCTTAGCATCTGCAGATAAGTCAATATATTCATCATTTGCTGCAGTTTTGATAATAAAATTCTAAAAAAAAATATAACCAAATGTTCCAAAGAATTTCAGATTTGGAATAGTTTAGAACAATAAATTTGCAAATTCTAATCTACTATAATATGGTTCCTGACTCCATTTGTAATCAAATAAATCATTGACTTAATTCCTGATTTCAACTGAATGCATATTAGACAGATGCCAATGCAAAACCTTGTTTCCTAAGCAAAAAAATGGTAAAATACTCTTTTAAGTACCTGTGCACCAATGCCATACTCCCGTGAGTCAACAGGCAATCCCAATTCCTCATTTGCTTCAACTGTATCACGCCCATCATCCTGCAAGTTATAAGCACGAAGCTTGTGGCCTAAACCGATACCCCTTCCCTCATGACCACGGAGATAAACTAATACACCCCTGCCAGCAGCCTCAATCTGCTGCATTGCAAGTGCAAGCTGATCACCACAATCACATCTGGCTGATCCAAATATATCTCCAGTGAGACACTCCGAGTGCACTCTCACAAGAATATCTTGTCCATCGCCAATGTCACCCTGTTCAGATCACATGCTTCAATTCAAATTTCTCTTTATAAAAGAAAATTATAAGAATCCACATTAAGTTTAGAGAAACATCTCATCAGGAGGTGGCAGTCAGTTGTAACTCAATATTTAGGCCTAAGGAGGACCTTAGAAAAGCCTCTACTAATTTGAATAAAACGTCCCTAAGGTAATCCCATAATCTCAAATCTTTTGACATGCTCATGCTCTTGGATGCATGCACAAGTAAATAACGGCATAAAGAACTTTTACTAGTGTTATGATGTAAAACTAAATTTCATTTTTCAGTCTATATGTGTCACATTGTAAGGCATACCCCAAAAAAAACTAAAACATAAATGTGCAAATGAACAAAGAGACAAAAGAAAAGTCATAGTGTTTCTAGTCACTTTTAACTGTAAAAAACACAATTCACCAGATATACTGGATACATTTGTGATCCTTAAGATCTAAAGGGATAAGTATACGAACAAGGCATAATATTACATTTATTATGCAATGCCAACAGCATATGAAACACATCAAATTTACAATAAAGTATTTCATTATTGAGCATAAATACTGCTTACCTTAACCATTGCTATATGCTCAATTCCATCCAAAATTGATCTGTAACAGTAAGCCATAAATGGACCCCACATTGTAGGTATCCTTGCAGCAGAAGAACGATCTACTAGTTTATCTCTCTTCCTCCTATACCTGGCAATCATTAAACAAATTGCAATTGGCCATTAGAAAGTAAAAGTTAAAAAAAAAAAAAAAAAAAGGCATGTGTAGACCTAGACATCCAAAAAACGAAAAAGCTTATTCCTGAAAAAAATACATATACGGTAAAAAAAATCAAACAATAGATCTTGATGAAGCAGTCTTATAGATAAGTCATAATTTCATAAGGAAGTCCACTAAATTTACCTTATTAAATCAGCAATTGATATAATTTTTAAATTTTCCCTCTTAGCAAATTCACGAAGCTTTGGTAATCTAGCCATGGAACCATCATCATCCACAATCTCACACAAAACTGCCACAGGGTCCAATCCAGCTAGTACAGCAAGATCGACAGAAGCTTCGGTATGACCAGCTCTTTTCAGAACTCCACCCTCTCTATACTTCAGAGGAAAAATATGGCCTGGGCGATTGAAATCCCCAGGTTTTGAATCCCTAGAAGCAAGAGTCAAAACAGTTGTCGCCCTATCACAAGCTGAGACCCCTGTGGTTGTTCCATGTTTTGCATCCTTCAAAATCAGTTACATAAAAAAGTCAAGCTCAAAATAATAGACTAAGAAATAACAATAATTGGTAGGTAGCATGAAAGCCAATTATAAAGAGGAATAAAATGGAAAAAAATAAATTTAATGTAACTAAACAATACAAAAACTTTGCTCAATTGATTATATGAACTAACAACTTTTCAAAACAACTCATCAGCGACAGCATCATTTGATTTACAATTATTTCATCAACGTATTTAGGATACTTCCCATAATTAGGTTCAAAGTGGAACTCCAGTAGGTGGTATGATTGTCGATTATGTCATTCATAATTCAATTGCTTTTTCCAGGTGAAATACTATTTCGCACAATTAAATTTCAAAAAGAAATTTATCTCCATTTGCACTATTTCTATTGAAACTATCATCCACAGAACACACTAAGGACAGGAGAATGATCATACATTCCGAACGTATAAACATCAAGTGGAAAAATTCATACCACCGTCACTGTGAATGCGGTACAAAGTTTCTCATCGTTTTCCTTTTGTGCTACCATTAAAGGAAGATCCAGCCTCTCCAGATCTTCCCCCGTCATGCTCACGCAAACAATTCCGGTTCCATGTTTCACAATAAACGCCATAGCTTCAGGCGTTGCCAACTGTGCTGCCATTATAAGATCTCCCTCATTTTCTCTATCTTCATCATCCACAACCACTACAAGCTGTATTGCTCATTCCAATCAGTGAATATTAAAAAAAAAAAAATAAAAAGGTGAAATGATATGTAAGAAACAGGAAACAAGTTTAATACCATACTACAGGTCATTTCAAACTTGAGAAACAACTAACCTTTCCTTGGCGAATGTCTTCAATAGCCTCAGGGATAGAAGAAAAACCTTCTGTGGGGCTATCCAAATCAAATTCATCATCATCAATGGAAAATCCAAAAGTTGTGGGAGCGGTATCTGCTGCAAGTGCTCCAAATGCTATTGCATCTGGTTGTAACTCAATCCCCACCAATTGATCATCAGCAACAGTACTTCGGGCCACAAGGTTATTGCCATTGGGATAAGCTAAAAGGTCACCTTCTCCAGATATCAGTGTAGCTCTAGTTTTGCCTACACCCTTGATACTAATGGATAATTTAGTAGCTAGCTTTACAAAGGTCAAAGAGTGCCCATTTGCAAAAAGCGAGTTCATACTGGGAAATCCATTAACAAGTTTGACATTTCTGCATGCTCTGCAAATAATTTAATGTAACAAAATTAATCTAACACAGCCAAACAGAGAAAACAGAAAAATTAAGTTAAGAATACTAGCCAACATGATAGAGATCACTGCAGTTTTAGTTAAGGTTTGCATATGAAGAACTTTTAAAATAAATATCATACAGATTACCAAGATCACTCCAATTTTCTGAGCATCAAGTGCCGAACTTTCAAAATTCTCCAGTAAGAGCTCAATTGATAATATACTTCACAAACATTTTCCATGTGTTCAGAAATTGGTGGGGAAAGCATTTATGCAGTGAACCCATACTAAGGTCCTTCTTGGACATAATCCTTTCTTAGATCATACAAAAATTGGGATTTTCTGACAGTTTTAAACAATAAAGATGAGAAACAGAAGCTCCTCCATTCGAATTCAATATGAATAATTATAGCAGATTTCATAATGGCTAATGGAAAAGGTTTTTTTTACAGATATCTAATCACAATTATATAGCTATGCAATCCCTTATTTATCACTTATTCAATCCCTTACAATAACATAAACTAAAACAAAGTTACAAAAGCATAAACTAAAACAAAGCCTTAAAGCAGCTGGTGGGATTAAAAACAAAATTCAACTTTTCTTGCCTTGATTTATAAACAAATTAAATTTCAATACAAAATCTCAACATTCATAAGCATGTTGGATCTAATCAACTTAGTCAAAATATTAAAAAAAAAAATCTCCTCAGTACCTCAATTACAATATAAATAAAATAAAAACATCATAACTAGAAATAGAATTATTAAATTCATTGTAATCCATTGACTACATAAATATATATGCATATATCATATATAATACAAAGAACGTTCAAAATTGAAGAGAATTTTTTCTTACAGAGGAGAAGAGAGAGCTGAAGTTGAAGGAGAAGAGATGTTGAGAGACGCCATTAATTAATTTTCCCTTGTATTTGTTATTGGTTAAGCCTCTCTCTCTCTCTCTCTCTCTCTCTCTCTACAGTAATCTCTATCTCTCTTCTAACAACCAGAAAGCTAAACGAGTCTTGTTGTTCGTGTTTTGTCTTTAAATTGAAGCTTGTGGGTGGCTGTTCGTTTTATATATATTTACGAATGAATGTGGAGAGGAGGCAAATTGGAAGAAGCGACGAGGAAATACGTTCGTTACACGCGGGTGATATCCATGCTTCCTTTGACCTAACTAGGTAAAATGTCAAAGATACCCCCATTGGTTTGAAATTATCAAAGAGACTTATTTATTTTCATACTGCTTATATAGACCCATTTTAAACAATTATACTTAAATAAAATACAGATGTTTCACTGTACCTAAAGGATATAATCATCCTAAAAAAGGCCTATGTAATTATTTCTGAAAATAATTGGTTTTAATGACTATTTTGTTAAACTATGAGGATTTGATATCTTTTTTTTTATGTTTTAAAAATCATTATAAATTTATAATAATAGTTCAATATTAATATAAAATGAATAAGAGAACGTTGGTTTCACAATAATAAGGTCAATCTAATCTTCAAAAAGAAAATTTGACCTTTATTTTAAGACATAACTTAAAAATTTAAGTATTCTTTTTAAAAGATTAAGTTTAAATTTCATTAAATTTTTGTTCACTCTTATTTGAATTAGATCCATACCTTGAACTTGAGTCCCAGCTTTAGTAGAAGTCCAAACTTGCATTATTGGTTTTAGTAAACCTTGTAAAATGATTCTTGAAATAAATATTGTCTCATAAATTAATTGAACTAGAAAAAAGAGTGAACTTTTGTGGTGGCCTGGGTCTGCCTGTGCTGATAGCCAACATCCTAGGGCAAAATTAAAATTTAAAAAAGATAAAGGTTTTACATAAAATTTAGATGGGGGCGCAAATTTAAAATGAATAATGTTATCAAGGATTCATGGTCGTTATAGACTTGTGGGATGAGGGTCAAAATTGATGTTCCAGAAAAAAATATAGAAATAATCAAAGAAATTTCAACTTTAAAAATGGTTTAAAATACAATAATAAATTGGCTGTATACAGTGAAAATCCAGATCTCTTATAAACTTGTAACCCTTTAGTGGAAATAGAAAACAGAGATACAAATCTGATACGGTCAATATTGCAAATGAAACAAATTGAAAAGCGTGGGATGAAATAGTGAAGGTATAATAATTAATATAATAATTCGATAATAACGCCACGTGATGACAATGCGATCTTGGATGATGTCCATTATGCCCTGTCCCTCCAAATCTTGTGTAATTTTAAGAAACATAGTTTAAAATGAAATTTTAACAATTTAGGGTTAGCGTCATAACTATTAAAATAATTGTTATTAGTTGTATTATAAAAATAATTAGTTATAATAAAAATCAGTTAAATATTTAAAAAAATTTATTTTTTAAAATTACTATAAATTTTATAAATAATCATATGTATTTAGTAAATTTTACTGTTAAACTACTGTAAAAATGTAGATAACTTAATTAAATATAATATTAAATAAAATTTATTTATATATTTATAAATCTAAATATATAATATTTTTTTATTATGTGTACATAATAATTTATGACTAAAATAAATATTTTATATTATTAATTTTATTTTTTATTTTGTTATCTCAATATAATTGGTAGTAAAAATAATCTCTTTAAAATTAATGATTTCATTTTCTAATTAATATGGATAAATTTAAATTTTTATAATATATATAAAATTATATTAAGTGTAAAAACTTATTCTTAAAATTAGATTTTGAAAAGTTACTCATTCCCTGCTATCACTTACCACCCTGTTGTACCAATTGTGGAAAAAACGATGGATGAACTGTGATTAATACTAGTATAATCACTAGATCAGAAGAGAGTAATTTCAGGGGAATAAAATGAATAATCAAAATGCTAAGGTGATTTTACTCTCCCTTTAGGGGATGGAAGTTGACTTACAAAGAAAAAGGGAAGCGTTGGTATAATAATTTTCAATCTCAGTTCTTTTTTTAGTCAGGGAATTAGCTTGGTGTTCAAGAGAAGGATTTATGTAATAATAGTTTGTTTAATAAGGATTCTTCTATGCGCTAGAGTCTGAAGGAGTGGTATGAAGCTTGCTCGTAGCTCACCCGTAACCCGTAAAGTAGGCAATATGTAATATTGTAGTAGGAGCCTCTTACTCCATCCAAAGAGGATAAGAAAGCATCTATACATAAATTCCAAATTTGAAGCGATTAAGGTCTTATTGTCTCTTTGGATCATTTTCTCCTAAATTGGAATCACCTTGTCCACCATCTCTCTCCCCTTGACTTCCACTTTAGTCTTAGAGTTGGTGGATGGAATATCCCTTCTCATTAAACAAAAGACATGATTTCGGGCAGAAAGGCAAGTCTCTTTAACCATTGTTAAGGGACTTTACCCCGCGCATCAAAAAAGGATTTCAAAACAAAACCATCCCCATCCTGCTCTTCCTCTAAGGCAAGATCCTCATAAGAGGCAAGTACAGTGCATACTTATCAGATTACTTAAAGACGAACTATCAAGAAATAGTATAGAAATAGTATTTATCTTCATGAGGGTTAAGAGAACTGGAGAGGAAATTTAGAAAGCCATAAGGAATTTTACCAAATTGTATTAAGAAAATTTCTTACAATACAAAATTTATTACCAAGGTAAGGTGGAATACATTTCGTCATGATTAATAGTCTGCAGAATTGTCGTGGACGGCTAAGAATTATCTTTATCTTTATCCATAGTATCAAATGGATGAACATGAACTAAGTGTTGAGAAGCTGTGCACTGTGGGGTTTGGTGATGTTGAGATAAGAGAGAAACAAAATCTTCCTAAGAGTCTTGAGAATCTTGAAATAGAGTATCAGTATAGTTTGGCCTTTTTTCTTTTAGGAGGACACCATCGGAAAGAGAGGTACCGCTGGAGCCATAAAAAGGTAGCAAGAGGACTTCATATTGATGGCCAAAAGATGTATGTTGGATAGGATCCATGGATGGGTAAAAATGATTGATCTCAAATAAATATGCTTTAAAAACCAAGAAAAGATTGGGATCATGGAGAATAATGGATGGGCTAGGGATAGTCTTCCATTCATATGCTTAATCTTGAGTATAAAAGAGCTTGATAATTAGGTGTTGGAAATAAGGTTGGTGAACTATAAAAACAGTAGTGTACTTTTTACCCTTATCAGTTATCTTAAGGGATAGATCTTCTCGCTGGCTGATGGTGTTAAGCTGCTGACGCCACCAGGTGATTGGTGAAATCCATTCAAGGAAAGTCCACAAGAGAGAACTTGCATTGTTAGGTGTGGACAAATGCTATTGGACTGCTTGGACGGTAAAAACAAGTGTCATGGCATATAGAACCGTTAAACACCAGAAATACCAGAGTTCATCTTTTGTAACATCCCTAGTTGAATATAAAGTGAGACTTGTAAGAAAAAGACAATTAGGATAAAAAGTAAGAAATCTTTTAGGATTGCCCTCGTGAATGCAGGTGAGATATCTGAGAACAAATTTCTTTGCGAAGTCTTGGATTTGATTGAGAGTGGAGAATGTAAGGTTACAAGGAAAAGATTTTTTTTAAGAGCTGAAAAAGATAAGGAAGTAGTCATATGGATGATCGGTAGTATTGTAAGAAAAGTAATTAAAGCTATGGTGCAAGGTTGGGATAACATATCACGAATGAGGTTCTGGTTTCCTTTTATAAGTTTCACAAAAAAGTCATATTTTGAAAACTAGCTTTTAAAACGAATGAGTTGTTTATCTAGAAGGGTTTTATTTTTGAAATCTAGAATCTTCGGGAAAGATAAATTATCAAGTCATACAAGGAAATGATGTCCTACTAGATGAAATTCAAATTTTTTAATTCTATATTTTATGGCCAACATTTCTTTGTAGATAAAATGATCGTGCTTTTCAGAGTCTTTGAGCCATCCACTAGCATGGGCACAGAAATATTCTTTACCACTGACAGATTCAAGTAGGATTGTGCCCTAAAATTCATCACTAGCATATGTCTGGAGTATGCAATGACCATTTATTAGAATCTTCAAAGGTGGAGAATTCTGGGGTATTTGCTTCAACTATTGGACAGTTGTTATTTGAGAAGAGCTACATCGGCATTCTTTTTTAGCATTTTGATAGCTGGTTGGTATGGATGGAAACATGAGACTAGAAATATTTAAGATAATTTACAATCCCAAGAAATCATTGGATCTGCTTGTTTGATAAGTCCTAATCAAGGAAATAAATTAATTCTTGAGCAATATGTAGTCCTGGACGATAATAGCCATCTTCAAGAATCATTCCCAAGAATTCAACAGATTGTTGGCCTAGGATGCTTTTCTTTTCGAAAACCGTTATGGCATGTTTATCTACAAATTGGATGAAGTAATTAACGAGAAGTTAGTGAGTGGGGTGGTCTTTCGAGAAAAGGAGAAGGTCATCAAATAAATTTTACATCGGAAATTATAGGATCTCTTTTTCATATATAGAGTTACCATAATCTTGAAATTGTACCTTTGCTTTTTCTTTGTAGTAATTAAGGCCTCCAAGTCACAATCTATCACCACTTCTCCTCTAGATCATGATCTGTCACCAATGATCTTCTAGATTATGATTCAAGTTTGATTTGCACTTGATGTGTGGGCACCTTTTTCACTACTGAAAGCAATTAGCAAGAAAATATTTTTTTCTCAAAATCAGAGAGAAAAATTCTCTTTTCCTTTTTGTCTTATGTCTTTTCTATTTTCTTTTGTGGAGAAAAAAAGCCTTTTTATATTGTAGGGGTGGAAAACCCTAGGCTCTGTATTTATCTCCTTTTTTAATTCTATTAAATCAAAATAATTGATTTAAATTAAAATAAGATAAAAGCCAAAAACTTTTGGTGTTACACTTGTTATAATTATATGGGATCACCTTGTAAAATAACACAAGGCCCCTTATACACAAGTATATTAATTGGAATCTCCTACCAAATAACATATTTAGGCTTTTAATCCAAATAGCTAGTTATTTTGCTTACTAATCCAGTAGCGATGTAGTCAATTAAATGAGCTAACCCTGAAATCATATGGGTATATACAATAGTGGCTATAATAATTAGACATGTAATTAAACTAGCCCAATTATTTAATTCCAAATCTACTCCACTATAACATTGGAACTGACCTCTATAATTGTATACTATCTAAGATAGTGTTCTCGAATAATAATTCGACCTTTGCCACATTGATTTCTTTACTTAACAATCCTTTGTACCACATGACTAATTAAATTGATATCTCAACTGTTCAATCAATTTAATTACATCGCACTTATTGGCTTTCTCTAACAATCAATTTCAACATATTAATTATGTTGACACACTATGGCCAGAGAATTCTATGATCAAGTACCGAAAACCCATCAAGAAATGTGTTATACAAATTCTATATTGTTAATCTATAATCTCACTGCTCATAATTGCTCCCACCAAGATACCGGGTAATCTTGACTACAAATGTATGTCGTGCCCATTGGTAACTCCAATGGAATAACAATCATAAACATGAAACTATAATTAACTCAAGATTGAGATTGCAATAAAATCAATGTCTATGAGATTTAATAAGTCTGACAGTTACTCTAAGGTTAATTAAATCTCATATGTGATCTAGTTCAACATAGTCAAACTACATTAGTAAATTCATACACGATTAAGACAAATCATTCGATGAATTTACTACAGTCTAAATATAAATAGAGCGTCCAACTCTATTTATCAACTGTGAACTCATTTTATTTAATCATAAGATAACTTGTATTTATGTCTTCTGTGAATCCATATGATGATCATATAAATATATATAATATGATTAAATGGACCTTATTCAAAATATTTATGCAATTAAGATGTCTGAAATAATGTATCAAATACTTTATTAATCAGAAAATGTATTTACCATAAATAAATAAATTAATATGATTTAAAGAGCATATAATCCCAATAGAAAATTGATTTAAAAATTTTTATTATAGCCTTTTGAAAAAGTAAAGGGACAACTTTGAGGCCGAAAGGCAAGACTGTCCACTGATAATGGGCATTTGGAAGGCAAAAAGTAGTCTTGTGCTTATCAATGGCATTAATCCCTAATTGCCAAACCTGACTTTGAGATCAAACTTGCAGAAGACCTTTGCATCTTTGAGGTGAATAAACAAAGACTAAAATTTTGGTCGGAGAAACTTATCATCCTTAAGGAAATAGTTGAGAGACTGATAATCAATAAGAAGTCTATTTTTTTCTCAAACTTTTTCTAATATTTTTGCCACATAAAAGGATTGACAAGCCTAATCAAACTTTATGGGCTCAATGAGGCCAAAAGTTGTTAACATTCTTATTTAGCTAGTTGAAGATTTGATAGAGTTATCCATAGATGGGTCGCTTTAATAGGATTAACATTTTCATTTGGCTTAAAAGAAATTTTTATGAAGAAATTAACATTTTGCCATAATAATGAGAGATGAACAAACTAACTATGAGAGTCTAAAAGGAATGGCAAGAGCCCTTCTTTAATAGAGAGATAAAGCTAAGCAGCATCATGAAGTGCGTATAAACGCAGAACATTAGTGTATGGCTTGAACATCCTTTTATAGTAGATATTAGATGCAGTTATCTGGAGTCTCTTAAAGGCGTCACAGGCAATGAGGAAATCTTTATCAGGAAGATTGGAACTTACAATCTTAGTCTAAATAACACAATTAAGAAAAAATTGAATTCATACTGGGTTTTTGATAATAAGATTAGTTTGAAAGATTTGTTAATTAGCAGCATGAAAATGTTCCATATGCTTGACCTAAGAGTCTTATAATAAGATTTAAGGATTTATCATAGGCTTCTGTGCTCCAGTATCAATAAAACTAATGACTGGGATTGGCTTACTCAACTTAGAAGAAAGTACCTAAATCTTCATCAAAGGAATATGAACTTCAGTATTGTGAACTTGAAGCTACTAAACTGTGTTCACAATATAGATTTCATCAATATCAAAACTACTGTCTATTTATGAAAACTAATGTCTATTTATGCAAGAACAAAAACTATTTGCTCATTGTAATTTTCTTGTTTTAAAAAAGTTAATTCTACATCATCTGACTTAAAAAGTATGGAGGATGATTGGAAATGTTGTACTAGGTAAACAGATTTGGCAGGGTAATTTGAATACTTTTTTATAAAATATTCCTTCTTTTTACGGATAAAACACCTACTTCCTTTTATCTTCTTCTTAGAAGGATTGGAGGCATTATTTCATTTGAAAAACCAATATGGCTTTTTAGACTTATGACGATAACTTTTTTTTTTTGGAAATTCCTTCGAAAATGAGACTTCTTCTTTGTAGGACAGGAGCATTCTTTATCTTTTTTGCATTTAATCTTGAAATAAGACTTCTTACAAGCGCTCTTAAAAGGCTGACGATTCTCGATGAGATCTTTGAAAAATTGATTTTATTCACAGAGCCTTTTAAAATAGCTACTAGCTAGCTGGTATATTTTTCCAAGAGACAGGCTAGCAATATCTAGATAATTAATATGGATCTGTTGCTGAATCTCAGGTTGAAGCTTTTTTGGGAGACAAGCTATAAAGACATGTTTCAAAGTAGGATCATTGAAACCATTAGAGTATACATGCATTTGTAGTGGAAATCAAGATCTTTTATATGTGAAGAGCAATATTTCATCTGCAGATAATCTTTTCTAGCAAGTTCTTGAGCAGTTGTAGTCTCACCAATAAAATGTTCATAAATTAATCCAAGTGTTATTAAGACTTCAGGAATCTGGATGAATTATAATTGGCGATAAGGATCAAGACTCTAAAATCAGTCTCTTAAAGAGCTAGCAAATCTAAATCTAAATTTTCTCGAAGAACAGATTGAATTGTTGCACCAGGCCTTATCATCTGAACATCAATTCAGGTTATAAATTCCTAAATGCTTCCAGACCATTTTACACTTGCAATATAATCAAAGGTGAACTAAAGCCCACTAGTAGGTTTTGATGAAGATGAATCATGCAGTGTAGATGTATTATTAACTTGAGGATTTTCTTCTGTTTCTTCAACAAATGGCTCATCTATATCAGCTAGGGGTTCAAATGCAAAAGGTTGGTTTGAGCCTATAAAAGGTATAACCATTAGTAATTTATGCATATCGGTAGAACTGGAATCAAAATATGATTAGGGATCACAAGAGTCAGAATTAGTTGTTGAAGGGGTAGTCAGAGTTGAAACTTTATGAAAAGAGTATTGGTGCATGGGTTGTTTATGGTGAGAGAGGGACTGAGATAGTTGGATGAGTTTAAGGTAAATGACATTTTTTATGAGAAATATGTGGTTTTATTTTTGGAGTCAATTGAAATAGAGTATAGATCATATTAAAGTATTTTGAGTAATCTGGAGGTCTTCCATAAGTGAAGGGTAAAAAGGCTAGTACATGTTGAAAGATGCAGTAGGGATAGGTAAAAGGGTAGTGGAGGTGTTGTTGTTTTTTTAAAATCTATCTGTTTTAATTCTTCTTTTAACTTTCAAATCTCAGCTTCTTTTCTGGTCAAATTTTGTTTTTAATCATTGTTCTAAAATCAGAATCAAGTTGTGTAACTCGATTTTAGAGATCAAGTACATCTATTCAAATTAAGCAGCAATAGAGTCAAATTTTTTTCTTGTGTGTTGAACATGATAAGAAACATGTTGCATCTTTTCATTTATTTATTGTAAAGCAAAAATATGAACTATGACATTTGAGTTTGCCTATTAAGAACTGCTTCAAAAGGACATGGTTCTTTAATTTGTCCAGTCGGTGTAACTGGGGTTTGAACCAAATGTCGTGCAGTAATCTTTATTTATGGATCATTTCCTTTTTCCAAAGGAGGAAACTGACCTTGGTATAATGCAGATATGAAAGAAAACATCATGCATAGTTGCACTGGCCTAGCTTGTGGTAGAATTTAAGAAGCCTATTGACTATAAATCTGTGTCTTTATTTCTTTTTTAAGAAATCTCAGTCTTTTGTTGTAGATCGGTAAAGGAGACTGGGAATCTGGATTATCTAGTGGAAAAGAAGAGATAGATCAACAAGATGATCTATAATTTAGGTTCTTCTTACAATGTCTTCGTAGTTAGACATTATCATTATGAAAATCTGTATCATCTAGGCATGTATGTCCTGGATCACACATGTGGGCTTCTGGAACATCCCAAATAAATTGACCATTTATCTTGTAAATGGGATAACTATTTTTGGTAAAAACTGAGATTGAGATTTTTTTTTTTGTGTTGTATTATGTTAGCAGTAGTAATCATAGAAGAATATGAAAAAGAAATTCTTAGAAATTATTTAGATGGTGGCAGGAATGTCATTCTGACAGTGCCATCAGAACGATTTTTAAAAAAGTGCATTAGAAATTTCTATAGGCTGTGAGTTCTGATGAAACTTTTTTATAATTGAAAAGCCATTTTAAAGTCATAAGTTTAAGAAGCTTTTGTTTCTGGATTTGCCTCTATATTTGGAAAATAGTGGGGATGATTTCAGTGTCTGCCAAAATCAAAAGAACATCAGAGGATGTTTGAGGAGTACGGAGATCTAAAATATGTTTTTGGAGACGATACACCAGCTGGTGGTGCAAAGTTACCATTTTGGAAGAAATTGTTTGTTTAGTTCCTTGTAACTAGATGTTAACCTTTAAGGTTGTGGGTAAGTTTGGGTCTTTTAAAGACAAATTGAAATTGTAATAGGCAAACCTTTCCATCCATGCAAAGTGAGGATGAGTCTCACACCACCAAAATGCAAGTGGGTATATTATTCTCATTTCCAAGAAGATATTAATTCTGAAGGAATTTTAAGAGTGACATACTGCTCTAATTGAGTAGCTTGTAGAGAGCACTGGTCAAGTCTAGAAGACTGGACATATTCTTTGGGAGCAGTACGTTTTGTAAATATGAGAGCTTTTATATTCCTTGTAAAAGAGCTTAAGGGCTGATCAAGGGCATTGGGCATTCATTAATCTGAGCAGTTTTCAAGCATATAGGAATATTCTACTAAGTTTTCTATTTTTGAGGCTATATATATAGAACAAGATTTAGGGAGAGAAAGAGTATATGAAAAAGTAATTGGATCAAGATTAAGAGTTTATGAAGTAGATGCCATGGTTCTCTCTTCCACTTAAAAGAAAAAAACTATTTCTCATTTACCATATCTCTGGAAAAAGTCGCCTTGGGCTCTACTTATAAAAGACCTCCAGACTACTTAAAATACTTTAGTATGACCCACACTTTGTTTTAACCGACTCCAAAAAATAAAACCACATATTCCTCATAAAAAACCTCATGTACCTCAAACTCATCCATCCATACTAGTCCTCCTCTCACCAAAATCTACTATTGAGCTAAAAGATAAAAAACTCATGACCCAATACTCTTCTTATAAAGTTCTACTCCGACTGCCCCTTCAACAACTGATTATGACTTTTCTGATCTCGAATCATATTCTGATTCTAGTTATGCTGAAGACTGGGAAGTAGAATATGCTGATATGACAAAATTGCTGGTGGTTACACCTTCTACAAGCTTAAACTAATCTTCTGCATCTGAACCCTACTAATACAGATGAACTTTTTGTTAAAGAAATAGAAAAAAGTCCTCCAATTGACAATATATCTGTACCGCATGATTCTTCCTCTTCAAAACCTACTAGTGGGTCTTGGTTTACTTTTGATGATATTCTAAGGGTAAAATGGCCTAGAAGAATTTAAAAATTTATAGTTTGGATTGATGTTTAGATGATAAGGCCTAGTGTAACAGTTCAATCTGTTTTTTGAAAATTTAGTTCTAGATTTACTAGCTCCTTAAGAGACCGGTTTGAGAGTCTTGGTCCTTATCGTCAATTACAATTCATCTAAATTCCTAAAGTCTCGACAGCACTTAGATTAATTTATAAGCAATTCATTGGTGAGACTGCAGCTACTCAAGAACTTGTTAGAAGACATTATCTACTGATGAAATATTGCTCTTTACATATGAAAGATCTTGATTTCCATGACAAACGCATGTCTATTATGTAATACAAGCTTAATAGTTTCAATGATTATACTTTGAAACATGTCTTTGTAGTTTCCCTCCTAAAAGAGCTTCAACCTGATATTCAGTAATAAATCTATATTAATCATCTGGACATTACTAGCCTGTCTCTTGGAAAAATATACCAGCTAGCTATTAGCTGTCTTGAAAGGCTCTATAAACAAAAAGAATTTTTCAAAGATCTCATCAAGAATCGTCAGCCTTTTAAAAGTACTTATAAAAAGTTTTATCTCAAGATTAAATGCAAAGACAATAAATAATGCTCCTGTCCTACAAAGAAAAAGTCTTATTTTCGAAGGGATTTCCAAAAATAAAAGTATTGTCATAAGTCTAAAAAGCCATATTGGTTTTTCAAACAAAATGATGCCTCCAATTCTTCTCATAAGAATATCAAAGGAAGTAGGTTTTTTATCTATGAAAAGAAGGGAAATTTTGCAAAAAATTATCCAAATTGTCCTACTAAAGTTGTTCACCTGATATAATATCTTCAGTCATCCACCTTACTTTCTGAGTCAGATTATGTAGAATCACTTTTTTTATAACAAGAAAATTACAATGAGTATACAGTTTTCATTCTTGCAGATACAAACAGTGGTTCTGACACTGATAAAATCCATATTGTAAACATAGTTCAGCAGCTTCAAGATCACAATACTGAAGTTTTGGCTCCTTCGGTGAATATCCAGGTTCTTCCTTCTAAGTTCAGCAAGCCCATCCCAATCATTAATTTTACTTATGCTGGAGCATAGAAGTCTATGATGAATCCTTCAATCTTATTGTCAAACTCTTGGATCAAGTATGTGGAATATTTTCGTATTACTGATTGACAAATCTTTCAAACCAATCTTATTACCAAAAAACCAATATGAATTCAATTTTTTCTTAATTGTATTATTTGAAATAAGATTGTAGGTTCTGATCTTCTTGATAAAGATCTCCTCATTGCCTTTGATACCCTTCATTCAGTCAAGAGACTCCAGATAACTGCATCTAGTATCAACTACAAAAGGATGTTCAAGCCATACACTAATGTTCTACCTTTATACCCACTTCATGATGCTGCTCAGCTTTTTCTCTCCATTAAGGAAAGGCTCTTGCCATTCCTTTCAAACTCTCACAGTCAGTTTGTTTATCCCTCACCATTATGGCAAAATGTTAATTTCTTCGTAAAGCTTCCTTTTAAGCTAAGAGAAGATGTTAATCCTGCTAAAGCAACCCATCCAAGGATGGCTCCATCGGATCTTTAACTAGCTAAACAATAATGTTTGCAGCTTTTGCAACAAGGCCTCATTGAGCCCATAAAGTTTGATTGGGTTTGTCAAGACTTTTATGTGAAAAAAAGATTAGAAAATGTTTGGGGAAAAAAGAGACTTGTCATTGATTATCAGTCTCTTAACTATTTCCTTAAAGATGATAAGTTTCCCTGACCAAAATTCTAGTCTTTGTTTTTTCCTTAAAGATACAAAGGTTTTCTCCAAATATGATTTCAAATCTGGGTTTTGGCAATTAGGGATTGACCCTATTGATAGGTAGAAGACTGTTTTTTACATTCCAAATGTCCACTATCAGTGGATAGTCATGTCTTTTGACCTTAAAGTTGCTGCTTCACTTTTCTAAAATGCTATGATAAAAATTTTTGAGCCAATTCTCCTCCACACATTGATATATATTGATGACCTTCTCCTTTTCTCAAAAACCCACCCCACTCACCAATAGCTCATTAATCACGTCATTCAGCTTATGGATAAACATGGCATGATATTTTCCGAAAAGAAAAGCATTTTAGGCTAACAATCTGTTGAATTCTTGAGAATAATTCTTGAAGATGGCTATTATCGTCCAGGACTACATATCACTCAAGAATTACTTTATTTTCCTCATCAAGACTTGTCAAAAAAATAGATCTAATAACTTCTTGGGATTATAAATTACCCCAAAGATTTCTCGTCTCATATTTCCATCCATACTAGCCAGTTATCAAAAATGCTAAAAATAAATGCCCCTCTATGGAGATCTTCTAAAATAATAGCTGTCCAATAGTTGAAGTAAATAGCCTAAAATCCTCTACCTTTGAAGATTCCAACAGATGACCATACTTCAAACAGATGCTAGTAATGAATTTTAAGGTGCAATTCTACTTGAATCTGTTGGTGGTAAAGAATATTTCTATGCCCATGCTAGTGAACAGTTCAAAGACTCTAAAAAGCACTATCATGTTATCTACAAAGAAATATTGGCCGTAAAATATGGAATTAAAAGCTTGAATTTCATCTAGTAGGACATCATTTCCTTGTTTTACTTGATAATTCATCTTTCCTAAAAATTCTAGATTTTAAAAATAAGACCTTCCAAATAAATAACTCATTCATTTTAAAAGCTAGTCTTCAAAATATGACTTCTTTGTAAAATATATAAAAGGAGACCAAAAATTCATTCCTAATATGTTATCCCGACCTTGCACCACAACTTTATCCACTCCTCTTACAACACTACCAATCATCCACATGACTACTTCCCTACATTCTTCAACTCTCACAAAAAATCTTTTCCTTATAACCTAATCTTCTCCACTCTCAATTAAATCCAGGACTTCCCAAAGAAATTTGTTCTTAGATATCTCACCCGTATTCACCAGGCCAATCCTAAAAGATTTCTTACTTTTTATTCTAATTGTCTTTCCCTTACAGGTCTTACTTTAGATCCAACCAAGGATGTTACAGAAGTTGAACTCTGGTATTTCTGGTATCTAATGGTTTTATATGCCATGACACTTGTTTTTCCCGTCCAAGTGGTCCAATAGCATTTGTCCACACCTAAAAATGCAAGTTCTCTCTTTTGGACTCTCCTTGAATGGTTTTCACCAATCACTTGGTGGTGTCAGCAGCTCAACACCATTAGCCAGCAAGAAGATCTATCCCTTAAGATAGCTGATAAGAGTGAAAAGTACACTGACATTTTTATAGTTCACCGACTTTATTTCGAACACTCAACTACCAAACTCTTTTAAACTCAAGATCAAGCATATGAATTGAAGACCATCCCTAGCTCATCAGTTATTCTCCATGATTCCAATCTTTTCTCAGTTTTTAAAGCATTTTCACCCATCCATTGATCCTATCCAATATACATCTCTTGGCCCTCAACATAAAGCCCTCCTCCTACTTTCCTATGGCTCCAACAGATCATTCCCTGTATAAGTGAGTTTCTTCCCTTTGTATTGTAATAAGTTTTTTTAATACAGTTTGATAACTTCTTTATGGCTTTCTAAATTTCCTCTCCAGTTCTCTTAACCCTCATAAAGATAAATAATATTTCTTAATTGTTCATCTCTAAGTTATCTGATTAGTATGCTCCGTACTCGCCTCCTGTGAAGATCTTATACACCAAAAAGTCAGTTACTCTCTTCTGATCCGTTGATTATACTGGTAATGATCACAGTTCATCCATCGTTAGCCATAATTGGTACATTAGGTTGTAAGTGACATACCAGCTCTAGTAAATGATTTTACCAAAAATAATTTCTAAAAAGTTCAAACAAATGTTAAAATTAATTTTTAACTTTTTAATATTACTTTTGAATATTCTCTCGCTCACTCTCTCTCTCTCTCTCTCTCTCTCTCTCTCTCTATATATATATATATATATATATATATATATATATATATATATATATATAGATCTTGTTACCATTATCTTTTTTTTTACCACTACTTTCTTTTTTATTTATAAATTTATGATAATTTTATTTTTCATTCTTTTTTCCTTATTTTATTTTTTATTCCTTTTTCCTCTCCTCCATATTAAGATATTCTACTCCTTTTTCTCCATTTAAATAATTAATCAACCGATAGTCAACACCTTCTTTTAAATAAAAATATCATTAATCAATCAATTATCTCAATTACTTTTCTCATCACAACCAAGATAAAATACAATAACTAAAATTGAATATTTGAATGCCAATTGTGAAATAACAAATCAAATCTATTAGTTACAAGATAGAATTTAAGTTTTATTGTTTTTAATAACTAATAAATTTGAAATTAAATTATATTGTATTTATTTTTTATTTAAAGTATTCTACATATATTTTAATGTGACAACTAAAGTGTAAGGAAAGAAGATAACATATACAATGTTTATAATTATTTATTTAATATTTTATTTTAGTAACGTTATGCTAATTTTATTTTTTAAATTAATTTATTAATTGAATTTTATTGTCAAGTTATCACTTATCTCACTCCTTAGATAAAAAAAAATAGAGAGTTAAATATTAATGTTTAGTTTTATGTCAAATTTTAAGTTGAGACAACCCACCCATTTTTTAATTGCTTAAATTATTTACAAATTTGAAACAATCTAGATTTATGTGTCAAATTTTGAATATTTGATCTTTTTCATAATTTCAGTATACAACAAGGAGTGTAATGTTAATTACCAAATTATGGCATCCTACCCTTGAAACTACTCATACTTAGATCTAACGGTGATAGCACAAGAAGATAAAATAAGGGATACCGTGTAACAGTTGTGTGGTGGTTAGACCCTATATATAGATATTGTGCCCTTAAGTATAAAGATTATTTTCTTAAGAGTAAACTCCAATTTATCCCAAAAGAATGATAATCTCCAATCATTTATTGTCAAGAAGATTAAAAAAATTTATCAATACATCCCTTATTTGTCATTATTTTCTAAATAAAAAAAGAAAAATTCATATTTTTATAGAATAAATTCAAGATTATATTCTATTTGGGTGGATTGTTGACCCTTTTCTTAATTGTTAAAATCGAGGCATTTTATTTTTTGACTTAACGTAATCCAATCTTTCTCCACTTATCGTGTGAGCCCACAACATTTTATTGTAATACAAAAAAAGTTTTTCACTAGGTGATAAATATTTATTTATTGAAATTGTTTAATATTACTTTAAGATTGGAAAGCATTTGTTATCTCATTAAGGAAATACCTCAAATTATTAATACATTTCAATTTTACCAAGAACACTTCAAATATATTCTTATTATTTTACAAAATTATTTAAAAAATAATTTTCTATAAATAAAAATTATAATAACAACCAACCCAGTACATTGCAAAAAACAACATTTTCAAGTTATCAGATGCAAGAATTGTAGAATTCAAAATTATAATTACCGCTCAATAAACAAACCTCGTTTCATCATTATACGTGCTTTTATAAAAAAAGAAGGGAAATTACTATTTTTATGTTAGAAACATGTAACATTACAATAACAGATCTAAAAAAATAATTTACTGGTGGCTAAATTATATAATGACAAAGTGTGGAAACTAAAATTTTATGTGTTCATAAGTTTATAAAAGTTATTTTAATAGTTTTAATATAAATTAAATTAAATAATAGTAAAATCACTCGTATGAGTTATTGAGATTTTTATTTTTTTAATTAAAATATAGGATTTTATAATTCTCAAAGTTAAAGTTTAATTTTTATGAGTTTATGAGGCTATTTTTATAAATTTAACAAGGATTAATTTGTAACTTAAGTAAATTTTCCTTTAATTTTTTTAAAATTATTTTCTCTTAGGGGCTTGAGCCCCCACTAGTTATGAGGTAGATCCACCTTTGCAACATTATAAATTCAATAAATTGCAATATAACTTAATAGTAATAGCAACAACAACGATAAACAAAATCTGATAAGTGATAGAATTAGTATACAACGGTAATAGAAACGTAAACTAAATAACAAATATTAAAGAAAACCCAAGGTCTGTATTAGAGAGTTTCCTTAAAACAGATTTGCCATCTATTGTTCAGTGTTTTAGGTTTGAATGGCACCTGTTTCACAACAAAACGATTTTAACATACCACTAGATCATTTCAAAGCAAATTTTCAATTTGCTCAAACTATTCAACATGAATAAACATAAAAAAAAAAAGAATGAATTGTGTAACGCATGCACATTTTTAAAATGAAAGGAGCAGCTATTTTATAGACATTGATAGAGACATTTTGGTCCTTAAAATGAAAAGAGCACCAATTTATAGCTATTCAGAGGGGCGTTTTGGCCTTGAAAAATACATTAAGGAGCTGTAACAACTATCTTTTTTTATAGTTTTATAAGACATGCATAGCACGATTTGGGTATACATTTGTGTAGATAGGATGTGGACACATACTTGTTAAGCTAATCGAGTTAGGATTGCACCTCCCTATATGAGCACGCAAAAAGAAAGCATCTATATTTATATTATTACTTATGTATACGTAAGTAATTATATATCAATTTCCGCACCTTAACTCTCTTTCCCATGCGGAATAAATGTATTTTTTTTTAAAAAAATCTATGGATGTATATTGAGTGAAAATTTCTCATTCACCTTGAGGATCATTTTGAATATAGATGTACAATTTTAAAGTACCTACAAAGAAGTATCCAAAACATTTTCGAACTTTTATTTACTCTAAGTGAATCTTACTCAAAATCATATTTGAAAATATCCACTTGTGTGCTATTTTTTTTTTTTTGCCCTGTAGATAATAAAAGATAAAAGATATTACAACATTTGAGATGTATTATTTTTACACTCAAAGTTTATAATAATATTATTTTTATACATTGCCATTAATAAATTTAGAATTTATTAATAAATTTTTATGAAAAGATAATTATTAATTTAACATTATAATGTAGAATATTTTTCAGCAAAAACTAAGTAGGACAAATGATGTTGGATTTAAATGTATAATATGTTATTTTGAAACTCTTGACGAGAAGAACAAAAAGTATAATATTTTTTCTTCTCTCTTACTCAGTACCTCAATAATTTGTTTAAATAATCTTAAGTGATATGGTCCTTCTGAAGCATGCAGTTCGATCGTCTAGTTTCATAATTTTATTTGTTTTTCATTATACATTCTAGATATAATTATAGAGTTACAATCAATTTACAAGTTCATGTAACAAGATATGATTGATTGACAAAATTATAAAAAAATAAAAAATAAATCATACCAACTTTATCATTTTTAATTAAACTAATACAAATATGCTACTTCAATTTGTATAAAAATATTTTTGACATATTATTACTCATAATCGTAAGTCATTATCAAAAAATAAAAATACCAATAACGACGATATCCCTTTAACACATGAAATTGTGGGATTGATGATCTTATATATGGCAACGTGGACTCTAAATCTTTTTAGAAATGGTGACGTTTATGGTAACGTGGACTCAAAATCTTATCAGAAAGAATGACTTTTATGGTAACGTGGACTCAAAATCTTATAAGAACTGATGACATGTCATTTATATTAGTGGGAGGGCGGCCTAACAAGGTTCACAACACGGTGACAACAAAACAAGGAAAAATAAAACCGTGGGCTAGCGTGGATAAGAACGATTAATGGACCACCAATGTCCACTTTGGATACGTTGGCGGTTAGTTAGGTCATTCAAAGAAGTTTCCAAATCTCATTATAATTTAATTTCGTAGTGCCTCATCCATTTGACTTTGACCATTTTTTCCTCCCTTGACCGAGTTTTGGTACATGAACAAATTAATTCTTATTGAGTTAAACAAGTTTCAGAGCAATTTACATATTTACATAAAAAAAACAAAAAATTGATTATAGGGCCACAATTGTAGGTATTTTTAAAGATATCTTCAAAATTAGTTTAAAATTTCAATACGTCGTGAGATTTTATCTCCACCACATAATAAGAATTCTAAATTGACATCCACGAAATAAAAGTAATTTGTAGATAAATTTTGAGGCACAATTCTAATGATATATAGAATATTCAGTTGAAGGAACTAGTTTTATAACAGTGTGAAGATTTTAGAAGGCTGATTAATGTTGACATAGAGTATATTTGCGATTGAAATATTATAACTTTTAAGATACAACTGTTATGGAAAAAAATTATAATGATAAAGTAAAAGTTAATAATATATAGTAAATATAATTATTTTAATAATAATTTTATCATACAAGTTAAAAATTATTAAATATATAATAAATTTTTTATTGTACAAGTAAAAAAATATATTAAGATAACTTTTAAATTATAGCAGTTACTGTTTACTAAACACTTTAGTATTGTATTTAAAAGCTATGCATCAAATTTCAATCCCAAATATATGCACAGTATTCTTAGGATACGAAACTTATCCTCGAGATCTTGGCACAAACTTCTAGTGACTAAGTCTTCCCTTCACCATTTGCAATCGCCGCTGAATTTGAGAGCAATTCTTAATGGAAAATTTGTTTTATTCTTTTTTCTAATCCTTCATTGTAAACAAAAGTTGTGGTTTAGTTTTCTTCCATTTGATTTTTTTTAGTTTGACATCTTCGTACATTTTGATATGTGGAGTGTCATTGTGGTTATTCTATTCTCTGATGGAGCTTATTAAGTCATTATTCAATAAATTATGTAGTTATATTATAAAAATTAAAACTCTAAATAGTTGTAAACACTTTTGCCATAAGTTATATAAAAATGATATTTAATTTCCATAATGGTTAAAGATCGGCCATAAAAACAACTATAATATCATATGGTGTTAACATATTTTTTTTTTCAGTATTTTTTAAACTAACTGTAACATCATCAATCAATTTGAGTTGTTTTATCGGAAATACCCTTCGGCTCTTTCACATGAGGGTGGCAATTTGGGGTTAGGGCTTGCATGTACATTAAAAAAAAAAACAAGCCCAAGCTCGCTAAAAACCCATCATCCACTCTTGAACAGATCGGATTTAGGCCAGGTTTGGGTTTTATTAATTTTTTAAAAATAAATTTTTAATAAAATTATAAACTAAAAAAATTAAATCATACATTATTATACAATACACAAAATATTAACAATAGAACATAATAAATCACAAATACTAATATTGAAAACAAACTAATTCAATAATAAAATTTTATTCAATAATTTATATAAACTATTAAATAATACTAAACATAAAAAATTATCAATTGATTCAACACAATATTATTACATATTGTATATTAAATTCAATAATTAGTAATATAATTTAAAAATAATTGAACTATTTAAAGAATTATTTTTAATTTATTAAATTAAATTTAATGTAATCTTATTCAATATTACACCAAATAAAAGATAATATGATATGTAGTTCAATCGTTCAATCTACTTTGATATAATCTAATTCGACTTAATTTTAAAATTAATCCAATTTAGTGTCAAAGTACTATATATATGTACATATTAAAAAATATATGTATATATTTTTTAGTTTATAAATTAAAGCTCAGGCTTAGGCTTAAACTTTTTATAAAAACCCTTAACTAAATCATTTCATAGTAGATTTTAAATTTTTAAGCCTATATCCAAGGTTTTAATATGCTAACTCAAGCTCGGACTTTTTTACCAACTCTACTTTCACGTGAACCTTCACATAAGGGTGGGCAACATGGTGGCTCAATCCCATTTGGACCTTAGGAGAATTATCTTAATTAGGTCTTCATAAAAATTTGAGGTAAAATGTATATATTAATTATATTAAAAACTTTTTACTTATTTTAAATCAATTTTTTAACCTTTTGAGATGCAAAATTATTAATTAAAATTTTAATTTGAAATTTTCTAATGTATATTCCTCAATAGACATTGTAGCTAATCCATTCAATTTTTTTTTCACTATTCTTAAAAAATTATCAATAGCTTCTTTTTTACATTGAACTAACTTTTCCATTCTTTTTTTTTTTTTATGTTTTCTGTATTCTAATGCATATTTTCTAATAACGTTATTTTTTAATTGAAATAGATAGAACAAGCAAACAATTATGTTAGATGATTTGAAAAAAAATTAATAATAAACAAACCAATGAACATAAGAAAGTTTTAATAAAGAAATAAGAACAACTAAATAAGAAAAGAATAGAAATATTAAAACTTAAAAATTTGAGATGAAATTACTAATTAATTGTAATTTTGATGTTTGAGGCTTTGACCAGTTGATGATTTTATTTTAGGTGAAAAGTAGAGAAATTAGTTGGAGTATTTTTTTTTTTTTTGTCAAAAGCGTTGAACTAGTATCTTGTCCTTGTGTTCTTTGAGAAAAAAAAAATGAATGGATAATAAGATAACAAATATTAATTAATTTTAACGCTAAATTGACATATTGTATGATTAAAACCAGTAGTTATAATGTTAAAATGAGGTTTTTTAAGGATACGGTACTTCGTTCAGGAAAGATAATTATAAAGATTTTTAGTTAAATTAGTCTTTAATTTTGCTTAAACTTTCTTAATTAGAAGTCCACATTTTTTAACTTTTTAGTCCGCTAATTTTATGTTTAGTATTCTTATTAAATTTATCAAATACTAATATTTTGGGTTATATTCCAAATGAATTTCATTTCCCTTTTGGATGAGTTTTCAATTTTGATTAAACTAATAGCATCTTGTTTAGGGATGACAATTGGCACCGCCTACACTGGGCTTGTCATTACCAAATCTACACTCGTATAAAATTTAAATTACCAAATCTACTAGTAATCCACAACAAATTTTAATTTTTTAAGAAAACACGCCTGCAGCGGGTTTTGGTAATTACCAAATCCGCAATGGTACCTAACGGAATTTTTGCAATTCTACATTTAAAATTACAATTATTCAATATTTAAATTTATAATAATAATTAAAGTTTTAGATAACATGCCAAATTCTAAATTTCATCAATGTATATGAATAATTAAAATTTAAACAACAAACCATCACAAATTCTCAAATTTAAATATGAAATATATAAATCCATATAAAAAAAAACCACAAACTAGCATCCAAAAATAACACCACTATATCAACAATAATTATCATTTCACATTTTCATTCAACACAAGTTTTAAGAGTTAAGATTTTTATTCCATTAGTACTCATCCAACATAATTCCTATAATAATGATTAAGATTAATATTTTCTAAAGAATAATACTTTTTGAATACTAATCCGAAGAACAAAAATATAATAATAAAATTATCTATACATTAAGTTAAAGAATAATAAATAGTTCATATAAAATTATAATAAGTATAAAACAATCCATGGATTATTATATATTTGTATTTAGTTTAGGTTATGACTTTAGTTAATGTTTAGGCATGCTATAACTTGCACACATGTTTACATTTTACATTTATTTACTTTGTTTATTTTTATATTTAAATATTTTTAATTAAAATTAAAAAAATATTTGAAAAAAAATATAGGCTCGACGGATATTCATGCGGGTATCCGTTGAATTTTTAGCTAATACCAAACTTATTCACAACCTAATATGGATTTTAATTTATAATACCAAACTCACCTGCAATCCACAAAATTACCTGCAGTAGACGAGTTTTAACGAGTGGGTTTGAGAGAATTTATGGGTTTGCGGGTACCATCGCTATCTCTAATTTTGTCTTGTTTTTCCATAGTAATTAGTATTTTAAATGGTTGCAATATTTCTTACTATATTGGCTTGGTTTTAGAAAATATACAGTTTCTAAATTCGAAAATGTTCGAAGGAAAGTGTTCAAAGGGAATGTTGGCACTAATGGTGCATTTACTAAACTGAAGTCATAATATATTGGAATCAGAATGGATAAGAATGAGAATGAGATAGAATGGAAATAGCGAATGAGAATCATAATAAATTATTTAATTAAACTATCTTAATCAAAATGAGAATGAGCTAGATCGCCATTAATATATTTATTTTATCTTGAAATTAGAATCGGAATAAGTTAAATTGTAACAAATTGCTGAAAAGTACTTAAAGAATTATTGTGATAATTATTATTTTAAATTTTAATTATAGTGATTATTTATTCAAAAATTAATAATAATAATAATAATTGTTAATAATATATTAATATATTAATTAATAATAATTAATATCTTATAATAATTAAAATATTATATTAATAATTATTATAATAGTATACTAATTAATTAATTAACTATAATAATATATTAATTATTGTGATTATTTATTCAAAAATTACTATTATATATATATATATTATTTATTCAAAAATTACTATTATATATATATATACAAGCACGAGTGATGCGCGACGCATGGACGTGCCGAGGCTCGACATCTATGATGGCACCCGCAATGCCACCATCGTAGACAACTTTCTCTTTGGGCTAGATCAATACTTCGATGCCATGGGTGTTCGAGATGAGGCATCGAAAGTGGGCAGTGCACCCACATTCCTACGAGGCGTTGTACAACTATGGTGGCTTCGGAAGCATGGTAAAATGGATAAAGGCATCTGCGCCATCCACACATGGGCAGATTTCAAGCAAGAACTCCGTAAGCAATTTGCCCTGAGCAATGCCGAGAAAGAGGCGAGAGCACACCTACATCAACGAGTTCACTACCCTTATGCTTGAGATAAATGACATGTCCGATAAGGACTCGCTCTTCTACTTCTAAGATGGCCTCAAGGATTGGGCCAAAACGGAGCTCGATAGGCGGGGTGTCCAAACACTTGATGACGCTATTGCCATCTCGGAGTCGCTGAACGAGTACTCCACCCAATCCAAGGAGAAAAGGCCTAGCCAAGGAAAAGGTAGGGGAGAGAGTCGCAAAGACAAAGGCCACAATCGCAAGGATTGGAGGCAGAAAAAGACTCCAAGCAGCAAGAGTGGGCAAGGAAAATCGGAAGGTAAGAAGGAGCCATCGAAGCCACGCAGCCCATGCTTTATATGCAATGGCCCTCATTGGGTACACGACTGTCCGGAGAAGAAGTAGCTTAATGCCCTCGCTGCCCAACTCAAGGGCAACTCTACACCATCGCCGGAAGAACCCCGACCTAGCATGGGTTCTATCCAATGACTCGGCGCATTCGACAGCTCACAATCAGCACTCGCTAAGAAAGGGCTAATGTATGTAAGCGCAAAGATAAACGGACACTCCGTTCGCGCATTGCTGGATACGAGAGCTACACACAACTTCGTATTCGAGGATGAGGCCAAAGGCCTAGGCCTCAAGACTACGAGAGAAGGAGGCACCATGAAGGCGGTAAACTCACCCGCCAAGCCCATCGCGGGCACAGCACAAGGAATGCACGTTGCACTTGACTCGTGGAGCGAAAAGCTCAACTTCTCCATCGTGCCCATTGACGACTTCAAGATGGTCCTTGGCATGGAATTCTTCGACTAAGTCCATGCCTTCCCACTTCCAGCTATGAACTCCCTAAGCATCCTCGACGGGAGTAAGGCATGCATGGTTCCTACGGAGCGTGGCAAGTCCGAGGAGAAGATGCTCTCGGCCATGCAATTCAAAAAGGGTTTTAAGAATGACCCAAGCTTCTTGGTCTCTATCTGGGAGCACAACGAGGAAGAGAACTCCGCAAGTGCTCCAAGCTAAGTCCCTCCAAAGATACAAACCGTCCTCGAGGAATTCGGGGACGTGATGCCTCCTAAGCTTCCGAAGAAGCTTCCACCTAGACGAGAGGTGGATCACCAAATAGAATTGGAGCAAGGATCAAAGCCTTCAGCCTTAGCACCCTACCGCATGGCGCCACCTGAGCTTGAAAAATTGCGAAAACAGCTCACGGATTTGCTGGACGCAGGCTATGTGTGCCTGTCCAAAGCCCCTTTCGGTGCACCGGTCCTTTTCCAAAAGAAGAAGTATGGATCGCTGCGAATGTGCATCGATTACAGAGCGCTTAATAAGATCACTATCAAGAACAAGTACCCAATTCCCTTGATAGCAGATTTATTCGACCAGCTCGGCAAAGCAAGGAACTTCACCAAACTTGACTTGCGTTAGCTGAAGAAAACAAGCCCAAGACAGCGTGCGTAACAAGGTACGGATCTTTCGAGTTTCTTGTAATGCCTTTTGGTCTCACAAATGCACCGGCCACATTTTGCACTCTTATGAACAAGATGCTACAACCATTCCTCGACCGCTTTGTGGTCGTGTACTTGGACGACATAGTGGTGTACAACACTACGCTCGAAAAGCATGCTAAGCACTTACGACAAGTCTTCCAAGTACTTCGGGAGAACGAGCTCAACCTCAAGATGGAGAAGTGCTCATTTGCTCAAAAAGAGGTAGAGTTCCTCAAGCACAAGTTAGTAGCTGGGAAGCTAATGATGGAGAACTCGAAAGTGAAGGCCATCCTCGATTGGGAGCCTCCCACAAAAGTACCCGAGCTTCGCTCATTCCTTGGCTTGGTGAACTACTACCGCCGATTCATTCAAGGTTACTCAGCCAAGGCGGCACCCTTAAGAAGAATCGGACATGGCATTGGTCCGAGGATTGCCAATATGCTTTCGAAGGCTTAAAGAAAGCAATTTCAGAGGAACCCGTCCTAATTCTTCCAGACCATACAAAACCCTTCGAAGTACAAATGGATGCCTCCGACTTCGCCATTGGCGGAGTCTTTATGCAAGAAGGCCACCCGATAGCGTTCGAGAGTAGAAAACTCGATGACACGGAACGCCACTACACTATGCAAGAGAAGGAAATGACAGCAATCGTTCATTATCTACGAGTGTGGCGACACTACTTGCTTGGCTCACACTTTACGATCATGACGGATAAAGTAGCCACAAGCTACTTCCAAACACAAAAGAAGTTGAGCCCCAAACAAGCACGGTGGCAAGACTTTCTTGCGGAATTCGACTATAGGCTCGAGTACAAACCGGGCAAAACCAACGTCGTTGCGAATGCACTAAGTCGTAAGGCAGAATTGGCCACTCTTAGCGCGTGCCAACCGATGTCCGACCTTGTCTCACGCATCAAAGAAGGCCTCCAACAAGACCCATTGGCGAAGGACTTGCTGGAAAAGGTCCTCGAAGAAAACACAAGGAGATTTTGACAAGAAGAGGGCATCCTCCTTACCAATGGAGATCGGCTGTTCGTACCAAGGTGGGGAAATTTGTGCAAAGAAGTAATCAAGGAGTGCCATGACTTCAAGTGGGCTGGTCACCCAAGAATAGAGCGCACTACCGCACTAGTCCAAGCCTCATATTTTTGGCCAAACATGCGGGAAGACATCGAGGCATATGTGCAGACTTGTCTTGTGTGCCAACAAGACAAGATTGATCATCAATTGCCAGCCAGATTGTTGGAGCCCCTGCCCCTTGCATCAAGGCCGTGGAAGAGTGTCTCGATGGATTTCATAATGGCCTTGCCTAAGTTCGAAGGTTACGGCAGCATCATGGTCGTAGTAGACCGTTGCAGCAAGTATGCAACTTTCATTGCCACACCAGCAGATTGCAAAGTGGATGAAGCAGCCCGTCTCTTCATCAAACACATAGTGAAGCTTTGGGGAGCACCAAGAAGCATCGTGAGTGATCGAGACCCACGCTTCACAGGAAAGTTTTGGACGGAGCTCTTCAAAATGTAGGGAACGGATCTCAAGTTCCCAACAAGCTTTCATCCACAAACGGATGGACAAACCAAGCGCATCAATGGCCTGCTCGAGATGTACTTGAGGCATTATGTGAGCACTCATCAGCGAGACTGGGCGAAGTTGCTTGATGTCGCTCAATTTTCTTACAATCTCTAGCGGAGTGAGGCTACTGGCAAGAACCCATTCGAGATCATCATGGGATTCCAGCCCATGACTCCCAATGCCATAGCCTCGACTTATGGAGGTAAAAACCTTGCGGCACATAAGCTTGCTCGCAAATGGCATGAAGAAGCGGACATCACGCGAGCATACCTCGACAAGGCCGCGAGGAAAATGAAGAAATGAGCCGATACTAGGAGACGACACGTCGAGTATAAGGAAGGAGATCGAGTCATGATCAAGCTCCTGCCCCAACAATTCAAGACACTTCGGAAAGTCCACAAGGGGTTAGTGCGGCGATACGAGGAACCCATCCACATTATCCGACGTGTAGGCTGTTGAAAGATTCAAATCAAAGAACATGTTCAAAGTTTGGCCAAAACTGTTCAAAGCCAAATTGTTCAAAATTTGGCTAAAAATTAGGTAATCACCAAACAAAATTTGACAATTTTAAAAGTTTGGTGAAATAGTGCTACCATGCATTCTTATAAATATTTAATGTTCTTCATTTGTTAAGGCATCTCACAATTGAGAGAGTTGAGAGAACTTCCACTTGAGTGTTAGGAGAATTCATTTAGGTGTCTTGGGGTATTGGGTTTTTGTGAGTTTTTCCCAATTTGTAAATTATCATTTGTTAATAAAATTATCTTCCAGTCTTTGCCCGTGGATGTAGGCTTTATGCCGAACCACGTAAATTATTGTGTCAATTTCCTTTGAAATTGTTTACACCATATTTAATTTTCTCTGGAAGTCATAGTTACCATCAGTTGGTAATCTGCTCAACCTGCGCTTCCGCACAACAATTGGTATCAGAGCCGAAGGTTCGTACTTGGGGTATACATTACTATTCACAAATACAGTACTAGATATGACCATTTGTACTTGGAGAACAGTCTATTGTAAGTAGTGTGTATTTTTGCATGTCTAGAAAAGTTCTGTCAACAAGACGATAAGAGTCTAAGGAGTCTGGGTTTTAAGTGGGACTATTGTGACCTCTCCATTCTTCTGGGAACTTTCCTGGTGCATTTATTCACGCGAAATAAACATCATAGAGACTGTTTTTCAAGTGTGAATAGTTGTTGAAGGCACTGATTATTTGAGGTTGAGAAAGATGGCAGAATCGTCGTCGTCATCTTCATCAGTAAGGACTACTGTGACTAATGCAAAGTTTGAAGTGGAGAAATTTGATGGTACCAATAATTTTGGTATGTGATAATGTGAGGTGTTGGATGTCTTATGTCAGCAAGAGCTGGATCTCGCTCTAGAAGAAAAGCCTGAAAAGATGGATGACAAGGAGTGGACAAAAATCAATAAACAGGCATGTGGTACTATTCGCCTGTGTCTAGCTAAAGATCAGAAGTACTATGTCATGAGGAAGACATCAGCAAAGAAATTGTGGAAGACACTGGAAGAAAAATATATGAAGAAAAGCTTTGAAAACAGGCTTTATGTGAAAAAGAAACTTTATCGATTTACGTATGCTCCGAGTATGTTGATGAATGACCATGTGAACTCATTCAATAAAATATTACTAGATTTGCTAAATTTGGATGAGAAATTTAAAGATGAAGATAAAACATTGTTGCTGTTGAATTCACTTTCTGATGAATATGACCATCTCACCACCACTTTGCTTCATGGGAAGGACAGTGTCACATTTGATGCTGTATGTAGTGCATTGTATAATGATGAGACCAGAAAGAAAGATAAAAAGGATCACAGAGATACAGTTGCAGAAGTATTGACAGCGAGAGATCGTTCACAAAGCCGCAAACCTGGAAAAAGGGGCAAGTCTAAAGGTAGGCCTGCCAAAGATGAGTGTGCTTTTTGTCGCGAGAAAGAGCATTGGAAAAAGAATTATCCTAAGTTACAAAAGGGCAAGGCTATTTCTGATGCATGTGTAGCCGAACATGATGAAGAGTCAGAATTTAGTCTAGTTGGCATGACATTGACATGTCAATCAGATGAATGGATTTTGGATTCGGGTTGTACTTATCATATGTGTCCTAATAAGGGCTGGTTTTGTAGCTTCAAGGAGATAAATTGTGGAGTTGTTTTTATGGGCATTGACAATGCTTGTAAAACCATGGGAATAAGTTCAATCCAATTGAAGAATCATGATGGCTCAATCCAAGTCTTGACAGAAGTTCGCTATATACCAAGTTTAAAGAAAAATCTCATCTCATTAGGAGTCCTAGAATTCAAAGGGCTTACAATCACTATGAGAGATGGATTCTTGAAGGTAGTAGCTAGTGCACTGACGATGATGAAAGGCACAAGAAGAAATAACTTGTACTATTTCCAAGGGAGTACAATTATTAGATCAGCATCAACGGTTTTGAGAAAGGATGCAGATTCAGAGGCAACCAAGTTGTGGCATATGCGTTTTTATGGGCATTGACACTTTATTGTTCGAGGTACACCACAACAGAATGGGGTGGCAGAACGCATGAACTGTACTATACTGGAGAAAGTTCGATGTATGTTGTCCAATGCTGGATTAGACAAGGAATTTTGGGCTGAGGCTGTTGTATATGCATGCCATCTGATTAATCGTTTGCCATCAACTGCAATTGAGGGAAAAACACCTATGGAAATGTGGACTGGTAAACCTGCTACTGATTATGATACTTTACATGTCTTTGGTTCCACTGCTTATTATCATGTAAAGGATTCTAAGTTAGACCCAAGAGCGAAGAAAACATTGTTCATGGGTATAACTGGTAGAGTAAAAGGATACCATTTATGGTGTCCAGATACGAAGAAGATCGTTTTCAGTAGAGATGTGACTTTTGATGAATTAGTCATGTTAAAACAAAAGGATTCACAAAAGGATGACAACACCAGTAGTACTCTGCAGCAAGTGGAGCTTGAAAAGGTTAAAGATTATCCAGCTAGTGTTGAAGAGGCAGATGATTCTCAATCAACCGAAGATGAAGAAGAAGTTCTGACTCAGGAACCTTTAGAGCAACAAGATTCAATTGCATATAGAAGGCCACGAAGAGAGATTCGTAGACCTGCTGGCTTTGTTGATATGGTGGCCTATGTACTTCCAATTGTAGATGGTAATGTTCCTTCCACTTACAGAGAAGCAGTAAGTAGCCCTGAAAATGTACAGTGGAAGCAAGCAATGGATGAAGAAATGCAGTCTCTTCAAAAAAATGGAACTTAGGAGTTAGTTACACTGCCTAAAGACAAAAAGGCAATTGGGTGCAAATGGGTATATCCAAAAAAAGATGGATTTCCTCGTAAGGATAAAATTCGATACAAGACTAGATTGGTAGCGAAGGGTTACGCTCAGAAAGAAGGAATAAACTACAATGAGGCATTTTCTCCAGTTGTGAAATATTCGTCTATTTGAATTTTGCTAGCCATTGTTGCGCAATATGATCTTGAGCTAGTTCAACTTGATGTGAAAACTGTGTTCTTACATGGTGATTTGGAAGAGGAAATCTACATGACTCAGCCAGATGGATTTAGAATTGCTGGAAAAAAAAATTGGGTTTGTAAACTGACAAAGTCGCTTTATGGATTGAAATAATCTCCAAGGTAGTGGTACAAGCGATTTGATCGGTTTATAAAAGGGCAAAGGTACACAAGCAATAAATTTGATCATTGTGTGTATTTTCGCAAGCTACAGGAAGGATCTTTCATATATTTACTCTTGTATGTTGATGATATGCTAATAGCATCTAAGAACAAAGATGAGATTGAGAAGTTGAAAACTCAACTCAATCAAGAATTTGAGATGAAAGATCTAGGCGAAGCTAAGAAGATTCTTGGCATGGAGATATGCAGAGATAGAGCTCGTGGTAAAGTCAGCTTGTCTTAGAAGCAATATTTGAAGAAGGTATTACAACAGTTTGGCATGAATGATCAGACAAAACCTGTAAGTACCCCATTGGCTTCTCATTTCAAGCTTTCTGCACAACTATCTCCTTCAACGGATGAGGAACAAGAATACATGTTGCAAGTTCCGTATTCAAATACAGTTGGTAGCTTGATGTATGCAATGGTGTGTACAAGGCCTGACATTTCACAAGCAGTTAGTATGGTGAGCAGATATATGCATAATCCTGGTAAAGGACATTGGCAAGCTGTGAAATGGATTCTACGGTACATTCAGAAAACCATTGATGTTGGTTTACTGTTTAAACGAAAAGACACACTTGGTCAAGGTGTGATTGGGTACGTTGATTCAGATTATGCCGGTGATATAGACAAACGACGATCAACCACCAGATATGTATTTACTCTTGCTAAAGGGCCAATTAGTTGGAAGTCTACACTACAATCTACAGTTGCACTGTTAAGCACAGAGGCCGAGTATATGGCAATTACGGAGGCTTTTAAAGAGGCTGTTTGGTTACAAGGCTTGCTTGGAAACTTGGGATTGATCTAGGAGCATGTTAACTTCTATTGTGGCAGTCAAAGTGCTATTCACTTAGCAAAGAATCAAGTTTATCATGCGCGTCACGAAGCATATTGACGTACGATTTCACTTTGTGCGGAAATTATTGATGATGGGAAGATTCTTCTTCGGAAAATCAAGACTCGCAGAGAATCCACGCAGATATGTTGACTGAAGTGGTGACAACGATCAAGTTTGAACATTGTCTAAACTTGATCAATATCCTAAAAGTTTAAAACAGTGAGAAAGGTAGAGATTGGAGGATCATTTTATACAAGGAAGTTCAGTAATATTTTGAACTACGGTTGGCTTAATCACAAATTTTGGGTATGTAGGCAGTCATAAAGATGCAGCCACTTTGGGAATGATGGTTCGTTGGTAGTCGGCTCAGATTTGGATAAATCTTCACCGAGGTGGAGAATTGTTGAAAAATTCAAATCAAAGAACATGTTCAAAGTTTGGCCAAAATTGTTCAAAGCCAAATTGTTCAAAGTTTGGCTAAAAATTAGGTAATCACCAAACAAACTTTGACAATTTTAAAGGTTTGGTGAAATAATGCTACCATGCATTCCTATAAATAGCTAATGTTCTTCATTTGTTAAGGCATCCCACAATTGAGAGCAGTTGCAAGTGAAGCAATTGAGAGAGTTGAGAGAGCTTTCACTTGAGTGCTAGGAGAATTCATTTGGGTGTACTGGGGTATTGAGTTTTTGTGAGTTTTTCCCAATTTGTAAATTCTCATTTGTTAGTAAAATTATCTTTCAGTCTTTGCCCGTGGATGTAGGCTTTATGCCGAACCACGTAAATTATTGTGTCAATTTTCTTTGAAATTGTTTACACCACATTTAAGTTTCTCTAGAAGTCATAGTTACCATCAGTTGGTAATCTGCTCAACCTGCGCTTCCGCACAACATAGGCAACGTCTCGTATCAACTAGAGCTTCCACCAAGGCTCAAGATTCACCCGATCTTTCACGTGAGTCTTCTCAAGCCTTATCACGAAGACGTGGAAAACCTAACACGCGGAGGATCAAGGCGTGCCCCAACAACCGTTGTCACCGTATTCGATAAAGATGTGGACTACATCCTTGCCGATCAATCATTCGAATAAGGGGCGTGCCAGCGTACTATGAGTACTTGGTGAAGTGAAAAAACTTCCTGGAGAGCGAAGCTACTTGGGAATGTGAAGATGACTTAGGTGGGGGAGGATGTTACGGGCCGCGCAACTCCAGCCCAAAAAATGGCCTAAGGAAGTGTGCCAAGATGTGCTAGCTTGGCCCGATTCCGGAATGTTCCGTAAAATTCCAGCAACTACTAGCACACTTGTACATAAGCTAGATTTCTCTAGAATGTTGCACATATATATATAGAATTCTTTAGGTTAGAATTCTCTAGCGCTAGCCAAACTTCCCTATAAATATGGGTGAGTTCTAGGCATTTGAACATCCAAGCATCAAACAAAGCATTAAACATCAAAGCACTCTTGTAAGCTTTCTTTCGAGTAATACAATTTCCGTAATTGGCTACATTGCTCGCTAGCTCTTTCTTTTCTTTAGCATTTCAGGAACCTCTTGGCTTAGCTATTGGGAAGCTCAAAGGCTTACTTAGCAACATCCCGACAAAGGTTGTCTAAGTGCCGCACGGGTTTGTTGCGCAAAACACTCATTCTGTGACAATATGCTAGAAAGTTGCTAATAGTCCATAATAATGCTGCTTGCAGTTTAATCATTTGATCGTGTGATGCATTATAGTAAGTACTCCTTCGGATAAAATTCTTTTAATTCTTCAATTAATTAGAGGTTGGAGATAAACATCAATCTTATCACTAGGTGCTTTAGGTCCATTAATGAACACAGATAAAATAAAGAATTGTTATTTCATGCACAATTATGGTGGCAAGTTGTATGGTATTAGAACAACATGCCATGTACTATGTGTCACAGACATTGTCCTAATGGATTGAAACCATCAATAGCTAATCCAAGCCTAACATTGTGACTATCAAAAGCAAAATCATGACTTTTTTCATCAAAAGTTTCACATGTAGGCTCTTAGCAGATGCCTCATAATACCATATTTAGTGTGTTATTCAGCATGCCATCTCATGAAAAAAGCAATTTTTGAAGATATGAATAATCTATATAATCTTGGTTGTAGTGGAAAATACCGAACTTGTTTGTAGGGTGGGCAATTTGCGGGCTTAGACTAGACTTTTTACAAGTCCACGCCTAAGTTCAGACATTTAAGAATAAGCTCAAACTATAAAAAAGTCTGTCTATATTGAGCACATTTGGGTCGGGCTAGCTCAGGTTGGGCTTGGGCCTGGGCCCGACTTAGACTTTTATCAATTTTTTAAAATAATTTTTTAATAAAGCTATAAATTAAAAAAAGTAAATTAAATTATATATGATTATTCAATATATAAAATATTAACAACACAATACAATAACCCACAAATGTTAATATCGAAAATAAATTAATCCAATAATAAAATTTTATTTAATTATTTATATAAACTATTAAATAATAATAAATATAAAAAATATCAATTGATTCATCACAATATTATTTTATATTATTTATTAAATTCAACAATTATTAATATAATTTAGAAATAATTAAACTATTTAAGGAATTATTTTTAATTCATTAAATTAAATTTAATGTAATCATATTCAATATTATACTAAATAAAAGATAATATTATATATAATTCAATCTAATTTAATATAATCTAATTCTACTTAGTCTTAAAAAATTAATCTAATTAGCGTCAAAGTACTATATATATATATATATATATATATATTAAAGGCTCAAGTTTTTTATAGAAGCCTTATTTAGGTTCGTTCGTAACAAGTTTCAAATTTTTGAACCCATGTCCAAGGTTTTCACATGCGGGCCGGGCTTAAAGCCTACGAGCCTGGGCTGGGCCCGAACGAGTTTGGGCTAGTCCGAACTTTTTTGTCAACCCTACTTGTTTGGTCAATATTTTTTTACCCTGATTTTGACGGCTACTAGAATCACCACCAAACTACTTATATCAAGCTAGTTCACATATTCATTTCTAAACAACATATAATTATTTGGACAAGCATCCCAAGCTATTAGTTATCTTTTAAGCCTCACAATATGGATATGGAAGTTTTAGGAAATGATTCATTTAGTAATTTTAAGAGTAATTATCCATCGACCGTTTTTTTTTAAAATACACAAATAATTTTTTTTTTCTAGTGCACCACCTAAAGTTAGTATTTTATTGCACTTGTCCACTTCTATCTTATCTCAGTCAATATATTTAACAGAATATTAATAAAATGACATTTTTGCCCCTCAAACGTAAAATTACAATTTTTCCTAAAATAAAAGCAAAAAAAAGATTTAAAATTAGATAATAAAAGTTACATATAAAAATAAATAATTATCAAATAAAAATCAATCCCAATAATCTGAACTCAATCTATTCATTTGCAAATCTTCTCCTCTTTAATTATCAACGAAAAAAGAAAAAATGTCTTCTTGTTGTTGTGGTGGAGTTTGTGGTTGTGGCTTTGGTTGCAAGTACAGTAGTGGTTGCAACGAATGCGACATGTACCCCGACTGGAGTTTCTTTGAGAGCACCACCATCACCATTAAGATCCTTGTATTCCGTGTTGCTCCTATCAAGATGCATTATGAGCTGTTCGAGATGAGATTTGGAGATAAGGGCTGCTGCAAGTGCAGACTGAACGTGCTTGAAAACAAAGCAGTGCTACTAAGTGGTTTAGAATATAATATGAATAAAATGAACCATATATGGTTTGTGGTTCGCTTGTTGGGTGTCATTTTGTAAGCTTTGTTAGTAAATAGAAAGCAGCCATGGTTTGTGGTTAGTGTTTGGGGAATGCTGAGCAGGCCTGCTCGAGAACAATCCAGCCAAAGCAGAAGACCTGATCGCTAGCACGAAGACACCCCTGCTCGGTGTCAAAGCTGGTCGAGGTCAAGTGTTCTAAAGCTAGTCGAGTTCGGATATTCCCATCCAGCTCGGATAGGGTCTCAAAGATTCTCAACCTCCGAGTGAGTCCTGGTCGCACTATGAACAGGAAGAGACCAGAGCTTCAACAGAGAAAACCTGAGTATGGCAACCCCGCACCTTGACAACTTGTCACGACGATCGATAACTGACAAGCACCCCCACGCTGTAGGGTTTCGTTACTATTACTGATGACCAGCGCATGCCTCCACAGTATCATCATTTTACACAAACCTACACGGCATCATCATTTGATTACGGTAACCCATAACCGTCTGACATCTCGTACCCCTAGGTTGTGTTGCAGCAACCCATAACTGTCAGAAAGACGCAAGAACAATTAATGCAGGGGATAGCGCCCAATTAAAGGTGGTGGGAAAAAAGGGATAAATATCAGACAAAGGGTGAGGTAAAAGGATTCAAATTCCTAATTCGGAGATTCCGATTCTAATTTCTCTTTTTCTATCTTATCCCTTTTCAACCTTCCATTTTATGGCTTTTCTCAGATTAATAAAGAATTAACCCAATTAGTAAATTGAGCATCGGAGGGTTTTCATCGGAAAAAACATTCGGCGACCCCTGATACTTTTTCTGTAGATACAGATCGAAGGACATCGCCGCTTCAGTAAACGAAAAAACGCAGGAACCAGCCGAAAATCCTGCTCGAGCAACCCGCGACCAGAAGACAACATCACTATTTGAGAGCGACTAGAAAACTGCATCAACATTTTGACGCCATCTTTGGGGATCGGTATAAAAAGTCAACCTTTTGTCTCTATGTATGAATCGAAGCAATTTAATTGTTGCCTATAGTAGCATATTCTAATCCATTTTTGAAATATATAAAAAAAAAACTCAAAAGTCTAGCATTATAGCGGTATCATGTATAGACATGAATGCGGACCTTGATTAATTGATCAATTCAACATGCTTGGCTAGAAAATTAGTCTATAAATTAGTAGCATGTGCGTTATAGTTTTAGTCTTGCTTCAATCTTTTATGACTAAATTATAGTACATAAATAACTTTGAATAAAATGGATGCAATAGAAATCCATTCTTTATTTTTCTATTCCTGTCGAATTTCTCCTAGAGCGGTTAGAGAGATTGAAAGCCATGAAACCTTGAACTAATAAGAGCAGCATAAAATTACTTCAGTTAGCAAAAGGTTAGAAGCCTAGAAGCCTTCTATAGGCAAGGCATAAGACCTTAAACTGATAAGAGTTGCATGAAGTTGCTTAAGTTAGTAAATAGTTAAAAGGCTTGAAGTCTCAAAGCCTGCCCAAAGTGAGATAAGAATAAGAAAACTCGCCTAAGTGAGCTCAATTAAACAAAGAACAAACAAGTAACCAGTTTCAAAATATTTTTTCGAAAATACTCTAAGGCAAAGAGAAAAACTAAGGCCATAAATCTCAAAGCCTGCCCTAGGCGAGACAGAGTGCTAAGTATAGCCAGAAAATGCTCGAGCAAGATAAGCTCGCAAAGAAAAAGCTAAGGCCATAAGTCTCATAGCCTGCCCAAGGCGAGACAAAGTGCCAAGCCTAGCCAAGAGACGGCTTGAGCAAGATAAGCTTGAGAAGAAAAGCCGAAGGCCATAAGTCTCAAAGCCTAACCTAAGGCGAGACAAAGTGCCAAGTATAAGGCGAGAACGTCTCGAGCAGGATAAGCTCGCTAAGAAAAGCCAAAGGCCATAAGTCTCAAAGCCTACCCTAAGGCAAGACAAAAGTGTCAGGCATAGCTAGAAAAGGCTCGAGCAAGATATGCTCACGGGAATGCTGAGCAGGCCCGCTCAAGACTAGAAACTAGGGGATTGGTGTTTGGTGAATGCCGAGCAGGCCCGCTCGAGAACAATCCAGCCAGAACAGAAGACCTGTGTACTAGCACAAAGACACCTCTGCTCGATGTCAAAGCTGGTCAAGGTTAAGTGTTTTAAAGCTAGTCGGGTTCAGATATTCCCATCTAACTCGGATAGAGTCACAAAGATCCTTAACCACCGAGTGAGTCCTGGTCGCGTTATGCATTGCACTATAAACAGGAAGAGACCAGAGCTCGAGCAGAGCAAACCTGAGCATGGCAGCCCCGTACCCTAACAACTTATCATGACGATCGATAACCGACAGGCACCCCCACGCCGTAGGGTTTCGTCACTGTTATCGATGACCCGCGCATACCTCCACAGTATCATCATTTTACACAAACCTACACGGCATTATCATTTGATCACGGTAACCCATAACCCTCTGACATCCCGCACCCTCAGGTTGTGCCGCAGTAACACATAGCTGTCAGAAGACTCAGCGCAATTAATGCAGGGGATGGCGCCCAAATAAGGGTGGCAGGAAAAAGGGAGGATAAATATCAGACAAAAGGTGAGGTAAAAAGATTCGAATTCCTAATTCGGAGATTCCGATTCTGATTTCTCTTCTTCTATCTTATCCTTTTTCAACTTTCCATTTTCCAGTTTTTCTCAGATTAATAGAGGTTTTATAAAAAATCAATCCGATTAATGACTTGAGCGTCGGAGGATTTTCGCCGGAAAAAACACCCAACAACCCCTGATACTTTTTCTATGGATACAGATTGGAGGACATCACCGCTTTAGTGAACAGAAAAATGCAAGAACCAGCTTAAAATTCTGCTCGAGCAACTCGTGATCAGAAGACAACATCACTATTTGGGAGCGACCAAAAAACTGCATCAACAGTTTGCTTGTTGGGTGTCTTTTTGTAAGCTTTTATTTGTAAATGAGAAAACAGCTGTGACTACTTATCTGAATCGTTAACCGAGTTTGTTGCATATTCATGGCTAGTTGATTTGGGTATGTTTTGTGCTTTATTTCAACTTTTTTCTTTTGGTTTGATATCAATATTAGGTTAGCAGCAACACCAACAACACTAGTTGGTAGTCGTTTTTGTTTGGGGAGGGGGATATGATGTCCCTTTTGTGTATTCATTCAAATGACAATTTTAACCCTCTGATATCAACAATATTTTAATGATGTTATAATAAGAGTGAAGCAATGATACATTTTGTTAACTTCAGATGGTAAACTTAAAAAAAAGTGTTGTATATTTTTAAAAAGCTCAAAAAAAAAAAAGTAGTCAGTTGATAATTATTATACTTTTAACAATATTGTCACTTATTTGTTTTCCATCCACCTAACACTTTCATACGTAGAAGTCGACTTAATCACAATAATGTAAAACTCTCATAGCCCGGATACAACGAAGATTTTGCCTCTTATTATTTTCATTCTTTGGTGAACGGTTATTAGGTAAATAAATAAAAGCCTTAATTTGGAAAACACATTGCATCGTATATCATCCCAACCATATCATCATCAGCGACTGAATCATAGCTAACCTCCATTTCTTGGTATTTCTTGGTTAGATTCCATAAATGTAATAGGTTCACCATGCATTTTTCATTTTTTATATTTTGACAAAAAACCATGTATTCTAATATGCGCTTCAGCTACCTCCTTCACAATAAAAAATTGATTGCAACATTTTTTACATAGACAATAATCTAGTGTCATTAACAACATTCTTAAATGAAAAATCTAAGAATTTCTCAACTCGGACAATAATGGTTTGGCTGACCTATCTATTAAATCAATCCAACACTTGACCATTTTTACCAACTTTCAATGCACAAGAAAACAAGTCAATTTACATTAATTCTTCACATATATTAAGTCAAGACATTTTTTCTTGTTTTATAACTAAATTAATTACTTGCACTATGAAAACTATCTCACATAACTCCTCTTTAACAAATAGGTGGTCTTATCCCATTCAAGCTGCAAACTATTAAAATTGGGACAATTCAAGAATCAATAACTAGCATACAACACTTAAATCGTATAAAATGACGATAAGAGATGTGTGCTTCATTCATATTTGTCAAACATGTCTAAGGTTAAATGCATGCAAGAAATAATTAAAATTTAATTTTAAGAAATTAAAATATTTGAATTTTCAACCGGAACTACTCAAACAAAACTCAATTACAGAATTCACTCTAAATAAGCTTCAACTACTCCTTACAACACATCTAATTCAAAATTCCATAGACAAATAGAATCAGCCACAGAAACTGCTCGAACAAAACTTAAATACTAATATTCACTTTATGTAAGATTCAATATAGTTAATCCAATATATCTAATTCAGAATTCAGCAAGCAAGTAGAATCAGTCACAAAAGCTACTCAAATAGAATTCAATTACCAACATTCACACGAGATTAACTACAGTTCAACAATCCAATTCATCTAATTCAAAATTCAGTGGGCCAGTAGAATCAGTCACGTAAGCTACTCAAATAGAATTCAACAACCAAAATTCACTCTAAATAAACTACAGCTCAGCAATCCAATTCATCAAATTCAAATTCTGTAGACAAATATAATCATTTACAAAAATTGCTCAAACAAATTTAACTACTAAAATTTGCTCTAGATAAGCTACAGTTCAGTATTCCAAATTCATTGCACTCAATTTAACCAATAATCATAACAACTTGGTCTAATCAATTATAAACATTTAGTGTTTATCTTTGTGAACATTAAAACGAAATAAGGCTCAGATTTGATGTATTGTACATTAAAACAAAAAAGAAATTCAAAATACATGAAATCTTAGCTGCATTTTACTTAAAACTATATCAAGTTAGTACTACGAGCTTAAAATCATCGCGCATATTAGTGCAAATTCAGCTAACACTTTTAGTCATAAGCAAAAGCTAAAAATCATTAATGAAAATAGAGCTAGATTTAGCCTAAATATTGCCATTGCATGAACTCAAAATAGAGCAGTAATTAGAAAGCAAAGGATAATGACGAGATAAATTACAAAATAATTAATTAAGTGCTCTCACCTGCATGTTGTAAATGAGGAAGCAACGATCCTGTAAGCAAATGAAGAACAAAGAGAGGAGATGAATTAGATACCGGTTTTTTTTTCTCAATTCGGTTTGGGTCTTTCACAATTCTGACAATTAGCTTTTACGTAATTTAAAAATCAAAATTAAATCCAGAAAGAAGAAATAAATTTAAATTGAGTAAACTTACGAAAAAAAAGAATCAGAAAAAACACACAACTGTCTTTTCGTAGCTTTTTTTTTTTTGGGATAAGCTTTTCAATTCTTGTTTTTTTTTTTTTTGAGTTGAAATATATTTTAACAAAATTTAATAAGACAGGGGCGGAATTTTTGTTTAGCCCAACAAAGTTGTCAATGGGCTGCTTGTATTTTGTAAGTAACAATTGAGAAGGCTTATTTTCCAGTCTCAAGAGCCCTTTGCGAAGGACCCTTTCTTTTGTAGTGAATTAAGAAAATCCCTTATGATCTCTAAATAGCCATGTTTGAATGCAAGATGGAATTCGTCAAACCAAGTAAATTGAAGACAGAACAATCCAAGTTGAGTTAAAGAATCCACAGTTTGATTGCCCTCACGAGATGTGGGCAAACATCGCTATTTAGTATCACTGGGGGTTTTCCTAATTAGAAATTCATGGAATCTTTTATTTTTGTTTACGTAAATCTTTAAGCTTACTCTGTTTCGCCAATAAAATTCTTTATTTTGATTTTTTTTTTAATTATAATTTATAGGTGTAAAAAAGAAACTATACTAGTATAGTTAAGAGGAAAATCGTAGAAAAAGACTATACTAGTATAGACTGACATTGGTCTTTTTCATGTACTTTCTTCTGAGATAAAAAATTAAAAAAATAAGAGTTTTGGTTTCAGTAGAATATTTGTTAGGTGTGAATAGCATGATCCAGTCAAATAATAATGAATTGCCCAATACTAGAAGGCAGCAGCCCAAGAAAATTAATTTAACAAAAAAAATGATTATTTACTTTTGGTAATACTTGTTTAGATAAATTTAAAAAGATAACACATCTTTTAAAAATATTTGAGCGGATAATAATTCATTAACTTTGCCGTTAACTTTAATAGGAACTATATAAAATAATATTATTGTCCTTAGAATTAATTATAAAATATTATTTGTACTACTATAATAGTTATAAAATAACATTTTTATTCCTACAATTAGCTACAAAATATATTTTTACCTCTACTCAATTATTTTTTATTTTTTATTACATCTAAGTATAATTAATGGACTTTTTAAATATTAAATCAAACAATTTGTTTTTTTTTAAAAAACTCTTGTTGAATCAAACTTTAATAAGAAAATTTTGTTTGATTCAAAAAGAAATTTTTTCTAAAAAAATTTGTATGATTTAACAAAAAGAAAATCTCGTTAATTCCACTTAGATGCAATTTTTTATTTAAAAAAAAATGAATAAAGATAAAGACATATTTTATAACTAATTGTAGGAATAGAAATATTATTTTATAGCTATTATATGGGTAAAAATATAATTTTATAATTATTTCTAAGAATAAATATGTCATTTTATAATTAATTTACTGTTTCCGAATTTAACGATAAAATTAATAGATTATCGTCCGCGTAAGTATTTTTAAAAAAAAATATCATCTTTTTAAAAGTTATTAAAACAAGTGTCACAATTAACAAAAAAAATCTTATAAAACTCCTTTTTTCCTCACATTAATTACGAAAATGGCCCTTTCACATTTTTTTGTTTAAAAATCTTGATTTTTTCTGTGTGACGATCTTAAGTTTCTCTCTCTAATAAATTCATCAACTTAAATAGTATTAGTTTAGATTATTACATATATGAATTTAAGCATTTTTTATATTACTAATAACTTGATTTCAAATTATCACTCTTACTTTAGGTTTCTAAAAAATCTTGATTTTTTCTCTCTGACGATCTTAACTTTCTCTCTCTAATAAATTTATCAACTTAAATAGTATCCATGTGTAACCTCACTTTCAGTTTAAATTATTACATATATGAATTTAAGCATTTTTTATATTACTAATAACTTGATTTCAAATTATCACTCTTACTTTCGATTTCTAAAAAGAGCATAAGATTCACTCTTCATATAAGTTCATTCAAATTTAATAAATTTCTTTACACTAGTAAAATTTTTATTTCAGCCCCAGCCTCGCATAATCTTAAATAATTTCAATAAAAGTATTATTTTGGATAATAAAAACAACCAGAGCATTTTTTTTTTTAACGCGAGATGGTTTTTAAAAAATATCATTTTGTTTTTTAATTTTTAAGGTTAAAATTGTAAATAAGACGTTTTATGGGCGATTGGGCGCAAGAATATCCACCTAAAAAAAAAAGTAAGAAAAAAAGAGGAAGCGCGCACCATTGTGTTTGGTCTTACTGCCTACTTTTTCTCGACGCCGGACTATCGACGCTGCTTTTGAAGAAATCATATTTCTGGTAATTTTTTCTTTCTAGTTTTATTAGCATTTCACTTTTGCATTTTCCTTTGGAATTTCATTTCTATGTCACGATGTTCTGATGGTGATTCTAAAAATTAAACCTTGTTAATACTTTCATCTTCATCAATGTCTGAGATACTTTGTTTTTGAGTCGCGTATCGTATTCTATTCCAGTCCACGGCTAGCTGGTGGACTAGAATCGCTAGTTGTCAATTGGGTGTTTGTCGAATATTTTCGCAGTTATGCTTTTAAAGTGAAGTTGAAACACATATTGAGGTTTTTACTGCAGTTACAAACATACCCTTAGTTTGTTCTTTGTTGCTTCTGGATTGATTAGAGAACAGGTTGGATTAATTTAGTTTATGGCCAACCTTCTTATATCATTGGTAAAAGGGTTATGATTAGTTTGGTCGCATGGCATATGTTTTTTATTCAACTGAATTTTGTCAGTCAGAATCTGTTTGTATCTTGCCTGCTGCATCACTGTACCGGCATGTTGTTTATGAAGAATTGCTTATGCCCTTGTTAATTCAAGCTATTTTATGCTGCTGTTCATAGTTATACTGAATATTTAATGCATAATCTAATTGCAAAACAGAGATGGTAATTCCTCCACCTGTTAGGCCAGCGAAACTTTCCAACTTTCTGAAACCTTATGTCCTGAGGATGCACTTTACGAACAAGTATGTGAGTGCGCAAGTGATCCACTCACCAACAGCCACAGTGGCTTCATCTGCAAGCACACAGGAAAAGGCACTGAGGTCGAGCATAGGGTGTACTCGGGACGTGGCTGCTGCTTCCAAGATTGGGAAAATACTAGGTGAGCGACTTCTTCTCAAGGATATACCTGCTGTTTCTGTTTTCTTGAAGAGAGAACAAAGATATCATGGTAAAGTGAAAGCCGTGATTGATTCTCTGAGGGAAGCTGGTGTCAAATTGCTTTAGATTCAGCTTAGTTGAAGAATTGCAGTTCCTGCTAGTTCTTTGCTATAAATGGTTAACGTGTGGTGATCAATGGAATTATTTTGTGGTGGGATGTATGTTTGTCATGTTACTGTGACTGTCATGGTTTGATTATTTTACTTTGAACAGAATTTTAGTTTGCATTTACGACCTAGTTTAAGTGCTTTCAAGGAGCTTGTAGAAGTAGTTTTTTGTTGAAGAAGGGGATTGGATTGAAATAGTTCCTGCTCTTTCGAGATTTATAAATAATTGTATGGTACTTCCTGTTCCCATTCCTTTCCTATGTGCCCAATGATGCATGCAAGGTATATATAGGTGTTACTTTCTGTTTTCTTGTATGAAGTTATTAGCAAATTTGTGATTGATATCATGTAAAATATTAGATAAATTCCAAATATTTAAACTGAAACTATTGGCAAATTACTTTCCATGTGGGTTGGAATGTTTTTAAATGATGTACAAGTTGAATTGGATGGTGCATAAGAACTTATAATAAGCTCATACATATTATCTTTCTATCCTTCAGTATCATAATGAAAAACTTTGCTACCCTTACTACTTTGTAAAGTACAGTTTTTTTATTTTTTTATTTTTTTTATTTTTTAAATAAGTTAAAAAGATGAAACTAGAACAAGAGAGGCCTTCGTAACCCTTTGGTGGTCGCTATGGGACACCATTTGTTAAGGACATAAATGGCATTTTTGGTATCTCCGTTTCCCCAATTACACAACGGTACCCTGCTTGGCATATGAGCTTTCATTTACTACATAATGGTGATTAAAATTTCGGACAACTTATAAAGCTGCCACTGCTCACTGCCCCCACAGTGCATAGAGCAACCACTGTTCTTCAAAGTTGTGGTACCACTGGTTGTAAAACGATGACACAATACATTCGTCGAAAATTTAATCGCTGTTTGGCAACAAACAGAAGCTTATATGTTCGCAATAGTAAGCGATGGTACTGTTGCGTTAATCAAGCGATGGGTGTTCAGCTTTGCAAAAGAACAACTCATGTTAAGCACATTAGTGTTCAGCTGAAATTTGTTAGGACCTGGCAGGCTGAATTTTGGGGTATCTTTTTTATCCCGATTAAACAATTGTTATGGGATCGGTATGCCTTTCAATACCGTTTACATGATCGGGACGAGATCAGTATTGATTAATCTTGTATCGAATGTCCCGATTGCCATATCTACTAACTTCATTCATATACAAGTCAAGAAAGCAATAATTTCCATACTTACAATGTTTTCGATTCACATTTGACAGCAATGTTCTGGCATAAAATTTTTGAACTGAAAGGTACCAGAAACAATATTAATTAAAGGAACAATATTTACATCACTTCTAAGTTTGGCCGTTGCATGATATCTTGGATAAACAATTTGATGTTCTTATAAGAAGATCCCCCTTCTTCTAAAGCTCTCTTTGCCAACTTTCCAAACTCTTTAGCCCTTCTTCTTCTTGCATCTCTTTCTTCTCCTTCATCCATTAGTATGTTTATAGCCTTTTCGACATCTTCCTTCTTCACCAACACTCCGATCTTCTCTTCTTCCTCAAACTTCATTGGAACCTCCACTCCAACACTCACACTAGTCCTTAAAACTTTCACAATCAACTTCTCATTACAAAATTGGTCTGCAAAAAGTGGCCATGTAAGCATTTGAACCCCCGCTGATACTCCTTCTAAGGATGAATTCCAGCCACAATGTGTTAAGAATCCTCCAACAGCAGGGTGAGATAATATCATTACTTGTGGTGCCCAACCTCGGATCAAAAGGCCTCTCCCTTTAATCCTTTCTTCAAAATTTTCTTCTACAAGCCATTTTTCTAGTCCTTCTAATTTACTTCCTACTCTTGTAACCCAAATAAATGGTTTCTTAGATGCTTCCAGGCCTAAACCAAGCTCAATCAATTGTGAAGATGTTAGATTGCAAATACTTCCGAGACAAACATACACTACTGAGCTTGGTTGTTGCGAATCAAGCCATGTTAAGCATTCGGGAACATCATTTGATGCTTTGTTACCTCTCTCAATCTTGTCTATGCGTTCTTTGTTGCACAGCGAAACAGGACCTATGCACCAAACTTTTCCTTGTTTGGCTTTCTTGTATTCTTTTACAAATGCTGACTCAAGCTCTTCGAAGGTATTTGTAATGACCCCGTATGTTTTCTTATCAGCTGCCAAAATTTTGTCACTGAACTCTTTCATATCATCATTATGGGGGTATATTGGTAACTGGACTTTAGTAAATTCAATGTGATCAGGGAAGCCAGGTACCTTAAAGTATTCTGAATCAGATGTAACATTCTCGTGAACCTTTGAAACACGCAAGATGTCCAGGCATAGGAGACAGAAGCAAGAAAATCCATGGAAAATAATCCTTGGAACATTGAACTTGGCAGCAGTATCCACCGTCCAAGGAAGGCACATGTCAGAAATTATGCAGCAGGGCTGAGGAGTCTGCTCTCTATACAAATTTTCAAAAGGTAATTGAAGCTTGTGAACTGACTTCATGAAGTTGGAGGCCAAGTCTAGTGAAGGAAGCATGTCGAAATTCTCGCAACCTTCAGGTAATCCTGCTTCTTGCCATGGAAATGGTATTTCAATGAGTCGGATTTGTAGCCTGGATTGTATGGCACGTGCGAGCACTGTTTTGAACCTTGCTGCATTAACTGGGGTGGTGACAATTGTCGCAATAGCTCCATGCTGTGCAAGCAGTCTAGCAATGTCGATCATGGGAATCAAATGGCCTTGAGCCAAGAAAGGAAGCAAGAGAACATGAAACTTGCTGGCTTCGGATGCCATGTCTGAATCTGGATAGATAAGGTAATCTCTTCTTTTCATTTATACGAAGGAATGGCAGCACTTTGCTGGCGATGTCTGAGTTGCTTAAGCATTTTGGTTTATTCGGCCACAAAGGTGTGGATAGTGTTCTTACACATTGACTCGTCATCCGATCTTTGTTTGTTTCTTCAAAATCTGACTGTATGGTAAGTTATGGAGCCAACTAGTCTAGTTTCTGTAAAGAATCTGGAAAGGGCATAGAAGGTATAAGAGTAAATGAAAATTTGCTTCATGGCATTGCTTAGTTGGTTATTCCTTTCTGCCCATGACCACGTGTCCTGGTTTAAGTTTTTTATACGAATAATTAACGCTATGCTTCCTTTTCTTTTATTTTTTTAAGGTAAAAAAAAAAACCTAAGGTAAAATAATTGTGAGTTATTTGTCTATTGCCCAGTTTACTCCTTTTAGCTCATCAGTGCTGAATTCTCTATTCTGAGTTCTGAGAATTCTGTCTGTATTTTGAGTTCTGAATTCCAAATTTTATATTCTGAGTTTCGGAATTCCAATGATCAATTGATTTTAGAATTCCAATGGTCGGTTGATGATTCAAATGGTCTATTACATTTTTTTTTTATAAATAAGAGCTATCAATTGTAAACATTTATAATTCATTAAGAGGATACAGAATTATAATTAAAGTTTTCACTTTCTCTATTTCTCTTTTAACTTTTCTTTGAATATTAGAATAATTCTACGTAGAACCATAATAGGTTATGAACACGATATCTTTCTAGTATAGGAAGTATTCTATTCCTTTATTCTTTTATTTTATTTGTTTATTTAATGTTAGTATGCCATTAATTTGAATCTTTCACAGTAGGAAATAAGGTTTAATTTTTGTTTATTTTTCTACTAATGCTCTACAACGAAGACTCGAGTCAAGAATTTGAAGAAATCAATTAAAGACCGAAGTTTTTAACTTCAAAAATTTAAATGTCCTTCAAGACATCAGAAGATTTTGATTATTAATTGAAGAGATTCATCTTGACGCTCCGGACCTCACAACATAATTAAGCATACCAGCAACACATCAACTCAAGATCACGCTAAAGCCATCATCTTTGATCGCCATCTTCTTCAAATATGTTTGAGATTGGGATATTGTAATTTTTAAAGTATAATTTATGTGAAAAAAATTATAATTATAAAATAAAAGTTAATAATATGTAGTAAATACAATTTTTAAATAATAATTTTGATAAAATTATTAAAAATATAATAGATTTTTCATCATATAAATAAAAAATTATAATAACATAATTTTTAAGTTACAGCAATTATTATTTAACAAATACTTTAGTGCGGTAACTTAAAAGCTACAGTTAAGTAATCTCAATTTTAAGCATATCTTTCATCAATCATAAAAGACAAACTATCTTATTGTCAAAGATCTGCACGAAAGATTTGCCACTGAAGTCATTAATTATTCTTCTTGATTTTAGTAGTGAAACCTTCGACTAAAAGAGCATCAAAAAAATATAATTATGCTTCATTCATTAATCATCCCACTATTAATATCGCGTGGATATATAGAAGACCATTTGACAAAGATATACTAGAGAAGACATATTCTAGATTTCACGCCTCAAATCTAGTCTTATCTCCATGTCGCCAACAAGAATAACGAGCTACTAATAAAGAATCATCAACTTTATCTAACTGGTGTAAAATCATTTCCTGAAGTGAATGCTACCTCTTAAGCAAATGCTATCACACAAAAGTGTGGTCAAACATTGACATGACAAGTTCATAACTAGGGTAAAAGTTCTAGTTACGATCATGATTGCAGCCTTGCTCTTGAAGAAATTATTAACAACCTCATGGTGATAGTACACATTTGGACATATCAGACTTCTTCAAATACATGATGCGTAAACATGCGCCGTAATTGTTGAAACAGATATCCATACTAATTAAGAGTACTATTAAATTTTATAAGTTTTTATATTTAGATATGTTTTTATTTTCATATATAAGGATGTGATATAACATATTTTTCTCTTGAAAGGATTCTTCAAAGGAGATTGCCTGACAGAGAAATGTGTTTAGTTGACAGTACAACAATACATACTATATATTTTTCGTAACAAGGAATATTTGATGAGTTTAATATTAAGTGAAATTAAGGTCAATACCATCTTAGATCCTATAGATGAGTTTAATATTTGAGGACTTTAGAAGAGTCATGTTAATATTAGTGAATGATACATAATTATGTATCCATGATGCTCATTTGAAAAAAAAAAACTTTTGAGCTTCAAAGAAATTCGTCATAATGAATTTCATAAAAAAATAGTAAATGAGACTAATACAAAACTTCTAGTGTCTCGGCCAGAAATGTATATTGGAGAAGCTTCCAATTCTCTTATCTTGCTTGTATTATATGAAAATAAAAGCAATTGAAAACTATGCAGTCATGAACCAAAAAATTTGTGATCTAAAAGCTTTTATGTTTTGGTGTGATTGTTTGAGTCACTCTGGATTAACTATTATGCCTAAAATTGTTGAAAAATTCTCATGGATACGTTTTAAAGAATTTAAAGATTCTTTTATCTAGTGAGAATAGTTACATTGCTTATTCTTAAGGTAAGTTAGTGATTAAACCGTCTCTTTCAAAAGTTGGTCTTGAATTTCCATAATTCTTACAAAAAAGTTCATGGAGACATGTGGATTTATTCATCCACTTTGTGGTTCATTTCATTATTTTATGATCTTGATTGATGCATTTATATGATGGTCATATGTTTATTTATTATCTACATAAACTGTTGCATCTGGTAGATTGCTTGCACAAGATATTAGGTTACATTCACATTTTCCAAATTATCCAATTAGGACTATAAGATTAGATAATGTCAGTGAGTGCACTTCTTAAGCTTTTAATGACTATTGCATATCATTCAGGATTGATATAGAGCACCCAGTACCACATATGCATACTCAGAAGGGATTGGTAGAATCCTTCATCAAATGCTTACAAGTAATTGCAACAACATTATTACTATGTACTCAATTATCTACTTCTTCAACATGGGGATACATTATTTTGCATGCTGTGGCATTCACTCACTTGAGGCCTACTATCTATCACTAGTATTTCCTATTAAAATTGGTATCAACCTAATATATCCTCTTTGCATACTTTTTGCTATGCTATAGAAGTGACTATTGCACCTCTCAAGGCACTTGGGCCCCAATGACACTAGGATTTATGTGAGTTTTGACTCAGTATTTATTATCATCATATATATCAACTGCAAATGTACCAAGCTGAATAATTGTTCCTATTGAACATTTTGATGAAAAGGTAGTTGATGAATCATCTACGACACGCTTGATGCATGGTAGACCACTTGATTCAAAAGATAATGTTTCGCATAAAAGAAAAGTGAAAAATTAGGATCTTGTTAATAATAATGATCAATTTATAAGTGAAAGCGCCTCTTTAGAGTAAAAGGTCCTTAATAAGACCTATGTCTATATAGGGCACTTCTTCTTGAAGAGGCAAATACCTAATATGTAGGCCAAGCACTTGAAGCCCTTGATGTGGCTTAAAATAAAGAAAAGTCTATAAACCTTGCTCACACATAGAAAATATTAATCCATCGATGAATGTGTACTGAGACATGATTGGCCCAAATGAGAAGAAGCAATCCATGTAACCTTTTTAGCTAAATGTATGATCTTTGACCTATAGTCTAACACTTATTAGTGTTAAACTAGTTCAATACAAATGCATATTTGTTCGGAAATGTAACAAAAAGAATGAGGTTGTTAGATATAAAGTATGACTGGTTGCACAAGGTTTCTTAAAGAGACCTAGTATTAATTATGGGGAGACATATTAACCGGTAATGTATACAGTTGCATTATAATTCTTAATTAGTTTTGCTATACCTCAAAGGCATGATATGCGTCTTATAGATGTGATGACCACTTACTTGAATAGACCATCAAATGTTGATATATATATATATATATATATACACACACACACAGAAGTGCTATGCTTAACACTTTTCAATTCTGCAATTCAACTTCCTCCTTAAGAATCCCCTTTCGGAGGTGAAGCAGAGGGATACTGGCCCTTTTCCTAGGGGGTGCTATATTGGATTTAATAAATATTTCTTTATATATAATATATATAGAGAGATATTTATTAACTATTAATATATAGTTGTATAAAAAAGATATAATATGTATTACATAATTAATATATTATATATTATATATATAATATATTAACTATGCAGGGTCTAGTGTTTTATTTATATGGTTGTTTGGTCTAGAAATGGAGATTTTGTTTGTGCATGGTCTCGCTGGAGCCATCATAGGAGTATAACCGCTAGCTATTGGGCCTTGCCCTCCCATTTCTGCCAGGCGACCGACCGGAGAAAGAAGGAATCTTAGTCTATGTCTTGGTCACCCAGAAAAGTATTCATAGATAGTTGAACGCAAGTAGGACGCTCGGGTCAAATATAGCCCACCTAACAGCAGCTATCAAGGCTATAGGCGCGAAAGAAAAGTGAGCAGGGAATTTGGCATCATATCGGTTAGCTGAGCCTGCCTCAGTGCCATGCTTAACACTTTTTAGAAGTGCCATGCTTAACACATTTCAATTATGCAATTCAACTTCCCCCTTAAGAATCCCCCTCCGGAGGTGAAGAAAAGGGATACCAGCCCTTTCCTTAGGGGGTAGGGGGTGCTATATTGGATTTAATAAATATCTCTCTATATATAATATATACAGAGAGATATTTATTAAATATTAATATATATATGTATATATATATATATATATATATATATATATATATATATATATATATATTAGAGTCTGTTTAAAAATTCTATAGTGTAATATAAATTAGAGACATTTGTGTATAAAGACTTGTGTTCTAGTTGAACACTATGGGTGTGGTGAGTGTTACCTCGGGTGCCTTGGTAGTATTTGGTAGTAAGTCCCAATTATATTGAAGGGCGGTAAAACCAATTCTTAGCTTTAGGTTGTAGCCATACCCTTAAGACTAAAACTAGGATATTAGTTTATATCCATGGATCCTCTACTCTGTATAGCATCATCCTTTTCTAGCTATTCTTTTAGAAGATCTAGTGATTCAAAGAATGTCGTGAGTTCAGAAGAATTCATAATTGAAGACTTTAATAAAGTAATTGACTATTGGCAACTTCCAAAGATTTCTAAAGAACTGATTTACAAAACAAAAAAGTTTGACTTTTTAAAGAATGATTATGTTATAAAGACTCAAGAATATGACATAACACTTTCAAAGCCTTTTGAAATAATTCAATTATTTTCAGAGCAATCTTTAAAAAGAATAAAAGAAAAGAATTTTAAATATGTTCACTTCGGCTTAATACAAGTCAGTATAAAGCCCTTAACAAAAGCAGACCTTGATTCCTCCATCTTAGCTGTTCTGAGAGATGGCCGATTTATCTCATTTGATGATTCTTTACTCAGTAGTATTGAATCAAGTCTCTGTAAAGGACCTATTTCATTCAGCTATTATTCGAATATAACAGTTTTTGTTAAAGACAAGAACATTCTGAAAAGCATAATTTTACAGATCAAAACTCACAATTATCATATGTTAGAAGGATCTGTATCAGTTGCCCTAATATTTAGAATACATTATAAAGCCATGAATTCTGTATGCAATACAAAAAACTTCATCCAGTCAGAAAGAGATGAGGCTCTTCTCTTACAGACTCATTTATCCAAAGCCAATACTGTCATTCCTAAATCAATCCAATGGAAAGACGTCAATCTTTTAAAAGAATGGATTCTTGTTGTAGCTATTGTACCAGTAATCCCAAAAAAACTTGAGCCCAACACAGAGTTGCAAAATATGACTCAGTATCACTACTAGAAAAATGGCCTTTAGTGATACTAAAATAGTGTCACTAATTACTTTTAGTGACACTTATTAATAGTGTCAGTGATCTGGGAGTCAGAAAAATACTGACACTTGAATGTGGTGTCAGGAATTACTATTACTATAGTATTACAGATTTTATGACACTATAGTATCAATGATTACTATTACTATAGTATCACGAATTAGTAATATCAGTAAAACAATCACCCCAATGAAACTGATACTTTATGATACATTTTTAGTATCAATAACTTTTATTATTTATTATTGTCATTTTAAGTTTTGTCAATCTAATGATATTATTTAAAAAAAATATTAGTAAACTGCTAAAATGAACAATTATATATAAAATTTCTAACAAAATATTATGGCTCTTTTGTTTGACTTTCTTCACCAAACAATCTTAAAAGAGTTTGCTACTTAATTCTGTACACACCCCAAATCATATAGGTTCTTTGACAAAACACCGTTACTTTCATACACAAACAAATCAGGCTCTCCATCTACAAATTTAAGGAAGATTAAAATATTAAAAAAAAAGAATAAAGATCATATCCCTCCTAGGCCCCCATTCCCTAGATATTCCGGTTATGTTCGCTTGCTTTCTGACCTTGAACTTGAATAATCACTTCGGTCTGTGTCAAAATTCTCTTTCTGTGATTCAATCTCCATACTAGTGCCTCCCTGGGACTATTGGATACTCCTCGGACTCAAGCATGAGCACAACTTGACTCATTTTCTTATTCACGACATGAAATCAAATAAGTCTATTCATTGATGAAAGCAACAATAAAAAGCATATGTACAAATCATTAACACAGTATGAAAGCCAATAGGGAAGATATATGAATGAAAATCAATATTTTCCTTACCATCTAACAGTTGTTTAATAATTAATTGCATTAACTTGGAAAATGGACAAGTTGAAATAAATGATGCCCAACGAATCAAAATCATTTGAACTGGAGGAAAAATAATAGGAACCGGAAAAAGACTTTTATTCTCGATGCACACAAATATTTTCTCCTAAAAACCTAATAAATGTCCATATTTACCTTGGGATTGGTGACCAAAAGATCATCTCCAACAATTTGTACTTTTCTCCAACCTCGCCCATTAGCTTGGCATAGTGCTCCCGATCGTCTTGGTCAAATGGATCTTCAATTGATACAATAGGATAATTAGAGATGAAAGACTTGTAGAGATCTTTTGTGAACCGTCATTGTTACGCAAAAGAAGACCAAAACAATTAAGAAAGCAGGAAAAAAAATTAAGTATTTTACTACAAAACATTAGCATCGAGGATTGAGAGTAAAGAAAATTTTACGAGTAGCACTACCTCGGAATATTGATAAGGAAAGCACAGCGAAAACAAGAAGCGATAACAAGCTGCAATGCTGTAAATGCAATGTCATTGCTGGTGTAGCAAGCAACAATCGCAGTTGCTTATCTCTGTAGTTCCAATGCAGCAGCAGAAAATGCAGCTATTGCTTGTGCTGCAGCAGCGATAGACTGCAATTGCTGCTGTCTGTAGAACAAGAAGCGATTGCAATTGCAGCAGCGAGAACTGCAAGACAAGCGACTATAGCACTGCAATCGGTGCAACTTCGCTGCTTGTTCCTACTGCAGATAAATGCACTGCTTGCTTGTGGTGTAGCAACGAACAATCGTAGCGACTTGTGTTGCGGTTCAGTCGCAGAAAAAGCATTGCTGCTTGTCATTGCAGCAGTAAAATGCAGCTATCGCTTGTCTGCGATAGCAGACATCGCTAGTGCAAATTAGGACTCATTTTCTCTTATCAAGAACATGCCCTTGTACTATCATGCAATGGTTGCACTGCAATTCCTCTGATTGCTTGCAATTCCGGTCCACCTCCACCACCACCACAATGTAAGCAAGCGGTCTTTGTCTCTTTGATTTAAAAAATAGCCCAAAGCAATCATCGAACTAATATCTCTATATGACTGAAAGTTAAGTAAATACATATTCAAGACAACTGCGAGTTCACATTCCTTGATAAAGACGAGTGATAAAAAGTAGCAAATTGCATCACTAATACAATTACAACATAAAACCAGCACTGAACTACACAAATACACAACACATCCGGAAGGGGCAAGCCTTAGGTAGGGGCAATAGGAAGCAAGAATCCGTGAAGGGAATATGATTTGGGATAATGTACAACACTACAAGTATCTTAAAAACTATTAGGGTCTAGATTATCTTTAAATTTCATGCATAACACAAACACCAGTCTTTCTTGTTAGTTAGAAATTTATTTGGTTTAATTAATTATTTGTTTGATCATATTAAGGATTAAATTTTCAAACTCTTTCGGTATTAGAGAAGATTAAATTGAAAAGCAGGTTAGCGGTAGATCGGATCATATAGAATTACTCGATCTAAAAATCTAGAAACCAAGTATACCGGAAGAAAGCCAAAGCAATCTCTAAGTGTCAAGTTAATCTACATTGTAAAAGCAAGTTATGGCCATAATAGATACTACCCAAATCACAAGATATCAACCAACAATTAAGCGACGAAGGGTAATTAACACAGTCAACTTAAGTTGCATTAATTTATTGATTATAGTTTAATAACTATATTTTTATACCGATTTTCAGAATAATTAATGCATACCTCATAAGCGGGACGACCATGGTCCATGGGGTCTCTACCGGTTATTGCTTCCAAAAGCGGAACTCTAAAGCTATAAACATCACTTTTCTCATTCAATAGACCAGTATTTGCATACTCTGGAGCCACATATCTATCAAAGTTTGAAAAGAAAAATAAAGTTATGAGATGATTACTCCTATATGAACATATAATAAGAAACATAAAGGTGAAAGGTGAGATAAGCCAAAGAAAACCAATGCAAGTTGTGTCTTAAATTCAAAACATACTTACCCAAGTGTCACCATAACTCGAGTTGTGACATGACTTTTCCAAGACCCAACAATTTAGCCAAGCCAAAATCGAGACACTTTTACATTAAAGTCATCGTCAATCAATATATTGCTCGATTTAATGTCCGTTGAACCACTTTAGGCTCAATAGCCTCATGCAGATAGGCAAGATCGCATCAAGTACAGCAAGTCAAACTTAGAACTAGGGAACCGAAAAGGTTGTAAACTAATTGACTTACGCCTTAGTCGTGCCGGGAAGAACCTTCATACGGGCCTCCCAAGTAAGATATCCATAACCTTATCTGACTCTTTGTCATTGGATTTGTCATTTATAGTAAGAAGAATACCATCAAGTGGAACAAACTCATTCGTTGATACTTGCTCCACCCTAACTTCCTTAATTTCCTTAGAAACAGTGAGGATTTGATGAAGGGCAAGTTGTTTCTAGCCCTTCTTGATTTTTTCCTCGACGTTAAACAAAATGATAATATAGAGAGAATAATAATGATGAATAATGCAACAGAAATTCCAATTACTTCCCAAACCTTAATACCAAAAATAGCTTTCTTGGATAATTCGGCATTAAGATCGTTAGTCATACTTTTCTATTTTCAAATGGTCACGACCTACATATTGACATAAGAGAAAAAACAAAATGCAACTTCATCAATGCACCATCTAACATTAAGGTTGATGCCAATAATATTACAAGTCAATTGTTGGCCGTTGATCCGAGTCCTTTACTCGACCAATTGTTGTTCATCTTCCTCCGGATCCCGAGTATTATCTGCACAACATATTAAAAATCAATACTCTAAACTAGACCAACCCCTAAGAGAATCCTATTCCCATTAATCACAAAATAAATGAAAGAAGATAAACAGAAAAATATCATGAAACGGAGTTCTAGAAAATTTCATCCATTTTGACAATTTTAAGAAGTTGTGCATTGTATGTCGACTCTCATTATCACTTGATGGATGCTCTAATCAACGGTAAAATGTACCTTTATCAACCGTTCTATTGTTTTCCTCCGGTCATTGCTAATATTTAACACGTAGAACTACAAACATTGCAGCAGAGTAGGTTAACACGAGATAACCCAACCACGGGAAAGGCAAATGATTCCTCAAAACAATGAAATAAAAGTACATTACTTGGTATACAAAAATGAAAATCTCATAATTTTTTTTCTGGTTTGAATAAATTAAGTTGATAAAATTGAGAGTATCGAGCTCGAGTACCAGCCAAAGCCTTCATCCGAATGTGATTGTTAGCATCGAAGCAGCAGTAATAGGCAAGGCCTCATAAGAGCCCAATCTCACGATAGCAATAGTCTTAGCAATAGCGACGATAAGTAACCATAACAATAACAAAAACAAATTGTCATGAACCAAAAATAAGAGATCCAAAATCGCCATGGTCCTCGACTTAGACTCTTCCAAATCACACTTGGTGGACCCCTTGACGCCCTTGACCACATCAAGCGGTTTATGACACCCTCGGGGATGAACGCCTCGACGTAAAGGGAGACACCGGTCTGGAGCTCCGGAGGCCACGGAGGCGGAGGGCTCCGCCGAGGGCGACGTCGGCGACGAAGAGCCCGGAGTTGCAAGTGAGGGCAAGGCGGAGGAAAGAGGCGAGGCGGAGATGCTGCCGAAGAGGGTGTCGCATGTTGAATTTCAAAACGGCAGATTCGGGGTTTCACAAATCTGTGCCCTAATTCTTTGATTACGGAGATGGGGAAACTCGCGATTCAAGGAATTGAATCGAATCCCCCCAAAAAGAAAAATCAATTTTCGTATGTGTAATATCGGACGGTTCTTAGGGCTAAATTTGGAGATAGCTTTCAAGGTAGAGAAAGAGAGAGGGAGAGGGAGGGAGTTAGAGAGAGAGATCGAGGGAGGGATAAAGAAGAAAGGAGCGAGAGAGCTTGGCCGCCGTGCGTGGGATAGGTTTTAACTTAGACAAAAATTTTCTATTATAAGTCACGTATCCTTAACTTACTTTAATTTTTAATTATTATATACTATTTAATGTAATTTACAAAGTTAAAATGAAACTCTTGATCTAATGGTTTAATGTTCAAAATTAAGTAATTTATATTTTAGAGTTCTTGGATTCGATTCGTCATAAGTACAAAATTAAAATTTTATTTTTAACTACTAATACCTTAGTGTCATAAATTTCTAATGTTTAATTTATTGACACACTAGTATCAGTATTTTATGACACTTATTTGTTAAAAGCGAAAAATAGTACATATGTATATAATTACTGACACTTTTTACAAAGTGTCAGTAAACTAAGTGTCAGTAATGACCATTTTTCTAGTAGTGTATTCAGATGATAAAGTCAAATTATCTTTTAGGAGATCTACATCTTCTAGATTCTCTGATAAGGATTCATGGCATAGTATTCCTTCATTGGAAAAAAAATTTTCAAAAATCCCTTTGGTTGTGAACCTTCCATTCCAACCAATAAAGAGTCAACCTAAGTTTTCCACATCAGATATACCTAGTTCTTCTATTCATTATGTTGACTATACCACTAGTGTTCCTCATCCCATTTATATTAGTAGTGAATAAGAGAAAAACCAGGAAGAGAAGGAACTATCTTCTCCAACCTCTCTTACATTTTCTGCTATCACAGAAAATATGATAAATGTCATAGAAAATGATTTTGAACTTGGCAAAACCCTTTTGCATAAAGATTTTTATTCTGAATCCAATAAAGAAAAAAGACTTTGGTTTTTTAAACATTTTTTAAACCAAAGACATGAAATCTAAAAGGTTTACTACGAGTTTGTAAACTTGCATAAAGTCCATATATTATTTTTTGTTTGGTTTGAAATGTATACATATGAAAATAACATTTCTTACCTTTTTAAAGAATCGAACCAATTGTTGTTAGAAAAAAAAAAACTCCTGAATGGAATCTTTCTAATAATAATAGAATGGTGGAATCTGATCATCCACCCCTAAGGAGTATAACCATTAATCATGGTGATCCTCCTACTGAGATTAAAGCCTCACCTTATAAAATCCACAAACCTAACAATCTAGAGACAAATCTAGATATCATTATCCAGCAGAATAATTTCCGTAATGCAAATCTGAATACAATAGGAAAATAGTTGACGATGTTAGAAAACTAATTCCAAAAGTCAACCATTACTGTTTCTCCTAGTACTATACCTAGCACTTCTCCAAAAACTGATTCTGAAAAGAAGCTTAAAGAACCTACCTTCAAACCTTTTTCAGGTTTCTAATACTAGTCAGAGACTTATCCATGAGTCTAAATCAGACTTTGCTAAAGACATTAGAGACCAACTAGATAGGATAGAAGCCTATTCCTCATCTAGTAAAATCTAAATAGCTCTTGATAGTGCCCAATCTAACAAAATTGGTGTACTAGAACAAGATCAAATGTCTATAGCTTTATCAGACATATAAGCCTTTGAAGATGAACTTATAGATGAGCCTATTCTCGAAGCCAATAAAATCCATTAGGAGTTAGCCCTACCTATTATTAGGTCTCATCCTGATCTTATTATAGACAATAGACCTAGTGCACTAAACCAATCTCTTTTTAGTGCATCATCTGTCTATGAATGGAACATAGATGGAATGCCTGAATATAATATTTTAGGTCTACTACAGCAGATGACCATGGCAAGTGCTTGGGTAATACCGAGCAGGCCCTTTCGCGGTTAACATAGCTCGAGCAGAAGACCACGAGGTCAATCCAGCTCGAGCAGAAGACTCGACCGCTAGCACGAAGACGACATTACAAGGTGTCAAAGCTGGTCAAGGTCGAGTACCCCAAGGCTGGTCGAACCTCGAGCTCCTTCTTCTGCTCGAGGTCTTCAAGCCCTCGGGCATGACCCAGTCATACCAGCAACGACACAGAGAGAATGCAAGATTTAAGCATAGCCAGTTCGAAGCAGTTTGACCCCTCCTTCCGACAACTCAACGCGACGATCGATGCCTGGCCGATACCCTAAGCAATATGGTGTCATCACTGTTACCGATGGCCGGCACACGCCTCCACAGTGTCATCATTTCGTACGCGTATGCCCGACACTATGATTAGGCCGTGGGAACCTATACGCACCTGACATCCCACATTCCCAGGGTGTGCCACAGTAATCCTGGCAGTCAGAGGGACCCAGACACCATTAACGCGGGAACGGCCGCCCTCGAAGAAAAAGGGCGGAAGGATAGAAGGATAAGGAGGAATCGAAGTGTAAGTGGCGGGGGTTCCGGGGTTTTGAGATCCTTCTTCTTCTTCTTCTTTTGTTTCCTCATTTTGGTATTTAAAAAAAAAAATTCTCTCAATTCTTGCCACTTTAAGGCAAAAATCACTTTATTTCTCCGGTCTCTCTAACAAAGAGGGATACAAAAAGGATAACCCAATTACTAACTCGAGCGTCAGAGGGTTTTCGTCGGAAAAATACCCGGCGACCCTTAACCTTGTTTTTTGTGAGCACAGGCCCAAGGAAATCGCTGTTCTGGTGAATAAAGAAAAATTGAGATTGGCAAGGATTCCTACTCGAGCATCCTGCGAGCAGAAGTTTACGACCCTACTCGAGAGCAAGCAAAAAATAACATCAACAGCAGCTAATGCCTATAAAACTCAGTTAAGAACCTCTGACAAAGCCATAGCAGAAATTCTCATTTGCCGAATTTACTGGTTAGCTAAAAGGATGGTGGGATCACCTTCTCACCAAACACTAACAATCAAATATTTTAAATTCTATCTAAACTGATAAGGATGGAGCCCCAATCTTAGATGATCTAGGAAGCCCGATTTAGGATACAGTTGCTACCCTGATTTTGACCATATCCCTTCACTTCATAAGTGATCCTTCACACCTTAAAGATAAAAATGCTGAGATTCTATATAATCTCAAATGTAGAAAAATTAGTGAATTACAAAGCTACAAAACTACCTTCTTCACTAGGCTCTTCTTCAGAGACGATGCAAATCATGTGACTTGAAAGGAAAAGTTCCTTGTAGGTCTTCCTACCCTATTAGGTAAAAAAGTTAGAAATTTCATTATAGCCCTTTATGACAATAGAATCTCATATAACAATCTCACATACGGTGAACTTATCAGTTTCATCAATAAAGAAGGTTTAAAGATTTGCTAAGACTTAAAGCTTTAGAAACGTCTAAAATGGGAATAATCAGAGTTAGGTAGTTTATGTAAATAACTCAAATATAACCCCTTTAAAGCTTCTACTTCCAAAGGTAAGTCTTCTTCAAAACCTCATAAAAAAATTCCGAAGGCTATGGAAAACCTTTCCAAGAATCTAAAGAACCTTCCTATAGGAAATCTTCGAAGCCTTATAGGAAATCTCATTTTCCTAGAAAAAAAGACCCTAAAGCCAAATCCGAAACCCTTTCAACTGCAAAGAAGCCACATGTTTTAAATGTGGAAAGAAAGGTCATACTGTAAAATTCTGCAGGATGAGCAAAAAACTCTATGAACACGACTTAGATAAGCAAATACTTTCTAAGTTAGCCCCTTTGCTCGTAGAGTCATTTGATTCTGAGTCCTCCATTACAAGAGATAGTGAGCCTCTCTAAATAGATGAGCTGATAGATTTCAATACCTCAGAATCTAGTAATAGTGATTTTCATACAGAATCCTATTTAAAGAAAGTCAATTTGTTGACTAAAGATCAAGAAACTTTTCTTGAATTAGTCAAACACATTTCAGACCTAGCTCTACAAAGAGAATACCTTGATAGGATTTTAAAAGCCTTAGAAATAGGGGATAAAGCTGAAACCTCTAAAACCCCTATCATTCAAAAGAATACTTATGATCTCACTGAAATCTTGGACAAAAAGAAAATAAAGAAAACTACTCCAAACATCTAAGATCTTCAAAAGGAGATTAAAAGATAAAACTCTTGATAAAATGTTTAAAAGAACAATGAAAAGTCGATTATGAAATCGTTCAACTCCTTTTGCAAAGATAGTTGGAAGAGAATTCAGATAAAGATTCAGAATCTGTTGATGGTGATAATAGAGAACAAAGTTTAGAAAACATTGAATCTATACCCTGATTTTTTGTTTGTCTTAAAAAAAATCACCACTAGAAAATATTTGATTAAAATCACCTTGATTTTCTCTAAAGATTTTGAAATTGACACCATTGCCCTTTTTTACACTGCTGCCGATTTAAACTGTACTAAAGAAGATATTGTTCCAAAAATTTTTATAAGAGAACAAATGAATGAATTTCAGCCGCTAATAATTCAAAATTGAAAGTCAAATCTAAAGTCGATGCCTCAATTCTTAATATTGGTTTTAAATTTAGAGCTTCCTTCATTTTGACGAATGACATACATCACATTGTGATTTTAGGAACTCTTTTCATAAACCTTATTACCCCTTATACTGTCAACTACGATAGTATATCTTTTAAAGCAAGAAAGGAAAAACTTATTTTTCCTTTTATCAAAAAACTTAAAACAAAGAACTTAAACATTGTTAAAGCTTGTTTTTTTTACCAGAACAATGTCAATGCACTTTTCAAATAAAAAAATGACCTTATTTGTTTGAAAAATGATTTGAGTTTACAAAGAATAGAAAACTAACTTCAAAGTGAATTTATAAAAAAAAAAAATTCTGATTTTAAAGCCTTAATTGAAAAAAAAAATTTGTGCTAACCTACCATCTACTTTTTGGAATCGAAAATAACATTTGGTAGATTTGCCTTATGAAAATTCTTTTGATGACAAGAAAATCCCCACTATAGCCCGTCCAATTCAGATGAATATGGAATTGGAACAACACTGTAAAAATAAAATTAGAGATTTGGAATCTAAAAGACTTATTGTGAAATGTAGGTCTACTTAATCTTGTGCCACTTTCTATGTCAACAAAAATTTTGAGATAGAAAGAGGAACACTTAGGTTAGTAATCAATTACAAACCTTTAAATAAAGTTTTAAAATGGATTAGGTATCTTATACCTAACAAGAAGGATTTACTTTAAAAACTCCATTCTGCCTTCATTTTTTCAAAATTTGACATGAAGTCAGGTTTTTAGCAGATTTAAATCCCATCTTAAAAACCATTATAAAATCACCTTTACTGTTCTGTTTAGATAGTATGAATGGACTGTAATGGCATTTGGCTTAAAAAATACCCCTTCAGAGTTTTAGAAGATTATGAATGATATTTATAACCTTTACTCTGAATTTTATATTATGTATATTGATGATGTGTTGATTTTTTCTCAGTCTATAGATTAACATTTCAAACACTTAAAAAACTTCTACCTTACTACTAGAAAAGCTAGATTAGCTATTTCTAGTTCTAAAGTCTCATTGTTTCAAACAAGGATCCGGTTCTTGAACATTACATTTCCAAAGGAACCATAACACTCATTGAAAGGTCCCTTGCTTTTGAGGAGAATTTCTGTGATAAAATCCTAGATAAGACTCAATTATAGATATTTCTAGGTAGTTTAAATTATGTACTTGATTTTTGTCCAAACATCAATAGAATGTCAAAATCATTGTATGATAGATTAAAAAAGAATTGTGTTGCATAGACTGATGAACATACTAAAGTTGTTAGATTGATAAAGAATATTGTTAAAGACATTCCATGCTTATTTCTTACAAATCCTACATTACCTAAATTTGTTGAAACAGATGCATCAGACTTAGGTTATGGAGAAATATTAAAGCAAGTTGAAAATAATAAAGAACAGATAGTTCAATATGTTTTTACACATTGGAATGAATGCCAGAAAAACTATTCTACTATCAAAAAGGAAATTTTATCTAATGTTTTATGTATTTCAAAATTTCAAAGTGATTTGTTAAATAAAAAATTTTTACTTAGAATTGATTGTAAAGCTGCAATTTAGAGTATTTTTTATTTCCTATGGGAAGGTTCTTTAGATTCTTGGAAAGGTTTTCCATAGCCTTTAGACTTGTAATATTTTTTGTGAGGTTTTGAAAAACACTTACTATTGCAGTCTTTGGAAGTAGAAGCTTTAAAGAGGTCATAGTTGAATTATTTACAGAAACTGTCTAACTCTTGTTTAGACTTTCTAAGTTCCCATTTTAGATGTTTCTAAAGCTTTAAGTCTTGGCAAATCTTTAAACCTTCTTTATTGATGAAACTGACAAGTTCACCGTAGGTGAGATTGTCATATGGGATTCTATTGTCATAAAAGGCTTTAATGGAATTTCTAACCTTTTCACCTAATAGGGTAGGAAGATCTGCAAGGAAAATTTCCTTTCAAGTCACATGATTCACATCGTCTCTAAAGAAGAGTTTGATGAAGAAGGTAGTTTTGTAGCTTTGAAATTCACTAAGTTTTCTACATTTGAGATTGTATAGAAGCTCAGCAGTATCTCTAAGGTATGAAGGATCACTTATGAAATGAAGGGATATGGTCAAAATCAAGGTAGCATCTGCATCTTGAATTGGGCTTCCTAGATCATCTAAGATGGGGGCTCCATCCTTGTAAGTTTGGATAGAATTTAAAATGTCTGATTGTTTTTTTGGTGAAAAGTAATCCTACCATTCTTTTAGCTGACCAGTAAATCCGGTAATAGGGATTTCTGCTATGGCTTTGTCAGATATTCCCGACTGGGTTTTATAGGCATTAGCTGCCATGGTCATATGTTGTAATAGACCTAAAATATTATATTCAGAAATTCCATCTATGTTCCATTCATAGATAGAGGATGCATTAAAACGAGATTGATTTAGTGCACTAGGTCTACTGTCTATAGTGAGATCAGGAGGAGACCTAATAGTAGGTAGGGCTAACTCCTAATGAATTTTATTGGCTTCAGGAATAGGCTCATCTTTAGATTCATCTTTAAAGGGTTCTATATCTAATGAACCTATAGACATTTGATCCCGTTCTAGTACACAATTTTGCTAGATTGGACACTATTTAGAGCTATTTGGATTTTACTTGATGAGGAAGAGGCTTCTATCCTATCTAGTTGGTCTCTAATGGCTTTAACAAAGTCTGATTTAGACTCATGGATAAGTCTCTGACGAGTCTTGGAAAATTGAAATGGTATAAAGATAGGCTCTTTAAACTTCTTTTCAGAATCAGTCTTTGAAAAAGTGCTAGGTATAGTACTAGGAGAAACAGTAATGGTTAACGTTTGTATTCAGATTAGAATTGCTGAAATCATTCTACTAGATAATGCTATCTAAATTTGTCTCTGGATTGTTAGGCTTGTGGATTTTATAAGGTAAGGCTTTAATCTGAGTAGGAGAATCACCATGATTAATGATTATACTCCTCAGGGGTGGATGTTCAAATTCCATCGTTCTATCACTATTAGAAAGATTTTATTCCAGAGTCTTTTTTCTAACAACAATAGGGTTCAATTCTTTAAAAGAATAAGAAATATTATTTTCAGGTTATATATTTCAAACCATTCAAAAAATAATATATGGACTTTATGTAAGTTTACAAACTTGTAGTAAACCTTTTGGATTTCCTGCCTTTGGTTTAAAAAATGTTTGAAAAGCCAAAGTCTTTTTTCTTTATTGGATTCAGAATAAAAATCTTTATGCAAAAAGTTTTTATCAAGTTCAAAAATCCTTTTCTATAATATTTATCATATTTTCTGTGACAGCAGAAAAGGTAAAAGAGGTTGGAGGAGAAGGTTCCTTCCCTTCCTAGTTTTTCTCTTGTTGACTACTAGTATAAGTGGGATGAGTAACACTAGTGATATAGTCAACAGATGTGGAAAACCTAGGTTCACTCTTTATTTGTTGGAATGAAAGGTTCACAATTGAAGAGATTTTTGAAAATTTTCTTTCCAATGAAGGAATACTATAATAGGAATCTTTATCGAAGAATCTAGAAGATATTAATCTTCTAAAAGATAATTTGATTTACTATCAGAATATTTTATAACTCTATGTTGGGCTCAAGTTGTTTTGGGATTACTAGTACATTAGCTCCATCCAGCATCCATTCTTCTAGAACATTGAGGTCTTTCCATTAGATTGATTTCGGAATGACAGTATTGACTTTGGATAAATCAGTCTTTAAGAGAAGAGTCTCATCTCTTTCTGACTGGATGAAGTTTTTTGTACTGAATACAGAATTCATGGCTTTATAATGTATTCTGAAGATTAGGGCAACTGGTACAGATCCTTCTAACATATGATAATTATGGGTTTTGATCTGTAAAATCATGCTTTTCAGAATATTCTTGTCTTGAACAGAAACTATTATATTCAGATAACAGCTGAATGAAATAGGTCCTTTACAAAGACTTGATTCAATTCTACTGAATAAAGAATCATCAAAAGAGATGAATCGACTATCTCTCAGAACAACTAAGATGGAGGTATCAAGGCCTTCTTTTGTTTAAGGCTTTATACCGACTTGTATTAAGCCGAAGTGAACATATGTAAAATTCTTTTCGTTTATTATTTTTAAAGATTGCTCTAAAAATAATTGAATTGGTTCAAAAGGCTTTGAAAGTATTATGTCACGCTCTTCAGTCTTTATAACATAATCATTCTTTAAAAAGTCAAACTTTTTTGTTTTGTAAATCAGTTCTTTAGAAATCTTTGGAAGTTGCCAATAGTCAATTACTTTATTAAAGTCTTCAATTATGAATTCTTCTGAACTCACGACATTCTTTGAATCACTAGATCTTCTAAAAGAATAGCTAGAAAAGGATGATGCTATACAGAGTAGAGGATCCATGGATATAAACTAATATCCTAGTTTTAGTCCTAAGGGTATGGCTACAATCCAAGGCTAAAAATTGGTTTTACCGTCCTTCAACCTAATCAGGACTTACTACCAAATACTACCAAGACATCCGTGGTAACACTCACCACACCTATAGTGTTCAACTAGAACACAAGTTTTTATACACAAATGTCTCTAATCTACATTACATTATCCTTCCTGTGGCTCTGATACCAGAAGGATATAGGATCGAAGGATGGATGTGTTTGCAAGAAAATAAATAATTTTCAACAAAGAAAGCAAATTTATGTTTGGGTACGTGGTATTGTTAAATTAAAAGGCCACATATTGAACTATGCTTTGGGATCAGATCTAACTTAGAATAGATTTAGATCTTGCACTTTAGGTTTCCAGCCAATATACTAGATCTTTAAACAGATATTAAATGAAATCTTTAAGCATGCTTAACAACAAAATCTAAGGCTCATACACAGTACTAGAACTGGATCCTAGAACTAGTACTTTGATTGGATGCAGGAAGAAGAGAAATACAACTGAAGGGAGAGATCCGGTCTCTATGCATCAGAGGACCCCACCAAGAATTGACGAGACCCTAATCAAATTAGGCTCGAAGATCGTTTCTAATTTCAGGATTTGAATGGAACCGCGACCCTTTACTTAATGAAGCAAGAACTTTGGTATGTAAGGACGCCACAATCACCTATGGATGGTCTGAATGATAAGTCAAGGGTTGAAGAAAGAAGTTTAAAGAGTTCGTTTAAGAGCTAAAGAGAATTATATCTCAAGTAAATTGTATGAAAAACTTCTTCTTTCTCTCTTATTGAATGCAAATATATATATATATATATATATATATATATATATAGGTTACAAGAAATTCTAATCAGAAACACATTCTTAATCCAATTGAAATAAGAAAAGAATCCTAAATAAATCAGAATTCTAATCTAATAAAAAAAAAGAAAGAATCCTTAATAAATCAGGAATTTAATCTAATAAAAAGGAAAGAATCTTAAATGACTAATTAAAATAGCTGATTTGTTGCCTCTTTTAAAAATGGAAACACTATCTAAAAAGACAGTGGCATATCTTTCATCCTTAGTGCGCCGATTTCATAGATTTGATTGCTCATAAAATTCAGGAGCTTGAATCATGCATTGATTGGTCTGAATATCTTGTGAGATTCCTTCAATTGGCCTCCATGAATTGGATTGATCCCAAGTTGCTTGAATCAGCCCATTAAGTGCTTTTTTGAATTTATTTGCACGAGCTCTTGTGACGGGTCCGATGGGAACTTGTACATGATCTGAATATGCCTTACTCCACGTGCTTGTGACATCATTATGCATAATTTCATCATTCCCGTCCTCTTGAAGAGGATTTGTCCAAAATTTTTGCCATTGTTTGATTGTTTTTAGTAGAACTTTCGAAAATTAAATAAGTTATTTTATCTCTACTAGTAAAAACTCAAATTTGAATTTTTAAGAATAGAGGTGATTTTTTTTAAAATATTAAAATGTACAAAATATTGTTTACTTATTTGACAATCTTATTTTATTTTTTGTTTCATAAGATCATTTTCAAAAAAATTTTCTATAAAAGTAATTTTGTAATTTTTAGCAAAAAACTTACATGAATAGTTAAACAAATAAATTTTTTTGGATAAAAACTCTACTTAAATAAATTTTATTTAAAATATTATACCTAAATCTATGCGCTTTATATATTGGAGTTTTTATTTTTCAAAAAGTAATGATGGTGCCACAAACTGTTTTGTACAAATAATTATATAAAAACTAATATGAAATGAGGATATTGTTTATTTAACACTGTAATAGACTTGTATAATTTTTAAAAATAATTATTATCATTTTTCAAATAATTTATTCATGTGATATCAATTTGTACATACTAGTTTGTATAACATAATTTGTGGCTTTATCACTATTCCTTTTTTTTTTAAAAAAAAAATCTCTATTTTATGCCTAAATCCCCTAATGAATCCTTTAGAAATGTTTCAATTAATGATTTTTGACTTTATTAAAATAATAGATAAATTAAAAAATAAAAAAAATTGAACCTGTAATATATAAATTTTTTATATTTAATTAATCTATAACTTTAATAAAATGAGAGATCTTTAATTAAAAATTTACTTATAAATCCATTAATCCATTAATCCATGTAAGGCGGATTAATAGTGGGCCAAATACATATGACTATTTTTTAAAACTAATAATACTTTTAAAAATAAATTTTACCAAACGTTTATCTAATTCTCTTTACAACTGATTATTTTTACAACACAGCTAACAATAATTATTTTTCCACCCCAATTTTGAACAATAGTGAAAAAGCGATCATTAAGTTTACTTATTTGAGTTGCTAAGTAAGATATTAATTTAATTATTTTAATATAAATTGGGAAAAATGTGAACTCAACACGGATAAAGAAAAATGCCTCAAACCAATTATTTTAAAGAAAAATGCATCATGCATCAAAAGGAAATTGCATGGTGCCGTTTATGTTGTACTTATGTTAGACTTTTGGAGGCGAGACGGTGCCTAGCAAGGCCAATTGCAGGCCGAGCAGAAGAAGTCCGTGAAGAACGCTAAGGTCAGAAGTCCCAAAGCCTAAGCCTTCGACGGATGGTACTTGAGAGGCCAATCGCAGCTCGAGCAGAAGCTCATGAAGAACGCTAGGTCAGAAGTCCCAAAGCCTAGTCTCAGCGGACGCAGCCTAGCGAGGTCAATCGCAGCCCGAGCGTAAGGCTCGCGAATAACCCCGAGGTCGGAATCCCAAAGCCTAAGTCTCAGGCGGATCGCGACTACGCCGCCAATCGCAGTCGAGCAGAAGCTCGCGAAGACCGCTAGGTCGAAGTCCCAAAGCCTAAGCTTTGCTGGACTCGGCACTCAGCGAGGTCTGCTACAGCCCGAGCAGAAGCTCATGAAGAACGCTAGGCCGAAGTCCCAAAGCCTAAGTCTCAGCAGACTGCGTCTAATCTAGGACACTCGCAGCTCGAGCAGAAGCTCATGAACAACGCCGAGGCTAGAAACCCAAAGCCTAAGTCTTAGGCGGACTGCGCCCAGCGATGCCAATTACAGTCCCGAGCAAAGCTCACTAAGATCAGCAGGTTGAGAGTCCCAAAGCCTAAGTTTTAGTCGCACGGCGTTAGCTAGGCTAATCGCAGTTAACAGAGCTCACGAAGACAACGCCAGGCCGATTGTCTCGGCTGTCTCTCACGAGCCTCGCCGAGCCTCGCACTGGCTTCACTGGCACCGCCTCGCCCAAGACTTAGGCTTGGGACTCCGGCCTTAGCTCTTCAAGAGTTTCTTCCGCCTACCGCAATTGGCCTCGCGCATGCACCGTCCCTCCCAAAGGCTTAGGCTTGGGACTCCGACCGAGCGCTCTTCATGAGCTTCTTCCGCCTACCGCACTGGCCTCGCTAGGTATCGCCCGCCCAAAGGTCGAGACTTTGGGACTTCCGACCTTAGCGCTCTTCACGAGCTTCTTCCGCCTACCGCACTGGCCTTGCTAGGCAACCGCCTCGCCCAAGACTTAGGCTTGGGACTTCCGGCCTCGGCTGTCTTCATGAGCTTCTACTCGAGCTTGCAATTGGCCTCACTGGCACTGCCTCGCCTAAGACTTAGGCTTTGGGACTTCTGGCCTTAACTTTCTTCATGAGCTTCTTCTGCTCGGCCTGGAATTGGCCTCGCTAGGCACCGTCCCGCCTAAGACATAGGCTTTGGGAATTCTGGCCTTAGCGTTCTTCACGAGCTTCTTCTGCTTGGCCTTCAATTGGCCTCGTTAGGTACCATCCCGCCTAAAGGCTTAGGCTTTGGGACTTCTGACCTTAGCGTCTTCATGAGTTTCTTCCGCCTACCGCAACTGGCCTCGCTAGTTACCGTCCCACCTAAAGGCTTAGGCTTTGGGACTTCTGACCTTAGCGTTCTTCACGAGCTTCTTCTGCTTGGCCTACAATTGGGCTCGCTAGGCACCGTCTCGCCTAAGACTTAGGCTTTGGGACTTCTGGCCTCAGCGTTGTCTTCATGAGCTTCTGCTCGAACCTCCAATTGGCCTCGCTGGGCACTGTCCCGCTTAAGACTTAGGCTTTGGGACTTCTGGCCTTAGCGTTCTTCATGAGCTTCTTCTGCTCAGCTTGCAATTGGCCTCGCTAGGCACCGTCCCGCCTAAGACTTAGGCTTTGGGACTTCTGGCCTTAGCATTCTTCATGAGCTGCTTGGCTTCAACTTAAATTAATATTACAAATGTTTTTCTTACTCTTACATACATTTGAGTTTTTATAGATCCCCATTTTGGGAAGGAATCTTACATCAACACTTACAATACAAGGAAACTTACTGGAAGTATTTCATCAAGGGTTGTGCGTTCCACGACCTTTTGACCTCTCGTCCATCCGGATGGGTTAGCCGGTATACTCCTGGTCCGGCTAATTAAGTGACTCGATAAGGACCTTCCCAATTTAGCCCTAGCACACCTTGCCTTGGGTCCTTCGTGCTCTGGTTGACTCTTCTAAGTACGCAATCACCCACTTGGAACTGGCGAATGTGCACATTTCGGTTGTAATAACGAGCCACTTTCTGTTGGTATTCTGCAATCTTAGCAGTGACCCTTTCTCTCTCTTCCAAAGAAGTTCATACCGCACACATCCGCTTGTTGTTTTGCTTCTCATCAAGTGTTCCGTCCGATGCGTAGGGTTCTATAAGCCCACAAGACACTGTGCACTCGTCCACCTGTGCTCCCTTTGCTCGCCAAGTCCGGTCTTCGTGAGACGTGAGTCCGGTCTTCGGAGACGTTTTATGGTCTTGTTCGCGGCTACTATTTAGGCTCTAGTTGATATAGTTTTTCAAATAAAGTTTATTTAAGCAGAGCTTTTGTTAGTAGAGTTCTAAAAAGAAATTAGTTGTTTGGTTGTGAATGAGAGTTTTTATTAACATAAATTATAAAATTAGTTTAATAGAAAAATTATTTAAAATTATGTTATGAATGAATGAAATAAGATTATAAAATACGTAAATGATATTTTAGACATTTTAATATCTAAAAAAAAATTCAAACTCTACTCTTAGAAAGGGCTAGAAATTTTCAGGTTTGGATTGGTTTTGGGTCACCCAATCAGATTCAGGTTAATTGGGTGGCCGAAAATTTGATCCGATCTCAACCCAAAATCAAACCCGATCTGATCCGATAAAAATTTAATTTGGATAGCATTAAGAATTCGGGTTAGGATCAGAACGGGTTCGGGTCAATTCGGGGTGGTTCAATTCAGATTAGTTCGGGTCAAAATTGAGTTAGGGTCGAATTGGGTGTGGGTCAAATCCAATTTATGCAATTTTGAGTTTTTTTTCTTATTTTGAGCTTTTGAGATTGCTTTTAAGCTGTTTTTCTTAATTTTGAAGGAACAAAAAAAATGAAAAACTACTATGAAATTAAATAAATAAAAATTAAAATCAACACAAAGTCTAAACTTAATAAAATTTAAAATTAACACAAAGTCCAATTTTAATAAAATTTAAAATTAACACAAAGTTTACTTAATAAAAGTTAAAACAAACACAAAATCCAAAATTAATAATCTTCATAGCACAATGTCTAAATAGTAGTCCTTAAAACATAAAGTCTAAATTTAAACATAAAGTCCATAACACACCAAAATTTAAACATAAATTACTACTTAAGTACTTAATGTCAACTTAACATACAATTAACTGATTGAATTAGTTAATTTTTGTTGAAATTAAAGATACTGCAGCACATATCATATATAACACAAACACAATATTTAATTTTAATATTTAATCAATTAATCTACTTAATTTATATCTATAATCTATTCATTAAAAAATCAAATATTAACAATTAGCAATTAACAAACAAAAAAAAAACCAATACAAAAATAAAGAATTTATTATTAAAATTTAGCAAATCATATTACATATATAATTATATATTACATATTATTAAACTAATTAAGTAATTATCAATTTAACATATAATATATAATATACTAAAGTATTAAACAATATCCAATTACCCATTACAAATTTACAACTAATAAGTAATCAAATATATATAATTAGTACTAGAAGTCTAGAAGCTTCATATTTCACAAGGAAATTTCGGGTTTAGGTTGCCGTCACTGAGTTCGGATGGAGCTTGAAGTAACTTGGTAATGTGGAGCTTTAGAGCAACAAATCTATAGGAGTGGCAACAAATCCATTTGAGACTTTAGAGTGATATAAGAAGTTGAGGACTTGAGGAGAGTATATTGTTGAGTATTGAGGTTGAGAAGCAAGGCTGTAGCTACTGCAAATTGGATTGATGAAGATTGAAGGCTTGAAGTTTGAACTGTAAGGTCGTGAGCTTGTGACCATGATAGGTGATGAGTATGCGTGATGGCTTGATGGGTGTGTGCATGTGAGGTGTGACTGTGTGAGCGAGATGGGTTATTCAATTTGAGTGCATGATGGGTGATGCATGTGACTGTGAGCGTCTGAGCGAGGCTGTGACTGTGAGGCCGAGAGCGATTGAGAGTGAAGCAATGAGCGATTGTGGCTGGTTGTGTGTCTATGTGAGGGGATGAGGGCCGTGACTTGTGAGGCTAGGGTTGTGAGCTTGTTGGCTGTCATTGTGATTGTGAGAGTGTGAAGGTGTGAGTCTGTCAGAACTCGCAAAATGCAAAGTTTGCATTTTATATTTTTTCGATTTTTTTTAAGCCAATCCGATCGAGTTGTATAAATTTGATTCGATCGAATAGTATCTTTAATCCGATTCGAACCTAATCCCATTTTTTTTTCAGATCGGATCAGATATATTTACCCATCTCTAGTCAAAAGCTCAAAATTTGAGTTTTTACTTGTAAAGGCAAAATAACTTATTTAATTTTTAAAAGTTCTGTTTAACAAAATAACCAAACAACAACAAAAATTTTGAAAAAAATTATAAAATTAAATAAATATTTATGGTTATTAGATAAGTTATATTAAACAAACACTTTTTTCATGCCACTATATTCAATTTGAAAACGTTAGTCGAGTGGCCTAACCAGTGAAAACAAGGTATCCAAAAAAAAAAAGAGGATTTAAAAAAAAAAAGATTACGTGATTTTTTTTTCTAACGATAGTTAAAAATTTTGTAGATGGATGTTTAATTATTTTCCTCATAGTTGACCACGATGAATTCTCAACCAGCTAAATGAAATTCCAATCCCATCACATCGCATCGTACCACATATATTTGAAGACAATGATCGCTAGCATTATTAATAATGATATCCGTAGTTCGTACATAACTTAGGTGAGTTGGGTGTGAGTTTGTGACGATTTTTTATTGTGTGAGTGTTGCTAATTACCTAAAAAAGAGGCATCAATTGGCTTAGAATTGAATGTAGCATGACTGCTTCGTATATCAATCATAGTCCACTTATTAATTGGTTGGACTACTCTTGAAAATGTTGCCATTTACTTGTTAATATTTAAGAAAATTGGTACAGCAAATTAAATGGCATGTTTGGCTCAAATTGTCATCTTGATAATGTCATGAACGCTTGGGAGAAACTATTTCTGCTTAGGTGATGAATGCACTTCAATTCGCTTTGCTTTGAAGCCTCCATATTTCCTTAGAAAAAATAATAATAATAAAAGCCTTGTAATAAATTACAAAGACTACGTATAATGATTATGATATGAAGATATTTTAAAATATATCATAGGTATCATATTAATTATACAATAAATAAATGATGTTATGATATATATACATTTATTTTGAAAAAGTATTATGGAAGTAATGATTAAATTAAATTTAATTACATTGTCATGCATTTATTAATTAATTATATTATCTTTTATGTATTCTAAAATTTCTTTAGGAACTGAAGGAAAAAACTACAATTAATTGCCACGTTGATTTTGCATCGATGCTAAATTTCATATTTTTATAAGTTCCTGTGTAGTTAAAGAATGGTGTACCTTTATCATAAATAAGTAGACATCTCTTATTTTTTATCACCATAAAAAATTAACAGGAACTCTTTTATTCAAAGTATTTTATATTTTTCCTTTAAAATACTTTTTGAGAAAGTACTTATCTACTTATCTTTCAACCAAAAGTCTAATATAAGGACAACATAAACGGCACCATGCAATGTCGTTTTGATGCACATGTTCCTTAATTTTTTTTAAATGTAAAGTTGGGGGGTACTTGAACATTGGTTTGAGACATTTTTCTTTATTAGTGTTGAGTTCACATTTTTCCTAATTTATATTAAAATAATTAAATTAATATCATACTTAGCAACTTAAATAAGTAAACCTAATGATGGCTTTTTCACTATTGTTCAAAACAAGGGTGGTAAAATAACTATTGTTAGCTGTGTTATAAATATAATCAGTTATGAAGATAATTAGATAAGCGTTTGATAAAATTTATTTTTAAAAGTACTGTAAGTTTTAAAAATAGTCATATGTGTTTGGTAAATATTATTGTTAAATTACTGTAAGAATGTAAATTACTTAATTGAACATAATATTGAATAAAATTTATTTAAATACTTATAAACATGTATATAAAATAATTTTTATTGTAGATATATAATAATTGATAATTAAAATAAATATTTATATTTTTAATTTTATTTTTTATTTTATTATCTCAATATAATTAATAATAATAATAATCTATTTAAATTTAATGATTTTATTTATTAATAAATAAGGATAATTTTATATTTTTATAATATATATATGAGGATATATATGAAAAGTAATTCTCAAACGTAAATTTTAAAAAGCTATCCATTCTTTACTTTTTAAAATTTTTTTTATAGAATAAGATGATTTTATTAAAAATAATTTTTTAAAAAAATTAACAAATACTAAAATTAACTTTTAATTTTTTAAAATAACTTTTAAGCCTATGAAAAACAATCTCAAATCAACCCAAAGTAATTCAGTCATCTTCTTCTAAGGTTCTCTCTCTCAAAGAAAACCTTAAAATGTCAGCAAAACAGGACTGCCATAATCCTCTTATTGTCACTTATAGGTTGGGTGGGTAGGGACGTAGGGTTGTAGTAACATAGTTCTTATGGGTTAGGAGACAGCGGGTGGGTAAAGAAGGGTAAAGTCAGGGAGCGGAAGAAGATAAGACAAAGTGCTCTTTGGGGGGAGAATAAAGGAAAATGGGAAGATGCTTGCAACACACTGTTTGATAGGAAAAATCCTTTTTAATCGTGGGATTCATATGGAAAGATTAAGAATTGTTATGAGACAAGTATGGAGAACTCTTAAAGAGGCGAAAATAGAGAGCTTGGGGGAGAATTTTTTTAGCTTTAAGTACGGCTCAGAAGAAGATAAGAAAAGGGTTTTCACTGGCGGCCCTTGGCATTCTGATAATGCCCTGATTGTCTTTACAGAGCCAAAGGGAGTTAGGGACATCAATAAGCAATCTTACTCACACACCTCATTATGTGAACAGCTACATAATGTGCCACTGATGTGTATGTACAGATATGCAATAGAGAAGTTGGTCGTTGATGGGAAATGTTGAAGATGTAAACATAAATGAAATAGAGGAATGCATAGGGCCTATTGTACGAGCAAGAATTTAAATGGATATTACCAAACCACTTTAAAAAGAAAAAAAAAATTATTCTTTCAATAGGAAGATAGTGTTAAAACCCCAATTGGTGTTCAGTACGAAAGACTCCCTGACTTTTCTTCTGTTGTGGATTGGTAAGACACCAATACAGGGGGTGCCTAAAATACAAGGGGCAACCATATGAGGGGAATTAGCTTATAGATCATGGCTCAAAGTTACAACTGTGGCTAAAAGAACCAAACAAAATAGAAGAAAAGGAAAATAGAATAGAGAGTACTGGTAGCAAAACTCTTATTCAAAAAAAAAACAAAAACCTAGAACCGTGCTTAAACCGAACAAACCCAAGCCAAACCGAAGAAAGGCAATGAATCGAGTCAAAGCAATAGGGGCAAACCAATGATCTCAATGGAGGTGTGTAATGAGAAAGAGGTAGCTAAGAAACATTTAATACAAGCAGCTATAGTAACTACAAATTTTAGAGACAACATGCAGCAGATGCAATAGGTAGAAAAGCTAATCAATACTACTGGCAATTTTTCCCTTAGAAATCTAGAAATTCAGATGGAATATAGGAAGCGAGAAAGTGGAAGCTTGAATGAAACAGAAAATTTGGTCACTTAAATTTCAGAGATTGAAGAATTAATCAATGGGCTGGCTAGAACCAACTCTAAACCCAAAATCAAGAAGTGGAAGTCAAATGCTAGAGCCCAGATAGCCAAAGGGGTAATTGTAGAGGAACCAGCAATTGCTAAAAGGCCAAATAGTGCAATCAACGGACAAAGTCCAAAATTAAAATAGGTAAAATTAAACAGTCCAAATAAAGCTCTCAACAACAAACTCCAAATCAATGCCCCAGCAGCCAGCAATGAAGATTCAACTAGCATAGGAGCAATACAGTGCTATGGCTTTGGAGGATTTATAAACAATTCCGGAAGACATATCGACGGAGGCTGGAAACCAACCCTGCCGATAGCCATGAAACTCGTAAGCTGGAACATTCAGAGTTTGGGGAATCCCCGAACACACCTAGTTATAAAGAAAATTCTCCAAGACTATAGACCTTAGTTTATTTTTATCTGTGAAACAAAGTTGATATCTACACAAGGTAATAAAGAATGTACATGGCTTAATTTTGATAATTGTTTTGTTGTAAGTAGAGAAGGTAAAAGTGAAGGCTTAGTAATGATATAGAGCTCAGAGATTAATGTGAACATTACTTCCTATAGTAGGCATTATAATTATGTGGAAGTTCAGTATAACGATGGTAAGATATGGCGATGCACTAGAGTTTATGGTCATCCATAAGCACAACAGAAGAAGCATACATGGACCTTGTTGCAAAGGCTAGCATATTTGTCCTCAAAACCATGATTATGCTTAGGCGATTTTTGTGAAATTTTGAATTTGAAAAAGAAAGCTAGAAGGAATGATAAAAATGTGCGGATGATCTCTGAGTTTCAAGAAGCTGTCCAAGATAAAAACCTTATTGATTTAGGATGTAAAGGGTACCTATTTTATTTACTTGGGACAATGGCGGATTTGGTGCAAACTATGTTAAAGAGAGATTAGATAGGTTTTTTTGCAATGAAGAATAGGGAAACTACTTCCAGAAGCAAGCTGCCACAAACTTAGTCAGATGAGGATCTGATCACTATCTAGTAATGATGGAGGTAAAGAAGAGAGGTAGGGGAGTGAAGTATATGGAAAAAAACCTTCCCCATGGTGCATTATGAAGACATGTGGAGTTCATATGATGCTTGTAAAAGCATTATCAAAACTAAATGGGAAAAATATAGCACTCTAGAGACACAGAAAATCATGTCCTTTAGTTTAAAACAGTTGCAAGATCTTCATTGACCCAACTAAAATGGTGGAGAAGAAGTTAAAAAATCTGATGCAGGAACTTCAAAATGCAAAACAGAAAAAAGCACAGTATGAAGAAGGCAATGATATCAGAAAGATTGAAAATCAAATACATAATATTTTGTTTAATGAGGAGATTTACTGGAAACACAGGTCTAGAGCTGACCGGTTACAAGCAGGAGACAAGAACACAAATTTTTTTACTTAAAAGCTACGGCCATAAAAAGAAAAACCAGAATTTAGGGGGTGGAAGATAGAGAAGGCAACTGGATAGAGGATAGTGAAAGGGTAGAAAGCGGGTTATGTAAATATTTCCAGCAACACTTCACATCTTCTAACCCGAGCCAAGATCATATGAATGCTACTGTAGAAGATTTAACTCCAAGGGTAACAGATACCATGAATGAGCAGTTAAATGCACCATTAACATCAGAAGAGATGTCAAAAGCTCTTGCACAAATGTGCCTCGCAAAATTACCAGGGCCCGATGGTTTACGTGCAGTCTTCTTTCAAAAACACTGGCAGTATGTAGGAAAAAGAATCACCCAAACTTGCCTGCACATTTTGAATGAACAAGGTACCATTGCCCCCTTAAATCATATTTTCATTGCATTATTTTCTAAAGTCTCAAAGCCTAGAAAAATTACTGAGTATAGACCAATCAGTTTATGTAATATGGTGTACAGAATTGTTGCCAAAGTTATAGCTAATAGGCTCAAACAAATACTTCACCGTATCATTTCCCCATCACAAAGTGCATTCATTCCAATAGGCTTATTACTGATAATATTATTATTGGGTATGAATGCCTTCATAAAATAAGACACAACAAAGGGCAAAGAAATGATTTAGTAGCCCTAACGCTAGACATTAGCAAAGCTTATGATAGAGTGGAATGAAGTTTTCTAGAACATGTAATGAGGAGGTTAGAATTTACAGGTAAATGGATGTGATTAATTATGAGTTGCATTACAACATCTTCATTTTTTGTAATCATCAATGAGGCTGCAAAAGGTTTAATCCAACCTTAGAGGGGGTTGAGACAAGGGTGCTCGCTATCACCTTATTCATTATGTGTGTAGAAACTTTCTCTAATTTTCTAATGTAGGCAGAAAGGCAGCAAAGGATCCACAGGCTCAATTTTTATAGGCAAGTGACAGTATCACGCTTGCTGTTTGCTGATGATAGTCTCATTTTTACAAGAGCATCCATTGAAGATTGTAGAAACCTAAAGGTAATTTTTTATTGCTATGTTGCTGCCTCTGGACAGATTTTCAATTACAACAAGTCTTCGATATTTTTTAGTGGGAGAATTCAAGCTGCGTATGCAACAGCCATAAGAAATATTTTTCAATTAAATACGGTGTCTAGATATGAAAAATACTTAGGCTTACCATATATGATTGGGAGGAAAAATCTGAGCTTCTTTAATGACGTCAAATTTAAAGTCCTAAATAAGATCTATAATTGGCTGCACAAATTCTTTTCAAGTGGAGGGAAAGAATTGTTGATAAAGGCTGTAGTTCATGTTGTTCCAGCATATTTAATGAGTGTATTTAAAATTCCATTGACTGTGTGTGAAGATATTCAGAAAGCTATTGCAAGGTTCTGGTGGGGCTAAAAAAAAAGACAAGAATAACATTCACTGGGCAAGATGAGAAAGAATGAGTTATGCCAAGCAAAGAGGAGGGTTAGGCTTTAGAGACATTTCTAACTTCAATCAGGCCTTGATAGCTAAACAAAGCTGGAGAATAATTCAAAATCCAGATTCTTTAATGGCAAAGGTTGTCAAACTAAGATACTTTACGCATGCTGACTTCCTCCATACAAAAACATGTATTAATCAATCTTTCATATGGAGAAGTATACTTTAGGAAATACAGATTATTCAAAAAGGAACAAGATGGAGAATTGGGCGTAGAGACAATGTGCAAGTCTACAAAAGTAATTGGCTATCGCAGCCAACAACTTTTAAACCAATATCACCAAGAAATTTTGCTACCAATATGAAGGTAGCAGACTTGATAAATTCTTAAAGGGGTTGGAAGATAGAAATAATTAGATAAATTCTTAAAGAGGGTCGAAGATAGATATAATTAGATAACATTTTGTGCAAGATAATGACGATATTATTTTGAAAATTCCTTTGCCAAGGGGACCATCAGAGGATGAACTATATTGGTATTATGATAAGTTTGGAGAGTATTCTATGAAGAGTGGATACCAGATTGCTTTGCAAGCAAAATTTCCAAATACCCCAAGCAGTTCTAACCCTGAACCTAGCTAATGGAATGCCGTATGAAAGCTTGATCTCCATGAGACAAAAGTATTTATGTGAAGTGTTTGGGTAATATCGAGCAGGTCTCCTCAAGGCTCTTCCAGCTCGAATGAAGTACCCCGAGGTCAACCCAACTCGAGCAGAAGTCCTGACCACTGGCATGAAGACAGTCTCGCTAGACGTCAAAGTTGGTCAAGGTCGAGGAAGTTAGAGCCGTCTGAGCTTCGAGCTCTCTTGCCTACTCGAGGTCATTAGGCCCAGTAAAGGTTGGACAAGGACGAGGAGCTCGAAGGCTGATTAAGACCCAAGCTCTCCTCTCTGTTCGCTATAGTCAAGTCCTCGAGCACAACTGGGCCATGCCAGTCATAAGACAAATGAAATGTAGGACTCGGCTCAGGGCGGTCCGACCCGTTTCCTCAGAATCCCGCACACCTTTCGATGTCTGATCAGGGCCCCACATGGTATGGTGGTGGTACTGTTGCCGATGGCCGGCACATGCCCCCACGGTGTCATCATTCCTTGCGCGCATGCCCGACATGATGATCTGGCCATGTGAACCAAGTTAAGGAGATAGCCGCGCATCCCCAGGGAATATTACGCTACTCCCGGCTGTCAGAGGGACCCAGACACCACCGACACGGGAACGGATGCTCTCGGAGAGAAAAGGCAGGAAAAATGGAGGATAAAAGGAAACGGACGGGTAAATTGCGGGGGTTTCAAAAATTCACACAGGTTCTTCCTATCCTTACTTCCCTTTACACTGATTCTCCGAAAATTCCATTTATTCAGAAAGGAAGGCAAAAATTCCCCTTTCATTCTTCCGGTCTCTCTAACTAAGAGGGATACAAAAATAACAACCCGATTACTGACTTGAGCGTCAAAGGGTTTTCGCCGGAACAACATCCGGCGACCCCTGACCTTGTTTTTTGTGAGTACAGGTCCGGGAGACTTCCGTTCAAGAAATGACAGAGAAATTGGAATTGGGAGGCAGTCCTGCTCGAGCTCGAGCTAGCCGCGAGCAGAAGAGTCTAGCACTGTTTGAAGGGACGCGGGAAAACAACGTCAACATTTTTTGGCGCCGTCTGTGGGAATCAGTTCAAAAAGCCTGATTTCCCAACACGTTCAGGACACATAGCGCAGCGATGAGAGGAAACAGCCGAAGAGGGGTGAGTCCAGAGGAGTCGGTGACTTTGCGGGAAGTGACCAATGAGGCTCAGAATAGAGAGATCCAGGAAAGAATGGATCGGATGGAGAAACAAATGGAGACTCTGACCTCCATATTGCAAGAACTCAGGGATGGACAGAGAAAAGCATGTAATGACATCTCTGAATCCAGCCGTGGGAATGCTCCCATTCGGGAAAATGTGCGAGATAAAGCCCAAAGACCTAGGGCACCAAACGTTGTCGTGAGGGAGGAGACAAATATGGAGGAAAGAGGGTCTCGCCAGCACTTGCAGGATACAGCCCCAACCTCCTGCGCGGAAGATCTGGAGGGGGAGGTGCATAGGTTGGCACAAGTTGTGGAGGATCTCCGGAGAAACGGAAAGAGCCCAAGTTGGAGAATAATACTGGACAACGAGTCCCTACTCTCAACGGAGATCATGGGTGTCACGATCCCACGTGACTTCCGCTTCCCCGATCTGAAATTCTCAGGAAAAAGCGATCCGTTGGTGCATATAGAGCGGTTTAACGACATGACAGGAGTGCAAGGTCTATCGGCAGCCTAGAGGTGCAGGGCCTTCCCGCTCACTCTTGAGGGAAGGGCAAGAGAATGGTATCGCAGGCTCCCCGCGGGGAAGCATCCTGAGCTTCGAACATATGTGTAGGGAGTTTGCAGAGAAATTTCGGGGCGCAGTGACCCCGGAAGATGATATGATGGAGCTATCGGAAGTAAGACAGAGGGAGGGAGAATCCCTCCGGGAGTTCGTCAAGAGGTACCACAGATCGGTCTTAGATCTTGGCCCGTTTAATCATCCCCAAGCGCTGAGAGGACTGAAGAACGAGATCCGGATGGGGAGACCATGGTATAATTTGCGGAGTCTTTCGATCCGTTCATATTCGGACGCGTATGAGCAGGTAAAAATGGATATGGTAATTGAAGAGGAAAAGGCTGCAAAGCTAAGAAGTGAGCAGGGCAATGGAGCAAAGAGGAAGGAGAAAGGAGGTCCTGCCCGAGGAGCACAAGCTTCAAAAGCAGCAAGGGACCGGGTTGCCCCGTACAACCCTTACCAGAGAGCTCCCCCACCTCGGATGGTTCCCTTGCCACCTCACAGATCTCCAGGTCGGGATCACAGGGAGTACAGGCGTCACGACGACCACACATCCCGCAACCAGCCACCAAGCAGATCTGACATGAACCACAACAGAGCAGATCGTCCATTGCCACCCCCACCAAGATGTTTCCTAAGGGATCGGGCGATACAGATGGTGGAACAGAGTCCCGCTTACAGGCAATACACGAGGTTAAAGGTATCTCTCGAAGAGATACTTTAAGTGGCTGAGGAGCGAGGATTGCTAAGCCCCCCAACGCTAATGGCCAAGTCAGCTGGCAAACGAGACAAGGGGCGGTTCTGCCGTTTCTATGGTGACCACGGCCATTCTACATCACAGTGCCGTGATTTAAAGAACCAGGTGAAGGATCTGGTTAGGAATCGGTACTTGGACGAGTTTATTGAAGGAGGACATCTGGTGGTTGAGCAGCAACCAGAGGAAGATGATCGAGCTTATGAAATAGACTTGGAACCGCCGGCCACAAGGGTGATCTCGGGAGGGCCCACTATGGCAGGAAGTTCAAATAGGACTCGGAAGAACTATTGCAGATACGCCGCTGCCGGCCGAGAGGTCCTGTTCACTGCCCCCGCTGCCGAAAAGGCCAAGGTCTGGCAGGTACCCATTATGTGGACGGAGGAGGACGAGGAGAGGGTGCTATACCCCCATAAGGATGCTCTGGTTGTAAAAGCCAACATAGCTAACAAGGAAGTTGATCGAATACTGGTAGACTCGGGAAGCTTGGTGGATATTCTCTTCAAATCCACACTCGAGGATTTGGGAATAACAGGTGCGAGCCTCGAGCAGACGAGCACTTCCTTGAAAGGATTCGGGGGAGGAAAGCTGATACCTCTGGGAATCATCAAGCTGGCAGTAACCATGGGCTCGAGGCCTTTTGAAAAGAACATGATGATTGATTTTGTGGTGGTAGATGAAGCCAGCCCATACCAGGTAATTCTAGGGAGGCCGTTTATGAGGATCAGCCAGTGCATGCTATCCACCCACTACTTGGCCCTAAAGTATCGAGTGAATGGGGCTGTAGGGGTCGTGAAAGGCATCCAGAGGGTGGCGAGGAGTTGCTACGCTGTAGCGGCCAAAGAAACCATGCAGATAACCTCACTAGACTCGAGGGGGGAGTCAAGGAATGGAAGGCAGGAGCCGGCTGAGAAGCTGGAGGAGGTCAAAGTGAGAGCAGACGACCCCGAGAAGAAAATCCGGATCGGCTCAGGCATTAGCGAGCAGTTGAGAGGAAAGATGGTGGAGTGTCTGCGAGCACATGCGGATGTATTCGCATGGACACATGAGGATATGCCTGGGATTGACCAGAAGTGGCGTATCACAGGTTGGCAATATGAAAGGATGCTAAGCCAGTGAGGCAGAAGAGGAGATGCGTCAACCAAGAAAGATATGAGGCCATCAATTGCGAAGTGGAGAAGCTATTGAAAGCGGGATTCATAAGGGAGGTCTCCTACCCCGAATGGATCTCGAATATGGTACTGGTGAAGAAGGCAAGTGGAAAATAGAGAATGTGCGTGGACTTCACAGATGTGAACAAGGCTTGCCCAAAAGATAGCTTTCTGCTGCTAAAGATAGACCAACTGGTGGATTAAACGGTGAGGCACGGGCTGCTTAGTTTTATGGATGCATTCTCAGGATATAACTAGATTCCCATGCACCGATCAGATGAGGAATGCACGGCCTTCATCACCAATCAGGGATTGTACTGCTACAAGGTCATGCCCTTCGGTCTGAAAAATGTAGGGGCAACATACCAAAGGCTGGTGAACAAAGTCTTCAAGCCATTAATTGGTCGAACGATGGAGGTTTATGTGGATGACATGATCACCAAGTCGAAAGAAGCAGAGGAGCATGTGAGGCATTTAGAGGAGACCTTTGCACTTTTAAGAAAGTACTGGATGAAGCTAAACCCAGAGAAATGTGCCTTTGGGGTTGGTTCGGGAAAATTCTTAGGCTTCATGGTCAGTCACAGAGGGATCGAGGCCAATCCGGAGAAGATAAGAGCAGTGGTGGAAATGAGGTTCCCCCGTAGCCTCAAGGAGATACAAAGTCTTACCTGCAAACTGGCATCCCTCAATAGGTCCGTATCTCGAGCCACAGATAAATGCCGAGTCTTCTTCCAGGAAATGAAGAAAGGCAGGAAGACAAAGTGGACTCCAGAATGCGAAGTGGTTCCAACAGTTGAAAGAATACTTGCTGAAAGCTCCATTACTGTCTACACCTCGAGTAGGGGAAGTATTGTTTCTGTATTTGGCTGTGTCCCAATGGGCAATGAGCTCAGTTCTGGTAAGAGAAGAGTCAAGGGAGCAGTACCCTGTTTATTACATGAGCAGAGCTTTGCTATAAGCTGAGACTCGATATCCACTAATGGAGAAATGGGCACTGGCCCTGGTCACGGCAGCCCGAAAGCTGAGGCCTTATTTTCAGGCACATTTAGTAGTTGTTCTAACAAACCAGCCACTCAGGCAGACTCTGCACAGGCCAGAAACCTCCGGAAGGTTGGTGAAATGGTCGGTGGAGCTCAGTGAATTCGACATCAGCTACTAACCTTGAACGGCTATAAAAGCTCAGTCCTTAGCTGACTTCGTGGTCGAGTGCACTGCAAGGGATGAGGAGAAGAAGAGCGAGCCCCTACCACATAGATAGTCACAGTAGATGGATCTTGTGGAAATCAGGGAGCAGGGGCAGGAGTTGTGCTCCTTAGTCCTGAAGGGGCAGAGATGCAATACGCTGTAAAATTAGAATTCAAAGTTACCAACAATCAGGCCGAGTACGAGGCCGTAATAGCGGGATTAAAGTTCGCCTCGGTAGTAAAAGAAGAAGAGGTAAAGCTTCGAACAGACTCACAGCTGGTGACAAACTACCTCGACGAAAGCTTCCAGGTGAAGGGGAGAAGATGGAAGCCTACCTACAGAAGGTGAAGCAGCTAATGGGGAGTTTCTGAGCTGTCGAGGTGGAATAAATCGCAAGGGAAAAGAATTTTTGAGCTGATATGATAGCTCGCATGGCAGCCGCATCCGACCCCAAAATACCGAAGTCTATCCCTTTGGAAATCAAGACCTGCTCGAGCATCGAGCAGGGAGACGAGGTGACGAGCTTATCAACGAGCAATACATGGATGGAGCCGATCGTTTCTTACCTCAAGGAAGGGACAGTGCCGGTCGATAAGAAGCAAGCAAGGAAATTAAAGTGTAAAGTGGCCAAGTACACTCTCATCGACGAGGTCTTATATAGACGGGGGTACACTCTCCCCTTGCTGCGGTGCTTAGATCAGGAGGAGGCTGATTATGTCCTCCGAGAGATACATGAAGGAATCTGCGGGAATCATTATGGCGTGAGGTCCTTGGCTTTCAAGGCCTTCAAGCAAGGATACTTTTGGCCCCGCATTCATCAAGATGCTCAGGAGAAGACCAGAAGCTGCAAGAGTTGCCAGAGTTTTGCCAACTACCTAACTCAGCCTCCGGAGAACCTTACGGTGATGAACTCACCATGGCCGTTTGCTCAATGGGGAATTGACTTGATCGGGCCACTGCTGAAGGGGAAAGCGTCTGCCACCTATGCCATAGTAGCATCACGGAAGGTAAAACCACTAACTTCATCTGGAAAAATGTAATTTTCAGGTATGAGATTCCTCATGCATTGGTCACAAACAATATGAGACAGTTTGATAATGGCAAGTTAAGAGACTTCTGCCAAAATCTGGGGATAGAGCAGAAGTTTTGTTCTCCCTCACACCCCCAAGCCAATGGATGTTCATCCCTCTTGCATAAGAATAGCTCCTATGCCAATACCTGAAGCATTACATTCAAATTCAAACGTTTTGTTAAAGTTAGGCAAGGATAATAAAGGGCTTTGGTTAGCTTTTCTTTAATTATTTGGAAAGCCTTCTCTTGTTTTTCTCCCCACTTGAATACAATGTTTTTCTTGATTACTTCAGTAAGAGGTGCAGCCAATGTACTAAATTCTTTCCCAAACCGCGAATAAAAGCTAGGAAGTCCGTGGAAGCTTCTCACGTTACTTACATTTGTTGGACTCAGCCATTCTCGGATTACACGTACCTTCTCTTCATCAACTTGTATACCTTGTGCACTTATAATAAATCCTAAAATCACAAGTTTATCGATGCAAAAGGTACATTTCTTCAAATTAGCAAATAATTTTTCTTTCCTAAGTACATCTAAAACATATTTCAAATGTGTTACATGATCATTCAAGTTTTTGCTATATATGAGAATATCGTCAAAATAAACAACAACAAACTAAAAGCCCATAAAACATGAATCATAAGTCTTATAAAAGTACTCGGAGTATTAGTCAAACCAAAAGGCATAATTACCCATTCATACAAAACATATTTTGTTTTAAAGGCAGTTTTCCACTCATCTTCTAATTTCATTCTAATTTGATGATATCCACTTTTTAGATCAATTTTAGAAAATACACAAGAACCATGCAATTCATCAAGCATGTCATCTAGCCTAGGAATATGATGTCGATACGTTACCGTTATGTTGTTGATGGCTCGGCAGTCAACACACATCCTCTATGTCCCATCTAGCAAAACTAGAACTGTACATGGACTCATACTTTCTCACGGGTGCCCTTTTTCCATGAACTTATTAACTTGCCTTTGAAACTCCTTTGTTTCCTCCGGGTTACTCCTATAGGCTGGTCGGTTTGGAATGGTTGCACCAGGCACGAAATCAATTTGATGCTCGATCCCTTGGATTGGAGGTAATCTATGTGGTGTTTCCTCGGGAAAGACATCCTCATAATTTTGCAAAAGAGAAACAATAGAACTAGGCAAGATAAGGTTAAGCTCGTTAGTGTTCAGAAATGCCTATTTGTATAGAAGTACAATCATTGGCTGATTTTAAAACAATGCTCTTTTTATCTCACTTGCTCTTGCATAAAAATTCTTTTATTTTCTCTCTAATTTTCTTTTAACTGCCTCAATTTTCTTTTTTTTTTCCTCTCATTTTGCTCAATATCTCTCTGATTTTCACTCTCTTTTTCTTTCTTTTTCTTTCTCTCACTCCCTCTTTGTAAGCTTATTTGGTCTTTATAAACCTGTTTCGGTATTAATGAGGCAAGAGTGATCTTACGTTGATTAAACTCAAATGAGTACTTGTTGGTAAAACCATCATACTTCACAAGTCTGTCGAATTACAAAGGACACCCAAGTAATAAGTGTCCAGTTTGCATTGGTACTACGTCACATAGTACTTTATCTTTATATTTACCAATCTTAAAAGACACTGCTTCGCCATTGTCATTTAACCACTATAGTTTGTATGGCTGTGGATGTTTAAGTGTTGGAAGGCTTAACTTCTCCACCATAATAGTACTAGTAACATTGGTACAACTTTCCCCATCAATAATCTTCAATATCCTCCAATGGTGGCATCTCATTATCTTCTACCTCATCATTGATTACAATCTCACAATTATCTTGTAACACTATAACTCTCTTATTCACACATTCATTGGCTATGTGTCCCCTGCCATAACATTTTAAACACTTAATATCATGATTTCTAATAGTGGGTGTCACATTGTTACCTTGTGAATTAGGCCTGGAGGGCTCGGATTTTAATTTAGGTACAGTAGATGTTTGTGGCCTCTCGTCTCGCTTTACATAGCTCGGCGGCTTTCATGGAGTGGAACTCAAGCTTAGAGTTGCACGGGTATTACCCCTCCTCTTGAGTTGCTGCTCAATCTTGATGCCCCTCCACATAATTTTGTAACTCAACCATATTTGCAATCTCCCGGTTAACGCCATTCAAGAATTGTGCCATGGTAGCTTCTCTATCTTCCTCCACATTTGCTCTAATCATGACAACCTCCATTTCTTTATAGTAATCCTCCACGCTTCGGCTGCCCTGGGTAAGACTTTGCAGTTTTTGGAACAAGTCTAGGTAGTAGGAGCTAGGTACAAATTGCCGTCGCATCAATGTCTTCATTTCCTTCCACGTTTCAACAGGACGTTCTCCATTCCGTATTCTAGTTATAACAAGCTGATCCCACCAAGTAATAGTGTTGAGTCCTAGAGAGTGTATAATTATAAAGGGTAAAATCATCATTTTACACCCCAAAGTCTCACTAACATCTCCACTTTTCTGTATTTTAAGTCCCTTGATATTTAATTGCCTATGTTTATGTGTATTTTTAATACTTTATGTATTTTAGGGGCATTTTAGCTATCTCTCAATAAACGAGAAGTCGCACAGCAAAACAGACAGCTTTTTTGAACTCAGAACAGTTGAAAACCTTAGGAAAGACATAAAGGGTAAAATCATTATTTTAAGATTTTGGTGGGCTCCGCTGACGTGTTGTTGACCGATGATGTGGCATTGACGGATGATGTGGCAGAAGTCTATTGAACCGAAAAATGAGCTTACAATACATGCAATGCACTGGATCATATTTGTTAACTTTTACATTGATCGATGACGTGGCAGAATATTAGTGGACTGAAAATCACGCATACCGTACATTCATATACACAGAATGACAATGCTGGTGACGTGTTCCAACCAATCAGAGAGTGCCATATGGTGCAATCCTGGGCATCCGAATTATTTTCATTCAATGGCCATGATTTACTTGTTGTATCTATCAATAGGGGGTTCCCCTCTAATTTGAGACCCTGAATCTATTTTTTACCTCTATTTTCTGTAATTTCTTCTCCATCTTGTATTTTCTATGTTTTCTAATAAAATTCCTATTTTACCCCTAGTTATAAAATGAGAAGTTAATTTATTTTCAAGCTTGGATTAAAGGTGAAATAATCTATGGGCTTAATTTAGTAAGTTTATTTTTACTTTCTCTAATTTATTTAAATTGTTTTGACTTATCGTAGACAGATAATAATAATCTTGTCTAGATATTGCACTGGTATACCGGCTCCCTAGTACAAGATTATTACTATTTGGCACGGTGCGCGCTTTACACTATATTTATTAGATAAAAATCTCCTTCTAATTTATGGGTAGGTCGTGACTCATTGTTGACATAAAAATTATCTAGGTTAATTAGTGGAAAGTCTTGCTACCTTGTCGACAGTTACATTATAATTACCTGGCACAACGTGTTGTTGATACCCTATTTAACATAAGATTATTATTCCTGGCACAATGAACGCTTGATTTCTTATTTATTAGAGTTATATTGATCAGGAGTGGAAATACCTCCTCATAAATTAATTGAACCTAAAAAATGAATATTAAACCACGGTGAAATGTTGAGTGTGAATCTTACGACTCGAGCACTTTATTCCATTTATCAAGTCCTAATTTATTCTCAGCATTTTAATTTCAATCTTAGGATAAAAGAAATTAGGAAATTTTACAACAAGCACATTAAATAATAAAAAATAATAATAATTCTATATAATTAAAAATCCACCTCCTCGTGGGATCAACACTCGTCACCATTAATCTATACTTCAATAGATTAATGCGCTTGCGAGTTCAATAAAATTTGCGCACCAAGTTTTTGGCACCGTTGCCGGGGAGGTAAGTCATTTTAATTTGTAGAATTAATTTTCTTTTGTAAATATCTTTTTGTATTTTTATTTTCTTTTAATTTTCTTTTTATTTTTCTTTGTAACTTTACATTGATCTTGTTAATTTATATAGCCAGTTTAACCGTCAAGTAATTTATTTTAATTTCAGTTTATTTCAATTCTAGTTAATTTATTTTATTTCACTTTTTTTTTTCTTATTGCACATTCATAGCATTTGAGTGCATTTTCATAACAAAGTTGTAATAGGTTAGTACCATAATTTCTCTTCTCTTTATTTTCAATTTTGCTTTTGTACATGTTTTTTGTATGCATGGTCGAAGGTCACTATCACATAATTTAGAACCCGTAAACCTCGAGCTAGAGAAAGCACATCGCACACGTAAACAAATTGCATCACAAGTGGAAATTGTGGATAAAATTGAAATGGATTTACAACAATAACCACAAGCATCGCAGGAGAAGCCATTTAAGGACTACTTTAGTCCCTTAGCTAATTTGAGCACATCATGCATAAGATACCCAAATGTAGCTGCTAGGAATTTTGAGCTAAAACCTAGTGTGCTAAATTGTCTCCCATTATTCTGTGTCCTAGAAAATGAAGGTTCATACCATCATTTGAATGATTTTCATGATATTTGTCAAAATTTTAAATATGAGAATTTTTCAGATGATGATGTTAAGCTTAGCCTTTTTCCATTTTCTTTAAAAGATAGAGCTCGTTCTTGGTTCAATACATTGCCTACTAATAGTATTACATCATGGGAACAAATGGTTACTAAATTTTTAAATAAATACTTCCCGATGCATAAAACCAATGCTATTCGCAGGGAAATCTCAGAGTTTAAAAAAAAAAAAGACAAGCAGTTTTTTGAAGCGTGTGAGCGATTCAATGGGTTACTCTTGAAGTGTCCACATCATGGATACGAAAAATGGCATCAATGCCAATACTTTTTGGAGGGACTATTGCCACATGTGTAGGAATGGCTAATGGCTACAAGTGGATGAGAGTTGATGTCAAAAAGTGCATAAAAGATTTGGGATTTCTTTCAGCGACAAGCAGATAATTCCTAACAGCGCAATAAATCATTTAGAAACGTGAGAAAAATCAAAGGAGTGAATAAAGTTCATGTTGGTGAGTCAAAATCAGAAATCAAGGAAGTCAAAGAAATAGTTGAAGGTCTTTCTCACCAAATAGCATCTTTGACAGCTGCAAAATCAACAGAGCCACATGCCTATAATCAACTTGATCATGACTCATACCCAGATCAAGCCAATGCAATTGGTGTGATGGGAAAGCAGCCAAACTACAATCCTTACTCCAATACTTATAATTCTGGTTGGAGAGACCATCCTAACTTTTCATGGTCTCAAGGATTCCAACAGAATAGAGCAGTAGCTCCAGCTTCATCAATGTAACTAGCTCCTCAAGTCTCTCAACAATCATTCAGACCATACAATCAGAACCAGAACTGCACTCAACCTAGACAATGGGAGGAAACATTCCAAAATTTCAATAATTTTACTCACTCCAGAATAGATCAACAAAATCTCACCATTGATGAATTACGAAATGAGATGAGAGCAGGCTTCAATTCATAAGCCCAGTCAATTTCAAACTTAGAAATGTTGGTAGGTCAGCTAGCTTCTTCAGTTCAAAACTTAACAATGACCGTTGGGAAAGGTAAGTTCCCAAGTCAGCCAGTGCCTAATTCTAAGGGAGTACATGGAGTAAGTACCAGTTCAGCCCCTCATCATGAAGAGGCAAAGCTTTCATAACCTTACGAAAAAGTAAAAAGGTCGACAATAAAGTGAAGATGCTAGAGACAACTTAAGTTGTACCTTTAGACTCTAAGGATTCATCATCAAAAGTGAAAGAAGAAAATAGCTCACAAGAATATGTCCCTAAAGCTCCATTCCCTCAAAGGTTAGCTAAAGCAAAAAAGGAAAATTCCACAGGTGAGATTATGGAGATATTTAAACAGGTAATTGTTAACATTCCCTTAATTGATGCTATAAAGCAAGTGCCCTTTTATGCTAAGTTTCTTAAAGATCTCTGCACTAAAAAAAGAAGCATTCATGTTCAAAAGAAGGTATTTTTAACTGAAAACATTAGTTCTATACTCCAACAAAAAAATTCTCCAAAATTTAAAAACCCAGGATATTCTACTATCTTATGTAGTATTGGGAACCACACATTTGATAATGCTTTGTTGGATTTAGGAACTAGTGTAAATCTTTTTCCGTACTCAGTATTTATAAAACTTGGATTGGGAGAATTACACCCAACCCCAGTTGTGTTACAACTGGTAGATCGGTCTATGAAAATACCTCGTGGTATTGTGGAGGACGTGCTTATCTAGGTAGACAAATTTTATTTTCCTGTTGATTTCATTGTGATTGACACTCAACCAGTGCAAGATTTAAAGAAGCATATCCCTATTATCCTAGGAAGACCTTTCTTGGCAGCTACTGATGCTCACATTCAATATAGGACCGGAAATATGAAGTTGTCCTTTGGCAACATGACTATGGAGTTGAATATCTTTAACATTGCCAAACAACCTCAAAATGCAGATGATGGAATTGTTAATGTGGATTTAATAGAAGAATTAGTTGATTATACTTTTTCTTTTAACCTTATTAATGACCCTTTAAAAATATGTTTAACTTACTTTGGTTTGAATTTTGATATTGACAGATCAGTATGAAGTCAATGACTTACTTGATTCAGTACCATCCATAGACACCAACAAATGGAAGTCAAGAATTGAACAACTAGCACCATCGGGGAAGAAACTCAACCCATTATCAGAATCACAACCAAAACTTGAGCTCAAACTGCTACCGAACACTTTGGAATATGCATTCTTAGGAGAAGAAAGCACTTTGCCAGGAATCATTTCATACTCCCTAAATGATAAACAAAAAAGTAAGTTGTTGGAAGTTTTAAGAAAACACAAGGAAGAATTATGATGGACCATAGCTGATATAAAAGGTATAAACCCAGTGGACTGCATGCATTACATTCATCTTGATGAAAATGCTAAATCTACTAGGGAAATGCAACGTCGGTTGAACACCCTAAGATGAAAGAAGTTGTTAGAACAGAAGTCCTCAAACTATTATATGCAGGTATCATTTATCCTATTTCTGATAGTTCATGGGTCAGTCTTGTGTAAGTTGTTCCAAAAAAGTCAAGAGTCAAAGTAGTTACCAACACTGATAATGAATTGATACCCACTAAAGTAACTACAGGGTGGCGTGTATGCATTGATTATAAAAAGTTAAATTCTGTCACACGTAAAGACCACTTTTCTTTACCAGTTATTGATCAAATGCTTGATAGATTAGCAGGTCAAGAATTTTATTGCTTTTAGATGGCTACTCCAGATATAACCAGATTCCCACAGCACCAAAAGATCAAGAAAAGACCATTTTCACTTGCCCTTTTGGCACTTTTGCATATAGAAGAACGCCATTTGGATTATGTAATGCACCTGCTACATTTCAACAATGCATGCTAGGTATTTTTTCTGATATGGTTGAACTTTTCCTTGAAGTATTTATAAATGACTTTTCTTTTTTTGATAATTCATTTAATTAATGTTTACATCATCTAACACTAGTTTTACAGAGATGTATAGAAAAGAATTTGGTCTTGAATTGGAAGAAGTGTCATTTTATGGAAAATAAGGTATTGTTCTCGGTCACATCATTTTAAGCAAAGGTATTGAGGTTGACAAAGCCAAGGTGGATCTCATTTCTAATCTTGCTCCACCTAAAACAGTCAGAGAAGTAAGATATTTCCTTGGGCATACTGGCTTTTATAGATTTTTCATTAAAGATTTTAGCAAAGTTTCTAGATCCTTATGCAATCTACTTGCTAAGGTTGTACCTTTTGTCTCTGATGATTTATGTCTTGAGGCATTTGAGAAACTAAATCAATTGTTGACATCATCACCTAATATTCAGCCCCAAATTAGAACTTACCTTTTGAGCTCATGTGTGATGCATCTGATTATGTAGTAGGAGCAGTATTAGGATAAAGAGTAGATTGAATTCCCCATGTCATTTACTACGCTAGTATGACATTGAATGATACACAGTTCAACTACTCAACTACTGAACAAGAAATGCTAGCAGTAGTGTTTGCCTTAGAAAAATTTTGATCTTATCTCATTGGATGTAAAATAATTGTGTTCACAGATCACACTGCTCTTAAACATCTTCTTTCAAAGAAAGATGCAAAAGTTAGACTAATTTGCTGGGTGTTACTTTTACAGGAATTTGACCTTAAGTTCAAATATAAGAAAGGCACAAAAAATGTGGTGGTAGATCATCTCTCTCGCCTCAATTTTAATACAATTACAGATCCATTACCATTAAATCAATCATTTCTAGATAAATAATTTATGAGTGTGGAAGTATTACCATAGTATGCTGATATAGTTAATTATCTTGTTACAGGCCAACTTCCAGAGCATTGGACTAAGCAGGACAGAGCCAAATTTTTTATGGAAATAAAGAATTTCTTTTGGGATGATCCTTATCTGTTAAAGTATTGTGCTGATCAAATTGTCAGACGATGTGTTCCAGAAAATGAATTTCAAAACATCCTTTCATTCTGCCATGAACAAGGGTGTGGAGGCCATTTTAGTGCTAAGAAAATAGCTACTAAAGTTTTACAATGTGGTTTCTATTGGCCAACTTTATTTCGAGATGTTTACACTTTTTGTTCTTCATGTGACAGATGTCAGTGTATGGGAAGCATTACACGAAGGAATATGATGCCCTTAAATCCTATTCTAGTAGACGAAATTTTTGATGTGTGGGGCATCGATTTCATGGGACCATTCCTTCATTCTTTTGGACATCAGTACATATTGGTTGTTGTCGATTACTTATCTATGTGGGTAGAAGCCATTTCGTGCAGAACCAATGACCATAAAGTAGTAATTGGGTTTTTAAAAAGTAATATTGTTTCACGCTTTAGATTCCCTCGAGCAATAATTAGTGATGGTAGTGCCCACTTTTGTAACAAAACATTCAAAGCTCTTTTGGCAAAGTATTCCATTACTTACAAAGTGGCCACCCCTTTTCATCCGCAAACTAGTGGCGAAGTCGAGATTTCCAATAGGAAAATAAAGCACATATTAGAAAAGGCAGTGAGGTCAGACAGAAAAGATTGGTCATTGAGACTCGATGATGCATTATGGGCATATCAAACAGCTTTTAAAATCCCAATTGGGATGTCACCCTATAGGCTAGTGTATGGGGAAGCTTGTCACCTACCTGTTGAACTTGAGCATCATGCATATTAGGCCATCAAGAAATTTAATTTTGACATGCAGTAAGCTAGCATAGAAAGAAGATTACAACTGGCAGAACTTGAGGAAATTCGCAATGAAGTGTATCAAAATGCTAAGATTTACAAATATCGAATGAAAGTCTTTCATAACAAGAAAATCATGAGAAAATCTTTTACCCCAGTTCAGAAAGTGCTTTTATTTAATTCTAGATTGCATCTGTTCTTAGGAAAGTTACACTCTTAATGGTCTGGCCCTTTTATTGTTCATATTGTTTTTCCACAGAGCAATTAAAATTAAGACACCAAAATCAATTTGAGTAACCCACTAGATTTGAATTGAGACCATTCAATTTCTTTTCGGTGATTTAATTTCTTTTTATCGTTTTATTTTACTATTCTTTTGTTTGAAATTATTTATTTTCTGTTAAGTGTGTTTGATTACCAGTCATATTTTCTTTCGTTACTTATCATAAAAACTCAATCAGACAGATCCTCTTCGTCCAACTTAAGCGGCTTCTACGTGTGAAGTGTCATCTAAACAGCTTGCTCTAATTTTGTCAATCATATCCTATTTGGGACCTTCTACCACCAGCATTAGTATCCCACTTTGAAGACTTAGAAAGACAACTCAAGGAAATCGAAAGTGGTATCTATGAAATCTAATTGGAACTTCAGGTAAATTCAATAAGAGGACGTTTGTAATTAGTTGTTTGCTTATACCCATTTTTTTTTCTTTTCCGTTGTGTGTTTTTATTTTGTTTACTTTCACGTGTTACTTGATTTTGCAGGCTTTATTTTATTTAAGTGTGTTTTAATTTGTTACTCGATTAAGTGGCAGATAACAGTGCTCTGTGACAATCAAAGTCAGTTACTTCAGTTTCTCATAATAACTGATATTCTGAGGAGATAAAATGGATAAAAACATAATTTTTGCAAAGCTTCATAAACGATTTCCTTCACATCCTCAGAATGCTCTCCTTATAATCTATAAAGCTCGATCCGAACGCATGCGATTACTTATGAGAAATAACATGCCTTCTGATTTTCGATGGTTAATTGAAGCTAACGTACGATTGGCAAGTAAGTTACCCCCCAAATTTATTGCATATATGCCTGGTTGTGGTAATGGAAACTACTCAAGAAAATGAAGAGCTTGACAGGTTCCAGTTGCTTATCATAAGTGTGCCAAATTGGAATGCAATAAAGAGAAATGTACTTTAGTAATGGTGTCTGATAATAGGAAAGACAAGATTCCATTCATTAGGGATGGCTTGAATAAAGAGTCATTGGATAATATCTTTTTGTCTCTTGAAACGCAACCAATGGATATGTACAGAGAGCAATTCTCCAGTTATGGCCATTATTCCAAAAAGAACACGCAAGATATAGTCTTGGGAATCTGACTATAAACGATCATGTTTGCCAGTTTATAAGAAAAATGGATGGGAAGCCTATCCTCGACCCATAGAGGGCGTTCAAGCCATTTCTGGACGTAAAACCAGAGAAATATGTGAGCCACAATCACAACTAGCAGTACATATCCTTTTTATTTACTGTTCTTTTATCATTTGCATTATTGTTTTATCTTTTCATGTTGTTCACTTTTTTCCTTTGACTTTAAAGCCACAAAATTCACGTGTCATTTGAAAAATATACCACTTCCTTTACAGCTGTGTGTTATTATGATTGTTACCAAGATCTTTAAATGAGCTTATTTTGTTAAACATTCACAATTTGTTTTTCTTTTTTTTTTTTATAATTGTCTTAATGGCAGCACTTTCAAGTAGATAATTTAAGAACATTTGTGTGGTTTCTGGGTTTCGCTATGGAAAGTATAAAGAGTTTGTTGAGGCAGCCATAGATCTTGGTCGAGTACTAGCAGAGAGAAAAATACACTTAGTATATGAAGGAGGTGTCGAGGGTTATCAAAGCTTATTGCAGAAGCTGCCTATAATAGAGGAAGCCACGTACTAGGCATCATTTCGAAAGCTTTAAGACCTCTTGTAAGCATGCCCGACCCACCAAGTAGAGAGGAGTTAGTTATCTCCACCATGCAAGAAAGACTATCTAAAATACTACAACATGCTGAAGCTTTCATTTTCTTGCCAGGAGATCTTACAACTTTGGAGGCATTATTTATATTTGCATCTTGGACCAATTTAAACATTCATAAAAAACTCATCGGTTTGCTAAATGTTAATAACTTTTTTTATGGCTTACTTACATTTCTTAATCATGCAATAAAAAATCATTTCATTCCTTCCACAATAAAAAAAAACTTTTTATTTGTGTCTCTACTGCTAACTAGTTACTTGATCTTTTACAAGCTTATAAACCAGAGCCAGATCCTAGGACCTCTTCTTTGGATTGGTCGACTGATGATGGTAGCAGCAGCAGTAAGAAGCATAAATTAGATTTAATTCTCCATCATTAAATGTTTTCTTTCATTTTATGTTGCAGCACTCAAGTGATGTGTTCTAAACCCTACTTCTTTCCTTTAAAACATTGAGGACATTGTCTCATTCTGGTTGAGGGGAGGGATTAGTTGATGATTGTGGAATGTCTTAATCTTGGAGAAGTTTTTACTAATTTTTGTTGTAGGAACTAACTTTGGCTTAATTTTTGAGTCGAAGATGGCTGAATATGGAGTGTATTGACTCTAGAAACGCATCTCCTTAATCTTGGAGTTAAAGAAAAAAACAAAAAAATATATAATAAAAAAATTAGGCATTTTATGTTATCTTTTGACATTGGATGACATGATGACTTTCAAGGCATTTTGCCCTTGAGTTATGATACAACATATTTGCCGCTCTGCATGCTGATGTTGGTGACAAATGTGAATTGAGCGAACTGACGAGTAAAATTGGTTAAGTTACTTGAAGGAATGCATATATACTAATAAATTGTAAGTGAGTTTTTGAGCTTATCATTTTTCTTAGAGAGTACCCTATTTGCCCATTTTTCAAACAAATTCGCAATTTACTATACATAATCTCTATATTTTCCTTTGAGTCAAACATTAAAAAAAAAAATTATGTTGCTATATCTAAAAGTTCATTAAGCTAGTAAAATGGAAGACTATTTAGAGCTCTAAAAGATGAGGGAAATGCATTCTTTGATCCGTTTGAGTTTTTTTTTTTTTCAGCCATCCTTTTTGTAAAATATTCACAGTTAGCCATTTTAAGCCTAATAAATAAATAAATAAGATTGTGTTTTATTTGTTAACTCATCATCCTGTTCTACTCTAATTTAGAGTAGTACTCTATATTTTATGTGTTCTATCACCTACTCATGTTTGAGAAAATTTTAGATGATTATAAAAAAAAAAATTAGTGCAATATATATATATATATATATATATGAAAGAGAAAAAAGATGTGCAATTGAAAAAAAAAGAGAGAAAATAATAATAATAATAATAAATCAATTGCACCTTATAATTTTTGAAAGATATCTATTTTTTCTCAAACAAAACTTTGTTTTTCCTATAGTCACTTCTTTGTTAACCATATTCTTAACCTGCATTACATCCAAATAAAAGTCCTTCTTGATTTTAGGGACCTATAGTCTGAAATAGAAGCTAGTAATATGGACTAAAATGATGTAGTGACACACACACACACACATATAATTGGTTTGACTATCAGTTCATTTGGTGTCATACTATATGCTAAGTTGTGGGCATTATTCTTGGTGAGAGTGTGTGATATTGCCATTCATTAATTTCTCTCAAGTTATTATTTTTAGAGTGACTGTTTTTCTTGGGTTTATTTTCTTCTAAGAGTGTCACTCTAACTTGTGAGATTTTGGGTTGACATGTCACACTTAAAAGTGGCTTAATTATTGTAGCTCTGATAATCGATCAGTTTGCATGTGTTTGCTTGACTGACTCATATGGATGGTTGATGTAGAAGTGATATCTCTTTAGGCTGGAGATAATGCTTATACTTTTATTTGATTATTGTCATTAATCTAATTGAAGAAGTAAAAATAATTGCCTTTAAAAAAAAATTGGTTGAATTTTGTTATCGCTTAATTTGCTAGGGACTAGCAATAAGTCTGGTTGAGGTGTTCGAGTCCTAGAGAGTGTATATTTATAAAGGGTAAAATCATCATTTTACACCCCAAAGTCTCACTAACATCTCTACCTTTATCTATTTTAAGTCCCTTTATATTTAATTGTCTATGTTTATGTGTATTTTTAATACTTTATGTATTTTAGGGGTATTTTAGCTATTTCTCAATAAACGAGAAGTCGGACAGCAAAACGGACAATATTTTTTAACTCAGAACAGCTGAAAACCTTAGGAAAGATATAAAGAGTAAAATCATAATTTTAAGATTTTAGTGGGCCCTACTAAGGTGGTATTGACTGCTGACGTGGCGTTGACCGATGATGTGGCATTGACGGATGATATGGCAGAAGTCTATTAGACCGAAAAATGAGATTTCAATACATACAATGCACTGGATCATATTTATTTTTTTTTTTACATTGACCGATGACGTGACATAATATTAGTGGACCGAAAATCACGCATACTGTACATGCATATACTAGTGACGTGTTCCAATCAATCAGAGAGTGCCACGTGGTGCAATCTTGGGCGTACGAATTATTTTCATCCGATGGTCATGATTTACTTGTTGTATCTATAAATAGGGGGCTCCACCCCTCAATTTGAGACTCCTTAATCTATTTTTGGGCTCTGTTTTCTGTAATTCCTTCTCTATCTTTTAGTTTCTAAGTATTTTAATAAAATTCTCATTTTACCCTTAGTTATAAAATGAGTAGCTAGTTTATTTTTAAGCTTGGGTTAAAGGTAAAGCCTCAACATAATCTATGGGCTTAATTTGGTAAGTTTATTTTTACTTTCTCTAATTTATTTAAATTATTTTGACTTATCGTAGACAGATAGTAATAATCTTGTCTAGATATTGCACTGGTATACCGACTCCCTAGTGTAAGATTATTGCTATTTGGCATGGTGAGCGCTTTACACTAGATTTATTAGAGAAAAACCTCCCTCTAATTTATGGGTAGGTCGTGACTCATTGTTGACATAAAAATTATCTAGGTTAATTAGTGGAAAGTCTTGCCACCTTGTCAATAGTTACATTATTATTACTTGGCACAACGTGTTCTTGATACCGCATTTAATATAAGATTATTAATCCTGGCGCAATGAGTGCTTGATATCTTATTTATTAAAGTTAGATTGATGAGGAGTGGAAATACACCCCTCATAAATTAATTGAACCTAAAAAAAGAATATTAAGCTATGGCGAAATGTTGAGTGTGAATCTGAAGACCCAAGCACTTTATTCCATTGATCAAGTCCTAATTTATTCCTAGCATTTTAATTTCAATCTTAGGATAAAATAAATTAAGAAATTTTAGAACAAGCATATTAAATAATAAAGAATAATAATAATTCTAAATAATTAAAAATCCACCTCTTTGTGGGATCGACACTTGTCACCATTAATCTATACTTCAATAGATTCGTGCGCTTGTGAGTTCAATAAAATTTGCACAACGAATAGCATAATCAAAAAACTCAATCGCAGCTAATTTTACCTTTTTTTTCCTCAGAATAGTTATAGCAATCAAATACAAACTTCATCTTCTTCTCTCATTAAAGATATGCTTCAGGATAGGATTTTTCTTCCAAAGATGGAATTTTCATCTTTATGCCACTTACACCATTATCTCGATGCCTAGCTCTTCTATGATTACCTACTGAATCCTCCCCTTCACCATACTCATCCTTATAATAGTCATCAACCACTTCTTTATCTAGAACTCTCTCCCTTCTATGTGCATGGGGGACGTGTTGCAATTGCTATGCACGTGCATTCTCTACTTGATCCAAACGCTCATGTATGTGCTCTATTTCAGCCCTCATCAATTGTCTCATCTCCCCCATCAAGGCTTGAATATGAAAATTTTGAATATTTGGTTGTTGATCCTCTACATTTGCACTTTGTTCTTCGTCTTGAACATAGTTGAAATCTACAAAAAGAGATTAGAAATAATGTACAAAGGACCTCACTTCACTCCCTTACGTGTTTCACTCAAGAGAATGATTGACTCAATTTCATTCGTATTTCACTCAAATTATTGGTTTTTACCTTCTAATATGCTCATACTCTCTTGCTTTTTTCCACTCGTAATAATTCTCTCGTAGTTCTTATAAAACTAATCAAACTAATATCAAGATTCCAGCAGCAATTCAAAAGACTATATCAAAGAGATTTGGGTTTCAAGGGCGAGAACACAACGAACACATATGAGTAGGATTTGGAATAAATTTTCACACAATGAAAAATTAGACTTCGATTATATAAGACACCAATAACGGAAATTGAAAGATTTTTTTTCACTATTTTTTTTTTTGCTTTGCTCTTTCTTTTTTTTTTTTAACATTGAATAACTGAAAATTGAAGGAATTTAGGGTAAAGAATTGGAAAAATTTACGGATTTAAGGAAATAAATCACAAGGATACAAAATTAATAAACCTTAAATACTGTTCACGATGCACTGTTCACAGAATTTTTTTTAATTGAAATAAACAAAACACAAAAATTAAATAAGAATAGGCAAAACCTGATTAGAACTTTTGCTTTAATACCAACTGATACGAACCCCGCTAAGAGCTGACGAGACCTTAATCAAATTAGGCTCCAAGATCGTTTTTAATTTCAGGAATTGAATGGAATCACGGCCCGTTGCTTAATGAAGCAAGAACCTTGGTATGTGAGGATGCCACAATCAGTTATGGATGGTTTGATTGATAAGTCAAGGGTTGAACGCCACAGAAAATCCGATAAGTTCAAAGAGTTCGTTTAAGAACTAAAAAGAATTATACTTTCAAGTAAATTACATGAAAAACTTCTTCTTTCTTTCTTATATATATATATATATTACAAGAAATCCTAATCATAAATAAATTCCTAATCCAATTGAAATAAGAAAAAAATCTTAAATAAATCAGAATCCTAATCTAATAAAAAAGAGAAAGAATCCCTAATAAATCAGGATCTTAATCTAATAAAAAAAGGAAAGAATCTTTAATAAATCATGATCTTAATCTAATAAAAATGAAAGAATCCCAAATGAGTAAATAAAATCAAAATAGCTGATTTGTTGCCTCTTTTAAAAATAGAAACACTATCTAAAAAGATAGTGTCATATCTTTCAAGAGCTTGAATCGTGCATTGATTGGTCTGAATATCTTGTGAGATTCCTTTAATAGGCCTCCATGAATTGGATTGATCCAAAGTTGCTTGAATCAACCCATTAAGTGCTTCTTTGAAATTCTTTGCATGAGCTCTTGTGATGAGTCTGATAGGAGCTTATATAGGATTTGAATATGTTTTACTCCACGTGCTTGTGCCATCCTTATGCATAATCTCATCAGGATCCATAACAAGTTTTTAAATAAGTCTGATATGGAGGATCAGCCTGCAGAGCATGCATAAAATTTCAAAAAAAAATGTTTACATCCGTTTCTTGAATCTAAATTATCTTTAAAAGAAAGAGAAGAAAAGAAAAGAATGAGAGAATTCAAGAGGAGAGAGAGAGAGAGAGAGTCTAAGAGGTGAGAAAAAGAATTTGGGGAGTCCAAGTCTTCCCTTGTTTCTTTTTATACAACGGATATTATTACAATAATTGCTTTAGTCTTGATAGAATTTAACTATTTATTCACATGTGGACCTAGCATCTTTTGACTTCTTTATCTTGGTGGGGGACAGCAATTATTTCTTCACATGCAGAGCTAGGATCTTTAACTTCTTTATCTTGGTAGGGGACAGTAATTATTTCTTCACATGCGAAGCCAGTGGATAAATAATGAGTCGACAGCATCTTTTGACTTTGTAGACTTTTAAGAGATTGAAACGACCCACTCCATTCCCAGAACCTCCCCTAAACACATAACATTCCCAAACCTGGATTTATAACACAAGCACTCCTAAAATAATTTAATATGTATCACACTACTTCAACCGGTCTCATTCAATAAATTATCGAATAGTACTCTCAAAATAGTTTCAGGGTATCAAAAGAATATTAACCAAAAAAATTTATCTATATCCTCTGACACCCGCACGTGGCAAAAAACAAATCCCAAGTATGTACAGCTGTTGGGTCAACGGTTGTACCTATAATCTCCTGGAGGGGAATATAATAAAATAGAGTGAGAATAAAACTCAGTGAGCTCAGTGAGTGGATAGTAGTTTTTGAAACATAAAATACTTATAAAAATAAATACATCGCTTGTATAATTCATTTTCTCAATTAAGTATGTTAATGTAAATAACTCATTGCATTTCAACCATAGACTGAATATAAATATAATTGATACTACCACGAAATCAAGAAAAAAAGTTCATATTAAAATATCAAATACTAAATAATACAACTATCCTTAAACAAATACCCGGGGGAATAATCTCATCATATCCAGACCTCAATGGACGGCAATAATGTACTATCTGGGTACCATCATGCCCGGGACTACACGAATAGACGAGGACGTGCCATCTCATGCTTCTCATCATAAATTCATATTCTGATCTGAACGGACGTGCAATGATGTGCTATCTGGCAACATCGTGTCCGGACTACCCGGTTTTAAATCTCATCATATCTCAATATTTGTCTACATTCAGACGAGCCCCAAAGGCCTACTATCTCATCTCATTTCATCTTATAATATCTGTATCTCATATCACATCTCCGATTTCTGGAGGGAATGTGTATTTGCTTTAAACTTTAAATCATGCTCGAAATCAATATATATACAGTTTAAATCATGCTCGAAATCAACATATATACACTTTAAATCATGCTCGAAATTAGTCATCTCTTTTACAAATTCAAAGTCGATACGGAAAATAAATGAATATATATAGCTTAACAAAATATTCATACATATAAAACATTTATTTCGGAGAACCATTAAATGAAAACAATTACAACACTTATTTCACAAACAAGCTTTACTATATAAAAATAACGTACACAAATAAGTTTAAAAAAATTTAAAGTAAACATTTGTTCAAACATTAGAACTCTCAAGTTTCTTAGCTTACCGTACTAACCCCATATCTGTAATTAAAAATAAAATCCAAAATTATACTTGTCAACAACCCTCAAATTCGTAAATGAACAAACTATTAAATTTCTGGAATTACTTAAGCACCCCGAACATTTGAAAATTATGAAATTACACTGAATTATGAAATTACTGAAATGCCCTTTACGGTCAACAGAAGTTAACGTCAACCAACAGTAGTCGGGACGGTCGGGCGAGCTCCAGCTGACTATCCTGAGTCGAAAGGTGGTAGTAGTTAGCTTCGACGCGGGGCGGTGGCACCGGATCCAGCCTTCTCAACTGTGGCTCTTCGAGAGGTCGATCAGCGACAAATCAGCTTCCTCAGTGGTGGTGGCTGGTTGGGAAAGGAAGATGGTGAGCTGAAGAACCTTTTCCAACTTGTGGTGTGGCCAAAGATGGACGGAATCGGTGACACTCGTACATGACAAACCCACGGAGTTTTTTAGCTTCGCCTGCAGCGTTCCACGTGGTTTCCAGTGATGACGACATGTTAAGGTTGACGGCCAGCTCACAGGCTTCTGTTTGACACCCAAGGCCGGTGAGGTGGCCGAAAAAGGGAGTTATGACCGGGTAAAAATTCAGGCTCTGGATCAGGTCAAGTCGGGTTAGGTAAGTCTCTTTCCCTCTCTTTTAGTTTTGCTCTATGTTTTCCCACCTGTTTTCCATCTCTTTATACACACAAAATATCAAATATACCCCCTTTTATTTTAAATAATAGCATACATAATAAAAAAAATGCATACGTGACAGAGATCTTCACGTAAGTGGGACCCCATCAGACAGCTTTGAAATTATCTATGTGAAGAAAATTATCTTTGGTATAAAATAAAATTACAGCAAAAGAAATTTACAACAATGAAAATTACATGAAATAGAAATAAATATTTTTTATTTTTATTTACAATACTTTACAGGAGAGAAAATGTCGAAAACGTCGTCTTCAATTTCATTTCCAAGGAAAATAAATAGCTCTTCGTCATCTGATGAGTTGGCCACAGACCGTTGGGATCTTGAATCAAGGAGCTGCTACATGACTTTAAAATATTCTTGTTCGGTCTTTGCAGAGGCCAAGAGGGATTAGGCTTTAGATCTTTAGGCCAGAAATGTATTTTGGGCTTTAATATCTTTTATCTTTAGAGCAAAGAGGCCTTTAGATGAAAGCCAAGCTTGGACCATGGTTTCAGAAAACTTTGACTGTTCGTCAAACTTGGACCACCATTTTACTTTAAACGATCTTTGTAAAATGAGTTAGGCTTCTTGAGTGTGGTATTGGAAGTTGCACATCCAAACTCAAGCGAGAAAGAAGTTAGTACAGAAATAGAGAAAATGAGGAAACCTCTTTTAGACACTGAATGAATATAATGGGCCTTAAACAATTTTAAACATTTTATGGCGTTAAGGGAAAGGATATCTAGGCTTGGCCCAAAATAGTTCCTCCATTATTGGAACCAATTGAGTAGGCTTTCTACAGTTATTTTCGAGTTGAAGAAAAATAACCATGAGTGGGTTTTCTTTGGGTTTTGAATAAAAAAGTGTTAAACTAAGTCTGCTGGTAATCCCAGTATGAAAAAGATAGGCAATGGTTTAGATGCATTCGAAAGTTGGTGGGAAAATGTTTTCGTTTTGTGGAGTTGGTCACCCCATTATTTTGGGTTTAAGACTTTAAGGATGGTTTCCGTAGAATAGGCAAGCTCTGTATGGGTTTCACCAAGAAAAAAATGTTTAAATGTACTGACTCAGTGATTTCCAGAATAGCTTGATAATAAGGCTGCAGTTTTGATAAATCCTATTGTTTGAAAATGATCAACTTAATAAAACCCATCTTCCATAGTTAAAACATTTTGATGATAGGTTTTATTAATCCAATCTGATTTTTGTGAAAGCTTTTATTATGAAACAATAATTTGTGAAGATGAGCTTTCACTGGAAACAATTGCTTTAGAAGAAGAAGTTTTTGTAATTTCTTTAGAAATAAGTTTTTCTTTCTCATAAACTTGAGAAAGAGTTTTGCTTTAAGAAATGTTTTGTAGGGCAAGTATAAGCTAAGGGGATTTTGTAATAGAATTCATTCATTCTTTTACCTGCTCTTCGGAGGCAGTGGCTTTAGATTGTGCTTTTTGATCTTCTACCATGTCTATCCAAGACTTTATAGGTATGGCTGAAAAGAGTAATTTGTCTTTAGAGGGAATTGATTGTGATTCTTTAGAGGTAGTTTGTGGCAGAGGGTTTTTGAGAATGCCTTTGCCTTTGTTATTTTTAGGTGGCATTATCTATTTTGAAGAATTTCTCTTGTTAAAAAATCAGAAATAGAATTTTTATCACCCTTAATAAATTCTATGTCAAAATAAAAAATACTCAAAATTGTTTGCCATCGTGCAAAAATTTGTTTTGATGTAATATTTTGAACATCTTTCTCTAAAACATATTTTGCAGCTTTCAATCAATTCTAAGTAAAAAAAATTTATTTAATAAATCACTTTAAAATTTTGAAATATATAAAACAACGGATAAAATTTCTTTTTTGATAGTAGAATAGTTTTTCTAGCATTATTTCTAATGTGTAGAAACATATTGAACTATCTGTTCTTTATTATTTTCAACTTGCTTTAATATTCCTCCATAACCTAAGTCTGATGCATCTGTTTCAACAATTTTAGGTAATATTCCTCCATAACCTGTGTCTTTTTATCAATCTAACAACTTTAGTATGTTCATTAGTCCATGTAACAGGATTTTTTTTTTAATCTATCATGCAATGGTTTTGACATTCTATTGATATTTTGACAGAAATCAAGCACATAATTTAAACTACCTAGAAATCTCTATAATTGAGTCTTGTCTAGGATTTTATCAAGGAATTTGTCCGCAAAAGTAAAGGACCTTTCAATGGGTGTTATGGTTCCTTTGGAAATGTAATGTCCAAGAAACCAGATAAAGACTTTAGAACTAGAAATAGCTAATCCAACTTTTCTAGTAGCAAGGTAGAAGGATTTTAAGTGTTTGAAATGTTGATCTATAGACTGAGAAAAAATAAACACATCATCAATATACACAATACAAAATCCAAAGTAAGGTTTATAAATATCATTCATAATCCTCCGAAACTCTGAAGGGGCATTTTTTAAGTCGAATAGCATTATAGTCCATTCATACTGTCCAAACGGAATAGTAAATGCAGTTTTATAATGGTCTTTAGGGTGGATTTGAATCAGTCAAAAACCTGACTTCATGTCAAATTTTGGGAAAATGAAAACAAAATGGAGTTTTTGAAGCAAATCCTTCTTGTTAGGTATAGGGTACCTAATCCATTTTAAAACTTATTTAAAGGTTTGTAATTGATTACTAACCTAGGTGTTCTAATTTCTATCTTAGAATTTTTGTTGACATAGAAAGCAGCACAAGACCAAGAAGACATAAATTTCACAATAAGTCATTTAGATTCTAAATCTCTAATTCATTTTTATAGTGTTGTTCCAATTCCATGTTCATCTGGATTGGATGAGCTTTAGTGGGAATTTGTTTGTCATCAAAAGAATTTTCATAAGACAAATCTACCAAATGTTGTTTTTGATTTCGAAAAGCAGATAGTAGGTCAACACAAATTTCATTTACAATTAAAGCTTTAAAATCATAATTTTTCTCTTTGTAAACTCAAATCTTTTTTCAAACAAATAAGGTCATTTTGTTTTGACTTGATAAGTGCATTGACATTGTTCTGGTAAACAGAACAAGCTTTAACAATGTTTAAGTTCCTTGTTTTAGGTTTTTCGATAACAAGGAAAACAAGTTTTTTGTTTCTTGCTTTAAAAGATATATTGTCAAAGTTGACAGTATAAGGGGTAATAAGGTTTATGAAAGAAGGTCCTAAAATCACAATGTAATATATATCAATCGTTAAAATGAAGAAAATCTTAAATCTAAAACCATATATTATTAAGAATTAAGGCATCGACTTTAGATTTGAATTTTAATTTTAAATTATTGGAGGCTGAAAGTCGTTTATTTGCTTTCTTATGAAAATATTTTAGAACAATATCTTCTTTAATACAGTTTAAATCGGCACCAATGTTAAAAAGAGCAACGGTGTCAATTTCAAAATATTTAGGGAAAATCAAGGTGAATTTTATCAAATATTTTCTAGTGGTGATTTGTTTTAAGACAAACAGAAAATCATTGGATATGGATTCAATGTTTTCTAAACTTTGTTCTCCATTATCATCATCAACAGATTCTGAATCTTTATCGGAATTCTCTTCTAACTGTCTTTGCAAAAAGAGTTGAATAATTTCATAATCGACTTTTTTTTTTCTCTTAAATCTTTTATCTCGAGTTTTATCTCTGTAATCTCATTTTGAAGATCTTGGATGTTTGGAACAGTTTTCTTTGTTTTCTTTTTGTTTTCTTTTTGTCCAAGATTTCAGTGAGATCATAAGCATTCTTTTTAATGATAAGGGTTTTACAGGTTTCAGCTTTATCCCCTATTTCTAAGGTTTTTAGAAGCTTATCAAGGTATTCTCTTTGTAAAGCTTGGTCCGAAATGTGTTTGACTAATTCAAGAAATGTTTATTAATCTTTAATCAACACATTGAATTTCTTTAAATAGGATTCTGTATCGGAATTGCTATTACTAAATCCTGAGGTATCAGAATCTATCAGCTCATCTATTAGGATAGGCTCACTGTCTCCCGTTATGGAGGACTCAGAATCAGATGACTCTATGAGCAAATGGGCTAACTTAGAAAGTATTTACTCATCTAAGTCAAGCTCATGGAGTTTTTTGCTCATCCTACAGAATTTTGTAGCATGACCTTTCTTTCCATATTTAAAACATATGGCCTCTCTGTAGTTGAAAGGGCTTTTGGATTTGGCTTTAGTGTTCTTTTTTCTAGGAAAAGGAGATTTCTTATAATGCTTCAAAGATTTCCTAAAACAAGGTTTTTTAGATTCTTGAAAAGTTTTTCCATAGCCTTTGGACTAGTAATATATTTTGTGAGGTTTTGAAAAATACTTACTATTACAGTCTTTTTAAGTAGAAGTTTTAAAGGGGTCATAGTTGAATTGTTTATAGAAACTGCCTAACTTTTGTTTAGACTTTCTAAGTTCCCATTTTAGATGTTTATGAAGCTTTAAGTCTTGGTAAATATTTAAACCTTCTTTATTGATGAAACTGACAAGTTCACCATAGGTGAGATTGTCATATGGGATTCTATTGTCATAAAGGGCTTTAATGAAATTTCTAACCTTTTCACCTAATAGGGTAGGAAGACCTGCAAAGAATTTTTCCTTCCAAGTCACATGATTTACATCGTCTCTAAGGAAGAGTCTGGTGAAGAAGGTAGCTTTGTAGCTTTGGAATTCACTAATTTTTCTACATCTGAGATTGTTCAGAAGCTTATTGTTTTTATTTCTAAGGTGTGAAGGATCACCTATGAAGTAAAGGGATATGGTCAGAATAAGGGTAGCAACTGCATCTTGAATTGGGCATCCTAGATCATCCAATATGAGGACTCCATCCTCATCAGTTTGGATAGAATTTAAAATGCCTAATTGTTATTTTTTGGTGTGAAGGTGATCTTATCATCCTTTTAGCTGACCAGTAAATCCGGCAATGAGGATTTCTGCTATGGTTTTGTCAGAGGTTCCTGACTAGGTTTTATAAGCATTAGCCGCCATGGTTATATATTGTAATAGACCTAAAATATTATATTCAGACATTCCATTTATATTCCATTCATAGACAGAGAATACATTAAAACGAGATTGGTTTAGTGCACTAGGTCTATTGTCAATAGTAAGATCAGGAGGAGACCTAACAGTAGGTAGACCTAACTCCTAATAGATTTTATTGACTCCAGGAATAGGCACATCTTTAGGTTCATTTTTAAAGGCTTATATATCTGATGAAGCTATAAACATTTGATCCTGTTCTAGTACACCAATTTTGCTGGATTGGGCATTATCTAGAGCTGTTTGGATTATATTAGATAAGGAAGAGGCTTCTATCCTATCTAGTTGGTCTCTAATGGCTTTAGAAAAGTCTGATTTAGACTCATGGACAAGTCTCTGACTAGTCTTGGAAACCTGAAAAAGTTTGAAGATAGGTTCTTTAAGTTTTTTTTTAGAATCAGTCTTTGAAGAAGTGCTAGGTATAGTACTAGGAGAAACAATAATGATTGACTTTTGGAATTGTTTTCCAAACCTATTCAACTGTTTTTCTATTGTATTCAAATTGGCATTATAGAAATTATTTGTTGGATAATGCTATCTAGATTTGTCGCTACATTTTTAGGTTTGTGGATTTTATAAGGTAAGGCTTTAATCTGAGTATGAGGATCACTATGATTAATGGTTATACTCCTCAGAGGTGGATGTTTAGATTCCACCATTCTATCACTATCAGAAAGATTTCATTTAGGAGCCTTTTTTCTAATAACAATAGGGTTCGATTTTTTAAAAGGTTAAGAAATATTATTTTCAGATGTATACATTTCAAACCAATCAAAAAATAATATATTGACTTTATGGAAGTTTACAAACTCCTAAAAAACCTTTTGGATTTCATGTCTTTGGTTTAAAAAATGTTTGAAAAACCAAAGTCTTTTTTCTTATTGGATTCAAAATAAAAATCTTTATGCAAAAGGGTTTTGTTAAGTTCAAAATCCTTTTCTATGATATTTATCATATTTTCTGTGACAGTAGAAAATGTAGGAAGGTTGGAGGAGAAGGTTCTTTCTCTTACTGGTTTTTCTCTTGTTGACTACTAGTGTAAATGGGGTGAGGAAAACTAGTGGTATAGTCAACAGAATGAATAGAAAAACTAGGTATATCCGATGTGGAAAACCTATGATGACTCTTTAATGGTTGGAATGGAAGGTTCACAACCAAAGGGATTTTTGAAAATTTTCTTTCCAAAGGAATATTATATGAATCCTTATAAGAGAATTTAGAAGATGTAGATCTCCTAAAAGATAATTTGACTTTACCATCTGAATATTGAGTCACATTTTGCAACTCTGTGTTGGGCTTAAGTTGTTTTGGGATTACTGATACAGTGGCTCCATCCAGAATCCATTCTTCTGGAAGATTGACGCCTTTCTATTGGATTCATTTAGGAATGACAGTATTGGCTTTGGATAAATCAGTCTGTAAGAGAAAAGTTTCATCTCTTTCTGACTGGATGAAGTTTTTTATATTGAATACAGAATTCATGGCTTTATAATGTATTTTGAAGATTATGGCAACTGGTACAGATCCTTCTAACATATGATAATTGTGGGTTTTGATCTGTAAAATCATGCTTTTCAGAATGTTCTTGTCTTTAATAGAAATTGTTATATTCGGATAATAGCTGAATGAAATAGGTCCTTTATAGAGACTTAATTCAATGCTACTGAGTAAAGAGTCATAAAAAAAGATGAATCGGCCATCTCTTAGAACAATTAAGATTGAGGTATCAAGGCCTTCTTTTGTTTAGGGCTTTATATCAACTTGTATTAAGCCAAGGTGAACATATTTAAAATTATTTTCTTTTATTCTTTTCAAAGATTGCTCTTAAAACAATTGAATTGTTTTAAAAGGCTTTGAAACTGTTATGTCACGTTCTTCAGTCTTTATAACAAAATCATTCTTTAAAAAGTCAAACGTTTTTGTTTTGTAAATCAGTTCTTTAGAAATCTTTGGAAGTTCCCAACAGTCAATTGCTTTATTAAAGTCTTCAATTATAAATTTTTCTGAACTCACGACATTCTTTGAATCACTAGATCTTCTAAAAGGAAGGTTAGAAAAGGATGATGCTCCACAGAGTAGAAGATTTATAGATAAAAACTAATATCTTAGTTTTAGTCCTAAGGGTATGCCTACAATCCAAGGCTATGAATTAGTTTTACCGCCCTTCAACCTAATCGGGACTTACTACCAAATACTACCAAGGCACCTGAGTTAACACTCACCACACCTATAGTACTCAACTAGAACACAAGTCTTTATACAAAAATGTCTTTAATCTATATTACACTATCCTTCCCATTGCTCTGATATCATAAGGATATAGGATTGAAAGATGGATGTGTTTGCAAGAAAATAAATAATTTTCAAAAAATAAAGTAAATTTATATTTGGGTACGTAGCGTTGTTAAACCAAAAGGCCACAGATTGAACTGTGCTTTGGGATTAGATTTGACTTAGAACAGATCTAGATCTTGCACTCCGGGTTTTCAACCGATATATCAAATATTTAAACAAAATTTAAACAAAATCTTTAAGCAAGCCTAGCATCAAAATCTAAGGCTCATACACAGTACTAAAACTGGATCCAAGAACTAGTACTCTGATTGAATGGAGGGATAAGATAAATACAACTGAGGGGAGAGATATGATCCTATGCCTCAGAGGATCCGTAACAGATTTTAAAACAAGTCTGATATGAAGGATCAGCTTGTAGAGCATGCATATACATACACCCTTAATATACATATACATATGATTTCATGAAATGATTTCTTTACAAAGTTTATTTTTATCAAATTTGTTTAATGGTGGGCTTGAAATTTATAAATTATATTAATTTTTCCTTTTTTTTTTCAACAATGTTAGAGATTTTTAGTAAAAGTGATTATTTTATCTTTAAATGTAATTAAATTAACAATGGGTAGAAAATTTATTAGCACTTGATATTTTTATATATTTATGTGACTAAAATAGATATTTCATGTTGCAAATTTACATTATTAGTAATATAATTTTTGTGTATTTTTTGATGATATAATATTAACTTAAAATAATAGGCAATCAGTGACTTCTTATAGTGCAAGCATTCTGGAAATGACTCGTATAACTCATTATAGAATATTTTTATTATAGAATTCACACTATAATTATTGTAATTATTGTTATATGCAAATAGTTACAAATCAATAATTTTAATACTTAATATTTTACAAATAAATAATTTTAATCTTAACATTATAATATTATTAGTTATTTAATTTTCTCTATTTATATGATTCATATAATATTAAATTTAAATGATAAGCCATTGTAAAACAAATGATAAGTATCTATTAAACATATTAGATTGTCATATATTTTTTTTTTATTGCTAGCATGAAGAGTCATTGTACTTAGATTGACCATCATATACACATGCTTTACCAACAACAATATTTAGTACTATATTTATATTTAAATCACCTCTATAATAACATTCCGATGAACATTAAATCTGAACATTAAATGTGAAACTAATGATAATTTGAAATTATTTACAATTAGACAATGTCACTCATTGAACATGAAATCTCTTATTGTAAACATGAGTCGTTCATAATTATCTGAAAGTTGAACCATTAATCTTGAATAGCGAACTACTTAACGTGAAAATTTCTCATGTGACCATGTGAATCTTTGGATCTTGAATTATGGGAGGATTAATCAAACTTTCCATGTTAGGTTATTTCTTACACTTTCATTAATGTTGATCCATATATTGTTAGCAAGATCTTAAGATTTAGTTGTTGATAAGTTAAAGTCTATATGGTGGTCAATTGAATGGTTAGATTTAAAACTAAGTAAATAGTATTGGTACAATGAGTGTTAAATTCCTTAATATTCTTATAGTGCTTTTGTTAAAGTAACTTTACAAAATGGCAGATTAATGACATATAATATAGCCTAATGCATTATTATTATATTTATTTTGAACGGGTTGGACTTGAGGCGAGCCTTGATGGGCTTTGTTTGAACTTGAGGCAAACTTTGATGCATGCCTCACAAAAATGGCTAGCCCTTTCAAGTAAGAGGCTAGTTTTTTGCATTCCAAAAAGCATGTTAAATGAAAACGGCTAGCCTCTTAATTGAAACGACTAGTCTCTTAATTGAAAAGGCTAGTCTTTTCTTGTCCAGAATGTATATCATACAAAAATGGCTAGCCGTTTCAAGTAAGAGGTTGTTGAAACCAGAGACCAGCAACAGAGCTGATCTTTGTCACCCAAGATTGCCACCAATTACTCAAGATCAAAGATTCGGCTTAAGTGTAATTCAAACTAGATGTGCAAAACAAATTAATGGCAATTTAACAGAATCAAATTACCAAGAATGAAGCTAAAACCAGCAAGATCAAGCACACAGAAAACAGAACAACTTATAGTGGTTCGGGTACCAGGTAACCTACATCCACTGTGAAAAAGAGAGCAAGCTTTCACTAAACCAATCTCAAAACAGATACAAAGCTCACAAGGGAATGTCACTTAACCGATCCATCTCAACCTTGGGTTACATGGCCTTTTATACACGAAGAAATCAGCCCCCAAAGGAGCGTTACAGACCAGCTGTATTTCTGGATTTGTTGGAAACAAACCCAGAAATTTCCCGCCTAACAAACAGTGATAACGTCCTCTCCAATGGCAGTAGAGCACGTGTCCAAGTTTGTTTATTCTGTTTAGCCAAAACGCGGCATTTCTTTGCCGTTTTGAATAAGTAAATCACGTGAAGAACACGTGACTTGCTGTGGCTTCAACCGACATGTCATTTGCATAATACAACTCTTCTTGAACACTAAAAACTACATGGCACACAGCATTCCGGAGATAAAACGACTTGTCGTTTTTAGCCAAAATTCTCAGATTGAGATTCATCTTCAACATTCTCCACCTTGAACTCAATCAGCTACTCCCTGCTCCTCTTTTCTTCACACCTCAGTTACGAACTAACTCTGATGATGCCAATTGAGCTCAGGCAGAACTCAAACTTTGCACCAGGCACTGGTTTTGTTAGCATGTCAGCAAGGTTTTGGTCTGTGTGAACTTTCAGCAGCTTAACCACCCCTTTTGACACCTCCAATCTGATGAAGTGAAGCTTGATGTCAATGTGCTTTGTTCTTTCATGATGTATCTGATTCTTGCTTAAACAAATTGCACTTTGATCGTCACGTAAAATCGCTATATGCTTCTGCTCAAACCCCAACTCGGTCACCGGACCTTTAAGCCAAATTGCCTCCTTAATGGCTTCGCAGCAGTTAGCATGTACTCGCTCGATTGTTGACGAGCAACAACACTTTGTAATGTGGCTTTCCAATTGATGGTACAATCATTCGAGTGAACAGATAGCTCGTCGGAGATCTTCTTTTGTCCAAGTCTCCTGCATAATCGAGCATCTACAAACCCGTAAACTCGACTTCATTCTCTTTTTGGCTCCATACATCAAACCATAGTCACTTAAACCATTTAGATATCTCAAGTATCCAAACAATGACTCTCCAATGTTCCTTTCCTGGATTTGACATATATCCGCTACCACACTTATCGCGATATGCTAACTCGGCTCGGTAAGAACCATAGCATACATTAAACATCCTACAGCACTGAAGTATGGCAACTTGTCCATTTCAACTTTCTCCTCATCAGTTTTGGGACAATGCTGACATGAAAGCTTGAAATGTGATGGTAGTGGAGTCTGAACTGGTTTTGAGTTTCCCATTCCAAACTTCTCAAGTACTTTTCTGATGTATTTATGTTGAGTTAAGTACAATGTCCCTTTCTGCCTGTCTCTGATCAATTCAACACCAAGGATCCTTTTTGCTGACCCAAGATCCTTCATTTCAAAAACTTCACTCAGCTGTTGCTTTAACACTTCTATCTGACTCATATTCTGACATGCTATCAACATGTCATCAACATATAGCATCAGATAAATCTTGGTCTCACCTCTTAAGTCTTTGTAATACACACAGCAGTCAAAGTTACTCCTCTGAAAACCATGTTCTGTCATGAACTTATCAAATCTCAAGTACCATTGTCTTGGAGATTGTTTGAGTCCATACAAAGACTTCTTCAGATGACAAACATGATCAGCCTTCCCTGGATCTTCATAGCCTTTAGGTTGAGCCATCACAATCATCTCATCTAACTCACCATGAAGGAATGCAGTCTTTACATCCATCTGTTCCAGATGCATGTCTTTTACTGCAACAAGTGCCAATAAGATTCTCAAGGAAGAGTGTTTAACCACTGGAGAGAACACTTCAGTAAAATCAATGCCCTCCCTTTGAGTAAAACCTTTAGCTACCAATCTAGCTTTATATCTTTGTGGCTCAACACCTAGTACTCCCTCTTTAACCTTATAAATCCACTTGCAGCCAACTACTTTCCTGTTATCTGGTCTTTTTATCAGCTTCCAGGTCTGATTCTTGATCAATGATTGCATTTCCTCATCCATAGCTTTCTTTCATTCTTTAGACTTATCACAGCTCACGACTTCGAATATGTTTTTGGTTCCTCGGCTTCAATCTCATGTCGTCATCAATGCAAATGCAATCAAATCTGCATAAGCATATCTCTTTGGAGGTCTTATAACTCTTCTTTCTCTATCTCTCACCAGCTGATAGTCTCTGACATCTTGAACACCATCAGTTTCTTCTTCAGGCTCAGAAGTTTCCTTATCTGACATTTCTTCTGGTTCAACTCTTTGTTTCGCTTTGTATCCCGATTTGATAGCTCCACCTCAACATGAGTCCTATGTTCGGATTGTTGGAATCAGCAGCTGTTTGTTTGGACTGGATTGAATTTAACAACAATTCAGACTCATTAAACACAACATCCCTGCTTATGATGGCCCTTGGTGGCTTAAGATCAGTGTACCAGAGCTTATAGCCCTTAACCCCATCAGGATAGCCAAGAAATATGCACTTCAAAGCTCTAGGTTGTAGTTTGCCTTGCTTAATATGTGCATAAGCAGGACAACCAAAAGCTCTCATATTAGAATAATCAGCTGGTTTGCCAGACCAAAGCTCAATTGGTGTCTTGAAGTTAATTCCAGATGAGGGGCTTCTGTTCACTATATAACAGGCAGTTGAAAGTGCCTCAGCCCATAGAGACTTTGACAACTTTGAGTGAATCAGCATGCATCTCACTTTATCAATCAAGGTTCTATTCATTCTTTCAGCTAAGCCATTTTGTTGGGGTGTATATCTCACTGTTTTATGTCTCACAATTCCATTTTCAGAACAGAAGTCATCAAATCTCTTGTTATAGAACTCTAATCCATTATCAGTTCTCAGCCTTCTAACCTTTCTATTTGTCTGGTTTTCCACAAGAGTTTTCCAGGTTTGAAACTGTTCAAATACATCTTCTTTACCCTTCAAGACATATACCCAAACAAACCTTGAATAATCATCAATGAGAGATAGAAAATACCTTGCTCCCTAAAGAAGACCTGTCGTGCAGCCCCCATAGATCAGCATGTATGTAATCTAGAGTACCTTTTGAATTATGAACACCAAGTACTGAATTTGATTCTTGAAGACTTTCCTAGGATGCAATCTTCACAGAACTTCAAGGTATCTATCTTGTCCACTCCTAAGAATCCCTGTTTTGACAGTTCTTTAAGCCCTTTTTCACTCATATGACCAAGCCTCAAGTGCCACAACATGGTCTTGTCCAGATTCTGATTTGAGACTCCAACATCACCTACAACAGCTAGCCTCGGAGAACATATAATCCATTTTTCATATCTCCTTTCATCAATATCATAGATCCTTTCAAGCACTTTTAAGGTTCCAGATTCCGAACTTAATTACGCATCCCATATTATCAAGCATGCCAAGAGAAATGAGGTTTCTTTTCGGCTCGTGCACATGTCTCACATCCCTTAACTCTCTAACCATGCCATCAAACATTTTCAACCTAATTGTGCCTCTACCCACCACCTTACAGCTAGCATCATTTCCCATTACAACAATCCCTCCATCACAGGTTTCATATTTTGTAAACAGATGCTTATTTGGGCACATATAAAAGGAACAACCAGAATCTAAAACCCAGTTACCTTTGCTTTGGTCATTTGTGGCTATAAGAACACCAGCTGAGTCATAACCATCTGAATCTTGACATTCTGATGCAACAACAGCATCACCATTTCTTCCTTTATGATCTTTGTCTCTTGTCTTCCTCTCAGGGCAGTCTTTCTTAAAGTGTCATTCCTTGTGGCAATGGAAGCACTTAAGATTCTTTGGTTTAGACTTGGACCTTTTCTTCTTTTCTCCATTGCTGACTCTTTTATCTGGCCTTCCTCTAACATTCAGACCTTCTCCATCTCTTGAATCTTTCTTGATTGCTGCTTTAGAACTCAGAGCTTCCTTCACATCTGTCATGGTAAGAGTTTGCCTTCCATACATGAGTGTATCCACCAAATGTTCATAGGAGTTTGGTAATGAACACAGCAGGATCATGGCTTTGTCTTCATCTTCAATCTTTACACTTATGTCTTCCAGATCAAGAATGATCTTATTGAAGGCATCAATGTAATCAGATATCGAAGACCCTCATCCATCCGCAAGGTGTAGAGTTTTTCTTAGTGGCCAATCTCTTGGCCATAGATTTCTTTGTGTATAAATATTCAAGTTTCTTCCACAACCCAGCTGCTGTTTGTTCCCCTTCTACCTCTCTGAGTACACCATCACCAAGACTCAAAATTATTGCACTGTGGGCTCTGTCTAGAACATCTACAAGATCCTCATCAGAAACTTTTCTTGGCTTCTTGGATGATGAAGCTTCAGCAAGTGCTTCATCCAGCCCTTGATGTACCAACAGGGCCCTTATCTTGAGTCTCCACAGGTGGAAATCATTTTCACCAGTGAATTTCTCCACATCCAGTTTTGGTGCAGCCATCCTTTGATCCAAAGTTTGGTGGTAAGCTCTGATACCAATTTGTTGAAACCAGAGACCAGCAACAGAGCTGATCTTTGTCATCCAAGATTGCCACCAATTACTCAAGATCAAAGATTCGGCTTAAGTGTAATTCAAACTAGATGTGCAAAACAAATTAATGGCAATTTAATGTAATCAAATTACCAAGAATGAAGCTAAAACCAGCAAGATCAAGCACGTAAAAGCAGAACAACTTATAGTGGTTCGGGTACCGGGTAACCTACATCCACTGTGAAAAAGAGAGCAAGCTTTCACTAAACCAATCTCAAAACAGATACAAAGCTCACAAGGGAATGTCACTCAACCGATCCATCTCAACCTTGGGTTACATGGCCTTTTATACACGAAGAAATCAGCCCCCAAAGGAGCGTTATGGATCAGTCAGTATTTCGGATTTGTTGAAACAAACCCGAAATTTCCGCCTAACAAGCAGTGATAACGTCCTCTCCAATGGCGATGAGAGCACGTGTCCAAGTTTGTTTATTCTGTTTAGCCAAAACGCGGCATTTCTTTGCCGTTTTGAATAAGTAAATCACGTGAAGAACACGTGACTTGCTGTGGCTTCAACCGACATGTCATTTGCATAATACAGCTCTTCTTGAACACTGAAAACGACATGGCACACAGCATTCCGGAGATAAACCGACTTGTCGTTTTTAGCCAAAACTCTTCAGATTGAGATTCATCTTCAACAGAGGTCTTTTGCATTCTAGAAAGCATGGCGGCTAGCTGTTTTCACATGTTACAATGCATGCCTTGCAAAAACAACTAGTTGTTTTCAATAAAAAAAAAAAAGGTTATTTGTTTGTATTACAGAATGCATGTTTATTGAAAACTGAAGCTGCTGCTACTGTGCTTTCCTTTTCAATCTTGTGATGTAATGCTACTGAAAAAACTTCTTTATTCTCATCTTGTACTAAAAATAGTGTACACATCACCAATTTGGTCATAATGACACCTTTTTTTTTTTTTTATTTTTGCATTTCAAGGTACAAGTTATGAATTTACGTTTATTGTTCATTACAAAGCTAATCTTGTATCACATTGATTATCAGTCCTTCATTGCTCATGCAAACTAATCATTAGACAACTTTAAGAGTCCATATCCTTTTATGAAACATATCAACTTTGTTGTGTAATGATTAAATCTTTTGTAGTAGATTTCCTTTCAAATGAGTTCTCATTTGTTGACCTCTCTCCTTTCTCCTCCAATTTCCTCCATTATTTAAAAAAAACAAAAGAAAAAAATGGTCCATTACTTTCTCATGTCATCGAGTTGTGAATCTTTAGATGATGAATTATGGGAGGATTAAACAAATTTCTTATTTTCTTATAAATTCATTAAACTTGTAACCTAAAAAATATGAAATTAATAGATCAATAAATAAGAAATACCTACTATTATAGCAATGGCCTAATTGACTATTTTACTTTTATAGTATAAAATGAAGCAAAATTCTAGTTTGAATACGGAGCAACCTTCTTAAGACGTAGGTTATTGGTTCGAGTTTCATTGAGCACGGCATTTAATAATATAAAAACATAATATAAAGTGTTATGTGCCATAATATTTAGGTCATTAGTTTTATAACCTTTATAATCGTTTTTAATTTAAATGCAATGACTTTTTTTTTTATTTCCCTTGATATGTAAATTCTCTAAATTTGACAACTGATAAAATTACAAAATATAATGTTACATAGGCATTTTGTTAGTTTAATTAAAATTAAAATTCTTGTTAATAAAATAGTATTGAGCAATCATTTAGAAATAAAAAAAAATTGCATTAAACAAAAAATTGTTTATAATTAGTAGGTATTTTTGTACTTTTCCTTACAAGAGTAAAATAATTTGTGTTAAAAACACTTTAGTGGTCAAAGATGGTCAAGAGACATATGTCATAAAGGCTATCAGCACTTATAAGAACTATTATGAACATTTTATTACTTTGAACCCTCATCTCTTAAAATATCTCTTCAAATATCTTAAGAGTAATTAGTGAACTAATAATATAAGCTTGAGGTAATCCTTGACTTTAGCATTAGTTTTACAGACATCAAGCGTGGAACCAGGATTTTGATTTGGAGGTTGTCAAAATGCATATGACAAAAACATTTCAGTAAAAAATAAAATGAATGCTATTCAAATCTTAAATTAATGAAAATACATAACAATTATAGGGACTCGCCTATGTTGCAACAGTTACAACGTGCAACACCTTTTGTCTTTATGCGGAGAAATTGTTGGATGTAAAGTGAAAGAATCCAACAATTGAAATTAAAAGATGGATAAATGATGTAGCCGGTTGCTAGAAAGAACCGTACTAAACTATATTGATGTTGGCTTTGTTTTGAGAGGCCATCATCGACATAATTGTAGCAATCAATTTAAAGGAATTTTTAATACCTCAATCTCACTTCCATTATATTTTTCTTCCATAACTGATTGCAGGTGGAAATTGCAGTATATTTCTGATAGAACTCAACAAATAGAATCTTCCATAACAAACAAACATGGCAGTGCCTACAATGCAACACAATCATAAACAGCCACTGATGGACTATGTACAACGTGGTTTACAAGGAAATTTGTTATTCTCATCACCATATACCTTCTTTTTTTTTTCTTTTTTCATGTTTAATACTGGAGTGTTATCTCTCTTGTTGAACTCTCTTTAGCAAGAATAGTATCTTAAACGGTAATTTTCTTTTTGGGTTTTAGCTTCTTCTTCTGTGAGGAATTTTGTCAAACAAGTGGCAAGCATGAAATACATCTAAGTTCTTTTCAATACCAAAAAATTAATCATGAAGTTCACGCAAAAGTTACATAAGTGAAATATATCGTTAAAATTGAAGAATTAGACAATAATAATAATAATAATAAAGAACATTTAGATGTAAAGATGAAGTTTTACAGCAATACCATTGACAACCAAATGATTCCAGCAAAGAGAAGATGATGTACAACAGATGTTGAAGGAGTTGATGAAAAGCAAAATGACAAAAAAAAAGAAAAAGAAATTATGTGATATATATATATATATATATATATATATAACATCAGACTCCTTTCCTCACTCTGGTTCAACTTCGACTATCGCTCATTTAGCTTGGAGTTCCCAGTCCGATTTTGCAATCTGTTTAGGATCCAAGCCATTCCATATTCACATAGGCTCCAATAATCATAAATTTTTCCCTCAATTAAATTGCGACAAACTTTTTTATATTTCGCTGTCTCCAGATTAATTCTCATTTTTTAATAACGTACACCGCTTACAGTTTCATATTCGCCATCGATTTCATACACCTCACGGCCCAAGCTGCAAAATAGCTGAATCACCAAAATCCTTTCCTCCAACATATTCCAATCGTCTTCTTCCGATTCCAATCTCTCATCATTTTTTCTCAAATGAAATCACTTACACCCGCTGTAGTAACAAAATCGCCATCAAATTGATACGAGCTAGAGCCCAAGTTCCACCATATGTGAATCAATGAAATATTTTCCCCCCAAGAATTTCCCATCGTTGTCTTCCCCATCGTTAAACCCTTGCTTCTTTTTTTCTGTCCTGATTCATTTTGTCAAAACGAAGCTTCCTATTACCCAAATAAACAATCAGCTTTAATGGTGGTCAGTGAATACCTCATTTACAATTTATCTAATTCCAACTATTGTGGATCCCAATTATAGTACACCATCGAATTCAATGTTACATAAAAAATGAACTGAAGCTTAAAATTCAATAACTGTAATTAATAAATTAATGATGCACAAATCTTAATACTAAAGTAATAGACATAATTCGTAAATTATAACGTAACAAATCATGTCTAAAAATATAAATAAACAGTTCATAATGGATGATTTTTTATAAAAATAAGAATTTAAAAAAATAAGTACAAATATTATAAACTTTAAAAAACAAAAAAGAAAGCAAACTTTGAAAGCAAAACTCCAATCTCGACGACGAAAGCAACACTAAATCTTTGACCCTTGTGGGAGAGAATTAAAAAACTTAAGAAGAAAGTTAAATAGTACTTTTAATTATGTTATGTGAAATAAACTTAAAAAACGATGAAGACCCTAATTTTGAGTGTCGGGACTTGAGGTATAGTTCCGCTCTTTGATTGAATAAAAAAAAATTGATAATTTACTTTTGTTAAAATAAAAAGTAAAATAATAAGAGAAAGTCCACGATATACCGCAGATAATATAATAAATTATTAGATATGTGACATGTGTAGTTGAATTTAATATAAACTACCACTTGCATGTTGGCTTTCTAAAATAAATGAATTCATGACATAATATTATTTATTTATTGTATGGTTGATGTGGTACCTACTATTTATGCTAGAATTTTTTATAAAATAAAAGAAATATTATAGGTGTGTTTTTAAAATTTAGAGATTACTAAGTATTAATATTTTTCTCAATTTTATATTTTATTTAATATTTTAAAATTTCTTTACTATTAAACAAAAATTTCTAAAATTATGGGAGTTGCCCTTGGCGTGAGAGTGGTTCTGCCACTAGCATACATATATTCTTAAACCACCGAAAAGCGGGGGGTTAGGCCTATCGAATAAATTAGATAATGAAAATAGATATGGAGATGGACGTAAGCCAAAACTTCAAAGATAGAGTACAAAAAAATTATAGAGAAATGTTAATAAATATAGCGAAACAGATAAAATGATCTCCTAATTTAGGGATCTGCTGAGCATCAAACTAGAGGATACCTGTCAAACATGAAGGGAGATTTCTATAAGCAAAAAATCTTTACTGTGTGTAGTTTGTACAAGTCCAGTTGGCCATGAAATTAACTATTGTGGTAGCCTTACAGAGGACATGACAGATAACGATCATCGGAGTAGTGCATAGGGTACGAACTCGGTCCAATAGATAAGCAAAATCCCATCTAACCGAGTGTTACGAAGTGTTCGAATACACTACTGAAGCGGAATCTAAATTTACTTCTAAGGTAGAAAAACCAAGTGGGCAGCTATTTCCAAACCTTTACAAACGGTCGTCAACTCTGTACATAAGATTGGATGATGCCCTAAAAATGAACTGAAACAGTGAGTACAAACCTCTAATGATTGCAAAATACTCTACTGACTGTAGTTGTTGCTACAAGATCAACCACCTACACTCAGCTTCACCACACCTAGTGATGGCCTCAACCAAGAAATGGCATACGTGAATTAACTAGGCTAATGAGTGATGTAAGACGTTAATTTAATTATTTTAGAATTCTTATAATTTTATTTTTTATTTTAAGTAGAGTTAATTAAAGAACGATATCTTAGTCTTTTATTTCTATTCTAGTTATGATTTATTTTCATTTTTAAGATAGCTTATGGAAGTAGGTTTACTCTACTATAAATAGAGAGATATTGTAATTATTTTCATAACTTTAATTCAATTATTCAATAAAATTTCTCTTTTATAATTCCTTTGAAATTATTTATAAAAAATCATTCTTGTTAAGTCGTTTAGATTAAAGCGTCGTCTAATCTCGCTTTATGCATTATTAAAAATCTCATTAAATCGTTTGGATTAAAATAGATCTAATCATGTTTTGATTAGAACGTAAACTTATCGCGTTAGCTTAATCCATTTCTAAAAAGATATCAAAATTGTTTTATCCTATTAATTCTACTCTCTTATGCCGCTCAGAGCCTATATAATGAGGAGGTTTCTGTCCGGCTCAACTTAAGGTGCCTGACATTCCCATCATTCTCTGAGTATAAAAACATCTGATTTTTAAACCCACCATAAAATAATATATATCGGCTGTTATTGCCCTATCATGACATCTGTCTCCTCAATGATAATGTAAAGTTAGAAGTTTGAAGTCTGTAATTGATTGGGATGAGAGAGTATACAGAACTACGTAGAATTAATCAATTGTGGCCAATTTTTCAACATTGATTCTTTGTCTTTTCTTGCATTTAGTCAATAAGCCAGCTGCTTTTGTGAACCACATTCTTATTAATTGGAGAAACGAAATTGCTTACGCACGCTTCAGCATCTAGAAAAGAACTAGTATTTCAACAACACGGTAGAATATCATCAGTCAACCTAGGCAACAAATGGGGTTCTCAAATCTCAACCCTATTAGTGTTTACCGTGGAAACAGAAGCAAGCCAGCTTCACTTGTTCTGTTCTCTTTCATGTCCTAGGAGTACTTGATCCCCATGATAAAATATTTTCATTTTCATTTAATAGAAATATTTTATGAAACAAATTTAAAACAATGTTCCGAAATAAAAATATTTGAACTGAAGTAAGAATAACAATATGAAATTAAAGGAAAAATACTTATATCACTTCTGAAGATGGCTGTTGCATGATATCTTGGATAAACAATTTGATGTTGTTATATGAAGATCCCCTTTCCTCTAAAGCTCTCTTTGCCAACTCTCCAAACTCTTTTGCCCTTCTTCTTCTTGCATCTCTTTCCTCCCCTTCATCCATTAGTATATTTATAGCTGTTTCGACATCTTCCTTATTCACCAGCACTCCAATCTTCTCTTCTTCCCCAAACTTCAATGGAACTTCCACTCCAACACTCACACCAATCTTTAAAACTTTCACAATCAACTTCTCATTACAAAATTGATCTGCAAAAAGTGGCCACGTAAGCATTTGAACCCCTGCTGATATTCCTTCTAGAGATGAATTCCAGCCACAATGTGTTAAGAATCCTCCTACAGCAGGGTGTGACAATATAACTACTTGTGGTGCCCATCCCTGGATCAAAAAGCCTCTCCCTTTAATCTTTTCTTCAAAATTTTCTTCTACAAGCCATTTCTCTAACCCCTCTAATTTACTTCCTCCCCTTGTAACCCAAATAAATGGTTTCTTAGATGCTTCCAGGCCTAAACCAAGCTCAATCAGTTGTGAAGATGTGAGATTGCATATGCTTCCGAGACAAACATACACTACCGACCTTGGTTGTTGCGAATCAAGCCATTTTAAGCATTCGGGAACATCAATTGCTGCTTTGTTCCCTCTCTCAATCTTGTCTATTCTTTCTTTGTTGCACAGAGAAACAGGGCCGATGCACCAAACTTTTCCTTGTTTGGCTTTCTTGTAGCCTTCAACAAATGCCGACTCTAGCTCTTCGAAGGTATTTATAATAACCCCGTATGTTTTCTTATCAGCAGCCCAAATTTTCTCTCGAAGCTCTTTCCTGTCATCACGCGTATGCGTGGATATTGGTATCTGAACTTTTGTAAATTCGATGTGATCTGGCAATCCAGGTACCTTAAAGTATTCTGAATCAGATGCAACATTCTCGTGAACCTTTGAATCTTGCAAGAGGTTCATGCACAAGAGACAGAAGCAAGAAAATCCATGGAAAATAATCCTTGGAACATTGAACTTGGCAGCAGTATCGGCCGTCCAAGGATGGCCCATGTCAGAGATTATGCAGCAGGGCTTAGGAGTTTGCTCTTTGAACAAATTTTCAAAAGGCAATTGAAGCATGCTAAGGGAATTGAAGAACTGGTAGGCCAAGTCTATCGAGGGAAGCATGTCTATATTCTCGCAACCTTCTGGTAATCCTGCTTCTTTCCAAGGAAACTGGATCTCAGCAAGTCGAATTTGTAGCCCAGATTGTATGGCACGAGCGAGCACTGTTTTGAATCTTGCTGCATTAACGGGGGTTGTGGCAATAGTCACAATAGCTCCATGCTGTGCAAGCAATCTGCCAATATCAATCATGGGAATCAAATGACCTTGAGCCAAGAGAGGAAGCAAGAGAAAATGAAACTGGCTAGCTTCGGATGTCATGGCTGAAGTTGGATAGACGAGTAGATCCTCTTGTCATTTATACAAAGGAATGGCAGCACTTTAGTGGTGATGTCAGATTCTGCAGAAGCATTTTGGTTTATTCGGCTACAAACGAGTAGATAAAGTTTTTAACTCAATGATTGATCGATGAGTCTCAGTTTGTTTCTTCAAACTATTGATTTTTTTTTAATAGTTAGTCAAAGATTAAGCCAACTTGTTTAGAATTTGGATCAGAAAAATGTGGAAAGGCTATAGAATGTAAGGGAGTAAGTGAAAATTGCATGGACAAATCAGAGCTAATTTGGTAGGAACGGGTAGTTTTCAGAAAAATAATCCGTGATTGTTACGACATTTGCCCCAATACATTGCTTGCAAACATTTGCCCCAATATGTTGGTCAATAGAGATTCTAAAGTATATTAAAGTTCTACATATAATTAATGTATTGTATGATGTGTACATTTGTTTTAAAAAATATTATGTATGTAGTAGTAATATTAAATTATACATATCATATATACATCAATTAAGTATAGTACTTTTAATATAGAGCTGATGTCGCTATTCTATTTGCTTTTATTATTGTTGCTCTGCACAATTAATAATCATAATAAAGGATAGAGATATTAACAATTTATCACTTTTCTTAACATATAACTTTATTATCAAAATTTTCTTATAATTATTTTTCCCACTTAATATTTTATTTTTTTCATTTTACCTCTAAATCGTTAAATGCATTAAAAAATTATTGATGTCACAAAGCATTTTAAGAATTGTAGTATATTAAGCAAAAGCATTATAATATTTATAATCTTTTAATTGATTATAAATAATTAATTTATAAGTTAAAAGCATTATCTCTTTGTAAATAAATAATTTTATTTGATTTTAGTTCAGAGGATCAAATTGTATTTGTACAATTTAGGGGGTAAAATAGACTTCAATAGATTCCATTAAAATTTGTGTTTATTTTTAATGGTTTGAGAGTAAAATAATAAAACCTAAAAACGTTAAGTGGATAAGTAGCTATCAGAAAATCTTAGTAAAGTAATATGTCAGAAAAAAATTAAATGGGAATTGATAATATCCCTCACGAAAAAATGAATGGCAATACATATGTGTGGCTCGTCAAAATTAAATTAATGGTATATCCAATTATCTATTATTGAGATTGCAAATCAAAAAGCTCTTCAAAACACATTTTAAATTATATGACTACTTACGTGACATCATACTTAATAAATTCTTCTAAATTAAAGTTAACCCTCTAAAATAATTTATTTTAAATCTTATCCTTTTATAGTTAGACGTTCAATGTTCTAGTTTTATAACAAAGAAAGAGATATGACCGTGATAATTTGAATCGCCATTATCTTCCCAGGCATCTTGTAAAACGCAAATAAATCATGTGCCATATGAAAAACTATTCCAATTTTTTGTTCAATAATTTTTTCTGTATTTAGTTCATTGCAAATATCATTCTCATCAACAACTTGATTCAAATAAAGTCAAAGAGTCTAACTAATTAAATTCATTACCAATCAATACAAGCTAAAAACATGTTAATATAAATTATAAAAAAATATAAAATAATTTGTGTTAGTAATAATGATTGTTGGGGGTGTCATATAATTTTTTTGACTCTAAATCCGCCATCTCAACCATAAGAAAAAATAATGTAGATGAAATACCTTATATAAAGACAAGCAATTTGAAATTTTAATTTTACAACAGATTTTTTTTTTTTTTGAAAAGTGCAATAATGATTACTTAGTGATAGTAAAATAGTTTGGTAGAAATTAAAAATATGATGTCGTGATTGAGAAGAAACCGAATTCTTTCTATATAAACTTCCTCTCTTTGCTTGCTTAGTTTAAGCACCAAAATCCCTCAATGGAAAAGACGTTTAATTGTGAAGGGAAAAGATTTAAATAAATTACATTAGACCGGTTAATTTTAAATTAGAAGAAGTTTATAAGTAGGATGCCACATAAGTGGCCATGTCATTTAAAATGTATTTTAGGATTAAGATTTGGGGTTGTAAAGTTATTTTTTTCATTAATAGTTCGGTTCAATTGATTAGTTATAATGTTGTTATTAATAAAAAAAAACAAAAAAACTATAATGTTGCTAATGATGAAGTCTTACCATGTAATGGTATTATTATCCTCAATAGTTCTTAATTAATTAATCTTTTATTAGTTCTCCACTAAAAGGAAGAGAATGTTGTGGAGAGATAAAATAATGAAACAATGAATGACACAGAAGAGAAAAAATATAAAAAGAAAGAGAAATTTTTGGAAAGTGTAATGGAGAAAAAAAAAAACTGTGAGGAAGAAAATTTATTGGTTAAAGTTTTTTTAAAGTCAACCTCTTCAATCACATTTTATTTTAATATCAGATAATACTCTGTTCGAAAGTAGTGTGAAAAAATTGTATAATACCCTTCCTTATATGTAAACTTAAAAAATTTGATGTTTAGTTTTAATGGTAAGGACCTGTCTTCTTAACACTTAAAAAGGCTATGTTTGGGAGCTAAGATTAAGTGTAGAATATGATTAATTTTAGGATTGATTATTTATTTTATGTTTGGCAAGCTCCATTTTGAATTAGATAAGAGGACTAAATTTAAATTTAGTCTTAAAGTCATGGGATTACCAACCTCAATATACACATGGGTTTAGTTAGGATTAATTTTAAAAATAATTATTTATTTAATTAACTATTAGTTTTATATCTAATTTAATATTTAATTTAATAATAAATTTATTAAAATTAATCATGAAAATTAATAATACCAGTAATTGGTTGCTTTTATATATTTTGTTTGCTAACTTATTGATAAAATAAAATAGTTTTAATTTAAATTAATTTAATGTAATCTAATTTATATTTGTTTATTATAATTATGATTACCTAATAACTAATTTTCTATAAATTTAATTTTTTATTAATTGTCTTTGAAATTAATTTTAATAATTATTTTATTATTAAATATTCATAAATAATTTATATTTATATTTAAATGTCAACTTAAATGCTATTTAATTTCATTCAAATATAATTTAATATAGTTCAATCTAATATTGTACTAAACACAAGATAGTGTTATATAATCTATCATAATTCAATCAAATCTAATCTAATTCAATCCTTATAATTAGTCTAATCCAGTTCTGCGTGCCAAAAGTAGCCTTAGGTTTTGGGTTTGAACTTTAATAGATGCATATTTTTTTTCTTTTAAAGAAAAAGGTATTGCATGTTGATACCAAAATTTGGCTCAACAATAGTATGGCTCAACTTTGTGATCGAATTGAGTGGAGATCGGGTTGTAAAATGTCCTTGAGATAGAGCTGTATAACTCCTGAATTCGAGTGTTTTGACATGCAAAATAAGGTAATCGTAAGAGTGCCAGGATTAATACCAGCAAAGGATTAAATGTAGGATTTCACTAATTTTTGGGATAAAATATTAATATCATATTTGACATGCTCACTTGGATTGGACTAATGGACTAAATTCAAATTTTTAATTCTAAATGAATGGTATTAGTAATCCAAATTTTTATGTGTGTTTAGTTAGGATTAGATATTGAGAAGAAAAATATTTGTCCATTTATGATATATTCCATAATTTATTACATTATTTTTATTTATAAACTCAAATTTGTTTATTTATTTATTGTTAGTAATTAAGTAATTTATTTTTTTATTCATAATTTACTTAAAAATTATTAACTAATTTATTATTTGAGTATTTTTATTTTTATTTAATAATATGATATATCTCATACGAATTAACCTATAGTTTAACCTATATATATATATATATATATATATATAATGTACATTGTTATTTTTTTATTTTTAATTAATTATAATATTTCTTATTAAATATCTATAAATAGTTCATACTTTAATTTAAACATTAACTTCAATATTATTTAACTTTAAAGAGAAAAAGCTTTTAGAGTGCTTTGTCGGCGAAAGTCCTTATTCAGGTGATTCTATAGAACCTATATTAATTTAGAATACCTGACGAAATGAGACATGTACAAAGATTTTTTGGAATTTGTTTCAAAGTCTAATATCATGATTATTATCGTTGTTAGACTTATTATTATGTCTCTTAAATCTTTAGTTGTAATAACATGTTTTAGTTTTAATAAAACATATTTATTCATAATTCATATTAAGTATATATTAAACTATATGATCTATTTATTTGACATATGATGTCAATACTAAAAGATATAAAGCACAAGTTCTTTATAAATAAACGATTGTTTAGAACTATTAATTAAATGCTCATTTCATTATATAAGGTTGTAACTTTTCTACTTCTATCATGAGTAATTTTATCCTAATTGCTAAAGTAGAAACTTCGAGTAGAATAGTTAATATGCATATTGAACTAGACTGTAGTGAATTATGATCTAGTTTAACAAATGTTGTTGATCATATTTCACATAAGCATTAATAATTTTAATTGACCTTAATACTGAGTGGTAATGAACTTGCATTCATGTATTATGTTTTTTTGAATTATCATGGAATGAGATCTATATAAACGATCAAAATCTCGATACCTTGGAGATGTAATTTCATGGATCGTGAAAACATATACTTACAAGATGGAATCTAAACTAATGGTGCTTACTTAAGTTATTTATGGTGCTTGATCATTTAAATCATGAATGCAATTTATTCAAAAAATTGTTTATTGAATAACAATATTTATTTATAAATTTATTTACAAATATAAATATGCTTAAAGTGATTATTAGAACAAATAATGACTTAGGGATAAATATGTAATTAGATAGCACGACATTTATCATTAGCCTAGCTTTAATACAAGACTCAAATAGAAGGTCAATTAAGTGGTTATTATTTTCAAAATCTATATAAACGGTCAAAATTTCGATAGCTTGGAGATGTAATTTTATAGATCGTGAAAACATATACTTACAAGACAGAATGTAGACTAATGGTGCTTACATAAGTTATTTGTAGTACTTGATCATTTAAATCTTGGATGCAATTTATTCAATAAATTGTGTATTGAATAATAATATTTATTTGTAAATTTATTTACAAATATAGATATATTGAAAGTGATCATTAGAACAAATAATGACTTAGGGATAAATTTGTAATTATATAGGCACAACATTTATCATTAGAGGGTCAATTAAGTGGTTATTATTAATCTAAGACCAAAGCTAAAATTAATTAATAGGAGTTTTAATTAATTGGACTTTTATTTAATTACATGAGTTGCAACTTTAGGCTTTTAGTTGAATAGCATAGGGTTATCTTAGAAGTTTTGGTGTGTTATGAGATGATTGAGCCTTAACTATTAAGCTAGAGCTAGAAAGTCTATTGGTCTGTATTTTCTCTGCTAGTCGAATTCCTAATCAAACTCTAACTCTAATAAGTGCCTATATAAAGAAGATGGAATTAGAACATAAAAATAATTTACATATAATTTTTATTAATAAAAAAATACAAATCTTCTATCTCTTGTACAAAATCTGAGGTATTTTTCTGAGGTATTTTTCTAACCCTACGCCTGCATACAAAATCAAAAAAAGTTCTTGGCTTCTGTTGATTTTAATAAAATAGAAAATTTATTTTTCTAACATTTGATTTTCCAAAATAAGTCCCTGTGTAAGGTTACGAAATAGGGAATAATAAGGAGAACTAATGAAATAGTAAAAATTGACGTCATAATCAGGTAAGAAAAATAATTCTAATGTATATGCAAGGTACGGGGACATTTCATTTTGGGGATAAGGTTGAAGTAAATTGAAGTAAATATATACGTGGTTTTGAATTAAATACCCGAAAATAGTTCAAAAATTATTTATATAGCCCTCCCCTTTTTTATTTTCATGGATGCCCTAAGAAATATGTGTAAAATCTAAAATACCCTTATTAAATACATCAAATCCATTCCTTTTCACTCTCTTCTTATACTCTACTAAAAATAACAACAAAATCTCTCAATATCTCTTATAACCTCTTACGCATATATAATTGTGTATTCGCATTTTTAAGACCAATACCTTTTTGAATTGAAAGGAAGTAAATTACTCATTAAACAACCCAATAAGGTATGTTAATGTTGTTGCGTTTTAAGTTTTACATTTTCTAGAAAAATTTAAATATTTTCCTCACATTATAATGTTTTATTTTCAATATTTTTCACTTCTTTTTCTTATATGTCAAAATGTATATAATGTAAGTTGTTTAATTTGTTTTTTTTTAGCAAGATATTTTGTTGAAATACATGTGCTTATGGCAAAAATATTCTAAGTCGTGTATTCTTTTTGACGTCGTGTACATCATATAGTCAGTCGTGTAAGTTATGTAATAGTGTAAGTCGCATAAGTAATGTAGTCATATAGGTTGTGTAAAAAATGTGGTCCTATAAATCGCATAAGTCATGTAGGTCATGTCGGTCGTGTAGGTCGTGTAATTCGTGTAGATTGTGTAGATCGTGTAGTTATTTATATATGAAATTTGATATTATTGTTTTTATTGTGGCAATAGATATGATTTTGGTACGTGTTCTTATTCTATTCAATGGTGTATAGATTGAACAAAATGACGAGTATAGGTTCAAAGGTTCTAAGGCTAAAGGGATAATGATACTACGATTGACAACATATGTAGAATTGATGGAAAAGGTCTCTTAAATTGTTGATATAGGTATTTCAGAATTTGAAATCATAATAAAGTTAAATTTAATACATCTGATCCTATGCCACCAGTTATAATAAAAACTAATGATGATATAGAGTTTTTCTTAAAGGAAATAACAAGTTGAATGAAGTTTAGAAACCCTCTTTGCGTAACTTTTGAACACAAATCAAGTTCAATAGTTCCCATGGATAGACAACCTTCACCTAATCCTTTATAGGAAGACAGTCATGCATACTCGAGTTACATAGCTCCATCATTAACTATTGTTAGTCTGAACATTTTTACTATTGCAGATGAATCACCAATTGAGTGTTTACATGAGATGCGTCCTAGTGATGAACATGAAGTAATTAGTGAATTTGTGATTGTTGCTGATTGTTTGGATGAGCTACAATAGCTACTGATCCAGTATTAAGAGATAATGCTACAGTTACTATCAATTCAAGAAACTCAAACAATGCATATATGTGTAGAATAAATTTACTTGCTAGTAGCAATAATTTATTGTTAATGGAAGTTGTTGGTGATAGTAATGTGTTGATGAAGAAAGAAGTATTTGAGTTAAATGAGGCTTTACAAGAAAGCTTAAAGCACTAGCTGTGAAAAAAAAAAAGTTCCAATTAAAAACCTCAAAGTTAGACAAAAACTTACTTTCTGTTGTTTGTGTAGACGACAATTGCAAGTGACAGGTTCGTGCAAGTAGGCTTAAAGGTTGCAACATGTTTGAAATTAAAAAGTACTATAATATTTATACTTGCTCCCTTAGTTGCACAAAACTTTCAACACAAATATGATGGTTCTTCATCTTCTTATAAGCCTGCTAATATCAAACAAGACTTTTAAAAAAAGTTTGGTTATGAAATAAGTTATCACAAGGCATGAAAATCAAGGGATTTTGTAATGGAGATGGTTAGGTGCACTATGGAAGATTCATACTAGTTATTATCATTATACAAGGTAATCTTTGAAAAGAAAATATTGGAAGTTGAACATTCATTGAATAAGACAGTGCAAACAACTTCAAGTATTGCTTGATGGCTATTGGAAGTTCTCTAAAAGGATTCACTTCATGTATTAGGCCTGTTGTTGCAGTTGATGGAATATTCATGAAGGGCAAGCTTAAAGGAACATTATTCATTGCAAAATCTCTTGATGGCAACAATCAACTTTACCTTGTTGCATTTAGTATAGGTGATAATGAGAATGACGCTTCATAGGAATGATTTTTTATGAAGTTAAAAGAGTTTATTGGTGATGTTTCTAATATGGTATTCATTTTTGACTGCCATGGAAGCATTAAAGAAAGAGTTAATAAAGTATTTTTAGATGCAGGGTAAAGTATATGTACGCATCTTCTAAAACGAAATGTAAATACTCATTTTAAGAAAGTTGATGTGGATGCTTTATTTGAATTGGCTGCAAAGGCATATTGGCTTATCAAATTTACATAATATATGAATGCCATCTGCAACGTTAGTTTGAATGTTCGCCACTGCCTTATTGATGATAGATATGAAAAGTGGGCTCGTTCTCCTTTTGTGGGGAGGTGTTATGGTATTATGATGACTAACATTATAGAAAGCATGGATCTGTCTTAAAAGAAGCACGAAGGTTGCCTATTCATAAGTTGATGGATTGTATCATTGACAAATTGCAAGAATGGTTTACAAAAAGGTGAGAAATGGTGACGAATGCATGCACTCTAACGACTACTTGGGCTGAGAAACAAATGAAAGGAAAATTGAAAGAATCTTATACATATCCAGTAATACATATTAATTTCCATGAGTTTATAATTAAAGATGATCGAGGATCTTAATGTCTATGTTGACCTTCTAAAAAAGACTTGTAGTTACTACGAATTCCAAATTGACCAACTTCCGTATGAACATATGGCAGTTGTATGTAAGCATATGCATAACTATTTTGTTTATGATTTATGTTTACCCTATTATTCTATCAATGCATGGGTTACAGCATATGTAGAGAGCATTTATCCTGTAGGTCCATAGGAAGAATTTGAGGTTTTAGAAGAGGTGCATGCATATATGCTATCACTACCTGTGAAAAAGTAAGAGGTAGGACGACCACGAACTAATAGAATACCAACTCAAGGGAAAAATACTATGTATCGTAAATATGGGATGTGCTTATTGTAGGGGCATAATTGACTAACATCCACTGTTGTAATTCAGCTTTCAGAGCAAGAAGATGCAACTAGAGCCAATGGGCCTTATGATAAATAATGTAATATTTTGTATTTTATTCTTAGATTATCATTTTACATTTTAAAATTAGTATATGTAACTTGTGATGTTGAGACATATTTTGCTTTATTCGCAAATGGAGTCTATTTTAATAATTGTAGTTATACAAACTTGGTTACTTTTGGTACTGTTATTATTCGATGCTTGCTTTCCATTGTAGTGTTTAGGTTGTTGCCTTTGATGTCATGTTTTATTTTTATATGTATATTTATATTTGGTTTAATGTTTCATGCATGTAATTTTTTTGTGCCTAAGTTAGTCTATATAATAATAATGTTGAATTGTTGTTTTATTTATTTGCATAATCTATTTTCCTTGGTTATTATAATAATAGATGATAGGTGAGCTTTGAAATTACATGATTCACTCACCATACAAGTCGGTTAAAAGAGTAAAATATCTTTGATTGCCCAATTGTTTCCAACTTGTACATTAAAAAAAATTAAAAATCTTGATAGTGTGTTGCTTAATTTGTACAATTTGTCAATTTGTATATCATTCAGTATGTACTAACATAACAAGCAAACTGCTTGAAGCTCTACCAAAATTGACTACAATAGATGGTTAATTCAAGTTAGAGAATGATGACAATTTGAAGTCCAAGTCATCCAACCCAGAAAAGTGATAAAAAAAACCAACAAAAAATAATTAGATTATTGCAATGACAAGCACAACCAAAGTAAGAGATAAAATAAATCCATGAAATTATTTCTTTTATTTGTTCAATACTTAAAAGGTCATTTAACAGAATTTTCAGAAATATCACTAGCGTCATACACCAATAATAAGGTAAGGGGAAAAAATCATTTTTGTTCTCAAAAGTTACAGGACACCATTCTAGCATAATTAAGTATGTTAACATTGTTCAGTCCTTGTACTAAAATATATTCTCTATCTTTTTTTCAATAATACCAAACAATTTGTGTACTTATTTAAAATCTAAAACAAATAAGATAGAGAAGCTAGAAATTTGACTTCCTAACAACCAAGGAAAAGAATGGTAGCAATCTCTAGATTAGTCTACACTTTTAACAAACCTAATTATGAAAACTAAGCTAAAACGTTCATTGTAAAGATATCACTCAAGTGAAGTAAATATATTGAACTAGCAAATAAAAATAGCACTGAAAGGGCAACATGTGACTATATTTCATGATAATCTTTAGCAAATAATCTTCAGATCAAATAACTTCATTGTAACCAGCAATCAAATCAATTAATAGCAAAACAAATAACTTCAGATCCTAACCCTATCAATTATGCAAATTAAGACATCCATTACAATATACAAAATTAAGAGAAGTAAGGTAATAGAAAATTTGAGTACAATTTCATCATTCTCTAAATCATTATTTCAATGCATTTAAATATACATATTGCCTTATTACAATCTTTGACAAGCTTAAAGCAAATTAATAGCCACCAACTACTCAAAAAGGTTGAAGCTTTATCAAAATCCATAAATTAAAGTCACTTAAATTTAACAAGCCAAAGTCAACACAGAGTTGGAAAAAGGTAACCAAACATTAAAGAAAAAAAAAACCAAAAAAAAATATTTATGAAACTAAAGAGAAAGAGATAGTGGCCTTAAAGAACATGGCCTTCCGGTCTAATGGCTAGTTAGTTCTTCTCTAAAACTAATGACTTATCATAAAAAAAGTCTTTCGGTTAGCTGCTTTTGATAGTTAGAGACATGTGCCTTAGTGCAATAGCTTTGAATATCTTCACCACATGCAAGTTTCTCTAGGTAACATAAAACAAACACACCACAGTCTCTGCTGAGAATTTTAGAAAATAGTCAATTACATATTGGATAAATATATATAATAATATAATTTAGAATTTATACATTTGGTCTCGCTTACAAGGATTCTTATTGTGGGGTATTTTCTTCTCACAAAACTGTCCAAATCTTTTTTTTTTTTGTGTTTGTAGTTTCAAGGTGCGAATCATATCATAAAATCTTCTCTAGTACAAGAGAAATGATAATGACATACGGTAATATTCTTTAAAAAATATTGATTCATTCATTAATGAAACCATCAAATCATATACATAAATTGTCTCGCTTCAAATGTCAACCTCAGCAAGAATCCAACAACACTCAAGGACATTAATTAGGATATAAACCTACAATAATTTTTGAAAATTTAAGCAAAAAATTAAAACTAAAAGGAACCATTAAGAAATTGTTATAACATTGATTGCTTATCTTGTAAACATCTCTTAATGGAATAACAAATGGAAAGTCTTTGCCATGTGCTTGTTTGACCGTTAAATTATGTTTTTCATCTTCCTCCCATACTGTAGTTGGGTGTTTTTAAATAGGTCATACTTTGACTGAAGCTTTCACTGAAAATGAATGAATTTTGCTAGTTGTTAGCGCATAAGTCACATTTCATTATCCTATCTTTTTGTTCATAAGAATACAGTGTACCTGGAATACACTGTCCATGATTTCACAGTGTTGCGAGTATGAAGTTCTGAGGTTGGCCAAATCATATTGTATAACAGTAGATCTATGTCTACATGCTGTTTGTATTAAACATATGCACATTAATATTTATAACACGTAAAACTATAATATTTTACATGATAATAAAAAATTAAACAATACCCACTATTTAATCATGTGTCTGCCTCATACAAGCCACAAAAGAAGTTCTTACTTGCTTCATGCATAGGCCATGATATTATTTTGTTGTACAGTTAGAAATAAAGAAAATATAAGGAATACTTATTGCTCCTTATAGTTACAAAAAAAAAACATTGTTTGAAATAAGATTAATTTAAAGAAAAATGAAGTTATGAAGACTTCCAGTTCTATATCATCCTCTTTGAGCCACTAATTGAATTGAAGTTATTGTTTTCCTTCATCAACACTGACATGTCGTGGTTTTCTAAATGGGTTAATATAGGGTGTGCGTAAAATAGCAGCTTTCTTTCGAGATCACTTTTTTCTTTCATATTTCTTCACCTCCTTTGATTATGCAAACGGAGTAATTATAAAATCCTCTTTTATTATACCTAGGTTTGTGGTTAAGTTTGGTTCAACAGTCTAAGGTGTGGCAGTGCTCGTGTCATCATCAATTGTTGTCTAAATCACCAAAAAAACAAATATTATTAATAATACTGTTGATGCAGCTTTTCCCGCGTGCCTCAACAGTGCTTCGAACCTTCAAACAGTACCTCCAAGCAGCTCGAGCAGGGCCCTCTAAACCTTCTGCTCGCGGGTACAAACAGTACCTCGATCCTTCTGCTCGCGATAAGCTAGATCTCGAGCAGGATTGCCTCCTTCATCCTGTTCCGCTGTCTTCTTCAGAACAGTGATCTCCCGGACCTGTACTCACAGAAAACCGGGTCAGGGGTCACCGGGCGTGTTCCGGCGAAAACCCTCCGACGCTCAAGTCAGTATTCGGGTTTGTCTTTTTGGTATCTCCCTTAGTGAGGGAGACCGGAAAGATGAAAGGGGTATTATTTCGCCCCCCCTTTTTGGATAAGTATGGTGTTTTTTCAGAGAATCAAATGAGAGAGATTAGAAAAGGAAGAACCTGTTTGAGCTTACAGATCCTTTCTGAATCAGAAGTTCCAACCTTTCTGTGGATTAGAAAGTCCAACCCTTGTAACGTTCCCCTTCGTTTCCTTTTATACTCCATTTTTCCCGCTCTTTTCCTTTCCAGGCTGTCCACTCCCACGCTAGTGGTATCTGGGTCCCTCTGATCGCCGGGTTTAGTGGAATATTCCCTAGGGATGAGCGGCTATCCCCTTAACCCGATTCACGTGTCCAGATCACCATGTCGGGCAAGTGCGCTAGGGATTATGACACCTTGGAGGCATGTGCCGGCCTCCGGCAACAGTATCCCCACTACACCATGTGGGACCCCGGTCGACATCAAAAGGTGTGCCGGATGTCGAGAAAACTGGCCTGGCTGCCCTAGGTCTGGTCTTGCCCACCGTGTCTCGTGGATCTCATGAGCAAGAGAGAGTTGCTCGGCTCTCGACCTTGACCAGCTTTGACCTGATGGACGACCTCGAGCAGGCAAGGATTGCTTAGCTCGACCTTGACCAGCTTTGACCTGAGAGGCGACCTCGAGCAGTGCAGGAGTGCTCTGGTCTCGGCTCGCCTCCGAGTTCCCGAGCTTGACTAACTTTGTCCTTCCTCGATGATCTCGAGCAGATTGTAGAGCCTCTGAGCTCGACCTTGACCGCTTTGACGTCCCGACTTCGCTCGAGCTAGGTCGTCTTCGAGATTTCTTACTCGAAATGAAAGGGCTTCGAGGGCCTCGTCTGATATTTTACCCAAACACCAGCCCCCGGCTTAGTCTTTTGAGCGAAGCGAGACAAGACTGAAACTCGATGAATGATGGGTCGAACTCGCGGCCTTTACGCTTCCCCACGCTCTTCTTGCTCGGCCTAGTAGTTGGTCAGTGCTGTGCTCGACCCGAGCGCCTTCCGATAACGCCTCCCGCCTCGCCTTCAATCGACCGAGGTGTTGTCTCGCTGCTACTCCCGCTGATCCTTCTTGAACTTCGCCGGCCTTTTAATTGACCGGAGGTTGACGAGACTTCGCCGGGCCTTTTAATTGACCGGAGGTTGATGAGACCACCGCCGGCCTTTTAATTGACCGGAGGTCGACGAGACTACGCCCGGCCTTTAATTGACCGGAGGTCGATGAGACTCCCGCCGGGCCCGCACTGACCCAAGCATGGCACCGTCCCGCCTAAGACTTAGGCTTGGGACTTCCGCCAAGGAGTTTTTCTTGATCTTTGCCCGGCCCGCAATTGACCCAGCTTGCTGATACTCCCGCCGGGTCTCGCAATCGACCCAAGCGTGGCACCTTCCCGCTGGGACTTCCGCCAAGGGCTCTTCTCAAACTTCTCCCGCTCGGCCTTTTAATTGACCGAACGCCTTCTGAACTCTACTCCCGCCGGGCCTCGCAATCGACCCCTGGCCTTCTTGTTATACTCCCGCCGGCCCGCACTCGACCCAAGCTTGGCACCGTCCCGCCTAATGACTTAGGCTTGGGACTCCTGCCAAGGAGTTCTTCTCGATCTTCCGCCCGGCCCGCAATCGACCCAGCATGCCGACACTCCACTGGCCAAGAATCGACCCAAGCTTAGCAACCGCCTCGCCTAATGAGTTAGGCTTGGGACTTCATGCCGAGGAGCTCTTCTTCACTTCTCTTGCTCGGCCTTTAATTGACCGAACGCCTTCTGAACTCTACTCCCGCCGGGCCCGCAATCGACCCAAGCTGCCTTCTTGTTATACTCCCGCCGGCCCGCACTGACCCAAGCTTGGCACCGTCCCGCCTAATGACTTAGGCTTTAGGACTCCCGCCAAGGAGTTCTTCTCGATCTTCCGCCCGGCCCGCAATTGACCCGAGCTTGCTGATACTCCCGCCGGGCCTCGCAATTGACCCAAGCATGGCGTCATCCCGCCTAAGACTTAGGCTTGGGGACTTCTAGCCAAGGAGTTCTTCTGAACTTCCGCCTCGGCCCGCAATCGACCCGAGCTTGCTGACACTCCACCGGCCCCGCACTCGACCCAAGCATGGCGCCATCCCGCTGGATTTCCGCCAAGGAGTTCTTCTGAACTTCGCCCGGCCCGCAACTGACCCGAGCTTGCTGACACTCCCGCCGGGCCTCGCACTGACCCAAGCATGGCGCCATCCCGCCTAAGACTTAGGCTTGGGGACTTCTAGCCAAGGAGTTCTTCTTGAACTTCCGCCCGGCCTCGCAATTGACCCGTGCTTGCCGATACTCCCGCCGGCCTTTAATTGACCGAACGCCTTCCGATTTCTACTCCCGCCGGCCTCGCAATCGACCCAAGCTGCCTTCGATGTTACTCCCGCCGGCCTCGCACTGACCCAAGCGTGGCGCCATCCCGCCTAAGACTTAGGCTTGGGACTTCTAGCCAAGGAGTTCTTCTGAACTTCCGCCCGGCCCGCACTGACCCAAGCATGGCGCCATCCCGCCTAAGACTTAGGCTTGGGGACTTCCGCCAAGGAGTTTTTCTTGATCTTTGCCCGCATGCAATCGACCCAGTCTTGATACTCCGCCGGTCCAATCGACCCAAGTGGCACCTTCCGCTGACTTCGCCAAGGGCTCTTCTCAAACTTCTCCGCCGCCTTTAATGACCCAACGATTCTGAACTCTACTCCGCCGGCCCGCAATCGACCCTGCCTTGTATACTCCCGCCGCCGCATGACCCAAGTCATCGTCCCGCCTAATGACTTAGGCTTGGGACTCCGCCAAGGAGTTCTTCGATCTTCCGCCCGCCTCAATTGACCTGCATGCCGACACTCTGCCAAGAATTGACCCAAGTTGACCGTCCGCCTAACGAGTTAGGCTGGACTTCATGCCGAGAGCTCTCTTCACTTCCCGCCGCATTTAATCGACCGAACGCCTTCAACTCTACTCCGCCGGCCTCGCAATCGACCCAAGCGCCTTCGTTATACTCCCGCCGGCCCGCACTGACCCAAGCTTGGCACCGTCCCGACTAATGACTTAGGCTTGGGACGTCCCGCCAAGGAGTTCTTCTCGATCTTCCGTCCAGGCGCAATCGACCCGAGCTTGCTAACACTCCACTGGCTTGCAATCGACCTAAGCTTAGCAATCGTCCCGCCTAATGAGTTAGGCTTGGGACTTCATGCCGAGGAGCTCTTCTTCACTTCTCCCGCCGGCCTTTAATCGACCCGAACGCCTTCTGAACTCTACTCCCGCCGGCCTCGCAATCGACCCAAGCCGCCTTCTTGTTATACTCCCGCCGGACCGCACTGACCCAAGCTTGGCACCGTCCCGCCTAATGACTTCAGGCTTGGGACTCCCGCCAAGGAGTTCTTCCCGATCTTCCGCCCGGCCTCGCAATCGACCCATGCTTGCTAACACTCCATCTCGGCCTCGCAATCGACCCAAGCTTGGCACCGTCCCGCCTAATGAGTTAGGCTTTAGGACTTCATGCCGAGGAGCTCTTCTTCACTTCTCCCGCCGGCTTGCAATCGACCTGAGCTCGATACTCCCGCCGGCCTCGCAATCGACCCAAGCATGGCGCCATCCCGCTGATTTCTCGCCAAGGAGTTCTTCTGAACTTCCGCCTGGCTCGCAATTGACGCAGCTTGCCGATACTCCCGCCGGCCTTTTAATCGACCGAACGCCTTCCGATTTCTACTCCCGCCGGCCTCGCAATCGACCCAAGCTGCCTTCCGATGTTACTCTTGCTCGGCCTCGCAATCGACCCAAGCATGGCGCCATCCCGCCTAAGACTTAGGCTTGGGACTTCTAGCCAAGGAGTTCTTCTGAACTTCGCCCGGCCTCGCAATCGACCCGAGCTTGCCGACACTCCCGCCGGCCTCGCAATCGACCCAAGATAGCGCCATCCCGCTGGGATTTTCGGCCAAGGAGTTCTTCTGAACTTCCGCCCGGCCTCGCAATTGACCCGAGCTTGCCGATACTCCCCGCCGGCCTTTTAATTGACCGAACGCCTTCCGATTTCTACTCCCGCCGGGCCCGCAATCGACCCAAGCTGCCTTCGACAGTTACTCCCGCCGGCCTCGCACTCGACCCAAGCGTGGCGCCATCCCGCCCAAGACTTAGGCTTGGGGACTTCTAGCCAAGGAGTTCTTCTCGAACTTCGCCCGGCCCCGCACTGACCCAAGCATGGCGCCATCCCGCCCAAGACTTAGGCTTGGGGACTTCCGCCAAGGAGTTTTTCTTGATCTTCGCCCGGCCTCGCAATCGACCCAGCTCGCTGATACTCCCGCCGGTCCGCAATCGACCCAAGCGTGGCACCTTCCCGCTGGGACTTCCGCCAAGGGCTCTTCTCAAACTTCTCCCGCCGGCCTTTTAATCGACCGAACGCCTTCTGAACTCTACTCCCGCCGGGCCCGCAATCGACCCAAGCCGCCTTCGTTATACTCCCGCCGGCCCGCAATCGACCCAAGCTTGGCACCGTCCCGACTAATGACTTAGGCTTCGGGACGTCCCGCCAAGGAGTTCTTCTCGATCTTCCGCCCAGGCGCAATCGACCCGAGCTTGCTAACACTCCACTGGCTTGCAATTGACCTAAGCTTGCAATCGTCCCCGCCTAACGAGTTAGGCTTGGGACTTCATGCCGAGGAGCTCTTCTTCACTTCTCCCGCCGGCCTTTAATCGACCGAACGCCTTCTGAACTCTACTCCCGCCGGGCCTCGCAATCGACCCAAGCGCCTTCTTGTTATACTCCCGCCGGACCGCACTGACCCAAGCTTGGCACCGTCCCGCCTAATGACTTAGGCTTGGGACTCCTGCCAAGGAGTTCTTCCCGATCTTCCGCCCGGCCCGCAATCGACCCAGCTGCTAACACTCCACTCGGCCCGCACTGACCTAAGCTTAGCAACCGTCCCGCCTAATGAGTTAGGCTTAGGACTTCACGCCGAGGAGCTCTTCTTCACTTCTCCCGCCGGCTCGCAATCGACCCAGTGCTCGATACTCCCGCCGGGCCTCGCAATCGACCCAAGCATGGCGCCATCCCGCTGGATTTCCGCCAAGGAGTTCTTCTCGAACTTCGCCTGCCTCGCAATTGACGCAGCTTGCCGATACTCCCGCCGGCCTTTTAATTGACCGAACGCCTTCCCGATTTCTACTCCCGCCGGCCTCGCAATCGACCCAAGCTGCCTTCGATAGTTACTCCCGCCGGCCTCGCAATCGACCCAAGCATGGCGCCATCCCGCCAAAGACTTAGGCTTGGGACTTCTAGCCAAGGAGTTCTTCTCGAACTTCCGCCCGGCCTCGCAATTGACCCAAGCATGGCGCTATCCCGCCCAAGACTTAGGCTTGGGACTTCGGACAAGGAGTTCTTCTCGAACTTCCGCCCGGCCTCGCAATTGACCCGAGCTTGTCGACACTCCCGCCAGCCTCGCAATCGACCCAAGAATGGCGCTATCCCGAGCTTGGCACCGTCCCCGCCTAATGAAGTTAGGCTTGGGACTTCATGCCGAGGAGCTTTCTTCTCCTCGAGCCTTTAATCGACTCGAGGTCTTCCGATGACACCCCGCCTCGGGTCTTCAATCGACCTAAGCTTAGCACCGTCCCGCCTAACGAGTTAGGCTTGGGACTTCATGCCGAGGAGCTCTTCTTCTCCTCGAGCCTTTTAATCGACCCGAGGTCTTCCGATGATACTCCCGCCTCGGTCTTCAAATGACTCGAAGCTGGCACCGTCCCGCCTAATGAGTTAGGCTTGGGACTTCAGTGCCGAGGAGCTCTTCTTCCGCTCGAGCTTTTAATCGACCCGAGGTGTTCTCGATGATACTCCCGCCTCGGTCTTCAAATGACCCGAAGCTGGCAATCGTCCCGCCTAATGAGTTAGGCTTGGGACTTCATGCCGAGAAGCTCTTCTTCTCCTCAAGCCTTTAATCGACCCGAGGTCTCTCGATGATACTCCCGCCTCGGTCTTCAAACGACTCGAAGCTTAGCAACCGTCCCGCCTAATGAGTTAGGCTTGGGACTTCATGCCGAGGAGTACTTCTTACTCGGTCTTCATTTTGAACTTACATTATGAATGCTATTCTTATTCTTACATACATTTGTACTTTTACATATCCCATCACTGGACGTAAATCTTACATTAGCATTTTATAATACAAGGGACTCTATCGGAAATACTCCCTCGTGAGTCAGTGCGCTCCACTGCCTCGACTTCTCGTCCGTCTCGACGAGCCAACCCAGACGCCTCCCGGTCCCGCTGATTCCTCGCTTTGCAGCCTTTTCCTCTTCGATTTCCATATCCAGCTTCACTCGCTGACACGCATCCGAATATGAACGGATCAAGGACTCAGCAGGTTATACCATGGTCTCCCATCCTGACCCCATCCTTTAATCCTCTCGTGAGCTCGGGATGGTTGAACGCACCAAGATCTAGGACCGATCTACGGTATCTTTTGATAAACTTCCTGAGGGACTCTCCTTCTTTCTCGCCTCACTCGACTACCCATCATGTCATCCTCGTGGGTCATCATGCTCGAATTGTTCTCGCGAACTCCCCGCACATCTGCTCAAAGCTCAAGATGCTTCCCGTGGAGTCTCATGGTACCATTCTCTCGCCTCTTCCCTCAAGAGCGAGCTGGAAGGCCCCGCACCTGCGGTCACCGACTGCACCTTGCACCTCTGCCATGTCGCTGAACCGCCTATATGTACTAATGGATCACTCTTTCCCGAATATTTCGGATCCGGAAGCGAAAGTCACGTGGATCGTGACACCCATGATCTCCGATGAGAGTGGAGATTCGTTGTCCAAAGATTATTCGCCACCTTGACTCTTTCTGGCCTCCCAAGATCTTCCACAACTCAGGCCAACCTCGCTGCACTCTCCCTCCAACTCCTCCGCACGAGAGGTTAGTCAGATCCTCGCAAATGTTGACGAGACCCCTTTCCTCCATGTTTGCTTCTTCTCTCACCGCAACATTTGGTGCCCTAGGTCTTGGGCTTCATCTCCCCATTTTCCCGAACACGAGCATTCCTCGGCTAGACTCGGGACATCGTTACATGCTTTTCTTTGCCCTTCCCCGAATTCTTGTAACAGGAGGTCATAGTTTCGATCTGTTTTTCCATCCGGTCCATTCTTTCCCGAATCTCCCTGTTCTGGGCCTCATTAGCCACTTCTCTCAAAGTTACCGATTCTTCCTGACTTACTCCTCTTCGACTGCTTCCTCTCATCGCTGTGTCGTGTGTCTTGAATGTATTAGGAAATCAGGCTTTTGTGCCGATCCCCACAGACGGCTGCCAAAATGTTGATGCAGCTTTTCCCGCGTGCCTCAACAAGGTTTCGAACCTTCAAACAAGGTCTCCAAGCAACTCGAGCAGGCCCTCTAAACCTTCTCGTCATGGGTACAAACAAGACTCGATCCTTCCGCTCGCGATAAGCTAGATCTCGAGTAGGATTGCCTCCTTCGTCCCTGCACTCACGTAAAACCGGGTCAAGGATCGCCGAAGGCAGCTCCGCGAAACCCTCCGACGCCAAGTCAAGATTCGGGTTTGTCTTTTGGTATCTCCTTAGTGAGGAGACCTGAAAGATGAAAGGGGTATTATTTCGCCCTTTTGGATAAGTATGGTGTTTTTCGGAGAATCAAATGAGAGAGATTAGAAAAGGAAGAACCTCGTTTGAGCTACGGATCCTTTTCTCGAATCGAAGTTCCAACCTTCTCGTGGATTAGAAAGTCCAACCCTTGTAACGCTCCCTTCGCTTCCTTTTATACTCTATTTTTCCCGCTCTTTTCCTTTCCAGTCTGTCCACTCCCACGCTTAGTGGTATCTCGGGTCCCTCCGACAGATCGGGTTTAGTGGAATATTCCCTGTGGATGAGCTGCCGTCCCCTTAACCCGATTCACGTGGCTGATCACCATGCCTGGCAAGTGCGCTAGGGATTATGACACCTTGAGGCACGTGTCGGCCTCCAGCAATGAGATCCCCGCTACACCATGTGGGACCCCGGTCGACATCAAAAGGTGTGCCGGGATGCTGAGAAAACGGGTCGGTTGCCCTGGGTCGAGTCTTGCCCAGCTGTGCTCGTGGATCTCTGCGAGCAAGAGAGAGTTGCTCGGCTCTCGACCTTGACCAGCTTTGACCTGATGGACGACCTCGAGCAGGCAAGGATTGCTTAGCTCGGCCTTGACCAGCTTTGACTCGAGAGGCGACCTCGAGCAGCAGTGAGTGCTCTGGTCTCGGTCGCCTCCGAGTTCCCCGAGCTTGACTAACTTTGTCCTTCCTCGATGATCTCGAGCGATTGCAGAGCTCTGAGCTCGACCTTGACCGCTTTGACGTCCCGACTCGCCGAGCTAGGCCTGCCTTCGAGGTCTCTTACTCGAGCTGAAGGGATCTCGAGGGCCTGTCTCGATATTTTACCCAAACAAATACGTAAATTTTAATGAACAAATTTATGCTTTGTAAATGATAATAATATTATGAACCTTCAAATTGTAGTTCGCTGAATTTAAGAACTCTACCAAGTCTACAATTTTATTAATCTGTCCCCTCATCTCTCTTACATCATTAGTACTCTCTTCTAATGCGTCAATTTTTTGCACTTTCTAGTTGATCTTTTTAAAACGCTTATTTAAACAATTAAATTTGTCCTTGAATAAAGGAAACTAAATTATCAATGTAGGCGTGACATTTACCCTTGAAAGCGTAATAAGATAGAGCATCTTTAAAGAAATGTATTAGGGTTTTCCATAAAAAAAAGTTTACAAATTGCAATTGTTATAAAAGGAACAGAATAACTTACAATTTTGTCTTCATCAGAATTTGCATGTTCATCAGTCTTTTTACATTTCATGAATACAGCCTGACCATTTGTATGTTTATTGGTCTCTTTAGCTTTCATAGCTATAGACTCTTGCTATATAAAGGCATAACATTAGTGCTTCGAGAGTAGAGCGGCTAATTTTGTACTATTTGAGTTAATACCCAAATCCTCTAAGCTTTTATAATTTTTAAGTTGTTTTAGCCAATTTGTTTGCCAATCACTGTAGGTTAGGTTGTGATGCCTCTTCTTTATTGTGACAACCAACCTCTTTTCTACTTTAAGATGTAATAATTACGCTAATTATTGAATGTTAAAGAGAAAATTAAAAAAAAAAACATAGAGAGAGAGAGAGAGATACAGAAGGTTTAGATTTTTTTCTGTGATCAAATATAGAAGAGTTGTGGGCATCGTAGCTAAAATGCTTGGTGACTATCCATTTAAGAATCCTTGGATATTAGACATGCATACTTTTTACAGCAAAATTATTACACGCTTCATAAAAAATTGCAAGTGCTATATCTGTCAAGTAAAAGATATAATTAATATTTCGATTCTTAACAATTTGTTATATGAAGTGCAAATGGGAAACTGTGAAGGTTGTATGCCTAATTTTTAGGGATATAAGATTGATTTAGCCTTTCTTTATTGTCTCTAATTGCAATCAATTCTTCATACTTTCTAGTGTGGCCTCAAAGTGGACACGACCCTAAGGATATTTATTGAAATATTCAAAGTTGTCCATATGGAGAATGTGATCTACAATGATTGATGATCTCTATTCCTTTACAAGTAATACAACCTCCAAAAAGTATAACATGGACAATTTAACAATATACATATCATCCTCTCGACTTAGTTGCTTCGAATGTACAATCACCTAACAAAACATCAACAACTACCGTCATCAATAATGTCCGGGCTCATAAAATTCTCTACAATTCAATCCATAACTAATGCAAATTCAAAAATTAAAAATCGGAAAACTTTCTTCCCTATCTTAAAATACATTGCTTTATTAGATGAATGCATGTGCCTCAATACTTACTTGTGCAATAACTAAGCACAAAATTGAAACTCATTTAAATTTAAAAGTGCCCAAAACATGACTTGTGAAAAATCTCCACTTATTCATCACTAAGTTGACTTTTAATTATTCTTATTGGCTTTATGATAAATTAGTAATTTTCACTTTCAGTTTGTTAGTTTTTTTTTAACCAATTTTTGTTGTCATTTTCTACATAGTAACAAATATAAATTCTTAACACAAATTAATACTTTAAAGAAATAAATTATTATTAATGCAATCAGATAGGACATAAAGATTGTGCACTACATGAAAGTTATGAAGGTCATGTAAAACATGAAATTCGTGAAGGTCATGTCATACATAAAGGTCGTGAAGGTCATGTAATGCATCAATGTTGTGAAGGTTGCGTACTACATCAAGGTCGTGCACTAGAATCGTTTGTTACAAGAGCTTGCACAACCAAATAATAATCTACATAATCCATCAAATTTTCACCATTTTCATGAACCAAAGTAGTTGTAATATATGTTTTAGAATACATTATGAGAGACCCACAATCAATTTAATCTACTTTTTCAAAATAAAATTATAAATTTTTTTTTCTTTAAACATCAAAACCTTATCAATTCGATGGAAGAAGGAGCTCTTTACCTAAAGAAGTTAGATTCTGAAGATTGTTAAACAATGATTAGCTCCGATTGGCGACTAGTCTTCCCCTTCTCCAAACTCCAGCTTCTTCCTTTTTCCACACTCTAGCTCCTCCCTTCTCCAAATCTGCTTAGTCACTTAGTTTACTCTTGTTTTAGCCACTATAAGCAATTTAATTTAAGGATAATTTAGTAACTTCATGTGACTTTTAAGAAGATATTCATGAAAATTTTGGGAAATTTAGTTTTTAGTGTATTCAAATAATTTTATAAGATTCACGTTGTATCTAGTGTAATTGCCTCATCAAACAGGTTAGGAATTTTAGTGTACTAAAAGAAAAGAGGTGAGGGAGAAGGAAAAATAAACCGCATGGACTAAGGATGTCAAAAAGGATGCTTAGACATGTGCGTGATTTATAAGTGACAACATGTGCATGTCAAGCGAGCAGTGTTGTCACGGATGGGTGTTTTATGCGAAGAAACCCGCAGCGGCACTTAGACAACCTTGTCTGGATGTTGCTAAGTAAGCCTTTGCGCTTCTCAATAGCTAAGCCAAGAGATTCCCGAAGTGCTAAAGAGAAGGAGGAGCTAGCGAGTAATGTAGCCAAATGCGGAAATTGTATTACTCGAAAGAAGCTTTACAAGAGAGCTTACAAGTGTTTGATGCTTTGCTTGGATTCTCCCGAAGTACTTGGAAGACTTGTTGCAAATGTTTGGTATGCTCCTCGAGCGTGGTGCTGTACACCACTATGTCATCCAAGTACACGACCACAAAGCGGTCGAGGAATGGTTGTAGCACCTTGTTCATGAGTGTGCAAAAGGTAGCCGGTGCATTCGTTAGACCAAAAGGCATAACTAAGAACTTAAATGATCCGTACCTTGTGACGCACGCTGTCTTTTGTTCATCTCCTTCGGCGATGCGTACTTGGTAATACCCGGAGCGCAAGTCAAGTTTGGTGAAGTACCTTGCACTGCCAAGTTGGTCGAATAGATCCGCTATCAAGGGTATTGGGTACTTGTTCTTGATAGTGATCTTGTTGAGCGCCCGATAGTCGATGTACATCCGCAGCGATCCATCCTTCTTCTTTTGAAAAGGACCAGTGCACCGAATGGGGCTTTGATGGGCGCACATAGCCTCGCGATCCAATAAATCAGCGAGCCGCTCGCAATCCATCGAGCTCTGGAGGCGCCATGCGGTAGGCGCTAAGGCCGGAGGCTTTGCACCTTGCTTCAACTCGATTTGATGATCCACCTCTCGCCTAGGTGGAAGATTCTTCTGAAGTCGCGAAGGCATCACGCCCTTGAACTCCTCGAGGACTGGATTGTATCGATAGAGGGACTTGGCTTGGACAACTCATGGAGTTTTCTCCCTCATCGAGCTCCTGATGGAGACCAAGAAGCTTGGGTCCTTCTGAAACCCTTCTTGAATTGCATGGTCGAGAATGTCTTCTCCTGACTTTCCTCGCTCCGTAGGAACCATGCATGCCTTACTCCCGCCGAGGATGCCGAGGGAGTTTGTGGTCGGAAGAGGGAAGGCATGGACTTGGTCGAAGAATTCTATGCCAAGGACCATCTTGAAGTCATCCATGGGCACGATTGAGAAATTGAGCTTTCCGCCCATGCGCCAAGTGCAACATTAACTCCATGTGCGGTGCCTGAATGGGCTTAGGCAGTGAGTTCACCGCCTCATTGTACCTCCTACTCTTGTAGTCTCGAGGCCTAAGCGCTGGCTTCCTCCTCGATACGGTTGTGAGTTGCTCCCGTATCCAACAATGCGCGAACGCGGTGGCTGCTTATGCTCAGCTACATACATCGCCCTTTCCCGAGTGCCGCTTGAGGGTCGCCGAGTGCGCCTAAGTCTTGGATCGACCCCATGCCGGGCTCTGGGTTCATCCGATGATGGTGTGGAGTGCCCTTGAGTCAGGCAGCGAGGGCATTCAGCGACTTCTTCTCCTGGACAATCACGAACCCAGCTGAGGCCTGCTGCAAATGAAGCATGGGTCATGGGCTTTGGCGCTCTTCTTGCCTTCCGATTTTTCTTGCCCACTCTTGCCGCCGGAGGCTTTTTCCGCCTCCAATCCTTGCGATCAGTGCCCTTGTCCTTGCGACTCTCCCCACTTTGCCTTGGCTAGGCCTTCTCTCCTGGATCGGGTGGAGTACTCACGCAATGACTCCACAGCTGGCAACAAGCATCGCCAAGTGTTTGGACGCCCACCGGCCGAGCTCCGCCTCGGCCCAATCCTCGAGGCCATCTTGAAAGTAGAAGAGCGAATCCTTTTCGGACATGTCGCTTATCTCGAGCACGAGGGTAGTGAACTCGCTGATGTAGTCGTGAACGCCACCCGCTTGCTCGAGGCGATGTAGGCGTGTTCTCGCCTCTTTCTGCATTGCTCGTGGCAAATTGCTTTCGGAGTTCTTGCTTGAAGTCCGCCCATGTGTTGATGGCGCAGATGCCTTGCCCATTTCGCCATACTCTGCGACGCCACCATAGTTGTGCGGCGCCCTTAAGAACGTGGGTGCAATGCCCACCTTGATGCCTCATCTCTCACACCCATGGCATCGAAATATTGATCTAGCCCGAATAGGAAGTTGTCCACGATGGTTGCATTCCGTGTGCCATCGTGATGTGTCCGGCTTTGCATCGCCAACGCGCCGCGCATCACTCGTGCTTGTAGAAGTCGGGCTAGCGGAGAGTGTGCGCTAGTGCAATGTCCAATCGCACAGCATTCCTCCACTCCGTGCGGACAGCGAGCAGCCTCGCCTTGCACGAAGTCGTGGAGTTTCATCAACTCCTCGTGAAATGCTTGAAATTCCCCTGAGGGTGTTGGCTTGCTCTTGCATGAGGGCCTCGCTGCCACCGTGAAGTCGGCATATTCGCCTCGAGGCCATCAACCCTTTCCTCCAATGTTTCGAGGGTGTCCCGAACAACTAACGTTGTTGCTTCAAGCGTAGCTAATCGTGGGCTCCAAAGCATCGACAGATGCGGCCTTCGACTTGCCTCGAGTCTTGGCCTGCCCGCGAGTGTCATCGCGGCCCCGGCTTGGTTCCGAGATGATCTCTACACCATGAGCACCTTCTTGCGTCAAGCTTGAGGTTGGAAGGTTGGCCATTGCTCACTGGAATGCGTGTGTGCAAACCTTGGGCTCCGATATCACTTGTCACGGATGGGTGTTTTGCGCAAGAAACCCGCACTGCAGACTTAGACAACCTTGCTCGGATGTTGCTAAGTAAGCCTTTGCGCTTCTCAATAGCTAAGCCAAGAGATTCCCGAAGTGCTAAAGAGAATGAGGAGCTAGCGAGCAATGTAGCCAAATGCGGAAATTGTATTACTCGAAAGAAGCTTTACAAGAGAGCTTACAAGTGTTTGATGCTTTGCTTGGATGATTACAATGCTTAGAGCTCACCTCTATTTATAGCAAAGCTTGGCTAGTTCTAGAGAATTCTATGTACATGTGTCTACATCTAGATCGTACATGTGTCACAAATCTAGGCTATGTACAAAAGTGCTAGAGTTTGCTAGAATGTTCTAGAATCGGCCAAGCTAGCACATCTTGGCTCATTTTCTTGGGCCATTTTGAGCTGGAATCATGCGACCAGTAACAAGGTGCATCCTATCACCGTTGGATAGGCGGCAAGATCTAAAGCAATAACATTCAATTGAATGGCTAGAAAAATGAAGTAAAAAAAAGTGTTTGTTGAGAAAGAAATTCAACTGGGCATATTTATAAAAAAATATTTAATAAAATTTGGAATTGGGACCAATTGCTTGTGTAAAGTAATAAATTTTTACAAAAGAAAAAAAATTATGGATATGTTCAACTTTGTTAAATTGGAAATATAAGTTATTAAGCGCTTAAGGGTATTTCAATACCTATTGCTTCAAGGCTAACTAATGTGGGAGTTGCTAGGTATTATTCTTTTTTTTTCTTTTACTATAAAACCTCATATCTTTTGTGTTTATTTACAATTTAGCACAAAGTAAGGTATATTGATATAAAGTCGACAAGTAATTTTTCTTAAAAAAAAATTGTTAATATGTTCGGCTTTGCTATTTCGTAAATCTAAGTGACTAAGTTTCAGTCCTAGTACCTTAAGGCTAACTGGTCTATAAATCAATGGACTAAAGCTTGCTATATTAGTTGATGATATATATTTATTTGTTTATTTATGTATAAATAATCTACTGCCTAATAATACAAACCAAATGAATTTTTAGAGCAAAGATATTGTTCTTTTTAATAAAACCACATATGAATTGAGTCTATTTACAATGGAGCATGAAGGAAAGCTTATTAATATCCAGCCAACGAGTTATTTTTCTTTTAACATAAGAAATTTGAGAGAGTTCACTTATTTGAATATTTGTAGGGGAGAAAAATAGTTATTAGCTTATACGTAAATTTTGTTTATTAAAGCTAGCACTTTAATTATTAGGGACTAGCAATAAAATAGTTGGGGTTTATGATTGATATTAGAAATTGTACATTTAATAAAAGTTAAAATCATCATTTTGCACTAACAATGTTGATAACACTAGAAACTTTGTCACATTTATGAATCCATGGTTAATTTTAGGAATTATCCATTTTTTTTATGTGTGATTTTTATGTTTTGTAAGAAAATTCCCGAATTCATGAATATTTGGTCTTTGAATTTGAAAATAGACATGAAATTTGGATTCTAGAAACTTAGAAATCTTTGGAAGAGTTATCATAACTTGTCACTTCAGATTCGATCTTCAATTTTGCATTAATGATCTAAAGGTTGAATTCAAGCCATGTCTAAGCTCTTGTGCACCCTATTGTACTAGATTCAGTACATATTAATTTATTCGTTCAACCACCTTGACAAAAAGCCAACGGACTTGTAGTTATTGATTAAGTTGAATCCAATTCTCAATAACGCACCATATTGGTTACAATTTAGATGTTAGATTATATCATTAAAGCTGATATAAAGGTTGTGATTGCAAGTTGGCAAAAGTTACCATGCAAATATCCATAATTGATCAAGATTAGAATTCTCCTATGTAAGGACAATAGAGTTCACAAATGAAGTGTGGAGTTTTAGGTGTGAGTTTTGTAGAGAATCTTTGTTTGAAGTTTACGCTAAATTTTAGAGAAAATTGTAGTTAATAAAAATATATTTTTTCTCTTCTGTCTTTTGCTTTTAATTTTTGGTATTGTACTTTTACAATTTAATTTATCACATAAACGAGTGGTTAAAATTATGGATCTAGTTACTCTCACAAGTTTAAAGTTTATTATTTTAATTACATATTTATAAGTTGTATTTTATATCAGTTATTTTTACTCTATATTCTCATGTAGATTTAGATCTTGTTAGACCTATGTGTGAGTTTAAACTTATTGTTGACACATCAATATGGAAATGAGAACCAACACTATAGTGATACATTATGTACTTAACTGTCATATTTATTCATACAATGGTTAATTAAGAACAGGCTCCATAAAAAAGATTTGGCAAGAAAAAACACATATTATAAATATAAGAGAGTATTATATTCATAATTTGAATACCAAAAGTGGATCATATAGTCTTAGCACTTTTTTATTTAGTATATTTCATTTTAACTAATTATCCTACATTTATTCTTTTATTGAATACGGGATTTTTTAAATTTTATGTAGTTCGTGATATGGACTTACAAAATTATATTATAACTAGACATTCTTATACTAAGGAGTATTCAATCACTTTTAAGTCACATCATAATTAATAACAAATCAATCAAATTTAGATTTGTTTACAAAATAATAGTTAATAAACAAAAATCAAGCAAAATAAAATAGAATAAGCTAAAGTAACATCCTATTAAATACAGATGATCCTAAACAAATAAGTTAAAAATTTAGATTCAATTCATTTATTTAATAAATTGAACCGAATTCACTCATTTATAAAATGAATCAATTTTCAAAAACCACTCGATCAAGCACTTCAAATATAATTACTTGAAAACCACTTGATCAAGCAACCTATGATTCCTTAAAAGTAAATGATATAAAGGCTAGTTTAGAATTATAAATATGAGAAAATATCAATGTTCTGCATATATATGGAGGCTTAAATAACTTGATAAAGAGAAAGACGTTCAAGAAAACCTAATTGGATTAAAGTTTATAATATTTAGGAATATTTTATTTAATTTTTTTCTAGTTACCTATACAGAGATTTATTGTTTAGATATTTCTTATTTTAATAATGTTGATTATTATTGAATTTCATTTTAAACTCTATACGAGTTTTGAGCTTATGTTATTTTTTGGTATTATGTAGAATCAATGAGTCATAACATCTAGATTTACAAGTATTCTTATACTCAATATGAACTCTAGTTGTATTTCATTATTTTCAACATTTTTAGACCAAACAGAGAAATAAAAATATCCCCACCTTTTTCCATCAATCTATCCCTATTTTAGTTATACCTTTGCTACATCAGTTTGACATCAAAGCTAAACAATTGAGATTGTGACTGAAACTCTGTTTGAGATTGAGGTTGAAATTTAACATACTACTTATTTTATAAGTTTTTCTATTTTGATAGTACCTTTTAAAAGTAGGTGAGAATTATTTTTTATAAGTATTTTAAGGTTTCGAAGATAATTTTATTGAGGTAAATGATGACTTTTCTTTTGTCAATGTTACTCTATTCAATGAGATTTCGATTGGCTATTCACACCAATTTCAACTTCTCCAAACCCTATAATTGATTTAGACCAACTTCCAAAATTTCATGACTATGTGATGATGTTGAGGAAGTAAAGGTAACGAGTATGTATCATTTTGACTAATTCAAATGGAGAAAGGTATCACAAGACTTTTCAGTACGTGGAATATTTTCATAAGAACTAGATTGTTGTTGATTGTTTTGAGAACTTGAAAGAATGCTATGACAGGATGTGGCTTGAGAAATTATTGATTGATGAATTTAATTTCCTCAATTTTCTATCCTTTCTTTTCATTTGTTTTAAAAAAGAAAAAGAAAAAATCCAAAAACAGTGAGAAATTACAATGTTGTAAGTATATGTTAAGGTTCAAATAACCTAATCAAGAGCAAAAAGGTCAAGAAATCCTAATTAGAATAAAATTTATAATATCTAGTAATCTTTTAATAAATTTGTATTCCTTTTGTTTCTTTAGAGTTTTATTATTTAGATATTTCTTAGTTGAGTTGTGTTAATTATTATTGTATTTCAAATCAGATTTTGCATGAGTTTTAAGCTTCTATTTTTTCTCAGTATTTTGTGAAATTAATGAGTCATAACACTTACATTGGTGAGTATTCTTAAAATCAACATAAAATCAACATAAATTCTAATTTTATTTCATTATTCCAGTCATTCTTCAATTAAATGTAAGATTAAAAATATCTCTAGTCTTTTCCATCAATTTATCACCTGTTTCATTTATACCTTCTACTGCATCATATCCATAACATTCTCCAAGTAAAAACACACCTTGTTTTCTCTAATCCTATAATTCTTCAAGTATTATGATATGATTTAATATCTATTAAAGGTCTAGAGTACACTTTCAATCAAGAATGCCTAGTTTAATATGGTAAAAAAAATTAAAAAGAAAAAATGTACAAATCCAATATAGTACTAAATAAAATACACTATATTATATGTGTATTTTTTTAATCTTTTAATTTGGTCCCAACAACATTAAAATAAGAGATTCCTAGTTAAACATCTATTTTCAAGGTCTATACCTGCCTCCTCATTAATAATGTAAAGTAGCCCACTATTAAAGTCGGTCTACGATGGAGTTGTGTGAGAAATAAAGCATCTTGTAGAATTTAATTGCCTTGCAGCAAACAATCGTGATCTATTGGTCAATTCTATAACTTATATTCCTTGTCTCAAGTCTCATCTTTATTCAATAAGCACGTGCATTCTTGATTTGAAATATACACGCATACAAATAAGCTAGCTGCACTTGCGAACCACATTCTTATTGGACAGACGAAATTGCTTATCTACGCTCTTACATCAGCAGCTAGGAAAAGCTGGCAATTCACGGCTCAGTTGCATATATCATCAATCATCATGCAACAAATGTGGTTCTCAAATCTAAGCCACGTCACTGTTTTCCACTTGAGGAAAATTGCCATGGATACAGAAGCAAGCCAGCTTCACTTTGTTCTGTTTCCTTTCATGTCCCCAGGGCACATGATCCCCATGATAGACATAGCTAGGCTACTAGCACAGCGTGGCGTTATTATCACAATTTTTACCACACCACTTAATGCAGCCAGGTTCAACGGAACTCTTGCTCGAGCTATTGAATCCGGACTGCAAATCCACATAATCCAAACCCCGTTACCATATTTAGAAGCTGACTTACCTCAGGGATGTGAGAACATGGACATGGTGCCATCACTAGACTTAGCCTTGGATTTCTTTACAACAGCTGACAGGCTACAAGAGCCTGCTGAAAAATTGTTTGGGCAGCTGAACCCACAGCCAAATTGCATAATCTCTGATGTGTGTCTGCCGTATACAGCACAAATTGCTGGCAAGTTCAACGTTCCAAGGATTGCTTTTCATGGAACATGTTGCTTCAGTGCTGTCTGCTTCAACAATATATTCGTCTCCAAAATTCTTGAGAGTATCAGCTCAGAGTCAGAGTACTTTGTTGTGCCAGGTTTGCCTGATAAAATTGAATTGACAAAACAGCAGGTAGATTCTACTCAGGGCCAGAAATTCAAAGCATTTGGAGATAAAATTGGAGCAGCCACTCTTGCCATAGATGGAGTGATCATAAATAGTTTCGAAGAATTGGAACCAGGTTATGTTAAAGAATACAGGAAAATAAACCGTGACAAAGTATGGTGTATTGGTCCGGTTTCATTGGACAACAAGGACTACTTGGATAAGGCTCAAAGAGGTAACATAACATCACTTGATGAACATAAATGCTTGAAGTGGCTTGATTCAAAAAATCCCTACTCTGTAGTTTATGCTTGCCTTGGAAGTCTCTGTAATTTGATTCCTTCACAAATGATGGAACTTGGGTTAGGCTTAGAAGCATCAAATAGGCCATTCATTTGGGTGATTAGAGAAGGTGAAACATCAAAAGAGTTGAAGAAATGGGTTGTAGAGGATGGCTTTGAGGAGAGGATTAGAGGAAGAGGCCTTGTCATATGGGGTTGGGCTCCACAGGTGCTAATATTATCTCATCCTTCAGTTGGAGGATTCTTAACACATTGTGGTTGGAATTCAACACTGGAAGGTGTGTGTGCTGGCTTGCCATTACTGACATGGCCGCTTTTCGCAGACCAATTTACAAATGAGAAACTTGCTGTGCAAGTACTAAAAATTGGTGTCAAAATTGGGGTGGAAATACCAATGACATGGGGAGAGGAACATAATGTTGGTGTACTGGTGAAGAGAGGTAATGTCAAGAATGCTGTTGAAAGGTTGATGGATGAAGGGAATGAAGGAGAAGAAAGAAGAAACAGAGCTTTAAAGCTTGGAAAGATGGCAAAGATTGCTATCCAAGAAGGTGGATCTTCTCACTTCAACATCACACTCCTACTTCAAGATATCATGAAACAAGTACACTCCAAAAGTCTACCTAATACATGAGAGTCAGAATAGAGCACTTTATTTGGTGATTCCAAAGCATATAACTTCCTATTGCTTCAACAAATTTATGCAAAGGACAAATCACATTATTCAATAAATATATATATATATATATATATTGAGGCTTTGTATAGTTTGCATTTTACTTTTAATGGTCAATTTGTGATTTGTTTAACTGTATTAGTTGAAAAGAAATTATTTTAAGCACACCCTTTTATTAAACCGTAGTTAGTGTTGGGACATATACTTTGCTTTTGGGGTTTATGAATCTAATACTCGAGTCCAAGGGCCTAACTCTATTGAATCTCAAAGTCCACAACAGACTCTCCGATCGGGTTAAGAAGTTCTAACTGGTGTTCAATATAATGAACATTAATCTTTAATCTAAATATGGAGATAGAAAAGGCACCTCTCCTTATTGATATTCAATATTTATGACTTATTTTTTACAATATTACTATTATTTCAAAATACATTTTTTATTCGTATTTCTTTTAAATTTGATAAATCAAATAAATTAAAATATTTTAAACACAAAAAAAGAAATATTCTTATTTTTCTTATTCTTATTCTTATTTGAGTCATTTGCTTGGTATTTCTTATTGTTATTTTTTAATTATTTTAATCTATTTTTATGATTTTATAAACTAAAATGATAATAAATAAAAATAATAAAAAATTTTATTTTAAAAATATTTAAACCTTAAATGCATATTTTATATTCCCAAGAGTTGGTATCAAATGAACAACTCGCTTACTTTTCTTTTCCTTTTAAAGTTTTGGGTTCCAAGAGGGTTATTAGGTATTATAAAAGTAGTTTGGTATGTAAGGGAAAGTATTAACCTCCTGATTAATGTCTCCTTAAATATTTGTGTTAGTAGATTTTAGAGTTAATATTTATATTTCAGCCTCTAGATCTCGATTTCAAATTTTAGATTAATGACCATTTTGCCATTTGCAAACTATGTAAGTTCAATTGAATCGAAAAGCTCTTTGATCTCCTCTTGGTTCATTGTTTGAATGCCGAGATTCTGAGTTTTTGCTTAAGATCTTGATTATTTATTATTTAAATTGACAATCAGACCTATGTTGCTCTATGATTCTTTAAAAATTCTTATTACTAGTTTTTTGATATTTTTATCCGTGAGAATGTTAGATCTGACTTAGATTCCCTTTTAGCATGTAATGAGGCCGCTCATAGATCTTGCGTTGAGTTATAATTCTCAAAACTTGGGCAGCTGCAAACTTACATTATCTATAATTTATAGCAACCCAAAAGAACATGGCAGCCTGTGAAACATTTAAGAGATCATGGGTAACTACATTTGAGTTTGCTGTAATTTACTGACGATGTAACTTGACAAGACTTTAGACTTTGACCTAATGAGAATATAGATCTAGGTTCATTGAGCTATATTCTCATTTTTATCAAGCAAACCAAAATTAAAACAGGAAACTAGTAGTTTAATTCAGATCGACTTAACCTTCTATATATATATATATATATATATTTTTTCCCACCATCTCACTTTGAAACAATTTATCATTGTAATAGCAAATCTAGTGCAAACTCGTATTTTTATCAGTGCAAACTCGTATTTTTGTCCCATTTAGATCATTAGTTTGATTTTGATATCGTGTATAGAGGTCAATGGTTTAACTTATAATCAAAAGTTATCTCAAAAGCTTACGAAATTTTATATAGTATTAAAGATAGATTTATGTATGAAATGACTGACACTATGTTCCCACTTGATAAGAACCAGACAAATGCTAACTTATCCATGATAGGTAGTCATTTCAAAAAACCCGTCCGAACCGGATCCAGCCCGATGCAGGTTAATCCGGTCCGGACGAAACTCGAACCGCATGTAAAAATAAATGGGCCTGGTATTGAAATGCAAAATCCGAGCATCTCCGGGTATGGGTCCGGGCAAAGAGTTAAAAACTCGAAACCCGGATTGAGCTCGGTTTATTTATTTTTTAGAAAAAGAAAAATATAAAATCACAAGAAAAAAAATTAATTTTTGTTATATATTTTGGGATTTTCATATGTTATGTTGGTAATTGGTATTGTAGTTATAAACTTATGATATGTTGGTAATTGGTATTGTAATTATGATATGTTGGATGTTACGTTTATTTAAATTTATTTAGTGATTATTGTATTGTTGGATATAGATTAAATGAATTTAGATAGTAAATAGCATATTGAAATAATTTTTATGTGTTAGTTAATTAAAATTTACTAAGTTAATTAAAATTGGTTAGTTAATTAAAATTTTATGTGTTAGTTAATTAAAATTTGTTAATTAAAATTTTATGTGTTAGTTAATTAAAATTGGTATTGTAATTATGATATGTTGGATCTTATATTTATTTAAATTTATTTAGTGATTATTGTATTGTTGGATATAGATTAAATGAATTTAGGTAGTAAATAGTATATTGAAATAATTTAATTGAGATGTTGAAATAATGTCATAGGAATTTTAGAATTTTAGAGACATATGCGAGTTGGAAGCCTGGATTGAAAACTCGGGCCGGGAGGTGCTTGGCTTGACCTCGCCCACATGTGTAAAATCCAGGCTTTAGTCCGAGTCCGAGTAGTAGTTTTATTTGTCCGGGCAGGGTCCGGGTAGGCACAAACCCGGTCTGGACTCGGACTTTTGCCAAGCCTAATGATAGGAAGTGATAGGAAAACTATCATATATTAGCTAGAAGTAATTCTTGGATTAACAATATATGCCTTGGGCAACCATAAACTTATATGTTAGTTTTTTAGTATGATTTAAGTCTATCAACTTTTATATGGTATTAAAGCCAGATTCATGCACAAGTGGGCTCTCAATACCTTAGTATGTGATAAGAAGCAGGTGAAAAGATCGGCCTTTACCCGATGGAGAGTAATAGGGAAAACATCCCACGTTGATTGAGATTAATTAATGGACTAATAATATATGCTTGAGATAATGATGGAGTATGGTAGCAGAAGCTGAATTGATAGGGTAGAGAATACTAGATATTGTTTTAATACTTAATCAAGACAATGAGATTAGTTTACGCTCTAATAGAAATGTATTTAGATCTCGTTATAATCCAAATGACTCAATAAGATTTTTAATAACGCTTTAAGCAAAACTAGATGATTCTCTAATCCAGAAAACTCTATAAGTGAGATTTTGATAGATAATCCTAAAGAAAAATTTTAAAAGAAGAGTTTTATTGAATAATTAAAGCTGAAGTTATCAAAACAATAACAAGACCTCTCTATTTATAATAAGTAAACATACTTTTTTAAGTTAACTTTAAAAGGAAAATTAAATCACAATTATAATAAAAATAAAAGACTAATGTACTCTAATTTAAAAATATAAAATATTAAAATGTCTAAAATAATAAAATTCTAAAATTTTAGAATAAGGATCTACATTAGTCTCTCATTTTAAAAGAAAACTCATCCTAAGTTTATTTAGAAAATAGAACTTAAAGTAAAGCATAAATGTATCTTGGAGCTTGAACTTAAGCCTTGTTTATCAATCTTTCTTGAAACTCGAAATTCTCCATGCTTTATCTTCTTCTTGATGTTGCTAGTCCTTGTGTGAAAATGTGAAGTCTTGTACGAGTGAATAAGTTCTAAGCCTCTCAAGTCTTTTGCTAAATGTCACTTAATGTTTTCACCGATTAACTTAATCTTTATAACCAAATCTTCTTCAAGAATAACCTTCTTAACTTCAACATGATAGGCATTATCATGTTAATCACTACTGGGATCTCTTCGTTTTGATTCATTTTTAGGGTCTCTTTAACTTGATTTTGCTCTAAAATTTTGATGTACTATTAGGTTCAATGTTCAAATCAAAAGTTATTGTACCTCTTCTTTAAAAATATCAGATATATCAATATTCTCATCATCTTTTACTTTCATCGGTGTAAAAAATATATAGTTCGACATTATTACAATGAGCAAAATGGTCTTCCTACCAATCTAAAGCATCACCTTTCAACTTAAAAGATGCATGAGAAACAACAACGTTCGATGAGATAGTTTGAAGAAAATCATTTATCATGCAAATTCAGTAAAAAATATCATCCAGTTTTGCATCAAAATTTAGAATATCTTCAAACTTAAGAAGATAATATAATCCTTGATATTCTATCTTTATCATTTTTTTCTTAAAATAAAAAAAAAATTGATGGAAAAATTGTAAATAAACTAACTTTCAATGTTTGGTGTTGCTGGTGCCTGGTGATTTAGTCTGGTGATGGTCAGATTTGAAAGAGTTACTGGTGAGGAACACAATGGTGCTCATGGATTGGTCGAATTCACGGTAGTGGATGCGGATTGAAGAAATAAAACTCACTAGTTTTGAGGGTTTTGTGTGGTGGCTTATGGCGGTCTTACATTAGCGAATGGCTGGGATTATGGTCATTAGTTGCTGGGGATTATGGTGGTGGTTTAAATTAACGAAAAAAGATGGTGGTTCAACTACGGCAAGTAGATGGAGTGCTCGCAAATTTGGGTTTTTCGTAGTTGCTTTAGTAGTGGCTTAAGGGCGGGGTTTGCTGGGATTTGGTCAACGGTGTCTGGTATGTTTGGTGGTGGTGGTTTTGCCAACAATGAAAGTTGGCGAAGTGTTGGCAGTAGTGGCAGTCGGCGTTAATTAAGGTTTGATAACTTGGGATTTTTTTTCATTTTTGGTCTTTTTAGTGATGGATTTGGTGGGTATGGATGTGGGTAGCCAGGAATACTGTACATTTGACACAGAACCACTCTGGTACCAGTTGATGAAGCAGGGTAGTGAAAGCAAAATTGATAGTATAAGAAACAATAGATATTGCTCTAGCACTAGACCAAGCCAACACGATTAACTTACACTTTAATTGAAGTGTGATTAGATTTTGTTCTAATTCAAATAACTCAATGTGATTAGATGACACTCTAATCCAAGAGACCTTGCAAAAGGATTTTAATAGATAATTCTAAAAGAAATTTTAAAAGTGGTGTTTTATAAATAATTGAAGCCAAAGTTGTCAAAACAATAACAAAACCTCTTTATTTAAAATAGAATAAACCTATTTCCCTAAGTTAATTTAAAAAAAAAAAATAAATCACAATTATAATAAGAATAAGAAGACTAAGACAAGTACCATAATGAAATCTAATTTAAAAATAGAAAAGATCAAAATACTTAAAATAATAAAATTCTAAAATATTAAAATAACGTCCTACATCAGATAATCCTTAACTTTAAAGCTAGCTTTTACATACATCAGGAGTGGAATAAGAATTTTGATTTAGGGTTGTCAAAATGAATGTAAAAAAATATTATAGCAAAAATAAAATAAATATTATTCAAATCTTGAATTAATGAAAATTCATAATAAATATATTCCACCATCTAATCCAATCATACATCAAATATGAAGTTATAAATTAATAACTATAATTAATAAATATTAAAAATACAAGTTATTAATAAATTAGCAATACACAAATCTTAATATTATAGTAGCAGACATAATTCATAAACTAATACATAAAAATTATGCATAAAAATATATATAAAAAAAAAAAACAAAGTTCATAATGGGAGATTTTTTATTGAATAATGAATTTAAAGAAACAAGTACAAATAATATAAACTTTTAAAAATAAAATGATAGCAAGCATTGAAAGCAAACCCCAAATCTTGACGAAGAAAGCAAACATTAGATCTTTGGCCTTTATGTGGGAGAAAATTTAAAAAACTTAAGAAGGAAGTTAAATAGTACGTTTAATTATGTTATGTGAAATAAAGTTTAAAAAAGAAATAGAAGATGAAGACCATAATTTTGATTCTTGAGGACATGAGTGTTAGTTCGGGTCTACAATGGAAGAGAAAAATTTAGATAATTAATTTAGTTTCATATAAATAAAAAGTAAAATAAATAAGAAAGTTTATAGTATACTAGAAGTAATATAATTAATAATCATATATGTGATATATATAATTAAATTTAATATAAACTACTACTTATATATTAATTTTTAAAATAAATGAAAACATAATATAACATCAATTACTTATTATATAATTGACGTATTATCTTCAATTTATTTTAGAATTTTTTGTAAAATAAAAAGTGTATTATTAATGTATTTCGAAAGTTTAGGAGTTGCTCGTTATTAATATTTTTCTTAACTTTATTTTTACTTATTATTTAAAAAATTTCCTTCCTATTAAACAAAAACTTCTAATGAGCTTCTTAGGAGGTTTTTGACCAGCTCAACTTAAGGTGCCGATATCCCCACCATTCTCTCCCAATATAAACACGTATGATTTTTTTCTTTTTCCCCCTAATCGTGTAATAATCTCCAAGTACCGCTGAAACTGTAATGTTAGAAGTGTTAAGTCCGTAATTGATTGAGATGTGTGAGACAGCAGCTTTTTATTAATTTTTTTAATAATAAAAGTAATTAATAATAATGATCATTATCATATAATTACCCTCATTTAAAGTAAATATCAAGTTTATTAATTCAAACTTGAAACCTATTATATACACCCTCAACTTATAAGAAAATATTTTTTTAATTTTTCATTCATGGAAAATATACTTATATAACTTATGTAAAAATCAGAGTAATATTTAAATATAATTAAATAAAATTAATTATAAATTAAATATTATTTTCTTAATATAATATTATAAATTTCATAATATTTTTTTAAAAATAATATAACTCTTGTACTAATGAGAACAATTATATATATAAAAAAAATTAATTATATATATTTTAATATTACATAAATGTAATGATATTTTACTTTAATAAATATTAAAATATTTTTTAACTAATATTAATATGTTTTATGGATACCTTCTAAAAAAATTGCATATTAGAAAAATATAAATTATCTAATATTTGATATATTTTAAAATAAACTCATGAATAATCTCTTATGCAAATTAATTCATACAAACTTATGTGAATACAATGATCTGTATATCGTACATACCCTTTTTATTATTATTGTATACCTATCCTTATTTTAAGTAAATATCAAACTAATTAATTCAAACTAGAAAACTACCAAATGCCCCTGAATGTTACATGAAATATATATTTTTCTTTTAGTAAAATTAAAAATATACTTAAAATATGAGACTCCTACACTACTAGGAATAATATTTAAGTTAATAAAATCGAATATAAATAATTGAATTGCTTTGATACTACATTATAAATATAACTATTTTTACATTAAAAAATTATCGAAACGTTTTATCAAATTTTTGATAGAACAATGTAGTTTGAATATCTAAATCCACAATGAATCATATTTATTTTGAATATCTAATTAAAACAAATCAATCCTATAAACCACATAATGATTCAAATATCCACCTACACAATTTAAGGATATTTTTTTTAATCCAATTATTGGATAATTATGAAACTATTATCTTGTTGAAGGTCCATTATAATTACCTGTAAAATATTATTATTTTCATTATTTTTATATCTGTGTATGCCCTAAGAAAAAAATATTTGTATATTAGACAAATATAAAGTGGCTAGTATTCTATATGTTTAAATACTTCTCACAAATAGTCTCTTGTGCAAATTAATTCATGCAAATTTATATAAAATTAATTGCCTTATTTATTCCTTTATCTTTTATAGTTACATTTATTCACTACTTTCAAGTCACAACAATTTCTATAAATACTTCAAATGGACATTTACATGTTATTATTATTATTATGTGATTTAGGGTCCTACGGTAAGTTTAACCAACCCCTTAGGATTTTAAAATATTATTAGTTATAATTACAGTTTATATTTCAATTATATAATAAGCATTAGAGAAAACAACAATAACACACTGTAGTTCAGCAAAATAATCAGAAAAACCCCATTCTACTCCCATAATGATCGCATACACCTCATTTTAGACAATTATGCCCCTTGAATATAGTGACCAAAGTGTTTTTCATCTGGACATAATATATAAAAAGGGTGATCTTAATAGTAAAAGTATAGATGAGTAACATATACACTTGGGATGCAAATTAGATTATAAATATTGGGATCCTATAGTTATTGTAAAGTATTAGTATGATAATATCAAACTAGTTTAGGATTGATCGATACGGGTGAGTAAATTCAGGTTCGGATCAATCTGATTAAGTTTTTATGTTAATTGGATTGAAAAAAATAATAATCCGAACTCTATCCGAACTTGTAATTCGATAAGATATAATCTAAATATAATTGGGATTAAATAATTTTTTTTTGTTTGTGTGCACATTGTGATTTGGATATGTTTGGATTGGCCAAAATCTAATTCAATCTGATTAGATTTTTCATCCGCATCCAATTCAAAATTAATTTTTCAGAACAAATACGATTATTTGTGCACTCCTAATGGCTGAATGGATTTTAAATAACTTTATTTAACTAATTACTTAAGTTTGAATTTTAGGAGGTAAGGATTAAAACATGAATATAATTTTTTTTAAAAAATTATAATTTTTCTAATAAAATAAGTAAATGAAATACTTTTCACTTAGGCGGGTAAAATTAGCACCTAAATGAAATATTCAACAAATTTTCATTTTATTTTTAATCTGTATCAAATTGACGTTTTTACAAATTTTCACCCAAAGTATAGATACTTTGTATTCTAATATTTCTTTAGAAACCCTAGCCGCTCTCATAACATCTCAGCCCTCACATACTCAAAGCCTCACCGGGCACCAGCCAAGCTGCCATTGCCATTTCCAACATGACTCAACTGCTGTCAGATTCATCATCCTCCATAGCTATGAGGTTGCTTAATGCTCACGCACATTAAACCTTCAGCAGCCACCGCCAGTTGTGGATTAGCAACGACGATATATTGTCTTCCAGCGGATTCACGGTAAATCCTCTCTCTTCATTCCTTATTTCACAAATTATTGCATGTTTGTTTAAGTTTTTGAATTTCTCTTTATTTAATTAGATAATTTTAAGGTGAAATTTTAGTTAAAAGGTTTCTGTTTTCTTAAAAATTGGAACTGTTTTGCAGAGTTGGTTTCATTAATTGGTTCCTTCTGCTACTTGTTCACACCACGAAATTGAGCCAGTTTATATACTGTTAGATCACAAACTAGTTTACCACATGATTTGGTCTTTCATCCAGAAACCTTCGACGAGGTACGGATTTTTTTTTTTTTATCAAGTTTCTTGAATTGAGATTTCCTAGAGCCTGGCTTTTCAATCTGCATGAGTGAAAAACTCCTGAAAGTGATGAATATGTTAGTATCTTTGTGTCACTAATCACATAAAATGATATGCTTATTCACCGGAAGAACATTTTATAGCTTCCCCTTCCTGCTCATTATTTGCGTCATTTTTTATTTATTTATTTCTATGGATTGCAACTTAGAATTTAATCAAGATGCATGTTTCAGATGTTAAAAGCTCTGATACTTCTAATATTGATGCTTAGTTTGATCATGTTCTAATTTTCAGTTGAATTCTATTTTTTTAAATAATTTTTAGGATGGTTAGTTAACATGTGTTCTGATTTCACAATGACTTTTCCCCCAATTAAATTAGGGATTTACTTAATTACTGATTGACTTGAATTAAATTATGATTGAATGGAGTAAATTGAAGTTTGATCATTTTTTCTGCTCAAAGTATTGTGGATCTTAACATTTTTTTACGGTGAAGGGATTGTAAAATTGTAAATGTTGAGGTTCTTATAGTGTTTATTGATTTTACAGTGAGATTGAATGTAAGGATGATAAAGGTTGATTGAATTGAACAATGACCTTTTGCAAGATGCAAATTCAGATCTGGTTGACATAGTTATGTCTCTGCTTGTATTCAATATCAACAATTTAGCTATAAGAAAGGAGTTCTATCTCCATGCTATATTTATTGTCTTAGAATGAAAAAATGGCAACCTCCTTAATCTGTGAAAGATTGTTAAGGCTTTTTAAAAACCAGAAAAGTGATGATGGCTACATGCAAATATTTGGAATGACTACATGGGTAAGGGAACTTGTATGCAAGGTGAAAATTAAAAGTCTGTTAATAGTCTCATTGCTTTTAGAAGGATAATTTTAATTACTGGACCAATATGTCAGCAAGGGGACTTGTGGCTGCTTCACATGATTTTTCAGCATGTTAATAAGCTTATGATTTTTCAGATTCATTAATTAATTTTCATTTCATGACAGGGTTTTGGTCTTGTAAAAATAACAGAGATGGAAAAGTATAGTACAAACTTAGTTTGTACGTTGGCAGAGTTCTTGCAGACAGGCATGTCATTCTAATTTCATTTACATTGTTATACATATTATATATTGGAAGAATTTCATTTTGAAAATATATGTCGCACTCTTAAAGCAAAACTACAACAATGAGTAAAAAGGGTACAAAATGATACACTTGAAGAAATCTGTACAGCTTGAAAGATTTTGTGATTTGGCCTCCATTAGGTAAGCAAGCCAAACTAGTGGGGCCTTTCTCTATTTTTAATTTTTTTTAATTATATCACACATTTTTTTATTCTTTCTAGTATACGACAAGAATTTTAGTCCATACAAAAGTCAGATATATCATGAACAAAGTTAAAAGAGCTGCTCATTTTGGCTGAAGTGAAAACAGCTTGCTGCCAAAACCTTCAGAGAAATGAGACTGACACTAAAAGCAAATGGATGACTTAATAAACCCATAAACCAGCTAGTCATGTCATATCATACAAGATATTAACTTTTTCTCATTGTTAAGATTAATTGTTAATGTTTTTTATTGTTTTTGTAATTTTCTCATTTTAGTTGCATGGATAGATATCTTCAGTATTTTCTTTTACCTGTTAGGGTGCCAGACAGCTAGTTTCTAAAATTAACATTTTGGAATCTGTTTTACTTCCCCACCCCTAGAATGTTCAATTTTAAGGTTGTCTTCTAAAATTTTTGCATAAGTATGGTTAATACAAATTTACCGTAGAAATGATTGAGTTAAATATGATACCTTCTGAGTAGTTGTGTTTTATGATGAATTGTCTGTATAGACAACTTATTTTGAAACTTCTAGCAAATTGAAAGTTGGGAATTCATTAGTGAAGTTCATAATGGTGAAATGTTTAGGTTAAATTTATGGGAATATGTCCATGAACTGATGTAGCGATTGATACTGAATTGGGACATGGTGTTTCTGGTTCATGGAATATCTTGGAAGAAGTACTGAAAAGTGATACAAGACAATAAAGGATACATCTTCTTAAAAAATTGAATGGCCTCCATTTGCTTTTTAGGTGTGATTTTTTTTTTTTTCTATTTTAGGTAGATGGCTTATTGATTCTGGTAATAGATTGGTTTGTTACCAATTTCCTTTATTTGAGTTGCATTTTTTCCTTTTTTTTTTTCCCCTTCTGTTGTGGGATTGATATTCCTACATTTCAAATGCTTTGGTCATTAGTAATCTAGTCATTTTTAAGTACTTTGGCTACCTAAAGATTGTTTAGGTATGCTGATAAATTATAAGAATTGCGGAAACTACAATAAACAAACAAACAAATAAACAAAAAAGGCTTATATCTGAATGCATTTTATTTAAACGAATGAATCTATATGCTTACAAATTGTTTGCCATTTACTTTTTGGTACTTAGTTTCTATTACATTTAGTGAGTATTGCATGCTGGATGCTATTCATGATTTATATTATTCATGTAATCATGAATCAGTAGTTCTGAAATTTTGTTTTTATTTATTTGGATGTATTCTTCTCTCTCTTTATTGCAAAGATTAGTTTGTCGTTAAATGAAAGTATATGTAAAAGTTACATAGAATGAGTATGCAAGTCACGAGTATTTTTTATTTTTTAAATAGTACTGTTAAAAATACACTAAAAAAATATGTTGTTAAATTTAGAATTTAATTTTGTGTTTATTTTATGTATAAGTTTCAATTTTTCTGTTGAAAACAAAATATATCTGATCCCACCTAAGAATTTAGACCATGCATTTGAAATTTTAATATTGTTTATTTTTTTGCAATGTTATTTTCTAATATCATTTGGTTTTTGTTTTTTTGTATGCAGAGACCCATCTTACGTTTAGCTTTCAGAAGCTTTAATTAATTTAATTTTGCATTTGTTTAAATTTTGTATTAGTTTTATTGACGTTAAAATTTCTCAGCAAGCTCGTAAAAAAATTTCTCAGCAAAAGTGGTTTTAGGCTCGTCTCCTTCTGCGATTCTAAAATTTCAATAGCTCTTACATTAAGTCACTATTGTCACTATATAATTGCTGAAGTGATCGAAGTTCTCATCCTTGTAATTAAAATTTTTATTTGATTAACTTTTAAGTGTATCGGATAAATTAATAAGACATTATAATTTTATTTGAGAATAAATGCAAGAAGTTTGAGTAAAAGATCATTTAAAAAAGATAAATTAATTATCCATGTAAAATCATACAAAAAAAATGTTGTTACTATAGTGTAATATTAGAAAACAAATAATAATAGTGGTAATAATATAAATATAATATAATAATTGTTTTAGTTAATAACATAAATTTTTGGTTGAAGTAATAAGAAATTAGGAAAACTTAATTACAAAAGAAAATAGTGGTAAAAATTTAATGCAAATTCAAAAAATGAGAAGAGGTCAATCTCTGTGTATGTGATTGTAATGCATGAATGATAACAACTTTATTAATATATATGTATATATATAATCAAGTGCTGACTGTTTATATTATTACATTTTGAATCGAATTTGTAAAGTCATTAAAGTTTATCAAGAAATGGATTAATTCATGAAAATTTTGAGACTTATTTTGTAAATGAAAAGTTTCTTTTTTGGTTTTTCAGAGGATATACCTAATTAAACAAGAATGATACAAATTATAAACTAGAAAAATATGTTGTTAGCTAATTATGAGTATTGAAATAGTAAATGAGCCTAAATATAAATAAAGGTCAAAAGCTGAGCAGTAGGTGGTAAAATTTATGATCAAATCTACTACGATTTTAAACAGAAAAAATTAAAAGATATTTCAACACCTTAAGTTTAATAACTTATAAAAATCAATTCTGTAATCAAAATGTTAATAGTATCTTAATAATCTAAAAATGGTGCAATAATAGTGTACAACATATCTACGTTCTTATTATATTTAACTATAAATCTTATGGGGCATGATAGTCATAATAATAGTTGTTATATTAAAAATAAATAATAATAATAATAATAGTAGTACAAATAAAGCAATAATACTACTTATAATAACATGAAATTTTGATTGAAGTGATGAGAAATTAAAGAAACTATTTTCAAAAGAAAATAAAGTGGTAAAAATTTTATACAAATTAAGTGTTTTTGATTAAATTTATTTTAAATATAAATAATTAGAATTAATTGAAATGATACAATTGGTTATCCAACAAGAAAAAGAAAATGGAGATGTTTCAACAAAAATAAACAAAGTCCCAATTTTGTAAGTTAAAATATTTTTGTAATTTAACTTATATCATCATAGCTTTAGAAGCATAGCAACTGCAATTATTCTTACAACTTATTTATTTATTTACCATTGAAGTTGTGAAAAATTAAAGTAGTTAGTTTCAATTGATCGTGCTGCTGCTTATTTTATTTTTATGCATTTGTTGGCTCTCAATGTTTTTATCATGCTTATATGTTATATTTCACTTTCATTTATGAATTTGGTGTGTAATATTTCTGGCTTGCTTGATGGCTATACGTGGCATAATTCAAAGGCACCACATTACATTATGTGTCCATTCTTCTAGATAAAAAGAATCATTTTAGGGGAAATAAAACCCGAGTTAAAATTCTCCAACAGCTCGTAAAGATGGCAAAAAGGGAGAATTATTTTTACAATCCATTGATTTAAGGAAATTACCCCTAAATCATAAGAGTAGGGAAACTAACACATATTGGAATAAATATATATGTTTTCTCACAACCAAATTTACATCCATTTGTATAATAATGATAGGTAACACGTATCATTAAGATGATGGTTCAAGGTAAAACCATAAATTTAAATCACCCATCATATATAAATAGAAGCTCATCTCTAAACAAAGGTATATTTGACCTTTGAAGAATAGTATTTATTTTAGAGAGAGAAAACCTATTTTTTTCTTCTTAATTTAATTAAAATCAAACATAAACTTAGGTGTTGGTGTGTCATTTTCAAATACTCACCCGTTGGATTCAAAACCAACTGATCATGACGAGTTCTTCACAAATTACAAGTATATGTGAGGGTGAAAATCTAACCCCTTCAAAGGCAATCTTGCTCTGGATATTCTTCCCGAATTCACTATGTGACATTTTAATTCATGTGTGATGAATGGATATTTATTTGAAATATGTTGAATTTGGTGAAATTGTTATTATTTGGGTAATATCGGGCAGGTCTTCTCGAGGCCCTTTCAGTTCGAATAAAATACCCCGAGGACAGCCTAACTCAAGCAGAAGTACCGAATGTCTGCATGAAGACGACCTCACTAGACGTTAAAGCTGGTCAAGGTCGAGGAATTAGGGTCGCTCGAGCTCCGAGCTCTTTTGCCTGCTCGAGGTCGTCCACCCCAATCAAAGCTAGTCAACGTCGAGGAATTCAGGGTCGCTCAATTGCCGAGCTCCTTTGCCTGCTCAAGGTCGTCCACCCCGGTCAAAGCTAGTAAAGGTCGAGGAATTCAGGGTCGCTCAATTGCCGAGCTCCTTTGCCTGCTCAAGGTCGTCCACTCCGGTCAAAGCCGGTCAAGGTCGAGAACCGAGCACTCCTTTCCTGCTCGCAGAGATCAAGTCCCCGAGCACAACTGGGTTGCGCAGTCATGGGACGAATGGAATGTAAGACCCGACCAGGCGGCCGACCCGCTTTCTCGTAATCCCAGCACACCTTTTAATGTTTGACCGGGCCCCACATGGTATGGTGGCAGATTATTGCCGATGGCTCGACACATGCCCCTACGCTGTCATCATTCCTAGCGCACGTGTCCGACATAGTGATCCGCCACGTGAACCAGGTTAAGGAGGCAGCACGCATCCCTGTGGAATATTACGCTAATCCCGATCGTCGAGGGACCTGGACACCACCAACGTGGAGTGGACAACCTGGAAATGGAAAGAGCGGGAAAAATGGAGTATAAAAGGAAACGAACGGGTACGTTACAGGGGTTGAACAAATTGCTTCACAAAGGGTTGGAAAAAATTCATTCATAGGTTCCTCCTATTCTTATTTCTCTCTAATCTGGATTATCTGAAATATCATATCTATTCAAAAAGGGAGGGCGAATAATATCCCTTTCATATTTTCGGTCTCCTTCATTAAGGGAGATATCAAAAAGAACAACCTGCTTATTGACTTGAGCGTCGGAGGGTTTTTGCCGGAACACGCCCGGCGACCCTTGACCCTGTTTTCTGTGAGTACAGGTTTGGGAGATCACTGTTCCGGAAAAGATAGCGGAAAAGGAAGAAGAAGGCAGTCCTGCTCGAGCTCGTGATAACCGCGAGCTGAGGGTTCTAGATACAGTAGTTATTCACGAGCAAAAAGTTCAAAACACTGTTCGAAGACACGCGGAAAAAACTGTATCAACAGTTATCTTTCTGGTGACATCGTTTTCAATGAAGGAGTTGGATATGCGATTTATGATTACTCCTAAAATACTTATTTTTTATTAGTGCTTTTGTTTCCTTACATTCAAATATCCTCTTTAGAGTAGAAGGGTAAGGGGTGACCCCACGATCAACGCTCTTATTTAGAGTTATTTTTATAATTAGAGCGAGCATATCATCACCATATGGAGTGGTCCCCATCATGTATGAGATCTAAGCTGTTTGTTTAGAGATTAGTGGGATGGTCTCATCACTATGTGGGAGTTCCCTCTTGTGTGGAATCCATATCGTTCATTGTAGAGATTTACTAGACCGTCTCATTGCTATGTGGGGCTATCTTCATCATGTCTGGGAACTTTATTGTTCATTTTAGAGATTTGAGGGATCGTCTCATCGCCATTTAGAGCTATCCACATCATGCATGTGACCCTTATCATTCATTTTAAAGATTGAAGGGATAGTCTCATCGTCATGTTGTCTTGTCCCCATTATATTGTTCATTATAGAGATTGGAAGGATGATATTATCGCATGAGGGGTTGTCTGTATCATTCGTGGGATCATTATCATTCATTTCAAAGATTAAGGGGCTTGTAATCGATGCCTCATATTTCCCGAAAAAAAAAAAGGGGTTCAATATACATTTGCAGAATAACTCTTCTTTATTGGAATAAGTGTTATGTTTATCTCATTCAAATAGTTACAACATTATTACTTCAAAATCAAACTAGAATTATAATCATCTAGGGGAAAGCCCTCATGATTTGAAATCTTCGTCTCCCGCAGGAGATAAGAGGAACAAGCACTCGTGAAGTGATCATTTTCAAGAACATGCGTAGAAACAGCCCGGGAGTAGTATAGTTTATTTCATCTCCTAACCGGCCTCTTTTTCACCTGTTATTCAGATCCTTCTTCTCTTTCCGTTCCGTCAAGGTAAGGTTTCTCTCTTTGTCTAAGGACTTATTCTATTTTTGCCTTTTTCGAGGAGTTTTGACAGAGCAGCTGCTCGGTAATTATGAGCCTTGGGATTTCTCGGCCTTGATGCTGGATATCATAGCATCGATGACCTCCTTTTGAAAAAATAGACAATGAAGAAAAACTTCATCACATAAACATAAATCCCCTTTGTCCCGTAAGCGGGTGGTGGACCTAGCTAATTCTTTTTGGTGAGATGCTTTGATGCAGATGAGCCTGCTAACATATGGTTCTTGAATTTCAAATAAAATGGATCTAATTGAAGTTATATGGAGCCTCCTCTCGGATCACCAATTGAGTATAAAGGAGAAAATTAAAACAAAAATGACAAGGGAAAAGTAAGCAAGCAAACATACTAGGCTTCTTCAGATTGGCCGAGGGGATGATCTTATTATCTTTTAATAATACTTTCTGAGCATGGCTGTATTCCAGGGGTGCTCCTCTGGTCACGATGCAGCAACATGTATCCTCAGACTTGAGAGCTCACTCAACATTGTAAGGACTTTTCTAAGTTACTTCAAGAGTGCCATTCTTGGGGTCCTTACTATTTTAAGTGACTTGCAAAATAGCAAATCTTACTCAATAAAAGTGTGGGGATAAACCTTTTGTTGTAGAGATTAGTAATTCAGTACTGATATGTGGCAATCTTGAAGACGATGTTTTTACAATTTTTGTTCTAAAGGATCTACAGCCAATAGCTAAGAGCTTGCTATTCACACCTCCATCAAAATGATTGTATTCAAGGGAGTAAGCTCTACTATGGTTGTCACACAACCCTTTGCAGATATCTTCAAGCACATAATTGGCATTGGAACAGCCCAAGCATTTAAGATAAGGAGCAAAAAGTCCTTGATGATACAATTCATCCCCAATTATACAATCCCTAATAGCTCTGTATCTAAGTCGTCGAGCTTGATAGTCTCCTTCTGTAGCTAATCAATTCTGGGTTCTATCCAAGATCTCTCAATGTTTACAAAGTTCATCACAAGAGGATAATCTAAGTCAATGCTGGAGTTGAGCATTCTCTCCACAATAATGGTTTCAAGGAAGATTATTTCTCGTTTGAAGGCATTCTTGCTAAGCCAACAACTAGTGAGTTTTTTTCTCTAGGAATTTGCTCAATTTTCACTTATATGAAGTTTATCATCAATTCTTTAATCTTCTTAAGGTAGGCCTTCATATTATTCTCCTTTGCTTGAATTCTTCTTTGACTTGGCCCACAACTAATTATGAGTCGCTTTGATTACTAGTTTGTTGACTCCAATATTTCTTCTCATTTTTAAACTGGTAATAAAGGACTTCATACTCGGCCTCAGTGTTTGATGTCCCAAAATTAAACCTCAAAGAATAACTGATATATGGTCCATCAGAGCCTTGGATCATATACGTTTTATTGACGTATATATTATATGAAGGCAACTCTTGGAGTTCGTCTTGACAAAGATTGCCCATATTCCCATCTCATCCCTCCAAGATATTGGTGAATTCAGCTATAAAATCAGTGATGGCTTGTGCTTTGGTTGAAGGGTGAGGTCTGTAAATGATATTAAATTTACTAAGTTCACAGACCAATTGATTAACCTTTCTGATTTGAAGTGCAGCAATATTTGCCATAAGGGTTAGTTTATGAAGACGACAATGGTGTGTGCTTATAAATATAGTATAGCCATATGTGCAGAGACAAAAATGCTAAAACTACTTTTTAGAATTGGGTACCTCTTTTCGGTATCGACCATGGCTTTGCTTATGTAGTGAATGAGGTCTTGTGTCCGTCCCTTTCTTCTCATATAAGCATGGAGCTATTGGTTGTCTTGGCGATTGCCAAGAAGAGGAGTATATTTCTGAGTTTGGTCTTTACCAGTAAGGGAGTTGCTAAGATAGGTCTTTAATTGTTGGAAGGCATCTTCGCAACCAGAAGTCCACTCCATTCTTTGTTTGCTTTTGAGAGACTTAAAGAACGGCTTACATTTTTTGGTGGCTTATGAGATGAAGCGACTTAAAGCAGTTATTCTCCTTACTAAGCATTGAACTTCCTTGATATTTCGTGTGCACGCCTCCTATAGGATGGCCTTGATTTTATCGGGGTTCGCCTCAATACTATATTGCTAGACTAAAAACCTATGAACTTCCCCGATGATACACTAAAGGCATATTTTTTCATGTTCAACTTGGTTGGCAGTTAGGACTTGGAAGGCGGCTTGGAGATCTGCTTACATGTTCCTTAGCCCTAAGGGACTTAGTGATCTTGTGATGCAAAAAATTGATGAAATTCTAATTAGATTGAAATTTAAAATATTTAGGAATATTTTAATTAATTTGTATCATAGTTAAATTTGGTTTCCTATTTAGAGCTTCATTATTTAGGCATAGCTTATTTAAGTTGTGTTTTAAGTTTAGGTTTGAGTCTTATTCAAATAGGTTTTTTAATCTAATTAGAATAAATCGTAATTAATATAAATAAGTGTATTTTATAGCTTTATAAGAAGGTCTTAGTTATTTGTTATTCAATTATTTCTTTGAATAAATTCTAAGTTTGAGTTTAATAATATTTTTAATTTTTAGAGTTTTGTATGAGTTTTTGAGTTCAGTTAATTTTTGTATTCTGTAAAATCAATGAGTCTTAACTCAATAGTTTCACAGTATTCTTTCAAATCAACTCTAAAAGAAAAATAGAAAAACACTAAACTTTCGCTACATCAGCAAATCAACCTAAAAGAAAAATAGAAAAACACTAAACTTTCGCTGCATCAATTTGTTATTAGAGCTGAAAACCTGATTCTTAATAGTCCCAACACCAACCTTTTTCTCTTTCTGTTTTTTTTTTTTTCCCATAAACCCATTTAGCTTTATTTAAAAAATTAAAACAAAAAATATTTAGAAAACAAAAAAATCCAACAAAACCTGAAACCCTTTCATAACTGACAACACAATGGCCACAAAACGCCTCTGATCTTTGTCCTTTTCTCTTGGTATCCACCACCATCAAAGCCAGCATGAGCCCGGCCGTGATACCCCAACCATATCCCCTCGGATCTGCTACCGAACATACCTGAACAACCTCAAACCGTTGTGCCAACCACTGACAGATTTGCTACCGTCCACTGCGATAATAATGGCCACGACAAAATAATTCCTCATCATCAAACCATTCTTTCCAGCCAAGATCCACTGCCAGCTATGGCCTCATTCGACAGAAAAAAATTGAACCCTTCGTCATAACCTTGATTCAATTTTCCAATCAATTTAAACTAATTTGAGCCCAACCAACACTACCAACACCACACTTTTAAATCTTGCAGATGCACCCATCCTTGTATAATTTTTTTTATCATCATTGCCGATCACCCCATCTTATAATTTTGGCTAATTTCGTTCTTTTATTTATAGTATTGTCCTTAAATTTTTTGATCTCATAAAAAATATACAAACATAAAAAAAAAATTCAAATCATGAAACTACACAATCATCGTGAAGATTTCATCGTCAAAGAAGAGATATGGACTTCGGATTTGATTATTTGAGACTTTAGAAAAATTCAAAATATGGAATCATTATATATAAAGAAGAGATATAGATTCGACAAAAATGTTCGTGACGATGCAAGTTATAAAGATAATGTTATTGAGGAAAGCAATTACTTTGCTTTACTTGACAATATTATTCCTTTCGAGGAGAATATTAATTGGCCATTTACATCTACAGTAAATCTCCATATACAGACCTTAATTTGGATCAATCGCTAAAATTTGATTACTATATTGATATTGTGGAATAAGAAAAGGTAAATGTCCATACATCTTTTGATTTTGTGAAGCAAAGAGAGGTAGTTGTTAATACAATATATTATTATTCTATTGATTTGTCTAAAGAAGACAAAGAAGTTTGTGATACTTTTTAATGGTTAGGAGATTATGAGAAAAAGACTTTTTTTTGCATCTATGTTGAAATTCAGCACAAACAGTATTGTTATATTTAATCGCCCATCATAGGTTGACTTAATTCTACGTGAAAGATAAGTTCAAATTGTGTGACTTATCTAATATTCTTATAAGATAAAATTAGAGTTTAATTTAGATCCTAATAACATAAGGTGTAGCTTATTCAAATAACTATAGAAATTTTATTTGAATTAAATTACACTTATTGTACTATATAGACACCACTTGGGTGGGTGCAAATACGTATAATAAGAATAAGAGTAATACCATAAGTTAAGTGAGAAAGAAAGGGAAAAACAAGGCAGTGGGTTCTTGTTTCATGAATTGAGAGGATTTTCTAATTCTGTGATTATTCTCTGATCATTAGTGACATAAACTCGTGAAGATCCGTTCATGAGGGAGTTTTGTTCGTGAAAATCACTAGCAATCAATTCCCGTTTGTTGCGATCTGTTCATATAAGATTTTGACTATTCGCTCTTGGAATGACTCTATTTTATTCCTGCGGATTTGTGACGATTTATTTCCGCATCAACTAATAAGGTACGACTTTTGGTTGAAAAATAAATTGCATGATCATATTAAATAATCAACATTGATATCAGAGCTTGTGTAGTTTTTGTCATGATCTTAAGTGTATTATGCATGTTAATATGCCATGTTTTTATGATGAAAATCGTTTCTTGCACATAGAACACACATTAATGGCATATGATAAATTACTCACTGTTAAAGCATGAAATTCAAACTATAATTAAATGAATATACATGGTGTTAGGGTAATATCGAGCAAGCCTCCTCGAGGCCAACCTAGTGCGGGTAAAAGACTTCGAGGTGAACCAATCTCGAGCAGATGACCCGACCGCTAGCACAAAGATAGCTTTATTAGGCGTCAAAGCCGGTCAAGGTCGAGGGGTCCAAGACTGGTCGAGCCCGAGCTCACTCTTCTACTCGAGGTCTTCATGGCCCCGTCAAAGCTGGTCAATGTTGAAGAGTATTGAAGCTGGTCGAAATTCGAGCTCATCCTCCTGCTCGAGGTCTTCAAATCCCTAGCCACGACCCAACGGCAGTGCAGAGAGAAGACAAGATTCGAGCACTGACGACTTGGAACAGTTAAATCCCCCATTTTCAACGATTCAGCGCACTGATCGATGTCTGATCGACAGCCCACGCGGTATGGCGTGGCCCCTGTTACTGATGGCCAGCACACACCCCCCACAGTGTCATCATTCCTTGTGCACACACCCGACATTATGATCTGGCCATGTGAACCATGCCCGCCAGACAGTCGCGCATCTCCAAGGAATATTACGCTAATCCCTACCGGAGGATTCGACACGCAGACGGAACTCGTGAGAGAAAAGGCGGGAAAAATGAGGAATAAAAGGAAACGGATGTGTAAATGGCAAGGTTCGAAAAATTGGATCATGTGTTCTTTCTTCTTCTTCTTCTTCCCTTCTCCACTTTAATTTTTAGAGATTTATTATTACAAAGCGGAGGACAAAAATACCCTCCATTCTTCCGGCCTCTAACTAAGAGGGATACAAAAAGAATAACCCGATCACTGACTTGAGCGTCGGAGGGTTTTCGCCGGAACAACATCCGGCGACCCCTGACCCTGTTTTCATGAGTACAGGCCCTGGAAGACTCCCGTTCCGGTGAAGACAGAGGAATCGAAGTTGGAAAGTAGTCCTGCTCGAGCTCGAGCTCGAGCTAGCCGCGAGCAGAAAGTTCAGACACTATTTGAGGGCACGCAGAAAAACTGCATCAACATTTTTAGCGCCGTCTGTGGGGATCAGATCAAAAAGCCTGATTTCCTGACACATTCAGGAGACACAACGCAACAATAAGAGGAAACAGCAGAAGAGGAGTAAGTCCAGAGGAGTCGGTGACTTTGAGGGAAGTGGCTAGCGAGGCTCAGAATAGAGAGATCCAGGAGAGAATGGATCGGATGCAGAAACAAATGGAGATGCTGACCTCTACATTACAGGAACTCAGGGAAGGACAGAGGAAAGCATGCAACGACGTCCTTAAGTCCAGCTGTGGGAACGCCCTCGTCAGGGAGTAGGCTGGGGACGAAGCCCAGAGACTAAGAATACCAAATGTTGCTGGGAGGGAGGAGACGAACATGGAGGAAAGGGGGTCCCGTCAGTATTTGCAGGATACAGCACCAACCTCCCGCGCGGAAGTGTTGAAGGGGGAAGTGCGCAGGCTGGCACAAGTTGTGGAGGACCTTCGGGGAAACAGAAAAAGCCCAAGTTGGAGGATAATGCTGGACAACGAGTCCCCACTCTCGACGGAGATCATGGGCATCACGATTCCACATGACTTTCACTTCCCAGATTTAATGTTTTCAGGGAAGAGTGACCTGTTGGTGCACATAGAGCGATTCAACGACATGACAGGAGTACAGGGCCTGTCAGCAGCCCAGAGATGCAGGGCCTTCCCACTCACTCTTGAGGGGAGGGGCAAGAGAGTGGTACCGCAGGCTGCCACGGGGAAGCATCCTAAGTTTTGAGCAGATGTGCAGAGAGTTTGCAAAGTAGTTTCGGGGTGCAGTAACCCTCGAAGATGATATGACGGAGTTATCGGAGATAAGGCAGAGGGAGGGAGAACCCCTCCAGGAGTTTGTCAAGAGGGAGAACCCCGTCCGCTGCCACCCCCACTGAGGATTTTCCCAAGAGATCGGGCGATACAGGTGGTGGAGCAGAGCCCCGCCTACGGCCAATACACGAAGTTGAAGGTGTCTCTCGAAGAGATACTTTAAGTGGCAGAGGAGCGAGGACTGTTGAGCCCCTTGACACTGATGACTAAACAGGTCGGTAAACGAGATAGGGGATGGTTTTGCTGCTTCCACGGTGACCACGGTCACTCCATGTCACAGTGTCGAGATTTGAAGAACCAGGTGGAGGATCTGGTTAGGAATCAATACTTAGATGAGTTCATTGAAGGAGGACATCCGGTGGTCGAGCAGTAACCAGAGGAGGATGACCGAGACTATGACATGAAGCTAGAGCCATCGGCTACAAGAGTGATATCGGGAGGACCCTCTATGGCAGGGAGCTCGAACAGAGCTCGAAAAAATTATTGCAGATACGATGCTGTCGGCAGAAAAGGGAAAGGGTCGCTGCAAAGATCGCAGAGTACCAGCAGAAGTGGCTCGCTATTACAACCGAATATGCACATCCGCCAGCCTCGAGTGGGGATCGGGTACTCGTAAAAGTCAATCGTAACACGAGCGACCCCGTGCAAGGTGTGTTAGGACTGAATTAGGAAGGTCCTTATCGAAGTCACTCAAATAGCTGGACCGAGAGTATACTCGGCTAACTCATCCGGATGGACGAGAAGTCAAGAGGCCATGGAACGCACAACTCCTGATGAAATACTTCCAGTAAGTTTCCTTGTGTTGTAAGAATTAATGTCCAATTCCTCCCTAAGTGGGGATGTGTAGAAACTTGAACGTGTGTAAAAGCAAGAGAAGCTTGCAAAGAAGAACGCGAAGGCCAGAAGTCCCAAAGCTTAGCTTAAGGCGGGACGGTGCAAACCGTGAGCCAATTGCAGGCTCGAGCAAGAGAAGCTCGCAAAGAAGAACGCGAAGGCCAAAAGTCCCAAAGCCTTGCTTTAGGCGGGACGGTGCCAAGCGTGGCCAATTATAGGCCTGAGCAGAATAAGCTCATGAAGACAATGCGAAGGCCAGAAGTCCCAAAGCCTAGCTTTAGGCGGCAAGCGTGCCATTGCGTGAATAGCTCAAGACAACGCTAGGCTGAAGTCCTAAAGCTAGCTTAGGCGCGCAGCGTGCAATACAGCCTGCGAATGCTCAAAGACAACGCTAAGGCCGAAGTCCCAAAGCCTAGCTTTAGAGCGGACTGTGCCAAGCATGGCCAATCGCAGGCCCGAGCGTAATAAGCTCACGAAGACAATGCGAAGGCCAGAAGTCCAAAAGCCTAGCTTTAGGTGGGATGGTGCCAAGCGTGACCAATTGCAGGCCCGAGCAGAATAAGCTCATGAAAACAACGCGAAGGCCAGAAGTCCCAAAGCCTGGCTTTAGGTGGGACGGTGCCAAGCGTGGCCAATTGCAGGCCCGAGCAGAATACGCTCATAAAGACAACGTGAAGGCCAGAAGTCCCAAAGTCTAGCTTTAGGCGGGACGGTGCCAAGCGTGACCAATTGCAGGCCCGAGCAGAATAAGCTCATAAAGACAACGCAAAGGCCAGAAGTCTCAAAGCCTAGCTTAAGGAGGAACGGTGCCAAGCGCGAGCCAATTGCAGGCTCGAGTAAGAAAAGCTCGGGGAGATAGCGCGATATCCAAACATGAGCCAATATTAGGCTCGAGCCGAACGGGCTCGCAAAATGCACAACTACCAAGCACAAGCCAAACATCGGCTCGAGTGGACCAAGTTCACAAGATAAACAGAAGGCTTTCAGCCTAACTCAAGGCAAAGCTTTGCCACACATAAGTCAAAAGACGATACTAGCAGTAATAACATGGGGGAGAAAAAATAAAGGCCCAACACTTATAAAATTGTTACTTGGCAAGTGCACGGAGTCAATCTCATGCATAAATGTAAAACGCGAGTTTTTACATGCAGACACAGAAGCAAGTTGCTTAAAATATGCTCTTTATTCATTCATTGAAGATTACAATTACAAAAAAAAAAACCAAATCAATCTTTTGAGGGATTAGAGCTAGCAGGAGCATCATCAGCAGCAGCAGGAGGATCAACAGCAGCAGGAAGAGGAGGAGCAGCAGCAAGAGCAGCTTCTCTAGGCTCGGTAGGGACCTCTGATGGGGAGGCTCTCGACCCTTGAATTGGGATATCATGCTTGCGCATGTACTCCGCCACACCTGCCTCGACCTTATCCAGGTCCACCTCAGGATGCTCTTTACGCAAGGCATACATGAGGCAGTTGTAGCTGAAAGCCACCCCTTCGTTGTACTCAGTCGTGAGCCGGGCCTTCAAAGAGTCCACCTTCTTCTAGAGGCAAGAAGCAACATCCTCCATGGACTTCTCGAGGGAGAACCTTTGCACGTCCAAGTCTTTCCGAGCATGGAGTAACTTTTCCCGGACAACTGTTAGCTCCCTCTCAAGCTGATGAGCCCGCGAGTCTGACATTGCTGCCTTCTCCTCGAACGTGGAATTCTCCTCTCGAAGCTTCGAGTTCTCCTCGTCCTTCTGCTCAAGACTCTGCTTCAAGCTCTAAATCTCTACTCGAAGCTTCCGCTGTGAATCCTGAGTCCTGCTCCTGAATCTGGTGGCAACGGCAGTAGCACGAGAAGAAAGGCGGTGGAAAGCACCAACCAGCTCCTCATCGCTATAGGACTCCAGGCCATCCAGGAACTTATCCTCCATCTGCCCGGTAAAGTCCATGACGTAGAGTTCGGCACGGCCGGCCCGATCTTGCTCCTGCATGACTTTGAATCGAGGCCGGGCTGAGGCTGCAGTCCTCAGACGCCTGCGAGGTGGACCCTCTTCTGCTCGAGCAGAAGGGGCAGCACGAACTGGTGAAACAAGGGCATCGACTCTGGGCCTTTTCGCTAAAGAGCTGCTCGCGTCTCCTGAGGTCCCTACAGGCCTCTCCATCATATCGAGCACCCCCCTTTGACACCAGACCAAACTCAAAAAAATGTTGGGCTGTAAGCAGCTCCCTGCACGAGCTCGCCTTATCAAGTGTTGTGCTGACGTGTGCTCGGAGCTCTTCCCCAATTCTAAAAGAGGCACCCCAGGATACTGCAGGAACAATCAGAGCAAAATAGTGAGAACAAACGTGAGCAGATGAACAAAATAAAAATTCGATGAACAGATAAACGACCTGGAGTGCAAAAATGCCGTGGAACTGGAGGGATCCGCTCGGAGAGAAGTGCAACATGCCCCCAATCTCCCCCAATAAAGAAGAATTTGTTCTTCCAGTTGCCACCAGAAGTAAGGAGATCGGTTATGGGTTTCTTGCCCTTCAAGCTGGAGGTGAGATAGTAACACCCATTATTTTTCGGGCTGCATTTCAACTGATAAAGGTGCTTTATCTCCTCTACCGAGGGTTCACCCAAGTTACACCATTTCAACAAAACAAAGAGGCCAGACAGGACCCTCCACCCGTTTGGGTTCAGTTGCCACGGAGCTAATTGGAATCTAGACAAAACTCGGGCAAAGTAGGGTTGCAGAGGCAGCTTGACCCCCCACCTAAAGCAATCCACGTGGAAGGTGACATACCCCTGAGGAGGGCGGCTGGGTATGTCACCCTTGCCCGGCACCCTCAAATCTACATTATCGGGTATGCAGTAGGTGTTCCTAAGCCTATCCAGATCCTGGTGCGTAATTTCACACCTCATGGAGTCAATGGGGTACCCCCTACCCTCTGACCGCTGGCTGACCCTTCCCCCTTGATGCGGTTGGGTCTTTGACACAGGTAATTCCCTCTCCGAACTAGAATCTCTCACCGAGACTATGCTAAGGGGTTCTATTTCACTGGAAGAGGAAGATTCCTCAGGTGACATCCTACGGGGGTGTTTCGTGTTTGACATTGTCTCCTAGAGTTACTGTCTACCCGGTTAAAATCAGAAACCCAGATGAAGGAAGAACAGAACGGAAGTAAGAGAAAAGAGAGAGGTTTGTACCTGAGTGGAGAGAGAAGTTTATACCGCCGGAAATCGCTCGAACGCAGAAGAGAAAGACGGAAAAACACATGCAAGCGGGTTAATTCTCGGGCCTGAGTAAAAAGGAGCAATAGGAAGCACAGTGAAGAAATCGAGGGTTTTTAAAGGGGAAAATGCGTCTCTTTAGTAGATGGCACGCATCTTAAGAGACGCGACTGTTCAAGTAACGTCTCTTAAAAATTCAAACACACGACCCGGATTGATCCACGTGTCCCGCATTAAATGTGAAATGATGGAGGCGGAAAGCAGCTCAACAAGGGAAAGTAAAAAGGCCGTGAAGCCGGCCCAAACGAGAAGTTTCCAGTCTTATCTCGCTTCACTCACAAGACTAGAAACTGGGGGACTGATGTTAGGATAATATCAAGTAGGCCTCCTCGAGGCCAACCCAGTGCGGGCAAAAGACTTCGAGGTCAACCTATCTCGAGCAGAAGACCCGACCGCTAGCACAAAGACAGTTTCATTAGGTGTCAAAGCCGGTCAAGGTCGAGGAGTCCAAGACTGGTCGAGCCCGAGCTCATTCTTCTGCTCGAGGTCTTCATGGCCCCATCAAAGCTGGTCAATGTCGAAGAGTATTGAAGCTGGTCAAAATTCAAACTCATCCTCCTGCTCGAGGTCTTCAAATCCCCAGCCACGACCCAGCGGCACCAGCGGCGGCGCGGAGAAAAGACAAGATCCGAGCTTTACTAACTTGGAAAAGTTAAATCCCCCCTTTCGACGATTCAGCACACCGATCGATGTCTGACCGACAGCCCATGCGGTATGGCGTGGCCCTTGTTACTGATGGCCGGCACACGCCCCCACAGTATCATCATTCCTTGTGCACACACCCGACATTATGATCTGGCCATGTGAACCATACCACCAGACAGTCGCGCATCCCCATGGAATATCACGCTAATCCCAGCTGTCAGAGGGACCCAGACACCACAGACGCGGGAACGGATGGTCTCGGAGAGAAAAGGCGGGAAAAATGGGGAATAAAAGGAAACGGACGTGTAAATGGCAAGGTTCCGAAAAAAATTGGATACAGGTTCTTTCTTCTTCTTCTTCCCCTTCTCCACTTTAGTTTTTTAGGGTAGATTTATTATTACAAAGGGAAGACAAAAATACCCCTTCCATTCTTCCGATCTCTCTAACGAAGAGGGATACAAAAAGAATAACCCGATCACTGAGTTGAGCGTAGGAGGGTTTTCGCCGAAACAACATCCGGCGACCCCTGACCCTGTTTTCATGAGTACAGTCCCTGAAAGACTCCCGTTCCGATGAAGACAGAGGAATCGAAGTTGGAAAGTAGTCCTGCTCGAGACCAGCTAGCCGCGAGCAGAAGGTTCGAACACTATTTGAGGGCACGCAGAAAAACCGCATAAACACATGGAATACATTTGGAATTTTAAATGGTCTAGTATGATTTCATGATACGAGTAATATGAAACTCTAAATTATGACCCTTATGCATATTCTACTCTTAACATTTTGTATGATCATTCGTTCTCTGGAAATTTAGTGTAATTAAAAAGATATTTTTAATTATATTCACAATGGTATGTCATATGCATGATTTGGACTTATATATTGAGTGAACGAAGCAATTGAATTTTTGGTATGAATTTTAGAAAATTATGCAAATAATGAAGAAGATGAACATTGATTAATGAGCAGTCTCATGCATGAGTTAGGCATGTGTAGTTCACTCTTCATTCAAAATCAAATTCTGATGCAATATTTAGAATCACATTGAAAAATTGAGTCAGAAAATAATTTTTAGATAACCGGAAAATGACTGGATGTTGGTGCGTGAAAGTGGCGCACATTGGATTTCCTAACTGGATGCCGGTGCATGAAAGTGGCGCACATTGGATGCGAGTGAAGATGTACACCACACATGGTTTTGCGCAAAACCCATTTGGCCTAAGAGAATTGATTGGACCACGAGCGAACTGTGTATAGTGAAGTTAGCTCGCCAAGCGTGGCTACGTTGTCCCACACGCCTCCTTCCCAACCTCCAATTGAGGCGTCGTTTGCGGAGGCCAAACTAGAATTTAATTTCTTATTATTCTATATTTTAAAAGTTATTTTATGCCTTTGTTTGATTTATTTATTTATTTTTATTTCTCTACAATGTTAGGAATTATAAATAAATATACATGTGTATTTTTGTTTTGTTTTTGTACCTTATTAGAACTACACTTAAGTGGGAGGTAAAATAAAATACTTAAAATATAATGGGGATTATTAAAGTCAGGTATAGTAATGTGAATTAATATATGTCTAGGAAAATTCTATAAAAAATGATAAGAATATAAGGAAACAAGGTATTTAAGTGGGACCATTATAGCTCCACCTCTTTCTTAGGAATTTTCTTGGTTCTTATTTACGTGAACAGATGTACGAAAAATTTTTTATCCCTTAAAATTAGAATAATTTCTATTATTAAAATTCTAAACAGATTAGATAATAATAGGACTAATAATTTTGCACAAAAGGACTAAATGATGATAATTTAATTATTTGGAAAGGATGATGATTAGAAGCTTCGACGATTTTTTGATTCTAATCCTTATATTAAATGATCATATTTGGTTATTGTGTTTATGGCAAAATTATAAAAATGTGAAATTAAGAATCATGCTAATTAATATTTTCTCCTTATGTTTTGTTGCGGTAAAAAGAAATGGCATCTTCAAAAAATATCGTGGCCGAATTGAACAAAGGAGAAAAATTGAAGAGTGACAATTTTGATATTTGGCACCGAAAGGTTCAATATGATTTCGAGGAGCAAGAGACTCTTGAAAGTCTTAACAGCACCGTAATTAAGCCTGAAGAGCCTGAGGACGGTCCTAATGAACAATACACTAAGGATCTTGAAACTTATCAATCTTGAAAAAGGAAGAATAGCAGTGTTCACATTACGTTGCTGAGCTTCATGTAAGATAACCTTCTGTGTGAGTTTAAAGAATACTGTACGGCTCATGAAATGTGACTTGCCTTGAAAGAAAAGTTTGGTGGTTCTTCGACTACCAAGTTAAGAGGGCTCAATATTAAGTTTGACTCATTTAGAAAGCGCCCAAAAAAGACTATGAGACAACATTTAAGGGAAATGTCGAACATGATACGTGAGCTAAAAAATGCAAGACACGTATTTACTGTCGAGCAACAGGTTCAGCCAGTCATATGATCTATTCTTAATAATTGGGAACATATTAGAGTTAATATGACCTATAATGATAGCATTAAGATATTTAATGATATTAAATATCATTTAGAGTTATAAGAAGATTGCCTAAAGGGTGCAAAAACCTTTGGTCAACTCTATATGGCTAACTATAAGTTACAGAAAGCTTCGGGCTTTAAGCGCAAAAGAGGAAGCAATATGATGTAGGACATTTTTTTATGATTCTAGAATTTTAAATTTTTATTTTAATTTTAGTCAATTAATGAATGTGTCTTAGTATTTTATTTATATTATAATTGTGATTTAGTTTTTCATTTTAACTTAACTTAGGGAAGTAGGTTTACTCTATTATAAATAGAGAGGTCTTGTAATTATTTTCACAACTTCAATTTAATTATTCAATAAAATGTCTCTTTTATAATTCTTTTGGGATTATTTATGAAAAAAATCTATCTTATAGAGTCCTTTAAATTAGAGCGTCAACTAATCTTACTTTATGCATTATTAAAAATCTCATTGAGTCATTTGATTAGAATGGATCTAATCACGCTTCGATTAGAGCGTAAGTTAATCGCGTTGGCTTGGTTCTGTACTAGAACGATATCTAGTTTTTCTTATCCTATCAATTCTACTTCTGTTACGTTGCTTCGATAATTGGTATCAGAGCGGTTCTATGGGAATTGCACAGCTTTCCTGAGAATCAATATCCATGCCCACAAAATCCACCAGTGAAACATTAAAAACAAATCAAAAATGCCCAAAACTTGAAACCCTAGCCGCCGCCCACCACCACCACTACAGTCACCACCACCTACGGCCGCCATAACCACCAATTGCTGCCTCTATTCTACTTACCAGCCACTGCCGACCAAGCCCCAGTCGTTGATGCCTCTCTCCGCCACCTAGATAGCTATGAAACAGCCCAAACCCATAATCTCCAGCACGTAATCACCATCATCAGCCTCCTCATCACCGTTGACCACATCTATCATCAAACTCCCCTCTTGCCGCAAGACAAATACCAACCACTACCAGATCCAATTAGCCATCGTTATCTCCTCTGCCAATCATAAACTGTCGCCAATTGAAGTCAATTTTTCAGCCAACCCACCACAAATCTAAACAAACCACGGCTACCATCGTCATCCTCACCATCAGCTCTTTCAGATCCGACCAACCCCACACTAAATTACAGCCACCAGCCGACGGCCATTCTAAACTTGAGAGTTGAAAATTATTTATGATTTTGCCATTGCGTTAAAACTTGACAATAAATGGCAAACTACTGTCCATACTTACTAAATTCTTATATGCCGAACTTATTTGTATACAACCATCCTGAATACTATGATCAAGGGATGTAGACAATGTCTACAGAGACTATCAGACAGATGATCAGAGAAGCAGTCTTGTAAGAGTTTGAGAAAGTTTGTAACTTGTGATTGGCAGCGACGAGGCAAGCAATCACAAATCTTACACTTCTGTGAACAATTCATTAATAGAGAATAGAAGCAAAGAGTTAATTGCTTGGAAATAGTTGAAAAAGACTCACTTGAGATGACAAAATAAAATATACAATTTTTTATTGATTTAAAGTTCCATTATGATAATTTATGAGAGAATGTGCATTATGTTTTTGTGGAGAACGAGATAAGTGTTGAAGATGATGAACAAAATAAAGTTGAACACATTGAAATGATTGAAATGGTTCTACCTATTCATAGTGAAGACAAGAAGGTTGTGCTTGAAGAACATTTGATTGAAAATGTGAAATTTATTAGAGAGTGTATTGAGCAAAAATTATTGAAAGATAATAGTTATTGTTGTTTGTTCTTGGAAGTCTTTATTGCCTAGAAGAATGTATAAGAGAAGGAAATTATTGAAGTATGAATTTTTCAAAGTTTCGAGAAAAATTGACGAGAAAGATAACAAGTTTGAATTATAAGATGATTTGCTCCTACACTACAAGTTTCATCCTTTAGATTGTATTTAAACTCGAGGACGAGTTTCTTTTAAGAGGGAGAGTATGATGTAGGATGCTATTTTAGTTGTTTTAGGATTCTGGAATTTTAATTTTCTATTTTAATTATAAATAATTAAGGAATGTGTCTTAATATTTTATTTTATTATAATTGTGATTTAGTTTTTCTTTTTAAGTTAACTTAAGAAAGTAGGTTTGCTCTGTTATAAACAGAGAGATCTTGTAATTATTTTCACAACTTCAATTCAATTATTCAATAAAATATCTATTTTATAATTCATCTGGGATTATCTATCAGAAAATCTCTTTTATAGAGTCATTTAGATTAGAGCGTCATCTAATTTTGCTTTATGCGTTATTAAAAATAACATTGAGTCGTTTGGATTATAATGAATCTAATCACACTTTTATTAGAGTATAAGCTAATCGCGTTGGCTTGGTACTGTACTAGAATGATATCTAGTCTTTCTTATACTATCAATTCCACTTCTACTGTGCCGCTTCATCACAATACTTTCCATAAAGAAAAAAAAACTGTCTCAGCTCAAGGAAAGCCTAATAATGGAAAGTGCATGAGAGGAAAGCGCGCTGGTTAGAAGAAAGACAAGACTAAAATGAATTGTTATAATTATGGTAAAATGGGTTACTTCGCTTGTGAATGCAATGAACATAAAAAGATACAATTTATCTCTATAAACTTAAGTTATAACTATATGACAAGTTCTGTTTTTCTAATCGAATCTTGTCCTTTGTGGACTGTAGCCAGAGATTGTGGAGCATTTGTGGAGTATCGTCGGATTATTCAAAGAACTAAATAGATGTTCGTGGGTAACAACTCCAGAGTTGAAGCTAAAGGAATTGGCACTTGCAAGTTAGAATTGCGTGATGGTTGAAATTTTATCTCGACGGTGTTCTTTATACTCCAAACATTCAACGAAACTTAGTTATGTTATTATTCTTTTTAGAATGGGATATCAATTACAATTTTATGGCGTTAATTTGAAAATTGTTCTTAATTCATCTGTATTTGCTACTCGTTATTTATTGGATGGTTTTATTATTTTGGATACTAATTATGGTTCATATAATAGTTTTTTTCGATAAATGAATCTTCCCATGCAGATGTAAATACTTGGCATGCTAGACTAGGACATATAGGACAAGAAAGAATGAATAGATTAGCTAAAGAGGGATTATTGAGCTTATTGGACTCACTCGCTACTGTTGACTTGCCTACTTGTGAGGGTTATATAACCAAAGGCCAAGAGCACAAAGTTTGCAAGCTCAAAAGGTCCATATAAGAGTTGAAACAGTACTCCAAACAATAGTACCTTAGGTTTCATAAATCTATAATGTCTTATGGATTAGCAATGATTGAAGAAGACCATTGTATGTATGTTAAAAAGTCTGAAGGTAACTTTGTTTTCTTATCAGTATATGTGGACGATATCTTGTTGGCTGGGAATAATATGGAGTTTTTTTGAAACTATTAAAGAGTGATTATTTTTGAATTTTAAGATGAAACTAAAGCATTGTATATCTTGGGAATCAAAATCTACAGGGAAACTTCAAGAAAACTTCTAGTTCTGTCACAAGAGCCTTATATTAGAAGAATACTTGAAAAATTTAGAATGAACAAATGTAAGGCTATAGATACTTTATCTCAAAAAGACAAACTCTTAGCATTGAAATGTGTCCAAAGACTCCAAAAGAACGAAGTAAAATGGCAAAAGTTCTATACTCTAATGCTGTTGGAAGTCTCATGTACGTCATGATGTGTATAAGGCCAGATATTTAATATATTGTGGGGTTAGTAAGCAGTTACTAATCAAATCCTGGGCCCAAACATTGGAATGCTGTCAAAAGGATCTTAGCATATTTAAAAGGCACTATCGACTATTCTTTATGTTATCAAGGAGGTGATTTACACTTACTTGGATACATAGACACTGATTAGGGAGGCAATATTAATGAGCGTAAATAAACCTTAGGATAAGTATTCTTACTTAGTCGCGGTGCGATCGTATGGAGTAGTAAAAAGCAGACATGCACAACTCTATCGACTATGGAAGTAGAATATGTAGTATGTTCAGTAGCAGTACAAGAGGTTATTTGGCTTAGAAGTTTCTTAAATGATCACAAGATCATTATTGGTCCTCTTTGGTTAGTGACTAGAGACTAAATACAAGGATGCAAAATACCATAGTAAGTCTAAACACATAGAGACTAAATACAACATTATGAAAGATATTATGGCAAGAAAGGAAGTATTAATGCAAAATATATCCATGCATTTTATGGTTCCGTTTACTAAAGCTATAACGCAAAATCTTTATCTCGCACATACAAAATCATTGGGATTACGTAGATTGTAAAGTTGTAGTTGATGAGTTTTTTATTCATTTTTTTGATAATTTTTTAATGAAATTATTTTATCCATTTTTAATGATTTAGCATTATTATATACATATGATATTTGTAAAAGATATATCTTCAGGTTTTGACCGGCTTTCTTACACAAGCGGTCGCCTCAGTTGCTAAGAAAAATAAGCTAGGATGAGACACAAGATTGGGAGAAAGTACTGGGTATATTCTCATGGAACTTATATCTAGAAAATGCCACATTGACTAGGTCAAGATGAGAACTTGATTAAGCTAGATACGAGTTCATTTGGCGCCTTATGAAGGCAGGCTTATTGAGACTCGAATTGGACACTTGAATAGCGACTAATTTTAGATACATACCGTAAAATGTTAGACATACACTTTCATAAAAGGAGAATTCACTGTAATACGTTATTCATACCATGCTTGCTTTTGTGAACAAAAAGGAAAATGAGTGAATGAATTCCTACTTCCTTATTGTGTAAGTTCTTTAGAGGTATAAAAGGACCTTGACACTTATCCTTAGTAACCATCGACTATATCTTAAAAAGAAAGATTGGTGTTAGCTGCTTTAGCATGTTTTTCTATGACTATAATCTTATACAGTTTATGAAGCATGTCTAAGAAAGCAGCTAACCTAAAATTAAAATATATGAGTAGGATGGGAAAATTTATTTTCTTTACATCTGACTTATGCATTCATCGGTCGACCAATTGTATAATCCACTTGGGGATAAATACAATTTTGAATACATAGAGTGTACAGTGTCAAACATAATATTTTGGTTGAGAGATTAAAAATCGAGGACATATGATGAACAAGTTATCTCTCGCCAAGGGTGCTATTGAGATTTGGCTTTGAAAGCTCCAGTTTATATTGTTCATGGGTCACACGTTGCGTTTGCCCGTATGATACTGCGGTTATGGTTTTGTGCCAATATACCACTCTTGCTGCTCTAGTTACTCAATCATCCCATCACATGTGAGTGGGAGAAGTTAGATTTAAGTGCCCATAATGGGCTGACTTAATCTTACATGGAAGATAAGTTCAAATTGTGTAACTTATCTAGGATTCTTACAAGATAAAATTAGAATTTTATTTATATCCTAATAATATAAGATATAGCTTATTCAAATAACTATAGAAATTTTATTTGAATTAAACTACACTTATTATGCTATATAAACACTATATGGGTGGGCACAAATACGTACAATGAGAATAAGAGTACTACCATAAGTTAAGTAAGAGAGAAAGGGAAAAATAAGGTAGTGGGTTCTTGCTTTGTGAAATAAGAGGATTTTTAATTCTGTGATTATTCTCCGATTATCAGTGAAATAAACTCGTAACGATCCGTTCATAAGGGAGTTTTGTTCGTGAAAGATCTCTAGTAATAAATTCATGTTCGTTGCTCTCTATTCGTGTGAGATTATAACTATCTGCTCTTGGAAGGAGTCTATTTTATTCATGCAGATTCGTGACGATTTATTTCTGCATCAACCAATAAGGTATGATTTTTTATTGACAAATAAATTGCATGATTATATTAAATAATCAACAAGTAAGAATTGTTGATTGAAGAATTATTTTATGCCATTAGAATGATTGGATGGACATCGTTACAGAAGTTGGATAGTTGAATGTTCGTTGTCTACATCGACACTTTGTTTAAGAAATTAGCCTTTATACAAGTGAAGCCATTCTTGGAGATTACAATGCAAACAAAATTCAAGGATGAATTTTCTCCAACCTGGTGGGAATGTTGAACTTCAAGAAATTGAAGAAATCTTAATTAGATTAAAATTTATAATATTTAGGAATTGTGATTAATTTGAATACTAATTTAATTTGTTTTCCTATTTAGAGTTTCGCATAGCTTATTTAAATTGTATTCCTAGTTAAATTAGTGTCTTTTGTAGCTTTTACAAATAGGCCTTGATTATTTGTTATTCGATTTTTTTTTTTAGAATAAACTCTAGATTTGAGTTTAATAACATTTTTCAATTTTCAAAGCCCTATGTAAGTTTTTAAGTTTAGTTAATTCTTGATATTATATAGAATCAACTAGTCTTAACCTACTATAATTGTGAGATTCTTTCGAATAAATGAGAATTTAAAATTTTCCTTTATTTTGGTATTCCTAAAAATCAACAGAATATTAAAATATTAAACTACTGCTGCATTGTCATGTCGTCAATGTAAACCTCCATAACCTTCCTAGTTAATCCTTGAAAATCATGTTGACCAATCATTGATAAGTGACACCAATATTCTTTAGGTCAAAAGGCATTACTCGATAATAATAGTCTCCTGTGGGTAATGAATGCTGTCTTCTCTTCATTCGTGCGGTTCATCCTAATTTGGTTATATCCAAAGAAGGCATCAATAAAGCTTAGCAATTCATGACCCGTTATATGTCCACCAATTGATTTATTCAGAAGAGTGTGAAGTTGTCCTTAAAACAAGCTTTGTTTAGATTTGTGTAGTCTACGTACATACGGCATTTGCCATTGGCCTTATTGACTATGACCATGTTGGAGACCCACTTCGAGTATTTTTGTTCTCGAATGAATCTCGCTTTAAAGAGCTTGTCTACTTTAGCTTCAATTGTGCATTATAACATTCTTGGTTGAACGCATGATACTTCTGTTTAATTTGGTGAAATGGGGGATCTACATTAGGCTTGTGAGACGACAATACTTGGCATGTCCTCGTGAGACCATACAAAGATATCTTTTTATTCTTTAGACCTAACTAATGAAAGTTTCAATTTTTACAGTGGTCATACTTGCCCTGATTTTGATTTTATGAGAAGGATGATGTGTATAGACTTGCACAAACACTTTGACTGTGCTAGTTCCTCTCAATCAATGAACTTTAAAAAGACTAGGATCAGGTGTAATGCCTATCCCCTACCAAAGTAAAGTTGTAGTAACCTTTGTGGTCTATCTTTAATAATTAGTAGACCCCTTATCCAGTATTAGCAGTAGAGGGGGGATAGGCTAATATGGGGATGGTCTCATAGGCCCATGATCTACTAGAGAGATTGTACAAACAGGAGAAGTGATGATCTCTTGAGGTTGATATGTAGGTGCAGGTTTCTTTCGCTTGGCTCAATTTCTATGAGATTGTTTTTTCATGTGGTCTCTCATTGCTTTGGGGATATATTATCCTTGTCCAAAATAGGCTTCAGTTTTAGCTATGAACATGATACAAAACGTTCTTTCAGAAGCACTTGAGCAATATCCTCAAGTATTATTTTGACGGCTTTTGATTGTGACGATTCTCATTGGAGAGGGGACCTTTATAGCAAAGTAGTGCATAGAGATGATACACTAGGATGTAGTCATGTGTGGGTGACTAATGATAAACTCATAGATGCTTTTCCTATGGAGTCAAGATGAACAATACAATGAACGATTATTATTACAGTAACTAGTATGGATACAATTCCCTTGGGCATTATTACCTCCAATAAACTTAACCAACAGAGTTCCCTATAGGGGCAGTTTCATAGATTGTATGTCCATTCAGTAAAGCATCAGGAAAGATGATATTTATGGAACTTCCGGTGTCACCCATTATTCTTGCCACATTGTGGGAGGCGATAGTTAATTTGACCATATGTGCATTATCATAAGGATAGGAGACTCTCGAGACATTATCGTCGGAGAAGATGATTGGCATATTAGGCTTTGGACTTGATAGTTGTGAGCCTTATAATTGAAATTGACTTTATAATAGACAACCACGCCTTGGTGGTATTCCTAGAATAGCTTTTGTTTACCTCATTAAATACTCTTGCTGATTAAGTCCCCATGCAATACTATTAATTAGGTCTTGGGTTTGAAGGCCGATGCAATAGTCAGTCAACCACTATAGGGGCTGTCATATTGGGAGCATCCCTCTACTGTCCCTATCCATTTCATCCTATTTTCTTCAGACGTCGGTAAGAAACTCTTCCCTAAGGTGAAAGCATTTCATGGTTTTATGGCTATAATCTTATAAAACTAACAACATTTTTCGTTGTGCCTCGTTCCTATGTTCTGTGCAATACCTTATATTTTATCTGAAAAAATATTTACTCCATTGTATTGAACTTGTCATAATGGGGAAAGGAAAAATAAGAGGGGACGCTCATTTCGTGGATGGACAAAGGGCTAGGGCTGATTTCTTAGTTTAGATTAATACGGTGCTCTTGATGAAGGAGAGTTCTTGTATGGCCTTTTTTGGCAATAAGCAGGTGGGAAGCATCAATTAGGTTCTTATTTACATGGAAATTTAGGTTATAGTGGTTCGGCCATCTTATGCCTCTTGATGGTGCAATATTTTCAATGTCGATCAGCTCTAGAGCTCAGTGGTGAGCTGCAGCATATATTCTGGGTTCATTGTATTTTATTAACTTTTTGTAAACCTTCTCATCTTCGAAATTTTTGTAGAAGAACTCAAGGTTTTTCCTTCACTGTATAAGCTGGCGTGCAAAAGCTTATTGTGAAACCACTTAAAAAATCAATTTGAAGATTTTCTGTCCTTCGATATTATTCTGGATAAATATGAGAAACTCAGTTATTCGATTCTTACATTTCAAAATTGGGTGAGAAAAGCTTGTTATATTGTTCCTATGACACTACACTCTCAATAGAGAGGCTTTTGAACCACGCCAAGGCTACATTCTTCAAAATATGAGGAAAGTTGTGACATTTGGCGTCATTTGTGATGCCCTTCATGGCCTTTGGCCTTTATAAGTCTTAAAGTGTTTGACATGGTCGATACGGCCTATATAAAGTACGATTTGGGGCATAATGAAGTCATTAAGAAGAACCATGCTAGCGATTTCTTAAGTAAGTGAGAAGTGTAGGGACACAAGGAGATATCGTCGAGCACAATCTCTTTTCCTTTTGCGATCTAATCTACCCTTTCATGAATGTAGTGGAGTTCAGCAATTATAATACTGTTAAAAAAATTATTATTAGCCAACTATTCCTACTTATGTTATCTCCTAGCACTATAACTAATGGCAATGGATCTAGTCTCTCTATTGTATACAAGTTTTATTTTTAACCCAATAAAAGGGCGTTAATTGGAGCACACCAGTGGATAGGACGGCTGGAATAATCCCAGCAAGTGGTAGAGTATGACCAACTTCGTTTGGGAGTATAGAGTGGAAAATGGCTTATGAGAGTGTCATTTATCAATCGTTGAATATCATCGCAGGTTCAAGGCCTCTCCTTTTATTTAGAGGCCACTTTGGCTTGAGCTTTGTCTTCAGCCACTAGAGCTCAGTTGATTATATTTGTGATTGTTCCTCATGCCTCCAACAGTATCTTTTTAGTGTTCGTCACCCTCTTGTGGATTATTGGTGAACATATTTGATTTATAGGTAAATGAGGTGTTTTTATGCGTAAAGGAGAAAGCTTTCTAGAGAAATGTGGGTTTTTTTAGGTGAAAAGTTTAATCTTTAATAAAAAAGGTACTGACTTTATATGTGAAAATAGGTGGGTCTGATTATAGTGTAAAATTCTTTAAATGTAGGAAGCTTTCTTTGTCAATGGAAATTAGGATGGTAAACATTTTGCTTGAACTATGTTTATGGTGCTAAAATATTTTGTTCTGATTTTGGTGCAGCCCAAAATTATTGTTCAAACTTCACTTTCAAGGGTGATTTTATGGATGATAAGGTTGTTTCGCTTTAGGAAAGTTTTCTAATGAAAAATCAAGCTGAGATATTTCTAAAAGAAATGAAAAAGCCTATAAAGGTGATGTTGAGGATAACACTCCAGACGGTTAAGTCAGTTAAAGTTTGAAGATGATTATAGATTTTAGAGAACTTTAATAAGAGAAGTTTTGAATATTGTAAGAGTGAGAAATCTTGTCTTACTTGTATGACTGACCCGATTTTTTAAAAGGAGTATCCTTGATGATATCTTTGCGCTGTTTTGAACATGTGACGAGCTATTATAGGTTGTTCCCTACTCAAGTACGGGCGTAGAGTAATTTAACTATTCATCTTAAGTCCTTTGGACTCTTTATGTTGAACACCAGTCTTCTGCCAAACTACTTAGATGGTTTCTTATTTTTTTCTTGATGCATGTAACTATTAGAAAGATATTTTAGAGTGCTCCTACTAGGGACAATACTGGAATGACATGAAGAATTTTAGTAGTAGAGTTATCATTGTTACAATTGTTAAATTTCACCATTAACAAAATTATTTTGGAATAATTCTCTTTTCTGTACACTAACAAACTGAAAAAGTTCCATGCTAGTATTCCTCCATAATCATTCCTTTATTGAATCACTAAATAATTCATATTTTTCAAAGACTTAAGTTCGAAGAATAGTTAACTTTTATGTATTTCAACAAGAAGAAAAAGTTCCCTAATAATATTCTTCTTAATAATTCACTTTTTCTTATATCAACAAGAAGAAAAAGTTCTCTGATAATATTCCTCCTATATAGCTCAATTTTCCCTACGCCATTGAAGATGAAACATTTCCTTAAGTCAGCAAGAAAAAGAAGTTCCCTAATATCATTCCTCCAGAATCATTCCTTTCAGAATTGTTTTAAGTAACAAATCAAATTCTTCATAAATTAATTTAAAGAATAGTTCATTCTTCCCTATGACAACAAGGAGGAAAAGTTTCCTAATAATATTCCTATAAAATAGTTTACTTATACTAACAAGGAGGAAATGTTTCTTAATAGTATTCCTCTAGAATAGTTTAATTTTTCCTACGCTAACAAGGAGGAAAAGTTCCTTAATAATATAACTTCCCTAAGCCAATAAGGAGTAAAATTTTCTTCATAATATTCCTTTAAAATAGTTTATTTTTCTATACCAACAAGAATGAAAAGTTCCTAATAATATTTCTTCAGAATAGTTCTCTTTTTTGTACACATAAAGCGAAAAAGTTTCCTGATAGCATTCTTCCTAAATCATTTCTTTTAAAATTGATTCAAGAAAAAATTCAAATTCTCCTAAAGCTTAAGTTTAACTTGCTTCCTATGCCAACAATGAGGAAAAGTTTCCTATTAATATTTCTTCGAAATAGTTCATTTTTCCTATACGAAAAATGTGGAAAATTTTTTGATAATATTCCTTTGGAAAAGCTTACTTTTCTTTATGCCAACAAGAAGGAAAATTTTCCCTAGGCTAGCAAGAAAGTGAAAATGTTCCTTAATAATATTTTTTTGGGTTAGATAACTATTCCCTACGGCACTAAGGAGGAAAAATTTTTTTAGTCCAATGAGAAGGAGGAGTTTCCTAATAAAATTACTCAGGAATGGTTTATATTTCCGTATGCCAACAAAGAGGAAAAGTTTCTTAAAAAAATTCTCTAGTATCATTCCTTTCAGAATTGATTCAAAAAACAATTCAAATTCTCCCAAAACTTAAGTTTAGAGAATAGTTCATTTTTTCCCACGCCAACTAGGAGGAAAAAATCTCTAACAAAATTCTTAAGAAACAGCTCACTTTTTCCTATGCCAATAAGAAAGTAAAATTTCCTCATAACATTCTTCCACAATCATTCCTTTCAAATTGATTCAATAAACAATTTAAATTCTCTTGAACTTATGTTTAGAGAAGAGTTCACTTTTTTCCATACCAACAAAGAGAAAAAATTCCTTAGTTTGGCTTTCCCTTGTTGGCTTTGGCTTTTGTATTCCTTAGCTTTTGCCTTGGTTTTTCCATAGTCTTTTTTTGTGTTGCTCAACTTGGCCTTTTCTTAGCTTGTCTTATTTTTGTGGCCTTAGCTTTTGTTTTTTCTTAGTCACTCTTTGCCTTGATTTTTCCCTATCCTAACTTTTGTTTGCCTTGTTAGGCAACTACATTTTCTTGGTTTGGCTTCATTGAGCGGCCTTGGCTTTCTTTTGCCTTGATTTTCCCTTAGCCATTATTTTTCTTATTGGGCATTGGCCTTTTCTTAGATTATTGGCTTGGCTTGCTCTTGTGGCCTCGGCTCTTATTTGTCTTAGTTTTTCCCTAGCCTTTATTTTCCTTGTTAGACATTAGCTTTTTCTTAGCTTGGCTTGCTATTGTGACCGTTGTTTGGGCAATGTCGAGCAGAGCCCCTCGAGGACGATCTAGCCAAAACAGAAGACCTATTCGCTAGCACGAAGACACCCCTGTTTGGTGTCAAAGCTGATTGAGGTCAAGTGTTCCAAGGCCAGTCGAATCCTGATCTCCTCATCCTGTTTGGGTAAAAAAGATCCTTGACCACCGAGCAGTACCCAGTCATGTTACAGGAAACACCATGGATAGAGGGAAGCCAGAGCTCAAGCAGAGCAGACCTAAGCATGACGGCCCTTCCTCCCGATAACTTGTCACGACGATCGATGACTGATAGGCACCTTACACCATGGGGTTTCATCACTGTTACCGATGACCGGCGCACACCTCCATAGTGTCATCATTGTACACGGACCTACACCGCATCATCATTGGGTCACGGTAACCCATACCTGCCTGACATCCCAAGCTCCCAGGTTGTGCCGCAGAAACCCTAAGCTGTCAGAAAAGCAAAGGCGTAATTAATGAGGAGGTGGGCATCCAAGTAAAGGGGGGTTGGAAAACAAGAGGATAAATACCAGACGAAGGACAAGGTAAAATGAGGCTCTCTCTCTCATTCTTTTCTTTAACTTTTGATCCCAACTCCAACTTATCTACCCAGACTTGGATTTTCTCTCTTTCTTGACTTCTCCAAACTTTCTATTTTTCTGGTCTTTCAAACTAAAGGGGATACAAAAATAATCAACCCGATCGCTTACTTGAGCGTCGGAGGGTTTTCGCAGGAAAAACACCCGGCGACCCTTGACACCATTTTTGTGGACGCAGATCGGAAGACATCACCGTCCCAATAAATGAAGAAAGGTAGGAGCTAGCAAGGAATCCCGCTCGAGCAACCAGCGGCAGAGTTTACAGCATCACTTGGGAACAAGCAGAAAACCGCATCAACATTTTGGCGCCGTCTATGGGGATCAGTTCAAAAAGCCTGAATTCCCAGTACATTCAAAAAGCAGCATAACTATGAGAGGAAACAGCAGAAGGGAGTAAGTCCGGAAGAATCGGTGACCTTGAGGGAGGTGGCCAATAAGGCTCGGGACAGGGAAATCCAAGAAAGGATGGACCGAATGGAAAGACAGATTGAGACACTGACGTCCATCGTACAGGAACTTAGGGATGGATAGAGGAAACCAAGCAACGACGTTCCCGAATCCAGTTGCGGGAACGCTCCCGCTGGGGAGAATGTAGGAGATGAAACCCAGAGGCAGAAAGTGCAGAACGTTACCAGAAGGGAGGGGACAAACTTGGAGGAAAAGGAGTCTCGACAACACTTAGAAGGCACGACACCTTCGGAGAAATGGGAAAGTCCCAAATTAGAGGATAATGTTGGACAACGAGTCCCCACTCTTAGCGAAAATCATGGGCATCACAATCCCCAGGGATTTCGGCTTCCTGCTTACTTTGGAAGAAAGGGCGAGAGAATGATACCGCAAACTACCGCGGGGGAGTATTCTAAGCTTTGAACAAATGTGCATATAATTCGCGGAGCAGTTCCAAAGGGCGGTGGACCCCGAAGATGACATGATGGAACTGGTAGAGATAAAGTAGAAGGAGGGGGAGTCCCTCCGAGAATTCATCAAGAGATACCACCAGGCAGTCTTAGATCTTGGGGCATTTAATCACCCCCAGGCACTGAGGGAGTTGAAGGAGGGGGTGAAGATGGGAAGACCCTGGTACAACTTATGGAGACCTTCAATCTGCTCGTACTCCGACGCATACGAACAGATGAAGATGGACATAGTCATCGAGGAGGAAAAAATTGCGAAGCTAAGGAGCGAGCAGAGCAGTGGGACAAAGCAGAGAGAGAAAGGGGGGCCTACTCGTGGCGCATCTACTTTTAAAGGAGTGAGGGACTGGGTTGCTCCTTATAACCTCTACCAGAGGGCTCCCCTACCACGAGTGGCTCTTGATCCACTTCGCAGGCCCTCAAGCCGGGAACGCAGAGAATATCGGTGGTAACCCACCTCGCAATTCCCTCGTAAATTAGCCCATGCAGAGCAACAACAGAGCCGACCACCCATTGCCTCCATACTCAGGAAACTTTCTCTGGGATAGGGCGGTGCAGATGGTTGATCAGAGCCCCGTCTACAGGCAATACACTTCGTTGAAGGTGTTGCTTGAGGGGATGTTTCAAGTTGTAGAGGAGCAAGGGCTGTTATATTCCCTAACGCCGATGTCCAAGCCAGCTAATAGAAGGGACAGAAGTCGATTGTGCTGATTCTACGACGATCATGGCCACGCGATGTCGCAATGTCGTGACTTAAAAGACCTGGTGGAGGAATTGGTCAGAAACTGATATTTGGATGAGTTCATTGAGGGGGGACACCCGGTAGTCGAGCAGCAGCAAGCAGGGGATGGTCAAGCTTGTAACGTGGACCGCAAGCCACCTATTGTGAGAGTGAAAGCAGGAGGGCCCACGATGGCAGAAAATTCAAATAGGGCTTGGAAGAACTACAACAGATACGCCTCTGCCAGTCGGGAAGTGATGTTCACGGTGCCCACCGCAAAGAGAGCCAAGATCCGACAAGTGCCCATCATGTGGACGGAGGAGGATGAAGGAGTTCTGTACCCCCATGAGGACGCCTTGGTAATAAGGGCGGATGTCGCCAACAGAGAGCTCAATAGGATGTTGGTGAACTCAGGGAGTTCAATGGATATTCTCTTCAAATCCACTCTAAACGATATAGGAATGATGGATGTGAGGCTAGAGCAGACGAGCACCTCTCTAAAGGGATTTGGTGGGGGAAGGCTAACCCCTCTAGGATTGTCAACTTGTTAGTGACCATGGACTCAAAGCCCTTTAAGAAGAACATGATATTAGATTTCGTGGTTGTGGAGGAAGTCAGCCCTTACCAGGCAATTTTGGAGAGGCTTTTCATAAGAATCAGCCAATCAGTGATGTCCACCATGGGGGCGTGGGAGTTATCAAGGGCAATCAAAGGATTGCGAGGAGCTGTTATGCCACAGCGGCAAAGGAAGCGATGCATGTGACGTAGCTGGACGCGAGGGGTGAGTCCAAAAAGGGGAGGTAAGAGCCTGTTGAAGAATTAGAAGAAATTTTGACAAGGCTAGATGACCAAGAGAAGAAGGTTAAGATCAGCTCAGGTATTAGCAAGCAGCTGCGAAAAAGCTTGGTCGAGTGCTTGCAAGCACATTCCGATGTGTTCGCCTGGATGCATGAAGATATGCCTGGAATCGATCTGAAGGTGGCATGCACAGGTTGGTAATAAAGAGAGATGCGAAGCCAGTAAGGCAAAAGAGGAGGTACGTCAACCAGAAAAGGTATGAGGCCATGAATAGTAAAGTTGAGAAGCTGTTGAAAGCACGATTCATAAGGGAAGTCAACTACCCTGAATGGATCTCAAACGTAGTATTCGTAAAGAAGGCAAGTAGGAAATGAAGAATGTGTGTAGTCTTTATGGATCTGAACAAAGCCTGTGCAAAAGATAGCTTCCCATTGCCAAAGATAGATCAGTTGGTTGACTCCACAGTAGGACACGGTCTACTCAGCTTCATAGATGCCTTCTCTGGTTACAACCAATTCCCCATGTATGAACCGGATGAGGAGTACACGGCCTTCATCCCCTATTTTGCTACAAGGTCATGCCCTTCGGTCTAAAGAAGATTTTCAAACCACTAATCGGCCATACGATAGATGTTTATGTGGACGACATGATCACCAAGTCCAAGGACGCAGAGGAACATGTGAAGCATTTAGAAGAGACCTTCGCGCTCTTGAGGGAATACTGGATGAAGCTTAATCCTGAGAAGTGCACCTTTGGAGTGGGTTTTGGAAAATTCTTGGGTTTCATGGTCAGTGACAGTGGAATTGAGGCTAAATCGAAGAAGATAAGAGCAGTGATAGACATGAATTCCCCACGCACTCTCAAGAAAATACAAAGCCTCATGGGTAAGCTGGCATCCCTCAACAGATTCATCTCCCGAACAACAGAAAAATGCCATGTCTTCTTCTAGGAGATGAGAAAAAGGGAGAAAGACGAAGTGGACACCAGAGTGTAAAGCGGCATTCCAACAGTTGAAGGAGTACTTGCTAAAAGCCACGTTGCTATCAACACCACGAGTAGGAGAAGTTCTATACTTGTATTTGGCGGTGTCGCAATGGGCAACGAGCTCAGTCTTAATAAGGGAAGATTTAGGGGTGCAACACCCCGTATATTGTACGAGTAGAGCTTTGTTGGAGGTGGAGACTTGGTATTCACCAATGAAGAAGTGGGCAATCGCACTGGTAACAGCTGCTTGAAAGCTGAGGCCTTACTTCTAGGCACACTCGATAGCAGTCTTGACGAACCAGCCACTCAGACAGATCCTGCACAAGCCAAAGACTTCAGGCCGGTTGGTAAAGTGGTCAATAGAGCTCAATGAGTTTGACATCAGCTACCAGCCCCGAACAACGATCAGAGTATAAGGCATGGCAGACTTTTTGGTTGAGTGTACAGAGTCAGACAAGGGAGTAGACAACGAGCAAGCAACGGGCTCCCCTGATTCAGGCAAGATGTGGACAGTCATATTGGATGGATAATGTGGAGATCAAGGAGCAGGAGTAGAAGTAGTCCTCCTTAGTCCTAAAGGGGTGGAAGTACAATATGCTGTAAAGCTCGAGTTCAGGGCCACCAATAACCAGGCTGAGTATGAGGCTATGATTGCAGAACTGAAGCTCGCGTTAGTAGTGAAATTCGAGGAAGTGAAGATCCAGACAGATTCTCAGCTGGTCGTAAACCACCTTAACGAAAGTTTTTAGGCGAAAGGGGAGAAGATAGAGGCTTACCTTTGAAAGGTGAGACAGTTATTGGAAAGTTTCGAGCGGTAGAGAAAAAACAGATTGCAAGGGGAGAAAACTTCTGGGCGGATATGATATCACAGATGGCTGCTGTATCTGACCCCAAGTTGCCCAAGTCCCCCAAGTCCATTCCAGTAGAGATCAAGACCTGATCGAGTATCGTGCAGGAAGACGAGGTGATAAGCATGTCCTCGAACAATACCTGGCTGGATCCAATTATCTCTTATCTCAAGGAAAGGACATTGCTTGCCGACAAAAAGCAAGCGCGGAAGCTGAGATGTCAAGCGGCGAGGTACACATTGATCGACTAGGTATAATATATGTGAGGATACACCCTGCCACTGTTACGCTGTCTGGATAAGGAGGAAGCAGATTACGTCCTTAGAGAGCGGAAACCACTCTGGCACAAGATCTCTGGCCTTTAAAGCCTTGAAGCAATGATACTTCTGGCCTTAGATGCACCAAGACGCACAGGAAAAGACCATGAGCTACAAGAATTGTCAAAGCTTCGCCAACCACATAGCTCAATCTCCAGAGAACCTCACCGTGATGAACTCACCATGGCCATTTGCCCAATGGAGGATTGATCCAATCGGACCATTGCCAAAGGGAAGAGCATCTGTAACACAAGCCATGGTGGAAATTGATTATTTCACTAAATAGGTTGAAGTGGGAGCTTTAAACAGCATTACAGAAAGCAAAATCACTGACTTTATTTAGAGAAATGTGATTTGCAGGTAGGAGATCCCCATGCATTGGTCACATACAATGGGAGACAGTTCGAAAATAATAAGTTCAGAGACTTCTGCAGAAATATGGGGATCGAACTGAAGTTTTGCTCGCCATCACACCCACAGGCAAATGGACAAGTGGAGGACGCAAACAAAACCATAAAAGCATCTTCTGAAGACTAGACTGGGTGATTAGAAGGGAGCTTGGGTCAACGACATGCCTGGTGTGTTGTGGGCTTATAGGACCACAGACAAAACTGTCATAGGGGATACACCGTTTTCCTTGGCATTCGGGCATGAAGCAGTAATCCCAGCCCAGATAGGGATGGACACGCATTGGACAGAGCACTTCGACGAGGAGCAGAACGATGAGCAGATGTGTGCAAGTTTGGACCTACTGGGGGAGAAAAGGGAAAGAGCAGCAATGAAGATGGCAGAATACCAGCAAAGGGAGCCTGGTACTACAACTAGAACGTGCATATCCGCCGATTCTAGGTGGGAGACTGGGTACTTAGAAGAGTAAACCAAAACATTAAAGATCCCAGGCAAGGGGTGTTGGGCCCAAACTGGGAAGGTCCTTACAAGGTCTCGTAAGTAGCCGGTCCGGGAGCATACAGGCTAGCTTATGTAGATCAATGTGAAGTTAAAAGGCCATGGAATGCGCAGCATTTGGTGAAGTATTTCCAGTAAGTTCCCTTGTATCACGAGCATTAGTGTTCGGTTTCCTCTACTTATACATGAATCAAAGTAAGGAAAAGGCTTCAAAAATTAATCAATCCTATGTGAGCAGATTAAAGCTTATGAAAATAAATAAAAGTTAGAGCTGTAAGTCTCAAAGCCTAAACTTAAGGCGAGACGGTGCCAAGCATAAGCCAAGTGAAGGCTCGAGCAGAATAAGCTCACGAAAAAATGCAAAGGCCAAAAGTCTCAAAAGTCTAACTGAAGGCGAGACGGTGCCAAGCATAAGCCAAGTAAAGGCTCGAGCAGTATAAACTCAGGAAAAAATACAAAGGCCGAAAGACTTAGAGCCTAACTTAAGGCGAGACGATGCCAAGCATAAGTCAAGTAAAGGCTCGAGCAAAATAAGCTCGCGAACAAAAAGCTAGAGCCGTAAGTCTCAAAGCCTAAACTTAAGGCGAGACTGTGCCAAGCATAAGTCAAGTGAAGGCTCGAGCAAAATAAGCTCACAAAAAAATGCAAAGGACGAAAGTCTCAGAGCCTAACTTAAGGCGAGACAGTGCCAAGCATAAGCCATATAAATGCTCAAGCAGAATAAGCTCACGAAAAAATGCAAAGGCCGAAAGTCTTAAAGCCTAACTTAAGGCGAGATGGTGCCAAGCATAAGCCAAGTGAAGGCTCAAGCAGAACAAGCTAACGAACAAGCGCAAGGGCTGTAAGTCTCAAAGCCTGAACTTAAGGAGAGACGGAGCCAGAAAGGCTCGAGCTAGATAAGCTCGCAAATTAAGCTAAAGGCTGAAGCCGAAAAGTCTAGCTTTGGGCAAGACAAGAAGGCATACTCAGCTAGAATGAGCTCAAGCACAACGAGCTCGCGCAGAAAGATACCGCGGCCTCAAGACTTAAAGTCTATCTGGGTTAAGGTAAAACAGCCAAAATTTATAAGGGGTTAGTCCAGTTAGTTACATTTTGGCAAGATGAGCAGAAGCAAACCATAATTAGAGTTATGTGGGAAAGGCCCAAAGTCTGCTAAAAATTTACCCCACAGAGAATTTTGGAACAAATTAAGAGTGTAGAGGCAAAGTAAGAAATATATGTTCTTTATTTCATTACCAAGGTTACAAAGTATAAAAAAAAAAAAGAAAAAAAAATACAGCAAAGGCATTCAAGGGGCTTGAACAGTCGGGCTAGCAGTGGGGGCTGAGACCTCAGAGGATGGGGCAGCTTGAGAATTCATCTCGACAGCAGGGGCAGCATGGGCTTCAATGGCTAGAGGTGCAGCTTCTCCAGACCTTACAGCATTCACTTTTTCCTAAGTAGAGGGATCCCTTGGTTCCTGAGTCCGGGCATCCTACTCGTTCATGTAAGCATCTACACCCACCTCGAGCTTTGACATATCCAGCTCAGGGTATTCTTTGCCCAGGACGGATATGATGCACTCATAGCTGAAGGTCACCCCTTTATTGTACTCCTCCACAAGCTGATTCTTCAGGGAGTTCACCTTATGCTGTAGGCGAGAACTCTCTGCCTCCATGGTCCTCTCAAAAGCAAACCTCTATACATCGAGGTCTTTACGGGTGTTTACAAGCTCATCCCGGACCGCGGACAGCTCCCTATCGAGTTAGGAAGCCTTAAACTCCGCTAAGTCAGTCTTCTCTACGAAGGTGGAGATGTCAGTGCGAAGCTTGGCCGCTTCCTCCTCCTTCTGCTCGAGCGCTTGCCTCAAGCCCTGATTATCAGCCTTGATCTTCCCCTCAAAAGTCATGTCCTTGGTCTTGAAGGCGGTAGAGGCAACAGTAGCCTAGCACGAGAGGCACTGGAACATGTTAGCCAGATCGCTAACACTGGAGGACTCCAACTCCTCCACAAACTTCTCCTCCATGTGCCTGGTAAAATCCATGACATATGGATCAGCAAAATTGGGGCTGCTGCTCATGAGAGCGTCCTAATCTGGATTTGGCCAGGACAACAACTCTTGGGCCCCTCTAGGGTGCTTCTTCTACTGCTTACTCACACTCTCGAGCAGGAGGAGTAGCCTTGATTGGCGAGGCAGCAAGGTCAACTCTGGACCTCTTGGCTAGGACGGAGGAGCTGCTCGGTCACTTCGCCGTGCTCGAGGGCCTTTTCTATCAAGAAAGGATGCCACTCATTTCTTCCCCAGAAGCGAGGCCGAACTCGACAAGGTTGTGAAGGGATAGTAACTCCTGGCTCGAGCTTGCATTGTCCAAAGTAGTATTGATGCGCGTCTACAGCTCCTCCCCAACTCGATAAGACACGCTCCAAGAGACTACAACCAAGGCCAGAGAAAATAATAAGAGAGAGTAAGCAAAAAAGTCAAAGCAGAATATACGATGAGCAGCATACGACCTGGGGTACAAAAACAAAAAGGAATTTGAGGAACCTCCTTGATGGCAGAGGCTCCTCGCCCTCAGTTCCCCTCGGCAAAGAATAATTTTTCCTTCCAGTTATCACCAGAGGTGGGGAGGTCAGTGATTCGTTTCTTGCCCTTCAAGTTAGAAGTGAGGTAGTACCAGCCCGCGTCCTTTGGACTGCTCTTCAACTGCGGCTCGCCCAAATTACACCACCTCCACAGGACATACAACCCTGACAGAACCTTCCACCCGTTCGGGTTCAGCTGCCCCGGTGCCAGATGTAATTGGGAAAGGACCCGTGAAAAATAAAGCTGAATGGGCAACCTAATGCCCCACTTGAAACATTCTAAATAGAGGGTGACATACCTTCGAGGATGACAGCTAGGTGTATTATTTTTTCAGGGAGACACAGATCAACACTAGCCAGAATCTGATACGTGGCCCTAAACCGGTCTAAATCTTGGTGTGAAGTCTCACACCTCATGTTGTCAATGGCAAAGAACTCAGCCTCTGACCTTTGGCCGGCCCTTTGCCTCTGTTGCGGCCGGGTTTTTCCCATAGCCTTGGCCTCTCACTGAAACCCCCCTAGTGGCCTCGGAGTCACTCGAAGAAGATGATTCTTCAGGGGACATCCGGCAGGGTTGCTGAGTGGCTGGCATTTTTCTTTTACTAGGGACACAATCTACCAAGTGGGTAACGAAAAACCCAGAAATGAAAAAAACAAGAACGAGAAGAAAGAGAAGAGTTTATACCTGAAACGGATTTGTCGAAGGTAGTTAACGACGACAGTGAATAAGAAGGTGGATTTCTCTTGCAGGCGGCTGTTTTTGGTCTGAACAAAGTTTGGAAATAAGAAGAGGCACAGAAAAAAAGTTAGGGATTTATAAAGGGGAAAGTAAGTCATACCAACAGACAGCACATTACTCAAGGGGAAGCCTCTTCAAAATTCAAACGAGCGGTCCAGATCAGCCCACATATCTCGCATTAAATGTAAAGTGACGAAAATGGTGGACAGCTCAGCGTGACAAAGTAAAAAAGAGGAAACTCGCTCAAACAAGAAGTTTCCAGTCTTATCTCATTTCACTCTCAAGTCTAAAAACTGGGGGACTGGTGTTTGGGCAATGCCGAGCAAAGCCCCTCGAGGACGATCCAGCCAGAGCAGAAGACCTATTTGCTAGTACGAACACACCCCTATTCGGTGTCAAAGTTGGTCCGAGTCAAGTGTTCCAAGTTGGTCAAATCCTGATCTCCTCATCCTGTTTGGGTAAAAGAGATCCTCGATCACCGAGCAGGACCCGATCATGTTACGAGAAACACCATAGACAGAGGGAAGCCAAAGCTCGAGCAGAGCAGACTTAAGCATGACGGCTCCTCCTCCCGATAACTTATCATGACGATCGATGACAGACAAGCACCCCACACCATGGGATTTCATCACTGTTACCGATGACCGGCGCACGCTTCCACAGTGTCATCATTGTACACAGACCTACATGGCATCATCATTGGGTCACGAGAACCCATACCTGCCTGACATCCCACGCCCCTAGGTTGTGCCGCAGCAACCCTAAGTTATCAGAAAGGGACAGGCCCAATTAATGCGGAGGTGGGCGTCCAAGTAAAGGGGGTGGGAAAACAGGAGGATAAATACCAAATAAGGGACAAGATAAAATGAGGCTCTCACTCTGATTCTTTTCTTCAACTTTTGATCCCAACTCAAACTTATCTACCCAGACTTAGATTTTATCTCTTTCTTGACTTCTCCAAACTTTCTGGTTTTCTGATCTCTCAAACTAAAGGGGATACAAAAAGAATCAACCCAATCACTGACTTGGTCGAGCAACCAGCGAGCAGAAGTTTACAGCATCATTTGGGAACAAGCAATAAAACAGCATCAACAACCCTCACTTTTGTTTGCCTCAATTTTCCTCTGGCTTTTATTTGTCTTGTTGGATATTGGATTTTTCTTAGCCTTGTCTTTTCTAAAGTAGAGTGCCTTAAAAGTTTTGGGTAAGCTTATTGATATAGCTTCTAATTCCAGATGTTTCTTATTTTGAATTTAGCTTTTAGTTCTAGATGTAGGCTTTGCTTCTTCATATCTCTTTTGATTCTAGACAAATCCAGTTTTAAACTTAGAGTTTGTGCATAATTGAAAACTTGTGTAGGTTTCCTTTTATACTTGCATTATTCTGGTTATGATGATTGTCATTAGAATTTCAATCATTTGAGAACTTAGCTTGTGAAATTTTTCCTTATAAAAAAGAGGTTAATACAACCTTGGATATTATCATCCAGTAATATTACTTTTGGAAGTTTTCCTTGTGGAATGTGGGTAGCCTTAAGCTTTCGATATGCTAAATATTTAATGGGATATTACTCTCTCCTAAACTAGTAACAATCAGGTTATTGTTACGAGTGTTTAAAATTAATTATTTTCCAAACTAAAGCTCCATGAAATGTGACTTGATCTTGAATCAATTTCTCAAATAAATGATTTAAAGTGTACTTCTTCTTATTAATAGATCTTCCTTATTGGCCTACGAAAATAATTCTTCTTATTGGCCTAAGGAAAAGTGACATATTCTAAAGGAATATTAATCGAGAAATTTTCCTCTTTGTTAGCTTAGGAAAGTTTTTGCTCTTTATTGACTTAATAAAAAGTGCTCCATTTTGGAAAAATATTATTAGGAAGCTTTTCTTCTTTGTTGGCCTAGAGGGTTTTTCTTCTTTCTGGGTCTACGAAAAATTTTTCCCCTTCTTAGCATAAAGAAAAGTGACATATTCTGGAGGAATACTATTCCAAAACTTTTCCTCTTTGTTGGCGTAAGAAAGTTTTTCTCTTGATTGGCCTAATGAAAAGTGACTTATTTTAATACTATTAGAGAATTTTTCCTCCTCCTTATTTTAAGAATGTTTTTTACCTCACTAGTCCAAGGAAAAGAAACCTATTTTAGAAGAATATTATTACCAAAATTTTTCTCTGTTTTGGCTTGGGAGAAGTTTTTCCTTTTTATTAGTCCTGAGAAATTTTTTCACCTTGTTAGCTTAAGGAAAAATGAACTATTCCGAAAAAATATTATTAGGAAACATTTCTTCTTTATTGACCAAGGGAAACTTTTCTTCTTTATTGACCTAGGAAATTTCTTCCTCATTCTTGACATAAGGAAAAGTGACCAATTATAGAGAAATATTATTATAGAAGTTTTCCTCAACTGTTCTTTGAAATAAAGTTTTAGGAGAACTTGAGTTAGTTTTGAATAGATGAAATCAATTTTATTAAATTGTTCCTCGTAATCGGAGTTCTAAAAGGATATGTGATTTTTTTTTTCGATTAAAAAAACCGATTCCGTTGAACTTTTTCTCTGAAGTTCTTAGGAGGAAATCTACTTTTCCCTCGACATATGAATGAGTATAAAGGTAAATAATTAATTCCATTGAACTTTTTCTCTGAACTGGAATTCCTGGTGGAAATGTACTTTTCCCATAACATAAAATGGAATATTAATTGTTCTTAGAACTTTTCCTTGAACTGAAGTTTGCAGGGTAAATATTTCTTGTTCTTTAAACTTTTCCTGTACTGAAGTTCTAGCGAGAAATGAGTATTTTCCCTAGGCAATCCGATAAATTCTAAAATGGATTTTGAGATTTTTATAAGCATATTTGATGACGTACGAGATGATCATGAGCACTCATGAAATGATGGTGAATATGGATTCTTGTCAGATGCGTAGATATGATTGTTTGTGCATGCGAATGCTCATTAGTGCTGTGCATGAGTCATTTGGAACTATGGAATAGTTTTTACATTTTGTGATCAATCACTCAAGTAAATGAGTTGTACATTATCCACTGGACCAATATTTTCAAAAATTGAAATCATTCAAAGAAATCATCTCAATTAGGGATGTTCCCCTTAATGGATTTTTATTCATATACTCATTATAAACAATTATTCTAATTGATTTTCAAGATGAATAATTAATATATTTGTTACCTTATCTGCTAAGTAAGCATTTAGATTAGTCTGGAATGTGATTCAAATAGAATTTAGCTTTTTCTTTAGCGGATGGTATCATGGTATCATCTACTGTAGAAGCCACCTAGAAATTCTTTTTAGAGTCTCTTTATGATCTTTTGAATTCCCTTCTATAAACATTCTCGGAACACTCAGTTCTTCATTACTATCAGTTCCCTGTGTGCCTTCTTAAGTTTGTCCTGCGCGAGTTCCGGGCTTTTCTTCTGTGGGTCAATGTGTCTCTACTCATTTTTTATTTTTCTAGGGTTACTCTTTTGATTGTTGTTCAAGGGCAAGAAATTTGGCCTTTAAATTTTGCCTTTCCATCTTTATCTCTTCCATTTATTTGAAGGACTTGTGCTAAGACGTCATTAGTTTACTCATTTCATTTCTTAATAAGTGTTTCTAAAATTTATGTTTTGAATATTCTTCAATAGGTATTTCGCTTGAAAAAGCTGCAGAGAACTGATTTTTGTAAGCCTAGCTATCGGCTGTTGTTTTTCCCCTTACATTAAAGTCCGTTTTCTCTCTATTATCCTTTTGTTTTTTTTATTTTGAATAAAATTCAAAGATGGCTGAATTTTAAAATAAGGAACTTTAGAGAGGGAAAATGATTTGGTTGGTCGTGCATTTGAGCATTTTTCGCCTTCTCCACTTTTTAATTGCCGAGAGAGAGTAATGTTAAATCACTATCGAGCTCTCAAGAATTATTGTATAAGAATATGACGTAGGCTTCAAATGGCCTTTTACTTAATCTCTCTTAACATTATGGAGAATGAAGAAATAGAATTAGAGTTAACAAGATAGATAAATAAATAAGAGAAGGGGAATGGAAAATCTCTAGTTTCTCCCTGAATCAGCATATAACATGATGAAATTTGCAAATAACTAAAGAGTAAATATGGAAATGTAAAGGTTAGATGTTTAAAGATAATTATTAGTTGCATAATATTTAGGAAAAGTTAGATTAATCTACATTGGCGTAATACCCTTCTGTATATTCCATATTAAGAATGAATATTTGGGTTTTTGGTTGCCTCGCTCATGGCTAATTTAGTCAGAAATGACATAATAAAATTGAAAATAAAAGGTATTAACATGATTGTTAAGTATTGTCATTGTTAATAAATAAAAGGGAGCATTTAACATGATAATAAGCGTTCAAACAACTAAAAAGTAAATTGCATTATTGTTAGATTAAAACATAGAGTTATGTTAATCCAAGTCAGCTTAATACCCTTTTTTATTTAGTTCCTCTCATAAAGTAAATGTTTGGATTTTCCTTAGTCTCACTCGTGAAAAAATAAAAAAGTATAAAAGAATAAATGAAATGCCAAAAATGTAAATACGTCAACATAACGTTCAGAGAATTAGCATAATTGTGCAATAAACAAGATAGAGACAAAATAAAAGATAAATTGGTCTTGACCCTTTTGACAATCTTGATGTCATTTGGCTAGAGACCCAAAGTTTAAAGCCATATAATGATAAATGAGTTTTTCATTTTCTTGCCATTATTTCCAACTGATGATATGGAGGAGACCTCCATATTTTTTGGCTTGATTGTCTTTTTAATTGTCTTTATGCACTCCTAACCCATTTTTAATTGCGTATATATGAGTATTTACCTCATTTTACAATTATACACAACCAAATATAAGCTAGAAAGGCGATTGTAAAGTAATGCTTGTGTGTGTATTAGTGAGAGAAAATGGGAACATTTAACATGATAATAAGCGTTCAAACAACTAAAAAGTAAATTGCATTATTATGAATGATATATGCAAAATCAGAATTGTTAGATTAAAACATAGAGTTATGTTAATCCAAGTCAGCTTAATACCCTTGTTTCTTTATTTCCTCTCATAAAGTGAATGTTTGGATTTTCCTTAGTCTCACTCGTGAAAAAATAAAAAAGTACAAAAGAATAAATGAAATGCAAGAAATGTAAATACGTCAGCATAACGGTTAGAGAATTAGCATAATTGTGCAATAAACAAGATAGAGATAAAATAAAAGATAAATTGGTCTTGACCCTTTTGACCATCTTGGTTGTCATTTGGCTAGAGACCCAAAGTTTAAAGCCATATAATGATAAATGAGTTTTTCATTTTCTTGCCATTATTTCCAACTGATGATATGGAGGAGACCTCCATATTTTTTAGCTTGATTGTCTTTTTAATTGTCTTTATGCACTCCTAACCCTTTTTTAATTGCATATATATGAGTATTTACCTCATTTTACAATTATACACAACCAAATATAAGCTAGAAAGCGATTGTAAAGTAATGCTTGTGTGTGTATTAGTGAGAGAAAATGGCTTTCAATTTAAAATTTCCTTATAGACGATGCTAATAAAGGTATTGAAATTTTTACGTTCACATGTATTTGTAGTTGTGGTGAACATGACAGTGTTGACCGATTTTGCAGCCAGCATTGGTGCTTAAACAAGCACTTCGTTCACATGTATTTGTAGTTGTGGTGAACATGACAGTGTTGACCGATTTTGCAGCCAGCATTGGTGCTTAAACAAGCACTTCAACACCGAAGTTAGTGTTTCTCTAAGGCCAAAGAAGAAGAAATCGAGAGAAAATGTGTTTTTCCCTTTGAGTGGACAATGTCCTTATAATGGCTAAAGACTCCCCTTCTCTTGAAGATGAGCCTTTATTTATAGATGATTCGTGACATAGATTTAGAGTTTCGCTTTAATCCACTAACCTAATGACATCTGTCAGCCGTCATTACTATACACATGAGTGTAAATTTGATTGTGGGAAAACATACCTATTTATTTCGTATGTTCCTTTTTCCCTACCTTTATAGCTTTAGGTATAGTTTCTTTAGACTGTAGATTTTGGAATCAACATGAGTCTAATTCCTCCTTTTGTCAATTTTATAAGTTCTTAGGAAATCTTTTTTTTGTGTTGCTTCCCCAAAATAATTCCTTTTTTTATGGAAGAGTGGACACACAGAGTAATGTGGTGTCTTTGAAATAGGGATGGGCACTATTTTGTTTGGTTCAGTTCAAGTTCAGAACCAAATCAGACTGAAACCAAATAGTTCATAAATTTGTAAACTAAATACGAACTAAATTATGAATTCAAATCAAACCAAATTAATTTAGTTCAATTCAATTTTGTTTAGTACTTTGGTTTGGTTTCATCATGTGTATTTATTATTTAATAAAAAATGATATAATAACGAAACATTGTTACTACGAAAATAAAAAATATAATAAAATTTAATAATAGTAAATTAACATAATAAAGTCCAACAATGATTTAGAAATATATTATATATTACAAAAAAAACTTTAGACTTCCATTGCCAATGAGTACTCTCTTAATTACCCCTTTTTCATCCTTTAACTTCCACATCCATAATGCCTATATTATCTCTCCAAGTCAAAGTGAGCAATTAGCTAGGAACCAGCAATTAAATAGAATAAATTAAATTGTATATTAGGACATATATAATTACATGTATTAACAAACAAATAAAAATATCAACTTCATTACCTAATTATTCTTTCTGTTAAACCAAAGTCTCAATGAGTCAATGTGGAATACCGAAACCAAAATGGTCTGCAATTGTTAATTCAAATCAGGAAAAATCACGAGACCATAGCTTGATATAACCTTCCACTATATTAATAATGAGATTACAACACAAATTTTTTTCTAAATAACACTAGAGACTAACAGTATCAAGAATTTAAAAAAACCTTAGTTTATAGTAATAACCTAATATCTATTTCTCTAACGAGTGGATTTCTTAAATAACAACCAACAAAAGGATAAAATAAGACCAGTAAGAATGTAAAAGGCAATGCCAAGAACTTACATTCCAAATTTGAGAGAAAATGGAGTTAAATTCATCTTCCAATCATCCAATCAAATATTGAAACCTCTTCCAACAAATTCACAAATAATTGACCACTGTTTCTCTTTTCCCTCTCGTCTTATTCTATGTTGATTACCACTATTGCCCCTACAATTAATTTTCTTTAAATAATTCCCTTTTCAAAACCTATTTTTAATGGAAAATTTCATTTAACCCATAATTACTTAAACACCAAATCTAATGGAAGCTTTGGCTTTGGACCACCCAAATGAGATGGACCCAACAAATCTTACTTTCTAGATTATTTTGGGGACACAACAAAGCCCACTATTTGCTTATAACTTTTCAGCTTCTCTTTGAGCGACGATTTTGTCATCATATCTAAACCATTCTTTATTGTGTGAATCTTCTCATGATACAACTATTTCTTCTTAAGCATGTCTCATATATAATGATTGCTCAATCAATATGCTTTGATTTTGACTGTTGTGTTGAATTCTTTGCCAAGTGAATGGCAATTTGACAGTCACAATACATATTGAGCTATATTGTTTCACACCTAACTCTAGTAGGAAATTCCTCATCTATAAGGATTATTTGTATCCTTTAGTGATTGCAAAATACTCTACTTCATTACTAGACAAAGCAACACACTGCTGGAGTCTAGACTGCTATGAGACTATTTCTTCTGAAAAGGTGAGTAATTATCCTAATAGAAATTTTCTAGAAGCAATATCTCCAGCCATATATACATCTATTTATGCTTGTAATACAGGTTTGTCACCACTAAAAAATAAATATGAATTGGAAGTGCCTCTAAGATATTTGAGAATCTACTTCACCGTTGCTTAGTGTTCTTTGCCCGGATTAGAGAGAGACTAACTGACTACATCAACTGCATGAGCAATATCTAGTCTTGTACAAACTATGGTATGCATTAAAATGCTAGCTGTTGAAGTATAAAGAACTCCTATCGTCTTTTGCTTCTTTTTCTCACTTGTAGGAAAATCCTTGGAACTAAGATTGCATGGCCTACAAATAAAGAACAAATGGATTTTTCCCTGCCCATGGTAAATCTTTTAAGAACCCTTTCGACATATACTTTTTGAGATAATCATAAATTCCAAATTTTCCTCTCACAAGAAATCTTCATGCTAAGAATCTACTTTGTCGATCCCAAGTTCTTTATTACAAAAGACTTGATAAATATGTTATATTATCAATCTTACTAGCATCTTCACCAACAATCAGCATGTCATCCACATAAATTAAAAGAATAATAAAATCATCATCACTAAACTTCTTCACAAAAGCATAATGGTCGGTCATAGTCATGCTAAAACTATGATTCTCCATAAAAGAATCAAACATCTTGTACCATTGTCTTGGTACTTGCGTCAACCTATAAAAATATTTCTTGAACTTATACACATGCTCTTTTTTTCCTTTGAAAATGAACCATTTAGGTTTTTCCATGTATATTTCCTCCTTTAAATCACTATAAAAGAAAGTTATCTTCACATCAAGCTATTCAATCTCCAAATTCAAGTTATCTACTAATCCTATAATAGCTCGGATAGATGACATCATCACCACAAGAAAAAATATCTTTAAAATTAACACATCTCTTTTGACTAAACCCTTCATAACCAATCTAACCTTGTACTACTGTTGTGAGTTATTTTTAGTTTCAACTTGTAAACATATTTGTTCTTTAATGCCCTCTTTACTTTAGGAAGTTTTAATAAGTCATAAGTGTAGTTCTCATTCAAGGATTTCATCTACCCTTATATGGTTTTAAACCATTTACTTTTATATTGATGAGACGTAGCTTCTTCAAAATATTCTGTCTCCCCATCATCTATAAGCATAATATACTCATTTGAAGGAAATCTAGTGGAGGGTCACCGTTCTTTAGTGGATCTCGTTAATTCTAGCCCAACTAGTAATAGAGGTTATTATGGAAGTTCTTGTTCAAATGGTTCTACTTGATCATCATTATTATCCTCTTTAACTCCTCTACAATCATCATAAACTGCAGGTGCAGAAATTAAAGTTGGAATAATAAGAATCTCTATAAATGATTGAGACTGATCACCCCTCTCTTAATCATCAACTATCTGATGTTAAGAAGCACAAAATCTCTAGTTTTAATCAGTTTTCTTACCGCTATGTCCCATAATTTGTGCCTAAATTCTTCATATCCATAGCCTAAAAAAATGCTTACTTGGTCTTATCCTCAAGCTTCAATCTTTCATCTTTAGATATGTGAATATAAGCTCTGTAACCAAACACTTTCAAGTGTTTATAAGAAAAATCTTTCCCGATCCAAACTCTCTCAAGTACATCACCATCTAATGGAGTTAAAGCAAAAAGGTTAATCAAAACAACTGTAATATGCCTATCCTCTGCGCAAAATGATTTAGGAAACTTGGCATAAAAAAATATACCTGGTCATTTCTTCAATTGTTATATTCATTTTTTTTTGCACACCATTCTACTGAAGGGCTTTTATTACAATGTTCTCAAGTCTGATTCAATAGTATCTGCAATACTGCTCAAATAGTCCTCTATACTCACCATCATTATCTACCCTAGCACATTTTAATTTCTATCATGTCCTTATCTCAACATAAGCATGGAAGAACATAAACGTATAAAACACCTAGTCTTTAGATTTCAAAGCAAACGCCCACAATTTGTAGAAAATCCATTAACAAAAGTTACAAAATAAAGTGCACCTCCTATTGTGCCACTTTGGATCATGCAAATATTAGTGTAAATCGAATCAAGGATATGAGACTTTTTAGATAGAGAAAAGCTCTTAAAAGCTACTCTGTGTGTCTTTCTAGTTAAACAATCAACATAAATCTTAAGAGATATACCTGCAAAGTAATCTTTTCTCTAAAAAGTACTTCCATTTATTTCTCACTAATGTGACCAAGTCTTTTATGCCATTTTTTAATGTCAAAATCTTTTAGAGCCACGTTCACATCTTCTTTTTTCATCTTGGCTTCAATCATAAAGAGCGTGTTCACTTTCTTTCCCTTAGCTAACACTAAAGAGTCTTTAGTGAGATTCCATTTTAATTCACCAAATTGGTTAGAATAACCATCATCATCAAGCTTGCCTGCAGAGATCAAAATAAGGCAAACATCTAGTACATGTTTGACATCTTTATGGAATAACTCATAGCCAACACTAGTTTCCAAGCAAATATTTCATATGCCTACAATCTTGGATGCCTCCATATTTCCCAACTGAACATGGCCATAATCATCATTAGCGTAGGATGTGAAGTAATTATAATGTGCAGTAACATGAAATGAAGCACTCGAATTAATCACACATTGGTATAGCAAGTGACATTTATAGAGCTCTCATAAAAAATAATTCCCATATCACTATCAACTATGGCCACAATGCTCTCTTTGTCATTTTTCTGAGCGTCACCCTTTCATTTCACCTGTTCTTTTTTTTTTTCGCAATCTGCAATCCTTTTTTATATGACATATTTTTTAACAATGAAATCATTTTATGTTTCTCTTTTGGGACTTAGATCTTCCTCTAGGGTTATCATTATTGTGCTGATGGGAATTTCTACTTTGACTTCTCTCTTGCTTTTCTGAAATAAGTGCATCTAATTAAGACAGAATCACTTCAACATAATTTCTTCAAGATTCTTCAATCCTCTACCTATATATATATAAAATGTTATACAAGCACATCAAGAACGTCTACCCACAAAATGGCAGAAACTAAAAGACATGGAATCTAAGGTGGAAATAAACAACCATTGAACAAGATTGATTTCCACAATTTAATAAAAAGAACGCAATTATATATATATATTTCAAGTAGCATTTGAAAGAAAAGAAAAGAGAGCAGAATGAACTTGGACTTCGATCTCGCCAAGCCTAGCCACCATCCTGTTGAGGATGATCATTCAACGAAGAAGACAAAGTTTAAGCAAGCATAAGGAGAGGAGATCACAGAACAGTTTACATCCTTCAGGGATAAACTAATGGAGGAAAATATAGTGGCAGAAGAGGAGATGATGTAAGACGTTATTTTAGTTATTTTAAGATATTAAAATTTTATTTTCTATTTTAATTAGAGTCAATTAAGGAACGATATCTTAAACTTTTATTTATATTATAATTATGATTTAGTTTCTCTTTTTAAGTTAATTTAGGTAAGTAGGTTTACTCTATTATAAATAGAAAGATCTTGTAATTATTTTTATAACTTTAATTTAATATTTAATAAAAGTTCTCTTTTATAATTCCTCTCGATTTATTTATCAAAAACGTCTCTTGTAGAGTCGTTTAGATCATAGCGTCATCTAATGTCACTTTAAGCGTTTATTAAAAATCTCATTGAGTCATTTAGATTAGAACGAATCTAATCACGCTTCAATTGGACTATAAGCTAATCATGTTGGCTTGGATTAGTTCTATAATGATATGTAGATTTTCTTATCCTATTATTTTCGCTTCTAAAACGCCACTCCATCTGGTGATCTTAGGGAAAGAGAAGGACTTGGACCTTCAGTTAAAGGATGTAATGTTTGACAAGGCCGAACAGATGCCATCGATTTCTTTCTCTCAGAAGGTTCACGCACAATTGGTTAAGCCTTGGCAAGATGCTGTCATAATCAAACTACTAGGAAGGACGATCAGTTATAGAGCTTTATACAATATACTTACTTCTTTATAAATCATGACCTGGGGATTCACAATGATTAATCTTGAGAATGATTTCTTCCTGGTCTATTTCAAAAATGAAATAGATGCCTAACATGTGCTCACTCAAAGCCCCTGGACAATCCTTGAACACTACCTGACAGTCTAGCAATGGCATCCGTGCTTCGATGTTTCCTTTGAAATAATTGAGTCCATTGTTGCCTGGATACACTTACCTGGGATGCCTGTACATTATTATCACAAGTGCATCCATAAGATGTTGGGGCAAATTGTTGTAAAGGTTCTAAAGATTGATTATAACACAGAATTAGCTACTAGAAGGAAGTTTGCTTGTATTGCTATAGAGGTCGCACTAGACAAACCACTGGTCTCACAGTTTAGTTTAGATGGAAAAGTTTAGATGGTTTGTGTATGAGTGCCTTCCATCCATTTGCTTCTAGTGTGGGAAATATGGGTATATCCTCAGTGAATGCATGAATAAAACACCTATGTCAAACACTAATGAACAAGACAAACTGGTAGAGATGGCACGACGGAGCTGCTACAGCCGGGAAACTATTCAAACACATCGGGGTAAAGGCCATGGATGCGTTGGTTTCCAAAAAAGGTGGGCCTCCAAGACAGAAGGAAATGGAAGCTGCCAGGAATGAACATCGAGTCCAAAAGAAAATAACTACTAGTGGCTCGCAGTTTTCTATACTAGATATAGAGGATGTGTCGAATGGTGACCACTATAAGAGGTGTGAGATTCCTAGATAGGATAAAACAGCTAATTGTTATGGGCCGCCCAGCTAGAGTCCAAAAATGCTCAAAGCCATGAGCCAAGATGTGCTAGCTTGGCCTGATTCCGGAAACTTCTATAAAATTCTAGCTACTCTAGCATATTTGTACATACACTACATTTCTCTAGAATTTGGCACATGTGTATAGAATTCTCTAGAGCTAGGCAAGCCTCCCTATAAATATAGATTGGCATTAGACATTTGAGCATCCAAGCATTGAGTAAGCATTCAAAGCACTCTTGTAAGCCCTCTTGTAAATTTTCTCTCAAGCAATATAATTTCTGCATTCAGCTTAATTGCTCTCTAGCTCTCTGCTCTTTAGTATTTTTAGAAAACCTCTTGGCTTAGCTATTGAGAAGCTCAAAGGCTTACTTTCATTAAGTGTTGTCTAAGTGCCGCACGGGTTTACTGCACAAAACACTCATCCCGTGACAAGTGGTATCAGAGCTGCGCAAAACACTCATTTTGGAGCAATGGCCAATCTTCCAACTTCTAGCACAACACAAAAGGGCACTCTTGGTGTAGAGATACTCCCAAAACTAAGCCGGGGTGAAAGTGGAAGAAGTCTGTACGAAAGTGGAAGAAGTCCGTACAGATTGGGCATAGCACAAATGCACACTCTCCGCTAGCCCAGCTTCCACGAGCATGAGTGATGCGCGACGCATTGACGTGCCAAAGCCCGACACCTGCGATGGAAACGCAATGCCACTATAGTAGAAAACTTTCTATTTGGGCTAGACCAATATTTTGATGCCATGGCCGTATAAGATGAGGCATCGAAGATGGGCACTACACTCACATATCTCTAAGGCGCTACACAGTTATGGTGGCTTCGGAAGCATGGCGAGATGGACAAAGGCATCTATCTGCATCATCGACACTTAGGCGGATTTTAAGCAAGAATTTCGAAAGTAATTTGCCCAAAGCAACACGGAAAAGGAAGCAAGATCAACCCTACCCTCATGCTCGAGATCAGCGACATGTCTAACAATGAGTTACTCTTCTACTTCCAAGATAGCCTCAAGGATTGGGCCAAGACAGAGCTCCATAGGCGGGGCATCCAATCTCTTGACGACGCTATTACCACAGCGGAGTCACTGAATGAGTACTCCACCCAATCCATGGACAAAAGGCCTAGCCAAGGCATAGATGGAGGAGAGCGTAGTAAGGACAAAGGCAACAATCGCAAAGATTAGGGGCAGAAAAGCATCCAAGTGGCAAAAAAGGATAAAGCAAATCGGAAAGCAAGAAGGAGCTACCACGTTAGACAAAGATGTAGAGTACACCTTACTGACTGAGCAATCCGAAGGAGGGGCGTGCCAGCATACCACGAGTTCTTGGTGAAGTGGAAAACCCTCTCCGAAAGTGAAGCCACTTGGGAACGCGAAGAATATTTGTGGTAATTTGCAGAGCATATTCAGAAGTTCAAGCACGAGAACGCGATGAGGACGCCGTGAGCTTTAGTGGCTCCTTCTTGCCTTCCGAATTGCCTTACCCACTTTTGCTACTTGGAGGCTTTTTCTACCCCCAATCCTTGCGATTGTTGCCTTTGTCCTTACGACTCTCTCCCTCACCTTTGCCTTGGCTAGGCCTTTTGTCCTTGTATTGGGTGGAGTACTCGTTCAGCGACTCTGCAGTGGCAATGGCATCGTCAAGGGTTTGGACGCCCCGCCTATCAAGCTCTGTCTTGGCCCAATTCTTGAGGCTATCTTGGAAGTAGAAGATTGACTCATTGTTAGACATGTCGCTGATCTTGAGCATGAGGGTAGGGTCGATCTTGCTTCCTTTTCCGTGTTGCTTGGGGCAAATTACTTTCGAAATTCTTGCTTAAAATTTGCCTAAGTGTCGATGATGCAAATAGATGCCTTTGTCCATCTCGCCATGCTTCCGAAGCCACCATAGCTGTGCAGCACCTTAGAGATATGTGGGTGTAGTGCCCATCTTCGATGCCTCATCTCGTACGCCCATGGTATCAAAATATTAGTCTAGCTCAAATAGAAAGTTTTCTACTATAGTGGCATTGTGTGTGCCATCGTAGGTGTCGGGCTTTGGCAAGTCAATGCATCGCGCATCACTAGTGCTTGTGGAAGCTGGGCTAACAGAGAGTGTGCACTTGTGCCATGCCTAATCCGAGCGGACTTCCTCCACTTCCGCGCGGACAGTGCACAGCTCGTCTTGAACGAAGCTGCAGAGTTTCAAAAACTCTTTGTGAAATGCTTGAAATTCCCCTTGAAGGGTGTTGGCTTGGTCTTGGATGAGGGCCTTGGTTGCCACTATGAAGTCGGCATATTCGCCCTCGAGACTATCCACTCTTTCCTCCAAAATTTCGAGGGTGTCCTGAATGGCGGACATTGAAGTTTCAAGCGTAGCCATGCGAAGTTCCAAAGCATCGATGAAAGCGGTATTGGACTTGCTACGAGTCTTGGCTTGCCCGCGAGTTTTATCGCTACCTCAGCTTGGTTCCGAGAGTATCTCCACACCAAGAGCACCCTCTTGTGTTGTGCTTGAAGATGGAAGATTGGCCATTACTTCGAAATGGACTAGATTACATGTGTACAAATCGTAGCTCTGGTACCACTTGTTATGGTATGAGTGTTTTGTGTAGCAAGCCCGTGCGGCACTTAGACAACTCTTACCAAATGTTATTAAGTAAGCCTTTGAGCTTCTCCATAGTTAAGCCGAGAGGTTTCCCAAAAATGCTAAAGAGAAGAGAGCTAGAGAGCAATTGATCTAAATATAGAAATTGTATTGCTTGAGAGAATGATTATAAGAGAGCTTACAAGAATGCTTGAGACGCTTGCTCAATGCTTGAATGGTCAAATGCCTAACACCAACCCATATTTACTGCCTAGCTCTAGAGAATTCTGTGCCTAAAGAATTCTCTACACATGTGCCATTTTCTAGAAAATTCTAGTGTATATACAAGTGTGCTAGAGTTGCAGGAATTTTGTAAAAGTTTTCGGAATTATGCCAAGCTAACACATCTTGGCTCATGTCCTTGGGTCATTTTTGGATTCTAGTTGGGCGGCCCGTAACACTTAGCTCTCCTCCTAATGGCATTAATGTTTGGCTTGGTAGCGATTGTTTGGGGATTGCATTCCCTTGTCCTGTTAAGCTCTAGCTATGCTAGGCTAGTTTCCTTTATAAAAAAAAAAAAAAGTAATAATTTTAATATATATATATATATATATATATAAAGAATTTATAGGCTAGTTGGCTGAATCACGTTAACTAAATATACAATTCAGAGTGTGAAGAAACAAAGACAGGTTCGATGATAAATTAATCAATTTGTTATAAGAACATTATCCACACCTTATACGGCCAAATTGAATAAGCCAATATGCTTACGCAGTCTCTAACATCAGTAGTATCCCATTCCTTTGTATAAATGATAAGAGGGTATCGCCGAATCATCTATCTGGATTGAGCCATGGCATCCGAAGTCAGCCAGTTTCACTTTCTCTTGCTTCCTTACTTGGCTCCAGGCCACTTGATTCCCATGTTTGACATTGCTAGATTGCTTGCACAGCATGAAGCTATTGTTACAATTGTCACGACCCCAGTTAATGCAGCAAGGTTCAAAACAGTGACCGCTCGTGCCATAAATTCCGGGCTACAAATCCGACTAGTTGAGATACAGTTTCCTTGGCAAGAGGCAGGATTGCCTCAAGGTTGTGAGAATTGTGACATGCTTCCTACAACAGACTTTGCAAGGTTCATGAAATCGCTTCACAAGCTTCAATTGCCATTTGAAAATTTGTTCAAAGTGCAAACTCTTAAGCCCTGCTGTATAATCTCTGACGTGTGCTTTCCTTGGACCGTGGATACAGCTGCCAAGTTCAATGTTCCAAGGATTATTTTCCATGGATTTTCTTGCTTCTTTCTTCTCTGTATGCACCTATTGGGTGTGTCAAAGGTTCACGAGAATGTTTCATCTGATTCAGAGTACTTTAATATACCTGGATTGCCTGAACACATTGAATTTACTAAAGTTCAATTACTATTATCGAAGCAGGATGATGACCGTGAAGAGCTTCGAGAGCAAATTTTTGCCGCCGATAAGAAAACATACGGGGCCATTATAAATACCTTCGAAGAGCTAGAGTCGCCATTTATTGAAGACTACAAGAAAGGCAAACAAGGAAAATTTTGGTGCATCGGCCCTGTTTCGCTGTGCAACAAAGAAAGCATAGACAAGGCTGAAAGAGGTAAAAAAGCATCAATTGATGTCCCTGAATGCTTAACATGGCTTGATTCACAGCAACCAAGCTCAATAGTGTATGTTTGTCTTGGAAGCATTTGTAATTTGCCATCTTCACAACTTATAGAGCTGGGTTTAGGCCTTGAGGCATCTAAAAAACCGTTTATTTGGGTGATCAGGGGAGGAAGTAAATTAGAAGAATTAGAGAAATGGCTTGTACAAGAAAAGTTTGAAAAAAGGATTAAAGGAAGAGGCCTTTTGATTTGGGGTTGGGCACCACAAGTATTGATATTATCACACCCTGCAGTCGGAGGGTTCTTAACGCATTGCGGCTGGAATTCATCTCTAGAAGGCATATCAGCTGGGGTTCAAATGCTTACATGGCCACTTTTTGCAGACCAATTTTGTAATGAGAAGTTGATTGTGAAAGTTTTAAGGATTGGTGTAAGTGTTGGAGTGAAAGTTCCAATGAATTTTGGGGAAGAAGAGAAGATTGGAGTGTTGTTGAAGAAGGAAGATGTCGAAACGGCAATAAACATACTGATGGATGATGGAGAAGAAAGAGATGCGAGAAGAAATAGAGCCGGAGAGTTTGGAGAGTTGGCAAAAAGAGCTTCAGGTGAACGGGGATCTTCCTATAACAACATCGAATTATTTATGCAAGATATCATGCCACAGCCAAGCTCAGAAGTGATTTAATTATTTTTCATTCAATTTCATATGGTATTTTTTCCTGTGATTTCTAATGTCTATTAATTTCTCAGAACTTTTTTTTTTTTAAATTTGTATTCGAGAATTCTGTCTTCTATGGAATTATTTCTTCCAAGACTTATACATTACTGAGGCGAGTGTACGGTATTGTTTCATCTTCAGTAACGTTCCTAACACAACAGTTGATAATTTTATTTGTAATATCAGTTAATATATATATATATATATATATATATATATATATATATGTATGTATGTATGTATGTATGTGTATATATATATATATATATATATGAGCATAATATCCACTAATGTTAGTGCAAAGGTTCACTTGTCATTACTGAGAAAGATATGTGACATATGGTTTTATTGGGACCATCTAATAGATGCACGAAATACATACAGTGTAATTATTATTTATTTCTTTAATTATAATTGGTCAATTTTAAAATGAGCGTATATGTGTCAGACGGTTATTGAATATGTGCATAGATGACATGGTGTCCATCCGATGTAAATTTTTCTTTTGGTGTATTGTGTTGCATTTTTGCGAAGGAGTTAAGAATGTATACCAGTTAATACAAATCTTTTCAATATTTTAATTATGTTTAATTTTTTGCACCACATAAAATTATTTATGGGTATGAAATTATAACACTACAATTGATAATTTGGTATAATATAATTGAATATATGAGCATAATATCCACTAATGTTCAAATTATTATTGCCAAAGGGAACCCAAATCTTCTTCCTCGTGGCAGCATCTTTAATGGATGGCGCTTTTCGTGGTCGTTTAGCAGTATCTTTCAACTTTTTAAAAAAAAAATAGTTTAATTGACTTTATTTTAATCACTTAAATTATTAATTTTTTTAACTTAATAAAAATTTTAAGTATTAAGTTATTAAAGTAATTTTTTTAACGTTTTACTTAATCTAAAAAGTTGATATCATTAAAAAATACTCCCTAAAATATCCAAATCTAATTACTTAATTTTTATCCTTACCTAAATATAATTTGATAAGTAGTATTATTTCTTTTCTTTATAACTTGTGATAATAAAGTGATAGACAATCATTATTTTTATTTTTTTTATTTTCTTCAAATTAACATTATTTATCTTTATAATTTTTTTATGAATAACTTTTCATATAAAAATATCATAAACTACAATAAAATTATTATAATTTGTAACCGCACAAATATAAAATTAGAAGTTTTTTGATTTTTTTAAATTAAAAAATGAACAACTTAATATTTATTTTTAGATATTTAAATAAAAAAATTAAACAAATCATTTAAATTCAGAAATTTAATTTTATTTAAAATTCAAACTAATTCAAATGTATTCAAATCCCGAATACAAAAACAAATGCCACCTTAGTCGTCAAACTTTTTTCGATCCTTTGAACTATGCGATTGTTAAAGCTATTGGACTTTTTGTTTCGAAAGAATTCTATTTAGTTGGAAAGCAATTCATATGCAGAAGTAGATTGCCTTATGAGCTCGAGTTTTAAACATTCTCAACAGTTGCGCGTACAATTGTTAAAATGTTTAAGTTAATTTGTGGAATGCAATTTTATTGTTCTTACATCTATTATGAAAGAAATTCAGTAGCTCACTAATATGGATCTAGTGTTTAACAATTAAAAAATGGTGGACAATCTTCCTCTTTCTACTCGGAAGAGTCTTCTTGAATATTCATTAAATCTTCCAGATCTTGTGATTTCTCGTCTTTTGTTTTTTTAATAAAATTTCCATATAATTGATTTTTCCTTTTCTATTATTAATTATTTCGCACAGCACGTAATAATAAAAACAAATGAAAAAAGACAAATGCCACAGATCCTGTAATCTCTTCCTTCTTATTTAATAATATTTCTATAATACTGATTTTTCCCATTTTATTACCAATTATTTCGTATTACAACAGCTATAATGAAAACAAATGGAAAGGACAAATGCTACATATCTAGTAGTCTCTTCTATTTTATTTAATAAAATTTCCATATCACTGATTTTTTTTTCTTATTATTATTAATTATTTGGCACAACAGCTACATGAAAACAAAAGGAAAAGGACTGAAGGGCCTAGATTTTTTATATATTTATAGCTTACGGAGAACTTGTAACGATTGTTGGCTTTGAATCCGACGAGTTGGGTACTTGAAAAATGTGCTCCAACGCCCAAGTTAGAATTTGATTGAGGTTGAAGGAATAAGAATGGATTATTTTCTCTCTCTATAATGAACAATATTTTTTAGAGGCCAAAAGACTCCTTTCTTATAAAAGCGGCCTCTCATATGGTGGATGATATGGATTTAAGATTTTATCTTTAGTTCTCTTCCTAATGATATGTGTCACGCATTATTTATATACGTGGATGTGAATTTAGTTATATGAAAACATACATATTTATTCCGTATGTGCGTACCTTTGGTTTGGGCCTGATTTCTCTCAACCAATGAGTTATGGAACTAATTTCTCCTTTTGTCATCTTTATGAGTTCCGGGGGACAGTCACAGAACTAATTCTCCTCTTGTCATCTTTATGATTTCCTAAGAAATTTTTACTTTGGGTGTTATTCTTTTGGAATGACTCTTTTATCTACCAGAGTGGACATGTGGCGAAATGTTGTGCCTTTGAGATATGACAACTACAAGGACAAATGCCTTTTAATTCTTTTCTTTTTAATTCATACAAAAGTAGGGAAGTGGATAAAATCCGATTAAATTTTTATCTCTTTGACTCAACCTTAAGTAGCTAGTTAAATAAATCTATTTGAAAATCACTCTGTCAATCACCCTAGGACTCCTAATTCTTGTAATTCTTCGTCATCTCTTTTATTTAATAAAAATTTCAATATTATTCATTTTACTTTTTTTATTTACATATATTTTTTTCAATATACAGATAATTATTATTATGTAGAGGTAATTTTTTTAAGATTGATCTACAAAAATTATAACATATTATAATATGGAGTGTATTTTTATTTATAACTGGCTTAATTAGAACTATAATTTTTTATGATTATATAGAAGTTATTCCTTTATAGAGTATCCCGATAGATATATTTATTATAATTAAAATCCAATAAGCATTATAACTGGTCATACAAAATACGACAAATTCATTATATAATATGTAAATCTAAATAAAATAAAAAATAATAAGTGGTTGTGGAAATATGATATTTTAGGTTATGATTTATAAAATAAGATTTATGAAAAATAAGATATAATTATCATTTTATTAAAATAATAAGGTTCTAATAATAAATTTTAAGAGTGTGCATTGAGTTATTTTAAATCTACTTTTAAAAACCAACCGCTACCTAAATGCAATCATTAAAATGTGGAAACTTATGAAACAATTATATTTTAACAATTTTACTAAAACATTTTTTTGTCAAAAATTCTGAAATAATGTATTTTAATGTCCCAACCACAATCCTAAGTGAGGACTAAATTTGTAATTTGATTCACAACTGATTCAGATATTTATAGAAGCCCCTTTGACATCTCTTCATCTACAAAAATTCTCGGTGTGAAAACATAGAGACCAGGGGCTAATCTTCGAATAGAAAAAAAATGGATCCACAGGTTCCCAAAAATTGGGTTATTAGAAAAAAAAGAAAACTTTTTCGTTGAAAGATTTATCTCGCGTGTGGTAATACATGGTTCTACTTTGGAAGAACTCTGAAAACAGTCCTTTTGCTCCTAAATAGCTTCTTGCAAAAATGGTTTCTGCTTCTTTGGTAATATCTTGGTAGAATATATTATAACTTGGAACTGAGGTTTATTCCTTTTTAAGTATGTAATTCAACAAAAAATTTTCTTATTTGGACAGTTTCTAATAAATCAAGATAATCATTCATTCCTGTATAAATAGTAATTATATGTTCTTCCACCATATATACGTCTGTGTGTGTGTATATATATATATATATATAAAGAACCCTCTCCAAAAATCTCACTCTCAACACCAAAAGGAACCATAACACCCATAGAAAGATCTCTTGCATTTTCTGATAAATTCCCTGATAAAATCTTAAATAAAACCCAATTGCAGAGATTTATAGGTAGTTTAAATTATGTTCTTGATTTCTGTCCTAATATTAATAGAAGTTTAAAACCTTTGCATGATAGATTAGAGAAAAATCCTATTGCCTGGACTGATGAACATAATAAAGTTGTTAAACTAATAAAAACTTTTGTTAAAGAAATTTCTTCCTTGTTTCTTACTAATCCTGTGTTGCCTAAAATTGTTGAAACTAATGCTTCAGATTTAGGTTATGGAGGAATATTGAAACAAAAAGATAATAATAAAAAATAAACAATACAATATGTTTCTGCTCACTAGAATGAATGTTAGAAAAACTACTCTACTATTAAAAAAGAAATTCTATCTATTGTATTATGTATCTCTAAATTCGAAAGTGATTTACTAAATCAAAAATTTCTACTTAGAATTGATTGTATATTTTTCAAAATGTGAATTTTATATTTCATAACGTTATCAAATACTTTTACACTATTGTAAATTGTTGAATAATCATTGAATAATAGTGTAAAAGTATTTGACACTTTGTTAAATTTCAAATTTATATTTTAAAAAATGCGATCACCTGCACTCAAGAATGACTATATATATGTGTGTTTGTGTGTGTATATATATATATATATATATATATTTGAAAATCACTCTGTCAATCACCCTAGGACTCCTAATCCTTGTAATTCTTTGTCATCTCTTTTATTTAATAAAAATTTCAATATTATTCATTTTACTTTTTTAATTTACATATATTTTTTTCAATATAAAGATAATTATTATTATGTAGAGGTAATTTTTTAAAGATTGATCTACAAAAACTATAACATATTATAATATGGAGTGTACTTTTATTTATAACTGGCTTAATTAGAACTATAATTTTTTATGATTATATAGAAGTTATTCCTTTATAGAGTATCCCGATAGATATATTTATTATAATTAAAATCCAATAAGCATTATAACTGGTCATACAAAATACGACAAATTCATTATATAATATGTAAATCTAAATAAAATAAAAAGTAATAAGTGGTTGTGGAAATATGATATTTTAGGTTATGATTTATAAAATAAGATTTATGAAAAATAAGATATAATTATCATTTTATTAAAATAATAAGGTTCTAATAATAAATTTTAAGAGTGTGCATTGAGTTATTTTAAATCTACTTTTAAAAACCAACCGCTACCTAAATGCAATCATTAAAATGTGGAAACTTATGAAACAATTATATTTTAACAATTTTACTAAAACATTTTTTTGTCAAAAATTCTGAAATAATGTATTTTAATGTCCCAACCACAATCCTAAGTGAGGACTAAATTTGTAATTTGATTCACAACTGATTCAGATATTTATAGAAGCCCTTTTGACATCTCTTCATCTACAAAAATTCTCGGTGTGAAAACATAGAGACCAGGGGCTAATCTTCGAATAGAAAAAAAGTGGATCCACAGGTTCCCAAAAATTGGGTTATTAGAAAAAAAAAAAGAAAACTTGTTCGTTGAAAGATTTATCTCGCGTGTGGTAATACATGGTTCTACTTTGGAAGAACTCTGAAAACATTCCTTTTGCTCCTAAATAGCTTCTTGCAAAAATGGCTTCCGCTTCTTTGGTAATATCTTGGTAGAATATATTATAACTTGGAACTGAGGTTTATTCCTTTTTAAGTATGTAATTCAACAAAAAATTTTCTTATTTGGACAGTTTCTAATAAATCAAGATAATCATTCATTCCTGCATAAATAGTAATTATATGTTCTTCCACCATATATACGTCTGTGTGTGTGTATATATATATATATAAAGAAGCCTCTCCAAAAATCTTACTCTCAACACCAAAAGGAACCATAACACCTATAGAAAGATCTCTTGCATTTTCTGATAAATTCCCTGATAAAATCTTAAGTAAAACCCAATTGCAGAAATTTATAGGTAGTTTAAATTATGTTCTTGATTTCTGTCCTAATATTAATAGAAGTTTAAAACCTTTGCATGATAGATTAGAGAAAAATCCTATTGCCTGGACTGATGAACATAATAAAGTTGTTAAACTAATAAAAACTTTTGTTAAAGAAATTCCTTCCTTGTTTCTTACTAATCCTGTGTTGCCTAAAATTGTTGAAACTAATGCTTCAGATTTAGGTTATGGAGGAATATTAAAACAAAAAGATAATAATAAAAAATAAACAATACAATATGTTTCTGCTCACTAGAATGAATGTTAGAAAAACTACTCTACTATTAAAAAAGAAATTCTATCTATTGTATTATGTATCTCTAAATTTGAAAGTGATTTACTAAATCAAAAATTTCTACTTAGAATTGATTGTAAAGTTGTAAAACATATTTTAGAAAAAAGATGTTCAAAACATTGTATTAAAACATATTTTTGCACGATGGCAAGCTATTTTAAGTATTTTTTATTTTGATATTAAATTCATTAAAGGAGATACAAATTCTATCCCTGATTTCCTAACCAGAGAGTTTCTCCAAAACAGATAATGCCGCCAAAACGGAGAGACAAAGGAAAAGATATCCTTAAAAGACCTTGAACCCCAACCAACTTCTAAAGAAACTCAGACAACCCCACCTAAAGAAGAATTACTATCTTCAGCCATGCCAGTCAAATCCTAGATTGACATAGTTGATGAGCAAGAAGCTCAGTCTAAAGTTATTGCCTCTGAAGAATAGGTAAAAGAATGGATGAACTCTATTTCAAAGTCCCCTGAGCTCATGTTAGCTCTACAAAGTTTTTCTTAAAATAAAGCCCTTTCTAACGTACCTAAAAAAGAAAAAAATGTTTCTAAAGATATTTCAAAACCTTATTCTTCTAACGTAGTCCTTTATGGTGAAAGCTCTAATTCTCAAATTGTTATTTCACAATCAAAGCTTTCACAAAAATCTTCGGATTGGATTAATAAAACTCATCATCAAAATGTTTTATCAGTGGAAGATGGGTTTTATCATTCTGATCCATTTCAAGCTATTTCAAAGATTTCTCCAAAAGGCTGGTTTTTCAAACTATGGGATTTATCGAAACCCTTATCTTTCTATCAGAGCATATTAGAGTTCACTGAGTCTGTTAAATTCAAAAACTTCTTCCTCAGTGAATCTCATTCTGAGCCAACTTATTCAACGGTTACTATTCTAAATGTCCTTAGCCCAAAATAGTGGGGACATCAACTCCACAAATTAAAGACCTTCCCCGCCAATTTTCAAATGAGTCTAAATCATTGCTTACATTTTTTTTATTGGGATTATCAACAAACATGGTTTAACACTTTCTTCATACAAAATCCTAAAAAGACCCATTCATGATTATTCTTCTTCAATTCAAAGATAACCATGCAAAGCCTTCTGAATTGATTCCAACAGTGGTGGAATCATTTCGGTCCAAGCCCAGAAATACTCACCCAAATTCCACCCACTGTTTAAATCTCTTCAAAGCCCATTATGTTCCTCTAAAGTCTAAGAAAAGATTTCCTCATTTTCTTTGTTTCTATGCAAATTTCTTCTTTCCTTGGGTTTGGATGTGAGATTTCCAATATCAAACACACGAAGCCCAATTGATATTAAAGAAAAGTTTTAAATTTAAATAGTGGTCTAAACTCGATGAAAAGCCAAAGTTTTCTGAAGCCACTGCAGGGCATGGCTTTCCTCGAAGGGCCTCCTTAAGCCCAATATCAAAGATTTTAAAGCTCAGAGAACTTTCCTTACTAAAAAATATAAGGCCATCCATTTTGGCTAATGCAAAGACTGAATATGAATATTTTAAAGTAATGCAACAGCTCCTTGCTTCAAGATCGGAACCTTCTATTACTAGTTCTTTCAATAAAGCCGAGCCATTCATTTCCCTTGGAGATGATAACGAAGATGACTACTTCAGAATTCTTTCTCCAATCAAGTATTCTTAAAGCTATTATTTGTATTTGTTAAAAAAAAGAAAGAGTAATTTTCTATATTTTCTTATATGCAATTTTCATTTTCTTAGTAATATTCATTTGTAATTTCTTATGTATATGTAATTTTCTCTTTCCATCGACAATTATTGGTTCACATAAAGCAATTATTGTTGTAAGAAGATTTTAAAGTCAAAAAGCAGAAAATGTTGTCTCCTACTCCGGGGCGACCTATGAGGATCTCTACCAGCCCTATATGTGAAGATCCTCAAAAGCCAAAATGACAGCATCAAAGCCCATGTGCTAGCTACTACAGCAAAAAAGCATAAGCTTATGACAAAAGCCATGTGACCTTCTTTGGGATTCAAAAGAAGCATCCAATATATAGATACTCGGACCAAGAACAGGGGAGAGGTCTTTTTTCTTTTTTTTAGTTTTCTTTGAAATTTTCTCTAGAGAATTGTATTTCCTTTTCAAGAATTGTATTTTCTTTTCTTATTTTCATCTGAAAGCATTTGTATCATGGAATAAAGCAATATAGAATCGGTACCTTTTAAACTCTTGTTTTATAAATTTTTCATTTTGTTTAAATTATATGATATTATGAACTGCTACATTCCTCTAAGGCATAGAGACCAGATCTCTCACCTTAATCGTATTTCTTATTCTCTTACCATTCAATCAGAGTACTATTTCTGGGATCCAGTTCTAATACTATCTCTAAGCCTTTACGTTGCTTAGGTTTACTTAGAATAAAATTTTTAAATTCTGTTTTATTCTGTTCATTGCACACACTCCACGATTCTTGGTAGTTTTAGTTTAATATTACTAATATTTTATTTTAATTTGATTAATTTTACTTATTTTACTTTAATGATTTGGACCTAATTATTGCATACTGAAGTTATTTATTTAATTAATTGTTTAATGGTAATTGTTCAAAGTTTTTGTATAATCTATAAAGATTTTGTAATATTAAAGCAAAAAAGCAACTACTATAGCAAAAGTCAAAATGACAGCTTCAAAGCCTATGTGCTCCACAGCAAAAAAGCAAAAGCTTATGACAAAAGTCATGTGATCTTCTTCGGGATTCGAAAGGAGCATCCATTATATAGATACTCGGACGAATTATATATATAAAATCTTTTAACAAGTATAAATTTTAAAATTTTTAAGTTTAATATTATTGATATTTTATTTTAATTTGATTAATTTTACTTATTTTACTTTAATGACTTGGACTTAATTATTACTTACTAAAGTTATTTATTTAATTAATTGTTTAATGGTAATTGTTCAAAATTAACTTGTTAATATTATTGACAATACTTGTATATTGATTAAAAGATGAAGCAAGATATTTATCTTAGTGAATAGTGATTTACCTACAATAGGAATTTTTTTTATTAAATTGGTATAATTGTATATCTATTTTAATATTAAAACTTTAATTTCTGATTTACATTGATAAAATCTAAAACTGAGTATTTTATGCAAATTTTTAACATATTATTATAAATTTCTATCAAATTATTTTTTAATATTTGGTAGGTTAAATATGGGAACTCATGCGGGTGGGTTTGTTAATTGTTACAACCTGCAGCGTTTAGGTTTTTTTAAAAATAGAAACTGACAACAGATTTGCAGGTGGATTTTATTATTTAAATTTTTTACTGGTACGTGTTTGATAACAATAAGCCCGTAACGAGTGGTGCATTTCCATCCCTAAATTCATGTGCTATTTTCTTTATCGTTTTGTTGCACATCTTCGGATTCTCCAACATTAGGGTGTTATTGTTTATACTAATGACATGTAACATAGTGTAAATGACTGATTTTTATGGCATTTACCAAACTAATAATTCTGCTAAAGATTCTATTAATTGTTTTTCTAAACTCATTCACTTACTATTAATTTTATTGAGTCTAATTTTGTATCTGTAAATCTCTTTTTGTAAACTTAATATTCTCTATTTCAACTTTTGAAGTTTGTACAAGACTTTTAATTTCTAATTCTACGGGTTTGGGTGTTTTTATTTCTAATAATTCTATTATTTCTACTATTTCCTTTTTATTAGGGTATCTTTAATTTGGCTATTTTTTTTTTTTTTAAAGGGGAAGGGGGTGGACAAGCCCAAAGAAATTTGAACCCCCTCCCCACCCCCAAGGACTCGAACCCGGGCCTCCACGGCTCTAGAACCGAGCATTGCGACCAACCCGACCACGGCCTTGGGGGCATTTTTCTTTTTCTTTTCTTTAAAAGGGGAGGGGGGTGGGCAAGCCCAAAGAGTTTTTACCCCCTCCCCACCCCCAAGACTCGAACCCGGGTCGCTACGAATCTAGAACCGACTATGGCAGCCAACCCGACTACGGCCTTGGGGGCTTAATTTGGCTATTAAAATCAGCTAATAATTCTTTAATATAATCTAAATTAATCTAAATTGATTCTTAATGTACTTATGTTACAAGTTTTTAAAAATTGTTCTAGTCCTAGAACGAGTTCTTTAAGCTTTTCTAAGTTGCCTTCTAGGTGTTATTTGGTCTATGATAAAATTTTGTTGACAATTGCTAGTATGTGGAATATCCTTAAATTGATTTTTTAAGAGTTTTATATTACAGTTAACTTAGATTCTATCTGTTAAATTTATTTTTACTTTCTATGATTTACATTTTTCTAGATCTAAAAAATCTAATATCTGAAAATTCATACACTATTGTGAATTTCTTAAATCTTCTAACCAATTTCTAAATTTTAAGGCTAAATTTTTGAAATTAATTACCGTTGTACTTTTTTCTCTTTTCTATTTACTATGATTATTTACTATAAAGAAAATTATATCATGATAGACATAAATATTATAAATTACACATAGAACTAGTAAATATAAAGCAAAACCAGTAAATTCATATAAAATTATTAATTATTTAAAAAATGAACATTGTTTCTATAGAATTTTATGAAAAATACTTTATTCATTTATAAAAAAATATTTTCTTTAATTAAACATAGAAAAAATTATTCGTTAATTAAACAAAAAATTATACTAAAAAGAGTTGTATAAGTTTTATTAAATTGATTTAATCATAAATTCTATATTTATTCTAGGACATTTGTATACTTTATTTTCCCATTTTCTATAATAATATTTATTTATTAAATAAGTTAATTCAATGTAATTATTTATCTTAATGTGGATCAAGCAAAAACAAAATTAAAAAATATTCTTATATTATTGTTGAGAAAGCATAGAAAGATGTTAAATAACATCATCTAACATATATGATATATAAATAAAAATAGATCTGGTTTTGAATTTATATATACTTCATATAATTTCAAACTTTTTACTTGTACTTAGAGACCATTAAGAATTGTTGTTGAGAAAGCATAAAAAGATATTAAATAACAACATCTTAGAACAACTATGAAAGATATTAAAATAAATTTTTTTTCAAAATTCGATTATAAGAATAAATTTCACCTTTAATAAAGCATCATATGTATTACTTAAATGTAAAACTATCATTGTTCAATTTAAATAAAAAATCAATAAATATGTTAGGTAATAAACATTATAATTAGTTTTCATTTTACAATTATGAACTTTTTTTTCAATAACTCTTATATTAATTTACTTATTTTATCTTTTATTCGTAAATTTTAGGCATAATCTATAAAATTTATATTTTATTTTGCACCTAATATCACTACTAGAAAAATGGCCTTTAGTGATACTAAAATAGTGTCACTAATTACTTTTAATGATACTTATTAATAGTGTCAGTGATCTGGGAGTCAGAAAAATACTGACACTTGAATGTAGTGTCAGGAATTACTATTACTATAGTATTACAGATTTTATGACACTATAGTATCAATAATTACTATTACTATAATATCAAGAGTTAGTAATATCAGTAAAACAATCACCCCAATAAAATTGATACTTTATGATACATTTTTAGTATCAATGACTTTTATTAGTTATTATTGTCATTTTAAGTTTTGTCAATCTAATGATATTATTTAAAAAAGAATATTAGTAAACTGCTAAAATGAACAATTATATATAAAATTTCTATGACAAAACACCGTTACTTTCATACACAAACAAATCAGGCTCTCAATCTACAAATTTAAGGAAGATTAAAATATTTAAAAAAAAAAGAATAAAGATCATATCCCTCCCGGGCCCATCTACAAATTTGTACTTTTTCTCCAACCTCGACGGTTAGCTTGGCATAGTGCTCCCACTCGTATTGGTCAAATGGATCTTCAATTGATACTAATAGGATAATTAGAGATGAAAGACTTGTAGAGATCTTTGAGTGCATCTCCTAAGATCTTTTGTGAACCGTCATTGTTCCGCAAAAGAAGACCAAAAAATTAAGAAAGCAGGAAAAAAAATTAAGTATTTTACCATAAAACATTAGCACTAAGGATTGAGAGTAAAGAAAATTTTACGAGTAGCACTACCTCGAATATTGACAAGGAAAGCACAGTGAAAGCAAGCGGCAACAATGACTGCAGTGCAGTACATACTGATGATGCTTGTGGTGTAGCAGACAACAATCGCAGTGCTTGTCGCTGCGATTCGATTGCTGACAAAAGCAGTGCTGCTTGTCTTGCAATTCCAACTGCAGAAAGCAGTACCGCTTGTCTGCTGCAGCAGCAGAAAATGCAGCCATCGCTTGTCTGCAGTACCGTAATTGTTGCTGCTGCGTAGAACAAGCGATTGCGATTACGGCGGCAGAGAACTGCAGCACAAGCAGCTATAGCACCTGCAGTCGGTGTAGCCTGCTGCAGTTCCTACTGCGATAAATGCATTGCTCGCTTGTGGTGTAGCGACAACAATCTGCAGTCGCTTGTCTTGCAGCAGCAGAAAATGCAGCTATCGCTTGTCTGCAGCAGCGACGAATCGCTTGTACAAATTGAGACTCATTTTCTCTTATCAAGAACATGCCCCTTGTGCTACTGCAGTGGTTGCAGCTGCAATTCCTACAGTTGTTGCAATTCCTGGTCCACCTCCACCACCACCACAAACAGAGATAGGATTTCAGCATCATATTAAGATACTCTAACAGAGTAATGCTAGTTAAAGCTAAAATAGCAAATAGAAAATGTGACACTTGATAAACTGCATGTACAGGGGGGAAATAAGGAGCAATTCCACACCACATGGGTTAAGTTCCTTCAGGCTACCAAATGCACTTGTTTAGCTTCCAGGAAACAACAAATTTAAGAAACAAAAAGTAGTATCTGGATTCTTGATGTAGTTTATGACATCCAAGAGAATAAAAATTCAAATCCAAAATGACCATAGATTTCAAATAAGGATTAAAACTAAGATATATATACAATTCTAGTGAATTGCTCCTGTGGAAAGCTAAAATCCAAGATTTAGTAAATAATAAAGAAGGTGCATTAGAAACAAAATCCAAGATTTATTGAAAAGGAAAAGAAAAGGAAGAAGTATCATATTAAGATACTCTAACAGAGTAATCTCAAGCTCTATTTACAGCTACATTCAAATTCCAGCCAATTCAAGTGTCACATCAAAATCGACAACAAAAATGTTTACTAGTCACTGCAAATATATTATTTCACACATATCATAATATCTAATATTTACTAGTCACTGCAAATAGAAAAAACAAGACCTCATCCACAGCTTGCTGAAAGTACTGACTTGCCTTATTGAAATACTCCTTAGCCTCATCCTGGTCAGGAGTCAAAAAAGCATGAGAAGTATGAGCATTTCCCAAACACCACAATGTGTCGTGTCTGCTGGGTGTAACCATCAATGCCTCCTCCAGCTTTGAAATTGCATCTGGCACATCATTAAATTATCTTTTGTTACTCTTCGGAAAAGCAAGCAATCAAAAATAAGATATCATCCAATCGCTGGACTCTTTAGCATCTAGTTTGTACAACAACATGAACAGGATACACCAGAACAGATTCGATGTCAAACAATTGCAGCAATGAATGAACCAATCAACATACCAACCATAAAGCCACAACATCTACAGACAAAAGATTGAACCCATTCACTTCTCTTTTCACATACTTTCCCAGCATCCAAACATACAACAAACACAATGCAAAAAACACCCCCACCCCACCAGAAATTCATCTCTAGAAATTGATAGTAGTTGTTGTTCGTCGATCACACATCAGCTTCCACATACATAATCAAAATTCAAAACAAACAAATGAATCATTACGTCATCCTTGAGGCTCTTATCAATTTCTGGAGATTCCAAACGCTGATTTTCAATATCATTACTCCAGCAGTCTTCTTTCTCTATAAAAAACAAACACAAATGAACTCCAATTTTGAAACAAAAAAATTATATTCAAAAAAATTAAAAAATAATAATAATAAAAAAAAATTTTACCTTCAGAACAAAACAGAGATGAAAACAGAAACACAAAATCTTGAGTCAAGTAATTTCTAGCATAAATTCTAAAAATCGAACCAAAATGAAGCTCACGGTGTGTTTATTGGTGCGAGTAGTATGAGAAATACTGAGCGCGATCGTCTCCGATACTGAAAGCAATCAAGAAACAGCCCATGGCTCTCGAAACGGTGACGTCTAGGAACCTCACTACCGATCTGCAAACACGACCGATTTCTCGATGATTCAGACGTCTAGGAACCTCACTTCCTCTCGAAATGGTGACGTCCCACCGCCTTACTGGACTACCAACAAAACCCTAGCCATCATCAACGCCTACTGTGCCAAGTGGCTCTCTCTCAATCGCGGCAACCTCAGCACCTCCGATTGGGATGCCGTCGCCTCCGCCGTCTCCAAATCCACTCCCGGAGTTAGAGAGATTGAGCATTTCCTCCGACGGGGAAAGCATTGAGATGGGTGAGAGTTAGAGAGATTGAGAATTTAGGTTTTTTTATGTTTTTGTTATTATATTTTTGTTTTTTAAATCTTTAAAACAAACAAATTAAGTGAATTCAACGTGGCTCAATGGTCTGCGTTTCGAATGTTGAAATTTTAAACTCTAGAAGTCTCAAGTTCGAGTTGCAACTAAAACAACTATTAATAAATTTTTTTTTTATCTCTGATACTTTAGTGTCAGTGATTATTGATGTTTAATTTACTAACACACTAGTATCAATAACTTCTAATACCTACTTGTTAATAGGTGCATTTGTTCACAATTACTGATACTTTTTGCTAAGTGTCAGTAAATGTCATTTTTCTAGTAGTGAATGTTGATCTACTTATTTTAGATTATATTTGTAAGTTTTCATTTTATTTACCAATAATACATCAATTTACTAATTTTATAGTAATTTACTTAGTTTACCTTCTTTTTATAAGTCTTATTTTGTATATTTCTAAAATTTATGTGTTGATCTACTAGTTTTATGTTATATTTGTAAGTTTTTGCTTTATTTACCAATAATAGTTTTATATTAATTTACTTGTTTTACATTCCATTTACAAGTTTTTTGTTCCATTTTCAAAATTTACATTTTATTTTGCACTTAATGTTGATTTATGAGTTTTAGGTTATATTTACAAGTTTTTGTTTTATTTACTAAAATACAACAATTTACTTATTTTATATTAATTTACTCATTTTGCCTTCCATTTACAAGTCTTCTGTTTAATTTCTAAAATTTATGTTTTATTTTATAGTTAATGTTAATTTACAAGTTTTATATTAAATTTATAAGTTTTATATTTTATTTACATAATTTATATTTAATTATGGTATTGATACTGTAATTTCAATCACGACATTACATAATGACCCTTACTATAAATGCTGGATTTCTATGTCTACTTGTACTATTTCTTATTACTTTTAATTCTAAAAACTCATGTATGTGCATTTTAAATTTATCTTCTAAACTATATGCTAAATCTTGTGTTTTTATTATTGGACGGGGAGCGGACTTGACTGAGGTTCAAGCTTTGAAATTTTTTTTTTAAAAACACACGTTATGTTAAAGGCCTGTCTAAATGTATTTTTGTTAATAATTATCAAATCAAGGACTTTATTAAAATTCAAAAAAGTTACTAAACCACATGGTTTAGTAGAATTAAATTACTATACTATTAAATTATATGATTTAATAGCCTTTTTTTATCTGTACACTATTAAACTATACGGCTCAATAATTTTCTCAAATTTTAACAAATCAAAGATCTTGAATTAGAACGTTTATCTGCATTTGTATTAAGCCCATTATGTAGACCTTTGAAATCTTGTTTATTAAGCTTAATTTTTGTTTGAAAAGTTCTATTTTCTCCAAGCCCAAATTATATTTCTTAAATAGACATGAATGTCTGTTAAATTTTCATATTGTTCTACCAGCTTACTTTTTTTGGCTTCTTATAAACAATCAATGAGTTTTAGATCTACCCATTTACCCTTCTCAAATTCCTCTCTTTCCAAAACCAGAACGAAGAACTAAAATCTTAAAATCGAAAAAAATGGGATTTCTTATGCTATTAACAATTTTTCATCTCCTCTAACAATTATTGCCAAAAATTTGTTGAAAGATCATTTTAAAAAAAAATTCGTACCAAGCCCCTTAAATAAAAATTTTGGATTGTTGAAATATGTTTAAGATTAAAAAAATGATATCTATATCCTCAAGATTTAGAAAATGGTCATGCGCACCCTCAAATTTTTATAAAGGAACGCAATAATCTTTTTGTTACTAAAATATCATTTGAATATATTAATTAGAAATTGACTTTAATTTGTAATAAATAAATTATAATATAAATAAAATAATTATATCTAGTAGATTAATAATATTAAAATATTTTTGAGATTGGAATATTTTCAAAGTGCAAATTTTGTGAATTAGTTAGAAAATAAAGTGGAGACTTTGCATAAATTTCGATTAAAATTCTCACTAAAATATTTTATAGAACTTTGTAAGACTCGGCAATAAGAGAGTGTAGGTCATTATTTCTAGTGATGGCCAATGGCTGGCCCGACTTATCAAAGGAAAGCCCACACGTGCTCGTGCTCGTGACATGCCATTCTTAATTTTTTTTGCCTAGGCTCGACCCAGCACACGTGTTGTCCGTGTCTTAGAAAAAAAGCATGACAAATTTTTTTCTTTAAGAGGGCATACCAAGTTGTCGGTGTAGTTTCTTTAATCTTATATACATTTTTTGAGTCTATGTGACTTTAGTCAATTTCAGTATAATCAAAAGTTCAAAAATAAAGTCTATATTCAATAATAATAAACTAATAATAGTAAAAGAATATAATACAACTATTAAACTAGGCCCTATGGGATTAGAATTCTTTTTTAATACTTAACAATAACAACAACAATAATAAATTTTTCTTAATGATTAACTTAATTATTAACTTGGACTTACAGAGAATCATATATCATAGTCCATAATAACAATACTACATACATTTTATAAAATTATGATCTTTATAATTTTATTTATTAAAAACATTGATATCAATTACTCATTTAATAAATTATAAATATAAAATAATTATAATATTTTTTTTAAACTAAGAATTAAATGAATTTAAAAAACTTACGCTATTAAAATATATTGAAAGGTTCAATTCCAAGTTATTTGTAAAATCATGAAATTTTAAATTTATTTTCATTAAAAGGTAAAACGTGCTTATTGCGAGATCTTTCCATGCATCATGTTTTAGTCCATTTCTAATCGTGCTATACTCTTAAAACTCATATGCCTAAATTTTTAAGCCTAGCCCAATCCACCTTCATGTCGTGCCGTGCTGTACCACACGCCTCACCAAAACGTGCTTGTGCCTTGCCACGCCACGTGCTGCCCGACCCGTTGGCTATCTCTTGGTTTCATTCTTTCTCTCTATAATATTATCTATTAACTTCTAATATTGTGATTAACTTAGAGATTTATGATTTTGTTTTACATTACATTGTTTTCTTTGTCTTTTTTTTTTTAATAAATCTAACACAAATCACAAAGAAATGTGATTTTTCGAGTTCGGATATAATCATATTGAACAATTTTTTAAAAAATCATTCAGCCCGTATCAATCACTTTTGAAAACAACAATATCAAAGGAAATTTTCTTGAGGTGGATGAAAATGGCGGGTGAAAATTGAGTAATCACACACTTCATTAATATTATATATATAACGTTACGCAAGCACATCAAGAACGCCTATTCACAAAATGGCAGTAATAATAGACATGGAATCTAATTATGGAAACAGATAACAATTGAATAGGATTGATTGCTACAATTTAATAAAAAGATTGTAGCAATTTTACTATAAATGTATATAAATCATTCTAATGATGTCATATTTTTCAAAATGTGAATTTTATATTTCATAACGTTATCAAATACTTTTACACTATTGTAAATTGTTGAATAATCATTGAATAATAGTGTAAAAGTATTTGACACTTTGTTAAATTTCAAATTTATATTTTAAAAAATGCGATCACCTGCACTCAAGAATGACTATATATATGTGTGTGTTTGTGTGTGTGTGTATATATATATATATATATATATATAAATTCTCAGCTAATTTCTTTATATATTTTTTTATGCGGACATGCAATAAAGTCTTATGACTTTATAATTATTTGAACACCCGCTCTATTAAACGTGGTTTAATAATGAATTCGCTTCACATGCTTCAATTGCCCTTCGAAAATTTGTTCAAAGAACAAACTCTTAAGCTCTGCTGCATAATATCCGACATTTACTTTCCTGGACGGTGGATACAGCTGCCATGTTCAATGTTCGAAGGAATATTTTCCATGGTTTTTCTTGCTTCTGTCTCTTCTGCCTGTACATCTTGGGTGTTTCAAAGGTTCACGAGAGTGTCACATCTGATTCAGAGTACTTTAATATACCTGGCTTGCCTGATTACATTGAATTTACTAAAGTTCAATTACCAACATCCAAGCGGGATGGCGAGCTTCGAGAGCAAACTTCGGCAGCCGATAAGAAAACATACGGCGCCATTATAAATACCTTTGAAGAGCTAGAGTCGGCATTTATTGAAGACTACAAAAAAGCCGAACGTGGAAAAGTTTGGTGCATCTGTCCTGTTTCGCTGTGCAACAAAGAACGCATGACAAGGCTGAGAGAGGTAAAAAAGCATCAATTGATTTTCCTGAATGGTTAACATGGCTTGATCCACGGCAACCAAGCTCAGTAGTGTATGTTTTGTTGTGCAAAAGCGCAGGTTGAGCAGATTACCAATTGATGGTAATTGTGACTTCTAGAGAAACTTAAATGTGGTGTAAAAATTTTCAAAGAAAATTGACACAATAATTTACGTGGTTCAGCGTAAAGCCTACATCCACGGGCAAAGACTGGAAGATAATTTTACTAAAAAATGAAAATTTACAAATTGGGAAAAACTCACAAAAACCCAATACCCCAATACACCCAAATGAATTCTCCTAGCACTCAAGTGGAAGCTCTCTCAACTCTCTCAATTGCTTCACTTGCAATTGCTCTCAATTGTGGGATGCTTTAACAAATGAAGAACATTAGCTATTTATAGGAATGCATGGTAGCACTATTTCACCAAACTTTTAAAATTGTTAAAGTTTGGTTGGTGATTACCTAATTTTTAGCCAAACTTTGAACAATTTGGCTTTGAACAATTTTGGCCAAACTTTGAACATGTGCTTTGATTTGAATTTTTCAACAATTCTCCACCTCGGTGAAGATTTATCCAAATCTGAGCCGACTACCAACGAACGATCATTCCCAAAGTGGCTGCATCTTTGTGACTGCCTACGTACTCAAAATTTGTGATTAAGCCAACCGTAGTTCAAATGAACTTCCTTGTATAAAATGATCCTCCAATCTCTACCTTTCTCATTGCTTTTAAACTTTCGGGATATTAATCAAGTTTAGACAATGGTCAAACATGATCGTTGTCACCACCTTGGTCAACATATCTGCGAGGATTCTCTACGGTCTTGATTTTCTCAAGAAGAATCTTCCCATCATCAATAATTTCCGCACAAAGTGAAATCAGTACGTCAATATGCTTCAGATGCGCGCATGATAAACTTGATTCTTTGCTAAGTGAATAGCACTTTGATCGTCACAATACAAGTTAACATGCTCTCGGATCAATCCCAATTTTCCAAGCAAGCCTTGTAACTAAATGACCTCTTTAATAGCCTCCGTAATTGCCATATACTCGGCCTCGTGGTTGATGATGCAACTGTAGATCGTAGTGTAGACTTCCAACTAATTGGCCCTTTAGCAAGAGTAAATACATATCCGGTGGTTGATCGTCATTTGTCTATATCACCAGAGATAATCTGAATCAACGTACCCAATCACACCTTGACCAAGTGTGTCATTTCGTTCAAACGATGAAACCAACATCAACGGTTTTCGAATGTACCGTAGAATCTATTTCACGACTTGCCAATGTCATTTACCGAGATTATGCATATATCTGCTCACCATACTAATCGCTTGTGAAATGTCGGGCCTTGTACACACCATTGCATACATCAAGCTACGAACTGTATTTGAATACGAAACTTGCAACATGTATTCTTGTTCCTCATCTGTTGAAGGAGATAGTTGTGCAGAAAGCTTGAAATGAGAAGCCAATGTGGTACTTACAGGTTTTGTCTGATCATTCATGCCAAACTATTGTAATACCTTCTTCAAATATTGCTTCTGAGACAAGCTGACTTTACCACGAGCTCTATCTCTGCATATCTCCATGCCAAGAATCTTCTTAGCTTCACCTAGATCTTTCATCTCAAATTCTTAATTGAGTTGAGTTTTCAACTTCTCAATCTCATCTTTGTTCTTAGATGCTATTAGCATATCATCGACATACAAGAGCAAATATATGAAAGATCCTTCTTGTAGCTTGCGAAAATACACACAATGATCAAATTTATTTCTTGTGTACCTTTGCCCTTTCATAAACCGATCAAATCGCTTGTACCACTGCCTTGGAGATTGTTTCAATCCATAAAGCGACTTTGTCAGTTTGCAAGCCCAATTTTCTTTTCCAGCAATTCTAAATCCATCTGGCTGAGTCATGTATATTTCCTCTTCCAAATCACAATGCAAGAACGCAGTTTTCACATCAAGTTGAACTAGCTCCAGATCATATTGCGCAACAATGGCTAGCAAAATCCGAATAGACGAATGTTTCACAACGGGAGAAAATACCTCATTGTAGTCAATTCCTTCTCTCTGAGCGTAACCCTTCGCTACCAATCTAGCCTTGTATCGAATTTTATCCTTACGAGGAAATCCATCCTTTTTTGCATATACCCATTTGCACCCAATTGCCTTTTTGTCTTTAGGCAATGTAATTAACTCCCAAGTTCCATTTTTTTGAAGAGACTGCATTTTTTCATCTATTGCTTGCTTCTACTGTACATTTTCAGGGCTACTTACTGCTTCTCTGTAAGTGGAAGGAACATCACCATCTACAATTGAAAGTGCATAGGCCACCATATCAACAAAGCGAGCAGGTCTACGAATCTCTCTCCGTGGCCTTCTATATGCAATTGAATCTTGTTGCTCTAAAGGTTCCTGAGTCAGAACCTCTTCTTCATCTTCGGTTGATTGAGAATCATCTGCCTCTTCAACACTAGCTGGATCATCTTTAACCTTTTCAAGCTCCACCTGCTGCGGAGTACTACTGGTGTTGTTATTTTTTTATGAATCTTTTTGTTTTAACATGGCTAATTCATCAAAAGTCACATCTCTGCTAACAATGATCTTCTTTGTATCTGGACACCATAAACGGTATCCTTTTACTCCACCAGTTATACCCATGAACAATATTTTCTTCGCTCTTGGGTCTAACTTAGATTCTTTTACATGATAATAAGCAGTGGAACCAAAGACATGTAAAGTATCATAATCAGTAGCAGGTTTTCCAGTCCACATTTTCATGGGTGTTTTGCCCTCAATTGCAGCTGATGGCAAACGATTAATTAGATGGCACGCATATATAACAGCCTCAACCCAAAATTCCTTGCCCAATCCAGCATTGGACAACATACACCGAACTTTCTCCAGTATAGTTCGGTTCATGCGTTCTGCCACGCCATTTTGTTGTGGTGTACCTCGAACAGTGAAGTGTCGCACAATGCCCTCATCTCGGCATACTTGTAAATATGAATCATTCTTGTACTCACCACCATTATCTGAGCGAAGTCTTTTAAGCTTTCGACCAGTCTGAGTTTCGACCATCTTCTTCCATTTCAGAAATATACTCAAAACTTCATTTTTGTTCTTCATCAAATACACCCATACTTTTCTTGAATAATCATCAACAAAAGTAACAAAATAGTGCATACCTCCCAAAGAAGCTACTCTGGTAGGTCCCCACACATCACTGTGAACATTGTCCAGAATCCCTTTTGTATTGTGAATTACTGAACCAAACTTTACTCTTGTTTGCTTGCCCAGAACACAATGTTCACAAAATTCCAATTTACAAGAATTTGCACCTTTCAATAAGCCTTGCTTAACCAAAGTCTGCAAAGCTTTTTCACCGGCATGTCCCAAACGCATATGCCACAACTTGGTTGCCTCTGAATCTGCATCCTTTCTCGAAACTGTTGATGCTGATCTAATAACTGTACTCTCTTGGAAATAGTACAAGTTATTCCTTCTTGTGCCCTTCATTATCGTCAGTGCACCAACTACTACCTTCAAGAACCCATCTCTCATAGTGATTGTAAGCCCTTTGGATTCTAGGACTCCTAATGAGATGAGATTTTTCTTTAAGCTTGGTACATAGCGAACTTCTGTCAAGACTTCGATTGAGCCATCATGCTTCTTCAATTGGATTGAACCTATTCTCATGGTTTTACAAGCATTGTCATTGCCCATAAAAACAACTCCACCATCTAGCTCCTTGAAGCTAGAAAACCAGCCCTTATTAGGACACATATGATAAGTACAACCCGAATCCAAAATCCACTCATCTGATTGACATGTCAACGTCATGCCAACCAGACTAAATTCTGACTCCTCATCATGCTCGGCTACACATGCATCGAAATAGCCTTGCCCTTTTGTAACTTAGGACAATTCTTTTCCAATGCCTTTCTCGCGACAAAAGCACATTCATCTTTGGCGAGCCTACCTTTAGACTTGCCCCTTTTCCGGGTTTGCGACTTTGTGAACGACCTCTTCATCATCAATACTTCACAATCTGTAACTATGTGATCTTTTTATCTTTCTTTCCGGTCTCGACGATTATATAGTGCACTACATACAGCATCAAATGTGACACTATCCTTCCCATGAAGCAAAGTGGTGGTGAGATGGTCATATTCATCAGGAAGTGAATTCAACAGCAACAATGCCTTATCTTCATCTTCAAATTTCTCATCCAAATTTAGCAAATCCGCTAATATTTTATTGAATGAGTTCACATGGTCATTCACCGACATACCAGGTGCATACGTGAATTGATAGAGTTTCTTTTTCATATAAAGCCTGTTTTCAAGGCTTTTCTTCATATATTTTTCTTCCAGTGTCTTCCACAAATTCTTTGCTGATGTCTCCCTCATGACAGAGTACTTCTGATCTTTAGCCAGACATAGGCGAATAGTACCACATGCCTGTCTATTGATTTTTGTCCACTTCTTGTCATCCATCTTTTCAGGCTTTTCTTCTAGAGCGAGATCCAGCTCTTGCTGACATAAGACATCCAACACCTCACATTGCCACATACCAAAATTATTGGTACCATCAAATTTCTCCACTTCAAACTTTGCATTAGTCACAGTAGTCCTTGCTGACGAAGACGATGACGACGCTTCTGCCATCCTTCTCAACCTCAAATAATCAGTGCCTTGAACAACTATTCACACTTGAAAAACAGTCTCTATGATGTTTATTTCGCGTGAATAAATGCACCAGGAAAGTTTCCAGGAGAATGAAGGGGTCACAATGGTCCCACTTAAAACCCAGACTCCTTAGACTCTTATCGTTTTGTTGACAGAACTTTCCTAGACATGCAAAAATACACACTACTTACAATAGACTGTTCTCCAAGTACAAATGGTCGTATCTAGTACTGTATTTATGAATAGTACTATATACCCCAAGTACGAACTTTCGGCTCTGATACCAATTGTTGTGCGAAAGCGCAGGTTGAGCAGATTACCAATTGATGGTAATTGTGACTTCTAGAGAAACTTAAATGTGGTGTAAAAGTTTTCAAAGAAAATTGACACAATAATTTGTTGGGATTATGTGCTCTTTAAAGCATATTAATTTTCTTATTAATAAAATATTTCAAATATTTATTCAGATATTTTGAATTGCATTAATATTTTGAGCAAAGTCCATTTAATCATATTATATGTATTTATGCGATCACCATGTGGATTCACAGAAGACATAAATACAAGTTATCTTATGACTAAATAAATTAAGTTCGCAGTTGATAAATAAAGTTGGGCACTTTATTTAGGTATAGACTATAATAAATTTATTGAGTGATTTGTCTTAATCATATATGAATTTATTGATGTAGCATATCTACATTAAATTGGATCACATATGAGATTTAATTAACCTAGTAATAACTGTCAGGCTTATTAAATCTCGTAGGCATTGATTTACTGTAATCTTAATCTTGAGTTAGTCATAATTTCATGATTGTAGTTGTTATTTCATTTGAGTTACCAATGGGCATGACATACACATGTAGTCTAGATTACCCGGTATCTTGGTGGGAGCAATTACAAGTATTGAAATTGTAGATTAACAATATAGAATTTGTACGACACATCTCTTGATGGGTTTTCAGTACTTGATCATAGAAATTCTCTGGCCAGAGTGTCTCAACATAAATAAGTATGTTGAAAATGATCATTAGAGAAAACCAGTAAGTATCAAGGAAAAAGATGTAATTAAATTGATTGGACAGTTGAGATATCAATTTAAATTAACGATGTGGTACAAAGGATTGTGCAGTAAAGAAATCAATGTGGCTTGGGCGAATTATATTCGAACATACAATTATGGAGGTCAGTTCCAATCTTATAGTGGAGTAGAATTGGAATTAAATAATTATATTTGTTTAATTACAAATTTAATTATTGTAGCCACTATTGTATGTTCCCAAATGATCCCCGGGTTAGCTCATTTAATTGACAACACCATCACTGGACCCAAAAGCAAGAAAAACTGACATATTAGATGAAAATTATAATTATAATATTTGTTAAGGCCTAGTATGTTATATTAAAGTGTAAATGGGGGCTTGTAATGTTTTACAAGCTGGTCTCCTAGTTTGTTAACACATTCCTTCCACTTTTAGGTAAGTGGAGAGATAGTTAAAAGAGGAATTCTATTTTAAATAGAAATCCTAATCCTAACATACTAGGGTTTTTCATAAGATATTATAAAAGGGGCTTTATACTCTTAAATTGAGGAAGGAGAAGAGGAGAACCCCAGGGATTCTAAGAAAAATAAAGAAGGCATCTAAGAGGAGCCAGTTGCAATTGGGGAGTGGTGAAACAGACGCCCACACGTCCAGTGTTGATCAAACTTGAGTCATAGCTTGGAAGATCGTTTGGAGGCGGATCTACAACTCTCAATTGTTTATCTTCTCAAAACATCAAGGTATGAATTTCTAGATTACTTAATTCTTAAATGTTGTATGAGATCGGTCCTAAAAGGTTTTAATTGAAAAATTGAAAAACCTAGTTTATTGTTCCCTTCATAATTTACGTGGTTCGGCGTAAAGCCTACATCCACGGGCAAAGACTGGAAGATAATTTTACTAACAAATGAGAATTTACAAATTGGGAAAAACTCACAAAAACCCAATACCCCAATACACCCAAATGAATTCTCCTAGCACTCAAGTGGAATCTCTCTCAACTCTCTCAATTGCTTCACTTGCAATTGCTCTCAATTGTGGGATGCTTTAACAAATGAAGAACATTAGCTATTTATAGGAATGCATGGTAGCACTATTTCACCAAACCTTTAAAATTGTTAAAGTTTGGTTGGTGATTACCTAATTTTTAGCCAAACTTTGAACAATTTGGCTTTGAACAATTTTGGCCAAACTTTGAACATGTGCTTTGATTTGAATTTTTCAACATGTTTCTCTTGGAAGCGTTTGTAATTTGCCATCTTCCAACTTATAGAGCTTGATTTACGCCCCGAAGCATCTAATAAAATCCCTTATTCGGATTATCAGTGGAGGAAGTAAATTAAAAAAATTAGCGAAGTAGCTTGTGCAATAAGATTTTGTAAAAAGATCGAAGAGAGGGCCTTTTGATTTGGAATTGGACACCACAAGTATTGATATTATCACACCCTGCAGTTGGAGGGTTCTTAACGCATTGTGGCTGGAATTCATGTCTAAAAGGTATATCAGGTGGGGATCAAATGCTTACATAACCATTTTTTGCAGACCAATTTTGTAATGAGAAGTTGATTTTGAAAGTTTTAAGGACTGGTGTGATTGTTGGAGTGGAAATTCCAATGAATTTTGGGGAAGAAGAGAAGATTGGAGAGTTGGTGACGAAGGAAGAAGTCGAAACGGCTATAAACATAGTTTAACATAATCATGGATGAAGTAGAAGAAAGAGATGGGAGAAGATGAAGAGCCAAAGAGTTTGGAGAGTTGGCAACGAGAGCTTTAGATGAAGGGGAATCTTCTTATAACAACATCGAATTATTTATGCAAAATATTTCTTGCCACGGCCAACCTCATAAGTGATATAATTCTTGTTTCTTTAATTTCATATGGCTATTTTTTCTCTCTATTATGATCACCCAATTTTAAAATGCATATATATATATCAAACATTTTTTTAATAGGCGCATTGATAATACGATTAGTCCGTTTTATTTAAGTTTTTTTTAGTGTGCTGTGCATCTTTGTGAAAGAATTAATATTGTGGTACCATTTACTACAAATATTTTGTGTATATTTTAAGTTTTCTTAATTTCTTATACAGATTGATAAAACATCAATTGTTATAATTTTATAAGTGACCAATATTATAACACTACAATTGATATTTGATATAATATAATGGAATATATGAGCATAATACCCACGAATGTCAAAATTATTATTGTCAAGGCGAACCCGCGTCTTGTGCTTATGCCACCATCTTTAATGGATTTAGTGGTGCTTTAACGAGGTTGTTTTGTAATGCCTTTTAGTTACCAAACTGGTTTCAACGCTTTGATCTATGCGATTGTTAAAGCTATTGAATTTGTTATCAGAAATGTTGGAATTTTAATAGCTCGCTAATATGGATCTAGTGATTAACAATTAAGGATATGGTTGGATGATCCTCCTATTTTTTTAACTCGAAAGAGACTTTTCAATATTCATGAGGTCTTCTCGAATGTGTTTTCGAGTAGGGATGGTCAGGCCCGAGCCTGACCCGACAAGTCAAAGTAAAAGCCCGGCCCGAAAAAAAGCCCAATGATTTTATTTCGGGTCGGGCTTAGTCGGGCCTGATTCGGGCCAAGGTCGGGCCGGGCCGGGCCAGCATAGAAAATTTAATTTTATTTCTTTCAAGTTCAAATTTAATACTTAAATAAAAACATATAAAAAAAACGACACTCATGTCTTATACAAATAAAAATACACAATCTCACAATTCAATAACACAACCTAATATTAAAAATAAAAATAAAAACTCATATCTTATACAAATAAAAACACATAATTCAATACACAACCTAACAAAAGAAAAAAATAAACTACTCCAATGCATGCGGGCTACATTTTTCTTCATCCATAAATTCCTCTCCAGTAAAAATTTCGCAGTCAATAATTTTACCTATTAAAAAAAAGAAAGTGAGAAAATAATTTAAGTATTATTAAACCAATTATTTTAATATTTTCTACATTATTTATATAATTGTATTTATACATTATACCTTTGGAGCTAGTCCATTGCCAATGTTGAGTGCACATAAGCGCTTCTAATGTCGTAGGATAAAGTCTACTCCGATGTGGAGTCAAGAATCTACCTCTAGTGCTAAATGCAGATTCAGAGGCAACGGTTGTCACGGGAACAGCTAAGATATCCTTGGCTATCTGAGCAAATACAGGATATTTGCCTTGGTTCACCTTCCACCAATTCAAAATATCAAAATCCGAAGTGAATTTGACTAAACGCTCTTCTAAGTATCTCTCAAGATCGAACTTCGACACCATAAACTCACTATTTTGGCTTGCAAATGCCTCAAACTTACTTATATCAAAAAATTTATGACCACAACCTATACTAAAATTAAAGCGAACATCAACCGAAGAACACTCACCAACAATTGCATCACTCATATTCCCATTACTACCTTTGTAAAATTTAACCAAATCGTTACTTAAATTGCGTACCCTTTGAATCTCATTTGTAGCACCCTCACCATAAAGTTGTGGAAAATAATAATTAACTAATTGCATCTTGAACCTCGGGTCAAGAATAACAGCCATCACCAAAATTCCATGTATTTGAGCCCAATATTTATCAAATTTCATAATCATTTGACCAGCCATTCTTCTAACCACAAGCATATCAGAAAATTCCCATTGATCCAAGTTAATCCTCATTTCACATATCATTGGGAAAAAAAGATTAGATGTGGGATATTGTGCACCTGAAAATAGCTCAGCCATCGAGTAAAAAAGTAGTAAGTATTCCAACATCTTTTCAGCTATCTCCCATTCCTCATCCGTTGGCAAAGAAGTGTAGTTTTGTCACGTTGCTGTAATCTAAAAAAGAATTTTTATATTTCACAGCAACATCAAGCATAACATATGTAGAATTCCATCTAGTTACATAATCAAGCACCAATGTTTTCTCATACTTGACTTGCAATTAACGTGCAGTCATCTCAAAAGTTGCTACCCTCTTTGGTATGCCTATCCAATAAGCCACACTATCCCTAATCTTTTTAATCCACTCATCAATCACTTTCATTCCCTCCTTCACAATTAGGTTTAAAATATGAGCCACACACCTCATATGAAAATAATTCCCACTCATTATCATAGAATCAATTGGAATCATTCCCATCAACCTATCAACCATAGCATCATTAGTGGAACAATTATCTAAAGTAACAACCAATATCCTTCTATCTATGTTCCAATCCAACATACAATTAAAAACTGCTTCAGAGAGAAATTCAGCGGTATGTGGAGCCGGCAAATATATGAACTTATTCATTACCCAAAAAAAAAAATTTTAGAATTAAATAAATTAAAGTAAAAGTAAATAAACATAATATTAAATAATAAGAAATAAACCTTAAAATTCGACTTTGCAACCTCCAAGATTTGTCCAGAAAATGTCCTGTAACAACCATGTACCATTTCTTTTGATTACTAGCAATCCACATGTCTGTAGTAATTGCCACCCTACTATCATTATTCTCTAATAAGTTCATTACTTTTGCTTTTTCAGATTGATACAATTTAAGAATCTCACTCTTTAAAGTGTTCCTACTCATCATCTTTACCAATGGGTTGGTATAAGACATCAAATCCCTAAATGCATCATACTCCACAAAATTAAGTGGTAGCTCATGCTTTACCACCAATATTGCAATCTTTTTCCGAGCAACAGTTGGATCAAATAATCTCATCTCAACACAACTTGTTCCATAATCTTTTTTTATCATGCTAAGAGTTTTTTGTAGACTATCAGAAACTTTGGGAACACCTTTTTCCTTACATCTCTTAAAGTGCCTATCCAAATGAGAGGTTCCACAATTACTAGAGCCTACCAACTTAGCACGACAATAGTTACATTTCGCCTTTAATTCACCATCAACGGTTACCTTTGAGAAGTGTTCCCAAACATGAGAAGGTTCTTGCCCTTGCTTTCTTTTATTACTACTTTGTTGTATACCATTATCATCACGGGATGCCTCTTCAACCACTTCAACCTCTTCAATGGCATCATCTTTATGTAAGCTCGATATCGGTGTATCCGAATTTGACATCATGACCTAAATTAAATGTGTAACAATTCAAAGTTAGTTTATAAACTTAAAACATAATTAAACTAAATTTACATTAATTAAAATAAATAAGCTACGAAATTGAATTAACTATTAAATTTAATTCAACCATTTTGACAAAACAGCTCAAACATAAACAATTAATTCAAACATAGCTGAAAAATAGCATGAATAGATAGCTCACTAATATTTCATTAATTCATTAGGAATGAAATTCAAAGCCCTTGCGCGCAATATCTCAATTATCATCCGGCAGTTCAAATGCAGCAATTTAACATCAAATCGATCTAATGCGATTAAGCTACTATCAAAACAATGTGAAATGAAGAAAAATAAATAATATGACAAATACTGCATAATATAAAATCATATAGACTCTGCCATCAGAAGGGATTGTGAATGCAAATTTTTTTTCATAGACCGGTTGTTTTGATTTTATAGAGTTATAGGACTCAAAGCCCTTGCGCAATGTCCCAAGCATCATCTGGCAGTCGAAAGTACTCGTATAATCACAATAAATAACAAAAAAAAATTCTTCAAATTTCATAAAGCATACCAGAATTTTTATTCATCTTTCACGTAAATTAATGATAATAATAAAAATATTTTAGGGTTTAAGCAGCAGTACTCACTGATTTCCCTTTATCGCCGGTGGTATGGAGCTCCAAATCATAAATCAATAGCAGCTGCAGCTAGTGTAGGCGCAGCTGTGGAGTCGTTGGCTCTGGATCGGTGGAGTCGCTAGCGTGGTCCAGGCGTGATTGAGGCAGTGCAGCTAGTGTGGGCGCAGCTAAACTCAGTTTGGGGGTGGCGCTAGTCGCGGCTGTGGAGTCGTTGACCTGGGTTGGTGGAGTCGCGGCTGTGGCCTGGCGTGAAGGAAGCAGCTGCGACTTGCGACTTGCAGTGGTGTGGGCGCTGAGCTAAACTCGGTTTGGGGTGGCGTCGGTCAGCTGGCTGATGGAGTCGTTGGCCTGGGCTGGTGGAGTACTGGAGTCGCGGCTGTGGGTGACGGAAGTAGCTGCAGAACTCAGAGTTGTCGGCTTCTCTTGTTTAAGTTGTTTTAGATTTTTAGGGTTTAGAAGTGTAGACACTAGACAGTAGAGTGTAGTGTGGGCGTGTCACGCATGTGATTCCAATAATTTTTTTTTTTTTAAATGAGCGAGCCCGAGCCCAAGTTTTAATTTTTAAATTCACTCTAAAGCCCGAAAAAATCTAGTCGGGCTAATCGGGCCAAAATTCGGGCCGAACTTTTTTACCATCCCTATTTTCGAGTAATTCTTTTTCTTCAATAAGACTCGGTCAAATACCGCTAAAGCTTCTTGTAATTCTTTTTCTTCTGTTCATTTTTATTTTTTTAAGCGCCCAATAGCTACACTAAAAAACAAATGGAAAAGGACATATGCCCATTGGCAGAGGAGGAGAGAAACCAAGCAAGAAACGTACTGGGGTAGATGTTTTACCAAAACAAAATGAATTAATATCATCTTTTAATTTTTTTCTCTTTTATTCTATTTTATTTTTTAATGATTTATAAGTATATGATAATTAAATCAATTTTTAATGAATATACATACTTATTTAATAAAAAATAAAAAGAGATAAGAAGAAAAAAAAATTATGAGAGAATCATTGTCCAAACAAAATTAACTCAAACTTGTCCTTACAGTTTTCATTCCCTCTACTTTCCTTGTCTTGATTCCAAATTAGTTGTCTGAAAAAATTTTGGGCAACTATTACTATTAAAATGTGAAATAATGACCCATATATTATGACAAATTTTTCTTAATAAATGTAATCAAAAGTATTTGATAACTGTTTATTATATGAACTGTGGTAATATCTAATGCTTGCAATAATGTTCTATTATATAATGGTTATTAAATGACACGATAAATTATAATCTTAATTTTAATGATATTTTTTTTATAAATTCCATGATTAAAAATATATAATAATATTCACAATTTTTAGACAAAAACGTTCATTGTATCTCCAACTAAAATACTAAAAATATTGTGCTAACGCGTGTGAAGAAACAAACAAATATTACTTGATTCATCATTCCGTAAAAAACAATATCCAAGCCTTTATGGCCGAATAAAACCAAAATGCTTATCTTTCATTCATGTCATACTGCATAACTTCGAAGTGCCGGAGATGGCATATGTTAACACAAAATGCCAAACAAGGAAAAGTTTGGTGGACGTCGTCAGCTTGCCAGGACAAGCATTGTCCTCCTCTATTCTAGATGTCATGATTAATTTGACTCTTGGAGTGTACTGGTTTCATGATATCTTGAAGTAGAAGTGAAATGTTGAGGTAAGAAGATCCACCTTCTTGGACAGCCGTAATTGCCATTTGACCAAGCTCTATAGCTCTGTTTCTTCTCTCTTCTCCTTCTTTTCCTCCATCCATCAACTTTTCGACAGCATTCTTGACATCATCTCTCTTCAACAGCACCCCAATTTTTTGTTCCTCTCCCCATGTCATGGGACTTTCCACCCCAACTTTGACACCAATTTTTAGTATTTGCACAACAAGTTTCTCATTCATAAATTGGTCTCCGAATAGAGGCCATGTTAATAATGGTAAGCCAGCACTTATACCTTCTAGTGTTGAATTCCACCCGCAATGTGTTAAGAATCCTCCAACAGAAGGATGAGATAATATTAGCACTTGTGGGGCCCAACCCCATATGACAAGGCCTCTTCCTTTGATCCTCTCCTCAAAGCCATCCTCTATAACCCGTTTCTTTAACTCTTTTGATGTTTCTCCTTCTCTAATCACCCAAATGAATTGCATGTTTGATGCTTCTAAACCTAACCCAAGTTCCATCAGTTGGGAAGGAATCAAATTACAGAGGCTTCCAAGGCAAGCATAAACAACAGAGTAGGGATCTTTTGAATCAAGCCACTTCAAGTATTGGTGTTCATCAACTGATGCCTTGTTACCTCTTTGAACCTTATCTAAGTACTCTCTATTGCCAAGTGAAACCGGACCAATACACCACACTTTGTCATGTCTTATTTTCTTGTATTCTTTAACATAAGATGGCTCCAATTCTTCAAAACTATTCACTATCACTCCATATGTGTCTGTATCAGCTGCTCCCATTTTTTTCTGAAATACTTTGAATCTTGAACCTAGAGAAGAATCTACCTGCTGAGTAGTGAATTCAATTTTATCAGGCAAACATGGCACGACAAAGTACTCTGACTCCGAGCTCACACTCTCAATAACCTTGGAGGTGAATAAATTGTTGTAGCACACAAGGCAGAAGCAACATACACCATGAAAAATAATTCTTGGAATGTTAAACTTTTGAGCTATATTTGCTGTATATGGCAGACACATGTCAGAAATTATGCAATTTGGTTGTGGCTTCAGCTCCCCAAAAAATTTTTCTACAGGTTCTTGTAGCATGTCAACAGCTGTGAAGAAATTCAAGGCTAAGTCTAGCGAAGCCACCATGTCCAAATTCTCGCAACCTTCAGGTAATCCAGCTTCTTCACATGGTAACTGTAATTGGACTATTTTTATTTGCAGTCCAGATTCAACTGCGCGAGCAAGGATTCCATTGAACCTGGCTGCATTAAGTGGTGTTGTGACTATGGTGATAATAACACCACGCTGTGCAAGGAGCCTTGCTATGTCAATCATAGGGATCATGTGTCCTTGAGCTAAAAAGGGAAACAGAACAAAGTGAAGCTGGTTTGCTTGTGTATCCATCGGAAATTGGCAATTTTCTTATGATGGATACAATACGGAGGATGAGGATTTTGTGACTATAAATGCAATTTTCTAGAATAGGCTTGCTCTTTTTAGCTGACGTAAGAGCACACGTAAGTAATTTCGTTGGCCAACAAAAATACAAAAGAATGTGGCTTACAAGTGATTAGCACTAGGAAGTTTAGGAAGTATATTTTATAAAGGTTTAAATTATTATTTTTTTATTTAAAGTATTAATTAACGTATGTATAATTTATATTTTATTTTAATATTTTTCATATATAATTTTATATTAATTTTTATTTTAACTGTTATATTTTGTTATTAGTAGGTATATTTTAAGAATGAACAGAGATCATAACTAAAAAAAAAAAAAAAAAAACAACTGCTTTGTAATAATAAATAAATAAAATATATTATATTAAAAAGAGAGAGAGGTTGAGTGGACGACCCTCAATCTCTCTCTCAATCTTATATATATAATATATAATATAATATTATAATAATATAATAATAATTAAATAGTTTCTATTATTTTTTTCTATATAAAGAAAAGTGCAGAGGAAGAGAATAGAAAGAAAAGAAAATAAAATATGAAAAATGGAAGAGAAATGAGAGAAAGAAAAAGACGAAAAAGAAAAAGGTGATGCTGAGTCTTTTAAATTTTCTTCTTCTATTGTTTCAAGTTCTTAAAATTTTCTTATAATATATTTTAGAAGTTTGTCAAATAAAATGGGCTAATTTATTAAGCTAGGGTAAAATGTGAAGCTGAAGAATTTAAGTTATAAAATTAATATCTCTCTCAAGTGAGTTCAAAGTTTATTCTATTTAATATTTATTATTTTATATTTTTATTTACTGGATATTTTTATGTCATATTAATTTATAAACTTAAAATCTCATTGGATTTATATGATATTTTGACATCATGTATATTATTCCCATATTCATCTATAAAATATTTAATTAGTAAATAAAATATAAATATGAGAGAATATTATGAACATAATTTGAATTTCAAGAGTAAATCTAGTAACCTTAACACTTTTTAGACCGATAATCTATTTTTAATAATAGACTACTGAATTTAAAATTCGTTATGATTCAACTCCGGACTCATCGGCTTATATTATAACTAAACACTCTTATAATTAGGAGTAAATCAAATACTTTTGACTCGTGTAAAGTTTTTTGCACCGTTGCCAGAGAATTTTTTAAAATTTAGTGTCGTTTTATTATTTATTTAATTTTTTCATCTTTATTTTATTTTAAATCTGTCATCATTTTCTTTCTTTTACTTTGACTTTCCGTCACTTTATCTTTTGTTTTTATTGTAAAATTTTAATTAAGCTTATTCTTTCTTCTAAAATTATAAAAATACTACAAAACATATGAAATTTTTATTTTAACCTAAAAGACCCTAAACTAAATTGGACTTACACTTATAAACTTATGACTTGACCTTCCATGTACTTTTAGACTTAATTTAGACATTTGTACTGAATGGACATGGACATAGACTTGGGCTTTTAAATTTCTGTAATTTAATTTCTATATTTATTTATATGGCTGGTTCAACTGCATTTATTGTTATTTAATTTCCGTTATTTAATTTTTGTTATTTAATTTTCTTGCATATTAAATTGTGTAATTTTTATTCCACATTTAATTTTCTATTTATTTAATTTTATATAATTTTTTCTTTTATCCATTTATATTTCATGCACATTTAATTTCCAGTTTGTTTATTTTTATTTTTTTTCTTCATCTGCTTGTCTATTAAATAATTTCGCACGCACACACATCATCATCATTGCATAAGACGTTGGTCTTGAACTTCAAGTGGCAGGTTAATTCGAATATCTCAATTACCACCACCAATCATGGAAGAAATCCAAGGTGAAAACATTTTGAATCAGATTAATCCACAAATTGATCAAGGAGAAAATCATTCTCAACAAGATTAACACGATCAGAACCAACCACGAACTTTGAAAGATTACATGAATCCAATAAGAACTAGAGCACCTTCGTGCATAGTATTTCCTCCTAAAGCATCTCAATTCAATTTTAAACCAGGTGCCGTCTAACTTTTACCAATATTTCATGGTTTAGAATCAGAGAATCCATACTTTCATTTAAGAGATTTTGAGGAAGTTTGTAATACATACACAAACAAAATTGTAGCATGAAGATAATTCGATTAAAGCTTTTTCCTTTTTCACTAAAAGATAAAGTTAAAACTTGGCTACAAAACCTCAAATCCAAATCAATAAGAACATGGAATAACACGCAAGAACAAGTTTTGAAAAAAAAATTTCTACCCCACAAAACAAATTCTTTCAAAAGACAAATCACCACTTTCACTCAAAAACAAGGAGAAATTTTTTACTAGTGTTGGGATAGGTATAATGAATTACTTAACATTTGCCCACACCATAGTTTTGAAGCATACAGGTTAGTATCATATTTCTACAAGGGACTAACATCTTAAAGTAGATAGATTGTTGAAATGATGTGTAATGGTGAGTTTAGAGATAAAAATCATGATGATGCATTAGATTATCTTGACCAATTAGCTGAAAATGCACAACACTAGGATACTGTTAGTTCTTAAGAGTCATCTAGTACATTCCAGCCATCACCAACTGGTGGAAACATGTACAACCTTAAGCAAGACTATGACCTTCAAGCCAAATTTTCATCCTTGGCTAAAAACATTGAAGTATTAAAGCAAAAAAAAAAGAATGATCATGTTAAATATGTTCAAGATGCTTCATGTTATATTTGTAGTTCCACTGACCATTTTACGTAGGACTGTCCAACCTTACTAATTCTGAAAGAAAGTTTGCATGAACAAGCAAATGTCATAAACAATTTCAAAATGTCGAATCTCAATTTATATTCACGGACATGCAATACTAGTTGGAGAAACCATCCAAATTTCAGTTGAATGAATGACAATATTGCACAACCTCTACCTCTACCACACCAGAATTTTCAAAATCCTCAGAGTTACCTAGCTTATGTCCCATCAACCAGAAAAAATCTTGAAAACACATTGCATTCTTTCATTAAAAAGCAAGAGTCAATCAATAACCAAACTATGCAAACCTTGACCAACTTGACAGAAACCATCTCAAAACTTACATTAGCTCTTACTATTCATGAACAATGTAAGTTTCCTTCTCAATCTGAACCAAACCCCAAAAGTCAACAACATCCTCAAATGGGTAGTACTGGAAACTAAAACATGAGCCAAGTTAAATCGGTTATAACTCTCCGTGGCGGTAAAGTTATCGAAAAATACATTCTTAATCCTCGTGAAATTGGTAAGGATTCAATTTCAAAGAGTAAAGTAGTGCCCGACGAACTAATAGTCCATGAAGAAATAACCAACTCTCCTCCTGTAACCCCGTTCCTCAAGCATTGATCAAACCAAAGAAATAAAATTACAATACAGAGATTTATAAAGTCTTCAAGCAGATGAAATTTAATATTCCTGTGCTAGACGTCTTTAAACATGTACCATCTTATGCTAATTTTTGAAAGATTCGTGCACTGTAAAAAGACAACATAAGGTACAAAAGAAAGCATTTCTCGCAGAACAGGTAAGTTTCATTCTCTCAACTAATAATGCTTTGAAATACAGAGATCCTAGTTGTCTAATTATTTCTTGCATTATTGGGAACTATAAAAGTGAACATGCTTTACTTGATCTTGGAGCTAGTGTTAATTTACTTCCATATTCTGTGTACCACTCTTTTACTTGGAGAATTAAAACCTACATCTACCACTCTTTTACTTGCTGATCGGTTAATTAAGGTACCAAAAAGGATAATTGAATATGTATTGGTTCAAGTTGATAAATTCATATATCCTGTAGATTTTATTATCTTGGAAACTGAACTAATTATTGATGAATGCAAGCCAATTTCTATAATATTAGGCCGACCATTTTTAGCTACTGTTAATGCTTTAATTAATTATAGAAATTGAGTAATGAATTTATCATTTGGCAATATGAAGTAAAAACGCAATGTATTTAACATGTATAAACAACCTCGTGATAAAGAAGATGAAGAAAATGAGACGGAGGATACTGAACTTATTAAACCAATCATTGAAGAACACCTTCAGGATCAGAAATTTACAAATTCTATGGAAATGTTTTTTGCTAGTTCATTTGAATTAAGTAAAGAATTGATTCTACACAGGTACCCAAAGATGACAACAACCAATTGGACTTTAAAGATATGAGATAACTTGAAAAGACAAAAGAAAATAAAGCACCAAAGCTTGAACTGAAGCCTTTACTAGAAAAATTATAGTATGCATATCTCAGAGATCATCAAACTTATTTAGTGGTAATTTCTTCTTAACTCACAAGCGACCAAGAAGGTAAGTTACTCACTGTTATAAAAAGGCATAAGACTATAATTAGTTGGACCTTAAAAGACATAAAGGGTTTTAATTCTTTAATTTGCACACAAAGAATACACTTAGAGGAAAATACTAAAACAACCCGTCAGCCACAAAGAAGATTAAATCCTCACATGAAAGAAGTAGTAAAAGATAAGGTCCTTAGACTACTAGATGTAGAAATTATCTATGCTATCTTTAATAGTAAATAGGTAAGTCCAACACAAGTAGTACCAAAGAAATTAGGAGTAACTATTGTAAAAAATGAAAAAGGTGAACTAGTCCTAGCATGCATCTCATCTAGCTGGTGTATGTACATTGTTTATAGAAAATTAAATGATGCCACTAGAAAAGACCATTTTCTCCTTCCATTTCTAGATCATATTCTTGAGAAAGTAACAGGACACCCATACTACTGCTTTCTTGATAGTTACTCAGGTTATTATTAAATTTCTATAGCCGTAGAAGACTAAGAAAATACTACATTTACATGTCCATTTGGAACATTTGCATTTCGGAGAATGCTTTTTAGACTTTGTAATGCTCTTGCAATATTTTAAAGATGCATGTTAAGCATTTTTAGTGAAATGGTTGAAAATTGCTTGGAAGTTTTTATGGATGATTTAACTGTGTTTAGAAATTCTTTTGATAATTGTCTTCACAGTTTAGAGAAAGTTTTGAAAAGGTGTAAAGAAAAAGGACTTGTTTTAAATTGCAAAAAAGTCATTTCATGACTGTTTATGAAATTGTTTTAGGACATGTCATTTCTTCTAATGGAATTAAAGTTGATACAGCCAAAGTTGAAGTCATCTCAAAATTACCTTCACCAAAGACAGTGAGAGAAGTTTGATCCTTTTTAGGACATGCAGGTTTTTATAGGAGGTTTATGAAAAACTTTAGTACTATTTCTAGACCAGTTTGTAACCTCTTAATTAAAGACACGCCATTTGAATGGAGCAAAGATTGTCAAAAAGCTTTTGAAAAATAATCAATCTTTTAACAACAGTCCCTATAAAGCAATCCCCTGATTGGACTTTACCTTTTGAACTAATGTGTGATGCTAGCGATTATGCTGTTGGAGCTGTTTTGGGTCAAAGAAAGAAAGGTAAGCCCTTTGTCATTTATTATGCAAGTAAAAATTTAAATAGTTCTCAAATGAATTACACCACAACTAAAAAGAAGCTACTTGCTGTAATATTTACTTGGATAAATTTCGATCGTTATTAAATTGGCTCATCTACTATTGTTTATTTTGGTCATGCTGATGTTAGATATTTAATGTCTAAACAGGATGCGAAGCTAAGATTAATACGATAAATTTTGTTCCGCCAATAATTTAACTTGACAATGAAGAATAAAAAGGGTATTGAAAATGTTATTGCAGACCACCTGTCAAGACTTACAAATGAGTCTGCAATTGATATAACACCCATCAATGATTCTTTTTCTGATGAATTCTTGTTTTCTATACACAATATGCCTTGGTATACTAACATTATTAATTATCTTCCAACAGGTGAAATACCATTTGATTGGAACGCTCAGGATAAGAAGAAATTCTTAACAGAGGTAAAAATTTTTTACTTCTTATCACCCTCAAACAAATGGTCAAGTTGAATTAGCAAATAGGAAAATTAAACATATTTTAGAAAAACGGTTAACCCAAGTCACAAAGATTGATCTCTTCGATTGACTAATCTACTTTGGGCTTACCGCACTGCATTTAAAACATCTTTGGGAATGTCACCTTATCGATTAGTTTATCGTAAGCCTTGTCACTTATTGAGATTGAGCATAAATCATTTTGGGCAGTTGAAGCTTTTAATTCAAATATTGATGATGCTGCTAATGTGTGTAAATTGTAGTTGAGTGAACTCAATTGTTAAAGCAACAACTAAAGCTTTTCATGATAAAAAATTTCTTTGAAAATATTTGAAATTGGTCAAAAAGTGTTGCTATATAATTTTCGCCTTCATTTGTTTCCAGGGAAATTAAAGTCAAGGTGGTGTGGCCCATTTGTCATAAAATATGCATATCCATATGGAGCCATAGAAATCGAGAATCCAAATAATGGTGTCACATCTAAAGTTAATGGTTAAAGATTAAAACCATATCTGAAATTTCAATCACATGAAGAAGACACTGAAATCAACTTAAGTGACCCACCAATTCTTGATTAAATCTTTAAAGTGTGGCTAATACATATTTTTTTTAATTATCTTATCATCTGATTGTTTTTCACACCGCATATTTATTAAGCATATAATATTTCTTGCTTAAGTGTGTTTATTTGATAATTGTGTTTTCTCTCATTATATGTGATGAATACCTCAATTAGAAAGATCATCTTGAAACATCTTAAGACTCTTTTACATGTAAAATTTCACTTAGCATGATTAATATAAAATTGTCAATCATATCCAATATGGGATCAATGACCACCAGAGTTTGTGTTATATGTTAAAGACCTAGAAAGACAACTTTAATAATAGAGGATGATATTTATAACGTTCAGTTGGAACTTGAGGTTAAAGCAATAAGAGGAGAATGTAAGTTTCAATTTTTTTATTTTTTCTCTTCAATGTATTTTATTTATTTTTACATTTGATTTGATTTTTCAGAGCTAATTTGTTTCTTTAATGTGTTTTAATTTAATTTCTTGCATAAATTGTGGATAACGGTACTCCGTGACTTCTTAAGCCAGTATTTTCACCTTTCTATAATAACTCAAACCTCAAAAACCAAACATGGAAGAAATACAATAAAAACTGCATAAGCATTTTCCATCGCTCCCTTAGAATGCTCTCAGGAAAATTTACAAAACTCACTGTGAACGATTACGATTGTTAATGATCCATAGCATTCCTTCTGACGTTCTTTGATTAATTGAAGCAAAGGTTCGATTAGCAAGTGAGTTTTCTGATCCACTTATTTCTTACATGCCTGGTTTTAGAAAAAGCACATACACTAAAAAGAAAAGAGCTAAACAACTTAGCTCTAAATGTCATAATTGTGTAAGACATAATTGTAAGAACCCTCATTGTAGATCCTTACGAATGGTTTCTGATACTAGTGAAGATAAAATTAAATTTGTTAAAGATGGCATGAATGAAAAATCATTAGATGATATCTTATAATCTCTTGAGACGCATTGAAACGGATTTGTATAGTGTACAATTCAAAGGTATTGGACACTATTCCGAAAAGAAAACGCACAATTTAGTCTTGGGAATCTGACTAAAAAGACTATGTTTGCCAGCTTATAATAAAATTGGATGAAAAGCCTATCCTCAACCCATAGAGGACGTTCAAGCCATTACTAGACGTAAACCAGAGGAAGATGTGAGCTATAATCACAATTACCAGTAAATATCCTTTTCCTTTTAATAATATTTTATTTATGCACTATTACATTTAATAGTGTGATTTATGTCTAATTGCGTTTTCTTTTTCTCTTTACTCTTTGCTATATCTGTTTGTTTTTGAAATATAAGCTAAAGCTTCACGTGTCATCTGACAAATACAACACTTCATTTACAGTTGTCTATTATTATGTCTATCTTTAAATACGTGCTTTTATTTTAAACCCTCATAAATCATTTTTGAAGATTATTCCAATAGCAGCATCTTCAAGTAGACAAATCAAAAATATTTGTGTGCTTTCTGGGTTTCGCTATGGAAAGTACAAAGAGTTCGTTGAGGCAGCTGTAGATCTTGGTCATATTATAGCAAAGAGAAACTTACAACTAGTATATGTAGGAGGTGACCATAAGTTATCCAAACTTGTTTCAAAAACTACTTTCACTAGAGGAACTCAAGTGCTAGGCATCATCCCAAAAGCCCTTAAACCTCTAGGATGCTTACCTGGCCCACCAACTGGAGAAGAGTTAGTTATCTCAGGTATGCAAGAAAGAATATCTAATATGTTAGATCATACTGATGCTTTTATCTTTTTGCCAGGTGATCTTGCAACTCTAGAGACACTAATTACATTTGCATCTTGAACCCATTTGAACATTCATTAAAAACTCATCAGTTTGTTAAATGTTAATAATTTTTATAATGGCTTGCTCATATTTCTTAACCATGCAATTAAAAACTATCTTATTCCTCCTATAGTTAGAAAAATCTTTATTTGTGCCTCTATTGTTAATAAGTTACTTGATCTTTTACAAGCTTATAAACCAAAGCCAGAACACATGACTTTGACATTGGATTGGTCAACTAAAGATGATAACAGTAATAGTAGTAAGAAGTGCAAATTGGATTTAAATCTCTCTTTGTAAATATTTTTTTTAGTGTTCGTGTGATGTCTTCTAAACTATACTCCGTTCCTTTAAGACATTGAGGACAATGTCTCATTTAGGTTAGGGAGAGAAAATATAATGTTTATTTTTATGAATAAAATATTTGATGTCTCGGGTATGCATGTCTTTAAATTATAAAATATTATGAATAATGTTTAGATTAGGTTGGAGGGTGGGGATATTTGATGTAAATTGTAAATATATTTTTTTGTTTATTTTTCCTCAAAAAAGTCCAAAAACAACAATTTTTTTGGATAACTATGTGAAAAGTCACTACTTTTAAGATGCATCCTAATAGTCCAGTTTATATTATTTTCTAATTTTAAAATTCATAGTAAGTTTTTCTTTGTTCCTTATTCTTTGAATTACTCAAATCTATGAATTCTCCACTTAATAATCACTAATTAAATATTTTTGTGATTTATTTATTTAAACAGGTATTATTAGATTATTCTTTTCACACACATAACACATGCTAGTAGTTTGTAAGTTAAAATTTTTTTGCAATATTTTATTCTCTTGATCTGTTGGAGATAATTTCTAAAGTAGTGGAATGTGTGTTATGTTTTTCAAAAAAGAAAAAAGAAAAACATTGTGTTTAATTTTACTATATCTGAAACTTGAGCAATTAAGTCCGTAAGGGTGTTTTAACACTTAGAACCCTAAGGCCAACTGGTCTAGGAGTTATTGGCCCAAAGCTCGCTATATGGGTTGCAGATATATTATTTGCCTATTTATCAAAAATTCGAGTAATTAAGCCCATAGGAGTGTTTTAACATTTAGTACCATAAGGCCAATTGGTCTGGGGGTCATTGGTCTAAATAATCTATTGCCGAATAAAGATATTATCTCTGATAAATCACTAGAATAAAATTATTATTTTCTTTTAATGAAGTCCCAAAAAAATTATGTTAATTTTTTAGCACAAAATAATGTTTGATGATATCTTAGATAATGAATGAATGACAAAAGGATAAAATAAATAAATTTTGGGAGAATTTATTTAATTTTTAGTTTAGAAAATAGATGAACAACTATTAACTTGTAAATGAATTTTGTAAATCTTAATTTAAAATAGCACTTTAATTGCTAGGGACTAGCAATAAGCTGGTTGGGGAGTCTGATTAGTACTAGAAAGTGTATATTTTATAAAGGTTTAAATTATTATTTTTCACTTAAAGTGCTAATTAATGTGGACATAACTCAAATTTTATCTTAATGTTACTCATATGTAATTTTATGTAAATTATATTTTATTATGTTAATTTTTATCTTAATTTTTATATTTTGTTATTGTAGGTATATTTTGAGAATGAAGAGAGATCATAACTAAAAATAAGAGATAAAAGAAAGGCAATTGTCTTGTAATAATAAATAAATAAAATATATTATATTAAAAAAAAGAGAGAAAGAGATTGAGCGCATGCCACTCAATCTCTCTCTCAATATTATATATATAATATATAATATAATAATATAATATAATTAAATAGCTCCTATCATTTTTTCTATATAAAGAGAAGTGCAGAGGAAGAGAGGAGCGCGGACGGAACAAAAGAAAAAGAAAAGAAAAGAAAATAGGAAAAATGGAAAAAGGAGAGAAAGAACAAGAAAATTGTGAAGCTGAGTCTTTCAAATTTTCTTCTTCTATTGTTTCAAATTCTTAAAATTTTCTTGTAACATATTTCAGAATTTTGTCAAATAAAATGATTGTTTTTTTTCAATATGGTTGGCTAATTTATTAAGTTAGGGTAAAAGGTGAAGCTCAATGATTTAAATTATGGAATTAATATCCCTCTCAAATAAGTTCAAAGTTTATTTTATTTAATATTTATTATTTTGTATTTTTATTTAATAGATATTTTTATTTCATATTAATTTATAAACTTAAAATCTCATTGGATTTATATGATATTTTGACATTATGTCGATACTCTAATTTAGTTGTGGCACATCATGTACTTCATTCTCATATTCATCTATAAAATTAGTTAGTTAAGAATTAAATGATATAATATTTAATTATTAAATAACATATCAAATATAAATATGAGATAATATTATTAACATAATTTGAATTCTAATAGTGAATCTTGTAGCGTTAACACTTGTTAAACAGGTAATCTATTTTTTACTATTAATTTTTTATTTAATAATAGACTACTGAATTTAAAATTTCATGTGGTTCGACTCTGGACACACCGGGTTATATTATAACTAAATACTTTTATAGTTGAGAATAAATCAAATACTTTTGAGTCGTGTCAACAAGCACAACTAACAATGTTTTTACCTTGTTGGCATCAGTAAAAACTTTGTTCTTTTCTACATCTTAGGTCGTTTGGATAATTTTCTAGCTGGGCTGTTTGTTAAGTTAGTTGGATTGTGGGCTACAACACTACAACCAACTTCTATTTTTCTTTATTATTTAATTCACTCTTTTATAATTATTAAATATAAAAGTTAATAAAAAATTATTGTTTACAATGTAAGTATAACTTTTTCTTCGACAAGTATAGATTTTTTTCTCTTAGCAGCTAAATATATTAAATATAATTCAGATTCAATTATGCGAACTCGGCGGTTGTCTAGGGCCCCACAATGTATGAAGGTCTTATTGTGGTCGCCTAGGTTCTATGTGTTAAGAAGATACTTTTTCAATATTGTTGATGTACTTAAATTAATAATTTTTTTAAGTTACTTATAATAGAAAAACTTAATTTTTAGGCCTCTCTTTATTAATAATTATCTTACAATTAAAATTTTTTATACAAATTCTATACTTGATAAACTTAATGTTAAACATATATCATTAATAGTATTATCTAACCAAAGGTGGAGGCTTAGCTCAAATGGTAAAAGTATGTCCTAAACATGGCTACTAATCTATTCAAAAGCTCAAGCATAACTTTTAGTGCAGAATTAATTGTATACTTATATGGAATAGTAAAAGTATATGTTTATAGAAATGTTTAGATAAATCTAAACATATTTGAACAAAGGTAAATGAGGTGGCCAAGGATTTTTTAGACATACCCATGACAATTATTGCTTTGGAGTCTGCTTTTAGTAGGCTCCATGAATTTTTACTGAAGCTCTATCTATATCAACATTTGAGAAAACAATAAATGGCATTGACATGCATCACTTCAATAAACTATAAGATTAATACATATTTCCATCAAGAGGAATACCCATCAAGAGGAACACTCATTAGGAAGAGCGTAATATGGACATATGTGCATTGTACTCATTTTTCCTTGACTAGGTTTTTCCACTAGGTTTTCACTAGTAAAAGTTTCTAACGAGACAGGATTAAGCAAATACAATACTATTACATTTGAAGTATAAGAATATAAATGATAGGTCCAAGGAAGAGTGTTGTGAATTATGTATGTCCCTGCCATTTGCATTACTTAATCCACCAAGCAAACCTAACACGAGTTATAGACCTATTAGGAAATTATCCAAAATATTAAGAAGAGTAATTAATATAATCTTAAGAGAGGTAAATGATAATTGATAAATAAAGAAAGAAATAAATAACGAGGGAAGAATGAAGCTTTGTTGATCTTCGAATTCTTACAAACAATTATTGTTGGGATTATGTGTTCTTTAAAGCATATTGATTTTCTGATTAATAAAATATTTCAAGTATTTATTGAGATATTTTGAATTGCATTAATATTTTGAGTAAAGTCCATTTAATCATATTATATGTATTTATGCGATCACCATGTGGATTCACAGAAGACATAAATACAAGTTATCTTATGATTAAATAAATTAAGTTCGCAGTTGATAAATAAAGTTGGGCACTTTATTTAGGTATAGACTATAATAAATTTATTGAGTGATTTGTCTTAATCATATATGAATTTATTGATGTAGCATATCTACATTAAATTGGATCACATATGAGATTTAATTAACCTAGTAATAACTGTCAGGCTTATTAAATCTCGTAGGCATTGATTTACTGTAATCTTAATCTTGAGTTAGTCATAATTTCATGATTGTAGTTGTTATTTCATTTGAGTTACCAATGGGCATGACATACAAATGTAGTCTAGATTACCGTGTATCTTGGTGGGAGCAATTACAAGTATTGAAATTTTAGATTAAAAATATAGAATTCGTACGACACGTCTCTTGATGGGTTTTCAGTACTTAATCATAGAATTCTCTGGCCAAAGTGTCTCAACATAAATAAGTATGTTGAAAATGATCATTAGAAAAGACCAGTAAGTATCAAGGAAAAAAATGTAATTAAATTGATTGGACAGTTGAGATATCAATTTAAATTAACGATGTGGTACAAAGGATTGTGCAGTAAAGAAATCAATGTGGCTTGGGCGAATTATATTCGAACATACAATTATGGAGGTCAGTTCCAATCTTATAGTGGAGTAGAATTGGAATTAAATAATTATATTTATTTAATTATAAATTTAATTATTGTAGCCACTATTGTATGTTCCCAAATGATCCCTGGGTTAGCTCATTTAATTGGCAACATTATCACTGGACCCAAAAGCAAGAAAAACTGGCATATTAGATGAAAATCATAACTATAATATTTGTTAAGGTCTAGTATGTTATATTCAATGTAAATGGGGGCTTGTAATATTTTATAAGGTGGTCTGCTAGTTAGTTACACAATCCTTCCATTTTTACGTAAGTGGAGAGATAGTTAAAAAAGGAATTCTATTTTAAATAGAAATTCTAATCCTAATATACTAGAGTTTTTCATAAGATATTATAAAATGGGCATTATTCTCTTAAATAGAGACAGAAGAGAATCCTAGGGATTTTAAGAAAAATTAAAGAAGACATCTAAGAGGAGCCAGTTACAATTGTGGAGTGATAAAACAGACGCCCACACGTCCAGTGTTGATCAAACTTGAGTCATATCCTAGAAGATCGTTTGGAAACGGATCTACAACTCTCAATTGTTCATCTTCTCAAAACATCAAGGTATGAATTTTTAGATTACTTAATTCTTATATGTTGTATGAGATCGGTCCTAAAAGGTTTTAATTGAAAAATTTAAAAACCTAGTTTTATTCCCTTCAATTGGTATCAGAGACATCTCATAATAATATATAAGAATTTCGTAAGAAATCTATCTTGTTAATTATGTATTAGAGCGGCACAATGGATTGTCTCAATTCATAGTTAGAAATTTATTTGTATTTTTGTTTTGGATTAGTAACAAAAGGAGTGGTCTATTATCACCATGTTTCCCTTTTGATTTAATTTTATGTTTTAAATTTTTTGTAAGTCATTAGGGATTGTAATTTGTAAACAATTTAAAAAAAAAAGGAAAAAATTTCAAGCAGCATCGCACACAGGACGCGTGCGGGACTCAAGCAGCACGAGGAAAGGCAGCCAAATCAGAGAGCTTGCATGAACGGCACCAGGTAAACCACGCGGCAGAAGGCAGCAATACCAGGCTCATGCGCAGAGTGGCCAGAACTCACCGGAGAAGAGACACGATCGGAAGATCTGGGTTTTTGCTGATGGCGGCGGAAAAGAAAAATGCAGATTAGGGTTTTGAGTGGTAAATATCACTCAAGTCCCTATAGTTCTATATAATTTCGTTTGGGTTAAATTAGTTTACTATTATGCATTTAAGTCCAAAAACGGTTTTTGGGCTTGGTAAATCCTAGTTTTAAGTCCAATAAAATTTGAGCTTAATGGATTAAAATGCATGAATATAGTTTAACAAATTAAATTTATTTTTAGCCCAAAAGTTTTACTTAAAATTTTATTTTATTTTCTTTAAAATTAATAATTTAGACCAATAATAAATTTAAAGCCCATATTAGCCAAGGCCATCAACAAAGATAATCCAAGAGAAAAAGATATTGACATGAAGCCCAATGAAGATTAGGCTTAGGATTAATATTTTTTAGGAAAACCATGAATTGAGATTATTTAATTTTTCTATATGTTGTGTTTTGGATGTGAACATGCCATGATAACATGTTATATAGAATAGGTAGTGGCACTCTATGCATAATAATATATGTCATTCATATAACATGAATTCATGTATATTGTTTGAAATTTGCAAATGCTTAATAATATAAGATATCACTTAGATAATATTATAGGAAGCATGCAATTAACAATATATGTATGTTTTAAAAAGGAAAAACCAACTTTAAAAATATTGAGTGGGAAAGGGAAGATTCAAGATAATTTTTCCACGGGCTCCATTGTTAGTTCAATAATAAAATTATATATATACCTCGACTTCATAATACGGTGATGCTCCCTACGGAGGGTATATATATTGGACATTTTATTTGATTAACTTCTTTAATGATAAAATCGAAATATTTTTCAATCTGTTGATCATCCTAACGGTGGCTACATGATATGAGAAATACGTAGACTAAAACAATGGTTATACACTCAACAAAATTTATTATTAACCTTCCCAACAAAGCTCTGTTAACAAAATTTTGGCTCTAAAAGATAAAGATAGTTATTTATCATGTTAACACATGAAAGTAAATAATCTAATGGTTAATTGGGTCTGGTAAGTGGCGGCATGACTTCCCCAACGGATAGCTTGCTAAAGCGGTACTAGATTATCGTTACAATAAAATAAAATGTATTTATGATTTTTTGCATTTTTAGAATTTTATTGTGAATGTTATATCAATGTATTTATGCATGTATGTTTTATTTTTCAGAAAATGTCTTCCATCAACCTACTATTAATCATCCTGGTTAAAAGTGAACTCACTGGTTAAAATTACTTAGATTGGAAACGCAATCTATTTAATATTCTCACTGCTAAAAACTACAAATATGTTCTGACCCAGCAATGCCCTCCAGTACTAACGTTATACGATTATAGAAATCAGAAGGAGTCTTATGAGAAATGGTGCGAGGCTAACAAAATGGCTAAGCGCTATATATTGGCTTCGATTTCTATGGAACTGCATAACAAACTTCGGAGCATGGAAATAGCCACTGAAATATTGGCTAGTCTTCATCAGATGTTTGGACAGAATACTGATTCTACTAGAGAAGCAGCGTTAAAACGTGTGACTGACACCAAGATAGAAGAGAGTATAAGAGTTCGTGATCATGTCCTCAAAATGATGGACTATTTGAATGAAGTTGAGATTCATGATGTTGATATGGATGATAAAACAAAGATCAACATGGTGATTGAATCTTTACCTGATACATTCAGAAAGTTTAAGGTCAGCTATATCTTAAGCAATAGAGATATGACCTTAGTTCAATTGATGTACGAACTACATGCTATAGAAGAATATTATCATAACAAAGAACTTCCTAAACAAGAAATTCTCTTTAAAGCCTAAGTCGAAAGACAAGGGTAGGCAAAAGAGAATTGACACAAGGAACCTGTCTACTAGAAAAGATGGTAAGTCGAAAGACAAGTGCTTCAAGTGTGGACAGAAAGGTCATCGGAAAAAAGATTGTCCTAAGATTATTAAAATCAGGTATAGGAAATCTTTAAGCTTCCTAATTAGTTCAGTTTCTATTGATTAATGCAATAGTGAATTCTGAGATAACTAATTTATTTGTAAATTCATTTATTTGATTTTCAGGAAACCAAGAGATTAAGTGAAGAAAACTTTAAGCAGCAGTAGAGAAAGATACTAGTTTATATCAGCTGAGAGGACTAGATAAATTTTATGAGACTTTAAGTTTTGATATTTGTCTTTGTATTCCAAACATTAGAGGAATTTAATTTCGGTGGCTTGTTTTCAATAAACAGAAGCACACTGTTATTTTTTTATCCTCTGTTAATAACTCAATTTTGTACTTTACAAAGACAATTAATATCATATAAGTCTATTGATCTGTTCAAAGCAAGATATAATGATAAAAAATATATTATTTATCTAAGAAAAGAAATGTTTTTCCAAAACCAATGGCACCTCTAATATTTATGCTTAAATCATATAAACTATATTAAGATTTCATGAGAATGATTAATAATAAGTCCTTCCTGACTTATTTGAGGTTGATCATTGATACTCTACAAATCTTATTTAGAAGAGTAATATGATAAGTTAGCTCCTTTTGAGCTAAAAGAAAGCGTAATAATGTATTGCATGGAATTAGTGCATACAAATGTATGCGGACTAATTAGTTTACATATAAGTAGAGGTTATAAGTATTTTATCAATCTAATTGATAAATATTCATTGCATTTATGTTTGTCTAAATGCGTCATGATTCCGTGGTTTTTGAAATTCAAAAGAGTACATGGATAAGACAAAGAAGTAATTAGATACGAACATAAAAGAGCTTCGATCTAATCGAAGTAAAGAATATCTCTCTAGAGAATTCAAAGTCCATTTGGTTGTAAAATGGGAAAAACTCCCATTTATAATGAACATTGTGACATAATAGTGTCATTATATAGACAAACAAGATTCTTTTGGATAAAACAAGATATCTACTTAGTGATTTATCATTTACCTTTTTTATTCTAGATACCAGTATTTTAAAACTGTAAAGACTATTGAACTTAGTTTTATCTATATCAGTGCCTATTATTCCATGGAATTATAGATATGTCACAAACTTAATTAGTGGCACATCTATAGTTGGAGATTCACTAGTATTTATACTAAAATTATAGGCAGAAAAGATGGATTCATGTTCAAAATATGCATGTTTTAGGTATTCTAAAGGAATAAAGGAAAATATAATTTATAGACCTCAAGATAGGAATGTATTTGTAAATATACATTATACTTTTGTTGAGGAAGACTATATAAATGACTTATAACCCATGAATAAGGTAAAACTAGAAAAATCATAAGTAAGGAGACCATATTGATGCTCAGTTTTCTATTTATAGAAAAGAGCAAGAATGATTAACAAAAGGATTATCCCTGAATAAATTATCATTTTTAGAACCTCATCATAGTGGGAGGGTAACTAGATTACTAAACAAGATATATATTATTGAGAGAAACCTATACGGCTATCTCATATAAACGTGTATAAAATCCCACTGGATACAATGAAGCTCTAATAGATAGTGATGTTGAACATTGGAAAAGGGCTATGAATCAAGAAATGGAATCTATGTATTCTAATAAAATCTGGGAACTTGTAGAGACACCAAATGGGGTAAAACTCATTGGATGCGAGTGGATCTATAAGAGAAAAAGAGGAGTAAACAGAAGGATGGAAACATTTAAAGCAATATTAGTAGCCAAAGGGTTCACTCAAAAGATGGAATCGATTATGAGGAAATGTTTTCTCTGGTTGCTATGCTTAAATCTATCAGAATTCTACTCTCTATTGCTGCAATGCTAAATTATGAAATTTGGCAAATGGATGTCAAGACTGCCTTTCTTAATGGGCATCTTGAAGAAGATGTATGTAACAACCAGATGGATTCATACAAAAAGGCCAAGAACACTTGGTATGCAAGTTGCAAAGATCCATTTATGGATTGAAGCAAGCATCCCAGTCGTGGAACATCAAATTTGATCAAGCGATGAAATTGTTTGGATTCATTCAGAATATTAGTGAACCATGTGTGTACAAGAAAATTCAGGAAAAATCTGTAGCCTTATCGGAAACGATGTAGAAGTATTGACTACTATAAAGAGTTGGCTAGCAAAACAATTTGATATGAAAGATCTGGGAGAAGCTAGTTATATTCTTGGTATCAAGTTACTACGAGACCGGAAGAATAAAACGATAGCTTTGTCTCAAAAGGTCTTTATCGATAAGATATTGGCTAGATTTAGCATGGAAAATTCCAAGACTAGTTTGTTACCATTCAGAAATGGAATTTCATTCTCTAAAGATCAATCACCTAAAACATCTTAGGAGATAGAAAAAATGAGACAAGTTCCTTATGCGGAAGCTGTGGGAAGTCTCATGTATGCCATGCTTTGAACTAGACCAGACACATGTTTTACGATTGGGATGGTTAGCAGATATCAATTTAATCTTGGACCTAAATGCTAGACTATTGTCAAGCATATAATGAAATATCTAAAAAGAAGCTATGGATTATATGCTTGTGTATTATTGTGATGAACTTACTCTAATGGGTTATGCTGATTCTGACTTTATGTCAGATAAAGATTCTAGAAAGTCTACTTCTGGCTATGTGTTTACATTAGGAAGTTGAGCTATTAGTTGGAGGAGTGTGAAACAATTCTGTATCGCAGACTCCACAACAAAAACTTAATATGTGGCTGCATCTAAGGCTACAAAAGAAGCGGTATGGCTCCGCAAGTTCCTTCGAGATCTTGAGGTGGTATCTGCTGCAAGTGCACCACTTAAATTATTTTTCGATAATAATGGTGCAGTGGCTCAATCAAAAGAACTAAGAAACCACAAGAAACAAAAATACATTGAGAGGAAGTATCATCTCATATGAAAATAGTGTAGAAAGGTTATAACCTACACTTAGAGTCCTACAAGCATGTGCAATTTGCCAGATATGCTTTGAGAGCTAGTGAGAGATTGTTGGGATTATGTGCTCTTTAAAGCATATTGATTTTCTGATTAATAAAATATTTTAAGTATTTATTCAAATATTTTGAATTGCATTAATATTTTGAGTAAAGTCCATTTAATCATATTATATGTATTTATGCGATCACCATGTGGATTCGCAGAAGACATAAATACAAGTTATCTTATGATTAAATAAATTAAGTTCGCAGTTGATAAATAAAGTTGGGCACTTTATTTAGGTATAGACTGTAATAAATTCATTGAGTAATTTGTCTTAATCATGTATGAATTTATTGATGTAGTATATCTACATTAAACTGGATCACATATGAGATTTAATTAACCTAGTAATAACTGTCAGACTTATTAAATCTCATAGGCATTGATTTACTGTAATCTTAATCTTGAGTTAGTTATGATTTCATAATTGTAGTTGTTATTTCATTTGAGTTACCAATGGGTATGACATACACATGTAGTCTAGATTACCCGGTATCTTGGTGGGAGCAATTACAAGTATTGAAATTGTAGATCAACAATATAGAATTTGTACGACACATCTCTTGATGGGTTTTCAGTACTTGATCATAGAATTCTCTGGCCAGAGTGTCTCAACATAAATATGTTGAAAATGATCATTAGAGAAAACCAGTAAGTATCAAGGAAAAAAATGTAATTAAATTGATTGGACAGTTGAGATATCAATTTAAATTGACGATGTGGTACAAAGGATTATGCAGACATGCGATAAAAATAGCCATTTTTATTAAACTTCTTATCTGGATGGGAATCAAGAAAATTTGAAATTCGAAATATTTCAATTATTTAAAGAAAAAAAAGAAGAGAAATTTTTATAAAGAGTAATACTGAAAATAAATATAATAAGAGATAAAAAGAGATGCGACTTCCCCCTAAATATTTTATACCTTCCCCTAAAAAAAAACTTGTAATACCAACCCCATTCGTAATTCCATCAATTACTCGTCTATCGAAAAAATGAGTTAAATTACATTCGAGCATACAATTATGGAGGTCAGTTCCAATCTTATAGTGGAGTAGAATTGGAATTAAATAATTATATTTGTTTAATTACAAATTTAATTATTGTAGCCATTATTGTATGTTCCCAAATGATCACCGGGTTAGCTCATTTAATTGACAACACTATCACTAGACCCAAAAGCAAGAAAAACTGGTATATTAGATGAAAATCATAATTATAATATTTGTTAAGGCCTAGTATGTTATATTCAAGTGTAAATGGGGGCTTGTAATATTTTATAAGGTGATCTCCTAGTTAGTTACACATTCCTTCCACTTTTACGTAAGTGGAGAAATAGTTAAAAGAGGAATTCTATTTTAAATAGAAATCCTAATCCTAAAATACTAGAGTTTTTCATAAGATATTATAAAAGGGGCATTATTCTCTTAAATAGAGACAGAAGAGAATCCCATGGATTTTAAGAAAAATTAAAGAAGACATCTAAGAGGAGCCAATTACAATTGGGGAATGGTGAAACAGACACCCACACGTGCAGTGTTGATCAAATTTAAGTCATAGCCTAGAAGATCGTTTGGAAACGGATCTACAACTCTCAATTGTTTATCTTCTCAAAACATCAAGGTATGACTTTCTAGATTACTTAATTCTTATATGTTGTATGAGATCGGTCCTAAAAGGTTTTAATTGAAAAATTAAAAAACCTAGTTTTATTTCCTTCAATGATTGCCTATTTTTTGGCTTTAGATTTGTGCAATTAGAGTAAAAATAATACAAATGGAGAGAGCACTTTGAAATACTTAATTTTGTTACACTTGCTTAGTAGATTAGGGAAAGTAAGTGGTGGAGTCATTTATAATTCACAATAGTAGCTTATTTATCCTTGTAGAAACATTATAGGCGCTTAGATACATTTTTCTTATCATCATTTTTTTTGTAGTTCTTTAATTTTTATTTATTATGCATATCCTGAGCTGAGAATTTGTACAAGTGTTTGTATTGATTTGGGTATTCATGAATAGTTTATTTTTATTTAATTGATTTACAATGTTTATACTAGAGAGAATTTGTACAATTAGGAATAGTAATAGTTAAGCTGAAGTAATTGTGATACAGCTCAGAGGCAATAAGCAATATCAATCTTCTTCTTGAAAGGTCGACTCATTTGGTTATGGTGAGTGATTATCATAGAGATTTGTTGCAGTGGCATGATCCTAGATTGTGGTTGAGTGATTATTGTTTCCTTCTTTGCCGCTTTCATTTCATCCCCCCTCAATTTGGCAGGGAGAAAATCTACTGCCAAATTGCTCAAGCGAGGAAAAGGATATTTGCCAAAAGGGTTTGGTAAAGATGTCGGCAACCTGAATTATCGTGGTCATGTACCGTGTTATAATAGCTCTAAGTCCCAATTTTTCATGGACTGTAGTGGGCATGTAGCATGTTATAATAGCTCCAAGTCCACATTTTTACAAACGAAGTGATAATCCATCTCGATAAGTTCGGATTGAGCATGGAACACTAGATTAGAAGACATATGAAGAGCACTAATGTTGTCAGAAAAGAGTGGTGCTGGCAAGGATTAGTCTAATCCCGAGCCATTTTTAGGAAACTAGACTAATCCTTCCTACCCTAAATGGCTCTGATACCAAGCTTTACCGAGATCATTTAATGATTTCAAATGAAAATTAAGTAATTGATAATTAAAAGAAATTGGGGAAAGTAAACATACTTGCGTGAAATAAAGTAAAAATTATTTATATTACACAAAAGAAAGAAATGGGACGAGAGAAACACTCGAAATACAAGCACTCTTCAAACTCGACACTTAAAGAAAACTTAGAAGATTGCACACCCTGCTAAGCCAATACTCGTCCTTTTATACGTAAAGGAGAGTTTACAGCTTGCCATATAATCATTTTCACTTAACTATAAATTATCAAACTTGACTATATTTACTAAAAGCAAAAGCAAAGGTGAGTTACGTGTCCTTAATAATGTGAAGTCGGGTTTCTCAGTTTTCTTCAATAAAAATTATTATTTTTTTTTTTTTTCAAAAGCAATGGCTTCTAATTCGTCAAGGTACCGCGAATAACCAAACAAGATTCTTACATCACAGGAGCTGGTAGATGACGAGGATTCTGACACTTCAGCTTTAATAGCTTTGCCTCTTTTTTAAGTTCAAAGGGGCTCTTAATAAGTGCTCAGGGACAACAAAGCTGGGGTATGCAACCCTATACATATCATGTGTAAGGAAAGGGAGCAACCCTATACGAGGATCATTGAACAGATGCCGGCCATAGTTCGCTAAGAAATCCACGGCAAAATTCACCTCACGATACACGACTTATGTTAATGTTCCAGTCTCTCTGCAGGAGTTCCTTGATAGATCATTGAACAGGTTCCTTGATAGCTTTGCCTCTTTCTTTAGACTTATACTCTCTTTATATTTTAAGTTTGCCTTTGTCCGAATGCTTAGGTGAGCTCGAACCAAGATTCTCCAGCTGGCTCTTAACCTCATTTATAATAATTCCTTGGGTTAAGGGACCGGAAACTTTCCTATTTCACGGTTAGTGTAAGGCCCTATATCGTTATCTCGATCAGGAGACTCTTTGGTGGAAATCGCAGAAGAAGAGAGCTTAGGAGCTCTGTAATTATCACCTTTAAAATGAGTTTTGTTAAATTTGTTCTACAATGTCGTTGAGATGGTCCTCATGAGCTAGGAATTGCTTCTACTGGACCGATATGTAGTTCGAGGATGAAATTGTATTCCCGCTTCATGATCTAGGAAATAGCATGGGAGCGGATGAAATACATCATACTTTCTAGTCTGCTTCTGGAATCATTTTTATAGCAAAACTTGTCGAAGCTTTCCTTTAAGGCTTCTAGTAATATGGCGTCATTAGGACCACAAAACCTAAACTAGTCAGATATTTGAAAAACTCAAAAATGCTAAAGAACCATGAATGAGCGAACTTTTTATTTTGGATAATCAAGGCATATTCCCAGGCCTAAATATAATCATAAGAATTATATTCAGAAGGTTTAGTTCTTTTATCTTTGAATCGCCTCCTTAATTCAGGCGTAAAACCCCATCGTTCTCAAGTGATAATCTTCAAGATTCCCACAACTGTGTAGGCCACTTTATCATTTCTCGTTGTGAATAAACTCCCAAGATCCAGTTTCTGTTAAGATTTGCTCGTAGAACCACTAGACTTTTGGAAAAAAATGGAAATGTGAGTGGCCTGCAAGATAAATATTGGCGACATCATTTGGTTTTAGATGGATGTGCTCATCTTCAATGACTACAACTCGAATTAAGCCATTAATGTAACAAGGAGTTTCATCATTCTTTTGCCTTTTTGTTGGAGACTCTTGAAGCTGTCCATATAATGAGGAGGCCGAGTAAACTTTCTTTGAGGCCCTGCAAGAATTCTCTAGTTAGAATATCTGGTAAGGACTTGTTTTCCCCTTTTATATATTCAATATCAAAATAAAAAACAAAAAGTATGGCCTGCCATTTAGTAAATATATGTTTACAGACTATATTTTTACATCTATTTCTAAGACATCTTTAGTCAACCTACAGTCTAGTTTAAGGAGAAATTTCTTGTTTAAAAGGTCATCTTGGAACTTGACGCACAGACAACTACTGATAATTTTTTTTTTTTTTTAATGGTTGAGCAGTTCTGTTGAGTTGGATTCCATGCACCCGAAGTCAACCTAACAAAACTCTCCCCCCGCAAACTTATTAGGATGGGCTAAAGCTAAACATGGTAACTCTGTAGCTTTAAGCTTGAGTTTTTGAACTGCCTTTGTACATTCAGGTGTCCATGGTGATAGATTCTTTCTTAATCTAGTATACAAAGGTCTCCCACCTTTGGCTAGATTTTGATAGAAGTTTCTAATATAATTAAGACTTCCTAAAATTCTTTGTAACTTCTTCTTATCACTAATTTCATTGGGGAACTCGGAAGCAAATTGAGTAGCTCTATCAATTGGCTTGACTGTTCCCTTAAAAATGTGGTGTCCAAGAAAACTAACAGTTGTTTGAAACAGCTTCATCTTCTTAGCTGAAACTACTAGGCCTGCATTTTTGACAACTTTGTAAAAAGAATTCAAATGCTTAAAATGTTGTTCCTAAGATTTTGAGTAAACTAAAACATCAACGATATAGACAATTATGAACCATGTATAAGGATTAAAGATGTCATTCATAATGTTCTAAAAGGTTGATGGAGCATTTTTTAGTCCGAACACATTATGTTCTAGTTATAATAACCAAAAGGAATTGTGAATGCAGTCTTATACTTCGTTTTCCGTGATTTGTATCTGCCAGTATCCACTCTTCATATCGAATTTTGAAAAGCTTACTACTTAATGGAGTTTGTTTAACAAATCCATCTAAGCACCTTATTAAGGAATTGTAGTTGATAATAGGTCATGGTATTCCCTTTTCTTTTTCAGCTACATTTTCAACATAGAGCACTAAGCAAGACACCAAGGCAAGGGAGAATAACTCTTTCTAACTAACTTTTTTTTACAAAGAATTAGTATCCTCTGCTAATTTTTTTTTCTCTCCTGTCCCTCCTTGTTTTTCAATGATTAGTTAAGTGTGTATGGTTATTTAAAAAATTGACTTAATTGTCACACACTTGACTAATCATTAAAAAATAAAAAGAGTAAGAGAAAAAAAAAGAGAGAAAATTATTATCTTTGTAAAAAAGTTCTTCAATTTCCTTTTTGCAAATTTAAATATGCCTTTCATTCATCTAAACGGCCTTGCTTTAGTTGGAATTTGGGCTTCTTCAAAACTGGCTCATAAGGGAGAGTAACAACATTCTTCTTTCTTTCCCAAAAAGCGTTTTTGGAATATCTGCTCAAATTTCTTTATGAAACCGATCTTTCAATTCATTTACTTTCTACTGCATTTCGGCAGCCTGAAGTTGTTCTTCAATCCTCTTAATCCCTATTTCTTCTTTAGAAAAACATAGAATTTGTTTTTTTTTTTTTTTTTTTTTTTGCAAACAATTGTCTTTTAACACAATCAATCTCAACTACGTAAGATTCTTCACAAAAGTTGAATCGAAAATTTGTTTCTCCAATTTTTGCAAATATTCCAGCTTTTATTACTCTAAAAGGTAAAATTTTTCCAGAAAATTAGAACCAATAATAACTACAGAATTAAGATTTTTGATTAAAACAATGTATGTTCTATACATATTCCTTTAGAACACACTGCCCGTTAAGAAGTTTGAACCGGATGGTAAGTCTCTCAGTATTAACTGTCTGAAGTACCATGGTGGCCGTTTCAAAATATTTGGTGCGAATTAACTCTTCGTTAGTACAACTTAAATATGCTCTTTTAGCTATTAAGGCTGGAGTATCAATGTATAATTCTTTTCTGATTACCAAAGTAATCGAAATGTGCCACCTCATGGTGGCCATTGTATTAATGAATTGTTCTTCACTAATTGGTAGTTCTTGTTTAGGTTCATAAGAGGAAAGCTCTTCCTCTTTCATTCTTTTTCTGTTATTGAGGATTTCATTTAAGATTCCGAATTTTTAGAAGCTACCTCATTTGAGGCCGGTTTAGTCTATCTATCATAACTGACTAACTGAAGGATCTGAATTCTAGCTTTAAGCTGAGAAATTTTAGTTTTTATTTCCTTAATTTCTTTCTAAATATCTTAAATGGTAGGTTCTCTCCAAGCTTCTTACTCCTTAGCACGCTTTATAATCTTTTTAAGAGAATAAAATTGATTTTTAACAGTCCTATCTTTTATTTTTGTTGCCTTAGTTTCCGAAGATTTTTCAGCTTTACTCAGGTAAATATATTATTCCAAGGCATCTCTTTTAAGCCATTGGATCCGTAATCTTTTCAATTATATCTAAGATAAGATTTTGTTCTCTTGTGAGCACATTATAGTTTAGCACTAGGATTTTTAGGATAGATTTATAGTGACCACATTTATAAGCCATTGATGCAACCTTGTTACTTATCGGTATCAAATGAAGATGTGAACTCATCGTCAAAGTCTTTTGAATTCTAGTCTGTTTCTATCCTAGAGTGATCAGTCAGCGAGACTTGCATTTTCTGCCTTTTAAGGCCTTCATCTAAATTCAGACTACTGATTTTCAGTTCAGATTTATAGTTATTATTGTAATGCACCTTCTTTCCACTCTTATAGTAAGTGGGTTGGGCTTGTGACCTTTTAGGCCTTTTCCTTATAGGCTTAGCCTCTTGTTTAAGCTCGGACTTCTTTGGATACCTTCTTTTAGAGTGTCAATTTGTTTTCCTTTTAAGGAGTAGATTTTTGAAGTTTTTTAGACTTCCTTCCACGACTATCTTTAAAATCTTCGTAGCTGAACTGTTGACAAAAATCATCCAGAGCTTGTCCTCCTGTAAGCTTTTGAATCACAACCTGCCTTTTCAGCTTGAGATCGGTAAAGACAGCACACTATGTTGCACTACAAAAAGGAAGAAAGCCATTTGTCATGACACATCAACAAAGCCATATCAGCTGATTCTGTTACTGCCAATTCAACCAATTCTGTCAAACAGCAAGGATAGTTTCACGTGCTCTAATACACCTCAAATGTGTGTATTAGTTAGCTTCATTAGTTGTTATTCTAATTAGTTATGATTAGTTGTAAATGGATTAGTTAATAACTACTTGCTTGTGAACTGAGTATAAATAGTCTTGTACATACATTGTGATTAACAAAAGAGAAACCTAGAATATTCAGAAGAAAATCCTCTATATTTTCTCAGCTGCCAAACAACTGCTTTAGTTGAATTTGTTATTTTCTTTCATGGTATCAAAGCCAACATGGCAAGTTCAATCAATCTAAACACAAATAAAAGCTCCATTACTGCAAATCAAACAATCCAAACAACATTTTCATTCATTACTCCAATCAAATTTGATAGATCCAACTATATGCTCTGGCAAAATCAAGTTCTAGCCTCTATACGAAGAAATCGACTTGAAGGTTACATAAATGAAGAGAAAGTAGCACTGAATTAATTCATTAATTCTTCAAACTATGCTGGAGTAACTACCAGATCTACTCAAAAGATCAAGAATCCTAAATATACTGATCCGAGATCTCAGATCAGACATTACTCAGCTGGTTACTCAACTCAATCACTGAGGTATTCTCAGTCTTGTTCATTCTTGTAATACTTCATTTGATGTGTGGAAAACACTGGAGAAAAAGTTTGATGTACAATCTGAAGCAAGAGTGCTACAACTCAGATATGAGATGAATGTTTTGATGAAAGAATCATTAAGCATAGAAGAGTACTGTTTGAAGATGAAGTAAATAGCAGATAAATTAGCATGTGCTGGTAGTCCTGTTTTTGATAAGGATCTGCTACAACAAATTCTTGATGGTCTTGGAGCTAGATATCTTGATCTAGCCACTTTCACTACTGCAGGTAAACTAGAGTATGATAATATATTCTTTACTATTAACTCATGAAACAAGACTTGAACAAAGTCAGAATGAAAAACACATGTTCAATGCAAATTATGCTAACTTTGCTAACAACAATGGTAACATGAATGCTTATTATGCACAAATAAGAGACAATGCTAGGAGAGGTGGATATACTAAAGGTTTTCATGGTCATTATAGTGGAAACTTAGGAGGAAGGAGTAATTCTTGTTTAGGGAAGAAATCAGAGTAATCTCGAGTAAACTACTATGACCATATAGTTATTTGATGAGCTCAAGCAGATCAACTCGACCAAGTGAGTAGATCATCTGATGCAGATCACCTCGATCAGGTGAGCAGATCATCTGAAGTAGATCACCTCGACTAGGTGAACAGATCATCTAGAGCAGATGATTGCCTGGTCACTTTAAATAGAATACTTCGACCAGGGAGTAATTCTAATTACCTCGACTAGATACGTACAATAAATGATTATTATTATGATCATTATTATGACAAATGATACTATGGTTATTGTCTAAGTGATCATTATTATGTTTATTATGTTGCTCAATAGTACATTAATAATTATAATTATGGGGGTTATGATAATTATGATTATTTATTTGGATGCATTTATTTATTTTGGGGATTTCTTACAGGACAAAAAAAAAAAAAAAAAGAACTCTTCTTCTCTAAGCAAACAAATCATTCTGCTTGATGAGCTCAAGCAGATCACCTCGACCAGGTGAGCAGATCACCCCGACCAGGTGAGCAGATCACTTCGACCAGGTGAACAGATCATCTAGAGCAGATGATTGCCTGGTAACTTTGATTAGAACACCTCGACCAGGGGGTAATTCTAATCACCTCAACCAGATACGTACAATAAATGATAATTATTATGGTCATTATTATGACAAATGATATTATGATTATTATTTAAGTGATCATTATTATGTTTATTATGGTGCTGATTAGTACATTAATGATTATCATTATAGGGTTACAACAATTATAATTATGTGGGTTATAATAATTATAATTATTTATTTGGATGGATTTATTTATTTTGGGGATTTCTTCGAGGACAAAAAAAAAATACTCTTCTCCTCTAAGCAACCAAATCATTATGCTTGATGATCTCAAGCAGATCACGTCGACTAGGTGAGTAGATCATCTAGTGTAAATCAGCTCGACCAGGTGAGCAGATCACCTCGATCAGGTAAACAGATTATTTAAAGCAGATGATTACCTGGTAACTTTGAGTAGAACACTTCGACCAAAGAGTAATTCTAATTATCTTGACCAGATACGTAAAATAAATGATAATTATTATGGTCATTATTATGACAAACGATATTATAGTTTTTGTTTAAGTTATCATTATTATGTTTTTTTTTTTTTTAAAAGGGAGGGGTGGGCAAGCCCAAAGAGTTTTTACCCCCTTCCCACCTCCAAGACTCGAACCCGGGTCGCTACGAATCTAGAACCGACTATGGCAGCCAACCCGACTACGGCCTTGGGGGCAAGTTATCATTATTATGTTTATTATGGTACTAATTAGTACATTAATGATTATAATTATGAGGGTTACAACAATTATAATTGTTGCGGTTATGATAATTATAATTATTTATTTGGATGGATTATTTATTTTAGGGATTTCTTCCAAGACAAAAAAAAAAAAAAGTCTCTTCTCCTCTAAGCAGACAAATCATTCTGCTTGATTAGCTCAAGCAAATCACCTCGACCAGGTGAATAGATCATCTGGTGCAGATCATCTCGACCAAGTGAGCAGATCATCTGTAGCATATCACCTCGACCGGGTGAACAGATCATTTAGAGTAGATGATTGCCTGGTAAATTTGAGTAGAGCACTTCGAGTATGGGATAATTCTAATTACCTCGACTAGATACGTACAATAAATGATAATTATTATGGTCATTATTATGACAAATGATATTATGGTTATTGTTTAAGTGATTATTATTATGTTTATAGTGGTGCTCATTAGTGCATTAGTGATTATAATTATGGGGGTTACAATAATTATAATTATGGGGGTTATTGTAATTATGATTATTTATTTGTATGGATTTATTTATTTTGGAGATTTAAAAAAAAATAGATTTTTCTCCTCTAAGCAAACAAATCATTCTTCTTGATGAGCTCAAGCAGATCACCTCGACCAGGTGAGGAGATCATCTAATGCAAATCACCTCGACCAGGTGAGCAGATCATCTAGAGCAGATGATTGTATGTTAACTTTGAGTATAACACTTTGACTAGAGGGTAATTCTAATTATCTCGATTAGATACGTACAATAAATAATAATTATTATGGTCATTATTATGACAAATGATATTATGGTTATTATTTAAGTGATCATTATTATTTTTATTATGGTGCTCATTAGTACATTAATGATTATAATTATGAGGGTTACAACAATTATAATTATGGGGTTATAATAATTATGATTATTTATTTGGATGGATTTATTTATTTTGGGTATTTCTTCGAGGACAAAAAAAACACTCTTCTCCTCTAAGCAACCAAATCATTATGCTTGATGATCTCAAGTAGATCACGTCGACTAGGTGACTAGATCATCTGGAGTAGATCAGCTCAACTAAGTGAGCAAATCACCTCGACCAGGTGAACAGATCATCTAAAGCAGATGATTGCCTGGTAACTTTGAGTATAACACTTCGAAAAAGGGTAATCCTAATTATCTCGACCAGATACATACAATAAATTATAATTATTATGGTCATTATTATGACAAACGATATTATATTTTTTGTTTAAGTTATCATTATTATGTTTATTATGGTACTAATTAGTACATTAATGATTATAATTATGAGGGTTACAACAATTATAATTGTGGCGGTTATGATAATTATAATTATTTATTTGGATGGATTTATTTATTTTAAGGATTTCTTCCAGGGCAAAAAAAAAAAAAAGTCTCTTCTCCTATAAGCAAACAAATCATTCTGCTTGATGAGCTCAAGCAGATCACCTCGACCAGGTGAATAGATCATCTGGTGCAAATCATCTCGACTAGGTGAGCAGATCATCTAGAGCAGATCACCTCGACCAGGTGAACAGATCATTTAGAGTAGATGATTGCCTGTTAACTTTGAGAGCACTTCGAGCAGGGGATAATTCTAATTACCTCGACTAAATACGTACAATAAATGATAATTATTATGGTCATTATTATGACAAATGATATTATGGTTATTGTTTAAGTGATTGTTATTATGTTTATTATGGTGCTCATTAGTACATTAATTATTATAATTATGAGGGTTACAATAATTATAATTATGGGGGTTATTGTAATTATGATTATTTATTTGGATGAATTTATTTATTTTCGGGATTTAAAAAAAAAAATTCTTCTCCTCTAAGCAAACAAATCATTCTGCTTGATGAGCTTAAGTAGATCACCTCGATGAGGTGAATAGATCATCTGGTGCAAATCACCTCGACCAGGTAAGCAGATCATCTAGAGCAGATGATTGTATGGTAACTTTGAGTATAACACTTCGACTAGGGGGTAATTCTAATTACCTCGACCAGATACGTACAATAAATGATAATTATTATGGTCATTATTTTGACAAATGATATTATAGTTATTTTTTAAGTGATCATTATTATGTTTATTATGGTGCTCATTAGTACATTAATGATTATAATTATGGGGGGTTACAACAATTATAATTATGGGGGTTATGATAATTATGATCATTTATTTGGATGAATTTATTTATTTTAGTTATTTCTTTCAGGGCAAAAAAAAAAAATACTTTTCTCCTCTAAGCAAACAAATCATTCTTCTTGTTCATTCTATTGAGGGAAAAACTCTTAGCTAGAAGGCGATAAGAATTAAGCTACTAGGTGCGTGGCAGAAGTTTACCAGTAAAAAACCCGATTACTGACTTGAACGTCGGAAGGTTCACGCCAGAAAAGCTTCCGGCGCCTCTGACTGGCTTCCGTGATTTTAGGTAATATGCAACAATCTGCAAACATTTGCAGGCATCTATAGTAGTTGGCAAGCCGTTTCCCCAAAAATAAATATAATGACGATGCTGAAGTCAAAAAATTAGCTCGAAAGATAAGCAACTAGATTTTCGGCATCAACAATCTGTGGGGATCGGTACAAAAAGTCAGCATTGTCTCTACCAATTTGGATATGGCTGAAACAGAAGTAATTAGCATATATGCTTGAGAAAATGTTGCCGATAAAAAACAAAACTCAAACCCAGGTTCTATTTCAATTTTTTTTAATATTAGCATTAAACTAATTGAAGTGCATGAATATATGTAATTAATTGTTGGTAAATTACTACTATGTAGGAAAAAATTAGGTATTAGAATATCTATATTTATTTAAACAAATTATTATAATTCACATTACATAATTTCCTATAGCTAGTAAAAAATGCTAAACTATGGAATGGGTAGCACAAATTATTCAGGCTAAATGGTCTATGGCTGACTTTTATTGTGTCTTGTAGTACAAAATGCTTATAGGAGATTAAAAATAAAATAGCATGTTGTTATACATAGTATCAGCTTTAAAGCATTTTCCTAACGAGGTGATAACCATAACTTTGAATACAATAGACACAATAAAAATTCATTCTTTGTTTTTCTTTTCTTAATGAATTTTCTCTAAAGCGGGTGAAAAGATTGAAAGTTATAAAACATTGAACTAATAAGAACAGCTTAAAGTTTCTTCAGTTAGTAAAAGGTTAGAAGCTTAGAAGTCTTTTATAAGCAAGGCTAAGAGATCCCACATCGACAAAGCACGGGGGTCAAACCTGGGCTATAAGGGGGGACAAGCCTTGAGTTGCTGGGAGGCCTTTTGGGGTAGTATGAGCTGCCCTGATAGCAAAACCATGTGGGCCGAGTGCCCAAAGCGGACAATATCCCAATGGACTTGGGCCAGGTCTTAACAAAGGCATAAGACCTTAAACTAATAAGAGTGTGCTCAACTAGATGAAAACAAATAACCAGTTTCAAAATATTTTTCCAAAAATACTTTTAAGGCAAATAAAAAGGCTTAAAATTTCAAAGTCCGCTTAAGGCGAGACAAAAAACAGAAGTTTGCCAAAACTCATTGAGCAAGATTAAGCTTTAAAAACATATTAAGGCTATAAGTCTCAAAGCTTTCTTGAGGCGAGACAAAGAGCCAAGCAAAGCCAAAGATGGCTCGAACAAAATAAGCTCCTGAATTAAGGTAAGGCCAGAAGTCTCAAATCCTACTCGAGACGAAACGAAGAGCTAAGCAAAGTCAGTGATGGCCCAAGTAAAATAAGCTCTTGAATTAAGCTAAAGCCAGAAGTCTCAAAGCCTGCTCGAGGGGAGATGAAGAGCCAAGCAAAGCTAGAGATGGCCCAAGTAAAATAAGCTCTTGAATTAAGCTAAGGCCAAAAGTCTCAAAGCCTACTCGAGGCGAAACGAAGAGCTAAGCAAAGTCAGAGATGGCCCAAGTAAAATAAGCTCTTGAATTAAGCTAAAGCCAGAAGTCTTAAAGCCTGCTCGAGGGGAGATGAAGAGCCAAGCAAAGGTAGAGATGGCCCAAGTAAAATAAGCTCTTGAATTAAGCTAAGGCCAAAAGTCTCAAAGCTTGCTCGAGGCGAGACGAAGAGCCAAGCAAAGCCAGAAATGGCCCGAGCAAAATAGGCTCTTGAATTAAGCTAAGGCCAGAAGTCTCAAAGCCTACTCGAGGCGAGATGAAGAGCCAAGCGAAGCCATAATTAGCCCGAGCAAATTAAACTCCTAAATTAAGCTAAGGTCAGAAGTCTCAAAGCCTAATCGAGGCAAGACAAAGAGCCAAGTTTAGCCAAAGAAAGGCTCGAGAAATTAAGCTTTAAAAATATGTTAAAGCTATAAGTCTTAAAGTCTACTTGAGGCGAGACAAAAAGCCAAGTTCAACCACAATAGGCTCGAGCAAATTAATCTCTAATAAAATACATGAAGTCTCAAAGCTTAATCAAGGCGAGACAAAAGTCCAAATTCGATAATCTCGCTCGATCATATTAAATCGAGCAGACAATCGATTGTGAATAAATTCTGAAGTAAATAAAAGACTTTAAGTCTCAAAACCTGCTCTATATAATAACGCAAGCATGAAAATAGTATAAAGCATGTAAAGGTCTTGACTATGATACACTAATTCAAGTAGCCTAAACTAAGTCATCTCGATGTCACTTTAAACTTTATAAAGTTTCTAGTCCTGATTTGTTAAAACTCTCAATACTAGAAATTGAGGGACTGGTGTTTAGGGAAGAAGTCAAAGTGACCTCGAGCAGACTACTATGACCAGATAGTTATTTGATGAGCTCAAGTAGATCACCTCGACCAGGTGAGCAAATCATCTGGTGCAGATCACCTCAACCAAGTGAGCAGATCATCTAGTGCAAATCACCTCGAGCAGGTGAGTAGATCATATAGAGCAGATGATTGCCTGGTAACTTTAAGTAGAACACTTCAACTAGGGGGTAATTCTAATTATCTCGACCAGATACATACAATAAATAATAATTATTATAGTCATTATTATGACAAATGATATTATAGTTATTGTTTAAGTGATCATTATTATGTTTATTATGGTGCTCATTAATACATTAATGATTATAATTATGGGGGTTACAACAATTATAATTATGAGAGTTATGATAATTATAATTATTTATTTAGATGAATTTATTTATTTTGGTGATTTCTTCCAAGGCCAAAAAAAGACTCTTCTCCTCTAAGCAAACAAATCATTCTTCTTCTTCATTCTATTAAGGGAAAAACTCTCAGCTGGAAGGCGATAGGAATTAAGCCACTAGGTGCATGGCAGAATTTTACCTGTAAGAGACTCAATTACTGACTTGAGCGTCAGAGGGTTCACGCCGAAAAAACTTCCGATGCTTCTAACTGACTTCTGTAATTTTAGGTAATAGGCGACAATCTGCAAGCATTTGCAAGCGTCCATGGTGGTTGTTAAGCCGCATTACCAAAAATAAATATAATAATGATGCTGAAGTCAGGAGATCAGCTCAAAAGGTAAGCAACCAAATTTTCGGCATCAACAATTCTTTTACTGGAAGGAGTGGAAGGAGTAATTCTTTTACTAGAAGGGGTGCGTTCTTAAATTCTTATCCCAGAGGTTTTCCACCTGGTTCTAGAAATTTTGGTAATATTCATGGCAGATTTCAAGTGATTAAGAATAATAAGCAGATGTCATTTAAAAGAAGTTAATATGGTAATGGTTCTGGTACTTCAAGTGCTGATGGAAATGATGAATCAGTTGTCATATGTCAAATTTGCTTTAACTTAGTCATACGTCTGTAGAATGTTGCATAGATACATTAAGAATTATGTCCCTCAACAACCAAGATCTTACAATAAAGGAAAAACTCAAAAAATCTTCTTATATCTACTCATGCTTCTTATGGAAATTGTAATATCTCAAATAATAATCAATAGCCAACTACTTATTAAGGAACGAGATCACACATGTATTATCCACCTGGATTTTCCTATATATCAGATTCAATGAGCTTTACTGGAGCTGGAGCTGCTTATGTTGCTAATTTTAAAGGGCCTACAGATGAAGGATGGTATCTTGACAGTGAAAACATACATCACTTGAAAAATAACATGGCAAATATGCAAGTTAAAGATGAGTTTAGAGGTAATGACAGACTTATTATATGTAATGGTGAGGGTTTTTCTATTATACATATTGGTGATGCCACTCTTAATATTCAAAGTTCTAAAACACAATCTGCATATACACATACAATACTGAGAGATATACTGCTTGTCCCATCTATTACTAAGAACCTATTAAGCATTTTAAAAATTACCGCTAACAATAACCTACATGTTGAATTTGTTGGATCTGTTTGCTTTGTGAAGGATTCACTTAAGGGGAAGGTTTTGTTGCAAAGTATTGCTGAGAAATGGCTATATAAATTGCTGCCCAAATCTTCACAACAAAATACATACATTACTTCTCAATCTTAGAGTCAAATACATAGACCTTTATCCATGTTGTCCTTCTGTCATTTTAGTTCTACAATCAATAATAATTATCCTGAGAAATTTTTTTCAGACAAATACAAATGCTTGTACTAAATCATCTAGTAAAATGTCTCTTTTTTACATAGTGTTTGGTCATCCCAATTCTCAAACTTTAGTGCATTTAACCAAACTCACTCATCTCTCTTCTCTTTGTTCTCTCCAAGTATTCTTAATCAAGCAGCAGAACAGTTTTGTAAAGCATGTCAGCTAGGTAAATGTCATAGGCTTCATTTTTCTATCACTGATATTAAGTACAAGTCAGCACTAGAACTTATTCACACTGATCTATGGGGTCCCTCACTTGTGTATTCTAGATATGGTTACAGATACTACATTAGTTTTGTAAATTATCACACTAGATACACTTGGATCTATCCATTAAAATTAAAATCAGAGACCTTGGAGATGATCAAGTTGTTTAATCTTCAGGTTAAAAATCAATTTCAAGCAACCATCAAAATTTTACAATCTGATAGGGGGGAGAATATAGACCATTCACCAACTCTTCAGCATCTTATGGCTTGTAAAAGGGTGTTAAGGTATTTGAAAGAAATATAAGATTATGGTCTGAAGTTTATTAAAAAGGGCTCTCTCAAGCTTATAACATTTACAGATGCTAATTAGGAAAGTGATTTGAATGAATGAAAATCCATTGGTGCTTACTATGTGTACTTGGGAAACAACCTAATCTCATGGTCCTCTAAGAAGCATTCAGTGATTACCAAATTATCAGCTAAAAGAAAATACAGAGCACTTGCATCAGCGGCCTCAGAAATTGCCTGGGTTCAGTCATTATTTCATAAGCTTGGACTTCATTGTGTAGAGAGACTAACTATTTGAAGTGATAATGTCAATGCCACTGAGCTTGCTAAAACTTCAGTTTTTTACTCTAGAACAAAGCATGTAGAGATTGATATTCACTTTATCAGAGACAAAGTATTAGCTGGTGATTCGAACATCCTCTATACACCCAGTGCAAAACAAATTATTGACATTTTAACTAAGCCATTAACCTCTCTTTATTTCAATTACTTAAGAGCCAAACTCAATGAACATCCAAGTCCCTTTAGTTTGAGAGGGGCTGTAAAGACAGTACACTATGTTGTATTGCAAAAAAGAAGAAAACCATTTGTTATGACTTATATTCTTTCCCAATAAGAGTTTTTTTCCTCTTATAATTCTATGAATTCAAATATGAATAAATATGGTATTCTTGTCTTGCTTGTCTCCCAAGAAATATCTAGAACATTTATAAAATTCTTATTTAAACCATCTCTTACGCTAAATAAATCATATGCGTCAATTATAAAATTTCATCATTAATAGACTTCCAAAATTAAACATCTAATTAAAAAAGGAAACAAATATTCCTAATAAATTAGAATGACACTAAATTAGAAAATTAATAAATTGTTTCATATTACAAGATACACAATAATTAGCATTTTAAGTTAATTAAACTTACCATAAGATGTCAACTCTTTAAATAATGGACCTAACACATTTGAACCTCTTTCAATCTTTGGCTTTCGTTTATTTGAGACGTAGTTCTTACTTTCTTAAAGCTGGCCAACAAATCTTGACATCATTGCAACTACTACCTATTCATCCACATTACCCTTGCTCCTAGCAATTGTTGCAAACATATTCATATGTTTAAGAACTTTAATGATTTGATATTCTATTCTTTCACACTCATACTATTATAATTTTGATTGTACTTGATAGTCATAATTTTTATACTGAAGATCCATTGTGGATGGCCTTTTCTAGTAAACTTTGTTAAGGAAAGTAGGTTGAGGAGTTTTAAATGTTACTTTATTGATATTTATAACTTTCTGTTATAGATATTGGCTGTACTTTACAATTGATGTTGACTATTTTTATGATAGCTATATTTTACAATTATGGTCGAATTTAGGATATTTAGTTCCTAATTTTCAAGGATATTAGTTTGAATATCCTAGCTGCATTTTTTACTTTTTCTTAAGGTCTAATGTATATAAATAGTTAATATGCATTTCCTGATGTCTCGGGTCTTCGTTATCTGAAATGGGATGCTGAAAATTTGATTGTACAAGCATGATTGATCAACTCGATGGACGTGGAGATTGGTAGGACTTATCTCTTCCTACCAACTGCTAAGGAGCTTTGGGAAGCTGTAACATAAACCTTTTCTGACCTTGGGAATACAGCTCAACTCTTTGAAATCAAGTCACAGTTGCGTGATCAAAAGCTAGGGAGTCTATCAGTAACTTAATATTTCAGTTCTTTGCAATATATGGTAGGAACTTGACCTCTACTATGAATCCCAATGGCATTGTTCCAAAAATACCATCAAATATAAGAGGATGTTAGATAAAGAATGCCTCTTTGATTCTCTTTGTGGACTCAACAAAGAACTTGATGAATTTCGTGGCATAATTCTAGGAAAGAATCATTTGCCAGCCATCCGAGAAGATTTTTTTGAGGTACAGTGTTAAGAAAGTCGAAAAAGAGTCATGATGGGACAGAAACATAGAGAAATCAGTGTTAAAACAGAGACTTCAACGCTGGTGACCAGAAAGATAGATCAGCCAAGCGACAAAAATGAACAAAAACATGGAGAACACCTCTATTGCAACTATTGTCACAATAAAGGACATACTCGAGACTCATGCTGGAAGCGTCATGGAAAGCCAACAGATTGAAAACCAAAATACCAGCAAGAATCAAAGAGAATTGTGTCAAAGAAAACTAATTATTTTTCCCTTACAAAAGATTAATTTGAGATACTAAATCAATTCCTCATACAAAATTAGCAAATAAAAGGGAATGACATGTCCTCTTCTACCTGTAATATAGCCCAAACAAGGAATACATCAGCCTTTAACATCCAATCCCTCGAAAAAAGTCCTTGGGTTATTGATTCAGGGGCTTCAGACCATATAACAGGGTCTTCTCAATTTTTTTCTAGTTACTCTCTATGTCCAGTTAATTATGAAGTGAGGATTGCTAATAAATCATTATCAACTGTTGCTGGAAAAGGAATAATAAAACTATCGAATTATCTCACTCTTTTTTCAGTTTTACATGTCCCAAATCTTAATTACAATTATCTTTAAGTTAGTAAACTTACCAAGGACACAAACTGTGCAGCTAAATTCTATGGTTCTAAATATTTATTTCAAGATCCAATCTTAGAGAGAATGATTGGGAATACAAAGGAATGTGAAGGGTTGTACTATCTTGAAAATAAAGAGCCCGTGAAAGGACAAGCTCAAGTCTCTCAATATGAATTTGTTTCACCAGAAATAATATTGTGGCATTATAGGTTATGCCATCCTAACTTTCCATATCTAAACCTTATCTCTTTCCTTAGTCAAAAATAAAGATTTGAGTTTATTACATTATGATTTTTGTCAAATGGCTAAACAAACATATGTTCCATTTGTTGCTCATCCTTATAAACTATCCCAACCTTTCTCTTTGGTTCATAATGATAATTGGTGTTAACAACCTGTCAAAAACCAAATGGTTCATTACATGTATAGATGATTACTCTAAGACAACTTGGGTATATCTTTAAAAAATATATATATGATACTGGACAAACCTTTAAACAGTTCCATGCTATAGTGAAAACTCAGTTTTAAATTGACATTTGTGTACTTCGCACGAATAATGGAACCGAATATTTCAATTCTATTTTAGGAAGTTACCTATCACAACAAGGATTTGTCCACCAAAGTTCTTGTACAGGAACACCACAACAAAATGTGTTTATAGAAAGAAAAAATGAACAACTTTTAAAGGTTCCTATGGCCATTATGTTCACAACCAATGTACCAAATATATATTGAGGAAAGGCCATTTTTACAGCAATTTATCTCATATACCGTATGCCCTCCTGAGATCTTAGATTCAAGAAGCCTATTTTTGTTTTTCTTAAAAGTTACCCACAAAATCACCATGTTACCCATAATCTTCCACTCAAAACCTTCAGCTGTACAACCTTTCTATATCTTCCATTCAAAGAACAAAGTTGTCTCCTAGAACCATCAAATATATGTTTCTAGGATATTCTCCTACTAAGAAAGGGTACAAGTGCTATAACCCTCAAATAAAAAATTATTTGTCACTATGCATGTTAAATTCTTTGAAAATCAACCTTTCTACCCGGATAATTCTGTTCAAGGGAAAATTTGAGAGAAGATAACTCTTGGAGTCTTCTTGACATCTTAAAACCTAATCTACCCTATAATTCTAGATTATAACCCAATCTACCCAATCTTCTTGACATCTTAGAACCTAATTTATCTCATAATTCTAGTCTTGAACCCAATCTAACTAATCTGCCCAGTAATTTTAGCTTAAAACCTAATCTATCCAGTAATTCCAACCTAGAACCAATTCTGCCTATTTTTTAAAATGCACATAACCGCTAGTTTGAAAATTTAAACTATATAAACGCAAAATGAACTTGCTTTTAAGAATCCCCGGCATCTCCATTGAGCGATATCCAGTGCATACTACTCCTTTTGAGCTTTCAATTTGCTAATTCATGTATATTGAATTATTTTTGAGCTATTATTTCTAGACCCACTCTAAATGATAGTTTTATTATAATCTTTAAATTATTTATCAAAGTTTTATGATTTTAAGTGTGGGAAAGACTTGGAGAAAGGTGTTTGTGAGTGAAATACTATTTGTAAAGGTTCATTGACCTTTCAAGTTAATTATAAGAACTTGAAGCCTTGGGAGTCTTAAATAGTGAAATCCTCAAGCTTAGTTTGCTTGGAGGCATGGACGTATGTGAGGTTTGTTGAACCATGTAAAAATTCTTGTGTTTGTTTTCACTATCTCATCTCTTTACTTATTCATTGCTAAAATTTACAATTATTCATTGCTGAAATTTACAATTAACATTGCTTAAGAAAATTAGTTTGAATTGATTCATTTGATTTATACTATAATTTTTAAATACCCAATTCACCCCCTCATAGGTTGCATACTTAGAATTTAATTTGGTACTAGAGTGGATTCTCTTGCTAAGACTTAATCATCTAAGAGAAAAAGATCAATGGCAACTCAAAATGACTCTAGGCATATAGAATGTGAATCTACTGCTAAACCACCTTTCTTTGATGAAAATGATTACTCATATTGAAAAACTAATATTATAATCTATTTACAGAACTTAGATTATTAGGTATAGGAGATTGTTAATGATGGTCCCTTCTCACCTCTAATGAAAAATGAATTAGGTGAAAATATTCTTAAACTTTCTAATCTGTGGAGCGAACAAGATAAGAAGAAAATGTCACTCAATTCAAAAGTCATGAATGATCTATTATATACCTTGGATAAGAAAGAGTACCACAGAGTTTATGAGTGTGAGATGCTCATGAAATTTGGAATAAACTTGAAGTTGTCTATGAAGATACAAACGAGGTTAAGAAGTCTAAGAATAGTAGATTTATTAGACAATATGAATTGTTCTAAATGGAAAAAAAAATGAAACAATTCATTCCATATATACTAGGTTTACGAACATAGTAAATACGTTAAGGCCTCCAGGAAAAACATTTTCAAACATTGAAAAGGTAAAGAAAATTATTAGATCATTACCATCTAAATGGCGACCTGGTGATTTAAATGCCTTATTTATTAATGATTTAATTGGTTCACTTATTTCTTATAAAAAGGATTTGGTAACTGAAAGAGGTTATAAGGAAAAAAAAAAAAAGCATTGCACTCAAAGCCTCAAAACCAGAAAGTAATGAAGAGAGCAACTTCGAGGATGAAGACATAGCTATGATGACCAGAAAGTTCAAAAAATTCTTCAAGAAATCTAATGAGCAAAAAGGGTTCAAAAAATCAAAAATAAAAATGAAAATGAGGATACAATCACTTGTTATGAATGTAAGAGGATTGGAACATACGATTAGAATGTCTTCTTCTCAACAAGCTCAAGAAAAAAAGCAATGCTCGCAACTTGAGATGGCAGTAATGATGAAATAAGTAAAGATGAAGAGCAACAAGAAATGTCAAACATAGCTCTTATGGCAATTAGAGATGAGTCATCTGACAAACTAGATGAGGTAAACAATCTTCTTACTTATGATTAAAGATATGATGCCTTTAAAGAGTTACATAATGATATGATGAAAATTAGTAAGAAGAATGCGTATCTTAAAAAGAAAATGGGAGAACTCTCAAATGAAAATGATACCTTGCAAAAATGCAATGATTCACTAAATAAGAAGGTGAAAGGATTATAATTAGCGAATAAAAAATTGCATAATAGAATTGCACTATCTAATAAGAAACCTAGCACTTCGCATGAGCATATCGAATCATGTGTTAGTGATTTGAGAAAAGAAAATGAAATGCCTAAGAAAAAAATAATAAGCTTAATGATATTGTTTTAAAGTTTACAAATAAGCAAAAAATGTTAGATAACTTGTTTGGATCACAAAATTATATTTTTGACAAAAGAAGTATTGACTATAAGCCAAATTTGAAACAAAAATTTTACAAGAGTTACTTTGTGAAGGCTACCTCCATTAACGATCAAATCGTGTGTCATTATTGCAATAAAAATGGTCATATGAAATATAGATGTTTTGTTAAGAGAAATGCATATAATAGAGTCAAATATATTTGGGTTCTAAAAGAAATCATTGCTAACACCTATTTCCAAAATGTTTTTGTTACCTAACATATAAGATTTTCTCCATAATAGTTTGAAGAAGAATAATAATAAATGATACTTGGATCGCGGATGCTTAAGATATATGATAGGCAATTATTCGTGGCTCTCAAGTTTTACCAAAATCGAAAATGGTGGAGATGTATCTCTTAGAGATAATTCAAAAAGAAAGATTCTTGAAATTAGAAATTTCGGTAAAAATTTCTCCACCCATATTAAAAATGTATGCTTGGTTGAAAACTTAAAACCCAACTTGCTTAGTATTAGTCAATCATGTGATAAGGGCTTTAGAGTTATTTTTTATAAAACAAAACATGTTATTGAAAATGCATGTGATGGCAAAATTTTATTTGCTAGGAAAAGATATGTTAATGTATACATTATTGATATAGATTGTGAATCAATGCATGATAATTGTTTTTTGACTTTACACGATAATAATTAGTTATGACATAAAAGATAAGGTCAACAAGCATAGATTTAATTTCAAAGATTTCTAAAAATGATTTAGTAAAATGTCTTCCTAAAATCGATTTTAAAAAAGATAGAATATGTGATGCATGCCAATTTGAAAAACAAGTCAAAATATCTTTCAAAGAAAAATTTCATATTTTCACTTCAAAATCACTTCAACTTCTCCATATGGATTTATTTGGACCTTTTACATATGCTAGTTTAAATGGCAAATATTATGCTTTTGTAATTGTTAATGATTTTTCAAGATTTACTTTAGTGCTGTTTTTTACCAATAAAGATGTTGCTTTTGACACTTTTAAAATTTTCTACAAAAGAATTCAAAATGAAAAAGGAAATGTTATTTATTGCATTAAGTGATCATAGCAGGGAATTTGAAAATCATGTATTTGAAAGTTCTTGTAATAATCTTAGTATTGCACATCAGTTTTCATCACCTAAGCCTCCATAATAGATTGGAGTTCTTGAGAGAAAGAATAGGACAATTCAAGAAATGGCTAAGACTATACTCAATGAGAATTCCTTGCCAAAATATTTTTGGGCCGAAACTATTAACACTACGTTTTATGTCTTAAATCGTGTGTTAATAACACCATCTCTCAACAAGACTCCCTATAAGCTTTGGAAAGATAAAAAAGCTTACAATAGTTATTTTAAATTTTTTGTTGTAAATTTTTTATTTTAAACACAAAAGAAAAGTTTATAGAGTTTACAACAACAGAACCTTAGTTATGGAAGAATCTATGCATGTTACTTTTAATGAATCTAACCCCTCCTTCACAAAGAAAGTTATAGTTAATGATGACACATGAACATAAAAAAAGGATGAAGAATAGCAACAATCAGCTGTAGAAAAGCAAGAAGATCTTTTACATGAGAATCAAAAGGAACAACAAAAAGAACAACCTGACACAGATCAAAACACTGGTAATTTTCAAACACTTCCAAGGGAGTGGAGGTATATATCTTCTTATCTAAAAGATTTATTCTTAAAAGGCCCTTCACGTGGCATATCTACTAGATCATCCATAAGAAATATATGTTTGTATACTATATTTATTTCTTAAATTGAACTAAAATCCTTTTTGAATGCTGAAAACAATGAATCTTGAATTATGGCAATGCAAAAAAAGTATAAACAACTTAAGAGAAATAATGTGTGGGAGTTAGTTCCTAAACTTGAACATCAATCTATCATGGGAACTAAATAAGTGTTTAGGAACAACCTCCTAGTTTTGAAAATGATAAATTTTCGAATCATGTGTATAAATTGTCTAAAGCTTTATATAGTTTAAAACAAAACACCTATAGTATAGTATGATAAATTTAGTAAATTTATTATGGAAAATGATTTTTCAATGGAAAAAGTAGATAGCACTTTTTTTGTTAAGCATAAGGGTCAAGATATACCGGTAGTTCAAATATATGTTGATGACATTATTTTTAGTTCTACTAATGAGCCTTTGTGTAAGGAGTTTTCAACATGCATTAGTAAAGAATTTGAAATGAACATCATAAGAGAGTTGAAGTATTTTCTTGGACTTCAAATCAAGTAAAATAATGAAGCAATCTTTATCAATCAAGCTAAATATATAAAAGATCTGCTCAAAAGATTCGGTATTGAAGAGTCAAAAACTAAAGAATCTTTAATGGGTACATCACTCAAGCTGGAAAAGATTGAAAAAGGTAAGGAAGTTGATATCAAAACTTAACGAGTTATGATTAGATCTTTACTTTACTTAACTACCAATAGACCAGATATCATGTTTAGTGTATACTTATGTGCAAGATTTCAATAATGTCCTAAGGAGTCACATTTGCTTGTTGTCAAAAGAATATTTCGTTATTTGTTTGGAACAGTTAATTTAGATCTATGGTATCCTAGGAGAACTCATATAAATTTAACATGCTACTCAAATGCCAACTTTTCCAGTTATAAAGTTGAAAGAAAAAGTACTAGTAGAATATGTCATTTTCTAGGACACTCTCTTATTTTATGGTTTAGTAAAAAGTAAAACTTTGTTGCACTGTCAATTATAGAGGTTGAATATATTATTGCTTGAAGTTGTTGTGCTCAAGCCATTTGGATGAAACAAATACTTAAAGATTATGATATTAATCTTGATCATATTCCTATCAAGTGTGATAATGCAAGTGCAATAAATTTATCAAAGAATCTCATTCAGCATTCTAGAACTAAGCATATTGCATTAAAATTTGTTTCTATAGAAAAAATAATGTGCAGATATTTTTACAAAGCCATTATGTGAAGAAAAATTTTCAAAAATTAGACATGACCTTGGAATGATAACATTTTCTCATTAGTTTTTCATTGTGTGATGATTAAGATTACAACATGTGCTTGATTATCTTCATTTGATAGCTTCATTTGATTACTTGATAATCTCTTGATTTTATGTTTTAAATTATATTATTTCAAGAGTTCATCATGTTTTATGCATTAAAAATGGCGTTTGAAATATTTTAAGATCACAAAATGATCTCAAAATTGTTCAAAATTTGGCTAAAAAGAAAAATTGTGCATAATTCAGGGGAACTGGCTAATCGTTTGGTATAAGTGGCTAGCTGCTTGTGTAGCATAGTCCAAAATGCTTGAGGTAGAGACTAACTAGCTAGCCAACTCAAAGCAAGCCACTAACCGCTAAGTCTCTAGAAATTTGGGAAAGGAAACGGTTAACTACTTGCTTCAAGCAGCTAGTTGACTTTGCGATTTTATAATCCTATTCATCATCTTCTTCCTCTTTTTCACTCGCCCAGTCGTCTCTCTCTCTAACCCATTTTAACTTTTCACTTTCTTTCTTTTTTTGTTAAATTAATCCATCCAAATCATTTTTTATACACTATTCTTCATCATTTCATTCATTTTTCACCATTAAATCATCATTTTTCAAAAATTCCAAATTGAAAACCTAGGTTTCTTCAATCTCTATTTTCAACTATTCCAAGCTCATTTTCGACAAAATTAAACCCATACATTCACTCTAAATCACTCCTAGAATATTTTAATCAATTCCAAATCATTCCTTTCTCACCAAAATCTTTGAACCCCAACTTGTGGTATTTTAGACATTTTCATCATTTCACAATGAATGCCAAACAAGTCTTACGGAAATGAAAGAAACCATATGAGGATGCTCCCGAGTTCTTCCAAACTCATTTCTCGAACCAACCTTTGTGAAGACGCTATGTTGACAAGCTCATAACAAGGTCTCTTATTTGAACCTATTACATTAATTTTGATTTTTTATTACACTTGTTTATTTGTGGTAAAACTCTTAGAACTTTACTTGTTGATCTAGGTTGGAAAAATGTGTTAACTCACAGGGAATCGGTATATCCTACATTAGTGAAAGTATTCTACTCCAACATGTTAATTGCTAAGAATACTCCTAATAGGATACTTACAAATGTGACTGGGATTCCAATTGATTTTGATGTGCGTTAATTAAATAAAATCCTTAGAACTTCTAATGAGGGGTATCATGTATTCTTGTCTAGACATAAGATACAATCCTGGTATTTTATTATGTATGTTATTCGTAATATATGTAGGTCATCAGATTTGTTAGAATTTTTTTGTAATGCTTCTTTTAAATCTCAAGCGTTACCATTTTAAGTTAGGGTCCTACATAATATTATTCAGCATATCATTAGCCATAGGCAAGGGCATTGGGATAAGGTTATCCGTTTAGATGTTCTTTTATTAGTTAGCATATTATGAGGTAGGAAAATCAATGTGGGGTATATCATACTTCAACATATGCGTAACGTCCCAAGAATCACCACCCGATCTCTTCTTTTTCATAGTATCATCACTCGCATCCTCAAGCATTTCAATGTTTTGATCTCTGAACCACCTCTTCAGAAACCCAAAGAATTGAGAGAGGAGATCATTACTAGCCTAGGATTTGCTTAGGATGCTAACTACAATCAGTAGTTGAAAATTGAAATCTAAAAAATAAACCCACTGAGATGGCTCCTATGGATGATCAAATTTTCAATGACATGATTCCTCCTGACCTTCATATTCATTTACAATGAGCATACCGTCCGTCTCATGCATCACATCATGTTCCCTCTTGTTTTACTAATGCTTTATCATCTTCTTCGCTTGAAGATCCAATGCAACAGCTGCTGACTAAAGTCCGTTCCATGTCTATCCAACAAGATGAACTTCAGTCTCAGTTTACAATATTCCAATTTGCACAGCAACATCTTATTGAACAGTAATAATATCTTTTTAACGCGCAGCAGTACCTCTTTACATAGCAGCAACAGATCCTTGATGGCCAACAGCTCATCTTTCACCATCTTGGCATTTTTTCGGGCTCCTTATCTTATCACAGCCTCCTCTGTGATTTTTTTCCCCTACTAATCCCCTATACTTTATGCACTGACATTGTTTCTTTTATGCATACATTCTTTAGATTTGTGGTTACTTGATATATTTTCGACATACATTTTGTTTTGGATTACCTTTATAACCAATATTTGTGGATTTGTTTATAGTTATGGATTATTTTTATGCATTTCTTCTTTTAGATATTTTGGACATATATCTTCGTTGTGTTGTTGGATTGATGGTGTTGAGTTGGTTTGGATTTGTTTTGGAGTCAATAGTCATTTGGAAGTATCATATAACTCTTATATTTGAGGATATGCTTGTTATTAAGGGGAAGTTCTGCAGAAATTTTCAATCACACATTATATCTAACACTTAAACTTATCTTTATATTTTGTTCTTTTCTTTTTGATAATGAAAGGGGAGATATAGTTGCGATTTGTGATTTTGATACTAAACAGGTTAAAAACATCATTTGGTATTTTTTTGAATTATTCAGGGGGAGTTTTTGAATTTGTGAAATTTGTTTTTGATTGTTGAGTCATATATGTCATATATTAAGGGGAAGTAAAGACTTCAAAATACATGTATTTGTTATCATAAAAAGGGTATTTGTTAACAATATATATATATATGTGTGTGTGTGTGTGTGTGTGTGTGTGTGTGTGTGTGTGTGTGTGTGTGTGTGTGTGTGTGTGTGTGTGTGTGTGTGTGTCATATATATGATTTTTTATTTTAATGATAACGAAGCACATGTAAAAAGGGTATTTTAGTAAATTTGTATTTTATCCTCTCACACGTTTTTTAAAGACAAAGTTTTTTTTAGCGGAATTACGCCCAATCACAACTAATGGCACACTCGAAGACAAACTATAAAAATAGTACTAGCTCGAGCAACTTATTTGCATAATCGTTATAAAGCTAGTATAAATTGATGTATGCATGATTTAGCATCTTAAAAACTCAAGATAATTTCATAATTTCTAAATAAATCATTAATTTTCACAAACTAAGATATTATATTTATAAGAAAAATGATTTCATTAAAATGAGTGACTACATTGAAAAGATTTAAATATTGAAAACCATAAGTGCTATTTTTAAATTCTAGAAAATGACCTCTTTGAAAAGATTTTAAATGAATTGGGCCGTATTATAATTTAAAAAAAAATTTGAGGCAAAATTCTAATTTCATAAAATTATTTTTCAAAGACAGAAAGTCAGTGGCTAACTGCTCAAAAAGCAGCTAACGACCAATGTTACAAATTTGAAATATTGATTCTACAGAATTAGCAACTAGCCAGATGCCTTACGCTACTAACCGCCAGTGCACAGAAATTAAAAAACTATTCCAAAAAGTTAGCTGTTAGCTGACTATTTGCTAGCGGCTAATTGAATGTAACAATATTTTGAAAAACTCTCTAATAGTAACATAAGCGACTAACAGTCTAAATCTAGTGGTAAATTGGCTATTTTTCAAAGTGCACATAACAGCTAGTTGAAAAGTTTAAATTATATAAATTCAAATCAAACTTATTTTTTAGAACTTTTTGCATCTCCATTGAACGATATCCAGTGAATACTACTCCTCTTGAGCTTTCAATTTACTAATTTATACATATTGAATTTTATTTGAGCTATCAGTTGTAGACTCACTCTGAAATATAATTTCATTGTAATATTTGAATTCTTTATCAAAGTTTTATGATTATAAGTGTGGGTGATTAGTGTTTTTAAACATTGTGTATTTTCTAATAAATAAAAATGTTATTTTGTGTTTTTATTACAAGTTATATGTGTAATTATGTAATATATTGTGAAATTTTAATTATGTTTTTAAATATTTGATTTTGTGTATTTTTTGTGTTTATTAGGTAAAAAGAATAATTTCAAGCAAATCGAGATCCCTAACAAATTAACGAATGGATACCGGTGGTCTGAAAAATTAAACTATTATTAAAGAGTATTCATGATTTTTGTTATAAAATTATAAGTTTTTATCATATTAAGTGTGGTAATTATGAGTGGATAAGATTAGGTTTATGTTTAGTTAATGGGATAAATATAAAAATATAATTTAATTGACTTTATTTATATGTGTATATAAATTAATTATAAATTAATATAAATAGATAGAATGAAAAAAAAAAATCTCTGCGTCTCTTTTTTTATTTCTTTGACGTGATTATAATTATTGTAAATGAAAATGAATAGAGGAAAGAAAAAACGACTAAATATAATTAAAAATGAGAGAGACACGTGTCGCATCTAAAATGAGAGAATAAAGAGTCAATCGCTACTGACAGAAGCACCCTTTATTTTCTATTATATTCATGGTGAAATAGTGCACCCGTCCCCACACAAAATTTTCTCTCCTCTCTCACGTAAAATCTCCGTTTCTCACATCGACACACAGAGCGAGTGGTCAGCCGTTGGTTGGGATTTCCGCTGTGCCCCACACTTCCACATTAAAGCTAACGCGCGGGCACAAATCTCTTCTCTGAGTTCTCTCCCTCTCATTTTCTGAATTGTTGAATTTACAGTGTTGTTTTTTCTTTTTCTTTTTCTTTTTTTTTTAATTCCTAAAACAAACCAAAAACAGGAAAACAAATTAAACACAAAAATGGAGAGCTTAGCCCTCCATTCTCCCTGCACCACAACCACCTTCTTCTCTCTCTCCACCACTCGCTCCGCCTTGTTCCCCGATCGCCTAATAAACTCATCTCCAAATCCCCACCCTCTATTTTCCCATCTCACCCTCTCTCTTTCCCCTCCCTCCGATCAAGATCACTCTCACTTTCCAGACCCCACATCATCAAACCCATTAATCACTCCTCTTCTCAAAACGACACCGCATCAACAACACCCCCAACAAATTTGCCATCACCACCACCTCCACCACAAGGAGCCAAGCTACTCCCCTTCGTTATCTCCATCTCCATTGGCCTCATCCTCCGTTTCCTCGTTCCCAAACCCGTCGAAGTTTCCCCACAAGCATGGCAGCTCCTCTCAATCTTCCTCTCCACGATCGCCGGCCTCGTTTTGAGCCCGTTGCCAGTTGGCGCGTGGGCTTTTCTCGGTCTCACTACCTCAATTGTCACTAAAACACTCGCATTCTCCACTGCTTTCGCTGCATTCACCAACGAAGTCATTTGGTTGATCGTCATTTCCTTCTTTTTCGCACGCGGATTTGTTAAGACTGGCCTTGGGGACAGGATTGCTACGTATTTTGTCAAATGGTTGGGTAAGAGCACTCTGGGTTTGTCCTACGGATTGACCTTCAGTGAGGCGCTTATTGCTCCGGCAATGCCCAGTACTACGGCCAGAGCTGGCGGCGTTTTCTTGCCTATCATTAACTCATTGTCGTTATCCGCTGGGAGCAAGCCCGGGGATTCCTCCTCCAAGAAGCTTGGATCATATCTTGTTCAGTCCCAATTTCAGGTTAGCATTTGAAACAAACTGTAATTCGAGTAATGTACTAGTGTTTATTGGCTATATGATATACTGTATTATGTATTATGCTACATGGGTATGTGTTTAATTGGCTATATGATGTAATGTATTGTGTTTGACTGCTTGTTTGGTGGATTGGTATTTACTTGTTTATTGGCTGAAATTGACTGCATCTGATGCATTCAATTAATTGAAATTTCTGTTAATAATATGCTTCATGGGTATGCTGAAAGTGAATGGAAATTGCCATGTTTTAATTTCCAAATGTGCCCATCAGCTGCATGTTTCTAGTTAACATGTTATTTTTCTTTCTATTTGTTTAATGTTTAGTAGCTGGCAGGGTGAATATTTAGCCCAGTGGAACGGTTTTTTTTTTTTGTATAATCTCTACTTTCTATCTTTTGCTTACTGTTTTATACTTGATTGTGTGATGCAACACAGTCTGCTGGCAACTCTAGTGCTCTTTTCCTGACAGCTGCAGCTCAAAATTTATTGTGCCTCAAATTAGCTGAGGAACTTGGAGTGATAATTTCAAGCCCTTGGGTGTCTTGGTTCAAAGCTGCTTGTGTACCGGCTCTTGTCTCTCTTCTTGCTACTCCACTTATATTATACAAGCTTTATCCTCCTGAAGTCAAAGACACACCAGATGCCCCTGCTATGGCTGCAACGAAACTGAAACACTTGGGTCCTGTCACAAGAAATGAGTGGGTCATGGTTGGAACAATGCTTCTTGCAGTTTCTTTGTGGATCTTTGGGTTAGTACTATTTCTTAAATTTTTTCATAGAACTGATATGTAATCTCCATTATGTTGTATACAACTGATTGAATGTGCAAACAGGTAAAATGAAGGCTAGAACTTTTCCCGCTATTTCTTATGCTTCTGACTGCCATTAACATTTTAGCTGCTGTCTTTAAGATCCCTGTGATATTTGTGTGAACTTTTGATTATGTAAATGTCATTTCCAATATGTCATTAAACGCATCGGTGTGTAAAAATAACCATTTCATGCAGATGGTACAATAAGGTATATTTGTTTGCATACACAATTTTTTGTCTTTTTAGTTGCAGCAAGTTATATTTGCGTGCTTCTCTACTGAATATACGTCTGTTGAAAAGTAATGGTAATGTATGCTTGATGGATTAATGTAATTTGAAGTGTTGTTGTGTTCATAACTGAATTTGTTGCTCAAACTTTCTACAATCTAGACTAGTCAGGAATTTGAGTAGTGGTAGAAAACTCTGGAATGGAGCAATGTTTCAATAATTATAATGAAAAGCTTATAAATTTCTCGACCTCTCAACCAAGCTGGTTTAGAGGCCGAGCAAACTGAGAGGTAGTGTAAGTAGTCAATCACTAAGGTTAATTTTGTATTGCATCTGAAAATCAGGCATGATTTCAACTTTTTCAAATGCATCATATATGTATAAATTTTTTGTTTTCCAATCATATTGCGTACAGTTCTCTCCCCAGAAAAAACTCCCTGGTACGCCTCTGCTGTTTTGCAACTTTTAAGATGTAACAGTTATTCTGCCCTTTATTCCTTCTATTCCTTGTGCAACTTGTTGAAATAGTTTGTTCTGTTTATGCTTTAAAGGTTGAATCACCAGTACTGAGAAACTGAAACAGAAAGATGGTAGCTTCTATAACACTTCATAAGCAGAGCAATTTTATTATTGTTTCTGTTTACTTTTAACCCTTATCACATCGAACTTTAACTCGTGTAACTCCTTTTCCTACAATTTGATGTCTATGTTAGACGTTCACTCATTTAGTTTCTCTTATTGTTTTTACTTGGTTTTATCATTATAAAAGCTCAGTCTTACAGTGTCTTTGGTAATTTTCTGAGGTGCATCAGTCAATTAAGTTGTTCTTCCATCCCGCATTTGCACCCTCTCAGGATTCAATTCTGTTTGAAATACCTTTTAGTTTCTTCGGAGCATGTCATGACGCCTTTGAGATGTAAATATCTACTCATTATTTTAATTTCGACTATACTCTATTGGGCAGTATTTGCAAGTAATGGTTAATTCTAATATGTTTTGGGAGTTTGAAGTCATTCCTCTCACTTAGAGTGGCACCTCCCTAAAGAAAATATGGATGTGCTAACATTCAGTTAACTTGGGATTCTATGAATTCAAAATATTAGTTTTGATTTACATGCATCATTTATGTATGTCCAATGTTTGTTGAATTACTCTTCTAAAGGATATTCATTGCATTATTTCAGCAAGATAAATTCAAATTGTGTGATCTTATATTTCCAATAGACACTTATTAGTTAATAGCTGTAGGACACCAGATTAATTTTTTCTTTCGAAATGTGCATTAATTGAATAGAGTTATGACTTCTGTATGCAGAGATGCACTTGGTATACCAAGTGTTGTAGCTGCAATGATCGGCTTGTCGATACTTCTTTTATTGGGTGTCCTTGATTGGGATGATTGCCTAAGTGAAAAGTCAGCTTGGGATACATTGGCTTGGTTTGCTGTTTTAGTGGGCATGGCAGGCCAATTGACAAATCTTGGCATTGTTACTTGGATGTCTGACAGTGTGGCCAAATGCCTTCAGTCCTTCTCTTTGAGCTGGCCTGCCGCGTTTGGCGTTCTTCAGGCTTCATACTTCTTAATCCACTACCTATTTGCTAGTCAAACTGGTCACGTAGGAGCATTGTATTCTGCTTTTCTTGCTATGCACTTGGCAGCTGGGGTTCCTGGTGTGCTGGCTGCACTGGCTTTAGCTTACAATACAAATCTGTTCGGTGCAATAACACATTATAGCAGTGGTCAAGCTGCTGTATATTATGGAGGTGTGATTTGCCTTCCCTAGGTTATGCATTATTTTATTTATTTATTTTTGTTCATTTTATTTTAATATCTCTTTTAGCTACAAACACTTTTTACAAACTTGCGTGTACAAAGCGATGTGGTATAAAAAGATTGGTTGGATAGAAGTATCACAGGGCCCACATAATTATTTTCATTAACCGATGGTACATCACCTTGTACAAGATTGTCTGTATAAAATGTTTGTCGCTCTATTATTAGTCTTGGTTATATGTTTTTCTAGTGTATCTGTAATTGGATTTTTAACATACATGGTAAATTATAATGCAAAATCTTTCTCTTGGGTGACTGATAATCTTTTTTTAACTTCTTTAACAGCTGGTTATATTGACCTTCCTGATGTATTCAAAATGGGCTTTACAATGGCTCTTGTTAATGCTATCATCTGGGGAGTAACTGGAACTTTTTGGTGGAAATTCTTGGGTCTTTATTGATTCTGATCTTCATTGTAAGTAATTGTTGATCTTCTCTCTGCTTTTCAGGGAAAACTTGAGCTCATTATTTTTACGTCAAAGAAATTTTTGATATTTAGGTGGACATTGCTTTATTGAAACACTTCACTTCAGAACATGGAAGTTTTTTTCCTCCTTCACTGAATACTGAAATTAGAATCTACAGTGCTGTTACTTCAATTTTATTGTGAAGTCTTTTATATAAAAGCTTGACAGTTATTTTTACCCTTTTGGAGAATGCTTCATTCAGATGCTTACTTGCAAGTTCTGTTCCTTGTTTGGAATTGTATCTTTGTTCTGAATACGTTCGTCCTGTCGCCCTAGAGAAGTGGGCTTCTAAAGTCTTGCTGATACAATCATGTTATTTATTGACAATTAAATTGTCATTTTGCATGCATAATTCAACCATATTACGATATTAAACTTTCTGCTATTTTCAATCTATCTCATGAGTGGTTGTACACCTATCTTATTGTGGAGTTACGAAAGTAATTATTATGTTGTAACAGCATGTTAGAACTTCCTCAGTTTATTATAATCACAGCCTTCCATGTTGACTCAGCAACCACAAATCATAAATAGACAAGGCTTTCCTGTGTAGAAAGGAATATTAGTGTTTCCCCCAAAGGCAAGTTGTAAACTCAATACGGCAGACGTTGCCTTTATTGGTTTAAAATCAGTTGAGTCAACATGGAAAGTCGAAAAGCAATTTCTATCATACTGTTTCAGAGATTATATTTGCTGCACATTAATTTTATGATAATGTACACAAAAAAATGTGGAACAAAGGCAGAGAGAGAACATAAAAAAAAACTAAACCACTTATTATTGAATGATTGACAGAGGCCAAGAAAGGCCAAAGTGAAAAAAGCCAAACATATATTATCTTCCAAGTTGTGGTCGGGAATGGCTGAAAAAGTAATCTCATCCAACAAACATATATTATGCAAGCAATCAACAAAGAAATTGCATATAGACAGCTCCTGATACAATTTCTTTTATCATTTCTGTACAAGTGCGTTGAACAAATATGTTATATGTATTTACTTCAAAAATAAAAATGAAAAATTATGCATTAAATAGCATCCTACTAAAAGCAAACCAAACAAGTAATTATATTACAGCAAGTGCACGAAACATCTGACAAAACACAAGATACGCTGTTTGATAAGTACGTATTTTCTTACCATAAAATTCTATCCTCACAATTCTTGAGTACTGATGGTGTCAGGAAATTCATCAAATGATCTGAGCTTGTCCAGTATCAGCTTTTCTTGCTTGGCATCTATGATATGATGAGTCACGAATTCATTAACCCTTGATTTATGTTCATAGAATGAGTAAACTCATGCTAAATTCGATGAAGAAAACAGACTTTAGGAAAGCAGTTCAGGTAGCTCAGCTAGTGTACGAAACATCTGGTAAAATTCGAGATCAGCTATTTGACAAGAATGTATTTTCTTACCATAAAATTCCATCCTCACAACTCTTGACTATTGATAGTGTCAGGAAATTCGTCAAATGATCTGAGCTTGTCAAGTATCAGCTTTTCTTGCTTGGCATCTATGATATGAGGAGTCAAGAATTCATTAACCCTTAATTTATGTTCATAAATCGAGTAAGCTCATGCTAAATCATACTGTAAACTATCATGCTTACAACTCCCTAGTAGCATTATCCTGCACCTCAGAGTGCTTTGTGCAGAGGACAACATACATGATATCATATTTGTGTGCACAACTGACATGCATAAATTCACATGCGGATGATTAAGAAGAAAAGGATACACTCCAGATCAGGATTTTCAGTGAAATTAGAGTGCAGGGCGTTCCCAACAGTATCCACGATGGCTGAGGTAGTCATGGATGATTCAATGCATAAAATTGCAGTAATAGCGTCTAATCGAGTAACTTCATTTCTGAACATTAGTCTTGCATGAGCTGCAACAGCAAGAGATATAATCTCCAATGAGATAAAGTAGAGTTCTCATTGGAAGAATAAGCAATATTGAATGTACATACCTTGGGCTAGGCGTATCAAACTTTCTAGCATCCGCACGGTTGTCCTGGCTATTTGGTTTGAAATGTTATTATGAAAGACAGTACAGTAAAACCATAATAAAAGTGATTTAGCAACAGGGATTCGTTTAGGAACCTGCATTTTGGGTTGCAGATCTTCTTTGGAGTTGATAATAGCTTGAGATTACTTTTTCAGCCTCTTTCATAAGGATTGGTTTGAAGTATCCTTTTGCAAAGTAGATGTACCTGCAAGATATTACAGAAAGTTTAGTTCCAGATAACTATAGATTTGAGGATGACCTTTAATGTTTGGTTTGAAAAGGTGAAAGGAGAGGAGAGGAAAAGAGGAGATCATAAAGAAACAAGGGAGAAGGGATGAATTCCTTGTCAAACCAAACAATGAAATTGAGATCTCATTTTTTCTCTCCCTTTCTCCTTTTCTGGAGCCAATGAAAAACCCAATGTGATATATAAAGTTTAATTGATTGATCAAATAAACAAATTAAATGTCAAATCCAGCAGGATCATAGCTAATATACCAATTTGCAGATTATCAAAGTACCAAGCTTTCAGTATCGAGAAAAACAGAAAATGAAAAATAAAACATTAGCCTAATACCAAAACAAACCATTTCACCGGAAAACTATAACTGAGAAATGATTTATCAGTGCACATCAGACAAGAAAAAGAAATTGTAACAGAGACAAACAACAATATAAAATGATATTTTTCTCTCTACTCCTCATTTGAAAAAAGACAAAAAGCCGAAGAAATACAGCTATGGTCACATTTGAACAAACCTATGAAATTTAAACTAAGAAAAACAAAAAGAACTTATGACAAAGGATAAATGCCATATTTTGTCCCAGATCATGAGGGAATAGCATCAGACGTATCCCCACTGACAGTGAAGCTGTCATGCTATTGTGCAGCATATTGGTGGAAAAGTAAAAAAATCTCACTTGAAGGAAATATAATCTACTGGTGGAAAAGGACCCAAGAAAGTAACAAAATGTACAATGTCATGTGAAACCCCAAATTGCCATAGTCTTTGAGACTTCGGTGGTGGACTTAACTAATTTCTACTTCGTCCCTAAATTATTGGAAGTAAATTTTTAGAGACTCCAACATAGACTATCTTAATTGTACCTTATTGTTAGCAATTATAAAGCTGTACAAAAGCCAAGGATTTGAGGATTTCTTTCTCTTAATGATAGGTTGACACGAACACAACATGATTATTAATAGTGCCAATTTATGTCAACCCGAACATGGAAATTTCGTATTATCGTGTCATAACCCCCATTGCTACTCCTAAACAGGAACATTGACTAGTTGCTAAAACACACTAAATAAAAAGGTGCAGACAAATTTTAGATAAAAAAGTACAGTACTTAATTTTGAATATATGATGTATATACACTGATCCTGTTGCATACATAACAGACATATATAAATTTTAGCCGCCATTTATCTATACTGCCAAACTCAGCACAAGATAGCATTTTTGTTGAAATATTCTTGAGTCTATTACTTTCAGTTATTTACAGATAATCACAAAACCACAAATGATGCATGTGAAACCAACAAAGTATAATTCCACTAATGTCAGTCTGCAATAAGAGAATCTTTTACCTGCGAAGCATTGCTAGGGGCCAGATATCTGTTAGAATTTCAGTGTCCTTTTCTTCCCTCAGTCCTCCCTGACATTAGTTCAGAAGAAGCCAATATTTACAAATTTTCAAGTACTTTATGACTCTACATGCATAATTGAAGCTTACTTTACCTCTGCAAGAATGTGAGATGATACAACTGCATCCCATTCAGGATTCTTAGTGTCTAGGAGGACAAGAACTATATCAAATCTGCTCAATAAGGGACCAGAGAGTGTTGTATTGACAGAGAGGGCTAGACTAGGTTAAGAATATTGCAACAAAGTATGCGTAAGAAATAATAAAGCTCACAGCAGAAAAAGAAAATCTGTAGAGTTTAAGACACAAAAAACAGGCACAATCAAATAATTATAATGTGGATTGTTTAAAATGCTTATTGAAAGTGATACGTTGATCGGGATCATAATGTCCTTTAGGATTTGTTGCACCAAAGACGATAGTTCTAGTACTAAGAGTCGTTACAAGGCCAGCCTGAAAAACAAAGAGGCATTAACTTATTTAGAAGCCATTCTGACATTTGGCACCAAACAGAGCATGATACAAATAAGTCCTAGGAAATTACAGAAAGCATAGATGAACATAACGAAAAAAGAGTGGGAAATAACAGGGAGCATGGATGAAGATAACCCCCAAAAAAAACACAAGTACAAAAAGAGAAATGTACTTAGGATTTCAGACTTTCAAATGAATTTCGTAAAGTAATGAACCATGGGTGAATATAACAGAAAGCTTTCTCATGCAAGGTCTAGTTGTCTCTCTAAGGAGGTTCAGTAACAACTGATTTAAACATAGATCAAGAGTTGTTAACCATGATCTCATTATTGACCAGCGTGATATATTTCATTAAAAAAGTGGGTACCTTCCAGCTTAGAAGTCAATGCAAGGCGGCAATATGTGGCAAAGAGAATGTTGGTCACAAATTCATGTCAATTCTTTTATTTTTTTATTTTTTGGGTTTTCCTTTTTTGAGCATTCCCATGCAAGAAATGGATATACCTTGGCAACACTTATAGTCTGCTGCTCCATTGCCTCATGTATGGTTGCCCTGTCGTGTTCCCTCATGCTGGGAAGCAAAGAAAAAGTAAAACAATAATGAAAAGGCCTCTAGGTTAGTTTAAATATCAAGCAATAAACAACAAGACTACCAAAGTTGTCATAATATTAGTCTAGAGTTTTACAAATAGTGCATATGACCATGTAACAATTAAATATGATCCTAAGCATGTGATAATATCATGTAGTGCCTAATTAAAATGAGTAGAACATTAACCCTACAGTTACGTTCTTAAAGAAGCATGCGCAAGATTTTTTCTTCAAATTTTCCAATTTTTCCTTTTAAATTGCTCTCAAATAGAAACACTAACTTATATACAGCTAAAAATTCAAATAAATGGGTTTGGACGTCCCCAAAAGTTGTTCACATTACGCATTACTCCATACAATCAGAAAAGACAAAAAGAAAAACAGAGAAACCATATCCTATATGAAAAAGAAGGTAATTTACCATAACTAATGGTTTAACAATTCATGCCAGGAAGAATAAAGTGTATCAGGTCCAAACTTACTAAGGAACGAATAAAAGCTTCAAAAGTTTCATACAGATATTGGAAGAGAATACCTATCAAATTCATCAATACAGCAAAGGCCTCCATCAGCCAGAACAAGGGCCCCAGCTTCTAACATCCATTCTCCTAATTATTTCATTAAATGATCAGTTCCTAAACTTAGATAAAATTCAGATAAATTCCAAAATGTTTGCAAGTCCAAAGATTTTGATAAAATATTCCTCAAATGAGAAATATCAAAAAGAGATGCCTAGGAGAGATCTATCAAAAGATAGGAGCACATAATGCGATATTAACACAAAACAATCAAAACAAAAGGAGGTGATACACAAATACACCAAATAAAAAATGAACTGGAAGTTTATAAAAACTAAATTAAAGTTATATTTTCCCATAAGAAACTCTTATGTGTGTCAAGCTTAAGTTGTTATCACTTTACAAAAATGCTTAAGCTCGTAGCTAAGGACCCAAATAATAACATTAGGCTGTAATAGCCCTCACATACAGGACCGATGCCAAATGAAATTGTCATGCAGACTAAGCCTCAGAGATAGAAGACAAAAATGACCAGAAACAGAAAGATGGACAAACTTAAGTTTGTAGGTTAGGGCCCCAACAGTATTATGATCTAACATGAATATCATAACCTTAAAAAGCTGAAACTCAAGAAACCAAGGAACCTTGCATTAGGTAGTAGTCCAACACAAGTCCATAGACAGTAGTCCCATCTCATGAAAATGAATCCTAAGTATGTTCCTTACTGGCATAGCACTGCACTGAACTAGAGATGGCAATTTGACCTGGCCTAAAGTTTAACCCGACAGCAGTTTGGGGTCGGGCTAAAAAAATAAGGCCCGATCAATTTCGGGTCAAGGTTCAGGCCCAAGCTGACTCGACTTTAAATTATAAAATATATATATATATATATCTTGACTCCACATCGAAACAGACTTCATCCTACGACATTGGAAGCGCTTATGACTGGCTATGGGAGAGCTCCAAAGGCATGAATAAAAATAATGTAGAAAATATTTAAATAATGGTTTAGTGAAATGTAGGTAATTTTTAGATCTTATTTATTTCTCTATTAGGAATCATATCATGGGAGTGATTTTAAGAGAGGAACATTAACTTGAGAGTATGTATCATTTAAAGTAGTCTTTGCTAATACTACTTAAATAAGTTTTACCAGTTCAGTTACAAGTTTAGCTACGATTACATGTGCCATAAATAAGAGTCTTTATGGTTTATGAAGGAAGACTTGATACCTCTAATATCGAAGTTATTTGTTTTGTTTACAACAAGCTTCCTTTTTGAGTCATGACAACTTTCACTTTTTATATAGATGAATTCAAAGGACCCAATATGATTTCTTTTTAAGTTATTATTCATAAACAACATAAAATTATTAGATAAATCTAGGAGACTTAATCTTGACAAACAAAGAATCTGATGCAGATGCTAGAAGTACACCTTTGCCAATTAGAGAACAATCCACAACCTAGGTGAATCAGTGAAACCAGATAACATGTCTCATATTGTACAGAAATAATTCAGAGGTGCACGTGTAACTCAAACAAGCATACAGAAAGTAAGCTAAAAGAATAACGTTGGACTAAATTGTTTAAAAAACCTGTTAGAATTCCAATATATTGTCTAAGGTAGAAGTTTAATGATAACTACCTCCATCCTTGACAGCAGTGACGGTCAATCCAGCACTAGTACTTCCCAATCCAGTAGTGATTACAGATCGATTGCTTAATTTTGCAGCAAATTTCAAGAACTGAGACTTTCCTGTACCTATGAGATTTATCTCATTGTTATGAATGAAAATGTTATTCAACTATTTTAAAATTCAGAATGTAAAGTGATTCCAATCACAACCAGTTTTCATTATGCCTGTATGCCTATCAGAGACAAGGAACATTCATTCAATATTACAAGAAAATTCAAAATCAAAGACAGTCCTATAAAGTAAAATTTTATGTATTGGCAAGGTAGGTATAATGAACCATAAACAATTAACAGTATAAACTCAAAAGCATTTTGGATGCAAATCATTCTTTATTTTCAAAATTATACTAAGTATCCAAGCTATACAACAAACTAAAACTTGCAAGCCAGCCATGCCTAGAGTGTCGTTCTTTCATCTTCATCTGTTATCCCCTCAATATGAAGATAGCAGTTTGATCAGATAGGGAAAGTGATTCAGGGAGACAGATGTGCACACACACAATGAAAGATAGAGAAGAGATAGAAAACAGAAACAGAGTAAATATGCTTAAAACAAAAAATTTGTAAGTGGGTAAGTGACTGATTTCACAATAGGGAAATAAATGATGAAAATTGATAACAGAACACCTTTTACAAAGTTGAAACCAAAATATTTCTAGAAATTGACTTTAAAACATCTAAAACATTTCATTATATACTCATTTAAGTTTCATAGATTAGTTATTATCTTAGTTATTAATATACTCATTACTCTTGTCAAACCATATGGGCTTGACCTGATGGTCAACTTCATTCCAACAAGAAAAAGGCATCCACAGTTAATGCAGCCTCAATGTTTATGATTATTGTCAATCTTGAGTTGCTAGAATAATGCCTAAGTATCAACTATCAAGCATATGCATGCTATGAGAAAATTGAGCATGTGATGACGGGATTATATGTTAGCCAATGTTAATTCCACTATAATGTCCTGCTGACATGCATCAATCATAATATTTGTAGACATATTTTATCCAATAGTTCCCAAAGATAGAATAAACTTTTGCTACCAAAATTGGTCATTGGAATTATTTATACACTTAAAGCCTATCAAGAAATTTCAGCCATGCCTGAACTTTTTAAATTCTTTATCGTGAGCATAAGGTAGATTGATGGCACTTAATGGGTAAGAAAAATATAGATACTACATCAGTAATAATACCTGGGTCACCAACTAGAAGCAAGTGAGACTCTCCGCGAACCTTTGTCCCAGAAGCGTCAACATGTTGGACACCTCCAATAAGTGTCAATGCAACTGGAAGGAAGACAAAGTAAGTGGGAATTGGGATGATGAAAGATGCTAAAACTTAAAGAAAAGAAGGATGACATCATTTTAAACTGTGATGATATCACTAAAAGTTCCTATTTCTCAAAATTTAAGCAATGCAAGTGCAAAATTCAAGTTTAACAGAAATAAGATATCGTACCAGCAAGCTTTACAGTGAAAAGTCCAAAAACTTGAGGGCAAATGCCTCGTAGAATAGCATTTCTCCCTGGGCAAGCATTGAAATTCTTATTAAAGATAGAAAGAAATGTGGATGCTCAAGATCAAGTAAAACATAAACGATACTTCAGAAAGAACAGAAATATAAATCTAAATTCCTTTCTAAAAGGGATCCACTCAATGAAGCACATTATGAGTTTGTAAATGAATTTCCTAAATAGAAAAGTAAACAATTAACTATTATTACCTTTCAATGGGGTATCTCTAAATTCTGACCAGAATTGCTTGAATTGCATGATAATGTCATCAGGGATATCAATGTCTAATTTTAGCTCATTAGTTCTCCTAAAATATATAGAAAGTAAAATTTTAAAAAATAAATAAGTAAACAAGCACAAGATTTTCACTTTGAAAGTAATATTTCAGATCGACTTAGTAGTTACCCGTAGCATAGGATAACATTAGGTTACAGAAGCATGCAGAGCGTACTTCAAACTTATAATGCATCATATTGGAAAAATAAAAAAATAAACATTTCAGTTACAACCAGAGCAAGACAGCGTGAAACATAATTACAACCCATAAACAGAAGGTACCAATAGCCAGATACAATTTGTTTCATTCCAATTTGCCTCTTTTAGTGGAAGCAAGAGGTCAAGGGTTTGAATTCACCCTCACATCAACCTGAGAGGGGAATTAATTTAATTTGGAATGCCATTTGTAACTAGAAATAAATAAATAAAAATAAAAACCGGCATACATATGCCCGATTTTTTCTAAACGAGACTGGCATTTCTTTCCTTTAAGGAAACTGATTATACATCCACCCCAAGGGGACTAATTGATTAACTGATTAACTTATGATTAAACCCTATAACAAAACTAACATATTTACCTCACGTGGTTAGCAATTAATATGGGATCAAGGTCACAGCGGACATCTTTTAAATCAGGTGACCACTTTGCTGTTAAGATTCCAGTAACAATGACATCATCTGCACAAAATGGAATTTGCATTTCCATACATTCCCAAGGAAACCAAATTACAGAAAAGCACATATAGAGTTAACATAAAATGAGGAAGAAACACATATACTGAGTAGAAGTGCTACGTATAGCATTGAAGAAATTAAATAAAAAGAAACAAGATATGGAAAAAAAAAAAAAAGGAAAAAATGTGAACCAAAAACTTGCAACTTCAGCATGTGGTGCAGACAATTTACAGCTGTCTTAATATCTTTGACAAAAACAACTTTACTCAGATTTAATTAAACTGCAATTAATTTGTATACTCTCATGGGTTAGTTACTCATAGTTATATTCATAATCCCACTATGCAAGAGTGTTTAGAGTAAGTAATAGAGGTAATTATTGTGGTTACATATAGTGGTAATAGTTCAACTGCTGTTAAGGGTGGAAGCATGGTGGGCCTAGCAACAGATATGATAGTTTTGGCTTGGCAGTAATAATATGTTAAAAATGCAGTGCCATCATATTAAGATACTACTAATCATCCCATTTTGTATGGAGTCCAAAATAAAATTACATATGACCAACTATTTAGGATCTTAAAGACTTCCATAGCAATTCCAAATTCATAGATTTGCAGTTTAATGTATGCCAGTCAATCAGAAGATTCAAACTTTGTTCATAATGTCCTTGAAGCAGCAAGATGAGTTCAATTTCTTAATATGATCTTAACAATGACCAGCATTCCTTATTATGGCAATTTCAAGTGTATGGTAAAATTAGGAAAGGCTAGATCTAAATTGTTATAATAAATCTCCTACAGCACTCAACTATTAAACGAGTGCAATATATGCACTCAAAGTGGAAGCCTAGGGTATTTGTTAATCATTTTATACGCTTGTGTTTAAATCAAAAAGAAACATCAGTTGGCCAATCCTCTCTGCTTTTGTGGATTGGTATTTGATAATATGAGGATGGTAAATTCAAATAAAAAACAATGAGGGTCATTCCTTTTTTATATTATTGAAGAGTTTTTGCTTCTACAACCATCAAGAACTGACTAGTGATCCCTTTATAAGGCAATCCCATATCAAAACATTGATGACCTGGTCAAGAAAGTAAAGCCTTATATAAGGTTCTGTGGCCACCAATTCAGTTGCGAAATGATGTTTCAGTAGCACAGTAATCTGATCATGTGGACCTCAGTTGAAGTCAAGGAGTATACAACCAAAACTCATATCAAATTGTGACAAAATAACTATGGTAATCAAGATGATTCAACTTACGACTGTCTCAATCAGGATACAAGTCTATTTATAAGATGTTAAAAAAAAGAAGGAAATATTTCAGGTCAACTTCAGGAAAAACATAGGTGAATTTGAGTCACAAAAGGTCATACCTCCAGCTTTAACAATGTCAACAAGATCGTCCTTCAGAATGACTAGAATTGAGCGAGGAATGACTCCAACACCCAAAACCTGTGTACTTTCTTGGATTTTGATTTCCTGATAATCATGGCAAATTATAGTATTTTCCACATACTGAAAATTTGTGCCTTCACAAGATTTGGACCTCTGTCATTGGAGACCAAGGATAAGTGATCAAACTCCAAAGAGATATTCATACCATAAGAGACCAAAAATTAAAGCTTGCAAATTAACTTTAATGCTCACTGAAAAAATAGTAAAAGCTAGAAGAAAATACAATCAGATATCTTGTTTGATAAGAAACAAATGAAAAATAAATTCATTGCTTACATGTATATGTATTTTTTGATGTTTCTACTAATAATGCAAAATCTGTGTACTGAAGTCACTAGTTTCAAAGTTTAAGCATCACCGACACTATATATATATACACATTGGCTGTACAAATTCATGCTTATTGATTTATTTAAAACTCTGCAAAATGTTTGTAAGGACAATGTGCCATGTCTAGGCATTGATCAGACTAAATACCTGAGAGGGGCAATGTGATGGTAGAACTATGGAGTTCCTTGTTTCCAATTCAGGATAAACAGGAAACCTGCACAAAATAATAGTCAACTCAACTCATAATCTTGTAAGAATGTAAAACCAGATGCCATTGACATAAACATATGTATGTTCCTCTTAGTATAATCAAAGACAGCACCACAAAGATGTAAAGAAGTGTAATAGCTGATAGGTGATATTATTCTCATTTCAAAAATGTTAATGGACACTTTTTGATGTAAAACATGACTATAGATTGAGTTGAGAGTTTTTCAGGTTTGGTGCAAGCAAAATGGATCAAAAAGGCAATGTTAGCATGCTTCTGCTTGTAATTCAAACAAACAAGGGTGAACAAGTTTTCCGTCCCAATCCACTCACAACAAAATACAAAGACAAATGCTTCCGCATTTACTATTTTGATCACAGCATCATCATGCCAAGCAATTTAATCCACTAATAATCAAATTCAAAGATAGACAATAGAAATATTGCAAACCTTTTAAAAAATGAAAATGAAATGTGGCAATATGAAACTATATCCATACATAGGAGTAGATGTCATGTAGATTTAGATGTATAAATGGAGTAAAGTGCCATAGATCAAACCTACATGTGTTTGCATTTCCGACACATGTATGTCCTCTCCCCTTCATACATCTTGGTTGCTCCTGAACGAATCACAGTCCCCTTGAGTGTCAGCAGAACCCCATGGTGCTTCACTCTGACACGTCCAATACTTGGAAAAGTTTCTGATCACATTTTAAATCCACTCATCAAGAAATCCATTCAAAATAAAAACGAAAAATGAAATTCAAAACAGAGTGAACTAGTCCATCTGTGAACATAAATGAAAGCAAACCAGGGCATTCCAATGGAGAACCACTGATGTTGATACGGACATGAATGAATTTCTTCTCGACCCTTTTCTCACAAGACTTCAACTTGTCAAATACGATTTTCTATGTACAACCACCTCAAATTTGTAAGTCAATTCTAGTATCAGAATTTCATTCTAAGTCTAAAAGTGCACTAAAGCCACATATACTAAAAAATGTATAAAATTAAATGTAATTTTCGGGCTTGAAGTGTTGTGCCTATTAATCCATAGTTACTATAAAATGGAATCACTAGTTAAGTAAATGTAACACTTTAATGGTTTTACTTCAAAGTTATGGGTTACAGACATATCCTAAATTTGCAGCTCACATTGAATATATTATTTGAAAGGCATTTTGATTCAATGATGTGCTTCTTACAAAATTGTGAAAGGTAGTTATAGGAAAAATTAAAAATAGTTAAAATTTAATCATGCATTGCTAGAAATCCACACATGATAAAAGATTATAAAAAGCCAAGCACAACTTAGAATCTATTTGAAATTAAGGTGTTGTAATTTTTAAGATGGAACTGCTGTATAAAAAAAATTATAACTATAAAACAAAAATTAATAATACGTAGGAAATATATTTTTTAAATAATAATTTTGATAAAATTATTAAAAATATAATAAATTTTTCATACAGAATATCAACATAACTTGTAATTTATAGCTACCCAATATCAATCCCAAATAGACCCTTAACTCAGCACTGTAATCAAATCTCGTTTGAAGACCTTATACTAAGAAATTCAAGAGGATTACTTACATGAGCCCAAATGGCGGCGTCGTCGAAGAATCGCAAATAGTCAGTAGGTTTGGAAAAGACGAGGTGGGCAATTTTAGGATCCTCATCCAATAGCTCTGCAAAACTAAGGTGATAAAAAAATTAAAATTTTAAAAAAGATAAAAAAAGACATTTTAAAGATAAAATTTAAAGGAACAGAAAATAACAAAAAAAAAAATAGAAAGATACTCTATGTAGAGAGGATAATGGAGCTTGGGATCTGGAGAAAGAGTGATGGATCGGAGCTGATCAGAGTGGTGCCGAATCACAAACACCGCTAATGCTTTCAAGTGAGCCGGCACATTTTCCGGCTCCATCTCATTTGCTTTTAGGCGGGAACTGCAAAGGTCTTTTTAAACTGACCCCCAAATACGTAATGGTGATAGGTGAATTAATCTTTTTTCTTTTCTTTTTTTAAAATAGAGAATTAATCTTAAAACTTTCAAATGATTAAAATAAAATCCTTAAAACTTTCCCCCAATGATATAGTAAAAAGACATAATTGCCCCTAAAACGGTAATGGAATTCTTTACAATTTTTTTTTTTTTGGTAACTTTGTTATAAAATGTGAAATGATTTGCCAGTAATGCTACTTTTACAGAAAAAAACACGACGATCATATTCATAAACGGAAAAAAAATTTTCGATTTTTTTTCGAAAGTTTGAAATAACCAAAATATCCTCTGTTTCAATAAAACAAAAGAGAACAACAAAGTAAAATCATATTATACTTTTTGTTAAGGTAAAGTGAGAAATCAAAAATAAAGCTAAACAATCAACTTGCAAGGAAGGAATTGAAGACTAGGTTCAGCTATTCGAAATGGAATTTTCTATGATTCTATCACCAAAAAGAGGGAGAATCTACATTAATAATCATAAAAATTTTATAATTTTTAAAAATAACTTTTTAAATTTATTTCTTTCCAAAATAGCTAAAATATACTAAAATAACATAAACACCCTTCTAATAAAAATATCAATAAAGTTCAAGAAAATCATAAAAATACAAGATTGATAAAAATATTACAGAAATTAACGAGTTAAATAAACAAATGATAGTATATATTAAGAATATAATAGAAGAAATAAAACTCCTTAAAATACAAGTATTTGAAATAAAAACTAAGTTAAAAAATAAATCAACAATTTTAGAAGCACAAACAGAATTAAAAGAATCCATTAGACATAAAGAAAAAATACAATTTGGAGATGTAGTCAAAGGATTATTTGATGAAAAAAATAAGGACAACTGCTATGCCAAAAATATTAAGAAGAGAAGAAAAATATCAAAAACAATTAGAAGAGACAATAAAAATATCAAAAGAAAAAACACCAAAAAATAAAGAAAAGACGGATATAAAACAAAAAAAGAATAAAAATTGATGAACCTAAAGAATCAAATTCAAGTGATAGTGAATAATGAATAATTTAGAAGAAAAATTTGATAAATTATTATTAGAAGATTTAGACCTAGAAGCACTAGGATTTAATATAAACATGAATGCTGGAGCACCACCAACTGAACCAAATATAAAAACTGAAAACGCTGATATAATTTTTAATAATAAAATAACAAGAGCACAACATCAAATATTAACATCAAAAAAACCTTATTATAAAATGTATGCAGAATAATATATACCTGAATATAGGACTGAAAATGAACCTATTAAGCCTATGGGAAGTAAATTAGATATAGATTGTAGAAAAGACTCTAGTAAAACATTAACAAGTTGGTTAAATGATATGAAAATGATATTCCTATTTAATAAAACAAATAGTGATTGAGATACAAATAATACAGAAGAAAAATTTGATATTTTGATAGAATTACTAGTAATGAGTTTTATTGGTAATGTACAAAATTGGTGGGATGGAATAACTGAAGAAACAAAAACCTTGATAAGATTAGCAACCAAACAAGAATTTAGAAAATGAATTAATGAAGGATTAGATAAGTTTACAAATTACATAAGAGATGAATTTTTAGGAGAAAATTGGGAAGATCTCAAACAAAGAGAAATAGAAAAAGAAAAACTCTTAGCAAGACAACACTTAATGAACCTTCAAATATGTAATCTATGCAATATAAAAAATTACACATGTGAATTTCAGAAATATTATTATAAACAATTTTATAGTAATAATGACCAAACAATTTATTATGATACGTATATAAATAAATTACCATCACCATGGAATACTTACTTTTTAAAAGAATGGAATTCTAGATCAACAGAAATCGGAAAATTAATACCAAATACTTTAGGATCTAAAATAAAATTTGTCATAAGAAAATTAAAAGATATATGTATAGAAAGACAATTATATAAGAAAGTAAAGAATGCAATGATGATTTGCTATGACCAAGTAGATGCACCTAATCAATGGGGATGTAAACCATATTATAAAAAACATAAAAAAAAAACGTAGACAAGGATATAAAGGTAAATATAAAAACAAAAGAAGATATAAAAAACACTACAGAAAATATTGGAAAAATAAAACATTTAAAAGAAAACCTTATAGGAGATACTATAAAAGAAAACATAATAAAGAAATTAAAAAAGACCATAAAAAATGTAGATGTTGGAATTGTAGGCAAAAAAGACATATAAGCCCTAAATATAAATAGAAAAATGTCAGAATAGCAGAAATAGAATATCAAGAAATACAACCAGATTTGGAATTATTATCCGATAATGAAACCATAAATTATTTTAACATTGAAATATACGAAAGCTATAATGATACAAAATCCATAAGTATAAGTTCTCTAGAAAGTTCAGAATTAGATGAATCAGAATCAAAATTCTGAAATAGAAAACATAGAAGATATAGAAATAGACAAAGAAATAGAACAACAAGAAAATAAATATGGATACCAACTAATTGTACAATTAAATCAGAAAAAATTAAAAGAAATTTCAAGAATATCTTTAAATTTAAGAAATCCAGATAATACTATTTTAAGAAATATACAACAATTCTTCAAAAGAAAGAACATAGTCATTCATAAATATTAAGAACAAGAAAAAGCTATAGATATAACTCAAAGTAAAGAAAATACTAAATTAAGCTTGTTAAACTCTAGAGGTATAGAATCTACTTTAAATAAAATCAAAAGTGATAGGATTAGAGATAAAATACAATATGTATATTTAGCTGGAATACAAATATTAGTAAAATCCTTATTTAGGGAAGGAATAAATTCACCTATAATACTTAGTTTACATGATTAAAGATTTATAGACCCTGAATTAGCACATTTAGGAACTATAGAGAGAAACTTATGTTATAAAAAATTTTTATTTACATTTACCCTAGATATTGTGTCCATATAAAAGATAAAAATATAAATGATACCTTAAGTTTACATTTTGAATTAAAAAGAAAAGATATAATGAAACCCGGAAATAAAATTATGACATTTTATAACTCTGCTTTATATTCTTTCTGTAACAGTAATTACAGAGAAATATATAGTAACAAACCATACATAGAAATAAGAAAAGAATTTCAAGATTTAGGACAAAGTATAGAACTAATATTACAAATCCATAATTTGCCAATCACATATAATCTAGATATAAAGGATGACAAACCTGAATTACAAGAAAATGTTAAAAACCAAATGATACCAATTCAATTTGATAATAAACAACTTATTAAAATAACCAAAAATAAATGAAAAGGAAAACAACCAGATTATAGTATATATAAAGAGATACTAATACCTGATAACATATCTAATAAAAGTTTAGTAATAATGGGAAAATATTTTAATGGAATAGAATTCATAGAAGGTCCAAAAATATTAATTGATACAGGTTCAAGTCATAATCATTTAAATATACTAAAAAATAAAGGATTAACAGAGTACATTACAACTAGTGAATATAAATATAAAGACTTCAATGGAAATATAAGAATCTGTACAAAAGAAGTAACTGTGCCAACATATGTAGGAAGACTACTATTTAGAATACCATGTTTTATAGACTCAGGATTTGCTCAAAATGAAATATATTATATTATATTAGGAATGAGTTTCTTGAAACATATAAATTATAATATTACCTCTGAAGGAATATATATAAAAATAGACAATGAAACAACAAAATTTTGTCCTAAAATAGCTATGTGGAAAAATGAATAAATGAATACTATAAAATTCCCTTTAAGTACTTACATAGAATTAACTTTTCCTGAAACTAATATTACTACCTGTGCAATAATAGATACGGGAAATGAAATTACACTAGGTAAATCCTTTTTACTAAAAGAATAGAATAAGTTCTCCAGTTAGAGAATAAAACTTATAGGAATAACAAATATTCAAGCACCTTTATTATATTATAAATCCCAAGTTCCAATTATTCTTGGAAATAAAATAATATTGTTAAAACATATTATTCAATATAATACCTTAAAACAAGATTTACTTCTAGGAAATGATTTCCTTAGTCAATTCTAGAGTTATCAACAAACTTTATATAATATAAATCTTAAAACACCATGTGGCCATATTCTCAGATTGCCTCGTATCTTTAAACCTTACAGAGTTGCAGTTGAGCGTGGTGATTATACTTATAAGATCATTTTTTTATAAACAATAATTACAAAATAATTTAATATCTATAGATGAAATTAAAAAACAATTACAAGAAGTATATCATGAAAACCCTTTAGCTTTATAGAACCCTAAAAATTTGAAAGCTAAAATAGAATTAATAGAACCAGTAACCATTAGAGTAAGACCGATGGTATATACCCAAGAAGATATAACATAATTTAAAATACAGCTAAAAGAATTATTAGGATTAAATTTAATAAGACAAAGCTTTAGTCTTCATTCAAGTCCAGCATTTATGGTAATGAAACATAGTGAACAAGTTAGAGGAAAAGCCAGAATGGTCATAAATTATAAAGAATTAAATAAATATACTAAAATTGATGGATATTTCTTACCAAAGAAAGAAGTATTAATTAATTTAGTAAAATAAAATACATATTACTCTAAATTTGACTGTAAATCAGGATTTTGGCAAATAAAAATGGAATAAGATAATATAAAATATACAGCCTTTAGTACACCTCAAGGACATTATGAATGGTTAGTCATGCCATTTAGATTAAAAAATACACCACAAATATATCAAAGAAGAATGGATGATTTATTAAGAAATAAAACATACTTAATAGTTTATGTAGACGATATTTTAATAAGTTCAAAAACATAAAGAACATATTGAACATTTAAAAGATTTTGCACAAACATGTAAAGAAAAATGAATAGTATTAAGTGAGAAAAAAGCTAAAATATGTCAAAATGAAATAGAATTCTTAGGAATGATATTAAATAATATAGGCATAAAGCTACAATCTCATAAAAGTGAAAAAATAAAACAGTTTCCTGATAAATTAAAAAACAAAAAACAAAAACAAAAATTTTTAGGATGTTTAAACTATGCAGAATGATTTATAGACAATTTAGCTAAGAAAATAAATCCTTTACAAAAATTATTAAAGAAAAATAATCTCAATGATGGAAAGAAGAACATACAAACACAGTTAGACAATTAAAAGAAGAATGTAAAAATCTACCCAAATTAAGATTACCGGAACCAACAGATAATTTGATTTTACAAACAGATGCTAGTGATTTATATTGGGCAGCAATATTAAAAACTGACTTAAATGAAATATGTAGGTATACAAGTAGAACACTAAATTCAGCAGAACAAAATTATACAACACATGAAAAAGAATTATTAGCGATATTAAAAGGAATTAAAAAATTCTCATTATTTTTAATTGCTAAAGAATTTACTGTAGAAACTGATAATACTCAAGTTAAATCATTAATATTTAATAAATTACCAAATAAACCTCAGTATAGAAGAATCCATAGATGGCAACTATTTTTGTCTTTATATACTTTTAAAGTTAATTATATTAAAGGTTATGATAATTATCTTGCAGATTTTTTATCCAGAATTATAAAATTTGCTGAAGAATCATAAACAATGGAGGAAGAAATCTCCAAAATAAATGATGAAATAAATCGGCTGAAAGCTGATGGTACTGAAGCCTTGGACGCCATAGATTGTCTAAGGAAAATATTTGAAACACATAATGATGGGGTAGACAGGCTGATCTCTTCTTGGAATAGTCTGATCAGTAGACTCCAAGTAAATCCTATAAATGCTTGAAGCAGCAGTGAACCCATTCCACAGGATCCTATCAATGATCCAATAAATCAGGACTTTACAAGAGGCTCAATAAAACAGGATCCAATCAACGATCCAATAGTCCAGAAAAATAAAACCATAACCATTTGTGCAATAGGTGAAGAAAATAAAAGGACAGTCAACATAAATTCCTTTGTCCCAGAGGATGATAACCTCCCTTTAAATCCAAAAGAAGAAGATTATAACTAGGTAACCACCTGGATATATTCCATTTGTTCCTATAAAAATACCATCCATAAATTACTAGGGAAGAATGTCTATCCTAGAATGATAGCAATAAAAGATGCAGATCTAATCCTTGTTGGGAAAATAGTAAGGTATGGATTCCTTGACATGATATATCCTGATATAAACTTAAAGGAGCTAGCCAGTTTTGATGAACTCCTTGTAAAAGAAGTATCTGAGTTTGCTAAAAAGAGACAAATATATCTCAAATTTTACACTATAAGTCATGAATATACCAATAACATAGAATACTAGGTCTTTTACATGATTACAATAGGCCATGTTACCAGAAACTTTCAACTTGAAGTGGAAACAAAATATATAGCATCCCCACAATTCAATAAAGCATGGATAAGAACCAGAAGAGCTCAAGGAATAAAAGCCATCTGAAGTATAGCTAAAGACCTATACAATAGAAAATATTGGACAATAATAAAATTAAATAATTACATTCTCCTAACAGAAGAAGGTGGAGAGTCACCATCAGAAATACTACTGGATTTCATACACGAGATAACAACCATGAGATTTCCATCAAGCACAGCCATGTTGCAGCAAGCATGCAGATTGATGGAAATAAAGTAAGGATAAGAAGTCTTGTCGCTTGTGTCGGCAGAAATAAATAATGTAATCTTTCCTTTATACATTTGTCATTTGTAATAATGTAGCAAAAACTTTTTAACTTTGTAAGGCCACCACATAAAGTTATCGGCCATTTGCTTAGCCTATGTGCATATGTCGGGCTTTAATTGTATCTATCCTTTCTCCTACCATACACCTGTAAAGCGAGAAAGATAAGGAGTCATTATCTTTTCCTCATCCATACACCTGTAAAGAGGAAAGATAACAATCAATAATGTATCATCTATATAAAGAGAAAAAAATCAGATCGGAAGGATATAGCCGATTAGAGCATATCCTATCTTCATACGATCTTTCTTACAATCTCTCAAAGCAATCTCAATGCAAAAATAAAATCTTTTCTCCAATCTCAACCCAGATAAATATATCATCCTAATAAATCAGATAACCTCATAAGAAAGAAAGAGGAAACATATATCTGTTATTGAATATAAGGAAATTCCAAGACATCATAGGATACAGTGAAGCCTTGAGACTGTCCAGTTTTCACGTGTTAGCCGAGGTAAAGGCATGTTGAGGGAGTTAAGGACGAGGTCATTCAAGCAGAAGGTTACTTCGTCGGTGTATAGGAAAATCCTTTTATACAATAAAGGATAGAGGTAATAATTCCAAATTCTTATCTTTTGGTGGTAAAGGTTTATAAAGATGTTAATGTTTGATGGGAAGAGAAGGAGATCTTGGATATATAGCAATAATATGGAAAAATTTTATGAGAATGAGATCTTGGATATATAGCAATAATATGGAAAAATTTCATGAAACCTTGTTAAAAGATGTAGGAATAACTAAAACAATTTGGATGAATAACATAACAAAAGTTTTATATAACCATAGAACTTTGGTAATCGGATTTAATTGTGGAACATGGAAATACGAAGCATACATGTTTTCTAAAAGAGAATTAGTATAAAAAGAAGCTTTATTAGCAGTAAAAAATATAGGACTACCTAATGAATTAGAAAGAGAAATAATAAATCAAGTTGAAATAGATAATTTGCAGAAGGAAATATATATGTTTCGGATAAATCAAGAAATCTCTATATTAGAAACTAATATAGAACTTGAAGAACAAGTAGAAATAAATAACTTTTATTATTAATAAACCAAGTAGAGATATTGGTATCTAAACATAAACAACTTTTACCACCAATAGAGACTTGCTGAGACCCTTTATAAACTTATATAAATTCCTCTTGTATCATGTATAAAAAGTTTCTTTATGTATTCCTTTCCTTTGTAAATATCTATGAATAATCTCTTTTGTATAAATCATGTACTCAATCTTTGAATAATAATATGTCTTCAATTTTAATTAATTTTTATCATTTTAAGATTCCAAACAGATAAATCTAATTTAGATTAATTTTATTAACTAGATTTTTTGATTAACTAGATTAGTTTTCGGACCCCGCAAGCAAAATGGTATCAGAGCCAATAATATTAATAAAAAGCATAAGAAAAATAAGAAGAATAAGAATTTGAGAAATTAAGTTTAATGGAACCAATAACTAATATAGTAGATGCGATGTATACTTTAAAAATAGAAGATAAAGATGAGATAAGAAAATTAGTTAAAGAAATAAAAGAAAGTAAGAATAATAAATAAGAAATATTGAACTATAATTAATACAAGATCAAAGAGAAAGATTTAATATAAATACAAAAGATGATGAGATAATACTAAATAAGAGAATGAAATACAAAAGATGAACTAATTAAATTTTTAATATATTGGTATAAAACAGAAATATTATGAATAATAATCAAGATCCAGAATTTAAAGCTTGGAATAGGATTAGAATAATATGTCATAATATAAAAAGAATGATTTTTAGTTGGAAAATAAAGTCAACCTTTATATAGGAAATTTAAATCAAGAAATTGTAAGCTTAGAACAAGAAAAAAGAATTTTAATAAATATTGGAGAAGAAAATTACGAAGAATTAGAATTTATACACTTTTATGATCTAGAACAAAAAATATATTTTTAGAAAGAAACAATAAAAATATTAAAGAGAATAGGACGAAGATGTAGAAATGATGGAAGAATAAATAATACATAAAATTATAAAAACTTCAAGGGCTATATAAGAAATTTACCAAAAGAAGAAAAGACAAAATTGATGGTAATTTTGAAAATAAAGCAAATATGATAAGAGATTTTAGTCCATTAACCCAATAATTAGCTAAATATGATAAAGAAAAATTAGAGAGACTAAAAATGAAAGTCCCTAAAATAATATGGCTAAAATTGATAATTTCTCCCCAAAAAGAGAGTCGCATTAAAAAGGAAAGGAAAATTGTCAATTTTAGCCATTTAATTTTAAAGATTTTTGTTTTTAGGCTTTCTAATTTTTTTTTATTATATTTAGCTAATTGTTGACTGTATAGACCAAAAACTCTTATTATGTTTGTTTTATTTTCAAAAATGCCATCGATTTTGACTTTTCTTCTTATGGTAAATTTCTCTTGTAGTCCTTGGAGTCTTATAATTTTATGCATTATTTATTCTTTTATCATTTCTACATCTTCGTCCTATTCTCTCTAATATTTTTACTATTTATTTATAAAAATATATTTTTTGTTCCAAATCATAAAAGTCTATAAATTCCAATTCTTCATAATTTTCTTGTCCAATATTTATCAAAGTTCTTTTTTCTTGTTCCAAGCTTATAATTTCTTGATTTAAATTTTCTATATAAAGATTAACTTTATTTTTCCTACTAAAAATCATTCTTTCTATAGTATGACATATGACTATAATTCTATTTTAAGCTTCAAATTCTGGATCTTGATTATTATTCATAATCTTTCTATCTTATACCAATGTATTAAAAATTTAATTAGTTCATCTATAAATTTCATTTTCTTATTTAATATTATTTCATCATCTTTTGTATTTATATTAAATCTTTCTCTTTAATCTTGCATTAAGTCTAGTTCAATATGTCTTATATTATTCTTACTTTTATTTCTTTAACCAATTTTCTTATTTCATCTTTATCTTCTATTTTTAAAGTGTACATCGTATCTACTATATTGGTTATTGGATCCATTTCTTATAAATTTATTGTGTTTTTTCTAATTAGACTTCTTATATTTCTGAATTCTTATTTTTCTTATAATTTTTATTGGTACTATTGGCTCTGATACCATTTGGCTTGGGGGGTCCGAAAACTAATCTAGTTAATCGAGAAAATCTAGTCAATATAATTTATTTGTTCAAATTTTTTTCTAATATGGAAGAAATTAATTAAAATAAAAGGAATATATTATTATTCAAAAACTGAGTACATGATTTTCATAAGTACAAAAGAAATTATTTATAGATATTTACAAAGGAAAAGGAATTTTATTTATACAGAAAGAAACTATTTATTCAGGATAAGAGAAATTATGGAAATTTTTATTAGTGGTTAAAGTTGTTTATGTTTAGATATTATCATCGTTACTTGACCTTTCCCATATTTCTACTTGTTCTTCTACTTGTATATTGGTTTCTAATATAGAGATTTCTTGATTTATTTGAAACATATATATTTCTTTTCGCAAATTATCTGTTTCAACTTAATTTATTATTTTTCTTTGTAATTCTTTAGGTAGTCCTATATTTTTTATTGCTAATAATGCTTCTTTTGATACTAATTCATTTTTAGAAAACATATATACTTCATATAGCCATGTTCCACAATTAAATCCTATCATTAAAGTTCTATGATTATATAAAATTTTTGTTCTATCATTTATCCAGATTGTTTTATTCATTCCTGAATCTCTGCATAAAAATTCATGAAATCTCTCCATATTATTACTTTATGTCTAAGATCTCCTTCTCTTCCCATCAAACATTAACATCTTTATAAACCTTTACCACCAAAAGATAAGAATTTGGAATTATTACCTCTATCCTTTATTGTATAAAAGGATTTTCATTCACACTGACGGAGTAACCTTTTGCCTGAATGACCTCGTCCTTAACTCCCTCAACACGCCTTCACCTCTGGCTAACACGGGAAAACCGGACAGTCTTTACGGCTTCACTGTATCCTATGGTGTCTTGAAATTTCCTTATATCCAATAACAGATATAGGTTTCCTCTTTCTTTCTTATGGGGTTATTTGGTTTATTAAGATGATATATTTTTCTGGGTTGAGTTTGGAGAAAAGATTTTTATTTTTGCATTGAGACTACTGAGAGATTGGTTGAAGATTGTAAGGAAGATTGTTTTGATAATTGTTCGATCTGCCGATCCAATTTATTTCTCTTATTTATATAGAGATTACATGATTGATTGTCATCTATTCCTCTTTACAGATGTATGGATGAGGAAAAAGATGTTGACTCCTTATCTTCCTCCTTTACATGTGTATGGTAGGAGAAAGGATAAACACAACTAAGCCCGACATATACATATGGGCTGAGTAAATGGCCGACAACTTTATGAGGTGGCCTTACAAAGCCAAAGAAGTTTTTTCTACATTATCACAAACAACAAATTTATAAAGTAAGCTTTACATTATTTATTTCTGCCGACACAAGCGACAAGACTTCTTTTCTTTACTTTATCTCCATCAACCGGCATGCTTATTGCAATGTAGCTGTACTTGATGGAAATCTCATAGTTGTTATATCGTGTATGAAATCCAGAAATATCTCTGATGGTGACTCTCCACCTTCTGCTGTCAAGAGAATATAATTATTGAATTTTATTATTATCCTGTATTTTCTATTATACAGGTCTTTAGCTATGTTTCAGATGGCTTTTATTCCTCGAGCTCTTCTGGTTCTTATCTATGCTTTATTGAATTGCGGGGCTGCTGTATATTATGTTCCCACTTTAAGCTAGAAATTTCTGGTAATATGGCCTATTGTAATCATGTAGAATGCCTAGTATTCTATGTTATTGGTATATTCAGGACTTATGGTGTAAAATTTGAGATATATTTGTCTCTTTTAGCAAACTTAGAGACTTCTTTTACAAGGAATTCATCAAAACTGGCTAGCTCCTTTAAGTTTATATCAGGGTATATTATGTCAAGGAATTCATACCTTACTATTTTCCCAACAAGGATTGGATCTGCATCTTTTATTGCTATCATCCTGGGATAGACATTCTTCCCTGGTGATTTATGGATGGTATTTTTATAGGAACAAATGGAATATATTCAGGTGGTTACCTGTTTATAGTCTTCTTCTTTTGGATTTAAAGGGAGACTATCATCTTCTGAGACAAAGGGATTAATGTTGACAATTCTTTTATTTTCTTCACCTGTTACACAGATGGTTGTGGTTTTATTTTTCTGGACTATTGGATCACTGATAGGATCCGAGTTTATTGGATCGTTGATTGGATCTTGTTTTATTGGACTTCTGATAGAGTCCTGCTTTATTGGATCCCTGGGAGAATCCTGATTTATTGGATCACTAATAGGATCCTGTGGAATGGGTCCACTACTTTCAGCATTTATTGGATTTATTTGGAGTTTACTGATCAGACTATTCTAAAAGGATATTAGCCTGTCTACTCCATCATTATGTGTTTCAAATATATCCCTTAGACAATCTATGGTGTCCAAGGCTTTTGTAGCATCAGCTTTCAGCCGATTTATTTAATCATTTATTTTGGAGATTTCTTCCTCCATTATTTCTGATCCTTCAGCAAACTCTATATTCATGGATAAAAAATCTGCAAGATAATTATCAGAACCTTTAATATAATTAACTTTAAAAGTATATAAAGACAAAAATATTTGCCATCTATGGATCCTTCTATATTGAGGTTCATTTGGTAATTTATTAAATATTTGTGATTCAACTTGAGTATTATCAGTTTCTATTGTAAACTCCTTAGCAATTAAAAATAATGAGAATTTTTAAATTCCTTTTAATATTGCCAATATTTCTTTTTCATGTGTTGTATAATTTTGTTCTGCTAAATTTAGTGTTCCTCTTGTGTATCTACATATTTCATTTAAATCAGTTTTTAATATTGTTGTCCAATATAAGTCACTAGCATCAGTTTGTAAAGTCAAATTATCTGTTGGTTCTGGTAATCTTAGTTTAGGTAAATTTTTACATTCTTCTTTTAGTTGTTTAATTGTTGTCGTATGTTCTTCTTTCCATCCTTGAAGAATTATTTTTCTTTAATAATTTTTGTAAAGGATTACTTCTCTTAGCTAAATTATCTATAAATCATTCTGCATAGTTTAAACATACTAAAAATTTTTGTATTTATTTTTTGTTTTCTAATTTATCAGGAAATTGTTTTATTTTATCACTTATATGAGATTATAGCTTTATGCCTGTATTATTCAATATCATTCCTAAAAATTCTATTTCATTTTCACATATTTTAGCTTTTTTCTCGCTTAATACTATTCCTTTTTTTTTTACATATTTGTGCAAAGTTTTTTAAATATTCAATATGTTCTTTATACGTTTTTGAACTTATTAGAATATCATCTACATAAACTATTAAATATGTTTTATTCCTTAATAAATCATCCATTCTTCTTTAATATATTTATGGTGCATTTTTTAATCCAAATGGCATGACTAACCATTAGTAATGTCCTTGAGGTGTACTAAAGGTTGTATATTTTATACTATCTTCTTCCATTTTTATTTGCCAAAATCCTAATTTACAATCGAATTTAGAATAATATGTATTTCCTTTTACTAGATTAATTAATACTTCTTTCTTTGGTAAGAAATATCCATCAAATTTAGTATATTTATTTAATTTTTTATAATTTATGACCATTCTACCTTTTCCTCAAACTTGTTCACTGTGTTTCATTACTATAAAGGCTGGACTTGAATGAGGACTAAAGCTTTGTCTTATTAAATTTAAATTTAATAATTCTTTTAATTATATTTTAAATTCTGTTATAGCTTCTTGAGTATATACTATTGGTTTTACTTTAATGGTTACTGGTTCTATCAATTCTATTTTAGCTCTTAAATTTTTAGGGTTCCATAAGGCTAAAGGATTTTCATGATATACTTCTTGTAATTGTTTCTTAATTTCTTCTATAGATATCGAATTATTTTGTAATTGTTGTTTATCAAAAAAGATCTTATAAGTATAATCACCACGTTCAGCTGCGACTCGATATGGTTTAAAAATATGAGGTAGTCTAAAAATATGTCCACAAAGAGTTTTAAGATTGATATTGTATAAAGTTTATTGGTAACTTTGAAATTGACTAAGAAAATCATTTCCTAAGAGTAAATCTTGTTTTAAGGTATTATATTGAATAATATGTTTTAAGAAGATTATTTTATTTCCAAGAATAATTAGTACTTGTGATTTATAATATATTAAAGAAGCTTGTGTATTGGTTATGTCTATAAGTTTTATTCTTGTATTTGAGAATTTATTCTATTCTTTTAGTAAAAAGGATTTACCTAGTGTAATCTCACTTCCTGTATCTATTATTGCACATGTACTTATATTAGTTTCAGGAAAAATTAATTCTATATAAGTACCTAAAGGGAACTTTATAGTATTCATTTATTCATTTTTCTACATTGCTATTTTAGGGCAAAATTCTGTTGTTTCATTGTCTATTTTTATATATATTCCTTCAGAAGTAATATTATAATTTATATGTTTTAAAAAACTCATTCCTAATATGATATCATATATTTCATTTTGAGCAAATCCTGAGTCTATGAAACATGGTATTCTAAATAGTAATCTTCCTATATATGTTGGCACAGTTACTTCTTTTGTATTGATTCTTATATTTCCATTGAAATATTTATATTTATATTCATTAGCTGTAATATATTCTGTTAATCCTTTATTTGTTAATATATTTAAGCAATTATGACTTAAACCTGTATCTATTAATATTTTTAGACCTTTTATAAATTATATTCCATTAAAATATTTTCCTATTATTACTAAACTTCCATTAGATGTGTTATCAGGTATTAGTATTTCTTTATATACACTATAATCTGGTTGTTTTCCTTTATTTTTGATTTCTTTAATAAGTTGTTTATTACCAAATTGAATTGGTAATATTTGTTTCTTAATATCTTCCTCTAATTCAGGTTTATCATCCTTTATATCTAAGTTATATATTATTGGCAAATTAGGGATTTGTAATATTGGTTCTATACTTTGTCCTAAGGCCTGAAATTCTTTTCCTATTTCTATATATGTTTTGTTGCTGTATATTTTTCCATAATTGCTATTACAGAAAGAATATAAAGCAGAATAATAAAATGTCATAATTTTATTTCCAGGTTTCATTATATCATTTCTTTTTAATTCAAAATATAAACTTAAAGTATCATTTATATTTTTATCTTTTATATGAACATAGTATCTAGGGTAATATGTAAATAAAAATTTTTTATAACATAAGTTTCCTTCTATAGTTCCTAAGTGTGCTAATTCAAGGTCTATAAATCTTTGATCATATAAACTAAGTATTATAGGTGAATTTATTCATTCTCTAAATAAAGATTTTACTAATATTTGTATTCCAGCTAAGTATACATATTGTATTTTATCCCTGATTCTATCACTTTCAATTTTATTTGAAGTGGCTTTTATACCTCGATAGTTTAATAAACTTAATTTAATATTTATATCTATAGCTTTTTCTTGTTCTTGATATTCATGAATAACTATATTTTTTCTTTTGAAAAATTGTTATATATTTCTTAAAATAGTGTTATCTGGATTTCTTAAATTTAAAGATATTCTAGAAATTTCTTTTAATTTTTTCTGATTTAATTATACGATTAGTTGATATCCATCTCTATTTTCTTGTTGTTCTATTTCTTTTTCTATGTCTATGTTTTCTATATTTTTTATCTCATAATTTTGATTATGATTCATCTGATTTTGACTTTTCTAAAGAGTTTGTACTTACAGATTCTGTATCACTATAGCTTTCATATATTTCAGTATTAAAACAATTTATGGTTTCATTATCAGATAATAATTCTAAATCTGGTTTTATTTTATAATATTCTATTTCAGCTATCCTAACTTTTTTCTGTTTACATTCAGGATTTATGTGTCCCTTTTGCCCACAATTCCAACATCTACATTTTTAATGGTCTTTTTAATTATTTTTATTATGTTTTCTTTTATAGTATCTTCTATAAGGTTTTCTTTTAAATTTTTTGTTTTTCCAATATTTCCTATAATGTTTTTTATATTTTCTTTTGTTTTTATACTTACCTTTATACCCATGCTTACATTTTTTATGTTTTTTTATAATATGGTTTACATCCCCATTGGTTAGATGCATCTACTTAGTCACAACAAATTACCATTGCATTTTTTGCCTTTTTATATAATTGTCTTTCTATACATATATCTTTTAATTTTCTTATCACAAATTCTATTCTAGATTCTAAAGTAGTTGGTATTAATTTTCCTGATTCTATTAATCTATATGAATTCCATTCTTTCATAAAATAATTATTCCATGGCGATGGTAATTTATTTATATACATATCACAATAAATTGTTTGATCATCATTACTATAAAATTGTTTATAATAATATTTTTAAAATTCACATGTATAATTTTTTATATTGTATAAATTACATATTTGAAGGTTCATTAAATGTTGTCTTGGTAATAATTTTTCTTTTTGTATTTCTTGTTGTTTGAAGTCTTCCCAATTTTCTCCTAAAAATTCATCTCTTATATAATTTGTGAATTTATCTAGACCTTCACTTATTCCTTTTCTAAATTCTTGTTTAGTTGCTAATCTTATTAAAGTTTTTGTTTCTTTAATTATTTCATCCCACCAATTTTGTATATTACTAATGAAACACATTATTAATAAATCAATCAACATATCAAATTTTTCTGAGAAAGTGGGCATAGCCCGCAAAGGGCTTTTCCTACACTCTAGAGCATGATGGCGTACACCACCACGACAAGCTTCCATCGTCAAGTCGTCAGCCCCGGATACGTCCTGACGCCTGGTACTTCGAGCCATAAACTGATGCACCCATTCCTTTTTCAGGAATAAGTTCCAGTCCATTTCGATTTTTTTAATGATAAGGAAGTGCTTGCGCTTGATCTGGGCCTTATAAAGACATCGAGTTCAAGGAGCGTTTAAGAGCAAGGCTTGTGGGTATAAAGAGTTATAAATAAAAGAAAATTGTTTTTGTTTAATGTGTGGGATTAATTAGATATTAGGGGTGTTCATAGTTTAGTCCAATACACTCGATATTGTAAAAATTCGATTCATGAAAATTCAATCTGTTGATTGAATTGGTTTAAAAATTTTAAAAATCCGAATTGAATATGAATTTATTTTTGTACAATCACAAATAAGTAAAAAAATAATATTTATTTAAAACTTGTAAATGTGGCATTACTAGTAAATAAACAAATTAATTTTCAGAATTTTAGTTTCAACTTTTGTATTGAGTTAATTCTATAATTATTATAATTTAAACTTGAGTAATGCTATATATCTCAAATTTTTTATCCCAAATAATTATCTCAAATGATATGACATACATCAATTACTTGGTAAGATAATAAATTAATTCACTTTAATTTTACAAACTAATTGATGAATGCCACATCATTTAGGATGATTATTTGAGGTAAAAAAATTTAAGATATGTAACATTATTATTTAAACTTTCAATTTTCAACTTTTGTATTCATTTAATTGCGTAATTATTGTAATTTAAGCTTTGAAGTTGCAACTTCTCCATTGATTTAATTCCATAATCATTATAATCCAAGCTTTCAAGTTTCAACTTTTGTATTGATTTAATTCTATAATTATTGTAATTTATGCTTTCAAGTTTTAGTTTTTGTATTGATTTATTTCCATAATTATTATAATCCAAACTTTTGAATTTCAATTTTTATACTGATTTAATTCCATAATTTTAGTTAATCCTTATGTATTGATCTAAATAAATCTGAATTTTTTTTGTGTGTGTTATAATTTGAAACTTTAAATGTACTTTTTAGTTTTATTAAAACAATTAATTTTTTAGACCTTATTTAATTTTGAATTTGAATAGGTAATTAATTTTTTATTATATATTTCGCAGATCGGATAAAATGAAAAAAAATAATCTACAACCAATCAAAAATATGGATTGAATTTTGATTTTGTCAAATCTGTACCTCATCTAAAAATGTACTAATTGGATTTTGATTAAAATTTAACCATCCATGAATTGAATTAAATTAAAAATTTATAATCCACAAAATCGTAGTAATTGGATTTTGATTAAAATTTAACCATCCATGAATTGAATTAAATTAAAAATTTATAATCCACAAATTCGTAGATCGAATACGGGTTGATGTTCAATCCATAAAATTCGATCCTTGAACACCGTCCATCTTTATCAATCGATGCAACTGTCTCAGAGTTAATTGGTGTAGATAACTAATGGAATGAACTTTGTGAAAGAAGATGCAGATATGATTACTAGAATCCCTCTCCCTAGGCAGCCAATCCCAAATCAAATACTTTGGCATTATGATAAGAAAGGCAACTATTCCGTCAAAAGCGGATATCAGGTGGCTTTAAAGATCAAGCTCCAAGATTCCCCAAGTTGTTCAAACCAGCAAGTAAATCAATGGTCTATCATTTGGACCATGTTTCTACTAGAGAAAATCGAGATGGCAAGCAACAAAAATCTGCTCCCGACAGCTGAAAAATTGTGGAAAAGGAAAATCATAGCACAATCTCTTTGCCAGGCTTGTGGGAACTTTATGGAAACTACCTTTCATGCACTAGTGGAATGCAAGTCAGCTCGGAAAATCTCTCAGTTTGTAGCAGAAATTAGAAGTATCGCAGGCCAAGACATTCTCAGCATAATAACATGAGCTGGCAAAAAGAATAAGAAAGGCTAATGCGGAATTGGTGGTGGCTTTGGGTTATTTGGAGTGTACGAAACCAATTTTTGTTTAAAGGAAAGAGAAAAGATCGTCGCATATCAGCTGCCAAAGCTGAAGCTGTGGTGGAGTCTTGTTGATGCAGTTTTCCCGCGTGCTTTAAAACAGTGTCCTGAATCTTTTGCTCGCAACTAGTTCGAGCTCGAGCAGGACTGTCTCCTTCTTCCTATTTCACTGTCTTTTCTAGAACGGAGATCTTCCGGACCTGTACTCACAGAAAACAGGGTCACGGGTTGTCGGGCGTGTTCCGGCGAAAACCCTCCGACGCTCAAGTCAGTAATCGGGTTGTTCTTTTTTGTATCTCCCTTAGTCAGAGAGACCAAAAATGTGAAAGGGATATTTTTTGCCCTCCCTTTTTAATAAAATATGGAGTTTTTCGGAGAATCAGTGTAAGGAACCTGTGTGAATTTTCGGAACCCTTGCAACTTGCCCATCCGTTTCCTTTTATTCTCTGTTTTTCCCGCCTTTTCTCTCCGAGAGCATCCGTTCCCGCGTCAGTGGTGTTTGGGTCCCTCTGACAGCTGAGATTGACATAATATTCCCTGGGGATGCGCAACTGTCTCCTTAACCCGGTTCACATGGCCAGATCACCATGTCGAGCATGTGCGCAAGGAATGATGACACCGTGGGGGCATGTGCGGGATCTTGAGGAAACGGTCGGACTGTCCCGAGCCGGGTCTTACATTCCATTTGTCCTATGGTTAGCGCAGCTCAGTTGTGCTCGAGAACTTAACTGCAGCGAGCAGGAAGGAGAGCTCGGGCCTCGATCAATCTTCGAGCTCTCCGTCTTTGTCCAGTCTTGGCCGGTCCGGATGACCTCGAGCAGGTGAGAGAGCTCGGAGCTCGGACCGATCTGAATTCCTCGACCTTGACCAGCTTTGACGTCTAGCGAGATTGTCTTCGAGCCAGTGGTCGGGACTTCTGCTCGAGCTGGGTTGACCTCGGAGAATTTTATTCGAGCTAGAAGGACCTCGAGGAGACCTGCCCGATATTACCCAAACAAGTCTTTCAAACGAATTCGAGAACCAGCCTTAACTCTCAAGTTTGGGAAAAATGAAAAGGTGCCAATACGCTGGAGCCCTCCCCCAATAAATTGGTTTAAAGTCAACGTGAATGCTGCCATTAATGTTGGGGATTATAAAGTAGGATTGGGAGTGCTTGTCATGGATGCCAATAAGAATTTTGTAGCAGCTGCAGTTAAGACTACAAATCTTCACAGTGATGTAGCTTTTGCAGAAGCAGAGGCTTGGAATTGGGGTCTGAATATAGCTACTTGTGAAGGATTATCATCTATCATCACTAAATTAGATTCTGAAGTTGTAGTTGATTTTGTCAATAACAGAGAGATCAGCAAAACTGAGATCAATTAGATAATTTCAGAAGTGCAATGTAGAATGAAGGATTTTACAACTATTAAAGTCCAATATACTCTAAGATCTTGTAATGCCATTGCACATTCTTTAGCTAGATTAGCCTTAGAAAATGATGAATCTGTTGTGTGGGTAGGCTCTCACCCTTCAGAAATCATGTGTTTATTGAACTTATCATTGAATGAATGATATTTTCTATTAAAAAAACAAAAAGGGTGCCAATGGCCTGGACCATTTTTTTAAAATGAAAAATATCTCAGGTCTATGTAGGCCAAGTCCGACCAGGCATTATCGGATGTGAGCTTAACTGAAAATAGCCATGCCAGGCCCGAGCTCGGCCAAGCCCAGCCGGCCCATTTGCCATCATTGCGATTTGTTTTTTCTAACAGGATGAAATTAAATTTTTGACTTATTTATCACATTCATCAATCATGCCTTAATATTTTTTTCATTCATTATATTTATCAAATTCATTGGTAAATGGATGAAGACTTAAATGCTACTTTTTAATCCACACCATTGGACTGGATTAATTAAAATGAATAATTAAGTTATGATTTTAAAATGAATAATAAAGTTATGATTAATGGTAAGAGGGCACTTTTTTAAACTTAATGACTTAATTGATGTAATTAAATTAATTTCAATAAGTTAAGTGATTAAGTATAATTATTTTCTCAACGTAATGAAAATGTATGTTCAGTCATTCATTTATTTAGTTATTAAGATTTTTTTTTTTTAATTTTTTGTTGAATCTAAAAAATCTAAATGATATCATTAAATGATATTCTTTAAAATATCCTTATCTTATTAATCTATTTTTATCATTACCTAAATAAAACTTACTAATTAAGATTGTTATTCTTCTACATAACTTATGATAATACAGTAGTAGATTATTATTATTATTATTAACTTTGTATATTCTTCAAATTAGCATTATTTATATGTATAATTTTTTATGAATATTTTTTCATATAATAAATCATAAATTACAATAAAATTGATAAAAAAATTTTAATTTAAAATATTAAAGGGATTTATTTGCTTGAACATGATTTATGTTATAATAGAATATTATCTTATTTATGTTCGTTGAGATGTTTATTATTTATTAAACATTTAAAATTTGTAAGGACATAAATGTAGAAGTACTAGTTTTCAAAGTCTTTTAAATTAAAAAAAAAAGTAACTTGATATTTTTTTTATCAAAGATAAAAAATAAATAAATAAATTTTTTAAATTCAGACATTTAACTCTATTCGTAATTCAAACTAATACGTATCAATTTCAATTTTATGTAAAAAAAATACAAACACCATCTAAGTTACGGAACCACTCATTACAATTTATTAAAAAAGGTATCAATATCACACCAAAAGCATAGAAGCCTTTGTCTTTCGTTAGTTCCATCTTTTGAACTTTGTAGTTATGCTTATGTACCCATGCAGAAATAGACAAATCTCCATGGTTGATTTTTGTTGTATTTATTTTCATATATTGTAGACTAGTTTATATCACTTTAATTTTTTTAATTTATTTAAGACTAACTTAAGATATTAAGAAGTAATTTTGATAGACTAAAATATTGTATTAATGAGTGTAATTTTATTGTATTATATATAATAATATATTATGGACAAGTCTAATTTTAAATTATATTATTGTAGCTTATAATATGATAAAAAGTTTTATAACTTATACATAATACATGATGAATTCCTATACTCAACTAAAATATTTAAGTGCTTACGGTACATTAAGAGTTAATGCTGGATAAGCAAATGATCACATGTACTTTGGCTAAGACTGTAGTTAGCTCTCTTTCTCTCTCAATTCCCCATTTACTTTGCCATACCGTGCAGTGATCCAAAGCTTCTGTTGAAGTTGTAGCTTGCAGTAGATTTGGAACATGGCAGGAGCTGTTGTAGAGCTCAAAAGCAACTTTCGTTCATGACAAATCAAGATACAAAATTTGCCTCACCGTACACGTGTTTGAATGGGAAGTGTAAGATCATAGTTTATATTTAAAATTATTGAGCAGTTTCTTCATTATTTCAAACATGATTTACTTTATTGCTTATAACAGTCCGAGCACCACATGCAAAAATAACATTTTACATCAAGTAGAAATAGCCATTGATCAACCCGCACGAAAGAAAAATAAGTAAATAATACACATCTTTACCAAATACTTTAGCTGCTTCTTGTTTATCAAATACTTGAGTAGATTCGAGTTTTGAACTCATGTAGCCTAAGCAGTCACATCTGGAGGCCGCCAGTGCCAATCAACTTGGTGAGCCCAAAAGTGATGGCCATGGCCATCCAGCCACCAACCAAAACCCTAGCAGAGGATTTCACAATCGGTGTCTTCCCAAGCAAGGCTCCCACCCCTCCGAAAACTACCAGCGCGATGCTGGCCACTGCAGCCACAACAGCTAGCCTCACTTTGTGTTCTCTTACAAATGCAGAGCCCAGTAACGGCACCACTGCCCCTACAGAAAAGGCCAGCGCAGATGCTATTGCAGCCTGTGCTGGATTTGGCAATGCTTCTTCTCTCTGAATACTCTCATCAGGCTCTTCATGACTCTCATTACTGGTAATTTTCTTTTGCTGAACTCTCTTCATTTGAGCAATTTCGATGTCCCTCTGAGTACACACAGAGACAAATTCTCCAATTGCCATACTGCCAGCACCGGCTATTAAGCCTGCAAAACCAGCAAGAAGCATGGCTTTGATATCTGTTTTAACAGCTCCAACACCCATCATTAATGAAGCAACAGAAACAAGCCCATCATTTGCACCCAACACAGCAGCTCGAAGCCACTGTGCCCTTTGAGAGTAATCAAATTCATATTCACTAATTTTCTCTGCGGTATCATTCACATGAATGGTCATTTCAAGATTGTGAGATGAAGTTTGTTCAAGTGATCTAGGGGCAGCCATGACCAAAAAATAAATTGAAGGATTAGTAATTGAGAAGATATATATTATCAAGCCGGGGAATGAAGATGCTTGTGCTGGACACACGCCCTCATCGACGCTATATTTATAGGGAATTTTCAGCTGTTAGTAGCGTTTCATGTTAAGGATTCTTGCAATTACTCGAGAATAAAAAATTGCAAGTTTGTTTGTGCTTGGACTAATAGAATATAGTAGATAGTTTCTTAATTAACATTTAAACTTAATATATTAATAATAATGATATACCTACTTAGTTAGTTACGTTACTTAATTTATATCTTAACTGATAAAAAAATTGTAAGTTTATTTTTACTTGGACTAATAAAATATAGTAGATAGTTTATAATTAATATATTAATAATGTGTACCTACTTAGTTAGTTAGGTTACTTAATTTTTATCTTAACTGATATATATATATATATATATATGACAAATGACGTCTTATTATTTAATTAACTTAAATGATCGTTAATTATTAAACCTTATAATTTTTAATCCATATAATGAAATTCTATAAGTGAAAAATTAGTTAGAATATAAATTAGGTCGACACTTGGAAAAAGGAAAAACAATGCAAAGAGTACCTATAAGATAATTATTCAATAGATGAGAGAGTACTGAACAATGTAGCTAGAGTTTGACCTTCGTATACTCGTGGTCCATCAACCACACAATTTTCTGTAACAATATCTTTGCAAATTTGATATACATAGTTCGATATATTCCGTTCAATGCCAGCTTGTATACTAAATATACATTAAATTATTAACATGCAAATATTTTTAATTTATTGTTATCAGAATAACTGTTATGAGAACGTCCTTTGTGCTTCGGATGTAATACAATTTCTTTGTTGAAACCAGGAATTCTATTTAAGATAAAAAAAAAAAAAGGAAAAACGAATTTTCATTATCAATTCCTAGTTAAGGCCATTTTGTTTAAGTGACCAATTTAGATTATATATGTATATATGGTCAATTCTCTTTTATCTGCTAGAGTTTGAACTAACTACTCAGTTAGTCTTTCTATTTTTAAAGTTATTCAAAATATCATTTTTTTTTATTTCATCTAATGGCAACCGAATAATGCTCCTTCGCCCCCTGTATGAACAGAGTTGAAACTCGTGATCTCGTTATTTCTACACAATAAATTTTACCTACTGAACTTACTTGGACACCTATTATTACTTCTACAACTATTGGATTTAACTTTTCAATGATAAAATAGTATTATTATCTAATATAACTTAAAAAATTCTTCTAAACCAAACATACAACTTAAAAATTAGATACCGAAATCATCTATACAACATAGGTCTTTCGAATAATTCTAAAAAAGATAGGGACAAATTGCGTAATTGGCCTAAACTTAAAGGAAGCAGGGAGCATGTAGACTATATAAAGCATAAGAAGATGCAAGGAAAGACTTCATTAATGGTTTCATTGTTTTAGAGAGGAACTTTTGAAGATGGATTGCTGAATAAGAGAGCACTTCAAATAATGCTATTGAGATCAATCAATTTGAAATTATGTATTAATTTAACTGGACTGAGTGGGCATTCCACACGAAAGGAAACTTATATCATTCTTATTTTATTGACAGAGTGTGTTTTCCACACGGAACCCGGTAATTTAGAGTTTCTCATTAAAAAAAAAAAAGTGAAGAAAATATATGAAATTAAAATCAAATGACTCCTCGGTTAATGGGGAAATCCACTATCATTATCTTGCTATTATTATATAAATGGAGTGTGCAGTCCACACGAAAGCTACTAGCTTCACAAAATAAAGTCATTATTATGATTAACATATATGACATTAATTCCACTACCCGCTTGTGGTGCGTACAAGCCAATGTTTTGAATATACAAAAATAATGGCATGCACTTTATGTGTTAGGTTCAGGTCGCTTGTTTTGGCGAATCTCTGTTCATGCAATTTTGCAATACACAGAAGAAGAAAATAAAAATCAAGCTAAAAATTACTCCTTTAGTTTCCATATAAGTTATACTTTAAGTTAAGTATATGTTTAATCTTTATATTTTTTAAAATACCTCAAGACACTCTTATTGACACACTTATTTAAGATTGACAAAATTTTAAACTTAAGCCGGACTTGGAAAATCTTTAAGTATGTCTCTTTTTGGGCTGGAGTTAGACTTAAAAGCCCGAATTTATGTGTTATATTTTTTTAGAAAATTTTTATTATATTTTACAAATTTATAATATATAAAATTTTATTTTTATTAGATTACATTTAAAAAATTGGGCTAAAAGGATTTAGCACTTTTATATATCTCTTATGAATGAGTTAAATAAATATTAAAAGGTGTATTTTGATTAAAATTATTTTTAAAAGTTTTTTTAAACATTTATTGTATTTTCAACCGAGCTCGGACTTGACCTAAAACTTCTAAGTCCAATCTGAGTGCTTAAAAAATATGTATGCGTTGGTTTAAGTCCTGTCCAAACACTCGGGCTCAGGCTGGACATACTTTTTCTACCATCCCTACTCTCATTGTTAATTATGTTAGACTATTATCCTTCATCTTTACTTTTATAATAATACTCTTACAACAATCTTAGGAATGTTAATAAAAAAATATTAATTTATTAAATTATCCCAAAAATAATAAAAAAAAAATTACTTTGTGCTTCGTTGGATATGTATTGTGATTTTGTAATATTGTGGCTTTGAACTTTAAAGTATGCCACAAAATATTAAATGAAAAATTGAAAACGACAATTGTCTAGTGGTAATTTCAATAAATCATTAGTGGTAATTTCAATAAATCATTATAATTTTGAAGTTTGGTAAAATTTATAGTAAATTTATTTTTTGTCTAACTAATTATATATTTATAATTATTCAATTAAACATATTTAACAAAACCCTAATTTAATAAAGTTATATAATACAAACAATAAATATTTCTTAGGGTAAACTTCAATTCACCCATATAGAATGATAATTTTTAATTTGATTTACCTTTCAAAAGTGGGATTACCTCAATTTATCTATTATTTTGGTTCAGACACTGATGGCAAAAAAGGAGGCATGGGAGGATGTTAATAATTTTTTTTTTAATTATCTTAACAAAGGATAAATTGATATTTTCATACTGTAAATTGAAAATTGTCATTATAAGTAAAAGATAAATGAAAATTTACCATTCAAAGAATAAATAATTAAAAAACTTCCCTTCCTGTGATGGCCAGTGAGGCAAAGATGGCTCCATTGGAAAACGACGTCTAAACCGTCACTCTCTAGTCCATGTCGTTACATATTTTTTTATCCAAAAAGGCCGCCTAAGCTTTCAACTAAAACATAATGCTACAGTCAAAACAGCGGCGCGGTGGTGCACTGCCACCGCAATTTTGAAGAGCGTCAGAGGCTCTAGTGGTGATAACAATGCACCATTGCAGCTCTTAGATGTCAGCATTGACATGGTTTATCCAGAAATTCAATTGTCGCATTCTGAAGAACAAAATATCAGACAACACAGAAAAAGGTATCCTTGCATAGATTTGATCACAAAGATTCCAATGAATAGTAGTATTGCTTTTGACCTCAAAAAGAGAGAAGTGTTGATGCCACTGGAAATGGAGGAGTTAAAAATTCTCCAGTTTCAACTCCAGACATTATCAAATCATTATCTTACTATGCTATCTAGAAAGTAGAAATCCTCCCTAAGATAACTAATTCTAAGAAGCATTCTACTGCTCATATAACAGGCAAATGTAGATAACACAATGTTTGGGGCTACTAGATGAATCACACACACTAATTGATGTCAATTGTTATCAGTCGGAAGTTTGATGACCTGCTGTAATATGACCATACTCTTGTCCCTAATATTTAATTGTGCATAATTGAACTGGAACTAAATCGGGAGGTAGTAATGGAATCATAACTGAAATTTAAGGTCTCTTATCACAAATTATCCATATAAAAAACCAAAAACACCTTTGTGGGTCACATCAACCAAGAAAATTTAATGAGATAAATAATTCATCAGTTAACTTATTTTGCATGAAATGAAGGGCGACAAAGAACAAACACAGGGCTACTCAAAATTCGATGAGCGAGGCAAGGATCAAATCAAGGAAAATCCGACAGTGACGAACTGAGATACTACCACGTAGTTACAACATTACTCGCTACCAGTAGCCATCAAAAACTCACCCTCGCAGACCACTTCACCTCCCACATAAGCTTTCCCTTCCATCTTTGCTATTCCGAAGCGTTTCTGTAGCTTGATAAGTGTCATTCTCATAACCAAAGTGTCACCTGCAATCACTGGTTTCCTGAATCTTACTTTATCAATTCCAGCAAAGAAGAAATTTTCACGAGAGCCTCCCACTTCTGGCTGCAGCATAACCAAGCCGCCAACCTGTGCCATTGCCTGGTTCCAACAATCAAAGTCATGCATCATTATTTAACAGGAATATAAATACATACAACATACAAAAACAGATCTTTTGATAAGTTTGCACAACAGCAATTTCAATGTTGCCTGGAAACTATGCTCTAATCTCATTATGCAGCCATGGCTTAAGTTGTACTTTATGAAAAGCGAATTGTCAACACACTCAAGCCAAGGAGCCAGGGCAAGTCTCTCTCAGTTGAAATTTAGGTCTTTAGATAAGTTTGCACTAATGCAATTTCAATGTAGCCTGGAAACTAAAGCTTCAATCTCATTATGTGGCCATGGCTGAAGTTCTATTTTCTCAAAAGCAAATCATTTACACACTCTAACCAAACATAAGACAGGCATCCTTGGCACTGTGCCTTGGCAAGTCTCTCAGCTGAGGTGGTCAAGGCAAGTGCCTGACAGGACCCAAATTTTCATTAAAAAATTTATTTTCGTCAATGATATTTGTCCTTCTAAAACAAATGAAATACATTAACAACGGATCCTAACAGCAATAGGTGAAAGAAAAGACCGTATAGCATTTTCAAAACCCTATTTGTTATGATGGATTAGATCGGACCCAACTAAATTTAGAACCATCTACCCTGGCCAAGGTTGTATTATGTAATGAATATTAAATCAAATATGTAAATAATTTACAAAAGAAAATACCTCAACCATGAGAACACCAGGCATAATTGGCCTCTCAGGAAAATGGCCAGGAAAGAAGTTGTCATTAATAGTAACATTCTTAATAGCAACAGCAGAAACTCCAGGATTGTATTCAATAACTCTATCCACCAAAAGAAATGGGAACCTATACAAGTACAAGTACATCAAAATCATAATTAATGGACACATAAAATCTCACAATTCGGTAAGCAAACTGACCTGTGTGGCAAAATGTCACGAATCTGGTTAATGTCCATCACTGTAGGATATGCCTGGTACCCTGTAGGGAGGCAAATTAAATTAAATTAATTATTAACAAAAAATAATTAAATAAAAAAAGGTTAGGGGCATACGAAGTTCGATGGGTTTATCTTGGATGGGATCTTTGGGTGCAGCATCCAAAGAACAAAACGTGGTGAAACGAGCATGTCGTTGCTGCTGTTGTTGTTGCTGATTCTTCTTCTTGTTAACCTGGATAGAGAGAGTATTGGGTTTTGGAATAGAAGAGGCATTTGGATTTGGTCGATGAGAATTGAGAGATATATGTGAATTGGCAAAAGACGCGGCGGGGGTACTGGCCATTGCAAGAGAAAAGAACTGAGAGATTGGATTCTATTGATTCAATTGAGGATTAATTTGTTGGGTAATAAAATGTGGTAGAGATGTAATAACAGACATTTAAACCAAACACATGGCAGTTGGGCGGCGGCGACATTGACGAGGTAGTGTAGTGGTATTAGTAGGAGAGACCAATGATAGGATTGGGCGTTGAGCAAAAGTTGTATCGCGTACGGTAAGAAATACCGGAGGTTCCAATACAATCGTTAAGTCTCGAGCAGAAAGCAAAGGAGAATGAAATTGCTCAACAAACTGTTTCGACTCTCCCTGTTCCTGTATAGTGTTATTTTTTTATTTAAAATTTAAATAAGTCTGAATATTATTAAAATTTAAATGAGTTTGAATGTATAGATTTAAAAAATATGTTTATTTTATTTTTAACGTATAAATATAAGTGGTAAGTTGGTTATTTTTATAAGATTAAAATATTTTAATTCTTATATTTTTTACACTTATTACATTAAAAATTTTATATATTTTTTAAGTTTAAATAAGTATATATTTACAATATTTTCTAGTACAATAATTTTTATATATTATAAATATTTATAAAGTAATCATTTAATATATAATTTATGAGAAATAATTTTGATAACATTATTTTTTTTATAATTTAACATAATATTTATGCATAAAAATTATTATTTAATAATAAAAGAATTTGTTTAAAATTCATATTCAATGTGTGCTAAGTATTTAATATCAAATACAATTTAAGATCAAGTAAAATTCTAATATAATATCTAAAGCTACGTAGAAAACAAATACATTTAATAAGGTTATTTAAGAGAAAAAATAATAATTTTTCATTAAGACATTTTATCATTAAGATAAAAATAAGAAAATTTTACTTTTTTCATTCAGTATAAAAATGTCTTACAATAAGACTTCATATGTAAAAATAAACAAATCAAAATATTAAAACATCTTAAATTAAATCAAATTAAGACTTCAGATAAAAAACAAAACAAGCACTAGAATTTTGAAATTTAACTAATTAAAATATCTTCATTTTGTAATTCTATTGGCTTAGATTCTAGCGAGATACTTATGTTCTCTTATGAATAAAATACAATTCATAATATATATGAATAATGCTCTTTCAGAATCCAAATCAAACTAAAATTTCTAAAACTCTCTATTTCTATTTTGAAAGGAGGGGAGATACAGATCATAAGAATTTGATTCCAACCGAAGTCTTCTTAGATTTTCTATTCCTTGCCAAAGTTCTATATGGACATACAGATCATAGAAATTTGATTCCAACCGAAGTCTTTTTAAATTTTCTATTTGGTTTTTCTGAACCGACCATTGCCAGAGTTCTATATGGACATACAGATCATATGAATTTGATTCCAACCGAAGTCTTTTTAGATTTTCTATTTGGTTTTTCTGAACCGACCCTTGCCAGAGTTCTATATGGACAATGGGGAAGAATGCGGAAAACCGACCTCCCTTTCCTTTTATTATTATTATTATTATTATTAGTGTTTATTTCTTCCAAATTAATAGGTGCATTCGTTTGGAATATACACTACAAAGTTTATATATCTATTAAAATTTTATGCTATAATATATTTGTATTTATTTACTATAATAATTTAAAAATAAAAAAAAATGGATAAATATGGATGGAATTGGGTTGGGTCAATTTTTAAACTTAATTTAATTTAATCTTTTGAGTGTCATTTTAAAAATAAGAATTCTCTTCTTATTTTCTCTCTCATTGACTCTCCTCGCCTCCATAATTGAGTGAAAAAATTGGTTGATTTTATCAAATAAAGTGAAAAAAAAAATTTGACATTTTGATTGTCAATTTTAAAAATAAAGCTCGATCTTAGTTGCTCATTAAAGAGAAGAGAAAAACAAAAAAAATAAAGGAGAGGATGTCACCCTAAAACTTTTAAAATAAAAAATAGATAACCGACGCCCTACAATTTTAATTATTGCCAACTTGATGGCAAGATCATTATCACCAATTTCTGATAAAGAATGTGCCGGGATTATTCACCAATTTCTGGTAAGAGTGTGCTGAGATTATTGTCACCACTTTCTTATAAGAGTGCCGACAGAACGATTAAATGCTCCCTAGTGAAAAGTTGTATAACTAGTCCTCTGCCCTATTTTTTTTTTATTTAATGTAGGGCTAACTTATTTTAATTTTCATTTGCCTGAAAGCACACCGAGGCAATTTGATTTACAAATGCTGCATGATAAGATGCTGAAAGTAGTTGTTTGGTCAGGTAAATCCTCTACCGATTAATACAAATGAACGTATTGCGACCAAAGTCCATCTAAATTTCGTGAAAAATCCTTCCATTGTTCACTGCTTGAAACAAACTTCCAACGGAACTCGTTGACTTTTCCTAGAAATGAAAACACTCATTATGTTCACTTTATGCATTTCCTGCTTCTCCATTGCATGTCAACCGAATATGCATTTTCTAAGATCATAACCTCTCTGTTAACCCAAAATGGACATTTATTTTCTAAATCCACCTTTATTAGCTTCACAACACAATCACTTCGTTTTATGCATTTCCTGCTTCTCCATTGCATGTCAACCAAATATGCATTTTCTAAGATCATAACCTCTCTGTTAACCCAAAATGCACATTTATTTTCTAAACCTACCTTTATTAGCTTCCCAACACAGTCACTTCGCGGCTGACAAAATCACACTTATAGACCATTTCTGTATACCTGAATAATTGCAACATGCTCATCCCACTGTGATGAGAAATAAAATGGCACTTACTCTGCAACAATTCAATTAACTCAAAGCTAAAAAAGTCTTCTACTACAAACAATTCAATTAACTCAAAGCCAAAAACGTAGATCTACCCAGCGAAAAGACAAAATGAGAGAAATAAATTATTGGAGAAAAAACTCAAATATATTTTCAAGAGGGGGAAGGAAATGCATAACAAAAATATCAGAGGACATACAATGAAAATTTCACATCTTCCGACATGTTAAGATGAAAAGAAATAGCTTGGTCATTGGTTTCATTATTGTCAAGAAAACAACATTAGAAAATAGTATTCACCCCTCATTGAAACTAAAAATATTCACTCTGGAAGTAAATAATTGAAAAACTAATAAATTGCAAAACTAATTCCAATATTCATAATTTGAGGCATGAACACCTAAAGTTCATAAATGAATTGTTGTGGGACCAAGCAAACTTCTCCAAACAAAAACAAACAGAGAAGTGAAATACTGCCAGATAAGTGCCTTCACTGCTTCTTCTCATCCTCGGGCTTCGGTGCTTCTTTGATCTCATCAGTTCCGTCATCCTATCAACATAACAGCAAATGGTGATAAAACTATCCAGTATAAAAGTAAAAACTGTTGAGGGAAAACAACTAAACCAATAAGAAAGAAAGACCGAGGTTAATACCTGCATGTCTGAGGTCCACAAAGTGAGATTATCACGAAGAAGTTGCATTATTAAAGTGCTATCCTTGTATGAATCTTCTCCAAGTGTATCCAACTCTGAGATAGCTTCATCAAAGGCCTAAATGTTGTGTAAACAGATGTAACAATCAGCAAAAAAAGATATGGATGGTACAAAGAAGCCAAAAATAAAGGGATAAAAGATCCATGGTTTAAGGATCAGATGCTACTCCAATTCTTGTCTACATATTGTTTGTTGATCCATGTCTCAAACTTTGCAGAATGACAATTCTTGGAAGTTACTAAATTTGTAAATTCAGAACCTTCACCTGTTTTGCAAGGTTACAGGCTCTATCGGGAGAGTTCAAAATCTCATAGTAAAACACAGAAAAGTTGAGAGCCAGTCCTAGCCGGATAGGATGAGTGGGTGCCAGTTCAGCATTTGCAATATCCTGAACAAATAATGCATTCAACAAAGACAATCAAATTTTAGCAACAAACAAGAAAAATAGATGGACATATTTTACACATAACATTACCTTCTAAGATTAAGCATAGAAAATCAGACAGAAAGATGCACCACATTTCAAACAAAACTAAGATTTTACAGGAAAATAATAATAATAATAACAAAAGGGTATTATACATTGAGTCGTCATAACTTAGTTAAAATAAACAAAAGAGCTCAACAAGAAAGAATATCTTTTGATAAAATATTAGAACCAAAATGAAAAACACAATAAAAGGGCGTCAAACCACAAATGATAGAATTGTAAATAGAAAACTTGATAAAAGCACAAAATATTTGGAGAAAAGAAATAAAGTTAATAACCCAAATTTTGATCCTGCATAGTAATTTCAAAAATAAGTTGAATGCTTATTGCCGCATAAATGAAACTCTTAACATAGCCTTATTAGCATTCATCTCTAATCTCTAATCCTTAAGAACACCCTAATCAAACAAAAACTCAGATCAAACACGACTAATGAAAATGGATAATGCAGCGTCTAAAATAATTTTAAAAAACAAAACAACAAATACTCCACATTTTAAAGTAATAAAAAAATTAACATAACATAGCGCCAAAAAATTAAACCTGAGCAGATTTATAGGCATTGAGAGTATTCTCCGCAGCAACTTTCCTCTCTTCACCAGTCTTAAACTCGGCCAAGTACCTATGATAATCTCCCTTCATCTTCAAATAAAACACCTTGGAATCGGCAGCGGCAGCGGCGGGAACCAATTTATCGTCCAATAATTTCAAGATCCCGCCGCAGATCTCCGTCAACTCGGCCTCGATCTTCGATCTGTACTCCTTTATCACGGAGACGTGGTCCTCGTTGCCGCGCGACTCCTCCTTCTGCTCGATGGAGGACACGATGCGCCAGGAGGCGCGGCGTGCGCCGATGACGTTCTTGTAGGCCACAGAGAGGAGGTTGCGCTCCTCGACGGTGAGCTCCTCGCCGGTTGAGGCAGAGGCGACGACTTTTTCCATGTATTGGACCATTTCCTCGTACCGCTCAGCCTGCTCCGCAAGTTTCGCCATGTATACGTTGTCTTCCCGTGGAGGAGGGGCTGCCATTGTTCCGTTCTGTCGTGTTTGTTTCTTTCTTTCGGTTTGGTTTTGGAGATCTTATTGGCGATTGGGAATTACAGAGGTCAATTTAATGGGTTTAATGTAGAGGCTCCTGATTGGACAGCTAATTTGAACAAGCAGCAAAGCAGCAAAGACAGCTAATCAACGCTTTTGGCCATCGTTTCAATAGCTATTTTATTTATCACAAAATTACAGTTATGTCCTTTTCTAAAGTTAAATACAAAAATATCCACAAGGTCTATAAATATAGTAATGAATTAATGATACATAAGTTCACGGGATATTTACGGCAATGCCCTCATTTTTTCCCAGCTTTACAAAAATAGCCTAATCCATTCTTACATTCTAGATTGAATTATTCACATGCTCCCTTCTAAATGCCACCCTACTCTGCTGCGATTAGGCTTGGAAGGTCAAAATGCAACTAAGAACTGAGTCTCATTGAAAAACCAGCCTCGGAATATGTTTTGTAAGGAGAATTCTAGCTGTCACGAGTCCAGCAACCAATGCAGCTCCAAATAATGCATGTAATCTCACACAGTAATACTTTGCCATGAAGATCTTCCCCTTGTCCTGAAACAAAATTTGATTAGTTTAGGCAAGCTCAAGGAATGCAGTCTTATTATCTATATGGTATATCAAGGTCTCATGCTCCCTCATCACGGATTGGTCAGTTTACCAATAGGATTATATTGTTGCAATTAATCATGATTGTTCATCCTTTTAGGATGAGAATAGCAGCTGGTTTGAAATATTAAAATTGAAGCATTGTGCACAAGTTTACTACTTACCTTGTGGTTCTCTTCCACATAACTAACAACCAATTTCCCGATGGGCGAAGTCATGGCACAAAGAAACTGGAAAACAATTGACATTTCCCGTGCATATGAGTATGGTACTGGAGAAAAAATACTAAAAGAATAACATTTCATTGTTAACATATTGACTTACGATGCAACTCAAGGGAAGAGCTCTGCTTAAACCAATAGCAAAAACAAGAGAGTAGAGAGTCATAACTGCCCATTTCACCACTACAGAGCCTCTTTCAGTGCCCAGCCTTACCTGCATGCAAATAACAAGACAATTAAATGACACAATCTGTTCTTGATAATAAAATTTTAAAAATTAAGCGAGCTTAGTAAACATACCAAAGGGGACATCTTTCCAACATTCCAATCGCCTTCCACCTGAGCTACAAAAAGTGTATCATTTTGTTTGATGTTAGAAAATGGAGACTCTGAAGTGGGGAACCAAAAGAGGGGAAAAAACCAAAAGAAAGAGAACTACCTGATGAAAGTGGCTACAAAAGAGAATTAAGGTGGTTGTTAAACCAACAAGGAGTGATGCAGAAAGAACTGTGGCCGTTATAGATAGATATAGATTTTCTCTGTCAAAACCACCTGAATCAATATTAAGACAAGGACAATGAAAGGCCATGAAATTCTTAGTAATTAAAATAGGCAACCTTGTGCAGCCAAGCAATAAGTAAAAGGCAGTAGTAGCAAATGGCCCAAATGCTGCAAAGCACAAAGGCTCCCCCAATCCTTGATAACTTAACCTAAATGGAGGGCACTGCAACAAATACATTATTGAAAACTGTCAGATTTTGGTCATCTGCTCCAATATTTGCACAGCTATGATCATTTTTTAACACAAAAGCTCTGAAAGTTAAGATATGCAATAATAGGAGTTCAAGCTGCCAATCTAATTCCGGTCAAAGGATAGGAAAGCCAACTATGCAATGAGACATTTTGAGAAGCGAGTAAAAGAAAGCACACAACTGTTGTTCCATCAATGATCCAAGCAAAGCAATAATACATGTTTCCTGTAAGGATGATAGTGGGAAATTCTGTAGCATTCCCAAAATCATTTCATAATGAAAAAAGAAATGTGTTACAAAATTGAATAAATAAAATTATACAACGATGATAATCATAAACAGCATATTTTCTCATCATTAAGGAGTTGGCCTAAACATTAGTTGACATATGAGACGTTCTGCCCAGACTCCACCATTTATACGACTGCCATGGATTAATCAGATATTACACGTGTCCCAGCTAATTATAATATATGAGAGATCCAGATCTCCAAAACTAATTTTGTGTTATGGATACCAAGGTAATCATATAAATATATATTGATGAATTTCAAAGCTATCTAATGCCAATTCAATTTCTGCACCTGATATATATAACCACAAATAACAGCACAAGTAAGTAACATTATTGCGCGCATGTTTCCTGCCTCCACAGATACCCATGTCAGCCCAATGAAGCCAAGGACAAGAAGTAAGTAGGCAGCAATAAGAGTCCCTGTACGGCTTTCCAGCAAAACAAAAAACATAACTAGCCAATGTTTACTCTTTTGAGTACAAAACAGAGGGACAAAATAGAAGAAAAAGTAGCTCTTGTACACACCTTAGAATAACATAAATAAATAAAATAAATAGAAGAGAGGAAAATTCGTTACCTGTGAACCAAGTTCACAACTGATTCTTTTTTGTTTTTATCGGCTCCTGTATCGAAGTCATAAACATCATTGCTGCCCACAACACACATTAGCAATTTTAATGGCTTAGACAGGAAGAGTTAATAGTTCTGTCCTAAAAACAACAAAATCAGTTTGCCAAAGTCCTAATATTTATATGAACCAAAATTACTCGGAATCCCAAAAGCCAGAGAGCAGCAATCCTTTCTGGGATCTTCAGGCTGCTATCCACTTAACACTTATTCTATGAAAGTGAAAGATCTCTCAGAATGCATATGCATCACGAAGTTCCTAGGAGGGTATAAGTAGCAATTGCAACACCTTAGGCAAATCAACCTAAAATATAATGGTTGATTCTTCCACTTACTGCCAAGAGCCCAAACAGGCCCAAACACAGGTGAGTCCTAATTATTGAGAATGAAGACTATATGATCTTCAAAACACCTCCAGAAATATATGTTTGTGTGTTCTCTCAAATTAAATAGAAAAATAGTCCATGAAATGCAGAGCCATTCATAGGCTATCAGAAGAAATCTTCAATAAATTTTAAAAAGCAAGAAATGTATTAAATTGCAATTACCATGCAAGCGGTTACACAGTCTCAAGTGCAAAGTTTAAGCTTGTTCAAAGAGTCAGATTCATGCCATCACTAATCTACATCTGAAGTAAAGTTACAAAACTCACCTTAAATTCAGCCAGGTAATAATGAGGACAGAAGAAATCAAGAGAACAAAATAACGCCGGGTGGAAAACCTTCCTGTCTGCAAATAAGCAGCTGCACTACCAACCTGTTCAATGGGACTTAAAACAGTGAGACTGAATAGATGTGCTCATATAGGGATGTGCTAAGAAAGAAGAACCAAATTTACTAGTCATTTCCTTCCTGAACACAGAAAATCAAATAAAAACTACTTGAAAACATGCTTATATTTTTCTAATGTCAACACTCATGCTCTTAAGCAACTTAAATTCAAAGCTTTGAAAGCGAATTACAGAGCACTTGAAGTTTTAAAGGAACTCACAGTGAGAGGAACCAGAGCCACAGAGTAAATAGGTAATTTGATGGCCCTCCATATTAAGGTTGCTCTAGAGACATCCTCTTCATTTGCCAGATGATGCATACTACCAGAGAAATCTTCTTTACCTTCGGAATGAAACAGTACATGATGGAACCGTTGCTTGAGTTCTAATTCTCCTCTACAAGTCTTTCGGAAGAAATTTTTAGCATTAACACAGAAATAAGAAGACCGCATTGGAGAAAACAGAACTCCTGGATACCTGAAAACACTGCCAGCGAATGAACCGACATAGACCATAGACAACCCCATTTGTCTCTCTCCCAATAACCACTCAAAACAGAGAATAAGCATCTTCGAAGGTAAAAACTCTAACAAGCAAGAGTACTGTAGGGTGATTATCATATTATATCAATATAATGATTGGCACAATCAAATTGTAACTGGACGGGATGGTCTCGAGAAAAAGCCTATTTTATGGAATCAAACAGTTTCAAAGAGGGTCCTTTTTGTTTAAGTAGCATTTCTACTTTGGGAAAGTGTTTTCCTGTTGCCAATGAGTTTATAAGATTGCAACTCCTTAATCGTCTACTCTGAAATTCTAAAGTGGTAGTGGCTGAATTCAAGATAATGCATATTAATTTATGCTAATTTGGATGAAAGGTCTTGAGTCTTGATCAGTTTCTTCCACAATAGAAAGCCTTACTACCCTTGTAGATATATATAATACTGAAGCCATTAGCAGAAATTCGTTCCATACAGAAGAATGAGGCGGAATCAAATAGAATTTTCTTACACTCATTGACAAATCAAGAATTCAGTTTTAAGAAAAAAGCAACTTGAACAATTGCTTTTCTGTAATGGCCTTCTACAGCTGAAAATACAATGACCTTTAATCGATAATATTTTCGCTCAAATGCATAGATTTCATATTTTCATTAACGTTTCAAACACATTAGATTTTTTTCTTTTTAAAGACATTGACATTCGTTATCCCTGAATACCCCACACCCAAATCTATGTCTTTATATTTTTCATTTTGATTATTTTCAGTGAGTTCTGTATATCTTTTTATGCTGAGCATGATTAAATATATAAACAAGCATTTTTAATACCTTTATACAAATATATGAATAATAAGGAAAGAATTGGTTTCTTTAAGAATAACAACAGAGAAATGAAACTTGCCTTGTCACAAAACTCTGCTTGGTGAAGGAAATGGCCATTGGTATCAACATGTTTCGGTGCTAGCTACAAGCAGTTAAATAATAGTTAAAACAATTAAAGATTACCCACATCGTACAGAAAATGAACATGTACAGCATGGTGAGAATAAAAATGGGATGGTTTCATTTTCATGGTTTAATGACGAGAAGAAATTCTAAGCATGAAGAAGAAGAAGAAGAAAGGTTGAAGGATTTATTGTTGCTCCCGCAAAAGAATCATCTTTGTGTATTGTTGTGCCTAAGAAGAGATAAAGAAAGTTGGTGATAGAGTGAGCATGTGTCAGCAGAAGTAAGTGCAACCAACGGACTGACTTTACTAAATCTTATCCTATTGTAATCTCATTAGCTGAATAAAATCAGATAAATTGCATATATAGGCTTTATTTTGATTAATTAGAAAATACCCCAAAATTTTCATTAATCATCATCATCAACCATTTTTGTTATTTTTTTTAGCTAGTTATATATAAATATTAAATTTTATATACATGACCGGTCAAACAATTATCAATCTGAACAGGATCATCAACATATGGATAAAAATTAGCTCATCTACCCTAAAATAATTACTAGCCTTTTTGAAAATTGATCATCATTCATTAATCCAAACCTTTGGGAAAATTAGTTATTATTACTCCAAAATCATAACCCTAGCAAGAAAAATCAAAATCAGTCAACAACCCCAATTTTTTCAAATCAGCAGCGGCTATTGTGTAAGAAGAAAAAGACTGGTTGCCTTTCTAGCCAGCAATCCACCGCATATTTTTTATATTTTAATAATTTAACAGCCGTTCGATTTCTGACTCCATATCCAACGACCCCCGTTATTTGTTTGTTTAGCTACGGTTTCCGTAACGTAGCCGAGACCAAATGAAAAGTGGTCAAGGTATTTGATAAATTTTGTCGTTGAAATTGGTGTGAATTTCAGAAGTAAAGTGTGTGTATATATATATATATATGTAATAAATTTTATTATGAAAATATAATTTTATTATATAATAATTAAAATAAATATAATTTTAAAATTTTTTATCTATATATTAAGTTTTATGAGAATATAAAATATAATTATTTTTTTATTAAATATTAATATTATAAGAGAAATTTCAAAAATATGTGATGATTTATTTAATAAATTATTTTTAAAAATTATTGTAAAAATAAAATTTTTTTAAATAAATAATTTTTAAAAATTTTATTAAATATTATTTTTGTCAAAACTTATAAAATAAGTTACTAATATCAAATCACACTGTAATATCATATCTAAACTTATAACTTTGTATTTGACGGTTAACAAATAGAAAATAAAGATAATAAAGAAGTAAGTCTTGATAATACATAAATAGAAATACACACCAGTTAAAGGATCTTTCAAAACTAATATATGCTCACATGATGAAAAGATGCTTCTCCCACTTACATTATTCTTCTTCCACTCATGAGCGCAGAGTTATTGTACCTACTTCAAGAGTTTTGATTAGTTGAACTAACGGATGTTCGAAGAGTCTTTTGTTCACTTGTAAAATATTTTGTCTTCTTGTAGAGGTGTAGCATACGGATTTTCCATGATTTGAGTTGTTTGTTTCGTGGACACGGACATAAAAGCTTTAAGCACAGGCTTCATCCTTTCAACTGTCTTGATGATTCCCAAGAACACAAGTCGATAAAAAACCACCATACCAAACAAGATAACAAGGTCAACCCACTTAGAATATCCCATTTGCAGTTGCCATTTATCTCTCAAAACCTGCTCACCATCTAGATTGTTGTCAAATTTCAGACCTTCAAACTCGTTCTTGAACATTCCTTGGTACGCATATTTATGGAAAGCAATATAATATAATGGGTATTTCCAAAATGGATGAGGAAGATCATTTGGCAATCGAAAAAATCCGCCGCCTAAAATCATAAGGCCTTGAATTCCAGCTCCTGTTATTATGCCCGTCAGGTAATTGGGCACCAAGCTTGCAACGATCATCATTAGGCTCTCAACAAGCAACATGCAAGCAAACAATAACAAAACAAAGTATAAGAAGTGTTGATATCCTTTGTGAAGTCCTGGAAGGTAATAAACTATCGCTCCTGGAATCAATGAAATGAGAGCTAAGTATGGAAGCGCAGAAAATGTGTTGCCAAACACAAACGCAGTGGCACCATAATGCCCGTTTAGTCTCTCTCGCTCAAATACCTGTATATACACGCACACAAATTTAGTCTCAAATGAAAAGTAGAGAAAAAACAGTTTTTGAACAAAAAGGGTTATACAATACTTAATATGGGTGTGCTTACGTACCTTCATGTCCTCAACAAACGAAGGGAATCCACCAATGGTCATGAAGGTTAGAAATGAAGCTACAAACATGAGTAGTGAACCTCTTGCCTGAAATTAATTATTTAATCAGAACCAAGTAATGAATCTCAGGTAATTCATGCACAGTGATTAATAGAAATGGATTTAATTCTCACCTGAACTGAATTATCGTCAGTCCCAAGATTGCTAAATACGGTGGCAAGACCTATTCCCAGTAAGACATAAACAGCTAGGCGAAACCAGTAGTAACCTAGATCACGACACATATTCACAAAAGATCTGCTTGTGAGAACTATGCATTGAGTGAGAAAACCAGCATGGGTTCTCTTTTTCTCCACAGTTCCAAAATCCTGTAACCCAAGGAAATTGATGTGGTCATGTCAATCTTTATTTATATAACTTTTGCATTTAGATGGTCATAACCAATGTAGCCCCAGCAGCACGTGGAGTGGCTTTCAGCCTCTTCCTTCGGTGGTGCCCACTCTATTAATTTTATTTTATTTGTAAGTTCTCGTAAGGTATGAAAGTAATCGAATATAGTTGCTTGTTTGCTCACCCGTGTCTTGCATATTTCAGCTACCTGGCTTCGAACTTGCTGATAGTTGTCAGAGGATTTATAGGATTTTGTAAGAATTTCAATTGCTTCCTCGGTCGGTACTACTCCATCGGCCAAACCTTCTTCGATATCCTGTTGAGAACAAAAACCTATAAGATCTTTTATTAACTTTTGTCTTTTGAATGTAAAGCCTCCGTTGAAATCAAATAAATCACTTGACCTAAAAGCTTAAAATCATAAACCTGAATAATACTATTAGCGTAAGCCCAATACTCCGTCATCTCATCGTTGAAACCATGCAAGCAAGTATACAAGAAAGAAAAAAAAATCTTATGTACCTTCTGGAAATCCTTGTTTATAGTTTTAAGAAAGTGATCAGATGGATTCTGGAGGGTTGAGCAAGGGAAGCCATTCAAAGCAAAAAACTGCATGTAATTGAAAGCGAAAATGATATTAGTAATTAAGATATTTTACTATTTTAGCCTTGATATAGTTAACTAATTGTTGATCAACAACAGTATCTGTAGGTAAAATAGTTTAAGATTAAAAAGGTAAAAGTTAGCAGTTTTTCTTTTTTTTTTCTTCTTTTTTTTTAGCAGCACCGAGCTTTCGATGGGTTTTGAACATTTTAGGGAAATGAACTTGCCTCATTTGCCGCAGTAGCTGGACCAAAATAGACAGTTTTACCGGAAGAAAGAAGGCAAAGATTGTGAAAAAGCTGGAAAACTTCGCTGCTAGGTTGATGGATTGATGCTATAATTGTTGTTGATCCAACTCCATGACCTCTTTGATCAAGCTTAGCAATCCTGCTCATTACATAATATGAAGCAGCACTATCAAGTCCACTTGTTGGTTCGTCAAGAAATAGAAGCTTTGGTCGAGTCAACATTTCAATGCAAATGCTAACTCTCCTCTTTTGACCACCACTAATGCCTTTAGCTCCCCAGCCTCCAATTCTTGTATTCATGGCATCTTGCAGCCCCATTTCTTTTATTGACATTTCTGCTCTTTCTTTCTTCTGTAATTTGGTCATGGTGTCTGGCAATTGCAGCTGAGCTGAATAGTTCACTGCTTCACTAATCGTCAGTGTACTGATCAAAGCGTCATCTTGCGTCACATATGCCTGAGTTCATAATTAATTTGTAAAAGTCAGAATAAATTAGAATTTGGAACTAAATAGAGAAAATCTTACGGTCGTACGAATTATGTAAAATTTGAGTTTAAATTAGAATCAAAATAATACACTGACGTACAACTTTCATTTAATTAAAATTTGAATGTTGTAAAATCTAAACGTAGGTTATGTTTGGGATTGAGGTGCTATAATTTTTAAACTACAGTTATTGTAAAAAAAAGTTATAACTATAAAATAAAATTTAATAGTATATAGTAAATATAATTTTTAAATAATAATTTTGATAAAATTATTAAAGATATAATAAATTTTTATCATTCAGGCAAAAAATCATATCAACATAACTTCTAAATTACAGTAATTAGTGTTTACCAAATATTTTAATGCTGTAACTTTTAAATTACAGCTGTCCAATCTCAATTTCAAATATGCACATTATCATATTACTACTACTATAACCAATTCTTAATATATTCTTTTAGAAAATCTGGATATGAATCCGAAAATTGAATGCTAAATAAAAATTTAAAAAATAGTTAGATAATTATGCTAATGTTTAACATTTGTACCGATGTTCCATAAGCTAGTGCCTGTTTGCGTCCATTAATTAGAATCTCTCCTGCTTGCCTTGTGTTCGATCCTAGTCTTCCTGCGAAATATATGCATGTCTGTTAATTTTTTTTTTAATTTTTTTAAAATTTGACGGATGAGCAATATACAAATTAATTTTGTTATCATAAATAAAATTGTTAGAAAAAAACTTCGTCAGGCCCCAGCTGCGGGTAAAAAAACATGTCTGTTAAATTTATTTTGAATTTTATTAAATTATAATTTAAGTAATTTATAATTTTTAATAAATTATATAAAAATTAATAATATAATTATGCAACTTACTATCATATTACTAAAAGTATTAGTTAAATTATAACTTAAACAAACCCATTCATTTGAAGATGTTCTTTGACTATAATAATTTATGTCACGATCTATCTAATTTATATTACAAGTATTAAATTTTTTTTTGTTATATTTAATTTAAAAGAAATCCGTTTGTTAATCCAACAAACTTAATTAATATAACGGAAAATTTGGTGTTGCGTTAAAACCGATTAACGAAGCAATTGGTGCTGAGGTGGTGGGTATTAGGTAGCCATCAGGATGTCATGATGTGTTTCCTATTTGACGTACACAATCCCAATCCCTTGTTCTAATTTCATCATTTTTCCAATGTGCCAGAAAACTCTAAAATAGTTATGACGGAAAAAGCTGCTTTGAAATATCTGAGCATCATTGATTGGACCGATTTTGCCATTTTCCAATCACTGTATGGCTTTTTGATTGTGCAACTTATTTTATTTTTCTTTTATTCTTTGAATGTTGACTCTACGATAGCAAATAAAATATAAATAAAAAATTTAAAAAAATGGAGAGTCCACCGTGAAGTAGAGATTAAAAAAAGGTTGAAAAGTGTGGGCTCGGGGGGATGGATTCGTTTTCATCTAGTTATGTTTAATTTATACAATTTTTATGTAAATTTGGACATAATTTCAGGTACTAAATTGAGTTTCTTTTAGTAATTTTTTAAAAAATATAATTAATAATTATTAAATAAAAATATAAAATTAATTAAAGCTTAATTATATATATATATATATATATATATATATATATATATATATTTAATTGGGCACAACTTAATTCAATGTTAGATTTAAATCTTGGATTAAACCATAATAAAATTTTAAACATGTGTAAAAAATTATTTGTATATATACGCACACGTATGTAAATAAGATAAATGTAATTTGCATTTAATTAATGAGTGACAGCTATTTAGTTGACAAATTTTTTTTTAAAAGAAACAAGAAATCTGGAGTTTGCATTTCATTTACATGTATGAGAAAGAAATTGAGTTGTTTAGCAAAGTATTACTCTATTTTATTATTAATTTTAAATTTTTTACATTTTAAGTTGAACCTATGCATAAAACTAGAAAAATAAATTGTTTTTTTTTTTTGATAGCTTAGCTAGTTTTTCATTGCTTTAGAAATCAAAAACAATATATATATATATAGCGGTTATAAAAAAGAATTTAAATACCAGCTAAAGCATCAAGAAGAGTAGATTTTCCACAACCAGAAGGACCCATAATAGCCAAAAGCTCCCCAGGTCTTGCGTAGCCAGTAAGACCCTGAAGGATTGATCTGTTGCCTTTTTTTTCACCATCGGGAACCGTCACCCACAAATCTCGCCAAGTTACGAAAACAGCATCTCCATCATCTTCATTAACACTAATACTATTAGTAGCAGGTTGATTATTACTATTGCTCTGCTCTACTTCAAATGCTCCACTGATTTCTTGCGCAGGAGTAGAGTGATGAAGAGAAGACATCCTGAAACAAGTGTCAAAGAGTATAATGTTGGGCTTCTGTTGTGTAATTTGAAGGCAATTTATATGTAGAGAAGACGGTGAATGCTGTTTATGAATAACGTTTTTCTCATGGTGTTTTATTGCACGAATATCTCTCACGTGTAAACGCAGAGAAACTATAAGTCCTTCTTATTTATTGCATGAAAATGAAAATTATTTACCATGTTTCCCAAAATAGTAAATAATCCAACCCGTTAATAATAGCATGACATATTTAATTACTGAGAAAAATTACTGTTAATCAATGTTTTTACCTGTTTGTCCACTAATTTTTTAAAAATAAAATGTGCATAGAATTAGATAGGGTAAATATTTATTTAATTCTTATATTTTGAGTTAAGTATTTATTTATTCTTTATATTTTTAGTTAACTGATTTGTTAGTCTTTGTCTTTTTTAAAATATTTTAAAATATCTCTACTATTTAATATATTAACACTTTTATCTTTTATTTTTCTTTATTTTTTACAATAATATCCTTACAATAATTTTTATTTACAAATACTAAATTAACATTAAGAGTAGAACAATAATAAGAAATTTTTACATTAGTTTTTATTTTTATTTTCTTTTTTCGTTAATTTAATAAAATTAAGATTTTTTTTCTTTTTATTAATGACCCCAAAATTATTGTAAGGATATTTTTAAAAAAATTAAGAAAAAGTAAAGATAAAAACATAGTTTACTTAATAATAAATATATTTTAAAATAATTTTTAAAATATAAATATTAAACACCACCATAAAATATAAAAATTATACGAATATTTGTCCAAACTGTTATTGACTTGTATTTGTACCATGTCTAATTTTCATATATTTCGCGTGGTCCAGTACCACGTGAAAATCACATATTCCCGAGTACAGAGAAAAGCATTAAATAGAATTACAGGTTGATTTGTGTCTTATCAATTTATTATACTCTTTCAAATTGATTTATCATGTTTACAGGAACAAAGACATGTTCATTGAACCAAACAACCAAAACCAATGGTTCTCATTCATAGTTCCCGCCTTCGAGATTGACTAGTAGAGCAACAAGCGAGCCTTTTTCGTTTATTTCCTACAATGTCTGTTGGTCTGATAATTAATGACGTCACATCGAGGTGGGATACGAATTTTTAGAAAAGAAAATCACGTCTCTCATTGACAAGGACAAAGTCTATCGAATAGAAATTTAAAAACGCTCGAGATGAAAAAAAATGAAAATATAGATTCAAGCTAAAACTATTATTATTAACAAGAATCATGAAAATACTCTTAAAAATATATTTCATACTCTTATTATTCTAGAAAGTTAGAATACACTAACTGTCACGGCATATGATCTCTTCAAGTAAAAGAATAAAAGTTATGATCTCTATGAAACGTTTCATCCTCGAGATGAGATAAGACAATAAACCCACAATACCCAAAGAATAAGGGTACATCTACTCTAAGTTTATGTTTGATTGGAAGAAATGGTAGAAGAGAAAAAGAATGGAAAGAAAATAGGAGGAGAAAAAATTAATAAAAAAATAGAGTTAATCTTATTTTCATTGTTTGGTAGGAACATAAATTTTATTTTTCTCTTTTTATTTTTTTCCTCTCCTTATATTTCTTCAAACCAAACATGACATAAGGATATATGCTCTATTTCTTCTAAAAAAGAAGTACTTAATGTAAAAATTCTCCATAAACCATGTATGATCACTCAAGCCAACAAAAAATACTTTAATTTCAACTTCAAAATTACGTTTACTAACTTAAATATCGGAGTGGGCACGCGAGAGACTACTATCTTCGGCCCCATTTCACCCTTTTTTTGTTTGTTACTATATGTGAAAATTATCTCCATTTGTTGCACTTGGTTCAAACCCAGGTGAAAAAAAAAAATCAAGCTTCAATAGTTGGCACTAGAATGAGGGCTTCTGCTAACACATTTTTTATTCATGATCAAATCAATTATCGATTTTGCTATGACAATTGGCTTATGAGTTGAACATATCTTCTGAGGCACAAGTCGTCTTAAAATTCATCAAATTCCAACAAGATTACAAAGGAGAGGCTACCAATGTAAAAGGGATAAAAAATATCTTTGCTAAAATGAACTCAACAGTGCATAAACATACAAAATAAATACTCAAATTAGGAAAACTAAAAGTTTGAAGATAATAAGGGATTGCAGCATAAATATCCATGAGAGTAAAAGATACAGCTGGAGCTAATCAAGAGCGTATAATTCAGCAACCCTACTTTGTAAGGAGAATAAAAATATACTAACCAGAAAACTTCGTATCACAATTAAGTTTTTTCTTGGAAAGCTAAATATCATGACCACTTTAGCGGTTATTAGAACGGTATGTCTTGTTAGTTGGTTCACAGACCTACCTCAAGGATACACAACCAATCAAGGAATAATTGAAGAATAAGAATTAAAGAAACCATCATTGGCTCACAATAACACTTGAAACGAGTGCACATGCGTAAAAGGTATGTCATTTAATTATATATGATTTGCATTACAATGTTCACTACCTGCATTGCATAACTTCCATTTGAACGTTCCTCAGAATCTCATCGATTTGTTAAATGTTAATAATTTTTATAATGGTTTGCTCACATTTTTTAACCATGCAATTAACAATTATCTTATTCTTCCCACAGTTAAAAAAATCTTTATTTGTACTTCTACTGTTAATGAATTACTTGATCTTTTACAAGCTTACAAACTAGAGCCAGACCCATGACTTTGGCATTATATTGGCCAACTAAAGATGATAGCAGTAACAATAGTAAACTCTACTTCTTTAGTAAGATGTGATATTTTTTAAACTCTATTTCTTTCCTTTAAGACATTGGGGATAACGTTTCATCTAAGTTAGGGGACGAAATAATTGATAGTTGTAGAATATGTCAATCATAGTGATTTTTTATTAAATTTTTATTGTAAATACTAACTTTATATAAATTTTGAGTCGAAGATGGCCGACTATAGAATGTAGTAATTCTATAAACGCATCTACCAAAAGTTCAAGTATGATCTTCACTACTTCTTCTTTAATCTTTATTTTCTTTCTTTTTCTCATTTTTGCATGCATATTATAAAATATTGAGAATAATATTTAGATTGATTGGAAAGTAGAGATAATTGATGTAAATTGTAAATATATGTGTTTGCTTATTTTTCTTTTTTTTAAAAAAAATCCAAAACAACCACTTTTCTTTTTTGTTTAGGATGGCTATATAAAAAATCATTACTTTTTAGACACATCCTAATAATCTAGTCTATATTATTTTCTGATTGTAAAATTTATGGTAATTTATTTTTGTTCCATATTCTTTGAATTACTCAAATTTATGAATTCCTCATTTGATAATCACTAATTAAATCTTTTTTATCATTTGTTTGAAAATATATTTTTAAATCATTCTTTTTACAAACATACTATAATACATGTTAGTGGGATGTAAATTAAAATTTTTATAATATTTTATTCTCTTGATCTATTAGAGATAACTTCTGAAGTAGTAAAAAGAGTGTTTTTTCTTTTTTTTTTTAAAAAAGAGAAATAAATGTATTTAGTTTTACTATACCTGAAACCCAAGCAATTAAGTCCATAGGGGTGTTTTAACACTTAATGCCCCAAGACCATTGGGTTAGGAGTTATTGGCCCTATATCGTTTATCCGTATGAAATCTCAGACAAAATATAACGATCTTAGAAAGGATATAATGAAATTCCTTGATTGTTTCTTACCAGATAAATGATCCATTTTATATTCCACTGATAGGGCTAACAGACAATTAATTTTTAATTTTACCACACGAAAATAGATATCAAAATTCTAAAGAAATAAAATTCTAAAGTTCGCTGCATGGGTTATAGATATTTTGTTTGTTTATTTATTTAAAATCTGAGTAATTAAGCCCATAAGGATGTTTTAACACTTAATGTCTTAAAGCAACTAGTCTGGGAGTTATTGGCCCAAAGCTCGTTATATGGATTGAAGATTTAATATTTTAATTATGTGAATAAATAATCTATCACGTAATAAAGATATCTCTGATAAATTACTGGAACAAAACTATTATTCTCTTTTAATGAAACCATAAAGTAATGTGTTGATTTCTTGAGTATAAAAGAATGTTTGATGATATTTTAGATAATAAGTAAATGACAAAAAGTTAAAATAGATAAATTTTGGGAGAATTTATTTATTTGGTAGTTTAGAGGATAGATGAACAATTATTAACTTGTATGTGAATTTTGTAAGTCTTAATTTAATATAATGTTTTAATTGTTAGGGACTAGTAATAAGTTGGTTGGGGGGTGGGATTAGTACTAGAAAGTGTATATTTTATAAAGGTTTAAAATTATTATTTTCTCACTTAAAGTGTTAATTAATGTGTGCATAACTCATATTTTTTCTTAATGCTCCCCATATGTAATTTTGTGTAAATCATATTTTGTTATGTTAATTTTATCTTAATTATTATGTTTTGTTATTGTAGGTATATTTTGATCATAACTGAAAATGAGAAATAAAATAATGATAGATATTTTGTAATAATTAATTAATTATATTATATATATAAAGAAAAAAAGATTGAGTGCAAGTAAATATATAATATATAATATATATTATATATATAAATATATAATATATTATTATAATATAATAATATAATATAAATAAATAAAGATGAGAACAAAGCATCGTTTGCTATATAAAGAGAGAAAAAAAGAAAAACAAATAAAGAGGAGGAAAAGAAGGGTGAAGCTGAGACGAGAGACAAAAGTTTTTTTTTTTTAATTTTTTTCTTCTTTTATTTTTTCTTTTCTTAAGTCCTTAAAATTTTCTTATAATATAATTCAGAAGTTTATCAAATAAAATAATTATTTTTCTTTTCAATATGAGTGAGTAATTTAGTAAACTAAGGTAAAGCTCAAGGATTTTAAATTATGAAATTAATATATCTCTCAAGTGAGTTCAAAGTCTATTTTATTTAATATATTTATTATTTTTTTATTTTCATTTACCGGATATTTTTATGTCATATTAATTTATAAATTTAGATCTCATTAGATTTATATGATATTTTGACATTATGTCGACACTCCAATTTAATTGTGACACATTATGTACTTCATTCTCATATTTATCCATAAAATTGGTTAATTAAGTATTAAATGACATAATATTTAACTAGTAAATAAAATATAAAATATAAATATAAGAGAATATTATGAATATAATTTGAATATTAAGAGTGAATCACGTATCCTTAGTACTTTTTAAAATGGTAATATATTTTTTTATTATTTTTTATTTAATAATTGACTACTGAATTTAAAATTCTTTGTGGTTCAACTACGGACTCACGTGGTTATATTATAATTAAACACTTTTATATTTATGAATAAATCAAACACTTTTAAGTTATATCAAATATATAGTTAACTATAAATTTTGTATTCTAATTTCACATTGTATTTGATATGTCTTCTATATATAATAAATCCCCGTAAGTTACAACTTAAGTAACTTATACCCTTAATAATATAGTAGTGAATCTCACTACTAAGTTATTAATTTTTGCATAATTTTTCAAGGATTGTAAGTTACCTAAATTATAACTTAACAAAACCCATATATAATTTATCTTGTTACGTATAAATGTCATATTAAGAATCATATTACCAGTAAATAATTACTTATCATGCATAATTGATAAACACTGTCACATTAGTTAGATTTATAAACCTCATCAAATTAGAAGGAATATCAGTGATATATTTAGAAGTAACTTACTTTCCTTACAAAAAAATAAATAAATCTCATATTTTATTATTATTTTATAAAAAAATAAGTTACTTATAAAGTAACTTAACAATGACCTATATATAATAATGTTAAATTCCTCTTAATTATATATTAGCAATCACACATTTTTCTCTCTTATTTTTCCTTTGACTCTTGCTTGGATCCCGGTTGTAATTGATTAGTGAATCGGTGATAATTAATGCCAAGCCAATAATTTGAATTTTTTTATGATATTGGACAAAAAGGAAACACTATCAAATTAAATTTCAGAAACTCTCATTAAAAAAAATTAATAATTAAAATTTTCTCTTCCTCTAAACTCTTATGAATTTTTAAAATTCTTATGCCGTCTATCTTTTAATATTTGTATGTAATTAAGATTTAATTATTTTTATATTTTAATTTATTAATCATCATCCCTGAGTGAATTTTATTTGAGAAAAAAATTAAATCATAAAAGAATTTTATTGTGATCAATAAAAAATTTTAAATAAAATTAAAATTCAATAAACAAGTCAATTTTTTTTTTTGGCTGTTATTTTAAACCAAAAACGTGGATCATGAATATGGACAATCAGTGTGTCACAAATTGAGATCTTTTTAATAAAATTTAAACCACAATTTTGATACTCTTGATGTATTTTGAACCACACAATTTGAGATTTTTAAGATACTGATGGATTTGTGAGAAAGACAGAAAGGTGCATGCAGCTTGGTGACATTAGCAATTTGAGATTTGTTTTAAAAGTAAATTATGAACCACACAATTAGATACTCCTGTTGTATTTTAAAACACACAATTTGAGATTCTAAGGCATTGTTGAATTGGTGAGAGACACGGGTATTGATGGATTGATGAGAAAGACCGATAGGATCATGTTTCTTGTTGACACGGGCATTGGACTGGTGAGAAAGACCGATAGGTACATGTTTCTTGTTGACACGTAAACAAGGATTTTTAAGAGATAAAAAAAAAATATGCATATTTCATCTTAATTAAATGTTAATTTGAAATTACTGGCAACATATTAAAGTAATTATTTTTATTATATAAATAAAATAAATTATTAATTAAAAAATAATTTAATATTTAATAAATTATTTTATTATAGTTACAGTGAATTTAAAAAGAGAATATATGAATTTGATAAATTTTATTATTAAAATTTAAATTTATTATATAATAATAAAAATAAAAATAAATTTAAATTATTTTTTAAAAATATATTTAATAAATTATTTACTTTAGTGATATATAAGCTATCAAATTCCTCTTAATTAATAATTTTAATTTTCACATTTCTCTCTCGTATTTTCTTTTGACTCTTGCTTGGACATTGGATATTTTATAAATAATTAATGACATATTAAATGTTATAATATTTGAGTTATAAATTACATATCCTAATTAAGGTCATGTTATATTACATTAGAAGCAACATCTAATAATTCTTGAGTTATCAATCAAAATAAAAGATTATAATATATAAAACTATTGAGTTATTATGAAGTTCAGCACTGTAATTATTTAAATGCTGCTCAATGCAAAATTAGGACCGTCAAGGGATCAATCATAAAGATGACCGCACACAATACGGTGATACACCACTTCAAAACTTGCAAAAATTCCCATTAAAACAAAAGTACAGAAAGCTAGAAAGTTATGGAAAGCTTTTATCATGCTAATGCTGAGATTAATGATTAAATTCCAAATCCATTTGTTCTAATCATAAATAATTAAAACTTTCTGAGAAGATTTAATACATAAGTAAGATGAGAAGAATTTAAAAAAGATAAATAAAAAAATATATATCAATTAATTAATTGCCTCATTAAAATAATGAATTTAATTAAATTATAATATTTATAATTTATAAATTACATAAAATATAAATTATATAAATTTATAATTTATAAAATACCTATTTTTATATAAATTATAATTATTATAACTTAACAAATACCTAAAATGACAATTCAAAGAACATACACGGCGAAAGTCATATCCGTGGAGCCTATTTTTAAAAGCAAAATCATGACCAAATGTCTGGACCATGTGCGTTGCGTGTGGCCATTAATGACTTGTCAGCAATGACTTTTAACAGGATTTTTTTTTTAAATATTTGTTTTGAAAACAGGAAAAGCTTGTCTTACATTTATTGTAAGAATCAATTAGGATGTGATAAGTTGATTAACGTAGGAGCAACACCTGGGCGTTCGGAAAAGAGATTTAAACATGCAAAAAGGGGTTGCAAATCAACTTAACGCAAATCCGTTGTAAAAACAGTCAAAAGTAATTTGAAATAATAAATGGTTATAATTGCATTGAACATGAGCAGAATTTGAATAATTTTTTTTTTTTAAAAGTTAAAATTTAACTCGATCTAAATTAAAAAACCGATGCAATTCTGCAAAAGAAAAGGTAAGAAACAAGAAAATCACAATACAAAAATAAAAATTAAAATCACAAACCTGTTAGGTGGTTCGTAACTAAAAATTTAAACCCTAATAACTACATTCTTTCTCATCATCTCTCTCATTGGTGGTTCCTCTATGGGGTAGTAGGTCTATCGTTTGAGGCTATGACTTTGATCCCCAAAATCTGAATTTGAGAACACATAACAAATCCTAATAGTCACATCCTCTGTCATCTGGTCATCCTTCTCTATTCGACGACTAATCTAACCTATGTAAGAACAGCTCGGTCTCGCAAGCAATGACTGAGGCTCACAATTTTATCTGAGTCACACTCTGAGAGTTGAAAGTAATCACAAGGTAGAATGTAGTTTCGGCCCAAGTAATGAACCCGTGTAATCCTGAGTGCACTAGTAGCATTTCAGCGGATTGGTAATTTTATTTATTAATTAACCTAAACCTGGAAACTGAGTAATTGTTATAGCATCTCACCACTCTAGTGATTATAATATTATAATTTTTTTGTAGTTAATTAGATATTTAGCTTAATATTTATTAGCGGTGAAATTTTTTTAATTTAGTTAGGAAGTACAGATAATTGATGAGTTTAGTAGTTGTAGGCAATTGTACTGAGACTCGGAAAGATAGTGTGTATAATCAAATCTGAAAATTGATGAGATGTTGATTAGGAATGCATAAATTTTTTAATTAGAAGGACACCGATGTGACAATAATATGGGAAATTAACAACTTTTTTTTGGATGAAAAATATGTGTAGTGGATGATTTACTTATTATGGTAGATTGGAAATTGGGTTGCTTATTTTGCATTAAAAGGGATAGATATATTTAAATGTAAGCACGTAATGGTGGATTTGTAGCACATTGATAGTGTGGTTGTTGTTGTTGTCACACACATAACACATTCTATTATGTTCTGGAAGTTCAAATTCAAGACTTGTCGTTTGTATGTCTTTTGTTGTTGCCAAATATTTTTTGCCAGTTTGCTTCTTTGTGTAATGATTCCTCATTCATACCATGGTGAGGGAAATATTGGGTGTGTAAAATTTGTATCTTCGTTTGTTGGCAATGGCTATATTTATTATGGATTTGACATACGTTATATTGAAGTTATTTATCATGCAGTTCAAATTCTTACAATTATCGTGATGGTAGTGTGTAACCATTCATTATTTATTTTTATTTACCCTCTTTTTCAGTATGGATTTGTGCATTATGCATGTTAATGTTGCTATGAACCTTGTTTACAAGGATTATAGATATTGTATAATTATGGTTTTTCTTGGTTGTTGGCATGAGTAAAACATTTAATTTACTTCATTTATAAAGTGTTGTTAATATAAAATAATAATTTTCAAATTTATTCATGGGATATTCATATGATTAGTATACACATATGAAAGTTTAGATTTTGTTAATAATATTAATATAATTAATTGAAATAGTTCGAAGATCCAATAGACTTAGAAGAGCAGGTAGTCATGGAGTTGAAGATAGGCTTAGTGCTTTACTTGATGCACTCTTATGCGATATTTTTTATTTTCTTCCGACAAATTATGTCGTTGCAACTGCATTCTTTCTTCAAGATAGAAGTTTGTATGGACTCATGTTCATAATCTATGCTTTGACGATAGATTATCGGTACGACCGGGTGCATTGCCTGATGTTGTGATGATTGAGTTTTTGAACTTTATACAGAACATGCTTGATCGAACTGAGGGGGCAAAGATTTACAAGTTTTCTGTCCACTGCTCTAGTGCACATGCTTTGTGTCATATAAAAGGTTGGATTTCCTCTGTATATGGGGGTTGAACACCGATTTGAGTTACCTGAGAGTATTTACACATGTAAAACACTTGAAGTTCTGAAACTAGATTCAGATTTTATCATCACCATTTTGCCAAATGGACAATGTTTTTCAAGTGTGAAGATTCTTCGGGTATTACTTAAATATCCTGGGAATAGCTTGACGGAAAAGCTCTTTTCCATTTGCCCATCGCTTGAGTTATTGGAGATCAAGGCATATTTACGTGATGGTTGGCCTACACCGATCTTTATCATTTCATCATCTATACTGAAGAGTTTAGCGTTGCAGTATGTCTTAAAGAGGATTTTATAATTGGTGTTGAGCACAATGTGGTCATAACGACGCCTAATGTTAAAATTTTCATAATCAGTGCTGGAAGCTTAAGATCATATCAGTTGCAGGAACTAAATTCCATAATGAAAGCCGTGTTAAATGTTTTCTTTGTTGAATGGACAAGGGTTGTGCTAACCGTGCTATACAGGTTCTCCAGGGTCTGACTAAGATGAAGGTTCTCCTGGCATGATCTATGTAAGTTATCTCATACCTATTGTAGACCTTGAAATGTGTATTTGTAGTCTTACAGTCTAAACAACAAATCTTATTAGTTGATGTTTAGGTTTTTGGATACCATCTACTAGTGAGGACACTCTTGTAAATAAGAAAGAGTAGAGAATTAATATTACTGAATTAAATTATGAGCTTGCAATTTATTATTAGATCATATTATTTGTTAATAACATATTATTTTATGTTTTCCATGTACAGGCACTTCACGAAGTAAATAGTAAATTATTTCCTTTATTTCCTGGTTTGATATATTTGGAAGTGAAGGTTGGGAAATATGGTTGGGGAGTTCTTCCTATCATTCTAAATAGCTTGTCAATATTTGGTGTTAGAAAAGGTGAGGGAATTATAAATTATGCAAGTAAATGCAATTTAATTTATTGTTTTTCAAATTTCTTTTATTTGTTTTTAAACACATTGGATCGAATTTGTCGATGATGAATTTGGTTGGATTGAAAAAGAAAATGTCGCCGAATGTTTGCGTCATCATATTAAGAAAATGAACTTCCACTATTGGAGTACTTGTTAAAGCATAGTGCTATATTGGATCATTATTACAAAGGGAACTCATGGAAGAGACATTTGAAAAACCTGCGCTAGAAACTGTTAACTTATGAAAGAGGATCTGACTCAGCTTAAATTAATGTATTTTGAAGGCTTTGGGTAAGCTCTATTGGTGGTTGTCAAAACAATGAATCTGTGTAAGTATAGGTGGGTAAAAAAGGCTAAAACATATTTGCAGAAAAAATGATTTTCTGTTGAAATTGAAGACTTATTTACTGGTGCATTGCATAGATTGTCATTCAGTTTATTTTGTTAATGAATGTCATTTCATAAGCAGAAATGATTGATAGAAATTTTGATATTTTGAAGGAAAAGTGATTGATATTGCTTATTTTGTTCTGTATGTTATGAATTATGGCTATCCATGTTATTGGGTCATTGGTTCAATCGTTATTCTTCTACAATATTGGAAGATAAACTATTGTTGTGTGGTTTATTTAATGTATGTCAGCAATAAATAATGGCGATATATGATCATTGAGGACTTAATAATCGAAAGCTAATATTTTCATAGGATTATATAATATTGGGTATATGCGTTTGGGTTAAAAATTATGAATGTAGGTTTATAGATTTTAAAAATTAATTTCGTATCAAGTTTGTTAGTTATAGTGTTGAATCAAATAATGTCAACTGTACTATATATTGTGTATTGTTTAAATAAACCATAAAACAGAAATATAAGCATATACAAATTAAGCATAATAAAAAAATGAAGCAAATGATTGGACAATAATGTAGATTTATGGTTAAAATATATGTATGGTTGGTATATGATGGTGGGGTTCGTAGATTAAGTTTAACGTTTGTATGTTCCTTTATATTGGTTTATAGTACATGTAAATGCGAAACTGAGATTTGTTTTGGTTACTAAAGAACGATAATATAAAAAAGAAATACTTGAAAGGTCGACTATGATAAGAGAAATATACTCAAATGTTTTCATGTTGACATTGCTACCGGTAAGTGGAGAGTGTACATTTCATTTTAGCCACAGTCAAGTAAGTAAGGAGAAAACATGAATTGAGTAAATTCTGATAAATAGACATAAAAGGATAAGCTAATGTTGCACTTATGTTAATGAAATGAAGATGGATGCAATGGATTTGGAACTTGATTTCTCGTATCATAGGTGTCTATTTCTAATAGTTTTGTCCGTAACCTAACATATTAAGAATTTGAACGAAATTTAATATAAGGAAAAAAATATAAAGTATATAAAGAAAATATAGATTTGACATATTGTTGGTGGGTTAGTAAGAAATTATTTTTATTTATTTTACACCCAGGACTTGAATAAGGATAATTATTATTTAAGAAATATATTTAAAGATTTGTCGTTGTATAAATGAACTTGCTCCTTAAAATACCCATGTTCCTTATCATCAAAGATGTTAAATGTTAGAAAAACTTAAATTCATTCATAAGGAAATTAATGTTGTGGGGTTTAGGTTGTGTACATTATATATAAATTTATAATAATATGAGAATTGTAAAATTTTGGACACTTAGATATAAGAAGAAAATGAATAACTTTATTAAGATTGAAATAACTTTTAAATGTAGCAGATCTTCACTCCGCCCTAAAAATCAACATGAATACAATTGTGATACTTTTCATATTAAATGAATGGTGAATCGAAATAAACAAGTAAAACATATGACACAGATGGAGTTATTAACGTATATATGCAGCATAACAATAATATTTCATTATGCATAATGAAATATAATATAGAAGCATTGTGACAAAACAGAAGAAAATATTATTTTACAGTCACAGATATTAAGAAAGAAAAATGAAACAAGACGTAGGAAGAAAACATGAAACTATGTAGCACCAAAACATTTGCCATTGTAACAAGGTAATAATGAAAACATAACTAAAATATTCATTATATAATCAATTACTAAAAATTTTTTAATATAAAGATAATAATTAAGTTATGATAAATAATGCAATAAGGTAATACATAAGATAGCTGATCGAAATCCTAAAATCAGTATATACAAACTGTAACTTTTCCCATAAAAGGAAAAATATTAAAATAATTTCAAGGTCACATATAATGTATAGCATTCGCTATAAAGTTAAGTTTATTGATCCGATGCTTTATGCAATTATGCAGGTATGTGAGTGGTCAGACTATATTATCCTTCATCATAGACATAGAAATCTTCTGCATCAGAATAGGGCCATCATGAGCACCAAAATTGAAAGGAGATTCGGTGCATAAGTACTCAATTATCTTCAGCATAAAGAAACCACAGTCCCCAAATTTAAGTTGTTGCTGGGGCATGCCGGTAGTGACTCTAACGACATTATAAGGGTCGGTGGATACACGAAGTGTTGGACAGTCTCTGTGGAATCTTGAGCAAGCAATTAGCATTCGAGGCAACAATTCTCTTAAGTAGCCAATGGATTGAACTACTTGCTTAGTAAGTATAAGTTTTGTTAAAGGATCGTAAATTGCAATTCGGCATTCTGCAAAGCTGATTTCTGCTGCAACCCAATGTGCACCACCAAAGTTGATGGACATATACACCTTAAAAAGAAAATTGTACACAGAACATGTGAGATTATAATCAATCAGGTAACTTATTTTTTGAGATAAATTTATGCGTAATTATAAAAGTAGATATCAGTATTATTTTTTATGACACTTTACCAATCAAATAAGAGACATATTATTTGAAGTCCATTTATATCAACAGAAATAAATGTATAAAAGGTTTTGATGAATTTCATTCTTCATTAAAAGCAAATTGAATATAAAAGAAAGATCTTGGTATTCACTGGTAACACTACTAGAAAAATGACCTTTAGTGATACTAAAATAGTGTCACTAATTACTTTTAGTGACATTTATTAATAGTGTTAGTGATCTGGCAGTCAGAAAAATAGTGACACTTGAAAGTAGTGTCAGGGGTTACTATTACTATAGTATTACAGATTTTATGACACTATAGTGATAGAAGTTACTAATAATTATTACGTGTCAAAAGTTCGTATCATTATAGTATTATTAATATTGTGACACTTTTGTAACAGCATTTACAAACAATTATTACATGTCAATAGAATACAAATAGTAATACTTTAGTGTCAATAATTACTATTACTATAGTATCACTAATTAGTAATATCACTAGTACAATCACCCTAATGGAACTGATACTTTATGATAAATTTTTAATATCAATGACTTTTATTAGTTTTCATTGTCATTTTAAGTTTTGTCAATGTAATGATATTATTCAAAAAAAATATTAAAGTAGGCTAAACTGCTAAAATAAACAATTATATATAGAATTTCTAACAAATTTTAAATAAGTCTGAATCAAACATTAGTACAAATATAATAGTAAAAAAAATATGTCAAATATAATTTAAAATCAACATAGTGACAGTTTGTATAAATCAAAACAAATATTTCAAATATAATTTGAAATCTACATAATGACAATTTGTAGCAATCATTTAGCTATCCTGAGTACATCTACTCCTCGACCTTTGCCTTTCCCTTCGCCTTCCCTACCTACAAGTGCATCATATAGATTTAATTAGCTAGCATGCTATACAAATCAATTCTTAGATATTCACAAGAAAAAAAATATACTTATAATTTTACTTGATTATTGTATGCTACAATTAACTTTGGAACATACGTGGCCCACTCATCGCGAAGTTGCGAAATATCATCCATACTGTACTCATCATAGCCCTTGAAGTTCAAAAATAAAGTAACGAAATGTATAGATATATTTTTGAATATGTTCTACTTAACATAAAAATCTAGCTAATGCAAATAAAGAATATCATTATAGTAAACAATAATTACCAAAACTGTCTTACAAGCTAATACTTTAAATTAATTATTTTACTTCAAATCAATATTAATTGTGCATTCAAACCATTGGGTTTCATACACCTTCCATTTATAATTCTAGGATTTGCAATCATTCTGGATTCACTAAAATGTTGTAACATACAAAGAACTTCCTCCGTTATCCCTAGGTACTATATATACAGATTGAAAATTTCAAGCATCAAGCATTTAGAATCAAACAATTCACCAATTAAACATCTTCACAAATCACATAATCTAAGTTAATTAATTTATTACAACCAGTGACAATTGATCGATCAAAACTGTTCTGGATCATAATTCATCCCACAATGCATTCTTCAACAAAATTCAAAAAAAATTATAGGTACTATATATACAGATTGAAAATTCTAAGTATCAAGCATTTAGCATCACACAATTCACCAATTAAACATCTTCACAAATCATATAATCTAAGTCAATTAATTTATCACAACCAGTGGCAATTAATCGATCAAAACTGTTCTGGAGCATAATTCATCCCACAATGCATTCTTCAACAAAATTCAAAACAAGTTATAGAGGAACTTACATTGTTTTCAAGATTGTATAAATCTCGAACAATCTCTTGGATGTACTTCATCACATAGTAGCCACATTCAAAGGTTCCAGGTTGTTTTGGACACTAAAAAAAAAAAAATTAGTCTAAAAAAATCTTAAGAATGTTATAATTTTGTTTCGTTAATACCTTAACAGAAACCCACTGCACAGCCTTCTTTTTGTTATTTTTCACTTGATGCATTGTTATCCCACTATAAGCAATAAATAACAGATGTCAACAAATGAATTCACAACCAAAATAATAATATTCCCGCATATAATGAAAAAAGTTTTATGCCCTTGGTACTTTATTTTACCATTGCAAGCAACAGTCACTAGATATTTTTTTCTTGAAAATTATTGCAAGTTAGCAAATTTATCGCTAATAAGGTTTTAATAGGAAGCACTGACAACCTGAATTTAAAATTTTCGTTAATTCAATACTATTTGAATGCTATGAAATGTTCCAAACATAATGAGACATGTTAGTGCAGCATATATAAAATTTATAAGTCATTGGATAGCTATACAATAGATTATCACATTATAAAACTATGTAAGTCAAACTACATATGAAATTGTAACAACAGCAGCACGTATTTGAATATTTATTAAATTTAAAATACTTAACATATCAAAATGATACTTTCTAGATTTTAAATGGACATATAAGTCAACAATATGTTAAAATCCGAAGACATTCGGATATCTTTAGGATGTGGTTTAATAGGATCAAAATTAATGAACAATTCTGTCAAAAGAAGTTACTGCAGAGAGGGAGTACAGTTTGAAAAATCATGAAAAAAAACTACAATTTTAATCAAAATGAAAATTTTCAGATTTGAAGTATACATATAGAAGTTTAGTTTATCTAAATATCAGCTTGTTCTAACACTGTTATACTATTCATTTACAATATCAAACATGGTACGTATGTAATTTCTAATAAAATTGGACAGCAACCAACCATATTAAAAAATTCATTTAAATATCAAATATAACCTAATCCATTCCAAAATTCTAAGAACTGAAATGTTTGTATTTAAATTTAGATTCTCAAAGTTTCAAATCAATTAAAACTTACTTACTCATGTTTTGAAGCAACTACATTTACAACAACAGTGAATCAATCTTCAAATCTACAACATAATTTCATAAGTATTGATAGGAAGTACTGATAGCTTTAATTTAAGATTTTCTTTAATTCAATACTATTCAGAATGTTATGAAACTTTCAAAGCATTATGAGACATGTCAGTGTACCATGTATAAAATTTCCATGTGATTTGGACATCTCTGCAACATATTATCACATTATAAAACATTAAGTCAAAAACTACAGTTGAAATTACAACAGTAACAGTAGATATTTGAATATTTATTAAATTTAAAATACTAAACATATCAAAATGATACTTTTCAGATTTTAAGTGAACATATAAGTCAACAACATATTAAAATTTGAAGACATTCTAGTATCGTTAGGCTGTTTTTTAATAAGATCAAATTTTATGAACAATTATGTCAAAAGAAGTTACTGCAGAGAGGCAGCAGAGTTTGAAAAATCATTAAAAAAGCTACAATTTCAATCAAAATGAAAATTTTCAGATTTGAAGTATACATATAGAATTTTAGTTTATCTAAATTTCACCTTGTTCTAACACTGTTATACTATTCATTTACAATATCAAACATAGTACGTATGTAATTTCTAATAAAATTGGACAGCAACCAACCATATTGAAAATTTCATTTAAATATCAAATATAACCTAATCCATTCCAAAATTCCAAGAACTGAAATGTTTGTATTTAAATTTAGATTCTCAAAGTTTCAAATCAATTAAAACTTACTTACTCATGTTTTGAAGCAACTACATTTACAACAACAGTGAATCAATCTTCAAATCTACAACATAATTTCATAAGTATTGATAGGAAGTACTGATAGCTTTAATTTAAGATTTTCTTTAATTCAATACTATTCAGAATGTTATGAAACTTTCAAAGCATTATGAGACATGTCAGTGTACCATGTATAAAATTTCCATGTGATTTGGACATCTCTGCAACATATTATCACATTATAAAACATTAAGTCAAAAACTACAGTTGAAATTACAATAGTAACAGTAGATATTTGAATATTTATTAAATTTAAAATACTAAACATATCAAAATGATACTTTTCAGATTTTAAGTGAACATATAAGTCAACAACATATTAAAATTTGAAGACATTCTGGTATCGTTAGGCTGTTTTTTAATAAGATCAAATTTTATGAACAATTATGTCAAAAGAAGTTACTGCAGAGAGGCAGCAGAGTTTGAAAAATCATTAAAAAAGCTACAATTTCAATCAAAATGAAAATTTTCAGATTTGAAGTATACATATAGAATTTTAGTTTATCTAAATTTCACCTTGTTCTAACACTGTTATACTATTCATTTACAATATCAAACATAGTACGTATGTAATTTCTAATAAAATTGGACAGCAACCAACCATATTGAAAATTTCATTTAAATATCAAATATAACCTAATCCATTCCAAAATTCCAAGAACTGAAATGTTTGTATTTAAATTTAGATTCTCAAAGTTTCAAATCAATTAAAACTTACTTACTCATGTTTTGAAGCAACTACATTTACAACAACAGTGAATCAATCTTCAAATCTACAACATAATTTCATAAGTATTGATAGGAAGTATTGACAGCTTTAATTTAAGATTTTCTTTAATTCAATACTATTCAGAATGTTATGAAACTTTCAAAGCATTATGAGTCATGTCGGTGCACCATGTATAAAATTTCTATGTGATTTGGAAAACTCTACAACATATTATCACATTATAAAACATTAAGTCAAAAACTACAGTTGAAATTACAACAGTAACAGCAGATATTTGAATATTTATTAAATTTAAAATACTAAACATATCAAAATGATACTTTTCAGATTTTAAGTGAACATATAAGTCAACAACATATTAAAATTTGAAGACATTCTGGTATCGTTAGGCTGTTTTTTAATAGGATCAAATTTATGAACAATTCTGTCAAAAGAAGTTACTGTAGAGAGGCAGCAGGGTTTGAAAAATCATTAAAAAAAAATACAATTTCAATCAAAATGAAATTTTTCAGATTTGAAGTATGCGTATAGAAGTTTAGTTTATCCAAATTTCGGCTTGTTTGAACACTGTTAGGCTACTCATTTTCAATATCAAACATAATACGTACGTAATTTCTAATAAAATTGGACAGCAACCAACCAAATTAAAAAATCCATTTCAAAATCAAATATGAACCCAATCCATTCCAAATTTCAAGAACGGAAATGTTTGAATTTAAATTAAGTTTCTCAAAGTTTCAAATCGATTAATAGCCACTTAATCATGTTTTCAAACAACCACGTTTATAGTAACAGTCAATCAGTCTTGAAATTTACTGAAGAATTTCTTAAATATTAATAAACTTTTCAACTCAAAATCAAGTTTCTAGCAACTTGAATATCATTAATCCCTATAAAACAAAAGAAATTTATTTATTTTATTAAATATTAAATTAGTTTATACGTAACAAAAACCCTAGATTTCCAAACAAGTACAAGGTCGCATTTGCACTCAATAAATGTCAACCAATTAACAAATGAACACTTAAACAATGACAATAGAGAAAGAGATAAAGAGTTACCGCAACACTGATTGTTCAAACTTTCAAGTCCTAGCTTTGCCCAAATTCTTTACGGAACTTTCTAAATCGTCTTTAGGGATATTTTAGCTTAAGGATGGTAGCCTTGAAGGTTTTGATGGAGACATCTTTCAAGGTAGAGAAAGAGAGAGGAAGAGAGAGGGAGTTAGAGAGAGAGATCGAGGAAGAGATAAAGAAGAAATGAGCAAGAGAGCTTGGCGGCTGTGCGTAGGATAGGTTTTAACTTTGACAAAAAATTTTCTATTTTAGGTTTTATATACTTAACTTACTTTAATTTTTAATTGTTATATACTATTTAATGTAACCTAAAAGATTAAAATGAAACTCTTGGCCCAGTGGTTTAATGTTTAAAATTGAGCAATTTATGCTTTAGAGCTCTTGGGTTCGATTCGTCATAGGTATATAATTAAAATTTTATTTTTTAACTACTAATACCTTAGTGTCATAAATTTCTAATGTTTAATTTATTAACACACTAGTATCAGTAATTTATGACACTTATTTGTTAAAAGCGAAAAATAGTACATATGTATATAATTACTGACACTTTTTACAAAGTGTTAGTAATGACCATTTTTCTAGGTATGGAATTAAGGGAAAATGTTGTTATTTACTACCTTTAAAAAACACACTTGTAAATGTACAATATCCATTAAAAAATATTAAGTTGCCAACAAACTTAGCCGACATCTACAATTGCATATTATTTGATTATGACTTAATCGGCTAGATCATAACAATGTCCATTCATAATAATGACAGTATATAATCTATATAATTGCAGAATATCACAAAGCAAGTCTTAACTTTTATGTGCAGATTACTTGCCTGGTCAATAGTCGACCAAGGTCTCTCCCCCATTATAAATCTATTAATCAGATGAGGATTAAACTACATCTGGTGAATCATTTGGCGTGATGTTTGCATGTCTGTCCAAATTCCAGAAACACTTGCATAGAAATTAATTGCATGAAATAGATGTGCATCAACTGAAGTACATGTTTAATGGTTTAGGCTCTTTTTGAAACATGGAATTACATTGTAGATAAGGGATAAATAATAATTTAATGTATTGTCAATAATAAACAAAATATTCTATGATTATCAGGCATGGTATGCTGACAAAACTTCAACACTGGAATACCGGTTTAGCTTTTGAAATTTGTTGAATATATTGTGTAAGTTACATTAGTTAGATAACTGAAATGTTGAAAGTCTTAATAAAATATGCAGAAATCTGGAGTTATAAATTCTATAATTTTTGCTAAATGAATTAAACATAAAGGTTTATAGTTTGTGAACCTGTACAAGCTTAATAAAATTATATATATATTATATTATTATATTCGATCTCTCTTTATTGAAGATAAGTTTGTAATCTAATACATATGATATTTCTAAATGATTTGGTAAATTAAAGTCTTCCCAAAAAATTTTCATCCGCTTACATAACAATTTGTCAATCCCGTATACAATGCAAAGTAGATGATGTCATTTGTCAATCATATCGATCATTTTATATAGTGAAAGTAATTACCTAGAATTCAATATCGATGCAAGTACACCTCCCTTCTTGCAAAACTGTAAAGTTGAATAGCCGTAGTTTAACGAGCCTAAGGTAAACACTCAAATGCTGAAAAATTAGAGCCAATGACATTTGAACATTAGTTATTACTGCTCTTATGTGCAATGTCAAAAGAAGTAAAAAAAAAAATTTAACAACTTACATCATTAGTCAACCAATCACCACGGATTATTGATTGAAACCAATTTCAATCAATGAAAAGCACCTCCTCATAGAAATTCCTTACACTTACCCTTGGTATTCAGCTTTTGTGGTAGGGTCTGTTAACTCCATTTCTTTCACTTTTGTTGTCAGTGTTGGTATAACTGCTGTGAAAGGACCCGTGATATTAATTAGTATAAGGAAGTGATGCTTGTCTTGTACAGCCCCATCAGCTATCTAGATTCTTGCTCTCTTGTGCAATCCTCTTATTCGTTGAATGGATGTTGCTGCTGAAATTGATGACAATTAGGCCCTTACATCGCTGTCATTAGAGACCAATTGCAGCCCCTGTTTATAAGTGCCATAATTTAGTGTTCGTTGTAATATAAAATTGTGATGTCAACACTGTAATAAATTTTATAAAAAATGTTCATAAAATATTCTTCGTTAAACTTTCAACAACATAATATTTTTCATAAATGAGGGTTTGACCAAAGAATCATTTAGTGTAGTCTACTAAGTACAAAAAAGCTGTTATTGTTATTATATTATTGTAACATTACCATTTTTATTTATTTGTTAAATGAATAATTTAGCATTTGAGCCCTATAATGCCACTTCTTCGTGGGTATGGCATACCTAATTAAGAATATTATTGTCAATAGGAGTTTCTTCATTCTCTATTGAAATATCCATTGCTTATCGAAGTTCTTCCATCAATAGTTTGTAATGAATTTCCATCTCTTCAGCTATGTTACTCCTGAGGCACCTAATTTCTGTCATTATCTCAACTTTCATTCTGAGATCACTGCAAACACCAAATATGACAACATATCAGTCTGTTGTTCTTGTCCTAGTAAATTCATACTATCGATGTCCTATAATGAATAAACTAGAAATGAGAATGTGGATTTTGTTTACCTTAGAAAGGAGGAAATATTTTTCCAAATATATACAGTAAGGGACCATTTCAGCAGACTACTTATCCGTTCTAAATAAAAAATATACAAATAAAATTGGTTTAGAATGTGGATTTTATTTACCTTATAAAGGAGGAAATTTTTTATGAAATATAAACAGTAAGGGACATTTTCAGCAAAATACCCATTGGTTTTAAAGTAAAAAATACCCATTGGTTTTAAAGTAAACACATTTAAATTAAAAATGGTTTTTAAATAACCTTGGCATTGCCATCAAGGAACTGGACTGGTTGTATAGGCCCTTTAAGTTGTATGAAACTCTTGTAATAGTTGTTTCTTTTCCTTTCTGCGATGATTCTACTATCACTGGTACAACATTGATGTGGCTGCCTACTGTTGACATAAGATGATATTTAATTATTACATCATCTGGCCGCATCCGAGAATTCCATTGATTCATGTACGGAATAATTTCTTCAAGCATCTGCCTTTCAACATATCTAATTATTATTGGCAGGTATGTACAACATAATTTAACATCAACTTGTTTTTATATTCTTCGTTGAGTGAATTATCATTCCAGTACATATACTTTCATATAAAACAACATATACATGGGCATACTTATGTCACTGAAATAAAAAATTATAATTATCTGTCCCATGTAGACTAAGACGATAGGCTACATTGCTCATTCCTGAGTTATGTTATAATCTTTATTGATTGCCAAGCATAAAACTATCAGTCACTACAAAAGTAACATGACAAAGTAATTATTGAGAATTATAACCTTTGGAGATAATATGGATTTAGGTGTAATGGACTGTAAAGTGTTAAAAGAAATTTATATTTAAAATATTTCTCCAAATTATAATTACATGCAGAAACTATTATCATAAAAAGCACGTACTTGTTTTAAATATATGAGTACATGATTTCTATATTTGTGTAAACAACATTGAACAAATGAATTTTTTAACTTATGTGTGTCAATGGCTAAATTTGTGGAATTATAAGTATTAGAATATACCTGAGCTGTAAACGCAAACCCTCACATAACTGTGCTTGCTTGGTCTTAAGAAGATTGTGGTTTTGGTTTAATGTTTTGGGTTCCCCATGAATGCATGTTTAGATTAATTGAATCATATGTCGCCCCTCAAAACATTAATCCCCATGCATAGTTATTAAACTTTACGATATCCTGCGCAATTCGAACCCACTGTGCATCGATCATCGCATCATCTGGTAGTCGGAGCAATATCCTATGCAATAATAGGACCATTGCAAACCTTATAGCAATATCATCTTTCTAAGCAGACCAATCTATCTTGCTGAATTCATCTTTAAACTGAACCAAAGTGATAGGTCAGTCAAATCCCAAATTTGTCTACTCTGGAATACTAGGGAATACTTGGTCATATCACTTTCATTATCTTCCCTCGATCCTATTTTCAGGCCAATAATAAGTGAAAACATTGATTTTAAAAACCTACATGGTCTGCCCCTAATAAGAAACCACAACTCATCACCGATATTTTCAGTGTACAGTTCGCGAACAAGGATACTATGCAGCAATTTCGCCTAGAAAGTTAAATCTGTTGGTAGGTGGCGGAAATGGCCAAAGAAAGTGTCACGAAACATTGTTATTTGTCTTGTAGTAAGCATTATCTTTATCATTTGAATAATTCTGAGCTTCAAGTCACATTCTACTGCTATTGAGCAGTGTAATAGTTGGGGTATCTTGTACTTTAACCATATCTTCTATCCTCTCCTAGAGAGCTTATGCTTAATATTTGACTTGCTTTAACTGTCACATTTCACAAAACCAAAAATAATATATATAAGTCCCATGACAATGGTATCAATTTATTATCACACTTAAAATTGAAACATATATCTCTCACTAACAATTCAGTAGGTAAATATTTCACTTTCTAGTCCTGACCTACACAGTAAAATTTAATGTGAATCATATTAACAATCATTTATAGTATTTTTTTTTACTTTTTTAACTAACCAATTTGGATTATATGTAACGATTTTTCCCGAAAACCTTTACTTTCATGGTCATTATCATAAGAGGGTATGCAATTGCTGGATAGTTTATAATTCTTTTTTGGCTATGTACTTAGTTTTAGGATGAATTTAGGCATCCAATGTAAGAATTAGTTTATAATAACAAATAATTAAGGCCATATTTGACTTAGGTAAATTCAACATGTTAACCATTTAAACCGGATGAAGTTTACAATGTTATTGAAGTATGTTAAGTATAAAATTGAAAGTTATTGTTTGAATACACATTCCCTTTTGAAAGATGGAAATTGCAATTTCTTCGTAATGCATACTTTTACTTTGATATATTCATTATCAAATCCCTTATAAATTTGTAAGCAACGACCGTGATGTGTAAGATAAATGCATGTATGATATGAGTGGGTAAACAATTACATAAAAGTATGAAGTTTAGGATGTACCTTGTGCCATTTCAATCTCTGAGTTGCTGGACTAAAATAACCTTATAAAAAGCACTTTGTTTTCTGTTACCATCAACCTGATCTCTGTATGTGCTTGGCCTTTATATAAGGCTTAGATTTCTTACAGCGCAAGCAAGTTCGATTATTGTATGGCATGGTAGCTTTAATAGTACTGCACAGTAGCAGACTATTTATGTCCTCAATCTCAATTGCACCGAATTGTTTTTTTAAGTAATAGTTTTGACCTCTTTTACAAGAAAGATTTTTCTGGGCGGATGCTGCTGTAACTGAATGATTATTAAGTTTAACACGCATATTCCAATCCAATTTGTTTTAATATTTTAACAGAGTTAAGGGCCAAGTTTGAAGATACTCGTTGAACATCTCCAACTTTTACAACTGGCCCAACTCTTTTGTTAAAATTTTGTACTTCTTTTTGAACTGTTTATCTTGTAAACTTATGATGGAAGCCTTTTTATTTCTTGGATAACAACTCTTGAATGATAATAATAATTTTCAACAAATATTAATATCTATTGCTTTTACACGAAATATTTTATTAACCTTTTAGGGAGCATTACTCGTTAAAGGCCTGGAGGACCATGCCTTATTTTATAACCCTATCTATATCTGCAATGGCCCAAATAAATTTATATGTGGATTTGGTTCAGTCTGCACAAGCCTCAAACGTTTAAATTTAAAGCCAAAATGTTTTTCGTACATCTGGATTACTCTTCTAAGCTGCTATTTCCAATTACACCTATTGGAATATAACAAGTGTACTCCACATTTTAACATGCAATTGATGACTAATGCTAGCATTTTAGATGGGAAGATAAAAACATATATTTTGCCAGGTTGTCTAGCAAAATATTTGGATAATGTTCTATGCTATAATTTTTGAGTCGTGCAATTCTACTAGATGCCTATGTTTTCTAACGCATCGCCTAGTACAGACTAAGGTCATTAATAATACCAATTAGTCGCCTGATGCAGCATCCCATCCGGCACATTCAAATAGTGGTATTCAACAAACTCTGACCAACACATTTGCTGTCTCCCCTTTAAAGTCACAATTCATTCAAGCATTGCCGTGAAGCTTCTTCATGGCCACCTGTCTTTTTTTTTGCCATAATGTTAATCGTTGTAAAACAAAAAATCAGACATTAACCAAAGGTATTACCGTGCATTTGTAATTGTCTAGTTTCTATATACATTAACATCATATTGCACAACGACCCCCCCCATGTAATAACGTTTTGCCAAAAATAATTTTTTTTGGCATGCTTGATAACTAAGTTTCGCGAACTGTATGAAATGGTATTTTCTAACATTTGGCATAAACCTATTGATGTAAAATATTCAAAATTTTCTGTATTTTTTACTTCTATTGAACTGAAAATTATAACTCTAAAAGTTTTCATATTTGTGCTATTTTAATATCACAAATATAAAACAAATAGATCCCATTGTCTTATACAACCACTTTACTATAACTACCAGCAATTTCCATAAACCCATTACAGGACCTTTTGAATTTGAGAAGAACATAAGGTAATTGTAGGAAAAACTTTTGGAAATTAAAGAGTTCGAGAAGATTCGGTCCGATGTCACTTGGTATCGAATCATCTCCGAGAAGTTGGCATGCAATTTCAGCTGTAAGTACTTGATTGTTTTAGTACCGATTATTAGGTTTAAGGTATTTTCTTCCCCTTTCTCCTATAAGGTGATGTTTGTGATTGGCATTCGATCAATTCTCTGGTCGCTTGATGCTTGCCTTTATTACAGTGACGCCCAAAAATTAATTTTTCAAATTTAGTTCATGACTATGCCTTTTTAACATAAAGAGCTGCGTTTATTGATTTGACAGACAAAATTCTTTTTCTCTTGTATTTTTTACTCAATCATCTAAATTTATCGGTAAATAACATTAAATGATTAAAAATTATTATAGGAGTTATTAGGAAGTAAAACTAAAGCTTAAGTTCATATAGAAGACATAAACATTATATTAACACGAAGTGATATTGCTGTATTTATAATTTTCACAGCATATGAAACAAAATTAGCTTCCTTTGGTAAATAAATCATTCAGCAAGCAACTATTGGCATGTATGGCGTCCATGTGTGGCATTAAAAATATAAAGGCTTCCATTTGCTCTACTTTCGCAAGATCGAAGCTTACTAATTGTTTTATATAAGGGTCTCTCTTTTACTTTTTGCATGTTAATTGTGTTCCTTGATATTGAAAATATTTTTGGATGTACAATAATTCTACGAAGGACAAAATATCTAATTTCACGAAAATTAACTCCAGTATATTAGCCGGTTAATCAGGGTGGAGAATTTGTTGAACACAACTGTGATTGTTTATAAGCTATGCTTATGAACTTGGTTAAAAATATCGATCGAATGAAAATGTCGGATTATGGATGGAGAACAATTTATTACTGTTGTATATGACTTTGCATAGAGTAATACATTAGAAACAAATATTGTAATAACTTCCAAAATACATTTATTATTCCTTATATTTAAATGGGTTACATTACCAATTGTAATATTTCTTGATATTTACGTGTTTTCTTTATAACTTTTATATTTTAAATTAGGTTTATAATTATTAAAATTTTTATGTATATAGGAATTACTGTCATTTTTTATTAATTAGACAGAAATTGTATACTTTATTCTATAGAAAGTTTATTTATAATATTGAAAAATTATATTCAATTTTTTCAATTAATTCTCCAAATTTTTTTTGATGTAATTTAAAGATTAACAATCACAAGTTTTTTCATTACTTTTTTAAAAACTTAATCATTTAGTTTGGATCCCATACAATATTAAATATTAAAGTACATATTTCCCATTATCATCTACATTTATTATATTATATATATAATCCAATCTATTGCAATTTAAATGTTATAATTAACATTAATTTTTATATTTAAATATCAACTTCAAGCATGTTTAATAATAATCAAATAGATTTTCACATAATATAGTCCGATAGTGTACCAAATATAATTTGTTGAGTTCTAGAGAGTATATATTTATAAAGGGTAAAATCATCATTTTACACTCCAAGTCTCACTAATATCTCTACTTTTATGTATTTTAAGTCTCTTGATATTTAATTGTATATGTTTATATGTATTTTTAATACTTATGTATTTAAGGGGTATTTTAGTCATTTCTCCATAAATGAGAAATCGAATAGCTAAACGGACTACATTTTTGAATTTAGAATAACTAAAAACCTTAGGAAAGACATAAAGGATAAAATAATAATTTTAAGATTTTGGTGGGCCTTGCTGACGTGGCGTTGACTGTTGATGTGTTGTTGACCGATGATGTGGCATTAACGGTTTATGTGGCAGAAGTCTATTGGACCGAAAAATAAGCTTACAATACATGCAATGCACTGAATCATACTTGTTGACTTTTGAGTTGACCGATAACGTGGCAGAATATTAGTGGATTGAAAAACATGCATACCGTACATGCATATACATGGAATGACAGTCCTGGTGATGTGTTCCAACCAACCAACCAATCCTTAGCGTTCGAATTATTTTTATCCGATGACCATGATTTACTCATTGTATCTATAAATAGGGGGCTACCCTTAATTTGACACCTCCTGAATCTATATTGGGTTTTATTTTCTGTAATTCATTCTCTACCTTTTATTTTCTATGTATTTTAATAAAATTTTCATTTTACCCCTAGTTATAAAATGAGTAGCTAATTTATTTCCAAATTTGGGTTAAAAGTGAAGCCTCAACATAATCTATGAGCATAATTTGGTAAGTTTATTTTTACTTTATCTAATTTATTTAAATTGTTTTGACTCATCGTAGATAGATAGTAATAATCTTGTCTAGATATTGTATTGGTATACCTACTTCCCAGTGCAAGATTATTAGTATTTGGCACATTGAGTACTTTACTCTAGATTTATTAGAGAAAAACCTTTCTTTAATTTATGTTGTAGGTCTTGACTCATTATTGACATAATTCCCACCATTTTAATTTCAATCTTTGGATAAAATAAACTAGAAAATTTCACAACAAGCACATTAAATAATAAATAATAATAATAGCTTTGCATAATTAAAAATCTACCTCCTTGTGGGATCGATACTCCTCACTATTAATCCATACTTCAATAGATTCGTGGGCTCACGAGTTCAATAAAATTTGTACAACACGTTTTTGGCGCCGTTGTAGGAGAGGTAAGTTATTTCAATTCGTAGAGTTAATTTTATTGTGTGAATATCTTTTTGTATTTTTATTTTCTTATAATTTTCTTTTTGTATGGCCGATTTAACCGCTTATAAGTTTTCTTAATTTTAATTGATTTATTTAAGTTAATTTATTTTCCTTTAATTTTTGTAATTTAATTTTCATTTTATTTTTCTTTATAATTTTATATTGATCTTATTAATCCATACGGCCAGTTTAGCCGCCTATTAATTTATTTTAATTTCAATTTATTTCAAATTCAGTTAATTTATTTTATTTCATTTTTTTTTATTGTACATCCATATCACTTGACTGTATTTTCATAATAAAGTTGCAACAAGCATGACAAGGTTAGTATCATAATTTTCCTTCTCTTTATTTTTAATTTTGCTTTTGTACGTGTTATTTGTATGCACAGTTGAAGGTCACTGTCACATAATTTAGAACCCATAAACCTCGAGCTAGAGAAAACAAGTCGCACACGTAAACACATTGCATCACAAGTGGAAATTGTGGATAAAATTAAAATGGATTTACAACAACAAGCACAAGCACCATAGGAGAGGCCATTTAAGGATTACTTTATTCTTTTAGCTAATTTGAGCACATCATGCATAAGATACCTAGATGTAGCTACTAGGAGTTTGAACTAAAACCTAGTGCGCTAAATTGTCTCCCATCATTCAATGGCCTAGAAAATGAAGTTAAATACAATCATTTGAATGACTTTCATGTTGTTTATCAAACTTTTAAATATGAGAATTTTTCAGATAATGATGTTAACCTTGTTTCCATTTTCGTTAAAAGATAGAGCTCGTTCTGGGTTCAACACATTACCTGCTAATAGTATTATGTCATGGGAAAAAATGATTACTAAATTTTTAAATAAATACTTCCTAGTGCATAAAACCATGTTATTCACAGGGAAATCTCATAGTTTACCCATAAAGAAGACGAGTAATTTTTCAAAGTATAGGAGCGAATCAATGGGCTACTCTTGAAGTGTCCATATCATGGGTATAAGAAATGGCACCAATGCCAATACTTCTTAGAGGGACTATTACCACATGTGCAGAAATGGCTAATGGTGAAAAGTAGATGTGAGTTGATGTCGAAAAGTGCATTGGAGATTTGAGATTTCTTTTAACGACAAGCAGATAATTCCCAACAGCGAAGCTGATTATTCAGAAATGTAAGAAAAATCAAAGGAGAGAATGAAGTTCATATTGGTGAGTCAAAATCAGAAATCAAGAATGTCAAAGAAATAGTTGAAGGACTTTCTCGCCAAATACCATTTTTTACGACTGTAAAATGTACAGAGCCACATGCCTATAATTAACTTGATCATGATTTATATCCAGATTAAGCTAATGCAATTAATGTGATGGGAAAACAGCCAAACTACAATCCTTACTCCAATACTTTTTATGGTCTCAATGATTCCAACAGAACAAAGCAGCAGCTCCAACTCCATCAATTCAACTAGTTCCTCAGGCTCCTTAAGTCTCTCAACAATCATTCAAACCAAACAATCAGAACCAGAATTGCTCTTAACCCAGACCATAGGAGAAAACATTCTAAAATTTTAAATATTGGACTCATTCCGCAATAGATCAACAAAATCGCACCATTGATGAACTGCGAAATGAGATGAGAGCTGGCTTCAATTCACATGCCCAATCAATTTCAAACTTAGAAAGGATGGTAGGTTAGCTAGTTTCTTCAGTTCAAAACTTAACAATGACCGTTGAAAATGGAAAATTCCCAAGCCAGCTAGTGCTAAATCCCAAAGGAGTACATGAAGTAACTGACTCAGCCCAGCAATATGAGTAGGTCAAAGCTATGATGACCTTACAAAAAGGTAAATAAGTCGGCAATAAGGTAGAGATATCGGTGATAAAGATGACTCAAGTTGTGCCTATAGATTTTGAAATTCATCAAAGGAGAAAGAAGAAAGCAACTCACGAGAATATGTCCCCAAAGCTCCATTGCCTTAGAGGTTAGTTAAAGCAAAGAAGAAAAATTGCACAGGTGAGATTGTGAAGATCTTTAAATAGATAAGTGTTAACATTCCTTTGCTTGATACTATAAAGCAAGTACCCTCTTATTCCAAGTTTCTTAAAGACCTCTACACTAAAAAAAGAAGCATTAATGTTCAAAAGAAGGTATTTTTAACTAAAGACATTAGTTCTATACTTTAGAAAAAAATTCCTCCAAAATTTAAAGACTCAAAATCCCTTACTATCTCATGTAGTATTGGGAACAATATATTTAAGAATGTTTTATTGGATTTAGAGGCTAGTGTAAATCTTTTTCCGTACTTAGTATTTGTGAAACTTAGATTAAGAGAATTACACCCGACTTCAGTTGTGTTACAACTTACATATTGGTCTATGAAAATACCTCGTAGTATTATGGAGGAGGTGCTTATCCAAGTAGATAAGTTTTATTTTCCTATTGATTTCATTGTGATTAACACTCAACAAGTGCAAGATTTAAAGAAGCATATCCCTATTATCCTAGGAAGACCTTTTTTGGCAACTGCTGATGGTTGCAGGATTGCAAATATGAAGCTATCCTTTGGCAACATGACTATGGACTTAAATATCTTTAATATTGCCAAACAACCTCAAAATGCAGAAGATGAAATTATTGATGTGGATTTAATAGAAGAATTATTTGATTATAATTTTTCTTTTAACCTTAGTGTTTGGGTAAATATCAGACAGGCCCCTCGAAGCCCTTCCAGCTCGAGTAAGAGACCTCGAAGACAGCCTAGTTCGAGCAGAAGTCAGGACGTCAAAGCAGTCAAGGTCGAGCTCCGAGCTCTACAATCTGCTCGAGATCATCGAGGAAGGTCAAAATTAGTCAAGCTCGGGGAACTCAGAGCGACCCGAGCCCCGAGCACTCCATCACCAGCTCGAGGTAGTCCCTCAGGTCAAAGCTGGTCAAGGTCGAGAGCTAGGCACTCCTTAGCATGCTCGAGGTCATCCCTCAGGACAAAGCTGGTCAAGGTCGAGAGCTAGGCACTCCTTAGCATGCTCGAGGTCGTCCCTCAGGACAAAGCTGGTCAAGGTCGAGAGCCGAGCACATCTCTCCTGCTCGCAGAGATCTACGAGCACAGCTGGGCAAGATCCGACCAGGGAAACCCGACCCGTTTTCTCAGAATCCTGGCACACCTTTTGATGTCTGACAAGGGTCCCACATGGTGGAGTGGTGATACTGTTGTCGGTGGCCGGCACGTGCCTCCAAGGCGTCATCATTCCCTGCGCACTTGCCCGACATGGTGATCTGGCCACGTGAATCGGGTTAAGGGACGGCCAGCTCATCCCTAGGGAATATTCCGTCGAACACGGCTGTCGGAAGGACCGGATACCACTAGCGTGGGAGTGGAAAGCCTGGAAAGGAAAAGAGCGGGAAAAATGGAGTATAAAAGGAAACGAAGGGGAACGTTACAAGGGTTGGACTTTTGAATTCAGAGAAAGGGGTTGAAGAATTTGATTCTCAAAGGTTGGAACTTCTGATTCAAAAAGGATCTGTAACTTGATACAGGTTCTTCCTTTTCAAATCTCTCTCATCTGACTTTCTCTAAAAACACCATACATATCCAAAAAAGGGGGGGCGAAATAATACCCCTTTCATTTTTTCCGGCCTCCCTCACTAAGGGAGATACCAAAAGAGAAACCCGATTCTTGACTTGAGCGTCGGAGGGTTTCGGCAGGAACGCCTGGCGACCCTGACCCGGTTTTACGTGAGTGCGGTCAGGAAATCACATGATACGAAGAAGGCAGTGAGCGGGACAAAGGAGGCAATCCTGCTCGAGCTTATAGCGAGCAGAAGGATCGAGGTACTGTTTGAAGCCGCGAGCAGAAGGCTTGAACAGTCCTGCTAGAGTTGTTTGGAAGTACTGTTTAAATGTTCGAAGCACTGTTGAGGCACGCGTGAAAAACTGCATCAACATTTTTTGGCGCCGTCTGTGGGGATCGGCACAAAAAGCCTGATTTCCTAATACATTCAAGACACACAACACAGCGATGAGGGAAGCAGTAGAAGAGGAGTAAGTCCGGAAGAATCGGTGACTACGAGAGAAGTGGCCAATGAGGCCCGAGCAGGGAGATCCGAGGAAAGGATGGATCGAATGGAAAAGCAGATCGAAACTATGATCTCCACATTACAAGAATTCGGGGAAGGACGGAGAAAAGCATGCAGCGATGTCCGGAGTCAGTCGAGGAATGCTCGTATTCGGGAAAATGCGGGAGATGAAGCCCAGACCTCGGGCACCGAATGTTGCGGTGAGAGAAGAAACAAACATGGAGGAAAGGGGTCTCGTCAACATTTGCAGAGAGACATTGACCTCTCGTCTGCGGAAGAGTTGGAGGGAGAGGTGCAGCGAGGTTGGCGCAAGTGGTGGAAGATCTTGGGGAGCAGAAAGAGTCCAGGTGGCGAATAATCTTTGGACAATGAATCTCCTCTCTCCCGGAGATCATGGGTGTCACGATCCCACGTGACTTTCGCTTCCGGATCTGCAATATTCGGGAAAGAGTGACCCGTTAGTACACATGAGCGGTTCGATGACATGGCGGGGTGCAAGGTGCAGTCAGCGACCGAGAGTGCAGAGCCTTCCAGCTCACTCTTGAGGAAGAGGCGAGAGAATGGTGCATGAGACTCCACGGGAAGCATTTTGAGTTTTGAGCAGGATGTGCGGGGAGTTCGCGAGAACAATTTGAGTGCGGTGACCCACGAGGATGACATGATGGAGTTGTCGGAAGTGAGGCGAGAAAGAAGGAGAGTCCCTCGGGAGTTTATCAAAGATACCATAGATCGGTCCTAGATCTTGGTGCGTTCGACCATCCCAAGCTCTATGGGGATTAAAAGAAGGTGTTCGGATGGGGAGACCATGGTATAACTGCTGAGTCCTTCGATCCGTTCATATTCGGATGCGTATGAGTAGGTGAAGCTGGATATGGAAATCGAAGAGGAAAAGGCGCAAAGCCGAGGAATTAACAAGACCGAGGAGCGTCTGGGTTGGCTCGTCCAGACTGAGCGAGGAGTCGAGAGGCAGTGGAACGCACAAGTCCCGAGGAAGTATTTCGAGTAAGTCCCTTGTATTATAAAATGCTAATATAAGATTTCGTCCCAAGATGGGATATGTAAAAGTACAAATGTATGCATCAACAAGAAAAACATTCATAATGTAAGCTCAGGATGAAGAGCAAAGGTTTAAGAAGAGCTCCTCGGCATTAAGTCCCAAAGCCTAACTCATTAGGCGGGACGGTGCGAAGCTCGGGTTATTTGAAAACCAGGCGGGAGTATCATCGAAGACCTCGAGTCAATTAAAAGGCTCGGCGGAAGAAGAACTCCTCGGCATGAAGTCCCAAAGCCTAACTCATTAGGCGGGACGGTGCCAAGCTCGGGTTATTTGAAAACCAGAGCAGGAGTATCATCAGAAGACCTCGGGTCAAATAAAAGGCTCGAGCAGAAGAAGAGCTCCTTGGCCAGAAGTCCCCAAAGCCTAAGTCTCAGGCGGGACGGTGCCATGCTTGGGTCAATTGCAGGCCCGAGCAGGAGTATCAGCAAGCCTGGGTCAATTGCAGGCCCGGGCAGAAGATCAAGAAGAACTCCTTGGCCGGAAGTCCCAAAGCCTAAGTCTTAGGCGGGACGGTGCCACGCTTGGGTCAATTGCAGGCCCGAGCAGGAGTAACCTAACAAGACGCTTTGGTCAATTGCAGGGCCGAGCAAAAGATCCCGAAGAAATCCTCGGCATGAAGTCCCAAAGCCTAACTCATTAGGCGGGACGGTGCCAAGCTCGGGTTATTTGAAAACCAGAGCAGGAGTATCATCAGAAGACCTCGGGTCCATTAAAAGGCTCGAGCAGAAGAAGAACTCCTCGGCATGAAGTCCCCAAAGCCTAAGTCTTAGGTGGGACGGTGCCATGCTTAGGTCAATTGCGAGCCCGAGCGGGGAGTATCAGCAAGCTCGGGTCAATTGCAGGCCGGGCGAAGTTCGAAGAACTCCTTGGCTAGAAGTCCCAAAGCCTAAGTCTTAGGCGGGACGGTGCCATGCTTGGGTCAATTGCAGGCCCGAGCAGGAGTATCAGCAAGCCTGGGTCAATTGCAGGCCCGGGCAGAAGTTCAAGAAGAACTCCTTGGCTAGAAGTCCCCAAAGCCTAAGTCTTAGGCGGGACGGTGCCATGCTTGGGTCAGTGCGAGGCCGGCGGGAGTAACCTAACAAGATACTTTAGTCAATTGCAGGTCGAAGTCCCAGTGGGATGGTGTCACGTTTGCGTCGATTGGATGCTCGGCAGAGAGGTTCAAGAAGGGCTCGGCGGTAGCAATCGCGAAGACACCTCGCTCGATTGCAAGCCGGCGAGAGTAGCAATGAGAACACACCTAGCTCAATTGCGAGGCCCGGCGGGAATAACGGCAGAAGACACCTCGGTCGATTACACCCCGAGCGGTAGTGATACGGAAGACACCTCGGTCATGCAGGCCCGAGCGAAGAAGCTCATGAAGAATACCGAGGCCGAAGTCCCGCGTGGCGAGCCAAGCCACGACCAACTACGAGGCCGAGCAAGAAGAACGTGGGGAAGCGTAAAAGGCCGCGAGTTCGGCCCATCCTTACTGAGTTTCCAGTCTTGTCTCGCTTCACTCGAAAGACTAGAAACTGGGGGACTGGTATTTGGGTAAATATCAGACAGGCTCCTCGAAGCCCTTCCAGCTCGAGTAAGAGACCTCGAAGACAGCCTAGTTCGAGCAGAAGTCAGGACGTCAAAGCAGTCAAGGTCGAGCTCCGAGCTCTACAATCTGCTCGAGATCATCGAGGAAGGTCAAAGTTAGTCAAGCTCGGGGAACTCAGAGCGACCCGAGCCCCGAGCACTCCATCACCGACTCGAGGTAGTCCCTCGAGTCAAAGGCTGGTCAAGGTCGAGAGCTAGGCACTCCTTAGCATGCTCGAGGTCATCCCTCGGGACAAAGGCCGGTCAAGGTCGAGGCCAGAGCACATCTCTCCCGCTCGCAGAGATCTACGAGCACAGCTGGGCAAGATCAGACTAGGGAAACCCGAGCCGTTTTCTCGGAATCCCGGCACACCTTTGATGTCGACAAGGGTCCCACATGGTGGAGTGGTGATCTCTGTTGTCGGTGGCTGCACGCGTGCCTCCAGGCGTCATCATTCCCTGCGCACTTGCAGGCATGGTGATCCGCCACGTGAATCGGGTTAAGGGACAGTCGCTCATCCTCAGGGAATATTCCACGAACCCATTGTCGGAAGGACCGGATACCACTAGCGTGGGAGTGGAAAGCCTGGAAAGGAAAAGAGCGGGAAAAATGGAGTATAAAAGGAAACGAAGGGGAACGTTACAAGGGTTGGACTTTCGAATTCAGAGAAAGGGGTTGAAGAATTTGATTCTCAAAGGTTGGAACTTCTGATTCAAAAAGGATCTGTAACTTGATACAGGTTCTTCCTTTTCAAATCTCTCTCATCTGACTTTCTCAAAAACACCATACATATCCAAAAGGGGCGAAATAATACCCTTTCATTTTTCAGCCTCCTCACTAAGGAGATACCAAAAGAGAAACCCGATTCTTGACTTGAGCGTCGGAGGGTTTTCGCGGAAACGCCTGCGACCCTTGACCCGGTTTTACGTGAGTGCGGTCCGGAAATCATCGCTACGAAGAAGACAGTGAGCGGGACAAAGGAGGCAATCTCGCTCGAGCTTATAGCGAGCGGAAGGATCGAGTACTTGTTTGAAGCCATGAGCGGAAGGCTTGAACAGATCCTGCTAGAGTTGTTTGGAAATCTTGTTTGAATGTTCGAGAACCTTGTTGAGGCACGCGTGAAAAACTGCATCAACACTTAGTAATGACCTTTTACAAATATGTTTAACTCACTTTGGTTTGAATTTTGATATTGACAGATCAGTCAATGAGGTCAATGCCTAAATTGATTCAATACCATCTATAGACACTAACAAATGGAAGTCGAGAATTAAACAATTAGCATTATCAGGGAAGAAACTCATCTTATCATTAGAATCACCATCAAAGCTTAAGCTCAAGTCGTTATCCAACACTTTGAAATATGCAATCTTGGAAGAGGAAAGCACCCTGCTAGTAATCATTTCGTCCTTCCTAAATGATAAACAAAAAAATAAGTTGTTGGAAGTTTTAAGAAGACACAAGGAAGCATTAAGATGGACCATAGTCGATATAAAAGGTATAAACCCAATGGACTACATGCATTATATTCATCTTGATGAAAATGCTAAATTTACTAGAAAAATGCAACGTTGGTTGAACCCTAATATGAAATAAGTTATTAGAATAAAAGTCCTCAAATTATTAGATGTAAGTATCATTTATCCTATTTCTGATAGTTCATGGGTCAGTTCTATACAAGTTGTTCCAAAAAAGTCAGGAGTCACAATAGTTACTAATGCTAATAATGAATTGATACCTACTAGAGTAACTACAGGGTGGCGTGTATGCATTGATTACAGAAAGTGGAATTCTGTCACATGTAAAGACTATTTTCGTTTACCATTTATTGATCAAATGCTTGATATATTAGTAGGTCATGAATTTTATTACTTTTTATATGGCTACTCTAGATATAACCAAATTCTCATAGCACCAAAAGATCAAGAGAAGACCACTTTCACTTACCCTTTTGGCACTTTTGCATATACGAGAATGTTATTTGGATTTTCTAATGTACCTGTCAGATTTCAACGATGAATGTTAAGCATTTTTTTTTGATATGGTTGAACGCTTCCTTGAAGTCTTTATGGATGAATTTTTTAGTTTTGGTAATTCATTTGATCAATGTTTACATCATCTAGTACTAGTTTTGCAGAGATGTACATAAAAGAATTTGGTCTTGAATTGGGAGAAGTGTCATTTTATGGTAAAACAAGATATCATTCTCGATCACATCATTTCAAGCAAAGGTATTGAGGTTGACAAAGCCAAGGTGAATCTCATTTCTGGATTTTAACAAAGTCTTTAGACCCTTATGCAATTTACTTGCTAACGATGTACCTTTTGTCTTTGATGGTTTATATCATGAGGCATTTGAAAAACTTAAACAATTGTTGACATTATCACCTATCATTTAGCCCCAAAACTAAAATGTAGTGGCTGATCATCTCTCTTGCCTCAATTTTAATACAGCTATAGATCCATTACCATTAAATGAATCATTTCGAGATGAAAAATTGATAAGTGTGGAAGTATTACCATGGTATGCTGATATAGTTAATTATCTTATTACAAGCCAATTTTCAGAGCATTGGACCAAGCAGGATAAAGCTAAATTTTTTTGTAGAAATAAAGAATTTCTTTTGGAATGATCCTTATCTGTTCAAATATTGAGCTGATCAAATTGTCAGGCAATGCGTCCTAGAAAATAAATTTCAAAACATCCTTTCATTCTGCCATGAACAAGCGTGTGGAGGCCATTTTAATGCTAAGAAAAAAGCTACTAAAGTTTTACAATGTGGCTTCTATTGGCCAACTTTATTTCGAGATGCCTACACTTTTTGTTCTTCATGTGACAGATGTCAGCGTATGGGAAGCATTATACGAAGGAATATGATGCCCTTAAATCATATTCTAGTAGTCAAAATTTTTTATGTGTAGGGTATCAATTAAGACCCAAGCACTTTATTCCATTGATCAAGTCTTAAATTATTCCCAGTATTTTAATTTCAATCTTACGATAAAATAAATTAGGAAATTTCACAACAAGCATATTAAAAAATAAAGAATAATAATAATTCTACATAATTAAAATTCACCTCCTCGTGGGATCGACACTAGTCAAAATTCACCTCGTCGTGCGTTTGCGAGTTCAATAAAATTTACACAACACCTGAAAAGGAAAATAAAGTGTTGTGTTAATATGAAATTTGTAACAAAGAAGCGATCAAACTATATGACCATCATAAAAATATGTTACAATTTGGAAACAATAAAGTCATTTGTAATCTAGGAAAAGAAACTTGAAAATAAATAATTTATAACAATGAAGAAGAAGATGAGGTAAAGACTTAACTTTGTTACTGGTTGAAGAAATGGCGTACGAGAAGCTAACACTATATCGTATTTATACAATTTAAAATGTATTTTACGATGAAAAAGTCCTGCATTTGTGTCAGAATAGGACATGTCATCATCTCCCCACATGGCCTAAACTTTATTGAAACCTCGTGACATGTAACTATATGCTTGTGCATAAGTTATCCTAACTGAATGCAGGAAGGGAAAAGTGAACATACATCATGGACGACCGCAATGGGTTCGCAATTTGATTGCTTCTGCTTTAAGGGGACATCTGTATTTACATGATGAAAGTCTATTATAGTAAGATCGCACGTTTTGTGAATATAAAATAATAATAATTAAGAAATTTTGTGAAAGACAAAATTTTATTATGTATTTATAATATCATAGTAAATATAATGACAACTACAAATACTATATATAAATACCATATATAAGAATATGTTTCTTATAAATGGTTAAACATAAGAAAATAATAATTTCTTTGTCATATATTATGTTATTTCATATAATTTAACTTCATCGTTATATAATGAGCACATTAATTCAAGAATGTATTCATATCGAATTATAATTAATGAGGTCCATTTAACACTTAGTAATTATGGATTACAAAATCATTTACTATTGTCCAAATAGATAAAAACGATATGCTTCAGCACATCAATATTACAAACATTACTTTAATGACATGAAATTAGTGATAACCATTATCGTTTAAAATATTTTGTTTTATTTTCACCATATGAAAGCAAAAAATTATACATAATATCATTGTTTATTAATCATTATATTAATATATAATAATTTTTTATTGAGGTGTTAGTAGACTAAACACAACCTACTCCTGCAGATTATCTTGCAGAGCAAGGTAAAATCCCCGTAATTTAAAATATCGATAAATTGTATAAGTAAACCGTCAATGTAACTGAAGGGAGTTGGTACAAACAAACCCCAATAACTTTTGGGCATTACTGACAATGGCCTCATGTATTGATGAAATTACTATCTGCATTAATTGAATTAACAAATTGCATCTACTATTCCAGTGGCAATGAAGTTCAAAATAAACTGTATGTAATTGGAAAAATGTCAAAATTAATTAGCATTCTATAGTTTTGGTACATGCAACCACGTGTCATAATATTGGAGACTTCATTAATTTTCCCCTTCAGCATAGGTCTTAGTCCAAGTATGACTGCATCAGACCAGATCAGCTCGTTTAAGGCACGTCCATTGCCAATAATTATATTCCATTGATAATAATTTGTATAAATAGACTTCGTGGATGTTAGCCGTAATTTAAATTTTATGGTAGTGCGAAAAATAATGCTTTCTAAGATATGGTTTTAATATATATGAATAGACTTCGTCGATGATAGGCTTAATTTAACATTAGAACTTTTGAAACATATAAGTGGTTTAAAGGTTAAGACTTGGGAGACAATGCTATTAAAATATGAGCGAAGATCTTCTACCATTTGTATTTAAATGTTTGTGGATGATGTCCATTTTAGTGAAACCAATTTTGTCTATCTTAAATACCAAGGACCACTTCTTTTACTCATAGATTTAATTAAAGTAATTTAATATCTATCATTATTTTCATATAGAGGTTTTATATATAATGGTAAAATATATAATATTAACATGTTACATTAAGGTTTTTAGTAAATATATAATAGTTTTACTGTGTAATTAAGTAATATTAAAATTATTTTAATTTGATGACATAAATTTCCACAATCAATAATCGGTGTTGGTACATTTAAAATATTAATTTTTACAATTTAACTGTGGAAGATAAAACAATAGAAAATATCGCTTTCACTTTTAAAATCGGTCATAAGACAATCAGAGATTAATGAATACAATTTTGTGTTACAACTGTACGTTAAATATATTAAGTCTGATAACCTTAAATTAATAATGTACTTAATAATTTTAATTCTCGCAATTCATTAGAATATAGTATAAAGTTAATGACACATAGTAAAATAAGAAATTTATATTGAACATGACAGGAAATGAATAAGATATTGTTTTTACCGTGTCCGATAATTAATTTAAACATCATTATTACATTAATGAAATACGTATGGTAAATGGGTGTTCAAAATAACAATATTAATTAAATTCATATGCGCTATTGATCTATTAAATCATTTTAATGTATATACAATAGCAACTACTTTTATATGTAGTACTTGTTATTATTTTCAAACATGGGTGAATAAATATTGATTATGATACAAGCACATTTGTGCTCAGAGTAATTTTACAAGAAATAGATTGTTGTCTTTTTAGATATAAGATATTCTACTATATCTTATATATTACACAGTATAATAAGATTTTCATTCCTGAAATCCCAAAATTTTATCACATAACAAATATAAAGGGCGGTTGAAAAGTTATTTGTAACGTAAATTTTGATATTCTTATAAATTTTATGCGATAGTAAGTGTATAATGTGACACAATTAAAACCTTATTGATGCTAAAAAAACTGACGTTATTATAGAGGGACTTCCAAATTGTTTTACAATATTGGATGTTATTATGTATTTGTATATTTAAAAATAAAATGTATGAAAAAGGATTTCATATAAATCATTTACAGTATGGAAAATTTAATTTTACATATAACACCAACTCCAAATGCTATAAATTCATATGTAAACATTGAAATAATGATCAATATTATAGTATTATGCGAAGAAACAAAACCTTAAGCAATTCTCTTTATCAGTTGAGAGAATGAAAACAAAAAATAGGCTGGATCTCCTAAGTTTGCTTACTTCATCAGACACCAGGCCTTCGTCCATGCCTTCGTAGCAAATTGTTATAAGACTTGGACGTAAGTATTTGGTTAAATGCCAAAAGAAAAATATTTTGGTTTCCATTAAGGTAAAAATCGAATTACCGATGTAGTTGAAGATCAAGACAATTTCATTGTGCTTTCGTATATGGTGCAACTCCAACACAATCTAATATGTCGGCGGTGATGACACTAAGAGAACGTCGGTTAAAATGGCTTGGAGGGAAAGAAATTTTTGCTTCCCCCGAGAAACATCTATATTTTAATTTTTTTTAATGATGAGCGAAGTGATATTTTCCTGTCAGTAAGATTGTGTGTATATATACATAGTTCCTTGGGGTTCAACCTCGTTTTTTTAAAATGATATCGAGTTTATCTTTCGACATACAGATAGAACAATGGTGAGATTTTATCATTTTTCAATTTCAGGCATATGTGAATATTTTATAATTTTTTAATTTTGTATACTCTTTTTGAGTATTTGCGGTGTGTTAATTCATAGGGAACGTGAGATTATGAAGAGACATACTTATTGTCATAATAAATACGATTTCATTCCATCGGTTCCTGCAGGTTAGTTTTCATTATTTATGTTATTTTTTTTTCTATGAGCAGGTGTGTTTTAGGAATACTGTGTATTATATGTTTCAGCGAAATTGTAATATTTCAATTACTGAGTATTAGCTACTGTATTAAACATATCATCTTTACACTATTAAAAAATTATAAATTTCATTGTAGATTTAATTAAAAGGATTTAAAATTATCACAGATAATGAAAGTTTGAAGAAATATCCACTGTATGTTGCCGCACAGAGTGAATTTGCATATCATAATATGTATATAATAATTTTACAGTTAATATTGTGAACACTTGGTGTAAAAAAACGCAAGTATCAGTTTGAGAACTTTTTAAAAAAAAATTACTGATACGATGACCAATAGATAATAATAATAGCATACTCTGATTATTGAAAACATGTAGGCCTATAACTTGTATAATTATCTAGTTTTTGAAGATAAACATCATGTGTTAAAGGAGTTTAGATTACGCCTTTAATTGAAAGCATTAACATATTACGAAGTTTCCAATTCTTTTAGATTTAAATGTTATTAGCAATTACTCTACAAAAGTTGTTCACCGATGAAGATTGTTGTCCTTATTATATTTATAGTGATACAAAATAGTTTGTAATTTAGGTGCGTAATTGTTGATGATTTTACCCCAAATACATTAATCAAAATAGTGTACAAAACAAAAATAGGACTACAAATAGTAACAATACGGTTGAAAGAAAATTATGGAAATGAAGGTAATTTTTTTCTATTATTACCTAATGTAATTCTTTAAAGATTCATTGATAATATTATTATCGATTTTTTCAATCAGGGGTGTACTCATGGATGAGAAAGAAAAAATAATTGAAGAAATTAAGGTGCAAGAAAAGATTTCACCTAAGGTGACAATATCAGGTGATTTGGACGGGCTTTGAAGGACAAATCGTAAATGTGATGAGAATGGAAGTCGAATAGTCCCAGCAAAGAAGTTAAGGTCAATTGTACGGTCTTTGGATTTTGGACGTGCATGTGAAGAAAGCTGTGAGTACCACTTGTCAACAGTGGAGTCTCATTTAAAGATTGCAAAAGAGAAAGCTGCACAAAAATTAAGGCAAGAAACAGTAGTTGATGCTTTAAAGGCCATAAATAATATGGATTCAGGGTTAGATAATATAGAAAACAGGGAGGTGTTAGGGGCCTCAGAGCTAGCATCAGATACAGATTCCGATGATACAGTGATTTCCAAGGAAATTTCGAAGGGGGAGACGGAAAGGCTGTGTGCTTGGGGACAGTTATAGCTCTATAATTTACACTCCGGGGAAGTGGTAGTGGTGACACTACTTCCCCATGCCAAGACTTAAGAATCGTAACATAGAGAATTAACAGTGTAATTCAGTGTATATATCCATTATTGGATGCTTTTAATGACAATTCTTTTGAGGATAATGTTTCAGATGAGGATAACGATCCCTTAGAATATACCAGCGACAATGATAATGAAATAAGGGGCTATGAATCAAACAATGAAGGGGTGAACCTTCATTGGTCGTATGAAGATTCTAAGGAAGTGTTAAGTAGGAGGAGTGTTTCTTTTGCATATGAGAGAATAAATATAGCAACTGAGAAATTGTTTCAGAACGCATTAGTATTTAGAAACAATATCAAGGTCCTGGCACAACGGGATTGGTTTAACCTATGTTCGATGATAAACAATAAACAATGTATTTCATATGAATGCTCAGACATGAGATGTGACTGATATATTGAAAGGAAAAAACTAAAGATGTGTCCAATGTTTGAAGTTACAAAATTTAATCCCGTTCATACCTACCTGAAAAAGAAAAGAAATATAAAAGTCTGGGTGGCTTGTGAGTTCCTGCAAAAATGTATATGAGATGTTAAAGTGACCGAAAAAGATATGAATGATGAAATATGGATGATTTATGGAGTTGACTGCCCTATTAGAAAGATGAATAAAGTACAATGATTAGGAAGGGATATTGTAGGAGCTGATCATGCATAGGCTTACACCAAACTGATGAATTTTGTTACTACAGTTGAGGGATTAACATACCCCCACAAAGTCATGGTCGAAATAGAAAGTAACTTGTTTTTTTCTGGGAGCCTAGATTCAAAGGTATATTTTTTTGTTTCTATGACACTCGTTAGGCTTTCAAACATAACTGCAGGCCATTCATTGCACTGGATAGATGGCCCCTAGGAGGTGAGTATGGAGGCGTTATATTGACGGCTCTTGGACTTGATTGAAATAACCGAATATTGCCTATAGCAATGTATGAGGTTAAGGCTGAAACATCTTTGACGTGGTACGAGTTCTTAGAGAAACTGAATGTGGTTTTATTGGATAAAAAGGGTGAAGGATATTGTGTTATTTCTGATGAAGAAAATGGTCTTATTGAAGCATTAGAAATGCAATTTTTTGGGGCAGACATTCAAATTTATGCTGCCAAAGTATATGAGCGAATGAGAGCTTCGTTCCCATGTCCAATATTAGGGAGATTTTTTTGGAAAGCATGTCGTACCACAAGTGTGCATGAGTTCAATTGTTACATGGCTTAAATCAAGTCCAGGAATGAGCTATGCCATGCATGGCTCATAGAATCTAGATGAGAGAAGTGGGCCATGTACTGCATGCCTAAATGGATAAAGAACACACATGTAACAAATGCAATGAGTCAGCAATTTCAGTTATGTATGGATAATTACTATACAAAAAATATCACAAGGTGATTTAAAGGCGTGGCTAGAAAGATAGAACATTTGATGGATCAAAGACGATCAGTTGACTGGCTGTTGAAGGAAAATGTTAAGCTAGTAGTTTGTCAGAAGGTCATGAAGGCCATTGAAGCTGCACAACACTTTAACGTCCAAACAGGAAAACACTTATCATTTACTGTCACAGATAACAGAAATAAGTAGTTTGAGGTGGATATTGAGGAGTGAACTTGCTCTTGCGGGGGGTGGCAGCTAAGTGGGATATGATATGCTTATGCAAAAAAATGCATTATTTCTATTAATCGGAGATGCGAGGACATTGTTGATCCAATGTTGAATAATGAAATGTATAATAGAACATATGAAAAAAAAAATGAAAGCACTACCAAAAGAGGAATTTTAGTTGACATCTATAATTGGACCATTACTTCCTTTATTGAACGAAGAATAAAAAAATATAGTCACAGATTCGGTTTGACCAAGAACTACCAGCAGCCTTCAAACCGGAGATAGGGGAAACGCTGATGGAAGGAATATATTGGTTTAGTATTTTTAACTTGAAAGATAAATTTGATTTTTTTTCTTAATTATCATAATTTTTAACTGAATGTTAAAATAGTGTTGTAGACAAAAGAATCATTTATGGTATTATCATGTTGAAGGAACGAAGAAAGGATCTTGAGGGCATAGGATCAAATATCGGCTATAATGTCCTTGCAAAATGCAGCATAATCGACGGCAAGATAAAAACCAGGAAAATAGTAAGTATTGTATAATTGCTCTGGTCTATACAGTATAGAGATATGTGTTGAAGGATTTCTATTTTCAATAAAATTTTATTCATGTACATTAATTGTTGATGCAGCTTTTCCCGCGTGCCTCAACAGTGTTTCGAACCTTCCAACTGTGCCTCCAAACAGCTCGAGCAGGACTGTTCAAGCCTTCTGCTCGCGGCTTCAAACAGTGACCGCAAGAGCTCGAGCAGGAATGTCTGAACCTTCTGCTCGCGGATTCAAATAATGCCTCGATCCTTCTGCTCGCGATAAGCTCGAGCAGGATTATCCCCTCGTCCTGCTCACTGCCTTCTTCGAGCAGTTGATCTCCGGACCGTACTCACGGAAGACCGAGTCAGGGTCGCCGGCGTGTCCCAAGAAACCCTCCGACGCTCAAGTCAGTAATCGGGTTTATCTTTTTGGTATCTCCCTTAGTGAGGGAGGCCGGAAAGATGAAAGGGGTATTATTTCGCCCCCCCATTTTTGGATAAGTATGGTGTTTTCAGAAAATCAAATGAGAGAGATTAGAAAAGGAAGAACCTGTTTGAGCTTACAGATCCTTTCTGAATCAGAAGTTCCAACTTCTTTTTCGGGTTCAATTCTTCCAACCCTTCTGTGAATTAGAAAAGCCAACCTTTGAGAATCAAATTCTTCAACCCTTCTGTGAATTAGAAATGCCAACCTCTTTTTCGGGTTCAATTCCTCCAACCCACGTAACGCTCTCCTTCGTTTCCTTTTATACTCCATTTTTCCCGCTCTTTCCCTTTCCAGGCTGTCCACTCCCACGCTAGTGGTATCTGGGTCCCTCTGACAGCCGGGATTGGCGGAATATTCCCTAGGGATGAGCGGCTGTCCCCTTAACCCGATTCACGTTGCCAGATCACCATGTCGGGCAAGTGTGCAGGGAATGATGACGCCTTGGAGGCACGTGCCGGCCACCGACAACAGTATCACCACTCCACCATGTGGGACCCTTGTCAGACATCCAAAGGTGTGCCAGGATTCTGAGAAAACGGGACGGGTTGCCCTGGGTCGGGTCTTGCCAGCTGTGCTCGTGGATCCAAGCGAGCAGGAGAGATGTGCTCGGCTCTCGACCTTGACCAGCTTTGACCTGAGGGACGACCTCGAGCTAGTGGGAGTGCTTAGCTCCCGACCTTAACCAGCTTTGACCTGGGGCGATATCGAGCTGGTGATGGAGTGCTCGGGCTCGAGCATATCTGAATTTCCTCGACCTTGACTAGCTTTGACCAAAAGGGATGCTCGGGCTAGCTGTCCTCGGGGTGTCTGGCTCGAGCTGGAAGATCTTCGAGGGGCCTGTCCGATATTTTACCCAAACATTAATAATAGTTTAAAGTTCGTAATGCAAGATTTGGCTCAGACCACGTGATATTGTAATTTTATAGGAACTTGTAGAAATTGACTTGCAAATCAGGAGGATGAGGGAATTGCACTTATGTTCCTTTCAGAGAGTGAAGGAAGTAAGTTCATACCTTATATGTAGTTGATCAACATAATAAATTACTCAGTAATTATACACTAATCTCATCACGTAAATAACTTGCTGACAAAGAACAATTTATTGGGCCAAATTTAGAATTTTGAAGACAAAACCTTACGGGCACAAATGGATCAAAAATATTTATAATGTGGACTATAAATGCAATGTCTCATATATGTATGTATGTTGAAATCCTACAACAAAGTTTGATTGTTAGATAACAACTTATGACTATCCAATGAACAAAATTATCATTGATATCAATCATGTATATGCATTTTCATTAATTGCCCTTTAGATGCATTGGAATGTAAGGATTATTTATGAATTGCTAACGTACTTTGAAAAAAATAACTGCAAATGTTAAGTATATGTGTACTTGTTATTATTATTTATACTTGATATAGGTAGAGACTAGGACATAATTTTATTTTTCATCCTGTTATTTTATGTTATGAAGCAAAAATTTTTGGGGAGAGAAATATATTGTATTGTATTGCCAAGTACAATAAATAATAAATAGAAAATATTTATAATCCGGGTCATAAATATTGTATACATATACCTTCTCAGTGATAGATTATGTAAGCAATAGATTAATTTCCATGATGAGACAATCACAAGTGAGTACAAAATAGAACCAATGCTCCAATACAAAACTGATGTGCCATAATCTCATTATTTGAAATAATATAACATTCATTGTCACTCAATCTCATCAATAATTTAACCAACAGAATGATAAACCTGTCCTATAGCTTGCATATCCATGATTTCCTGCATCTTTAATTTTTATGCTTGATGAAAATATGGTCAAATTTCATAACAGCGATGCCTGACATTGATAGAGCCTCAACGCTATCCTGTTTGACAGGCTATTACTGTCGAGAAGAAGAGTTAATAAATTCATTAATGGAATTTCACTACTTTAGTCTAATTATATCTGAGCTCTCGTTGACATTATTTGCAAAATAAGATTGCAATCAACGAAATTATTTTTCAGTTCATTTAAATAGTTATTGCATCATATCCATCTGTAGATAAGTTACAGCCAACTTAACATAAGCATTCATTAACTTTTAGAATAAAAAGAGGGCAACGCGTAAAGAAACGCATAAGACTTTAAATCTTGATGAATAACCAATCGAATTTGGTTATGTCGTTACCAGAAAAAAAAATTACATATGACTAGGGTGATCCATCTATTTAAGAGACTCCATGTCTTCGACTTGGATACAAGAACATCGGTTTTTTAACTTTTAAAAAATATTTTCTATTTAAGTATATGATGTCTTATGGAAGGAAATAATGCTTACAATATGGTAAAAATGGTCATTCTTTGACCATTCATTTCTACTCAAGATCTTCTCCTAGATTATGTTTGGTTGGCAGGAGAGAAGACTGGAAAGGAAAGAATTTCAGTTTCTTAAGAAAGTTTCCTCTGTTCGGTTTGCAACAACTTACTGGAAACCAAATTCTGAGAAATCCATTATTTCTGTAATTTGAGGAATTGACTTTCCTCTTTGGATGAACTCTGTTTTAAATGGAGTGAGTTCTCTATTTTACCTTGCTTAAATATTAATTTCTTATTTTAACCTTTAACAGAATTAAATGAAATATAACCCTAATTCGCATTTCGTGTTCAGCATCTCTCCTATATCAACTGTTGGCAGCTATCACCAGTGATATAGTGCTGTGGCGATGGCATTTGAATCGTATTACCTTTCGCCGATGACCTACAGGTGAATGACAAAAACCTTTATTGCTACAGGCTACGACATTTGAATGTATGACCTTTCTCATCTCATTCATTCGTTTTAATTTTGTTGCTTTGGTTGTTTTGATGTTATAGCTGATTTACAGAGGGCTGATCCGTTTTTTGTTGCTTGAATTTGGATTAATTTTGCTATCTCAGATGTGAGATTTTGTGTCGCTATTGTAATTGCTCTTGTTGTTTGAATAGGCTTTGATTGAGATTTTGTTGCTTTCTGTTGTGAATGGGTGACTAAGTTTTATTTCTTAGCTTACTTTTCAGAGTTGACAAAATGTAAGTAGTGGCCCATTTCTAATTTAAATATAATCTCTTTTTATGTTTCTTTTTAATTAACGGTTGATTGTGCATGTTAATTTTCATGGAAGGTTGTTATTGATCATCAAAATCTTCAATTTTCTTGTTTAATTAGATGTCATGATTATGATTAGTTTGAATGGGATTGTCCTTGTTAGTTTGCAACTGTGACAAGGAGATGGGGTTCAGGACTATGGGTAATATCTGGTATCTTTCTGGGGAATAGAACTCACAACTCTTTTGGGGATATTGTCTTCAAATTCTTCTGATTTTCTTTGCTTCTTATGCAAAACACAACCGGAAGTGCTGCAAAGAAGCCAAAAGTAGCTATTACCTGATGATAGTGATGAAGAACAGTGAAAATCAATCTCCTTGCCTGCTTCCCATCAATGTATTTTATGTAGTCTCCCAAAAATCTAAATTGTTAGAAAATCACAATAAATTTAATTTGTTAGAGAAAGTTGATTCTCATATGAAGCCTGAGTATTTCCATTTCTTGTTTCTCATTAGTTGATAAAAAATAACATATTTCAAAGTTGAAAAGTATAAATTCTATTGCAAAATTATGAATTGTTGACCTATCGTTTTTTTCAATTTTAAAAAGCCTACAAAAATTGAATTTACTCAACAGTCTACTGGAATTTCATAATTTATATCAGTTTTCTTTTTTTTCCCTTTTTTTTTGTTACCAATCGATTTTTAACAAAAGTGAATATTTTTTAAAAAATGTAATTAAATTAACAATGGGTAGAAAATTAATACTTATTTGATTGAAAATTGATGCTTTTAACAAGATATGATAAATCTAAACTAACGTTTTGACATCATCAAAAGTTTATATTTATTAATGATGCAAAGTAGAAAAATAACACTTTGTAAATTATAAAAAGGCCAAATCTAGTTTCATAACATTTGTGGAAAAATTGAGTTTTTGGAATTTAAATGGTGAACTGTTAACTTAAAGTGGTAAACCGATTATGATTGGGTGCGTTTTTAGAACTCAAATGATAAATTGAAAATTTTTAAGTAGAGGTTCATTTATGTAATATTTTTAAATTTAGTTATAGCAATATTTTCAGGAACGAGATGTATGCTCATCTCAACTTGTGAAAGTTTATTGATATTTTAAAAGTCAATTGTAAAAGTATGTGAGATTTGTCGAACCGTATAAAAATCTTGTATTTGTTATCTTTTCTTTTATCTCTTAAGTTTATTCATTGTTGCATTTATTGATATTGAATTGTTTAAAGTATTTGTTAGAATTGTTTTGAGATATTATTGTCTAATTTTTTAAATACTTAATTCACTTCCTTCTTAGATTGCTTAACCAAAATTTTAAGTTGCAAATAAATAATTGTAATACTTAATTTTAGAACATTATTACTTATTTTACTTTCTCAGTTAATATGAGTCATATAATATTAAAACCTAAATGATAAATACATTGTAGAATAAATGAAAAGCCTCTATGAACATTAGGGGTAGCAAAAATATCCGCCCGAACCTAAGTGATGTGGTTCGGGTATTACCCAGCTTAGAAATGAGTTGGAGCCACGTCCGGATATCACTTTAAAAACTTAGAACCAGGATTTTATAAATTTGCAATCATAAAAATCATACAAATCATAGTATAATAAATATAAAACAAATATAAGTCATGTCTAATTTGAAACTTACTGTAATAAACATAAAACATAGGATCGTAAACTTACAATTATAAAAATCATACAAATTATGGTACAATGAATATGAAATATTTATCATTAATCTTAATACAGGGACCACTAAATATGAAACCAATGTCAACTTAATGTAATAAACATTAAATATAAGATCGTACCACAACAATGATTTAATTAAATAAATTTAATTATAATGAACATCAAAACAATACCATCAAACTTGAAATTACTATCATTAAATATGAAACTAATTTTTTTATTATTATGTTATTTTATATTCTTTATTTTCCATTAATTTAATTATTTTATATATATTTAGGACAACCGGTTTATGAAACAGGTTGCTCCAATTGCATTTTTTAATTTTTAAGTGGCAGCCGCACAATCAAAGCTCTTTATTATTATTATTATTGTTATTATGCACGTATCAGATACATGCATGTGTGGTTAATGGAAAAATAACAAAATTGGATGACTGATAGCAAGCTTTAATTAGCAAGTTTTCAGGAATTGAAAATTCTTTGCAAGTAGCGGAGGCTCAGTAAAATTCCAAAAGTGTTCTTGTATGTAAAAATTGCAACCATTGTACAGAATATTCAAGTTGAAAAAGATAGCATTGGTTTTTAGCTACATTTCATATTTGAACTTGGTTTCAAATGAGGCAAATTACCAAACAAAGGCTAAACCAGCCTGACTAATCCTGTTCTTGATAACTTCATCGATGGATAAAAAAGAATGACTCATACATACATTGCGTTGTGAATAAAAATAACATTATTGTTATTGTATATAGGCTCCCTCTAACTAACAAATCTATTGTAGAAGAGTGATCTCGGTTGCTACAGCTCAATATTATAACATATTATCACGTGGGTTTACGACATTTTGAGTCTTAATGTTATTTTCCCTGATAATGAGGTTTATTTTGAGAAGTAGTTTGCGAGCGAAGTGTCATGTGAATAATGGAGAATTGGGTGTCCATATATTGCTTTAAGTTTTAGAATAAGAATTATCTCATAGTTTTTTTTTTCCAACTTTTTTTACTTTTTAATGATTGATCAAATGTGTAATAATTATATTAATTTTTTTAATGAATATGATAATATTAAATATTTAAATTTTTTATCTTAAATAATCATTTTAAATGATGCGGCATTCATCAATTGGTTGATAAAATTAAAGTGAATTAATTATATTATCTTATCAACCAATTGATAAATGTCACATCATTTAGAGTAGTTATTTGGAATAAAAAATTTTAGATGTGTAATATTACTCTTAATAAATATACACATTTAACTAATTATTGAAAAATAAGAAAAACTATGAGAGAAAAAAATTAGAAGAGAATCCTAATACTAAGTTTTAAGACAATGTGAGTGATACAACGACAATGTACTCAGAGAAATCGTAATAAGATGAATATTACATGATAATGATGGAATCTAAGGTAGTAAGACTCAACAAAATGAGGTTGTGATGTGTTTAAAGTAATGGGCTGGTTAGGATGTGTTTCGCAGAAGAAACACATCATATGATAATTTCAAGTTTCTTGAAAACCTACTAACCTAGCATTGGTAATTATAATCTATTCTTACTTCTTAGTGTTAACAATAATAACATTAAATTATTGGATTAGGATTTTTTTATAATTGTTAGGAAAAATATATTAAATGGACTGAATATTGAACTTGGGTTAAATATATAACATTTAGACAACCTTCAACTTTTAATATATAAAATTTGGATAATTCCCAAATCTTGAACCAATTTTTGAGTTGAGTTAGGTTTATAAACTTTTATAATAATCTGAGTTTATTTTTTAAGTAAATACAATCAATAGTAGTTAATAAATTAAATATAATCAATAGTAGTTAATAAATGAAAATAAAATAAAAACACACTCATAAAAAGTAATTAAATAAATGAAAAAAGATACGAAACAAAGTTAGAATCAGCTTTTCATCAAATATAATTAAACTTTGAAACCCTTCGCCCGAATCGCTGTTGGAGAATTTGAAGGATGAAACACAAAGTTTATTAGAAAAGATTCAAAAACATTACAAGAACAATTCACACACTCTCACAAATCACTCTTAGGAGTTTTGTTATGCTTTTTTATTCTTAGACTTATATTTCACAACACAATAGCATAGGTATTTATAGTGAATAAAACACAAACATAATCATAACAATACACATCACCTAGCACATTCCACTAATCTTTCATCATAACACCAAACATATTCCACTCACCTAACATGCTCTAAAGGAATCATTTAATGGCATCAAATGTGTAAAGCTAGCATCCACTCAACATTGTAGACCCATGATGATGAAGCATGATGATGAAGCATGATAATGGAGGGCCATGTACAACTCAACACCTTATTATTTTGTAAACAAGTTTATTGTTTTTTTCAACACTCCCCCTTAAACTTGTTTCTGTGACTCTAAGTCTTCTTGCTCGAGGAGTTTAGTGAAATTATCACCAACTTGTTCTTTGGCTTTATTCTTCTTATTTTGATTGAACAATGCCCTGTAGAAGTCTGCATTTAATCTTCTTTTTCGTACTTGTACTTGTTCTCCTTCACTTTCACCGTTAATTTCTTTGATTTCCACAGCCAATTGTTTCATAACACCCAATGAATTTCTCAATCTGATAAAATCTTCTTGTTTCAATGACTTAGTAAATATATCAGCTGCTTGATCTTAAGATTTGACATACTTTATTTGTACATCCTTTCTTTCAATACACTCCCTTATGAAATGGTAGCGAATGTCAATATGCTTACTTCGAACATGGAAGACTGGATTCTTTGATAAGGCAATTGCAGACTTATTGTCGACAAAGATCTCAGTTGGATCTATTTGGAGCAAACCCAACTCCTTCAACAAATTTCTTAGCCAAATTGCATGGCAAACACCGAAGTAGCGACTACATACTCGACTTCACGGTGGAAAGTGTGACAATTGGCTGCTTCTTTGACATCCACGTGAAAGTAGTGTTTCCCATGAAGAATACAAATCCAGAGGTACTCTTTCGATCATCTAAATCTCCACTCCAATCGCTATCGATATATCCAACGAGCTTGTAATCATCAGAGAATGAGTATAATAAGCCAAAATCAATTGTACCCTTTATATAGCGAATGATTCTTTTTTGCAGCTTTAAAATGGGTGATTGTTGGATTCTCCATATAGCGACTAACGAGCCCAACAACATAAAGAATGCCTGGCCTCGTACATGTTAAGTAACGCAAACTTCCAACAAGGCTCTTGAAAAAAATTGGATCAACTCTTTGTTTTACGTCATGTTTGGACAATTTGATTCCGCATTCCATTGGCGTACTTACGGGCTTGCAATCATGCATTTTAAACTTCTTGATTATTTCCCTTGCATAGCATTCTTGGGAAATGACTATGCCTTCTTCCTTTTACTTGACTTCAATGCCTAGGTAGTATGCCATTAGTCCAATGTCAGTCATCTCGATCTCTTTCACCATCACTCTCATAAACTCTTCAAATAAGTTTGGATTGCTTCCAGTAAAAATGAGATGATCCACGTACAGGCATACAATCAAGATGTCTCCATCTTTGACTTTGACGTAGAGAGTATGTTCATGTGGGCATTTGGTGAAGCCATTCTCTTTTAAATATTTGTTGATTCTGCTATTCCATGCCCTTGGTGCTTGCTTTAACCCATAAAGTGCCTTCTTCAATCTCAGAACTTTGTCTTTATATCCTTCTACCACATAGCCCAATGGCTGTTTGATGTAGACTTCTTCTTTGAGAAATCTATTTAAGAAAGCAGACTTTACATCCATTTGATGAATCTTCCACTGTTTTTGGGTTGCTAAAGAAATGATTAGTCTTATAGTTTCCATTCGGGCTACAAGAGCAAATACCTCATCATAGTCGATGCCAGTTTTTTGACTATAGCCTTTTGCAACTAACCTCGCCTTGTGCCTTTCAATCTCACCCTTGACATTTCTCTTCGTCTTGTAAACCCATTTGACACCGATGGCTTTGTGACCTTTGGGAAGTGTAGTAAGTTCCCAAGTGTCATTCTTCACTATGGCTTTGATTTCTTCATCCATTGCGATTCTCCATTTTTCATCTTGTACAGCTTCTTCGAAGTAAACTGGCTCACAATTAGTAAAGAGGAAAAATAGAGTGAGATTATCATGTCTCTCAGTTACCTCATAGAGATCTTGAAGACTCCTCGTGCGTTCTTCATTTCTTTCACTTAAGAAAGATAGTGGTGAATCTCTATGTGTGGTTGATGCTGGTGAGATAGGTGGACTAACCGGCTCTTGTTGTTCTTCTACTACTTGCTCCTTCATTGTTTGTTCATTTTCTTCAAAGAGAAAAAAATTGAAGTCATCCACATGAGAGCCAAAATCCCATTCTCTTTCTTCCACATGAGAGCCAAAATCCCATTCTCGGCTAATCACGATCTTTCCGTTGTCTGGATTGTACAACTTGTATCCTTTAGAATTGATGTCATAGCCGATGAAGATGAACTTCTCACTTTTATCATCCAGCTTGGCTCTTCTCTCGTCTGGTACATGTACATGGGCAATGCTTACTCCTTTCCTTTGAGTGGAATGGAGTGACGGCCGGTGTCCAATGCAGGGAACCACCCCTAGCCCGGTGGGTACATTTGAATTGCTTCTGCTTCCGAAAGAGTTAAAGTAATTTGATGAATTTTGTTTATCGCTCTACATTGACCCCTTCCCTTTTTCTTGTTGTTTACCTCCCTCTGAAGAAAGAGTTACTAATCTTAATACGATGAGTCGCTCTCGTATGCACCAACCCTTGCCTTGTCTCTCGAACCCTTGCTTCTCTCTTGTGCTCCCTAGAAACAGGCAAGCTTAGCAGTCATCCAAACCCCCTGGATGTCTCTGACCTTCATCGATGATAAAGTCAGGGATATCCATAAAAAAGGCACATCTATCTTAGCAGGAAGACATCTCGCATATCGCACATGAAAGGGAAGCGTATCTCGTCAAGTCAGTTAGTTAGTTATCGATCGATCATTGAGAACTAGTCTCCAAGTTTTGAGATGCAGAGGGCTGAGGAAACTTCCTACTTGCGCATATCCACCCGCTCTGAGCGAGAAAACGATCAATTGTTGGAAATGAACGAAGGCTATCAATTGATGTTTGTTCACAATTCTGTTTTACCCGTGCTTTTGCTTTTGCCCCTACACCTGCTCGTGAGTTCAACCGTTCCATAAATGTGGATCTAAATATGGAGAATTCTCCCGCTCTGTCCCCATTGACCCACGGACGTTTTCGCCAGAAGATTACAGACTGAATGGGTAATTTGAGGATAATGTCAAGGCATATGTTCGTGTCATGCCCAATAGCTCATCACGCTCGAGCTTTGGATCAATGTCCCTAGAAGCAAGGAGTATGCCTGCGTGTTTCAGCCCCTTCTTCTTGGTAGTATTATGTCCTCCACTTCTCGGGACCAACAAGGGGTAGTACAGGAATATTCACCAGTTGTCCATCGACCTTTTGCCGTAATTCAGAGAGAGAAGGCCGCTCAAGCAGAATCTGAAGATTCCAAATGGAATGAAAGCAGGAAATTGATTAGCTATAGTAGCTGCAAACAAATCAGTTCTGTTCTACCCCAAGAGGGGGATTTGACAAAACCGCTTTTGATCTCATTCACCGTTTGGAAAAGCAATAGCCACAAAGGAGTGCGCGAAGGTACAATCCTAAAAAGTGAGATTGGTTATAGGGGTTTCAGCTGTCTGAACTAAAACCAGTCAACTCGATAAATAACATCCTGAGCAGTTCCTTAGTGCGACCAGTTGCAAGTATTAGCGTGTTGGGGGGTTGAGCCGCATTAGTAGCGCATCTTCCACCCTCACCCAGAAACAGTATCAGCTGGCTGATTGAGAGACATTGACACCGCAATGGACCGATCTTGGTTATTGAGCGGAGGATTAGTCAACTCCAACCAGCGCAACTTATGACCCACAGGGTCGAATTCGCCAAAGCGGAGGCCAATAGTAAGCGTAGGTGCTATACGGGCCCACTGTGGCAAGGTGATCAATTATTCCCACCTCAGATACAAGAAAATGATTCATTTCCAAAGCCAAAGATTCAGGGTAGGGGTTAGGTCCGCTTAGCATCATTGGTGTAGACCTTAGCCTATACAAAATGAGATTCTCCTCCCCACTAGAACACTCCCTTCTGCTTTTGGAATGGATTGAATCGGTTTACTGGATGGAATCGGAATGGCTGCCAGACGGATGGGAGAGACTATCCATGGAAATCGACGAGGGATACTTGAAAATCTCTACGAATTCTTCTTTGCAAGAGACACCCTTGGGTTTAGTGATGTCTTCGGAAGTACAACTATTCTATTATAAGGTAATGCGAGGTTTGCATAAAAAAGATTTTCCAAGGCTCCTTTTTTGTTTGCTTGATGAGTCAGGTTCCGCCCATTCGACTGGCATTTCTTGGGCCACCGCGGAACCACAATCCCAATGAGAGAATGAGCGAGTGCTGTTCAGCTCTAGCCGTTGCTTCCGCTGGATGAATGGGATCCCAATCTCGATTTCCCAGGTATGCTTGCTCTGACCCGTCAGTCTGTCTCTCGTTAGAAAGCCGTCTCTTCCAAGTCAAGTATCGACTCACAAATGCTAAATTGGGGAGCAGAAGCCACTCGCTTCACTAAGGGGAAGGAGCAAAAGTCAACAAGGTGGAAACTTCCAGGAAAAAACTTCGAATTGGGAGGGCCTGATTCCCCCGGAAAAGTCATCTGTTCCGGGTTGCTCATTCATTCCGAATTAGCTACGATCAATGAAAATATCGTAAGATAAGAAAGCTGTGCCACGATGGAAGGGATCTAATTTGAAGAAGGAAGTCATTTGTGGACTGATTCCGACCGTTTACCAGAAGAGTTGTAGCTGGATAAGGAAATTACTTTATTCTGTTATGTCCTTCTCATGATCGTAGACTCACTTAACAATCATTGAATCCGGATCCGGAAGTGACTGAACTGTCCAGTTCCCCGGGCTTTCTCCCTTCTCGACCAGACGAAGGGTGGATAAGCTTCGACGCTCTCAACCTGGTTTGGATTGTTTGACTATGGCTCGTTAAATCAAAGTCAGAGATTTGAGCGTTCGCCCTTGGTCTACGCGGATCAGGGGCCCAGCTAACGCGTGAAACACTCCGCCTGGGGAGTACGGTCGCAAGACCCTTGAGAATTCCTCGTTCCCTTTCGTGTGAATTTCTTTCGACAACCCTTTTGATATGATAGGCCCGGCCACCAAATATTGTCTCTGAATCAATGAGTTCAGAGCGCTGCTTCCTCGAACTTGGCTGATCAAATCGATTGATTGAAAGTCTCGATCACTTCTCCTTTTCTTTTCCGAGATTTTTTATATATAAATATATATATCTAGTGGAGAGGATCATAATCAGGTCAAACGAACCATCTTTTCTCGAATCTCCTTTAACGGAAGAAATCGAAGCTCGAGAAGGAATACCAAAACCACCGAGCGGTCGGACGGCTCTTCAGTAACCCAGGATGACCCCGATCCCGGCATAGCGCTTTGCTTTCGGTTCTTCGGGGGAAACCTTACCAGACCACCACCTTGTTGCTTGTGTGCCCAGGAGGTGGGAACAGTTGAGAACAAAGTGGCGAACGGGTGCGTAACGCGTGGGAATCTGCCGAACGAACCCCCCACTTTCAAGAGAAAATTATCAATGGCAGGTAGGTAAGTAAATGTTTAGGCATCCCTAGATGAGAGGGACTTGGCTTATTTTCAGTCGTGATGTCTTCCATTTCCATTGGTAGTGGTCTCTTCTCTCGATCTTTCTTTGAATTTATGATGGAGAGACGGGGAAGATAGTGAAACTTTTTTTTTCGGGGTTGGTTCGCTAAGTCGATCACAGGTCTTGGTCTTTGGCTAGTACCTTAAATTGGATTAGGAGTTTGAGGAGGGAATAAAGAACTAGCCCCGTATCTGTTCCGCTGAGAGTCGTCTGCAGTTTGGGCAAAGACGACTGCGGTCGATGCCTTCGAAGCTTCAATATCCAGTGAGGGCTATTTTTGGTGTTCTAAACTTGTTGAATTGGATAACTGGACGCTGGTGAGGAACGGGTGTAGTTTCTTGGCCGTGAGGAACGGCGTGCTTCGGTTCCTGTTGCGCTTGGGCAGAAAATAGTATGAACTTGTTGATCAACCCTCTTTGTTGAAGGATCTAGTGGCATGGCGAGGCAAAGCAAAGGGGGGGCAACTACGAAGCTTCCTAGACTCGACAAATCGCTCCGCTTAGAGAATAAAATACAAGCAAGGTAGTATCCCGAAGGGCAAATAAAGGGGGTTTAACACGAGTCTAATTCTTTGAGACCTCGTCTTCCAGACGCATCAGCTTTCTTGCCCCTATACTAATTTGGATGGTGTTTCAACGTATTTGGATTCAGGAGAAGTCTAGAAATAGGAAGAAGTAGGCAGAAGAGCAAGTTGCTTATCACGTTGCCTTCTAGGAGAAATAGAGTGGTTAGGTGAGGTGTGAGGGATTGGAAATGAGACTAAAGGTTGGTTACCAGGTCCATGTCCCTTTAAGCGGATGAAGAATAAACATAATAGGCGTACTGCTTTTACTCGTTAATAAGTAGAAAAGGAAATCCAATTAGAGATAAGCTGCCCATGAGCATTGAAGTGTGAGATCAGCCCAAGACTAAGGCCGAGCAACTAGCTGCGTTCACTTTCATAAGGCTGTTCCCCCCTTCCTAGGATTAGGCGGACTCCTATACATGGCTTATACGCCTCTAATTCCTTAGCCCAAAATCACAGTGGTACCGTTCAGATTGCGGCCAATCTTCCTATCCTCATGTGCTTTGGGATTCCGTTTGATCTGGGCTTTTCTTGCATTACTTGCCTTGTTTTCTGGAACTCTCATGAAATAATCTTTTCTTTTTTCTTCATAAACCTGTCGAAGCAAGGATGATCCTATCGACCCATTCCAACTTGAAGTAGGAAGCTCGGGATTTGCGCCATGTATGTGGCACACAACTGGTTCTATCGATGCGAATCCCTCCGAACAGGACGTGAAGGTCTCCTCTCATCCGGCTCTCCGCAGGGGAATCTCCACTCAGCTTTCCCGTTCTTGAGGACTTTCTGGCCGGTAGGCTTTATAGCGGACCTGCCCCACTGACAGGGAGGACCTTCCTATCTTGTGTTCTAATTGTATTCCTATATTGTCCGCTCTTGGTCTTATCTTCTTTCCTTTTGGAGTAGAAATAAGGCTGAGAAAGTGGCCTAAACTGCTGGGAAAGATTGACCTTTTAACGATGCTTGCCAATTCTAATCCAGGGGGAGCACTTAGATCGCAGTACCTACCATACCTCCCGGGATTCCTTAGTACATATGGGTTGGGCTTTTGATAACACGGATTCCAATTTCTCAATGATATCTCAGACCCAGTAACTGTGTCAGTTGTTTTCTCCGCTGAGCCAAATTACAAGCTCATAAAGTCATGACATGCAACCGAGCAAATAGAACTAATCAGCGCTTGGGTATGCAGATACTAAGAGTCTTCTCACTACCAACCAGCGGACATCATCTGGCTGGGTCTTGCCGATATCAACAACGAGAAGCCAAGCACAAGCAGTAGTCTCAAAGAGTGATGCAGTTGGATCAAGAAGGCTGAGGCGATCAGAATGGTACTCGAATCCATTTACGATCCCGAGTTTCCAGGTTTTCTTTAGTTCTCGAATGACTCACGCAAGTCGCGCCGATTTTATATCACCTTTCAATTCGAACGAGATGAACGAAAGTAAAGTCCTCATATGCCGGATAACACTGAACCCAAACCAAACCCCTGTGGCAAAGATAACTACTGTGCGAGTGCTCATCTCTCTAACAACAAGTCAGTCCTAGGTAGATGGACGTAAAAAATGCCTTTCTCTATGGCCTGACTATCCTTCTCCCTTCACTACTTTGCGGGATGATTGGACCTTATGCAGATAGGCCTTGATTTCGATCTGCTGCGGCAGTGATCGAGATCAGAGTAAAGTGAATAGCACCTCTTTGTACTCCACTTTTGGGGGCGGGAGTGCTTGGTCGTTGGGGTTTCCTTTTCCTCAACCAATTTAGTTGTGTCAGCCAGGACTCCCACGGGGGGCAGCAGTGGGGAATCTTGGACAATGGCGAAAGCCCGATCCAGCGAAGGCGAAAGCGACGGTGGCTCCATACCATCCTTTTCCTGCTAGGATTGGAAATCAACGAATAAGATCACAATAATATCCGACGGGGCGGAACCACCTCCGGCGATTAACCTATTCCAAAGCAGTCTGGTGATTAGCCTATCTCGCACTACTCGAAGCCTTTCTGCATAAGCAAAAAGGAGGAGTGTGGTAGTTCTACCCCATGATTCCTTTACACCTGGGGCTACTGAGAGAGAGAAATCTCCGAACCAGGTGGTCCAAAACGAGCTAACACGAGTTTTCGAACCCGTATTGCAATTGTGTTTTAACCGAGTATGCCCGGGGGGTACATCCCCCCGACCCCCTCACACTGACACGAAAACCTTCTTTCAGGTGGGAAAGTTTAATGAGATTAACGGTCTTTGTCCTTTCTCTATAAAGAAATAACCGACAGGAATTGAGTAAGGCCTTGACCTTATCTATTCTGAACCCATCTTCAGATGGGACAGTAAGGGGACGCTCAAGGCCGTCTCGTCCTAAATGAGTTCCCAACAACAAGGTCCAACCTGGGGAACAGGATTCTCTCGAGCACAGGATAGGCAATTGAGAGATAGAACTAGCCTATTCGTTATGGGGAATCCATGCTCTGGGCCGTTTTGTTTTGAAATCCTTTTTTGATGCGCGGGGTAAATGTAGCCAACTCAATGAAGAGCGGAATCTGAGCGAACCAGAGCGATTACACCCAATGTCTTTTTCTAGCCTAGCAAGGTGACCTCATTTCCTCATTTTCGCTCAAATTAAATCTATTACTTCATTATGCTTAACACATCAACTCTGCTTCAATTCACCATACCGGCTTTCCCCCCTTAATAATCCCCCCAACGAGGGAAGGAAGATCACAAAGACCACGCTCCGAACAAAAGGCGTCACTTTCTCCCTTTGTTTACGATTTTTCTTGAAAGCGATCGGCAAAGTGCTTCCCCGATTGCTCAAGACATCTCTTTTCAACTCAGGAGCTTTTCGATCAGAGACCATTCAAGAATGTCTTTTCATGGAATTCTTTGTTAGCATTGTGCGACAGAGCCTCTGGGGCGAAATTCCCATTTTTCTTGATCGGGACTTCTCAAGTTTGATCTTTTTCCTTAAAAAAGTTCCCAAGTGAGAACGAATAGAAGGAGGATAATTGCTCAACTCGTAAAGGCAAAGTTCATAGGGATTCACTCCACTGTCCGAACATCAGATGCTGGATATCTTACGCGCAGACTTGTTGAAGCTGGCTCGACCGGAAGACCCTCTTTTGGGCAGCCTATTCGTAGACAAAGAAAGCCGATTCAGAAGGATGAAGTAAGTGCAACAAGGGCCAGTCAACAGATAACTAACTGGGCATATGGCAAGAGATGTAGCCCTCCTCTCGTAATGGCAGCACCCCGCTAGCTAAGGCTGACCTTCCTTATTTTCCGTTTTACGCTCTTGGAAGAAAGACAAAGACGGAGATCCTTCTCTTATTCCAATGCTACGCCTTGAACCACTCGGCCATCTCTCCTGCATAATCTTATGATTATGACCCACAGGACAGAAGAAAGAAGAGCTAAAGCTAACACGGGTGGGAGACCTAGACTTTCCTACTTCAAGACCCCCCTCAAACCAATCCATTTTCACAGGTCAAGTAAGCTCCTTCTACTGCACCTCAAGGTTGCTTTACTTCTTTGATGATTGTGACCAATATGCCTCTCCTGACCCTCTCTGGCTGCAGTTATTTAGGTGGTATCCCGAGATTGAAGAGATCGAATTCCTCCTGGGAACACATGAAAGAATTCGAGAAAGTATAAGGGTCGCCGAATGTGAGGGAAGAGATATCCAATTTGATATCTTCTGATATATTGAGGATGCTGCAGCAGTTTGGTTTCACCTCTAGATGGTGTGAGTGGATCAGCAGCATCTCGCGGAAATAAATTGACCAGATCGATGGGAATTGCACGATGTCGATGATCCAGAGAAACGTGTGGTTTCTGAACCCATTGAGATGACCCAAGAATTTCGCTATTTCGATTTTGCTAGTCCTTGGGAATCAAAGCATTGGTATTGGTACCGTACTAGCTTAGGTATTATTTATTCATTGCACGAGAGCACTCACTCTGAAGGGTTTCTCACTGAAAAAAGTGGAGATCAATACCGGTTGGATCGACCAAAAAGGAGAACACTCCCAATACGAACCAAAGCTAGAGAGGATTAAGTCGAGAATGGATAGAGGAGCCCACACTGCGTCTTTTTTGAGAGAAGAGGTCAAGGGGCTAAGTGACTCTCGAAAGTCTTCTTTTGTATCGAGGAGTCAATGAGGGTTTGCTTGTGCTTGTGGTTCTATTGATAGGTGTTTGCAATGGGCTTTCGTCTCGGTAGTTCAGTCTCCGGGGTTACGCTTAGTTTCACTCATGCATTTCCTTCATGCGAAGAAGACATTGTTGATGCAGTTGTGCACATTTTGTCTTTTTTTTTTTCGTTGAGATTGGGTTGGGAGCTGATACGCCCTTCATTAATAGTAGTGCACTCAATTCGCCAAGGAGTAGGGGAAGAGGCCTCCATGAGTAGGCCCAGTCATTTGCTTTTTTTGGGTGACTTACAAACCGACCCAAGGTCACCATATTTCAGCATGGGCTTAAGGCGGGCCAGCCCAAGCCTGAGTCGCAGTATCAAGGTCTGACCCAAATTGAGCAGTGTCAAATATAATATATCAGATGCTTGCTCATTTCATGAATCTATCCATAACCAGGGCCCTTCGAATTGTCCCCAGTCTTGAACCTTCGCGCTAACCGTTCGCTTTCTCAGTAGCAAAAGCGCGGACATACGGTTCCCGCGGAAGATCAAGTTGGTGAGCCGTATGATGGGAAACCTTCATCAAAGACCTTATCTCAACTTCCTAGCGCTGACAATAGGCTACTGGACAAAGTGATTCCAATTTAGGAGAAAATGATCCAAAGAGACGGGCGGTTTACGATCCTGTTTCAACTGTCTGAACGGGTGCCTTCTCTCCAACAGCTGCTTCAATCAATGTTAAGTCTGACTACCATCCATTCCAGTGTGGTTGGATTCTGTTCAACAGCCCAAGGACTTGGAGAACATCTTTTGTTATTTCCACTGCTTGAAGTGATTGTTACAACAACGAAGGTTGCTCGGAGCAACACTAGCTGACACCAAAGAAGGTGATTCGGCTATCAATCAAACCTAGGTTAAAATTATGGTAGTTGTGGTCATGGCCCCTTTTTTTTTCGATACATCTTCTCCTTCTGTTTTGTTTTGGGCCTAACTGTTATGCCTAACCGCCTCAATAGCTACGGACATACGCATTAACTGAAGCCCTCCTTTCATTATCTTAAAATGCAAATAAAGAAAAGAAAGATGAACCCTACAGCAAATAACATGGGTGTTTTGTATTGTATCAAACCCCCCCACATGGTAGCGATCCAACTAAAGATTTTGATTCCAGTGGGGATAGCTATGATCATGGTAGCTGCGGTGAAGTAGGCACGGGTATCAACGTCTAAGCGTTTCGTTTCCTTTAGCAAGATCCCTCGTGCGAACCAGCAGTAAGCCACCCAAAGGTAGGAGTGCCGTGAACCCTGGAATTGGCCGAGATGCGGCTACCTCTCAAAAGATGGAGTAATCAAAATCAAATTTATCTTCAGTCTTCAGACTCCCTTCTGTCGCTCGACACAACTACACTATCCGGAATTATCCTATATCAGGAGCTACATTCCCAAGAAAGAAATAGATAGAATTTCAGGAAGAGACAAGAAGGTATATGCTGCACAATTACGAAGAAGACAGCCGTCATCAAAGCGAGGCGTCTCAGTCGTCGAAGGGATAATGTAATTATGTTCTGAACTCGCATGGGCTGATGAGACCGGTTGTAGAGAGATTTTTGAAGCCCGCCCATTAAGTGAGGCAATCGATCGGAACGTGCCTTTCTTTGTAGACCTCCACAGGGCTTTCCGAAGCAGAGAAAATAGTAGACAATCCGTTAACGTCAGTGAGGCTGGGCGAGTTCGGTTCAAGTGTTCATCGATCGGGTGGATCTATATGCTCCGGGGGGGCCGTTCCTCACGGCCAAGAAACTGTACCCGTTCCAATCGACGCTCTGTTCTTCGCTTGAAGCTTATCCGCATGTCTTTGCTTGACAATGAGAGTAGCAGGAAGCTCATAGACGGTGGTATATTTCCCAGCCACCAATGACCAATGGTTCAACCTGTCACTAGTAGATACCGAACCTGCTGCCCCATTGACTAAGAAGGGGGGCGGGCGCAGCAGCTACATGTGGAAGTTTCCACCTTGTTGACTATGACAACAGTCGCGGAAGGAGGCAGGAGCAAACTCATATTAGGCACTGCCGCAGCATCCACTAGTACAAGGAAGAGGCACGATAGCGAAGATCAATCCATCTCAATCTACAAAAACAAAAAACATTGCCTTAGGCCCGGATAGACCTCGAATGCGCTCTGACTCTTGGGGGAAGAATGTGTAGGATAGGTGGGAGGTGGTGACACACAACGACGGGCTAGCGCGAAATGGCTTTCTCTGATAGGGGCTCGGGCGCGCTTTTTCATTCATCCATTTAGGCCCGACTAGGAACACGCGGATCCAGGGAACCCGGAGCCAAGCTGGAGTTCTTGGTCGAGTAAGCCGGGTAGTAGTTCGTAGGCTAAGTGAACGAACGGGGAGCTACGGCTGATCGAAAAGGCAAGGTGATCAATTATTCCCACCTGGAGGCGCAGAGCTTGGATTTTCCAGTTGGAAATCCATTAGAAAAGCTGTACCTTGACAATCCCCACTCGATGAAAGTAAAGTCAAGTCAAAGGGTAAAAGGAAGGTCTCTATCAAGAATAACTTCTCGACGCACACGAAATGTTTCAAATGCTCCTGGAAATTCTTGCTCCCATTGGACCATTTGTATCTATATGCATTAGGATCCCGATTCATGAATCTCTCGGTTCAAGAAATCAAAATTAGAGGAGCGAACCATTTCTTCTGCAGTGTGATGTTTATGAGTCTTAGTTTTCATAGAGAAGACGTCGGCAAGGAACTTGACCCCCCACAAAAAGGGGGCAGCTGCGGTCGTCTGCAATCAAAGTGGATACTTGTTCTTGATGGTTAGGTTACCTTCTTGAGCTCCCGATAATCAATGCCCTTCCTTGGGACTCTAATACTTGTGGAATCTGCAGAAAAGAGTCAAACTTCGTACCGACCTGAGTGAACTGGAAAAGATCTGCTGGCCTGAGAGAAGGCGGCCTCTCTCGGGAAAGATGGCCACATCGCTTCCGCTTCTATTGTAACAAAAGATTAACTTTTTATGTGGAAAAGGTCCAGTGTGAGTAGTCTTCTGATAGACCTTTTTTGCTTGAGAGACAAGGTTGGGTGAGGGTACAAGGCATCATGTGGGATCTACAATCGACTGTGCCGCCAAAACACAATTACTTATGCAATTCGCACGCATGAAAGACGAACGAAAAACGATGAATTTGCCTTAGCCTTAAAAGCTCCCGACTACTTACCTCCGCGTGCTGGTGAACCCATTCCATAAAGGAAGTGACTGGGCTAATGCAAAAAGAGGAGAAAAAAATTGATTTCAACACTGGCATAAAAAAAGCCAGGCTCGAATCATTTTCAATGACAAAGGAGATCAAATTCTCTGTCGTGAAGAAAAAAGAAAGGAGACCAAGATGGGCACACTCTCGGACGAATTGAGTCGAAAACAGAGATCAGGATTGCTCTGACTCTTCGGTTTCATGAATCATCCAAATCGGATGCTCGGTTCTCCGAACGGCTGTGAAAAAGAAGGCGGAGCAACAGCCGCGTCCGGATCTGATCTATCTACTCGGCGTCAGTTCCATCCGCTAGAGTAGACCAACCTTCCTGGTTATTACGGTGCTTTGCCTCCTCTGCAAGAGGACGGGGTCTCGGCGAATCGAACTCTCCGGGGAGTCCCGCTGCAACATCGACAAAGTTAGTTTTTGGATTTGTTGAATAAGCGTGTGCGCTTGTAGCTCAATTGGCTACTCATAACTATACCTACTAGTAGGTCCATAGAGAGTATGTAAGGCTTCCATTCTCTTCCACCTCACTTATTTCTCACCTTCTTTTTCTGTTTCACACTCTTCTACTATCTCTCCATTGGTTTCGCTCTCAACCTCTTTCTGGCTGCTGCTTATGCCTTCAAAACCTTTCTTTGGACTTGATCCTTTTACTACGTTTGGAATGGATTCCGCCCCTTTATCGGGGCCAGATCTTAATGCCATTTTGGAGTTTTATCAACAATTTGCTTGTGTAGGCGGAGTTCCGGTATTTTCGGAATCCTTATGTAAGGAAGGTGGGTACGCTGCGAACTCAGCAAAGAAAGCTCTTCATATTCACAGGTTCGGGATCTATCTCATGAGCGTTGTCTTTGGTAGTGATACCGCTATTAAAGAAGGAGATCTTGTCAAGCGCACTGGCTCTATTGTGGATGTTCCCGTGGGAAAGTCCTCCATTTCATTTCGAAGAGAAGGCTGTTCACGATATATCATGGCTTTGTCTCCTCTGCTAGAGGACGGGGTCTCGACAACAGGCCTCCTCTACCCTTTCGGTATAGGGGTAGATTACCCTACTCAATATATTCAGTGAACAGCAAGATGAGTCTGACCTTTAGCTTGCGAGTTCGTCTTAGCTCAAAAGCTTTTAAGATTTGAGTCAGGAACAGGAATAGCTTCTGCTTCTACTTTTTCTTCTGCCTCCTGTGCCGCCCTTGATAAGAATCTAGTTTAGCGCGGATAAATGGTAGGGACGACTACAGCCGTTTAAATCACGGAGTTGGCTGCTGGCACAACAGGGTGGTGCCTTACCGCACCCCGAAGGAACAAATCCTTCTTCCACCGCAAAACCTGTGTCTTTGCGAGCCTTCAAAGATATGGGGTCAACACTGGGGCTGAGATCCCTCCAATTCCCAATTCAGAGTTTACAGATGGAAGACGGCGACAGTTAGGACGAGGAGGGAACAGGCTCATGAAATTCAGTAGGCTCGACCTTTACCTTTAGAAGAGGTATACTTATGCTTTCGACGGAAGAAAGAAAAGGGCATCCCTTGCTTAGTTTGGCATGATAGATATTCATGATAAAGATGAAAATTTAGCAATTAGCCCTGAAGATGTTGATAATAAAATATGGGAAATCTTGAATAGTAGTCCCATAGAGGATTATGATCGCAATTCCAAATTTCTATTCATAGCACCCCCCTTTTAGAACGCATCCAGGGACCGATGAATCTGTTGTCGAAATAAGCGCAAGCGCTGCTTTTATTCTAACCTTCATTCCAGGCAAGAGAGCCAATCAGGGAAATCCTCCCGGTAAAAGCGAATAGACAGAAGTAGGAGATATCTGAGCAAATCTTTTGATTCAACCGGCAAGGCATCTCCAACCGGAACAACAACCAGGCAATCAAGTGCCATCGACCGAGAGAGGGCCCGCTAGCTAGGTTGATTATATTAAAAGGTGGGTTTACAGCTAGGGGGTTCGCACGAGGGATCTTGCTAAAGGAAACGAAACAGATAATAGATCTTTGGCCATCTCCTCATTCTGAAAGTTGTCAAAGTCCCTATGGAGTAAGAAGAGGATCTACAAGCTGGATAAGTTCAGAATGGAAGTATATATAATAATAAAAGTAGGCTAGCTCCAAAATATTTTCTTTGTGCGGCGGTAAAAAAAAAACATGCGGAGAGAGAATCCGATTTCGAATCAATCTAGATTGATTGTGTCTCCGAGGGACAGTTGAACGAGCGACTCATGAATGCTGTCAGGTTGGGCAACTAAAGAGGTAGCGAGACTGACCGCAATTGCAGGAATAGGTTGACTGCTGGCCCACGGCTTCCGAAAAGGTTTGAGGTTCCCACATGAACACTAGAGGCGGTTTGCAATTTCACGAATTCGTCCCCGCCCCGGTAGTCCATTTCTGCTTCTGGCTTTATTCTTCCAAATCGGAGACCAGCTACATTTGCAATGCGGCCATAGTGACTAGGATGGATATCTCGTATCCGAAAACTGGCAGTTCGCCCTGCGCCATCGAACGTTCAACAGGCAGTCTCATGATCGCCGGGACTTTCTTTCGAAAGCCGGGGTCAGAGAATCACTCGCGAATCGTCCCTTCTTTCTTTGTTCTCGGCATGACCCGTGGCTAGTGAGAAGAGCAGGTTCATGGCTGGTTGAAGAACGTAGCGGGAAATTCAATTGCAGCTGTTTCTATACTCTTAGTGGGCTTCCTCCTTTCTTCATTGTTTTATTACCTGAGCTTTCATCTTCAGCTGTTAACCCATTAACCCTTGGTTGGAGACTCCCTTTCTCTAGCGGGCGCCTTGAGCCCTAATTTTATAGACAGATAGTCAACTGCCATTACTCCGGTTCTATATGGGAGCACTTGAAATGTCAGGCACATAGTTCACAGAGGCTAAGGCATAGGTAGCATCTCGTACAGATAGATACATCTCACTAGCACCACTTTCTTACCCATAAGCATAAACAGGAGTAGCAAAGTCCTCATCTACCGCATCAACTGGTAATCCTGCATCTGATAAGGCAAGTCTGCCCGATAATCAATGCACAAGGCTCCCGCTTCTTCTGGAATAAAACAGGGGCGCATCTGTTTTGGGTACAGAGGGCCATAGGTTCGAATACTGTCACCTTGAACCCGTAGGTTCCCAATTTTAAAAGAATTCCTGCCAAATCAAGATATTGGGATTGGACTTGTCAATCGACTCATAGGTGAAGTGGTTGGATTTTGCGAGCTGTTCCAACCACTGCTGGATGTGATTCCAAGAGCCGAAGCCTTTCTGACTCGGCCTGGCCCGGTCGCCCTACGCGACTGGCGCTTCAAAAGGCTCTTCTCATGCGCAAGTCTCAGTAGGGCTTCTCTTCTACTGAATAAGTTATATAGTCTGACAGCTTATCCTGATCAAAGAGGTGCGCAGTACTGATCTAGAAGATTCATCCACACTTCCATTCTTTGTAGAGGAAGGCTAACTGCTTGCTGGCTTGGAGCTGTATGAGCGGTAACGAGCTTCACTTTCATCGGATGAGCGAGACCTGTCGGATTTCTAGTTGCAAGTTGCATTCATGAGAATTGAAAGCGTTTGGAGGTAAATACGTAGGTGGCTATAAGCCGGTTGGCCTGTCCCTAGTTCACCGAGGGGCTTTCTTATAGAACATAGAAAAGCCGGATGCCCGTGACGTGTGCTCGGATCGGAAGAGCACCAAACTGTGAAAGGAGAAGACCTCTTCGGAACCCATACCCTAGTTCCCTACCGAGACAAGAGAAACTCTCAACGGATCCTCCGCACGCTGGGCATACCTCTTCCGTGCTCCGCGGCAAACTAGAAGAGTGAAAACTAGAAGATTAAGATATGGAATTTCTGTCACAGTCAGAGTTTACCCCTCTCTCACTTGCACTTCAAAATCGTTACTAGAAGCACTCCAAGCGCACTTCCTATCGGAGTTGTCATCCTCCTATTAATGATTGTGACAACTTTTACAGGTAAGTAGCTTCCTTGTGGGTAGCTGCACTTCCTTCGCTTCCGGCTTACGGACTTGAATATAAATCCTGGGAAATACTCGAAAGCATCCCCGCAAGAGGCGCTCTAGAAGGGAATACTCATCCAATCTCAGAGAAGGTTGGTTCGGTGGGTGGTACCGCTCAGATTGCGGCCAATCTTCCTAAGGTCGAGGTTAATAGCTGCCGTTGGGCTTCTGACATTTATTGAGGAACGAAGTGTTCAGACAAGCGTGAGCGACTCCTGAAGGACTCGTTGAGGCCGGTTTACTTGGTTTAGTAGTTCCTTTCTCTCCTAAATACCCGATTAAGGAAGACTGAACTGACGGAAGCCCTCTATGAGTCACTGAAACGACGGCTGGAGGGCCCTTGATTATCAATAAAGGGAGCAGAATTGGGTTAGAGTCTGATCTCTACATCCACATGTACACGATCGCGCTCAAAGCGAAAGCCAGATCTTGAAGCTAGAATGCGTGAGAACTAGAGCTTCAAAAGCGTAAACCGATCTATCAGCATGGGTAAGAGTCAAGACAGTTCCCGGAGACATGCGTATGATTCAATCAACAGTCCTCCGGGGAACAAACAGCTTGATTATTGATCCTGCTACTCAGCCTAGAGCCTTGAGCATTGTACAAGGGCGCTGTAGGAGTAACCCATTACCTTATGGGTGTAATTGCAAGTACCTGTTCCTCTTCAATAAGTTGGTCCAGTACGCCAACTGCTTATCACATAATTCATTTCAGGAAAGATGCTGCAGCCTTGTGGCACTGCCCTTTCAATTATATCCCATACATCGATCAAGTAAGCTTTCACTTCAACGGAGGTTCCCCCTCCTCGAGATAAGGAGTCGAGCGCACAGATGCCGAATCTGAAGAAGCAGCTGCCACTAGAGAAAGAAAAGTATCAGCAAAAGCCGAATCCGAAGACGTATCGACAGACGCATACGCAGACACCGGGGAATCCTTAAAGTTTCGCATCTCTCAAGCCCTGGTTGGCTACTGACTTCGTTCACTTAACAAACATTGAATCCGGATCCGGAAGTGACTGAACTCCCTTTTGAGCCAGAGGTCTCTCGTACTCAGTAAGGTGGGTACGCTGCGAACTCAGTAAAGAAAGCTGTTCACTCTCACTCCTAAAAGCATACCTCGCCTTCGGCAAGCACTGCAATTTACCCAAGGCCGCCGCGGAACCACAATCCCAATGAGAGAATGAGCGAGTGCTGTAGTGTTAGCTTGGTCTATGCTTGTCCCGCTCGCTACCCCTCTAATCCAGTAACAGAAAGGGTACGACTCAAAACGAAGTCTTTCATGATCGATTGGCGCAGAGCCCTCGCCCCGGAGGGGGACGGAGTATAGATCTCTTTCGGGTGGATCCCTTTCTATTGATTGCAGCTCGTGATCACGATCAATAGACGTTCAACTGATCCCTCTGAACTCGGTTTTCTACCCCAATGGGAGGGCTTTCTTTTAGAAGAAAGCGGGAGAGAAAGAAGTGATTTCTAGAATTGTTCTTTCAAGAAGCACTGCTTGTCACATGACTTCTACTTTTTTCTAGGAACAACAAGCATCGGTTGCGGTTGCCGCTCTATCTATTCTGTTAGTTCCATAGCCGCGCTTTCGCTTCTCCGACATCTTACTGAGTTTCCCCCTCATCTTTTTGCAAAAAGCCGCATACCCGATCCCAGGCCTATAGAATTGTCCCGTAGACTTCTTCTTTCCGTCAGCTGAATAGCTATAGTACAGAGTTTAAGGGGGGAATATATATATCGTTGCTGCCCCTTCGTATCAAAAAGTTGTACACCTTAAAAAAGAAATATTTGTAATTAGCCTTGTAAAGTAAGCTGTGCTCAGACAAAGGGACTAGGAAAATAGGCTCTTGGTTATTGAGAGGAGGATTAGTCAACTCAGTCACGTGCCTCTTCCATCCGTTCGGTCCTCGCTCAGCTTGCCGAAAAACCCCATTCCTTAGCTGAGGGCTATAAGTAGGCCGTTTACTATTGCGATAAGGGCTGCTCGCCTTTATACGGCTTGGCTTCGCTATCGGGGAGGTGCTCTTGGCCCGGTGAATATCGCTTATTCTGGTCTTTATCAGTGGTGGTATACAATCGGTTTACGCAGTTTGACTTCTAGGAGTTATAGTCCCTAAGTAGCAAGAGGAAGGGGCCTCGGGAGCCCTTATGCGGATGATAAAAGAGTTTTTTTTCAGTCTAGCGTTAGGTCAAAGAATTCAAATTAAGCCAACTCAGTCAACGAAAAGGGGCCATGAAAGATTTGTCTAACCCCTGGTGTTGTACGCTTTCTATAGTATATAAGGGAAGGGACGACCTATCTTATCTTACCTCTTATAGCAGTAATTCACATGGTTCACCATCCTTGATTTATCGGGATCTATCTCATGAGCTAAAGAAGGACAGATAGGGACTGTCAGTAACCAAAGTGTCACTCCCTCCTTTTGATTATGTCGTGACGCTGACCCATTCATCTATCTTCTTTGAAATGGAATTTCCCGTTCTCCTGCTTCAGTTCTATACATATGACCAGCAACGAGAAAAATAAATGCAATAGCTAAATGATGATGAGACCGAGGTGTTAAGTCAAATAATATGGATTCGTCTAAAAGGTCAAAGCACGTCTCAAAGTGCCAAGGAGGAAGTCCTTCTTCGTGATAAGTTTCAAAACATTCAAAGGGGGAATTCCTCGGCTGAAGAATAACTCGCCCGCATCAAGAACATTGCAAACGTCGTTCGTGGCTGCACCTGTCAAGTTACACGATCCAGAAGAAAGAGTTCCGGAATTACTAAATGGGGGACTCTGGGGGCGCACTCTCCATCAGTGCCTCAAATATGTTAAGAAGGGCTCAGAGAAAAAAAGATATGGGGACTTGCATGCATCCCTTTTTTGTGCTGGAAACGCGCATCTAATGAAATTGAAACAACTAATCGAGATTTATCTGTTCCCTTTTCAGCTACCGAGACTAGAGGAGAAGAGTCGAGCGCGCCTTCATGTTTCGCTTGACAAAGGTCAGCCTGACGGTTACTACTCTTCGTGGCTTGTTCACCCGCCGCAAACCCATCTCTCATTAGCGAAATCCGTAGGCAAACCTTAAACCTAGAACTTCCCAACTCAAATACTCTCAATGTCCAGGTCTTTCCCCTGCCCTCTCTCTCGATGTGGTGCCTTTCATTCTGCTTTGTAAACACTTTATCGCAACGCCGGAAGGTAGGATTTCAGGTCTTTTCCCAAACTATGAATCTTCATCAATGGTAAGAGATAAAGAAATTTTTGATTTGATGTCATACTGGTGCGCTCTTGTGAGTAGGAGTTGAGTAGTAGTTCTTTCTGTGTCTTTGGGAGTAGACTGGTCTCGGGTGAAGTATCTGTTATAAGCGAATCTTTCCTTCCTTGGAGGATGGGCCCCTCAACTATCCGTCTCTCTTTTTCCTGGCTATATACCTTACTTTTCTTTTGCGGGACAAACATCGTTTTAAGTTGTCCAAGTTGCCCTAGAAAAATAATGAAGATAGCGCAAGAGCGCTAGAACTAGACGATATATTAAAGAAAGAAAAAAAAAAGATTGGCAATCAATATGGAAAGGCCCGGCAGATCGGTTGAAATAAAGATAAAGATCGGGCTATTCGGGATCGGCTAGGTGACTACATCTATTACTGAACCTTCTTCCGAACTTGCCAACAAGTGCTTATGAAAGCGGGACTTCAACCTGGTTCTGGTTCCGACCGATGAATTTCAATAAACCTATCAAAAATGTGATGTCTCAAGGGAGCGGCCGAGGGCTCGTGAGTTCATGAATGGAAGAAGGGGACTCCTCTCGATCCAATCCGTCTTCCCTGGCCTCCCCAACCCACACAGGTAGGTGCATATCGTTACCTTAGTCTCATTCCCCGTTTTTGTGGAAGCCGCATGGGATATCTTTCTGGTTTTCCGCCCTTTAACCTTTCACTTAACAATCATTGAATCCGGATCCGGAAGTGACTGAACTCCCTTTTGAGCTAACTGGCGATCGGCGTCGCTATCTCAGTACTGTAGTACCTGCTTGATTGACGATGTTGATTGTGGGCTAAGCCGAAAGCCTAGAAGACAAGTACAACCACTAGGGAACGCCTGATAGTTCGGGTGGAGTTGACCCTTGGTTCTTAGATGAGAGCGGGATACCTAGATATTCCTATTTCTTTCCGAAACCATAGTGGATAGCCCATCCGGCGAGGGCTAGGACTGGCGCTTGCTGCCCGATACCACTAGTCGAAGGAAAGCGGGTAATTCAGTTTAGTAGCTCCGTATAAGGACTTCCTTCCCTGCTGCCCACTCTCCGTTCACGCGGTTCTCAAAGCAGAGGAGGAAGGGTGGGCAGCAGGTACCACAGTAGAAGTAAGCGGCTGAGTTAGCAAAGCCTACCCTACTAATGTATTGTATAGTAGCACCTCCGGGGACCAGTCCAGCCTGTGAAGGGAGAGGACTCTCTTTCCGAAGTGAGCAAATTGCATGTAGAGATCCGTAATCTTGGTACGGTACGTAGTTGCTGTGCATGAGAGAAGCGGCTAACATAGATGCGCGTCAAAAATAGGATCTGTTTCTGTTCGTTCACAAAAAGTGTGGTTTGGTTTACTTTCAAAATCTAGTTTGTACCTTCCTTTTTTCTTTGTGAGTTTCGGGAATATCCCCATTCATAGGTCTACTGGCATGGATTAATGAGCTATAGGCCCTCTTCTGCTTTTATCGAAGTTCACATTTGATCAATTCAAACCTGCTGCTTAAAGAGCTGACTTCCCTTCGACGATGTAGTTTTCTTCGCACCCTCTTTGCTTGGGGAAAGCCTCTCAGTTCTACCAGCTAAGAGTAGACGACGTGAATGGCACTTGTGCTCAGAAGTCGCCCGAACTTCTTTAATAAGGCGAGATGGAGACCCTGATTTGGAGAAATCTTTATGCTGGGCCCTAGGATCAACAGTGAGCCGCTACTCCCGAAGTTTCGTCCTGGTGTCTTTGTTTTCATCACATGACTTTGACTGAACTCGAAGTCCTTTCCTCTCAATCAATTGTTGGAAATGAACGAAGACAGAGAGTTTGAAAGATCTATTTCAATAGTAAACCCCCTCTTCGAGACTACTAGCAAGGTGCGAAGGATTCCTTTCTTTGTCTTTCATCCCCCCTGAACAGAATAAGTAAGGCCCCGTTCTTTCTAATTAAAAAAAATAAAAGAAAATAACCTGACATAAGGATTCTAGCTCACCCACTTAGAGCAGGTCAAGCTCGTAAACCGGTGAGAGAGTAGAAAAGGGTCGACGAAGTTGAGTATGCAAGCAACCTCTTCTCTGGTAACCCGCTGCCGGTCATATAGAGCGCTCCTCCCGCCTTACACACGAAAGATTGGATTGCCTGAATCACGAGTCTTATATACTGTGTTACGATCACCTCATATTGATAAAAAGTCCAGAGAACAATTTGAAATTGAAATCAAGAAACAATTTATGGATTCAAACCTATCCATTCATCCTGAGTTCGGATCCGGCCACCCCTTCGGTCGATCGGTCCCACTCGCTATTAGCTCGCTTAAATCTCTTCACTCGCATAGTAAACAACGCTCGCCCTAGCTAAATCAAGCTTAGTACATCTCGGGTGTTCCTCTGTGCATCTCTGTGATGGGTAAATCCCCATGGTGGGCTAATAAAAAAACTCATTTGATTTCGAGAAGGGTGCTTTTTTTACGTTGTTTACCTTAGTTACTGGGGGGTTTTGGGGAAGACCTATGTGGGCGGCTGAAAAGCCGTTGTTGCTTGCTGCTTGCAGGCAGGCTCGAAAATCTTTCGGCTATTACATCTTTGGGTCAACGAGTTTCTGGAGTCTCTTAAAGTCGACCTAAGCTAAGCACTGTTCAAAATGAGGGGAAAAGGCTTTTTAAACGCAAAATGGCAAACAAACTGGTGGGCATAATAGTTGGATTATAAAGGTCGAGCCTACTGACTTTCATGAGCCTGTTCCCTCCTCGTATTCACCTACATTAGAAGCAACTTGGGAAAGAAATAAGTCAATCCGTGTGCGTAGAGGCCCTGGAACAGCTAATGAAGGCAGTCGGAGCGTCCAGCACAAATACCTGCACGATTCACGACCAGAAGTCCCCTTCTTCCATTCATGGTGAAGGCGAAAGCGACGGTGGCTCCATACCGGGGGGATAAAACCTGGGGATTATTAAGGACGGGAAAGCTCAAATTGAACCGAGAATTCGGATTGGTAGAAGTAAGTCAACTCATTGGATTAGGACAAAAAGCATTCGAAAAAAGCCGATTTGGATGGGATTGGGATGGCTACTACTACCTACTGACTTTCTATTCCTCTAGATCGACCCTCTTTCTTATTATTTTATTTGTAGTCGAACGCACTTGAAGTGCTTTCGACTAACCTACCTCGCTTTTCACCTTGGACTATAAAGTAGGACCTTGTGTCATCCCTTGAATGATGACCAATTGCTGGGGGTCGATTTCCTCTTCCTTCCAGATGGGTGTCGGGCAAGTAGTGTGGAGGACAAGATTTAAGGCTATCTCTTTCACACCACTAGCAAATTCCACCATTTCCCCAAGACTGGTGCATACTCTAAGCATGCCTTACTAAAGAGCTTATTCGTATTCAATGCTATTCGTATTCAATGCTAGCCGACCTAGCCTCCCAGATCTGCATCAGCGAGTGGTCGCGAAAGCCGTTGCTCGTTAGCGCTTTAGTTTGATTGCAGGGCGTATCGTTAGGTTGTGCCGAGTCAAATCTGCTCCGTTTTTTTCCGTTGCTGTTGAGCCACGCCAAACAAAGGGATCGTACTCGCTGAGCCTAGAGTAGCAGCCGATTCCATTTGAACGAGCATTCCTACCAATTCATTCAATTTGGAGGGGACATGGCGAGAAATGAAAACTCGACGACGGCACAGAGAGAAGCATCGGAAGCCTTTATGATCATCACTGTACCCTAGAAAAAAATAAGTGAAGTTACAGAACGGGACAATGAAGGGAGTAGACGGGGGACTCCACCAAGAGGTTCTTTCTCTCACGTAATTTCAAGAAAATATTTTGTTGCGAATGAACAAGAGTATCTTCAACTTGTAAATCGTGAAAAAGCGGCTCGCAGAGTCATTGAGAATCTCTAGACCAGAGCAAGAGGGAGCCAAGCCAGCTACTGTGGTTGTGCCATTTGGTGGGCCCACCTCCTGGTTGTCATCGCTCGATCACTTCCTTTTCCACTAAGTGATTGCTTAGGGACCATTTTTGCTTGTGCTAGTGTCCCCAGAAATTCTTGGATTTTTTGCAATATCGAAATGGGCTGGAACTTATTCCAGCATCGCTTATTTCTCCAACGTCTTCTTCTTTTTCAATAGCAATAGCATCGGAGTCGTTGACAAGAACTGAGAAATCCACTCCTTTTTACCCACAAGGGAATGGCCAAGCTGAGTCCACCAATAGGGATCCGCTTGGGAAGAGGAAGGATTTCAAGTAAAGAGGTTATTAGGATTCTAGCATCACTAAAAAAAGACCTCCCTTGACTCGCCAATAGCGCTTCAGTGCACTCGCTTTATATCTCCGACACACAAGGAAGGACGCGGTGGCAAGGAAGCAGCCCTGCAGGTGATTACAATCTGAAATTATCCCTCATACCGACGCCGAGTCTTCCTCAAGTGATGACACTGGTAGTTCGAGAGCTACTCGTTTACCAGCATCAATGTCCGCTCGTTGAGGTTGGGGAGAAATGAATCTTCTTTTAGTTGCCCCCTCTCGATCAGATCCAGAAAAGATGTCTCAGGCTAGGGAGACTCCAGAAAAGATGATGTCTCAGGCTCGTCAAGACTCTAAATCCCTAAAGAGTGAGTAGTCTCTCCGATCTCTAGATCGAGCTCCTTTCTAATTGGTGCAGAGAAGTCAACGAGAACTACAGTTCGAGTGAGCGGGTAAGTTCCAGGTGCCGTCGCTAGATTGAGATCCACAGGGTGGCGGGGGGATAAAAAGGAATTGATCTTCCCCACTTGAAAGAAAAGGGACGAGTGGCTTTGATAGCGCATAGAAAGCAGTTTTTGATAGCACCGAAGAACTAGTTGCCACTCACTGGCTCCATATCTCCTTCCCTTTTTCTTGGCAAACAAAGCCGTCCGACCCGAGATTAGGCTTTCGAAGGAAAAGCCTTCGAAAGGGAAACCTCGCCCTTCGCCGGAGACAGCAAATGATGGGAATCCTATCGATAAATAAGAGGCATAGGCATCGCCTCTCGATCCAATCCGTCTTCCCTGGCCTCCCTGAAGAAGCGAGCCCCTATCAGAGAAAGCCGTGTTCTCATCTAAGAAAGATGTACAGTGCTCGCGGGAACTGGTTTAGCTAGCTCATTCACCCCGGAAGGAAAGAAAGAGATCGAAGAGACCCTAGAAAAAAGATCTTTCAACGCGTTGATTTCCTACTAAATAAACCGGGCTGGATCGGGTTCTCGCATCATATTTTCTTCCTTTCGGAAGATTTTGGTGCAAATATGATTGAAGTAATGGATGAGACTGCTCTTCTCACTAGCCACGGGTCATGCCGAGAACTCAAATTACAAGAACCTACACATATTAGTACCGTATACCGGGGTCCCCGGCCAGGTCGTTTGAGCAATTATCTCAAATGTTCATCAATCAGTACTCCTACAACCTGTTCTGCTCTCTTCACTCGAAGTTCACCTTTGCCCGCCAAGCTTTCAGGAAGAGGGGTAGTCTTGTGTTGGAGATGGAAGAGAATATTGAGATGAGGAGCTCGGGTCAAAATTACTCCGTGAGAGTAATAGAGAATTGCCACCCCAATGGCCGAAGAACAGTCATGGCCAAGTGGATGGAAATAGCATAAATAGAGGTAAATAGCGCAATACTTCTTCGTGAATCTCCGGAGGTGACTCCGAGGGAGCCATGGCCTTCGGGTTTTGATGGTTATATTCTACCCGATGGTATTGGACGGGATGGAAAAGAGCGAGGTCTTTCACTTTCAGCCAAGTACTTCTTTTGTTCCCAGGTTAACTTTTCTGACAGCTAGTTTCGGGTGTAAACTCCTCAGAGTTGATGTGTTAAGCATAATGAAGTAATAGATTTAATTTGAGCGAAAAATTCTCGAAGGTTGGCCGATGCGGCTGAAAAGCCGTTGTTGCTTGCTGCTTGCAGTTTTCTTACCCTTGGGTTTCTTACCCTTAGGTTTTTTCTTCTTTATGGATTGCAACTGTTTGGTTATAGCCGGTACCAACAACGCTTTTCTACAGGGTCACTTAACCGAGCGCTCTTGCGCCGAAGATGAACGGGGCTAAGCGATCTGCGCCCCGATTGAGCATCCAAAAACTCCACCTTCTGAGTTCATCCCCGCTTAGGGGAGCGAAGGCACTTACGTTGGGTTCTCTTTGTTATGATGAAATCGTCCTCTTTACCTTTCCTGGCGTTTGGAAGCACTAGAATTAGTGGGCTCTAGGAGGGGTATTTCTTTATTTTGTCAAAAGCTTTCTGGCATCCTATTTTCGGGTGGCCTCGCGTCAAGGGGGATACAATTGACTGTCTCGAACCAACACCTGGACAATCAGAAGGCCCTTCTATTGATCTATCTTGTATATGTATACCCATTCGCTTTTAATGTCTGCCCACCTCGCATGTCTCCTCTCTATGTCCATAACACCCACTTAGAGGGATTTAGGATTCAAAGCTTCCTGGACTCGGTCCCCCAAACTTACTTACTCGTGGCAACCTTCCGGCCTTCCAGGCCTGCTTAAGTATTTGGAACAAATTCGAAAGCCTTACCGAGTAGAGTAGTCGTGACACCAAGCAACAAGGCTAATTACGAGAAGCAGAACAAAAGAAGATGTGGGATTATTATTATAATGGATAGGCTTTGCTCACGAGAAAGGGGATCGGAATCTCGTTTAGAGTGAGCCACAAGAATTTAGCCAAGGGGGACGGGGTTAGAAGGACAACTAATTTAGTCTTGGGTCTCCGGTGATAGGTATCAGTCACGCAATGGATCGCTTAGAAAGGAGAACAAATGGATCACATGTCCTGCTAGTTTAGAAACTAAGGAGAAGAACAGGGGTCGCTAGGCCAGAAAAGCGAGATCTAGTTTGACTTTAGCTACGAACTCATAACTACTAGCTCTCATATCAAAGGGTAGCTACAACCTTGTTGCATGACATGATGCACAAGAAAGTCTAAGTATATGATGACTCTCATACACAACAGGTGTACTTCCTCATGACAGACAGACTAGGACGCTTCCATCCATGGAATTTCAAAGTTGGGGATTTAGCTCGTGGAGATGATCTTATCGGAGAGGCGCGAATCAATTGATCAACTTGGTCGTCCGGGCTAGCTTAGCGATATAAACAAGAATACTCATCCGAGCCGCAGAAACGACTAGAAGTAGAAGACTGCTGGCCTGAGAGAAGGCGGCCTCTCTCGGGAAAGATGGCCCAATTTCTCTTCTTTCTTTTTATTAAGGACGGGAAAGCTCAAATTGAACCAAGAATTCGGATTGGTAACCTAGCAGCAGACAGGCGGGCCGGGCCTGAATTCAGACCAGACCAGACTCTTCTTTGTTGGAGCTGCTGTTTACCGCTTGCCTTACTATTACTAATAATCGGGAGTCCCGTAGGTGCGTGAGGGGAAGCGATAGGCATAGCTTGCGATGAAGTCGTTGGATCCTTTTCCTCGTTCGAGAATCTCCTCTCTTCTTCCACCCCGCCCTGAAGAGTAACTGGGACCTAAGCGCTAAGAAGCTATTGGCTATATGCTCAACAAATGGAAGTCGGACTATGTTTTGGTTCACCGCCCAATCTAATCATATATACCAACTCACCTACCTGGATCGGTGGATTCCCCTGATTCAGCGGATTCGGTGTATCCTATTCCGGGAGGCAAGCTAATGACTCCATTTCCTTTAGGCCACTCACTGGAACCCCAAGAATTTGTCGTGAGTCTTTCTCGTGGCGGGAACAGAACAACGGGGAAAGAAAAGACCTGTTTGCGGTCGACGTTTCGGTGTCCGTCGACAGTTTTGATCTGGTTTTTTTGGGGGGAATAAACTCGCTTCTTCTTCTTCACAAGCTTATCCCCGGCCCCGACCGGGAACTTCTATGAAATGGTTTCACAAGATTCAGCCAATTGTCTTGATCGTGAGATATCATTGAGAAATAGGAATCCGTGTTATCAAAAGATTTCCTGCGGAACATCTCAAGTCGAAATTGGATCTCCCCTGAGCTGATAGAAAGAGAAGTTCCTTTCGTCGTCTGGTTCCCCTAAACCAACCCGGGAACGGAACGAACTGGAGGGAACCGCAGCATGGGGAGTCCACGGGGGTCATACTGATCCGGCTATATCCACAAGTGCACCTATCTTACCCGAACGCAACGCCCGTCTTCCAAATCAAAAGATAAATGGACTCGTTGATTTAGACTATCTGACCTTTTTGTGTTCACTTCTTGTCGCGGAATTGACCGGTGGTGGTTGGTCGAAGCTCCAGTAGGTAGCCACTCCCTTCTCAGGGAACCGTACGTGAGACTTCCGCATCATACGGATTCCCAACCCCCCCTTTATGATTAGTCTCGGTTACTGGAATGTGAGGTTTCATCCGAAACTAGAGCTAGAAACGCCTTATTTCGTTTCGTTCCCGTTCCGAGACCCCGTTAGTAGCGGCAAGCGAGAGCGGATTGGGGGTTTGAAGAAAAACCCCCGTAAGGAGGAGTTCAGAAGCGGGATAGCATACTCGGATGATTTGACTTTATTAAGATAAGAGACGGAGCAACAGGGAACGAAACGAATCAATAGGAATGAATGACACCTATCAGAATCGGAACAGACCAATTACCAGATCCACCTATCATCGGATCCCGGTCAATCAACCATACTGGCTAAGTATTATTAACCTACGTCAAGAAAAAGTCGTCTCATTTCCTTACTTCTTCGTTCTTTCTAATTCATTCTCCGGGTGGGTTCTCTTTCCTTATCTTACGTTATTTCGAGTTTGATTGTTCTACGAGATATAGTTTGTCGATCCATACATAGCCTGGATTCTCCCGTCGAGAGTCACTTTGAATTCCAAGCTACTAGGACCAAAGGCAAATGTCTAAGGCACGAATGAAAAGAATATCCCACACCTTTCTTTGATGCTGCCATAAAACAGGCGGCACTCCCTTCTTAGAATAGCTTAGATACCAAGTATTTTGTTGACCTCCATTGTTGTCATTACGTGCTAGTAAAACTGTGCCATCTCCATCATTCTTCTCTTCAACATAATTCACTTTCTCATCTACTATGTTGCTTGGAATTCTGCACTCTGAAGCATAATGCCCAAACTTTTGACAATTATAGCACTGCACTTGAGATTTTTCATACCTCGATCTTAGATTGTTTCTTCCTCGCTCTCTGTTTGAGCTTTTTCCTCTTTCATTATTGAAGGAGTTTTTGTTGTTGAAATTCCAGCCTCGTCCATGACCACGACCTCTACCTCGTCCTCGGCCTCTTCCTCGGACATAATGCCTTCTATCGTTGCTGAAGCTTTCTTCTCTTTTCTTTGGATTGATTTCCATCTTGAGGAGTTGTTCTTCAATCCCTTGCTTCTTCTTCAGTTTTTCTTCATAAGCTTGCAAGCTTCCTTGAAGTTGCTTGATCGTCATAGTCTCCAAATCTTTAGTCTCTTCTATTGTTACTACAATGAGGTTAAACTTGGAATCTACTGATCGAAGTATTTTCTCAATAATTCTTAGCTCTCTCAACTCTTCACCATTTCTTTTTAATTCATTAGCAACAGTCACAACTCTAGTAAAGTAATCAAAAATTGATTCTGATACTTTCATGTGTAAGGACTTAAATTCACCTCTTAGTGTTTGAAGACGGACTTTCTTAACTTGTTCCGCTCCTTTGTAAGAGGTTTCTAACTTCTCCACGCTTCTTTGAGGATGTTGCACCAGCGATCTTTTCAAAAGCATCTTCATCTAATGATTGAAAGATGAGATACTTTGCTTTGTTCTCTTTTTTCTTTAAGTCTTTCAAATTCTCCTTTTGTGCCGCAGTTAAAGTACCTTCATTTTCTGGTACTATAAAGCCTTTTTCCACGACATCCCACACATCGTGTGCACCAAATAGAGCCTTCATTTTGATGCTCCAATTATTAAATTTGCTCACTTTCAATTGTGGAACTTGAAATGACATCATACTGCCATTTGCCATATCTCATAAATCAAGTGAGAATTTGGAGATTCTGAATGCACGAATGAATCCGGAACATCGAAAAACCCTTAGGAGGTCTCGGGTCAACTTTGGTCAACGGTCAACGGTCAACAATTTCTGAACAACAAACTTCCGACGGCGATTCCGGGCTCGTCCGAACTCCGATCAGGCTGATTCTTGCGGCATTGCGTTCGCCTCGTCGAAAGCTTTGATTTGATATGCTAAATGACTATTTTATCCTCCAAACCTTGCTCTGATACTACTTTGTTGGAGAATTTGAAGGATGAAACACAAAGTTTATTAGAAAAGATTCAAGAACATTACAAGAACAATTCACACACTCTCACAAATCACTCTCAGGAGCTTTGTTATGCTTATTATGCTTTCTTACTCTTAGACTTATATTTCACAACACAATAGCATAGGTATTTATAGTGAATAAAACACAAACATAATCATAACAATACACATCACTTAGCACATTCCACTAACCTTTCATCATAATACCAAACATATTCCACTCACCTAACATGCTCTAAAGGAATCCTTTAATGGCATCAAATATGTAAAGCTAGCCTCCACTCAATATTGTAGACCTATAATGATAAAGCATCATAATGGAGCATAATAATAGAGGGTCATGTAACTCAATACCTTATTATTTTATAAACAAGTTTATTATTTTTTTCAATAATCGCAAAATATTCGGTCACTTGTCTCTCATTCTTGAGTTCACGCACAAAATCGCTTTTTGCCTCCACTTGTTTTCTTAGACCAATTACGTGGCTTTGAATAAAGTTAGCAGATTTCACTTAGGACGTCAGTTTCTTTTTAACTTCTGTTTGAGTGGGTGGTTCTGGGCCACCCATATGAGATGGATGCGACAAATTCAACCAAATTTTAGAAGTTAGAACACGAACTTTGTCTGAATTTGTCCAACTTTTTGCTATCTTCTTCTCTCTCTAATGTCGAATAAGTAATGACAGAACTAATATAGTAAATAACGATAAAAACGATGTGCATATATGCTCATGTTAATATACAGCATAAACGATGTGTATATACAGCATAAACCATGCTCATAAATCTCTGAATATACACTTTACTCTTCTTGTTAATATCTGTACTAATCTAGGTATCTAGCTTGTAATCACTGTTCATGTCAAAAGTATTTCATTAATATATCATCATATATATATGTCTCCTCTTGGTGATTCTATCTCAGAAACAAATGAAGCATTAGAAATGGAAAGCAGTAATAAAACTGCAACTAGTTTTATTAATGTTAACGAAGATGATGGTGTTTTCTTAACTTGGAAAGACTTAACACTGACAGTTGTTTCCAATGGGAAACAAGGTAGCAGCTCAATACTTGAGGATCTTACTGGCTATGCAAAACCTGGACAACTGTTGGCTATTATGGGTCCTTCTGGTTCTGGAAAAACTACTCTTCTTGATGCTTTAGCAGGTATTAATTATTTATATATGCTTAATTAATACTCATTTTTGGCCCTTGTGTAACTAGTTTACTGGCAACTCAGCAGATTCTTGATTGTATATATCAATAGATTTCTTAAATTTAGTCTAGCTCTCTCTCTCTCTCTTCTTGTTAGGCTCATTTGGTGAATTATAATTACATGATGCAGGAAGACTAGGATCGGACACAAGGCAAACAGGAAAGATTCTAATCAATGGACGCAAAAGGGCACTCGCTTATGGAACCTCGGTACGTAACGACAAGTAAAATAAGTTCTGTTTTCTTTTCTGAGAAGGGGCAGATATTCAACCACTACTTAATGTTTCCACTTTACAAAAAATACTCCAAATTTTTTTTGCAGTTTTCCACGTGAAATTTACAAAGTGTATTACCATTTCACTTTCCATTAAAATCATTGCTGGATCTAAAAAATTTTTGTAAAAATAATTATTTTACCCTTCAATGTAAAAAGACTATTTATTGGTTGTTATTTTGGATACTTTTTAAATGTGTTGTTATTTTGATTTGATGGGAACAAAATGTAAACTCCAGGTTCTCCTTAACTGATTTTATGTTTTTATTTTTTTATTGATGGGAACAAACAATAATGTTTAAAGTTTTCCATAATTGATTTTATAGTTATTTTGAATGTATTTTAAATAAATATGATTGTTTTTGTTGGTGATTTATTATTATTGATGATTTGTTATTGTTGTTGAAGATATGTTATTTAGGATTGATTATAAGCGCAAGTGGTCCTTGATTTATGTTGGAAATGAGCTACAAATTAGTCTGGGTGCTTATTTTAGTGATTTTATAACTTTAAATTAGCTGGGCTTTATGAGTTCATGTAGCTAATTTTATAGCCGTTATTGGTCCCAACACTACAGAATGAAACTTTCTTCTTTTTTTTTGTTAATTAGCTATATATGATTAAATAGTATTTTTCTGTTTAGGAGAAAAACAATCAATATTTTATTAAATTGTCTAACAGTATTAATGGAAAAGGAATACACTTTGTAAAATTTAAATAAATTACAAAATTTAAAAAAAAGTTTGATGAATTTTTTATAAAGTACGAAACACCAAGTGGTAGGTAGATATTTACTTAAGTCTTAATAAGTTGTGAAAGTATTTATAGATTTTCCAGAATATGATTATATGTTAAATTTAACAATTGTAGGGACATGCATCCACACCTTAAATAATCGGTCCTGGTAACCGAATTCTTAATGGACTCGATGCTGATCTTTTTACAATCCTGTAATCGGCAGTAATTAGATAAAATAAATATGAAAAAAAAAATCCTAATCAGAGCTTGATACAAAAACATGAAGGGAATAAAATTAGGTTTTCAATTTTTCAATTAAAACCTTTTAGGACTGATCTCATACAACATATAAGAATTAAGTAATCTAGAAATTCATAACTTGATGTTTTGAAAAGATGAACAATTGAGAGTTGTAGATCCGCCTCCAAATAATTGAGAGTTGTAGATCCGCCTCCAAACAATTGAGAGTTGTAGATCCGCCTCCAAACGATCTTTCAGGCTATGACTCAAGTTTGATCAACACTGGACGTGTGGGCGTCTGTTTCACCACTTCCCAATTGCAACTGGCTCCTCTTAAATGCCTTCTTTATTTTTCTTAGAATCCCCGGGGTTCTCTTCTTAGCTCTCAATTTAAGAGTATAAAGCCCCTTTTATAATATCTTATGAAAAAACCTAGTATGTTAGGATTAGGATTTCTATTTAAAATAGAATTCCTCTTTTAACTATCTCTCCACTTACCTAAAAGTGGAAGGAATGTGTAACAAACTAGGAGACCACCTTGTAAAATATTACAAGCCCCCATTTACACTTTAATATAACATACTAGGCCTTTAACAAATATTATAATTATAATTTTCATCTAATATGTCAGTTTTTCTTGCTTTTGGGTCCAGTGATGGTGTTGTCAATTAAATGAGCTAACCCGGGGATCATTTGTGAACATACAATAGTGGCTACAATAATTAAATTTGTAATTAAACAAATATAATTATTTAATTCTAATTTTACTCCACTATAAGATTGGACCGACCTCCATAATTGTATGCTCGAATATAATTCGCCTAAGCCACATTGATTTCTTTCTTGCACAATCCTTTGTACCACATCATTAATTTAAATTGATATCTCAACTGTCCAATCAATTTAATTACATCTTTTCCTTGATACTTCATCGGTTTTCTCTAATGATCATTTTCAACATACTTATTTATGTTGAGACACTCTGCCGGAGAATTCTATGATCAAATCTTGAAAACCCATCAAGAGATGTGTCGTACAAATTCTATATTGTTAATCTACAATTTCAATACTTGTAATTGCTCCCATCAAGATACTGGGTAATCTAGACTACATGTGTATGTCATGCCCATTGGTAACTCAAATGAAATAACAATTACAATCATGAAATCATAACTAACTCAAGATTAAGATTACGATGAATCAATGCCTATGAGATTTAATAAGTCCGACGAGTTATTACTTAGGTTAATTAAATCTCATATGTGATCCAGATTCAATGTAGACAAACTACATCAATAAATTCATACATGATTAAGACAAATCACTCAATGAATTTATTACAGTCTATACCTAAATAAAGTGCCCAACTTTATTTATCAACTACGAACTTAATTTATTTAATCATAAGATAACTTGTATTTATGTCTTCTACGAATCCACATGGTGATCGCATAAATACATATAATATGATTAAATGGACTTTGCTCAAAATATTTATGCAATTCAAAATATCTGAATAAATATTTGAAATATTTTATTAATAAGAAAATCAATATGCTTTAAAGAGCACAAAATCCCAACAAAACATGCGTGGTACAATGTCTTTAATGGTCAGGCTGGGGATAATCTTGCTACTGTATAAGTGCCAAAGACAAAAACTGCAATTTCCCATAATTTAATTTTCTAATTTTAATTATAATTAATGTATCCCTCAATTTTCAAATTGTGAACTCAGGCCTACATGACACAAGATGATACATTGATCACTACGCTAACAGTTAAAGAAGCCGTTTACTAAGCTCAGTTCCAGTTGCCGGATACAAAGCCAAAATCAGATAAGAAAGAAAGAGCAGAAATGACAATAAGGGAAATGGGGCTTCAAGATGCCATGAATACAAGAATAGGAAGACTTAGTGGTGGCCAGAAGAGGAGAGTTAGCATTAGCATTGAGATTTTGACTCGACCAAAACTTCTATTTCTTGATGAACCAACAAGTGGACTTGATAGTGCTTCTTCATATTATGTAATGTGCAGGATAGCTAAGCTGGGTCAAAGAGATGGAATTGGAAGAACAATAATAGCATCCATCCATCAACCTAGCAGCGAAGTTTTTCAGCTTTTTCACAATCTTTGTCTTCTTTCTTCAGGCCAAACTGTCTATTTTCGTCTAGCTTCAGCAGCTACTGAGGCAAGCGAGAAAATCAGAATTTTGAAGAAACAAATCTGCTAGTAGCTAGTGTAACTAGCTAATTAACCTTGCTTTCCAATTCCATGCAGTTTTTTGCTTTGAATGGCTTCCCTTGCCGAACCCAACTGAATCCATCTGATTACTTCCTCAAAACCATAAACAAGGATTTCAAAAAGGTATAATATATTATTGTTTATAGTCTTTCAATTCCACTTTGCTGCAAAAGGATTTAGTTTGTTGTTGAGCTGTGTTTTTGAGTTACATCGGATAAAAAAAAATACAAATTTTAACTGTAAATTAAAAGTTGATAATGATTGGTAAATAGAACTTTTAAAACAGTTAAATGCTCCTTCAGTCTCTAAAATATGAGGCAAATGTCAGTTACTCTAAATTGTTAAAAATTAAGCATAACATGGCCATGTCATTATTTCTATTGCTATTAGATATAAGTTTTAAGGATAAAATAGTATTTTTGTCTGAAATAACAAATATATGACAATGACCTTTTAGATTATTTTTGAAGATTTAGAGACTACTTGCCTAATTAGTTCAAGTACAGGAACTAGAGGAGCATTTACTATTTTTGAGACAATTCCCAGAAAAAATCACCATAACTTCTAAATAATCTATAATTACAAATGTTTACTAAATACTATAAAATAATATACTCAACAGCAATACCAAACGGAACCTTAATAGAAAAAAAAATAATACTGTTATCAATAGGATGCAGAAGAATGTTTAGCCGATGGAGAAATACCTACAGAAGAAGCAATTAATATTCTTACAAGGTCTTACAAATCATGTGGTTTCTATGAACAAGTTGGAAGCCAGGTAGCTGAAACATGTAAGTAGGTAAGCAACCGAGCAAGCATTAACTAATTAATTTGGTAGCTTATATTTAAATTAATGTTTGTTGAGAAAATTACTATAAAAAAGAGTTGACATCTTCACTTCACACTAATTCAGAACAATGGAGCTATGGAGAAGAAAAGAAACCATGCAAGCTTTCTTACTCAGTGTCACGTTCTCACAAGTAGGTTTTTTGTTAACATGTATCGTGATCTAGGCTACTATTGGTTTTGCCTAGCTATCTATGTCTCAATGGCACTAGTGTTGGAGAATTTGAAGGATGAAACACAAAGTTTATTAGAGAAAGTTCAAGAACATTACGAGAACAATTCTCACACTGTCACAAATCACTCTCAGGGGCTTTGTTATGCTTCTTATTCTTTCTTACTCTTAGACTTATATTTCACAACACAATAGCATAGGTATTTATAGTGAATAAAATACAAACATAATCATAACAATACACATCACCTAGCGCATTCCACCAACCTTTCATCATAACACTAAACATATTCCACTCACCTAACATGCTCTAAGGGAATCCTTTAATGGAATCAAGTGTGTAAAGCTAACCTCCACTCAATATTGTAGACCCATGATGATGAAGCATAATAATTGAGGGCCATGTACAACTCAACACCTTATTATTTTGTAAACAAGTTTATTGTTTTTCAACACTCCCCCTTAAACTTGTTTCTGTGACTCTAAGTCTTCTTGCTCGAGGAGTTTAGTGAAATTATCACCAACTTGTTCTTTGGCTTTATTCTTCTTATTTTGATTGAACAATACCCTGTAGGAATATGCATTTAATATTCTTTTTCGTACTTGTACTTGTTCTCCTTCACTTTCACCGTTAATTTCTTTGATTTCCACAGCCAATTGTTTCATAACACCCAATGAATTTCTCAATCTGATAAAATCTTCTTGTTTCAATGGCTTAGTAAATATATCAGCTGCTTGATCTTGAGATTTGACATACTTTATTTGTACATCCTTTCTTTCAATATACTCCTTTATGAAATGGTAGCGAGTGTCAATATGCTTACTTCAATCATGGAAGACTGGATTCTTTGATAGGGCAATTGCAGACTTGTTGTCGACAAAGATCTCAGTTGGATCTATTTGGAGCAAACCCAACTCCTTCAACAAATTTCTTAGCCAAATTGTATGGCAAACACCTGAAGTAGCAGCTACATACTCAGCTTCACAAGTGGAAAGTGTGACAATTGGCTGCTTCTTTGACATCCACGGGAAAGCAGTGTTTCCCATGAAGAATACAAATCCAGAGGTACTTTTTCGATCATCTAAATCTCCACTCTAATCGCTATCGCTATATCCAACGAGCTTGTAATCATCAGAGAATAAGTATAACAAGCCAAAATCAATTGTACCTTTTATATAGCAAATAATTCTTTTTGCAGCTTTAAAATGGGTGATTGTTGGATTTTCCATATAGCGACTAACGAGCCCAACAGCATAGAGAATGTCTGGCCTCGTACATGCAAGTAACACAAACTTCCAACAAGGCTCTTGAAAAAAGTTGGATCAACTCTTTCTTCTTCGTCATGTTTGGACAATTTGACTCTGTCTTCCATTGGCATACTTACGGGCTTGCAATCATGCATCTTGAACTTCTTGAGTATTTCCCTTGTATAGCATTCTTGAGAAATGAATATCCCTTCTTCCTTTTGCTTGACTTCAATGCCTAGGTAGTATGCCATTAGTCCAATGTCAGTCATCTCGAACTCTTTCGCCATCACTCTCATAAACTCTTCAAATAAGTTTGGATTACTTCTAGTGAAAATAAGATCATCCACATACAGGCATACAATCAAGATGTCTCCATCTTTGACTTTGACGTAGAGAGCATGTTTATGTGGGCATTTGGTGAAGCCATTCTCTTTGAAATATTTTTCGATTCTACTATTCCATGCCCTTAGTGCTTGCTTTAACCCATAAAGTGCCTTCTTCAATCTCAGAACTTTGTCTTTATATCCTTCCACCACATAGCCTAATGGCTGTTTGATGTAGACTTCTTCTTTGAGAAATCCATTTAAGAAAGCAGACTTTACATCCATTTAATGAATCTTCCACTGTTTTTGGGCTGCTAAAGAAATTATTAGTCTTATAGTTTTCATTCGGGCTACAGGAGCAAATACCTCATCATAGTCGATGCCAGTTTTTTGACTATAGCCTTTTGCAACTAACCTCGCCTTGTGCCTTTCAATCTCACCCTTGACATTTCTCTTCATCTTGTAAACCCATTTGACACTTATGGCTTTGTGACCTTTGGGAAGTGTAGTAAGTTCCCAAGTGTCATTCTTCACTATGGCTTTGATTTCTTCATCTATTGCGATTCTCCATTATTCATCTTGTACAGCTTCTTCGAAGTAAACTGGCTTACAATCAACTAAGAGGCAAAATAGAGTGAGATTATCATGTCTCTCAGTTACCTTATAGAGATCTTGAAGACTCCTCGTGCGTTCTTTAGTTCTTTCATTTTAGAAAGATGGTGGTGAATCTCCATGTGTGGTTGATGCTGGTGAGATAGGTGGACTAACCGACTCTTGTTGTTCTTCTACTACTTGCTCCTTCATTGTCTGTTCATTTTCTTCAAAAGGAAAAAAAAATTGAAGTCATCCACACGAGAGCCAAAATCCCATTCTCTTTCTTCCTCAAAGATTACATCTTGGCTAATCACGATCTTTCTGTTGTCTGGATTATACAACTTGTATCCTTTAGAATTGATGTCATAGCCGATAAAAATGAACTTCTCACTTTTATCATCCAGCTTGGCTCTTCTCTCGTCTGGTACATGTACATGGGCAATGCTTCCAAAAACTCTCAGATGGGTTATGCCAGGCTTTCTTCCACTCCATGCTTCTTGCGGTGTCTTGCCCCACACACTTTTTGTTGGAGATTGGTTGGATAAATAGATTGCACAAGCAACAGCTTCAGCCCAAAATTCTTTGGGTAGTCTTTTGCTCTTGAGCATACTTCTCGCCATGTCGAGGATAGTTCTGTTATTTCTTTCTGCAACACCATTTTGTTAGGGGGATCTCGGAACTGTTAAAGGGCGTCGTATTCCATTTTCGTCACAAAACTTCATAAATTCTTTGGAAGTGAATTGTCCACCTCGATCAGATCTCATGGCCTTGATTTGGTGTCCACTTTCTTTCTCCACTGTAGCTTTGAACTTCTTGAAAACTTCAAAAACTTTTGATTTCTGCTTTAAAAAATACACCCAAGTTTTTCTTGAAAAATCATCTATGAAAAGAAGGAAGTAGTTACTTTTACCAAGAGAGGTTGGCTTGAATGGACCGCACACATCAGTATGAATAAGCTTGAGTGGCTTCCGAGCTCTTGAGTTTGACTCTTTTGAAAAACTCTTTCTAAATTGCTTGCCAAGTAAACATCCTTCACAAACTTGATTGGGATGATTGATTGAAGGTAGACTTTTCACCATGTTCTTTCTTAATAGTAGCTCTAGTCCACCAAAGTTGAGATGTCCATATCGAAGATGTCAAATCTAGATTGGATCTTTATGACAAGCCTTGAGACACTTTGCAACATCATTTTGAATATTTAAAGGAAATATTCTATTCTTCGACATTCTCACTTTTGTAATTAGGTTTCCTTTGTCATCTCTTAAAAAAAGACTATAATCTTTAAGATGAATATCATAGCCTTTTTCTAAAAGTTGACCTAAACTTAGAATGTTGCTTTTCATATTGGGCACATAGTAAACATTTGAAATTAGTTGGTGGCTACCATTTTTTATGCGAAAAAGGATGTTACCTTTTCCATTCACTGGTACTTTTGAATCATCTCCAAAAGCGATGCTACCATTCACTGATTCATTCATCTCCACAAACATGCTTCTGTTTCTGCTCATGTGATTGCTAGCACCTGTTTTAAGATACCAAGTATTTTCTTGACCTCCATTGTTGTCATTATGTGCTAGTAAAAGTGTGTCATCTCCATCATTCTTCTCTTCAACATAATTCACTTTCTCATCTACTATGTTGCTTGGAATTACGCACTCAAGCATAATGCCCAAACTTTTGACAATTATAGCACTTGCACTTGAGATTTTTCATACCTCGATCTTGGATTGTTTCTTCCTCGCCCTCTGTTTGAGCTTTCTCCTCTTTCATTATTGAAGGAGTTTTTGTTGTTAAGATTCCAGCCTCGTCCATGACCACGACCTCTACCTCGTCCTCGACCTCTTCCTCGGACATAGTGCCTTCTCTCGTTGCTGAAGCTTTCTTCTATTTTCTTTGGATTGATTTCCATCTTGAAGAGTTATTCTTCGATCTCTTGCTTTTTCTTTAGTTTTTCTTCATAAGCTTGCAACCTTCCTTGAAGTTGCTCGATCGTCATAGCCTCCAAATCTTTAGTCTCCTCTATTGTTACTACAATGTGGTCAAACTTGGAATTTACTGAACGAAGTATTTTCTTAATAATCCTTAGTTCTCTCAACTTTTCACCATTTCATTTTAAATCATTAGCAACAGTCACAACTCTAGTAAAGTAATCAAAAATTGATTATGATACTTTTATGTGTAAGGACTCAAATTCACCTCTTAGTGTTTGAAGACGGACTTTCTTAACTTGTTCCGCTCCTTTGTAAGAGGTTTCTAACTTCTCCCACGCTTCCTTTGAAGATGTTGCGCCAACGATTTTTTCAAAAGCATCTTCATCTAATGATTGAAAGATGAGATACTTTGCTTTATTTTCTTTCTTCTTTAAGTCTTTCAAATTCTCTTTTTGTGCCGCAGTTAAAGTACCTTCATTTTCTGGTACTATAAAGCTCTTTTCCATGACTTCCCACACATCGTGTGCACCCAATAGAGCCTTCATTTTGATGCTCCAATTGTCAAATTTCCTCCATTTCAATTGTGGAACTTGAAATGACATAATACCACCATTTACCATATCTCACAAATCGAGTGAGAATTTGGAGATTCTGAATGCATGAATGAATCTGGAATGTCGAAAAACCTTTTGGAGGTCTCGGGTCAACTTTGGTCAACGGTCAATAGTCAACGGTCAACAGTCGAAAAACCTTTTGGAGGTCTCGGGTCAACGGTCAACGGTCGGTTCAGGTGACTGACTCGGTTCGACTTGATCCGGCTTGATTCGGCTTGGTTTGGTTGGTCTAGTTCGGCTCAACACGTTTCAACTCAGTGAGTTAACTCAGTTTCTGGACAGCAAACTTCCGACGGTGATTTCGGGCTCGTTCGAACTCCGATCAGGCTGATTCTTGCGGCGTTACATTCGTCTCATCGAAAGCTTCGATTTGATATGCTACACGACTATTTTATCATCCAAACCTAGCTCTAATACCACTTTGTTGGAGAATTTGAATGATGAAACACAAAGTTTATTAGAGAAAGTTCAAGAACATTACGAGAACAATTCTCACACTGTCACAAATCACTCTCAGGGGCTTTGTTATGCTTCTTATTCTTTCTTACTCTTAGACTTATATTTCACAACACAATAGCATAGGTATTTATAGTGAATAAAATACAAACATAATCATAACAATACACATCACCTAGTACATTCCACCAACCTTTCATCATAACACCAAACATATTCCACTCACCTAACATGCTCTAAAGGAATCCTTTAATGGCATCAAATGTGTAAAGCTAACCTCCACTCAACATTGTAGACCCATGATGATGAAGCATGATAATGGAAGGCCATGTACAACTCAACACCTTATTATTTTGTAAACAAGTTTATTGTTTTTCAACAACTAGGTCTTGCAACTTTATTTATCAATCTTTGGTTACCGTTCAATTCAGGTAAAAGAAAAAAATCAGTAGATATATCACGGATTATTTTGAAAATGTAAATGAACTAGCTTAGATTAATCGATTATTTGGTTCTTTCATTCTAGAGGTTCACTGCTTTGTGTTTGTAGCTTCATTCATAACCTTAATGACAATTAGTGGATTCTCTTCCTTTGTTAAGGACATGAAGGTACTCATAAAATTGTCGTTTTTAATTAGACTTGTTTTAATAATAATAGTAATGTTTTCTTCTTGGGCAGATTCGACTAGTTCGAGAGTAACTTTATTATAAAGAAAAAAGAACCAGAAATAAACTCAATTCGAGAAACACTGTGAGTTTGACCTTTAACTAAAATCATGAAATCTAATAATGAAAATTAGAATAATTTTGTTAAAAAAAAAAAGAGAAAAACATAAGCAGAAGCTACCTAAACCAATATTTCGGTAAATACTTCGGTAACTCCATTGGCATTTTAAGTAAGATATTACCTATTATTAGAGGTGACTTTAAATATAGGTAACGATTGCTTAAAACCCTGTATTTTGGAAAGACTTTATTTTTTGTAAGTATTTTTTAATAATTTTCTAATTAATAAAGATCTTTTTAAAATTAAGTATTGTAGGAAAGCCAATTATACATATTTATAATTAATAACTATCCTTAAATTAATAATTACTTTTTTTTATAGAAAATCAATATTTGGTAAACTTAGTGTTAAAGGGATATAATTAATAATATTGATTAACCATTAATTCATTCGTTATTAGTCTTTTCAAGAAAAAAAATCAAATTCTTTACCTTTTAATATTCGTTTTAATTTCTATTAAAAATCTTATAATCTAAAAAATCAGTAAATAAAAAAAATTTCTTACTCATTTTTTAACAAAGAAAATTATTACATTCGTCGGTTCATTTAAAAAAGAAAAATTAGTTTCTTGACATACAAAATCCATATCTATTATCTGATAATCGATTCATCATCTCAATTTTATATGTGCTACTATTCTAAATATTTTATTTAAAAATAATATTACTGTTATTTATTTATTTTTTTATTTTTGTAATAATTCTAATGGAAATAAAAAAGATATTTTATTGACTTTTTTTTTAGGTTTTGTTTTTAAATTTATTAAAAAAGACTATTGAAATTCAAGAATTGAAGATGAAATGAATTTTTTATCCTTTTATGTTTGGTTGAGTATTAAAATTATAAAATACAAAAGGGTCCATAAAAAAATTTCATTTAAAGTCTCAAATACTTTAAAACCGGCCCTGCCTATTGGTATTAAGCGGCGAGTTCCACGATAGATAGAGAGAATGAGATATGTACCCAAAAGACCAATATTAGCTAACATAATAGCAGCAGTGTTGTTTGCTTAGAAATGTGCGCGTACCTGAAGCTCATGGTATAGGAATATGGAATTCCTGGCGGCAAATCTTGGAATATGGAATAGGAATAAGTTTGACAAGGAATCACAAAATCTTAGTGATCTAAAGATTCTAAACAATATTAATGTTGAGCTATTACCTCATAGCTTAATATTTTTTAGGCAGATGGTTTATAAAATATGATATCAATTCTTATATTTAAGTTCTAACTCTCACGTGTTTATTTTGTATTAATTAATGTCTTTCAATTTTAGCCCACTAAAGATCTACATGAGTTTAAAATTAAGTACTTTTACACGAGGGTCAAGACTTATCTTTCTGTTTCTTTAAAATGTTAAGACTTTTCTTTAACACTATTGTCGATCCTCATTTCTTACCATTTATGGATTTATGTTTCAATCTTAGCCAATTTAGGACTGCTTAAATCTTATGAGATCTAAACCTTAGATCAACATGACCTTGAATTGAAAATTTACCAGTTACCATGCTTTTTTTAATAAATTTTGTGTCACTTACTAGTTTCTTTTTTTTTTTTTTTTTATAGGCTACTCAAAGTTTATAATTTCTCGATTATGTTCACTGTTTTAGCGTCTCTGGCCCTTTCAGTTTCACTGATACTTAAATATGGTTTTTGCTTTATGACTCCCACTGTAGCCCTCTCAACTATTTTGTACATAAATATGCAGGTATTTGAACGAGAAAGACTAAAAGGGCACTATGGTGCCACAGCATTTGTAGTTGGCAACTCATTTTCAGCAATGCCATACTTAATAATCTTTCTTTGGTTCCTGGAGAGATAGTTTATTACCTTCCACGACTTCACAAAGGATACCAACACTTCTTTTACTTTGTTTTGCTATTATTAGCATGCATGATGCTGGTTGAGAGTCTACTGATGATCGTGGCATGCTTGGTGCCCAATTATCTATTGGGTATAATAACAGGTTCTGGAATTCAAGGGATGATGATTTTAGGGGGTGGATTCTTTCAATTGCCGAACGATTTCCTAAAATATTCTGCAAATACCCATTATATTATATTGTTTTCCATAAATATGCGTACCAAGGAATGTTCAAGAATGAGTTTGAAGGTCTAAAATTTGATAACAATCAAAATGGAGAGCAGATATTGAGAGATACGTGGCAAATAGGAATGGGATACTCTAACTGGGTTGATCTCGCTATTTTGTTTGTTATGGTGGTTATTTATCGACTTGTGTTCTTGGGAATCATCAAGGCAACTGAAAAATTGAAGCCTGTGGTTATAACTTTTATAGCTGTGCCTCCAAAGCCAACAACACAAATTATCGAAAATCCGGGTGCTGTAGCTCATTTACAAGAAGTGAAAGTGAGATAAACGATTGGTTAATTTTTATTTTTATCATTGATTGTTTTAAAAATATTGGTTAATCTGCCAAATATGGGAAATTGAGAGCAATTAAAGCTTCGTTTTGGTGACTTTTGCTCACTTGATGTAATATGTATTCATATTCTGTAAAATAATATGTATCCTACTGCTGAATCTCACCTTAACCTTACTAAGATAGCTTTTTAGAGCAACTTTGACATTAACTTAAACTTTAATTTAAATTTTAAAGATATCAAAAATATATATTTTATTTTATTTACTTTTATTGTGGAGTGCTTATACATTTTATGGTTATTTTCGTTGCATTATTACAAAAATTATAAAATATCAAATGATTATAAAAATTATTAGTGTCTATCATTTTATTATTTAATCTTTGTAAAATATTTCATTTTAGTACATGTTCGTTAACACGGTTAGTTGACTAATAAATAATATCATTCCTAAAAAAAAATAATTAAATTTCAAGTTAATAAAATCCAATCCCTATTCCTTCTTATTATCCTTTCTTCTTATTCGTCATGTTTCCTTCTTCTTCTTCTTCTTCGTCTTCTTCTTTGTCAGCGTATGCTTACTGTCCGACCCCTATTCCTGCTTCTTATCACTTCTTCTTCTTTGTCAACCTCCATTCCTTCTTCTTATCCTTTCTTCTTCTTCATCATGTTTCCTTCTTCTTCTTTGTCAACCCCCATTCGTTCTTCTTATCCTTTCTTTTCCAGTCAACCCCCATTCCTTCACCTCCTCCTCCTTCTTCTTACAACCCACATAACTTCTTCTTATCCTTTCTTTTTCTTTGTCAACCCCCATTCCTTCTTCTTATCCTTTCTTTTTTTGTCAACGCCCATTCCTTCTCCTCCTTCTTCTTCTTCTTTCAACACACATTCCTTCTTCTTATCCTTTCTTCTTCATTGTCATGTTTCCTTCTTCTTCTTCTTTGTCGTCGCTGTGTATGCTTATAGTCCAACCCCCATTCCTTCTTCTTATCCTTTCTTGTTCTTCATATCTCTTCTTCTTCTTTTTCTTTTCTGTATTTGATATTTGATATTTTTGCCCCTATAGTACTGTCAATATGACATTAGCGTTGAACTAACAATGTTAATAAAAATATAACAAAATAAAAAATTTTGTAAAGATTCAATAGTAAAATAATAGGAATCGGTGTACAGTCATTTGTTTATAATTACTGTAGTAGGTAAACGATAGTAGCCCTAGATTTAATGACACGAGGCAGAAAAATGAGAAGTCCATTGACTTGTTGATTTTGGTCCAGATCAGTAGTGCTAAAATAGTTATTTTAGAGGACAATATTACCTTAAATAATAGTTATAGTTACATAATTGATCCACAACTATTTAATGAAAATTTAATAGCACTAAAAATAATAAGAATTTTTTATTTTTTATTTTTAATGTCGTTGAATTTTTATCAAATGTGTATAAAATAATTATGTATTTTACATAATTATATAAAGGAAGTATTACAACACCAAATGGTAAAAAGAGAATGAACAAGGATACGGTTCTATGTGATTCATCCTCCGTCCCGTCCTGATCAAGAATCAGTGATTATCCTTATTTTTGTATTCAATTGTGGTAAAAGCAACAAATGAAGAATAAACACTGTGCAAGTCAGCAAGTCATGTACTGTCACGTCAAAGCTATACCGACTGTCGTAAGGACAGCCAAGTAAAGCCCTCAATTCCTATAAAAAAAAAAAAATAATAAAGCCTCCAATTCAAAATGGACATCTGTGTAGAGAGGCTGTATGATATTTCCCGATAATTATATATTTCAGACAAAACATATATATTATATTTGAAAATAATAATTGCCCCAATCAAACCTCAAGTCAAATTTTGGAAGCTCAAAACACACCGTTTCATTAAAATAAAAAACGATATATTTTAATTATTGTTGATGTAATTTTCTGTTCATTCCAAATAATGCTGTAAATTTATACTCGCTGATTGCTCGAGTAAGATTCCTTATTGGTTCCTGCCTTTCTCCGTTTACTGGAACGGTGATATCCTGCAGCCTGTGTCCACAGAAGAAAGATGTCAGGGGTCACCGAGTATTTTTCTGACAAAAACCTTCCGACGCTCAAGTCAGTGATCAAGTTGATTCTTTTGATATCCCCTCTTAGTTTGAGAGACCGGAAAAAATAGAAAGTTTTGAGAGAATAAAGATAGAGAAAAAATCTCAGTCCCGATGGATAAGTTGGAATTGAAATTAAAAATTTTCAGAAAAAGAAAAAAGAAGAAGAAGAATAATCCTTTTACCTTGTCCCTCGTCCGGTAATTATCTTCTTGTTTTTCCGTCCCCCTTACTTGGACGCTCACCTTCTCATTAATTGCGTCTGTTCCTTCCAGACAACTAGAGGTTGCTGTGACACAACCTGAGGGCGTGGGATGTCAGGCGGGTATAGGTTTCTGTGACCTAATGATGGTGCTGTGTAGGTCCGTGTTTAATGATGACACTGTGGAGGCATGCGCTGGTCATCGGCTACAGTGATGAAACCCTACGGCATGGGGTGCCTGTCATACATCGATCTTCGTGACAAGTTGTCGGGAGGAGGGGTCGTCATGCTTAGGTCTGCTCTGCTCGAGCTTTGATTCCCCTTTGTTCATGGTGCTCCCAACAACATGACCAGGTCCTACTCGGTGGTTGGAGGATCTCTTATAGCTGAGCAGGATGGGAAGATCAGGGCTTGACCAGCCTTGGAGCACTTGACCTCAATCATCTTTGACACCTGGCAAGGGTATCTTCGTGATAGGGATTAGGTCTTCTGCTCTTAGCTGGATTGGCCTCGAGGGGGTCTGCTAGATATCGCCCAAACACTAGTCCCCCAGTTTCTAGTCTTAAGAGTGAAACGAGATAAGACTGGAAACTTCTCGTTTGAGCAAGTTCCCCCCCCTATTTACCTCCTCATGTTGAGCTGTCTGTCTTTTCCGTCACTTCGCATTTAATGCGAGATGTGTGGGCAGATCTGGGCCGCTCGTTTGAATTTTGAAGAGGAGGTTACTTGAACAGTTGCGTCCTTTTGATCAACGTGCCGTCTGTTGACATGACTTACTTTCCCCTTTATAAATCCCTAATTTCTTTATTGTGCCCCTTTTATTTCCAAACTTTATTCAGACCAAAAACCACCGCCCGCAAGTGAAACTTACCGTCTTCTTCGCCGTCTTTGTTATCTGCTTTCGTCACATTCGTCTTAGGTATAAATTCTTTTCCTTCTCCTCGTTCTTGTTTTTTCCATTTTCTGGGTTTCCAGTTTCCCACTTGGTAAATTTTGTCCCTAGGAAAAGAAAAAATGTCAGCCACTGAACAACCCCACCGGATGTCCTCTGAAGAGTCATCTTCTTCGAGTGACTCCGAGACCACTAGGGGGGTTTCGGTGAGAGACCCAAGTCCGAAAGGGGTCGAGGCCGTAGGGAAAACTCGACCGTCACAGAGGCAGAGGGCCGGCCAAAGGTCAGAGGCTGAGTCATTTGCATAGATAGCATGAGGTGTGAGACCTTACATCAGGACTTAGAACGGCTTAAGGCCATATACCATATTCACACTGGTGTTGATCTGCGTCTTTTCGATAAAAATAATACCCCTAGCTGCCCTCCTTGAGGGTACGTCACCCTTTATTTAGAGTGTTTCAAGTTGGGCGTTAGGTTGCACATTCAGCCTTATTTTATCCGGGTCCTTTCCCAACAACATCTGGCACCAAGGCAGCTGAACCCGAACGGGTTGAGGGTTCTGTCGAGGTTGTATGTTCTGTGGAGGTGGTGTAATTTGGGTGAGCCGACGGTATATGAGATAAAGCATCTCTACCAGTTGAAGAGCAGTCCGGGCTGGTACTACCTCACCTCCAGCTTGAAGGGCAAGAAACCCATCACTGACCTCCCCACCTCCGGTGGCAATTGGAAGGGTAAAATTTTCTTTACTGGGGGCAAGCAGCCTCTGCCACCTAGGAGATCCTTCAAATTCCTTCTCGATTTTGTACCCCAGGTCGTCTCCTGCCCATCGTGTTTTTTGTTTTGACTCTTTCTGCTTACATTCTCTCATTATTTTTTCTGGTCTTACTTGCAGTCTCTTGGAGCGTGTCATACCGAGTTGGGGAAGAGCTGTAGGCACATATTAACAACGCCTTGGATAACGCGAGCTCGTGTAGAGAGCTATTGACTCACCAGTACTTCGCTGAGTTTGGTTTAATTCCCGAGGAAAGAGATATGAATGGCATTCTCTCTCGGTTGAAAAGGCCTTCGAGCACGCTGGAGAGGCCGAGCAGCTCCTCTGCTCCACCCAAGAGGTCCCGGGTTGATCACGCTGCCTCGCCAATCAGGACCCTTCCTCCAGCTCGAAAAAGCGAGAGAGCAGTCGAAGAAGCTCCCTATAGGGCCCCAAGAGCTGTCGTCCCAGTAAGATCTCGATCGTGGCGATCCTAAGAGTAGTAGCCTAATTTTGCCGATCCCTACGTCAAGGATTTCACCAGGCACATAGAGGAGAAATTCGTGGAGGAGTTGGATTCCTCCAGCGTCACCGAGCTGGCCAACATGTTCCAGCACCTCTCGTGCCAGGCAACGACCGTCGCCACTGCCTTCAAGACCAAGGCCATGACTTTTGAGAGAAAGATCAGGGTTAATAACTAGGGCTTGAGGCAGACGCTTGAGCAGAAGGAAGAAGAAGCGGCCAAGCTGTGTACTGAGATCTCCGCCTTCGAGGAGAAGGCTACCCTAGCGGAGCCCAAGGCTTCCCAGCTCGAGAAAATGTTATCCATGGTCTGGAATGAACTTGTAAACTCCCGCAAAGACCTCGATTTGCAGAGGTTTACTTTTGGGAGGACCTTGGAGGTAGAGAGTTCCCTCCTTCAGCACAAGGCGGATTCCTTGGAGGGCCAGCTTACAGAGGAGTACAACAAAGGGGTGACCTTCAGCTATGAGTACATTATGTCCATCCTGGGTAAGGAATACCCCGAGCTGGATATGTCCAAGCTTGAGGCGGGCGTAGATGCTTATATGAATGAGCAGGATACCTGTACACATAAGCCAAGAGATCCTTCTGCTCAAGAAGAAGTAGATGCTGCAAGGTCCTCAAAGGCTGCTACTCTAGCTGTTGAAGCCCCAGCTGCTCCTACTACCGAGGAGGATTCTCAAGATGCCCCCACTTTTGAAGCCCTAGCCCCTACTGCTAGCCCGACTACTCAAGCCCCTTGAATGGCTTTACTACACTCTTTTTTGTTGTTGTTGTCCTTTGTAACTTTGGTAATGGAATAAATAACATATATTTTTTACTTCACCTCTGTACTTTTAATTTATTCCAAAATCCTCCGTGGGGTAGACTTTTAGCAGACTTTGGGCCTTTCCCACATAAATTTGACTATGGTTTGCTTATGCTCGTCTTGCCAAAATGTGACTAACTGGACTAACCCCTTATGAATTTCGGCCGTTCTACCTTAACCTAGAGAGACTTTAAGTCTAGAGGCCGCGGTATCTTTCTACGTGAGCTTGTTGTGCTCGAGCTCATTCTGGTTGTATTTGCCTTCTTAACTTGCTCAAAGTTAGACTTTGCGGCTTCGACATTTAGCTTTATTTTCGAGTTCATCTAGCTCGAGCCTTTCTGGCTTATGCTTGGCTCTGTCTCGCCTTAAGTTTAGGCTCTGAGATTTACGACCCTTTCATTCCTTCGTGAGCTTATTTTGCTCGAGCCTTTCTGGTTTATGCTTGGCACCGTCTCACCTTAAGTTTAGGCTTTAAGACTTAAGGCCTTAGCTTTTCTTCGCGAGCTTATCTTGCTCGAACATTCCCTTGGCTCATGCTAGGCACTTCGTCTCGCCTTAGGTTTAGGCTTTGAGACTTACGGCTCTAACTTTTATTTGCGAGCTTATCTTGCTCAAGCCTTTCTGTCTTATGCTTGGCACCGTCTCGCCTTGGGTTAGGCTCTGAGACTTTCGGCCTTGGCATTTCTCCTTAAGCTTATCCCGCTCGAGCCTTCACTTGGCTTATGCTTGGCACTGTCTCGCTTTAAGTTAGGCTTTGAGACTTACGGTCTTTGTATTTTCTTGTGAGCTTATCCCGCTCGAGCCTTCACTTGGCTTATGCTTGGTACCGTCTCGCCTTAGGTTAGGCTTTGAGACTTACAGCCTTTACATTTACTCGTGAGCTTATCCCGCTCAAGCCTTCATTTGGCTTATGCTTGGCATCGTCTTGCCTTAGGTTAGGCTTTGAGACTTATGGCCTTTACATTTTCTTGTGAGCTTATCCCGCTCGAGCCTTCACCTGGTTTATGCTTGGCACCGTCTCGCCTTAGGTTAGGCTTTGAGACTTATGGCCTTTGCATTTTATTTGTTTTCAATTTTGAAAGTTTTTTTTTTTTTTTGCTTTTATTCACGTACAAGATTTTACACATTTCTAGTGTAGAGAAAATTGAACGCTAATGCTCATAATACAAGGGAACTTACTGGAAATACTTTACCAAATGTTGTGCATTCCATGGCTTTTTAACTTCTCGTCCATTTGGATAAGTCAACCTATATGCCCCCGGACTGGCTATTTACGAGACCCTGTAAGCACCTTCTCAGTTCGGGCCCAACACCTCTTGCTTGGGATCTTTAGTGCTTTGGTTTACTTTTCTAAGCACCCACTCTCCCACCTGGAATCGGCGGATGTGCACGTTCTGGTTGTAGTAGTGGGCTACCCTCTACTGGTATTCTGCCATCTTTATTACTGCTCTTTCCCTTTTCTCCTCCAGCAGGTCCAAACTTGCACACATCTACTCGTCATTTCGCTCCTCGTCGTAGTGCTCCGTCCAATGTGTGCCCATCCCTATCTCAGCTGGGATTACTACTTCATGCCTGAATGCCAAGGAAAACGGCGTCTCTCCCGTGGTGATTTTTTATGTTGTCCTATAAGCCTACAACACACCAGGCAGCTCGTCGACCCAAGCTCCATTCTGCTCACCTAGTCTGGTCTTCAGGAGACACGCTTTATGGCCTTGTTTGTAGCCTCCACTTGCCCATTTTCCTGTGGGTGTGATGGCGAGCAGATCTTCAGTTCTATCCCCATATTTCTACAGAAGTCTCTGAACATGTTGTTGTCGAACTGCCTCACATTTCTCCAAATAAAGTCAGTGGTCTTGCTTTCTGTAATACTGCTTAAAGTTTCCACTTCAACCCATTTAGTGAAATAATCGATTGCCACCATGGCATGCGTTGCAGATGCTCTCCCTTTAGGCAGTCTGATCAGGTCAATTCCCTACTGAGTAAAGGGCCATGGTGAGCTCATCACGGTGAGGTTCTCAGGCGGCTGAGCCATGTAGTTGGCGAAGTTTTGATAATTTTTGTAGCTCTTGGTCTTTTCTTGAGCGTCCTGGTGCATTCGAGGCTAGAAATATCCTTGCCTTAAGGCTTTAAAGGCCAGAGATCTTGCGCCAAAGTGGTTGCCGTAGATCCCTTCGTGTATTTCTCTAGGGACGTAATCTGCTTCTTCTTTATCCAAACAGCGTAACAATGGAAGGGTGTATCCTCGCCTGTATAAGACCTCATCGATCAATGTGTACCTCGCCGCTTGACATTTCAGCTTCCTCACCTGCTTCTTGTTAGCAGACAATGTCCCTTCCTTGAGATAGGAGATAATTGGATCCATCCAGGTGTTGCTCGGGGATAAGCTCATCACTTCGTTCTCCTGCTCGATGCTCGAGCAGGTCCTGATCTCCACTAGAATGGACTTGGGCATCTTTGGGTCAGATACAGCGGCCATTCGTGCTATCATGTCCGCCCGAAAGTTCTCTCCCCTTGCAATATGTTCCACCTCTACCATTTAAAACTTTCCAATTAGCTGTCTTACTTTTCGAAGGTAAGCCTCCATCTTCTCGCCTTTCGCCTTGAAGCTTTTATTGAGGTGGTTGCCACCAGCTAGGAGTCTGTCCGGAGCTTTACTTCTTCCGTCTTCACTACCAAAGCGAGCTTCAGTCCCGTAATTACAACTTCGTATTCAGCCTGGTTATTGGTGGCCTTGAACTCAAGCTTCACGGCATATTGTACTTCCACCCCTTTAGGACTAAGAAGCACTACTCCTGCTCCTACTCTTTGATCTTCACATGACCCGTCCACTGTGATCGTCCAGACTTTGCCCTGAGCAGGGGAGCCTGCTGCTCGCTCGTTGTCTACTCCTTTGTCTGACTTTGTACACTCGACCACAAAGTTAGCCAAGGCTTGTGCCGTTATTGTTGTTTGGGGCTAGTAGTTAATATCAAACTCGCTGAGCTATATCGACCACTTTACCAGCCGACCCGAAGTTTCTGGTTTATGCAGGATTTGCCTAAGTGGCTGGTTTGTCAAGACTGCTATCGAGTGTGCTTGGAAGTAAGGCCTTAGCTTTTGAGCTGTCGTTACCAGTACGAGCACCCACTTCTCCACCTGCGGGTACCGAGTCTCCGCCTCCAACAAAACTCTGCTCGTGTAATATACAGGGTACTGCACCCCCGACTCTTCCCTTATCAAGACCGAGCTCGTTGCCCATTGCGACACCACCAAATACAAGTATAAAACTTCTCCTATACGCGCCGTTGATAGCAACGGGGCTTTTAGCAAGTACTCCTTCAGCTGTTGGAACGCCGCTTCATATTCTAGTGTCTACTTTGTCTTTCTCCCTTTTTTCATTTCTTAGAAGAAGACATGGCATTTGTCTGTTGCTCGGGAGATGAATCTGTTGAGGGATGCCAACTTACTAGTGAGGCTTTGTATTTCCTTGAGAGTGCGCGGGGACTTCATGTCTATTACCGCTCTTATCTTCTCTGGGTTGGCCTCAATCCCCCTATTACTGACCATGAAACCCAAGAATTTTCTAGAACCTACTCTAAAAGCACACTTCTCAGGGTTAAGCTTCATCCGATATTCCCTCAAGAGCGCAAAGGTTTCTTCTAAATGCTTTACATGCTCCTCTGCGTCCTTGTTCACCAGTCTCTGGTATGTTGCCCCCGTGTTCTTCAGGCCGAAGGGCATGACCTTGTAGCAAAACAGGCCGTGGTTGGTGATGCACTCCTCATCCGACCCATACATAGGAATCTGGTTGTAGCTTGAGAAGGCATCCATGAAACTGAGCAGGCCGTGTCCTGCTGTGGAGTCGACTAGCTGATCTATTTTTGGCAACAGGAAGCTGTCCTTTGGACAGGCTTTGTTCAAATCGTTGAAGTCTACACACATTCTCCATTTCCCACTCGCCTTCTTCACCAGCACCACATTTGGGATCCATTCCGGGTAGCTGACTTCCCTTATGAATCCCGCCATCAACAGCTTCTCCACCTCGCTGTTCATGGCTTTATACCTCTCCTAATTGACACACCTCCTCTTCTATCTGACCGACTTAGCATCTTTTCTTACTACTAACTACCTTCGGGTCGATCCCAGCATATCTTCATGCGTCCAGGCGAACACATTAAAGTTGCTCGCAAGCACTCGACCAGGCTTTGCCTCAATGGCTCACTAATACCCAAGCCAATACTGACCTTCTTCTCACGGTCGTCTGGCTTTATCACAATTTCCTCTAATTCTTCAGCGGGCTCCTATCTCCCCTTCTTTGACTCTCCCCGCGAATCCAATGATGTCACTTGTATTGCTTCATTTGCCGCTGTGATAGAGCAGCTCCTCGCGACCCTTTGATCGCCCTTGACAACTCTCACGGCCCCATTCACGCTATATTTCACGGCCCCATTCTGCTCGTTTCCAAATGATGCTGTAAACTTTTGCTCGCTGATTGCTCGAGCAGGATTCCTTGCTGGTTCCTGCCTTTCTCCGTTTACTGGAACGGTGATATCCTCCGGCCTGCATCCACAAAAGAAAGATGTCATGGGTCGCCGGGTGTTTTTCCGACGAAAACCCTCCAACGCTCAAGTCAGTGATCGGGTTAATTCTTTTGGTATCCCCCCTTAGTTTGAGAGACTGAAAAAAATAGAAAGTTTTGAGAGAATGATGATAAAGAAAAAAATCCCAGTCCCGATGGATAAGTTGGAATTGGAATTAAAAATTTTCACAAAAACGAAGAAGAATAATAATAATAATCCCTTTACCTTGTCCCTCATCTGGTATTTATCCTCCTATTTTCCCGCCCCCCTTACTTAGACGCCCACCTTCGCATTAATTACGCTTGTGCCTTTCTAATAACTAAGGGTTGCTGCGGCACAACCTGGGGGCGTGGGATGTCAGGCGGGTATAGGTTCCTGTGACTAAATAATGGTGACGTGTAGGTCCGTGTTTAATGATGACACTGTAGAGGCGTGTGCCGATCATCGTTTACAGTGACGAAACCCTATGGCGTGGGGTGCCTGTCAGATATCGATCGTCGTGACAAGTTGTCTGGAGGAGGGGCCGTCATGCTTAGGCCTTCTCTGCTCAAACTTTGATTCTCTTCTGTTCATGGTGCTCCCAATAATATGACCGGGTCCTGCTCGGTGGTTGGAGGATCTTTTATAGCCGGGCAGAATGGGAAGATCAAGGTTTGACCAGCCTTGGAGCACTTGACCTCAACCAGCTTTGACATTTGGCAAGGGTATCTTCGTGCTAGCGATTAGGTCTTCTACTCTTAACTAGATTGACCTCGAGGGGGTCTGCTCGGTATCGCCCAAATAATTACCACATTAATTTCTCAATTTCTCTTAATTTTCATCATTTCCCTTATTCCTTCACTCTCTATCTCTCTATTTATGATGTCAATATATCAACAGGCCTCCATTCATAGCTCTACAGAATCTTCAACTAATTTCTTCACAATGACTTCATATGCATTAGGAACTTTACATCAACTTTGAGATATATCAACCACAGAGCTCAACCATGGCCGGTCGCCCGGCCTGATCAACAAAATTATTTTCCAATCGTATTTTCAAACGAGAACAACAAAATTGTAAAATAGTTAGTAATTTTGTTGTAATTTTGATGGCTTTCCTACTTGAGGAGTATTTGTAATTTTGTTGATTAATCAGCCAAAGTTGAGAAGCTTAAGGAGAGGACTGTGTTGAAACGAAGAGGAGATAGCCCAACAAATGATAAACTTGTAGTAAAACGGTGTTGTTTAACTTAAAACTAAGACAAAAAAAAAAGTCACCAAAGGGCGTCGTTTGGGAAAGTTTTAGGGTTTGACCTGAGGCAAATATCAGTACTCATTATATTTTTATGAACATATAAAAGGGACCTTTTTGGAGAATTTTTCTTTTAGAACTTTTTAGGCTGTCTTCTTCCTTTATTTTGAGAGATTCTTTTTCTATTTTAGTTTTTTTATATCTCCGTTAAAGATCTTTATATTTATCACCTCACCTTCCAAATAAGCTTCTTTCTTATTTTTTTTTCATTTGAAAATCCATTTATATCCTTCAGATTCATTTCTCCATTTCGCTATCATTCATTCTCAACAATCTTTTATAAAGTTTATTGATGTTGTAAAGAAAATTATGTGAAACTTTATTTATATAGTGAATTAGATATAAGCTATTCTCTTGAATATAAGTCAATATTAACATTGTTGATATTGTAATTTTTATGTGTTCTTTAACTTTGTGTTTATTTGACTGTTTTCAAATTTTAAACCTTAATTAACTGTTTTTCACATCATAGCTACTTAGCTTTCGAGACGAGCTCTCGTGAGCTCCACTGAACTCTCATGTAAGTTTTCTTCAACTCTCCTAGGCTTCACTGAGCTATCTATATTCGTTTACCCGACAATACTTGAGATTGCATGAGCTTCAAGCACTTTCAAAATTATCTCAGACGCAATAAACCTTCAAATCTCCGATGCTCAGCTCCCCAAAGAACATCTCAACCACACTGCTAAACTAATTAATGACTTATCTCACCTTTCCTCACTAAAAAACAAATCTTTATTGTGTTTTAATTCATGTTTACATTATCACATTAAGTCAGTTGATAAGTAGTTATTTCAACATTATCATTCTCATCGCTAATCATATTTCAAACAAAAAAAAATGTATTTTATTAACAAAACTCTTTCATTTGTTGACGGTGTCTTGAATTTTTTTTTTGTTAACATTTGTTGATAAAATTTATTGAAAAAATTAAATTCAATATACTTAAAAAATCAACGGATACTATGAAATTACTACCCAATTTTTTCTAAACACATAAATTCACCACCAAAGAATTCTAACAATTATTTTACTCATCTTATGTTTCAACTCCTATTATTTTATTGTCAAACCGTAAAATTATTTGGTGGTAAAATAATACATAACAAATTATTAAATGGTAGCTTGATATTATCCCAAAATAAAGCAAAAGACAAAAGGTTACTTTGTCTTTTGTTACTTCAATTTTTCATTAGGGTCAGGGATTTGTTCTATACAAACAGACAAATGATTTTCTGATTTGTTAAATGTAATAAATACAAGGATAAAATGTTGTTATCCAAAATATGACTCAAAATGCTGAGGTGGCAAGAACCCAAATATAAAATGGGAAATTTACATAAATAACCAGCCTCAATTTCTAAATTTCACAAATAACCATTCACTTTATATTCAATCAAATATAGCTAATCAAAACTTACATTTCCTTAATTACCCTCCATATTTAATTTTTATTCCAGAACTATAAATTTAAAACATCATTCCTGCAAACTGCCAACCCGTTCCCTATCCAATCAAAACACCGTTCCTGCAAACTACAAACACCGTTCAATAACTGAAGATCAGAGCTTCTTTACCTAACTGCGTGTAAGGTAATATAATTGTATTAAATATTTATAAGTGTTATGAATTTATGTGTTGTATCGTTTGCGAGCTAGGGTTTATATTTTGGTGATTGTCTGACAGTTGGTGAGACAGGGTGCCTGTCTCACCGAGCTTAGTGCGACAGGGTGCACCGAGCTCAGTGAGACAGGCACCTGTCACACCCGACTCAGTGAGACAGGCACCCTGTAGCACCAATACAGGCTGCACCTTGGTGAGACAGCAGAAGCAGCTTGTCGCACACTTATTATTTTTAATATATTTTATTTTTACTGATTATGTTTTTAACAGTATAATAAAATTATTTTCTTCAATCATGTCAGGATTAATGGACTTAGTTGTACTTGAACTCTGTTATAATGGTTGGTGGGAGACATCGACAGATGGTCGGATGGATTATGTGAATGCTAAGAATACAATATTTTTTGTTGGAAAAGATTGTTTGTTTGTTCAGTTTTTATCAAGAATATACGAGGTTTTACAGATAAATCCTAATGAATAAAATATCACGTTAAAGACAACATTGAAGTCTAATAATACAACCCATCGTGCATGTTCACTACCCATGGACATATGTAATGACGAAATGGTGAAGGTGGTATTACATTTAGCCTCTGATGTGGCCAACATTGGATGTATTCCTATATTTGTTACCACATCTCCTAGAGTTCCAACCCAAGATGTTGAAGATGTTGAAGATGTTGAGGCACTTGTAGAATCAGTCTCTGTCCCAGATGTTGAAGAAGAGGTATTACCAAGGACAACATCGTTGCAGCAATATTACTCTCCAGTCCATGACAATAATGACACTATTGATGATAATGGTATTGCATTGCCTGATGTTAGAGAAGAGATGTTACCAGTAGAAACATTTTTAGAGCAACATGGTGAACCTATTAATAACATGGGCAATACAGAAGCAGATGATGTTCGTGTTAATGATAGGGGTGTTGATCTTATTGATATTCCTTCTAACAATGAGAACGAGCATCAGGATGATATTGCTGCTAATAGTCGGAACAGTCGATCTACTGCTCTAATAGATCGTTCGATTATGACAGTTGTTGACCCTCTTATAAGTCTTGCTCTAGTTATGCCATCAAACTTGCTTGCTCCAGACTTTATTAGAAGTTGTAATTGGGATGATATTAGTGTGGGTAAGTTGTTCTCTAAGAAGAATGAGTTAATATTGGAGCTGCGCAAATTTGCCCTTCTGAATAAGTTTGATTTTAAGATTGCAAGGTCCACAACTACACGTTTTGAGGCTCACTGTTCTTCGAAATCATGTAAATAGCGTATTCGAGCTACGAGACCTTCAAACGAGGACAATGCTTATTGGGTAGTTCGGAGAATTGATAATGTACATACATGTCATAATGAGGTATTATCTGACGGCCGTCACTAAGTAAGGAGCAGGGTTGTTGGTCATATTATTGCTGAAAAATATATTCAGGAAAAAAGGATATACACGCCAAATGATATCAGAGTAGACATGCAGTAGGAATATGGTGTCCAGTTAACATATCAACAAGCATATCGGGCCAGAGAAGTTGGTCTGGAAATTATTCGAGGGAATCCTGCAGAGTCATATAACTTACTACCCAAATATTCTCATGTTTTGAAGGCCGCAAATAAGGGTACAGTTACTCACCTTGAACGAGATACAGATGGTAATTTCTTATACTACTTTGTAGCTCTTGGATCTTCCATCAAGGGTTTTAAACAGTATATTAGACCGGTGATTGCGGTAGATGGTACTCATCTAAAGGGTCTATATCGGGGAAGTATGTTTGTTGCAACCTGCTTAGATGGAAACAATCAATTGTATCCGTTAGCCATTGGAGTTTTGGATTTAGAAAATAATGATGCTTGGGAATGGTTTATGATGAAGTTACATGGAGTGATTGGTGATATGCCAGACTTAGTATTTATCTACGATCGATGCACTTCCATCAAGAGAGTCGTTCTTAAAGTATTCCATTATGCTGTTCATGGCATTTGTTTTTGCCATGTGAAAGGAAATATCAAAGCAAAATTCAAGATGTCCCGAGCTGTTTGGGATGATTTCGAGCCGATCTTTATAAAAGCCGCAAAAGCATATGGGCACGAAGAATTTAGAAAACAACTTGAGGCTCTGTGGATGCTCCATTCCAGTGTAGCTAATTACTTGGAGAATAATGTGGGGATATGTAATTAGGCAAGGTCTGAGTTCGAAGGCAGGAGATATAGTATTCTTACCACGAACATCGTGGAAAGCGTGAACTCTTTTATAAGGGAACCGCGAAAATTTCCGATTACTCATCTTATTGACCATTTTAGGAAAACAATGTAGCAATGGTTTTATGATAGAAAACTTGTGGCTGAATCGATGAGTACTCGGCTAACAACTTGGGCAGATGAAATAGTTGTTGAGAGGAGATCTCGGGCTAAAATGATGATGGTCCGTCCTGTGTCTCCACATCGATTTCTTGTTTTGGGTGGTGGTGTGAATGAGGGATTATAAGTTTGTCCTTGACTGTTATGAATTTAAAAAATTATAAGTTTAAATAAATATATATAGCCTCTTAATGACATATATATATATGAGAAAAAAATGATTTATAACCTCCGAATCATATGTGTCATTGGATTCGTGTGTTTGCTCATGATGGTCTTCTGCTGGAAGCTCCTCCTCCACGAGACCTTGCGACTCCAGTGTTGGGCTAGCAGCACTTGCGATGTTTTGATTCTCCTCTGTTTCAGTCATAATGGGAGGTGCGTTGATGGATGGTTGATGCTGCACAAAGTAACATTACTTATAAATACATAAATAATCCTTCACAAAGTAACATTACTTATAAGATACTCACATTACAAACCCAACTTGGGATATATGGAACATAATCCTTTACAGTTTGCCAATATTTTTGTACTTTCTCCTTAGAGTTCGGCTTAATGGTTTGTAGGACATTTTCCTACGATAATTCAACCCAAATTTTAGGTTAGTAGAATCATAGTATTATTTACTAATATGAAAAACAATAATATACAACTGCACAAAGTAATATTACTTACAAGACGAGAGTTATCATTAAACAATGAATTAACAACAGTGAAGTTGATTTTGGAGGAAGCGATGGGCTTCCATTGTACAATGCGTGGAATCTTTTTTTTTGTTTTCACGACCCACTGTGATGGCAGCCCTCCAATAACTTCAAACATCCATGCCTACAATAAGTAAAATGACAATATTAAAAAAGTATTAAATATTTACTATTAATAAACAATTATCGAAGAATATAATTTTAATGTAGCACGATTTTAACGTACCTGAACTCTAAATGCAAAGCCGTAAACATTGTATTTTTCAATATTATGATTTGGCTTTTCCAAGCGAGTCTTCTTAAATTTCTCCATTTTACCATACAATGCATTGTCAAGACTGTCGTATATTGTTTCCCATGACAAACGACCCCATGGACGGTTTCGAAAGTGATCAATGTCATCCACCTCGTTAAGCAATGAAAAGTTTATCTGACTATGAACTTTTCTTCCATTTAGAACTCTGTCTGCAAAATAAAAGAGTGCAATTTTCACTGCATCAATGTCGTCCATAGCGTCGAAGTCTAAGTTACCAAACCTTTCGTCGAACTCGCGAGATTTAAATTATGAAACGGACCATCAAAATACGTATTAAGCAGCCTATGATTCTTTTTTATCATTTTCGGTACACTGTCTTCACCCCAACAAAGTCCCGTAACTAAACACCACTCTCCAATTAATAAGCGTATCAAATGCTCACCAATTTCAAACCACAACTGATCTGTCTCATTACAGGCCACTTGTCTTAGCAATAAATTATGCATAATAACACCACTGAATGGAAAGCTTCGACACTCCAAGAAATGACCAAATATATCATTTTTGAATAATTGCAACTGTCGTTTTGTTAACTTACCATCAATAGCTTTTACGACTTTATCTAACTTACACATACTTGTAATACGCCTGAGAAAATGAGCAGTAGAAGGTATCTGCATTATGCCTGGTACATACGCAGAATTTGCCATATTTCTGTTACAAATATAACATTATTAAATTACAATTATATAATTTAAAAATTAAAAAAAATTCTATCATAAAATTTCAGAAAATATTACAGGTGCGACAGGCACCCTGTCGTACAAAAATTATGCGACAGGTACACCGTCGCACCAAATTACAGAATCTGAAACTGGTACCGTCGCACCAAATCTGGTGCGACAGATACCCGTCCCACCAAATTCCAGAATTCCAGATTTTGGAATTTAGTACCGTCGCACTAGATTTGGTGCGACGGGCTGGTGCTGTCGCATGGCCATTGCACCAATTCTGGTGCGATGGCTGCCGGCAGCACCGCGCCGATGACGTAGTGCCGGTAGCACCGCGTCGATGGCAGCCCGAAATTCATTAAAAAAAAAAACTTACAGATTACGCTTGTCCTTCGATAACTCTGATCGTCGTTTCAGAATTCGAGGAACTGTTGTGAGAATTTTGGCTAGTGACGAAATAGGGGTATATTTATCCGAAAAATTAGAGTTCGGCTAATTATGATAGAAAAAAAGTGAAAAGGTTACTTGTGAAAAATACAAAATGAGACTGGTTAATTACGTAAATTTCCCATATAAAATGCTAATGAAAAATACGGAAGAGAGTTGACAGAGCGAGACAGGCAAGGCGAGAGTGCGAAGCCGGCAGCAGGATGCAAGGAGACGACATGGACATGATTGAAACAGAGAATAAACAAGTAGTTGGTCGTTTATGCTTCTGTTTTTCATTTCTTCCTTTTCTTTCTTAAATCTTTTTGGCCCAATAACAGGTGATAATACTTACGAAATTTTAGGTTTTGTTGTAATTATATTTCGCAATTGTATTGCAGGAGGTTGATGACATGAAGAGACGATTAAAGGAGATGGAAGAAGAAGCCACTGCTCTCAGGGAGATGCACGCCAAGGTTGGAAACGAAATGGCTTCCAAACAAGGTGTATATATTTTTTTAACTTTTTAATTATTAATCTGGTCAAGAATAAATAAATTATGTGATGGGTACTTGCTATTGGGCTAACTATGACCTTAGAAAAAACTTCTTGGCTACATTTGATTTATTATTATTCAATAATATTTCTTATAATGTTGTTAATTCTTTGTTAATCATCTAGTGATTTCTTTAAAATATGAATATTATTTAAAATAATAATAATAATGAAGGTTTTTGTGGGTTTTTTTAACATAGATGTACTATCAGAAACTTAAGCCTTATGGGGAATCTAGTTGGCTTTAAAAGATCTTGCTAAGAAAGTCGGTAGCTTTTATACCAATGCAGACGGATTATTTTATCAGTCCAACTTTTACTTGATTTTAAGTGATATTTCGATGGCCCGTGGTGGTAAAGTATTTTCGATAAATCTCTGGCAAGGCGGGCTTGTTTTTGAACTTTTTATGGGGAATGCAACAATGAAGTATATCTAAATTATATTTGATTCCTGTGTTTCTTTTGGCGTTGTGGGAATAGTTGCTGCACAAAAATGCTTTCTGCTTGATAATTAACTTGTGAGTTTGCAATGCATTCATGATAATAGAGTAAGATTCTGATTACGAACAGATGATGACCATTTCTTTGATCCTTCTATTTGTTCTTCTTGTTTCAGCTACTGTTTGATGCATTTTCTTCTTGGGCATATTGATGAATTAGTTTGATAACTAGGAGTAATACTAAGAATCATATCTATTTTGCTTTGTAATCTTTATTCAATTCTATGTGAGATGTTGGATTTCATTTGCCGCTAGATCCTGTTGCTGGAGGTTCGTCTCAGGCAAATCGGGAGGAAGTAGATTCTCGATCGATCTTTGTTGGCAATGTAAGGCTTCATTCACTAACTTGTTCTGTGCCTTTGTAAATATGTCATTCCATTGTATTTATATATATATATATATATATATTACTTTTTGTTGTTTGATTCTTGATGCTGAGCCAAATGCTCCGTTGTGAAGATCCTTAAATCAAGCACTTTAAAAACCTTGAGTTTTTGAATCAACACTATTCTTAATTGGACTAAGGTTTCATATATGGGGCCCTCAATTGGCATTAAATCTACTTGTTCTTGACTTTATCATTTCTTTGAGCCAAAGTGAATGCTGCAACTATTATAATTAGATATTTGTACAACTTTATGGCTTTTACTGTTTGCATATATCTCCTAAATATTTATTAATACTTGTATGATAGTGTCCGTAAGTGCCTAATTCACAATCAATGTGCGTGTATATATATGATGTGGCTAACTAATAAGCCGCTATACTGAGTTGATTCCTTTTTCCAATATCTAAGGTATTTATGCATATAGCCAATGATAGTAAAGGTTTTTTTTCATATGATGATTGTTATTTGCATTCATTTGGCGAATAATAACGTTGTATTTCTGACCAGGAAACTTATCTTTATGCCTAAATGGCATAGAAGGAATTACATCTGTTGTCAACCAATTCTTTTTAGTATCATCGTATGACTCAAATTACATTTGGCTTCTGTGATGCTTTGATGAGAGAGTGATATCTATACTGTAATTTCTGTTTTGCCTAGCTGGAAGGGTGATAATGCTGAATAACCAAAACTTAGCTATAGTCTTATTTAACCATCAGTCTTCATCCAGATCATGCATTATGTTGTAGCTGAATTTTTGTGGCATTATCTCTTCTGGTGGATGGTTAATTGAATGTCTGTACGCACGACTTTAGAAGTTGTGAGAACTATAGTTAGTTGGTTTACATTTTAGTCTTTAGTAGTGTTAATCTGATTCCATTAACAAACTAATTGATTGCTGTCTTCCATCACCATGCATGTGCAATGGAGTAAATTGAATAAGATTGGAAAGATTTTGCCCCTCAAAGTTTCCCTAAGCCATCACTTTGTACATGGAGAATAAAGATCAGAAACTCGGAAACAAAAAATTATGATGGAAGTTATGATCTCACCGAATGATTGATTATATTTTGTATTAGCAAGGGTTTCATTTTTTTAATTATAGTCATTCATTTCTAATTTTTTACACATCTAAGTTCTTAAAAAATAATTTTAACTTCTTTTCCTTGACGCGCTTCAGGAGTTGAAGTTCATTTGACACAAAGTCTATATGTAACCCTATAAGCCAGATTTTATTTGGTCATTATGAAATAACCTTGACCTTTAAAATGTTTCATGTTTTCAGATTTTTCTGGAAAAAACTGGTAACTGTTTTGTCATTCAATCATGATATATTTTTCTGTATAAATCCCAATCAACTTGAACTTTTTCTTATATAGCACTAAGTCCATTCTTTATACCTCTCTCTCTACTTTCGGCTATTTATGTAATCGATATAGTATCATCTTTACCAGCCTCAAATAGTCTCGGGATTAATCTGAATTTGCAGGTGGATTATTCTTGCACCCCTGAAGAAGTACAGCAGCATTTCCAGTCGTGTGGGACAGTAAATAGGATCACTATTCGTACTGATAAGTTTGGCCAACCAAAAGGTTATGCATATGTCGAATTTCTTGAATCAGAGGCTGTTCAGGAAGCGCTTCATCTGAATGAATCTGAACTTCATGGCCGTCAATTGAAAGTACAGCAACTTTTTTCCCCCTTTTTAGAGTGTTATACTCCTTTTTGGCAGTCAGTTGGTTTTGCATTGAAGATTCCATCTTTTTTAGTTGGTTTTGCATTGAAGATTCCATCTTCTCCTCTTTTTCTTTTTCTTTTGACCTATATTTCAACTTATAGCTTTTTGATATCAATGTAGGTAACGGTTAAGCGGACCAATGTACCTGGAATGAAACAGCATCGTCCTCGCCGACCCAACCCTTTCATGGTCTACCAATCTAGGGGTGCAATTATACCTCCTATTTTCTACTCTCCTTATGGTTATGGGTATGCATCCATCAATTGCCATCACACTTGTTGACTGACTTATGAAACATATGATGAATCTTGGCACTTTATTTTGCAGGAAGATTCCCAGGTTCAGAATGACAATGCGGTACAGCCCCTACTACTGAAGCCCCAATTTTGCTTGACGGCAGCACTGGTTGTACATGGACACATTCACGCCAAACAATATTCCCTCATCTTTTTTAGGGATATGTTGGGGTTTCGGATGATTGACAAGGAAATCTCTTTGCATAAAAGAAAGCTCAGAGTTATGAAGGATAGTGGACTTGTATTGATACTGGATTGAAAATTGAAGAAAACATTGTAAAGCTTTCGATGCTTCAGGGTGTGTTTGAATAACATTATATGAGACTGCATTAGCTAAAGCAATGCAATCTCATGTAGTCATGTTTGGTAAATTTTCTTGTAATACACAATAATGTGGATGATGCTATATCAAATGAACTTGAGGGGGCTGGGTTTTGTAGTACAGAACTATTTATGTTAATTTATTTAATTTCTTTAATTAAAATAATAAAAAATAAATAAAAATATATAATATTATAAAATTAAGAACTCAAATATGTTGTTATTGGTGGTGATGAATTGTCGGCGGCAATTAGACGCGGCTAGATGCCGTTAACCATAGCATCATATTTTGTTATAAAATTGGTACTATTAAAATTCTTATTATTTGAGTTTAGTAATGGTACATTTATTATAAATAGAGAAAAAGCTTCAGTCAAAAATTTGGAACTCGAAAATTTGATTGTAGATTTGTGGTGAATGAAAATTCATTTTTCGGTAATAGTTGTATTATTGCATAGTTTTGACAATAATGATTCTAATGCTATCAAAATATATTTTAAATAACACTACATAGGAAGAACAGAGGGATGGGGGATCTAAGTCACTGGGAGGAGAAAAAAGGCTCAGATAAGCTGAACGAACAACTCGCAGTGACCCGTTTCCAAGAAAATAGCTTCTGACAGGGCTGATGAATTCAGAGTTTGGAAGAATGGAACTCTTGGCTAGTAAGATAGGGCTTGGTGCAGCAGGATTTTTATAGTAATAAGAAGAGTAGAAGAACTACAGCGTGCTGCTACTCACAACCAGCATGACCTCCACCTATTACTGTTGCACAAGCAAGAAAAGAGGGTAGGACGGGCCGTACGCACTTGGTGCCCTAGTACGACGGCTTGTGGTGACTGTAGTTAAAATTGTTTATTTTAATTGTATAAGTTTAAATTATAAATTGAATATAAATAATAATAAATTATAAATAAATCTTAAATTATGAATTTAATATAAATAAATAAAATTATTTTATACAATGCAGTGCATGCTATGTCTAACATAATATTACATTACAACTTAATACAATATAGTGTAATACATCCAAATGCAATATAGCTAATATAATATGATACTATATGTTAAACACACCGTCAAGGTTTTGGCACCCTCAAAGTGTCTTGGTAACGACAATTTGGGATTGTTAATGGTCAATAGTAATGTTGAGAAATTAAAAGTTAATTTTGGTATATAATAATTAAAAAAAACTTAACAATCTGTCAAGTAACTTTTAAAATTGATAATTTTTTTTATGTAAATTTCAATCTCTATCAATAAAGTGAGCTGTGATGACCATGTAGCTAGCTGTTATAATGAAAGTCCAAATATCAATGGTTAAAGATACTCTCTACTTATTCTCAATCAATAAGCTCTTCAACTTAACATTTTCCTCCATGTACATATCAAGAGTATCTTTAGTAATGGTTCTTCGTGATGGGAGAAGATATCTAAGAGTCGCCACACTACAAAAATGCTTAAAACCCGAATTCTCCACAACTGAAAGAGGCAATTTATCAAGAATAATCATTTTCACAGTTGCTCGCCTGCAAACATCTTAACTAAATCCTCTTGCTATAATTTTATCACTACCAACATATTGAGTTAAGGTTGTTTGGTCTTTTAAAAAGTCTTTGTACTTTGTACATCTTTTTTTATAATGATTTCTTAAAGTGCTAATTCCGTACCCACTCGTGCCACATTCGAATTCATTACCACAGTAGTTGCATTTGTAATTTTGATAATTATCTGGAACTCTAGTAAAATGTTGCCACACTGTTGATCTTGGAGCCATTTTTTTCCTTAGTATCGGCGGTTTGGATGACGAAGACTTTTTCCTCTTATTTCCGCCAGTGACAATTGCTTCTAAATCATTTTCATTATTAACAATTGCCACATTAAGTAATGCTAATTTTGTACGTAGACTAGAGTTGGTAAAATTTGATACAATTCGATTACTCAATATAAACACGATGAATAAATAGGTATGAATCGTTAAATTTAATACGATTATTAAATTGGCTAGTCTGAATCGATATGATTTTTTTCTATGTTGAGTTAGGGTTAAAATTCTTGACTCATTTACCTAATTAATGACACGATTATATTTTTTATTCTAAATTAATTTTTAGGTTCTGTTATTAAAAACTCAAATATTGAACATGTGTATCTCTTTTTATTTTTTTTTGGAAGGATTATCATATATATAGTGTTTTATTTATAAAATTTTATATTGATTTAGAAATTTAATAATGTGAATGTATAAAATATTGGTAGACATGTATGTTTTATAATATCAATAAACAGTGTGCAAATATTTTATATAAATTTTGTTAAATATTTAAATATTAAGTAGGTTATTGGGTAATCCATTTATTTTTTGTCATATTTAAGTCTCACTATTTTAACACGATTATTAAATAGATCGACCTAAATCTGACATGACACGAACACTACTCGATGATCCATTTTGCCAGCTCTAATGTAGATTATTAAAATACTTTTTTAATTGAAAAATTTTGACTTACTCCCTATCTAGAGCAATTATCTTCATTTTACTCCACAAAATACTAAAACATTAATTTATCCCGAAACTTCTTTTTCTATCTATTAATTTTAATAGTGAAATGGGCAAAATTATATTTGTATATTTTTGTGACAGCTAATTAATTGAAAAAAAAATTTTCTACTCTTTTAAATAGCACCACACCTAACTATTTCGAAAATTTCAGTAAGAAGCAAAAATGTTTCAATAAACTTGATGTCACCCCAAATTATCATTATTTTTTTTAAAAAAAAAAAAGACATCTACACCTTTAAAGTTTAGAAAAATACTCACTAACATCCTTAAGTTTTCAAAAATAGATACCAAGACTCTTTTTTTACTATAATATATTTTACTTCTATTATCTCAAAAAATGTACTTTAAAATTTTTTATAAATACAAATATTGTATAATTAATTAATCTAAATAGTAGACTAAAAATATTAAACTCTTTAATATTTAAATAAATTTAAATATGTGAATTATTATATTTATTTTAATGATATTGTATTTATTGTAGAGATTTTAAATAAATATTTGCATTAAATACATTTTACATTTAAAAAAATTCTCACATACTAATAATGTTAAAATTATTATTTTACATAATATTCAAAATAATTTAAATTTTAGTGCATATATTTTAATATTATGTTTCTATTTATTATAAACTTTACTTTAATATAATAAATATATATAATAGATTGTAAAATATTAAAATATTTTTAAATATTGAAATTATTATACTATTAAATTTAATTTAATATTATATTTATGTTTATTATAAAACATTAAAATCAATTATTTTGGGATAATATATTTAAAGGGTATTATGGTAAAAAATGGTCTTGGTGTATTTTTTGTAAACTTAGGAGTGTAAATAACAATTTTTTAAAATATTGGGAGTGCAAATATCTTTTTCTCTTTTTTCAATTAGTTAATTTTAATTTTAGGTTTTGTAAAGTTATCAATATCCCTAATTTGTTTTATCCATCAATTTAAAGCCCACAAATTTTCTTTCAAATCCAATCACAAATCGAAATCTTATTTAAATTTACTAAACATTCCTCTAAACATCCCTCTAAACATCTTACAAAAATCTAATTTATTCTCACAAAAATAACCTAAACACAAATACAGTAGATGAAAGATATCTAGAGAAATAAATGTGTTCTTTTTTATCATTTTTTCATCTGTGAATTGTTAACGAGCGCACCTCATTTCCCTTTTTTTCAAAGAAAGCATGCCTTTCATAGATCAACCAGAAAGCAAACACATAACGTGTGTTGGAAATTTATCCAATCATACTATAATACCCATCTTTTGTAGAGCTAACTTAGCAAATGAATGAGCTATGCCATTACGAAATTCTAGAAAACATGAAGAATTTTCAGAATTTCAGAGATCACCCAGAACATTTCAGACATGCTACTTGTCTTGTTATTCACTAAGTCAACTAATCCTTGAGAATCAGATTCAAATATCCCTGAAATAACTCCTATTCTTAATGCAACATGTACACCCCACTCCATAGCTGCAGCTTCATCTATTGCCACATTACCAGAATATTTGGATGTTTTAACAGCAGCTGCTTTCTAATTTCCATCCAACCTCTAACCACAGCCCCTAAACCTACCACTTGCTTCTCAGCATCCACAGCAGCATCTACATTTACTTTGAACCAACCATTTGTTCGAGGGCACCATTGCTTTTGCCTCTCACGTTTCCTACTTGCTACATAATTCATCTAAGGTTGCGTAACTTTCCTAAAGGACTACACAACTAACTTTGCACTTGCTACTATCCTGATCAGATTTTTTTTTTTCCTTCAAAAATCCATTTGTTTCTTGCCATCCAATTTACCCATAGTAAGGTAGCCGCTAAAGCCTCATCAATAGAAGTTGTTAATGAGGCAAGAACTACAGCAATCTGATAATATCATGAATTTGTTCCCCTTCAAAATCAGCTGTCAATTGAGAATTTTTTCAGATTTACCTTACCATTTTCCAATCCAACAAAGCATATGACATAGACTCCAGACTACAGCGACAGATTTGGCATGTTGACTCTTGCAGTATTCTTCTTTTCCATAAATTCTTAGTCGTGGGAAGTAAATCATTAGCTGCTCTCTATAAAAAGATTTTCACCTTCTTTGGTAATGCAATACTCCATTGGTTTTGAGTGTGGGTAGAAAAACTTGGATAATTTGAAAATTTTATCTTCATAGTCACTTGATAGCCACTCTTAACTAAGTATTGCCCTATTTTGTCATAGTGCCATATCAAACATTTGGTCCTCTTAGGAGTGGAATTTGTATGATAGCTTCTGCATCTTCTAATTTGAATTTTTTAAAAATCAAAACTTCTTTCTAATGTTGTTCGTCATCAATTAACTCTGCTATGTGGTATCAAGCCTCATTGTTGGTGCTGAAATTGGCCTCATTGCAAATTCTGCCCATTTCCAATTCTCCTCCTAGACCTTTTTTGAATTACTTGCCTTCCCCCCATTACACTCCTCTAAATAAAAGAGGGTTTTGATCCTATACCTGAATCCATAAACCATAAGTGTTTGAAGTATCTAGCTTTCAAGACTCTTAACACCAACCAGTTTAGGGATTGGATAATTTGCCATCCTTACTTTGCTACAAGAGCTTGGTTGAAGTTTCAGAAATCTCTGAACACCTAGCTTTGGCTTGATTCTCCTGTTTTGTTCCCTACCAGAATTTAGCCACTGCTTTTTGGATATCCTCACACAACCTTATAGGAATCTTGAAAACACTCATGACATATGCTGGGATGGCTTGTGCAATAGCCTTAATTAACACCTCTTTAGCTCTATTTAAAAAGAACTTATGTTGTTAGCTTGAAATTTTGTTCAACACTTGGAGCTTTACTTCATTAAAAAAGCTCTTTGTCTTTATCCCTATCATTGATGACAGACCTAGACATTTTTATGATTATGTGCAACGATCGGAGAAAACTGCATTAGATCTCCAGGACACATTGTGGACTTATTTTCTGGAAATGCTCAAACTGAGTCTTTAAAGGGATAAAATCAGTTTTTTCAATTTTCTAATTAAAACATTTTAGGACATATCTCATATAACATATAAGAATTAAGTAATCTAGAAATTCGTACCTTGATATTTTGAGCAGATGAATCAATAGAAAGTTGTAGCTCCGTCTCCAAACGATCTTTCAGTCTATGACTCAAGATCGATCAACACTGGACGTGTGGACGTCTGTTTCACTACTCCCAATTGCAACTGACTTCTGTTAGATGTCTTCTGTATTTTTCTCAAAAGCCCTAGAATTCTCTTCTCTCCTATTTTAAGAGAAAAATACCCCATTTTATAATATTTTATGAAAAACTCGAGTATGTTAGGATTAGGGTTCCTATTTAAAATAGGATTTCTTTTTAATTTAAATATTTAAATTAAATACTATCTCTCCACTTACGTAAAAGTGTAGAGGATGTGTAACTAACTAGGGGACCATCTTGTAAAATATTGCAAGCCCCCTTTTACACTTGAATATAACATACTAGACCTTAATAAATATTATAATTATAATTTTCACCTAATACGTTATTTTTCTTGTTTTTGGGTTTAGTGATGATGTTGTCAATTAAATTAGCTAATCCGGGGATCATTTGGGAACATACAATAGTGGCTACAATAATTAAATTTGTAATTAAACAAATATAATTATTTAATTCTAATTCTACTCCACTATAAGATTGGAATTGACCTCCATAATTGTATGCTCGAATATAATTCGCCCAAGCCACATTTATTTCTTTACTGCACAATCCTTTGTACCACATCGTTAATTTAAATTGATATCTCAACTGTCCGATCAATTTAATTACATCTTGTTCCTTGATACTTAATGGTTTTCTCTAATGATTATTTTCAACGTACTTATTTATCTTGACACACTCTGACTAGAGAATTCTATGATCAAGTACTAAAAACCCATCAAAAGATGTGTCGTACAAATTTTGTATTGTTAATCTATAATTTCAATACTTGTAATTACTCCCACCAAGATACTGGGTAATCTTGACTACATGTGTATGTCGTGCCCATTGGTAACTCAAATGAAATAATAATTACAATCATGAAATTATAACTAACTCAAGATTAAGATTACAATAAATCAATGCCCATGAGATTTAATAAGTCTGATAGTTATTATTAGGTTAATTAAATCTTATATGTGATCCAGTTCAATATAATCATACTACATCAATAAATTTATACGTGATTAAGACAAATCACTCAATGAATTTATTACAGTCTATACCTAAATAAAGTGCCCAACTTTATTTATCAACTGCGAACTTAATTTATTTAATCATAAGATAACTTGTATTTATGTCTTCTGCAAATCACATGGTGATCGTATAAATACATATAATATGATTAAATGGACTTTACTCAAAATATTAATGCAATTTAAAATATCTAAATAAATACCTCAAATATTTTATTAATTAGAAAATCAACATGCTTTGAAGAACACATAATCCCAACAGTCTTAAGTCCAAAACCTAAGTGTTCAAATCGATGGGATGTTTATTTGAGGAACTTTAGAAGTATGTTGGCAAATGAGTACACTCCACCCAATACAGACAAGCCCAATCCACTGAAGTCGTCTCCTATTGAGTTTAAGGGCATTAAAAAAAAGATTGGATTATCTTAGTTAACAAAATTCTATTTGATGGTTTTCAAGTATGTTTAAAGTTGTTATTAGTTTAAAATTATTTATGATTACTTGTAACCATTTTAATCTAAGTTCACTCTGCATAGGAAAAGAGTAAGGAAGTAATTGATGAAAGGGCATAGACTATGTACAATCATCATTTGGGCAATGCAAGATATGCTTGATTATTTCTTAAAACAGTACATAGAATAAAAACTTTGTATATTGTTAATATAAATAATAAAAATGTGGTTGTATGCAAATAAAGTTGTTCTCATTTTCATTTGTCATCAAACTGTTACAAAAGTTGGAGCATAGAGTTTGAGAACATACTAAAATAGAAGTTAGCTCACAAAAAATAAATGAAAGTTACTCCCCTAAAGTGTAGGAAGTGTCTGAGAAAATACTAATTGTCAACATAGTTTATCATCCGTTAGTTGATGCTCTTAAGGTCAAATTTTAATTTCTTTTTAAAGTGAACTAAAAAGTCAAGTTGAACAAGGGACATTCCAACCCCAAAGAAAAAAAAAGGATATTCTAGGATAGGCTTTCCAAGAGATGCCAAATGGAATTACGGTGCAATGATTAGGTTAATTCAGTATCACATTAAGTTATTTCAATGTTTTTAATTATACAGAGTTGGCATGAAAAAGAAGAATGTATTAAGAGAGTTTTCAGATGATGCAAGCTCAGTTGGATCAAATGAATGCAAGGATAAATAGTTGTAGCAACACTAAAGTTGGTAGTTCCAACTTTTTTATTTCTAAAGCTCTCTTTGATGATTAGGTAGTGATGGATCATCAATCCCTCATAGTTAAGGAAAAAAATATTTTTGGATTATGATATATGTTTGTTTTTTTTTTTTGTACACATTTATTTCTATTATTAATATTTATGCATTATTTTTATTAGGTTGAAGGCACAATGGATAAACTTATTCCCATATAAACTTAGGTATAATGTTTGTTTATTTTTTGTTCACATTCTTTGTTTACACGAATGATATAAGTTTTAATCCATTTTCTTTACTCTTTTGCTTAGTGACCACTAGGTGCATGAGGTAGTTGATATGGTGAGATACAAAGTCTATTATCTTGAATCACTAGGTGAGAAATCTGATGTTGGGTTGAACTAGATGGTGAATAAGTAAGTTTGAATTTTTTTACTTATTTTTTAATGCAATAGATTAATTTGTTTATTTGCTGACATTGATTATATATTACTTATGGTGGAATAACAATGCACCAATTAAAGACTCATAGAAATAAGACTTTGCAATGAGTCTCTGTTAAGGTATAAATAAAATTAACTTATGACATTCATGGTTAATTTTATTACTTCAATTTTCTTCATTTATCTTAATTAGAATGGAGTTTTAGTGATTTAGAGTTCTATGCTTGTTTGGTACTGAGACGACCCGCCCCATTTCCAGAGGCGACCTATCTTAAAAAATTGAACTTAAATATTAAAATCATCTTATTAATGAGAATTCTACCGAAATTTCGGCAGAACCTCCCCTAAATATATAACATTTCCAAACCTGCAATTTCAACATAAACACTCCCAAATCATTTATCAAGCATCAACTGCATCAACCCAATCTCATCCGATAACATATCCAATAATACACTCGTTTCATAGTTCATATATCACATCCCTAATATAAATCCAAAACATGGTAATTATACATTAACCAAAAGAAAATAATTTTCCTATGTCCTCAAACAACCTCAGTGGCCCAAATGACTCCAACTATGTACAATTCTTGGGTTAATCTGTTATACTGTAATCTCCTGGGGAAATATAATAAAATAGGAATGAGTATAGAACTCTGAGCTGTGAGTGGATAGTAATTTTAAAATATAAAATAATTACAAAAATAAGTGCATCACTTGTATAATCACGTTTCATAAATAATTATTTGAATGTAAAATTACTTTCAATTCAATCATAATTTGAACATAAGTAAAACCGATCATCATCACAAAATCAATAAAAAACTTCTCATATCGAAATATCTTCTCAAATTAAAATATCAAACATTAAGTAAATCAAATATCTTTAACCAAGTATCCTTAAACAAATATCCTTAAACAAATATCTTGTAAACAAATATCCTTTAAACAAATATCCTTTAAACAAATATCCTTAAACAAATACCTTTAAACAAATACCCAGGGGATAATCTAGTCTCATTCGGACCTCAACGGACGGCAATGATGTACTATCTGAGTACCATCATGCCCGGAGCTACACGGATAGACAAAAGGACGTACCATCTTATGCTCATCAGCATATCTCATACCCGGATCTCATCGGACGTGCAATGATGCGCTATCCCGCGACATCGTGTCCGAACCATCCGATCTCATATCTCAATATGCATGCATATGCCCCCAAAGGGCGAAAGCGCCCAAACACACGGCCCAAAGCCTCTATGTGTGTTCAGACGGGCCCCAAAGGCCTACTATCTCATCTCATCTCATCTGGAGGGAACGGGTATTTGCTTAAAACTTAAAAACATGATCGAAATCATTATATATGTATACATTTAAATCATGCTTTAAATCATACTCGAAATCAATATATCTCATGTCCAAGATCCATCATATACTCTTTAAATCATGTTCGAAATCCATATGTATAAACATTCTAAATCATGCTCGAAGATCATATATAAACACTTTAAATTATTCTCGAAATCAACATATAAATACTTTGAATCATGCTCAAAAGTAATGTATATACATTTTAAATCATAAACAGGATCAATCATATACTCTTAAAAATTATGCTCGAAATCCGCATAAAAGCACTTTAAAACATGTTCGGAAATCAATCATCTCTTTTATATTTTAAAATCGATACGGAGCATAAATAAATAAATATAACTTAACACAATAATTATACGCAATAAACATTTATTTCGGAAAACCATTTAACGAAAGCACTTTAAATATTCATTTCATAAACAAGCTCTACTATATAAAAATCAAATAATTTTAATATATTCCACTCACAGTGACAATTTCAGACTCGGCTATCACCCAAGTCCGTAGGTAGATTCTCGTCCGCAGATCCACCTAATTTACAGAAATGACACAATTACTTTCCATAATTATAATTCGAACTAATCTGGCAAAAATAACGCCTTAAATAAATATTCGTCTTAATATTACAAATTCTCAATCTTCTCGGCTTACCGTAATAATCCCGTATTCGTAATTTACTAATATAATCCGAAATTATACTACCCTCAATTTCATAATTTACTAATTTACCCACAACATCATAAAATTACCAATATATCCTCAATTCAGTTTACAAAATCACCCTCAAAGCTGAAAAGTACGAAATTACCCTCAACACGTGAAATTACCAAAATGCCCCTACGGTCAACGTTGACCGTAATTGACCCAACGGTGGGGAAGCTCGGGTTAGACACTTCTCGTCGAGGTGAGTCCAACGGTGCCGGTGGTGTCCTCCCATGTCGTGCGGCGGCCGGATCGAGCACGTGAAGTCGCGGCTCCTTGGGGTGATCGGACGGCAGCAAACCGCCTCCTCGGTGCTGGTGACTGGTCGGGAATGGAAGATGGTGAGGTGGGAAGCTTTTGCAACCAGTGGCGTGGCCAACACGGCCGGAATCGCCGGCGATCGTCCGCAGCAAACCCGCGGAACTTTCGAAGCTTCACCGATGACGTTCCACCTGCTTTCCCAGCAGAAGGACTACTGGGATGGACGGCCGACTCACAAGCTTCCGCTTGACACCTTGCTCGTACGGTGAGGTGGCTGGAAATGGGAGAAACCGGCAGGTCGGTTTCATGGGTTCGGTCGGGTTCGGTCTCTTCTCTCTCTCTCTTTCTCTCGATTTTGCTCAAATTTCACCCGATTTTCACTCTTTTATAAGCATCCGCAAAATATCAACTAGACCCCCTCATGATATATCACATAAGCCCCCTCTCAATTTATCACATAACCCCTTTCAATTTATTACATAAACCCCCTATTAAATTCATTATTTACATAAATAAATATAAGAAATTCATATGTTACAGGTACAGTTTATTGATAGAACTTATAAGAGTAAAGTTTATAGAAATAGAGTTTTTGTTAATAAAATAAAATTATTCGGTGTTTGGTTGTCAATTAAAAAAGTTCATTTGAAACACTAGCTTGTTCGGTTCTGCAACTAAAAGTGTTTTTGTATAATTAAATTACTAAAAGAGATATGTAAAAAAGTTTGTTCAAATTATATAATTTGTAACATTATTACATCAAAAAAATAATGCACAAATAAAACAAAGATGAAATTAATTTCAAATATAAATTAATAATTTGCATGTATTGTTGAATAAGATAAACAAAAGAAAAATAAAACTGTAACAAGTAGTGGCAATAACTTTTATTGCGGAGATATGTATTAACATTAATGCAGGAAACATTCATACTTGCTACACTCCTCACCAAAGCGGTGGCTATGAGTTTTCTATCAAATGGTGGCAATAACTTATATTGTACATAATTTTGTATATCATAACCAAAGTGGCAGCAATCTCATAAAAAAAAATAATAATAATAAAATGGAAGCAATAATTTTTATTGTGTAGGCTTTGTATACAAAATAAGAGTATTATGTAATTAAAAAAAAATGTTCTTATGGTATTCTTATATTAGACTTAAAAAAACTCTTTAACCACTACTCCCAAAATTTTAAATTTTAGGCTTTTGCTAGTAGTGGCAAATTAGTTTATTTAAGTAAAAAAAAAACTCTAATTAAAACAAAAAACCAAACACCAACAAAATTAAAAAGAGTTTATGGGATTAATTAAACATTTATAGCCATTAGATAAGTTATATCAAATAGGTATATATTCTTTTTTGTGCAGGGTTAGGTAGTATCTCTTCAATTAAATCATGCTTTTGAGGATTGTACTGATCTATATAGCTTTGATTGATTTTGGGTGGTTACTTGATCCACTACTTTATTATATTTTGTCCACTATTTATTAATACAAATACTCAAAGGTTTTATCAAAATAATAATAATAATAATAATTTACATGAAGTACATTCAAGATATTGTTTGAGATTTGAAAATTCTTGAAAGTAATATAAGTTCCTCTAGTATTTTTTTGAATGCATAGTGGGTAAAAATCTTCAACGTATGACTGCTATGCAATTTGTTGATGTTAATATGATCTATGGTTTTTTCTCTTAGTAACTAGTGGTTGACTCTCTATATATTGTTTGGCCACATCAATTATGGCCAAATTAGAATTCTTTAGAAGTTCAAAAACTAATGTCCTACATGATTTGGTTATATGGATTATTGCACACTATGCTGAGGTTGTGTGAATTTGTTGTAAATTTGTTGAAGTTGGATAAGTTTTTTTTTTTTTGGTATTTTGCAATTTATCTAAAGTAATCTTTATTTAGTTCTTATTTTTTATAATTTCTAGAGAATGTTTGAGTCATTAAGTCAAATTGCTATTTTAGTTCTAAGTTAGTAATATGTTGACTTATTAGTATTTGGATTTGAAGTTCAAAGGTTGGTGAGTATACTATGGATCAAATTTTACAATTTTGCAAGGACAGAAATTCACTAGAAGTGATGCACTGTGTTTACTTTAGAAGACTACAAGATAGAGCGTTTGTCTTTTTATTATTTTATATCAATGATATGCATATGGCTTCTGAATTTGAGATGAAAGACTTAAGTGAAGCACAGAGAATGTTTAGGATGGAGATTTATAGAGAAAAAAGAATAGAAGCGTGTGGTTGACTTAAAAAATCTAATTTAAAGAATGAGCTAGAAAGGTTTGCTATAGATGTCAAAACTAAACTAGTATGTACTTGTTTAGTTCTTCATTTCAAATTAAGCTATTTTTCATGTCATTTCTCTTAAGAAGAGCGTGACTACATAACTCACGTTCTATATGATAGTGTTATAGGTAGTCTTACATTTGTTATGGTGTGCAAAAGACCCGATATATCTCAATCTATTAGTATGATAAGTTAATATATGCAAAATCTAGATAAAGACCATTGGCTTATGGCAAAGTGGATTCTCTGATATCTGTATGACATAGTTAATGTTGGGTTATTGATCAAGAAAAATTTTGGTCAATAATGTGTTGGGTATTGTGAATTTGATTTTGTTGAAGACCTAGACAAGCAAATATCAACAATGGGCTACGTATTCACATTGGGTTAGGGGTACGGATAGCTGGAGATCGATTCTACAATTGACAATTGCTCTTCTAATATAGAAACAGAGTACATGGCAGCAACTGCGGCTGTAAAGGAAGCTGTTTGGTTGAAAGGCTTGTTAGGTGATTTGGGAGTAATACAAGAGAAAATTAAAGTCTTCTGTGATAACCAATGTACGATGTTTCTTACGAAGAATCAAACATATTATGCTCTAAACAAATACATAGATGTGAATTATCATTACGTGAGAGAAGTTATTAAGAGTAGTGTTGTGTTATTAAAGAATATCAATACCAAAGATAACCTATAAGATATGTTAACAAAGGTGACTTATGGAGTCAATTTTTAACATTACTTGAAACTAATTCAAATTTTTTGAATGTGTTGAGTTTGAAAATTTTAAACTGCAACTGGCTTAATTCTAGATTTTGGGTATGTAGGCAGTAATAGATATGCAGCCACTTTGGGGATGGAAATTCATTGGTAATTGGCTTAGATTTTAATAAAACTTTTACTCGAGGTGGAGAATTGTTGAAAAGTCAATGTTTGGTACATATATTTAGCATCTAATTTTCAACAGGCCAGTACTGAAAGCATACAATTTTCAAATCCACCAAACAAATGAACAAAAATTAAAAAGTTGGCAAATTTGTCAAATGGATGCCATTGAAAAAGTTGCTTGAGTTAGGTGTAACAGTGCAAACTAAAGCTTATAAATAGAGGGACAGTTCTTTATTAGAGTGACATTCCAAAATTAAGCATAATAATTCAATTGTAGAATTGTTAAAAGTGTGAGCAATTAGAGAGTATGCATAATTGAGAGGTTTTTTTTTTCATTTCAAGTATGTGTGTGAGAGGACTGGGTGTATTTAAATTTTGACAAGTTAGATTTTGTTACTCAATTATTGTACTCAAATAATTGTTAATAATATAATTATTTTCTTTTACTCCGATAAATGTAGGCATAATTGCCAAATTACGTTAATTCTTGTGTCTTTCATTTTTCTGTAATTATTCTGTATGCTAGATTTCGCATTTCGCGTACAACACCAAGCACTGCTTCTAATGTGAGACAATCTGCATATTGAAAATATTTTGATTTTGTTCCTGACTATTGTTGGAGTTTTTTTACTAAACAATAAATATTATTGCTCCAAATTAAACACTTGGCCTGAGGCTTTTGTTTATGTCTCAAAGATTTGCATTAAGTGATTGCATTCTACTGCCTCAGCTCTTGAGAAAATCAAGCTATCGTCAAAAAAAAAAAAAAGAGATATTTTAAGACTATTCCTACCAAAGTAGATATTAGGGAGAAAATTGTCATTCTTAATATGGGATAAAAGATAACATAAAGATTTAGAACATAAATTAAAATGATAAGTGGAAAGGGGACACCCTTTTTATAAACCTTTTTAAGACTTAATCATACCTCTTACTTTGCCATTAATAAAGAATAAGTAGGTTGGTGATGTCGTGTAGTTTACAATAAGATTCACTCACTTGTTAGTTGTTAGAGAAATTCATCTTGCGCATAACACCTAACTGTATCATATGCTTTACTAATAAGTTTGAAGGCCACAAGCCCATGCTTTCATTTCCTTATACTTTTGTGCTTTTAATGAAATACTGGTTATGTAACCCAAGGGGGATGAATTGAGTTTTTAAAAATTTTATAGTATTTTGATAAAAGAAATTAATGTAAATATAAATTGAATTCAAAGCAATAATAGATAAATAAAGCAATACAAAATATAAAGAGTGAAGGGCAAGAAGAATCAAACACAAAGATTCAACCCTACATACTTCCATGTCTCAAAGCTCACAAGGCTAAGGATTCCACTAAGCAAGCCTTTAAGGCTTCAAAAATGCTTACAATTGACTTCCAATATGTCAATCAACATTTACAATAAGATATTATCCCATATCTTTTAACCTAAGTGTTTCCCTAATTTACAATCACTCAAACTTAATGTAGAAATAAATGTTACAAAGATATTCCCTCACACAATGTGTATGATTACAATTGTTAGCTCAAAGTGTGAATAAATGAAAACAATAATCAAGTTTCAGCTTAGAATATTGAAGATTGCTCAATAATGACTGAAGTGTTCCTGGTTGCATTTGAATTTGATTAAGCCATTTTATAGTTGAGGCTGAAAACTAGCCGTTATTAACTTTCTACTCATTATTAGATTGCCATTAACCACAAGTTGGATTGTTGTTTTGACTTTAGCAATTTACCATTAAATCATAATTCAAATAATAAGATCACTGTTTGTAAGATGTCGGGTCACTATTAGTTTCTAATAACCCTACAATGAATAGATGGGTTACCATTTTCTAGTAAGTGGTTAGTTATTAGCTTTCAGAGACTAAGTCCAAATTTTGCACGATATCGATTAGCCGATAATTTCCAGAAAAGTTGTAAAATTTTCCTTAAGTAAATTAGTTAGCCGTTTTCTGAGTTAACAGGAATTCATTTATTTCAAGAAAAATTTTCTTTGCTCAAAAACAATTTCGCCTTAAGTAATTAATCCAATTTAAGACTTTTTCAAAATTAAACAATTTAACAACAATTTTGTTATCATTAAAATTATCATTATGGAAATACATGTGCTAACATTCTCCACCTTTTTTTATAATAAAAAATCTTACAATAAAATATTTAAAAAAATTACCTCTCCCTAAATTAATCAATTTTAACAGAAAATGTTTTAAAATCATTTATCATTTTAAATTACAACTTTTCATAAATAGCTCTCCTTTCATCATGAAAAGGAGATGAATTTTAAAAAAAATTACCCATGTTGTTTAAGTAAAAATTTTGACAAAATCTCCCCTTAACAAGTGGATCCTCAATTATAGAATTGGTTAAGATAACACTTCCAAATATTCATAAATCATCTGAACTCCAAAACATCTTAACACCATTAATCCAACAAGCAAACTAATATCCAAAATTCAAACAAATTTGGCAAGCATCAAAATCATCAAAAGAAAGCATAAAGATGAATGTAGAAATGTATGTGCGAAATATATAATGACAGAAAGAAAACTATAGAGGGGGCTGTGAAATGATTCTGATAGAGGGAAACCAAGTGTAAAAAGAATACGGTGTTGACCATCAAAAATCTGATGCTGCTGGATCTAAAAAGCCTCAAACTGAGACTGAAGCTACTATTGCTGAATCTGAAATGCCCCAAACTAAGAATGGAGCTGTTGTTGCTACTTGAAAATAGTTTGAACCTGTCTAAGGAACTACTGCAACAAACCCTCAAAATTTAGACTCTGTTCAGGAACAAAAATCTAATCTGTATGAACCTTAATCTCTTCGTGCACTTCAGCTAGTGCCTATACCTCTCCAACTCTCCAAGATGCTCGAGATCTAGCTTCTAGTCAAAAATCGGCCAACTGATGTATACTCATTCCTAGAGGATAGAGTCTTAACCCATACCCCATGGTTCCTATGGAATCTAATCCCTAAAATAATCTTCCTAATCAGTTTCTTAGTTTTAGCATGAACATGCTCGGTTAGAGGTATATGAAATTACCTCAAAATCCTAATAATGATGCTCTCATATTAAAGAGTTTGGTTAGTCACAGCGGGAGTAGTTAACATATAGCAAATAATAGTGTACCCCAAGTTAACTGGTCTCTTTCGGATGAGAGAATCAAGTCTACATCCAACCTAGCACCTCATCATTATAACCATGCGTGGGTATAACTATGTGCTAGAGTATAATATTTAGGATGCGAACTTGGAATGATAAGTGCTGAGATCTAAAGGACAGTAAAAAAAATATCGTCGAAAAGATCACGATGTCTACAAATATCCCTAATTGCATCAACATGAATAATGTTCTCAAAATCCAGTTCTTTCTTAGCTATATAAATATTAACCCTTCAGCAGAAATCCTCATGATATGACATCATCATTATCATCAAATTTGATCCAAACTCTGCCTACATGAGTTACTTTTTTTGAACAAAATATTGTAATTAGATTCTCGTAAATCCTCTCTTCTATACTCAATGCCTCTTCCCAGGGATGTAAAAAATCTCTAATTATTCCTCGACATATAGTTATATCAACAAAATCATCAATATCAATATAGTGGGAGAGAGTTACCTTTTTGCACATAAGGCTTATGTCGAATCATCGAGCCAAATGAGTAAATGAAAAATGCAGATTGTCAAAGTCCTGAGTAGTGGATCTAAATGAGCTAGGAGTCCTCTAAGCAGCTTGTTATACCCTCTTACCCCACCATGGTGGTTGGCCGATAGCCATTATAGTGAATTTTGAGGTATTTAAGAGAAATAGAATTGACCATACAAAAGTTGGGGAGTAGAGGAAGGTGTTTATGAGTTTAATTGAATGAAAAAATAAAACAAAATCTAGCCAAATTAGAAGAAGAATGAATGGCTAAACCTAGATTTTCAATTTTGGATTTTTGATTTTCAGGCTTGAAAATGGGTTTTGATGATGAAAAACAAGTGTTTAGGATTAAAACTCAATGGTATATTCGATTTTGCAAAAAAAAGAAAAAGTTTAATTGTAGAGAGAGAGTACTACCATTGATGGAGAGAGAGAAAACGATTTAGGAGTAAGGAAAAATGAGGAAGAAAACCATTCATTGTTTAATTATCGAGCGAAAACGGTGAGTCGTTAATGTCCAGAACATTATACAACTTCCAACATGATAGTGGTTCACTGTTTACTTGTTAACAATTAATCTATAGTGGGAAGAATGCATACAAAAAAATTTTTAATATAAACAAAGAGTCGTTATCATGTTATCAGCATGCTGTTATCGTCCAAGATGCACACCCTAAGTTTTTGTCTTATAACGACTATCCGTTTTCCTCAAAAATATGATTTCTCACATTTATTTCGATTATTTGGCCAAAAAGTGATTTATTTTAAGGTTAATTTTTAAACCGGGAATGTTTTAAAGGCCATTTAATGCATGCTTCATTAATACATACATAAGCAAACACGTCAAACATAATAATAAAAAATGCCATACATAGAAATATAACAAATTAGGATGCCACATTCATCATTCCAAGGTCATGTCTAATTTTTATGAATTGATCTTTACTAAGGGATTTCGTGAAGATATACGCAAGTTGATTTTCAGTTAAAACAAAATCAATCACAACATCTCCTTTTTTAACATGATCTCTTATATGTTTGGTCCTATAGTATTGAATAGGATTCCTTGATAGATTTATAGTACTAGTATTATCACATTTAATAGGAATATGATCCAGATTAATGTCATAGTCTCTAAGAGTTTGTTTCATCCATAATGCTTGTGCACAACAACTTCTGGCTACAATATATTCAGCCTCTGTAGTTGAAATAGCAACTAAGTTTTGTTTCTTGCTAACCCAAGGGACTAGAGAATAGCCAATAAAGTGAAGTGTTCCACTAATACTTTTCCTATCAACCTTATAAGCAGCAAAGTCAGCATCTGAATAACATGTTAAATTTATATATATTTCCCTAAAATACCAAAGGCCAAGATCAATGGTGCCAGTCAAATAACGAAAAGCCCTTTTAACAACAAGTAAATGTGACTTTTTTAGACAAGATTGAAATCTAGCATACAAACATACACTAAACATAATGTTAGGCTTACTAGTAGTCAAATAAAGTAAGAATCTGATCATACTTCGATATGTTTTGATATCAACTTCCTTACCTTTTTCATCATTGTCTAGCTTGATAGTAGTACTCATTTTTTATGTTCTATTTTCATAGCCAAATCGTTTGAGTAAATCTTACACATACTTGGCTTGATTTATGAATATTCCCTTATCATTTTGCTTGATTTGAAGTTCAAGAAAATACTTCAACTCTCTTATCATGTTGATTTCAAATTATTTACTTATGTATATTGAGAACTCCTTACACAAAGACTTATTAATAAAACCAAAGATAATATCATCAACATATATTTGAACCATAAATATATATTTGTTCATATGATTAATAAAGAGAGTCATATCAGCTTTTCTCATTGAAAAATCGTTATCTAATAAGAAAATTTTAAACATATCATATCATTCTCTAGGTGTTTGTTTTAAACCATACAATGCTTTTAACAACTTATAAACATGATTTGGAAACTTTTTATTTTTAAAACTAGGGGGTTGTTTTATATAAACTCCCTCTATAATGTAACCATATAAAAATATAGTTTTTGCATCCATTTAATCCAAAATGAAATCCTTATAACATGCAAATGCTAAAAGTATCTTAAGGGATTCCAATCTAGCTATTAATGTAAAAGTTTCATCAAAGTCTATTCCTTCTTCTTGATTGTAACCTTGAGCGACTAATCTAGTTTTATTCCTTAAAATCACATCGGATTCATCCATCTTATTCTTAAATACCCATTTTTGGGTATGACAACTAATTCCCATACTTTATTTCTTTCAAATTGATTTAGCTCCTCTTGCATTGCCATTATCCAAGATTCATTGTTTTCAACATCCGAAAAGAATTTTGGTTTAATTTGATATATGAATGCATTATGCTCACAAGTGTTCCTAAGTGATAATTTACTGGTTATACCTCATAAGAGATCAGCTAAGATTACTTCTTTAGGTTGAGAAGAAACATACCTCTACTCATTAGGAAGTGTTTGAGAAGTATCTTCATTTTACTCCACATTTGTTTTTTCTTATCGCTCCTCTTGACTTTTGCATGGTAAATCCATTTGTTTATCTTTTTTAAGGATTCTTCTTGTATCTCTCCATCTGTATCATCATCAACAATAATTTTCTCGGTAAAGGAAGGGTTAGACTCATTAAATGTAACATGCATAGATTCCTTCACAACCAAGGTTCTTTTATTATACATTCTTTAAGCTTTATTTGTATTTGAATATTCAAGAAAGATATCAACACTAGATTTTTAGTTAAATTTACTAAGATTGTCTTTTGTGTTCAAAATAAAGCATTTACATCCAAAAGTTTTGAAACAACTAATGTTGAATTTTTTATCTTTCCAAAGTTCATATAGAGTTTTATTGAGGCAAGCGATACTGACAACTCTGCTCAAAAGTATTTTTGATAAAGCATTTTCATTCAACATAGTCTTAATTATTTCTTAAATAGACTTATTCTTTCTCTCAACAATTTCATTTTGTTGTGGAGTCTTAGGAGATGAAAATTGATGCTCAATACCAAAGTCATTGCAAAAACCTTTAAATGCATGATTTTTAAATTCTCCTCTGTGATCACTGCAAATGCATGAAATAATATAACCTTTTTTATTTTGAACCTTTTTATAAAATATTTTAAAAGAATCAAATGCATCATCCTTATTAGCTAAGAATAATTTTTTTAACTTTTTTAAAAAATATTTTCAAAGCATCAAATGCATCATCCTTATTAGCAAAGAACAATATCCGTGTCTATATATGGTAATCATTAACAATTACAAATTCATAAAGCTTACACTTAAACTAGAATATTTAGAAAGTCCAAATAAGTCTATATGAAGAAGTTGAAGTGGTTTTAAAGTAGAAACATGAGTTTTATTTTTTAAAGAAGTTTTGATTTTTTTCTAAATTAGCAACTTTACAAATTCTATCTTTTGAAAACTAATTTTTTGAAGACCATTAACCAAATCATTTTTGAAAATCTTTAAAATTAAATTCATGCATGCATGTCCTAGTCTTCTATGTCATAACCAACCATCATTATATCAATGGTATATACGTTACCACATCTATTTCCAACAAATAAAACTTTCCCATCACATGTATTCTCAATAACATATTTTACTTTATCAAAGACAATTTCATAACCTTTATCACACAATTGACTAATAATTTTTGTTTTAGATTTTCAACTAAACACACATTTTTAATAAAGATAGAAGAATCTTTACCGACATTACCAATAATGATAATCTTTCCTTTTGAATTTTTTCCCAAATGATACATCTCCACTGTTCGATTTTGGTGAAACTCAAAAACTAAGATTGATTTCCTGTCATGTGTCTTGAGCATCCACTATCTAAGTACCATTTATCTTTCTTCTTCTTTAATCCCTGCAAAAGAAATTTCTAAGTTTTAGGTACCTAAATCTTTTTGGGTCCTTCCATGTTAGCAATGGTTCTTAAATTTATTTAACTCCATAATATATATTTCTCTTAACAGGACATCTATAACTCATGTGATAATTTTTGTTGCAATAATGGCATACAATTTTATTATCAATGGTGGTACCCTTAACAAAGTAATTCTTGTAGTATTTTTGTTTCAAATATAGCTTATAGTCAATACTTCCCATTTTAAAAACACATTTTTTTATGAACCAAGCAAATTATCTAACATTTTTTTGCCTATTTGTAAACTTTATGACAGTATTATTAAGCTCATTGCTTATTTTCTCAAACACTTTATTTTCACTTTTCAAATCATTAACAAATGAATTCTCATGCTAAAAAATAATACTTTCTTTGGAAGACACAATTTCATTATGCAACTTTTTTTTTTAATTCTAGACATATAATTTTAGCGTTTAGAGATTCATTTTTATTTGAGAGCTCTACATTTTTCTTCATAAGTGAAATATTTTTCATTCTAATCTTTCTTTAAATCATTATGCAATTCAATAAATGCTTCTAACAATTCATCATAAATGGGAAGATCATTTACCTTATCAAATTTTTCTCCTATTACCATAAGTGTTAAGTTTGACACTTCATGTGATTCCTCCTCATCTGAGGTCTCTTCATCATTATCATCTCATATTGCTACCATGGCTTTTTTTTTTTTTTTGAGTTTGTTGATAAGAGGCACTCTGATAGTATGTGTTTAGGCTTCTTGCATTTATAACGTGTGATAGCTTCCTTCTTCTCTTTTCGGTTCTTGAAGTTTCTGAACTTTCTTTACTCATTTAATCTCTTGACAAATTTCTAAATCTTATATTCAAATTCACTTTCCTTATCACTTTTTGGTTTTGAAACTCCAAGAGCAATGTTTTCCTTCTTTTTGTCTTCATTACCTTTTTCGACTGTCAAATCTTCTCTATAAGAAATAAGTGACCCAATTAAATCATCAACAGATAAAATATTTAAATCTCTAGCTTCCTTAATAGCCATTCTTTTAGGTATCAATTCTTTTAACAAAGACCTAATAATTTTCTTCACCTTCTCACTATTTGAAAAGATTTTTCCTACAGCTCCTAATGTATTTATTATGTCTGTAAACCTAGTATACATGGAATGAATGCTTTTATTTTATTCTATTTAGAACAATTCATGTTATCTAGTATATATATTAATCTCAGACTCATTGACCTGGTTTGTACCTTTATAGATAATTTTAAGTTTATCCTAACTTTCTTGAGCACTTTCACAACCAGAAACTTTACGAAATGTCTTTTTATCTAAAACACAAAATAGATTATTCATTTCTTTGGAGTTTAAGATAAATTTTTCATTTCTAATTCACTCCATTAACTAGAGGGTGTAAGAATATCTTCCCTTATTCCATTTTTAACGGTTGGCAAGAAATGATCATCATTAACAATTTTCTATATTTCGTAATATAAGGCCTACAAATAAATTCTCATCCTAGTACACGAAATATTATAACTTGATTTTTTGCCTCCTTATTACTGAGAATAAGAATGAGCTATTAATGAAGAACCATCAAGCTCATCCAACTAATGCAAAACCATTTTCTAAAGCAAATACTACCTCTAATGCAAATGCTATTGCACATTGTTATAGTGATAATCAAGGACATGGACATAGTTGTGGTCACAATTATTATCAGCCCCATAATGGTTATAATAAAAATTTATCCAAGACAAGATTCAAGAAAATACCTTTAATAGGTATAGAGCTACACGCGATTTCTGGCAATTTTGTCATGCACCTGAACATCTTGTTAATCAATATCATGTATCTTTGAAGAAATGAAGAATATCAAGACAAATTATATAATTCCAAATGACGATCATACACATCTGGATGTCTCAGACTTTTTTTTAGCCCACATTAAAAACAAGTGACTTATCGGTGATGAAGATATCCATATCAATTAAATTAGCCTCTAACTTTTAGAAACTTTGCTAATTTAATGGTATTTAATAAATATTTTTCTTCTTTTGAAAGATATGGATTTGTAAAAGGGATTACAATGATAGAGAGATACATTTAGTTGATAGTGCAACTACAAATACTATCCTTCATAATAAGAAATATTTCATGAGCTTATCACTAATTGAAGTTAAGGTGAATACCATCTAAAGTCTTGCAAACCTAATTGAGAGCTCTAGAAGAGCCATGTTCATATTAATAAATGGTATATAATTATATATCCATGATGCTCTGTACTCACCTAAGTCTCGAAGAAATCTTTTGAGCTTCAAAGATATTCATCGTAATAAGTTTTATATATCGACAATAAATGAGAATAACATAGAATATCTTTACATTACTTGTAGTATCTTGGGCTAGAAATAGATAATGGAACATATGGCTTATATTATACAATAATACAAGCGATTTAGAGCTAGGTAGTCATGAATCAATAACTTTATGATCCAAAAGCCTTATTACTTTGGTAAGATTGTCTCGGTTACCTTCAAACAACTATAATGCTATGATTGTTGAAAAGTCTTGTGTACAACTATTAAAGAATTTAAAAATTCTTTTATCAAATGAGAATAGTTGCACTGTTTATTCCTAAGGCAAATCAATAATCAAACCATCTCTTTCTAAGATTGGTCTCGAATCTTTATCATTCTTACAAAGAATTTAGGTAAATATATATAGACTTATTCACCGACCTAGTTGTCCATTTAATTATTTTATGGTCTTGATTAATGCATCTATGCAATTGTCACACATTTATTTCACCTCCCTAGCACACTAAAGTGAGACTCTAATAACTTTTAGGGATTTATATGGGTTTTGACTTACATTTACTATTAGATATCTTAAACCTATTATTGGTGATTTGACTTTTAGGGATTTATATGGGTTTTGACTTACATTTACTATTAGATATCTTAAACCTATTATTGGTGATTTGCTTACCACATATTTTATAGATTACCATCTTAATGACACAAAATTTCCTTTGTTAGGAGTGAAAAAAAACCACTACATAATGATATATGAGAGCTTTTGTAGAAAGTAACCAAATTATTTCATTTAGATTCTTGCACCACTTAAAGTGAAAATAAAGTGTAGAGAATAATTTACTTACAATAAGTTACAAATCACTTGCCAAATGCATTTATAGATGCATTTAAAGTAAAAAGAAAAATTCATATATACCAACTACAAATGTACATGGCTGGGTAATTGTTCCTGTTAAACATTTTAAATAAAAGATAGTTGATGAATTATCTATAACATGCCTGAAGCGTCGTAGACCACTTGGTTCAAAAGATTGTATTCTCTAGAAAAGAAAAATGAAAGTCAAGATCTTATTATTTTGAATGATTAAGCGGTAAGTGAAATTGGTCTTTAAGAGCAAAAAGCCTTTGATAAGAACTATATCCCTATAGTGACAGTTCCTACTGAAGATGAAAATACCCCATAATATGGGTCAAGCCCTTGATGTGGCTAAAAATAAAGAAAATTTAACAAATTTTGCTGATATAAAGAAAGTATAGAATCATAAATAAATATTCATTGATGTTATCTTTGCATTTATAATAGCCACTAGTTTAATAAATGATGATTTAACCATAATCCATCAATGTATGTAGACTAAGACATGATAGCCCAAATGGAAAGAAGCATGTTGGATATAAACAGGTATTTATTTAGAAACATAACGAAAAGAACAAAGTCGTTAGATATAAATATTCATTGCTCAAGTTTCTCATAAAAACTTGATATTAATTGTAGGGAGACATATTCGCCAATAATATGTTCAGTTATATTCTTATTTTTTATTAATTTGACAGTGTCTAAGAGGCTTGATATGCATCTTATGGATATATATATATTTATCAAAATCCATAAAAGATTCAAAATGCCTGAGGTATCTCAGTCACCACATTATGAATTGTGTTTTATAAATCTATAGAAATCTTTGTATTGATAGAAACAATCTAGACACAGGTGGTATAATCGCTTCAATGAATAGTTGATGAATGAAATATACATGAATGGCCCTATTTGTCATTGTGTATTTATAAAGAATTCAAAATATGGATTTGCTATTGTAGCAATCTATGTTGATGATATAAATTTAATTAGAAATCTAGAAGATATCTAAAATATTGTTGATTATTTGAAAGGGACTTTGAAATGAAAGATTTGGAAAAACTAAATATTGCATCTGCTATGGATCGAGCACAGATCTAATGGTATCTTTATCTATCAATCAAACTATACTGAAAAGATATTGAAACATTTCAATATGGATACCCATTGAGTGCCCTAATAGTTGTCCATTCTCTTGATCGTTTTGGTCCGAAAGAGGATGACGATAGGTATTGGGTCCTCAAGTACCATAGTTGAATACCATTGATGCTTTATTATATTTAGTCCAATGTATTAGACCGAATATAGCTTTTTCAATAAACCTATTAGCAAGATTTAGTTATGAACCCATTAGATGACATTGGAATGTTGTCAAGCATATTTTTCATTCTTTTCATAGAATTATTAATTTAAGCTTATTTTATTTTAATGAACTATTTAAAAAGTCAAGTCTTGTTAGTTATGGTAATGTAGGTTATTTATTTAATCTTCGTAAAACTCATTTATAGACCAAATATGTATTAACTTACACTAATAATGTAATTTCTTAGAAATTTGTGAAGCAAACTCTTGTAGCTAAATCATCAAATCACTCTAAAATCCTTACACTGCATGAAGCAAATCGAAAATGGGTATAGTTACGGTCTAGCATTCATCACATTCGGAACACTTGCAAATTATCTTCAAACGTTGACATCTCAATAAAAATATATGGAAATAATGTTGCTTGCATTGCTCAACTTTGAGAACCATATATTAAAGGAGACATAACAAAACATGTTTTGCTTAAGCTCTTTTACATTCATGAGCTCCCGCAAGATAAGAAGATTGATATCAAACAAATACACTCTACATATAATTTTGCAAATATATTCACTAATGCTCTATGCACATCAATATTTGAGAAAATAGTTTATCTCATTAGCATTTACCATTTGAATGGATTATTAAATTGATCATCAGGAAGCACCCATTAGCAGGAGCACTTATTAGGGGGAGTGCAATCTTTTTCTCTTTAACTATGCTTTCCCATTAGGTTTTTATAGGTAAAGGTTTTTAACAAGGTAATTTTGAACCACGTCCAACACTACTTCATGATTCATCAAATTGTCTTTCTTTTACTTAGGTTTCTATCCCATTAGGTTTTTTCTAACAAAGATTAAGTATAATTATCATAAAATAGTAGATATCTAAGGAAGTGTATTATAGATATTTTGACTCTCACCCACTTCAGTATTTATTATTTATTATGTTATTTTATCAATAATGAATTATAGAACTGTTCCATTCATGCAACAAACAAAACTTTGGATATGATATACCACTTCTTACACACAAATGGTCAGTAGACCACAGATAAATAGGCAAGCTCATTTTGTAAATGTGGCATTTGCTTCTTTAAATAAGAAATAAAACATCCTCTTTCACTTTACATTTATAACCTTTGGTTTTTGTTCAATTTTATAAACCTACCATCATTTATTTCCCATATTTTCTCTTATTTACAATTTTTTTTTTTTTCAAACTCATCTTTGTCGGGTTTAATTGGTATCCAGTTCCTAAACACTAGTGGTGTGTTTACTTCCTAGATTGGGGAATCAAAATTATTGACAGCGCTTGCTTCGTAAAATAAGAGCGGCAATCAAAATTAAAACTGTGGGACTCATCCAAATTTGGGAATCATAAATAGAGACTGATTCCCAAAGGGTATGAGAATCAATCTCACACTCTCAAGATTATGAATTTTTTCGCCTAAAAGAATTCATAAACCCAAGTTTGCCCTCAAATAAAAAAATGACACAGTCATCAAACGAAGTAGCCATGCTCGATTCTATCACCGTCGCACACAAAGCCATGGTCAATCCCGTCACAGTCATCGTCGCATGATGAGCAGGTCATCGCACATCACTATCACACATCAATTCCGTCAAATGCAGTAGAGCATTGTATTCAGTACCCGTCGATCATTGCTGCTAATCTCTGATCGTCATCAATCGTTGCTGCCACTCTCCTATCATCACCAGTCATATGCAGAACCCATTGATCGTCGCCGATTGTTGTTGTTGTTATTACTATTATCATCATCATCATCATTAATGATGATGATAATAAATTAATGACAAAAATAATAATAATATTATTGTTATAATAATAAATTAATGTTATTATTATTATTATATTAATATTATTGTTCTTAAATTTTTTATTTTAATCACTATTATTGTCATTAATTTAATTATTATTATTATTATTATTATTATTATTGTTATTATTACTTTCATTTAAGTAATTATTATTAATATTATTATAAATTTATTAATTTTTATGATTATTATTATTCTTATTATTTTAATTGTTATTATTACTGTCATTTATGTTATTATTAATAATATTATTATTATTTTAAAATTTGTTAATTATTATTATAATTATTATTATTATTATTATTATTATTTTAATTGTTATTATCACTATCATTTATGTAAACTATAGGACTTCTTGATCGCGTAGGAATTAACATTAATATTATTTTAAAATTTGTTAATTTTTATAATTGTTGTTGTAAACCCACCTATTTTTCCTTATTAGTAGGTATCATAATTCTTAATATGAAAATAAGAAGCGTTATTTCTTTTGATTTGTTTATTAGGAGAATTCTGGGAATTGTTTTAGGCTTTACTAATTTAATAGATTTTCCAAGAATTCCGTATAAAATACCTCTTTTTCTAATTTCCCCTCCTTTAACCTTAAATTCTAAAATACGATCTCTCTCTCTCATAGCAACCTTCTCCTCTTTTATGATAGAGTTAGAGATCTTGGTTAAATTGGAAGCTTCTTGATTGGCGAGTCCTTATTGCTTATGTTTTATTGTTGTGGGTGGTAAGATGAGTGTATGCTTGGTTTGAAACTATTGGTGTAACAAATATATTATAAAATTATTTCTAGATAGCATGAAATATTTTGTATTAATGCATGGCCTTTTACAATGATTTTTTAGAAGAAAATTATCTTTCTGTAAACTAGCCATATAGGACTGATTAAGTAAATTTTATTTTATAAGATTTGAACATGTATTTTCGAAATAAACATTGTTGCACTAGAAAACTATGATTTCATTAGAACGACCAACTTTACAAAATTATTTGAAGTGACAAATGAACTAGGAAAATCCCAAACTTTTAAACAAATATTTTTATATGTATCTAGTATTCCTAGATTTAATTTTATAAGTTTTTTTATAAATATTTGATTTTATAAAAATGTTGGAACCTATGCTATTTGTTTTAAGGCTTTATTTGACAAATTTGAACTTATCAAGAAATAAATAGTTTTGAAATATTTTTTATATCGGATCATCACGAAAGCTTTATGAGTTATATTCATGAATGTCCATAATAGTTCTATAATATATTACATCATTCTAATTATTAGATTAAGAGTTAAATTTCGAAGAATCAGACTTGTACAAGTATGAATGAGAAAATCAGGATGTTGGGATAAAATGTTAATAATTATATCTTGTATTTGTTTTAAGGTGTTTGAGGCCATAAATACTTAGAGGTGTGTTTAGACTGTTTCTTTTGTGGAGATAAGTAACTTCATTTCTAATATACTAGATATGTATGATTATTTTGATACTATTATAAGAACATGTATTTTTATAGTTCTTTAAAAATTGTTTTATTTACAGTACCCAATATTTTTTTTCTTCTAGTGATGTCATCATTAGATATAATATATGAGTAGTTTCAATGGTAGGATGCTATAGTTTGCTAATTAACACTACACTCCCTGTTGTATACTAAAATTCTAAAAAAATAAAATGTTTCAAAATTTTAACACATAAGTCCAAATTGTTTCAAATTTGTAAATAATTTAAACTATTAAAAAATGAGTAGGCTGTCTTAACTTAAAAAAATTTGATATAAAACTAAACATCAATATCAAACTCTATTTTTTTTAATCTAAGGAGTGAGATAAGTGATGACTTGACATTAAAATTCAATTAAAAAATAACTTAAAAAATAAAACTAGCATGACTTTACTAAAATAAAGTATTAAATAAATAATTGAAAAAAAAACTACGTATTTTATCTTCTTTCCTTACACTTTGATTGTTACTTAAACTTTATCCATAAATCTAAACTAATATGATATCAATCACTTATAATCGATAGATTTGATTTGTTATTTTAATTTATTTCATTTTCAGTGTCTCACAATTGTCATCCAAATATTCAATTCAAGTTACTGCATTTTATCTTAGTTGTGATATGAAAAATAATTGAGGTAATTGATTGATTAATTATATTTTTATTTAAAATGGGTTGCTGACTAATGGTTGATTAATTATTTAAATGAATAAAAATAGAGTAGAATATTTAAATATGAAGGAGAGGAAAAGAGAATGAAAAAAAAATCGTCATAAATGTATATATAAATAAATTATAAATAGAAAAGAAAATAGATGGCCAAAAAATAAAAGACAAAAATATGCACCCTGCATAAGATGAACCATAGTTTTGTCCCAAAATTAGTTTGTGTAAATGTTTTCAAATCTAAAAATTATGATATTTCTATGGTTTTTAAAAAATAATTTAAATACCTTTTAAATGAGTAATTTATTTTGCTAAATGATTATTTGAAACTGTTTATGAAATGTTAGAATTGAATTTGTTTTGCAAGCTTAAATCATTATTATAATCTTTTATGAACTGAATATAAATGTTCTGTTCACATATACGATTAAGATTATTTATAAAAATTTATTTTGGAGCCACCTCTTCAAGGTCAAAATGCCACGAAATGCCACATATAGTACAAAGTGTCATGTGTAAATCGTTACATATGAAAAATAAATTTAAATGTTTTGACCCACTATCTATAGTCATTATAATTCTAATTGTATTATATGATATATATATCCTAAACCAAGATTGGGTTCTATTCTGAGTGTGCACACAATATTCTTATTTTATTTTTGACTGGGTCACCGATAGTATATGTGACACTATATGACATGAGCTTACCTTTTTTTTTTTTGTATATATGTTATACAATTGTTTTCATGATTAATTATATTTTTGATATTCTGAATCACTTTTAAATTTATGTCATTTTGTAATGATACGAGATTTTGTAAAATTTGTGTTTTTAATTTATATGTCAATAAATCTTTTGGTACTTGATAACCCTAGTGTGCTTGAAATGACTTTACTTAACAAGTTGACCGTTAATCCCTAGTCATTACTTTTTATAGATAGAGTAGCGTGTCACAAGTTGTGACTACATTTGAAGACTTTTGTTTATACATTGGAATAGGGAGATGATGTTTAGTACTAGAGTTGTTACATAGATTTTTTTATTGATTTAAATAGAATTTGAGATATTTTAATTTGAGGTGTTTATATAAGAATTATGATTTGTAAGTAACCTCCTTCTTTTATCAAGTGCTCCACACGTGTTAGAATTAAAGTATATTGGGTTTTTGTTCAGAGTGTTCATAAGATATTCTGATTCTATTTCTGATTGAGTCATCAGAGTATATGTGGCACTATGTGATATGAGCTAACCTTTTATTTTCTATATATAGATATGTTATATGATTTATTTTCATTATTAATTATAATTTTGATACACTTATAAATCTATGTCATTTTGTAAACAAGAGTTGTTACATAGATAATTTCTTTTTTTGTTATTGATTTAAATAAATTTGAGGCATTTAGTTTGAGATTTTTATATAAGAATTATGATTTGTAAGTAACCTACTTCTTTATCACGTGCTCTACATGTGTTAGAATTGAAGTGTTACATAATAATATTTTAATTATTATTATTATTTTCGTTAATTTCAATATTATTATTGGTGTTTTTGTTGTTAAAATTTATTAATTTTTTAATTTTTTAATGTTGTTATTATTATTATTATTATTATATTCTCATTACAGTTATTTTTATAATATATACAAATAATACTAGAGATAAAAATTAATAAAAGCCATTTTATAACTTACAACAGTTAATTTTAATTCCAACAAAAAATAAAAATACTTGTGGGAATATAGTTCATTCTAATTTTAATTCTTAAAATACTTATTTTGATTTTAATTTCTTATTTCGATTTCAACTCATTCTATTTTCAGTCCATTTCAATTTTAATTTAGTAAATACACCTTAATAAAAAATAATTTATTTTAATTTTAATTATTATAATTTAAATAAATAATTTATTCTAAAACTATATATTTTTTTTTTGTCTACTTACCCACATGCTACACTAGAAATAACCATTTTATTATTATATTATATTGTCAATGTACGCTGTTCAGTCCTGACAATTTTTTTTTTTTTTTATAGGCAGTCGTGACAATTTGTTTGTTCAGTTACTTGGAATATTTTCTTCTTCTCCACCGTCGCAAGAAATGGCTCTGGCCACCGCCACCTTATCTCTTCTCTCCTCAAAATCTTTGTTGCATCATCGGCGCTCTCTGCTGCCATCATCCAGCAGGTCAGCCACAGCCATCAAACCCATCTTAGCCGTCCATTCAACTGACCCTGCAAATTCAACAACTACATCAATCTCAACAAAATGGAGCCTTGACAGCTGGAGGAACAAGAAGGCTCTTCAGCTTCCGGAATATCCGAACAAGGCCGACCTCGACTCCGTCCTCGACACTCTCTCGAGTTTCCCACCGATTGTGTTTGCTGGAGAGTCAAGAAAACTTGAAGACAGACTCGGACAGGCCGCACTTGGGAACGCTTTCTTGCTTATGGGTGGCGATTGTGCTGAGAGTTTCAAAGAATTCAATGCCAACAACATTCGTGACACCTTTCGTGTTCTTCTGCAGATGAGTGTCGTTCTCATGTTTGGTGCCCAAATGCCTGTTATCAAGGTAATAAATCTTTTTATAAGTTTTTAATTAATAATTTATTTTCTTATTTGGGTTTTGTTTGTTTGTTTGTTTTTTCGACAATAATGATACAGAACAAACTCTTTAATAATTCTGGTGTTTGTTATGTCACATAGGTTTGTATAAAGATTTTGTTACTCTACATTAATCTTGTTTGGGTAAAACAATACAAGCAAGAGAATTGCATTGTTTGTATTGTTATTGTGTAATTTATGAATATATGAATTTTACGGTGGAAATTTTAATGATATTTTGATATGCAGTATGTTTTTAGTGTAGCATTTATGCACTTTTGTTTGTTTAACAATAATGATAGAGAACAAAATCTTTAATTAAGTGTTTTCAATCCAACTGATATTGTTATGATGCATCAATTTGTACAAAGATTTTGTGACTTTGACTTTATTCTTTTTAAATAAGTTAAAACTATGCGATTAAAAGAATGCATTTGTTCCTCTGTCATTGTGTAATTTTTTTTAATAAAAGACAGTATACAAATTTGAAGGTGGAAATTCAGATGATGAGAGAGATCAAACTCTTTAATAAATCATGCTGATCATCTGGTGTCTTCATCCAAGCAATATTGTTATGTTCCACCTTTATTGTGTAGACGGTCTATGAATATAAAGGTGGAATTTTTAGTGATTTTATGATGTGGGGTGAGTATATAGGTGGGGAGAATGGCAGGTCAATTTGCAAAGCCAAGGTCAGATCCATTTGAAGAGAAGAATGGAGTGAAGCTGCCGAGTTACAGAGGCGATAATGTGAATGGTGATGCATTTGATCCAGAATCAAGAATTCCAGACCCCCATAGGATGATTAGGGCCTATAGCCAATCCGTGGCAACTTTGAATCTCTTAAGGGCATTTGCCACAGGAGGTTATGCAGCTATGCAGAGAGTGGCCCATTGGAATCTTGATTTTACAGATCACAGCGAACAAGGGGATCGGTATGTCTTTGTCTTCTTAGAAATTCTATTTATTAAGAATGTCCTTCAGATATAGGCTTAGTATATTGAGTTTTAATAATTTGATTCACTTTCCCAACATCTGGATTAGTATGTTGAACATAACCTTGAATAGAGGAATCTTATCACATCTAAAGCTGATATATATTTGACAAGTTGAAACCATAGTATGAATTGTGGTAAAAGTTTTGAATTATACTTTGTAGGAAGGCCTTAAAAATTGAGTCCATGCAATCTGCTGTCATTGTAAATTATTTGAGGGGTAATTTCCTTTTATAACTCAAAACTTTTCAAGCCAAAGCCATTGGAATTCTAAAAGGAGAACAGACCATCCTTCTGAGTACCAGATGGATGTTCGTTTTCATCTTTCTCTGACCCACACATTCAGTTAAATATTTCAGTGGCTCCTTTGTTAAGTTATTAAAAAGGGAGAGAAGGAGAGAGCACATAAAGCAAAATGGTTCAATATTTTACTGGCATCTCTTAATTCTACTCCCCCAACTGTTTTGGTTGACTCTTGTTTTTGAATTAATTAAACATTTATTGTATAACATCGTACTGAAACTCATCTCTAAGGACCACCACTATCAAAGTTCAGTTTTGGCCAGGGTTTAAAACATTGATACTTGACAGATATTCTACTTCCTTTGGGACCATCAAAGATTTGAAGAGAAGAGTGATTTTCTCTCCCTCTTTGTACTTTCTGTAGCGAGGGAAGAGAAGCAAATATAGAACGCAAAATTGGTATGACTAGTTCACACTTTGAGGTGGCTTCCTCCAATCGCACATGCTGGATTATTTTTAGTGGGTCTGAGGAGAAGAGCACTGAGTTCCATCTTTCCTTTTTCCTTCATCTCCTCTCTCAAGTAGCGAACAAACAACTGTAGTCTGTCATTTTTTTTCTGTATCCCTTATCAATCATGTCACTTCTCCTTTTGACCAGCCATACTCCTAAGTGAGATTCCATTTTCATCCTTTTTACAGTTATCACGTTTCATCATTATCTTATGCTTATGAGAAGCATAAGTACAAACAAATGTATAGGCAGTCTGCTTTGTATATAAAAACTTTTCCTTTATCCTTTTTGTCAGAGCTCAAAAGTCATTTTCAGAAATGGGAAATATTTTTTCACAATCTACATAAGATTGAACTGTATAATTTTTGTTGTAATGCCTGTAATCTAGTTGGTTTGACTTTTTTTTCTTTTTTCTTTTTTCTTTTGTTTTATTTTTTTTTTTGGTTGGTTGGTGTGGTTGAATAGGTACCTCGAACTGGCTAATCGAGTTGATGAAGCCATTGGATTTATGGCTGCTGCAGGACTCACAGCCAACCACCCAATCATGACTTCAACCGAGTTTTGGACATCCCATGAGTGTTTGCTCCTGCCTTATGAACAAGCTCTCACTAGGGAGGATTCAACTTCTGGGCTTTACTATGACTGCTCTGCTCACATGGTTTGGGTTGGGGAACGCACCCGCCAACTTGATGGTGCTCATGTTGAGTTCTTGAGAGGAGTTGCAAATCCTCTTGGCATCAAGGTACTGTTAACTTCATTATACTTATTATGTTGTTTTCTCTTCCAATTTCCATTTAGCCTGGTCATGTGAGCTAAGCTAAGTAATTTTTAGCTATGTTTGGTTTGCAATAATTTTCAGAACTGGATTGTTTGTATTATTTCTAAGTGATTATATATTGCATGTGTCCATCTACATGTGTTTTTATCAAATTAACTTGGTTAGTGATTGTCTATGTTTTATGATTAAACCATTATATTGTGATGCAGGTGAGCGATAAGATGGATCCAAAAGAGCTAGTTAGACTCATAGATATCCTAAACCCCAAGAACAAGCCTGGTAGAATAACAGTGATTGTAAGGATGGGAGCTGAGAACATGAGGGTTAAGCTTCCCCATCTGATCAGGGCAGTCCGTAATGCCGGTCAAATTGTCACTTGGGTTAGTGACCCCATGCATGGCAACACCATCAAAGCCCCTTCTGGACTCAAAACCCGCTCCTTCGATGCAATAAGGGTATGTTTTCTTATATATTCTGACTTTTCTACGCTTGCTTTACAAACTCAGTTTGTTGGTGCTCTTGCCATTGAATTTTGAAAATCCTGCTGGATTGCCAACACTCACGATACAAATTATAATTACTGCTTGTACTCAATGCATGTCCCCAAGATCAACCAATTGAGTTGCATTTTGGATATTAGTGTGAACCTTGAAGTGTCTCGTTAGAGGTCTTTGATAAATCATTATGTATTTGGCTCTCTAGATTCATGTGATCTTTAAGCTGTCTTGTTTATTACTGTACCACAATGACATGTCTGACTAGGGCTATAACTACTTATTGCGTAATGGTTAATTTGGTAGGGTGAATCAGTGTGTCGTACAAAGCTTGATCACTGGATCAAGTCTTTTCTATAGAGTAATTTGGAGACCAGTAATTGTAGTTCTCCACTAGCAACTTCTAAATGTGTTTCATCTGAACTCTCCTTGGTTATTCTTCTTAAATCAAGCAGTAAAATTGATGGCTTCCTTATTGTCTGTGTTGATAGGCTGAGGTGAGAACCTTCTTTGATGTGCATGATCAAGAAGGAAGCTACCCTGGAGGAGTTCATTTAGAGATGACTGGGCAGAACGTGACAGAGTGCATAGGAGGCTCTCGAACAATAACCTATGATGATTTGAGCTCACGTTACCACACCCACTGTGACCCAAGACTCAATGCTTCTCAGTCTCTAGAGCTTGCCTTCATTATTGCTGAACGGTTAAGAAAAAGGAGGCTCCGTTCACAACAGTCCTTGGCCTCTGTTGCAGTAGAAGGCTTTCCCCGTTTCTAGAGTCCTATGCATATAGATGGTTCAAGGAAATGGTCGAAGCATTTATATGTTTGCAAAGTATCTGTGTTGGAATGATAGAAAAATATTTGCCTTGTAGTTACAGTTGTGGTACAACAACTCCAGTTACTATGGAGTAGTCGATGGTATGTGTCTATACACACACACACACACACACACATATATATATAGGTATGTCTGTGTCTACTGGAAGTAGTTTTTGTGTGTTTGAGAAGGTTGGTAATGCTTCTTTTATTGGCTGTTTGTGGTAGAACTTCTATTTATCTACATAAATGCAGTTTTTTATCTGATCTGTGCTGATAATGAATGGTTTGATGTTGAAGATTGTCATTATGAGCAATTTACTAGCTGCAAAATACAACAAATGAAGAGCTCTTAGGGGTAATTGCGTGGGATATACCCCATTGCCCCCGCCCCCCTCCCTCCCCCGAAAATACCCAGGGTATACCTCAAATTGTTACTCTTTAATTTTACATATATATATATATATATTAAAAAATTAGGAAAAGTATGAAAATATCCTCAATAAAAATTATAACAAATTCTTTGAGGACGAAAAAGTCGAGGAAGAGCAAAACATACCGCGACTGATCACCATCTTTGTTGTCACCGCTGATCGATCACTATGTAAGTAATTGTTCATATTGTTCTTTCTTTTACAAATTGTTGCTGAAAATAATAAGAATATTAATTGGTGATTTTAGTGAATTGAATATATTTGCTGGGATTCTATATTTGAAGTTGAAAGGTGGTTATTTGGTATACTGGCTGGTGGTGTATTGGTTTTGATTACAATGCCAGTTGATATGATTAAATCTAGGTTGCAGGTGTTTCGGCACTGACCCAATGCATGTTAGTTGTGTATTAACTTAATAATAGTTAAATTGTTCAATATCAGGCTTCATATTTTCAGATCAAGTGCCTAGTAGTACATTTTCATGGTATAAATTTTATATGAATGACGTGGTCTTTGAATTTGTTGAACAGCTTTGATGCATTTGGAGTTAATGTTATGTAAGGTTTCGATTCCCACTTCTTTCTCGTGTTTGGTACTTTTCAACTGAACTTTCGTCGTATGAATTCTCTAACAACTAACATGCATCGGGTCAATGCCGCGTCAAAAATTTACAACTCAAAAAATTAAAAAACAACAAAAAAAATTTTAGTATGTGAATGACATGACTCAAAATTTTTTTATAATTCTTAAATATAAAAATGTTTAGTTATGATATAACTCGGTGAGTCTGAGCTTGATTCACGTAAAAAGATTTAATTTGTATATTATAATTTATCTTAAAAAATTAAATTAAATTAAAATATGAAACTTAATTTAAGTAAAACTATATAATTAAATTAATTAAAGTTATGGATTCACTCTTAGTAGTAAATATAATTTAATAAATTTTTTTATCATATTTATTTATTGCTCAAAAGATTAATTGTATAAATTATTATTAGCTTTCATTAATTTTATTATGGATTAAGTACTAAGTGTGCCAAATTTAACTTGTCTACAATAAATCAAAATACAATTTTACTATACTTTATACTAAGATATTAAGAATTTATTGTACTAAACTCCCTTGTTTGTTTATAACAAAGCAAAATTTTCAAATATAAAATATGGATAATATTAATTAGAAAATAATTTAATTTATATAATTTAAAATAAATTTTGATTAAATCATACTTTCCTATTAAGAGCTTCACCTTACTCTAACTATTTATTATTTAACTAAGCATAATTGAAATAAAAATAATTACTAAAATTAAACAAGTAATGATAGAGCCATAATTACTTTGTACAAACGAATGTATACAAACTAATGTGACATGAGCAAATTGTTTATATAAAACTATCATGAGTCTATATAATTTTTTAAAAAATAATTATTTTATTTTTCAGCCAATCGCTTCAAGCCAAATCAATTTGTATATAATTATTTGTGGCTCTATCATTATTGATATTAAATTATACATAAAAATAAAAACAACTAAAATTGAAAATAAACTAAATTTATTTATGAAATTAATTTCCTAAATATTACGAAGAGAAATGAGACAAAGAATTTAAGGAGACAAAAGCGAAGACAAAAATGTAGAGAAGTTTGTTCACTCTGCTTTTTATTTATACTAATTTATTATTGATCCACACCATACATATAAACAAAATCAATTAAATCATGGCCTTACATTTGTCCCATTAACTAAATATAAACTTAACACAATCTATTCGAGTATATCTATTCACAATTAACATACCTAACATGATACAAAATTCCAATTACCATACATAAAATGGTAAAAACTTATGCTCAGAGTCTCGAATTGTGTGAAATTAATATTTTTACCGAATAAACACACAAAACTATGCAATATCAAACACTTAAAATGATAGTTAGAAATTCATAGTGTTTTACATAATTACAAATATAAATTATAATAAAAGCACAAAATAACATTTTTATTCTTTTGAAAACATATAATTTTTAACACTAATCACACCCCTAACTAACTTATTGTTAGTCCCTAAAATTAAAGCACTATATTAAATTAAGATTTACAAAATTCACGTGCAAGTAAATAGTTTTTCATCTGGCCTTTAAACTATTAAATAAATAAATTCTTCCAAAATTAATTTATTTTAACTTTTTGTCATTCACTCATTATCTAAGATATCATCAAATCTTCTGTTATGTTCAAGAAATTAACACAATGCTATAGAGCTTCATTAAAATATAACAATAATTTTGTTCTAATAATTTATTAGAGGTTCTATCTTTAGGCAACAGGTTATTCACACATATTTAAAATATTATATCGTCAATCAATGTAACGAGCTTTGGGCCAATGACTATCAGACTTATTGGTCTTAAGGTATTATGTTTTGAAATACCATTATAGATTTACTAACTCGGATTTTCAGATAAATAAGAAAACACTATATCTGCAACCCATGTAACGAGCTTTGGGTCAATGACTTATAAACCAGTTGGCCTTAGGGCACTTAGTTTTGAAATACATCTATGAATTTAATTACTTTGGTTTCAAATATAGCAAAATTAAACATATTTATTTATTTTTTCGAGAATATATACACTTTCTACTCCCTTGGATATTTTCTCCAATAAATCAAGAGAATAAAATATTACAAAAATTTTAACTTACAACCCACTAACATGTGTCATAGCGTGTGTGTATGTGTGTGTGAAAAATGATTTAATAATACTTGTATAAATAAATAAATGACAAAATGATATAATGAATAATCACTAATGGAGAATTTACAAATTTGAGTAATTCAAATAAAATGAAACAAAAACAACTTACTATGTATTTCAAAATCAGAATATAATATAAAATGAACTATTAGGATGCGTCTCAAAAGTAGTAAATTTTTACATAACCATCCTAGATAATAAAATAAATTTATTATTTTTGAATTTTTTTGAAAGAAAAATAAGTAAATACATATATTTACAATTTATGTCAATTATCCACACCCTCCAACCTAATTTAAACATTATTCATAACATTCCATAATTTAAAGATATGCAAGCAAAAATGTGAAAAGGATAAGAAAATACAAATATAAATAAGAAGTAGAGAATATCGTACTTGAATTAGTTGCAAAAACTTCAAAAGGATAATAAAGAAAAATAACAAAATGTTAACATTTTTTCATTTTTTTATTTTTTTAATTTTTTTAAGAAAGGTGAATATAACTTTAAGACTAAAAAGATGTGTTTCTAAAACCACTACATCTCATATTCGACTATCTTCGACTTCAAATTCATCTAAAGTTAGTCTTTCCAATAAAAATTAGTTAAAACTTTACCAAGATTGATACATTCCACGACTATCAATTATTCCTTCACTCCAACCTAAATCAGACGTTGTTCTCAATGCCTTAAAGTAAAGAAGTATAGTTTAAAAGACATTACATGAGCACGATAATAGAAAATATTTACAAACGGAGAGTTAAATCTAATTTGTAAGGGGCTCGTACATGTTCTACAGTACCCTCTGTAAATACGCCTCCGGTATGAAAAGTTCTTAATGTTAGTTGAGTCCCTGGTTCCCCAATAAATTGACCTAAAATGATACCTACAGCTTCCCCCAATTCAACCAGGTCACCATGAGTCGGACTCCGACCATAGCATAATTGATAGATCCACGATGTATCCATTTTTTTGAGTCCTCGATACTCAATTAAGTCCTCTTTTTAACGATTGAATGCGCCCCCAAAGTCCCCCATTTAGTAATTCTAGAACTCTTTCTTCTGCATCGAGGATCATCGAAATAAACAAGAATACTATTTCTATGAAAAATACCCCTTATGGGAAAGTCTTTTGTTTTAGTTGGACCCGTAGTCACATATGAAATAGCGGACGGTATAAATTTAGCAACACTTTTTCCCTAGGATCCGCTGCGAAAAAATGATAATATGCAATTTCGAGTTGTCAATTATGTCCTTAATAGGAATGGCAAAGCCGCTTCGGAAATTTCTGATACAAGTATTCAATTATTTCGGATGTGTTTAGTGAGACCAAGACAACAAAAGCTCTTTCTCTTGTTCTTGAATCGAGTAGAATGGAATAAGAAATCCATTTCTTTGCCTTTTTGCCCGAATTCGCGTGGAGAATTGCAGGATAGATGAGATTACAATGACCAGTACCTATGATTCTATTAAATCCTGAATAATCAGACATCTCCATAATTCTACCTTCTTTTTTAGCAGAAAAATCATAACTAAAAAATTTGTGTCCCGCTTGATCATTATTCACTGAGAGCGATAAGCTAGAAATCTCTCTTCGTTCGACAGAAAGAGAATGAATATTTATTTGATCTTAATCCTTGTGGAGTGAAAAAGAAACTACACTAGATCTGCGTGAACCCCCTCCATAAATGGCTTGTTTTTGGCAAGAGGTGGATATTACTATATGTAAATTCGGGTGCATGGTACACATCAGTACTCCAATGCATTTCTCCCTCTGAATTAGAATAAATATGTTTTTGAACCCTCTCTTTAAAATTTAAAATGTATGCTCCTACCCGAATCTCAGTAATCACTTGCTCTGATTCGACATTATCATCATCATTCAACCAATCCTACACTAAGGTCATGGGATCTGGCTATACTCTGTAAGCTTGTAACAAATCAAGTACTCATTAGTAGGACGATCACAAATAAAGATTTTTTTTGCAATAGATGAAACAAAATGATTATTAATTGCATGATTAAGAAATGTTGACATGCCATCATAAAAATTATCAACATTTAACAAACCGATAGGTTTTTTATGAATGTTTAAATGGAACCAAAAATACAAATGTAATTAGTGTCTCTAGAGTTGCAAGATCTCCTAGCAAGAAAGATGAAAATGTCAGCATGATTTAGCATTTCTAATAATCTTTCTTGTATACCCGAGACGATTAGCTCCTCTCTAGTTGGTGAGCGAGGTAAGCATTCTAGAGGTTTTAGAGCTTTTAGGATGACACCTATTACTTGGATTCCTTTAATGAAAACAACTTTTGAGACAAGCTTTGATAACTCTCGGTCACCTTCTCTATAAACTAGGTGTAGTTTCTTTATACTATAAAATGACAAAGATCAATAGCTGCCTCAACGAACTCCTTATACTTTCCATAGGGAAATCTAGAAGGTACACAAATATTTTTTAATTCTCTACTCGAAATTACTACCATTGAAACAATCTTCAAACATAATTTGCAAAGTTAAAAAAAAAAAGCACGTATTTAAATACGGACATGATATATAGCTTTGGCTCATCATTGAGAAGCAAATAGTAAAATGAAAAAAATAAATAATAATTAGACATAAAATCAAACAATTATTGAAAAAAATCATACAAAAGATAAAAGATTAATTAAAGGAAATGATATTCACTGGTAATTGTAATTGTAGCTCACATCTTCCTCTGGTTTTACATCTAGTAACAGTTTGAACGTCCTTTATAGGTCGATAATAGACTTCCAATCCAGTTTTTTTATAAACTAGCAAATAATATCTTTTTTAGTCAGATTTCCAAGATTAAACTGTGTATTTTCTTTTTAGAATAGTGTTTAATATCCTTGAATTGCACGCTGTACATATCGCTTTGATGCGTCTCAAGAGATCATAAAATATCATCTAACAATTATTTATTCATGTCATCTTTAACGAATTTAATTTTATCTTCACAAGTATCAAAAACAATTCCTAAAAATTTACAATGCGGGTTCTTGTATTTAACTCTTACACAATTACGATATTTAGAGCCAAGTTGTTTAGCTTTTCTCTTTTTTGCTATGTAATTTTTTCTAAAACCAGGTATGTAAGATATAAATAGATCAGAAAAATCACCTACTAATCGGACATTTGCTTTAATTAATTAACTAACGAATGTCAGAAGGATGCCATGAATCATTAACAAAGACAATCGTTTACATTGAGTTTTGGAAATTTTCCTGCGGGCATTCTGAGAGAAAAAAGGAAAATGTTTATGCAGTTTTTGTTATATTTCTTTCATGTTTGGTCTTAGGGTTTCAGTTATTGTGGGAAACTGAATATACTGACTTAAAAAGTCATAGAATACTGTTATCTACTATTTATACAAGAAAGTAAATAAAAATAACAAAAAATATAAAGAATTAGATCTGTAAAATCAAAACAAATGTTAAAGTAAACAACACAACAAAAAGAAAACACACTAAATAAAATAAAATAAAACTTACATTCGTTCTCTTATTGCATTATCATCAGGTTCCAATTGGGTGCGATAAATACCAATTTCTATTTCCCATAATTGTTTTTCAAGATCTTCAACATATGACATAAACTTTGGCGGTCGCTTTTCCTAAATTAGATGTGATTTATAATTTTGTATCAAGTTTCTTAAGTGAAATTTGACATACAAAAGTCTTCTAAGATGCTTATAAAGGATCAATCTAATTGAGGTACTCATAACATATAATAAAAATTATGAGAGTAAACACAACTATTAATGCCTTTAATATCATTTAAAGTCCATCTAATCGCATTTTTATGATTTTTAAGAACAGATAATAACTTACCTCTTTGTTTGTCTATTAGAATGGAATAAATCACAATATGGTAAGTTTGTTGTTCTCTAAAAAAAATATACTTCAACCTTTCAAGCAAAGGTTTCAATTTCAATTTAGGGGCTTCTTTTAATTTTGTCTTTCCAATGACTCCAAACTCTTCAAATTTTTTTTCTTTATTATAATTTTCTAAAGTTTGCACAGAATCAAGCAATTAATTTATATTAGAAGTATCAAGTTCAAGTTGATTATTTAATTTAATTAAATTAATTAAATAAATATCAGTAGGTTCAGAAAAATCTTCTTTTTTCAATATTTTCCTTTATACAAAACTCAAGCAACTCTTTTTGTTCATCAGTATCATTTTCATTCTCATTTTCTTCATTAAGTTGATATATATATTGAAAACATTCAATTCTATAGTCATATTTCCAAAGAAAAAATTCATTAAATTATTCATACAATTAATCAAAACATTACTAGTTGCTAAAAACGGTCGACTCAAAATTACAGGAAATGGTTTGTAATTATTCACAACTGATTCAATTTCTAAGACAATAAAATCCACAAGGTATATAAATTTACCAACTTACACTAAAACATCTTCCACTATTTCTTTTAGTGCTTTAATTGATCCATTGGCAAGCAAAAGTATAGTTAAAGTTGAAGTTGATTTTAACTCACTAAGATTAAATTGAAGATAAATTGAATATGGAAGCAAATTACCACTAGTACCAAGTTCTAGTAAAGAATGCTTAATTTTGTTATCACTAATAATATAAGAAATAATAAAACAACCAGTATATTTATATTTCAATATATTACTAATAGATAAAATAATATTTACTTGTTTAGCCATGAACGCTCTTTTTCAATTTCTAAGACAATAAAATCCACAAGGTATATAAATTTACCAACTTACACTAAAACATCTTCCACTATTTCTTTTAGTGCTTTAATTGATCCATTGGCAAGCAAAAGTATAGTTAAAGTTGAAGTTGATTTTAACTCACTAAGATTAAATTGAAGATAAATTGAATATGGAAGCAAATTACCACTAGTACCAAGTTCTAGTAAAGAATGCTTAATTTTGTTATCACTAATAATATAAGAAATAATAAAACAACCAAGTATATTTATATTTCAATATATTACTAATAGATAAAATAATATTTACTGCTTAGCCATAAACGCTCTTTTTCAATTTCTAAGACAATAAAATCCACAAGGTATATAAATTTACCAACTTACACTAAAACATCTTCCACTATTTCTTTTAGTGCTTTAATTGATCCATTGGCAAGCAAAAGTATAGTTAAAGTTGAAGTTGATTTTAACTCACTAAGATTAAATTGAAGATAAATTGAATATGGAAGCAAATTACCACTAGTACCAAGTTCTAGTAAAGAATGCTTAATTTTGTTATCACTAATAATATAAGAAATAATAAAACAACCAGTATATTTATATTTCAATATATTACTAATAGATAAAATAATATTTACCTATTTAGCCATGAACGCTCTTTTTCTTACCTTAAAATTCCTCTTGACAGTGCATAAATCTTTCAAAAACTTAGCATATGAAGATACTTGTTTAATTGCATCTAACAAAGAAATGTTAATTTTCATTTGCTTAAAAATTTCATAGATCTCAAAAGAATGATTTGATTTCTTTAGTTTGCTCAATGCACATGGAAATGATTGTTCAAGTAGAACACTAGTTATTTCTTCACTCAATGTAAGTTTATTTAGTCCTTCTTTACCCTTGGAATTTTCATTATCTTCATCTTCACAAAGTTCAAAAATAGGTTTATTAATAACCTTACCAATACAAAGAGTTATAACTGACTTGACTTGGTCAATGTGTGATTTTGTTGAATTTTAGGATTTGCCTGTGGTTGAGTTGGAAAGTTACCTTTGTCTTGAATTGTGAGTGCAGAAGTAATTTTAGGAAGAGTATCTTTGAAATCAGAAAAATTTTATGTATTCTTTCTTTCCAATAAATGAGTGCATTGTATCTGCTAGATTTTTCCATGGTGGTGGAATATATGGTACATAAAGCTGAGAGTTTTGAAAATTTGTGGAGGTGGTGCTTGTGAGGATTTTGCATTATTATTATTCCTCCAACCGAAATTTTAATAATTTTTCTAACCAGGATTATAAGTCTGTGAATATAGGTTTAACTCATTAAAAGTGTTAATGGCATTTTCAACTAATTGGTCTAGGAAATATAGTGCATCCTCATAATTTTTATCCCTAAATTCATCATTACATATCATTTCAACAACTCATTTACTTTGAGGTATTAAGCCCTCGTAGAAATAAGTGACTAACCGCCAAGTTTTAAAACTATAGTATGAACATATATTAAGCAACTCTTTAAATTATCCCAACATTGGTGAAAAAAGTCATTTGTCTTTTAAATGAATTAGTTCTATAAGGCGGAAAGAATTTTTCTAAAAACTATTCTTATATGTTATTCCAAGTTCTTATGTATCCAAATCTAAGGTTTTATAGCCAAATTTTAGCTTTACCTTTTAATGAAAAAGAAAAAAGGTTTAACCTAATTATGTTCATGCTATAATTTTGGTCTGTGTATGTATTATAAACTTTCTCAAAATCTCTTAAATACAAATATAGATTCTCGGATTCCAAACTATGAAATATTGGTAAAAATTAGATAATGTTTGGTTTGAAGTTGAATCGAGATACTTCTAGAGGGAATATAATACACGATGGTGCTCCAGTTCTAATTGGATTCATGTAGTCTCTCAAAGTTCTTAGTTGATTATGATCTTATGCATCTTGCTAAAAGTGATAGTCTTCTTGATCAATTTAGGATTAATTTGGCCCAAAATATTTTTTCCTTAGATCTCTTCAATGATTTGTGGTGGTGATTGAGATTTATGAATTAATCTACCACTTAATGTTTGAGACCAATGTCTCATGCAATGATGATGATGATTATGTTACAAAGATGATATAAAAATAAATGAGTAATATATGAAAAAAAATTAAAAATTACACAAATTAAAAATCTGAAAATTAAATAACAAGTAATTATAATGTACAAAAATGTGAAAATTAAAATTAAAAAAAATAAATATGCAACAAAAATAAATGTACAAAAAAATAAAAATTACATACACAATAAAAATAAACAAATTAAAAATTAAATAACAAAAAAATTAAATAATAAATTAAGTGGCTGAACCAATCACATAAAGAAAATAAAATAAATACAAAAATTAAATTACATAAATTTAAAATTCCAAGTTTATGTCCATTTTATTCAAATATCCAAATTGAATCCAAATATATAAGGTAATTCAAATCTGTAGGTCCAAATCTAATTATTATGGGAAATTTGGTTTATGGACCCTGTTGTAAACTATTTATAATATTATAGCCATACGTTAATTTTCAAAAGTTTTAAACAAAATCATATAGGATGAAAGTGATGATTTTGAAAATTTTTATGGATAAAGTAGTGTTTAAGGAAAAATCAGAAGGGGCAAAAGAAAATTTATAGAAAGTGAAAAGAATTAAAATTAAAAAAAAAAACAATTATTTCCTAAGCAACAATGTTAAAAATTTGGCATGACTCAAAAGTATTCTATAACTCCCAAATATAATAGTATCTTGTTATAATACAACATAGTGAGTTTGGACTCGATCCACAAAGAAAATATTTAATTTGTTTAATCTAATTTATCTAAAAAATTTAAATTAAATTAAAAATATAAAACTCAATTTGAGTAAAACTATAGAATTAAATTTGTTAGGGCTATGGATCCACTCTTAGTAGTAAATATAATTTAATAGACTCTTTTTATCATATTTCTTTATTGCTCACAAGATAATTATATAAACTATTACTAGTTTCCCATCAATTTTATTGTGGATTAAGTACTTAATGTGCATTTATCTATAATAAGTCAAAATACTATTTTACCATATTTTATATTAAGATATTAAGAATTTATTATGCCAAACTCTCTTATTTTTCTACAAAAATTCAAAATTTTCAAATATAAATATGGATAATATTAATTAAAAATAATTTAATTTATATAATTAAAAATAAAATTTGATAAATCATATTTTTCTATTAAGAGTTTCACCTTACCCTAAGTATTTATTATTTAACCAAGCATTATTGAAATAAAAATAATTACTAATATTAAATTATACATAAAAATCAAAACAACTAAAATTATTTATGAAATTAATGCACTAAATATTACAAAGAGATATAAGAAGAAAAATTTAGTGAGAAAAAATTGAAGAAAAATGTGTAAAGAAATTTGTTCACCCTCATCTCTATTTATACTAATTTATTATTAATCCACACCACACACATAAATAAAGCCAATTAAATCATGACCTTACATTTGTCCCACTAACCAAACATAAAACTAACTCAATCTACTCAAGCATATATTATCACACTTAACACACCTAATATGATAAAAACTTCAAATTTTTACAATTACCATACTTAAAATGGTACAAACTTATAATTTTACAACAAATGTTGTGGATTATTTTCAACAATGACTTAATTTTTCGCATCATCGGTATCCATCCGTTAATCTACCTAGAGCTTCGAATTATATAAAATTATTATTTTTACCTAATAAAGACACAAAAATACACAATATCAAACACTTCAAATTATAGCTAGAAATTCATAATATATTACATAATTACAAATATAAATTATAATAAAAACACAAAATAACATTTTTATTCCTTAGAAAACATGCAGCTTTTAATACTAATTAGAGAAGAAATTGTTATCATTAAAAAAATTTTAGCCAAAAAATTATTGAAATAGTTTAATAAAATTACACTACAAGACTTACTCGAATTATTTAATTAACTTCGACTTACTCGACTTATTTATTACTTAGCTCTTACTCGACTTGTTCAAAAAACTTAATTGATTTTTTCTTGACTTGTTTAAAAAATTACTCGACCTGTTCAAAAAACTTACTCGAGTTTTACTCGATTTATTTAAAAAATTACTCAACTTCTACTCGACTTTTACTTGACTCTTACTCGACTTAATGCTTGACCTATTTAATAAATTTACTCGACTTCCTACTGCACTCAACTTACTCTCCCTTACTTCACTTTTTACTTGACTAAATACTCGATTTACTTGACTTCGTACTCGGCTTCTTTTAAAAAATCATATAACTCTTACCCAATTTGTTCAAAAAACTTATTCGACTTTTACTCAACTTGTTTTAAAAATTACTCGACTCTTATTCGATTTAATACTCGACTTACTTATCTCCTTTACTTATTTCTTACTTGACTTACCCGACTCCGTGCTCAACTTTTTACTAGAATGATTTTTCAATTAATCATAACTTAAATTGAGGTCCTAAATCTCTACATTTTATGCAATAATGTATGTTTGTGTGTGCAAGCACAAAAACGAATAAATTAAAACTCATAAATCATTAGCGAGTATACTTGTAATGAAATCAAATCAAACCTAAGCATACAAAATGGTTGCATTTCAAACATAGCTTATCCACCACTTGACAATGCACATTTTGAAGAGTTTATTTTTATCAAAAACCTTTGTGTTGGAGGCAAGAGATGAAATGGTAAGAGAGGAAGAAATGGTGAGGAGAGGAAACAGTGAAAAATGAATGGTGAGAGGAAGAAATGGTGTAGATTCATGGTTTTTTAAAATGTATTTTTAACTTTTCCCACCTTCATGAACTATATATATGTAATAGGGAATATATTTGGTATTTAGGGGCACAAAGGGTATATTTTAATTTTTTTAAAAAAATTGAGATCTTAGTCTGCCTATCAAAAGTTTATATGACTCATTAATACGACTCAGGATTGCATAATAAAAAGTTTCTATTATTATTATTATTATTATTACATTGTAATAATGATAATATTATTAAAAATAATTAATAATAAATAAAATAATAAAGTTAATTTTTTATTAATAATAATTATTATTATAATGATGATGATGATGATAACAATAACAATAATAAATAATAAATTTTAATAATATTAATATTAATAATATTGACATTAATGATAGTAATAATAACAATTAAAATAATAAAATTGATAAATTTTTATTATAATAATAATAATAATAATGAAATTAATGACAATAATAATAATAATTAAAATAATAAAATTAAATAAATTTTTATAACAATAATAATTATTATTGTTGTTGTTGTTGTTGTTGTTGTTGTTGTTATCAAATGACCTATTTGTAAAAAAAATACAAAATTTTTGATTATTTTCATAATTCTATAGGGATTAAAATGTAAAAATAAAAAATTGAGAGCATTTAAAAAATATTAAAATATTAGTGGAGATAGAATCGAAAGTTCAAGAAATAGGAGTTTCATTCCTAAGCCTCCCAAGAGAATCATAACCTCATATTTCATTCCCAAATTTTTGCGAGACTCACTATTCCCATTCCGATTCCTAATGCTATTTTAAAATATAAATATGGTAATGAAACTCATTACAATTCATTGATTCTTATTCATGGGAAGTAAATGCAGAATTAATGTCTTCACCCATTAACAACACAATTCAATAAGGTAGAGCTGATAAACTATTTTCATCATGTAGTTTTGTGTCATCTGACCACTACAAGAAAATAGGGTTTTAGCGACGAATACTTTCGTCGCTGAAACTAAATATTTTCGTCGCTAAAGGTTTTAGCGACGACAAATATTTCGTCACCGTTTCGTTGCAATAGCACCGTCGCGCTAGATATTTGGCGACGAATAATAAAATTCGTCGCGAAATCTTTTAGCGACGCAACGTATTCGTCGCTAAAATGACCAAAGGCAACGACCAAATTTGTCGCTAATGTAGTCGCAGAAATAAGGTTTCGTCGCTAAAAGCATTTTTAGCGGCGAAAATAGTTGTCACAAAAAATAGTGTTTTGCGTCGCCAAAAATCGTTTTTGCAACGAAACGATTCGTCACCAAAGGGTGATTGCTTTGAATCAAATTCATCGTGAAATTGAGTTAAAGCGATGAAACATTTACTTTTAGCGACGAAATATTTTCGTCGCAAAAAAGTGTTTCTGCGACAAAATGTTTTCGTCGCCAAAACAATTTTCTGCGACGAAATGATTTCGTCGCCAAAACCATTTTCAGGGACGAAAATATTTTCGTCGCAAAAACCATTTTCAGTGACGAAACGATTTTCGTCGCCAAAATGTTTTCCGAAAACAAAAAGCTTTTTGGCGACGAAAGCATTTCATCGCAAAAGACTTTTTTGCGACAAAAAATATCGTCGCTAATAGTCTTTCTTTTACAATATCATATTTGGTCGCCAAATGTGCCTAGAATTAATTTTATTTATATTTTTATAAAATTCTTTGTTTTTTATTATTAATGAAATCAATTAAATTTTTAAAAACAAAATTATTAATCAAATAAATAATATTAAAAAGTCAATTTTAATATCATTAACTTTCATAATGGTGCAACTACAATGAAATTCCAATTACAAATTATAAGTTAAAGTTAGAAAGACACACAATAAATTATGATGAAGAGCCAAATTGGCTTGGTGCCAATGTTGTTAAAAATGATGTAACATTCTTCACTCCTTAGACAAGTCATTAATCTTGAATTGCTGTGATTGTAATCGATCTTTTGTATTCTGCAACTCATTCTCGCTTGTTCAGTAATCAATCTTGAGTTGTCTCAGTAACTCGGACCGAGTGGTTTCTAATTCATTGCGCAATGCCCGCTCATTGGATGATGGAACTTGAGAATTATGACGAGCCCGCCTTCGCTTTGCAAGTCCTCCTGTAATAGTTTGACTTGTCTCCGAATACTTGCCGAGACATCTCTTCATCACTAATTGGTTGAGATCCATCAGCTTGAGACAATTGATGTAACTCAACCATTTTTTCCTATAAAAAAAATCACTTTAAAATAAATTAAATTATATAAACAATCTTAAATTAAATAAGAAAAAAAAAATCTTACATGTGCAGATTGTGCCTCTGAATTGATCCACCCATTTTTTTCATTGTAATGAGTAGAAAGAAAAAAATCCGAAAAATTTTGCACTTCGCCTGACTCAAAAGACTGTGAACAAAATTTGTAAAATATTTATAACAATAGAAACGTAACCACTTTGAAATAATGACATAGCATAAAATAAGAGGCATTATACCTTCTCACGATGAATTTTAAATGGTTTTGATCCCCCACGATGATTGAAAGGAAGTTTGCTCCTATTTTCTGCATTTATTTTGCACCTTTTCTAAAAATAGAAGCACAAAAAAAGATTTTTTATATAAAGTTCGTAAAAATTAACATATAAAAGTATCTTTATAAAATTTTAGTTGAATATTCCCATATTTTGCTAGATGTATTCAACCTCTATATATCAATAAATGCATCACATAGAACCATAGAAAATATATTGGACTAAAATTCAACAAGTAAATAAATTTATCAGAATGATATGCAAGATATCATGAATTTCTAGAAAAATTTCAACATGACCCTCCCTGAAAATATGAGAACTTCCAATTTATCAAAACTTCACAAATATAATAAACACCTCCGATAATCAGCATATAAAATTTTCATATCAACTATATCACCTCAACTTGACAAAATCATATTTGGGGCCTCAGGCACCCATTCACCATTTCACTATTTAATTAAATATCACTTAATTAATAATATTTAAAAGTAAGCGTCACTTACGTCACTTAATTAACTTACCAGCAACTTGTAACACAAATTGTGTTCAAAACAGTACAAGTTACCAAATAATAACAAAAATAGTAAAAAAACAGCAAAAAAGACCAAATAATAGTCTAAACAGAAAAAAACAATTAAAAAATCCAAATTACAGCTGCAAATCACAAGAATTTTGGTTTTTAAGAACGGTGAAGAGAGTAAAAACTAGCAAAAATAATAGACACAGTTAAAAATTTATTGGCAACAATAATAATAGAAAAAAATTACACAATCAATTTAAATATGACAGCTAAAAACTCACTTGAAATTTTCCTTAATTTACTTGCTAATAGATGTGAGTGTTGAGCAAAAATTTGCTTCAAGATTTAGGAACTGGCTGGCCTCCTCTTCTCTGCAGGAAAAAAAACCAAATGACAATCAATTTTTATTTCTATGAACATTGGTGCAAGAAAACAGTGGCAAGTGAAAACAACATAAAAAGAAATCACAGTAGAAACAAAGATAAAAACAGCATAAAAACAGCAAAACCAGCAACAAATAGCAGTGAATATAAGCAAAAATAGAAAAAAAAAAAGAAATCACAAGAGAAACAAAGTAGAATGGCGTAAAAAGCAGCAGAATCAAGAATAAATAGCGACATGAGACAATGGCCCATCAAAAATACACAAAACAACGATAAAAACACCAAATAAACAAGTTATCTAATAAAAAAACAGCAACAAACAGATAGTGAATATAAGCAAAAACAGAAAATAAAAACGAAATCATAGTAGAAACAGCAGTAAATGGCAAAAAATACAGCAGAATCAGTGAGCAAATAGCAAGCATGAGACAATGGCCCATCAAAAAATACACAAAAACAGCATAAAAACACCAAATAAACAAGTTATCTAATAAAAAACAGCAAAAACAGCAACAAATAGCAGTGAATATAAGCAGAAATAGAAAAAAAAAAAAAAAAAGAAATCACAGTAGAAACAGCAGTAAATTGTAGAAAAAACAGCAAGTGACAATCAATTTTTATTTCTATGAACATTGGTGCAGTAAAAACAGGGCAAGTGAAAACAACATAAAAAGAAATCACAGTAGAAACAGCATAAAAAACAGCATAAAAACAGCAAAACCAGCAACAAATAGCAGTGAATATAAGCAAAAATAGAAAAAAAATCACAATAAAAACAAAGAAGAATGGCGTAAAAAGCAGCAGAATCAAGAATAAATAGCAAAGATGAATAAAGTTTTTCTCACAAACAAAGAAATTTCTAGCCTAAAGCATGCTTGCTATGATCAAATACAAAAACTAAGCATTTACCTTGCAAATGATTCGCTGAAAGGACCAAAATTTTTAATAATAAGAGGTCCTGATCAGTAACGACGATTCTTAGTTTCTAGGATTTAGTTTGCAGTTCATGGTCATGGCAGCTGGCTCGAATTGGATCAATGGGTCTGCGATTTGGGTGTTGCTTCATCGTTTGCTCATGATGGTAGTGGCCAATTCTATATGGAAAGCTAAAGGTAAGGAATTGGCAGCCTGCTAGGGTTTGGGTGGTGGTGTCTATTTGATTGAGAGCGTGACGAGTATGGCCAGGGTTTGAGTGCTGTTTGTGAGAGTGAGCAGAGTGACTGAGTGTGCTAGGGTTTGCGTCTCATCTGTGAGAGAGATTAACGATGACTATGGTGAGCTTTAGTTTCCAGACTTTAGAAAATATTTTGTTTTGTTTAGATTTAGTTTAAACGCACCGTTTTGTTTATATATTTTTTTATTTTAAAAATCATTTCGCAAACTAAACCCATTTTGGAAAAAATTAAAATATTATTTTTAAATTCGGTCAAATATGGACAATATTAAATGTATATCATAAACTCTTAATAAACAAATATTCTATATAAGTATATCATTAATAGTTTAATAGACTAAAATTCTATCACGACTCTATTGTACTTACATGATAAGACGGTTTTTATCATAAAGTAATTGTCATTTTTTATTAAATTCATAAAACTAATTGGTTTATAATAAATTATATTTTATAAAAATCTAATTTTATATAATTAAATTGAATTGATAATTTATAATTACATAAAATATAAGAAATTATATTTTATAAAAAATCTTATGTGAAAATATATTTTATTTTAAGTTTAAATGATTTTAAAAGAAAATTAACCTTATTATACTTGTTCATAAATTTAATTATATATTCTATAGACAATACGAGTTAATTTTAATTTCAACCTTTAAAATATATGCAATATTATATACTAGCTCATAATTTTCATCAAAATATATATAAGTATTCAATCTTTAAACTAAATTGAACTACCTACCATTTAATTATTATATTAAAATTAAGAAGCGCGTGATCAAATGAGCAATGCATCACTTATAACTAAAAGTTTCCAAACACAAGTAGTCATAAGTCTTCCATCAAAGAATATTTGTAAGTCTTAGAAAAAAATGATAGTAATAATAAGTCAATTGACTTAAATTTACAAAAATTTATTAGTTTTTCATAGGGTTTGTAAAATTCCCTGAATCTCGATCGGGATTTATGATTTTAGCCTATTGAAGATGTGAAAAGAAAAAAATTTTTATTTCAAATTTACTCTTCGGGTCGAGATTCGAAACATTTGAAAATCCCAAATGAGATCAAATGAGCAATGTCACGGAATTTGATTTTATAGAAATATATAACAAGTCAACTTAAAGAGTTACATAAATAGTTTTTGCGACGCAAAGAATTTCATTGCTAAATGCCCTTTTACCGAAAAAATATTTGTTGTCGCTAAATTTTTTTTTGCGACGATTTTTTTCGTTGCCAAAAACTGTTTTAGCGACGAAATTATTATCGTTGCTAAAAGTCTTTTCTGCGACGAATATTTTTTCGTCGCTAAAAATTGTTTTAGTCACGAAAAGCATTTGGTCGCAATAAGTTAGATTTTGCGATGAAAACTATCATCGCTGAAAATGGTTTTAGCGACGAACAATATTTTGTCGCCATAAGTCAGATTTTGCGACAAAAACGATCGTCGCTCAAACCACTTTCAGCGACAAACACCATTTGCTCGCTATATGTATTTAGCAATAAATAAAAATCGTCGCTAAAGGGCTCAATTTCGTCGCAAAATAGTTACTTTTAGCGACGAAAAGTTTCGTCGCAAAATATTGCATTTTTGTCGTTAAAGAAGTTGGCGCCAATATTTTTTTTTCCCGCTAAATGTTTTTACGATGACAATAGTCATTTGTCGCAAAATATCATTTTTAGCGACGAAATCTTCGTCGCTAAAAATAACAATTAAATATTATTATTTTTTCATTATTTTTAGCGACGAACAAAAATTTGTGTCGTTAAAAACCTCTTTTAGCGACAAAAAAATATTCGTCGCTAAAAGTTTCGTCGCTAAAGACCAATATTCTTGTGGTGGACTGAACTTTTCTAAAGCCTACCTTATCACTTGTTTAATCCAAAACAACAATTTATCAAACTCTTGAATAAATTTTAAGAATAGTGTATAATGCCTAACATTAAAAGGTTTTTGTGATCAGGTAGACCTAGTCACTTAACCCGTGCACTTTGGAGAGGTTTAATTCACTGATCAAGACTCGATCAAAGCGTTCTGATGGCGTCGCATCATGCCTTTTGGCTGAACGTTGACTTGCATTGATCGATTGACCATTAATCATTGATTTGGCAGATTTTGACTCTGTTTGGACAACTTTGATCATCCCACGTCAACACACTTTTGACATGATTCAAGTTGTTTTAAAAGCCATGATTCACTCCAATTTTGTTCATATATCATCCAATTGTTTGCCCTAAAATCTTTGCCCATTTTCAATAAACAAAAAAAAAAGTCATATTTTCATTTCTTATTTTTAATTTCGTCAAGTTCATAAGTGTCAGCTCTTTGAACTTATAGTTATGAAGTCTGAGACGGTGCTTCTTATTGAAATTTTATTGGTATTTCAAAATATTAATATCTACATTGGAGAAAAGTATGAGTAATCACTTTTATATTTAATTTGAAATTAGTCATGCATTTGATTTTTTTTTATAAATCAGAATTAAATAAGTCAAATCTAAATGTGATTTAGATTACTTAAATTAAATTAAATTGTTAGACGCATAGATAACTCATTCAAATAAAATAAGGAAAGTGAGTGACTAATCCAATTTAAATTAGAAAAAAGATTATAAATGGTTTCTTTATATAAAGGAGATAAAAAGACAATCTTTATAACCTTTTCTTATATCTCATGTTTCCTTCATAATTTTCTTTTGCAGTCTTACACTGTTGTTTGCAATGCAATCTCACAACAATAGCATCATTGAATTTTAAAGATCAATCAATACTATTTGATCTTTATTGCATCAAGAAATCTTTCTAGAGGATGGAAAATTAGTCTTAAAGACAGTGTATTACATATGCATTGACGAACTTATTATTGTTGTCGAATGAACAATACCATAAATAGTATTGAGAGAACAATTCCATGAATAATATTATATGAACAGTATACATGAACAGTAACTATAATATTCATAAAGTTCTATTCTTCATATTAAAATTGTTGATTTGGCTGGTATTGTACTTCACAAAAGTAATATCGACTCATATTTCCAAAAATTTTAATACTAAATTTATGAGATTTGATTATTACTTCAAATAAGGTAAGTCAAACCTATTACTTATGGTATTGCCTATAAAATACTTTGATTTAAGATTTATTAAAATATATATGGTAACAGATCTTAAATCTCAGAAGTATTTCATTAATTGACTTTACTATATTGAGCATGGTTAGATAAGAAACATTGGCTACCTAAGATTCTACAAAAATTTACGCTGGCATATTACGAAATTTGTAATAATTAATACAATTTGGGTTTGAATTTAAAACATTTGTATGATATACTAGACATCTAGAGGAATATTTTGAAACTTGTTTCAACAAAATCATATAGGAATTCGATTTATAATGATTTTTTGAATTCAAGATTATTATGCTGAAAATTTCTGATTTCAACACAATACATGAGTTACAAAACTATTTTACTAAACCTAGATTTCTTCAAAAATTATGAAATTTGGAGAATTGTTTCCTATACATGTCTAGTATATTTCTAAAAGGTTTCAAGATTTTATAATTAAAAGATAATTTTTTTTGAATTTTGAATTCAGTGAGGTCATAGTAGAAAACTGTTTGACAAGTTTCTTGAGGTCTAAAACGGAAATTATTTTCAATTGTTTTAGATAGAATCAAGCTATGACAATTTTGCTATTTTGAATCCTATATGTCAACATACTCTATGTAAAATTTGATTTTTTTTATGAAGGAATAATTTATTAAAATTCATAGACTAAATATTGTTCTATTGAAGAACTAATAATAATATTATTTGAATCTTAATGACGTAATTTGATTGATAAAAATAAGGAGGAAAACATAATATAAGAGCCAAGGAATTAAAATCCAGGGTAAATTTATTTGGTAATTATCCTCCTCATTATTATTTCAATTTCATTATTAAATGGAAGGAAATTGTATTGCATTTAGAAAACTTGAGCACTATGTTAGTCAACATAGCAATTAAGCTCAAAGCAATGGAGACAACAAAATCTTCCATAAGTCAATTTGGCTAAAGGAGATGATTTTATTATTGTAGTTGTCTTCGAGATAAGAATAGTTGATCATACTCTAGGAGTGAATGATAAGAATTTGTTTTCCTTGATGACTTCTGTTCACTCCAGCCATATGCAAGGAAAAATTCTTCTTAAATTAACTTTTGAGAAAATCCTCTCATTCAGTAATATATGCCATGTTAATAGAATACGACACTACTTGAATTATGTCTTTATACTGAACAAGACATGAATATAAGTGTCCTTTCAAGAGTGGCAAAATTATATTGTCAAATAATGAGATATTTATTGGGGAAGATATATTGGTCTCTTGAATTTTTTAAGATTATAATTCTTAATATTGTTAAATATGAAATGTGAGTCATCTAAACTCATGTTATTAACTCTATTGCATGGAGACGAGGGCATATGAAATTTTTTATAATAAAAAGATAAGAGAGCTTGGTTTACTGTCTAGTTTGAGCTTGTCAAATGACAAATGTAATATGTGTGTGGAGTCAAAATCTACAAAAATAGACATATAAACCAGTTTTGAGCAGTGAAACTGAATTACTCAACTTAGTTTACAATGACCTTGGTAATTTAAAATAAACTATTAATTGATAAGGTGAATATGATTCAAGCATATTCAATGCTTATTGTGAGAATTATGGTATCATCCATGAAGTGACACCTCCTTGTTTACTTCAATCCATTAATATAACTGGAAGGAAAATAGAATATTGAAGAACATGGTAAATGTCATGGTAATAAGTTTTGAAGCATTGCTGAATTTGTGGGGAGAAACTATGTTGTTAGCTTGCTACATTCAGAATAGAACATCCAATTAAGAAAAAAAAGAGAGAGAGAGAGAGAAGACACTCTATAAGCCTAATTTATCATATCTCAAAGTGTGGGGGTGCCTCGTAAAAGTTCTTATACTTGATCCTAAACGGACTAGGTTTGAACCTTAAAGTGTTGACTATTTATTTATAGGGTGTGCTTATAATTGTGCTGATTACAGATCCTTGGTACTTCAAAATGAAAGACATTCTTTTGAGGTGGATACAATCATTAAGTCCAACAATATTGAATTCTTTGATTCTATTTTCTTAAATCTAACATTAGTTATTTATCTTTGAAAAAAACCGATTAAATGATCCTCTTGAGAGTTTAAAAATTGAATACAAAATAAGTAAAAAGATAAGAATGACCATTAGTTTTAATTGGAGACTTCTATGTTTTTCTTATTGAGAATGATCCTTAAACTTTCAAAGAAATTAAGCTTCTAGAGATGCACCTCTATGAAGAGAGGTAATCACCTATGAGTTAAATTCCATTATGAGCAATTATGTATGAAAATTTGTTTATTTGTCTTTAGATACAAAACTTATTGGATGTAAATAAATTTTCAAAGAGAATTAAAAGTAGATGGATCAATTTAATAAATATAAGCTAAGATTAGTTGCCAAATGATTCTCATAAAAGAAAAACATAGATTATTTTAATCCCTATACCCAGTGACACGATTGCATCCACTAGTGTTTAATTACATTAGTTGCAATACATAATTTACATGTTTATTCTAACTTCAATTTAAAGAATATATGAGAAGTAGATGTTATATTAGATATTAAAATCACTAAGATTAGAGATGTCTCATGTTGTCACAAGAACACTATGTTGAGAAGGCTTGGGTATTATGATGATAAATTTGTTACTAGACTATGTGATGCAAACACCCATCTTAAGAAAAATCTACAATATAGTGTTAATAAATTGAGTTATGCCAAAATCAATGGTGGCTTAATATCCTTGATGAATAATACAAGCCTAACGTTATGTATATTATAGGCAGGTTGAGTAGTTATACTCAAAATTCTATAAAGATCATTTGACTATCATAGACAAACTTATAAAGTATTTAAGAGACACCATTGATTCTGGACTTAATTATAGTAATTATTCATTTGTGTTAGAAAGGTATAGTAAAGTAAATTTGATTTCATGATAAGATGAAATCGAGTCCACTAGTGGTTATACTTTTACCCTTGATGGAGGAGTTTATCTTGAAATATCTAAATAAAATTGTTTAGCTCGTTCTACTATAGAGTCCGTGTAGTAACCTTTGAGAAAGCATATATTAAGGTTAAGTAGCTAAGAAACCTCTTAACAGATCTTCCCATTATCATTTATCTTTCTATTTTTGTGATTTTATTTTCATTGCTAAGGCAAAGAGATATAATATATAATGGAAAAAACAGATAAATTTATTTGAGATAAAATATTTTTGAGCAGTTACTAAGATCTTGGTGAATGTAGATTGTGATTTCAAAGATGAGATTAGTGGTAATTATGTCGAGGGGAATGAAACTTTTATCTAAAACAAAAGACAAAAGTAATGGTAACCCTACTTATATAATTGGTTCATAGAAACTATAAGTTTCACCAAGTTTCTGTGAGGCACGGTTAGTTATTCAATGGTTGGTTCATAGTCCAAAAAACATCAATTTATATGTATTAAAACTCTATGATGAATGAAATTGAAACATTTGAAATTTACAATAATAATTTTCATATTGGAGAGAAGTGAGAGTAACCATTTTGTATTTGATTTGAAACTAGTCTTGACTTGTTTATAAATTAAAATTGAATAATTCAAATCTAAATGTGATTTAGATTATTTAAATTGAATTAAATTGTGAGTCATATAGATAACTAATTCAAATTAAATAAGAAAAGTGAGTGACTAATTCAAATTGAATTCGGAAAATGATTATAGAGGGTTTCCTTATATAAATGAGACATAAAGACAACCTCTATAATCTCTCATTCTTTCTCATGTTTCCTTCATAATTCTTTTTTATTGACTTACACTTTTGTTTAGAGTGCAATTTTACAACGCAACGTAATTGAATCCTAGATATCAATTCATAACATTTGTGTCCTTATTGCGCAGAAAATCTTTTTAGAGAAGTGAAATTGGTCTTAAAGATAGTGCATTGTGCACACCTTGACGAACTTATAATTATTGCCGAATGAACAGTATTATAAATAGTACCAGTAAGCAGTATTATAAATAGTATTCAATAAACAATTATGTAAATAGTACTCATAATTACTATTCATAAAAATTTTATTTTTCATGTTAAAATTATTTATTCGACTAATTTTATTTTGTACTTCACATAAGTGATATCTACTAATATTTCTAATACTTCCACAATCCATTTAATTTCATTTAATCTCGCACGGAGATTTTAGATCTTATGAGGTGGTTACTCTTTATCCACTAGTGGGAATTTGTGGGAATCAAAAAGGTTGATGCAGTAGAATTTTGAAGGGAAATAGTATCGAGACTTATGCAAGTGGTCTAAAACCTTCCTAAACTCACGTTTTCTTAGCGTATTATTTCAATTATATATGGATATAATCCCATCGAGATTCTTATCCTAAATTGTATGGATCAAAAACTTTTTTCATAAAACTCATTGTCTTGTAGTTGCTGGTGTTTTTATTTATATAACACATATATGTTCTTATACCTTGCTATTTGTCATTTATTGAAGTTGATATATTTGATATTTTTTATTCTTTGGATTAAAATTCATTTGAGAGAGATTTTCATAGTGCAACGTTTTTTTTTGTAATTGCCAAAAAGATTTACCCGAAGATCAGAAAGACGATTGGAACTTAAATTTTATAAATAAATAAAAATGATTCTCATTTAAAAAAATTAATACTAATAAGGCAAGAAATTAAAAAAAAAACACAAAATAAATTTAAAACAAGTTGTCCAGTTTTATCTCTCATTATGGTTATAGTTTTTCAACAATTTCACCAACAAATATCAACTCCCGACAACCATGGAACCATGAAAGTGGCCTCATGTTGCCCCATGTAGTAATGTTACATTATGACTTCGTTGAAATTAAAAATTTTTAACACTTTTAATAAATTTTAAAAATACTTTTGACAACTTTTTAGTTAAATAAATCGGCACCTCCTCGGCTCCTCCACTTAATTCTGAAATAAAGACTTTTGAATCTCTCAATAACAGCCTTGAGAATTTATTTTCTTTAAACTAAAATCATTTTTGAAAATATAATTAGAAACATTTAAGTACTGTATGTGAATAAAACTTGATTTATTTTACACAAGCGACGATCTCCCGTGTATCCCCCATGCGTCGTCATATAATTTTTAAGTTCACTGGTAAAGCGCAGTTCGTGTAATGGTTGTGAGATGCATCGAATCATTTCTCCACTCCCTCCACTGCAATGATGTTCTCTGGTTTCCCAGGCCCCCGCAGAACCACTGAAATTTAGCGTTTATTCTCATCATTACCCATAAACAAACAAACTAAAAGCAGTGGCCTATCAACTTTAATTTATATAAAATATATTTTCTTTTTCATTTTCTGAAAATTTCCTCCTTTTAGAACTTAATTTACATGTCACACAAAACGACAAAACCAAATTCATATCTATCTACATACATTCATGTCCCCATAGCTCCACATAGACTTTGTTACTTGTGCACATCTCATCTCATCCATCAAACCATAGTCTTACAACCCGATGTCTGAGGGTCCCACATCGCCGGCACCAAGTACTTGCGCCCATTTATCCCGTGTGCGTTGTAACTCGCCCCAGTTACCTTATCCACCAAGAGTCGACCCGGATATCCCGGGTAAGATCCTGACCCAAACACACCCGTACATGCCGTGGCCGCCTCAATTGGCGCGGTTGCCGGGCCTTGGAAATACCCATTATTAAACGGGTTAGTAACGGTGTTGGCCAAAAGGGTAGCTAAGCTGATAATCATCCCATCAACGCCGACGTCTCCGTTAGGCGCAACTAATGGCGGGGTTTGAGGGCCGTAAATGGGCTGGTGGAAAGGCCAGGCACAGTAGCCAGGGCACTGAGTCTCGGAGTTTCCAACCCAAATATAGGTTCCACGGGTGGCCAACCCACGAGCAGGCTGAGCAGACCCGTGGGTCCCACACCTGTTCATGCAAAAGCCTTCAACGACCACATCCTTTGCCGTTAAAACGACGTTAATTGACGTGGGAAGAGAGTTCGTTACTTTCTTGGACAAAGCAAGCAAATGAGCCTTTTTCAGTGCTTTGCCAAGGGAGTAGTTTTCTAAGAGGACTTGATGCCGTACGACAAGGTTAGACGAACCTCCTTCGTACTTTTCAGTTGTTTTCCACCACGATGACGCGGAGGGCTGTGGGGCCCTGTTGGAGTTTAGGGAGTGGATGAAGTCGGCAATTATGGAGCGTTGGATGGCAGTGAACTTGCCGTACCAGATGAGATTAACGGTGACGTTGCCTTTTAGAAGAGCGCCGTTGTGGTATTTTAGGATGAGGGGTTGTTCTTGAACTAAAGCGTTGAGTTTTCTCGTTGTGGAAAGAGTGGGAGAGATAAAAGCAGAGCAGAGTAGAAAGAGGATGGCAAAACTGTAAATAGGAGCCATGACCGCAGGCAAAGAGGTCGATAGTGAGGCCGATAGAAATGGGAGTATCCGAAGGGGACTATTTATACTAGGGGTCTATAGGAAGACAGCTGTAGATGAGGGAAGGCGTCAACATTGAGGAGTGACACGTGGAAATATCTTATTAGTTGGAAAATGTGAAGAAGGTTTGCCAGGCTGTAAGGTTCGCCTTGGTGACGTGGCAGTCTACTGTGAATGGGATGTGATGGAGACATCGTAGTTTAGACTGGAAAATAAGGCAGATGTGAAGTGAAAATACTTGGTTTTTTCTAATTTTGAACATGATATTTTAAAGTGATAAATTTTTAGAGGTAATAAATCATAATTAAAAGTAAAATATCAATTTTCATAAAGTTACAGGAATTAATTTATTAAAAATAATTTTAAGGTTTAATATTATAAATAATAAATACACATAATTAAGAGAAAAAACTTATGTAAGGTGGCATTGCACCAGTTTTATTGCGTTAAATATGTGGGTCTTATCTTAAGGGCCCATCAAATCCGCTAAAGTGATAATTGTTTTGACGTTATAAATCATAATTACAAGTAAAATATCGATTTTCATTAAGTTATAGGGGTTAATTTATTAAAAAAATATATTTTATGGTTTGATATTATAAATAATAAATGCTCATAATTGAAGGCAAAAACTTACGTAAGCTAGCTTTACACAAATCTTATTCCATTAAGTATGTGGATCTTATCATAAGGACCCATCAAACCTGCCAATTAATAGATCTTTAAGGGTTAAGCCGCCTGTTCTACAAAAAATTTTCTCATACTAGATCACCCAATAAAAATATAAAATCTTCTTATTTTTAATTATTCAGATTTTACGATAGATTTTGTCTATATTGACTATAAAATTTTTTAACTATGCTTAACAAATACTTGGATTACGTTATAGTTTTATCGATTTTCCTTCCTATAAAAGTGATGATTGTAAATTTGTAATATTAGTATATTGTAACATAAAACTTTTAAAAATTGATGTTAGTATATCATAATGATATAAAATAAATTTCTTTCTAAAAGCATGTCTCTGTTAGTTTCATAATTTGAATTATGTGTCTGCATTAAGTTGCGAAATCTAAGAATTAAACCTTTAAAGGAGAAAAAGTAGTACTAATAAGATTTTTAATTCTATATAACTTATCCTTGTGGAGAAAAAAAAATTGTTTGTTATATTTTGATCAGATTACAGAAAATTAAGTTTAATTCTTTCCTAAGTTTTTTCATAAGTTAATATGATAAAATGACAATAAATAATTAGCAATACATCTATTGGACTATAAATTTAATATCTCAACTAAATAATTATAATATTATTGATTTTTTTTTGTTTTGGTTGTATGTTATGTCAGATTTTTAATATATTCACTATTTACTATTTAGCCCTATTTTATTTGTATTGTGTCATAATGATTTTCTGATTCTTTTTTTTCCTATCTTCGTATTCTTTAAATTTACTAAAAGAAATTCTCAAATTGGTTTTATGACGTCAGCTCAATAATTCAGTACTACCGTATGATAGTTGTACTACGCTTGTGCCCCGTACGGCTACCAAACCCGTTTTACTCGTTTGCATTCCTAATCACGTCGTGAGACCGTATCGAAACGTGTCAACGACGATTTCCGCTTTACAAAGAAAGAAAATTATCCACTTTTATTCTATTATATCTAATTATCCACTTTTATTCTATTATATCCAATTATTATAAAATTTTAATATATTTTTTATATTATATTTATTTTTAAACTTATATTAATCAACATTACTTTAGCATTAATAAAATTAAAATTTATTAAAGAATTTAAATAAATAATTATTTTATTAATAAAAAATTAAAAGTTATTTTATTCTATAAATTTTTTTAAAATAAAAAATTATAATTACAAGAATACCCTAAATTTAATAAAACAAATAAATCTAAAAAATTAAAGATATTAATTTTTGTAATTATAATTATTTAAATGATAATTTTTATAATTATAATTTTTTTATAATTCAAAGTTGGTTTAGACTATTATTATTGTAGTGATTAATTTAAATAATAAAAATAATTTGATAATTATAATTGTGAGATTGATAATTTTTTATTAATTTGAAATACCTTAAAAAAAGAGAAAATATTTTAGATGAGTATTACATATTTTTTAAGACAAAATGATTAAAAAATTAATAATAGTTAATTAGTTAGTACTCACACATTTATTTTTAATAATATTTTAATTTATTTAAAAATAAAATAATTATTTTATTTAAATTTTTAATAAAATTTAATTTTATTAATATTAATGTAGTTAAATGAAACAATTGTAAAAATAAAAATAGTGTTAAAATAAAAGTGACGAAGGGAAAATTTTCTTATAAAAAAATTATTTAATGTTTATTTAGTGGGTCCCTTGCTTCTATATAAATGATCTATATCACTGATTGATTGATCTTTTAACTGATACCGTGTTACAGAAGTTTGAACTTGACTGGCAAGTGGCCAAGTTCTTATCTTCAAACTTATGGGACCACTGAGGGGCAAGGGGCGTGAGGTGCGGGCCTGGGTATGACGCGGACTACCATAGCTACTGCACCGCAGGGCATAATTGGAGATTTGGGGGAGCGGGTATTGTTGTAAGGCGGGGACCATTTTGGTGATGATGGAGTTGATATATATATATATATATATATATGAGGAATGATGATGGCATAAGCCATAAGCGAAGGCCTGGAGGAGGGCTTTTGGTTCAGCCATCTTAGTGTCTCAGAATTTTAGGAAGTATTTGTAATAATTTTGTCACGCATAAGACAAGCCACCTGATTAAAATACTGAATTTTCATTTGCCTTCAGTCTTTTTTATAAATGAAATAAATGTATAATTAAAATAAAATAAAAAATAAATACAAGTAAGATATTAAAAATTACGTTATTTAGTTTTTGAGTTACATTTATGTGCATGGATAAAGATAAAAAAATATTTTATTAATGATATAAGAATTATAAATATTATAATATTTTAATTCATTTTATAAAATTTTGATACACCCAATCTTTTCATTCATTAATTTTACGAGAATATTAAATTTTTTAAATTCTAACACATATTTTTTTTAAAAAAAAAATATTAAAAATAAAATATTTAGAGAGAATAATATAATATCTATTTATAGACTTTATTTTTTTATTATATTAAAATAATAATAATAATAATAATATATTTTATTTTATTATTTTTAAAATTTAAAATTTATATTTTAAAATAGAACTTTTAAATTTTTAACTCTTTCTTTTTTCATTAAAAAATTATTACTCGTAAGTGATAGGATTCTAAATTACATATACGTGCATGCATTTTATTGACATCATTACCGAGGCTCTGCTTGTGAGCCAAAGTAACTTTAGTGACCCTTACGTCACTTTGTTTTAGCAGCCAGTAGAGAGTTACTCTATTCTAAGGCAATTTCATTGTATAGGTGTCGGTGTCCCAAACCGACCGGTACTTTAGATCATGCCGTCATGGCATCACAATTTTTTGCCTGTGCTTTTGGATTTGGAATTTACTAGCCATAATAATGGGATCTCCATAGAAATTTTGTTTCGTTGAAATGACCAAATTTGGTGGCGGAGAGTTGTATGTAAGAGTGCATATGGTGTAGCAAAATTGCTGTGTGCACATCATCGTTTTTAGAATGATAGTAATCTTTATTCTTTAATATCTTTACATACGGGTGGGCAAGAAAAAGAGGAATTGTAAAAATTAAGCCGAATTGTAAAAATTATTAAGTTCAATTGTTGGCTCAGTCCACATAACAAAAAACTAAACTAAAAAAAAAATTAAATAAATGCTAAAAAAAATCAAAAACAGATCAAATAAACTGATCGACGATTATTATTATTATATATTTTTATTATTAATTTGATTATATATTTTTATTCAGTTAAGTTCGATTATTATTTAAAGAGAATTTAACTGACCTCAGTGCAGGTTTATGGTGCACGCACATTTTTATTTTAAACATTGATGGACCTATCTAGTGACCGAGGACTTAAGTCCCGGTGAAAAGAATTTTTTTCAGCCAATCAACGTAAATTTTACTTTAATCCTTAATAAAATACTAATTCAGACCCCAGTAATTTTTTTTTTTTTTGATCTTTTGAGTTGAATAAGAAAATTTGTTTGAGATAAGCCTCTTAAAATTACTTTTAATAATTATTAACTTAATTAAAAAAAAGTTAACAACCCATACTCTTTATTTTATTTTTCATTTTGCTTTTTAAATAATATTTGTTACTCTCCTTATTAAACCTTTTAAATAAACATTAATACAACTTCACTTTAATATATCATCCTAATTCAATAAAAAATATATAATTAATTAAAGTTTATTATATAAATTTAATAATCTCATACACACACACATACATATAAATGTTGAAATATCTGAATTTATTTTTAGTCTTATTTTTTCTCACTCGTTTGTATATTTAAATTGACATGATTAACTGTGGATGGTAACAAATTTTTATATATTTATCATTGTATTGTTGTGATCTTTTAATAAAACTTATAAAAATTAAAAAGGAGACAATAGATTAATAGAATTCACAAATTAAATTAGAAGTGAATTTTATATTATTGAGAATAAAAGGGAAAGGAGTCAAAGTACAAGTGGGGTGAAAGTGATAATATATTATAATACGGAAGAAAATAAACAAAAGAGGAAGGTCGGAGGTTGGTGATGCGAGGCATTTTTAGGGGCGGGGAGGCCCACTCCAGTCTATGGAAACAAGCAACAAAATTGTTTGGTTTCGAAGATATCACAAAAGAGCGAAGCCCCATGAAATCATGTTTCACGTGCACAACTGTTACCGACAGTATGCAATTGCCAAACTTTGCTGTTGAAATTGGGGCGGTGCCGACTCTTTTAGCTGCCGCCGCATATGACCCATTTTCTTTTTTTTGTTTTTGCATTAATCAATGTGCAAGAACAAGAAAACTTGAAACTTAAATGATACTACTTTCTGAATCAATGCAAAAGTTAAAGCATACCGGCGAAGGATTGCTCAATCTCTAAATTTTTAATTAAAATTAGCAAATAGAATTGCGCTTCGCGTTATTTTAAAAAAATAGTTTTTTTTAATTAAAATTAGCACGAATGTTTGAACTCATTATAATAAGGAAACCAAATAATACTAGATAGAATGTTACCCATGAAAATTTTAATTTATTTATCTTTTTAAGCATATTATAATTAAAATTTAAATTACTACTACCATGATGATTAGTTTATTAAAATGATGATGCTTAGAAATTATTTAGTAACATGCATGATATCTCTGTTGAAATTAAATATTAACACCTAGAATTCATTGATAATATTTTCTTATGAAATCAATTTATTAGTACATATTTTATTTATAATTCATTGAGTAAGATTACATAGTATTATATTTACAAATAAATTTATTTTATGTATGCCCACAATATGCTTAGCATAATGTCTTAAACAAGTGATAGTTTCTTGATTGATTATTCTCATTTTATTCGACTATAGAAGTAAAATCAGCCCAAAGAATAATTGATTTGTTGTATTATTAGTGTTAAAGTTCTTAACTAAAGGTTACTCAAAAACTTATTTGTTGATAAACATAAAAGAATCCATCGATAATTAATTTCTTCAATATATTTTTTGCTAGTTTTATAACCCATTATGCAACAGTAGCTTGTTGTCGTGAGGAATATGCAAAGAAGACGTTCTGAATAATTTTGCTATGAAATTCAATTCACTACAAATTGATACAAAATTCTTAAAATTCAGGTCAGGTACACTTGTTCTTTAACTTCAACTTTACATTTACCATTATATCTATTGTTGACTTAATATATCTGTTGGGTTGGGTTTTAACTCATCATCATTAGCCATTATATGGTATTAAGAATATATGTTATAGTATATATAAAGTTCTGTATTATCCTAGCACCGTATTCCTTTTGATATAATGGTATCATTTTGTAGTTGATTACAAAGAATGTTCAAAGGTAAGCAAAAGATCTGAAGCCTCAAAACCTACTCGAAGCGAGGCAAAGGTCAAAGTTTGTGAAAACCAGCTCGACTAGATGAGGTTGAGTAAACAAGTTGAAGATGAAAATACTCTAAGGTAAATAAAAAAGGCTTGAAGTTTCAAAGCCTGATCAAGGCGAGACAAAAGTCAGAAATTTGCTAAAGTCAATTTGAGCAAGTTAAGCTCTAAAAAAACACAATAAGATCAGAAGTCTCAAAGCCTGCTTGAGGCGGGACAAAGAGCCAAGTGTAGCCAGAATAAGATTTGAGCAAATTAAGCTCTAAGAATATGTTAAGGTTATAAGTCTCAAAGCTTACTCGAGGCGAGAAAAAAAATCAAGCTTAGCCAGAATAAGTCTTAAGCAAATTAAGCTATAAGAATATATCAAGGTATAAGTCTCAAAGATTGCTCGATGCGAGACAAAGAGCCAAGTTTAACTAGAATAAGACTTGAGCAAGTTAAGCTCTAAAACACGATAAGACCAGAAGTCTTAAAGCCTGCTCGAGGTGAGATAAAGAGCCAAGTTTAGGCAGAATAAGTCTTAAGCAAATTAAGCTCTAAGAATATGTTAAGGCTATAAGTCTCAAATATTGCTCGAAGTGAGATAAAGAGCCAAGTTTAGCCAGAATAAGGAGTGAGCAAGTTAAGCTCTAAAACAAGATAAGGCCAGAAGTCTTGAATCCTGCTCGGTGTGAGATAAAGAGCCAACTTTAGCCAGAACAAGGCTCAGTAAATTAAGCTCTAAGAATATGTTAAACCTATAAGTCTCAAAATATGCTCGATGCGAGACGAAGAGCCAAGTTTAGCTAGAATAGACTCGAGCAAATTAAGCCCTAATAAAATACATAAAGTCTCAAGCCTAATTAAGGAGACAAAAGTCAAAAGTTTTCCAAAGCTTGATTAAGTTGAGCAAGAAACTGATAAATTTGAAAATACTATAAAGTAAATAAAATAAAAAAGCTTAAAGTCTCAAAGCCTGCTCAAGGCCAGACAGAAGTCAGAAATTTGTTTGCTCATGCTCGACCAAACGAAAGTCGAGCAGCGATATATTTTAGAATAAATAAAAGAATTTGAGTCTCAAACCTCCTCAAAGTGAGACAAATTCAAAGCATCCTGCTCTTACTCAACTAAGATTAAGTAAGTAGGGATTATATAAGTGTTATTTGTAAAAGACTTTAGGTCTAAACACTTGCTTCAGCTTTCTTGTCTATGGTTTGGTCAATTCTAGCAACCTGAATTAACTCATTAAAGTCACATCGAGGTCACTTTAAACTTTATATAGTTTTTAGTCATGATTCATTAAAACTCTCAACACTAGAAACTGGGGGACTGGTGTTTGAGGAGTAAATCGAGTGATCTCGAGTAGACTACTATGACTAGATAGTTATTTGATGAGCTCAAATAGAGTACCTTGACCGGGTGGTTATCTGGCTAGCTCAAGCACATTATCTCGATAAGGTGAATAGATCATCTGGAGCAGATCACCTCGACTTGGTGAGTAAATCATTTAGAGCAGATTATCTCGATCAAATGAGCAGATCATTTGGAGCAGATTATCTCGACTAGGTGAACAGATCATTTGGAGTAGATTATCTCAACTAGATGAGCAGATCATCTAGAGCAGATCGTCTTGACCAGGTGAACAGATCATCTGGAGCAGATTATCTCGACCAAGTGAATAGATCATCTAGAGCAGATGATTGCCTGATAACTTTGAACAGAACACTTCGACCAGAGAGTAATTCTAAATACCTCGATCAGATATGTATAATAAATAATAATTATTATGATCATTATTATGACAATTATTATGATAAATGTTATTATGGTTATTGTTTAGTGATCATTATTATGTTTATTATGGTGCTCATTAGTACATTAATTATTATAATTATGGGGGTTATAATAATTATGGTTATTTTTATTTGGATTATTATAATTATTTAATGGGGCTTTCTTCATCTGGAGTGAGGAGAGCCTTTTCTTTTACGTCTTTGAACTCTTCTAAAAATAAGGAGAAAAAAACTACTGGTTTAAAGACAATGAGAATAATGCCACAAGAGAGGTTAAATTAATTTTTTTTTTGTAAAAATCTAATTATTGATTTGATCATCGGAGGGTTCACGTCGGAAAAACATCCGATGCCTCTGACCATTTTCTGTGCTTCTAAGTAACTGACGAAAATCTATTAGCAGTAACAGACACTCTTAGAGATTAGTAAGCCGCTTCCTCAAAAAATAAATATAATGATGATGTTGAAGTCAGGAGATCAGTTCGAAAGAGAAACGACCGGAATTTCGACATCAATAATACTCATCCACTAAATATAAAACATTACCCCATATTATTATTATTCGAACTCTGAAAGTCCACTGACACCGAGTTCATTCACAAACGGCTATTTGCAATGTACATAAACGTTATCATATTGATTTTACCTACATATAAATTAGGAATTAAGAATTATTTTTTTTAGATATTCATAAGAAAAAAAATATTATCCCAATTTATGCATTTCAAATAGAGGACAGTTTAAGTACATTCAATTTTAAAAAAAAATCATGATTTTATTATACTTTGTAAATATTTTTACTAATTTTTTTATTAAAAAAAGTTGTTTTAAAAAAAATACCAAACACTCTAATTTATTTATTTTACTTATGATTTGTGTATTTGAGTTAATGTTGTGAGAGAAAGAGGAAAAACACAGTCTAATTATTAAAAAAAAATTGAAAATGACAAGTTGTGTTTCACGTGTAATAAGTAAAAGGCTGCAAACTGCAAAGCATGAGTTGGCTCAGAAGGCGACAAGCTCTACGTCAGACTTGTCCTCTTCGGCGAAAGTAGAAATTGGAAGTAGTGATAAAAACCGTACTGCACTCATTATTCGACGGCATGTCGGAAACTGGATACATGTGTCAGAATGTTGTGGAGTTAATATATGGGGCCATCTGAACGCGTGTTCAGATGATTCACCGAGTTTCAGAAACGAAGTCGATTGGTGACCTATTTTTAAAGATGTAATTGATTGATGGGTCCAGCTACTGTGTAACTGTTGCACGGTACCCCATTTTATTTTTATGTTTTTTTAAATATTAAAAATTACGATTCACACATAAAATATATAAAAATTTATAATAAATAATGTGTTTCACATATTTTTAATGTGGGATATAAATTATAATATTTATAATTTAGTCCGACCCTTTATCTTTTTGTGACTGTCACTATAAATTTAATGTCGGACCAGTTTCAAGGGTAGGGATGGTATAGTTTAGTAATTAACACTACATTTCTTATTTTATACTGAAATTCTAAATTATCAAAATTTTTAAATATTGACATGTAAATCTAAATTATTTTAAATTTATAAATAATTTTAATAATTAAAAAAATTAGTAGGTTGTCTCGACTTAAAAATTTAGCTTAAAATTAAGAAAAAATAATATTTACATTTTTTAAATTTAAAAAAATGATCACCAACACTTATGAGATTTAAAAAAAATAAAATTTCTTTTTTATCATAATATATTTTATTTCTATTATCTCAAAACAATTAACTCTAATATTTTATGATAAATAAAAAATATAACATAAAGATAAATGTAATAATATATGTATGTATGTATGTATGTATGTGTGTGTGTATTAAAATAATTTCAATATTTTAAAATTTTACAATCTAATGTTTTATAATAAATAGAATCATATATTAAAATAAATGTATTCAAATTTAAATTATTTTGAGTATTATGCAAAATAATAGTTTTAACATTATTAGAATGTAAATTTTTTATTGTAAAATGCATTTAATACAAATATTTATTTAAAATCTCTACAATAAATAAAAATATATTATTAAAATAATATAATATTTTACATATTAAAATATTTTATTATTATTAGTTTACTGCATATATTATATTATTTATATAATATTTATATTTATTAAAAATTTTAAAACTAATTTTTTTTGTGATAATAAAAGTAAAGTGTATTATAGTTAAAAGGGGATGCTGATATTATTGTTAAAAAATTTAAGAATTTTGGTGACTATTTTCTCAAACTTTTGAGATATAAGAATATACAAATATTCATTGTATAAATAAAAGTTGTAAATTAAAATTTATGTTTAATTTTATAAAATAATATCTTGAATATGTACAAATAATCAAGTTCTTTACTGTTTATAAGTAAAAACTTTGATTTTGATCTCATAAGTACATGACATAAAAAATAAAAGTCATTTATAATAATAAGATTAGTCATTTACCATAATTGTTCTGCAAAGCCTTGGTATATTTTAAGAAGATCATTTTATAATGTTTTTAACAAAATAAATTTACATAGATTGAAACGGTAATTAACTTTTTCGTAAATATTTTTGAAGTCTTCGTCATAACAAATGAGTTATTATTGTGATCTGAATTTAAACCAAAACGCTAAAATAATGGAAAAGTTCAGGAGAAAAATTAAATTTATGTTAAATTCCTGCACCTCAATCTTTAAAATCTTCGTAATTATTACGGTCCACTATAGATTATATTTGTCAATGAGTCAGTTGATTAATATGTTAATTAACAAGAATAACAAAGCCGTCATAGTCGCAATTGGGAAACCGTCGCTATTCTAGAATAGTCCAAAAAAATGTACAACTAAAATAATCGGGAAAAAAAATTAATGATAGTATTTTTTGAAATAATTATCAGTTAATTTTTTTTAATGTAAAAAATAGTAATGACAGTTGAAGCAATATTAACTGTATGATTGATATTGTTTTACGTACATTGTATATTTATAATTATTATTAAATAAATAAATAGGTTAAGATTATAATATTACATTAAATTTTATATTTATTCAGACGAATAAAAATTTTTTATTAAATATTTTAATTATGAATGGACTATAAATTTATTGGTACTTTATATTATTGTTAAATAAGTGGTTATGTGGCAATATAATACCACAATTATGTTTGGTAAATTAATTTTAAATTTGATTCTCAAAAAGAATCAGATTCTGTACTAATCATAAAAGGCCGTAAAATGTAGCTTTTGAAAATCAGATTATATAACAATCTGATTATTTATAGCTCAAAGGACAGATTTACCCATTCATAATTTAAAACTTAAATGAGAAAAATAACAACCAAAACGCCAGTTATTGTTTCCGATGAAGACCATCGTCACCGGCGAAAAGTTACCGTTGCTTCCACCGATAATGGCGCGTCCAAGACACCGCTAGCACTAATCAACTCGCCCTCTAGAAATTGTTTAAAAAAATCGATAAAATCAGCCAAATAATACATTACGTAACAATAAATTTGAAGTATTGAAAGTTGGCATAATTATCATTGAAAAACTCAGACAAATTTAATTCATTATTGTTATTTTTTAAAAAAATTAATTATTAAAAAATAAAGAAAGTTAAAAAAATTAAGAAGGAATCTTAATTTTTCCCAAACATAATCTAATTTTTATAAAAACAAAAAGTGATATTTATTCATTATTTATGTTTATACAAATGTTTTGTAGATAAGGCTATTTAATATCCCAAACATTTGTTCTTTTCATTAATAACCCAACGATTAGTCTTTTCATTTATTTTTCATTCATTTTTTGAACCTGTTCCCGAATAGTGATATTTAATCCCTAATTCATCTAATTAACTCTTACTTTTCAATTAACTTCAATAATTTTTAAAATGGCACTTGTTTATAAGTAAAAATTATTATTTTTATTATCTTTTTCTTTTCTCTCTCAACTGCTCTACGATTCCAGTGAGAAATAATACTCCATGTAATCAATACTGAGTTGTTATCAGTTAAAATTTCTTCAGGTATATTGAAGATGATTTAGAGCTCTCTTGAGACATAATTCCCAGATCCAATCTCCATCAAAGACACTTCTTTTTCACCAAAATAAGTAGCTTCTGATTTATGAGACGTTTCCATTTTTTTTTTTTTTTTTGGCGAATCTAACTGAAGGAGGGGATCCTCATTTTCTTTAACAACCATTAACCAACCAGAAATTTGCAGGTAAAAGAAAGAAAAAAGAAAATGACGCACTTGCTAATTTCTTACAAAGAGATGGTGCTGCTAAAAGGAAGCACTGAAATAAGCGAACTGCAATTGTTTAAAGGGAGAGAATTTGAGCAGTATTTATATCCAAGCAACAGATAATGAAATTATGACTTTCTTGACAAAATCTATAGACTTGTCTAATACTTTGTTAATATAATCATCACTACCACTGAATCTCCGCCGTAACCGCAAAAGATGGTAACCCAGAATTAAATTAAATTCTCATTTAAGACTACGGTAAAAAATTTCAATAAATTAAATCTAGCGGCTGTACTGGATATGACCAAAAACTTAAGGTTCCTTTCCCACGTGGTGGAGTGGTTGGATCCTATTTAATTTTTGTAAGATTACGGAGAAAATGAAATGAAAGCACCATGGTAGGTATTATTTATTAATATTAAGATCGAAATAATCATATAAAATGACATGGAACAATGCACGGGGGAATAAATAATGCTTTATTTCAAATTTGGACCACTTGAGACAGAGGGATAGGGAGAGGTTTCTCGTGGAACATAATCATCCTTTAGTATATGCAAATGAACAAGTGAGAAATGCATGAATGTAAGCATATGAAATGAAATGATGCCAATCATTTGTATGGGTTCAGTGAAACCCTACCAATGACTTTAATTAGGGAATGGATAATAATATGTGTAAAAGGACAACTGAAAATGCCAATCAATAATAATGCAATAGGAAAAGATGGAACATTGTTTGAATTTGTGAACCCAGATATCAAAATTTGGTTTTTGGACTTGGAACATTAAATGCAAAATTTGACTCGTGCAAATTGCGACATTTGGGGACCATTGCAATGTCACAATCTCGGCAAGACAGCCAGCTGCAAGCATCACCTACCCCGATAGAGCTTTTTCCCAAATTCTTATCTTCTCGTGAAACGAGTCTCTTAATTAAATTTAGGCATCATCCGTACGTCGACTTCAAATAATAACAAAGACATTTAAAATGATAAAAGGACCTTCTGAATTTTCACTTAAACGTGGTTCTCCTGCCATTCTGGCAACATTTTGTAATATTCTCTTGTGTTTTATCATGGATAAACAAGTTTTTCATTCTTAATAATTGAAGTAAATTGTTACCTCCAAAATTTAATTGCGGGAAAATGCTACCTTGTTTGTGCCTCCAAACTCTTTGTCCTCAGTTTGATGGGGTGCTCGAGTCAACTATGCGGGAAAATTTAAGAATATCTTTTGATAAAAGAAAATTTGACGTATAGACTAAATTATAATTTTAATAATTTATAATTTTTATAATATGACAGTAAATTTTATTATTATATTATAAATTTTTATATAATTTTTTTAAAATATAAATGTTAAGATTATAATTTAGCGAAACTCTTATTTTTTGGTGGTTGAATTTGAATGTTTACAATTAGCCCTCAATAACGGCTTGTCGTTACTTATAGGTAGTCTTTTAGTTTGCCTTGGTTTAGATCTATTCTAGATCTAATAGATCTCATCCATCCATTTTGCTTTAACGGACTTATATAAGTAAAACATGTGATAGTTTGAACGCTAAATTTTTTTTAAATAATTTATTATATATAATTTATAATTTTTTTTTTTGTAAAATATAGGTAGAATAATTATATTTTTTAAATATTTATGAGAGTTGTTTTTTAGATAATTATTTTATAAAATTTAATATAAATTATAATTTAGTGTATTCATGTGAATAATAGTTATAAATATATTAAAAAAATAAAACATGTGATAGTTGACTTTGATCAAAATAATTTCTTTGAAATTTCAAACCAACCAGAACAGTAACATCAATCAGAATATAAGGACAATAAACAGTAGCTTGATGAATGATTCTCATGAACAATTATAACAAGAAACTTAAAAATTGGATCCATTAACACTGAAGTGCTGACCTGTAACCCAAAAGTTGCGATTAGACCAACAACCAAGGCAGCTAAACGCCCCCAAGAGCAGGTTGGGCAAAGCAAAAAAGAATGGGTCGTTGGTCAACCGAATTCAATTCTCCAAAATAATAATAATAAAAAAAAGAATTATTTGAGCTTTGTAGACTCGTAGTCTGTCCACTACAAATACTAGCATCACAACAAAATCATCAAGACCCATGCGGAGCATTGCCCTAAACAACTTAAAAGATTTTCAAACATATTTTTCAACTTAACCCTCTATTTTTTCACTTATAATTTTTTTTTTTACACTTCTAGTTTATATATCTCAATTCTATAATTTTTTTTTTCGAAAGTTTATAAACCTAACATTAGTAATGATCAATACTAACAAAGATATTTGTAAGACAAGTGTGGACGTCGAGTTCTAAAGAATGGATTTGTGCAAAATGATTATTAGAAACAAAAGGCGTTATTCAAGATATTATGCTCACACTTATCCAAAAAAAAAATAAAAAAAGATATAAGGCTAACAATCACAAGCCAGCTAGCATTAATAAAAATATGGTTCACCAACTTGGGGATAATATGTCTGTGGACGACTCGCAAATCATTCAACCTGCCTACTCTTTCAAGTTTCAATTAGTATTATTCAAATCAAAGTATCATGAAAGTGACTTAATTTCAACTCCGAGTTTAATTAATTATTTAACTCTCTAAATTCCAACTTATTAATTTGTGAAAATTCCTGGCCCATACCCCAACTTGATCCCTCTTTTACAACAGAAAATTAATCTTGAGTTGGATGGACGGTTTTGGTACATTCATTAATCAAATAAATTTATACCAAATTTTGTGTCATCGAGCAAGTTGTTGCGTGGATCGAGAGAAATGTAGTAGCATCGATCTTTAGTTAATTTGCTGCATAGTATTGCAACCCAAAACGATAGAACTTATCATTTTTTTGCGTTAAGTTATTAGGTTAAATGGTTGTTTTAATATGGTCTCAGAATAAAAAGATTTCAAGTTCAATTCTTTGTTCACTTTCCTGCTTTTATTTTTGACTCATTTATGTCTTAAGAGGTTATACGATACATCTTTCATCTTGGTTAAAATTTAGAAAAAAAGATATTTACAATGGATCAAATCCCGAATTAAACGCACCGTTTTATTAAGCAAAAAACGTACCCTAACGAAGTTTCCTCCCTTTCAGTTTTCATTATCGATCGAGATCTCCATAATTCTCCCCATAATCAACCGTTAAGATCGAGATCTCCTGAAATCACCCACAAATCAGCAATCAAGCGTACCCTCAGCCACCGCCTCTGCCATCGACAGCCCTCACGCGACAGCCACAACCACTCAGAAAGCGGTAGCCACTTCTGCAGCTAAGGTAATGCTTCAACTGGGTTGCTGGTTTTGCCTTCTTTGATTATTTGGTTAGCTTTTTCGTTTTTAGTTTTTATTGTTTTTGTTTATTGAATTAAAGCGTGTCCAGTTTTTGTCTTGGCCATTTTCATCTGTTCTTTGCCTTCCAACGGATTGAATGAAGTTAAAACCAACTACATAACCAGAAGCAAAGTTCATAAAATTAACCATGAAGGCCACTGGGAAAAAATAAATATACAGATTATTATGAACAAAAACCTATGAAATGAACTGAGAAAGGGAAGAAAGAGGGAAAGAGGAAAATGGAAGGACAGAGCAGAAGATCCTTGGTGCACATATAGCTCATGTGAGGAAACATGCTTTTTGCTTAATTCTCAAAGCTCGCGTGAAGAAAGTGGCTCATCATTTCTCATCGATTGAAATAAAATTGCTCCTTAAAACGACATCGCTGCGTGAAGAAAGTGGCTCATCTCTTAGAAAAAAAAACTTGGTCCTTAAAACAGTGTCATTTTTTTCAAGTTCGAGGTTTCACTCGGGGTTTGACCCGAGACAGACATCAGTGCTGTAAAATTTATTGTAAATATTCTTACTGAACTCTTATATAAGAATTTAAAGTGTGTTTAATACATTATATTATATTATATTATATTATTTAATATAATTATATTATATTATAATAATATTATGAATTATTTAGTGTTATATTATATTATATTAAATTTATATTAATATTATTTAAATTTATTATTATTAATTATATTAAATTAATTATTTAGTAACTATTTATATACTGATTACTAATATATAAATATAATATAATAAAATATATTATTACTAAATAAAATAACATTATAATATAATTTATTTATTATAATAAAAAATATAATTATTAATATGTAAATATAATATTATAATAAAACATATTATTATTAAATTAAATAATATTATCATATAATTTATTTTATATTTTATTTCTTATATTAGTATTTAACAATAAAATAATTTATTTTTATAACATCATAATAAAATAGATTTGCCTCAATTAAGGCATTAACTTTTACTTTCGCATTACACAAACCCGAGAAGTGGCTATTATATAGTATTTAATAATAAAATAATTTATTTTTATAATATCATAATAAAATAGATTTGCCTCAGTTGAGACAATAACTTTTACTCCCGCATTACACAAACCCGAGAAGTGGCTAAATGGCTCATTGTAATGCACCACAATGAGGTCCCAAATTTTACTAAATATTTCCTTTATAATAAACGAATGTGAATAGTAATATAATGCCACTTAATTCAAGGTTCCAAATATTGGTATTGTTTTCTAAATGAAATTTTTGAATTTATTTTAAACCATAGATATGATTAATTTTTGATAAATATAAAAAAGCGTTTGGTAGTTGTTTTAAAATTATTATTTGAAAATGAAAGTATAAAATATATTTGGTAGTTTGTATAATTATATAATTAAAAAAATGATTTTAATAACATGTACTATCTATGATTATATGAAAAAGGTAAAAGGATATCTACACCCCAAAGTTTGGAAAAATAATCACCAACACCTCCAATGTTTCAAAAAGGAACACCTAAACCATAATACTTTTTACTTTTATTATCTCTAAAAAATTAACTTTAATACTTTATAATAAATAGAAAATATGACATTAAAATAAATTTAATAATATATACATTTTAAAATAATTTTAATATTTTAAAATATTTTAATATTTTTAAAGTCTATTAGATATATTTTGTTATATTAAAGTAAATTTTATAATAAATAGAATCATAATATTAAAATAAATATATTAAAATTTAAATTATTTTGAATATTATGCAAAATCCTAACTTTAACATTATTAGTATGTGAATTCTTTTAGTTGTAAAATGCATTTAATGCAAATATTTATTTACAATCCCTACAATAAATAAAAATATATTATTAAAATAATAAAATAATTTACATATTTAAACTTATTAAAATATTTTAATAGTATTAATTTATTGTATAGATTATATTATTTATATAATATTTTTATTTATTAAAAATTTTAAAGTCAATATTTTTAGAATAATAGAAATAAATGGTATTATGTCAAAAAAGAGTTTTGATGTCTCTTTTTAAAAATTTAAAAGTGTTAGTGATCATTTTTCTAAATTTTTGGGTGTAAATATCATTTTTATTATTAAAAATATTATTTTATATTTTATGAGACCTATTAATTTTACTTTATTACACAATTTACTGACATAAATTTTAAAAGGTCACCTTCTCCTTAGTTCTTACAAATGTGTGGTTTATTTTACACTTTTCTTCATTAGATTTGGATCTTCTCATAAGATCAGTTTATCTAAATTTTAAAGAATTTTTAATATATATATATATATTATTTATTTATTTATTTATGTACAGTCAAAATTTATTTATTTATTATTTTTATTTAATAATTACTAATTACATAATTGTATTTGCTCAGATAAGAGTTCAGATTATGAGAGAATTTTGATAATTCTTTATTATATGTAAAATTGGATAGTATTTATTTTTATTTTAAATAAAATACCATAAATATTAATGCTACCAAATAAGTTTTCTTATTTTTTATTTTTGCAAAATGGAAAACAACCATGGAAAAATGACATTACACGCACCCTAAGTTTTTAGGTTTATCTAACAATTGAAATTTCTTGTAATTGCAGTATTAGTGCAAAGTTTAGCCAACTACATGTGTCGACTTTTTGTCTTGAGAGGCCATGTTAAATTACATTATATATAAGTTACACAAATTTATGAGTTACTTTCAATAATTTAAGTGTTATTTAATTGGATGCATGTTTAAAGTTACTAAGTGCGACACTTGAATTTGACATAAATTATATATGATGTAAATGACACCCTAATTGAGATGTGAAGTGTGAATTCCTTTAAAAGTGTGTTTGGTTAAGGTATTAGGACTCATCGTTGTATTATAATATTAGAATATTATGTTTGGCAATTACACCATACTGTATTATAATGTGGTCAATGCAAAATCTTAATGCGGTCAAACCCGCGTAAACTAAACCCCAGGGGTAAATTGCTCGCAGTGTGTTTTTAGATATGATTTAAGGATATCAGTGGGTTGCAGTGTAGAGCTAGGAAAGAGATAATTATTGTCTCAGCAACTTTTTGACTTCTAAAAAGATTTTCAATTGAGGGTGGTCATCTGATCAGCCAAAAATGGATACATCATTCATGTGATGCTTGAATGACTTGATATAATGAACTTAGTTTGTAATAAATTTACTACTTAATGACAGATTTAAGATGTATAAACAAAAAATTTATTGAAATCACAAATCGCCCAATGTAATGTGAAGAGAGAGTGTCTTAGAGTGGTGTAGTGGTGATGCTTGAAGTTTTTTAACTGTTGTTTGTGCCTAGAAAATGTTTTCTTTATATTATATTCTGCATGTTATAATTTCAATGAATATGTACAAAAATAGAAGATTTTTTTTTCTTTTTCACATGATTTGTTAAAGTCATTAACTAGGACTAAGGTCCATTTATTATTATTATCATTTGGGGAAGTTTATATTGGTTAGAATTTGCATTATTAGCTAATTGTTCTGCATTTTTTTGGTCAAAAGATCAAATTTAAAAGACTACAACTTTCTAAACAAATGATTAAAGACTAAACCGAAAATTAAAAAACACATTATTGTTTAATATTATCTTATTTTATATGATCACTTGTACAGCAATATTGGTACAATGGATTTTGTTTGGACAAAATCATGCTGAAAGGGGATAAAATAGTTCACAAGTTTTGCTATTCATTCATAAAAGTAAAAAAAAAAAAAAGGTTAATGAATAAAGAGTTTTAGTTTAAATTTTGCATAATTTAAGTTAATTTTCAGTACATGGTTGCAAAATTTTTAGTTACCTTTGTCGTTGGAAAGAATTTAGAGGAAGTGTTATTCCATCACAACCCAATAATTATTCAAGCATTTTGAAGCACTCTTTCGTGTCAAATTTTTAATAAAACTGTTATAAGTACTCAGTAGTTGTTATACACACATATTTATAGCTATTGTAGCTAGCACATGTTGCATACCCTAATGAATTTTTTCTAAAGTTAATTATTCATTGAAATTGACATATTTTTTTTTATGAATTTCAATGAGGTTATTTTTATTTAAGTTCCAAAACAAACACATATATTGGAATTTCCTTCCAACAGTTGCTGCTTGCTTTCAGTGAATTCAATTTCTTAGCATTTATTATTTCTACCATAAGATATGGCCTATGAATTATAATTCTTAGGATTTCAATATATTTCCTCTACTTTTTATTATTATTATTATTTTGGTAAATCATATGCATGCTTCTATTTTATTTTATTTAGATCAAATTTTGAAACATAGTCTGATAACCTTACGGTGATGAATTCACCATGGCCATTTGCTCAATGGGGGATCGACCTGATCGGGCCGTTACAAAAGGGGAGAGCATCTGCTACTCACGCCGTAGTGGCAATTGACTATTTCATCAAATGGGTCGAAGTGGGAGCCTTGAGTAGTATCACAGAAGGTAAAACCACTGACTTCATTTGGAAAAATATAATTTGCAGGTATGGGATTCCCCATGCATTGGTCACGGACAACGAGAGACAATTTGACAACAACAAGTTCAGAGACTTCTGCCAAAACCTGGGGATAGAGCTAAAGTTTTGCTCTTCATCATACCCGTAGGCCAACGGGCAAGTAGAAGCCGCGAACAAGACTATAAAACTTCTCATGAAGACCAGACTCGGCGAGCAAAAGGGAGCTTGGGTGGACGAACTGCCTGGCGTCTTGTGGGCTTACAGAACCACACACAAAACTGCCACAGGGAAAATCCCATTCTCCTTGGCATTCGGACATGAGGCAGTTGTCCCTGCTGAAATAAGGATGGTAACACACCGAACAGAGCACTTCAACGAAGAGCAAAACGATGAGTAGATGTGTGCAGCCTTGGACTTGCTAGAAGAGAAGAGGGAAAGGGTCGCTGCAAAGATCGCAGAGTACCAGTAGAGAGTGGCTCGCTATTACAACCGGAATGTGCACATCCGTCGGTTTTAAGTGGGAGATTGGGTACTTAGAAGAATCAATCAGAACACTAAAGACCCGAGGCAAGGTGTGTTAGGACCGAACTGGGAAGGTCCTTATAGGGTCTCTCAAATAGCCGGACCGGGAGCATACCGGCTGACTCACCCAGATGGATGAGAAGTTAAGAGGCCATGGAATGCACAACGTTTGATTAAATATTTCCAGTAAGTTTCCTCGTGATGTAAGCATTAATATTTAATTCCTTTCGAAATGGATATGTGTAAAATCTTAAACATGTGTAAAAATAAGAAAAATGCTTTCAACGTAAGTTCAATATAGACATATTGAAGATAAGCTCGCAAAGACAACGCGAAGGCCAGAAGTCCCAAAGCCTAGCTTAAGGCGGGACGGTGCCAAGCGTGAGCCAATTGCAGCCTCGAGCAAGATAAGCTCGCGAAGACAACGCGGAGGCCAGAAGTCCCAAAGCCTAGCTTAAGGCGGGACGGTGCCAAGCGTGAGCCAATTGCAGGCTCGAGAAAGATAAACTCGCGAAGACAACGCGGAGGCCAGAAGTCCCAAAGCCTAGCTTAAGGCGGGACGGTGCCAAGCGTGAGCCAATTGCAGCCTCGAGCAAGATAAGCTCACGAAGACAACGCAAAGGCCAGAAGTTCCAAAGCCTAGCTTAAGGCGGGACGGTGCCAAGCGTGAGCCAATTGCAGCCTCGAGCAAGATAAGCTCACGAAGACAACGCAAAGGCCAGAAGTTCCAAAGCCTAGCTTAAGGCGGGACGGTGCCAAGCGTGAGCCAATTGCAAGCTCAAGCAAGATAAGCTCGCGAAGATAACGCAAAGGCCAGAAGTCCCAAAGCCTAGCTTAAGGCGGGACGGTGCCAAGCGTGAGCCAATTGCAGGCTCGAGCATGACAAGCTCGTGAAGACAGCACGAAGGCCAGAAGTCCCAAAGCCTAGCTTAAGGCGAGACGGTGCCAAGCGTAAGCCAATTGCAGGCTCGAGCAAGATAAGCTCGCGAAGACAACGCAAAGGCCAGAAGTCCCAAAGCCTAGCTTAAGGCGGGACGGTGCCAAGCGTGAGCCAATTGCAGGCTCGAGCATGACAAGCTCGTGAAGACAGCGCGAAGGCCAGAAGTCCTAAAGCCTAGCTTAAGGCGGGACGGTGCCAAGCCTGAGCCAATTACAGGCTCGAGCAAGATAAACTCGCGAAGACAACGCAAAGGACAGAAGTCCCAAAGTCTAGCTTAAGGCGGGACGGTGCCAAGCGTGAGCCAATTGCAGGCTCGAGCAAGATAAGCTCGCAAATACAACGCAAAGGCCAGAAGTCTCAAAGCCTAGCTTAAGGCGAGGCGGTGCCAAGCGTGAACCAACGGCAGGCTCGAGCAGAATGAGCCTCGCAAAAAGCAAAAGGGCTAAGCTTAAGCCAAATATCGACTCGGGCAGATCAAGCTCATAAAAGAAACAGAGGCCTTTAAGCCCAACTCAAGGCAAGACAGCCACGCATAAGCCAAGAGATGATACGAGCAGAAATGGCTCAGAGAAGAAAAACAAGGACCCAACGCTTATAAAAATCTACTTGGCAAATGCACAAAGTCAATCTCACAGGAAGATGCAAGGTAAAAATATACACACAGACATGGAGGCAAGTTATCCAATATATGCTCTTTATTCATTCATCGAAGAATACAAGTACAAGAAGTAAAAATAATAAAAAAAAAAGAGAGAGTTCAATCGGCTGGGGGATTAGGGCTAGCAGGGAGGAGCAGGGGCATCAGTAGCAGAAGGAGTAGGGGCATTAGCAGCAGGAGGAGCAGGGGCATCAGCAACAGGAGGAGCAAGAGCAGCAGCAGGAGGAGGAGCAGTTTCTCTAGACTCGGTAAGGGCCTCAGATGGGGAGGCTCTCAACCCTTGGATTGGGATATCGTGCTCAAGCATGTACTCTGCGACACCTGCCTCGACCTTAGATAGGTTTGCCTCAGGATGTTCCTTGCTCAAGGCAAACACGAGGCAGTTGTAGCTGAAAGCCACCCCATCATTGTACTCGATCGTGAGCCTGTCTTCCAGAGAGTCCACCTTCTTCTGGAGACGAGAAGCCTCCTCCTCCATGTTCTTCTCGAAGAAGAACCTTTGTATGTCTAAGTCCTTCCGAGCATGGAGTAGCTTTTCCCGGACGAGAGACAACTCCCTCTCGAGCTGTAGGGCCCTGGAGTTCGACAGTGCTGCTTTCTCCTCGAGGGTGGAGTTCTCCTCGTGAAGCTTCATTGCCTCCTCATCTTTTTGCTCAAGACCCCACTTCAAGCTCTGAATTTCTGCTCGAAGCTCTCTCTGGGAATCTTGGGTCTTGGCCTTAAATCTGGTAGCAACGGCAGCCGCACGAGAAGAAAGGCAGTGGAAAGCGCCGATCAACTCATCAGCATCATAGGACTCCATCCCATCCAAGAACTTATCCTCCATCTGTTTGGTGAAGTCCTTGACATAAGGATCAACGCGGTCGGGCCGTTCCTACTCCTGCACACGTTTGGATCGAGGCCGAGTTGAGGCTGCAGTCCTTGGACGCTTGCGAGGTGGACCTTCTTCTGCTAGCTCCGTCTCTTGAGCGGGGGAAGGAGCTGGAACCGGAGAAGTGGGAGTATCAGTCTGAGGCCTTTTTGCTGAAGAGCTGCTCGGGCGTCCCGAGGTCCTCGCGGGCCTCTGCATTATGTTGAGCACCCCACTCATCCCTTCCTCTGACACCAGGCCAAACTCCACAAAAAATTTGTGCTGTAAGTAGCTCCCTACACGAGCTCGCGTTGTCAAGGGCTGTGTTGACGCGTGCTCGAAGCTCTTCCTCAATCTTATAAGATGCACCCCAATATACTGCAAGAACAAAAAGAGCAAAATAGTAAGAACAAATGCGAGCAGAAGAACTAAAATAAAAATTCGTTGGACAGGTGAACGACCTGGAGTGCAAAAATGTTGTGGAACCAGAGGGATCCCCTCGGAGAGAAGTGTAGCATGCCCCCAATCTCCCCCAGCAAAGAAGAATTTACCCTTCCAGCTGCTACCAGAAGTGGGGAGATTAGTTATGGGTTTCTTGCCCTTCAGGCTGGAGGTGAGGTAGTACCAACCAGCGTCCTTCGGGCTGCATTTCAACTGACAGAGGTGCTTTATCTCCTCTACTGAGAGCTCACCCAGGTTATACCATCTCCACAGTACAAATAGGCCAGACAGGACCCTCCACCCATTTAGGTTCAGTTGCCCCGGGACCAACCGAAATCTAGACAAGACTCGAGCAAAATAAGGCTGAAGAGGCAACCTAACCCCCCACCTAAAGCACTCCATGCGGAAGGTGATATATCCTTGGGGAGGACGGCTGGGTATGTCACCCTTATCCGGAACCCGCAAGTCCACATTGTCTGGTATGTGGTAGGTGTCCCTAAGCCTATCCAGGTCCTGGTGTGTGGTTTCACACCTCATGGAGTCAATGGGATACCCCATACCCTCTGACCATTGGCTGACTCTTCCCCCCTGATGCGGCTGGGTCTCCGCCACAGCTAACACCCCCTCTGAACTTGAATCTCTTACTGGGATCACACTAAGGGGTTCTACATCACTTGTAGAGGACGATTCCTGAGATGACATCCTACGGGGCTGTTGGGTATTTGACATGTCTTTTATAGACAGAATCTACCCAATGGGAATAAAAAACCCAATCGAATGAAGAACAGAGCGGAAACAAGAAAAAAGAAAGAGGTTTATACCTGAGCAAAAGCTGGCGGTCGGAAATGGCAGCGACGGTAAAAAAGGAAGACGAGAAGCACTTAAAAACGAGTAATTTTGGTCTGAGTAAAAATGAGAAATAGGAAGCACAGTGAAGAAATCGAGGGTTTTTAAAGGGGGAAAGTGCGTCTCTTCAGCTGACGGCACGCATCTCAAGAGACGCGATCGTTCAAGTAACGTCTCTTCAAAATTCAAACACACGGTCCGGATCTACCCACGTGTCCCGCATTAAATGTGAAATGATGGAAGCAGAAGACAACTCAACACGGGAAAGTAAAAAGGCCGTGGAGCCGGCCCAAACAAGAAGTTTCCAGTCTTATCTCGCTTCACTCCAAAGACTAGAAACTAGGGGACTAGTGTTTGGGTAATATCGAGCAGGCCTCCTCGAGGTCAACCCAGCGCGAGTAAAAGACCTCGAGGTCAACCCATCTCGAGCAGAAGACCCGACCGTTAGCACAAAGACATCTTCATTAGGCGTCAGACCTGGTCAAGGTCGAGGAGTCCAAGAATTGTCGAGCCCGAGCTCACTCTTCTGCTCGATATCTTCATAGCCCAGTCAAAGTTGGTCAAGGTCGAGGAGTCTAGAACTGGTCGAGCCCGAGCTCACTCTTCTGCTCGATATCTTCGTAGCCCGGTCAAAGCTGGTCAAGGTCGTGGAGCGTCGGGGCTGGTCGAAACTCAAGCTCATCCTCCTGCTCGATGTCTTCAAATTTTTCGAGCATGGTTCAATCACACAGTCACGGCACGGAGGAAAAGCAACATCTAGATACAACTGGTTCGGGATGATCCGACTTGTTTCTCCAGCGACTCAACACGACGATCGATGCTTGACTAATACCCCACGCGGTATGGTGTCGCAACTGTTACCGATGGCCGGCACACGCCCCCACAGTGTCATCATTCTATGCGCACACGTCCGACACTATGATCAGGCCATGTGAAACCATGCCCACCAGACAGTCCCGCATTTCCAGGAAAAGCTACAGTAATGCCGGCTGTCAGAGGGGCCCAGACACCATAGACGCGGGAACAGGTAGCCCCGAAGAAAGAAGGGCGGGAAAACAGAAGTATAAAAGGAAAATGGAAATAGAGGCAGAGGGTTTCGAAAAAATTGGACAGAGGTTCTACTTCTTCTTCTCCCTTTGGTTTTTTTCTGGAAAGTGATTCTTACGAAAAGGGACGAATATACCCCTTTTATTTTCTCCGGTCTCTCTAACAAAGAGGGATACAACAAGAACAACCCGATCACTGACTTGAGCGTAGGAAGGTTTTCACCGGAAAAACACCCGGCGACCCCTGACTTTATTTTCGTGAATACAAGATAGAGAAGGTCGCTATTCCAGTGAATAAAGGAGAACTGAAATCGGAGAACACTTCTACTCGAGCTCGAGTACATCGCGAGCAGGAGTCAACTGACACTATTTGAAGGTATGCAGAAAACCGCATCAACACGTGTGTTAAAGAAACTGCTAAAAATTGATCCTCCACCATTCGAGATAATGAAATTACACCCAGATTCTCAGGTCTTTTTTTATATTCAATTTCATAATCATATCCAAGGATCGTAAACAGCCATCGGGTTTGTGCTGGTGTTGTGATCCGCTATTCCAACAGATACTTGAGACTATTTTGGTCAGTCCAAACAATAAATGGTTTCTCAAGTAGATGTGATTGCCATTTCCAGATTGAATTAATAATGGCGAGCATTTCCTTCTCATATATGGACAAGGCTAAAGTAGAACCTTTTAAGGCCTCACTAAAGTACGCTACTGGTTGGTTTTGCTGAGAGAAGATGGCTCAAATTCCTATCGCACTTGGATCACATTCCATTACGAAACAATGGGAAAAATTTGGTTAACACAATACAAGTAGAGAAGTCAATCTTTTTTTTTTTTTTAATTGATTGAAAGCTATTGCTACATCTTTATTTCAACGGAAGCCATCTTTAGTCAAGAGTTTGGTCAAAAGATTTGCTATACACAAAATTACAAATAAAATTTCGGTATATTCAATTTCAACGGAAGGCATCATTCAGACTGACTAATGATCCCAACACCTTCCACAGTCTTATGAATGATTTTTTGTATTTTGGCAGGATCAACTGCCACACGCTTTTTAGAGATGACATGACCCAAATAATCAACTTATAAAACTCTGAATCGACATTTTCATTCTTTTGCAAACAAACCGTTAGTTGATAAAATTTCTAAAATAAGAAGCAGATGTGAACGGTGATCTTCCCAAGTTCTAGAGTAACCAATATATTGTCAAAGAAAACAAGAATAAACCTAGGAAGATATGAGCGAAAAAGATCATTCATAAGACTGTGGAAGGCTGCGAGAGCGTTAGTCTGAATGGCATCACAATGAACTTGTAACGTTCCTCATGTGTTCGAAAGGCTGTCTTTGGAATGTCCTCTTCTTTCACACAGATTTGGTAGTATCCTACATGAAAATCTAACTTGGATTAGAATTTAGCCTGTGGAGTTCATCGATGACTAGAATTGGATACTTATCCTTGATCAAGATGGTGTTAAGGGCTCTGCAGTCCACATAAAATTGCTAAGTCCCATATGCCTTCTCTACTAATAGAATCGAAGATGAAAAAGGGCTGTTACCGGGCCGAATCAAACTTGATTGTAAGAGTTCTCTAACCATTCTTTTTTTATTTTATTTTTCTGGTATTAAGAATATAGGTATGGATTTACATTCACTGGTTTTGTACTTGGCTCTAAAGGAATTTGGTGATCATGTATCCGTTTTGGTGGTAAGCCATAAGGTGGTTGGAATATGTGATGAAATTCAGTTAGAAGGTGTATGAGGTCAGATGGATGTTCATTCAGGTCTTTATTGTTGCTAACGGGTACAAGTTGAAAAAAATAGCCCAGTGCCTTGTACATTAAGAAAATTTTTATCGGTGAGAGCCTCTATCTTGATCGTTCCATTTTTTGAAAGATATGGGTGTCTTCTCCTTCTTTGAAGTGTCAATTTCTTGTAGTCTGTCTCGAGGGTAAGATGTAAGATGTAATAATCAACATTTAATAATCAACGGTGATGGAATGATCTTGAACTATGAGAGTAAGTCCTTAGCATTGTCCTGCACACTCCATCTGCTCTCAGTTTAAATGCAGGACTTGAAACTTATTGTCACGAACCATTGGTAACCCCAACTTAGAGACTATAGCATTATCGATGAAGCTATGAATGCTACCGTCATCTATTAAAACCATAACATCCTTGTTCTTTAGTTTGCGTTGGACACAAATGGTTTGAGGATGTTTTGTACTAATAAGTGCATATTTTTTTTTTCTATATTTTACTGTTAATTACTCATCTTTTTTTTTTTTAATTTTAGTCTTCAATATTCCAATTATTTTAGTTAATTTTTAATTTAGTTATTTTATTAAATTATATTTTATTATGTTAATATTTGTCTTAATTTTTATATTTTGTTATTTTAATTATGTTTTGGGATTAAAGAGGAATTAAATTGGAATATTTAGAATGAAATGTGCATGAAAAAGATAAAAAGGGAAAAGAATAAAACATTTTAATAAAACAAATCAAGGAAGATTTAATTAAATAAACCACGATGCATGCGATCAATTGAGGTAGCAAGCAAGCAATCGGTGCACATGGATTAGGAAATAAAGAATTGAATTTGGCAATTTACATGCATGGCTAATAAGGAAAGCAAATTAATTGCTTGAAATTGAAATCAAAATCCTATAAAGATTCGGCCAATATGCATGCATGACTTAGCATTATTCATGTCTTATGACTTGAGGACAATTAATTGCATGCTTGAATTAAAAAGATTGCTTAATTGCATGCTTGTTTAAGTCGGCAAGTGACCATTATATACAGGCATGAATTTGGCCTTTGTGAAGGAGATTGAATTCAACAGAGAAGTAGCCGCAAAATTTACAGAGGAGAACCCAGAAGAAAGAGAAGAAGCAGCAACATCGAATATAAATTGGAGCAGCAGCCATCCCCTTGAATTAATCTCTATGACCGGTTTTATTAACTGTTTTATTCTTAATTCAATTATGTTAGACTATAATTTTTATTTGGTTGAGGGTAAATTCAAAACCCTAAACATGATATATAATTAATATTTAATTTATATCATTCAATTTATTTAATTGAGATTGCTTGTGTTCTTTGAAAACTGATGTTTATGATTTTACTGTTGTCTTATTTGAGTGGCCAGTTAGATAGGACTTCAATAAATTCTATTGCAAGATTAAAATATTTAATGCGTAATTATCTTGATATTTTAATTATTAGTAGTAAATTAGAATCAATTATTTCAATTGAAAAACATAACATAAGTGAAATTATTAGAACTTGTGTGTTTATTGTCTTGATCAACCTAATATTTTTCTATACTTAATGCTTCTATTATCTTAAATTTAAAAACTTTATTTTAAATTATTTGATGGTTAGAGATTATGTGAAGGACTTATTTTACTTAACGATATGTTAAGGAAAGATAGAAATTAACATAATTTATTATTATCTATAGTTAATAATTTCAATGGAAATTGATGATAGAATTGATATATATTATGTGCATGTTTGGCTGTGGCGAATGATGATTTGGCTAAATTTTTCATCATCATTATTATTTTTTTATTTAATTAGAGTTTCTATTAAATTATCATTTTCACAATCATAGTTTCTTTATTTTTTGTCTTTTAATTCAAAATTTATAGAACCATTTTCTTTATATAGATGATATATTTTAGTTAGATTAATTTATTATTATTATTTTATTTTAAGTCGTTATTTTAAAATTTGATAATAAATAAAATTAATTTAATAGTATCGATTTTTAATCACTTTATACTAATTATTTATATTATTAGTATAATTTTAAATTTAGTATACCTTGATGAAAGTAACATGTATGTAAAATAGCATGAAAAGAAACTTCTACTATAACTTCATAATTATCAGGTGCATGTTGAACGTTTTTGTCATCGATGGAGTTCGATTGAGGAGAGTCTTCTATCATAAATAGTTGTGGTCCCAAAACGATGGCCCGACGCGAGCTTCTCATCACAAGTAGTAACATAACCTTTCCCTCTCTGTTCCCGTGCCTCATGGTTGGTGATTCGTCAAAAGGAAATCGGTGTGTTAGTAGAACTCCAGTTTGTTTTTTTCTTGGATTGGCGGGGGCCCTAGCACGCCCGCCATCGCATTCGGCAGCGTCCTAGGTGTTATCGTGGCTGTTCGGGAACGATAGGACATGTGAGTTTTTCTTTGCAGCAGGTTTCGTTCTTCAACGAGTCGAGCCACTCCTATAGTGTCTGCCAAGGTTCGAGGTTGTTTGATTTTAACGTCTAAGCGGACATCATCTCGGAGTCCTGAAACAAAACAACTAGCGAAAGAAAATATTAAGGTAAGCCATTAACCCGACGGGAAAGCTTTTGGAAAGCTTCTTGCTAGGCTGCTACTGTTGAAGCTTGTTTGAGGCGAGTCAAAGCTTCAGACGACGGGTCCTCCTGGTCGGTTGGGCCGAAACGGCGAAGCTTCATCAATCACCTCTGCCACTGTAAGGCTATTGCTATCTAAACTTGTTGTGCATAAGCAATATATTTGAAGTCAAATTATTGTTCTGCTTTGTAGATCCAGGTAGTTGGGTCTTCTCCGTAAACTTTGGGAAGGACAATTTATATAGTGATGGGGTCGGTGATTGGTTGGACCATGGCGAGAAGGACTTGGTTTGTGTGGAGTGAGTATTTTACAGGGGCAAAAGGGTTGGTTTCAGTGTTGATAGTGTTTGAAGGGCTTGAAGCTCTGTTAAGATCGTTTGTAAGGTGGCATCAACTTGATCAAAGCTTGACTCACGGCGGGCTAAAGTTTCGCTAACATTGTTTGGGAATTCAGCATTAGTTTTGCCGCGAGTGTACATGATCAGAACCTGTACTACATGTATATTCTCTAGACTTTACATACTAAGCCAGATAATAGAATAATAGCAAATAACCTGGAAAATAATTAATTTGTGCTGGAAATCAGCACTCAAAACTTATTCTCAACTAACGGAATATTAACCAACTTCACCAAGTCATGATCAAGTCTTAATGCTGAGCAAATCTTCCTCTCTCCCTCTCCTGCCCTGAAGGCGCATATGTAATCCATATGCATATTCATTATGAACACATATCAATATTATTCTATCAGCAGTTTTGTGGAAAGAAAATACAAATTGCGTCACAATCTATCCTTTATTTGGAGGAGCTTATTATGACAGCAAGAGCGAGGTGGCAAGTTGAAACTGGTAAGGATTTTTTAATTTATAATTATAATAATTGGTGGCTTCCTCGTCTCATCACATTTAGGCCATTCTCCCTTTCATCCCTACCTCCACAATCACGGTGGCTGATCTGATTGATGAAAATAGAAATTGGAATCAACAACTCATTAAAGAATGCTTTGTGGAAGAGGATGCTACCTATATCCTAAAAATTCATTTGCCAAAAATTCCTGCTGCAGATCAACTAACGTGGAGTTAGCAACTACCAAGTTAAGAGTGGCTATTATGTTGTACTGAGTATGAAGTACTCAAATATTCCTTCAAGGTCGTAGCCAGTACAGGGTGGTGGAAATTCCTCCCTCTCTTTTAAGATAAAAATCTCCTTTCGGAGAGCATATAACAATATTTTGCCCATATTTGTTAATTTATTTAAAAAAAAAATTCACAGAGAAAGCTGCGTGTTTCCACTGCGGCTTTGACTAATATGAATTTTCTTGGGACTTTTTAGCCTTTCCAATTTTATAGCATCAGTTGTGATGGAGGAGGAGTTTGAGAGGTGGGTGGTCCTGTGTTGGTCCCCTCTGATTTGCCAGAAACAGTCTTTCTTACAATAGATTCTCTCTGAGCTCCCAAGAAGTAATAAATAAAGCGGAGGACTTTTTATCCAATTCAGAGAATCTGCCACTCATCAGAAGCAAGATTGTTTTTCATGGTTCGAGAAGACATCAAGTGCAAACCTCCGCCTCACTCTGTATAAAATAAATGTTGATGCTGCAACTAGGTACAAGGAAGGATTAGCCGAGTTGGAGTGCTGATCAAGAATGCCAAAGGGGATGGCAGCATATAATCATAGAACCAATTGCCCAAATGATGTGGAATTTGTGGAGGCTGTCGCAGTTAGTTCACCATGGACAGGGGATTAGTGCCAGCAATTCTTAAATCAGATGCCCTAAATGTTGTGAAGCTTGTTAACAAAAATATAAGTAGCTGTTGCAGATGTGAGTTTGAATGGAGTCATCAATGAAATTATTGAACTGTTGGATAGAAATTACTTTAAAGTGGAGTATGCTCTCCGTGAGTGCAATGAGGCGGCTAATGAGCAGGTTTGGATGGAAGATGCTCCTGAGGAAATTTGTAATGTTGTGTTGCAAGAATCCAGATACTGTTCCCAAAAAAAAATTACTCAATTTGGATAGTAAGAAATCATATTCCAAGTTTCAAACAAACACTTGTGAATTTCCTTGAAAATTTTTTAAGAGTTATTAATTAGGAAGGATATGTTGAGATAAAAAATATGGATTTTAATAGTTCAATTCTTGACTATAATTCAGTTAAATATTTAAAGGACTTCCTATAAAGTTTCTTATGTGATTTGTTAATACTTAGTTTTAATCCATTGATGTCACCGAAGCCCATTTTTTATTTGCTAATACTTAGTTTTAATCCATTGACGTCACCGAAGCCCATTTTTTGGCATTAGATTTAAAGAGAGAATAATATGCATGGAAGAGCTTCAAATTCCATTTTAAAGAGTTTAACAACCAAGCCAAGCAATTTAACAAAATCACGCTTCGGATAGGAACGTTTTATAAAACCCAATTAGCCAACCAATATGCTTATATATTATTGTTATGATTACATGCCACTAAACTGTGTGTGGACCAAAAGTTGAGCGCCTTCAACAAGCTGCTTTACCACTTCTCCAGCAGGTAGAATCTCCCTGATGAGGCCAACACCTTCGCCGGCATACATCGCCATACTTTCAATATCACCTGTTGTCGTAACATTCGGAACTGTACCTGCTAAACGGTGGATTTTTTTCTCCTGTTTGAGACTAGAGTAAGTCAATCACGAGCTATGCATATACATGTTGATATTGTCAAAATTATGAGCATAACCCATTCTTACAATGCCATGTATTGTTGAGTGGCCGATGATCGGTTGGTTCACTTCATTTTCATGTGCTGGAATATTTTTCCAGTTACTGAAGAAAGGTGTTTGCAACACACGTTGGGGTGCACCGGGCCATCTTGCCCTGCCAAATACATCTGTATATTCAGTTTTGTCCATTTCAACCAACTTTCTCTTGTACTCAGGATGCGCATAGCTTTCCTCACTTGCCACAAACCTGCAATAAATTTTAGCCAAGAAATGAGAATTTTCTACATCTTACTAGCTATTATTTAATTGTAATGGCTTAAGCTTTCCAGCATCTTGATGTTTCTTTTCCTTGAAACTAAAGTTTAAACAAAATTAAATATTATCTTTTGCATTCTTCAAATGTATATCATGTATCACCACTTACATTTGACAGATAACCCAAAGAAGTTTTAATTGTCAGGATGATCAATAGAAGATGTAATGTGACAAACCTTGTGCCTAGGCAGATGGCTTGAGCACCAAGAGACAGAGCAGCAACATAACCACGTGCATCCACAATACCACCTGCAGCAATTATTGGAATATCTCGATCCCCAATAAGATCAACCACCCTTGGCAATAAGGAAATTAAACCATCCTATGCATGATTAAATGCAAACAACAAAGAAACAGTCATACAGAGGTCAACACTATGCATCTGCTACTTGAAACAGGTAATAGCTACTCACATCATCAACAGACTAGTGTATGAAATTACAAACCAAGTAATAGGTTAGATCTATGGATAATAATAGTTTCTGTCGAAGGGAAAGAAGAATGACCATTCCTGCTAACGAGAAATATGAAGGTTAAAGCAAGAGTAACTAAGTTTTATTGTTGATTCCTAGTTGCTTCATCATTACTCATCTATAGTTGCTTTTATAAGTTACAGAAGAATGACCATTTGTTTCTTTGATCTCAAACAAAATACATCGAATATAATTTCTTTATGGAATTAAGAAGCTACAAAATCTAAACAAAAATTTCAATTTGCAAGTACAATTATCCTTTTCAAACAACAAGCAAATCATACCTGTCCAATTACATGGCCTCCAGCTTCACGTCCTTGGACTATAATTGCATCTACACCTGCGTTAATTGCATTTCTTGCTTCTTCAAAACTCCCAACCTCCAATGGAAAAAAAATTGTAATTCAAAAGAATATCAAGGTGACAATCATAAATGGTTTCAAGTATATATTTATAATGAGTAATGATCGGGTGGGCACTGCTACATGGTGTTGTCTACTAGTTAGATTTTCCTAATATATTTGTGCATAAGTGTGCCTAACTATGTCATTGTGCCTAAATTAAAACATTTGTAATAATTAATAAAGTCACTATGGTATGGTAGGGAAGACATGACTCACTTGGGGGACAACTTTGACTCCAGCACTATGAGCTTCAAGAACAAGCTCCTCTGAACATTCACCCCAGTAAACTTGCAAAACTGCTACCTTTTCACTTAGTATAGCTTTTATATTTTCGTTGTGGGGAAATGCTAGAACCACACCAACCCCAAATGGTCTCTCTGTTAATGATCTTGTCTTCCTTATCAGATCCTTCAAGTAATCTGGTGCTTCCTGCCATACCGTACCAAAAAAAAATTAAAAAAAATCAAGAAAGAATAAGCTAAAGGGATTAATTATGAATAATGGTTGAAATAATTAAATAATTAAGCACCCAATCAGGGGCTCTGAGAAGACCTAGACCACCAGCATTAGCAACAGCAGCTACAAGCTCCGGGCCGGAAATATCAGGTCCCAATGGTGCCTGAACAATCCCATACTCGAAACCCAGAATTCCTCTCCAACCCATTAGAGTAAACTTCAAAGTATACAAATGAACTGTGTATTTTATTATTGTTTTGTTCTCCTCTTATAAGCAATTGTTTAGATTGAAAAATAAATAATAAAATAATTGAAGCCGTAACGATAAACTCAATTCAATATTCTCAACTGGGTTTTTTCTAATTCTTCATGCTCTAGAGCGTCAGCGATGACGTCCAAGATTCCTTCTCGAATTAGGTGTTTGCTATTGTACAGACTACAGATTGCTTACGTAGGATCGGCGGAAAACACGAGTACTATTATAATTTAGGGATCATTCTACAGTGCTAACGTTATAATTAAAATTATGATATCAATTTCGTAATAAATATAAATTATTAGATTTAAATAAAAAATTATTATTATTAATTTTAAATAAATAAATAAATAATTACTTAAGTAATAAGTAAATATTATCTTTTCATCCAGTTGTATTTATTAGTTTTGTGTGTAATTTATAAAATTAATGTATTATTTGATACTTAATGTTAATTTATAAATTTTACGTAATATTTATAATTTTTTTTTTGTTTACAAGTTTAAATAACAATTTATAATTCCAACATTAATTTACTCTTTTTATTTTTATTTACTAGTTTTATATATGGCTTATAAATTTTTTATTTTATTTCACATTTAATATTAATTTACAGATTTTATGTCATTTCTCTAAATTTTTAATTTTTTTACAATTATGAAGACCAATTTAGTACCCCAACATTAACTCACTCATTTTTTTCTTTAATTTATTAGTCGATGTGTGGTTTACAAAATTTTTGTTTAATTTCACATTTAATGTCAATTTACAGTTTTTATGTTATTTTTCTAATTTTTTAATTTTATTTTACAATTTTGAAGATTAGTTACTAATCCAACATTAATTTACCCAATTTTCCTTTAATTTACTAATCTATGTGCAGTTTACAAAAATTTTTGTTTCGTTTCATTCTTAATGTTAATTTATGGGTTTTATGTTATTTTTCTAAATCTTTGATTTTTTTTTATAATTCAAAATACCAATTTACCATTCTACCATTAATTTACTTATTTTTTCTTCAATTTACTAGTCCTAAATATAATTTATAAAATTTTTGTTTTATTTCACACTTAATGTCAATTTATAAGTTTTATGTTGATTTTTTAAGTTTTTAATTTTTTTACAGTTCTGAAGACCAATTAACCACTTTAACATTAATTTCCTATTTTTTCTTCAATTTACATTCCTATGTGTGATTCATAAAATTTTTGTTTTATTTTTCACTTAATGTCAATTTATAAATTTTATGTTGATTTTCTAAATTTTTGATTTTTTTACAATTCTGAAGACTAATTTACGACTTCATCATTAATTTACTATTTCCTAATTTTTTCTTGATGATTATTTGAGAAAATTTAATCTACTTTTGGATTTTTTTAGTTTTAAAATAATGTTCCAGTACAACCAAATAAAACTGACTACGACTTATTTGCAATGAAGTTCATGGAGACGTAGTGTGATTTGTTATCTATAAACTATGTATGTGACATTATTTTTATATCATAGTAATTCAAAGTTTTATAATGTATGATGACTATTTTTTTTTTCGTATTGCATTTAGTATAATTCGACATTAGAAAGATATCGCATTTAGTATTGCAATTATAATTGTATTTTTACTTCTGAGTTAGCAATTCCAATTCTTAATTGCTTGGCAAATTAAAAAAGTAGTACTTACCTGTTGCTCTGTCAGTTACTTGGGTGTTTGTTACTTGGGTACTGGTGGAAAAAACATTTTGTGTTATGCAATTTACTGATTATCTATCTTGATAATTTAAAATTCATAATAGTTTCAGTAACTTATTTGTTCAATAAAAATTTACTTTTCTAGTATATTGTTGAGCAAGAGAAAATTCAAGGATAAACTAAAATATTTTCTAAAGTTGGTCTTTTATTTCATCTGGGAAGTCAGTAAGGTAAAAAATTGCGTAATTTTTAGATAAAGGTCAAGGAATTAACAATTATAGGTTAAGTAGTTATTACCCAAGAATTGGTAATGGTTGGGTGAAAAGAGATATGGACAAGTAAAACATGGTGAATAAATATAATCAGATAAGGATATTTACTATTTATATATACCAAGGATGGTTGTATTATTGAAAAGTCACTTTCATAACATAAATAATATAATTTCTCTAATAGAAAAAAAGTCCAACTAAACATAGATATGCTATGGATTTTTACTAAAATATAATTATAAAATTATGATAAAAAATGGCAAAGAATAAGTCATTCGCCATAATTATTACATAATTAAAATCAGTTAGTAAAATCTGACCCTACTAATTCGCATGTGCACCTGTCAAGTTGATTGATCATCCGCCCATCAGATCCTTAATTTGCTCAGTTTGTGTAAGTGCCTATTAATCTGAACAATAAAAATGAAACCATCCTTATTACAAACCAACCAAACTAAATGTTTGGGAAATGCCGAGCAGGGGCAAACCAGTCAGAACAGAAGATCTGATTGCTAGCACGAAGACACTCCTGCTCGATATCAAAGTTGGTCGAGGTCAAATGTTCAAAGCTGATGGGACTCAGATGCTCGCATCCTGCTCGAGCAAAGTCAGAAAGAGCAAGAATGTGCAAAACCATCGAGCGAGCCCTGGTCACATTATGAGCAGTACTAAGAACAGGAAGAGACTAAAGCTCAAGTAGAGCTAAACCCAAGCATGACAGCCTCACATCTGTAGTTCAGGATGGCGAACGCTTTCTTCGAGAAGAAGAAAGCAGCCGCCAGACGCTTCCACACGCTGACGTTTTATCACGACGATCGATAACTGACAGGCACCCCCGCGCCAAAGAGTTTTGTCACTGTTACTGATAACCGTCACATACATTCACAATATCATCATTTCATCACGGTAACCCATAACCATCTGACATCCCACCCCCCAAGTTTCATCACGGTGACCCATGAGCGTCTGACATCCCACACCCCCAAGTTGTGTCACTGTGACCCATAGCTGTCAGAAAGACGCAGGCATAATGAATACAGGGGATAGCGCCCAAGCAAGGGTGACAGGAAAAAAGGGAATAATATCTGATAAAGGGAGATGTAAGGGGGATCTTCTTAGACTTTTTTCCTTTACAATTTTCTCAATTTTTCCTGTTCATTTTCTGAGAGAGAGAGAACCCAAAAAGAACAAACCCGATTACTGACTTGAGCGTCGGAGGGTTTTCGCCGGAAAGACATTCGGCGACCTTTGATCCCTTCTCTGTGAGTGTAGGCTTGAAGATACCATCGCTTCTGTGGGTAGAAAAACATAGGATCCAGCTGGGAATCCTGCTCGAGTAGCTAGAGACCAGACGACGTCATCAGTAATTTGGAGTGTTCAGAAAACAACATCATCATTTTGGCACCGTCTGTAGGGATTAGTTCAAAAAGCCAGAATTTGTAGCACACTCTGGAAAAATCATGACAATGAGAGGCAATAGCTAAAGAGGAGTAAGTCTCGAAGAATCGGTGACTCTGAGGAAGGCGGCCAATGAGGCCCGAGATAGAGAGATGCAAGAAAGGATGGATCGGATAGAGAGGCAGATGGAGATACTGACGTCCATCCTACAAGAACTTAGGGATGGACAGAGGAGAGTATGCAATGACGATCTCGAATCCAGTCCCAGGAATGCACCCACTGAGGGGGACATGGGAAATGGAGCCCAAAGGCAGAAAGTACAGAATACAACAGGAAGGGAAGGGACAAACACGGAGGAGAGAGAGTCAAGACAGCACTTGCAGGACACAGCACCAGAACATGCGACAGTTGCGCCCCGGAATCCTTCTCGCGGAAGATTTAGAGGGAGAGGTTTGCAAGCTAGCTTAGGTCGTTGAAGATCTCTGGAGAAATGGGAAAACTCCGAGTTGGAGGATCATGCTAGACAATAAGTCCATTCTTTCAGCAGAAATCATGAGTGTCACAATCCCTAGGGATTTTTGTTTTCCCGACTTGAAGTTTTCAGGGAAGAGTGACTCGCTAGTGTACATCGAGCTATTCAATGATATAACCGGAGTCCAGGGCTTGACAGCCGCCCAAAAATGTAGAGCCTTCCCACTGACCTTGGAAGGGCGAGCGCGAGAATAGTACTATAAGTTACCGCGAGGGAGTATTCAGAGCTTCAAGCAGATGTGCACGGAGTTTGCAGAGTAGTTACGGAGGGCAGTAGCTCCCGAAGACAATATGATGGAACTAGTTGAGATCAAACAGAAGGAGGGGGAGTCCCTCCGAGAGCTCGTCAAGAGGTACCATCGGGTAGTCTTAGATCTCGGAGCATTCAATCACCCCCAGGCATTGAGAAGATTGAAGGAGAGGGTGAGGATGGGAAGGCCCTGGTACAATTTGCGGAGTCCCTCGATCCACTCATATTCTTATGCATACGAGTAGATGAAGATGGATATTGTGATTGGGGAGGAAAAAGCTGCAAAGTTGAGGAGCGAACAAAGCGTAAGGAGAAAATGGGCCCACTTAGGGTTCGTCGATTTCCAGAAGGACAAGGAATCGAGTTGCTTACTACAACCCTTACCAGAGGATCCCCTAACCGTAAGTGGGTCACGCCCCACTCCGCAGGTCTCCCAGCAGGGACCAGAGAAATTAAAGTCAGTTCAGTGGTAACCTGCCCCGTAATCCCCCTATGAGTGGGCCCGTGTAGAGCCATAACAGAATTTACCGTCCACTGCCTCCACACGCGGGAAAATTTCCCAGAGATAGGACCATGTTGATGATTGACCAGTAAACTCCTCTGAAAGTGTTGCTAGAGGAGATGTTCCATCTAGTTGAGGAACAAGATCTGCTGTGCTCCCCAATACCAATGTCTAAACTGGCGAATATGAGGGACACTAGCAGGTTTTACAGATTCCACAATGATCATGGCCATTCAACATCTTAATGCCGCGATCTAAAAACCTGGTGGAGGATCTAGTAAAAAATCGGTACCTAGATGAATTCATCGATGGAGGACACCCGGTAGTAGAACAACCAATGGTAGAGGATAACTGGGCTTGTGATATGGACAACGAACAACCTGCTGTGAGGGTGATAACAGGAGGGCCGACGATGGTAGGAGATTCGAACAGAGCCAGGAAAAACTATAGCAGATATGTTTCTGCTAGTCGGGAGGTTCTACTCACTATGCTTGCCACAAAGAAAGCCAGAACTAGACAAGTTCCGATTATGTGGATAGAGGAAGATGAGGAGGGGGTCCTATATCCCCACAAGGATGCCTTAGTGGTAAAGGCAAATGTTGCAAACAAAGAGCTCAATCGAATTTTGGTGGACTCGGGAAGTTCAGTAGACATTCTCTTCAAGTCTTCCCTGGATGAGATGGGAATAGTAGATGCAAGGCTCGAGCACATGAACACTTCCTTGAAAGGATTCGGTGGGGGAAGGCTGACCCCCTAGGAATTGTGAATTTGCCAGTGACAATGGGCTCGAAGCCCTTTGAGAAGAATATGATATTGGACTTCGTGGTTGTGGACGAGGTCAGCCCTTACCAGGCGATATTGGGAAGGCCGTTCATGAGGATCGGTCAATCGGTGTTGTTCACACACTACCTAGCACTGAAATATCGGATAAACGGAGTGGTGGGGGTTATTAAGGGCGATCAGAGGGTCGCGAGAAGTTGCTATACAATAGCGGCTAAGGAAGCGATGCAGGTGTCCTTGCTGGATGCTAGGGGTGAGTCAAAGAAAGGGAGACAAGAACCCACTGAAGAATTGGAGGAAATTTTGATAAGACCGGATGACAAAGAGAAGAAGGTTAAGATCGGCTCGAGCATAAGCGAGCAGTTGAGGAGGAGTCTGGTCGAGTGCTTGAGAGCCCATTTTGATGTGTTCGACTGGTCACATGATGACATGCCAAGGATTGACCTGAAGGTAGCCTGCCATAAGCTAGCAGTGGGAAGAGACACGAAGCCAGTAAAGCAGAAGAGGAGGTGTGTCAACCAGGAAAGATATGACACCATGAACAGCGAAGTGGAGAAGCTGTGAAAGGCAAGATTCATAAGGGAAGTTAATTACCCCGAATGAATATCGAACGTGGTAATGGTTAAAAAGGCAAGTAGAAAATAGAGGATGTGTGTGGTTTTCACAGACTTAAACAAAGCCTGTCCTAAGGATAGTTTCCTATTGCCGAGGACGGTTTGCTCAGCTTCATGGATGCATTTTTCGATTACAACCAAATCCCCATGTATGGGCAGGACGAGGAATGCATGACCTTTATCACCAATCAAGGTCTGTTTTGCTACAAGGTCCCCTTTGGCTTAAAGAATACAGGAGCAACATATCAGAGGTTGGTGTACAAGATCTTTAAACCTCTGATCGGCCACACAATGGAACTTTATGTGGGCGATATGATCACCAAGTCCAAGAATGCAGAAGAACATGTCAAGCATCTGCAAGAGACCTTTGCGCTCTTAAGAGAGTACAGAATGAAGCTTAACCTAGAGAAGTGTGCATTTGGAGTGGGTTCCGAGAAGTTCTTGGGTTTCATGGTCAGTAACAGAAGAATTGAGGCCAACCCAGAAAAGATAAGAGCGGTAGCAGAAATTAAGTTTCCACGTACTCTTAAGGAGATATAAAGTCTTACGGGTAAACTAGCAGCCTTGAACTGGTTCATCTCTTAGGCAATGGACAAGTGCCATATCTTCTTCCAAGAGATGAAAAAGGGGAGGAAGACAAAGTAAACCCCGGAATGTGAGGCGGCATTTCAACAGTTGAAAGAGTACTTGTGAAAGGCCCCGTTGCTGTCAACATCGTGAGCAGGAGAAGTCCTCTACCTGTACTTGGCTGTGTCACAGTGGACAACGAGCTCGGTCTTGATAAGAGATGAGTCAGGGGTCCAACACCCCGTGTACTATATAAGCAAAGGTTTGCTGGAAGATGAAACTCGGTATCCACAGGTAGAGAAATGAGCGCTCGTATTGGTAACAGCAGCTCGGAAGTTGAGGCCTTATTTCCAAGCGCACTCAATAGTGGTCTTAACGAACTAGCCACTTAGACAAATCCTGCATAACCCAAAGACGTCAGGTCGGTTGGTGAAGTAGTCGATCGAGCTCAGCGAATTTGACATCAGCTACCAGCCCCAGACAATAATTAAAGCACAAGCTCTGTCAAACTTTGTGGTCGAATACGCAAAACTAGATAAAGGCATAGATAACGAACGAGCAGTGGGAGAGCATGTGCCAGGCAAAGTTTAGGTGATTACTGTGGATAGGTCATGTGGGGACCAAGGAACATGAGCGGGAGTGGTTTTGCTTAGCCCTGAAGGCGTAGAAATTCAATATGCCGTGAAGCTCGCGTTTAAAGACACTAATAACCAGGCTGAGTATGAAGCTGTCATTGCAGGACTAAAACTTGCGCTAGTGGTAAAGGCAGAGGAGGTGAAAGCCCGAACAGATTCCCAGTTAGCGGCAAACCACTTCAATGAAAGCTTTCTTCGGAATGTGAGGTAATTAGTTAGGAAGTTTCAGGCAGTAGAGGTAGAACCTATTTTAAAGGCAGAAAACTTTTGAGCAGATATGATAGCGCGGATAGCCGCTGTGTCAGACCCCAAAATGCCCAAGTCAATTCCAGTAGAGATCAGGACCAGCTCGAGTATCAAACAGGAAGATGAGGTTATGAACGTGACTTCAAGCAGCTCCTGGATGGACCCGATTGTCTCATACCTTAAGGAAGGGACAGTACCTCCCGATAAAAACCAAACGAGAAAATTAAAGTGTCAAGCGGCAGGTATGCACTAATTGACGGAGCGTTGTACAGACGAGGATACACCCTGCCACTGTTACACTGCCTGGACGAGGAAGAAGCTGACTACGTGCTCAGGAATGTACACGAGGGGATTTGTGGAAACCACTCTGGTGTAAGGTCTTTAGCTTTTAAAGTCTTGAGGCAAGGGTACTTCTGGCCCAGAATGTACCAAGACGAACAAGAAAAGACTAGGAGCTGCAAGAGTTGCCAAAACTTCGCCAATCTCATAGCTTAACCACCGGAGAACCTCACTGTGATGAACTCACCATGGCCATTTACCTAATGAGGAATTGATCTGATCAGACCACTACTAAAGGGAAGAGCATCCGCAACACATGCCGTGGTTTCGATTGATTATTTCACTAAATAGGTTGAAGCAGAGGCCTTGAGCAGCATTACAGAAAGAAAAACCACTGACTTTATCTAGAGAAATGTGATTTGCAGGTACGGAATCCCCCATGCGCTGGTTAAGGATAATGAGAGGCAATTTGACAATAACAAGTTCAGAGACTTCTGCGCAAATATGGGAATAGAGTTGAAATTCTGCTCGCCATCACATCCACAAGCAAATGGGCAGGTGGGGGCTGCGAACAAAACCATAAAACGTCTCTTGAAAACCAGACTGGGAGAGTAAAAAGAAGTATGGGTGGACGAGCTGCCTGGCTTTTTATAGGCTTATAGGACCACACACAAGACCGCTACGGGGGAGACGTCGTTTGCTATGGCATTTAGGCACGAAGCAATAATCCCGGCAGAGATAGGGGTAGGCACGCATCGGATAGAACATTTCAATGAGGAGCAGAACAACGAGCAGATTTGTGCAAATTTAGATCTGTTGGAAGAAAGAAGGGAGAGGTCGGCAATGAAGGTGGAAGAGTATCAACAGAAGGTAACTCGCTACTACAACCAGAATGTGCACATCCGCCGATTTAAGGTGGGGGACTGGGTACTTAGAAGAGTAATCTAGGGTATTAAAGATCCCAGTCAGGGGGTATTAGGCCCAAATTAGGAGAGTCCTTACAGGGTCTCGCAGGCGGCCTGCCCGGAGGCATACAGATTATCTTATCTGGATGGACGGGAAGTCAAAAGACCATGGAATGCCAAGCGTCTGATAAAGTATTTCCAGTAAGTTCCTTTATATTACAAGCATCGATATTCAGTTTCCTTTAAAATAGAGGAATGTAAAATCTTGTTCATGAATAAAAGCAACAAGAAACACTTCTAAAATTAATCCAATTTGAGCAAATCAAAGCTTATAAAAACAAATAAAGGCTAAGGCCATAAGTCTCAAAGCCTGCCAAGCGTAGCCAGAAACGGCTCGAGTAAGATAAGCTCACAGATGAAAGCTAAGGCCATAAGTCTCAAAGCCTGCCTAAGGCGAGACAAAGTGCCAAGCGTAGCCAGAAACAGCTTGAGTAAAATAAGCTCACAGATAAAGGCTAAGGCCATAAGTCTCAAAGCCTACCTAAGGCGAGACAAAGTTCTAAGCTTAGCCAGAGATGGCTCGAGTAAGATAAGCTTGCAGATGAAAGCTAAGGCCATAAGTCTCAAAGCCTGCCCAAGGCGAGACAAAGTGCCAAGCGTAGCCAGACATGGCTCGAGCAAGATAAGCCCGCAGATGAAAGCTAAGGCCATAAGTCTCAAAGCCTACCTAAGACAAAGTGCCAAGCGTAGCCAGAAACGGTTCGAGCAAGATAAGCTCACAGATAAAGGCTAGGGCCATAAGTGTCAAAGCCTGCTCAAGGCGAGACAAAGTGCCAAGTGTAGCCAGAAACGGCTCGAGCAAGATAAGCTCGCAGATAAAGGCTGAGGCCATAAGTCTCAAAGCCTGCTCAAGGCGAGACAAAGTGCCAAGCGTAGCCGGAAACGACTCGAGTAAAATAAGCTCATAGATAAAGGCTAAGGCCATAAGTCTCAAAGACTACCCAAGGCGAGACAGAGAACCAAATATGGGCAGGATGTGCCCGAGTAAGATAAGCTTGCCAAAAAAGGGGCTACGGCCAGACATCTCAAAGCCTGTTCGTGGTAAGGCAGAAAAGCCAGAATATATAAGGAGTAATTCGAGTTATTCACATCCTCAGAAACAAGCGAAGCGAACAAAACAAGGCAGAGTCCCGAAATTTCAATAAAGGCAAATGAAGAACTAGAGGCCCATTGGGAACTTATCTCACAGAAAATTTAGAACAAATTAAAGGTACAAAGGAAAAAGTGGAAAATCTACTTTCTTTATTTCATTCAACTCAATTCGCCGAAGCTTACAAATACAAAAAAAAAAAAATCAATCAAGGCGCTAGGGCAGTTGGATCGGCAACGGGGTCGGGGGTTTGAGAAAGAGGGGCAGCCTAAGGGTCCTCCTCACTGGAGGGGAGCAACTTGAGCCGCTTTGGAGAAAGGAGCAGTTTCTTCGGGTCCCACAGCAACAACTTCTGCATGCAAAGATGGGCCCCTTGGTTGCTGGCTCTTGGCATCATGGTCGTCCATATAGGCATCCCCACCAGTCTTGAGCTTAGACATGTCCTGCTCAGGATATTCCTTGCCCAAGACGGACATGATAAACTCGTAGCAAAATGTCATCCCGTTATTGTACTCCTCTGTAAGTTGATTGCCCAGGGAGTCCACCTTACTCTGAAGACGAGAAGTCTCGGCTTCCATGATCCTTTCGAAGGAAAATCTCTAGACATTGAGATCTTTCCTGGAATTCATAAGCTCGTCTCTAACCATGGAAAGCTCCTTCTCGAGCTGGAACGCCTTTGACTTGGCCACAGCAGCTCTCTCCTCGAACGTGGAAATTTCAGGCCGGAGCTTTGCCAACCCCTCCCGTTCCTCCTCTAGATTTTTCTTCAAGCTCTGGTTTTCAACTCTAAGCTTTCTCTCGAAATTCAAAGCTCTGATCTTGAAGGCTGTGGAGGCAGTAACAGCTTGACATGCAGAATGTTGGAAAGAGTTGGCCAAGTAGTTAAGGCTGAAGGCTCCAACTTATCAACAAAGCCTTCCCCTACGTGCTTTGTGAACTCCTTGACGTAGGGATCGGTGAAGTCGGAGGTGCTTTTTCGACCACTCTCTTGCTTTCGAGAAGAGGAGGAAGAACCCTGACCGATGAAGCAGTAAGGTTAACTCTGGACCTTTTAGGTGGAGCAAAGGAACTGCTCTGGCTATCAACATTGTTAGAACGCTTCTTCAATCGAACAAGGATGTTACTCATGTCTTCTTCCTCGGATACTAAGCCGAACTTGACAAGATTTTAGGGAGTCAATAACTCTTTGCACAAGCTAGTGTTGTCCAAGGCAGTGTCTACGTGCAATTTTAGCTCCTTGATCCAATATGATACACTCCAAGAAACTGCAGAAAACCAAAAATGACAATAAAAAATGATAAGAAGAGAAACCAAATCAGAAAGCATAATGAGCAGTAAATGACCTGGAGTAAAAAAGCGATAAGGAATTTGGAGAATCTCTTCGGTGGCAGAGGTTGCTCGCCCCCAGTTCCCCCCGATAAAAAAGAACTTACTCTTCCAATTGCCACAAGAGGTAGGGAGGTTAGTGATGGGTTTTTTTGCCCTTGGAGCTGGAGGTGAAGTAATACTAGTTCGCATCTTGAAGGCTGCTTTTCAGCTGGTAGAGGTGCTTTATTTCATCCACCACAGGCTCACTCAGATTACACCAATTCCACAGGATGTATATCCCAGATAAGACCCTCCACCCATTTGGATTCAGTTGCCCTAGTACCAAGTGCAACTGGGAGAGGACTATGGCAAAATAAGGCTGTAAGGGTAACCTAATACCCCACCTAAAGCACTCGAGGTAGAAGGTGACATACCCCTGAGGAGGACGGTTGGGAGTGTTATTCTTGCCAGGAAGACGAAGGTCAACACTTGCGGATATACGATAGATAGCCCTAAGCCTATCTAGGTCCTGTTGGGAGGTCTCACACCTTTTGTAGTCAATGGCAAACAACTCGGCCTCCAACCTTTGACTGGTCCTTTGCCTTTTATTTGGCTGAATTTCCTCCATAACATCACCCTCAACGGCATCGCCGGCAATATAAACGACTTCTTCAGGACTCCGGTCTCTCATTATAACCCCTCTATCAACCCGGGAGCCATTAGAAGAAGAAGATTCTTCATGGGACATCCTTTTGGGTTGTTGTGTAGTGGATATTTTTCCTAGAGACCACAGTCTACCAAATGGAAAACGAAAACTCACAAAACAAAAATGACGAGAACGAGAAGAAGAAGTAAAAAAATTTATACCTGAGACTGATTTGAAGGGTGCAAATGGTGATGATAGCAACTAAGAAGGTAGATTGCACTTGCAGGCGACAGGCTTCAGTTTTAAGCAATGTGTGGAGATAAGAAAGTGCAAAATGGTGAAATTAGGGATTTATAAAGAGAAAAGTGAGTCGTTCCAACAGACGGCACGTTGCTCAAGGGATCGTGACTGTATAGGGAATCGCCTCTTAAAATTTCAAACCAGTAGCCCAAATTAACCCACGCGGCTCACATTAAATGTGAAGTGACGGAAGAAGCGGACAGCTCAGCGTAAAAAAGTAAAAAGAGGGGAAACTTGCTCGAACAAGTAATTTCTAGTCTTATCCCATATTACTCTCAAGACTAGAAACTGGGGGACTGGTGTTTGCAAAATACCGAGCAGGCCTGCTCGAGGGTAAACCAGCCAGAATAAAAGACTTGATTGCTAGCACGAAGACACCCCTGCTCGGTGTCAAAGCTGATCAAGGTCAAATGTTCAAAGCTGGTGGGGCTCAGATGCTCGCATCGTACTCGAACAAAGTTAGAAAGAGCAGTGATGTCCACAACCATCGAGCGAGCCCTGGTCACATTATGAGCAGCACCAAGAACAAGAAGAGACCAGAGCTCGAGCAGAGCTAAACCCAAGCATGGCAGCCCCACATCTGTAGTTCAGGACGGCGAACGCTTTTCTCCAAGAAGAAAGTAGCCGCCAGATGCCCCCACACCTTGACGTCTTGTCACGACGATCGATAACTGACAGACACCCCTACGCCATAGAGTTTTGTCACTGTTACCAATAACCGTCACATACCTCCACAGTATTATCATTTTATCACGGTGACCCATAACCGTCTGACATCTCACACCCCCAAGTTTCATCACGGTGACCCATGATCGTCTGACATCCCACAGCCCCAAGTTGTGTTACTGTGACCCACCCATAGCTGTCAGAAAGACGTAGGTACAATGAATACAGGAGATGGCGCCCAAGCAAGGGTGACAGGAAAAAAAGGAATAAATATCTGATAAAGGGGAGGTAAGGGGGATCTTCTTGGACTTTTTTCCTTTACAATTTTTTCGATTTTTCCTGTTCTTTCTCTGAGAGAGAGAGAACCTAAAATGAGCAAACTCGATTATTGACTTGAGCGTCGCAGGGTTTTCGCCAGAAAGACATCCGGCGACCTCTGATCCTTTCTCTGTAAGTGTAGGCTTGAAGATACCACCGCTTTAGTGGGTAGAAAAACATAGGATCCAGCTAGGAATCCTGCTCGAGTAACTAGCGACCAGACGACAGCATCAGTAATTTGAAGCGACCAAAAAACAGCATCAATACTAAATAAATAAATAAAACAATAAAATTAACACAACTCTTGCTATTACATTATATGAGCATGTCATATCACCAAATCTATGGCAAATTTCAAAGGCTTAATATATTTTGAAATTAGGCATTTTTATAGCTTTATAAACCAAAAACTAATATCCTCTTCTTTTAGTAGATTCTATAACTTTTCAAATGAAAATTATATTGATATTACATTTTTTCTTTTTTCTTTTTTTTTTTGGTTTTGGATTTAGATTTTTTTTTTTAATGTTCATTTATTTGAAAAATATAACTCTATTTATCACTGAGTATTGAAGTACAACATCTGAGTTGAGGATTGAAAAATACAACTATATAATACAAATTTTGCCCAAAACAATACCCTTCAAATAAACATTAATTATTTAGAAATATAAAATTACAAGCATAACAGTAATCCAGTTATTTAAAAAAATGAAATATAATAATCAAGATTTCAAACATTAACCAAATTGTTATTGATCCCAGGCCACAAAGTTTACAATAGATCATAATAATTTCATATCTACACGCATAAACATATGACATTATTTTGCAACAAATAAAGGTGAACATTTGCTTCATTGCCGTTGCTTTCAATCATTGAGGTCTTTGTTCAAGATTGAATGAGGATTTATCCAACATTAACTAAATTCTTCTAATTAAAAAAAAAAGGGTACATTTTACACTATCATCATCACTGTTCAAACTTGAAAAGTAGAGAGTAAGCAACAACCTAGTACATAATCATTAAAAAATATTTCCAAAATTACAAGTATAATGGTAATTTCATTTATTTAGGGAAAAAAAAATCATTGTTACTATATTGACACTTACAATGATACTCAACAGGCAATACTCAAATAATAAGGATTAAGGCTGATTTTATACTTTTAGGGCTATATGAGTGAGCATCATTGTACAAACCTGAAAAACAGAGAGTGAGCATCAGCCCAGTACATAATTATTAAAAAAATATTTCCAAAATTACAAGAATAATAGTAATTTCATTTATTTAGGGAAAAAATCACTGTTGCTATATTGACATTTACAATGATACTCAACAGACACTATCCGAATAATAAGGATTAAGGCTAATTTTATACTTTTGGGGTTGTATAATGTTCAAAATAAATGGGGTCATTAGTAATATTTTGATTTAATGGGGACTCTTTTGAAATTAGCCACAGCAAAAACTTTTGCAACTTGTACCTATTACGTTCCGAACGATTAGAATTCCCCAGTTCCACTTCAAACCAACAATTTTTCCTTGCCTAGTATTTTCAAATGACTGTATTGAACACAATGGATGATGATCAACAATAAGGTTAATGCTTCATTATCTTGTAATGATTTCTATAATTTTGCTATTATTTTTTATGTTATTTTCCCTCTTTATGAAAAGAGTAGTTCTGTATAAACTTATAAAGTTAAAGATTAGTTGTATCTATTATAATTTGGAGATTATGAAGTAGTGCTATTTCCATGATTGTAATATGCTCTTATCGTATAATGACAGGCATTGACAAAAATTACAAAACTTACAAAACATCAGAGTTCGACAATCAATCATCATACAATGTTCCTTCAATAACTCAAGCAAAAATACTATCAGGTTTTTTAGTTGTTCATAACAAAAATAATAGTATGAGATTATTTTAATTGTTGACAGTAAAATAATAGTTAGTTGGTTTTAGATGTTCATAATAAAAATAATTGTTCATATTCTATTATGACAGGAAGGGATAGTTCATGTAACTCTATTTATTGGGATGGCAAAAACATGTATGAGCTCATTTGAAGATGTTATTGGAAGGCGGTTTATATCACTTGAAGAAGCTATATATTTTTATAAAAAATACTAAAAAATAATGGGTTTTAGTGTTTGCATTCATGATGAGAGACGTGATACAGATGGTACACCCATAATGAAACATTGGGTTTGTAGTAAAGAAGGTGAAAGGGATAAGAAGTACATTGAGCGTACAAATATAATATGTGAACTTAGAGCTATGACAAGAGTCAAATGTCAAGCAACATTCAAGGTAAATTTAGATGAAAAATCCAAAACTTAGATTGCTAAGAGCTTTGTTCTGGAACATTCTCATGAGTTGGCAGCAGATTATGAGATTCAATTTCTTCAATCTCATCGAATGGTTAAAGATTTTGATAATACTCTAGCTAATTTAATGAAAACAGTTTGTATAAAGACAAGTCAGATTATGGACTTCTTTGTCAATCATGCCGGGGATTATGACAATTTGGACTATGTCTCAAAAGATTTATATAACAATTTAGATAAGGATCGTCAATCTATTATATTCGAAATAGGCTCAGAAGCAGCACTTACATACTTAAATGCAAAAGCTGAAGTGGATCCACATTTTTTTTGTAAGTACTCTGTAGATGAGGAAAATCGACTTAACAAACTTATTTTGGGCAGATTCTATTGATCGCACGGATTATAGTTACTTCAGACACGTTTTGGCTTTTGATAGCACTTACAAGACAAATGAGTATGGGAAGCCTTTAGTTATTCTACTCGGTGTTAATAATCATTGTACAAAAAGTTTTTTTGGACGTGCAATTCTCAAGGATGAGACGATTGAGACCTATATATGAGTGCTTGAAATATTCTTATCTGCTATGAATAATAAAAATTTTATATCTATCGTAACTGATGGAGATAGAGTGATGTGTAAAGCAATTAAAAAGTTAGTTTTTGAAGCTCGACATTGACTGTGTACTTGGCACTACAATGAAATGTACAATCGAATCTACATAAAATACCTAAATTTGTTACAAAGTTTAAAGATTTCAGGTTGGGAAATTATAGACCCGAAAAATTTAAGCAATTGCGGCAAAATATGATGGATGGCTTTGGTCTTCAAAATAGTGATTGGATTAACAAGATATACTCAAAATGGGAGAGATGGGCGGAAGCGTTCTTAGAGGTCATTTCTTTGGTGGTATGCATGCTGTGAGGTTATGAATGCATATATGAATAGATTTCTTCAAAGAAAGTTGAAGTTACATGAATTTGTTCGTCAAATTTATCGGGCCTTGAGACGGACAAGGAATAACAATTTAGGACATAATTTTAAAACCAAGCATTCTACTCCAATGATTGGTACGCATCTTCCAACCTTGGAGAAGCATGCTGTAGAGGTTTGTACTTAAAATTTATTTTGCAAGGTTCGTAAATAAATTTGCAAAGAAGGCCAGTTTTTATTGTCTAGCAATGTCACTCTTCTAGATATGCAAGTGTACACTAGATATGCAAGTGTACACCTTGACTAGGTATCTACAGGAAAATAAGAGCTGGACTGTGGTTTATTATCCATAAAAACAACATTTTGAATGTTCCTGTAAGAAGTTCGAATCAATTAGAATACTGTGCCCTCATTTATTTTGTGTTATGAAAAATATGCATATTAGTGAGATACCTGCTTCATTGATTAACAAAAGATGGACCATAGATGTGAAAGATTATAGACAATCTCCAATGCCATTGGAAAGTCAATCTAAGGATGTTCTTAACAATGTTCAGTATGGGTAAATAAATGCCGAATTCAATGAAATTAGTTTTTATGTGTCAAAGTATTATGCTGCATAATGGAAATTAAAAAGTCATCTTGCTCATTTGAAGAGTGAGATAAAGGAGTTGAGAACAAGTGATGAAGGAGATAGAGATAGACCAATCAGTGCAAAAAAGAAAACAAGAATTGTGAAAGACCCACTGGTTGTGAAAACAAAAGGTGCACCTAGTGCAAACGTTAATAAAGATGTTAATTCTAGAAAATGTGGATATTGCAAACAAGATGGACATACCGTACGAAAATACCCAAGTAAGAATAACCATAATACAAGTGTAGCCAACTTTGTACCTAATAATCATGTGGCATCTCAATCATGCTACACTAGTCCATACATCCCAAGGACAGTACAAAATGAATAGTGAAGATTGGCTGGACCATCAAACAACTTGACAACATTTATTTGGTATGTGCAAATGTGTCATTATTTCATTAAAAATTTATTTTTTAGAATTTAAAATCATGAGATGACATCAGATAGACCACTTCAATTTTCAAATTTTACAATTTTGTCTTATTTGATTGACAACCTTTAAATATAACAATACTTTAATGACCTGCTTTTAATTAATTACTTAGTTATTATTTCTATGGTTGGGTAGAAATACTTATTTGTATAAATCATTGTGTTGTATTAAAAGTTATTTTGTTTAACCTTTGTGCGGAGTATATCTTGAGGGGGTTGCCTCAGTTGCATCAGTGAACAAGTAATGTTATTGGAGAATTAATTGTTCATGTTTTTGTTTCAAATAATGTTAAAGGTTGGGATATTAGACTTTCATGTCCTGTAAAATTATACTAAAATAATCTGCATGTGGATTTGGACAAGCTATTGGCATTTTATTAGACACAATTTTGACTAAGTATTTTTTGTAGACTATGGCTACAGTCATGTGATGTAGTCTAATATTTTATTGCACTATTAGAAAACAAAAGCCACACATCTCATGTAAATATTACAGCCTTTCATGAACCTATTAGTTTCTTCTATTTAATACTTGCGAATCACAAGCAAATATGACAGATGACAGAAAAATAAAGATATCTGACAGCAAAAGAAATGAATTTAGGAATCAAAATAATGTCGTACATGCTCATTTGACCTCAGGGTATGATTTTAAGGATCGAAGGGTACAGGCTTTTGTCTCCTGAAGCATTTCAATCAATGGCCGAGCAGCATCCCTCTGTACAATGTGTACCTATATAAACATTACATATGATAATCAACAGGTCAACCAATAATAATGCTACTTCTAAAAGGATAGTCGGAACAAAGTTTATTTTATATTTCCACTTAAAAAATTCATTTTTAATTATTCCTAGTATCTTTAAAGCCCAAGCAGAAAACCTGGTAGAAGAATAAACTTTACAATGAGAAATAAGATAAAGACAATGACAATCAGTGCCTACCTTGCAAAATGAATTAGTTGGAGCAAAATATCCCAGTAATAAGCTGCCTCCCTCTGACTCTCAGAGCAGCATGAACTATCATCCAATGAACAAACCCAACGAATTGAGAACAAAAGAGCTAGACTGTTTTATTAAGGAGAATTAATTGTTCATGTTTTTGTTTCAAATAATGTTAAAGGTTGGGATATTAGACTTTCATGTCCTGTAAAATTATACTAAAATAATCTGCATGTGGATTTGGACAAGCTATTGGCATTTTATTAGACACAATTTTGACTAAGTATTTTTTGTAGACTATGGCTACAGTCATGTGATGTAGTCTAATATTTTATTGCACTATTAGAAAACAAAAGCCACACATCTCATGTAAATATTACAGCCTTTCATGAACCTATTAGTTTCTTCTATTTAATACTTGAGAATCACAAGCAAATATGACAGATGACAGAAAAATAAAGATATCTGACAGCAAAAGAAATGAATTTAGGAATCAAAATAATGTCGTACATGCTCATTTGACCTCAGGGTATGATTTTAAGGATCGAAGGGTACAGGCTTTTGTCTCCTGAAGCATTTCAATCAATGGCCGAGCAGCATCCCTCTGTACAATGTGTACCTATATAAACATTACATATGATAATCAACAGGTCAACCAATAATAATGCTACTTCTAAAAGGATAGTCGGAACAAAGTTTATTTTATATTTCCACTTAAAAATTCATTTTTAATTATTCCTAGTATCTTTAAAGCCCAAGCAGAAAACCTGGTAGAAGAATAAACTTTACAATGAGAAATAAGATAAAGACAATGACAATCAGTGCCTACCTTGCAAAATGAATTAGTTGGAGCAAAATATCCCAGTAATAAGCTGCCTCCCTCTGACTCTCAGAGCAGCATGAACTATCATCCAATGAACAAACCCAACGAATTGAGAACAAAAGAGCTAGACTGTTTTATTAAGGAAAAAACCGTAGATATAATGTTAAGCAATAGGAGAAGGAGAAGAGAGAAAAACCTATCCAAAATGCCAAAACCAAGCAGAACATTACAAATGTTGTGTAAAGCATGTGCAGTTCTTATATGTGAATGTTGGTGCTTGAAAGGAAATTATTACCTCAAGTTTGAAAACAACATTCCTATTATGAGCCTAATATAATAATCTGTTCCTTTTATAATTAACACTTCAAGAGATCACAAATTCAAAAAGATTTTGAGGTCATTTCAAGTCAAGAAAATTAGAAATCAAAAGTCTCAGAAGACTCTTTCCACTGCACAGAAGAAAAACGATGTTACTTAAAAAAAAAAAAGAAAGAATAGAAAAGAAGAAGAAAAATCAGAAGCAAGCTCCTTATATGTTGCTTTTCTTCATTAAGACTAGCTGTCCCACCAAATTTTTAGCAGAACCAGAAAAATAAAATTCAAAAATTTTTTCAGATAGATACTAAAGGTTGTGAATAGAAGTTTCTTGAATTGTATCAAGTAAGAAGAAAAATATAAGTTTCCTTAAGGTTGTGAATAGCCATCAAGTTGTCATAACAAAATTAACATTTGATATTTGAAAATGAAATAAAACCTCATATTAACAACATTTTTCCTTGACAAGATATTAACATTCTTATATCCAGAAATGGGTAGAAAATTCGAATTAGGGGTGTATAAAAAAAATGGAAAGTCAAGACAAGTTAATAAGGAAACGTGAGAGGAAGAGCAGAACATAAAGCATATTACAACACTCAAAATAAACAGACGAGAGGGGAAAAAATCTAACTGAATACTATTTTTATGAACACAAGATTTACCTTGCGTAAAAATATATAAAGCCGAACTATCAAACAAAAAGCTCAAAAGTAAAGACCAAAAGACATTCAATGAACATGCATGCATGTAGGAAGCAAATTACTAAATAGTATGATAGAAAGAAATTAAAGAAATGCATGGTCAAGATTCAGGATATCCATACAGGAGGATTGAGGAGAATTAGATCCTTAAGCTTGTCCTTATCCTTGCTAGCATATTTGAAGCTTTCAGTTTCATGTCATCTATAAAGACAATAGATCAAATTAACTGCTTACTTCTATTCTACTACTGAAGAAATTTCTAGATGCCACATATTCTGCATGCCATAATGAAAATTTACTAAAGACAGACAGTATATTTCCCTTACCTGAAATCATTAAGGCTTCTAAAGCATTACCATCCAAAGTAAAGTCAAATCCATATCCGGGTTTAGGCTTCTGTGTAAATCCAAAGCCTTTGTAAATGAAATGAAGGCAAATTTCATGACATGCCTAAAATAAATTAGAATTATTATATGGGTTTGATAATAAACTTCGCTTTATCATATGATACTTAATTTTGTGAGTTGGGCTAGTTTTCAAGTAAAATCAACATGAAAATGAGGGAACACAATAATGTTCTATGAAAAAATCAACATAAACAGCCTCCATGATATCAGGTGGTCGACGAGCATTACCATAAAGTAAAATAAATTTTATGTGAATGGTTAGGCAGGTTATAAAAGCAAAAAAATAAAATAAATTTATAAAATGGTCTGGATTGGATTTGGGGCTAAAGATAAAATGGCATTAAACTTGAAATATCCATTAAGTTATTATGATATCATGCTGAAGATACTTGTTGCATTATTTTAGCTTATTTATTCAGCTTATCTCTAGTTCCTCAAGTTTAATGATAGTCTAAATGAGTTACAAGCTAAAGCAATTGACTGCTAAATCTTCTTATTTATATTAGTGATCTTAATCTACACAAGATAAAATATCCATCAATATTAATGCATCTAAAGGTTACTGTTCTTTCAGATTTAGTTGTCAAGTGCTTTTAGCTTCTTAAACTAAACCTTTCAACTTATTTATCTTCACTCATTTACATCAAATAACTGTAACATTAAATTATCAATATGAAAGGATCAGCAACAAAAATAGACTAAAAGGATTGACAACACTTTACCTCATTGAATCGGCTCTACATACACATCCAAACAACTAGCTTTGCTCTGCGTTTTAGGTTTTAATAATCCAGACATAGGCTTCCTCTAGAAAAAAATTAAGAATTAAAAAATAAATAGATAAATAGGAGTTTGATCTTTCATAAGACTTTCGCTAACCCTTTCCCAATTGCCCTCTAAAGTCTCTTCTTTTTCTTGTATATTCCTCTGATCTCCTATTTATTAGGCATAGAAGTCATAATTTCTTTTCCCTTGCTCCTTTCTGGGATTCAAGCATGCTTACTTTCATCTCCTCATTATTTGATCACATATCTTCTCTTTCTTTGTCATAACATCATGTACATATCTTTGTTTCAAAATTTGTGTATTCTATATAATTAAGAAGGATGACAGGAAATATTAAACACTTGATGAAACACTTCCACCCCAAAAACATTGTAGATAAATGTGGCATTTTAATTGCAGTTCTAATATGCATATTATTACTAATTACAGAAGGATATTTCGTTGCATTGATTAATAAGGAATGGTATTGTCAAGCCTTCGTGTTATCAAAACAGTTATAACCTTTTTCAAACTTATTGCGTTGAAGATAAGTAAATAAAAACATGAAATGCAACCCCAACTCCACAGATTTCAATAACTCCAATGAGAAGTACGTTATGCATGATATCTTTTAACCACGTTCATCTTCAAAAGTCAAAATGCTAATAAACTCCACAGTGTTAAATTTCATCCTGATAGGGTATAATATTTAGCAATTGACTGCTAAAATGAACAGTCAAGTCAACTAACACTAATGCTTCTTCTAAAAGGATAGTCACAGGGAACAAAATTTATTTTATATTTCCACTCAAAAGATTCATTTTTAATTAATTCCTCATACCTTTAATGGCCTAGGAGAAAACTTGGGAGAAGAAAAACAAACTTTATCAGGCAAAAATAAGATAAAGACAATGACAATAGTGCCCACCTTGCAAAATGAATTAGTTGCAGCAATCTGTTCCGGTAATAAAGCTGCCTCCCTCTGACTCTCAAAGCAGCATGAACTACCATCCAATAAACAAACCCAATGAATTGAGAAAAAAAGAGCTAGACTGTTCTATTAAGGAAAAAACTTTAGATAATGTGTTAAGCCATACCAGAAGGAGAAGGGAGAAAAACCTATCCAAAATGCCTAAACCAAGCAGAACATCACAAATGCTATATAAAGCATGTGCAGTTTCTTACATGTCAAAGTTGGAGCTTGAAAGGAAATTATTACCTCAAGTTTGAAAACAATACTCCTTTTATAAGCCTAATATAATAATCTGTACCTTTTATAATTAACACTTGAAGAGATCACACATTCAAAAAGATTTTGAGGCCATTTCAAGTCAAGAAAATTAAAAATCCAAAGTCTCAGATGACTCTGTTCCAGTGCACAAAAGCAAAACGATGTTGCTTAAAAAGAAAGAACAGTAAAGGAGTGAAAATATAAAGAAGAAGAAGAATAAAAATCATAAGCAAGCTCCTCATATGTTGCTTTTCTTCATTAAGACTAGCCGTTCCACCAAATTTTTAGCAGAACCAGAAAAATAAGAGTCAAAAATTTTTTATCAGATAGATACTGAAGGTTGTGCATAAAAGTTTCCCGAATTCTATCATGTAAGAACAAATTTTTTTTATTAGTATTTATCAAGTAAGTAGAAAAATAGAAGTTCCCCGAAGGTTGTGAATAGCCATCAAGTTGTCAAAAAAAAATTAAGATTTGATATTTGAAAATGAAATAAAACCTTATATTAACAATATTTTTCCTTCTCAATATATTAACATTTTTATATTCAGAAACAGGTAGAAAATTTGAATTAGGAGTGTATAAAAATTGAAAAGACAAGACAAGTTAATAAATATTCTTGATAGAAAGACCATAACATAAAACATATTACAGCACTCAATATAAACACATGAGAGAGGAAAAAATCTAACTGAATACTACTTTTATGAACACAACATATGGCCACATGCATTACATAGAGTTCTTGGACCAGCTGGCCTCCACGCATTGCTGGAGTCAACCTCTCATTTATCCCAATATATCGACATATTTGCGAGTTAAATAAAATGCAGAATCACGAATTGATAGGAAAAAAAAAAAAATGATATTAGCATCAGAAAATGAAGACTTAAGGCAGAAAAATGACAACTTAATGCAGAATCATAAAAAAATTCATTTCCATGAATTCAATTAAAAAGAAACTATGAGCTGATTAAATTCAATTGAATGATACATCATTTAATTGTTCTTATGTGCTCATAGGCAAGAGCATATGAACTTGTTGACTCAAATATATTTCATCCAGAGTTCATAGAATTTGAGATTTGTACCTTAATTAGCTCTACTCATTAATCCAATAGTAATTCAGCCTCGGCAAAAGGTCAACTCCACTAATAGAATAGATTCCAAAATCTAATATTGTAGGACATCAGCGAACCTAGATACAGCTAAATCATCTAATACATATAAATATAAAACAAGGACTTATTGATTCTCTTAACATACCCCACTAGAAACTGCCTCAGGAAAAATAAGTGTAGATATAGCAAACAAAACAAAGCTTCTTTTAAAGTCATCATTCACCTCCCTTTGATCCACCAATTTTGTCTCCAAAGTTTTCAACTTAATGTATCCACTGTCATCACAATATTTATCCTTCAATGTATCTATATCATCAATATCAAGATTTACATCAATGTCAACCCACCATCTTTTATTCCCATAACGTGCTCAAAATCTCGAGGTGAGAGATTGATACTCCTCCCGTGTAAACAAATACATAAAATAAATGGATCAAAATTTTGAACTAACCACGAACATAAATCTAGTTTCAGTTGACCACATTTTATGTGCAGAAGACTTTCAAATCCCAGTTAGACAACAGTTTTTTTTTTTCTCATTCTCTGACAATTTTGCAACCAGTTTTGCAAAATGATCTGGAGCACATCTAGTTCAATGGCTTTCTTAGTTCCCTTTACAAACTCATCTTCTTTGTCGTTATTATGTGCTATATCACTACCAACTATTTTATATTTAGCCTTCTCTTCTGCACTCAAATTTTTGAAACATTTCAATATTTTTATTCTATCCTGAAAAAAAATTAAAAAATATAACAATAAGTTATTGCTTGAAACATGTCCCAAATTTAATGGAAATTAATTGCAACCGTAGCTGCACTCACCACTTTTTTTCCTTGTTCTTGTAATAATTTTGCTACTTGCTTGCTGCAGTCAATAAAATATTTTGAAAAAAATATAATCAGTTCACTGTCACATTATTATGCTTGACTTTACTAAATATTCATAAATTTAATAACAATCAAATGCATAATATTTACTGTAAGAAGACTTACAAATACTCAATAAAAGGCTGATTTTTTCTTAAAATTTCATTTTCCTGGTTCGCATTATCATTCTCCTTGAAATCATTCTCATTACCCTCATCCATGTTTTCAGACATTTTCAAGTTTGAAATAAGAACCTGTACATGAAGATAATAAACACAAGAAGGGAGAGAAAAAAAACAAACACATAAAACTACCATCATCAACTTTCAAGATGTTTAGCCATATTCAAGTTTCAACAAACAAGCTTCTGCAGTCATTTGAAAAAAGAAAAATACTGAACCAAGCTAATGGACAACAATATAGATCATATTGCTCAAATAACTTGCCAGAACATAAAGCATGAGTGTCAAGAGCATGTATGAAGCATATAATATTTTAGCTCAATTTGATAACATTTATTATTATTTCTATGATCTAATTCAAAGGTACAGAAAACTGGTTTATCATAGGAAACACTGACAGCCTGAGCTTCTGATTTTCTTTAAAATTCAATACTATTCGGAATATTATGAAAACTTCCATAATATTATTGGATACATAAATGCACCACATATAAAATTTTTAAGCTATTTGGACAACTCTACAATAGGTTCTCATAGGATTAAACTAAACCAGTCAAAACTACCCTTTTAGTTCACAAAAAAACAGCTGCGATTTGGTGATTTATTAAAATTAAAATACTCAATAGAATGTGATGAAAATTTCCAGAACATAAGTACACATATTACTCTATATCATGTTAAAATTTCAGGTCATTCCGATGGCATTAAGCCAGTGTTTCATAGCATCAAAAATAAAGTAAGTAGTTCTGTCAAAGGAGCTTACTGCTGAAGAAGCAAAGTTTCAAAAATAATTAAAAATAAATCACAAGTTCAATCATCATGAAACTTTCCAGATTTGGAATAGACATATTCAAGTTTAATATCTCAAAATTTTCCCTCATTTCGACACCGTTAGACCATTCCTTTATAGCACAAAACATGGTAAATACACAGTTTCTAGTAAATTCGAACAGCAGCCAACCAATTAAACAAATCCATTAAAAATAAATTATCAGTTCAATTAATTTCAAGATCTCCAGACTTAAAATATACACACTCAACTTTTTTTATTCAAAATTTGAAGTAAATCAAGCATTGTTTAGTCACATTTCGAAACAATCAAAGTTACGATAACAATCCAACAGTCCTCAAATTTTCTGCAGAAACCATAAACCATTTATCAACTTTTCACCGCAATAATCAATTTTCCAGCAACTCCAATATTACCAGATTAAAACTCAAACGTCATAAAATTAAGACACGACCAGCAACCTTCTTACAAACTTTTCTTTTTCCTTTAAAACTTAAATCTTGTGGAGTTTCATTTTATCCATTATAATAAAAATAGAGAATCGTGTTCTAGCAGCCTAAACTCTCCAAATTTGTAAGTCAAGTATTAAACTTACCTTGCACAAGTGACGACAGACAAACCAAGACGGAGGCAGCAACGGGCGAGATGCAGCGGTTGGAACAAGGTGGAAAATTGGCTCAAGAATGGCGATCACGTGGGCGACGTGCTCGTCGATGGGCAACTTCGCCCATCGATCACTTTTGATTGTATGTATAACTTTTTTACACTGTAGGGTTAGTAGAAATGCGTGAGTCCTATTCGGAAATCGGAATTGCAGATTCTATTTTATCAGGGAATATCTAAGTTACATTTCACCTAACTTACGATGTCCCAACTGTCAAATATCAAAAAATATTGAAGTTAGTCGTAACTACATGAGTCATAATATAAATAATAAATTAATAAATAAATTATATGAATACTTAGATTTTAATGATATCGGCCGCGCGCGCGCAGACACGTGTGTATATATATATATAAAATAGTAAAAGTATTAATAATAATCGAAGGAATATGAATAATAATAACATGTTTTAAACATTTAGACATATATAACGAAAATTATATATTATTAAGTAATAGTTCTTTAGAAGATTTAGAATATTATAAAATTAGAAAATATGGCATAATATTATCTTTAGAAGAAAATGAAATTTTTTACAAGAGATGATAAATAAAGCACACCTTAAATATCTTATATCATTATATATTCAAGTTTATACAATTGAAAGAGATATTCATATATGTGTATTAATTAATACATGAAGTAAAATAACTATAATGAAAATATTTCTCTCTAATAAATGGAAATCAAATGGTCAAATTAAGATAACCAGAATGACTGGTGATAAACAACAAATAAGTCACACTGTTCAAAAATATGAAATAATTTTAGGAAGTAAAAATATATCATTGTAACATATGCATTTTATTTTATTTATATATGTAAATAATTAAATTAAGAGGGGGTCTATGTGATAATCAAGAGGGGGTTTAGTTGATATTTTTTGGGTGTATATGAAATGAGAAACGGGTGAAAAAAAATTAAATTGAAAACTGAGAGAGAGATGAGAGAACCCGTTTGACCAACTCGACCCGTGACCCACGACCTGACCCGCCGATATCTTCCATTTCCGACCACTTCACCGGCCGAGCAAAGTGTCAAACGAAAGCTTGTGAGCCGGCCGTCAACCTCCACACGTCCTTACTGCCAGAAATCGTGCGGAACGCTGCCGGTAAAGCTTAAAATTTCGTTTATCCCAGACGATGGCTGCAGATTCTGGCCGTCTTTGACCATGCCACTGCTTGGAAAAGATTCCCCACCTCACCATCTTCCATTCTTGACTAACCATCGGTATTGAGTAGGCCGATTTGCCCCCGACTGATCACCCAAAGTATCGTGGCTTCAAGGGCTCGATCCGGCGCAACCGCCACGCGTGGGAGGTCACCATTGGCACCGTTGAACTCACATGAGAACTGTCTAGTCCGAGCTTCCCCACCGCTGTTGGATGAATTTTGGTCAACGTTGACCGTATGGACATTTTGGTAATTTCGCCCATAGAGGGTAATTTCGTAATTTATAGCTTTGAGGATGTTTTGCAATCTAAATTGAGGATGAATTGATAAATTTATGATATTGAGGATAAATTAGTAAATTATGAATTTAAGGGTTGTCGACAAGTATAATTTTGGATTATATTAGTAAATTACGAATACGGGGTTAATACAGTAAGCCAAGAAAATTGAGAGTTGTAATGTTTAGATAAATATTTATTTTAAGTTTTATTTTTGTGAGATTAGCTCGAATTATAAATATATGAAGTAATTATATCATTTCTGTAAAACATGTGGATCTGCAGATGAAAATCTACTTACGGATTTGGGTGATAGCCGAGTCTGAGTTTATCACTGTGAGTGGAATATATTAAAACTATTTGCGTACGTTATTTTAATATAGTAAAGCTTATTAGTGAAATAAGTATTTAAATTGTTTCCATTTAAATGGTTCTCCGAAATAAATGTTTATTACGTATAAATATTTTGTTAAGTTATATTTATTCATTTATGCTCTGTATCGATTTTGAATTGGTAAAAGAGATGATTGATTTTCGAGCATGAATTAAAGTGTATTTATATGAATTTCAAGCATGATTTGAAGTGTATATATGTTGATTTTGAGTATAATTTAAAGAATTTATGATTGATTTTGAGCATAATTTAAAATGTATATATATTAATTTCGAGCATGATTTGAAGTGTATATTGATTTCGATCATGATTTAAAGTTTAAAGCAAATACCTATTCCCTTCAGATGAGATGAGATAGTAGGTCTTTGGAGCCTGTCTAAACACACATATAGGTTTTGTGCCGTGTGTTTGGGCGCTTTCGCCCTTTGGGGGCATATGCATGCAAACAGATATTGAGATATAATGAGATTTAAAACCGGGTGGTCCGGACACGATGTCGCTAGATAGCGCATCATAGCACGTCCGTTGAGATCCGAGTATGAGTTATGCTGATAAGCATGAGATTGTACGTCCCCGTCTATCCGTGTAGCTCTGAGCATGAGGGTACTTAAATATTACATCATTGCCGTCCGTTAAGGTCCGGATATAATTAGATTATTCCTCTAGGTATTTGTTTAAGGATAGTTGTATTATTTAGTATTTGATATTCAATATGAGATATTTTTCTTGATTTTGTGGCAATATCAATTATATTTATATAAGAATATGATGGAAATGAAATGAATTTTTACATTTAAATAATTATTTAAGAAAAGTAATTATACAAGCGATGCATTTATTTTTGTAAGTATTTTATGTTTCAAAAACTATTATCCACTCACTAAGCTCACTGAGTTTTATACTCACTCCATTTTATTATATTTTTCCATCCAGGAGATTACATGTACAATAGTTAACCCATCAGCTGTACATTTTTGGAGTCGTTTTGGCCATGTGAGGTTGTCTGAGGATATAGATAAATTTTTCTTTTAGTTAGTGTATAATCATCCTATTTTGGAATTATACTAGGGATGATAAGAGTTAGGAAACGTGTGTATTATTAGAAATATTACTGAATGAGACTGGTTGATGTAGTTGGATACACAATAAATTATTTGGGAGTGCTGGTGTTATAATTGCAGGTTTGGGAATGTAGGGAAGGTTCTACCGAAATTTCGGTAGAATTATCATTAATAAGATGATTTTTAATATTTGAGTTCAGTTGCTCGAGATAGGTCGCCTTTAGGAATGGGGCGGGTCGTCTCAATCAATCACTCAGATCTATAAATATGATCATATGGATTGTGATATACTCTTAGCTAATGACTTCTTACAACAATTCCAATATTATCAACAAACATTATTTTTAATCACCCTTAAAACCCCTTATAATCATATTCTCTGTATCCCTCGTGAATTTCGTCCATTAAGAGTTCAGCCAGGTCAGTGTGATGAAAAATATTATTTAATACAAAAAAGACAGATATATAACATAAATTTAGAAACTATTAAACAACAATTAAAATAGGTTTAGAGTGACATTCTTTAGCACTATGGAAATCTGATCACCCTAGAGCAAAAATATAACTAATAGAAAATAAAATAATCAGAGTAAAGCCAATGATGTATACAATAGAAGACAAAGAAGAATTTAAAATTCAAATAAATGAATTATTAAACTTAAATCTAATACAACATAGTAATAACCCTCATAATAGTCCTGCTTTTATGGTAATGAAAAGAGCCGAACAGTCAAGAGAAAAAGTTAGAATGGTAATAAATTATAAAGAACTAAATATATACACTAAATTTGACGGATATTTTCTACCAAATAAAGAAGTGTTAATATATTTAGTAAAAAAAAATTACTACTCTAAGTTTGATTATAAATCAGGATTTTGATAGATAAAAATGGAAAAGAAAAATATAGGTTATACTGTCTTTAGTACACCACAAGGACATTATGAATGGTTAGTAATGCTCTTTGGGTTAAAAAATACCCCATAAATATTTCAAGAAGAATGGATAAAATATTCAAAAGAAACAATCATATTGTAGTTTATATAGATGACATTTTAATAGCATCAAACTCATTAGAAGAGCATAGAATATATTTAAAATATTTTGTAAATAAATGTATAAAAGAAAGAATAGTATTATCAAAGAAAAAAGCATCAATAGAATACAAAAAAAAAATGGAATTTTTAGGAATGATTCTAGATAAAAATGGAATAAAATTGCAAAGTCATATTACACGAAAAATAGAAGATTTTCCTGAAGGGTTTATAGAAAATTTGTCTAAGAAAAGAAATATCCTTAAAAAATTGTTAAGAAAAAATAATACAAAAGGGTGGAGTAAAGAACATACACAAGCATTAAAAGAACTTAAGGAACACAGTAGAAGCTTACCAGAATTAAGATTACCAGATAAAAAAGAAAACTTGATTTTACAAACTGATGCCTCTGATTTATATTAGGGAGCAATACTTAAAACAAATTTAAATGAAATCTATAGATGTACTAGTGGAACCTTTAACAAAGCCCAAATAAATTATTCAGTCCATGAAAAGGAACTATTAGCAATTTATAAATGAATGAATAAATTCTCATTATTTTTACTACAAAACAAATTTATTATAAAAACTTATAATACTCAAGTTAATTCTTTAATATGTAAAAATTTATCAAATGAGCTACAATATAGAACGTTACATAGGTGGCAAGCATATTTGTCTTATTACAGTTTTAAAATTGTAAATATAAAAAGCGCTAACAATTTTTTGGCTGACTTTCTTAGTAGAAACGTAGAGTTTGGTTAGTAAGCATAGAGAAAAGAATAACAGATCTGGAGACATATCTTGTAGATCTTGAAGAAGTTGTAAACATTCTTGGCAATTTTGTAAATAATCTCAAATTCTCTATTAAGAACTTAAGAGAAGAGTTTGAGGAAAGTAAAAAAGTAAATACCTTAAGTGGGCAATCAGTAAACCGTGATGTAAATTCTCCAAGTGGAAGCAATGATGGACCACACCTACATGGAAAAGCTATCTGTGATGAGGATTATGTATAAATCCAATCAAATAAAAAAGTGATAGCAATAAATCCCAGTAACCTCTAGTAAAAGATAACTATTGCAACTATAAAAAGAATAAATTTGGGAGGAGTTGAACAAGTAAATCTCCTACTAAAAAAAAATAATATAAGAGTTTTTCTGAATACATCTATAGTAAAACAGAATATTCAGAAAGCAGCTTTAGAAGTAATGGTAAATATATATATCCAAGGGTTATATGTATTAAAGGATCAGTTCCAGAATTTGTTAAGAAACTAGCAGATTTTGGATATCTTGATCTGATATATCCTGATGTAAACCTAAATGAATTATTTTGCTTTGATCCTACACTTGTAAGAAAAATAAGTCAATATGCCCAGAAAAAAGAATGTATGCTTGAAGTTCTATACTATAAGTCCAGAGTATGATGATGAAGAAGAGTATGAAGCCATCCATCTAATAAGCTTCAATATCGTAGCTAATAATTTCAATTTAGAAGTTGGTCAGAGTAGAAGCAAAGAACCCATCTTCAGCAGAGAATAGGCTGGGTATAGAAGAGTTGTTGGAATAACGGTCATAAGATCTTTAGCTTCAAACTTATATGAAAGAGGGTATAAAGTCCTTATACAACAGGTCAATTTTATCCTCTGTACACTAAGTACAGGTGTCGGTAGATTAGGAGTGCAAGCTAGCTTCATATCTTACATTGAAAACTGCCACATCCTGTGTAGACCCAGTACGAGACGGATAGCATATGAAAAGATGAAACACTTGGCATGTATTTCTCAAAGGCTATGTAATTTTTTTTTATTTATCAAAAAGTATGTAGATCATATGTCGGCCATCATAATGTAAACTTTCCTTAGTCAAAAGGAAAGGGCCCAAAGTTACGTAAGATAGAGATAAGAGATAAGGTTTCATTATGTAATCTTATCACTTTAGATTTTCTGAGTTCGAAAATGTAACATGTGTAAGCCTTATCAGGTTGTAAAATCCTCTATATAGAGGAAATAAACAAGAAGATAGGTAGAGGCCATTTGAAAACATCTAAGAAGTGTTATTCAAATCCGATAATGAAAAAATAAAAACTTTCTCTCACCAAATCAAAAAATAAAGATCAAAAACATCAAAATTTATAGAATAGGGAAAGGAACCAAAAACCTAAAAATCAATTGGAGCCTTAAGAGTCCTATAGACTCACAATTATCCCGTTTGCAGAGCTCGTTATGCCGGTGTAGCCAAGGTAGCGTTAAGGTAGTTAGAATATAACTGTAGGGAAAAGGTGACCAGTCAGCAGGACTAAGATGTCCCATAAAATTTGAAGGTATAAAGATAATAATTATGAACCTATATCTATTGATGGAGATTGTTGTTAATTAAAGTTTTATTGAGTAGGAGAATCATTCTTAATGGAAAAAACTTATAATATCATAAGTTCAATTGAAAGTATAAATTTCGAAAATGTAAATCAATTAAGACAAATAGTGAAAGAATTAGAAAGTAAAATAGAAACTATAAGTTAGAATTTAGATCCAGAAAATATTGATCAAAGATTTATAAATTAGGTACAATTAATAATGAAGAAACAAATTTTAAAACAAATAAAAGAAGCCATAGAATTTAGCATATATATTAATAATGTTGATTAATTAAGTATATTCCTAGTATACTAATTCACATATTCAATTTAAAATGGAAAGATATCATGAAAAACTTTGTACACAAATGGGTATGATTAAAAAAAACTGGATAAACAATGAAACAAAGATTATATATAACAATCAACAATTAATGATAGAGTTTAAATGTATAACATATCAGTATCATAGCATGATGTTTAAAGTAAAAGAATTTATAACAAAAACTGAACTAAAAGCAGTATTAATATACCCATAGAATTAAAGTGAAGAATAATACAAAATATATAATTGGAAAATTTTAAAAGCATAATAATACTAATCTTTGTAGAAAAAGGTATAAAAGACCTAATTGAGATATACGAAGATTTTAGTATATTTAATACGAATAACTTTATTTCAGATAATTTAAATCTTTGTAAACTAATAAATAAAAGACTTGATGAAAATTTATAATCTGTTTAAAATATCTATTAATATCTGTTTAAATATGTTAATATCTGTTTAAAAGGCTAGGCTGCCCCCTAGTAGTATCAGAGCCATGAACCCTATACAACAAATAGTAGACTCATTATACATTTTAAAAATAGAAGATAAAAGTGAGATAAAAAATTTAATTGAACACATAAATAAAAATAAAAACCATAAAATAAAAATAGAATTAGATCTAATACAGGAAATGAAAGAATAATTTAAAATTACAAATAACAAAGAAGTTGAAAGTTTAAAGATTTTAGAAATAAAAATAAAATTTATAAATGAATTTATAAAATTCTTAAAGTCTTGGCTTAAAAATGAAATACAATGAATAATCCACATCAACAGCTTTTAGTTCAACAAGCATTAGAAAGAGTACAAGAATTATACTCAAGTATAAACCATATGTTTCTTGGATGGGAAAATAGAATAGATATATACATTAATTTGTTAAACCAAAATATAGAATCTTTAGAATTAGAAAGAACAACGTTAATAAACATGAGATAACAAATCTATAGAGAATTTATAGATTTATATGAATTTGATAATCATGTATAAACAAATACAAAAAAACTTTGGAGAAAATGAAAAACAGGTGTAGAAGTAATGGTAGAACAAATGATCAACTATAAAATCAAGGGAAAAAAAAAAGACTTTAATGAAATTAACCATGCAAGAGACAAAGAAAAGTAAGTTACATAAGTTGTAACTTAGAGCAAGAGACCCTTTTATTAGAACGTAATTTAGGATAATTTTTTGGAATTTGATAGATTACGCAATATTTAGAATAAAACGTAGAGCCTTTTCTCTATTTGGGAACAAATCATTCCATATGTAAATAATTCCATCAAGTTGATTTATTTTTAAAATTTGAATATAATTTTAGTTAAATCAAATAAAACAAAACTAAAATCTAAACTCACAATTTAGAAAACCTAAAAGTTGAGTATTATTTTTCAGTTGTTATTTCATGAAATAAAGATAAGAATGAAAATATTATTTTTAAATTTACGTTTAAAATTCAAGAGCGCGTTTGATATCATTTTTCAAAATAATGGACTTGAAATTGAAAAACGTGAATCTCATTTGATAGAAATATTTTGAAGAATTAATGTTGGAATAAGCAAAATATTTTAGTAATTTATAGTTGATAAATTTTAGTATTTATTCGATCATTTTATTTTTAAAAGAATTTATGTGATCTTTTTAATTTCTTTATTTAACTAAAAAAATTATTAAACCACACATATATGCCAATTTAAAATAATTACAATTTAGTTTGAAAAAAAATAAATTTTAGTACTTAAATTAAGTGAAATTTTTTAAATATTTATTTTATAATCAATTAATAATATTTTTATTATTAGTTATTTATTTATGTTAATTATAACATTTATTTACATTAATTACTATATTTATATTAATAATTGTTATAATTATAATAGTAAATAACAATTTAAATTAAGTAAAATTTACTGAATATTTCTTTTAATGATCAATTAATATTTTTTTGCATTATTAGTTATTTATTTTTAATTATAATGATTTTATATATTATGGATATTATATATTGACATAATATTAGTATTGGTAAATTAGTAAATATACTTCACCCAGAGAATTAATCCCAAAAGTTATTCCTATCGTGGGTCATGGGATTAATTTTTTTGGATAAACTTTAATTTTTTTAATTAAAGTTATGAGATTATTCTGTGGGGCCAATGTGGCTTATTCTAAAGCTGTGTATACACTAACATAGGGTATCGTAGTCCTATCCAAAGCTTATAATTCTGCCACCAAATGCACCCGAAGGCTACATTTGGCACACATAGTTGGAGTGAATTAACTTTTAGGATTATATTAAATTTAGTATTATTTTTTGTTTGGTATAGTGTCGGATAAAATTATATTAAATTCAATTTAATGAAATAAAAATAATTATTTAAATAATTTAATTATTTAAAATTATATTATTAATTATTAGATGTAATAAATAATATAAAGTGTTATTATAAATGAATAAATTAAAAATTTTTTATGATTAGAATTATTTAATAGTTTATATAAATTATTGAATTTAATTTTTATATTTAATCTTAAATTAAGCACAAGTTAAAAAGAAAGTATTTGACTAAATTTTATTATTGATAAATTTTATTATTGATATCAAATTTAACTTAGTTTAGGATATGATAATTAGTCCTATGTAAATCCATAAAAAAACAGTGACTACTTTGTCCCAAAATCTTAGGACTAAATGTTGAATTAATTTGTTGATCCTGGGTAACTAAACATGTCCTTATATAGGATAAAAAAAATTTTATCCCGCCTAATCTCAGTAGCCAAATGTAATCTAAGACTACATTTTAAAGATTACATTGGACTAGATTAACTCTTGGGATTATATTAAATTATATTAGATTATATAGTATTGTCTTTTGTTTAGTATAGTGTCAGACAATACTATGTTAAATTTAATTTAACGAAGCTAAAATAACCATTTAAATAATATGTCATTTTTCAAAATCATATTACTATTTGTTAAATTTAATATTTAAATTGAAATTTTGATTTAATCTAAAATTTAAAAATTTAAAATAAACTATTGAATAAAATTTTTATATTAATAACAAATTTCGATTATAATATATCTAATCATATCTAAACCATGTGCAAATGGAGAATAATAATCATATGAATGTTGAAAAAAGAAATTGAACTAATTTATTAGTCCTAACAGCCAAATATAACTCTAGATTGAACTAATTTTTTTATCCATCAAATTAGCCTAATCAGAACTTTAATCCATCATCCAAACATAACCGAAATATCTTATAATCATACGTATGATTTGTTCTGAGGGGCTTGGTCTAAAGGTTTCTAACAATTTTATTTGAGTGGCCATCAGGTTGGAATGCTTGAACAAACGTTTTGGGGCTTGGCAACATTGAAACAAAGTCCGAGGACAATGCAAAGTCGTTTTCAATATTTGTTTATTTAGCTACCCAATATTTATATGTACTTATAATAAAAAAAGCAAACACGTTTAAAAAGAAGTTTTAGGGGCTTCAAAAAATAATTTTCTAATAAATTTTTTTTTATTTGACCACTCATATTCAAATACTAGACGGGGTAAGGACTAAAAAATTAATTTGGGTTTTACGAGCCCTTCACTTTTTAAAGATAGCATATAAAAAATGAAAAAATAAATATGTCCTTACAAATTATAGGAAGAAAAATGAGAGAAAAACCATTCACATCCTCAAGGTTTGGTTAAATAGTTACACACACTCATTTAGTTTTATAAATGGTCACACAAACCTCATTTTAACTATTATATCATTAATTATAACAACCTAATAATAGATTTTAAATAAATTTTTATAATAAATAAAAATAAAAATAATATAATATATAAAATTTATAAATTATTTTGAATATTAAAAAATTATTTTAATATTATTAATTTGTCATATTCTTTTATTAACAATAAAATCTATTTGAACTACTAAAAATATTAAAATAATTATAACTAACCTTCACAGTAATTTATAAAATTTATGTTATTTTATTTACAATATATTTTTTAATTATGTTTATATTAGTATAAATCTTAAAGTAAAATTTTGAATTAATGGATTTTAGTATTAATCAAATATATTGGTATCGACTAATAATAACTTCATATTGAAAATAGTTTTTGTTATATAAATTATATTATTAATTATACTTATTGCAATATTTTTTAGATTATATAATATTTATTTATTATTTTTATTTTATTATAATATTTATATTTTTTTGGATTGTTATAATCAAATGACATAGTAGTTATTTATAAAATTAAGAGGGTTTGTGTCATCATTTATGAAACTAAAGTGCTTGTGTGATCATTTAAACAAATACATTGAAAATGTGGGTGGACTTTTCACATAAAAATACGATGTTCATATATTTAGAGTCCTTTTCTTAATTCTCCCTTTTATTATTGCTGATTGAAGGGAAGCACGTAGGTAACGCTTCAACCATTACTTTGAGAGATTCAAGTTCCCTCGTCCACTGAAAATAGTCAACCGTTTTTTATTTCTATTATGAGAGAGACACATTATATAGCAATGAAAGCGTTTCCATTATACATTTGCAGTGATAACACTCTTTTCTCCTCAATCAAATTTTTGATCTGAGGAAGAGAGAGTGTGTAGAAGAATTAAATATGGGAAAAGGAAAAGTAATCATAATATACGACCGTGACAATGAATTTATTTCAGAAGGGAGATTGACGGGACCTATGCTGATAATATGCATTGCTGTTGCTTCAGCTGGACTTATGTTTGGATATGATTTTGGTATAAATGGTAAATCCCCTCAATATCCCTCTGCATTGTTAGTCTATTTAACAAAATTAGTCATTATGATTGAGTTCAACATTTCATTTGACTAAGCTTAGGATATTTTTGTAACTGTCAGGTGGCATAACAAAAGCGGAACCATTTCTGAAGAAATTTTTCCCATCAGTTTTGCGTAGCCAGAAAAATGCTAAAGTCGATGTGGGTCGCTTTTGTATATTTTATAGTTCGAAGCTAACAGGATATAACTCCTCTTTGTATATTGCTGGTATCATTTCAGCCTTAATGGCAGGTCGCTTGGCAACATCTGCAGGGCGTAAAGGCGCCTTAATCATTGGTGGTATCATTTACTTGATTGGTGTAAGCCTTCATGCGTTAGCAGTAAATGTGGGAATGCTCCTTTTAGGTCGTGTCCTTACTGGATTTGGAATTGGTTTCACACATCAGGTATCTGAGTTATTTTACAGTTTGCTATTAATTTATTTGTTGCTATATGTACAATCACTTGTTAATGTTGTTGAATGGTGGTTATAAACCGTCATTTTTTGTTGGTGATACTACGTAAGATAATGGTTTTTCTTAGAATTGTCATAAAAAATGATAATCGTTGAGTTGTGTCATATTTTGATTAGTAAAGGGAGTAACTTAAGTTTATAAGTAGTATATGTCGCTCTACCTAATAGGTTAGTCTTTTAGTTTAGATCTCTAGAAATCTTAAGCCTAATCCCTTAACAAGTAATATCAGAGCGGGATACTAGTAGCCAAAATGTGGTGATGGAATAACTCATGTATATTAGACAAAAACCGAGATCCCATGGTGATTTCGTTCCACAAAGATTGTTGGATTGTGTCCTACATTGGTTAGTGAAAGGGAATTACTTAGATTTATAAGTAGAATAAGTTATTCTACACAATAGACTAGTCATTTGAGTCAAATACCTAGAAATCCTAGTCCCATCTCGTAACAACATTGATGACAGTTTTAAGACCATAGATGTACTGATGTTGTTAAATGGTGCTTATGTACAGACAGCTCCAATATATATAACTGAGATGGCTCCTACGAAATGGCGGGGTGCAATTGGGACAGGCTTCCAGATATTCTTCTGGAGTGGGGTGGTTGGTGCAGGTTGGATTAATTATTTTCTACTATCATCCTCAAATTCCAAGAGTTGGCGCATTGCCTTAAGTGTATCTGGATTTCCTGCCACCATAATGACAATCATAGCATTTTTCATACCCGATACGCCAATTAGCCTTATCCAACGAGGCAAAGTGCAACAAGCTCTTAAATCCTTGAATCAAGTCCGTGGCGCTAAAGTTGATACTGAAAATGAGTTGAAATACCTAATTAAGCACAATGAAGACATGAGAATTGCCAGTGAAACACCATACAAGATGCTTTTGGAAAGGAGATACAGACCCCACCTCGTGTTTGCAATCGCTCTTCCAACATTTCAAGCACTTACAGGCACCAATTTGAATGCCGTGCTTGGAGAAATTATTTTTAGATCCCTTGGCGTTAGATTGAAAGATGCTTTTCCTATATTTATAATACAGAGCACAATTTTTTTTCTCTGCCTGTTTCTAACAAGTTATTTGATTGATAGAATTGGACGAAGGATCATGTTAGTAGTAGGTGGGTGCCAACTCTTCATTTGTCAGGTTAGTATCACATTGCAACTATTTTGTTTTCCTTTCTTTCAAGGGAAAATGACCTTAGATCCTAACATTTTTTTTTTTTTTACCAACACTTTACATATTTAACATTATAATTTTAATATTTGAATTTTGCTTTTAAACAATAAATGTGATTTTTAACAACTATTCGTACCATTGGGCAAACATGTCATATTAAATTATTAATAAGATTATAATTGTAAAGAAACTTTATAAACTTATATTTTTCATATTACAGTTTTAAGCTAAGAGTTGTAATAACTAATTAAAAAAGAATTAGGGCCTGAAAACAGGGGAATACATTAGAATAAATAATCTAATATTTAAAAAAATTAGATGCTTCTCGCTTCTTTAAATTATCTATCACTATCAATTTCTAGTTTATCTAATATATGTGTCGGTTGTGCAGTTAATACTGGCAATCTTAATGGCATCAGAATCACATTCATCTGGGACTTCAATATTCTCAAAGCGCTCAGCCTTTTTGGCACTAATCTTAAGAGGCTTCATCGGTGTAGCAATGGCATGGTCTTGGGGACCGCTACCATGGATTGTGAACTGTGAGATATTGCCCATTGAGGTTCGGTCGGCTGGTCAAGGATTATGCACAGCCATCGGTTTCGCATTCAATTTAATCACATTTCAAACAGCCTATCCAATGTTATGCCGCTTCAAGTATGGGATATACTTATTTTATGCTGGATGTAGTCTCGTTATGACAATATTTGTGGTCTTGTTTCTGCCTGAGACAAAAAGGATTCCCTTAGAATCCATGGACATAATTTGGCATGGCCATTGGTATTGGCATCGATTTTTTGACCAAACCATGCTAAAATCAAAGTTAGTTGAGTTATCAGAGTCAGAATCAGTTGAGCCATCAGAATCAGTCCGGTCGTCGTCAGAATCAGTTCACCTAAAGAGATGATTATGGAATAAGGCAACATAACGTTGTAAGAGTAGTGCTTAGTGTAAAGAAAGGCGAGAGAAAAACGAGAAATTTATCCTCTATCTCTACCCACTCACTCACTCTCTTCTTTTTTCTTCTTTATTTCTCTCATATTTCTTTACATAAAGTATTTTTCATATTGTACTATCTAAAAATTTACTGTTGTACATAAATATTTTAATTAAAATGTTAGAAAGGAAAATTAGTGTTCACCATGTGATAAAATAACTCTTCAATCATCACAAAATCGGCAACAAACATCATCAATTATTATCATGATGAATTGTTAGCATTTGTAACTTGTAGTTTCCTTATTTAGCTCCCATTTGTACGGGTCTGCCATATTGTGGATTTGGTGTAGGCATGTTTCATTTTGACATGACATGTAGACAACCCTATCCTTACATGTATATAATAATGATTGTAAAGTAACCGGTTATTTTGATTGAAATCACAATATTTTTTGTTAAATAATGTTAGGGATTCTAACTTGAGCTCCAATGCTAAGTATTGCTTATATATTGGATGATGAATTTTATAATTAATAAAATTATTTAACCACCACCCAATGAATGAATACTACATTAATTGAGACTTAAATTGGAACTTATATGTTAGGATACCTAGTGTTGCTCCTTTTTTTTTTTTTTTTATCTTATGGTAGTCCGAGTTATTTACTCTCAACTACTAAATATTAAGTCACATGTTTATTAAGGAACCCACTGATGAGAACCAGATTGCTAAAGCTCCATAAGGTCTATTAAGTATCCATAGATGTCTAAAAACAAGGGCAAGAACCAAAAAAATGAAAAGGTGTTAAACGGATTAATTGAGCACATCTCAAATTTTTACCTTATCTAAGACACTAATCTACCTTAATTAAGTGTTCAAGATAGATAATAATTTGTCAATATTAGTTAATTTTCTAAATTTGATTTGGAGTGACTTGTATGATGAACAAACAAGGCCTTATCAAATTAGGAAGAGAAATCACGCAAAATCTTATTTCATAATCTATTTTGGCAATAAGATATAGTATTTCTTTTTTACTTTGGGCAAGATCTTTTATTTATTTAAGATATTTTATTCCAATTTTACTTAAGGATATATTTAGCAATAAGAAAAACCTTATTCCATTAGTAAAATTCAACTGTATAAATACATGTAACCTTATTGAGAATTTCATATAAGAGTCTATAATAATAGTGAAAGCTTTTCTTTTTGGTTTCTCAAAAAATTTTCAGAACTTATCAAGATTTCATCTTGTGGAGTTCTTTCTTGATTTATGACTCACAATCTTATCTTTTTTCTTTTTTGAGTGTATTATTAATCCCAGATTTCTTATATCATTAGTTTTTATCTTTATAGATAAAAGGTCAAAATATTTATTTTATGATTGTCTGAATCTGAATTAGAACGATTATTGGCAAAAGAACTACATTGAGGGTAGGGTCTCACTTATTTTTTTGAAGTTCACATCAATTGGTATCAGAGCTTAGGTTTTAAATTAGGTTTGATCTATTCTGAATTTATTTAGATACTCTAATTCTGTGTAATCTTTTTTTTTTTTCAGAATCTATAAACCTATCTTTTTTAATTCTTTTTCTCCCCAACTTTGCCCTAATCCTTCAAGTTATGCTCTTTCTCATTCAAACCTAAAAAAAAAAAAAAAAAAAAACCAAAAAAAATAAAATTTCGAAAAATAATTAAATTTAAAGAGTAACTTGCTTTCCAAGTCCTGCCTATTCCAATTTTCTGTAATTCAACAAAAAAAAAAAGGCAATCCTAATTGCATTAAGATTCATATTCTTCTTTGTCTTTCTTCCTTTAAGTTCTAATTTATTGAGTTTGGATTGTTGCACGTGAATTTTGATTGAGTTCAAATAGTTCAATAAAGAACTAGAAGATAAAATTAAAGAGAGTCGAAACAAGTAAGAGAGTGTGAGCTTATAAGAGAGTAAAAGCCATATTTGAGTAAACACGAGTGTGAGTCTTGAGTGGAAACATATGAAGGAGTGTTCGTGAGGTTTCTAACTTTATTTTGCAGGTTATTAAAATATGTTTCAAGATAAAAATCGGTCTACTTCCAATGATGCTTAAGAAAAGATAGACTTTAGACTTTTCTATCAATATTTAGAACAAAGATTTAAATGCCCGGAGTTGAAGTTTGATGAGGTAAATGAGAGAATAGAAAAAGTTGAATCTAGTTCACAAAGGCAGCAGGCACCTAAAACTTCTTATGTGCAACAAATAAAGGACTCCATATGCTGATAGAGATGACTATAGAAAGACCTAGATAAAGAAGATTATCTTCTACATATTAAATTTATCCTATTTGGGTGAGGGAATGAAAATAAAAGGGGTAGACGTGGAGATAAAGTTGATGGCAATTTAGAAAACATTAAGTTAAAGATTCAATCTTTGCAAGGTAAAAACTATTCTCAAACTTAATTAGGATGAGAAAAAAAGTGGAGCAATAATTGAAGGGGACGGACTCCACATGAATTTGGTAGAATTTGGGGTCTTTATGGAAGCCACATTAGAGCAAAAAGGATGAAAAACCTAATTTCAAGCCTAAGGCCGAAACCTCTAAAGATAACAAAAATAGAGGCATACCAAACAAATGAAATCATATTCCCAACCTATTAGAAACAGAGATATCAAATGTTTTAAGTGTTTGGGAACATGCGACATTGCATTTTAATGCTCGAACAAGAGAGCAATGATTTTGAAAGATGATTGGAAAATTGAAACTGAAGGTGAATCTAATCTGATGATGAGTCTATGCCACCTTTGAAGGGTGTAAGTGATATTAAATATCTGGTTGATGGAGAGATTTTGGTTGTAAGAAGAGTTCTGAGTGTATAAATTAAAGAAGATGAGAAGGTATTATATGAAAATATCTTTTATAGCAAATGCCATGTCAATAATATGGTATGTAGCATGATTATTGATGGAGGGAGGTGTACTAATGTGGCCAGCACTAGTTTATTCAAAAAATTAAATTTGAAAACTTTAACATCCTAGGTCGTATAAGTTGCAATGACTGAATGATTGTAGAGAAGTTAAAGTAAACAAACAAGTGCTTGTTTTATTCTCAATTGGGAATTATAAAGATAAGGTTATGTTGATGTGATGCAAGGCACGCGTGGCATATTCTTTTCGGGCGACTATGGCAATTTAATAGACATGTAATTCATGAAGGTTATACTAATAGATGCTCTTTTGTACTTAATGAAAAACCTATTACTCTTGCACCTTTGTCCTTAAGACAAGTGTATGACGATCAAGTGTGGTTAAAAAAAGAAAATGACTTAAAAAAGGAGAGTGAGAGTTCAAAATCAAGAAAGGCTGAAACTAAAAAGACAGAAAAAGAGAGTGAAAAAGGAAAGGAGGTTCCAATTAATGAGAAAAGAAAAGAGAGAAAGCAAGTAAATTTATATACAAAAGAGACTGATATTAGAAGAGCTTTAATTTTAAAATAGCCTATGATTGTACTTTTGTACAAAGAGGCTTGTTTAAGTAATATTAAGCTTAATCCTTCTTTGCCTAGTATTAATATTTTTCTTTTACAAGAATTTGAAGACATATTTCCTAAAGAATACCTAATGGTTGACTACAAATAAAGGGAATTGAGCATCAAATTGACTTAATTCCAAATAGGCCAGTCTATAGAAGCAATCCTATGGATACAAAAGAACTTCAAAGGAGGTGCGTGAGCTTATGGAGAAAAGGGCATGTGCATGAAGGCATGAGTGCTTGTATGGCTCCAGTGTTGATTGTACCTAAAAAGGATGGCTCACGGAGGATGTGTGCGCCATCAACAATATCACTATAAAGTATAGACATCCAATTCCTAGATTAGATGACATGCTTGATGAATTATATAGTTCTTGTGTATTTTTCCAAAACTGATCTTAAGAGTGGATATTATCAAATTAGGATAAGAAAAGGTGGTGAATGAAAAACTACATTTTAAAATAAAATATGGTTTATATAAGTGGTTGGTTATGCCGTTTGGATTAACCAATGCACTTATTACTTTCAAGAGATTAATAAATCATGTTTTGCGTGCTTTTATCGGTAAATTTATAGTTGTATGTGGTGACCTATATGATTATACATTCTTTCAATTTTAATTATAACAAACCACACGTCAAGGGCAGAATAGGGAATACATATGTTCCTATATATCATTTTAAGCAAGTAAAAAAATGTATGTATGATTAAAATACTTAAAATGTTTTCATTGTATCTACAGGAAAAATTCTTTTATGTGGATACATAGTCTCATGAAATGAGTTATTGAAATTTTTAAAACAAGTGTTGTTTTTAAAATTTGAAAAATAACCTTTTTCAGTTTCGCAAAAATTTTTGAACAAAATTTCAATTTCTATATAAATGGCAAATCGCTATCATTGTAAACAACCAAACTTAAACTAGCAAACCGATTACAACTAAATTACTCTTTGGAATTCAAATTGTAAACTATCAGACTTAAAGCGGCAAACCGATTGCAACTGAATGACTCTCTGGAATCAAAATGGAAAGTCGATAACTTGCAAACGGTAAACTGACATCGATGAAATGAGGTTCTGGAATCAAATAGGAAATTGACATCTTACAAGCAGCAAACTGATCACGCAAAAATTTGAAATTCAACTATAATGGTAACTTGCCACATAAGTAAATGGCAAACCATTTTCTAGTAATCATTGAGTCAATTATGCTCAGAATGTCAATAATGGCTAGTTTTATTGTTCAATTTATAAATAGCCAAGGTAAACTCTTTTTAAGTTGCTGTTGAACAATCTTTGCAAATCCTTATCAGAGTTTAAAAGTGTTCCGAGCTTATTTTGCTTACATATATTTATTAATTTACATTTGAGTTATTATTTTCTTATGTACTCTTAGGGAGAGTAATCTTGTAAACATCAATTTTATATTTCAAAAATTAAGTGATTGTAAGTGTGTGAAACAGTTGGGAAAAAGGTGTGTGAGCTCATCTCAATTTATAAAAGTTTATTGATACTTTGAAGTCAATTGTATAAATCTTGAAACCTTGGATAGTGGAATCCTCAAGCTCGGTTTGGTTGGAGGTGTGGACGTAGGCAAGTTTTGCCGAACCACGTAAAAATTTTATATTTGCTTTCTTCTCCCTTATTTCTTTAAATTCATGCATTATTGAATTTGTTTTGCAATTTTATTTGTCGAATTTTTAAATAACCAATTGACCCCTCCTTCCTCTTGGGTTACTTAGATAAAATTTCATTTGGTATTAGACCAAGGTTCTCTTATTAGAACTTAATCGTCGTAACAGATCTATAGCAACCCAAAATAAATTAACCTTTAAGAAAGGACAATCCATAATTAGATCTCCATTTTTTATGGGAATGATTGTCTTTATTGGAAAAATAGGACGGAGATTTTTTTAAAACCATTTTATTATGAAATATGGGAAGTTGTTTGAAATGGTCCATTTACACCTAAAATGAAAAATGAAGAAGGGGAAGAAATTTCTAAACCTTCTAGTTAATGGAATAAGTAGGAAAAGAGAAATATTTCTCTAAATTTCAAAGCCACGAATGCTCTGTTTTGTGCTTTAGATAAGAAATTCTAAAGGAAATGATTATCTCCATTTTCAATGGGAATGATTGCCTTTATTGGAAAAAGAGAAGAAAGTTCAAAAACTTCAAAAATCAAAAAGAGAAGAATAAGGCAATTATTTGCTTTGAATGCATGCAAGTAGCCAGGTCATATAAAATCAGAATGTCCTATTTTGAATAATTCAAGAAGAAAGCTATGGTGGCAATATGGATGACAGTGAAGAAGAATCCATGGATGAAGAATAATCACATGGAGTGTCAAACTTGACACTTATGACAATTGGAGATGAATCATTTGATGAACAGAGATGAAGTAAATGATCTTCTCTCTTATGATGAATTGTTTGAGGCTTTTAAAGAGTTGCATGATCATTTAAAGAAAATTGGATTGAAAAATACTTCTTTTAAAATGAAAATGTTTGAGCTCTCAAATGAAAAATGATATTTAACAAAGATTAAAGGTCTTGAAGTAGAGAACAAAATGTTGCATGATAAAATCATTTTATTCAAAGAAAAACAAAGTACTTTATTTGAGCATGAAAATTCATTTGTTAATGATTCTACCAAGGAGAATGAAGCTCTTAAGAAAAAAAAATGAGCTTAATGATATCATGTTAAAGTTTACAAATGGTCAAAAGAATTTAGAATAATTACTTAGCTCTTGAAAATGTATTTTTGACAAAGGCGATTTTGGTTATAGTCCTAATTTAAAACAAAAAAATTACATGAATTATTTTGTTAAAGCTGCTTCAACTAGTTAACGTCAAATTATTTATAATTGTTGTAATGGAAATGTTCATATGAGCTATGCATGCCAAATTAGGAGAAAAAATTATATTGGCATTAAAAAGGTTGGGTTCCGAAAGGACCCATCATTAACATTCAAGAATTCAAAATGGTTTAGGTATCTAAAAACTCAATTTGAGACTTTTTTTGCAAGGATCTGATAAGAGAATGAATAAATGGTATTTGTATAGCAGATGCTCAAGACACATGACCAGTGACTACTCTTGGCTCTCAGCTTTCACCAAAATTAAAAATGGAGAAAATGTATCTTTTGAAGACAATTCAAAAAGAAAAATTCTTGGAATAAGAAATGTCCGTATAAATTCCTCTACCATTATTAAAAATGTATGCTTATTTGAATCAAAATGTATTAGTCAATTATGTGATAAAGGTCATAGAGTCATATTTGATAAATTAAAATGTATTATTGAGAATGCATGTTGTTGGCCTAAACGGCTATATGATCTTTGATTTTAATGATAACAAACCACATGCAAAAAGGGCAATTTGGTCAATTTATATTTCATTATCTCACAAATTCTTGAAAGAAAAATATTATTTAAGTGAAATTGAGCTAAAGACAATCATGGACAATGACATAATCAAAGACGAACTATAAAAGGGTACTAGCTCATGTCATTCATTTTTCTATAATTATTGTAATAATAGTATAATTTAGTATATGCATGATTTAGTACTTTAAAAGCTCAAGACATTCTCTATGATTTTGATAAATAATCATTTTTCATAAACCAAATTGCTTTTATAATTACAGCGCAAATACTTTTATTAATTTGGGTACTTTTCAAAGTTATGTACTAAATTAAAAAGGTTTAAGCTTTGAAATCAATAAGTGTTGTTTTTAAATTCTAGAAATGGACATATTTGAAAATATTTTAAAAGATCTGGGCTATATATAATTTCAGAAAGATTTTTGGCACAAATTTTTAAATCTAGGACATAGTATTTCAAAACTAGAGATATAGCGGCCAATCGCTTCCTAGTAATCCGCTAACCGCGTGCTATCCATTAAGTTAGTGGCTAGTCAGCTAATTGTAGCGGCTAACCATCTGTGCCCAAAAATCTTCAAACTATGTATAGAGTTAGTGGCTAGTTGGCTGCTTCTAGCAGCTAGCCGTCTGTGCCCAAGATTTTAAAATTCTCTCTAATGGTAACCCAAGCGGCTAACCAACTATTTGTAAAAAATGTCTATAATGGCTAGTTTGAAAGTTTAAACTATATAAACTCAAACCAAATTCAAATCTAAAAACGTTTTCAATCTCCATTGAGCTAAAACCAATGCATATAACTTACCTTGAGCTTTCATTGTGCAAATCTATATACATAGAGTTATCATTGAGCTCTCATTTGTATAATCACTCTTATATAAAGTATTTGTTGTAATCTTCAAATTCATTATCAAAATTTTGTAAATGTAAGTGTGAGAAACATTTAGGGAAAAGTTGGAAGGGTGTGTGTAAGTGAAACACCACTTGTAAAGCTTTATTGACATATTAAAAGTCAATTGTAAGATCTTAAAACCTTAGGAAGCTTGGATAGTGAAATCCTCAAAAGTGGTTTACTTAGAGGTGTGGACGTAGGTGAGTTTGCCGAACAACTTAAAAATTCACGTCTTTGTTTCCTTCTCCTTTACTCCTTTTAAATTTATGCTTTGCTAAATTTATTGTTATTCATATTATTTGAAGCATTGTTTTTAGTATAAAATTTTAATTACCTAATTCACCCTCCCCTCTTGAGTTGCATAGCTAGAATTTTACATGTGATGGTAAAATTTTATTTGATAAAAAAAGATGCTCAAATGTATATACTATTGATGTAGATTGTGCATTATCTAATGATAAATATTTTTCGACATTACATGATAATAGTTAGTTGCGACATAGAAGACTAGGTCATGTAGGCATAGATTTGATTTCAAAGATTTTCAAAAATAATTTAGTTAAAGGACTTTCGAAGATTAGTTTTCAAAATGATAAAATATGCGATGCTTGTCACATTAGAAAGCAAGTTAGAACATCTTTCAAAGATAAAAATAATTTTTTTATTTCAAAGTCTATTCAATTTCTTCACATGGATTTATTTGGATATTATGCATTTGTGAAGTTAATAATTCTTCCAAGTTCACGTCGGTGCTATTCTTAGCTAGTAAGAATGATACTTGCGATGCTTTTAAAATCTCATCATTTCATGTGCGCATGCCCGACACCATAATCAGGCCATGGGAACCAATGCCCACTTGGCATCCCGCATTCCCAGGATATGGCGCAGTAATCTCGGCTGTCAGAGGGGCCCAGACACCATTAACGCGAGGCAGATGACCTCGGAGAAAAAGGGCGGGAAAACGAAAGAATAAAAGGAAAACCGACGTGTAAGCTAGGGGGTTCCAGAATTTTCAGATTCTTCTTCTTTCTCACGGTTTTGTCATTTTTGAGCTACGACCACTTTGATCAGAAAATCATCTTTATTTCTCCAGTCTCTTTAAGGAAGAGGGATACAAAAAAAGAATAACTCGATCACTGACTTGAGCGTCGGAGGGTTTTCACCGGAAAAACACCCGGCGACCCCTGACCTTGTTTTTTGTGAGTACAGGCCCGAGGAAATCATTGTTCCGGTGAATAGAGGAGAATTGAGGTTGGCAAGCGTTCCTGCTCGAGCATCTCGTGAGCAGAAGTTTTGACACCATTTGAGAGCACGTAGAAAACCGCATCAACATCTTGGCGCCGTCTGTGGGGATCAGTCCAAAAAGTCTGACTTCCCAATGCATACGAAAAACACAAACGCAACAATGAGGGGAAATAGCAGGAGAGGAGTGAGTCCAGAAGAGTCGGTGATTTTGAGGGAGGTGGCCAACAAGGCCCAAAATAGGGAAATCCAAGAGAGAATGGATCGGATGGAGAAATAGATGGAAACACTAACGTCCATCCTGCAGGAACTCAGGGAAGGACAGAGGAAAGCAAGCCATGACATCCCGGAGTCTAGCCGCGGGAACGCCCTCGCTCGAGAACTGGTGGGAGATGAGCCCTAAGACTGAAGACACTGAATGTTGCCGGGAGGGAAGAGACGAACCTAGAGGAAAGGGGATCCTGTCAACACTTGCAAGACACAGCACCCACCTCCCACACGGAAGAATTGGAAGGGGAAGTGCGGAGGTTGGCACAGGTTGTGGAAGACCTCCGGGGTAATAGGAAAGGTCCGAGTTGGAAAATAATGCTGGACAACGAGTCCCCGCTCTCAGCGGAGATCATGAGCGTAACAATCCCCGGAGATTTTTATTTCCTGGATTTAAGGTTTTCAGGGAAGAGTGACTCGCTGGTGCATATAGAACGGTTTAACGACATGACCGGAGTACAGGGCTTGACGGCAGCCCAGTGGTGCAGGGCCTTCCCACTCACGTTGGAGGGAAGGGGGAGAGAATGGTACTGCAGGCTACCGCGGGGAAGCGTTTTGAGCTTTGAAAAAATGTGCAGAGAATTTGCGGAGCAATTTCGGGGCGCAGTGACCCCCCGAAGATGACATGATGGAGCTGTCGGAGATAAGACAGAGGGAGGGAGAACCCCTCTGGGAATTTGTCAAGAGGTACGACCGGTTGGTTCTGGATCTTGGGGCATTCAACCATCCTCAGGCGTTGAGGGGACTAAAGGACGGAATTAGGATTGGGAGGCCGTGGTATAATTTACGGAGCCCTTTGGTCCGTTCGTATTCAGATGCATACGAACAGGTGAAGATGGACATGGTTATCGAAGAGGAAAGGACTGCAAAATTAAGAAGTGAGCAGGGAAGTGGAACGAAAAGGAAGGAAAAAGGAGGTCCTACCCGAGGAACGTTGACTTCTAAAGTGATAAGGGATCGGGTTGCTCCCTATAATCCCTATCAGAGAGCTCTCCAATCGCGAATAGCTCCCACTCCACCTCGCCGGTCCCCCGGCCGCGACCGTAGGGAATACTAACAACAGGATAGCCACATGTCTCGTAATCAACCACCCAACCGGCCTCTGCTGAACAACAGCAGATCTGACCGTCAATTACCCCCTCCCCTGGGAAACTTCCCTCGGGATCGGACGATACAGGTGGTGGAGCTGAGCCCCGCCTATAAACAATACATGACACTGAAGGTATTGCTCGAAGAAATATTCCAAGTGGAGGAGGAGCGAGGACTGCTGAGATAGGGGACGATTTTCCCGCTTCCACGGTGACCATGGCCACTCAACGTCATAGTGCCGGGATTTGAAGAACCAGGTGGAGGACCTGGTTAGAAACCGATATTTAGATGAGTTTATTGATGGGGGCCATCTGGTGGTCGAGCAGCAGCCAGAGGAGGATGACCGAGCCTATGACATGGACCTGGAACCACTGGCTACAAGAGTGATCTCAGGAGGACCCACGATGGCAGGGAGTTCAAACAAGGCCCGGAAAAACTATTGCAGGTATGCCGCTGCTAGCCGAGAGGTCCTGTTTGCCGCACCTGCTGTAAAAAAAGGCTAAGGTACGGCAGGTGCCCATCATGTGGACAAAGGAGGATGAAGATGGGGTACTGTACCCTCATGAAGATGCCTTGGTCGTAAAGGCAAAAGTCTTTAATAAGGAGGTCGATCGAATGTTGGTGGATTCAGGGAGCTCGGTGGACATTCTCTTCAAGTCCACACTCGACGACTTGGGAATGTCGGATGTGAGCCTCGAGCAGACAAATACTTCCCTGAAAGGGTTCGGGGGAGGAAAGCTGATCCCTCTGGGAATCATCAAGTTGGTTGTGGCTATGGGCTCAAGGCCTTTTGAAAAGAACATGATGCTAGACTTTGTGGTGGTGGATGAAGTCAGCCTCTACCAAGCAATATTGGGTAGACCCTTCATAAGGATCAGCCAATCGGTATTATCCACCCACTACTTAGCCTTGAAGTACCCAGTAAATGGAGCCGTAGGAGTCGTCAAAGGCAGCCAGAGGGTCCCGAAGAGCTGATACGCTGTGGCGGCTAAGGAGACTATGCAGGTAACATCTTTAGACTCGAAGGGGGCGTCGAAGAATGGAAGACAGGAGCCCGTTGAGGAGCTGGAGGAAATTAGAGTAAGACCAAACGACCTCGAGAAGAGGGTCCGGATCGGCTCGAGCATTAGCGGGCAGTTGAAGGAAAATCTGGTCGAGTGTTTGCGAGCACACTCGGATGTATTCGCTTGGACACACGAAGATATGCCCGGGATTGACTCGGAGGTGACGTGTCACAGACTGGCAATACGGAAGAACGCCAAGCTAGTAAGGCAGAAGAGGAGATGCGTCAACCAAGAAAGGTACGAGGCCATGAACTGTGAGGTGGAGAAGTTGCTGAAGGCGGGATTCATAAGGGAAGTTTCCTACCCTGAATGGATCTCAAACGTGGTGTTGGTAAAGAAGGCAAGTGGAAAATGGAGAATGTGCGTGGACTTCACGGATGTGAATAAAGCTTGCCCGAAAGATAGATTCCCGTTGCCGAAGATAGACCAGCTGGTGGACTCCACGGCGGGATACGAACTGCTTAGTTTCATGGATGCATTCTCGGGTTATAACAAAATTCCCATGCACCGGCCAGACGAGGAATGCACAACTTTCATCACCAACCAAGCCTTGTTTTGCTATAAGGTCATGCCTTTCGGCCTGAAGAATGCGGGGGCAACCTACTAGAGGCTGGTGAACATGGTCTTCAAGCCAATAATCTGCCGAACAATGGAGGTTTATGTGGACGATATGATCACCAAGTCAAAGAACGCGGAGGAACATGTAAAGCATTTGGAAGAAACCTTCGCGCTCCTAAGAAAATACCGGATGAAGCTTAATCCAGAGAAATGTGCCTTGGGAGTTTGTTCGGGAAAATTCTTGGGCTTCATGGTCAGTTATAGAGCAATCGAAGCCAATCCAGAAAAGATAAGAGCAGTGGTGGAGATGAAGTCCCCGCGTACTCTCAAGGAGATACAAAGCCTGACAGGGAAACTGGCATCCCTTAACAGGTTTATCTCCCGAGCTACAGATAAGTGCTGTATCTTCTTCCAAGAAATGAAAAAAAAAGAAAGATAAAATGGATGCCGGAATGCGAGGCAGCGTTCTAACAGTTGAAGGAATATCTGCTAAAAGCCCCGTTACTGTTAATACCTCGAGTAGGAGAGGTTCTGTATTTATATTTAGTTGTGTCGCAATGGGCCACGAGCTCGGTTTTGGTAAGAGAATAGTCAGGTGTGCAGTACCCCGTCTATTACACAAGCAGAGCCTTGTTGGGGGCTGAAACTCGGTATCCACCAATGGAGAGATGGGCATTGGCCCTAGTGACGGCGGCCCGAAAACTGAGACCTTACTTCCAAGCGCATTCGGTGATAGTTTTTATGAACCAACCGCTTAGGCAAACTCTGCACAAGCCAGAGACCTCCGGAAGGTTGGTAAAATGGTCGATAGAGCTCAGTGAATTCGACATCAGCTACCAACCCCGAGCAGTAATAAAAGCTCGGTCCTTAGCTGACTTTGTGGTTGAATGCACAGAAAGGGATGAAGAGATGGATAGCGAGCACCCACCAGACCCCTCTGTCTCGAACAACACATAGACTATGACGGTGGATGGGTCGTGTGGAGATCAGGGAGCAGGAGCAGGAGTTGTGCTTCTTAGTCCTGAAGGGGTAGAGGTGCATTATGCCGTAAAACTGGAATTTGAAGTCACCAAAAACCAGGCCAAGTATGAGGCTGTAATTGCAGGATTAAAGCTTGCCCTAGTAGTGAAAACAGAAGAGGTAAAGCTTCGAACAGACTTACAGCTGATAGACAATCACCTCAACGAAAGCTTCCAAGCAAAAGGCGAGAAGATGGAGGCTTACCTTCGGAAGGTGAAGCAGCTAATAAAGAATTTTTGAGCAGTCGAGGTGGAGCAGATCGCGAGAGGGATGAATTTTTGAGCTGACATGATAGCGCGAATGGCTGCTACATCCGACTCCAAAATACTGAAGTCTATCCTGCTAGAAATCAAGAACTGCTTGAGCATTGAGCAGGAAGATGAGGTGATGAGTTTATCATCAAGCAACACTTGGATGGAACCAATTGTTTCTTACCTCAAGGAAGGAGTGTTACCCGCCGATAAGAAGTAAGTAAGGAAGCTGAAGTGTAAAGTGGCCAGGTATACATTGGTTGATGGGGTATTGTACAGGCGAGGATACACTCTTCCACTATTGCGGTGTTTAGATCATGAGGAAGCTGATTATGTCCTCTGGGAAATACATGAAGGAATTTGCGAGAACCATTCTGGCGCAAGGTCTTTGGCTTTCAAGGCCTTAAGGCAGGGATACTTTTGGCCCCGTATGCACCAAGACGCACAAGAGAAGACCAAGAGCTGCAAGAATTGTCAAAGTTTTGCCAACTACATGTCCCAGCCTCCCGAGAACCTCACAATGATGAATTCTCCATGGCCATTTGCCCAGTGGGGAATCGACCTAATCAAACCGCTACCAAAGGGGAGAGCATCTGTGACTCACGCCGTGGTGGCAATTGATTATTTCACCAAATGGGTTGAGGTGGGAGCCTTGAGTAGTATCACAGAAAGCAAGACCACTGACTTCATTTGGAAAAATGTGATTTGCAGGTATGGGATTCCCCACGCATTGGTTACGGACAACGGGAGACAATTTGACAACAACAAGTTCAGAGACTTCTGCAAAAACATGGGAATAGAGCTAAAGTTTTGCTCTCCATCACACCCACAGGCCAACGGGCAAGTAAAAGCCGCGAACAAGACTATAAAAAGCCTCCTGAAAAGCAGACTTAGTGAGCAGAAGGGAGCTTGGGTTGACAAGTTACCTGGTGTCTTGTGGGCTTATAGAACTACACACAAAACGACCACGAGGGAAACCCCATTCTCCTTGGTATTTGGGCATGAAACAGTTGTCCCCGCTGAAATAGGGATAGGAACACACCGAACAGAGCACTTCAACGAAGGGCAAAATGATGAGCAGATGTGTACAGGCTTGGACTTGCTAGAAGAGAAAAGAGAAAGGCCAGCTGCAAAGATAGCAGAGTATCAGCAGAGAATGACCCGCTATTACAACCAGAATGTGCACATCCACCGATTTCAGGTGGGAGATTGAGTACTTAGAAGAGTCAATCAGAACACGAAGGACCCTAGGCAAGGTGTGTTAGGCCCGAATTAGAAAGGTCCTTATAGGGTCTCTCAAATAGCCGGTCCGGGAGTGTACAGATTGACCTACCCCGATGGGCGAGAGGTCAAAAGGCCGTGGAATGCACAATATTTGATGAATTATTTCTAGTAAGTTCCCTTGTCTTGTAAGCCTCAATATCTAGTTCTTCCCAAAATAAAGATGTATAAAATCCTGAACATGAATAAAAGCAAAAAAAATACTTCCAATATTAATTCAATATAAGCAAGTTGAAACTAATAAGCTCGCGAAGAAAACGCAAAGGCCAGAAGTCTCTAAGCCTAGCTTAAGGCGAAACGGTGCCAAGCGTGAGCCAACTGCAGGCTCGAGCAGGATAAGCTCGCGAAGAAAACGCAAAGGCCAAAAGTTTCTAAGCCTAGCTTAAGGCGAGACGGTGCCAAGCGTAAGCCAATTGCAGGCTCGAGCAGGATAAGCTCGCGAAGAAAACGCAAAGGCCAGAAGTCTCTAAGCCTAGCTCAAGGGGAGACGGTGCCAAGCGGGAGCCAACTGTAGGCTCGAGCAGGATAAGCTCGCGAAGAAAATACAAAGGCCAGAAGTCTCTAAGCCTAGCTCAAGGCGAGACGGTGCCAAGCGTGAGCCAACTGCAGGCTCGAGCAAGATAAGCTCATGAAGAAAACGCATAGTCCAGAAGTCTCTAAGCCTAGGTCAAGGCGAGACGGTGCCAAGCGCGAGCTAACTGCAGGCTCGAGCAAGATAAGCTCGCGAAGAAAACGCAAAGGCCAAAAGTCTCTAAGCCTAGCTTAAGGCGAGACGGTGCCAAGCGCGAGCCAATTGCAGGCTCGAGCAAGATAAGCTCGCGAAGAAAACGCAAAGGCCAGAAGTCTCTAAGCCTAGCTTAAGGCAAGACGGTGCCAAGCAAGAGCAAATTACAGGCTCGAGCAGGATAAGCTCGCGAAGAAAACGCAAAGGCCAGAAGTCTCTAAGCCAAATTTAAGGCGAGACGGTGCCAAGCGTGAGCCAATTGCAGGCTCGAGCAAGATAAGCTCGCGAAGAAAATGCAAAGGCCAAAAGTCTTTAAGCCAAATCTAAGGCGAGACGGTACTAAGCGTGAGCCAATTGCAGGATCAAGCAGAACAAGCTCACGAAGAAAATGCGAAGGCCAAGTATGAGCCAAATATCGACTCGAACATATCAATCTTACAAAGAAAACAGAGGTCTGTAAGCCTAACTTAAGGCAAGACTCTGTCATGCATAAGCCAGGGGAGGGCACGAGCAGAAGTGACTCGGAGAAGAAAAGCATGGGCCTAACAGTTGCTAAAATTTATTTAGCAAAGGCCTAGAGTAAATCTCACAGAAAAATGCAAGGCAGAAATATATATACAAACACAAGGACAAATTATCCAATGCATGTTCTTCATTTATTCAACAAAAAGTACAAGTACAAACACAAGAAAAAAAAAGAAGAAAAGAGAAGTCTTCAATTGGCTGGAACATCGAGGCTAGCAGTTGGAGCTGGATCCTCAGAGAGTGGGGCACCTTCCGTGGCAGCAGCAGCAGCAGCAGGTGAGACTTTAGCAGCAGTAGGGGAGACTTCAGCAGGAGGAAGGGCAGGCTTTTCGGTCCCTGCATGGGCCTCAGTTGGGGGGACTCTCGACCCTTGGTTTGTGGCATCGTGCTCAAGCATGTACGCTGCGACTCCAGCCTTGAGCTTAGATATGTCCACGTCGGGATGCTCCTTGCTCAAGACAGACACGAGGCAGTCATAGCTGAAAGTCACCCCATCATTATACTCGGTCGTGAGCCTGCCTTCCAGAGAGTCCACCTTCCTCTGAAGGCGAGAAGTCTCTACCTCCATGGTCTTCTCAAAGGAGAACCTCTGCACGTCCAAATCCTTCCGAGCATTCAGCAGCTCATCCTGGACAAGAGACAGCTCCTTCTTGAGCTGGAGTGCTTTAGACTCGGACATTGTCGCTTTTTTCCTCGAGGGTGGAGATCTCTGTGCGAAGCTTCGTTGCCTCCTCGTCCTTCTGCTCAAGACTCTGTTTCAAGTTCTGATTTTCTGCTCTGATATTCCTCTGAGAATCCTGAGTCTTGGTCTTGAAGGCAGTAGCAACAGCCGCAGTGCCGAAAGAGAGGCTGTGGAATACGCTGACTAAGTCATCAGCGCCAGAAGCCTCTATCCCCTTCAAGAACTTCTCCTCGATCTATTTAGCGAAGTCCTTAAGGTAGGGATCGGCGATGTCAGGCCGCTGCTGCTCCTGTACGCGTCCTGATCGAGGTCGAGATGAAGTGGTAGTCTTCGGAGCCCTGCGGGTTGCACCCTCTGTTGCTTGCTCAGTCTCTCGAGCAGGGGGTGCAGTCCTAATCGACGAGGCGGCAGTGTCAGTTCGAGGCCACTTCGCTAGAGCAGAGGAGCTGCTTGGGCGGTCCAAGGTGCTCGCAGGTCTCTTCATCAATGAAAGCACACCACTCATCTCCTCTTGAGGGACCAGGCCAAACTCAGCAAAATTGTAGAGTGTGAGTAGCTCCCTGCACGAGCTCGTGTTCTTGAGAGTAGTGTTGACACGCGCTTGAAGCTCTTCCCCAATTCTGTAAGAAGCACTCCAAGATACTGCAACAACAACCAGAACAGAATGGTGAGAAAAGATGCAAGCAGAAAAACCAAAGTAAGAATTTGTTGAACAGTAGACGACCTGGAGTGCAAAAATGACGAGGAATCGGAGGGACCCCTTTGGAGGCAGATGCAGCTTGCCCCAATATCCCCCGGCAAAGAAAAACCTGCCCTTCCAATTGCCACCAGAAGTGGGGAGATCAGTAAGGGGTTTCTTGCCTTTCAGACTAGAGGCGAGGTAGTACCAGCCAGCGTCCTTCGGGCTGATTTTCAATTGGTAGAGATGCTTTATCTCCTTTACCGAGGGCTCGTTTAAATTGCACCACCTCCACAACACATAAAGACCGGACAAGACCCTCCACCCATCCGGGTTTAACTGCCCCGGGGCCAAGCGGAGTCTGGACAGAATTCGGAAAAAATAAGGTTGAAGTGGCAACCTAACCCCCCACCTAAAGCACTCCATATGGAAAGTGACATACCCTTGGGGAGGACTGCTGGGCATCTCACCCTTACCGGGCACCCGCAAGTCCACACTAGCCGGTATATGGTAAGTGTCCCTAAGCCGATCGAGGTCCGGGTGTGAAGTTTCACACCTCATGTGATCAATGGGGAACCACCCACTCTCTGACCTTTGGCTAACCCTTTCCCCCTGTTGCGGTCGGGTCTCCGCCATAACCAAAACCCCCTCAGGACTTGAGTCTCTCATAGGGACCATCCTAATGGGTTCAGAGTCACTCGAAGAGGATGATTCTTCGGATAACATCCTACGGGTTTGCTGAGTGTCTGACATGTTCCTTATGGACACAATCTACCAGATGAGAATCAAAAACCCGAAATAAACGAAGAACAGAACAGAAACGAGAAGAGAGAAGAAGTTTATACCTAAGAAAGAGTTGACGACGGGGAAGTGGTAACGACGGCAAGGAAGAATATGAGAAGCACTTGCAAGCGATTAAATTTTGATTTGAGCAAAGATAGACAATAGGAAGCACAGTAAAGAAATCGAGGGTTTTTAAAGGCGAAAGTGCGTCTCTTCAGAAGACGGCACGCATCTAAAGAGACGCGACTGTTCAAGTAACGTCTCTTCAAAATTCAAAAGCATGGCCCAGATCCATCCATGTGCCTCGCATTAAATATGAAGTGATGGAAGCGGAAGACAGCTCATCACGGGGAGCCGGCCTAGACAAGAAGTTTCTAGTCTCATCTTGCTTCACTCCAAAGACTAGAAACTAGGGGACTGGTGTTTGGGTAATATCGAGCAGGTGTCCTCGAGGCCAATCCAGCTCGAGTAAAAGACCTTGAGGTCAGCCTATCTCGAGTAGAATACTTGACCGCTAGCACGAAGACTGCTTTACTAAGCGTTAAAGCTAGTCAAGGTCGAGGACCTCAAGACTGGTCTAGCCCCGAGATCCTTCTTCTGTCGAGGTCTTCAAACCCCCAAGCATGACCCATCCCGATCAGCGATGGCACAAAGTGGATGCAAGATTCAAGTACAGCCAGTTCGAGACAGTCTAACCAGTCTCTCCAGCAACTCAACGCGACGATCGATGCCTGACCAGTACCCCACGCGGTATGGTGTCATGACTGTAACCGATGGCCAGCACACGTCCCCACAGTGTCATCAGGCCATGGGAACCCATGCCCACTTGGCATCCCGCATTCCCAGGATATGGTGCAGTAATCTCGGCTGTCAGAGGGGCCCAGACACCATTAACGTGGGGCGGATGACCTCGGAGAAAAAGGGCGGGAAAACAGAAGAATAATAGGAAAACCGACGTGTAAGCTAGGAGGTTCTAGAATTTTCAGATTCTTCTTATTTCTCACAGTTTTGTCATTTTTGAGCTACGGCCAGTTTGATCAGAAAATCATCTTTATTTTTCCAGTCTCTCTAAGGAAGAGGGATACAAAAAAAAAAATAACCCGATCACTGACTTGAGAGTCGAAGGGTTTTCACGGGAAAAATACCCGGCGACCCCTGACCTTGTTTTCTGTGAGTACAGGCCCGATGAAATCGCTGTTCTGGTGAACATTGGAGAATTGAGGTTGGCAAGCATTCCTGCTCGAGCATCTCGCGAGCAGGAATTTTGACACAATTCAGAGCACGTAGAAAAATCGCATCAACAATTGTCATGAACAATAATAATTCACATGATTCAAAAATCGGCAACCCATTGAGAAATTCTAAGACTATAAAAAATTTTAAAATTGAAATAATTCTAAATTCTCTAAGAAAACAAAAGCCTAAGAAATTCAATGCAAGTGCTTGAACTACATCCCAGTCAATATCCCAACACCCATCACGATTAAATTGGCAAGGATCTTTATAGCCTAAATCAAATTTAATAATAAAACTATAATAATTAAATTCCAAAAAAATCAAATAAATGCTTAAAATTTCATAAATAAATAAACATAAAAAACCAATCAAATAGATCCAAATTTAACAAGACCACACCTAGGATTCTCAAGTTTTTCATGTATAGGGTTCAAATTTGACAAGAGCACATCTATGGTTTTGAAAAGTTAGGTGTCTAGGGTTCGAATTTGACAAGAACATTAAAATTGAAATGGAACACAACACTAAAAACATTATTTACCTGTATTATTTGAACGGTTGCTGCAGTGGGTGAGTGAACGTTCTCAGTTAGGGTATTGAAATTTAATAATGGCAGCACACGCGTTTATTGGGTACTCCATATAGTTCTCGGTGAGGGCCAAAATCGACGGTGAAAGACAAAAGAATGTCGGCTGCGGTTCAGTGCCCATGCAAGGATTTCGGGCGAAGAATGATTTCTTAATTTAAATGGCCATTGAACCATTTAACCTTAGAATTGTATGTATGTGTGTATTACTGGATAGATTCTAAACATAAAAAATAAAAAAATAAAAAACTTTTTTGGCTAATTTAACTACTACTTCTAATTCTAATCACTAAATGACATACCTATGAATTTAAATTAAGAGAGGCTTGTTTTAATTTAAAAATAAGTGGTGATATTTAAATCTCTCAATTTATCTCATTAATCACTAATTTTTAATTAATTTTATTTATTTTTCAAATTTACTCTTATTAAAAATACAAAAACATATTTTTTCATTATTTTTCTCTCACAAGCTCATGAAATTTTCCTCTTCCAGATGACTTTCTTAAAAGTTAATCCTTAAAAAAAATTTCCTAATTGAAATTGTTAAAAAAAGAAAAAAGGTGCATTTGAAGGAAGAACGTGGACCGTTGTAACGAGAGTTTGGCAAATAAGATATCTCGGCTCTGTGCTGCTTCAAAACCATATGCCGCAACAGCTTAAATACAAAGCAAGGGTTCATTTTTGCAAAACTAAGTATAGTCAGCACTAAATACTTTTAGTAGGTTGAGATAATTTTCAATACTAGAATTTGAGGTTGCCTATTTTGATTTTGATGGCAATTATCATATTCGGCAATTAGACATTTTTTTTATTTGAATTGTTGAAAAATAAACTTATTCATTTCATTGGTTATTCTTGTGGTTGTTTTTGTCAAAAAAAAAAAAAACTCATATGTTTTTATTAGTCTCAGATTAGGGGTGATCAAGATGTGTTGGGATGGTGCTAATGATGAGGATGGATATGGCGGTGATGAAAATAGATGTGCGCAAAGATGATGCTAGAGAAAGGCAAAAAACATATGAGAGGGAAAAATAATTCTATTTTTTAATCACTTTTTTTTAATTTTCTAAGGCTTTGGAAAAAAAAAAGAAATTAATTAATTAAAGAGAGGAGCTTAAATATCATTACTCTTTAATAATATATGATGATCCTGTACAAATGATCAAATACATTTAAAAAATAAATAAATGTGGGTGTTAGGATTCGTAGAAAGGTTTCAATAGCTCCAAAACTCTTTTAAGTGGTAAAGAAACTAAGCATTATTTAATGATATAGCAATTTATTAATATGTTTTAAATTATAAGATCTCCTCTTTAAAGACTTAAACCCATTTGAAAAAATGTGATGAACAATAAAATGATGGACCCAAGACTTTAGCTTAGGGAAGACTGGTTCAATCTAGTAATATGAGGTAATTTATAAAAATGAACAAATATATTATAAAAAGAATAAATATGGTTGTTGAGAATGACCTTGAGGTATACTTAAAAACAAAATTAGTGGCCTTGAAAAGGAATTGAGCAAGACCTATTTAGATTTAAAAAAAAAAAAAACTACCTAAACATTGTATAATACAAGTTCTAAAAGGCAATTTCCCAAGTCCCAAATTTTTCATAATTCATGTTGAGATAACAACTACAAATGAGTTGGTGGTCGCTACATGAAAGTTGTTGACATAAATATACTCATAATATTAATTTTGAAGATAACAAATAATTTGTGTTATTTGTTAAAGATGTTGGAATCTCTAAAATTGGATAGGTTTTTTAAGCCGTACATTTTTCTTTACAAGTTTAAGGTTTTGGAAATAATCAGATAACTGCTAATATTAATAGAAAACCATTTAGATAAGGTTTAAAGTATTGGTTTGATTCTATAAAATAATAATGAATTGTTTATATGAAAACAGCTAATCAATAATTTTTAGAGAGGAATTTATTTTTTAGATGACAAACTGTTTCGTATAAAAGGCTAGCCGATAACTCCTTGCAGGTCACTGGAAAATAACAGCTAACTAATATCTAGTTAATAACAATCTGACAATTCAAAATTCTACATAACAGTCACTTACACAAAGTGAAAATGGCAATTTGATAGAGGTTAACGGCGGTCTGATTATGCCCAGAAAGTTAATAAGGGCTAGTTTTCCTCTCTAACTATAAAAAAAATTAATCAAATTCAAATCAGAGGACTATTATAACAATTATCATTGTGCTATCTTCTGCATATTCAAACCATATTGAGCTGATACTTATTTATTATTTCATCTTATCACACTTTGAACTTTCATTTGTAATCATGCACATGGCGTGAGGGAATATCATTATAAACTTCATTTCAATATCAAAGTTGAGCGATTATGAGTGTGAAAAATATTTGGGTAAGAGGTGAGAGATTCATCTCAAGTTTGTAAAGGTTGATTGACATATTAGAAGTCAATTATAAGTTCTTGAAGCCTTGAGTTGTGATGCTTGGATAGTGAAATTCTCAAGCTTGATGTGGTTTGGGGCGTACCATACAAAAGTTCATGTGTTTGTTTCTTTTTTCCCTTATCTCTTTATTTTCGTTTATTTTATGAATTTATTTATATTAAAATTCCTTAAAATAGTCAATTAGATTTTATTACATTTGTAAGCATATTTTTAGTTACCCAATTCAACCCTTTGTTGGATTGCACACCTAGAATTTCAAGAGTTAGGACGATGACCAAGTTCGACAATTCTTTATTTCAAGAATCAGGACGATGACCAAGTTCGACAATTCTTTAATTCGCTTGCTTACAGCAACCTATTCTAATCTTCGAAGTAAAGTTTCATCGCTTCTACTGGCCTCAACCTCTCTTTTCACTGGTTTAGAAGGTCCTTAGCGCGGATTCCTAAGAATATTCCTTTTCTTATATAACAACTATTATTTCAATTACATTGATAATATTAAAATTAAAATAATATTAACATGACTTACGCACATCAATCTAATTTGTTAATGGTTGTAATTGTCATTAAATTGAAATTTTAACTATAATTATAGTTAGAATTACATTGGAATCGGACTTGTAATTATAATCGTAATCGTAATGACAATCATAATTGTTGTTGGAATGATATTAAACTTATAATTGTTTAAACTTATAATTGCAATTAGAATTGCAACTATAATTGAAATTGAAATTGAAATTGTAATTGAAATTGAAATTGAAATTGTAATTGAAATTGAAATTGAAATTGTAATTGAAATTGCAATGGTAATGTTATTTGTAACTAAGATGGTATTGTAATCATAATTATAATTATACTTCTAATTTGAATTAAAGATGGTAAATATTTAACTAGATAGATAATTCACATTCATCCATATCTAATTTTTGCTGCTGGTTATGGGTATATGGATAATCATGGATACCGGTGGATATTTAATTTTTCTTTTTTCAAAATAAAATACCACACAAGTTAGTAACATGATTAATAATGTGTTTTACATTATAAAATTTTATTTATTTATATTTCCTAAACTCATTAATATTAAAGTACTAATTAAATTTATATTTTATAAAACAATAATAAATTAACATCGTGGATGTCATTGTTATGTGACTAGGGATGGCAAAAAAGTCCGGCCCTGATTTTGGTCCGATTAGCTCGGTCCTTATTTTTAGGGCTTGGGCCTTAATTTAAAGGCTGGGGCTCGGACTTGGGCTTATACATATCAAGCCCGTTTAAATTCGGGCTAGGGCTTTATATAGCCCGGCCCTGTCTGGCCCGGCCCTGACTTTAAAAAAAAAAAATTAAACGTATGCCCATAAGTATTGATGTAATTTTTTTCCTTCATGTTGGATTGTGAATTGTCATTTTTAAATTAAAGAACTTTTTGTTTAAATTATATAATCGAATTATGTGTTTTTATTTGTTTATTAAACTAATGAACTCTTTAGTTGGATTATTGAATTAAATTGTGTTTTTATTTGAATTAGATCTAATTTTTGTTTGTGTTTAATTATTTCTATAATTTATGGTAAAGATGTTGATTAGAATAATTTTTATATTTATGTTATTTTAATAAGGTTTTAAAGATTTTAAATATTAATATATTATGATATTTTAAATTGAAATTGTTTAAATATTAAAAAAAAATTGGTCGGGCCCGGACAAAGCCCAAACCCGGCCCTAATTTTGAGCATTCGGGCTTTTATAGGGCTCGGACTCGGGCTTGGCCAAGCCTTGTCCTGGCCCGGCCCATTGCCATCCCTATATGTGACGGTCGTACATCGCAAACAGAGGTGAGTTGGTAAAATAATTTGGCCCTCTTACTTTTTGGATACGGACAACGCGTATCGTGTCTCCTGTTGGCCGCCTATTCTTTTTCAATTATCCAACCATTGATGTGTACTTTGAATTTGCATCAAACGGTGTGAAATTTTTTATATTTTTTTTTGTCCTGATGTATTGATGCATCTGAACCATTGTAGTCGTGGCCTGTACATAATTAGCTTTGTAAACTTTCAAACAAGCAAGCAGTCAATACACCTTCTCCTTTTAAATTGTCATGCATATTGTTTAGCACGCAACTCTTTTGTTCTCTCTACTATTTTTTCTCATCAATTGCAGATATTCACAGTCCATATCTCTATTCATATCTCTTGTTCACAATCTTTGTATCTCTTCCGCTCTTTGTAGAAAAATGCTTTCCTTTGCCATAATTAAATTATGAAATGACTGAACTGCCTGGACATGAAAATAAGTAGGATATTTTAGTCAAATGACTACCCTTTTCAAGTGGCAATTGAAATACAAAAAAAAATTGCACAAAATTAAATAAGCTTTGCCAAATAAAACAAAGGATATTTTTAGTCATTCACAAAATTTATGCAATTCGGTCAAGAGCTCTTTCAGTCTAATATCATTATCCCTCTTCATACCTCCTCTCCACCATATTCGTCAGTCATTGCACAACTTTTGAATACGATTGTTTTTCAACTTAAAATCAAAGATTACATTTTATCAAGTGTTATATACATCAATAAAATCAAAATAACTTGAGGCCATTAATTTTATTGCTTCTACACGTACCTTATAGCTACATTGATCACAACCAACCAAGCAAATTCCTCAACAAGTTGGTGGAATGCTTGATTAGTTTGTGAGATTTTTATCCTATAAAACTCTGTAACATATGCATTTTTTTTATTATGTATGCCATTATTTAAAACAAAGGGGGGTATATTTGATATTTTGGGTGTATAAGGAAATGGGAAATGGGTGGGAAAACTTAGAGAAAAACTGAGAGAGAGGGAGAGAGCTGACGAGACCCGACTCGAAACCCAAATTTTTGACCCGGACATAACTCCCTTTTCCGACTACCTCATCGGCCGAGCAAGGTGTCAAACAGAAGCTTGTGAGCCGGCAGTCAACCTTCACACGTCCTTGCTACAGAAAACTACGCAGAACGCCGCCAACGAAGCTCGAAAACCCTGCGGGTTTGTCACGTACGAGCGCCGTCGATTTCGTCCATCTTTGGCCGTGCCACTGGTAGGAAAAGGTTCCCAACCTCACTATCTTCCTTTCTCGACCATCCATCGCCACTGAGGAGGCTGATTTGCCACTGATGGACGGCCCAAACAGCGGCGGCTAAGAAGGCTTGATCCAGCACCACCGCCGAGCGTTGGAGCTCACCGCCACCACCTTTGGACTCAGGGCAGTCAGCCGGAGCTCGTCCGACCATCTCAATCTCCATTGGTTACTGTTGACTTCCGTTGACCTGTGAAGGGCATTTTGGTAATTATACTAGGGATGTGACATAAGAATTAGGAAACGTGTATATAGTTTGACCTGACTTATGGTATAATATCCTTTTGATTCCCTAAAATTGTTTTGAGTGTACTATTTGATGTTTTACTGAATGAGACTGGTTGAAGTAGTTTGATGTATAATAAATTATTTTGGGAGTGCTTGTGTTATAATTGCAGATTTAGGAATGTTATATGTTTAGGAGAGGTTTTGCCGAAATTTTTGGTAGAATTCTCATTAATAAGATTTTTAATATTTGAGTTATATTACTTGAGATAGACTCGCCTCTGAGAATGGGTCGGGTCATTTCAGTTGGTATAAGAGCATGATTTTAGATTCTGTAGACTTTCCTTGTTTAGAAAGAATAAGTTTATAATTTTACAAAGAGGAATTCATATTTTGTTGGCACCATCATGATTCGTCGTAGTAGTAGATGTGGCCGTGGCCGTACGTTGCCAATAGCTGGGTTAACTTCTAGTGTTGTACCTGTGGGGATAGGTGAACCTGTGGAATTTTTGATGCATGGAGCTGCACAAGAAGCGCCTGAAATTCCCCCAAACATTGAACAGTCATTTAATCGGCTAGCTCAGATTATGACTACAGCTATACAGAATCAAGCTCATTCACATGTTGGTAGCTCTAACACCATAAAGCGCGTAAAAATTTTAGGAGGGAGAAGCTTTAATTGTATTGGAGACCCACCTGAGGCCGAGTCGTGGCTTGTCAAGTTAGAGCGTATTTTTGAGGTGATGAGGTGCTTAGTGGAGGATAAATTAACATTTGCCACTTTTCTAGTTAAGGATAGAGCTTATCACTAGTGGCAAACTATGGAACGTCGATATCATGGGCATGTTGATATTACTTGGGACATTTTTCATAAGAAATTCTATACTCATTATTTTCCAGTGATGTATCAAGACATCAAGCAGAGTGAGTTTCTCCGATTGGTCCAGGACTCAACGACAGTTGAAGAGTATGAGACAAAGTTTATAGACCTTTCTCGATTTGCTATGGCTGTAGTGAGTGATGAGAGAGAGAAGTGCAGATGATTTGAGGAGGGTCTTCCATTTGAGATTTACACTGTCGTAACTGTATCGAGATACACCGAGTTTGTAGAGGTAGTTGAAGCATCCAGGAGGGTTGAGCATAGTATTGCGGAGGGACGTAAAATTCAAGCATTGAAGCAAAAACAGAGCTAGAGATGGAAAGATAGTGGCCCTAGTAGTAGACCGCCTAAGTGAGGAAGCATTAGTGTGGGATATTTTGATGACACTCATAGAATTTAGGGTATAGGCATCAGGGGAGACCCGAGACAAATTGTCAGCCATGGCTCACCACAGCAGTCGGTGGGAAATAATGTCAAGAGTCAGGGACATTATAACAGGAGTAAAGGGGGATATTATGATGATCGTCTTAGGGTCAGTGTCGAATTGGAGAGAAAGGTTGTTATCTTTGTGGTCAGTTTGGACACATCAAGAGATTCTGCCCTAATTTATCTCAGGGTAACAATCCTGCACAAGGGACATCCTCTCAATACCAACCTTACCCTAGATAGACTTAGGGCCTTAGAGGTGTGCAGATAGGTGATTCTACATCGACTGGTAAGAGTCAGACGACTGCTTCAGCTTAGAGAAGTCAGCCTGGTCGACCTCATACTCAAGCTCGAGTCTTTGCTTTGACACAACAAGAGGCACGTGCTACACCAGAAGTTATTATGGGTATATTATCTATCTTTGGTTGCGAAGCACATATTCTTATTGATCCTGGATCTACACATTCTTTTGTTTCTCGTACGTTTGCTAAACATGTAAAGCGAGAGCCTGAACCACTATATTGTGACTTAGTTGTTAGTACACCTACGGGAGAGTCACTTTTTGCCAAGGGTGTGTATCGGAATTATGTGATTGGAATGGGTGAGCATGAATTTGAGATGAATTTGATTGTTATAGATATTCGAGATTTCAATGCTATGATGGGTATGGATTGGTGTGCAAATTTTATTGAACTCGCAAGCGCACGAATCTATTGAAGTATAGATTAATGGTGACGAGTGTCGATCCCACGAGGAGGTGGATTTTTAATTATGTAGAGTTATTATTATTCTTTATTATTTAATGTGCTTGTTTTAAAATTTTCTAATTTATTTTATCCTAAGATTGAAATTAAAATACTGGGAATAAATTAGGACTTGATCAATGGAATAAAGTGCTTGGGTCTTAGGATTCACACTCAACATTTCATCATGGCTTAATATTCCTTTTTTAGGTTCAATTAATTTATGAGGGGGTTTCTACTCCTCATCAACCTAGCTCTAATAAATAAGACAACAAGTGCTCATTGTGCCAGGAGTAATAATCTTATGCTAAATGCAGAGTCAAGAATACGTTGTGCCAAATAATAATAATGTAACTGTCGATAAGGTAGCAAGACTTTCCACTAATTAACCTAGATAATTTTTATGTCAACAATGAGTCACGACCTACCACATAATTAGAGGGAGGTTTTTCTCTAATAAATCTAATGTAATGTGCTCACTGTGCCAAATAGTAATAATCTTGCACTTGGGAGCTGGTATACCAGTGCAATATCTAGACAAGATTATTACTATCTGTCTACGATAAGTCAAAATAATTTAAATAAATTAAAGAAAATAAAAATAAACTTACCAAATTAAGTCCATAGATTATGTTGAGGCTTCATCTTTAACCCAAGCTTGAAAATAAATTAGTTACTCATTTTATAATTAGGGGTAAAATTACGTCAGCAGGGCCCACTAAAATTTTAAAATTATGATTTTGTCCTTTATGTCTTTCTTAAGGTTTTCAGCTATTCTGAGTTCAAAAATGCTGTTCATTTTGCTGTCCGACTTCTCATTTATTAAGAAATAACTAAAATACCCCTAAAATACATAAAGTATTAAAAATACACATAAACATAGACAATTAAATATCAAGGGACTTAAAATACATAAAGGTGGAGATGTTAGTGAGACTTTGGGGTGTAAAATGATGATTTTACCCTTTATAAAATTACACTCTCTAGGATTCAATATGGATTGGCTTGCATATCATTATGCTATAATTGATTGTTTCAAGAAGGAAGTTGTGTTTAATAAGCCAGGGAAAACTGTGGTCAAATTTTGTGGGGAGAGCAAAATTTTACCCTTAGGTGTCATTTCTACCATTAATGCGAGATGGTTGCTTAGAAAAGCATGCTCAGCTTACTTAGCATATGTGGTGGACACAAAAGTTCAAGAGTTGAAATTGGAGGATATTCCAGTAGTCGAAGAGTTCTTAGATGTATTTCCTAAATAACTGCCGGGGATGCCACCTAATAGGGAGATTGAGTTTTCTATCAACTTAGTTCCTAGAACATATCCTATATCTATGGCACCGTACAGGATGGCTCCCGTAGTGTTAAAGGAACTTAAGGTTCAACTACAAGAATTAGTGGATAAAGAGTTTATTAGGCCTAGTGTTTCCCTTTGGGGAGCTCCAGTTTTGTTTGTTAAGAAGAAGGACAGTACCTTCAGACTCTGTATTGACTATTGGCAGTTGAACAAGGTTACGATATGCAATAAGTATCCACTTCTACGTATTGATGACTTGTTTGACCAACTCCAAGGGGCTAAGGTTTTTTCTAAGATCGACTTGCGATCGGGATATCATCAGCTTAGAATTAAAGAGGACGATGTTTCTAAAATAGCATTCAGAACCCAATATAGACATTACAAGTTTTTAGTGATGTCATTTGGGTTGACTAATGCTCCAACAGCTTTTATGGATCTCATGAATAGGGTATTTCATCAATATTTTGATCGATTCGTAATTGTGTTCATTGATGATATTTTGGTGTATTTCGAAATGAAGAAGAGCATGCTGATCACTTGAGGATGGTTCTGCAAACTTTGAGAGAAAAACAGTTTTATGCCGAGTTTAGTAAGTACGAGTTTTGGTTGGACAGAGTGACATTTTTAGGCCACGTGATATCAGCTGAGGGCATTTATGTCAATCCCCAAAAGATTGAAGCAGTTTTGAAATGGAAACGGCTGCAAATGTCACAAAGGTTCGAAGTTTCATTGGTTTGGCAAGGTACTTTCATCAATTTATAGAGGGATTCTCTAAGATTGCTACTCCGCTAAGGCAATTAATTAGAAAGAATGCCAAGTTTCAGTGAAATGATTATTGTGAAAGGCGTTTTTTAGAACTCAAGACACGTCTTTCATCAGCACCAGTTCTTACACTTTAATTGGGTTAAAAAGGGTTTGTGGTCAGTGACGCTTCCAAGCAAGGGTTGGGTTGCGTGCTAATGCAACATGGGAAAGTAGTGGCTTATGCTTCTAGACAATTTAAGAAGCATGAGCAAAATTACCTCTATTGATTGAGCAGCGGTGGTGTTTGCACTCAAAATATGGAGACATTATCTGTATGGGGTAGCTTGTCAAATTTTCACTGATTATAGAAGTCTCAAGTAGCTGTTTACTCAAAAAGACTTAAATTTGAGACAAAGAAGATGGATGGAGCTAATTCAAGATTATGAATGTACTGTTGATTATCATACAGGCAAAGTGAATGTGGTGGCTAATGCACTGAGTAGGAAATCTTCTGGTTCTATGGCCCATATGCGAGTGGCCAGTATACCTCTATTGATTGAGCTAAGATATTTGGGAGTCAAGTTGGATGCTGATAAATACAGAGCTTTGATAGTCGATTTTCAAGTTAGGCCGACCTTGATTGACAAAGTCCATGGAATGCAAGCACTAGACCCCTAGTTAATGATGTCGATAGAGGATGTGCAAAAAGGTCTACGAACCGATTTCATAGTGAAAGGTGATGGAGTTTTAGTCATGGATAATAGACTTTGTGTACCGGATATTGAGGAGCTAAAGAGGGAGATCATGGAAGAAGCTCATTGTTCAGCCTATGCGATGCAGCCTAGAAGTACGAAGATGTATCGTACCTAAAGGGACTATTACTGGTGGCAAGGCATGAAAAGAAAGATTGCAGAATTTATTTCTATGTTTGGTATGTTAGTAGGTTAAAGCTGAACATCAGAGACCTGTAGGGTATTCTCAGTCGCTTCCTATTCTTGAGTGGAAATGGGAGCATATTACTATAGACTTTGTATCAGGACTTCTATGTACCCAGTGTGGACATGATAGTGTTTCGGTGGTTGTGGATCGACTTACCAAATCTGCTCATTTTTTACGATTCAAAACCACCTATTCAAAGGATAATTTAGGGAGTATTTATATGGCTGAGATAGTTTGTCTTCTCGAAGCACCGGCATCTATTATTTTAGATAGAGATTCTCAGTTTACTTCAAAGTTCTGGACTAGCTTGCAAAATGTTTTAGGTACAAAGTTGAATTTTAGTACAGCTTTTCATCCTCAGACTGATGGCCAGTCAGAGCGTACCATTCAAACTTTGGAGGATGTGCTGCAAGCATGTGTAATGGAAATCAAGGGAAATTAGGACATTTATTTACCTTTGATGGAGTTTGTATACAATAACAGTTATCAAGCTAGTATTAAAATGGTGCCATATGAGGCTTTATATGGACAGAAATGCAGAACTCTAGTATGTTGGGATGAAGTTAGTGACCGGAAGTTATTTGGCCCAGAATTGGTTCAGGATACTAATGAGCGGGTGCAACTTATTCGGGATTAATTAAAAGTGGCTTAAGATAGACATAAAAGCTATGTGGATAAGCGTAGGCGGGAACTTGAATTCAATATTGGTGATAGAGTGTTCTTACAAATATCTCTTTGGAAAGGAGTACTTTGCTTTGGGAAGCACAGGAAACTCAGTCCACGTTACATTGGGCCATATGACATCGTAGAACGTATTGGTCTATTAGCTTATCGATTAGCTCTACCACCTGAGTTGTCCATAATCCATAATGTGTTTCATGTTTCAATGCTTTGAAAGCACATGTATGATCCGAGTCATGTTTTATCGAAGCAACCGATTCAGTTGAAGGAGGATTTGACTTAGAAGAGGAGCCAGTTGAGATACTAGAGGGACAACACCAAGTGTTGCGTTTAAAAACCATTCTTTTGGTAAAAGTTCTGTGGAGGAACCACTTAAAGGAAGAGGCTACCTGGGAATCTGGGGACTTGATGCGAGCTCAATACCCTCATTTATTTCTACCTGGTGGGTAAATTTTGAGTAAAAAATTTTTATAAATGGGGAGGATTGTAACATATGTATTTTTTTTTTATCATGTATGCTATTATTTAAAACAAAAGATGGTATATTTGATATTTTGGGTGTATAAGGAGATGAGAAACGGGTGGGAAAACTTAGAGCAAAACCAGAGGGAGAGAGCTGACCCGACCCGACCTGACCCTGAACCTAAATTTTTGACCCGGTTGTAAGTCTCTTTTTCAGCCACCTCATCGGTTGAGCAAAGTGTCAACAGAAGCTTGTAAGCCCGCCGTCAACCTTCACACGTCCTTGCTGTTAGAAACTGCGCGGAACGCCGCCGATGAAGCTCGAAAACCCTACGGGTTTGTCACGTACTAGCGCCACCGATTTCGTCCATCTTTGGCCATGCTACTGATTGGAAAAGATTCCCCACCTCATCATCTTCCTTTCTCGACCAGCCACCATCACCGAGGAGGCCGATTTGCCTCTAATCGACCGCCCAAAGATCCATAGCTAAGAAGGCTCGATCCGGCGCCACCGCCGCGCGTCGGAGCTCACCACCACCACCTTTGGACTCAAGGTAGTCTGCCGGAGCTCGTCCGATGATCCCAACCGCCATTGGTTACCGTTGACCCGTGAAGGGCATTTTGGTAATTTCACAATTCAGTGCAACTTCATAATTTTTGAATATTCGAGGTGCTTAAGTAATTCTGGAAATTTAATCATTTGTACATTTACAAATTTGAAGGGTGTCAACAAGTATGATTTCAGATTTTATTAATAAAATACAGATACGGGGTTAATCCTGTAAGCTGAGAGACTTAAGAGTTGAGATGTCTGGACGAACATTTACTTTAAGCTTTATTTTTGTGACGTTAGTTTGAATTATAAATATGAGAAGTAATTATATCGTTTCTTTAACATAAGTGGATCTGCGGGCGAAAATCTACCTGCAGACTTGGGCGATAGTTGAGTCTGAGCTTTATCACTATGAGTGGAATGTATTAAACTAATTTATTTACGTTTTGTTTTTATATAGTAAAGCTTGTTCGTGAAATAATTATTTTAATTATTTTCATTTAATGGTTTTCTGAAATAAATGTTTTATACTTATGAATATTTTCTTAAGCTATATATATATATTCATTTATGTTCTGTATCAACTTTGAATTTATAAAAGAGATGATTGATTTCAAGAGCATGATTTAAAGTGTATATATGTTGAATTCGAGCATGATTTAAAGCGTATATATCTTAACTTCGAGCATGATTTTAATTTTATATATGTGTATATAAGTTATGAAAAATTATGAAGCAAATACCCATTCCCTCCAGATAATAAAAGATGATATGAGATTAGATAGTAGGCCTTTGGGGCCCGTCTGAGCACGTATAAAGGCTTTGGACCGTGTGTTTGGGCGCTTTCGCCTTTTGGGGGCATATGCATGCAGACAGATATTAAGGTATGATGATATTTAAGATCTAGTGGTCCGGACACGATATCACCAGATAGCGCATCATTGTACGTCCGTTGGGATCCGGATATGAATTATGATGATAAACATGAGATGACACGTCTCTGTCTATCCGTGTAGCTCCGGGCATGATGGTACCCAGATAATACATCATTGCCGTCCATTGAGGTCCGGATATGATGAGATTATTCCCCCGGGTATTTGTTTAAAGATAGCTGTAATATTTAGTATTTGGTGTTTCAATATGAAATGTTTTTCCTGATTTCGTGGTAGTATCAATTATATTTATGTTCAGTATATGATCAAAATGCAATGAGTTATTTACATTAACATAATTAATTGAGAAAATTAATTATACAAGCAATCCATTTATTTTTATAAGTATTTTATGTTTCAAAAACTGCTATCCACTCACTAAGCTCACTGAGTTTATTTTATTATATTCCTTCCCCAGGAGATTTCAAGTACAACCATTGACCTAGCAGCTGTACATATTTGGAGTCGTTTTTGGCCATGTGAGAGTATCTGATGATATAGATAGTTTTTTTGGGTTAGTGTATATAATCATCCCAAATTTGGAATTATACTATGGATGTGACATAAGAATTAGGAAACGTGTATATAGTTTGACCTGACTTATGGTATAATATCCTTTTGATACCCTAAAATTGTTTTGAGTGTACTATTGAATATTTTACTAAATGAGACTAGTTGAAGTAGTTTGATGTATAATAAATTATTTTGTAAGTGCTTGTGTTATAATTGCAGGTTTGGGAATGTTATATGTTTAGGAAAGGTTCTGCTGAAATTTTCGGTAGAATTCTCATTAATAAGATTTTTAATATTTGAGTTCAGTTGCTTAAGATAGACTCGTCTCTGGGGATGGGGAGGGTCGTTTCAAACTCAGTCTTTAATTGGATTTAGCATTTTAATAAATTTTATTGGAATTACACAAGTATTTATCCCTTAGGAATCACTAATGTTCAACAATAACTTATTCTTTTTTTTTCACCGTATCTCGTTTTTAATAGCCTACCGGTCTTACTTTAGCAATCCCTACAATTCTAATCATTGTCACATATTTACCTTATCATTTCTTATATATATCTTGTAGCAGTGCTTATCAGTAAATATTGTAAGTTATCTCTAGAGTTAGCCTATCTTATCACGAGTCTTCACTCGTGTATAAATGGTAATTATCATGCTTAATGAAATCAAGTTTTCATAAATTATTTTTGGTATCAGAGCTATATGTTATGGAGCGCGCGATTCCAGCCCAAAAATGGCTCAAAGAAGTGTGCCAAGATGTGCTAGCTTGGCCCGATTTCAGAAACTTCCGTAAAATTCCAGCAGCTTTAGCACAATTGTACGTACACTAGGATTCTCTAGATTTTGGCACATGTACATAGAATTCTCTAGGCTTAGAATTCTCTAGAGCTAGCCAAGATTCCCTATAAATATGGGTGAGCTCTAGGCATTTGAGCATCAACTCAATCAACCAAGCATCCAAGCATCAAAGTACTCTTGTAAAGCTCTCTTGTAAGCATTCTTTCGAGTAACACAATTTCCTCATTTTGGCTACATTGCTTGCTAGCTCTCTATTCTCTTTAGCATTTCGGGAAACCTCTTGGCTTAGCTATTGAGAAGCTCAAAAGCTTACTTAGCAACATCCCGACAAAGGTTGTCTAAGTGCCGCACGGGTTTGCTGCCCAAAACAATCATCCCGTAACAAGTGGTGTCATAGCTAAGGTTTGCACACACGCATTCCAGCAGCAATGGCCAATCTTCCAACTTCAAGCACAACACAAGAGGGCACTATTGGTGTGGAGATCCTCCCAGAACCAAGCCGGGGCCATAATGAAACTCGCGGGCAGGCCAAGACTCGTAATAAGTCCAAGGCCGCTTCGATCGATGCTTTGGAGCTTCGCATGTCTACGCTCGAAACTACAATGTCCACCGCTCAGGACACCCTCGAAACTTTGGAAGAAAGGGTGGACGGTCTCGAGGGCGAATATGCTGACTTCACAATAGAAACCAAGGCCCTCATTCAAGACCAAACCAACACCTTTCGAGGGGAATTTCAGGCATTTCACAAGGAGTTGATGAAACTCCGCAGCTTTGTGCAAGACGAGCTGTGTGCCATCCGTGTAGAAGTAGAGGAAGTACGCTCGGATTAGGCATGGCACAAGTGCACACTCTCCGCTTTCCCAGCTTCTACAAGCACAAGTAATGCGCGATGCATAGACGTGTCGAAGCCCAACACCTACGATGGAACACGCAATGCCACTATCATAGACAACTTCTTATTTAGGCTAGACCAATACTTCGATGCCATGGGTGTTCGAGACCAGACATCGAAAGTGGGCACTGCACCCACATTTCTACGAGGCGCTACACAACTATTGTGGCATCGGAAGCATGGCGAAATGGGCAAAGGCATCTGCGCCATCAACACATAGGCAAACTTTAAGCAAGAACTTTGAAAGCAATTTACCCCAAGCAATGCTGAAAAAGAGGTGAGAGCACGCCTACGTCGCCTCAAGCAAACGGGTAGCGTCCGCGATTACATCAATGAGTTCACTACCCTTATGCTCGAGATAAGCGACAACTACAATTGCAAGGATTGGGGGCAAAAAAGGCCTCCAAGCGGCATGAGGGCAAGGAAAATCAGAAGGTAAGAAGAAGCCACCGAAGCCATGCAGCTCATGCTTCATATGCAACGGCCCTCATTGGGTACGCGACTGTCCCGAGAAGAAGTTGCTCAATGCCCTCGCTGCCCAGCTCAAGAGCAACTCCACACCAACTCCGGAAGAACCCCGACCCAGCATGGGTTCTATCCAAAGACTCGGTGCACTCGACAGCCCATAATCGGCAATTGCCAAAAAAGGGCTAATGTATGTAAGCGCAAAGATAAACGGACACTTATTTTGCTCATTATTGGACATGCATGCCACACACAACTTCATATCCGAAGATGAGGCCAAGCGCCTAGGCCTCAAAACCATGAAAGAAGGAGGCACCATTGCCAGCACAGCATAAGGTGTGCACGTAGCACTTGGCGCATGGAGCGGAAAGCTCAATTTCTCAATCGTGCCCATGGACGACTTTAAGATGGTCCTTGACATGGAATTCTTCGACCAAGTCCATGCCTTCCCACTTCCAACCACTAACTCCCTGAGCATTCTCGACGGGAGTAAGGCATGCATGGTTCTCACGGAGCGTGGCAAGTTTGAGGAGAAAACGCTCTCGGCCATGCAATTAAAAAAGGGTTTCAAGAAGGACCCAAGCTTCTTAGTCTCCATCCGGAAGCTTAACGAGGGAGAGAACTCACTTGCGAAGTCCCTCAATCCATACAAACCGTTCTCGAGGAATTCAAGGACGTGATGCCTCCTAAGCTTCCGAAGAAGCTTCCACCTAGATGAAAGGTGGATCACCAAATAGAGTTGGAGCAAGGTTCAAAGCCTTCAGCCTTGGCGCCCTACCGCATGGCGCCACCCGAGCTCGAAAGGCTCTTTCGGTGCACCGGTCCTTTTCCAAAAGAAGAAGGATGAACCGCTGCGAATGTGCATCGATTACAGAGCACTCATCAAGATCACTATCAAGAACAAGTACCCAATTCCCTTGATAGCGGATCTATTCGACCAGCTTGGCAAAGTAAGGTACTTCACCAAACTTGACTTTCACTCCGGGTATTATCAAGTTCACATCGTTGAAGGAGAAGAGCCCAAGACAGCATTCGTAACAAGGTACGGATCTTTTGAGTTTCTTATAATGCCTTTCGGACACACAAATGCACTGGCTACATTCTGCACTCTTACAGCACCACGCTTGAAGAACATGCGAAACATTTGCACAAAGTCTTCCAAGTACTTCGAGAGAACAAGCTCTACCTCAAGATGGAGAAATGCTCATTTGCTCAAGAGGAGGTAGAGTTCCTCGGACACAAGATAGCAGCCAGGAAGCTTATGATGGAGAACTCGAAAGTAAAGGCCATCCTCAATTGGGAGCCTCCCACGAAGGTACCCGAGCTTCGCTTATTCCTAGGCTTGGTGAACTACTATCGCTGATTCATTCAAGGCTACTCAGCCAAGGCAGCACCCTTGACCGACCTCCTCAAAAAGAATTGGACATGGCATTGGTCCGAGGAATGTCAGCAAGCATTTAAAGGCTTGAAGAAATCAATTTCGGAGGAACCCGTTCTAGTTCTTCCGGACCACACAAAGCCCTTCGAAGTACAAACGGATGCCTCCGACTTCACCATTGACGGAGTTCTCATGCAAGAAGGCCACCCGATTGCGTTCCAAAGTCGAAAACTTAATGACACAGAACGCTGCTACACTGTGCAAGAGAAGGAGATGACAGCAATCATTCATTGCCTACGAGTATGGCGACACAACTTGCTTGGTTTACACTTCACGATCATGACGGATAACGTAGCGAAAAGCTACTTTCAAGCACAAAAGAAGTTGAGCCCCAAGCAAGCACGGTGGCAGGATTTCCTTGTAGAATTCAACTATAGGCTCGAGTACAAACCGGGCAAAGCCAACGTCTTTGCGGATGCACTAAGCCGAAAGGCGGAATTGGCCACTCTTAACACGAGCCAACCAAAGTGAGACCTTGTCTCACGCATTAAAAAAAGCCTCCAACAAGACTCGTTGGCAAAGGACTAGCTGGAAAAGGTCCTCGAAGGAAAGACAAGGAGATTTTGGCAAGAAGAGGGCATCCTCCTCACCAAGGGAGATCGGCTGTTCGTGCCTAGGTGGGGAAACTTACACAAAGAGGTAATCAAGGAGTGCCACGACTCCAAGTGGGCTGGTCACCCAAGAATCGAGTTCACCACTGCACTAGTCCAAGCCTCATATTTTTGGCCAAGCATGTGGGACGACATCTAGGCATACGTGCAGACTTGTCTTGTGTGCCAACAAGACAAGATAGATCATCAATTACCGGCAGGATTATTGGAGCCCCTGCCCCTTGAATCAAGGCCGTGGGAAATCGTCTCAATGGACTTCATAACGGTTTTGCCTAAGTCCGAAGGATGCGGCAGCATCATGGTCGTGGTAGACCGTTACAGTAAGTATGCTACTTTCATTGCCACACCACCAGATTGCAAAGTGGACGAAGCAGTCCGTCTCTTCATTAAACATATAGTAAAGCTCTGGGGTGTTCCAAGAAGCATCGTGAGCAATTGAGATCCGCGCTTCACAGGAAAGTTTTGGACGGAGCTCTTCAAAATGTTGGGAATGAATCTCAAGTTCTTGACAAGCTTTCATCCGCAAACGGATGGTCAAACCGAGGGCATCAATGGCCTCCTCGAGATATACTTGAGGCACTACATGAGCGCTCATAAGCAGGATTGGCTGAAGTTGCTTGATGTCGCCCAATTTTCTTATAATCTTCAGCGGAGTGAGGCTACTGGCAAAAGCCCATTCGAGATCATCATGGGATTCCAGCCCATGACTCCCAAGCCATAGCCTCGACTTACAGAGGTAAAAGCTCCGCAACTCATAAGTTTGCCCGCGAATGGCATGAGGAAGCGGACATCACACGAGCTTACCTTGACAAGGCCGCGAGGAAAATGAAAAAGTGGGCCGATACAAGGAGATGGCACGTTGAGTATAAGGAAGGCGATCAAGTCATGATCAAGCTCCTGCCCCAACAATTCAAGACATTATGGAAAGTCCACAAGGGGTTAGTGAGGCGATACAAGGGACCCTTCCGCATTGTCCGATGTGTAGGCAATGTCTCGTATCATCTAGAGCTACCACCAAGGCTCAAGATTCACCCGGTCTTTCACATAAGTCTTTTTAAGCCCTATCACGAAGACATGGAAGACCCAATATGCGAAGAATCAAGGCGTGCCCCAACAGTCGTTGCGAAGATGATTTGTGGCAGCATACTACGAGTACTTGGTAAAGTGGAAAAACCTCCTCGAGAGCGAAGCCGCTTGGGAACGCGAAGATGATTTGTGGCAGTTCACGGAACACATCCAAAAGTTCAAGCACGAGAGCGCGAAGAGGACGCCGCGAGCTTAGGTGGGGGAGGATGTTACGGGCCGCACGATTCCAGCCCAAAAGTGGCTCAAGGAAGTGTGCCAAGATGTGTTAGCTTGGCCCGATTCCGGAAACTTCTGTAAAATTCCAGCAACTCTAGCACAATTGTACATACACTAGAATTCTCTAGATTTTAGCACATTTACATAGAATTCTCTAGGCTTAGAATTCTCTAGAGCTAGCCAAGCTTCCCTATAAATATGGGTGAGCTCTAGGCATTTGAGCATCAAATCAATCAACTAAGCATCCAAGCATCAAAGCACTCTTGTAAAGCTCTCTTGTAAAGCTCTCTTGTAAGTTTTCTTTCGAGTAATATAATTTCTGCATTTTGGCTACATTGCTCGCTAGCTCTCTCTTTTCTTTAGCATTTTAGGAAACCTCTTGGCTTAGCTATTAAGAAGCTCAAAACTTACTTAGCAACATCCCGACAAAGGTTTTCTAAGTGCCGCATGGGTTTGCTGTGCAAAACACTCATCTCGTGACGTATATCTCTAAAAAGAAAAACCGATCCACCAAACATTTATCACTATGACTAGTGATCAATCAATGACTTCCTCAACACATCCTTCTAACCAAACAGCCAATCTTTCCTCTAGATACATTAGCCAACGCTGTAGCTCAACTTCCTATAAGACTCAACTCTGATAATTACTTTACTTAGCGAGCCCAATTCTTTTCTTTGGTTGTTGGTTACGACTTAACCAAATATATTGTGGCACTTTTCCCTGTCTCTCAAACTTTACCCTTATATAGCAATAGTACTGGGGAAAGTTTTCCTTCGGGTTACCGATCCGTTGTGTTTCCTGTCAGGACGATTACCTTTCCTAGAAGGGGATCGTTGTACTCTTTCCAATTGCCTCTCTCTCATTGTCTGATTTTTGATTGTCTGACTGCACTCGAAATTATGTATCTACTTATCGTGTTTTTGCCCCTGCTAGGGAGCAACAAATCAACCCAACCTATACACTTTGGAAACGCCAAGACCAACTTATTTTTCACTCCATATTAGCCTTAACCACAGAGATAGTGGCACCACTCATTGTGAGTTCTCTCGCTTCCAAACAGGCTTGGGACAAGCTTGCACGACTCTATTCCAACTATAGTCGAAGTCATGTTTTCTCGTTGCGAGAACTACTAGACAGACCACATCATGAAACACAACCAGCTATTGAATACTTAAACTCTATCAAACCGGTATCTGATGAGCTAGCATCAATTGACTCTCTTGTGACAGGCGAAGATCTTATTGTGCATATTGTTACTGGTATTGGCAAGGACTATAAAGAGATAACTGCTGGTGTTCGAAGAAGTGAAATTGCCATTTCATTTGATAAATTGTATGAGAAACTAGTAGACTATGAAGCCATGTTGAAGCGTCATGAAGACCCCTATTCAACAGAAGCCACCATAACAGCTAATGCCACAATAAGAAACACCGTGGTCCACCTAATCAACAACTGAACCAGAAGTGTTGATGTAGTTTTTCCCGCGTGCCTCAACAGTGCCTCGAACCTTCAAACAGTGCCTCCAAACAGCTCGAGCAGGACTGTCTGAACCTTCTGCCCGCGGATTCAAACAGTGCCTCGATCCTTCTGCTCGCGATAAGCTCGATCTCGAGCAGGATTACCCCCTTCGTCCTGTTCCGCTGTCTTCTTCAGAACGGAGATCTCCCGGTCCTATACTCACAGAAAACAGGGTCAGGGGTCGCCGGGCGTGTTCCGGCGAAAACCCTCCAACGCTCAAGTCAGTAATCGGGTTGTTCTTTTTGGTATCTCCCTTAGTGAGGGAGACCGGAAAGATGAAAGGGATATTATTTCGCCCTCTCTTTTTGAATAGAAATGATTTTTTTCTGGAAATCAAAATAAGAGAAGTCAGTATCGGAAGAACCTGTGAATGAGTTTTTCCAACCCTTTGTGAATTAGAAATACCAACCTTTGTAACGTTCCCCTTCGTTTCCTTTTATACTCCATTTTTCCCGGTCTTTCCATTTTCAGGCTGTCCACTCCCACGTTAGTGGTATCTGGGTCCCTCTGACAGCCGGGATTGGCGGAATATTCCCTAGGGATGAGCGTCTGTCCCCTAAACCCGATTCACGTGGGCAGATCACCATGTCGGGCAAGTGCGCTAGGAATTATGACACCTTGGAGGCATGTGCCGGCCACCGGCAACAGTATCACCACCATACCATGTAGGACCCTGGTCAGACATTAAAAGGTGTGCCGGGATTCTGAGAAAACGGGTCGGGTCTTGTCCAGCTGTGCTCGTGGACGTAATCTCGGCGAGCAGGAAAGGTGTGCTCGGGGACCCGTTCTTTGCGAGCAGGAAGGGAGTGCTCGGTTCTCGACCTTGACCAGCTTTGACCTGGGACAACCTCGATCTAGGCTATCCTCGGGGTGTCTTACTCGAGCTGGAAGGGCTTCGAGGGGCCTGTCCGATATTACCCAAACAAGAAGTACTAACAAATTTTGAACAAACAATACATTAACAATTGTCAAAATCTCACCATGAATAATTCAAACAAAAAGAAATCCAGTGGATACAAGGGCTTTTGTCAGCTCTGAACCAGAAAAGTCACATAGCTAAGGAATGCAATGACTTCCCTTCATGCGAAATGGCCCTGCAGCAAATCATACTACCACATCAGCAACGCCAACACCAAGTTGGATAATTGATAGTGCTGCCTCTCACCATATAACTGGGGACCTTCAAAATTTAGCCATACATAACCCTTACACTGCTACAGATTCTGTTTTAATTCGTAATGGTACAGATCTTGGCATCTCTCATATTGGCTTAGTTTCCTTACCTTCCACTCATAATTCTTTTCATTTAAATAACGTTCTCTGTGTTCCATCCATGCGTAAAAACTTAATCTCTGTCTTCCAACTATATGCGTCTAATAATACCTCAGTTAAATTTTTCCTAATTTTTTCCAAGTGAAAGACATAAGCATAGGGGCGATTCTGTTGCAAAGCCAGAATAATCATGGAATTTATGAGTGGCCAAATTCTCCTAAATCCAAAAAATAAATTTTTGCCTACCACTTGTGTGTAACCATCAAAACTAACACTTGTGACTGGCATCGACGTCTAGGACATCCCTCTGTGGATGTTTTAAAATTCCTTATTCGTAAATTTCAATTATCTTTATCCAAAAATTTTGATTTCAAACCTTGTGAATCATGTCACTGTAATAAAAGTCACATACTTCCATTTGGAACGTCTATTTTAGTCACATAGTACTAGACCATAGGAATTGATCTATTCTGATGCTGGGGGCCCTGCGCTTATTTCTTCCATTGATAATTTTAAGTATTATTTAATCTTTGTTGATCATTTTACTAAGTGCATTTGGTTCTATCCCTTAAAATATAAATCTAATGTCTTTTCTGTTTTTGTGCGCTTTAAAGCATCAGTTGAAAATTATTTTAATACCAATGTTATTTTTGTATTCACTGATGGGGGTGGTGAGTTTATCAAACTCAAATTCTTTTTTCAACAAACTGGAATCTCACATCTTTTCACTCCACCACATACACCACAACACAATGGTGTAACCGAACCCCGTCATCGACATATTGTCAAAACTGGCTTAACCTTATTACATCAAGCTTCCCTAACACCAAAGTTTTGGACATTTGCATTTCAAGCTGTGGTTTATCTCATTAACTGAATGCCGTCTCAAATCACTTCTATGGAAAGTTCATTTAAGCTGTTATTTAAAGAAAACCCTAATTATACCAAGTTACGAGTCTTTAGCTGTTTATGCTTCCCCTGGCCAGACCATATAATTCTCATAAACTTGAAACAAAATCCTTGCCTTGTATCTTCCTTAGTTATTGCACCCAATAAAGTGCATACAAGTGCCTAGAGTTATCGCCTAGAAAAATTTTTATTTCTAGAGATGTCAAATTTCTTGAGTCGTCTTTCCCTTGTAAGCCTCTTATTTCCACGGAACAATCAGCCTCACCACCTCCTCCATTGTTGTGGTTTCCTTCTTTTTTCATTTTCCAACTTAAAAAGAGTGTGCATCGTCCTCACCTACTTCTGTGATTCCTACTTATTCTAGTCTTCGAACACTGGAAGAATCCCCTTGCTCAAGTTCTTTACCGACACCGCTTTCTTCCACCACCTCACATGGCACCAAGACTTCTCCAACTCTTGATCCACCTTCAACACTTCCTCCTTCCACTACACAGCCCCTTAGAACACACCTTATGGCAACCCGATCTCAAAATCAAATCTTTAAACCCAAACAATTCTAAACTTCTCAACGGTCAACGAAGATCTTGCCTTTGAACCATCCACTATCAAAGAGGCTCTTACTGATCCACAATGGTATCCAAAATTAGCTGCTCTTATTTCTAATGGTATGTGGGAACTTGTGCCTCATTTCGCCAATCAAAATCTTGTTGGCTGTCAATGGGTCTTTCGCATCAAACGACATCCTAATGGTTCAATTGATTGATTAAAGGGACGATTGGTAGCTAAAGGTTGTTGGGATTATGTGCTCTTTAAAGCATATAATTTATTTATTTATGATAAATACATTTTCTGATTAATATTATATATGAGACATTTTTCAGACATCTTAATTACATAAATATTTTTAATAAGGTCCATTTAATCATAGTATATGTATTTGTGTGATCATCATATGGATTCACAGAAGGCATAAATACAAGTTATCTTATAATTAAATAAATTGAGTTTACAGTTGATAAATATAGTTGAGTACCCTATTTATATTTGGACTATAGTAAATTCATTGAATGATTTGTCTTAATCATGTATGTATTTACTGATGTAGTTTGATTACATTGAACTGGATCACATATGAGATTTAATTAACCTTAGAATAGCTTTCAGACTTATTAAATCTCATAGGCATTGATTTTATTATAATTTCAATTTTGAGTTAATTATAGTTTCATGTTTATAATTATTGTTCTATTTGAGTTACCAATAGGCGCAGTGAGATTATAGATTAACAATATAGAATTTGTATAACACATCTCTTGATGGGATTTCGGTACTTGATCATAGAATTCTCTGGTCAGACTGTATCAACATAATTAGTATATTGAAAATGATCATTAATGAAAGCTAGTAAGTATCAAGGAACAAGATGTAATTAAATTGATTGGACAGTTTATATATCAATTTAATTAGCGATGTGGTACAAATGATTGTTTTGTAAAGAAATCAATGTGGTGTGGGTCGAATTATTATTCGAGGACACTATCCTAGATAGAATACAATTATGGAGGTCAGTTTTAATCTTATAGTATAGTAGATTTAGAATTAGATAATCGGGTTAGTTTAATTACATACGTAATTATTATATCCACTATTATATGTACACAAATGATCCCTGGGTTAGCTCATTTAGTTGACTACACCATTACTGGATTAATAAGCAAGATAACTAGCTATTTTGGTTAAAAACCTAAATATATTATTTAGTGGAGGCTCCAATTAATATACTTGTGTATAAGGAGCCTTGTGTTATTTTACAAGGTAGTCTCCTATAACTATAACAAGTGTAACGCCAAAAGATTTTGGAGTTTTTATCTTATTTTAATTAAAATCAATTATTTTGATTTAATAGAATTAAAAAAAGAGATAAATAAGGAGCCTAAGGTTTTACACCAATACAATATAAAAATGCTTTTTCTCCACAAAAGAAATAGGAGAAGTCGTAATATACATATCTTTTCTCTGACTTTGAGAAAAATATTATCTTACTAGTTGCTTTTAGTGGTGATAAAGATGCCCACACATCAATTGTAGATCAAACTTGAGTTATAGCCTAAAAGATCATTGGTGATAGATTGTGATATAGCAGGAGAGTTAATGATTGATCGTGACTTGGGATCCTTAATTACTATAACGAAAAAGCAAATGTATAATTTCTAAATTATAGCAATTCAATATATTATATGAGAAAACGATCTTATTATTTCTGCTGAAAAATTATTTTAAACTAATAATTAAAGTTTTCGGGGAAGAGTGACCCACTAGTGCATATAGAACGTTTTAACGACATGACTGGAGTGCAGGGCTAAACAGCAGCCCAAATGTGTATGGAGTTCGCCGAACAGTTTCGGAGGGCGGTGGCCCCCGAAGATGACATAATGGAATTAGTAGAGATGAAACAGATGGAGGGGGAGTCTCTCCGAGAATTCTTCAAGGATACCACCTGGCAATCTTGGATCTCGGGACATTCAATCACCCCCAGGCATTGAGAGGGTTGAAGGAGGGGGTGAAGATGGGAAGACCCTGTTACAACTTACAGAGCCCTTCGATCTACTCATACTCTGACGCATACGAACAAATGATGATGGACATAGTCATCAAGGAGAAAAAAGCCGTGAAGCTAAGGACCGAGCAGAGCAGTGGGACAAAGCAGAAAGAGAAATGAGGGCTTGCTCGCAGTGCGCCTACTTCCAGAGGAATAAGGAGCCGGGTTGCTCCCTATAACCCCTACCAGAGGGCTTCCTACCCTCGGGTGGCTCTCGCTCCATTTCGCAGGTCCCCAAGCCGGGACCGCAGAGATTATCAGGAGTACAGTGGCAATCCACCTCGTAATTCTCCTACAAATCGGCCCATACAGAGCAACAACAGAGCTGACCGCCCATTGCCTCCGCACTCAGGAAAATTTCTCTGGGATAGGGTGGTGCAGATGGTTGATTAGAGCCCCGCCTACAGACAATACACCTCGCTAAAGGCGTCACTCGAGGAGATGTTCCAAGTTGTAGAGGAGCGAGGGCTGTTATGTTTCCCAATGTCGATGTCCAAGCCGATAAGCAGGGAGGGATGAGCGAGTTACAGTCGATTCCACGGTGATCATGGCCACTCGACGTCACAGTGCCGAGATTTAAAAAACCTGGTGGAGGACTTTGTTAGAAACTGGTACTTGGAAGAGTACATTAAGGGGGGCACCCGGTAGTTGAGCTGCAACAAGTAGGGAATGGCCAAGCCTGTGACATGGACCGCGAACCACCTACTGTGAGACTGATAGCAGGAGGGCCCACGATAGTAGAAAATTCAAACAGGGCTTGGAAGAACTACAGCAGATATGCCTCTACTAGTCGGGAGGTCCTGTTCATTGTGCCCACTGCAAAGAGAGCTAGAATTCGACAAGTACCAATCATGTGGATAGAGGAGGATGAAGAGGGGGTCTTTTTCCCTCACAAGGACGCCTTGGTTATAAGGGCAAAGGTCACCAACAGAGAGCTCAGGTAGACTCGGGGAGTTCGGTGGACTCAGGGAGTTCGATGGACATTCTCTTCAAATCCACTCACGACGATATGGGAATAACAGATGTGAAGCTCAAGCAGACAAGCACCTCTTTAAAAGAATTTGGTAGGGGAAGGCTAACCCCTTTGGGGATTGTCAACTTGCCAGTGTCCTTGGGCTCAAAGCCCTTTGAGAAGAACATGATGTTGGATTTTGTGGTCGTGGACGAAGTCAGCGCCTACCAAGCAATATTGGCGAGGCTTTTCATGAGGATCAGCCAATCGGTGATGTCCACCCACTACTTAGCCTTGAAGTATTGCGTGAATGGAGCAGTGGGAGTTGTCAAGGGTGATCAAAGGGTAGCGAGGGGCGAGTCAAGGAAGGGGAGCCAAGAGGCCCCCGAAGAATTAGAGGAAATTATGATAAGGCCTAATGATCAAGAGAAGAAGGTCAGGATCGGCTTGGGTATTAGCAAGTAGCTGAGCAAAAAACTTAGTCGAGTGCTTGCAAGCACACTCCGATGTGTTCGCTTGGACGCATGAGGATATGCCTATAATCGATCCGAATGTGGCATGCCACAGGTTGGTAATAAAAAAAGACGCGAAGCCAGTAAGGCAGAAGAAGATTTGTGTCAACCAAGAGAGGTATGAGGTCATGAATAGTGAGGTTGAGAAGCTATTAAAGGCAGAATTTATAAGGGAAGTCAACTACCCTAAATGGATCTCAATCGTGGCACTAGTAAAGAAGGCGAGTGGGAAATGGAGAATTTGCATAGGCTTCATCGATTTGAACAAAGCCTGTCCAAAGGACAGCTTCCCATTGCCAAAGATAGATTAGCTGGTTGACTCCATAGTAGGACACGACCTGCTCAACTTCATGGATGCCTTCTCAAGTTACAACTAAATCCCCATGTATAAGCCGGACGAGGAGTGCATGGCCTTTATCGCCAACCAGGGCCTATTTTGCTACAAGGTCATGCCCTTCGACCTAAAGAACGCAGGGGCGACATACCAGAGACTGGTGAACAAGATTTTCAAGCAGCTGATCAGCCACACGATGGAAGTTTATGTGGACACATGATCACCAAGTCCAAGGATGCAGAAGAATATGTGAAGTACTTAGAAGACACCTTCGCGCTCTTGAGGGAATACCGGATGAAGCTTAATCCTGAGAAGTGTGCCTTTAGAGTGGGTTCTAGAAAGTTCTTGGGTTTCATGGTTAGTAATAGGGAAATTGAGGCCAACCCTGAGAAGATAAGAGCAGTGATAGACATGAAGTCCCCGCGCACTCTCAAGGAAATATAAAGCCTCACGGGTAAGCTGACATCCCTCAACAGATTCATCTCCCAGAAACAAACAAATGGCATGTCTTCTTTCAGAAGATGAGAAAGGGAGAAAGATGAAGTGGACACTAGAGTGTGAAACGGAATACCAACAGTTGAAGAAGTACTTGCTGAAAGCCCTGTTGCTATCAACACCACGAGCAGGAGAAGTTCTATACTTGTATTTGGCGATGTCGCAATAGGCAACGAGCTCGGTCTTGATAAAAGGAAGATTTAGGGGTGAAACACCCAGTATATTATAAGAGCAGAGCTTTGTTGGAGGCGGAGACTTGTTATCCACTGGTGGAGAAGTGGGCACTTGCACTGGTAATAGCCGCTCGGAAGCTGAGGCCTTATTTCCAAGCACACTTGATAACAGTCTTAACGAACTAGCCATTTAAACAAATCCTGCACAAGCTAGAGACCTCGGGCCAGCTGGTGAAGTGGTCGAGTGTATAAAATCAGGCAAACTTTGTGGTCGAGTGTATAGAATCAGGCAAAGGAGCTGACAACAAGTGAGCAGCAGGCTCCCTTACTCTAGGTAAGGTGTGGACGGTTACATTGGACGGGTCATGTAGAGATCAAGGAGCAGGAGCAGGAGTAGTGCTTCTTAGTCCTGAAGGGCTGGAAGTACAATATGCCGTAAAGCTCGAGTTTAACGCCACCAATAACCAGGCTGAGTACGAGGCTGTAATCATAGGACTGAAGCTCGCTTTGGTAGTGAATATGGAAGAAGTAAAGCTCCGGACAGATTCTCAACTAGTGGCAAACCACCTTAACGAAAGCTTACAGGCGAAAGGTGAGAATATGGAAGCTTACATTCGAAAGGTGAGACAGTTAATTAGGAAGTTTCGAGCAGCGGAGGTGGAACAGATTGCAAGGGGAGAAAGCTTTCGGGCAGATATGATAGCACGGATGGCCGCTGTATCTGACCCCAATATGCCCAAGTCTATTCCAGTGGAGATTAGAAAGACGAGGTAATGAGCTTGTTCTCGAGCAGCACCTGGATGGATCCAATTATCTCTTATCTTAAGGAAGGGACATTGCCTGCCGACAAGAAGCAGGCGAGGAAGCTGAGATTTCATGCAGCGAGGTACATGCTGATTGACGGGGTATTGTATAGGCGAGGATACAGCATGCCACTGTTGCGTTGTTTGGACAAGGAGGAAGCCGACTACGTCCTCAGAGAGATATACGAAGGGATTTGCGGAAACCATTCTAGCACAAGATCTCTAGCCTTTAAAGCCTTAAGGCAAGGGTAGTTCTGGCCTCGGATGCACCAGGATGCACAAGAAATGACCAAGAGCTGCAAGAATTGTCAAAGCTTCGTCAACTACATGGCTCAGCCGCCCGAGAACCTTACAGTAATGAACTTATCGTGGCCCTTTACTCAGTTGGGAATTGACCTGATTGGACCACTACCAAAGAGGAGAGCATCTGCAACGCATGTCGTGGTTGCAATTGATTATTTCACTAAATGGGTTGAACTGAAAGCTTTAAGCATTATTACAGAAAGCAAAACCACTGACTTTATTTGGAGAAATGTGATTTACAGGTACGGGATCCCCCATGCACTGGTCATAGACAACGAGAAGCAGTTTGACAACAATAAGTTTAGAGACTTCTACAAAAATGTGGGGATAGGACTGAAGTTCTGCTCACCATCACACCCACAGGCAAATGGGCAAGTGGAGGCCGCAAACAAAACTATAAAGCGTCTCCTGAAGACTAGACTAGGTAAGGAGAAGGGATCTTGGGTGGACGAGCTGCCTAGTGTGTTGTGGGCTTATAGGACCACGTACAAAACCGCCACAGGGGAGGCACCGTTTTCCTTAGCATTCGGCATGAAGCAGTGATCCCAGTCGAGATAGGGATGGGTACACATCAGACGAAGCACTTTGATGAGGAGCAGAACGACGAGCAGATGTGTGCAAATTTAGATATACTGGAGGAGAAAAGGGAAAGGTCAGCAATGAAGATGGCAGAATACCAGAAGAGAGTAGCCCGCTACTATAACCAGAACATGCACATCTGCCGATTCTAGGTGGGAGACTGGGTACTTAGAAGAGTAAATCAAAGCACTAAAGACCCCAAGCAAGGGGTGTTGGGCCCGAACTGGGAAGTCATTACAGGGTCTCGCAAGTAGCTGATCCGGAGGCATACAGGCTGACTTACCTAGATGGACGAGAAGTTAAAAGCCCATGGAATGCACAGCATTTGATGAAGTATTTCCAGTAAGTCCCCTTGTATTACGAGCATTAGTGTTCAGTTTCCTCCACACTAGAAATGTGTAAAATCTCATACATGAATAAAAGCCAGAAAAAATGCTTCCGAAATTAATCAATCCCATGTGAGTAGATTAAAGCTTATGAAAACAAATAAAAGGTAGAGTCATGAGTCTCAAAGCCTAAACCTAAAGCAAGATGAAGCGCCTAGCATGAGCCAAGTAAAGGCTCGAGCATAATAAGCCAACAAAGAAATGCAAGGGCCATACATCTCAAAGCATAAGCTTAAGGCGAGACGGTGCCAAGCATAAGCCAAGTGAATACCAATGGGCTTATAGCCTAGTGGGAGAGTCATTGCACTCACAATGTTGAGAGCAAGGGTTCGAGCCGCTACAGCGGTTATTTACAAAAAAAAAAAAAGCATAAGCCAAGTGAAGGCTCGAGCAGAATAAGTTCATGAAGAAATGCAAAGACCATAAGTCTCAAAGCCTAACCTAAGGCGAGACAGTGCTAAGCATAAGCCAAGTGAAGACTGGAGCAGAATAAGCTCACGAAGCAATGCAAAGGCCATAAGTCTCAAAGCCTAAGCTTAAGGCGAGACGATGCCAGCATAAGCCAAGTGAAGGCTCGAACAGAATAAGCTCACGAAGAAATGCAAAGACCCAAAAGTCTCAAAGCCTAACTTAAGGCGAGATGGTGCCAAGCATAAGCTAGAAAGGCTCGAGCAGAATAAGCTCACGAAGAAATGCAAAGGCTGTAAGTCTCAAAGCCTAAACTTAAAGCGAGACAGTGCCAAGCATAAGCCAGAAAGGCTCGAGCAGAATAAGCTCACGAAGAAATGCAAATGCCGTAAGTCTCAAAGCCTAAACTTAAGGCGAGACGGTGCTAAGCATATGCCAGAAAGGCTCGAGTAGAATAAGCTCACAAAGAAAAGCAAGGGTCGTAAGTCTCAAAGCCTAAATTTAAGGCGAGACAGTGCCAAGCATTAAACAGAAAGGCTCGAGCAGAATAAGCCCACGAAGAAATACAAAGACTGTAAGTCTCAAAGCCTGAACTTAAGGCGAGACGGAGCCAGAAAGGCTCGAGCTAGATGAGCTCACAAATGAAGCTAAAGGTCGAAGTCGCAAAGTCTAACTTCAAGCGAGACAAAAAGGCAGACACAGCCAAAATGAGCTCGAGCACAACAAGCTTGTGCAGAAAGATACCGCGGCCTCAGGACTTAAAGTCTATTCGGGTTAAGGTAAAACAACCAAAATTCATAAGGGGTTAGTCCAGTTAGTCACATTTTGGCAAGACGAGAAAAAGCAAACCATAGTCAAAGTTATGTGGGAAAGGCTCAACATCTTCTAAAAATTTACCCCACAGAGAATTTTGGAATAAATTAAAAGTGCAGAGGCAAAGTAAGAAATATACACTTTCTAGTACTAATCATACCCTCTAACTAGCTTATTGCTAGTCTCTAGCAATTAAAGCGCTGTTTTAAATTAAGAATTATAAAATTTACCTGCAAGTTAATAGTTTTTCATCTATCCTCTAAACTACCAAATAAATAAATTCTCTTATTTATTTATTTTAGCTTTTTGTCATTCATTCATTATCCAAGATATCATCAAACCTTCTTTTGTGCTCGAGAAATTAGCACAATACTTATAAGGCTTCATTAAAAGAAAACAATATTTTTTTATTCTAGTGATTTATCAAAGATAATATTTTTATTAGGCAGTAGATTATTCATATAATTTAAAATATTACATCTTCAATCCATGTAGTTAGCTTTAGGCCAATGACTCCCAGACCAGTTGGCCTTAGGGAACTAGGTGTTAAAACACCCCTACAGCTTAATTACTTGGATTTTAGATAAATAAGCAAACGATATATTTGCAACCCATGTAGCGAGCTTTGGGCCAATGACTCCCAGACTAGTTGGCCTTAGGGTACTAGGTGTTAAAACACCCCTACGAACTTAATTACTCGAGTTTCAGATATAGTAAAATTAAACACATTTCTTTTTTCTTTTTCTTCATCTTTTTTTTTTTTTGAAAAACATAACACACTTTCCACTACCTTAAAAATTATCTCCAACAGATCAAGAGAATGAAATATTACAAAAAATTTTAACTTACAACCCAATAGCATGTGTCATAGTGTGTGTGTGAAAAGAATGATTTAATAATACCTGTTTAAATAAATAACTGGCAAAAAGATTTAATTAATGATTATCAAGTGGAGAATTCATAAATTTGAGTAATTCAAATAATAAGGAAAAAAAATAACTTAATATGAATTTTAAAATCATAAAATAATATAGACTGGACTGTTAAGATGCGTATCAAAAGTAGTGACTCTTTACACAGCCATCCTTGACAAAAAAAATCGTTGTTTTGGATTTTTTTTATTTAAAGAAAAATAAACAAACACATATATTTACAATTTACATCAACTATCCCCACCCTCCAACCTAATCTAAATATTTTATAATTTAAAGACATGTATGCAAAATGAGAAACAGAGAAAATAAACATAAAAGAAGAAGTAGAGAATATCATACCTGAGCTTGTTGCAGAGGCTTAGAATATTTTTTTTTTTTGAAAAAGAAATAAAAGACTCTAAGACTAAGAAGATGCGTTTATAGAACCATTCACTCCATATTCAGCCATCTTCGACTTAAAATTTATCCAAAGTTAGTCTTTACAAAAAAAAAAAATTGGTAAAAGTGTCACCAGGATTGACACATTCCACAATTATCAACTATTTCCTCCCCCCAACCTAAATGAGACATTATCCTCAATGTCTTAAAGGAAAGAAGTAGAGTTTAGAAGACATCACATGAACACTAAAAAAAAAAATTACAAATGGAGATTTAAATTCAATTTGAACTTCTTACTACTGTTACTCTTATCATCTTCAGTTGACCAATCCAATGCCAAAGTCATGGGTTCTGGCTCTGGTTTGTAAGCTTGTAAAAGATCAAGTAATTCATTAGCAGTAGAAGCACAAATAAAGATTTTTTTAACTGAGGGAGGAATAAGATAATTGTTAATTGTATGGTTAAGAAATGTGAAAAAACCGATGGGTTTCTGATGAATGTTCAAATGAGCTCAAGACGCAAATGCAATTAGTACCTTCAGAGTTGCAAGATTGCCTAGAAAAAAGATGAAAGCATCTATATGATCTAACATTTTGGATATTCTTTCTTGCATAATTGAGACAACTAACTCTTCTCCAGTTGGTGGGCCAGATAGACATCCTAGAGGTTTAAAGGCATTTGGGATTATTCCTAGCACTTGACTTCCTCTAGTGAAAGCTGTTTCTGAACAAGTTTGGATAATCCACGGTCACCTCCTCCATATATTAGTTGTAAGTTTCTCTCTGCTATGACATGACCAAGATGTACAGCTGCCTCAACGAATTCCTTGTACTTTCCATAGCGAAACCCAGAAAGCACACAAATATTTTTAAATTGTCTACTCGAAGATGCTGCCATTGGAATAATCTTCAAAAATAATTTGTGAAAGTTTAAAATAAAAGCACGTTTTTAAAGATAGAGATATTGATAAACATCTATAAATGGAGTGGTGCACTTATCAAACGACATGTGAACCTTTGGCTTATATTTTAAAAGTAAACAAATAAAGCAAATAGTAAAAAAGAAAAAGAAAACAGTAATCACAATATTAAAAGTAATATTGCATAAAATAAAATATTATTAAAAGGAAAATGATATTCACTGGTAGTTGCAACTGTGGCTCACATCTTCCTCTGGTTTTACATCCACTAACGGCTTGAACGCCCTCTATGGGTCGAAGATAGGCTTCTCATCCAGTTTTCTTATAAACTGGCAAACAGGATGTTTTTGAGTCAGATTTCCAAGTCTAAACTGTATATTTTCTTTTTGGAATAGTTTCCAATACCTTTGAATTGAATGTTGTACATATCCGCTTTAATGCGTATCAAGAGAGTAAGATATCATCTAACGATTCTTTACTCATGCCATTTTGAACAAATTTAATTTTATCTTCACGAGTATCAGAAACCATTCCTAAAGATTTACAATGCGGGTTCTTGCAATTACGTCTTACACAATTACGATAATTAGAGCCAAGTTGTTTAGCTCTTCTCTTTTTAGCGTATGTACTTTTTCTAAAACTAGGCATGTAAGAAATAAATGGATCAGAAAACTCACCTGCTAATCAGTCCTTTGGTTTAATTAACCAATGAATGTCAGAAGGAATGCTATGGATTATTAACAAACGTAGTCGTTCACAGCGAGTTTTGTAAATTTTCCTGAGGGCATTCTGAGGGAGAGAAGGAAAATGCTTATGCAGTTTTTGATGTATTTCTTCCATGTTTGGTTTTTGAGGTTTCAGTTATTATGGGAATCTGAAAATACCGAATTCGTCCTCTTATTGCATTAACTTCAAGTTCCAACTGAACGTTATAAATACCTTCCTCTATTTCCCAAAGTTGTCTTTCTAGGCCTTCAACATATGACACAAACTCTGGTGGTCGTTGATCCCATATTGGATGTGATTTACAACTTCGTATCAATCCTGCTAAGTGAAATTTTACACATAAAAGAGTTTTAAGATGTTTCAAGAGGATCTTTCTAGTTGAGGTATTCATGACATATAATAAGAGAAAACACAATTGTCAAACAAACATGCTTAAGCAAGAAATATTATATGCTTAATAAATATGTGGTGTGAAACTAAAAATAATCAAATAATCAGAAGATAAAATAATAAAATAAAAAAAAGAAATATATATATATATTAGTCACACATTAAAGATTTAATCAAGATTTGGTGGGTCACTCAAGTTGATTTCGGTGTCTTCTTGACGTCGTTGGAATTCCATATATGGTTTTAATCTTTGACCATTAACTTTAAATGTGACACCATTCTTTGGATTCTCAATTTCTATGGCCCCTGTATGGATATACATATTTTACAACAAATGAGCCATTCCACCTTAACTTTAATTTCCCTGGAAACAAATGAAGACGAGAATTATATAGCTAAACTTTTTGATCAATTTCAAATATTTTTCTAAAAACTTTTTTATCATGCTTTAATAATTCTTGAATTTTCATATGCGTAATTTCTCAATTCTTCGAGTTCATTCAATTACAATTTACGCACATTACCAGTATCATCAAGATTTAAATTAAAAGCTTTAACAGCCCAATATTATTTATGCTCAAGCTCAACTGGTAAGTGGCAAGGCTTACCATAAACTAACTGATAAGGTGACATTCCTAAAGATGTTTTAAATGCATTGCGGTAAGCCCAAAGTGCATCAGTCAGTTGAAGAGACCAATCTTTTCGACTTGGGTTAACCGTTTTTTCTAAAATATGTTTAATTTCCCTATTTGCTAATTCAACTTGACCACTTGTTTGAGGGTGATAAGGAGTAGCAATTTTATGCGTAATTCTATATTTTTCATTAAAGACTGAAATGGTTTATTACAAAAATGCTTACCTCCGTCACTGACAATAGCTCGAGGGATTCCAAATCTGCTTAAAAGATTTTCTTTTAAAAAGAGAATCACAATTTTGTGATCATTGTGCCGACAAAGAATAGCTTCAATCCATTTTGAAACAAAATCAACAACAACCAAAATATAAACAAATCCAAATGATGATGGAAAAGGGCCCATAAAATCAGTTCCCCAATAATCAAATATTTCAATGACAAGACTGGGATTTAAAGGCATCCTGTTTCGCTTTGAGATGGACCCTAACATTTGACAATTCTTGCACGTTTTACAAAATTCATATAGGCCAATAAAATCCACACTGTAATATTTTTGCAACTGTTTTCTTTGAAGAGAAATGGCAACCACAAGCTTCAGAATGACAAAATTGAATGACACTACTTACCTCATTGTTCGATACGTATTTTCAAAAAATTTGATTAGAACCGTATTGAATAGGTATGAATCATCCCAGTAAAAGCTTTTTATCTCTGTTAAGAATTTCTTCTTATCCTGGAAGTTCCAATCAAATGGCATTTCACTTGTTACAAGATAATTAACAATGTTAGCATACCAAGGCATATTGTGTATAGAAAACAAGAATTCATCAGGAAAAGAATCATTGATAGGTGTTGTATCAATTGAAGACTTATTTGTAAGTCTTGACAGGTGGTCTGCAATAGCATTTTCATCACCCTTTTTATCATTGATTGTCAATTTGAATTCTTGGAGTAGCGAAATCCATCGTATTAATCTTGGCATGACATCCTGTTTAGACATTAAATATCTAACAGCTACATGATCAGAATAAATAATAATAAATGAGCCAATTAAATACGATCGAAATTTGTCCAATGCAAATATTACAGCAAGTAGTTCTTTTTTAATTATGGTATAATTCATTTGAGAACTATTTAAATTTCTACATGCGTAATAAATAACAAAGGGCTTACCTTCATTTGTTTGACCCAAAACAGCTCCAACAACATAATCACTAGCATCATACATTAGTTCAAAAGGTAAAGTCCAATCAGGGGATTGCATTATAGGGGCTGTTGTTAAAAGATTGATTAGTTTTTTAAAAGCTTTCTAACAATCTTCAGTCCATTCAAATGGTATGTCTTTAATAAAGAGGTTACAAAGTGGTTTATATATAGCACTAAAGTTTTTTATAAACCTCCTATAAAAACCTGCATGTCCTAAAGAGGATCGAACTTCTCTCACTGTCTTTGGTGATGGTAATTTTGAGATGACTTCAACTTTGGCTTTATCAGCTTCAATTCCATTAGAAGAAATGACATGTCTTAAAACAATTCTAGAAACAGTCATGAAATGGTATTTTTCTCAATTTAAAACAAGTCCTTTTTCTTTACAGCTTTTCAAAAAATTTTCTAAATTATCAAGACAATTATCAAAAGAATTTCCAAACATAGTTAAATCATTCATAAAAACTTCCAAGTAATTTTCAACCATGTCACTAAAAATGCTTAACATGCATCTTTGAAATGTTGCAGGAGCATTACAAAGTCTAAAAGGCATTCCCCTAAATGCAAATGTTCCATATGGGCATGTGAATGTGGTCTTTTCTTAGTCTTATAAGGCTTTAGGAATTTGATAATAACCTGAGTAGCCATCAAGAAAGCAGTAATGGGGGTGTCCTGTTACTTTCTCAAGAATCTAATCTAGAAATGGAAGGGGAAAATGGTCTTTTCTGGTGGCATCATTTAATTTTCTATGATCAATGCACATGTGCCAGCTAGATGGGATGCGTGTTGGGATTAGTTCACCTTTTTCATTTTTTACAACAGTTACTCTAGATTTCGTTGGTACTACTTGTGTTGGACTTACCCATGTACTATCAGAGATAGGATAGATAATTCCTACATCTAGTAGTTTAAGGACCTCTTTTTTTACTACTTCTTTCATGTGAGGATTTAATCTTCTTTGTGGCTGACGGACTGTTTTAGTATTTTCCTCTAAGTGTATTCAATGTGTGCAAATTAAATGATTAATGCCCTTTATGTTTTTTAAGGTCTAACCAATAGCAATCTTATGCCTTTTTAAAACAATGAGTAACTTAGCTTCTTGGTTGCTTGTGAGTTGAGAAGAAATTACCACTGGATAAGTTTGCTGATCTTCAAGATACGTATACTTTAATTTTTCTGGTAAAGGCTTTAGTTCAAGCTTTGGTGCATCATTTTCTTTTGTCTTTTCAAGTTGTCTCATGTCTTCAAAGTCCAATTGATTGTTGCCATCTTCGGGTACCTGTGTAGAATCAAGTATAGAACATACATTAGTATTATCACATTCCAATTATTTACTTGATTCAAATGAACTAGCAAAACAAATTTCCATAGAATTTGAAAATTTCTCATCCTGAATGTGTTCTTCAATGATTGGTTCAATGAGTTCAATATCCTCAGTCTCATTTTCTTCATCTTTTTTATCGTGAGGTTGTTTACACATGTTGAATAGATTGAGTTCCAACTTCATATTGCCAAATGATAAATTCATCACTCCATTCCTGCAATTAATCAAAGCATTAGCAGTAGCTAAAAATGGTCGACCTAATATTATAGGAATTTGCTTGCATTCATCAATAATTGGTTCAGTTTCCAAGACAATAAAATCTACAGGATATATGAATTTATCAATTTGAACCAATACAACTTCAATTATCCCGTTTGGTACCTATCAATAAGTAAAAGAGTAGTAGATGTAGGTTTTAACTCACCAAGATTGAGTTGTTAGTACACAGAATATGGAAGTAAATTAACACTAACTCCAAGATCAAGTAAAGCATGTTCAATTTTATAGTTCCCAATATTACAAGAAATAGTTGGACAACCAGGATCTTTGTATTTCAAAGCATTATTAGTTGAGAGAATGAACTTACCTGTTTTGCAAGAAATGCTTTCTTTTGTACCTTATGTTTTCTTTTTACAGTGCACAAATCTTTCAAAAATTTAGCATAAGATGGTACATGTTTAATGACATCTAGCAAAGGAATGTTAACTTTCACCTACTTGAAGACTTCATAAATCTCTAGGTTGTGGTTTGATTGCTTTGTTTTGATCAATGGTTGAGGGAATGGGGGTACAAGAAGAGAGTTGGTTAATTCTTTGTGGACTATTGGTTCGTCCGACACTACTTTACTCTCTGAAATTATATCCTTACCAATTTCACGAGGATCAAGAAAGTGTTTTTCGACAACTTTACCGCCACGGAGAGTTATAACTAATTTAACTTGGCTCATATTTTGGTTTCCAGTACTACCCATATGAGGATGTTGTTGACTTTTGGGATTTGGTTCAGATTGAGAAGGAAACTTACCTTTTTCATGAATGGTAAGTGTTGAGGTAAGTTTTGAGATGGTTTCTGTCAAGTTGGTCAATGTTTGCATAGTTTGATTATTAATTGACTTTTTTTTTCAATGAATGAATGCAATGTGTCTTCAAGAGTTTTTCTGGGTGGTGGGACATAAGATGGGTAACTCTGAGTATTTTGAAAATTATGGCGTGGTGGAGGTGGTTGTGCATGATTGTCATTCCTCCAACTGAAATTTAGATGGTTTCTCCAACTAGTGTTGTATGTCTATGAATATGAATTGGGATTCGGCCTTTTGAAATTGTCTATGACATTTGCTTGTTCATGCAAACTTTCTTTTAGAGCTAGTAAGGTTAGACAGTCCTGCGTGAAATGGTCAGTAAAACTGTAAATATGACATGAAGCATCTTGAACAGATTTAACATGATCATTCCTTTTCGACTCTAATGCTTCAACCTTTCTAGCTAATGATGCAAATTTAGCTTGAAGGTCATGGTCTTCCCTAAGGTTGTACATGCTCCACCAGTTGGTGATGGTTGAGGTTTACTAAATGACTCATAAGAACCAACAGTATCCCAGTGTTGTGCATTTTCAACTAATTGGTCAAGATAATCTAATGCATCATCAGTATTTTTATCTCTAAAGTCACCACTACACATCATTTCAACAATCTGTCTACTTTGGGATGTTAGTCCCTCATTGAAATATGACACTAACCTCCATGCTTCAAAACTATGGTGTGGGCAAATGTTAAGTAATTCTTTATACCTATCCCAACACTGGTAAAAAGTTTCTCCTTGTTTTTCAGTGAAATTAGTGATTTGTCTTTTGAAAGAATTTGTTCTATGGGTTGGAAAATTTTTTTTCAAAAATTGTTCATTCATGTATGTTATTCCATGTTCTTATTGATTTGAATCTCAGGTTTTGTAGCCAAGTTTTAGCTTTATCTTTTAGTGAAAAAAGGAAAAGCTTTAATCGAATTATATTCATGCTACAATTTTGGTCTGTGTATGTATTATAAACTTTCTCAAAATCTCTTAAATGCAAGTATGGATTCTTGGATTCTAAACCATGAAATGTTGGTAAAAGTTGGATAATACCTTATTTAAAATTGAATCGAGATGCTTCAGGAGGAAATACTATACACGAAGGAGCTCTAGTTCTTATTGGATTCATGTAATCTCTCAAAGTTCGTGGTTAATTCTGATCGTGCTCATCTTGCTGAGAATGATTGTCTCTTTGATCAATTTGTGGATTAAGCTGGTTCAAAATATTTGCACCATGGATTTCTTCCATGATTGGTGGTGGTGATTGAGATATTCGAATTAACTTGCCACTTGAAGTTTAAGACCAACGTCTCATATAATGATGATGATGTCTGTATGCAAAATTATTTAATGCACAAGCAGATGAAGAAAAAAATAAATAAAAATTACAATTGAGAAAAATAAAAATAAAAATAAACAAACTGAAAATTAAATATGCAACAAATATAAATGTACAAAAGATAAAATTATATAAAATTGAATAACGAAGTAGGCGGTTAAACCAACCTTATAAAATAATAAAACATAAAAATAAATGCGGAATAAAAAACACAATTTATTATACAAGAAAAATAAATAACTAAAAAATAAATAATTGAAAATTAAATAACAAAAAATAAATAATGGAAATTAAATAACAATAAAGGCGGTTGAACCAACCATAAAAATAAATGCGGAAATTAAATTACAGAAATTTAAAAGTCCAAGTCCAAGTCCAAGTCTATGTCCATTCAGTCCAAATGTCTAAATTGAGTCCAAAAGTACAAGAAAGGTCAAGTCATAAGTCCATAAGTTTAAGTTTAATTCAGTTCAAGATTTTTATGGGGTTAAAATAAAAATTTTATAATATTTTTGTAATTTTAGGAGAAAGAAGGGGTTTAATTAAAATTTACAATAAAAACAAAAGATAAAGTGACGGAAAGTGATGACAGAATTTTAAAAAAATAAAAAAATATATATAATAAAATGACACTAAATTTTTGAAATTTTCCCGATAATGGCGCCAAAAACTTGACAGGATTTAAAAGTGCTTGATTTACTTCCAAGAATAAGAGTGTCTAGTTATAATATAACCCGATGAGTCCGGGGTCGAACCATAGGGAATTTTAAATTTAGTAGTCTATTATTAAAAAAAAATTAATAGTAAAAAAATATATTACCTATCTAAAAGGTACTAAGGCTCCGAGATTCACTTTTAGAATTTAAATTATATTCATAATATTATCTCATATTTATATTTTATATTTTATTTACTAATTAAATATTATGTCATTTAATTATTAACTAACCAATTTTATGGATGAATATGGGAATGGAGTACATGATGTGCCACAACTAAATTAGAGTGTCGACATAATGTCAAAATATCTTATAAATTCAATAAGATTTTAAGTTTATAAATTAATATGACATAAAAATATTCAGTAAATAAAAATACAAAATATTTAATTCCATAATTTAAATCCTCTTTTTCCTCCTTTGTCTTCTCTTTTTCCTCTCTTTCTTTTCTTTTCTTTCTCTTCTCCTCCACGCTCCCTTTTTTTCTCCTCTGCGCTTCTTCTCTTTTCATAGTAAAAATGAGAGTAACTATTTATTATTTTATTATTATAGTATATATTATATTATTATATACAATCTCTTTATCTCTTCTTTTTTTAATATAATATATATTATTTATTTATTATTATAAAGCAGCTCTTTTTTTTCTTTTATCTCTTATTTTTAGTTTTGATTTCTCTTCATTCTCAAAATATACCTACAATAACAAAATATAACAATTAAGATAAAAATTAACATAATAAAATATAATTTACATACAATTACATATGAGAAACATTAAGATAAAATGTAAGTTATGTAAACATTAATTAATACTTTAAGTGAGAAAATAATAATTTAAACTTTTATAAAATATATACTTTTTAGTACTAATCATAAAGCAGAGGAGAAGGTGTTTCAACAGGAAAGATATGACGCCATAAACAGGGAGGTGGAGAACTTATTAAAGGCAGGATTCATAAGGGAAGTTAATTACTCCGAATGAATCTCGAATGTGGTACTGGTCAAAAAGGCAAATGGAAAATGGAGAATGTGTGTGGACTTTATAGATCTAAACAAGGCCTGCCCTAAAGACAGTTTCCCACTGCCGAAAATAGACCAGCTGGTTGACTCCATGGCTGGACATGGTTTGCTTAGCTTCATGGGCGCATTTTCAAGTTACAACCAAATTCCCACGTTTGGGCAGGACGAGGAATGCACAGCCTTTATCGCCAATCAAGGTATATTCTGCTACAATGTCATGCCCTTCGACTTAAAAAATGCAGAAGCGACGCATTAGAGGTTAGTGGACAAGATCTTTAAGCCTCTGATTTGGTGCACAATGGAAGTCTATGTGGATGATATGATTACCAAGTTTAAGGATGCAGACGAACATATCAAGCATCTGGAAGAGACCTTCGCGCTCTTGAGGGAGTACAGAATAAAGCTTAACGCAGAGAAGTGTGCCTTTGGAGTAGGTTCTGGGAAATTCTTAGGCTTCATGGTCAATAACAGAGTAATTGAGGCCAACCCAGAGAAGATAAGAGCGATAGTAGAAATGAAGTCCCCACGCATCCTTAAGGAGATATAGAGTCTTACGGGTAAGCTAGCAGCCTTGAACTGGTTCATCTCCTGGGTAACGAATAAGTGGCATGTCTTCTTCCAGGAGATAAAAAAATGAAGGAAGACGAAGTGGACAACAGAATGTGAGGTGGCATTTTAACAATTGAAGGAGTACTTGTTAAAGTACTCAGGTCAGTTGGTAAAGTGGTTGATAGAGCTTAGCGAGTTTGACATCAGCTATCAATCCCGGACAGTAATTAAAGCAAAAGCGCTAGTAGACTTTGTGGCTAAATGTACAGAATCTGATAAAAGTACAGATAACGAGCAAGCAGTGGGGGAGCATGTTCCGAGCAAAGTTTGGGTGGCTATAGTAGATGGATCGTGTGGGGATCAAGAAGCAAGAGCGGTTCTACTTAGCCTTGAAGGAACAGAAATTCAATATGCCATGAAGCTCGAGTTTAAGGCCACTAATAACCAGGCTGAGTATGAGGCCGTCATTGCAGTACTAAAACTTACGATAGTGGTGAAGGCAGAGGAGATAAAAGTCTGAAAAGATTCCCAGTTAGTGGCAAATCATCTCAATGAAAGCTTCCAAGCGAAAGGCGAGAAAATGGAGGCCAGCCTTCAGAAGGTGAGGTAATTTGTTGGGAAGTTTTGAGCAGTGGAGGTAGAACAGATTTCGAGGCAAAAAACTAACGAGTGGATATGATAGTGCTAATGGCCACTGTGTCGACCTCAAAATGCCCAAGTCAATTCCTATGGAGACCAGAACTAGCTCGAGTATTGAGTAAGAAGATGAGGTAATAAGCCTAACCTCGAGCAGTACCTGGATGGACCCGATTGTCTCTTACATTAAAGAAGTGATAGTACATGCCGATAAGAAGCAAGCAAGAAAGTTAAGGTGTCAAGCAATAAGGTATGCACAAATAGACGAAGTGTTGTACCGATGAGGATACACCACTGCATATGTTATCTTTGTTTAGATGAAGAAGATGCCGACTATGTGCTCAGGGAAATACACAAGGGGATTTGTGGAAACCACTTTGGTGCAAGGTCTTTAGCTTTTAAAGTCTTGAGGCAAGGGTATTTCCGGCCTAGAATACACTAAAACGCACAAGAAAAGACCAGGAGCTGCAAGAGTTGCCAAAGCTTCGCCAATCTCATAGCTCAGCCACTAGAGAACCTCACGGTAATGAACTCGCCATGGCCATTTGCTCAATGGGGAATTAATCTGATCAGACCATTACCAAAAGGACGAGCATCTGCGACACATGTCGTGGTTGCGATTGATTATTTTACGAAATAAGTTGAAGTAGAGGCCTTGAGCAGGATTACAGAGAGCAAAATAATTGATTTTATTTGGAGAAATGTGATTTGCAGATACAGAATCCCTCATGCACTGATTACGAATAATAGGAGACAGTTTAACAACAACAAGTTCAGAGACTTCTGCGCAAACATGGGAATAGAGTTGAAGTTCTGCTCGCCATCACATCCGCAAGCAAATGGGCAAGTGGATGCTGCAAACAAAACTATAAAACGTCTCTTAAAAACTAGATTATGAGAGCAGAAAGGAGCTGAGGCAAATGGATTAGCAGCTGGATCAGGAGCTTGAGAAGAAGGAGCAGCCAAAGGATCCTCCTCGACAGGGGGACTAACTTGAGCCTCCTTGGTGGAAGGAGCAGCTTATTCAAGTCAAACAGCAGCAACTTCCACGTGCGAAGGTGGATCCCTTGGTTTCTGGCTCCTAGCATCCTGCTAATTCATATAGGCATCCACACCAGCCTCAAGCTTAGACGTGTTCAGCTCGAGATATTCCTTGTCCAACACAGACATGATACACTTGTAGCAGAATGTCAGCCCGTTGTTGTACTCCTCAGTAAGCTGATTGCCCATGGAGCCCAGTTTGTTTTGAAGACGAGAAATTTTGGCTTCCATGTCTTTTCGAAGGAAAATCTCTGGACATCAAGATCTTTCCTAGCATTTACAAGCTCGTCTCTGACCATGGATAATTCCTTCTTGAGCTGAAACGCCTTTGACTCAGCCATGGCAGCCCTCTCCTCAAATGTGGAGATTTCGGTTCGAAGCTTTGCCGAATCCTCCTGTTTCTCTTCCAGATTCTTCTTTAAGCTCTAGTTTTCAGTTCTAAGTTTTTTCCCGAAATTTAAAACTCTTGTCTCGAAGGCTATAGAGGCAGCAGCAGCTTGACATGTAGAGCGCTGGAAGGAATTGGTGAGGTCATTAAGGCTAGAGGACTTCAACTCATTAACAAAATTTTCCTGTACCTGCTTTTAAATTCCTTAGCATAAGGCTCAGCGAAGTTAGCCCGTTCCTTAGAATGTGTTGACTGGGACCTGACAGGAACAACAGTGCCAGAATCCCTCAAAGGAGCTTCTCCAACCACTCTCTCGCCCTCGAAAGGAGGAGGAAGAACCCTAACTGGGGAAGCAGTAAGGTCAACCCTGGACCTTCTAGGTGGAGCAAAAGAGCTGCTCAGACTCTCAACAGTACCTGAGTGCTTCTTAAATCGGGGAAGGATATTGCTTATGTTTTCTTCCTCTGACGCTAAGCCAAATTCGATGACATTTTGGTGGGTCAATAATTATTTGCACGAGCTAGCGTTGTCCAAGGCAGTATCCATGTGCAACTTTAGCTCCTCCTCGATCTGATGTGATACACTCCAAGAAACTGTAAAGACCAAAAACGACAATAAGAAAAGGTAAGAAGAAAAACCAAATTAGAAAGCATAATGAGTAACAAATGACGTGGAGTGCAAAAGCGAGAAGGAATTTGGGGAATTTCTTCTAAAGCAAAGGAACTTACTTTCCAGTTGCTGCCAGATATTGGGAGATTAGCAATGGGTTTTTTGTTTTTAGAGATGGAGGTGAAGTAATACCGGCTCGCATCTTTTAGGCTGCTTTTCAGTTTGTAAAGGTGCTTTATTTCATCTACCACAGGCTCACCCAAGTTACACCAACTCCACAGAATGTATAGGTCAGATAAAACCCTCCACTCATTAGGATTCAGTTTCCCTAATGGCAAGTGCAACTGGGAAAGGATTCTGGCAAAGTAAGGTTGTAAGGGTAACCTGACACCCCACCTAAAGCACTCAAAGTAGAGGGTGACATATCTTCGAGGAGGACGGCTAGGAGTGTTATTCTTGCCAGGAAGTCGAAGGTCAATGCTAGCAGGGATACGGTAGGTGGCCCTAAGCCTATCTAAGTCCTGTTTGGAGGTATCACACATGTAGTCAATGGCAAACGACTCAGCCTCTGACCTTTGACTAGCATTTTGCCTTTTTTTTGGCCAGCTTTCTTCGGGACTCGGGTTTCTTACCACAACCCCCCTATCGGGTCGGGAGTCACTAGAAGAAGAAGATTCTTCAAGGGACATCCTTTTAGATTTTTATGTGGCAGATATTTTCCTAAAGACCAACAGCTCCCCCATAATACACCGCTGTCAGATTTCAGAAAGCCGAACTACAGTCTACCATAATGGGAAACAAAAAACAACAAAAAATAAAAATGACAAGAACGAGAAGAAGAAGTCAAAAAATTTATACCTGAGATTGATTTGGAGGGCATAAATCACGATGACTGCAACCGAGGAGGTAGATTTCACTTGCAAGCAGCAGGCCTCGACTTTAAGCGATGTGGGGAAATAAGAAAATGAAAAACGGTGAATTTAAGGATTTATAAAGAGGATAGTGAGTCATTCCAACAGACTGCATGTTGCTCAAAGGGGCATGCATGTTCAGGGAACCGCCTCTTCAAATTTTAAACGAATGGTCCAGATTAACCCATGCAACTCACATTAAATGCAAAGTGACTGAAGAAGCAGACAACACAACGTAAAAAAGTAAAGGGGGGAAAACCTGCTCGGACAAATAATTTCTAGTATTATCCCATTTCACTCTCAAGACTAGAAACTGAGGGACTGGTGTTTGGGAAATGAAGAGCAAGCCTGCTCGAGGGCAAGCCAGCCAAAATAGAAGCCCTGATCACTAGCACAAAGACACCTCTACTTGAGGTCAGGTGTTCAAATTTGGTAGGTCAGGAATGTCCACGATCATCAAGTGAGCCCTGATCATGTTATGAGTGGCACCAAGAATAGGAAAGGACCAAAGCTCGAGTAGAGCTAAACCCAAGTATGGCAGCCTGAAGCTGTGATGCAGGATTGTGAACGGCTCTCTCCGAGAAGAAGAAAGTAACCGTCATATACCCCCACAACATCAACATCTTGTCACTGTGATAGATAACTGTTAGATACCCCCACACCACTAAGTTTTGTCACTGTGACCAATAACCGTCAAACACCATCATCAGACACCACTACGCCATAAAGTTTTGTCACTGTGACCGATAACCGTCAGACACTCCCACACTACAAAATCTCGTCACGGCGATCGATAACTTTCAGTCACCCCCACACCATAAATTCTCGGGGGTGTGGCCAAATAACTACCAAAAAGAATACCCAAACGCAATTAGTTCAGATGATGACGACCGAGTAAGGGTCCCAGCGAAAAAAGGGGAATAAATATCTGACGAAGGGAGAGGTGAGGGACTTCCTTTTCTTTTAGTTTTTTTCCGATTTTCTCCTCTAATAGAGGAAAAATTAAAAAGAAGAAACCCGATTCATCGACTTGAGTGTCGGAGGGTTTTCACCGAAAAAACACCCGGCGAACTCTGACATTTTCTCTATAAATACAGGCTAGAAGGTATTATTACTTCAGTGAACAAAGAAAAGCAAGAACCAGCTGGAAATCTTGCTTAAGGAGGGAGCGACCAGAAAGCAATATCAACATTTGGGAGCGACAAAAAAACAGCATCAACACTTATCATGTAAATATTGTTGGTTATCTCTAGACTTAGCCTATCTTACCATGAGTCTTCACTCGTGTATAAATTGTAATTATCATTCTTGATGAAATTAAGTTTCCACAAATTCTGTATTTTGATGGTGATTGTTTTGTATTTTTGATAGGTCAAAGGATTGTTAAATCCCAAATATTTATGAAATGGGATTATTATTATTATTCTCCTCCAACATATAAGTCAATATATTGGTTTATTGACCTTTCCTGTCATGAAGTTGATGAGCGTAGAGAGTGAAAGTGGTGGCTTATGGACTTTACTCATAAAAAGCGTAGCCACAGGAGCACTTCAGTGAACAAGAAGAAATTTCCTTCTTACTTGAGAGAGGGTAAAAAGAAAAAAGGAAAAATACAAACGAGAATTAGGGAAAACAAATGTTTGGGTAATATTGAGCAGACCCCCTTTGGGTAATATCGAGCAGACCTCCTCGAGGTTAACCTAGCCAGAGTAGAAGACCTGACCACTGGCACAAAGACTTCTTCGCGAGGTGTCAAAGCTAGTCGAGGACAAGTGCTCAAAGACCGGTCGAACCCTAATCCTCTTTTTCTGCTCTAGGTCTTCGATCCTCCGAGCAGGATCCAATCATATGGTCAAACACATTGAGGGAATAAAAACTCGAACAGCGCCTGCTCAAAACAGAGTGACCCCTCCTCCTGACAACTTAACATGGCAATCGATGCCTGGCAGACAGCCCGTACAGTAAGGCCTCGTTACTATTACTGATGGCCGGCGCCCGCCCCCACAGCGTCATCATTTTATACATGCATGCGCGGCACAATCATGAGACTATAGGAACCCACACCCACCTGACATCCCACATCCCTAGGGCATGCCGTGGCAATCCCAGCTGTCAGGGGGGCCCAAGCACCATTAATGTGGGGGGCAGTTGCCCCGGCAAAGAAGAGCGGGAAAACGGTAGGATAAATACCAGCCGAGGAATAAGGTAAAGGTGTTCTTTTTCTTTCTTTTCTTTTCTTTTCTGGAATCTTTGGGATTTTATCGAGCGCTTTTACCTCTAAAATCATCATTATTTTTCCGGTCTCTTAAAACTAAGAGGGATACAAAAAAGAATCAACCCGATCACTGACTTGAGCGTCGGAGGGTTTTCTCTGGAAAAACACCCAGTGACCCCTGACATGTATTCTTTGTGAGTGCAGGCCGAAGGAAACCATTGTTCCAGTAAATAGGGGAAGGAGTGGAGTGGCGAGGAATCCTGCCCGAGTATCCTGCGAGCAGAACTCTAGGGCTTTATTTGGGAGCAAGCCAAAAACCCGCGTCAACATTTTTTGCCCTTCTGTGGGGATCAGTTCGAAAAGCCTAACTTCCCAATACTTTCCAAAAAAAATAACACAACAATGAGAGGAAATAGTAGGAGAGGAGTAAGCCCGGAGGAGTCGGTGACTTTAAGGGAGGTGATCAATGAGGCCTGAGATAGGGAAATCCAGGAGATGATGGATCGGATAGAGAGGCAAATAGAGACGCTGACATCCATCCTATAGGAACTCAGGGAGGGATAGAGGAAAGCAAACAACGATGTCCTTGAGTCCAGCCGCGGGAAGCAAAAAACAGCAAATATTACCAGAAGGGAGGAGACGAACCTAGAGGAAAGAAAATCCCGCCAACATTTGCAAGATACGGCACCTACCTCGCGTACAAAGGAATTGGAAGGAGAAGTGCGCAGGTTGACGTAGACTATGGAGGGCCTCCGGGGAAGCAGGTAAACCCCGAGCTGGAGGATAAATACTAGACAGTGAATCCCCACTCTCAGTGGAGATCATGAGCGTCACAATCCCTCAGGATTTCTGCTTCCCAGATTTGAGGTTCTCGGGGAAGAGTGACCCCATTAGTGCATATAGAACGATTCAACAACATGACCGAAGTATAGGGCCTGATGGCTGCCCAAAGATGCATGGCCTTCCCTCTTACTTTGGAGGGGAGGGTAAGAGAATAGTATCATAAATTACCGCGGGGAAGCATTCTGAGCTTTGAGCAGATATGCAGTGAATTTGCAAAGCAATTCCGGGGCGCGGTGGCCCTCTAAAATGATATGATGGAGTTGAAGGACATAAAACAGAGGGAGGGGAAGTCCCTCCGAGAATTTGTCAAAAGATACCACCGGTCGGTCCTGGATCTTGTGGCATTTAATCAATCCCAGGCACTGAAGGGACTAAAGGATGGGGTCAGGATGGGGTGGCCATGGTACAACTTACGAAATCCCTCGATCCGGTCTTATTCTGATGCTTATGAGCAGGTGAAAATGGACATGGTTATTGAGGAAGAAAAGGCCGTAAAGCTGAGAAGTGGAGCAGGATAGCGAAGCAATACGAAAAGAAAAGGGAGGGCCTGCTCGGGGGACATCGACTTCCAGAGTAATAAGGGAATGGGTTACTCCCTATAACCCTTATCAGAAGGCTCCCTAGCCACGATTGGCTCCCGCTCCACCTCGCGGGTCCCCAAGTCGGGACTATAGAGAGTACCGGCAGTACAGCGGCAACCCGCCCCGCAAACTACCCGTAAGCCTGCTAGTGCAAGGCAATAGCAGAACTGATCGCCCGTTACCCCCACGCTTGGAAAGCTTCCCCCGGGATAGGGTAGTACAGATGGTTGAACAAAGTCCTGCCTACGGACAGTACACCCCATTCAAGGTGCCACTGGAGGAGATATTCCAAGTAGCAGAAGAACGAGGGCTACTAAGCCCCTCGACACTAATATCTAAGCTGGCCGGCAGAAGAGATAGGGGGCGGTTTTGCCGATTCTACGGTGACCACGGCCACTCAACATCACAGTGCCGAAATTTGAAGAACCAGGTGGAAGACTTAGTTAGAAACCAGTATTTAGATGAGTTTATTGAAGGGGGTCATCCGGTAGTCGAGCAGCAGCCGGAGGATGATGACCGAGCCTGTAGCACGGACATCGAACCACCCGCTACGAGGGTGATAGCAGGGGGATCCACGATGGCGAAAAATTTGAATAGAGCCCGAAAGAACTATTGTAGATACACTTTCGCTGGCCGGGAAGTCTTACTCGCCGTGCCTGCTACAAAAAAGGCTAAAGTGTGACAAGTGCCCATCATGTGGACGGAAGAGGACGAGGAGGGGGTGTTGTACCCCTACGAGGACGCCTTGGTTGTGAAGGCAAATGTTACCAGTAAGGAGATCGACCGAATACTGGTGGACTCGGGGAGTTCAGTAGACATTCTCTTCAAGTCCACGCTCGATGATTTAGGGATTGCAGATATAAGCCTCGAGCAGACGAGTACCTCCCTGAAAGGGCTCGGGGGAGGAAGGTTAGCCCCTCTGGGAATCATCAAACTGGCTACGACTATGGGTTTGAGGCCTGTTGAAAAGAACATGATGCTAGATTTCGTGGTGGTGGATGAAGTCAGCCCCTATCAAGCAATACTGGGAAGGCCCTTCATGAGGATCAGCCAGTCGATGTTATCCACCCATTACTTAGCCTTGAAATATCGAGTGAATGGGGTCGTAGGAGTTGTCAATGGCAATTAGAAGGTCACGAGGAGTTGCTACGCTGTGGCAGCGAAGGAAATGATGCAAATAACATCGTTGGACTCAAGGGGAGAATCGAAGAATGGGAGACAGGAACCCGCTAGAGGAAGTTATGTATGTATGGAAGTTGTGTGGGTTCAACTGCCCCGGTGCCCAGATGCAACTAATAAAGGACCCTGGCAAAATAGGGCTGTATGGGCAACCTAACACCCCACTTATAATACTCTAGATAGAGAGCGACATACCCTCGAGAAGGGTGGCTAGGGGTATTGTTCTTGCTAGGGAGGCGAAGATCAACGCTGGCAGGGATGTGGTACATGGTCTTAAGCTTATCTAAATCTTGGTGTGAGGTTTCACACCTCATGTTGTCAATAGCAAATGACTGGGCCTCCAATCTTTGGCCGGCCCTTTGCCTTTGTTGTGGCCGGGTTTCCCCTACAGCCTCAACCTCTTCAATCTCACCAGAACCCCCCTGCTGGCCTCGGAGTCACTCTAAGAAGATGATTCTTTTGGGGACATCTGGCAGGGTTGCTGAGTGGCTGACATTTTTTCTTAAAAACACAGTCTACCAAGTGGGAAACAAAGCCCAGAAAATAAAAAAAAAAAAGAAAAAAAATGAGAACGAGAAGAAGAAGAAGAGTTTATACTTGAAACTGATTTGACGAAGGCAGATAGCAACGATGGCAAAGAAGAAGATGAATTTCACTTTCAGGCGACAGTTTTCAGTTTTAAGCAAAGTGTGGAAATAAGAAGAGGCACAGTGGAGAAATTAGAGTTTTATAAAGGGGAAAGCAAGTCACGGCAACAGACAGCACGTTACTCAAGGGGACGCGACTGTTCAAATAACCGCCTCTTCAAAATTCAAACGAGCGGTCCAGATTATTCCACACGTCTCACATTAAATGTGAAGTGATGGAAGAGGCGGACAGCTCTATGTGAAAAAGTAAAAAGGGGGGCAACCTGCTCAGACAAGCAATTTTCAGTCTTATCTTGTTTTATTTGCAAAACTAGAAACTGGGGGACTGGTGTTTGGGGAATGCCGAGCAGACCCACTCGAGGACAATTCAGCCAGAGCAAAAGACCTAATCGCTAGCACGAAGACACCTCTACTCGGTGTCAAAGCTGGTCGAGGTCAAGTGTTCTAAAGCTAGCCGGATCCTGGTATCCTCATCCTGCATGGATAATACCATAAAGACCCTCGACCACCGAGCGAGACTTGCCTATGTTACGGGCAGCACCATAAACAAGGAGAAACTATTGCTCGAGTAGAGCATGCCTAAGCATGGCGGCCCCATTCCTTGATAACTTGTCACGACGATCGATAACTGACAGGCACCCTCACGTTGTGAGGTCTCGTCACTATTACCGATGACCGGCTCACGCCTCCACAGTGTTATCATTTTGCACAGACCTACGCAATATTATTATTTGATCACGGGAACCCATAGCCGTCTGACATCCCATACCCCCAGATTGTGCTGCAGCAACCCATAACTGTCAGAAAGACGCAAGCTCAATTAATGTAGGGGATGACGCCCAAGCAAAAGGGGGCAGGAAAAACAAAAGGATAAATATAAAAAAAAAGGCAAGGTAAGGGGTTCCAATTTCTAATTTTTGAATTCCAACTCTGATCTCTCTCCTTATTCTTATCTCTTAAACCTTCCAATTTTTCGGTTTTCTCTTATATTAATAGATAACTCATAAAGAATCAACCCGATTACTCACTTGAGCGTCATTGGAGCCCTGATATTTTTTCTATGAATACAAGCCAGAGGAGATCATCATTTCAGTGGATAAAACAACGCAGGAATCAACTGAAAATCCTGCTCGAGCAACTAGCGACCAGAAGGCAGTAGTACTACTTGTAAGCGAGCAGAAAACCGCATCAACACCTTCAATGAGTAAAATTTTTATAATGCCATTTATTATTGAGAGGCCAATGATCAGTTAGTTGATTTCATTTTAATGTGCTGAAATACTTTTGAAGTTATTGAAGAAAGGTGTTTGGAACACATGGTGTGGTGTACCGGGCCACCTTGCCTTGCCAAATACATATGTATAGTCAGTTTTGTCCATTTCAACCAACTCTCTTACTCAGGATGGGCATAACTTTCCTTTTCACAAACTTGCAATAAAGTTTCGCCAAGATGTGAGAATTTTTTACATTTTATTAGCTATTATTTAATTATAATGGCTTAATCTTTTCCGCATCGTGTTGTTTCTTTACCTTGAAAGTAAAGTTTAAAACAAAATTAAATATATCTTTTGCATTCTTCAAATGTATATCATGTATGCCGACTTACAATTCACAGATAGAAGTTTTAATTTTCAAAATGATCAATGAAATATGAAATGTGAAAAACCTCGTGCGTAGGCGTCTCCTTGAGCACTAAGAGATAAAACAACCGGTTTATTTAACATTGTTGTCTCATCTCGCTTTGAATTCCTTCCCAGTGGTCACTCTGGTGCACCTAAATCAGAATTGAAATAGGCCCTTAATTTATGATTTTTATTTTTTGCATCCACTGATCCATTCTTCTTCCCATTTCATTAAATCGATTCTCCCACTCTAGCCTTTGATTTGGGACTTGGCACAAACTTTGTGGGTTTGGTGGCGATGGTGACTCCATTTCATCCAAATTATAACATTCTGGCTAAATTTCTTCTTGTTGCTATTGCAAACTTGAAGATTATGGCATATGTGATTACATCATGATTTATTCATAACTGTGTTAGTAAAGGCCCTCCTTCTAGTACCAACTGTTGATGCCTAATTTTTTTTTCTATTTTTGGTTGAACTAAGTGCAACAGATAGAGATAACTTGCACACACAATAATAAACAAGAACATAGCCTTTGATTTGGGACTTGGCATAAACTTTGTGGGTTTGGTGGCGATGGTGACTCCATTTCACCCAAATTATAACATTCTGGCTAAATTTCTTCTTGTTGCTATTGCAAACTTGAAGATTATGGCATATGTGATTACATCATGATTTATTCAGAACTGTGTTAGTAAAGGCCCTCCTTCTAGTACCAACTGTTGATGCCTAATTTTTTTTTTCTATTTTTGGTTGAACTAAGTGCAACAGATAGAGATAACTTGCACACACAATAATAAACAAGAACATAGCCTTTGATTTGGGACTTGGCACAAACTTTGTGGGTTTGGTGGCGATGGTGACTCCATTTCATCCAAATTATAACATTCTGGCTAAATTTCTTCTTGTTGCTATTGCAAACTTGAAGATTATGGCATATGTGATTACATCATGATTTATTCAGAACTATGTTAGTAAAGGCCCTCCTTCTAGTACCAACTGTTGATGCCTAATTTTTTTTTCTATTTTTGGTTGAACTAAGTGCAACAGATAGAGATAACTTGCACACACAATAATAAACAGGAAAATGGTGAAATGAGGCCAGAGGTGGTGGTTTCCGATGTGCCCACTTTGATGCTTTAGTTAGTAGGGTGCTTTTTAAAGTTAAATTCAATGAGGTTTAGTTTCTAAAATATTCATAACTTTTCATGGTGATTTTCTTCTTAAATATACCTTTATGGAGAAGAGAATGGACCTTGATTCGTAGAGTAGGCATTATGATCCTATTTTTTAGGTGTGTAGGGTGTAATAGCCTTGCAGCTAACTTCCTTACTCATTTTTTAGTGTTTTTGTGATTTTCTCTTAGTGATAGTATTATAGCTTAGTTGGCTCGTGGCTTATGATTCAATCATGGTTTAAATTGTGGTCTCCATATTTCTCATCTTGAGGGTTCCTGAATTCCTACCTAATATCCTTTGTCCCTTATTTTGAGGGATCTTATTTTTCTCTTTGGAAATTCTAACCTCTTTGAGATAGTATTTTAAATTCAAAAACCTCATCAATACTGGTCCCCACTTTATGATAAAAGTATTTTAAATTCAAAAATCTCTTATTGTAAACTATGGAGTCTAATAGCTTTAAAACAATTTTTTAAATTCAAAAAGCAATTCACTCCCATTAGGATACGTAGTGTTCTCAAATTTAATTTATTTATTTTTCTCTTCTATAGCGTTTGACATCTCCATTCTCTGTTACTTATTTGAGGTATGTTTTCCTCTTCTTATTTTTTTCTTTGTTCCATATTTCTTTTTTTCTTTCATGGATCTACTTAAAGCAAAAAAATAGTAAGTCAAGTAAAGGCGGAGGGTCATTTAGATGCATCACTAGGAGTGTCACATGCCATTCTTCCTCTGTTTCTCCTCCCTCCACGACTGCTATCACATTGTTGATAAAGAAGAACAAGATATTCCTGTAAAGGTGTTCTTAGCAAGCCATTGGGAATCCAAAGCCACACTTTTCACCCTCTACATATTGAGAAGGATTATCACATTCCTAATTCTATGTTTTCAAGTTCTAATGAAAACGTAGCCACGCCTTCTGAAGGTTGTGTAGTTTTAACTTTATGTTAAAGGTCGGGATCAAGTTGCCTTTATACCCCTTCGTTTACTTGTTTTTGAGGTTTCTTAACGTCACCCCTGCCTAATTAAGCTACTCTGAGAGGGCTCAATTTGAATTTTCTTTTAACAAATTTTGGAGAATATATTAGGTGAAATTAGTATCTAAAGGAAGTGGTTCATATTACTTGGCTGGCTGGGCACATATCATTCCAATTATATCTCTTGACTTCTTGGGTTAGATGAAGGGTTGGAAGGATTCGTGGTTTTTGCTTTAAGAAATTGATATTCTATTGACCCCAATGCCGATGATTCTGTTCCTCCCTCATTTTAAATTCCAGGTTATTATTTTGCCATCATGACTTTTAATTCATTGTTTTTCTCATCTAATTCTTTTTTCATTACACTATCTTAGCGTTCTCTTGTCATCTTGATTTCAGAGTTGGCCGGATATATTAGGCACATTAGGCATATGTAAGTTAACCTTTCACAGTTGGAAGTGCTTTCCTTGTTCAGTAGGACTTCTTACCAAGAGTTTGGTCATATTCCTATCAGTAAGTGAAAAATTTAGGTTTTTTATGAGCATTTTTTATTTTCCTTTATGACTTCTTTGTATTTGGAATGTATAGTTGCCATGTATCAAATCAGTTACAAGAACTGAATGAGACCTGCCAATTTACCATAAGTAGAGTTATCCTCTCGAAAGAATGGCACAACCCTTTCCTCTTCAAGTTATTCCTAATCTTCAGGAGCTCTTTCAACTCATTCTGCCATTGTTGGTACCTCATAAACTAGAAAGAAAACTCACTTAGCATCTGGCCTTAGATCTCCTGAGCACACTTCAGCCGTCATGTTCAACAACTTGGCCAATTGGACTTTTCAACATAGTGAATTTAAGTATGAGCTTGCCAACCTTTCTTCTTTGAAACGAGCATTCCCTCACCAAGAGTGCATTTGCTCAAGGTAAACTGACTTAGAGATCTTATTTTCCGCCTTCATAAGTAATACCTAAAAGGTTGACTTCATAATCCCCCTTTCAATTTATTATTGTTCTTTTACTGCTTTATATTGATAAAATTTTTATTAGATTTTGATAAGTTACCATGAACATGATTCAAGCATACAATTTGTATTGTGATTCAGAAGGTAAAAGTTCCAGAGCTAGTAGTGAAAGGAACAAGGTGCCAAATGAGGTAATCTAGCTGAGGACCTATGTAGCAGCCCTTTAGTTTGCCTATAAATCCCTCAAATTAGAGCACAACATCAGTAGTGAAGTGATTAGGAACAAAGATAAGGAATTAACTCGCTTAAAACAACAGCTCTAAGACAGCTACATTAAGGTTTATCTACAATCTATTGAGTTCAATCAAGTGAAGGATGTAGAACTCTTTACTAGGGTCAATGACTACAAGAAAGTAGTGAAGGATCATCACCCTGAGTAGAACCTGAATTTTGTAGATGACTATTACTCTGAGGCTCTCTAGGCGGGTGATTTTGTTTTATCTCTTTGGGATAAGTTAGGTGGTGACGATAATGAAAGGCCATTAAGCCTGCAAGGCAATCCACCTTATGCTCTACCTCAGACTACTCCATATATAAATGTTGCAACTGCAACTGTTAGGGAAACATTGAGAAGGCAGAGGAGTCCTCATTGAACATTCCTCCTCTGGCCTATATCTATCCAGGTAATATTCCAAAGAGTAGCTAAAGCCAACTTCCTCTGTTTTACTAGTCTCTAAGACTTTAATAATTATTTTTGAAACTTTTAGTGCTTTGTGTGTTATTTTGTTATCAACTGGTACTTTTGGCATGTAATGCTTTTTATTTAAGATGCTTGCGAATTTTCTGCCTTGAATTTATATTCGCTTTTATTTTCACTTTGCATTTTGATGTTTATTATAAATCACTTTTTGGATATCCAAAAGTGCTACTCCTTGCTTAAGTGGTAATAATTTATGTTCAATTACTCCATATTGGTCATGACCATGTGCATCTTCAATTTAGGATAATTTGTGTTTACTTATTCCCTCAAGTTGAAATTATTCTTGCTTGCTTATTCCTTCATCCAAATGGAAGTAACTTACTATTATTTACGCATTGGCCAGATAGTGACAATTCATAGTTACCCACCTTTCTGTTTAGGATATTACAGATAATAGTTTATTGGATTGTATATTTCTGTGCTCTTTTGAACACTTTTTAGATTGTAAAGTAAACTCAAGCCTCAGAGGTGGCATAATTTGTACTTCAGAGGACTGTATAGTTTGCGCCTTGTAAGGTAGCTTAATCTACACCTTATATGGCAAATTGATTTGTAACTTAAATAAAGCTATATGATTCCTGCTTGAGTTAAAGTAGTATATTTCGAGCCTTGATTAGGGCTATATGATTTCTGCCTTGATTAAGCAGTTTAATTCAAGCCTTTACTAGGGTTGTATGATTCCTACCTTAATTAAGACAATTTATTTTAAGCCTTAACTAGGGTTGTCTAATTCCTACCTTGATTAGGGTAGTTTATTTCAAGCCTTGATTAGAACTATGTGATTTATGTCTTGATTAGGGCAGTTTATTTCAAGCATTGATTAGGGCTACATAATTCTGCCTTGATTAGAGTAGTATTGTTTGAGCCTCATAAGGCGTCTTGATCTTTACCTTGTAAGGTTGTAATTTTCGTGCCTAAGAGTTGTGTTTTACTTGCCTTGAATGTTGTGTTTTACATGCTTCTAGGGCTGTAATTTCTGTGTCTCGTAAGGTATTTTTGATCATTTTCTCATACCGATATACTTTACATACCTCAAGGGCTATATTAACCCTGCCTCATAATTCGTTTTAATTCATGCCTCGTAAGGTTGTTTTTTTTACACCACAAGGGCTGTAAAATCCTTGCCTCTTAAGGCTATATTTTATATGCCTCAAGGGTTGTAAAATCCTTGCCTTGTAAGATGTTTTGAATCTTGCCTTGTAAGGCTGTGTTTTCCACTCCCCGATGGTTGTAAAATCAATGCCTCATAAGGCGTTTTATTTCTTATTCTAAGATCTGATTCTATATCGTATGATAATTTATAGTGCATAAATGAATATATGAACATTTGTTTTATTAAATTTGAAACAAAACTTCGTTCTAGCTTGAACTAGTTCACTTGGAATAGATGAATCCAGTGAAAAGTCTGAAACCATAAACAACAAATAATTGACAATAGCTTAAAAGGCTTTTCCCTTAGTTTGAACTGAACCACCGAGTATAGGTGATACTAGTGTGGGGTCCAAAGCCATAAACAAAATGCAAACATCTAACATCTTATTACATCAAACATTTTAAACATAACAACTTCTGAACTGGTCATCTTCCAAAGTAGCTTACTAAAACTGATAACAAGGAAAAGAAAAACCTGTTGGCATCTCATACATATTAATGCCTGAGATACTCTACATTCCAAGGTTGAGTTAGTTGTTTTCCATTCATTTTTCCTAAAGTCACTTCCTTGACAACTTTGTATGAATCTTCCCAGTTGGGGCCCAATGCTTCCTCTACTCCAATCGTTTTTATTTTTCTTAGTACCAGGTGTCTAGATTGAAAACTTTGTACTTTAACTCGAGTGTTATAATACCTGAAAACCCTTTTCTATTATGCAGCTAACCTTTCTGCTACATTTCTTTTTTTTTCTTCAATAATTCTTTCTCCAGCTCCAAGAGTTATTAATTTTCAACCTATAGATAGTAGATGATCCTCTGCATATTAAGTTCTACCTCGACTGGGCTATGACATTAATGCCAAAAGCCAAATAAAAAAAAATTTCCTCAGTCAAAGTACATGCTGATGTTTGGTAGGTCTATAACATAGTCGGTAACTCTTCTGCCTAAACACCTTACAAATTCTCTAGTATAGGTTTTAGGTGGAACTTGATGATCTTGTTAATTGTTTCCACTTATTTGTTTGCTTGAATGTAAGCAGAAGAAAAGAAGGCATTCACTATTCTTAAACTGGCGTAGAATTCTCTAAACTTTAAAGTATCAAATTCTCCATGCCAAAGATCTGCGTGCTGTATAGCTGCCATATATTCCGTTATGTAACTCCCTCAGAATATATTCAAACCTCTTTTAGAAATATACGCCTCAAGTAAGGCATTGAGAAGCCTCTCTTATAAATTGTTTCTCCGATGATTACATATCTGGATCCTCAAAGTCTCAATTTCCTTGCCTCAAATTTATGTTTTGGTTTTTTCCTTCAAGTAAGCTATGAATAGATCTATCCAGTTGTCACGAAAGGCCACTAGTAATACAGACAGTCATTCATTTATACTGCGTGACTTTACCACCTTAATTCTGGCCGACATTGTGAATTCAGCTAGAAAAGATGATGTTTATTTTGCTAACACATCAGCATGTGGGTTTTCTCCTCCGGAGATCTGGGTCAATTGTCATTCTTTAAACTTTTCAACAACGTTCTTACATTATCTAACTAAGCGTTTATATTTCTTTCTTTGGCTTGGAATTGGTTATGAACTTGATTCACAACTAGTTGTAAATCGCTATAAATAAAGATTTGTTTTACACCCATCGTAGTAGCCAAATTCAAGCTAGCTATCAAAGCTTCGTACTCCGCTTGGTATTTCAAACCTTATGTTTGAATTTGAAAGAATAGATAGCTGGTTCCCTTTAGGTGTGATTAATATCAATCTTGCTCCACTCCATGGGAGTTAGCTGATTCATCAATATATAGTTTCCATAATTGGGGCTTTATTTCTCTTACTAGGAGAGGCTTGGTGAATTCAGCCATGAAATCTGCAATTGCTTGCCCTTTAATCACTTTGTAGATATATACTTGATGTCAAATTCACTTATTCTACTGTCCATTATACCATCTTCCCTGAAATAACAAGTCTCTTAAATACTTTCTTGAGTGGAGTGTTTGTTAGAATCCTGAGAGTGTGGACTAAAAGGTATGGTCGTAACTTTCTAGTTGAACCAACGCTAATGTTAGTTTCTCCAAATTTAGGTAGCAGGATTCAACTTCAACAAATGCATGGCTGATATAGTAGATGGAAAATTAGGCATCCCCATCACATTTTAGCAGAACCACAGTCACAGCCACTTCCGATATAGCTAGGTATAATTTTAGCTCATCACATTTAACTATTAGTTGCGAAATAAAATTACTCATGACAGTAAGTCTTCCCATCGGACTCCATATTTTTTTCTTGTTAGAGGGGGATTTCATCTCTAAGGTTGCATGCACCTTGGTAGGGTTGACATTGATTCCTTGTTTACAAACTAGGTAACCAAGAAAATTACCTGAAGTTAACCCAAATGTGCATTTGTTCAAGTTTAGTTTCATTTGGTACTCTCAGAGGATCTTAAGTGTTTATTCAAGGTAGTGTATATGTTCAGCTGCTATCAGACTTTTGACAAGCATATCATCAACGTAGACCTCTATCATCTTCCCAATTTCCTTTCTAAACACGGCATTCATGAAGCATTCGTAGGTGGCTCCCATATTTTTAATCCAAAAGGTATTAAGCGCGATAACAATACATCTCTTGATTTATTATTGAGGTTGTTTTCTTCTGATCTGCCAGGGATATTTAAATTTGGTTATAACCTGAAAAGACATTCATATTGTCAGTAGTTGAGTCAACTAATTGGTCTATTCAAAGAAGAGTAAAGCTATTATTAGGACAAGCCCGAGTGAGATCTGTAAAATCTATGCACATCCACCACTATTCGTTTGCTTTCTTAACCAAAACAACATTAGAAATCCAATCTGGGTAGAGTACTCCTCTGATAAACTCTACTTTTAATAGCTTTCCCACCTCTGCTTGTATTCTTTCATTGTGCTCCTAGTTAGAAGTCCGTCTTTTTTATTTAATTGGTGGATATTCTGGATTGACATTTAGGGAGTGCATTATGTGATCTGGTGATATTCCCGATAGGTTGTAACTTTATGCGAATATATCCTTATTTTTTTCAAGAAAGCTATCAGGGCCTCTCGTATAACTTCATCGAGGCTTCTTCCGATCTTTAATACCTTGGACGTTTCATCTTGGTCAAGACTTACTTCTTCTATCATCTCTTTTGATTCAATAGTAAATTATTTCCAGAAACTTTTCTTTCAAGGCAAAGAACTCAATTCTTCTGCCTTTCTGACGAGATCGCGAAATATCCCATGTTGAGGATGATACTTTTCATAGCTAAGGCATAATTCTCTCTGGCGGTTCGTTGCTCTTTCATGACTGTGTACCCACTCTATTTCTTACTAAGAATTTAATATCCAAAGCATAGGTAGACGTGACTACTTTGATTGAGTTCAATAAAGGTCTTTCATATCATATTGTAAGCGGATGGGCAATCTATAACCAAAAAATCAATAATGGGTGTTACTTGATCTGGTGCCTCTCTTTTTGTAACTAGTAATTATATGGCCCATTTGGTTTTATAACACTTTCTCCTTCAAAACCCATTAGGCGTGTTTTAATCGGCCTTAACTTGTCTTTTTCGATGTTCTTCTTCCTAAATGTCTCAATGTATGGTATATCAGCAGAGCTCCTATTATCCACCAGAATCTAGTGTACTTGACAGTTGGCCACTATTATGGTAATTATCAATGCATCATTGTGGGAAAATTTTACTTCTGCTGCTTTCACTTCCATAAAAGTGATCTTATAGTATAACAGACCTATGAATATTGCTTTGATTTAGATTGGGGCTTTTTCTTTTTCTTTGTTGTCTTAATGTTTTTTAGGCTTCTTTTTTATATTAGCGTCTTCTTTGAGCTCCTTCAATTTCTCTCATTTGATCAACTCCTCAATCTACTCTTTAAGTGCCTAGTATCTTAAGGTGTAATGCCCATGATCTTTATAGAAGTAACAATACCTCAACTTATCTCTTTCTTTAAGTGGGGTAACTAGTGTGCTTAGCCATTTGAGATAAGGTTTGTCCTTTATATGCATTAAGATATGTTCTCTAGTGGTGTTTAGTGGGGTAAAATGGTTGAACTATGAATGAACTATTGGTCAAGTTTTGTCTCACAAGATGCGGTGTTCACGCAGCTTATCACCCACGAAATTTTGGTCACGCAGCTTATCACCAATGAAATTTTGCTCTTTCCATATTCTTTTAAGGTCAAGCAACCTTTCAGTTAGTGGTTTGCACCAGGCAGAATAGAGTTCTTCAGCACTTAAATATCTTTTCTTCTTGTGTAATAGGTGAGTATAGATGCGAGATGGGTTTTTTGAAAGTGACAAAAGGAATTTTCCCGGTTTGAAGTTCGTCATCATCACTATTAATACTACCCTATACTTGTATTGTCTCTATATTGAAACATACTACATAATCCCTTAGGCGTTTATTAAAACGTTAGGTGATTGACAATAAATGAGTTAATTGTTTTTTTTGCCGCCTTACTGTAATGAATAGTACTAAAAATTGTTTTGAGAGCTTAAAAAAAAGGCCAATATTCCTTAGCTTCAGTTGTCTGAACTATTGTATAGGTGATCCTGTTATATTAAGTAAAGAGACTTTGCATATGATTACTTTTGAATCACCCTGGAACTCCATCCATGACCTATATGATTCCAGGAGGTCAATTGGTTCCCACTGACCACTATATACGCTTGTTTGAGGCAATGTGAACTTTGGGTGCAAGGGCGTCTCCATGATTACGTCTGTAAACGGCGGTTCTATAACATCTATTCTCTTATAATCTTTAGTACCTTATAAATATTGCTTCTCATTCCTCCAATTTAGGCCCTATTTCCCTTAGCTCGGCTTTCCACTCTGGTTCTTCCATCTTAACCTCAACTTCATCAATCCATTATTCATGCTTTGTGGAACCAGGCTCGATAATTTGAACTTCTATGTGGCCTCTTTTGGATACGTTTGACTTGCTGTCAGTTTATCTAACTTTGTTATTTCATTTCACTTTGAATTTCATTTCTAGTAGTCACTCTGGTACACCAAAATCAGAATTAAAATTAGCCCCTCAATTCTGTCTTCTATTTTTTTGCATATATTTCTCCATTCTTCTTCCTATTTGATTAAACCAATTCCCACACTCTCTCTCCTTTAGACTAGAATGCGGCCTCCGAGATGGAACTTGGCGTGAACTTTGTAGGCCTGGTGGCAGTGGTGACTCCACTTCGTCTGGATTATTGTTTTCTGGCTGAATTTCTTCTTGTTATTGCTATGAACTTAGAGATTATAGCATCTGCGATTGCATCATGATCGAATTAGAACTTTGTTGGCAGAAGCCCTCATTTTAGCGTCGACTGTTGACACCTAATTTTTTCTTGCCTGTGGTCAAATCAAATGCAACAGATAGAGGTAACTTACACACACAATAACAAATAATAAATTTGTGAAATGAGGCCGGAGGTGGGTGTCTTTAGTGTATTCGCTTCGATGCTTAAGTCGGTAGGGTGCTTTTTGGAGTTAAATTCAGTTAGTTTCAATTTCTAAAGCTTTCACATCACTTGCATGGATATTTCCTTAATTAAGCCTTTATTGAGAAGAGGATGGAGCTTGATTCATGGAGTGGGCATTGTGTTCCTATTTTCTAGGGGCATAGTAGATGTAGTGAGTTGGCCTTGTAGCCAACTTCGTTACTTGTTTTTATAGTGTTTTTTTAGTTCCCTCTTAGTGATAATGTCTTATCTTGACATTTAAGCTTAGTTAACTGATGGCTTATGACTCTAAATTGAGGTCTCCATATTTCTCATCTTAAGGGTTCCTTAATTCCCACTTGATAGCCTTCATCCCTGACATTAAGGGATCTGATTTTCCTCTCTGGAAATTCCAACCTTGAGGTGGTATCAGTTATCAATAACCTCATCAACAAACTATAATGGGTTTTTATTATGTTTTCTTCTCCTCTTAAAAGCAATTGCTTAGATTGAAAATTAATTAATTAATTGAAGTAGTAACGTTCATCTCAATTCAATCTTCTAATTAAGTTTTTTCTATTTCTTTGTGCTTTAGAGCAACAGCAAGGATGTTCAAGATTCCTTCAAGAATCATAACTTTACTATTGTCTATGCAGATTACTTATATAGGGTCTGCAGAAATCCCAAGTCTTGTTTAGGTTTATGGACTATTTTATTATGAGTGATGCTATAATTATTTAGTTAGAAAGTTCAGTTTATTTTCTAATAGATGTATTATCAATATAAATTTTCTATTTAAATTAAAAATGACAAGATTTAATAATAAATATGTTATTACATTTGATCCCATGTTTATTTAGTTAGGATATTTAATTTGTATTTCAACAAATGTATTATCAATATAAATTTACTATTTAAATTAAAAACAATAAGAATTAATAATTATCTATTACTTGAACTAATAGGATAATATGAATCATTGTCATGTTATTTAATTTATAAATTAAATATCCTCACTAAATAAGTACAATATTATTATTTTATTATTTAAGACGAGACAACCTGTATCTTGAAAGTTACTTAGGATCTATTCAGTCAATTTATTTTAAAAATTTTAATTAATTATATCAAATCAAATAAGATACCTTCTAGATCAAGTCAGTTATTGCATACTGGTTTTTTGGTGATATCGCCTATGCAATAACTTCTAATTTTATAGATTACTTATTTAGACTGTAGGATTACTAAAAACCTCTGAGTCCTATTCGAAATTCGAGTTATATTTATTTGGATGTAATTTGGGCTAATTTTAAAATTGTTAGATTAGGCAGGATTTATAATAAAAAGTATAATCGCTTTACTATTTCAAAAAAGATTATACCATATGTAAATAATTCCATTATACCATAAGAGTTGGGTTGGATGGGGTTTGTGAAAACCCAATTTAACCTGCTGTTAAATGGGTTGAAATAAAATAAATCAAACTTAACCCATTAAACATGTTCAATCCAATCTAACTCAATCCTCAAATCATCGGATAGGGTTGGGTTAGGTTGATCGGGTTGAAAATTTAAAGATTAAATCTAAATTAAAAATTAAATATAAAATTTAAAATTTAAAATGAAACTTATTAAAATTAAATATAAATATATTATAACATGAAATTTCATTCACAGTCTAGTTTTCGATAAAGAAATCTAATAATTAAACTATTTTACAATTAAGAAAATTTTGACAATGAACTTTCAAATTTTATTTCTAGTTTTCTACATCATTTTTTTTTAAATTCTAAATTATGAGCTTTTAAATAATTAACTAGCATCATGTCTTTTAATAAAATGAAAGTGAGTTATAATTATGTATCGTTAAATATTTATTAAAAAATAAAGAGAAACTGAAACCAATTTACTTTCAAAATTAAACTTATAAGATAACAAATTTACCAAGTAATTTTATGTTACCATGTCAGTTAATAACCATATACTCAACTGGAATATTTACCATTTATAAAAAAAATAAATATTATTATTTTCGTGGGTTAGATTAGATTAGATGGGCTGATTTTAATTAACTCAACACAAACTCAATTATGTATTGGGTTAAAAAATATTAACCCAATTAACTCATATAACCTACTCAACCCGTTAAAATTAAATTGAGTTGAATTGAGTCAATTGAGTTGGGTTGGGTTTGTCCACCCCTACCATCAAGTTGATTTGTTTTAAAATTTTAATATAATTTTAGTTAAATCAAAGAAAACAAAACTAAAAGCTAAACTCACAATTTAGAAAACCTACAAGATCAATGTAATTTTTCAACTGTCATTTTATGAAACAAAAATGAAAATATTATTTTTACATTTATTTTTAAAATTCAAGAGGACGTTGATTGCATTTTCAAAATGAAAATCTTGAATATGAAAAACATGAAACCCATTCGATAGAAATATTTTGAAGAATTATTATTGGAATAAACTAAATATTTTAGTAATTTACAGTTGACAAATTTTAGTATTTAATTATTTTAATTTTAAAAGAACTTTTGTGATCTTGTTAATTTATGTATTTAACTGTTTTGGTTTTGAAAAAATTATTAAAACCACACATGTATGCAAATTTAAAATAATTAAAATTTAATGTGAAAACAAATAAATTTAATATTTATAATAATATAAATAAAATAATGAATAATAAATTTAAATTAAGTGAAATTTTTTGAATATTTCTTTTAATAATCAATTAATAATTTTTTTGTTCTACCAGTTATTTATTTTTTAATTATAATGGTTTTATCTATGATTATAAACATTACATATTGATATAATATAAGTTTTGACAAAATTAGTAAATATACTTGACCTGTTGAATTAATCCAAAAAATTATTCCTATGTGGGTCATGGAATAAATTGTTTTGCTTAAGTTTATGATGTGTTTACTTATCAATAATCAGAAAGAAAATTCTGAAATCTAAACCAATGATGTGTTTACTTGCGAAATTAAGGTTTGGAATTTGAATAAAAAGAGTGTCAAACCCTCAAATTTGGGAATCATTCCCATAGTTTTGATTATTAATATTAACGTTACTGTTATGATAATGAAATTAATGACAATTTTATTTATTATCATTTATTATTATTATCATTCATTTCACTAGCATCATCACATTCATCAAAATTTATTAATTTTATTATTTTAATTATTATTATTATTATTAAAATTTATTAATTTTATTGTATTAATTAATATTATTGTCATTATTATTATTTTTAGTTTTATTATTGTTATTATTATAATAAATACAAGTAATACTAAACACAACAATTAATAACAGGCCATGTTAGTAATTTGAAAGAATTCATTTCGATTCTACAATAAAATAAATACATCAACGGAAATACAGTTAATTCTATTTTAGATTATTGTAGATTAAATAAATAATTTATTTTTATTCTTATTCTGCATTCCTATTCTATTTCATTTTGATTTCAGTCAGCTTCGATTCCAACCTATTATAATTATCAATTAGTAAATGCATATTATGAGCTTATTCTATGGGCCAGGATAAGCTTATTCCAAAGCTGTGCACTCACTAACATACAATATGATTTTTTTTTTTTTTAATTTATGAATTAGTCCAATCAGAAGATTATAATTCTGTCACTAAATACACCCTAAGGATACATTTAGCATGTAAGATTTGATTGAATTAACTTTTAGTATTAGATTAGATTAGATTATAATAGTACTGTCTTTTATTTGGTAAAATGTAAGCTAAAACTATATTAAATTTAATCTAATGAAGAAAGTTAACTATTTAAATGATTTAATTATTTTAAAATTATATTATTAATTGTGTAAGTAATCAATACTATACAATTTAATAGAAATGAATAAAATTAATAATTTTTTATGGTTAGTATTGCTAATATTTATATAAATTATTGAATTAAATTTTTATATTTAATATTAAATTTAACACAAGGTAAATTTTTTTTTTATTAAAAGCGAGTTCTATAAATTTCAGAGAAGAAAATTAGTGATAACATTATAAGAGACTTGGATAATCCTCCAACCAAAATTAAAGATCTAGAACGCTTAGTAACAAATTTAGCTAATACATTTACAACATCTTGGAATATGTCGAAGCCCGAAATGCTGTTGCTCTGAAATTAGTTGTTGCACCTCTGAAACGATCCAAAATAACTTTGTACACGTACCACATGCGCCTAAAACAAATTGAGTAACCAGCAATGAATCTAACTGCACTACCAGTGGAGACAAACTAGCCTCACTAGCGAGTCCTACACCAAAGCGAATCGCTTCAGCCTCTGCAATATCCCCGTCATTTGAAAATCCCCCTGATCAGCCTCTGCAATATCCATAACCTGTACAGCCCTAGTACGAATCACTGCTCCATAACCCACCCTACCGTTCACACTATCGACAGCTGCATCTACATTCAATTTATACCAACCCAATGGAGGCACGTCCCATTTCTCAGAAGATAAAACCCCACTAGGTTGCACACAACATTCATTGACATATTGCACAGAACAAAAATATCGGAACGTACCCTCAGTTCTTGCAACTACATTTGAACCTACTAATACATATATCTGTTTCAAGCTTCCCAAATGCTCCACATAAGCATCACAAGTAAAGGCAATTTAGCAAGAGTAAGAGCAGATCTAGCATATATAAATCATAACTATTATTCTGTTAAACTAACATCTTAAAACTTAGTTAATTTCCACTCCCATTGAGCCCAACCACATCCCACCAAAACATGCATCACTGTCTCCTCTGGATGGCCACACATACAGCATATCGAATCTTGCATAACTCTCTTTGATTTTAATTTTTCCATTGTTGGCAAAATATCTAATAATGCTGGCCAAAGAAAACATACGCACCTTTGGAGGAACATTTGTTCCAAGCAGCTTGCCACCTACATGAGTCATCTCACGACACACAATGAGTCACGTATTGGCACAACTAAATGATATCCTGACTTCACAGAATACTCCCCTTGCCTACTCATAATGCCAAAAATGTCTGTCCTTGCAAGGTTGATATGGCAGTTTATCTTTAAAATCTGCTGAACATCTATTGGTAGAAAATGTTGTTGAAGTATATGTACATTCCAGCAATTCCCATTTAAAAATAAATTATTGATATAAATTTTAGCTTAAATTAAGATATGAGAATTAGTCCTATCTAAAACCATGAAAAAAAGGGACTAATGGTCCGAAAATCGTTGGACTAAACATTGGATTAATTTCTTAATCCTGGGTAGCCAAACATATCTATGGATAGGATAAAAACTTTTTATCTTGAAAGTTAGTTTAATCCTGCCTGATCACAGCTGCCAACGTAACCTAAATGTCTTATAATCATACATATGACTTGTCCTTAGGGACACTACTAAAAAAATGCCCTTTAGTGATACTAAAATAGTGTCACTAATTACTTTTACTGACACTTATTAATAGTATCAGTGATTTGGGAGTCAGAAAAATAGAGACACTTGAAAGTGGTGATAGGGATTACTATTACTATAGTATTACAGATTTTATGACACTATAGTGATAGAAGTTACTAATAAATATTACGTGTCAAAAGTTCATATCACTATAGTATTACTAATATAGTGACACTCTTGTAACAGTATTTACAAATAATTATTACATGTCAATAATTTACAAATAGTAATACTTTAGTGTCAATAATTACTATTACTATAGTATCACGAGTTAGTAATATCAGTAAAACAATAATTTCGAAGACAAGATTATAGTATATCTTCGGATCAGTGAGAAACGTGTGCAGAAATCAATTTCCAATTAGTAAATCCATAACCATGAATAAGAAGATATAGAAGAATCATAGCATTCGCCAACAGACGACAGATGAAGACTACAAAGAAAATGTAAGCTGTCACAAATGGTCTAAACAAGTTGCTTCTTTACATTCTCATTTCCACACTAGTGTATGGTCACATAACCGAACAAAGGTCACCTAGTTGCGAGATCCACTCTATGCCTTTCAAACACATATAGCTAGAGATTTCTGACGCTTCACATGCTGAAGAATAGGCTCCTTAACCTATAAAGATGATAAAATTAAAACTAACAAAGCCATTAGAATCACCATGTTTTCACTACTAGAGGACATTTCATTCGTAGACAACTTACTTGGTATTCAGTGGTTAGAAAAAAAAAAGAGGAAACAAGAAATGAAACATACCGTGCTTGTTTTCCTTAATCTTTTATCTTGAGTGGATCTACTACAGATAATATCATCAACCTCATCACAATTATTTGTGCTTCCATTTGTTCTAATTTTCTTATTTCCTGGTACGAAACTCTCTCTTGAAGCTACCAGCTGGGCAGTTTCAACAATAAACTATCTCATTGAGCTACAAAACGTCAAAAATCATAGAAAATTATCAACAGAAGTAAAAAACTTTTGATAGCATGCTAAACCCAGCCCGGCTTGTTGGAGTATTTCACTTGTAACAATATTTATAGTATCCAACATTACTGTGGATGTCGAGGGTAAAAAGGTAAAGAAAATATTCCCATAACAGCAATATCAATGATGGAAGACATGATGGGCAGCAACAAGTTTTAGGTGACAAACAAGTTATGACCTGTTCCATTCTACTTCCAAATTCACAAAGCTGCAGCTTCCTAAATACTATCTAGTTTAAATAGATATTTTCCTCTCAGGTTATACCAAAACTACAACATATTGTAAGCAGAAACACTTGAAAAAACTCCAACCACAGCTCAAATACAGCCTCCTGATAACAAGAAAGGCATCTAAAATACCACCAAAACCTGCTCAGAATGGGCCAACAGGAAATAATTAACCAAGAGAAAATCACCATTAGGCCATGGTACTCACAACTTCCTATTGATCTTCATATAAGACACTTGAAAACAAAAACACACACCTTATAACAATGGCCAGTGGAGAATCAACAACAGCAACAACATATGACTCTATAGTCACTATAATGTGAAGACTTCTTCGAGGAGTTTGAACTGAAAATTCTAAGCATCTAACTTCATAAATAAATTAATAATTACAGCCTTGATAGCAATCTGAACTTCAATAGCAATTAACAAGGAAATTCACAAAAAAAAAATTATAAATTATTTTAAATTATTAGTAATTGATCACCAAACATCAAGCATATACTTGTCCTTTTCCAAAGATGAGCCCTGAAGTCCACATAACATTTTGCCCTACTTCTTGTCGATCAGGGGCCGATATATCTTTTTGTTTCTTTAACCAACACTGAGATGAAAATGAAATTATAATTCATTTCACACAGAGGACTCATTGGTATAGAAATTGAGCAAGAAGGCAGTGAAAATTGCAACTGACCTCACCAAATCGTAATCCACAAGAATTCTTGTTGCCACAAAACACCCAGGTATCACACAAACAAGGCCTATCGTTGCCAGTACACATAGCCTTACAAGCCTCACAACAATGTTTAGAACTGTGTTTCAGTGAGCATGGCCTTATGTGTGTGATATTCCTGTTTTTCAGTGTATCCTTGTTACTAGCCGCTCCCATAGATCCTAAGAAGAGACCCTGGCAAAAATAAAAAGAATCACAGAAAACAACCTGAATTAAGAGATTTGGGCTTTAAGTAACTCAATTGAAGCAAATTTGTATTTGGTAATCATATTGAAATTGTCAATTATATTGCTGAATAATTAAATCAATATTTAGTTACCTGTTCAATCTCACATGGAACCCTGTCCTCTCTCAAACATGTTGTTAACGTCAGTCCAAAGTGGCTGGCTTGTTAACCCACCAGAGATATATTTCTAAATTTACCATAAAAACTACAAAACCATACTAGAAATTCAGCAGTTTTAGTCTCTCAATTTCCTTACTCTATATCATTATCTACTTTGGAAATACAACTAGAAAGCAACAGCCTTCCAGTTCTATCAACTAAGGCTTTCACCTAGATTTTTCTTACTATGGCAAGCGGATGAGTCTATTAAATTAGATTGAAAGGTTGAATGAACTCTACTCCAAGAAAGGCTCTTGTGATTAGCTACAAGTTGAATTCCTGTACAGTTTTGAACAGACAGACACACACTTGACTTCACAGCAAAACGGTAATTCATGATGTCCATAAAAATGCACAACATAGATCACAAATCTGGGAAATTCATGAACTCTACTCCAAGAAAGATAATGCATCCTAATAGGAAACTTGACATGATCCTAAGAAACCTACAACCAAAGGTATACAAACTGAGCCAATAAATTTTACAAGAAGCTTAATTAGCATAGCATAGTAAAATCCATTATCTACAAGTAGAATGGTTCATTTCTATTATGTGGAATCACAAACTCCCTGTTATTCATCTGAAAAATGGTAGCAACACGCATTATTCTTCTCTCTATGAAGTACTGAACTGCCAACTCATACGTCCACCCTTCTCTGAGTGGTGTGTGTTGCATGTGTCAACGACCAGAGAGCACAGAGACATCGACGACGAGAGAGAAAGAAACATAGGCCAGCAAGGGAGAGAGTGAAACACAGACCGGCGAGAGAGAGAGAAACGCATGCCCGTACTGACAGAAGTTAACAATAACAGCATTAAGAGAGTACCTTGCTTCGATTTCTTAAAGCCACCATTGTCATTCGAGGCACCTTCATACGAGAGAAAGGACTGGTGATGAGAGAGAGAGCTTGGCGGCCGTGGGATAGGTTTTAACTTTGACAAAAAAATTTTCTATTTTAGGGTTCATATACTTAACTTACTTTATTTTTTAATTATTATATACTATTTAATATAACTTAAAAGATTAAAATGAAATTTTTGGCCTAGTGGTTTAATGTTTAAAATTGAACAATTTATGCTTTAGAGTTCTTGGGTTTGATTCGTCATAAGTATAAAATTAAAATTTTAATTTTTAATTACTAATACCTTAGTGTCATAAATTTCTAATGTTTAATTTATTGACACACTAGTATCAGTAATTTATGACACTTATTTGTTAAAAACGGAAAATAGTACATATGTATATAATTACTGACACTTTTTACAAAGTGTCAGTAAACTAAATGTCAATAATGACCATTTTTCTAGTAGTAGACTTAGTTGAAAGAGAACTTTTTTTAGCTAGTCACCAAATTTGAATACTTGATTAAAATTTTAGGGCTTGGCAACATTGAAACTAAGTCTAAAGGGCTCTGCAAAGTGGTTGTCAAACTTATTTCTTTATTTAGCCATATGTATTTGAATATTTATATATATTTATGATTAAAAAATAAACATGTTTTAAAATAAAATCTCACGTGGCAAAATAATTTTCAAGCATATTTCTTTATTTGGCCACTCATTTTTTAAAATCAAAGGAGGTAAGAGTTAAAAAAATAATTTGGGAATTTACAGGTTTCTTACTTTTTAAAGATAGTATATGAAAAACTAAAAGAACAAACCTGTCCTAACGAATTAAAGGCATAAAAATATGATGTTCTTATATTTAGAGAACACGCTCTTAATTATAGATTCACACTTATTAGTAAACATAATTTAATAAATTCTTTTTATTAAATTTCTTTATTATCCAAAAGATTAATTTTATAAATTATTATTATTTTTCTATTAATTTTATTATGAATTAAGTATTTAGTTTGCCAAAATTTAACTTGTCTACAATAAGTTAAAATACTATTTTACTATACTTTATAATAAGATATTAAGAATTTATTATACCAAACTTCTTTATTTGTTTAAAACAAATCAAAATTTTCAAATATAAAATATGGACAATATTAATTAGAAAATAACTTAATTTATATAATTAAAAATAGAATTTAGTTAAATCATATTTTCCTACTAAAAGTTTCACCTTACCCTAACTTATTATTATTTAGCCTAGCATAATTGAAATAAAAATAATTATTAATATTAAATTATACATAAAAAAGAAATAACTAAAATTAAAAATAAAACTTAATTTATTTATTAATTTACTAAATATTATAAAGAGATATGAGAAGTAGAAATTTAGAAGAAAAAAAGTAAAGAAAGAAGTGTAGAGAGATTTGTTCTCCCTCATCTTTATATATACTAATTTATGATTAATTTATACCACACATATAAACAAAGTCAATTAAATCATTACCTTATATTTATACTACTAACTAAATATAAACCGAACCCAATCCACTCAAACATATCAACTCACAATTAACATTACTATCATGGTAGAAACTTATAATTTTATAATTATCACACTTAATATTGTGCAAACTTATAATTTTACAATAAAAGTCATGGATTTTCTTCGATAATAACTTAATTTTTTGATTCATTACTATCCATTTATTAATTTGTTAGAAATCTCGAATTACTTGAAATTATTATTTTTACTTAATAGAAACATAAAAATACAAAAAATTAAATATTTAAAAACATAATTAGAAATTCATAATACATTACATAATTACAAATATAAATTATAATAAAAACACAAAATAACATTTCTTTTTTTTAGAAAATATATAATTTTTAACACTAATCATATCTCATCCATGAAAAGACAACATACTTAGAAATGTTCAAAAATTTTTAAAATTAAAACTAAAAATTCAACTCAACAAAAGTATCAAAAACATCATATTTAACTATAGTGGTGAATACTATAGCAAATATGCTTCTTAGAAATAATAAAATTAATAATATTTTTTTATAATAAATATACATTCTATATTTCTAAGTTAAATTATCGGATAAATAATTTATTCCCTATTTTCTTTTGGTACAAAAAATTATTTATATTAAGTAGTATATATTAATTTACACATCTCCCCGTATTAATTTACACATCTCCCTTTTAAACCATGTAAGTAAAATTCAGTCTCGTTCGTATAATCGTGTTAAAAAAAAAAAAAAAATAGTTCCGTTCGCTATAACATCCTAATTTATTAATCTTAATAGCAGCAGGGGTTTTTCAATATCTGTTAAAAAATGGCGTCCATAGATTCTCTGCCATTCATAGACATGACAACCCTAACCCAATCGGAGCTTCGCGCCATGTCACTCTGCTCCGCCTCCGCTTTCGACCTCAACCGTCTTGACGACGTCGTAATACCAACCATTGATCGCGCCATCTTCAACGAAAGCGCTGGCTCCCGCCGTCAAACCTTCTCTCGTCCCACTGGCACCGCCACAACTCACCATCACCATCACATACGACACCGTGTTCCAGTTCTACCACCATCGTCTAAACATCATCATCATCATCATCAAGTTTCCTCTCTCCCACCTCATCTCGACCCCGATCACCTCGAAAACCGCTCCATTATCAATTCCCTCAAGCAATCTCTCACGCAAAGCCCTCAATTTCAGGACGTCGTACCGTTCTTCGGCACAAGAGCAAACGACGACGATGACGACGACAAACATGTGTTGATGAGAAAAAGGAAGAGAGGGAGAAAGCCGAAGACGAAAGTGAAATCGTTAGAGGAGAATTTGGTGATGGTGAATAAGAATGGGAGTGTGGTTGACATTGTCGGTTTGGGCAGCATGGAGGATCCTTATGGTGAGGAGCTGAGGAGGAGAACTGAAGGAATGAGTGCTAACGAAGAGGCGTTGTTAGGGTTTTTGAGGGATTTGGGTGGACAATGGTGTAGTAGAAGGAAGAAAAGGAAGATTGTTGATGCCGATTTGCTTGGTGACACTTTACCCGTTGGTTGGAAGCTATTGCTTGGCCTTAAAAGGAGAGAGGGTCGCGCCTCTGTTTATTGCCGCAGATACATCAGGTTTCTCTCGGTTTCTTTGCTATCTTCATTTTACAATATATTGACTGCTTCTATATATCAAGTTTGCTATAAATTAATCTGTTATGCAATATAACTCAACGCTCTAAAGTAGATGAGACAGTCTCAAGATTCAGCCAACTAGAGCAAACAAAATATAGTCTTGTGCCGTCATAAAATTGGCTTTCTTAAGGTCTTGAAGTTAATCAAATGGTAACCTAAACTTGCTAATTGTCACCTAGCCACTACTCTTGTGGTTTGCTCTAATTAAGTTTTCAGTAAAATAACCACAGACCTTTGTGCTGGCAAATATGCTGACCATAACATTGGCTACTTAACCACCTCTAATATAAAGTTTTTGGAAAAATGGTTATATGGTTTTAAGCCTTGTAAGTCATTGGAAGTGAAATCAATGTTCTAGCATAATAAATCATTGAAATTTAGAGAATGCTCATACAAAGCTTCTAACGTCCGAGTGGCATATTAGCCATATTCCACTCTTTCAGATAGATCTCTGTACAATTTCTATTTTTTACGTTTTTTATTTCAAATTCTGCTTTAGTTTGTGGTTTTTTCTAGCATTTACAATAGTAAGGTTTTACTGATTATCTAACTTGTACAAAGATCGATGGATTGCTTTGTGGTAAAAGCTGCCTAGTATTACATAGTTTTAGCCTGGATTTTGTGAATGCTTTGCTTAACATGTATACTTATAAATCAGATAATGGGATGGTATAATATAAAATTAAACTGAGTGAACTAGTAAAATGTACAGACTGGGACTGCACCATAGTATGATTTTAATAATAAGGGGACGCGAGCCTATTTTGATGAAGAATCTAGGAATTGTGGTAGGAATTATAGCTCTTTAGACGGTACACCAAATAGTTTATTAAGAATAGTTTTATGCTTTGTATTGCTCAAATTCTTTTCTCTTATTTTCTATATTAATTTATTTTAGGGTGGTTTGCTTCATATTTTTCAATATTAATTTATTTTAGGGTTTACTTCATAAAAGTATAGTTTTAAAGCCCTTAAGGATATATTAGAAAAAGGCCCCCAAGGGGGTAGCATAGTTGGTTGAGGGCTTGGGATGTGGTGCTTGGCTGTATCAAGGTTTAGGTTCAATCCTTCTTGTGAGCTTAAAAATTCCACCCTTTGCTGTCTCATGGGTCATGGGGTTGAGGCACTCTACTGACCCCCCAGCTTAGGGCTTGGTCGGTGCAGGAGTCTGGGTTATCAAAAAAAATGAAAAAGGGTATATTAGAAAGAGAAGTTGCCTACATTTATGTGGAATATTTAGATTATCTAGTGTTATCCTTTCCCTTTTATTTATATAGTGAGTAATAAGTGTTATAGTGTGGTACCTGGGGGTGACAATTTCCACTCGTGTTGACATTCTATCCTGCATATTCTTTAATCCAAAATTTAAAAAAAGAATAATCCTTCACCCCCTACCTTCAATATTATTTATTTATTTATCTTTTTAACTTTTAGACACTTTTGCTAGAAATTTATAGTTGCTAAGACTTGCTCTTGATCCAGAACTCACTTAACCAGTTTCTGCTGGATTTCTAGTCCTAAATAATTTCCTGAATTAGGATTTCTTCTCACAAGACATATGAGAAATTTGATTACTGCTTCTAGTATCCACGGTGAGTGGCAATTTGGGGTTGTTTCATTCCAATTGGTTACTTGTGCAGGTGCAGTGACAGATGAACTTAGAGGATTGACATGCCACATTGCTGCCTGATTCTCCCATGAACCAGTTACCCAGAAATTTTGTCAGGAATAAGGAGTTTAAGTTTAGCGTATTTGGAGGCAATGACGTTTGTGCTTCTTCGCTGCTTGTACAAGTGGAAGCACCTGATGCTATGTCTATAAAAGCAACGGTGGTGATGATGATGGCATGTTGAAGATGGTTTTTATATTAGTGCTTTGGTAGTTCTGTGTAAAATCAATGATATGGGTTCTTACCTTTTCATAAATTGCCGTCAGACAGCTGATGTTTTCTCTGCTTTACCCAGACCTGCTGAAGCATTTATCTCAAGACCGTCGTCAACATTCCATCATCGTCATCATCATCCCCACATTTGCTTTAATAGAAACATAGCATTAGCTGCTTGTGCAAGCAGCAGAGAACACAGAAGCACAGACCTTGTTGCTTTCAAATATGCTGAGCTTAACCTTCCTGTCCCTGACAATTCTGGGGAGCTGGGTCATGGGAGAATCAGGCAGCATGTCAATCCTCCGAGAAGTCTCCAAGGACCCAACATTGCCACGGATGTGGCTTGAGAGAAGAAATCCTGTTTCTTGAAATTATTTGGGACTAGAAATCTGGCAGAAACTGGTTAAATGTGCTGAGTTTCGAGTACAAGAGTTGACTCTTAGAAACAAACATTTCTTGTTTGCAATTGTCTCGATTTCTTTCTAGCAATTGGTGTCAGTGCCAAGGTCTGAAGTTCAATTCCCCTTACATGAAATCTCTTTTAATTATTTCTTCAATTTATTGGCTCACTTTCGGGCTTTTGTCCTTTAGCTCATCTACGAGCTTTTGTCTCAAGTCTTAGTCCTCAGTTTTACGTGGGGGACTGTTAAGATTGGTCTGAAATATTATTGTTGGGCCCTTACCTCTCAGGTTAAGCTTTTGGGTTAGGCGGTTTCTCTAACAATAGCATTATAGATCCATATTCTAATTTTTCTTAGTTTGTTCCTTATATATTCACGCATTGCAAACACAACAAATTTACGATGTAATGGTACTTACACTGTTTCTTCAACTTTCTGAAGTTTGAAATTAGTGCTGTACTGTATGGTGACATACATGAAATCTGTTCCTATATTTATGGTTTTCAAAATGTATGTGTTTTGGCTGAGAAAATAGTTTACTTCACATTTCAGTACTCGATTAATTGAGGAGCAATGCTTAGCTTGTTTTTAATCTACTGTGGTGCTGAGTCTCATTAAATGGTGTAGAAACCATCAAAAATGTTGGTAACCTCTTTAGTGCCTGTGCTCAATACTTGTTGAAATTTCAACACTCTTTATCTTGACCCAGGAGTACTCGCATCTGTTCAACTTGTTCTCTATTTTAATCTGATTTTAATTGCCTTTTTCCTTTTGTACTTTTTCTGTGCAAGATTATCAGTTATACATGGTTCTCTCTCTAAAATCCCCTCTTCTTTTCTTGTGGCTGGACCTTACCTATTTTTTTTATTGACATTCTTCCAGCCCTGGTGGACAACATTTTGTTTCCTGCAAGGATGTTTCTGGATATCTGCAATCCTACTTTGGACTTCATGACACAAACCAGTCAATTAATCCTGATGGCGATGATATGCTGCAGGATTACAGAGTGGCTACTGATAGTGTAAGTAAATTTCTTTGAAGCCATTTGGGCTAATTTAGTCTCATTCAATATGATTTATTTGGTACTCAACAGCATGCAGACATGGAGAATGATCAAAGGCAGTCAAATCAACAGGATAAGGAAGTTACTTTACTGGGAATTGATAATCTTGCAGAGGTTCAAGTACGTGATCTTTTTGAGTGCCATAAATGTGAGATGACATTTGATGAGAAGGATACATATTTGCAGCACCTTTTATCGTTTCACCAGAGAACTACAAGGAGGTACAGACTTGGTTCTTCGGTTGGGGATGGTGTGATTATCAAAGATGGAAAGTTTGAATGCCAGTTCTGTCACAAAGCGTTTCATGAAAGGCGTAGGTACAATGGTCATGTAGGTATTCATGTGAGGAATTATGTGAGGGGTATAGAAGAACCACATGGTCGGTTGACACTTCAAAAGAGAACTGAATCTTCTATTAGGGATGAGTTTCCTACCAGGATATCTAAAATGGACGCATTGATTGAAATTGCCCAGAATTCCATTCTTGAAACCTCCACTGCTGGACGAAATAATGAACCTGTTGGTGGGTCAGCTCCTAATAAACTTGATGTTGTTTCCAATTCAGAACTTCTTGCTTCCTTTTCTGACCATGAGCTAACCTCTGACACTTCTTTCACGGAACCTGAAATAGATGATTGCAAGATTGACGCAAATATGGATGAAGTGTCAAATCAACAAAGTATTGAGAGTATGGTCACTACTGAAATGATGGAGAAGATTGATGATGCTGGATGTCTTATGGATGTTAAGGTTGAGGCTTGTGTAGATACTGGTACCGCCATACCCGCTGATGAGCAAAATGGTTGTAAATCTGAAACTTCTGATGGGAAGGATGGTCTGGCATTCATTGCTGATGAAATTGGCAAGTCTGGTATTGAGCAGGAAAGCGGTTCTGAAAGCCACTCACTTGCTCCATCAATCAATCAGAATGGTTATCCTGTTGAGAGTAACGTGAATTTAGGCTGCCGTAATACAATTAAGCATGGAGAGCCTGATGAAATAAACAATCATAAGAATATTAGGGTAGATGCTTGTTCTGGAAGCAACAATGTGGGACCAGCTGATGAAAAACCACCAGCTGCAGTTGTAGAAAATTCGAAAGAAAATATACTTCAGTATAGAGTTTCTGAGACTTCAGCGTCCTTGTTGGAACTGTCACATGGTTTTCCAACAACCAATGCTGTCTCAAATAAGGTACTGGGACATTGTGTTAATTCTTTTAGTTATTTATCCTGAAATTTTTTTTTTTTTTAATTGTTAATCTTTTGATGGTTTTAAAAATTCTGATCTCTTTGCATTTATGTAGTTGGATCTAGATCCTCGAGAGTTCAGAAAACTTGTGAATTTTGTGTCATCTCAGCTGTTAATAACAAAGTTTTAAGGATATTTTATTTTGGAGGAATTCAGCCCTAACATATAATTGTGAATAAGTTGACATGGACTGTTGAGTGTTGACTGTTGACTGTTCTTCTTTTCAAACTGTTTCTCATCGTTTTGTTTTTCTATCCGCATATCAATTTAAGAATTGTTTTTTTTTTCTAATTTGAGAATTGTTTTGTTGTTTTTTTCTCGCTCTCTTTCTAGTTGTCATCCCTTGTCATGAGGATTTGCAGGATTAAGTGTCTGTCTACTGCTACAAGTGCTTGTAGGTTTCTGTCTGAAAGAACCAACAAAATGAACGAAAAAAATCCAAAAATCTAACTTCAAGAGAAGTGAGAAAGCATGACTTGAATCCCAGTTGGCTTTCTCGCATGCTTAATTGGCAGCAGTGGAATCCACTGCAATGATTGATTCCCTATTATAGGCTCTTTATTTCCCTAACAAGGAATTTATAAATCAACAGTTATGTGCATCATGACCCTAAACATTGATGTGTCTAGAGTTGACAAATTTGTTACATTAAAACCCATGAATGAAATAACTAATTTTGTGAAATGGCTGAATATGTTGACTTTCCAAGTTTGTGTATTGAGCTGCCTTTTTAACACTCCAAGTTGACTTACATGATTTTATTCCTTTTTTAGTTAATATGAATTAATAGTTTAAGTTAAGCAAGATGCTGTGTGTTTGTGCAGAAAAGTGTCAAAGCTACATTAGTCAAGAGACAGAGTTTGGCTTATTGAAACAGTTGTTTAAATTGTTATGTGAAAATTTTTAGTTGACTGGTGTTGAGGCAGTGTCCAGACTAATTTTTTTAGCTTTAGAGAGTTGGCAATACCTGTAGAGGATCTGAGTCTCTGGCTTTCTTACTTCATAAAAACAGTACAAATAGCCAAATAGATATCAATAAGTTATTGGTAACTTCTTTAAATTGAGTGATAACAGAGTTCTCAGTACATTAGTGAATTTTTTCTTTTATAAAACTTTTCCTTTTCTATATTTTAATGAATTACTATATAATCAAATCAGGATCATAGTTTATGGATACATGTTATTTGCTTAGTCTTCTCAAAAGACAAGGTTCTACTGTCTATGTTTGGACTTAAATATTAAATAATAGCAACTTCTTGTAAACTTCATTCTCTTTATGCAACTAAACTTATGGGTGACGAAAGTTCTATCTAATTACTATATTTTAATGAATTACTATATAATCAAATCAGGATCATAGTGTATTTTTTCTTTTATAAGACTTTTCCTTTTCTATATTTTAATGAATTACTATATAATCAAATTGGGATCATAGTTTATGGATACATGTTACTTGCTTAGTCTTCTCAAAAGACAAGGTTCTACTGTCTATGTTTGGACTATTTTAATGAATTACTATATAATCAAATCGGGATCATAGTTTATAGATACATGTTATTTGCTTAGTCTTCTCAAAAGACAAGGTTCTACTGTCTATGTTTGGACTTAAATATTAAATAATAACAAGTTCTTGTGAACTTCATTCTCTTTATGCAACTGAACTTATCGGTGACGAAAGTTGTATCTAATTACTATTTACCTGGATTGTTTGCTGCAGTGAAGGTTTACTTGACATTCTTCACGTAAACCTAATTTCCGTGATGCAATTGGTCATTAGTTGTTTTTTTTGGGAACTAGTTATATTCTTCTGATGTTACATGACAGGGAGAAGATGAAGATTATAGGGCTGAGCAAAGGCATCCAAGCGTTACAGGATTGGATGAGTTGCGTTTGGATGAAATTGAAAACATGAAATTTAGCTTTGGGACTGGACAAGAATCTGGTCCTCTTCCAGAGGTACCAATTCAGATGTCGAACACTGCCAGAATGGATGGGTCCTATGGTTCCTCAACCCAGCTTGAATCAGAAGTCTTGTTAAATTCATCTGGCAGACATTATTTTACTACCTTGTGTGTGTGGTGTGGAATGGAATTTAGCCATGAGGCTGTTGATTCCGAGATGCAGCCAGATTCAGTTGGTTACATGTGTCCCACGTGCAAGGCCAAAATCTCAGGCCAACTTGGTGGATTGGGCAGTGGTTAGCCCATGAGCTTCCCGTCTTTGATTAAAGGTTGTTCTCCTTTTGGAGTCCGCAGATAATGTGTAGTTTCTAATATTTTATGTGCTTAGGGTTCCCATGTTTTTCCAAATAAGGAATAATAACTTGATTCCAGAGGTTTGGAAATTGAGTAGTCATTTCTTTAACTCACAATTTTATGGCATCCAAATTTTATAATTCTACTTTTATCCAATATTAAGATATTATTATATTATTATCACTATTGTAATTATGCTTATTCGTTGTTATTAATAATAATAATAATGATTATTATTATTGTTAAATTATTATTATTATTATTATTATTATTAATATTATTACTGTTATTATTATTATTATTATTGTTAAAATTATTATTATTATTATTATTATTATTATTATTACTGTTATTATTATTATTATTATTATTATTATTATTATTATTGTTAAAATTATTATTATTATTATTAACGATATTTTTTAAATAATAATAATCATAATTATTACAATAAATATTATTAAAAATGAGATAATTAAGTAGGGATATTATGATAACTTAAAACAATTAATTCTAATACTTGGTCAAAGTGAATACATTAATGAGAATATAATTCATTTGTATTTTGATTCTTATAATTTAAATAAATAATTTATTTTAATTATTTTTTCTAGTATATTCTAATTATTATGTTCATTCCGATTATAATTTTTATTTTTTATTTTATTCTATTTTAATTTCTGCCAATTCTGAACTAATTGGTAAATGCAACAGAGGTTTTGTAATTATGCTAACGCAATTTGTAACTGTTGCATAACACCAAGGACAATGATTTAGTGTTAGTGGATGTCTTTAACATGATTTTAATTTCTATTGACTTGACGTATCTTCTAGAAAAAAAAAAAAAAAAAGAGGGAGGGGTGGCGTATCGCCACATCGGTTATTGCCTTGCAGAGGCTTTTCTCTTCTCCCCAAGGACACAATGTCATATTATATATAAAAAGAAAATGTATTTTTATTCTTAAGATTCGATATAATAACTCACTTTTTTTTTATGTTTAAATAATAATTCATTTCATTTATACATTTTAAATAATAACTTAAAATATTCTTTCATAAATTTAACTTTAATTTATTAAATAATTATTTGAAGGAAAAATATAAATTTTAATTAAGGATATACAAATTATTTTAAAATAAAAATCTCAAATGTAATTAAATAATATTTAATTTTTTGTATAAATTTAAAGATAACTTAATAATAAATAATAATAAAACTAATTAATATTGAAAATATATATTTATAACTAATAAAAATAATAATATTTCACATAGAGTGAGTTTTTTTTAGTCTTTTAACTTGTCTTATACTTTTATAGTTATTATAAATAAATAAATAGTTAATTTATACTGTTATTTTACCAAAAGTAAATGCAAACTCCTTCAAAAAATAAAACTTTTTTGTGAAATTTTCTAGTTTATTCTGTCCTAAAATTGAAATTAAAATGGTGAGAATAAATTGGGACTTGATCAATGTAATAAAGTACTTGGGTCTTAGTATTCACACTCAACATTTCATCATGGGTTTAGTATTCATTTTTTTAGTTCCAATTAATTTATGAGGGGCGTATTTCCACTCCTCATAAACCTAACTCTAATAAATATGACATCAAGTGCTTATTGTACCAGAAAAAATAATCTTATATTAAATGTGGTATCAAGAACACGTTTGTCAGGTAATAATAGTGTAACTGTCGATAAGATGACAAGACTATCTACTAATTAACCTAGATGAATTTTATGTCAATAATGAGTCAAAACCTACCACATAAATTAGAAGGAGAATTTTTTCTAATAAATTTAGTGTAAAGCGTTCACCATACTAAATAGTAATAATCTTGCATTAGAGAGCCAGTATACCAGTGCAATATCTAGACAAGATTATTACTATCTGTCCACAATAAGTCAAAACAATTTAAATAAATTAGAAAAATTAAAAATAAATTTACCAAATTAAGCCTATAGATTATGTTGAGTCTTTACCTCCAACTCTAGTTTAAAAATAAATTAGCCACTCATTTTATAACCAAAAGTAAAATGAAAATTTTATTAAAATACATAGAAAATACAAGATGGAGAAGGAATTAAAAAAAATAGAGCACAAAAATAGATTCAAGGGTGTCAAATTAAGGGGGAGAGCTCCCTATTTATAGATACAAGTAAATCATGACCATCGGATGAAAACAATTCGGACGCCCAAGATTGCGCCATGTGGCACTATCTGATTGGTTGGAACACGCCACTAGGGCTGTCGTTTCGTGCATATGCATATACGGTATGCACTGATTTTTAGTCCACTAATATTCTGCCACGTTATTAGTCAATGTAAAAGTCAACAATTATGATCGAGTGCATTACATGTATAGTAAGCTCATTTTTCGGTTTAATAGACTTCTGCCACATCATCTGTCAATGCCACATCATCGGTCAACGCCACATCAGTGTTCAATGCCACATCAGCAGTCAACTCCATGTCAGCAATCAACGCTGCATTAGCAGTCAACGCCACGTCATCAGGGCCCACCAAAATCTTAAAATTATGATTTTACCTTTTATGTCTTTCCTAAGGTTTTCAGCTGTTCTGAGTTCAAAAATGCTATCTGTTTTGTTGTACGACTTCTCGTTTATTGAGAAATGACTAAAATACCTCTAAAATACATAAAGTATGAAAAATACATATAAACATAGACAATTAAATATCAAGAGACTTAAAATACATAAAGGTGGAGATGTTAGTGAGACTTTGGGGTGTAAAATGATGATTTTAATCTTTATAAATATACACTCTCTAGGACTCAACACACCCCCCAACCAGCTTATTGCTAGTCCCTAACAAATTAAGCGATAAAAAAATTCAACAATTTTTTTTTTAAAGGCAATTATGTTTACTTCTTCAATTAGATTAATGACAATGATCAAATAAAAGTATAATCATTATCTCCAGCCTAAAGAGATATCACTCACATATCAATCATCCACATGAGTCAGTCAAGCAAACACATGCAAACTGATCGATTATCATAGCTACATTAATTAAGCCACTTTCAAGTGTAACATATCAACCCTAAAATCTCACAGGTTAGAGTGATACTCTCAGAAGAAAATAAACCCAAGAAAAACAGTTACTCTAAAAATGATATCTTGAGAGAAATTAATAAATGGAAATATCACACACTCTCACCAAGAATAATACCCACATCTTAGCATATAGCATGACACCCAATAAAATGAAATGATAGTCAAACCAATTTTTTTTTTTTTTTGATATGTGTCACTATATCATTTTAGTCTTTATTACTAGCTTCAACTTCATACTATAGTTCCCTAAAATTAAGAAGGACTTTTATTAGGATGTAATGTAGGTTAAAAATATGGCTAACAAAGAAGGGACAATAGGAAAAATAAAGTATTGTTTGAGAAAATAAAATAGAGATCTTTTGAAAATTATAAGGTGCAATTCATTTATTATTATTGTTATTTTCTTTTTTTCTTCAATTGCACATTTTTTTTTATCTTTTTCATATATATATATATATTGCAAAATTTTTTTTTTAAAATAATCATCGAAAATTTTCTCAAACATGAGTAGGTGATGGAACACATAAAACATAGGGTACTACTCTAAATTAGAGTAGAGCAGGACGATGAGTTAACAAAGAAAACATAATTTTTTTTTAATATAGGCTCAAAAGGGCTAACTATAGATATTTTACAAAAAAGCTCAAACGGGTCATAGATGACCTTTCCATCATCTTTTAGGGCTCTAAATAGTTTTCTATTTTTACTAGCTCAATGTACTTTTAGATGTAGCAACATAATTTGTTTTTTTCATTGTTTGACTCAAAGGAAAATATAAAGATCATATATAGTAAATTGTATGAAAAATGAGCAAAAAAGGTTACTCTCCAAGAAAAATGATAGGCTTAAAAACTCACTTGGAATTTATTAAGACATGTGCATTCATTCAAGTAACTTAATTAATTTTACTCGTCAGCTCGTTCAATTCACATTTGTTACCAACATTAGCATGCAGAGTAGCAAATATGATGTAACATAACTCAAGGTCAAAGATAATACAAATACAAGAATTTGAAAGTCATCATGTCATCCAATGTCAAAAGATCACATAAAATGCCTAATTTTTTTTATTATATATATATATATATTATTTTTTTTAACTCCAAGACTAAGAAGATGCGTTTCTTGAGTTACTACACTCTATATTCAGCCATCTTCGACTAAAATTAATCCAAAGTTAGTTCCTTCAATAAAAATTAGTAAAACTGTCTCCAAGATTAAGATATTCCACAATCATCAACTATTCCCTCTCCCCAACTAGAATGAAACATTGTCCTTAATATTTTAAAGGAAAGAAGTAGGGTTTAGAAGACATCACCTGACTGCTGCAATACAAAATAAAAGAAAACATTTATAGATGGAGAGTTAAATCTAATTTATGTTTCTTACTGCTGCTGCTACCATCATTAGTCGACCAATCCAATGAAGAGGTCCTACGATCTGGCTCTGGTTTATAAGCTTGTAAAAGATCAAGTAACTCGTTAGCAGTAGGGGCACAAATAAAAAGTTTTTTTATTGTGAAAGGAATAAAATAATTTTTTATTACATGGTTAAGAAATGCATGTAAGCCATCAAAAAAGTTATTAATATTTAACAAACCGATGGGTTTTTTATGAATGTTCATATTGCCCCAAGATGCAAATGTAAATAATAGCTCTAAAGTTGCAAGTTCTCCTAGCAAGAAAATGAAAGCTTCAATATATTGTAGCATTTCAAATAGTCTTTCTGGCATAGTGGAGACAAATAACTTCTCTCCAATTGGTGGGCTGGGCATACTTACAAGAGGTCTTAAGGCTTTCGGAATGATGCCTAGCACCTGGCTTCCTCTATTGTAGGCAGCTTCTACAATAAACTTTGATAACCCTCGATCACTTCCTCCTTATACTAAGTGTATTTTTCTCTCTGCTAGGACTTGACCAAGATCTATGGCTGCCTCAACAAACTCTTTATACTTTCCATAGTGAAACCCAGAAACAACACAAATGTTCTTAAATTGTCTACTTGAAGGTGCTGCCATTGAGACAATCATAAAAAAAGACAACTTGTGAATGTTTTAAAAAATAATCTCATATTTAAAAATCTTGGTAACAATCATAATGATACACAGTTGTAAAGGAAGTGGTACATTTTTCAAATGACACGTGAAGTTTGTGGCTTTAAAATCAAATGCAAAAAGTGAACAACAGGAAAAGATAATACAATAATAAAAATGATAAAACAACAGTAAATAAAAAGGATATGTACTGGTAGTTGTGATTGTGCCTCACATCTTCCTTTGGTTTTACATCTAGAAATAGCTTGAACGTCCTCTATAGGTTGAGGATGGGCTTTCCATCAAGTTTTCTTATAAACTGGCAAACAGGGTCGTTTATAGTCAGATTCAGGAGACTATATCTTTCATGTTCTTTCTGGAATAATGGCCATAATTGGAGAATTGCTCTATGTACGTATCTACTGGGATGCATTTCACGAGACAAAAGGATATTATCCAATGACTCTCTATTCAAGCCATCCCTAATGAATTGAATCTTGTCTTTCTTGTTATCAGACACCATTCCTAAAGTACATTTCTCTTTATTGCATTCCATTTTGGCACACTTATGACAAGCAATTGGAAGCCATCGAGCGCTTTATTTTCTTGAGTAGTTTCCTTTACCACAACCAGGCATATGTGCAATAAATTTGGGGTGTAACTCACCTGCCAATCGTACTTTGGCTTTAATTAACCATCGGATGTCAGAAGGAATGTTATTTCTCATAAGTAATTGCATGCGTTCGGACCGAGCTTTATAGATTGTAAGGAGAGCATTATGAGGAAGTGAAGGAAATCGTTCGTGAAGCTTTGCCAAAATTATGTTTTTATCCATTTCGTCTCCTCAGAATATCTAATATTATGGGAAACTAAAGTAACCGACTTTGATTATCATGGAGTATCGTTATCTGCCATTTAACCGGGTTAACAAATTAAAAAACACTTAAATAAAATAATGCCTGCGAAATCAAGTAACACGTGAAAGCAAACAAAAGAACACACAATGTAAAAAAAAAAATGCGTTTTAAGTAAACAACTACTTACAAACATCCTCTTATTGAATTTACCTCAAGTTCCAATTGAATTTCATAGATACCACCTTCGATTTCCTTGAGTTGTCTTTCTAAGTCTTCAAAGTGGGATACTAATGCTGGTGGTCGAAGGTCCCAAACAGGATGTGATTGACAAACTTGGAACAAGCCGTTTAGATGACACTTCACACGTAAAAGTCGCTTAAGTTGGACGAAGAGTATCTGTCTGATTGAGGTACTCATGATAAGTAACGAAAGAAAATATGACTGGTAATCAAACATACTTTAACAGAAAATAAATAATTCCGAGGAAAAAAATAGTAAAATAAAATGATAAAAAAAATTAAATCACCGAAAAGAAATGGAAAGATCTCAATTCAAATCTGGTGGGTCACTCAAATTGATTTCGGTGTCTTAGTCATGTGGTTGGTACTCTAGATATGACTTTAATCTTTGACCATTAACTTTGAATTGGATCCTTAATTTCAATTGCTCAATGTGGAAAAAAAATATGAACAATAAAGGGTTCAGACCATCAAGAGTGTAACTTACTTGGGGATAGGTGCACGTGATAATTGAACAAAAGCACTTTCTGACCTAGTGTGAAAGATTTTCTCATGATATGTTTGCCATGAAAAACTTTCATTCTTTTTTTGTAATCTTTACCCTTTTCATCGCTGCAAATATCTTTAAATTCTGCCAGTTGTAACCTCCTTTTTGAACTATGGCAGGGGTAAATGATGCTTCATTTAGTTGTTTATTGTCAAGGAATGATGAGGTGATTTCTTACAATGTGTTTTCTTCTCCTAAGGATGTATACTCCAAAGTGTTGGGTGACGGGTTAAGCTCGAGTTTGGTTAAAGATTCTAATGGGATGAGATTTTCCCCAAATGGTGCCAATTGCTCTTCTTTTAACTTCCAGTTATAAGTATCTATGAATAGTGATGAATCGAGTGAGGCATTAATTTGGTCAAAAACCATACGAAAGTAAATTAACCATTCTTGTAAAGAGTCGTTACTAAGGTTAGAAGAAAGATTATGATCAAATAACTCTTCAATAAAATTCATATCAACAATTTCATCGTTCCCATCTTGAGGTTGTTTGGAAATATTGAAGATATTAAGCTCCGTAGTCATATTGTCGAAGGACAACTTCATATTTTTGGTCCTGCATTGAATGTGAGCATTAGTAGTTGCCAAGAAGGGTATGCCTAGAATAATGGGGATGTGTTTCTTCGAATCCTGCATTAGTTGAGTATCAATTACAATAAAATCAACAAGAAAATAAAGCTTGTCTACCTGGATAAGCACGTCCTCTACAATACCACGAGCTATTTTTATAGACCGATCCGCAAGTTGTGACACAACAGGAGTTGGGTGTAATTCTCCTACTCCAAGTTTCATAAATACATAATAAGGCAAAAGATTTACACTAGCTCCCAAGTCCAACAAAGCATTCTCAAATGTGTGGTTCCCAATACTATATGAGATAGTAGGAGATCATGGGTCTTTAAATTTTAGAGGAATTTTTTGTTGAAGTATGGAACTAATATTTTCAGTTAAAAATGGCTTCTTTTGAACATAAATGCTTCTTTTTTTAGTGAAGAGGTCTTTAAGAAACTTGGTATAAGCGGGCACTTGCTCTATAGCATCAAGCAAGGGAATGTTAACACTTACCTGTTTAAATATCTCCATAATCTCACCTGTAGAATTTCCCTTTTTTGCTTTAGCTAACATCTGAGGGAATGGAGCTTTAGGGACATATTCTCGTGAATAACTTTCTTCTTTCTCCTTTGATGAATCCTCAAAATCTACAGGCACAACTTGATTTGTCTTTGTCACTGGCATCTCCACCTTGTTGTCAACTTCTTTGCCTTTTCATAAGGTCATCACAGCTTTGACCTCTTCATATTGCTGGACTGAGTCAGTACTTATTTCATGTACTCCTTTAGAATTTGGCACCTTGTTGTCAACTACTTATTTTTCTTTTCCCTTTTCAACGGTCATTGTTAAGTTTTGAACTGATGAAGCTAGCTGACCTACCATCTTTTCTAAGTTTGAAATCGACTGGGCTTGTGAATTAAAGCTTGCTCTCATCTCATTTCGCAGTTCATTAATGGTGCAATTTTGTTGATCTATTGCGGAGTGAGTCCAATGTTTAAATCTTGGAACGCTTCCTCCCACGGTTTGGGTTGTGAGTAGTTATGGTTCTGATTGTATGGTCTAAATGATTGTTGAGAGACTTGAAGAGCCTGAGGAGCTAGTTGCATTAATGGAGCTGGGGCTGCTGCTCTATTCTGTTGGAATCCTTGAGACCATGAAAAGTTAGAATGGTCTCTCCACCCAGGATTGTAGTTTGGCTACTTTCCCATCACACCAATTGCATTGGCTTGATCTGGGTATGAGTCATGATGAATTTGATTATAGTCATATGGCTCTATTGATTTTACAGTTGTCAAAGATGCTATTTGGCGAGAAAGACTTTCAACTATTTCTTTGATTTCCTTGATTTCTTATCTTGACTCACCAACATGAACTTCATTCACTCTTTTGATTTTTCTCACGTTTCTGAATGATTTGCTTCACCGTTGGGAATTATCTGCTTGTCGCTGAAAGAATTTCCAAATCTCTTATGCACTTTTCGACTTCAACTCTCCTCCACTTGTCGCTACTAGTCATTCCTGCACATGTGCACACTTCATGAGTATCCCATTGAATCGCTCCCATACTTCAAAAAATTGCTCGTCTTCTTTTTGGGTAAACTCTAAGATTTCCCTACGAATAGCATTGGTTTTATGCATTGGGAAGTATTTATTTAAAAATTTAGTAACCATTTGTTCCCATGATGTAATACTATTAGAAGGCAATGTATTGAACCAAGAAAGAGCTCTATCTTTTAAAGAAAATGGAAATAACCTAAGCTTAACATCATCATCTAAAAAATTCTCATATTTAAAAGTTTGACAAATAGCATGAAAATCATTCAAATGATTGTATAGATCTTCATTTTCTAGGTCATAGAATGATGGGAGACAATTTAGCACACTAGGTTTTATCTCAAAACTCCTAGCAACTACATTTGGGTATCTTATGCATGATGTGCTTAAATTAGCTAAGGGGACTAAATTTCCACTTGTGATACAATGTGTTTACATATGCGAACAGCTTTCTCTAACTCGAGGTTTATGGGTTCTAAATTATGTGATAGTGACCTTTGACCATGCATGCAAAGAACACGTACAAAAGTAAAATTGAAAATAAAGAGAAGAGAAATTATGGTACTAACCTTATCACGCTTGTTACAATTTTGTTATGAAAATACACTCAAGTGCTATGAATTTTCAATAAGAAAAAAAAGTGAAATAAAATAAATTAACTAAAATTGAAATAAACTGAAATTAAAATAAATTACTAGGCGGTTAAATTGGCCATATAAATTAACAAGATCAATGTAAAGTTACAAAGAAAAATAAAATGAAAATTAATTTTACAAAAATTAAAAGAAAATAAATTAACTTAAAATAAATCAACTAAAATTAAGATAACTTGTAGGTGGTTAAACCAACCATATAAAAAGAAAATTAAAAGGAAATAAAAATACAAAAAGATATTTATACAAGAAAATTAACTCTACAAATTGAAATGACTTACCTCCCCAGCAACGGCGCCAAAAACTTGTTGTACAAATTTTATTGAACTCGCAAGCGCACGAATCTATTGAAATATAGATTAATGGTGACGAGTGTCGATCCCACGAGGAGGTGGATTTTAATTATGTAGAATTATTATTATTCTTTATTATTTATGCTTTTTTGTGAAATTTCCTAATTTATTCTATCCTAAAATTGAAATTAAAATGGTGAGAATAAATTGGGACTTGATCAATGTAATAAAGTGCTTAGGTCTTAGGATTCACACTCAACATTTCCCCATGAGCTTAGTATTCTTTTTTTAGTTCGAATTAATTTAAGAGGGGGTATTTCCACTACTCATAAACCTAACTCTAATAAATATGATATCAAGCGCTCATTGTGCTAGGAAAAATAATCTTATATTAAATGTGGTATTAAGAGCACGTTGTGTCAGGTAATAATAGTGTAGCTGTCGACAAGGTGGCAAGACTATCCACTAATTAACCTAGATGAATTTTATGTAAACAATGGTGTTTACAATTTTATGTAAACAATGGTGTTTACAATTTTAATTAATTTATACCAAATGATAGTAGAATTTAATTACAATTATATTGTAATTTTTTGTAATTTTATTAAAGAAAGAGCTATAAATATGAAAATATTCTTTAGAGTTTTAAAGAGGCGTCAGCTTAATTATAATATAACGGTAACTCAATTTACACATTTCCGTGAACGGTGTTCGAATTCCAAATCTCTTGTTCCCACACCAAATTTTACCTACTGAATATTTGCATAGGTGACGTGTTTAGAAGAGTTGAGCAAATGGCGAAATGCCATTTGTTAAAATGAGAGCGTGGTGACTGGTGAGTTTGGATTTACTATAAATGGTAAGTGATGCTTTGTTAAATGAACATCATCGAACCAATAAATATAAAATAGAATTTCAGATAAAATAATACTCAATAAATTAATATAATTTATTAAAATTAAAACTCAGGAGGATTTTTTAATAAATATATCTTGAAATTGATATTGACTTGGAGCTCATATGTTACTTCTTGTTCGGCCTTTTCTAAGTAGGATGAGCTCCAACGTAGAGCAAACTATCTTGTATTTTCTATGTATTTTAATAAAATTTTCATTTTACCCCTAGTTATAAAATGAGTAGCTAATTTATTTTCAAGCTTGGGTTAAAGGTGAAGTCTCAACATAATCTATAGGCTTAATTTGGTAAGTTTATTTTTACTTTATGTAATTTATTTAAATTATTTTGACTTATCGTATACAGATAGTAATAATCTTGTCTAGATAATGCACTGCTATACCAGCTCCCTAGTACAAGATTATTACTATTTGGCACGGTGAGCGCTTTACACTAGATTTATTCGAGAAAAGCCTCCCTCTAATTTATATTGTAGATCTTGACTCATTGTTGACATAAAATTATCTAGGTTAATTAGTGGAAAGTCTTGCCACCTTGTCGACAGTTACATTATTATTACCTGGCACAACGTGTTCTTGACACCGCATTTAACATAAGATTACTATTTGGCATAATGAGCACTTGATGTCTTATTTATTAGAGTTAGGTTTATGAGGAGTGGAAATAACCCCCTCATAAATTAATTGGAACTAAAAAAGGAATATTAAGCCCATGGTGAAATGTTGAGTATGAATTCTAAGACCCAAGCAATTTATTACATTGATCAAGTCCCAATTTATTCTCACCATCTTAATTCCAACTTTAGGATGGAATAAACTAGGAAATTTCACAAAAAGGCATAAATAATAAATAATAATAATAATTATGTTTTCTTTGTTAACTCATCGTCTCGCTCTACTGCAATTTAGAGTAGTACCCTATGTTTTATCTGTTCCATCACCTACTCATGTTTGAGAAAATTTTAGATGATTATTTAAAAAAAATTATGCAATATATATATATATATATATGAAAAAGAAAAAAAAAGATGTGTAATTGAAAAAAAAATAAAATAATAATAATAATAAATAAATAAATTGCACCTTATTTTATTTTCTCAAACAATATTTTATTTTTCCTATTGCCCCTTCTTTGTTAGTCATATTCTTAACCTACATTACATCCTAATAAAAGTCATTCTTAATTCTAGGGATCTATAATCTGAAGTAGAAGCTAGTAATATGGACTAAAATGATATAATGACACATATAAAAAAAAAAAAAGGAGAGTTGGTTTGACTATCATTTCATTTTATTTGGTGTCATACTATATGCTAAGTTGTGGGCATCATTCTTAGTGAGAGTGTGTGATATTGCCATTCATTAATTTCTCTCAAGTTATCAATTTTAGAGTGACTGTTTTTCTTGGGTTTAATTTCTTCTGAGAGTATCACTCTAACCAGGTGAGATTTTGGGGTTGGCATGTCACACTTGAAAGTGGCTTAATTAATGTAGCTCTGATAATCGATCAGTTTGCATGTGTTTGCTTGACTGACTCATGTGGATGGTTGATGTGGGAGTGATATCTCTTTAGGCTGGAGATAATGCTTATACTTTTATTTGATTATTGTCATTAATCTAATTGAAGATGTAAACATAATTGCCTTTTAAAAAAAAATAGTTGAATTTTGTTATCGCTTAATTTGCTAGGGACTAGTAATAAGCTGGTTGGGGCGTGTGTTGAGTCCTAGAGAGTGTATATTTATAAAGGTTAAAATCATCATTTTACATCTCAAAGTCTCATTAACATCTCCACGTTTATGTATTTTAAATCTCTTGATATTTAATTGTCTATGTTTATGTATATTTTTAATACTTTATGTATTTTGGAGGTATTTTAGTCATTTCCCAATAAACGAGAAGTCGGACAGTAAAACGGATAGTATTTTTAAACTCAAAACAGCTGAAAACCTTAGGAAAGACATAAAGGGCAAAATCATAATTTTAAGATTTTGGTGGGCTCCGCTGACGTGGCGTTAACTGCTGACGTGGCTTGCTGACGTATTGTTGACCGATGATGTGGCATTGACGGATGATGTGGCAGAAAATTGTTGGACCGAAAAATGAGCTTACAATACATACAATGCACTGGATTATATTTGTTGACTTTTACATTGCCCGATGATGTGGTAGAATATTAATAGACCGAAAATCATGTGTACTGTACATGCATATACACGGAATGATAGCCCTGGTGACATGTTCCAACTAATCAGAGAGTGCCACGTGGTGCAATCCTGGGCGTCCGAATTGTTTTCATCCCTGTATCTATTTTTGGGCTCTATTTTCTGTAATTTTTTTCTCTATCTTGTATTTTCTATGTATTTTAATAAAATTTCCATTTTACCCTTAGTTATAAAATAAGTAGCTAATTTATTTTTAAGATTGGGTTAAAGGTGAAGCCTCAGCATAATCTATGAGCTTAATTTGGTAAGTTTAATTTTACTTTCTCTAATTTATTTAAATTTTTTTGACTTATTGTATATAAATAGTAATAATCTTGTCTAGATAATGCACTGGTATACCGGCTCCTTAGTGCAAGATTATTAGTATTTGGCACGGTGAACACTTAACACTAGATTTAGTAGAGAAAAGCCTCCCTCCAAAGATCCTAGTCAGGGGGTGTTAGACCCAAATTGGGAGGGTCCTTACAGGATCTCACAGGAGGCCGGTCCGGGGGCGTACAGAATATCTTATCCTGATAGACGGGAAGTCAAGAGACCATGGAATGCAAAGCATCTGATAAAGTATTTTCACTAAGTTCCTTTGTATAATGGCATCAACATTTAGTTTCCTTCAAATTAGAAGTATGTAAAATCTTTTTCATGAATAAAAGTAAAGAGAAACGCTTCTAGAATTAATCCAATTCGAGCAAGTCAAGGTTTATAAAAACAAATATAAGCTAAGGCCATAAGTCTCAAAGCCTCCTCAAGGTGAGACAAAGAGCCAAGCCAAGCCAGAGTTGGCTAGAGCAAGATAAGCTTGCAAATAAAAGCTAAGGCCATAAGTCTCAAAGCCTCCTCAAGGCAAGTCAAAGAGCCAAGCAAAGCTAGAGTTGGCTCGAGCAAGATAAGCTTGCAAATAAAAGTTAAGGCCATAAGTCTCAAAGCCTCTTCAAGGCGAGACAAAAAGCCAAATAAAGCCAGAGTTGGCTTGAGCAAGATAAGCTTACAAATAAAAGCTAAGGCCATAAGTCTCAAAGCCTCCTCAAGGAGAGACAAAGAGCCAAGCAAATTCAGAGTTGGCTCGAGCAAGATAAGCTCGCAAATAAAAGCTAAAGTCATAAGTCTTAAAGCCTCCTTAAGGCGAGACAAAGAGCCATACAAAGCCAGAGTTGGCTTGAGCAATATAAGCTCACAAATAAAAGCTGAAGCCATAAGTCTCACAGCCCCCTCAAGGCAAGACAAAGAGCCAAGCAAAGCCAGGGCTGTCTCTAGCAAGATAAGCTCACCAAAAAAGGGGCCACAGCTAAGGATCTCAAAGCGTGTTCATGGTAAGGCAAAAAAGCTGAAATACATAAAGGGTAAGTTGAGTTGTTCACATATTTGCAAGCGAACAAAGTGAATAAAGTATGCCAGAGTCCCAAAATTTCAATAAGGGCAAGGAGAAAACTCAAAGCTCGCTAGAAACTTATCTCACAGAATATTTAGAACAAATTAAAGGTTCGAGGACAAAAGTGGAAAATATACTTTCTTTATTCAATTCAGTCCGCCAAAGCTTACAAACACCGTATAAAAAAAAAAGAGGAGAGCTACGAAAATCAAGGAGCTGGGGCAGATGGATCAGTAGCTGGTTCAGGGACTTGAGAAGAAGGAGCAGCTTGAAGATCCTACTCGGCGGGGGGAACAACTTGAGCCTCCTCGGTGGAAGGAGCAGCTTCTTCAGGTCCTAAGTGGCAACTTCCACATGCGAAGGTGGATCCCTTAGTTGCTGGCTCCTAACATCTTGCTCGTTCATATAGGCATCCACGCCGGCCGCGAGTTTAGACATGTCTAGCTCGGGATATTCCTTGCCCAACACAAATATGATGCACTCGTAATAGAATGTCAGCCCTTTGTTATACTCCTCAGTAAGCTGATTGCCCATGGAGTCCAGTTTGCTCTGAAGACGAGAAGTTTCGGCTTCAATGGTCCTTTCGAAGGAAAATCTCTGAACATTGAGATCTTTCGTATCATTCACGAGCTTGTCTCTTTCTCTCCTCAAATTTGAAGATTTCGATTTGGAGCTTTGCCAACTCCTCCTGTTCTTGCTCCAGATTCTTCTTCAAGCTCTGGTTCTGAGCTTTAAATTTTTTCTCGAAATTCAAAACTCTTGTCTTGAAGGCTGTAGAAGTAGCAACAGCTTAACACGCAAAGCGCTGGAAGAAATTGGCCAAGTTATTAAGGCTGTAGGACTCTAACTCATTAAGAAAGCCTTCTTGTACATGCTTTATGAACTCCCTGATGTAAGACTCAGCAAAATTAGTCCGCTTCCTAGAATGTGCTGCCCGAGACCTGACAGAAACAGCGGTGCCAGTATCGCTTGGAGGAGTTTCTCCGACCACTCTCTCGCTTTCAGAGGGAAGAGGAAGAATCCTGACTGGGGAAGCAGTAAGGTTAACTCTAGACCTCTTAGGTGGAGCAGATGAGCTGCTTGGGCGCTCAACAATACTATAGCGTCTCTTTAATCAGGCAAGGATGCTACTTATGTCTTTTTCCTCGGACGCAAAGCCAAACGCAATGAAATTTTGGTAGGTCAATAATGCTTTTCACGAGCTAGCGTTGTCTAAGGCAGTATCCACGTGCAACTTCAGCTTCTCCTCGATCTGATATGAGACACTCTAAGAAACTGCAAAGACTAAAAACGATGATAAGAAAGGGTAAGAAGAAAAACCAAATTTGAAGGCATAATGGGCAACAAATGACCTGGAGTGCAAAAGTGAGAAGGAATTTGGGGAATTTCTTTTGAAGCAGAGGCTGCTCGTCCCCAGTCCCCCTGGCAAAAAAGAACTTACTTTTCTAGTTGCTGCTAGATGTGGGGAGATTAGTAATGGGTTTTTTGTTCTTGGAGCTGGAGGTGAAGTAATATCAGCCCGCGTTTTTTAGGCTGCTTTTTAGTTGGTAGAGGTGCTTAATTTCTTCTAGCAAAACAGAAGCCTTGATCACTAGCACATAGACACCCCTACTCGGTGTCAAAGTTGGTCGGGGTCAAGTGCTCAAAGCTGGTCGGGTTTAGATACTCGCATTCTGCTCAAATAAAGTTAGGAAAAGTAAAAAATTCCACGACCATCAGGCAAGTCCTGATCACGTTATGAGCAGCACCAAGAATAGGAAGAGATCGAAGCTCGAGCAGAGCTATGCCCGAGTATGACAGCCCAAATCTGTAGTGCAAGACGATGAACAGCTCTCTCCGATAAGAAGAAAGTAGCCGTCAGGCATCCCCCCACCAAAAGGTCTCGTCACGACGATCGATAATAGAAAGGCACCCCTACACAATAAAGTCTTGTCATTGTGACCCATAACCATCAGACACCCCCACACCCAAAGTTTTGTCATTGTGACCCATAACCGTCAATACCCCCACACTTAAAATTTTGTCACTGTGACCCTTGACCGTTAGACATCCCCACACTATAAAGTTTTGTCAGTATGACCCATAACTGTCAGAAAGACACCTAGGCACAATAAATTCAGAGGATGGCACCCGAGTAAGGGTCCCAGGGAAAAAAGGGGATAAATATCAGACGAATGGTGAGGAAGGGGACTTCTTTTATTTTAAGTTTTTTGTTTTTCCAGTTTTCCTCTTTTTGAGAGAGAATTCAAAAATAGTAAACTTGATTACTGACTTGAGCGTCGGAGGATTTTCGCCGGAAAAACACCCAGCATCCTCTAATATTTTCTCTGTGAATACAGGCCAGAGGGTACCATCGTTTCAGCGAATAGAGAAACGAAACAACCAGCTAGAAATCCTACTCGAGGAATGAGCAACCAGAAGATAGCATCGATATCTTGGATCGACCAAGAAACAGCATCGACAAAAGACATCTTATTGGCGGTAAAAGTTGAATAAGTTATACTTAAGATATGGCATATGTGAAGACATTGCTCATGAACTTTGAGCTCTTAAAAAATATGGAGATGGAGTTGAAGAGAAAAAGGCAAAATCAAAATATCACATCAAATTAGTTTCTGCTACCAAAATCACTTGAGAATTACAGAAAAGGTCCCTTACAGCATATCCAACTCGTTGAATGTGAATATAAGACCACAAAAACAGTGATAACAATCTACCAATAACTCTAAGACACATCATCATAGCATGGTTCCTGCTTGGATTGTCTCTAGAATACCTCACTATAGGCCATATTAGTCAGACATAGCTACTGCCTTATCTCTAGTAAAATCAAATATCTTCAAACCTAATTGATTTATTTAAAATTAACCAAGGAAACACACTACCAACAAACATAATGCCTTAAAGGACAGCTGTCTAACTCAAGGGCAAAAAAAAAGAGACTAAATTACCTTAAAACTAGATATAAAATGAATTAACTACTTTAACCTAAGCTGGAAAATAAATTAACTACTCATTTTATAACTAGATATAAAATGAGAATTTTATTAAAATAATTATAAAATATAAGACAGAGAAGGAACTACAGAAAATGGAGCTCAGAAATAGATTTAGGGGTGCCAAATTAGGGGATAACCCCTATTTATAGATACAATGAATAAATCATGACCATCAAATGAAAACAATTCAAATACCCAGGATTGCGCCACGTGACACTCTCTAATTTGATGGAACACATCACCAAGGCTGTCATTCCATGTATATACATGTATGATATGTGCGTTTTTCCGTCTACTAATATGCTGTCACATCATTGGTCAACGCAACATGTATGATTCAATGCATTACATGCTCATTTTTTGGTCCAATAAGATTCTGCCACATCATACGTCAATGCCACATCAGCAGTCAACGCCACGTCAATAGGACCCACCAAAATCATAAAATTATGATTTTTCCCTTTATGTCCTTTATAAGCTTTTTAGCTGTTTTGAGTTAAACATGATGTCTGTTTTACTGCTCGACTTCTCATTTATAGTGAAATAATCAAAATACCCTTGAAATATATAAAGTACTTAAAAATATACACAAACATATATAATTAAAGTTCAAGGGACTTAGAATTCATAAAAGTAGTGATGTTAGTGAGACTTGAAGTATAAAATGATGATTTTACTCTTTATAAATGGGGCAATTATTAGTCATATACCCTTAATATTGCCAATACCATTTGTGCTACAATACTTTTAATATATATCACTCGTATACCCTAAGTTGATAAAATGCTTTTGTCATCCACCAATCCGTTACCAACCGTTAGAATATACTGACGTCATAGGAATAGTATGGTCTTTTAACATAGGAGAAGCTGTGATAACAAAATGACATGTTGTCTTTTAAAGTGTAATATATTACTTTACGGACGACATGTTATTTTATTAAAATATTAATATATGACATGTCATTGTACAATAATGTATTTGTATGACATGTCATTTTATTTAAGAGAAATGACAATGTTCTTTTGGACGACATGTCATTTATATTAAACATTAATGGATGACATGTCATTTAAATTTAATTTTATTGGATGACATGCAGTTTTATTACTAAAAAGACTAGTGTAACAAAAGGAAATACGCGTTGTACACACGACTGGATCTTTTATCTTCTTCTCTTTCTTTACAAACAAACTACACAAAAGCAAAGGGAAATTCAATAGTAAACTATCATAGAGACAACACTTATGATCAGAGATAGCACGACAGATATAGTGGCAGTCTCTTAACTTATATGATTAAGAATCTCTTTAAAAAAAATTATCGTGTGTATGAGTGTGCTATTAGATTTCCTTTGCTTTTTTTTTTGTGTATGTGTGAAGAGAAGAAGAGATCCTGTTATATGTGTTGTGTGTGTTTCTTTTTATTTTACTGTTTTTCGGTAATCAAACGACATGTCATACTTCAACATTCTAGTAAACTGATATATCATCTGTAAAACGTTGTCATTAAGATGATATGTCATACAGTTATATTCCAATAAAATAACATGCCATATATTTATATTCTAGTAAAATGACATGTCATATGGTTATATTCAGTAAAATGATATGTCATTTGAAAATAATGCGTTTCACTAAAAGAGAACGACAAATCATTTTTTATCACAGTTTTTCATTTACTTGTTTCACTAGAAAAATCATCATTTCACCAAAATTCCATTAACTTCATAGCAGTAGCAAACGGTAGGGTGGACGACAGATTTCTTTAGTCAACTTAAGGTATACAAGTGATACATGTTAAAAGTGTTGTATCAAAAATGATATTGGTGACATTTAAGGGTATATGGCTGATAATTTTCTTTATAAATATTCACTCTCTAGCACTCAAAACCTAACACCTTATATGAATAGTAATTCAATAAGGTAAGGGTAAAATGAAAATATCTATAAAAAAAAGGCATGAGCCACCCTATTAACTTAGACAATACAAAAAATATCTCCCAAAATACTTTAAGGTTGCCCTATATTGATGGAGGACCACTGTAAAATTGATAGTCCTTCCATCAAAATTATTGCACGCTAGCATGATATGGTCTCTATATGGATCTTCTCAAAATATCTCTCTGAAAAATCACATGCACCAAGATTGAGTAGAGGAAACCAACTTAGTTTTCATTTGACCTACTAACAGAAGAGTTAGCTACTAAAAAAACTCTAATTGACTCTTTTAAAATAAGCCAATCAGAAATTAAAAATGCTATCATCAAGGACAATCTCCCAGCTAACATGTTTTCAATTCTAAAGAGGCTAAAGGACTCAAGTTAAATAGCTAAATTACACACAACCCTTACTTGACGAAGAGAATGGATTATTACAGCATGTCACATATCCAAAAAGAGACTAAAATGTCCTTTACTGCACTCCTTCAATAATGTCAAGTGACTATAAAAAAAACAAGCTCAGTTTCTTCCCCACAATTCTCATTTTTTATTAATATTAGGGTTTCTTATAAGCCAAGCACCTTCTCTAATACTTACCTAACTTGATCGTCTGAGTGTCAACGCTATCCACTACCTACGCCACCTCTAACAATCGTTTTATCTTATTTTCAAAATATTTCAGCTTTGTCCATCAGGCTTCTCCAAGCACAAGCCTAAGCACATTTTAGGAGAAGTGTAAGGGTCGGGCCTATTGTGGGCTTGGGCCAAGTCCGGGCTTTCTCTTATTTTTTTTAATTTTTTTGAATTGCTATAAGCTTGAAATGAATTGATAATTAATAAGTTGTTATAATCAATAATGAATTAAAAAGTAAATATTTAAAACTAAATAATAAATAAAGAAAATGAAACAAATAAAAGCTTGGAGATTTGAATATTTAATATTGGTATCTCTAATTCAAACACCCTCCTAATTAATTAAAGCTTAAGAGAGAGCTTAATGTTATAATTTTATGTTTCAAATCATTAAATATTTATGAATTGGAAATTTAAGTTTTCTTTTCTTTTAATTTTCTATTTTAATTTTTTTTATTATTTCACTTTATAAATTTATTTTTCTATTTTTTGTTTGTAAGCCCCTATCTAGGCCCTCATATAAAGGGCAGAGCCAAAGCCTAAGGGCAAGGGCCAGCTCAGGGTTTTTGCCCACTTATGTACCTTCAGATATTTCAACATCGAACATGTGCTAAAAAGGCACATAAAGGCATCTACGTAGTAAAGTTTGAAAAATTTAGCAACAAGGACATTTTTTTTTTGGCTTGTAGTGAGTGTTAATCCTTAGATCAAAATCAAGTTTTTTTAACTTTACTAGTGTAAAAGAATAAATTAGGGTGGGGCTATTTGAACATACCAAATTACTAATTAAACCTATTTACTAAATAAACCTACTCTCAAATTTTAAAATTTTAAGTTTTACTCAATAAACCTATTTAAATACGTAATAAACCCTTATTAAACCCAATTTTTATTGTAATAATAATTTTACTCATTAAACCCATTATAAAATAAAATATGTTGAAAGCAAAGTATTATCTATGAAACGTACTTGCTATATTAGGTGGATTAATATTTGGCTTTTTTATTATTCTTGTAGTCTCCGGCTGAGGGTATTTGAGTCAGTTCAGTATACACTCAAAGCTTCAAATAAGAGGATTCAATTTGTTCAAGGTCTATAAACAAATTCATATTAGAAATTCGATTTCATATTAGAACTTTGGCTTTTTGATTAATCTTTTAGTCTCATGATTTTTCAATTTCAGGTAAATTATTTTTTGACTTAATAGGCAAGGCTGAGAGACAAAAAGAAGGAAAGGGCATTGATGTCTTATTTGCGTCTAAGAAAAGTTGGTTTGGTGATGATGATGATTGTAATTTCTTTTCCATGTAATTGCAAAATTTACTTGTTTGTTTCAAAAAGAAAAGAGAGAAAAAAGGACAAAAAAGCAATTGTTAGTATTCAAACAATTGTTAATATTCTCTTTTTCCTCCATCCAAGTCAAGATTTGCCACTATCAATTCCCATATGCAAACAAAATTATAATTTTGTGACTCTAAATCGAATTATATGTACTTATTTAAGAAAATATATGGCAAGAATCATACCTCTTGATTGATTAGAGTTTAACAACAAATATAATTAGGGTTTAATAAAATTATGTTGAATATAAAGATGGGTTTAAAAGTAAAAATTTTATTTGTTTATTTATTTTATTATATTTTAATATCCATAATTGTAATTTAATTTAAGGGTATTTTAATCATAAAAAATTATTTTTCAAAATGGGTATAATGAGTAGTTTGGTGAATTTAAATAACCCCACACAATAAATTATCCTCATTACAACAAATTTTTCATGTCATCTCTTCCAATGGCGGACCAGCTTGGTTTAGCCCAAAAAAAAAAAAAAGGTATTACAAAAGTTATTGAAAATTATAAAATTACCATTAAGATTTAAAATAATTTTACATTCATTTAACTTTATCAAATTCACCTTATCTTTCCAACTTTTACATAAATTGGGCAGAGTGTTCTAGTCTTCTAGCTCCTCTGCTTCATTTCATGTTAGTTTTTATAGTTTTGTTTGTTCTTGTTCATTGTTTGGACTTATCAACGGTGTGCTTGCCTTTTATGAGTTTTTGGTGCCTTTTTTTTCATAAGGTAATATATGTTGATAATATTTTAATTTCCAGAAAGTTTCTTTCATTTGATCTGACATGGAATGGATCAATTTAAAAGGCATCTTTTGCAATCACCAATGAACACTAATTCAAACATCTCTATTAGGTGTTAATCTATGTTTTTTTATTTTTTAGGTATTTGTATTATGTAAGATATATTATCTTCATTCTTCAGTGCTATTTTTTAAAAAAATTGATTCCTGCCAAATTAATTCAAAATCTTCTTTTTTATCAATTAATTATTTTACTTTTTATTATATGATTTTACAAATTTGATTAAGATTTTTGTTGACATTTGATAGGCTGGGTATTATTTAATCATATATTGTCTTGTACGAGTTTTTTACATTGAGTTGTGATTTTATGACTTTAAATATATTTAAAATTAGTATGTAGCTTGTAACATTTACTTAATTTCTTGACTTTTACACAATTAAATGTTATTATAGGTTATACTGTAAAATGGTCAATCATCAAATGAAACAAAGTTCCATGTGCAACATTGATGTCTCAAGTTCTCCACTTAAGTATCAAGGAGCTGAATTTGAGAAAGTTAAAAATCCATCTACTATTGACACTCTTTATTTAGAGTGTAATCTCGAATTACTTTTTCAATAAATGCTTTTGCTATTGACAAACGTGAAGATGTGCGGTATCCTTATGTGAAAAATATGATATTATTGTGCTTGATATGAGTGTTCATTATATGTAAGGTATAAGGCGTTCTTGTCAACAAAAAGATTTTGTTAAAGTTGTACATCATTATCACTTTGACATATTTAATGCTATAATAGATTTTCAATTGATGGAGTCAAATAATAGATTCTCTTAACAAAATGTGAAATTTCTTACTTTAATCTCGGTTTTGAATCCAATTAACGAGTTCAAAATACTTGATAGATAGAATTTGTTCTCTTGGTGAAAAATTTTATCTTCGGGATTTCACTTCAAATGAAGTGCTTGCATTGAGAAGAGAATTGGAACATTATAGAATTGATGTGCTTTCTTATCCACAGTTTCAAAATACTACTTCCCTTTATGAGCTACGTCAACGATTAATTGAAACAAAGAAGCTACAACACTATTTCTTAAAAGATAGATTAGTTCATTTAGTGTTGATTCTTCTTGATTTCACAATCACAACTGAGTATATTGAAAGAGAAACTTACTAAGATATCACTTTGTATTAAGATTGAAAATGATTTTTTTTTTTTTTTTTAGATTATATGGTGATCTATGTTGAAAGAGAAATTACTGATACTATTGATTTAGATTCTATAATCGATGATTTTTATAATTCAAAGCCACGAAAAGTATAACTTCAATAGTAAATTTATATTTGGGTTGTATTTTTATTATATACACTTTTTTATAATTATTTTTGTTTATACTATGAATTTTGGGGGTAAGACTCCTAATATCCCCATTCTTAGATATATTTTGTCATCTACATATATGAAATTTCATATTCATTTAGTATAATTTTTTTTTTAATTTAGCACAGTGTACATAAAAATCTAGGATCCACCCTTGATCTCTTAAAACCTTTTAGTAGAAATTCGTGTCTTCGAAACTTAGTCTTGTATTCTGTCATGTATATAAATCTAAAGTCGCTATATATATTACACTCTATCTGCATGTATGTCTTCGTCTTGCTTTAACATTTACAAATTTTTGTATTGCAATATACTGATGTTAAATACTGAAGGTATAAACGAAATTAAAAAATTTGGGAGTCTAAAAAGAAAAAAAATAAAACTTGGGACTGGTCAAAACTAATGACATAAATACCTAACTCTATTGATGGGGATCTGCTAGCTTATAGCTTTGGTAACGTACAGTCCTCTAATAAATGGAGCGGTGAGCCCTACTTAGACTCACCTCCATTCACTGTTCACAAAGAGGCTATACCGATAGACAACTCCCTATAGAGTTTAAGACTATAGGAGCAGTAGTCAGCCCAATATTTTGTGATTTGAATGATTAGGCAGTTGAGATTAAATTGAAAGAATAAAGCACCGTTTGGTATAAGTGTGACGTCACTTAATCGTTGTAAAATTATAATTATAAAATAAAAATTATCAGTAATAAACATATAATTTTTAAATAATAAATTTTTATTATATAAGTACGAGATAAAATTAACATTATTTTTAAATCATAATAAAAGCAATGAAGTATTTAGCAAACTGCAATGCAAAACTAATTCACTTAAGTCACAATATTAGTGATTTTGTGGTGTCATCCTGATCATAGAAGTTAAAATCAACTTTCTAATATCCCACTTTTCTAAAAATTTAAATTTAAATGGTCAGATAAATAAAATCACGTAAAAATTACTTAGCCACAGACCCCAAGGCGGCCTCTTCTTTAGTTTAATCTACATGTGTTAAGAATATTACAGGTGATGTGGAGTTTGTTGAGGCGTAAACCGTTTTGGTGGGGATTCAGTTAAGCATTGATGCGGGTTTACTTTCACTTTTGTTGAATCAGCTTGTTCCAATGAGGTCAATCTCATCTTGGTCAAGCTTTGCGCTTTTCAGTTGACGTGAAATTCATTCACCTCGTTTTCTGCAAGCTTTTCACTTTTCAGTAGATTTGATATTGAATTTCATGCTGGTGCTTTATTAGTTGATCATGTCTATAAGTTGCTTTTTTAAAAAAAAGAAAAATGCTGCTCACAAATGGACTAAAGTTCTCTTTAATACTCCAATTGAGTCTGTATGGCTGAAACCCCAGTTGAGATTCTTCCCTTGCTGTATAGGCTTCTTCTTTTGTTTTATTCTCTTCTTTTAAAAAATAAATAAATATAAGTCCCACTCTTCAAAAACTGTCGGTTTTCTCATTTTATTTATAAAAGGAATCTGAGCCAATATGTTTTTTTCTAGTTATCCAAGTGAAATGATCACTTATGCCTTTTCAACTTATAAAGAGATTTTATTCATTCTGATATAATAGAGTTGAGTGGCACAATCCTTTGTTTAGATTCGAGTCGCACGATGTGTCAACCGTGTAAGTTGCCTTTGTTTTTTGAAATAAGGTATTAAAACAATGATGCTATTCCGCAGATATACATTTTGCACCTTACAATTGTTTTCCACCAAAACAATTATCCCTCATTGATTTTAAGTTTAACTTTTTCTTGAATACATTAATTTTAAATTATTATTATTTTAATAATTTGGGAATTTTAAATTATTCTTATTATTTCCAAATCACACATTTTTTATGCGTATAAGATCATGCGCTCAGTTGTCTTATATGTATGTATTTTCGAAGGTGAGTTCAGCCAAAGTCAGTTAGTATCACGGCAACTAAAAAGGATAAAAAAGTCTAATAATTTCTTGCGACTTTAAGGATGTTTTGTTAGAGAATCAGCATGACGTCAACTGAAGTATAAAAATATCCAATATTTGAGACTATAAGGTTGTAAAAATGAGAGTCGAGAGAATTTATTAAAAACAATCTCTAAGTTACATTTTGTGTAACTTACACTCACTAAAAAAGATACAAAGAGTAGTAACAAAAAATAAATTAAGTGAGATTAATTTAAATCTAAGCCATGTATTTAGTGAGTGTAAGTTATATAAAATGTAACTTAGAGAGACCCATTATTGAAAGCAGTTTCTGTTTTTAAAAGAGGGGGAATGTGCAAAGTTCATATTATTTTTTAAATCCTTATTTTAAGAATTTGAACTCAGTGGTCAATCAAAGAATATTACTTAAAAATTACTTAACCAAGCCATTGAGAGTGCAAAAACATCTTTTATTAATTACATTTTTTTTACAAATAAATTACTTTATTCCACTAAGGTGATTATTGATAGTATTTCCTGGTCGCTCCAAGATGTCGATGCTATCTTCTGGTCGCTTCCTTCTCGAGCAGGATTTCTAGTTGGTTCTCGCGTTTCTTTATTCGCTGAAACGATGGTACATTCTGGCCTATATTCATAGAGAAAATATCAGAGGTAGCCGGGTGATTTTCCGGCGAAAATCTTCTGACGCTCAAGTCAATTATCGGGTTTACTCTTTTTGAATTCTCTCTCAAACAGAGGAAAACCAAAAAAACAAAAGTCTTGAAAGAAAAAAAGTCCCTTTCTCTCACCCTTCGTCAGATATTTATCCCTTTTTTCCCTTGGGACCCTTACTCGGGTGCCATCCTTTGAATTTATTGCACCTGGGTGTCTTTCTGACAGTTATGGATCACAGTGACAAAACTTTATAGTGTGGGGATGTCTGACGGTCAAGGGTCACAGTGACGAAATTTTGGGTGTGGGTGTACCTGACGGTTATGTGTCACAGTGATGAAACTTTGTGTGTGGGGGTGTCTGGCAGTTATGGGTCACAGTGACAAGACTTTATTTTGTGGGGGTGCCTGTCAGTTATCGATCGCCGTGATGAGACCCTTTGGTGAGGGGGTGCCTGACGGCTACTTTCTTCTTCTCAAAGAGAGCCGTTCACCATCTTGAATACATATTCGGCTGTTATACTTTGGTTTAGCTCTGCTCGAGCTTCGGTCCCTTCCTATTCTTGGTTCTGCTCATAACGTGATCAGGCCTCACCTGATGGTCATGGACATTCCTGCTCTTCCTAACTTTGTTCGAGCAGGATGCGAGTATCTAAACCCGACCAGCTTTGAATACTTGATCCCGACCAACTTTGGCACTGAGCAGGGGTATCTTTGCGCTAGTGATCAGGGCTTCTGTTCTGGCTGGCTTGTTCTCAAGCACGCTTGCTCTTCATTTCCCAAACACCAGTCCCCTAGTTTGTCCGAGCAGGTTTCCCCCATTTACTCACTTTTTTATGTTGTGCTGTCCCCTTCTTCAGTCGTTTTGCATTTAATGTGGGTTGCGTGGGTTAATCTGGACCACTCGTTTGAAATTTGAAGAGGCGGTTCCCTGAACAGTCAGGCCCCATTGAGCAACGTGCTGTCTGTTAGAGCGACTTTGTTTTCTCTTTATAAATCCTTAAATTCACCGTTTTCCATTTTCTTATTTCTCTACGTTGCTTAAAGTCGAAGTCCGCTGCTTACAAGTGAAATCTAGCTTCTCTGTTTTAGTCGTCGCAATTTACGCGCTCTAAATCAATGTCAAGTATAAATTATTCGACTTCTTCTTCTCGTTTTCGTCATTTTTATTTTTTTTTATGGATTTTTTGTTTACTATTTTGGTAGACTATAGTTCGGCTTTCTGAAATTTGACAGCGGTGTGTTGTGGGAGAGCCGTTGGTATTTAGGAAAATATCTGCCACACAAAAACCTAGAAGGATGTCCCCTGAAGAATCTTCTTCTTCTAGTGACTCCCAAGCCGATAAAGGGGTTATGGTAAGAAACTTGAGTCCCGAAGAGGCCATTAACATTGCCAGTAATGTCATCGAGGGCGACGTTCTAGAAGAAAATCAGCCAAACAAAAGGCAAAGGACAGGTCAAAGGTCGGAGGCCGAGTCATTTGCAATTGACTACATGAGGTGTGAGACCAACCAACAGGACTTAGATAGGCTTAGGGCCACCTACCATATCCCTACCAGCGTTGACTTTCATCTTCTTGGTAAGAATAACACTCCTAGCCGTCCTCCTTGAGGATATGTCACCCTCTACCTCGAGTGCTTTAAGTGGGGTGTTAGGTTGCCCTTACAACCTTACTTTGCCCGAATCCTTTCCCAGTTGCACTTGGCACTAGGGCAACTGAATCTTAATGGGAGGAGGGTTTTATCCGGCCTATACATTCTGTGGAGTTGGTGTAACCTGGATGAGCCTGTGGTAGATGAAATAAATACCTCTACCAACTGAAAAGCAGCCCAAAAGATGCGAGCTGGTATTACTTCACCTCCAGCTCCAAGAATAAAAAACCCATTACTAATCTCCCCACATCTGGCAGCAACTGGAAAAGTAAGTTCTTTTTGGCCAGGAGGACTGGGGGTGAGCAGCCTCTGCTTCAGAAGAAATTCCCCAAATTCCTTCTCGCTTTTGCACTTAAGGTCATTTGCTACCCATTATGCCTTCTGATTTGGTTTTTCTTCTTATCTTTTCTTATCATCGTTTTTGGTCTTTGCAGTTTCTTGGAGTGCCTCATATCATATCAAGCAGGAGCTGAAGTTGCTCGTGGATACTACCTTGGTTAACGCTAGCTCGTGCAAGGAATTATTGACCCACCAAAATTTTGTCGAGTTTGGCTTAGCATCTGAGGAAGAAGACATGAGCAGCATCTTTACCCGATTAAAGAGGTGCTCTGGTATTGTTGAGAGCCCGAGTAGCTCTTCTGCTCTACCTAAGAGGCCTAGAGTTGACCTTACTACTTCCCCAGTCAAGGTTCTTCCTTCTCCCTCTAAAAGCGAGAGAGTGGCCGGAGAAGCTCCTCCGAGGGATTCTGGCACCGCTGTTCCTATCAGGTCCCGATCAGCACGTTCTAGGGAGCGGACTAATGTCATTGAACCTTATGTCATAGAGTTCACAAAGCATGTACGGGAAGGCTTTATTAATGAGTTGGAGTCCTCCAGCCTTAATGACTTGGCCAATTCCTTCCAGTCTGTGTGTCAAGCTACTACTGCTTCTACAGCCTTCAAGAGAAGAGTTTTGAATTTTGAGAAAAAACTTAGAGATGAGAACCAGAGCATGAAGAAGAATCTGTAGCAAGAAAAGGAGGAGTCGGCAAAGCTCCGAACCGAAATCTCCACATTTGAGGAGAGAGCTGCCATGACTGAGTCAAAGGCATTTCAACTCGAGAAGGAGCTGTCTATGGTTAGAGACGAGCTCGTGAATGCCAGGAAAGATCTCGATGTTCAGAGATTTTTCTTTAAAAGGACCATAGAAGCCAAAACTTCTCGTTTTCAAAGCAAACTGGATCCTATAGGCAATCAACTTACTGAGGAGTATAACAACGGGCTGACATTCTGTTACGAATGCATCATGTTTGTATGAACGTTGGCATGGATCCTAAACTCGACGTTGGCATGGATGCCTATATGAACGAGCGGGATGCTAGGAGCCAGCAACCAAGGGATCTACCTTTGCATGTGGAAGTTGCTGCTGTAGGACCTAAAGAAGCTACTCCTTCCACTGAGGAGGCACAACTTGTTCCCTCCGCCGAGGAGGATCCTCAGGCTGCTCCTTCTTTTCAAGCCCTCGACCTAGCTGCTGATCCATCTGCCCCAGCTCCTTGATTTTTGTCGCTCTCCCTTTTTTTTTTTATATGGTGTTTGTAAGCCTTGGCGGACTGAATTCAATAAAGAAAGTAGATTTTCCACTTTTGGCTTCGTGCCTTTAATTTGTTCTAAGTTTTCTATGAAATAAGTTTCCGGCAGGCTTCAGCTTTTTCCCTTGCCCTTATTGAAATTTTGGGACTCTGGCTTACTTTATTCGCTTTGCTCATTTGCAAAGATGTAAACAACTCGACTTATCCCTTATGGATTTTGGCTTTTTTGCCTTACTACGAACAGGCTTTGAGATCCTTAGCCGTAGCCCCTTTTTGGGCGAGCTTATCTTGCTCAAGCCAGCCCTGGCTTTTCTTGGCTCTTTGTCTTACCTTGAGGGGGCTTTGAGACTTTTGGCCTTAGCTTTTATTTACGAGCTTATCTTGCTCGAGCCAACTTTGCCTTTGCTTGGCTCTTTGTCTTTCCTTGAGGAGACTTTGAAACTTATGGCCTTAGCTTTTATTTGCGAGCTTATCTTGCTCGAGCAAACTCTGGCTTTGTTTGGCTCTTTGTCTCGCCATGAGGAGGCTTTGAGACTTGTGGCTTTAGCTTTTATTTGCGAGCTTATCTTACTCGAGCCAACTCTGGCTTTGCTTGGCTCTTTGTCTCCCCTTGAGGAGGCTTTGAGACTTATGGCCTTAGCTTTTATTTGCGAGTTTATCTTGCTCAAGCCAACTCTGGCTTTGCTTGGCTTTTTGTCTCGCCTTGAGGAGGCTTTGAGACTTATGGCCTTAGCTTTTATTTGTTTTTATAAACCTTGACTTGCTCGAATTGGAATAATTCTAGAAGCGTTTCCTCTTTCTCTTATTCATGAATAAGATTTTACATACTTCTACTTTGAAGGAAACTGAATATTAACGTTATTATACAAGGAAACTTTCTGGAAATACTTTATCAGATGCTTTGTATTCCATGGTCTCTTGACTTCCTGTTCATCAGGATAAGATAGTCTGTAAGCCCCCAGACCGGCCTCCTGTGAGATCCTGTAAAGACCCTCTCAATTTGGCCTAACAACCCCTGACTGGGATCTTTGGTGCTCTGGCTTACTCTTCTAAGCACCCAATCCCCCACTTTAAATCTGCGGATGTGTACGTTTTGGTTATAGTAAAGAGATACTTTCTATTGATACTCCACCGCCTTCTTTGACGATCTCTCCCTTCTTTCCTCCAGTAAATCCAAATTTGCATAAATCTGCTCGTTGTTCTGCTCCTCATTGAAATATTCCATCTGATGTGTGCCTACCCCTATCTTTGCTGGGATTACTCTATCCCCATGTTTATGCAGAGGTCTCTGAACTCATTGTTGTCAAAATGTCTCCTATTATTCGTAATCAGTGCATGAGGGATTCTTTACCTGCAAATCACATTTCTCCAAATAAAATCAGTTGTTTTGCTCTCTACAATCCACCTCAAGGCCTCTACTTCAACCCATTTCGTAAAATAATCAATCGCAACCATGGCATGTGTAGCAGATGCTCTTCTTTTTGGTAACGGTCCGATCAGATCAATTCCCTATTGAGTAAATGGCCACGGCAAATTCATCACCGTGAGGTTCTCCAGTGGTTAAGCTATAACATTGGCAAAGCTTTGGTAACTCTTGCAGCTACTGGTCTTTTTTGTTCGTCTTGGTGCATTATGGGCCAAAAATACTCTTGCTTCAAGACTTGAAAAACTAAAGACCTTGCACCGGAGTGGTTTCCACAAATCCCCTCATATGTATTTGCCTAAGCACGTAGTTGGCTTCCTCCTCATCCAAACAGCGTAACAGTGGCAGGGTGTATCCTTGTCGGTATAACACTCCGTCAATCTGTGCATGCCTTGCTGGTTGACACCTCAACTTTCTTGCTTGCTTCTTATCGGCAGGTTCTATCCCTTCTTTAATGTAGGAGACAATCGGGTCTATCTAGGTGCTGCTCGAGGTTACGCTCATTACCTCATCTTCCTGCTCAATACTCGAGCTGGTCCTGGTCTCCATAGGAATTGACTTGGGCATTTTAGGGTCTAACACAGTGACCAATCGCGCTATCATATCCATTCAGAAGTTTTCTGCCCTCGAAATCTGTTTCACCTCCACTGTTCGAAACTTCCCAATTAATTGCCTCACCTTCCAAAGACAGGCCTCCATCTTCTCGCTTTTCGCTTGGAAGCTTTCATTAAGATGATTTGCCACTAACTGGAAATATGTTCGGACTTTCACCTCCTCTGCCTTCACCACTAATGCAAGTTTTGGTCCTGCAATGACAGCCTCATACTTAGCCTGGTTATTAGTGGCCTTAAACTCGAGCTTCACTGCATATTGAATTTCTACCCCCTCAGAGCTAAGTAGAACCACTTCTGCTCATGCTCCTTGATCCCTACACGATCCATCTACTGTAACCACCCAAACTTTGACCGAAACATGCTCTCCCGCTTCTTGCTCATTATCTGTACCTTCATCTGATTCTGTACATTCAGCCACAAAGTCTGCCAGAGCTTGTGCTTTAATTGCTGTCCAGGGCTGATAGCTGATGCCAAACTCGTTGAGCTCTATTGACCACTTCACCAACCGACCTGAGGTCTCTGGCTTATGCAGGATTTGTCTAAGCGGCTGGTTCATTAAGAAAACTATTGAGTGCTCTTGGAAATAAGGCCTCAACTTCTGAGCCACTGTTACCAACGCAAGCGCCCATTTCTCTACCTACGGATACCGAGTCTCATCTTCCAACAAAGCTTTGCTCGTATAGTATATAGGCGTTGTACCCCTGACTCCTCCCATATTAGGACCGAGCTCGTTGCCCACTACACGGCCAAGTACAGGTATAAAACCTTCTCCTGCTCATGGTGTTGATAGTAACGGGACCTTTAACAAGTACCCTTATATTTGTAGAAATGCCACCTTACATTCTGGTTGTCTTCCTCCCCTTTTTTATCTCCTGGAAGAAGACATGACACTTTTCCGTTGCCCGAAAAATAAACTTGTTCAGGGCTGCTAGCTTACCTATAAGACTTTGTATCTCCTTAAGAGTGCGTGGGGACATCAAATTCATTTTTAGTACCACTCTTATCTTCGTTGGGTTAGCCTCAATTCCTTTGTGACTGACCATGAAGCCTAAGAACTTCCCAGAACCTACTCCAAAGGCACACTTCTCTGGGTTAAAATTCATTCTGTACTCCCTCTAGAACGCGAAGGTCTCCACCAGATGCTTGACATGTTCGTTTATATTCTTGGGCTTGGTAATCATATCGTCCACGTAAACGTCCATTGTGCGGCCAACCTCTGATACGTCGCTCTTGTATTTTTTAAGGCGAAAGGCCTGACCTTGTAGCAGAACAAACCTTGATTGGTGATAAAAGTCGTGCATTCCTCGTCGTGCCTTAACATAGGAATTTGGTTGTAACCTGAAAATGCGTAAATAAAGCTAAAAAAACCATGTCCGACCGTAGAGTCAACCAGCTGGTCTATTTTCAGCAGTGGAAAACTTTCTTTAGGGCAGGTTTTGTTTAAGTCTGTGAAATCCACACACATTCTCCATTTTTCATTTGCCTTCTTGACCAGTACCACGTTCGAGATCCGTTCGGGGTAATTAACTTTCCTTATAAATCCTGTTTTTAACAACTTCTTCAACTCGCTGTTCATGGCGTTATATCTTTTTTGGTTGACATACCTCCTCCTCTGCTTTACTGGCTTCGTCTCTCTTCTTACTGCTAGCTTGTGGCATGTTTCCTTAGGGTCAATCCTTGGCATGTCATCATGGGACCGGACGAATACATCTGGATGGGCTCGCAAGCACTCGACCAGATTCTTCCTCACCTGCTCGCTTAGGCTCGAGCTGATCTTAACTTTCTTCTTCTGGTCCTTCGGCTTTATCAGAATTTCCTCCAATTCTTCAGCAAGTTCTTACCTTTCTTTCATTCTTGCCGCTCTACCATCGTGTGTCCCCCATCAATGAATTCATCCAAGTGCCGGTTTCTCACTAAATCCTCCACCTTGTTCTTTAGATCACGACACTAAAACGTTGAATGGCCATGATCATTGTAGAATCTGCAAAACTTGCTCCTGTCCCTCCTATTCGCTGATTTGGACATTGGCGTTGGGGAACACAGCAGACCTCATTCTTCCACGACATGAAACATCTCCTCTAGCGACACCTTCAGAGGAGTGTACTTCCACCTCGTTCTTACGAGGCGGGTTACCACCGAGTTGACGGTAATCCCTCTGGCCCCTACTCGGAGACCTGTGGAATGGAGCGTGACCCATTCGTAGTTGGAAGGTCATCTGGTAATGGTTGTAAGGAGCAGCTCGATTCCTTGCCCCTCTGGAAGTTGACGAACCCTGAGCAGGCCCTCATTTCTCTCTACGTTTTGCTCTGTCGATTTGCTCGCTCCTCAACTTTGTCACTTTTTCCTCCTCAATCACGATATCCCTCTTCATCTGCTTTTACGCATCGGAATATGAATGGATCAAGGGACTCCGCAAAATTGTACCAGGGCCTTCCCATCTTCATCCCCTCCTTCATTCCTCTCAACGCCTAGGGGTGATTGAATGCTACGAGAATTAAGACTGCCTCGTGATACTTCTTGACGAACTCTCGGAGGGACTCCATCTCCCTCTGTTTGATCTCAACCAGCTCCATCATATCGTCTTCAGGAGCTATTGACCCACGTAACTGCTCTGTAAATTCCATGCACATCTGCTCGAAGCTCCAGATGCTTTCCCACGGTAACTTGTGGTACCATTCTCATACTCGCCCTTTCAAGATAAGTGGGAAGGTTCAATATCTTTGGGCTGCTGTCAAGTCCTGTACTCCAGTAATGTCATTGAAGCACTCGATGTCCCCAGATATCCTCAACGACCTGAGCCAACCTGTGGACCTCCCCCTCCAGCTCTTTCGTGCGGGAAAGATTACGCAGCGCAACTGGCACATGTTCTAGTGCTGTGTTTTGCAGATGATGTCTTCACTCTCTCTCCTCCAAGTTTGTCTCCTCCCTTCCGGCTAAGTCCTGTGCTCTTTACCATTCAGCTCCAGTTCTCACATCCTGCCGAGTAGGAGCATTCCCATGACTGGATTCGGGGATGTCATTCCATGCTCTCCTCTATTCATCCCTGAGTTCTTGTAGGATGGACGTTATTGTCTCCATCTGTTTTTCCATTTGGTCCATCATTTCTTGTATCTCCCTATCTCCGGCCCCGTTGGCCACCTCTCTCAAAGTCATTGACTCTTCGAGAATTACTTCTCTTCAACTATTGCCTCTTATTGTCACGTCATTTCCGGAGTGTTCTACGAATTCTAGCTTTTTGAACTGATCCCCACGAACGGAGCCAAAATGTTGATGATGTTTCCTGGTCGCTCCAAGATGTCGATGATATCTTCTAGTCGTTCCCTCCTCGAGCAGGATTTCTAGCTGGTTCTTGCGTTTCTGTATTCGCTGAAACAATAGTACCTTCTGGCCTGTATTCACAGAGAAAATATTAGAAGTCGCTGAGTGTTTTTTCAGCAAAAACTTTCCCACGTTCAAGTCAATAATCGGGTTTACTCTTTTTGAATTCTCTCAAACAAAGGAAAATCGAAAAAATAGAAAACTTGAAACAAAAAAAGTCCCCTTCCCTCACCCTTCGTTCGATATTTATCCCCTTTGGGTGTTTGGGAAATGAAGAGTAGGCCTGCTCAAGGACAAGAAAGCCAGAACAGAAGCCCTGATCACTAGCACAAAGACACCCCTGCTCGGTGTCAAAGCTGGTCGGGGTCAAGTGTTCAAAGCTGGTCGGGGTCAAGTGTTCAAAGCTGGTCGGGTTCATATACTCGCATCCTGCTCGAACAAAGTTAAGAAGAGCAGGAATGTCCATGACCATCAGGTGAGCCCTGATCACGTTATGAGCAGGACCAAGAATAGGAAGGGACCGAAGCTCAAGCAGAGCTAAACACGAGTATGACAGCCCGAATATGTAGTGCAAGACGGTGAACGGCTTTCTATGAAAAGAAGAAAGTAGCCGTCAGACACCCTCACACCAAAAGGTCTCGTCACGGCGATCGATAATTGACAGGCACCCCCACACAATAAAGTCTTGTAACTGTGACCCATAACCGTTAGAAACTTCCCACACCCAAAGTTTCGTTACTGTGACCCATAACCATCAGATACCCCCACACCCAAAATTTCGTCACTGTGACCCCTGACCGTCAGACATCCCCACACTATAAAGTTTTGCCACTGTAACCCATAATTATCAGAAAGACACCCAGGCATAATAAATTCAGAGGATGACGCCCGAGTAAGGGTCGTAGGGGAAAAAGAGGATAAATATCGGACGAAGGGTGAGGGAAGGGGACTTCTTTCTTCTTTTAAGTTGTCTGTTTTTCCGATTTTCCTCTGTTTGAGAGAATTCAAAAAGAGTAAACCCGATTACTGACTTGAGCGTCGGAGGGTTTTCGCTGGAAAAATACCCGGCGACCTCTGATATTTTCTTTGTGAATATAGGCCTGAAGGTACCATCGTTTCAACGAATAGAGAAATGCAAGAACCAGCTGAAAATCCTGCTGGAGGAGGGAACGACCAGAAGATATCATCGACATCTTAGAGCGACCAGGAAACATCATCAACACCTTTAGTTTTCTTTAGCAAAGAATAAAGTGAATGAGACTAAATATCTACTTGGGGATCATGACACGTGGTGAGATCTTTTACTTGGTGACAGTCTCTGTTTTTATAGGTGAATTGAATGTTTGGCTGGCATTGGCATACGGTGTTGGTTTAGGTTTAATGATGTGCGGCACATGTGTTATTATATATGATGCTAGTTGTGTGGTATATAGTGCATCGGGTTGGTTTTTTGGTTCATGGTAGTTGTCATTTGCTTAATTGATATGGTTGGGCTGTTACTTAGGGTTGTGTCACGTCGACTTCTAGGGTTGTACGTATAATTCTCTTTTGTTGCTATTGGTTGGTGTTGAGATGGCTAAAAGGAAATTGAACCTTGTTGATAAATAATTTAGTAAGTCCAGTGCAAGGTTCCCTAAAACCTTTAGTCTAAGTGGTAAAACTATGGGTGGTTCTTCTCTGGATTTCTTTGCTTCTCACAGTAACCTTCTTAGTGGTAATGCTCATGCAAGTTTAATAGGGTTTTCTAACGCCCATTTTACCGATAATTTGTTCCCTTATGATAGGAAGAAAGAGTATTCCAAGTGGGATGAAGGGTCTCAGATGATGATCTTCTCGAGTTAGAGAGATGTTTTAGCCCTTAGGTTACTTAGGCCCTTTAGTGTAATTCTAACCTCTATAATGGTCTAACTAAGTCCCATTTGGAGTAAATTAAGTGAGTTATTAAGTTGCCACCTGGTATAGGAATAAAGCAGCAATATGAGAGCGACGATAAATCTGACCCTTTGGAGAATTAGACTACTATTCGTGTAGAGTTGATTCTTATAGGGCTTTGATTGCAACTTTACGGATATTTTAGAAGGGTGTGTTATGTCTTTAAGTTAGCCCTAGTGCAATTTTCTAAGCGTTCATACTTTAACTTGATCTTTTTGTTTGTGTTATGGAAATAAGAGATTCAATAAGGAGCCTCTTACGCAGCTAATCCTGAGGACATTTCAGAGACCTGGCAACTGAGATGTGGTGTTTCTTATTTGATTTCATCGAGTAATGACTTAAATATTTTTCTGTCTGCTTCCTCCTACCAGTCTTAAGACAGTCATTGGTTTTTCACAACAGAAGATTGAGGAAATTTTTGTGACCTTGCAAGGAGATTTCTTGTGTATTCACTAGATCTTGTACGACGCTTTGTCTTTTTTCATCTATCTTAATAAGCTTGATTATTTATTCTGGTGGCTTTATCTTTTTATCCTTATGTGAATCCTATGTTTTTTAGAGGTGGGTCAACAGGAAAAGGATCCAGTAAGAAACTCATTAGGAAGCTCAAAAGTGAGGTTGATGTGAAAATCTTAGATAACCTTTTGGCCAAAGTTAGAGTTTGGCGATCGGGTCTATGGTGACTAAGATCGAGGAGGATCCTGAAGTAAAAGGTATTGGCGACCATGTCCTTCTGCTTTATTTGCATATTTAGTTCAGGAAATCGTATCCAATCATTAGGGGCTACGATGTTTTGTGGCTTGTCTCCAATGATTTGGGGAATGTCTCTTGCTATTTCGAGGATGTCTATTTTATTTTTGGAGAATTTTTTTCCTAGGCAATTGTTTCTTTATTGCTTCTCATGCCACTTTTAGTAACATTTTGACCCAATTCATCTTTGTTTTTCATATTAGATAGCTCTTCTAAGAGGGAGATGTCCAGGATATGAGAAGATTCTCTCTAAGCTCACTAGATAGGTGTATCGAGCTTCGCTAAAACGGCCACAAGTTTAGCTCGAGGATTCTCCTTAGTACACGCAAAAGATGACGCCTATGCTCTACATAGAGTGAGCTTTTCTAGAAAGGCCTCTTTATCTAACCTTAAGAGTACCTCGAACGTTCTTTCCCCAGATTATGAGACTAGACATGCAGCCAAAAGGAGGAAGAGACCAGTTGCAAAGATCTTAATGATCATAAGGATAATCTAGTTCTTTTCGCTCTTATGCAAGTGGCATAGAAAACATTTAAGCTCTAAATTGCTTTAGCTCGAAATCTTGCACTCTGGCAAAAAGGCCTCACAATGCCAGTTTCTTGAGAAAGCCACGAAGGGTTCTTATCAGCTGATTCCGACTGTACTTCTCATGCTTTCAACAATACTTTTAGCATGCTAATATCTGACACGAGCTTTTTCTTCTTTTTTTCCCATAGGTTATTGCGCCTCATGCCCATGTCACGGACGAGATCCTTGAACGAAATTCCCAGCTATCGTTAGAGGTAGTCAACCTCTGCGAGGAGGTGGTCGATCTCCAGCAAAGGTCCTATAAGGTGAAGGACTTTTTGAAAAAGCAGCTGAATTCTTTCCACAATGAAGCAAAGAGAGCCAAGGAGAAGGTTGAATAGGAGGCATTCGATTTAAAATAATAGGCACAGTACTATCAAGGCATACCATCTCAAAATGGCTGTAGAGAATGACTTTCGTATTTTCTTATACCTAATTGATGAAAACACTGTGTGATATAAAGAGGATCCTTAAATCGTCTGTGAAGGACAGAAGATTCTCTTAATTTCCTAAGGGATGATAGCAAAGGTGTCGGCTTTCCTCATGATCCAAGTCTAACTTCTACTAATCAGCATGGTACAGGAGATAAGGTGTAGGGGGATTCTACTACAATCTAAGACGCTAGCAAAAAGAGAAAAGCCATAAAGAATAGCAGAGCAAAAGGTCACGCCGTTGCTGGTCTTGTTATCATGTATTTGTGAATTAAGGGTTCAGACTTGAGGTGTCTTTATTCTAGGAGATTAAGGGGTCCCTTAAATGCCATGTGGGATCCTTTCAATCATAAACGGGCCCTTATTATAGAGATTGTGGGGTCCTTTGAACACTATTTAGGGAGTTCCAATCATGCGCGAGTCCTTCATATACAGATTACAAGGTACCTTGAACTGTATTGGGGGTGTGCCCATTAAGTGCAGGCCCTTTTCATGGATATTACGAGTCCTTTGAATGCTACGAAGAGTGTATATTATGTGAGTTTTATTGAACTCATAAGGACATGAATCTATTATAGTATAGATTAATGGTTTTGAATATCTATCCCACGAGGTAGTAGATTTTAGTTATATGTAGAGTTAATTTTTTAATTGAGTAATTAGATTTGTAATGAAGGTTTTGATATATTATATCCTAAAATTTAAAATAAAACAACGGGATAAATAAAAGATAAAATTATGTAAATAAAGTGTTTGAGTTTCTGGACCTACACTCAATATTAGATTGTAGACTTAACATTCCTTGATAGTATGAGCTAAATCATAAGAAAGGATTTGCACTACATATGAAACCCACTCTAATAAATATGATGTCAAGAGCTTATTGTGACAAATGGTAGCGATCTTCTTTAAGTGTAGTGCCAAGAACACATTATGCCAAATGATAACAATCTTTTTATCGGTACGTGGCAAAACCATCTACTAAATAAATTAGATGTACTATCTGTTAATAATGAGTCAAGACAGCCCACAGATACTAAAGGGGAGTCTCTTTCAAATAAATATAATGTAAAATGCTTATCTTGTCAAACAGTAATAATCTTTCACTAGAAGCCAATATAACAAATGTATATCATGACAAGATACATTGTCTGTCGATGATAAGTCAAAACAACCACATAAATTAGAAAGGGTGAGAACATAAACTTACTAAATTAAGCCCATAGAACATGTTGAAGGAACATAAACCTATTAAAATATATAGAACATACAAGATAGAAAGGGAATTAGACAAAAATATAGGCAAAATTTAGATTCAAATCTATCAAATTAGGGGGTGAGTCCCTTATTTACAAATACAATGGGTAAATTGTGACCATTAGATGAAAATAATTCGGATGTACAAGATTGTGCCACGTGATAAGCTGTGATTGAACAGAACATGTCATTCAGACTATGATTCAATGTATTACATGTAATATACGCTTGTTTTTTGGTCCAATGATATGCTGCCATGTCATTGATTAAGGTGAAAGTCAACATGTAATGATTTAATGCATCGTATGTAATGTAAGCTCGCCAGTAATGTGTTGTTATGTCATCAATCAACTCTAAAGTCAATTGAGGCTTACCAAATTAGTATACATCCTGCCACACTTGATTGAGACATTTATAAATGCCATCACAACGTGTTTTAACCTTGGTTTTTATTGTTCCTTAGATTTTTAGGGCTTTTGAACCCATTAATGAAGTCGGTGTGACCATGTGGGGCCTCGAACATGACCAAAATTATGATTTCACCCTTTGTACATTTTCTAAGACTTTTAATCATTCTGAGTTCAGAAATGCCATCAGTTTTGCTATCTGATTTCTCATTGATGTGAAATGACCATAATGCTCCTGAAATATATAAAATATTTAAATTATAATAAAACACATATGGTCAAAGTTTACGGAATTAAATAAATTAAATTAAGGATGTTAGTGAGATTTGGAATGTAAAAATGATGATTTTACCCTTTATGAGTATATACTCTCCAACACTCAATACAACTCCCAACTAGCTTATTGCTAGTCTTTAGCAAATTACGATAACAAAATTCAAATCCTAAATGAAATATTTTTTTTTTCAAGGCAATTGTGTTTACTTTTTCAATCAAATTAATGACAACAATCAATTAAAAGTATAAGAATTATATTCGGCATAAAGAAATATTACTCCTACATCAATCATCCACTCAAGTTAGTGAAGTAAACTCATTCAAACTAATTAATTATCAAAGCTATATTAATCAAGTGAACTTTCAAGATTGACTTGTTAAACCTCAAAATCTCACATGTAGGAATGAGATTCTTAAAAGAAAACTAAACATAATAAAAAGTCACTTAAAAAATAATAAATTGAGAGAAATTAATAGAAAAACAGTATCACAGACTCTCACTAAGAATAATTGCTCATAACTTAAAAATAAAAAGAATATTATTTTACGTCTAACGAATCACTAGTCAAACCAATAATTTTATGTGTATTTATTTTTATGCATCACTACATCGACTGATCCATATTACCAGCTTCTACTTCATACTATAATTCTCTAAATTCTAAAACGGACTTTTACTATGATATAATGTAGACTAGATATATAGCTAACAAAAAAGGGATAATAGGAAGAAAACAAAATATATGTTTGAGAAAAAATAGAGACCTTTTGAAAATTGTAAGGTGCTTTTCACTTATTTATTAATTTATTATTATTTTTTTATTTTTTATTTCCTTTTTTTTGCATTTTAATTTTTTTCAATCGCACATCATTTTTTTATATATATTGCACCACTTTTTGAATAAAATAATCATTCAAAATTTTCATAAACATGAATGGGTGATGAAAAATATAAGACATAAGATAATACTTCAAATTAGAGTGGAATAAGATGATAAGTTAATAAAGAATTTTTTAAAAAAATGAGCTCAAAAGAGTTAACTATGGATATTTCACAGTGGGATGGCTAGAAAAGGGTTAAACGGGTCAACGATGGTCATTCTAGCAATTTTTAGAGCTCTAAAGATTCTTCCATATATACTAGTTCAATGAAAATTTTTAAATGTAGCAACATAATTTTTTTTAAATGATTAACTTGAAGGGAAATATAGAAATCATGTATAAAATAGTAAACTACTAAGTTGTATGAAGAATGGACAAAAATGGCTACTCTCTAAGAAAAATGATAGGCTCAAAAGCTTACTTGGAACTTATTGCGACATGTACATTCCTTTAAGAAACTCAATCAATTTCATTTGTCAAATCGCTTAGTTCACACTTATCACCAACATCAGCATGCAAAGTAGAAAACATAGTCTGATACAGCTAAAGCCAAAGATAATACAAATACCGAAATTTGAAATTTATCATGTCATTCAATGTCAAAAGATCACACAAAATATCTTAAAATTTTTTGAAGATATTTCACTCCAAATCTATTCTAAACATAAAAAATATAAAAATATTATGGAAAATAGTAAAAAGATAAAGAAAACGTAAATAATAGAATAAATTGGAAAGATCATATATGAATTGGCTGCAGAAGCTTAAAAGAAAATGGCAAAAGATAAAAAAAATCTTAGAAAAGCTAATATTTTCTTTTAAAAAAAAATTAACTTCAAGACTAAGAAGATACATTTCTAGAGTAACTGAACTCCATAATCTACTATTTTCAAGTGTGTCCAAGGTTAGTAAAAATACAACAACATGACCATCAATTATTCCACAGCTATCAACTATTACCTTCCTTTAACAAGAACAAGACATTGTCTTTGATAGCTTAAGGGAAATAAATAAGGTTTAAAAGACATTATCTGAATATTGCACACTAAAAATAAGAAAATATTTACATACAAGGAGTTAAAACAAAACAAAAAAGCTAAGTCACTCAATAAATATGAAAAGAAAACTTGATTAAAATTTGATGGGTTACTCAGACTGATTTCAGAGTCTTTTTCGTGTTGTTAGCATTCCAAATATGGTTTTAATCTTTGGCCATTAACTTTAAATGTAACACCATTTTTTTTATTCTCAATTTCAATGGCCGTATGTTAAAAAATAGTGCAAACAGTATATGGACCAGATCATTGAGGCCATAAATTACCTGGAAATAAAAAAAAAACAAAAAGGAAGTGTGATAAAGACGAGTCCCAATAGAAAAGAATCAAATATTTCATAAAATTAACTATTTTATTTAGAGTGTTCTTCTTTGGCAAGCGAGAATTGAATAAAAGTACTTTTTAAACTAATATAAAAGATTTTCTCATAATTTGTTTGTCATGAGAGGCTTTCATTTGTTGCTTGCAATTCTTCACATTCACAGACGTATCATTGTGAATTTCCTCTAATTCTGCCAGCTATAAACTTCTTTTCGAACTAGCCTGTTACATAACAAAGTTGAATTTCTTAATGTTCTAGCATGCATGATGCTAAATAATAACTTGATACAGTAAAATCTCGATAAATGAATGTTTGATAAATTTATAACCTTACTTAAATAATAAATTCTTTCGGTCCAAAATTAAGCTAGTATACTAAAATAATAATATCGCTAAATGCAAAAGATAATAATTCTTTTACAAATACTTTAGGGTCCTAAGAAAATATAAATTAATAATTGATCAAATATAAAAAAAAATTAATAATAAACAACCTATAAAATTTATATTATTATGCATTTTTTTCTTGATAAGTTACATTTTTCAATTCAACTCTTTTCCAAAATATTTATCCAAAGTTGTTTTTTTTTTGGTTCTTAAAATAAAATCAACCTCTCCCTTAATGTTTTTTGTAAAGCATGCACTATATGTGACACATTTTTTTCTTGCTGTAGAAAGTTGGTATTTAAGGTTATTATTGCGTGAAAAGCCTTTGTTGTGGAATCATTTGGTAATCTCTTAGCGGATGGTATCATTATTCCTTGAATAATCTCTCATCTATAGGAGATTCCATCACTACATCATTTTCACAAGGATAATTTAAAAGGTACTTAATATCCATGGCATTTCTATAGCGTAGACCAAAAATACCTTAATGTAATCTATGGATGCCTTCATTTGCACTAACTTCTTGTTCAATAGCCACACATTTGTCTTACCAAATCTTACAATGTCAAAAATAATTTTCAATGGTTGTTGTCTTCACATCGATGTTCCAAGCTGCATTAATAAAATTGATAGCATTCAATTTGTTGATTTTTTCCATAGTTGTTGCTCCTACCTCACAGTCTTTCAAGATTTTAGGAAGAAATGACGTTGATAATGAATTTTTAGTGCTCAAATAATCCCGGTATCACATGGTTAAATCTTTAACATTGTATTAGGAGGCAAGAAAAATAGTTCAATATTACTCAAGCTTTTAATAACCTTTGGATGGTTTGGTCTATTGTCCACCACAAGTAGAACTTTTATGCCATTCATTCTCTTATCGAACTAACAAACAAATTATTCAAAAAGTAATCTATTCATCCATACTTTCTTGTTAACTCAATAATAACAATTAAGTATGGTAATGTTCTCATTTTTAAAGCATCTAGGATTAGCATACTTCCAAATAATCTAAAGCGGTACATTGTTAGAACCATCGCCATTGCAACAAAAAACGATAGTAATTCTCTCCTTGTCCTTCTTCTGTCCTTCTATTTACTTTGTAGCAAGCGAATGGTCTGCTTCCAAACGATAGAAGAAACTCATTTCATTTATATTATAGATATCTTTTCATTGACATTAGTCTAGTTTAACTTTTATACTTGGTAAAAAAGCTTTATTATTCTCCATAACTATCAAACCACTTTCATCAAATCTTCGATAAGATTTAATTCCAAGTATCGCCTTAAACTGCTTGAGCCAACCACTTGATAAGTTAAAATTTGATTAGAGTATCCATATATTTTTAGCAAACTTCTTTTGTTTTGGTTTTGATAATTTCTCTAGTCATATTCACTTTCTCTTGATATTGGAGAAACTACTAATATCATACTTTTTTTAACTCAAGTCCCATGAAATCGATACCCCACATATAAAATATCTCAACCACTAGGTTAGGGTTTAGGGGCATTATATTCCTTTGTGTAATGCTTCCTATACATTAGACCTTATCACATAAAGAAAAAAAAGTATAATCGTCTCGAAATAAAGTTAGCTAATAGAAATGACATTGTAAAACTTTGGCATTTGTCTTTTTGGCACTAAAATTGAAGCTGAAGTAGGAACTTTCAAAGTAACATAAAGAAAAGTAACAATTGGAATGGGAGAGTTAGAGTCAAAAATATGATTCCTCACTTCTTTTTCTTATTCAAAATCTTGTCAAATAGGTATTTTCTTTCAACCATATTTCAATTGTTAATAAGGTATACATGAATCAACTAACATTTATCGAATTTGAAAAAGAGTCAGAAGAAATGGCTCAGGATCCTAATGCATATAGATACAAATGGTAAAATGCCTCCACAAGCTTGTTAATGGCAGAAAAAGAGCCCTTACGGCTTGTTCCTGAGTTCCAAATCAGATGGATTATTTTCAATTTGTTCTCTAGGATGCATCATCTTAAAATTTGATCTGTACAACACTTAAATAGATAAAGATCATCCCAAAGGAATTACTTATTTCAATAAAAAATTTGGCCTTGCCCCGCTTAGTCCAATGGATTAAAAGTTCCCATGTAATAAGATTGTTAACTATATCAGCATACTATGGTAGTACTTCCACACTCATAAGTTGTTCATTTGAGAATGATTCATTTAATGGTAATGATTCTAGAACAGTGTCAAAATTAAGATGAGATAAATGATTTGCCACCATATTTTCTGTGCCCTTTTTATCTCTGAACTAAAGATTGATTTCTTGCAAAAGTAGTGCCCATCAAATTAGTCTGACTTTTGCATCTTTTTTTGTAAGAAGATATTTAAGAGCAGCATGATCAATAAACGTAATTATTTTACATCTAATAAGATATGATTAAAATTTTTCTAATGCAAACACTACTACTAGAATTTCTTTTTAACTGGTTGAATAATTTAATTAAGCATCAGTCAATCTCATATTGGTATAGTAAATGTCATGGGGAGTACGATCAACTTTTTTTCCTAACACTACTATTATTGCATAATTGGATGCATAATATATAATTAATTCTAGTTTGGTAGCTAAATAATGGGTAATGAGGTTAATAGTTTTTCAAATGCCCCAAGACGAGAGTCATCAAAGATGAAAGGTACATTTTTAGTAAGTAAATTGCATAAGCGACTAGAAATTTTGCTAAAATCTTTAATGAAACGTTCATAAAAACCATGCCTAAGAAAAGATCTTAATTCTCTAATTATTTAGGGTGGATGAAGATTGAAAATAAGATTCGCCTTGGTTTTTTCTACCTCAATTATAACACCCTGAGTAGATTCAACATCGAAAAAGCATAAGAAATATGTTGGGTTTTTAAGGGGTGATCTATACCTTAATTGGTAAGACATGCTTTGGGGTCTATGTGCACCCTATAAACAAAGTCGTGAGGGCCTTGTTAAGGCCCAAAGCAGATAATATCTTGCCAGATCTGGGTTGGGTCATGACAGATAGAATCAGAGCGACTTTATGTATCTTTTAAGTGATGGTAGGGCAAACTTCATCGAGGACACTAAGTCCTTAAAGAGGGTATATGTAACACCCTAGCCCAATGCCACATTGACAAAACACAAGAGAAATATCGAGTTTATAAGAGGTGGTCCACACCTTAGTTGGCAAGACATATTTTGGAATGTATGAATGCCACAGAAATAAAATTATACTGGCTATATTAAGACCTAAAGTGGACAGTAATTTTCTAGGACTAGATTGGATTACGATAGATTTATGTAACACCTTAGGAAAATCTTAAATCGATAACACACAAGAGAAATGCTTAATTTATAAGGCATGGTCGACACTTTAATTGGCAAGATGTATTTTGGGGTGTGTGGACACCCTAGAAGCAAACACGTGTGGGCCTTGTTATGGTCCAAATTGGATAATATTTTGCCAAGACCGAGTTGGGTTATGATAGATGGTATTATAGCAACTCTGTGAGTCTTCTTGAGCAATAGTGGGGTAAACCTTAGTGAGGATGTTTTGTCCCTAAAGTATGGTGTATGTAGCACCCTAGTTAATCCTATATTGACAGAGCACAAAAGAAATGCTAGGTTTATAAGGTGTAATTCACAACTTAATTGACAATAGGTGTTTTAGGGTGTATAGGCATCCTAAAACTAAAACTATATGGCCTTTATTAAGGCTCAAAATAAACAATATCTTGCTAGGTATGTGTTAGGTCATGATAGATTTATATAACCCCTTGGGCAAATCAACATTAATAAAGTATGGTAGAGATTTTATATTTATAAGGGGTGGTGAATATCTTAATTGGCTAGACATGTTTAGGGAAATATAGGTGCTCTAGAAATAAAATGGTGTGGGTCTTGTTAAAGCCAAAAGTCTACAATAACTTGTCACGTTTAGGTTAAGTCATGACAGATGATAATAGAACAGCTCTATGTTTCCTTTTAAATAATAGTAGGACAAACCTTAGCAAGTAGGTTGAGTCGTTAAGGGGGGTTGTGGTATGTGTAATACTTCAGGCAAATCTCACATCGACAAAGTGTGGGATAGATGTTGGGTTTATAAGAGATGGTAAACTCTTCAATTAGATAAATGCATTATACACACCCCCGAAACAAAGCCGTACAAGCCTTGTTAAGGCCTAAAGAGGAAAAAATCATGCCAAGAATGGGTTAGATTAGTGAATCAATACCTTTGCTTGAAATGATGTAACGTAAAATAATACCTTATCTCATCATAAAGTAGTATTTATCTTAGTTCAAGACCAAATTTTTCTCTATATATCTTTGTAGAATTAATATTAGGTGATGCAAACACTAATCAAACAAATCACCAAAACCAAAAAGTCATCCATAAAACTTCAAAGAAACATTCAACTATATAAGAAAATATGCTCATCATGCATCGTCAAAATATGGAAAGTGCATTACTTAGTCGAAATGAAATTCTCCTATATGTAAAAGTACCAAAAAGGCAATTAAAAGTGATTTTCTCTTGGTCATTTGGTGCTGTGGAAATCTGGTTATATCCTAAGTAGCGGCCTAGAAAACAATAAAATTTATAACTAACTAATCTATTAAGTATTTGGCGATGAATGTTGAAGGAAAATGGTTTTTTGTTTGTGGTAGAGTTTAACTTACTATAATCAATATTTCAATATATTCATAGAGAATTATTGATGGATTTTTATCTAATTCCAAGTTATATTTTGCATACGCATCTATATAAGTTTAGTTTTAATAAAGTAATATGTTTTATATCATTATGTGCTCTAACTAAGTGCATTATTATAGGTGACCAAACAGGTCAAATTATAGGGATGATAGCTACTATAGTGAAATTGCAAAGAATGACAAAGAACTTAGTTGTAGAGAGAATAAATCAAATATAAAGTAGAGATAATGTTATAGACATTACTGTAGTAATCCTGTAGCAATGACAGACTAGATCTCGCACATGTTAAATGAAATATATGCGGCCGCACACTTTGATTATCCTAATTTCAAATCATAAAAAAAGCCCTCATAAAAAGAAAAAAGGGGGGGAACCATCACTAAAAAAATAATAATAATGGAGAATAAGAGAGATTTAAAGGCCGCAGAAGTGGATTCAAAAAGATAAAGAAGGAGAAATCGCAATGATTAAGCGGAACTCACTTCCTCATCTTGTGTTCTTATTTTTATTTCTTTATGGGAATGTATTTGATGGCTAAAACTACTTTTTTTATTGTTTCTACATCCATCATAAACTAAACCTTTATGTAGTTAGGGATTAAACAAGTTTAATGGTTAATTTATTGATATATACTTCTTGCTTAGAGTCTATTCACTTATAGCAATTCTCTATTTCGGTTGACCACCCATTTAATGGATACTAGCTAAGAAAAAGCCTAAAAAGTTTGACTTAGTAGAACAAATCAAAGCAATATATGGTTTTAAGTTGGGTTTCTTAAATTGAGTTTCTCTCGATTTGAATTAGACCATGCTCGTATTACAATTAGTGAAGAACTAAACATAAGGATTCACCTTGTAGGATAAATAGAACTTAGAATATGTAATGGTGTAATTAGATATTGGCTTAACAACTAGTCACTATTAGGTTACTTGTAGATATAAGATATCCAATAGAAGACAGGTGAATATGCATTAGGATTCTGCCTAGTGCTGTGCTATAGCAACTGTACTTTAATTGATTAATGATCAATAATTCTTAAGTGAGTGTAACTATCCAGTTACCCATCAATCCTTGTGGAGATGATCTGAATACTTATTATTATATTACTTATTGTATTATTTTAGAGATAACTTGCACAAGACTGACCCATAAACTATTAAAGATATGGTAAATGATACATATATCTAACAATTTAGGTACCGTAACCGATGTTGCATTTCCATAGAAGGTTTAGCATTTTCTTTAAGATGAATGTGATGCATACAATCTACTAGTTTATACCTTTTTATTTCAACTATAGTCCATCCTAATGCCTATTTATGCTCTTTTAAAACACCCAACAACTTTTTCTTTTGCTTGTCATTTGGTGGTGATTCCAATGATGGCTGAGATTCTTCTCCATGGTGCTAGTTCTTTAATTCTTGAATTCTATTTATTGGTGTCCATAAGTGGTAATGAATTAAGTAAGGCAATGACTTCATCAATTAATCTGTCAAAATCAAAATCCAAACCAAAGTTAGTTAAACATGTTTATAAATGGTCATTAAAAAGTTAGAAATAAAAGTATAATCAACTAGTGCTTCAATTAACTCTACATCAATGATTCCACTATCTCCATTATCAGGTTGTTTGGTAATATTAAAAACGTTCAACTCCATGGTCATGTTACCAAAGGACAACTGTATATTTCTAGCACTATATTGAATGTAAGTCTTAGCAGTTGCTAATAAAGGTCGACACAGGATAATTGGGATGTGTTTCTTTAAATCCTGCACTGATTGAGTTTCAATTAAAAAAATTAACATGAAAATAAAAATTGTCTACCCGGATAAGCATGTCCTCCACAATACTGTAAGGTATTTTTATAGATGAATCTATAAGCTTTAACATACTTAAATTAGGTGTAATTCTCCTAATCCAAGTTTCACAAATACTGAATAGGGTAAAAGATTCACACTAGCTTCTACATTAAATAAAGCATTCTAAAACACGCGGTTGCTTATACAACATGAGATATTAGAGGAGTCCGAATCTTTATATTTTAGAGGAAAGAACTAATGTTTTCTATTAGAAAGACTTTCTTTTAAATGTGAATGATTTTCTTTTTACTACAAAAATCTTTAAAAAAATGGGCATATGAGGACACTTAATTTGTATCATCAAGTAAAAGGTTGTTAACGCATACCTGTTTAAAGATCTCCATAATCTCACCTGTGGAGTTTTATTTCTTTGCTTTAGATAACCGCCGAAAGAATAGTGCTTTAAGGATATATTCTTGTGGGTTGCTTTTTTCTTTCTTTTTTGGTGATGAGCCAGTGTCTAAAGCTCAACTTTACTGTCGACTTCTTTGCCTTTTCGCAAGACCATAATAACTTTGGCATTTTCATGCTACTTGGGTGAACTAGTGTAACTTTATGTATTCCCTTAAAATTTGGCACTAACTAACTTGGAAATTTGCCTTTCTCAATAGTCATTGCCAATGTTTGAATTAAGGAAGCAAGTTAACATACCAACTTTTTATCATTTAAAATCGATTAGGCTTGTGAATTGAAGCCAGTACTTATCTTATTCAACAGCTTGTTAATGGTACGATTTTGTTGTTTTATCACTGAGTGAGTAAAATTTTAGAGATTTTGGAATACCTCTTCTCATGGCCTGGGTTGTGAGTAGTTGTGATTATGACTGTACAGTCTAACTGGCGGCTGAGAGACATGAGGATCCTGATAAAATGATTGTATTGGTAGATTCCAGGATTATAAGTATTAGAGTAAGAGTTGTTGTTCGACTGCTTTCCTATCACATTTATGGCATTGGCTTGATTTGGATAAGAATCTTAGTGAAATTGATATTAGGCATATGGCTCTATTGATTTTGCAGTCGTTAATGATGCTATTTGGCAAGAAAATACTTCGACTATTTCTTTTACTTCCTTGATTTTTGAACCTGATTCGCCTATGTAGACCTCGTTTACTCCATTGATTCTTTTCACATTCCTAAATGATCAGCTCCGCTGTTGGGAATTACCCACTTTTCTTTGGAAGAAATCCCAAATTTCTTATATGCTTTTAGATATTAGCTCAGCTCCACTTGTCGTCATTAGCCATTCTTGCACATGTGGCAATAGTCCATCTAAAAAGTATTAACATTGGTGCCATTTCTCATACCCATGTTATGGACAATTAAGAGTAGTTCATTGAATCACTCCAATGCTTAAAAAAATTGCTCATCTTCTCTCTTATTAAAATATGAGATTTTCTTATGAATAGCATTGGTTTTACACGCACTATTAAGTATTTATTTAAACTTTTAGTTACCATTTGTTCCTATGATGTAATACTATTAGCACCATTGTATTGAACCAAGAAAGAGATCTATCTCCATTGTATTGAACCAAGAAATAGGTCTATCTTTTAGAGAAAATTAAAATAATCTAAACTTAGTGATGAGCATAGAATATATTCATATTTTACCATTAATTATATAGTTTCTAGTTATTATTTCTTGTTAGTTTTAATTAATTGAAATATTTTATTGAATAGGGAAATAATTGAGGATTATGAATAAAAAGTGCATGAAGATATCTAAATTGAAAAGCAATGACAATTAAATTGGAAATAAATTGAAAATTAATAGTACCTATGCTCAGCAAGAATTTGAGAAACATAATTAGAAATCAATTTCCTCAACCTAGGAAAACCATGAATTGATATTATTTAATTTTCTATATTTTATGTTTTGGATGTTAACATGTCATAATAACATGTCATATAGAATAGGTAGTGCCACTCTATGCATAAAGATATATGTCATTCATATAATATGAATTCATGTATATTGTTTGAAATTTGCAAATGCTTGATAATATAGGATATCACTTAGATAATATTATAGGATATCACTTAGATAATATTATAGGAAGTATGCAATTAACAATATATGTATGTTTTAAAAGAAAAACCAACTTTAAAATATTGAGTGGAAGAGGGAAGATTCAAGATAATTTTCCCACGGGCTCTATTGTTAATTCAATAATAACATTATATGTATAACTCGACTTCATGATACGGTGATGCTCCTTACGGAGGGTATATATATTAGACATTTTATTTAATGAACTTCTTTAAAGATAAAATCAAAATATTTTTAAATCTGTTGATCACCCTAACAGTGGCTGCATGATATGAGAAATATGTAGGTTAAAACAATGGTTATACACTCAACAAAATTTGTTATTAACCTTCCCTAAGAAGCTTTGTTAACAAAATTTTGGCCCTAAAGGATAACGATAGTTATTTATCATATTATGACATAAAAGTAAATAATCTAATGGTTAATTGGGTCTAGTAAGTGGCAGCATGACTTCCCCAACAGATAGCTTACTAAAGCGGTACTAGATTATCGTTACAATAAAATAAAATGAATTTATAGTTTTTTTCATTTTAGAATTTTATTGTGAATGTTATATCAATGTATTTATGCATGTATGTTTTATTTTTCAGAAAATGTCTTCCATCAACCCATTATTACTCATCATGGTTAAAAATGAACTCACTGGTGAAAATTACTTAGATTGAAAACGCAATCTATTTAATATTCTCACTGCTAAAGACTGCAAATATGTTTTGACTCAGCAATGCAGTACCAACGTTATATGATTATAGAAATCAGAAGGAGTCTTATGAGAAATGGTGTGAAGTTAACAAAATGGCTAAGCGCTATTTATTGGCTTTGATTTCTATGGAACTGCAGAACAAACTTCGGAGTATGGAAACAGCCACTGAAATATTGGCTAGTCTCCATCAGATGTTTGGGCAGAATACTGATTCTGTCAGAGAAGCAGCATTAAAATGTGTCACTGACACTAAAATGGAAGAGGGTACAAGAGTTCATGATTATGTCCTCAAAATGATGGACTATTTGAATGAAGTTAAGATTTATGGTGTTGAGATTAATGATAAAACGAAGATCAACATGGTGATTGAATCTTTACCTGATACATTCAAAGAGTTTAAAGTCAGCTATATCTTAAGCAATAGAGATATGACCTTAGTTCAATTGATGTACGAACTACATGCTATAGAAGAATATTATCATAGCAAAGAACTTCCTAAACAAGAATTCTCTTTAAGGCCTAAGTCAAAAGACAAGGGTAGGCAAAAGAGAATTAGCACAAGAAACCTGTCTACCAAAAAAGATAGGAAGTCGAAAGGTAAGTGCTTCAAGTGTGGACAGAAAGGTCATCGAAAGAAAGATTGTCCTAAGATTATTAAAATCAGGTATAGGAAATCTTTAAGCTTCCTAATTAGTTCAGTTTCTATTGATTAATGTAATAGTGAATTTTGAGATAACTAATTTTATTTGTAAATTCATTTATTTGGTTTTTAGGAAACTAAGAGATTAAGTGAAAAAGCTTTAAACTGCAGTAGAAAAAGATACTAGTTTATATCAGCTGAGAAGAATGGATCAATTTTATGAGACTTAAAGTTATGATATTTGTCTTTGTATTCCAAACATTAGAGGAATTTAATTTCGGTGGCTTGTTTTTAATAAACAGGAGTGCACTGTTATTTTTTGATCTTCTGTTAATAATTTATTTTGGTACTTTACAAAGACAATTAATATCATATAAGTCTATTGATCTGTTCAAAGCAAGATATAATGATAAAATGTATATGCATTTATCTAAGAAAAGAAATGTTTTTCCTAAACCAATGGCACCTCTAATATTTATGCTTAAATCATATAAACTATAATAAGATTTCATGAGAATAATTAATAATAGGTCTTTCCTGACCTATTGAGGTTGATCATTGATACTCTACAACTCTTATTTAGAAGAGTAATATGACAAAGTAGCTCCTTTTGAGCTAAAAGAAAGCATAATATTATATTGCATGGAATTAGTGCATACAAATGTGTGTGGACTAATTAGTTTACATGTTAGAAGAGGTTATGAGTATTCTATCAATCTTATTGATAAATATTTATCGCATTTATGTTTGTCTCAATGCGTCATGATTCCGTGGCTTTTAAAATTCAAAAGAGTACATGGATAAGGCAAGGAAGCAATTAGAAAAGAACATAAAAGAGCTTCGATCTGATCGAAGTAAAGAATATCTCTCTAAAGAATTCAAAATCCATTTGGTTGTAAAATGGGATAAACTCCCATTTATAATGAACATTGTGACATAATAGTGTCATTATATGGAGAAACGAGATTCTTTTAGGTAAAACAAGATATATGCTTAGTGATTTATCATTTATCTTTTTTATTCTAGATACCGGTATTTGAAACTGCATAGACTATTGAACTTAGTTTCATCTATATCGGTGCCTAATACTTTTGGAATTATGGAAATGTCACAAACTTAATTTGTGACACATCTATTATTAGATATTCACTAGTATTTATACTAAAATTATAGGTAGAAAAGACATATTCATGTTCAAAAGTTTGCATATTTTAGGTATTCTAAAGGAATAAAGGAAAGTATAATTTATAGACCTTAAGATAAGAATGTATTTGTAAACATACACTATACTTTCCTTGAGGAAGACTATGTAAATGACTTATAACCTATGAATAAGGTAAAACTAGAGAAATCATAAAGAGATCATATTGATGCTTAGTTTTCTATAATAAACATAGAAAAGAGCAAGAATGATTAACAAAGGATTATCCCTAAACAAATCATCACTTTTAGAACCTCATCGTAGTGGGAGGGTAACTAGATTACCAAACAAAATACATATTATTGAGAGAAACCTATACGGCTATCTCAGATGAACATGTATAAAATCCCACTAGATACAATGAAGCTCTAATAGATAGTGATGTTGAACATTGAAAAAGGGTTATGAATCAAAAAATGGAATCCATGTATTCCAATAAAATCTAGGAACTTGTAGAGACACCAAATGGGGTAAAATCCATTGGATGCAAATGGATCTATAAGAGGAAAATATGAGTAAACAGAAGGATGGAAACATTTAAACCAAGATTAGTAGCCAAAGGGTTCACTCAAAAAGAGGGAATCGATTAGGAGGAAACATTTTCTCTGGTTGCTATACTTAAATCCATCAGAATTCCGCTCTCTATTGCTGCAGTGCTAGATTATGAAATTTGGCAAATGGATGTCAAGACTGCCTTTCTTAATGGGCATCTTGAAGAAGACATCTTTATGCAGCAAACAGATAGATTCATACAAAAAGGCCAAGAACACTTGATATGTAAGTTGCAGAGATCCATCTATGGATTGAAGCAAGCATCCTGGTCATGGAACATCAGATTTGATCAAGCGATAAAATCGTTTGGATTCATTCAGAATATTGATGAACCATGTATGTACAAGAAAATTCAGGGAAAATCTATAGCCTTCTTAATTTTTTATGTAGATGATATTCTCCTTATCGAAAATGATGTAGGAGTATTGACTACTATAAAGAGTTGGCTAGCAAAACAATTTAATATGAAAAATCTAGGAGAAGGTAGTTATATTCTTGGTATTAAGTTACTACGAGACCAGAAGAATAAAACGATAGCTTTGTCTCAAGTGGTCTATATCGATAAGATATTGGCTAGATTTAGTATGGTGAATTCCAAGACTGGTTTGTTACCATTCAGACATGGAATTTTATTCTCTAATGATCAATCACCTAAAGTTTCTTTGGAGATAGAGAAAATGAAACGAGTTCTCTACGCGGAAGCTGTGGGAAGTCTTATGTATGTCATGCTTTGCACTAGACTAGACATATGTTTTGCGGTTGGGATGATTAGCAGATATCAATCTAATCCTAGACCTGAACATTGGACTAATGTCAAGCACATAATGAAGTATCTGAAAAGAACTAAGGATTATATGCTTGTGTATTTAGGTGATGAACTTACTTCAGCGGGTTATACTGATTCTGACTTTATGTCAAATAAGGATTCTAGAAAGTCTACTTCTAGCTATGTGTTTACATTAGGAAATGGAGCTATTAGTTGGACAAGTGTGAAACAATCTGTATCGCAAACTCCACAACAAAAGCTTAATATATGGCTACATCTGAGGCTGCAAAACAAGCAGTATGGCTCCACAAGTTCCTGCAAGATCTTGAGGTGGTATCTGCTGTAAGTGCACCACTTAAATTATTTTGTGATAATAGTGGTGCAGTGGCTCAATCAAAAGAACTTAGAAACCACAAGAAACAAAAACACTTTGAGAGGAAATATCATCTCATATGGAAACAGTGTAGAAAGGTGATCACCTACACTTAGAGTCCTACAAGCATGTGCAATTTGCCAGATATGCTTTGAGAGCTAGTAAGAGATTGTTGGGTTTATATGCTCTTCAAAGCATATTAATTTTTTATTAATAAAATATTTGACGTATTTATTCAAATATCTTAAATTGCATTAATATTTTGAGTAAAGTCCATTCAATCATATTATACGTATTTATGCGATCACTATGTGGATTCGCAGAAAACATAAATACAAGTTATCTTATGATTAAATAAATTAAATTCGTAGTTGATAAATAAAGTTGAGTACTTTATTTAGGTATAGACTGTAATAAATTCATTGAGTGATTTTTCTTAATCATGTATGAATTTATTGATGTAGTATGACTACATTAAACTGGATCACATATGAGATTTAATTAACCTAGTAATAACTGTCAGACTTATTAAATTTCATAGGCATTGATTTACTGTAATCTTAATCTTGAGTTAGTTATAATTTTATGATTGTAGTTATTATTTCATTTAAGTTAACAATTGGCACGACATACACATGTAGTCAAGAATACCCGGTATCTTGGTGGGAGCAATTACAAGTATTGAAATTATAGATTAACAATATAGAATTTGTATGACACATCTCTTGATGGGTTTTCAGTACTTGATCATAGAATTCTCTGGCCAGAGTGCCTCAACATAAATAAGTATGTTGAAAATGATCATTAGAGAAACCCAGTAAATATCAAGGAACAAGATGTAATTAAATTGATTGGACAATTGAGATATCAATTTAAATTAACGATGTGGTACAAAAGATTGTACAGTAAAGAAATCAATATGGCCTGGGAGAATTATTATTCGAGCATACAATTACGGAGGTCAGTTCCAATCTTATAGTGGAGTAGAATTGGAATTAAATAATTATATTTGTTTAATTACAAATTTAATTATTGTAGCCACTATTGTATGTTCTCAAATGATCCCCGGGTTAGCTTATTTAATTGACAACACCATCACTGGACCCAAAAGAAAGAAAAACTGGCATATTATATGAAAATCATAATTATAATATTTGTTAAGACCAAGTATGTTATATTTAAGTGTAAAATGGAGCTTATGATATTTTAGAAGGTGGTCCTCTAGTTAGTTACACATTCTCTCCACTTTTACGTAAGTGGAGAGATAGAATTTAATTTAAATATTTAAATATTTAAATTAAAAGAGAAATTCTATTTTAAATAGGAATCTCAATCCTAACATACTAGGGTTTTTCATAAGATATTATAAAAGGAGTTTTATTCTCTTAAGACAAAAAAAATGAGAGAGAAGAAAACTCCAGGGCTTTTGAAAAAAATACAAAAGATATCTAAGAGAAGCCATTTAAAATTGGGAGTGGTGAAACAGACGCCCACACGTCCAGTGTTGATCAATATTGAGTCATAGCCTGGAAGATCGTTTGGAGACGGGCCTACAACTCTCAATTGTTCATCTTCTCAAAACATCAAGGTACAAATTTCTAGATTACTTAATTCTTATATGTTGTATGAGATCGATCCTAAAAAGTTTTAAAGAAAAATCTAATTTCTGTGGATGATCTAGAAGCTAAAGACTACAAGGTTACCATTGAAAATGACACAATAAAGTTCACATATGAGACTATGGTAATTTTATAAGGGATTTGACGTCACAATTTATACTATTTAGAGGGAGGTAAAACTGATGTGGCTAATGTTTTAATATGCATAGTGACACCACCAAGCTATGGCATGTATGGCTAGGACATGCTAGAGAGAAGTCTTTGCAAACTCTGATGAGGCATGGGCTTTTAAAATGTACTAAAACTTATAAATTAATTTTTTTGTGAGAATTGTGTAATAGCCAATAAAACAAGGGTTAAGTTTGGTACGGCTAATCACGATACTCGTGAGATCTTTGAATATGTCCACAGTGATCGGGTTGATTCTTTTTTGTATCCCTTTTAGTTTTGAGAGATCGGAAAAATAAAGATGATTTTAGAGGTAAAAGTGTTAGATAAAATCCCAAAGATTCCAAAATGAAAAGAAAAGGAAGAAGAACCCCTTAACCTTGTCCCTCGGCTTGTATTTATCCTACCGTTTTCCCCCCCTCCTTTACCGGGGCAACTGCCCCCCGTATTAATGGTGCTTGGACCCCTCTGACAGCTGGGATTGCCCGGCATGCCCTGGGGATGCGAGATGTGAGATGGGTGTGGGTTCCTGTGGTCTCATGATGGTGCCGTGCATGCGTGTATAAAATGATAATGCTGTGGGGGCGTGCGCCGGCCATCGGTAACAGTAACAAGGCCCTACTACGTGGGCTGTCTGCCAGGCATCGATTGCCGTGTTATGTTGTCGGGAGGAGGGGTCACCCTGTTTTGAGCAGGCTCTGCTCGAGTTTTTATTCCCTCCGCGTGTTTGACCATATGACTGAATCCTGCCAGGAGGATTGGAGACCTCAAGCAAGAAAAGAGGATTAGGGTTCGACCGGCCTTTGAGCACTTGACCTTGACTAATTTTGACACCTCACGAAGGCGTCTCTGTGCCAGTGGTCAGGTCTTCTGTTCTAGCTAAGTTGACTTCGAGGGGGTCTGCTCGATATTACCCAAACACTACCTACATGCTCATACGTGTATTTTGTTGTTTAATAAAACTAGCAAAATGAGATGAACATTAGATAGTGAAGTTTTGAGAAAATGATCGTCTTGTTGTTTATTGAATTTAATCATTTCGTTTTGTTTGGACACCTCTTAAAAATTTTATTGATTAATGTTAGACTTTAGTTAAAATAATAGAAAGATACCGAAAGAAGGTTATAAGTGAACTGTTTTCTTAACGGTATTCTTTTTAATGAGTTTTGAAACATAAAATGAAGAATTTTTTTACCAGTGGAATTTTCTGTAAATAACCAATTTATAAGAGAAGAGATGACAACATCCATTATTTTATTGCTTAAAAATAAACAGGTGATCTGGGAGGATAATAGACCTCCATCTGGTGCTAAGAAGGCCACAAAAGGTGATTTAGGAATTTGCCATAGTGCCTGTCAAGATAATTAACTCGCTTCTGATACATCTGTAAGATAATTCTTTTTTCTGTAATTATATATCTACATACTAAAAACCCTACAGGTGTTTATCAGAATTAATTATTTTTCTCATTTTCCTCCAAAAGTCATCAAATATTCATCTTTTTTCAACGAATTATTGCTCTCGATCTCATTATTTTATACCTAGAAATTTTTTTTTGGATCCATAATAGGTTTTACTAAATTATTGTGTGAAAATATGAAATGACATAAAAAAGTTAAAATTAATATAATCTTTTAACGACGACGGGCTTTTATGAGTTTTGGTCATTTTTCTACTTTTTTATTTTTCACTTTCTTGAAAAAAGAATTTATTTACCTTCGGCAATAAGTATTTTTTGCAAAGGTAAAAAAGAGTTACTGGATAAACATCAGGAAAACCATTAGTTTTTTCAAGGGTAATTTATTGTCTCTCTTAAATAATACGCTGGTCAGAAATACAAGGGCTCAGTTATGGTTAAATTTTTTAAAGGTAGACCTAATGTTAGTGATATATTTAAAAATAAATGAGTAATGCTGAAAGCACTTTTTTGTGCTAAAATTAGAAGAAAGACGAAAGCACAGACTGTTATGCACGGGCTTTATCTAATTAATAGCCCGAACCTGAACTCATTGGCTAATTAAATTATTACAAGTCCTCTAAAATTGATTTCATTTAAAAAAAAAAAAAAAATTGGAGAAGAAAGCGATTAGAAGATCACAGCTCTCCCTCTCATTAACTTTTTAATCACACATAGATATGACAATTACGTTTTCACATCTCCATTGTTTTCACTTCTCCATTGTTCGATCTCTCAATTTTGCAACTGATTTCTTTGGTTTTTCAAATTAATTTAGGGTTAGGTTCAAGTTAGTTTTGGATTAGTTTATTATTTCCATCAACTGGTGAATTTTAGGATTCTAATCAGAAATCTCTTCACCTTGCTTAACAAACACATCGAATGATCCGAATTCGAACAGGTCGTCAAAATCGCAGATTAAGGTCCAATTTTCATATTTCAATACTATTTAATTTTATTATCATAATGTTGAGCATTTAGCTCTTTTCTTTAAATCAATATATTACCTGATGATCCTGATGCAATTAGCTACTCAATTTGAGCAAATTAACCTGAGCCTAAGATTTTCCAATACTAGCTAATTCAATTAGATTAATAAAGCCTAGCTCACTGATTAAAAATTATTATTTAGCTAAATTGTTGATTAAAACATTATAATGGAAAAAAGATAAGGTCTCCTTTATTTAATCTCAAACGCACTAATTACACTTTTTGAGTCTCTTTCTAATTATAAATGGAGTCTTCAAGCTGTTTGTTGAAATGCCTGATAGAAAAAGGAATGTTATTTAAATATGGCTGGGGTTTAGTTGGTAGATATTAAACAATCAGGTTCGTGGAGGCTATAATCCTAGTGTATAATTACAACTTGGCAGAATCATTTTTGCATATTTATTTATTTTTTTCAGAAAGAATATTGATTATTCCATTTAATTGATCAAGAATCAAGTATGTGAATCAAATATCAATGCACGCATGTTTTTCAATCATCATATGTTACTAATTAATAATATGGCATGATTAAAGAAAAAACGAAAAGATATAATAGAAGCTAATTAAGATGACAAGATACCTATTTTGAGAATCAGAGCAGCAGCACATACTTGATTTTGAAAAACAAATTAATGATCAAATCCAGTAAGGAAGAATAAGAGAATAACAACCCAAAAGATATATATATATTGAATCAGAGAGCAGGCGTAGCTAGCTACTACTCACTTTTTAGTTTGTATTTTGCTAGCTACTGAATTTAATTTTATAGAGCATGTGCTGTCACTGTTTATATGCTTTCATGGTAACACCTGTATGTAATAAGTTAAAACCTCTGAAAATTTTTCCTTTCAGATATATAGGGACTGAGGATTTTGAAGCTTTTTGTAATTTTTGTTTTCCTTAATGAGTTTCTTGGTTGATATATGGGGACTGTCAACTCTGCTTTCAAAGTTGAAGAGCAAAGTACCACACGTTGCAGCTGCTGGAGAATTTAATAACAATGTTTCTTATCTTAAAGCGCAAAATGTGGCTGAAATTAATGTAACAAACATAACTGCTTAAATCTCAAATGAGTTTTCTTTATTTTCTTTTTGACTTCCATTTATTACAGATTATGAGTCTACATTCAAAGCCATGCATGCTAAGTATTGGATAATCAGGAAAATAATACTACAATGGTAAATTATATTTTTTTATTTTATTTTTCTTAGGTTAATTTTTATGCAAATATAATTTGACAGGTGATGAGTTTTCAGCTGAGCTAGTTGAAGGGCTTGGTTTTGTTGCTGTCCAAACTCCTTATGGTAGTTCTATTCTCTTCCAAGGTTTGTGAACAATTTTTGGTTGGTGATGGTTGATAGTTCACGTAGCAATTATTTCATGCTCATTGTTTGGCATTCGTCATTGTAATATATTTTCTGGAGAACGAAGTGAAGTTGAATAGAATGGTGAAGCTTGTGCCTGGAAAGTCAAGTGCAAGTGCACATGAATCATCTTTGATGGTACAGATTGTTAATTTTCATTTACTTCCAAGCCTTTATGTTTTATATTTTTTTTTCACTTTCAAATCTACAGAAACTGACCATAACAGGGTTTGTAACTATTAGGCCATATTATTGCAAGGGCATACATCTTCTAATGGCAATCTTGCACTTTTCAACCTCTGTAAACTTGTATAGGGACTAATGTCCAAATTTATGGGTTAGTAAATACTTGCTAAATTCCTCCTGCAGTTGACTCCAAATATTAGCATATTTGCTTATTTATACAGAATATTGCTCTAATGATTATTATCCATTGCTCCAGTCTCATATTTTGTTAGGCTTCTTAAGGATATCTTGGTTATAGTAATTATGCTTAGCTTTATACAAAATGATTGTTCAAATATAGCATATTATTATCCCAATTACCGATTTGATAATTTAATGATTAATATTTCTTCATTCATCTAGGATATTATTTGATTGAATGATGATGATGATGGGGATGTAGCATATTACTATTTTTTTATTCATATTGGATATTATTTTGTCGTATGAAGATGATGATGGGAACGGAGAAGATTAGGTTGAGGCAAACGTTTCAAAGAATCAAGACGAAGTCTCAGAGACTGAAGAAGACGTGTTGGAGGATGGTTGAAATAATTCAAGATATGAGATCATATTACACATACATTTAGGATATATTATTATTATTATTTTTTTGGTAAAATATACTATTAAAATTGATTCTGTTGTACTTTTGATTGGTGAATGTGATTTCTATGAATGTTTGAAATTAATGAAGCTAAATTTAATGTATTTTGTGTGTTCCTATTACTATTTTGTTTAATATGTTGCATTGGTAATAGAGATACTAAAAAAAAAGGCATAAGAAATAATAATATTAAATAAATTAAATCGATTAAATAAAAAGAAGAACCATATTTCCAACGTGTACCTTGTATTTTCGAGGGTAAATTACGGTTGGAATAGTAATCATTTGTGTTATCCAATCTCATTTCCGAGGACATTTAAAGCCATTTCCAAGGGCAAATGTGATTGGAAATATGTAATTTTTAGTTTTATAGAGATTATTTCGGAGGGTATTTGATGTCATTTCCAAGAGTATTGCCATTGAAAATAATCTTTTTCTTAGACAACTCATTGAAAGTTGTGATTTTCCAATGCAACATGATACGACGATGGTCGACGGCATGACATTGTCAAAAAAAAAAAAGGTTTTCCGAGAGCATTTGTGTATTGCCGAGGATTTTTGATCTTAGAAAACTATTTTTCTTGTAGTGAAAGTTTGATTTTTAAAAAAAAAACACTTTATAATATAATAGTTGAGATGCAGAAATAATTGAATTGTTAACATTTTGATATCTCGAAATCAATTTTTCCATGTAATACATTTACTGTTAACATTGTTCATATGGCAGTTAATTAAACCTGTATTGCATGCGGAAATAATTTGGGTCATGAATTAGGAGTCTTTTAGTTGTCTACTTAGCAACATCCAACCAATCAGAAAAACGGCCATATTATCTAAACAATCAAGCACCGGTTTAGGGTGCGTTTTGTATAGTGTTTTTTATTTTGCTTTATAGAACAAGGATAATTAGTTTTTGACAAAAATAAAAATATGTTTTGTAGCTTGTGTTTGGGCAATGTCAAGCAAACCCCCTTGAGGTTAATCCAGCCAGAGCAAAAGACCTAATCGCTAGCAAGAAGACACCCCTGCTCGGTGTCAAAGCTAGTCGAGATCAAGTGTTGCAAGGCTGGTTGAGCCCTGATCTTCCGATCCTACTCGGGTAAAAGAGATCCTCGACCATCGTGCAGGATCCGGTCATGTTACGGAAAGCACCATGGATAGAGGGAAACCAGAGCTCGAGCAGAGCAAACCTAAGCCGGACGGCCGCTCCTCCCGACAACTTGTCACGACAATCGATGACTAACAGGCACCCCACGCCGAAGGGTTTCGTCACTGTAACCGATGACCGGCGCACGCCTCCACAGTGTCATCATTACACATGGACCTACACGGCACTATCATTGGGTCACAAGAACCCATATCCGCCTGACATCCCACGCCCCCGGGTTGTACTGCAGCCACTCCTATAGTTGTCAGGAAGGCACAAGCGCAATTAATCCGGAGATGGGCGTCCAAGCAAAGAGGGGCGGGAAAACAGAGGATAAATACGAGATGAGGGACAAGGTTAAGAGGACTCTCTCTCTCTCTCTTATTCTTTTCTTCAACTTTTAATTCCAACTCCAACTTATCTACCCAGAGGGGGATTTTCTCTCTTTCTGGACTTCTCCAAACTTTCTATTTTTCCGGTCTCTCAAATTAAGGGGGATACCAAAAGAATCAACCCGATCACTGACTCGAGCGTTGGAGGGTTGTCGCCAAAAAAATACCCGACGACTCCTGAAACCTTTTCTGTGTACGCAGGCCGGAAGACATCACCGTCCCAGTAAACGGAGAAAGGCAGGGGCCAGTAAGGAATCTTACTCGAGCAACCAGCGAGCAGAAGTTTACAGCACCACTTGAGAGGAAGCAGAAAACCGCATCAATAGTTTGTATTAAATTAATGTCTGGAAATCTTGTATTAAAATTAATGTATGAAAATAAGAACTGTGAAAAAGCTAGTTTGATAGAAAAATAAAAATAATAAAAATTTATTTGGTGTATATTCTTAAAAAAATATATATTTCAATAACTACATTCTAAAAATATGTGTCTAATTTTAATACATTTCTAAAATAAAAATTTATCCAAAATTTAAGAAAAAATCATATGTCCATTTTGTCAATTTCCTAAGTTTTTAATAAATTATTATTTTTATTTAAATGGTATTTGAGAATTTTAAACTGATTTATTGATCATTACATTTAATTGTATTAATAACACTAAATTTACTTTTTATTAAAAATATAGTTATTTTTTATTTTTTTACTAATGTATGAATATCATTTTTTTCATTACAGATTTATTGTATTAGGGAAATTATTAGTTATAAACCCTTAAATGACTCTAATATTATTTGTGTTACAATACTTTTAACATGTATCACTTGTATACCCTAAATTGACAAAAAACATCTACCGTCCACCTTATCGTTTGCTACCGTTAAGAAATTAATAAAATTTTGGTAAAATGATGATTTTGCCCTTCAAATAACTAAAAGAGAAGCTATAATTAAAAACGACATGTCGTTCTTTTCAGTGATTTTTAGTGAAATTATTTTTCTAGACGACATGTCATTGAACTAAATACAAGTATATGACAAGTCATTTTACTGTAAAATAAATGCATGACATGTCAACCGAAAAGTGTTGTCATTTCACTTAAAGAATACGACACGTCATATAATTATAATGTAGTAAAACGACATATCTTATAATTTTTAATGAAATGACATATCGTTTGAAAAACAATATATTTCACTTAAAAAAGACGACACGTCGTTTTGTATTGCAGCTTCTCCTTTGTTATAAGACAATGCTACCTTATGACGTCATCATATTCTAACGGTTGGTAAAAGTAAGGTGGACGGCATAAACATTTTACTAACTTAGGTATATGAGTGATACATATTACAAGTGTTGTAACATAAATAATATTGGTGACATTTAAGAGTACATAGATGATAATTTTTCAGTATATTAAAATAAACCATTTATCTAACAAATATGTGGGACCTACCAAATTTTAGTGGTAATTATTGTGTATAGTTGTGGGACCTATAATAATATAAAACAAAAAGATGAGAGAACGCCAATTAATTTTTTTTTTTTGTATTTTTCATTTATAGTTCAAAAATGCATCCACCAAACAAGTTTTACATTTTTATGTTTTCATAAAACTAAAAATGGTTAGTCAAAAACTATACAAACACACCCTCAGTTTCTCTAAAGAGCCATTTTCTTATTTCAATGGATTGTGATGTAATAAATAAACCTATATTTTATTAGTTTCTCTAGATATTATGGTATTATTAAATTATGGTCTTCTTTAAACCTACGGTCTTACACAAGTTTCATTTTTTCTACTGCGATTAATCATGTGCTCTTTAAAATATATTTATTTATTTATTGTAAAAAAATAGATTTTATGATTAATGAAATATTTGAGATTTTTTCAGATATTTTAATTGCATAAGTATTTTGAATAAGATTCATTTAATTATATTATATGTAATTATGTGATCATCATGTGGATTTGTAGAAGACATAAATATATATAATTTTATAATTATATAAATTGAGTTTGCAACTGATAAATAAAATTGGACAATTTATTTATGTTTAAACTATAATAAATTTTATTGAATGATTTGTATTAATTATGTATGAATTTACTGATGTAATTTAATAACATTGAATTAGATCACAAATGAGATTTAATTAAGTTTGAAATGACTGTCAAACTTTTACTTTTCAAGAGCATTGATTTTAATGCAATCTTAATCTTAAATTGATTATAGTTTCACGATTGTGACTGCCATTCCAATTGAGCTACCAATGGGCACGACATACATTTATAAGAATTAATGGGAGCAATTATGAGTAATGAGATTATACATTAACAATATATATATGTATATGTATATATAATTTATTCAACATATCTCTTGGTGGGTTTTTAATTCTTTATCATAGAATTCTATGATCAGAGTATGTCAACATAAATAGTATGTTGAAAATGATCATTAAAGAAAACAAAGTAATTGTCAAGGAATAAGATATAATTAAATTGATTGAAAAATTAAGATATCAATTTAATTAACGATGTGGTGCGAAGGATTGTTCAATAGAAAAATCAATGTGGCATATGTTAAAACTATTATTTAAGAGTACTATCCTAAATAGCATACAATAATTGAGTTCAATTCCAATCTTTTAGTGTAGTAGATTTTAAATTAAATAATCGAACTAGTTTAACTATAGACCCAATTATTGTAACCATTATTATATGTACACAAATAACCCTCAAGTTAATTCATATAATTAATTGCACCACTACAAAACTAATATGTAAGATAATTAGCTATTTCGATCAAAAGCCTAAATTTCTTCTTAGTGGGAAACTTTATCGAATATGCTTTATAACGGGCCTTGTGTTATTTTACTAGGAGGACCCCATAACAAACACAAGTGACATGCCACTATTAGCGTTATTTTATCTTTTAATTTAAATCAAATATTTTAATTTAATAAAATTAAATGAAATAAAAGAAAGAGCCTAATATTTTTGCAATGAAGTATCAAAGGCTTGCTTTGAATAAAAAGAGTAGTGAAGACACAATATAAACAACGAATAAATTTTTTTTTTTCTCTATGACTTTAAGAGAAGAGTTTTCTATTGCTAGTTGTTCTCAGTAGTTGTATAGGTCCCTAGACATTAACTACAAATCGAACTCAAGTCATAAACTAGAAAATTATGAATCATGACCTAATAAGATTGATGGTAACAAATCGTGACCTAGATAATTTTTGGTGAATAGTTTGTGAATTGGGTGCTTAAATTACTACCATGAAAAAGAAAAAGTACTATTTCTAGATTATAATAATTCTATATATTGTATGAGAATTTGGATCCATTGATTTTAGCTATAAAAAATTATTTCTAACTAACATTTTCAACATTGAAAACTTCAGAATATCCAACCTCATGCTCGCTCCTTCATTTTCACTTTAACATTTCTTAGGTAATCAACTTATTTTAGGTAGTATTCCTAATGAATGGCACTGGTAAATAAAGCAAGTAATTACATTATAATATAACTTGAATTGCTTAGGCTGCGCTAATTTACTTGGGATCAGCCACCAACTGATGCGTGTTAGTGTGTAAATTTGTGAATCATAATGCAAATGGTTTTCCCTACTATTAGTTTTTTTAGTGTATGGTTTTGTTGTTTTTCTAGCATGTAGGTTGTGCATTCCTCTTTTTATTTTGGATCTATGTCCTTTTTAAGGGTTAAGGCTCGTTACGTCCCTTAACTAAATGTAACAATTTTTTTATCAGTAAATTTTCCTTGTATTGTGTCAAGGTTCACCAAAAAAAGAAAATAACTTGAATTGCTTAGGGTTAAGATGATTCAATAGGTATTAAGTGAGAAATCTACAGGAAAAATAAATATTACGCATAATACTTCCATAAGCAAAATATTAATGACATAAAACACACTAGTAATGATTTTATTATAATAATGAATGGAGAATGACGAGATAAGCTTGAGGTAGAAGATAAGATCCGTGGGTCCCTCTTCTTGCGTTGGTGATCATCTATTAGTGGCTCCTGTGGTTCCTTTAAGCTGAGTGATTCTTATTATGGTCCCCGTCTTTGGCTAAGGGAGGTTGGCTAATAGCTTCTCGTATGTGCATGTGAATGTGCTAATTACATTTTCTTGGTGAGTCAAAGGTAGAATCATAGAGAATTTAAAATTTGGAAATCAATATTTAGATTAAATAATTCTAAATTAATTAATTGAGATAGTGGAGAGATACCTCAAATGAAAAGAAGGTGCTAAGATCATTGGATCCGCTTTTTGGGTTCAAAACATAGATTTAATACATTCTTTTGTTTTTACAAGAAGTTGTTTTTTTATTGGTTTTGTTGCTATGGACTCTAAAACTTGTTATGCCATGACAGTCTTCTCTACATCTGGAGACAAGATCAATGTGTTCCACAGTTGGTATAAATCACCACGAACACCTCTATGGATAGATGTGTGTATAAAGCATTCATTATGCCAGTCCTGCTAGAATTGTCTGTGCCAATCCATGCTAGCCCTGTTTTCAGTATCCAAGGAGTATGAATTAATTGTGGGGTTAAGCACTCAATGTGCCACAACCATATTAGAATGTTCCTAGGGCCGTATTAGTACGTCAACATTAAGTCTAAACTCCCACTTGAAAAGAAATTAAAACTAACTTCTATAAAATACAGCCTATAAACTTGTAATTAAATATAATAAACCTTAAACTCACTAGAGAATGTGGTTAAATCCATGCTTCAAACCTTTGAGTTTTCGTACCTTTCACCTTAGCTTAAGACTTGACTAGCCACATATTCTAGAGAATAAAGCAAGCGTATAATATATTATATTAATGATATAATACAAAAGAAATAAGCTAAAAATAATTTAGGAGAAAGATGTAGAGAAAGAAATACCTTGCAGCAAAAGGTGGGGAGAATCTAAGGATCCACAAATCTAAGGCCTTTAAATAGGCTCAATACTAAATTTTTTTAGTAAGCAATAACAATTTAGTGTAAATGTGATGAGCACAATTGATTAGCACTATATGGTGGATCCAATAATCCACATATGGTCAAATGCAGGTCAAAGTCAATATCCATTTGGCGCTCTGACGGACGTTGGAACAAATGGATGAAAGGCTCTAATTGTGTAAGAAATTGGGTCAACCTAGATGAAAACCTGCGGATCTTGATTGGGTATGATGATCTAGTTTAGTGACGGGCTGGAGCAGGTATAGCAAGCTCAATGTGCACTCAGACAATGGCAAACTCTCAACCAATCAATCTCTTAGTTTGTAGATCCAACAGCTCTGATTCGGGCATGTGATTAGATGTATGTGAGTCCACAATACACCTGTTAGTGATACTGTTGGACACGTGGCAATGACATGTTACCATCCCTACTTTAACCTTGGACTCTAATGTTGAAAGTTCAAGCTGACAGTCGATATACCTAATACCACTATTGAGACTATTTGTTGGAAATATGTATTTAAACAGTACTACATTGATGCTTTCCAAAGGTTTCTGGGCTTCTTGAATCCAAATTTCATGTCCCTTTTTTAATCCAAGTTTCAAAATTTATGATGTGAGTGCATACTTATGAAGCAATAAAAATTCATGCATAAGATATATAAGAATTGATAATTTTTGAAACTAAGTAGGAATTCACAATTTTGGCAAAGTTGAGAGAAATAATGACATCATAAGTATAAAATAATAGTTTTACCTATTACTAATTGTTCACTTTTCAGTTATAATCACAGCTTACTATTAGTCTCTATTAATTATAGTAGTATAATGAAGCAATAGTTAGAGAGACTCGTTCACAAGCGGTATTTGTTCATCTACCCCTAAACTATCAAATAAGCAAACTCTCCCAATTTAGTATTATTATTATTATTACTTTACTCTAAGACTGTATGTCAATAAAACTTTATTTTGTGCTAAACATAAATCAATACAAATATATGTGGCTTCATAGGAAGAGGCTAATGCCTTTGTTCTCAAAATTCATTAGGTTTTTCACCCTAATGTAGTGAATTATTCTTACATAAATAAGCAAACATTGCATCTTCTATCATAGAGCAAGCTTTGAGCCAATTACTCTTAGACCAATTGACCTTAATACACTAAGTGTTCAAACACCCTTACGAGCTTAATTGTTAAGATTTTAGATGTCGAAAAATTTAAGTTATTAGTAGTTTTTTTTTATCAACCAAGACTACTATTTTAGGCAAGAATCACTACTAATTAGATAGGATGCCCCATTATTTGGCCTTTTTTTCTATACTATAATATAAATTCGTTTCTAATCATAAGTAACAAGTTTAGATTCCAAAATGATAAAATCCATAGGATGTATGAATTTATCGACTTGAACTAACACATGCTCAACTATACCAGTTGGTGCTTTTGTTGACTTGTCAAAATGTAAGAGAGTGGTAGAGGCCGGTTTAAGCTCACTAAGATTAGATTGCTAGTACACTAGGTATGGGAGTAAATTTACACTACCTCTAATATTAAGTAAAGTATGTGCAATTTTTCAATCTCCAATAATGCAACAAATAGTTGGACAACCAAGTTCTTTATATTTCATTACATTATTAACGGAGTGAATGGAACTTACTTGTTTGGCTAGAAATGTTTTTTTTTTCACGTTATATTTTCTTTTGATAGTGCACAGATCTTTTAGAAATTTGGCATAAAAAGGTCCAACCGAGGCATGTTGACTCTTACATGTTTGAAGACTTCATAAATTTTAGGATTGTGCTTTGATTTCTTTGGCTTGGTTAATGAATGCGGAAACGAGGTTGAGGAAGAGAGTAGTTATTTCTTCATTATGTACAATTTCTTCGACTCCTTCCTTATTCTTTGAATTTGACTTCTTATGTAGTTTAGGAATTTATTTTCGATTACCTTACCACTATGAAGAGTTTTGATAAATTTAACATGGCTCATGTTTTGGATTCGTGAACTACATTCATGTGAATTTTGCTTACCTTTGGAATTTGTCTGTGGCTATAGAGGAAACTTCCATTTTCATGAATGGTGGGAGTTGAAGCAAGCTTGGAAATATTATCCTTTAAATCAATCAAATTTTACATGGCTTGGTGATTAATGGTTTCTTTCTTACCAATGAGTGAATGCAATATGTCTTCAAGGTTCTTTCTTTCTATAGTTAGCTTCCAGTGATGAAATTGTTTCTAGTACTAATAGTGTTAAAAAGGAGAAATATGTTAAGACTTTGAATTGGAAGAAAATGTTTAATTTATCTAGTGCTGAAGATAACGTTTTCTCCACAAAAGTTTGAGTAAGAGAAATAAGATTTGATTGAAAACATGAGAAATTAAATAAAGTCAAAAGGGAGATTGAATTGAGGTATAAGGCTAGTATGGTTGAGCTTGAACAAACCAAAGCCGACTTAATTGCCTCTATCAAAAGGCTATAGCATTTTTTAAAATGGCTCAAAGAAATTGAATGAAATGTTGAGTGTTGGCCAATCTGACAAGAGGGGGTTTCGAATTTCAAGATTTAAATTTCCACAAAAAAATTATCATTCCTGTCACAAAATTTATCAAGTCTCAAAATGTTGAAAATCTCAATGAAAACTCAATCAAGAAGCCTACATAAAAAAAAATATGTTTCTAGTGCTCTCAGTCATAAGTCTAGTCATGGTAATGTCAAAGTTAGTTATCTTATCAAAACTATCATGCTAGACCTTCTTGTTTTAATTGTGGCATTGTGGGGTCATACTTTTTATACATGTCGGTACAAGTTTGGTATCTTTAATGATTATTATGCACCCATTAGAAAACAATTAGACTAAGAAAACGACAATTCTTCAAGCATCACTCAAGAAGGGAATGCTTCAATCAAGAAAGGCAAATGGTCTAAACAAGCATAGCAATGCCAAGTAGCGCAAAGGCAAGAGTTCCTCTAATTCTACTAATAAGGCTTATGATAATTTTGTAAAAAAGCATCTGAAAGCCATTTGGGTAAGAAATGGAGAACTATTAATTAATTGATTGAATATGTTGCTCTGAACATTTATGTAGTACTTTATGGTTATTTATGTTCTTGTTTTTAGATTTTTTTTTTTCAATCTGTGAGTTCTCTAGAGTGCTAAGCTTTGTTGCCCTTGTACAAGCGTTGAACAACTTGTTAACTTCTTTACTTCTTCTATAACATTGGCACCAGAGCGACTGTTTGACATATGGTCATTTCCTACATGACAGAATCATGATCATATTGTAAGATATTTGGTAGATATAATTTTCATATGCATTTGCACAGCTTATGTTTGAACACATTCTTGATAAATCTTTTTGACTCATTCTCACACGCTTCATTTGTTTCAATCTGTAAAAAAAAATAAATCATCTTGATATGTATTATAAGTGAGAATATACGAATGGTTGAATTCTATAAATCTGTAAGATATTAGAGAAATCTTTTCTACCTATTCACTACTATAAGAAAAAAAAAAAAGGAAAGACATACATGACGTTTAAATAAACTTTTCAACGATGAAGTAAAATTAGTCATCTTTGTAACAGTCATCTAAAACAAGGTACAAAAGATGACGCGTATAGAGAGACGTAAAATAAGTACCATAGATGACTCATTTTCAATAAAACAGTCATCTAGTGTTGATTTTAAGTAATAAAAATATCAACAATAGAAGTCACCCTAATTAATATGAATAGATTACTAGAGATTTGAAATGGCTGTCATTATATATTATTATTATTATGTATGCTAACCTATTCAATAAATTTCTTTGAATAAGTGTAGTATAAAAAATAAATATTCATCAAGCAATTGCATTAATCATATATAAATTTGCTTCATTACAAACAAAATTAAAAATATACTTTTAGAAGAATGTGAAAAAATATTACATTCTTCACAATTACTAGATATCCATAATTCCGTGTTCCTAGAAGAAAACTATTACATTCTTGACAAGAACAACAAACCAGTTGGCTACCCCAATAATCGTTCCAGAGCTACAGAGAGTTGGAGAGTGAAGCCTTTTGACAAGCCTTCCTTGATTACAATATCAAAATAATTGAAATAATTTCATAAATGCTTTTAATGTCTTATTCGAAACAAAGACAACAACAATGATATATATAATTTAAATTCTATTCATTTACTAACCTTGCAGAGTCATTGTGTTATAAAATTTTGTAAAAAATATTCTCCCATATGTACTCTGCCCACTCGAATCTCACTTTAACAATATCTTTTTAGGTGGAATTGTCTCATCCAACAAACTATATATCATATACAAAATAGTCAATATTAATGCATGCATCAACGTTATGAATTTTATAAATTTTAAACGGATAAGTAAATGACGACCAAGTCTTTGACTGAATCATCTTGGTTTTCAATGATTGCGTTCATAAATCTCCTGGCATAATATCCACATTCAACATCTTCAGTTTGCTGAGGACACTACACATGAATTTTGAACTAATTATTGTCATGTACATCTATAAATAAATTTAAATTTACTCTGAACATATGTACAATTTCATATACTTAACACTCTTCCAAGCAATAGATTTTCGATTCACATTTCTAATTTTTTCCACAAAAATCTTGGAAGCACTTAAGACACATAATACACATTTAGTCAAACAGTTTTACTATATGCATTATAATTGACAAAAAAATAACAATAACTTACTGTGATACAAAGTTCTTCAAATCAAGGCGAGGTTCAACACTTGAGTGAATAAAAACATATACTATGAGCTTAAATGGATCTACAACGATCAACACCCAATGTTTGCTACCTATAATGATAAATATTTTAAATAATTTCTTCATGATTGTCTATGAACTGGTGGTTGTAAGCTATAATACAAAGGGGTAAAAAAGTTGATGTAAAAAACAATCTCATCACAATATAGTCCCTAAGCATCAACCTAAAGGATCTTAGGCAACTAACATTTGGAATAATATTGAAAGTCAACTAATTCATAACAATAAGCAAAATATACTTCTTGATGTAGAGTATTGTTTATTGCGAGAAGAGTACTTTCTGGAGGGCATAACTTTAGCTACAAGTGTCCTTTTTGAGTGTATAATATATTATTTCTAAGCTTGCAACGAGACAAACAAAACTCAAAACTACCAAAGTATTTCCAGTCCGTGCTCGAGCTGACAATCCCATTTTTTCCTGGTTATTTTTAGATTTGAAGATTTTTTTTCTGATTTTTCTAGTATTTTTATCTTTTTTCTACAACTCGAATTTAGATTCCTTTCTGTTTTTCCTTTCTTATTTTTTATAGGATAATTTTATTCTAGAATAATATTTTAGGTTTGCCTATTTTCATCAATTTGCAATATTTAGGCATTTTATAAAAGGGGTTGAAAACCCTAACTTTTATTCATTCAATCTTTCAATAAATTTTACATTATTCAAAAACTTTTGTTTCTCTATTAACAACATCTTACGTTTCTGTTTCGTCACTTCTTTATTCATCTTGATTGGCAACAAAACAACTCAAAGTGCACAAATCTATTGAAAAATATATTAGTGGAAAAAAGCACGTCTAGAAAAATAGCCTTTATTGACAATTAGTTTACTGACACTTTGTAAAAAGTGTCAGTAATTATATACATATGCACCATTTTCTGCTTTGAACAAATAAGTGTCACAAATTACTGATACTAGTGTGTCAATAAATTAAACATTAAAAATTTGTGACTCTAAGGTATTAGTAGTTAAAAAAATAAAATTTTAATTTTGTACTTATGACGAATTGAATCGAAGAGTTCTAAGACATAAGTTGCTCAATTTAAACACTAAACCATTAGGCCAAGAGTTTCATTTTAATCTTTTAAATTACATTAAATAGTATATAACAATTAAAAATTAAACTAAGTTAACATACTGTGAATGTTGTTTTAATGGATGATGTATATGAAACCTAAAATAGAAAATTTTTTCGTTTAAGTTAAAACCTATCCCACGGTCACCAAGGTCTCTCCTTTCTTCTTTATCCTCCTTAAATCTCTTTCTCTCACTCCCTCTCTCTCCCTCTCTCTTTCTCTACCTTGAATGCTACCTCCATCAAAACCTTGAAGGCTGCTATCCTTAAGCTAAAATATCCGTAAAAAAACCTAGAAAGTTTCATGAAGAATTTGGACAAAGCTAGGGTTTAAAAGTTTGAACAATCAGTGTTGCGGTAACTCTTTATCTCTTTCTTTATTCTCATTGTTTAAGTGATCATTTGTTAATTGGTTGATGTTTATTGAGTGTAAATGCGACCTTGTACTTGTTTGGAAATCTATGGTTTTTGTTGCGTATAAACTAATTAAATATTTAATAAAATAAATGTGCTCTGTTGTTTTATAGAGATTAGTGATATTCAAGTTGCTAGAAACTTGATTTTGATTGTTGCTATAAACATGGTTGTTTGAAAACATGACTAAGTGACTTTTAATTGATTTAAAACTTTGAGAAACTAAATTTAAATGCAAACATTTCCGTTCTTGAAATTTGGAATGGATTGGGTTTATATTTGATTTTGATTGAACTTGTAGTTTTTATTAATGATTTTTCAAACTCTGCTGCCTTTCTGCAGTAACTTCTTTCAACAGAATTATTCATTAATTTTCATTCTATTAAACAACAGCCTAACGATACCAGAATGTCTTCAAATTTTAATATGTTGTTGACTTATATGTCCACTTAAAATATGAAAAGTGTCATTTTGGTATGTTTAGTATTTTAAATTTAATAAATATTCAAATACCTGCTGCTACTGTTGTAGTTTCATTTGCAGTTTTTGACTTACATGTTTTATAATGTGATAATCTGTTGTAGAGTTGTCCAAATTACATGGAAATTTTATATATGATGCACTGACATGTCTCATAATGCTTTGAAAGTTTCATAACATTCTAAATAGTATTGAATTAAAGAAATCTTAAATTAAAGTTGTCAATACTTCCTATCAATACTTATAAAATTTTGCTGTAGATTTGAAGATTGATTGACCGTTGTTGTAAATGTAGTTTTTTTCAAAACATGACTAAGTAACTTTTAATTAATTTGAAACTTTGAGAATCTAAATTTAGATGCAAACATTTTAGTTCTTGGAATTTTGGAACGGATTAGGTTATATTTGATATTTAAATGAATTTTTCATTATAGTTGGTTGCTGTCCAATTTAATTTATTAGAAATTACATACGTACCATGTTTGATATTGTAAATGAATAGTCTAACAATGTTAGAACAAGCTGAAATTTAGATAAACCAAACTTCTATATGCATACTTCAAATCTGAAAAATTTCATTTTGATTGAAATTGTATTTCTTTTTAATGATTTTTCAAACTCTACTGCTTCTCTGCAATAACTTCTTTTGACAAAATTGTTCATTAATTTTGATCTTATTAAACCACAGCCTAACGATATCAGAATGTCTTCAAATTTTAATATGTTGTTGACTTATATGTCCACTTAAAATATAGAAGTATCATTCTGATATGTTAAGTATTTTAAATTTAATAAATATTCAAATACGTGCTGTTATTTTTACAGTTTCATATGTAGTTTGACTTATATAGATTTGTAATTTGATAATCTATTGTATAGCTATCCAATGACTTGGAAATTTTATATATGCTGCACTAACATGTCTCATTATGTTTTGAACGTTTTATAGTATTCAAATAGTATTGAATTAAAGAAAATTTTAAATTCAAGTTGTCAGTGCTTCCTATTAAAATCTTATTAACAATAAATTTGCTAACTTGCAATAACTTTCAGGAAAAAAATATGTATCGACTTTGGCTTGCAATGGTAAAATAAAGTACCAAGGACATAAAACTTTTTTCATTATATGCGGGATTATTCTCTTAAAGGTTAGTCTTTTCTTTTCTTTTTTTTATTGAATTGATTTAACTTTAATTTTAGCCTGATTATCGATTTTTGTGGTTTACGATTTGTTTGAGTTTTACATTCTTGTTTTGTTTTTGTTTGAGTTTTACATATCTATTTTAAGACTTTGAAGGCTTTCAAGAATTTATTTTTGATGATGTGCAAATGCGTAATAGCTTGAAAATTAATTTATTCTATCAAAAACTTATTGAGTGTAGTGTATAAATTTTGAGAAATATGGATTATTCTATGAATATTCTAATAATGATTATGTTATGTATGCATGTCGTAATTTAAAATAATTACATTTTAAAGTTTATTTTCTAATAAAATATTATGTTATTTATTGTATCAACTTAATTAAACTTATTAAGCTAACAATTTGTAATAAATGAACAAGTAAAAATATAGGTTATGGAAAAAACTTGGATATTTTATGATATATGGTCGGATGAGTATTATCATGGGGTTGATGATTTCTTGGAGTTCGCCATTATTAATTCAGAAAATAGAATGTCGATTAGATGTCCTTGTAACTCTTGTTGAAATATGGAGTTTTTGACTTCTGAATAAGTGAGGTTACATCTGTTTAAAAAAGGTTTTCTAAAAGAATATTTAATTTAGAATTAGTATGGTGAGGAGGACCCAAAACCTACCTTTGCAAAGAGTCAAGACCAACCAGAAAGTCAGCATTTTAAATGTCCAGATTACAGTAATTTAGGTGACATGGTTCATGATGCTTTTGAGCATTGTGATAAAGACCTTAGTTCTTTTAAAGATATGCTTGAAGATGCTGAAAAACCCTTATATCCGGGTTCAAAGCATTTAAAGTTATCAGGTTTAATGAAACTGTACAATATAAAAGGACTTTACGACTGGTTTGATATTGAGTTTTCAGCTTTATTGGACATGCTCGATGAGATATTGCCAAATGATAATAGTATGCCTAAGTCTATGTATGAGGTCAAAAAAACAATGAAGCTATTAGGCTTAGATTATGAGAAAATACATGCATGCCCAAATGATTGCATTCTTTATAGGAATAAGTTCCAAAATCTTAGTGAATGCTCAAGCTGTGGAGAATCTAGGTGGCAAATAAAAAAATATGGATCCAAAAAAATTAGGAACGGGGTGCCAAAAAAAGTGTTATGGTATTTTCCTATAATTCATAGGTTTAGAAGAATGTTTCAATTACCACAAACTGCTGAGAACTTAACATGGCGTGAATATAAAAGAATTAAAGATGGCAAGCTTCGCCACCAGGCAGACTTGCCTGCTTCGCGACAAATTGATAAAAAATGGCCTAATTTTGCCCAAAAGCCAAGAAATCTTCAGTTGGCTTTATCATCTAATGGCATTAACCCACATAGCATAATTAGCACGACTTATAGTTGTTGGCCTGTTACATTAATAACATATAATCTTCCTACATGGTTATGTATGAAGAGGAAGTTTATGATGTTATCTCTACTGATATATGGCCCTAAACAGCCTGGAAATGATATAGATGTGTCCGTATCACCTTTGATTGAGGACTTGAAAATCCTATGAAATATGTGTCGATGTTTTTTATGCATATAAGAAACAAACTTTCAATTTACGGGCTGTGTTGATGTGGACAATTAGTGATTTTCCAACATATGGGAACTTGTCCAGGTGTACTGTTAAGGGATATTATGGTTGTCCAATTTGTGGGATAAAAACATATGCATGTTGGCTGCCGCATAGTAAAAAAATGTCATATAATGGTCCATTTAACAGTCCATCTAGTAGAAGAAGTTAGGTTATATGGTCTGGCTTACCTTCAATAGATGTATCCATTTGCGAGAGAAATGAAACCTATAAAGGGTTATGTTCGCAACCGAAATCATCATGAAGGTTGCATTGTCGAGTGCTATATTGCTGAGGAAGCACTTGAATTCTGTGCTGAATGCCTTTTAAGTTGTGAAGTCTTATTGTAACATATTAATTTATTTTATTTATTTATATAAATAATTATATCAAAAGGGGTCTATATGATAAATCAAGAGGGGTCTATGTGATAACCATGAGGGATGTAGTTGATATTTTGTGGATGTTTAAAAGGAGAAAAACTGGGTGAAAATGAACCAAACCGAGAGAGAGAGAGAGAGTGTTTGACCCATTTCACTTCGTTTTGACCCGACTTGAAACCGCAACCCGACCCGCCTGTTTCTTCTATTTTCGGCCACCTCACCAGTCGAGCAAGGTGCCAAACGAAAGCTTGTGAGCCGACCGTCCACCCCCACCTATCCTTGCTACTGGAAAACGCGCGGAACGCCACCGGTGAAACTCGAAACTTCCGCGGGTTTGCGCGAACGATCGCCGCCGATTCCAGTCATCTTTGGCTGTGCCACCTGCTGGAAAAGGTTCCTCACCTCACCATCTTCCATTTCTGACCAGTCATCAGCACCAAGGACGCCGATTTGCAACCGACCGATCACCCCCAAGTGCCGCGGCTTCACGGTCTTGATCCGGCACCACCATCACGCGTGGGAGGCCATCACCGGCACCGTTGAACTCACTTCGATGAGAAGTGTCTAGCCCGAACTTCCTCACCACCGTTGGGTGAATTCCGGTCAATGTTGACCGTAGGGGCATTTTGGTAATTTTGTGTATAGAAGGTAATTTCGTAATATCTGGCTTTGAGGATGTTTTAGTAATCTGAATTGAGGATAAATTGGTAAATTTGATGATGTTGAGGGTAAATTAGTAAATTATGAAATTGAGGGTAGTATAATTTCAGATTATATTAGTAAATTACGAAAACGGGATTAATACGGTAAGCTGGGAAAATTGAGAGTTGTAATGTTAGAACGAATATTTATTTTAAGCGTTATTTTCGTGACATTAGTTCGAATTATAATTATGGGAAGTAATTATATCATTTCTGTAAAATAGGTGGATCTACGGATGAGAATCTACCTGGGAACTTGGGTGATAGCTGAGTTTGAGTTTGTCACGGTGAGTGGAATATATTAAAATTATTTGATTTTATATAATAAAGCTTGTTCGTGAAATGAATATTTAAAGTTCTTTCATTAAATGGTTCTCCGAAATAAATTTTTATTACGTATAAATATTTTGTTAAGTTATATTTATTCATTTATGCTCCGTTTCAATTTTAAATTGGTAAAAGAGATGATTCATTTTCGAGTATAAATTAAAGTGTAGTTATATAGATTTCAAGCATGATTTAAAGAGTATATGATTTGATCTTGAGTGTGATTTAAAAGTGTATATATGTTGATTTTGAGCATGATTTAAAGAGTATATGATTGAATCTTGAGCATGATTTAAAGTGCATATATAGTGATTTCAATCATGATTTAATGTTTTAAAGCAAATACCCATTCCCTCCAGATGAGATGAGATAGTAGGCCTTTGGGGCCCGTCTGAACACTCATATAGGCTTTGGGTCGTGTATTTGGGCGCTTTCGCCCTTTAGGGGCATATACATGCAGATAGATATTGAGATATAAGACCGGGCGGTCCGGACACGATGTTGCTAGATAGTGCATCATAGCACGTTCGTTGAGATCTGGGTATGAGTTATGCTGATAAGCATGAGATGGTATGTCCTTTCGTCTAACTGTGTTACTCCGGGCATGATGGTACTCATATAGTACATCATTGCCGGCCGTTGAGGTCCGAATATGACTAGATTATCCCCTGGGTATTTGTTTAAGTATATTTGTATTACTTAGAATTTGATATTTCAGTATGAGATGATATTTCAATATGAGATGTTTTTTATGGATTTTATGGCAGTATCAGGTTTGCTTATGTTCAAAATATGAGATGTTTTTTATGAGATGTTCAAAATATTTCAATATGAGATGTTTTTTATGAATTTTTACATTAAAATAATTATTTGAGAAAAGTCATTTTACAAGCGATACATTTATTTTTCTAAATATTTTATGTTTCAAAAGCTACTATCCACTCACTGAGCTCACTGAGTTTTATACTTACCCTATTTTATTATAATTTCCCTCCCCCCCAGGAGATTACAGGTACAAGAGTTAACCCAGCAGCTATATATTTTTGGAGTCATTTTGGCCACGTGAGGTTGTTTGAGGACAATAGAATAATTTTTTTTTTTTTGGTTAATGTATAATCATCCTATTTTGGAATTATACTAGAGATGTGATATATAAATTATGAAATGTGTGTATTATTGGATATATTACTGGATGAGACTGGTTGAAGTAGTTTGATGTATAATACATTATTTGGGAGTGCTTGTGTTGTAATTGCAGGTTTGGGGATGTTATATGTTTAGGAAAGGTTCTGCCAAAATTTCGGTAGAATTCTCATTAATAAGATGATTTTTAATGTTTGAGTTCAGTTTCTTAAGATAGGTTGCCTCTGAGAATGGGGCGGGTCATCTCACTAATTGATTTTACAGTTGAAATGCAACTCTAAGGTGTAAATATTAAGGTGGTTGATGCTCCTACATTGGCACAAGCACACCGATGTGTTTTGGTGAACACCCCTGAGATTTTGGACAAGATAAAAATAGCCCAGATCATTGTTTTCCCATATAACCCAGGTTATCGTTTATTTATTTTTTATCCATTTTCTTTGTTTCCATGAATGATTTAAATTTATCTTGTAATATATTTGTCATTTTTTTTCCAATTAGTTGTTTAGTGCCCACTGGGTGCTAGTATCAATTGATAAGGCGAGGCATAAAGTATATTATCTTGATCCATTAGGTGATAATCCTGATAATGAGCTGAGGCAGATGGTGAATGAGTATGTTCCCGATTGGTTTAATTATTATTATTATTATTATTATTTTGGTTGTGGATTCATTTGTTGACATCTGTTATTTATTGCTTATAGTGGGATAACAATGCATCAAGTGAAGACTAATAAAAAGAAAGCTGTGCTGTGGGTTTCTGTTAAGGTATTAACGAAATAAAGTTATAACATTCATTGTCACTTTCATCAGTTTTTTTAGACTAATTTTTTTTTTAAGTGTCCAAAACAACCTGGAATCTTTGAATGTGGCTATTATGTGATGAAGTACATCCAACAGATTGTTTGAGATTTATACATTCTTGAAGATAATGTAAGTTTCTCTATAACATTTTTTGATGTTAAAGAATGCTTTGTGGGATGAATTATAATCCAGAACAGTTTTGATCGATTAATTGCCACTGGTTGTGATAAATTAATTGACTTAGATTATGTGATTTGTGAAGATGTTTATTTGGTGAATTGTTTGATGCTGAATGCTTGATGCTTGGAATTTTCAATCTATATATACAGTACATGTAACTTTTTTTGAATTTTGTTGAAGAATGCATTATGGGATGAATTATGATCCAGAACAGTTTTGATCGATTAATTGCCACTGGTTGTGATAAATTAATTGACTTAGATTATGTGATTTGTGAAGATGTTTAATTGGTGAATTGTTTGATGCTAAAGGCTTGATGCTTGAAATTGTCAATCTGTATATATCGTACCTAGGGATAACAGAGGGAGTTCTTTGTATGTTACAACATTTTAGTGAAGCCAAAATGATTGCAGTTGTTGAACGTATAAATTGAAGGTGTATGAAGCCCAATGTTTTAAATGCTAATGTAATATTGATTTGAAGTAAAATAATTAATTTAAAGTATTAACTTGTAAGACAATTTTGGTAATTATTGTTTACTATAATGATACTCTTTATTTGCATTAGCTAGATTTTTTATGTTAAGTAAAACAGATTTAAAAATATATCTATACATTTCATTACTTTATTTTGAAGTTCAAGAGCTGTGATAAGTACACTATGGATGATGTTTCACAACTTCGCGATGAGTGGGCCACATATGTTGCAAAGTTAATTGTAACATACAATAATTAGATAAAATTATAAGCATATTTTTTCTTGTGAATATCTGAGAATTGATTTGTATAGCATGCTAGCTAATTAAATCTATATAATGCACTTGTAGGTTGGAAAGGTGAAGGGAAAGGCAAAGGTCAAGGAATAGATGTACTCAAGATAACTGAATGATTACTACAAACTGTCATTATATTGATTTCAAATTATATTTGAAATATTTTTTTTGATTTCTACAAACTGTCACTATGTTGATTTTAAATTATATTTGACATATTTGTTTTACTGTTATATTTGTATTAATATTTGATTCAGACTTATTTAAATTTTGTTGGGTATTTTATATGTAATTGTTCATTTTAGCAGTTTAGCTTACTTTTAATATTTTTTTTGAATAATATCATTGGATTGACAAAACTTAAATTGACAATGAAAACAGTAGGGTAGCATAAAAAATGTCAAAATATAAATACAACTAATAAAAGTCATTGATACTAAAAATATATCTGAAAGTATCAGTTCCATTGGGTGATTGTACTAGTGATATTACTAACTAGTGATACTATAGTAATAGTAACTATTGACACCAAAGTATTACTATTTGTATTCTATTGACATGTAATAATTGTTAGTAAATACTGTTACAAGAGTGTCACAATATTAGTACTATAGTGATACAAACTTTTGACACGTAATAATTATTAGTAACTTTTATCACTATAGTGTCATAAAATCAGTAATACTATCGTAATAGTAATCCCTGACACCACTTTCAAGTGTCACTATTTTTCTAACTGTCAGATCACTGATACTATTAACAAGTGTCACTAAAAGTAATTAATGACACTATTTTAATATCACTAAAGGCAATTTTTCTAGTAGTTAAGGTACAAATACACATTGATATCTTAAAAATTTGGAAAAACTGATCGTGATTTAAACTTACAACACAATTATAACATCAAAGGAAAATATTAGGTGTGATGCCTAAATCTTAATCTTTTCCCTTCTACTTAATAAGTTTACTGGTCACAGCTGTAAATATCTAAATTCGTTTATTGATCACATTTTGGTTACAAACACCAACTAAGTCTTCAATTCTGAATATACTCCTATCTTTAAATTAACCTTAGGACATCAAATCAACCATACAATAGACTAAATGCCTTTCATATTTCTAAATTTCATCACCCATAACCCATATCAAAATATGTTCATGCTTTCTAGTCTATCCTTTTATGCCTACTGTAGAACTCTAAATGTGGCTGCTAGATCGACCTGCCATTTAAATATTGTTCTCCTGCTCACTTCATTTTAACTTTGTTTAAGGACAAGCCAAAAATATCTTCTACCATTTTCTTACATATAAAGCATGTCAAAAAATTATTTTATTTTTTAAACGCAAACACAAATTTCATTAACCAACATAATAAGCGTACATAAAGTAAGAAAATTAAAGCTAAAAAAATCCAAAAAACAAAAGTAAAAAAAAAATCACCGAAGAGAGACGATGTCCTTCCAATGAAGCGAAAGAACCAAATTTCACAAGCATGATTAAACAGAAGAAAAGAAAATACCTTTATGTGGAGGCCAAAACTTCTAAAATCCGAGATTGAAGGAGGCCGAATGTGTTGATGCAGTTTTTTCCCGCGTGTCTTCAAACAGTGCCTCGAACTTTCTGCTCGTGAATAGCTACAATATCTAGAACCCTCACTCACGATTAGCTCGAGCTCGAGCAGATTTCCTTCTTCTTCCTGCTCACTGTCTTTTCCGAGCGGTGATCTCCCGGACCGAACTCGCAGGCAGGGGTCGGGGTCGCCGGGAGTATTCCAGCGAAAACCCTCCGACGCTCAAGTCAGTAATCGGGTTGTTCTTTTTGGTATCTCCCTTAATGAGGGAGACCGAAAAGAAGAAAGGGATATTATTTCGCCCTCCCTTTTGAATGAATATGGTGTTTTCAGAGAATCAATGTAAGGAAAATCAGAAGAACCTGTATATGTTTTTTGTAACTCTTGTGAATCAATTTTTTCAACCCCTTTGTGAATCAGAATTTCCAATCCTTGTAACGTACCCGTTCGTTTCCTTTTATACTCCATCTTTTCCCGCTCTTTCCATTTCCAGACTGTCCACTCCCGCATTGGTGGTGTCTGGGTCCCTCCGACAGCCGGGATTGGCGTAATATTCCCTGGGGATGCGCGGCTGTCTCCTTAACCCGGTTCACGTGGCCAGATCACCATGTCGGGCATGTGCGCTAGGAATGATGACACCGTGGGGGCATGTGCCGGCCGTCGGCAATAGTACCGCCACCATACCACGTAGGGCCCTGGTCAGATATTAAAAGGTATGCCAGGATTCTGAGAAAACGGGTCGAGCTGCCCTGGGCCGGGTCTTACATTCCGTTCGTCCCATGACTGCGCAACCCAGTTGTGCTCGGAGACTTGATCTCTGCGAGCAGGAAAGGGGTGCTCGGTTCTCGACCTTGACCGGCTTTGACCGGGGCGGACGACCTTGAGCAGGCAAAGGAGCTCGGCAATTGAGCGACCCTGAATTCCTCGACCTCGACTAGCTTTGACTGGGGTGGACGAACTCGAGTAGACAAAGGAGCTCGGAGATCAAGCGTCCCTAATTCCTCTTCCTTGGCCAGCTTTGACGTCTAGTGAGGTCGTCTTCGTGCAGACATTCAGTACTTCTGCTCGAGCTAGGCTGTCCTCGGGGTGTCTTATTCGAGCTGGAAGGGCCTCGAGAAGACATGCCCGGTATTACCCAAACACCAGTCCCCCAGTTTCTAGTCTTTTGAGTGAAATGAGATAAAACTGGAAACTCATTAATGATGGGCTGAATTCGTGGCCTTTTACTCTTCCCCACGTTTCTGAGTTGTCTCCCACTTTAATCATTTCACATTTGAGGCGGGACACGTAGGTTGATCCCAGCCATGCGTTTGAAATTCGAAGGGACGTTACCTGAAAGGTCGTGTCCCTCGAAACACATGCCGCCAGTCGAAGGGACGCGTCCTCCTCTTTAAAAACCCCCAACTTCTTCACTGTTCCTTCTATTTGCTTACTTTTTGTTCAAACTCAAAATTAATTTGCTCTCCGCTGCTTACTGGTCTTCTTCTTTCTGTCAAGGCGATTTCCGGCCAATTGTAATTCCTTTCGTGTTCAGGTACAAGCCACTCTTCCATTTCCTGCCACCACTCTGTTTCTTCCCCTGCTGGACTCCGTTAATTTATACCCTTAGGAAAATGTCGAATTCCCAACAGGCCCGTAGGATGTCGCCGGAGGATTCGTCCTCTTCTAGTGAGGCACAACCCCTTAGCATAATCCCAGTGAGGGATTCTAGTCCACAGAGGGAATTACCCGTGGCTGAGACCCAACCACATCAAAGGGCAAGGGTCAGTCAAAGGTCCGAGCGTGGGGAATACCCCATAGATCATATGAGATGTGAGACCACCCAGTTGGATTTGGATAGACTTAGTGATACTTACAATATACCCGATAGTGTAGTTTTAAGGTTCTTGCGGGCGGTGAGATCCCAGTCGTCCCCAGGGTACACGACCTTATACTTGGAATGCTTCAAATGGGGGGTTAGGCTGCCTCTCCAGCCTTACTTTACCCGGGTTTTGTCTGGGTTCCGTTTGGCCTCTGGGCAATTGAAACCGAATGGGTGGAGGGTCCTTTCCGGACTCTTTGTTTTGTGGAAACACTGTGATCTGGGTGAGCCCTCGGTAGGGGAAATCAGACACCTTTACCGGTGAAGTGCGGCCGAAGGATCTTGGTTGGTATTACCTACCTCCGACTGAAGGGTAAAAGCCCATTACCGATCTCCCGACCTCTGGTGGCAACTGGAAGAGCAAATTCTTCTTCGTTGGGGGAGAGTGCGGGCAAGCTGCACTTCGTAGCGAGGGGGTCCCTCCAGTCCCGCGGCACTTTTGCACTCCAGGTCGTTTATCTGTCTTGTAGATTTTACTTTCGGTTTTCTTGTTTGTGTCTGTTCTCATTACTTTGCTTTGGTCGTATCTGCAGCTTCCTGGGGTGCTTCTTATTTGATTGGGGGCCAGCTTCGAACAAACGTTCAGACTGTTCTTACAAACGCGAGCTCGTGCAGGGAGCTGTTGACACCCTAAAATTTTTTGGAGTCCAATTTGGTGCCAAGTGAAGAAATGAGCAGTAGGATGCGTGAAATGTTGCATCGGCGTGTGGGGACAACTGAAGGTGCGAGCACCTCGAAGAGGCCACGAGCAGAGACGAGTGCTCCGCCTCCACCCACTCGAGCTACCTCCTCTTCTCGACAAACCGAGCGAGTAGAGGAATGTCTTCCACGCAGGAGACAGAGGACCGCTGATCCAGCTCGCCCTCGAACCGGCAATGTGCAGGAGCAAAGTCGGCCTGGCCGTTCTGAGCCTTACCTGAGGGCCTACAATGAGGAATTGACCAGCAGGTTCCTGGATGAAATAGAGTCCTACAATTCTGACGAGCTGTTCAGCGCCATCCAGCGACTCTCCTCCCGAGCTTTAGCGGTTGCGACCCTTCTCAGGGCTTCAGCTCGGGGCTCCTAGGAAGAGCTTCAAGCAAGGGTTCAGAGCTTGGAGCAAGTTGTGAGCGAGCTGAAGGAGGAAAATAAAAAGCTTCTCGACGAAAACTTAAATCTTGCAGAGAAGACAGCAGTGGCCGACTCCAAGGCCTCTGAGCTTCAGAGGGAGCTAACTGACACCAACGATGAATTGGAGCATGCTCGAAAGGATCTGGACACTCAAAAATCTTACTACGAGGAGCTCATAGGGGGAGAAACTGCTCGTATTCAGGGGCAAATTGACACTTTGAAGGTCCAGCTTGCTACTGAGTACAACAATGGGGCAGATTCCAGCTACGACTGCCTCATGTATGCTTTTGGCAAGGCATACCCTGAGGCCGACATGTCCAAGGTTGAAGGGTATGTAGCTGAATACATAAGCAACCCTGAAGCTATTCCATCCGAGCCCCAAGGTGTTGTTAGAGAGCTCGCTCCCTCTCCTTCCAATGCCCCTCCTGCTGAAGCTCCTACTGATGTCCCTCCTACTGCTCCTCCTGCGGATGCTGGCCATCCTCCTGCTAATGTCCCTCCTACTGCTCCTCCTGCGGATGCTGGCCATCCTCCTGCTGCTGTCGAGGACGTCCCTCCTGCTGAATGATTGGACTTTTTTTTTTTTTTTTTTTTTACGTATGTAATTATTTCAACGAAATAAAAAGACACATGTTGAACAACTCTATCGAATGCTCGTGTGCACATGCTCTTGTCTTCTATGTTGAATTGACTTCGAATATGCTTGCTAAGTAAAAATTTTCTATGTGTTGGACTTTCTATTTTCCTTTATGCCCAAGTGTAATGCTGTTTAACCTATGCATGGTAGAGCTTCGCTTGGAATTAGGCTAAAAGCCTTATGTTTATTTTTCAAGCTCATTTAACTTGCTTGAGCCTACATTTGGCTCTTGCTATACACCATCCCGCCTAGTGCTTAGGCTTAGAGACTTTTGGCCTTAGCATCATTCATGACCTTCCTTCACTTGTGATGAGCTTTTCCAGGCACTGTCCAGCCTAGGACTTAGGCTTTTGGACTTTTGGCCGAGGAGCTCTTCTTGATCTTCTGCTCGGGCCTGCAATTGACCCAAGCTAGGCACCGTCCCGCCTAAGACTTAGGCTTTGGGACTTCTGACCGTAGCGTTCTTCTTGAGCTTCTACTCGGGTCTGCAATTGACCCACGCTAAGCACCGTCCCGCCTAAGACTTAGGCTTTGGGACTTCTGGCCTTAGCGTTCTTCTTGAGCTTCTGCTCGGGTCTGCAATTGACCCATGCTAGGCACCGTCCCGCCTAAGACTTAGGCTTTGGGACTTCTGGCCTTAGCGTTCTTCTTGAGCTTCTGCTCGGGTCTGCAATTGACCCACGCTAGGCACCGTCCCGCCTAAGACTTAGGCTTTGGGACTTCTGGCCTTATCTTTCTTCTTGATCTGCTGCTCGGGCCTTTTAATTGACCCAAGCTTCTTCTCGTGACACTCCTGCTCGGGCCTGCAATTGACCTAAGCGTGGCACCGTCCCCCTGGGACTTCTGGCCAAGGAGTTCTTCTTAATCTTCTGCTCGGGCCTTTTAATTGACCCAAGCTTCTTCTCGTGACACTCCTGCTCGGGCCTGCAATTGACCCAAGCGTGGCACCGTCCCCTGGGACTTCTGGCCAAGGAGTTCTTCTTAATCTTCTGCTCGGGCCTTTTAATTGACCCAAGCTTCTTCTGTGACACTCCTGCTCGGGCCTGCAATTGACCCAAGCGTGGCACCGTCCCGCTGGGATTTCTGGCCAAGGAGTTCTTCTTGATCTTCTACTCGGGCCTTTTAATTGACCCAAGCTTCTTCTCGTGAGCGTGGCACCGTCCCGCTGGGACTTCTGGCCAAGGAGTTCTTCTTGATCTTCTGCTCTGGCCTTTTAATTGACCCAAGCTTCTTCTCGTGACACTCCTGCTCGGGCCTGCAATTGACCCAAGCGTGACACCGTCCCGCTGGAACTTCTGGCCAAGGAGTTCTTCTTGATCTTCTGCTCGGGCCTTTTAATTGACTCAAGCTTCTTCTTGTGACACTCCTGCTCGGGCCTGCAATTGACCCAAGCGTGGCACCGTCCCGCTGGGACTTCTGGCCAAGTAGTTCTTCTTGAACTTCAGGTCTTCATTTTGAACTTACATTATGAATGTTTTTCTTATTCTCATATACATTTATACTTTTACATATCCCATCTTGGGATGAAATCTTACATTAACACTTCACAATACAAGGGGACTTACTGGAAATATTTCCTCAGGAGTTGTGCGTTCCATGGCCTCTTGACCTCTCATCCGTCTGAGTGAGCTAGCCGGTATAATCCTGGTCCTGCTAATTGAGTGACTCGATAAGGACCTTCCCAGTTTGGCCCTAGTACACCTTGCCTTGGGTCCTTGGTGCTCTAGTTGACCTTCCTCAGCACCCAATCACCCACCTGGACCCGGCGAATGTGTACATTTTGGTTGTAATAACGAGCCACTCTCTGTTGATACTCTTAGATCTTAGCAGCTACCCTTTCTCTCTTCTCTTCCAGCAAGTCTAGACCTGCACACATCTGCTCGTTGTTTTGCTCCTCGTTGAAGTGCTCTGTCCAGTGTGTCCCCATTCCTATCTCAGCAGGAACCACTACTTCATGCCCAAACGCCAAGGAGAATGGGGTTTCTCCAGTGGCCATTTTGTGTGTGGTTCTATAAGCCCACAAGACACCAGGCAGCTCGTCCACCCAGGCTCCTTTTTGCTCGCCCAGTCTTGTCTTCAGGAGACGTTTTATAGTTATATTCGCGGCCTCTACTTGCCCATTGGCCTGCGGGTGTGAGGGAGAGCAAAACTTCAGCTCTATCCCCAGATTCTGACAGAAGTCTCTGAACTTGCCATTATCAAACTGCCTCCCATTATCGGTGACTAACGCATGAGGAATCCCATACCTGCAAATCACATTCTTCCAAATGAAGTCAGTGGTTTTACCTTTTGTGATGCTACTTAAGGCTCCCACTTCGACCCATTTGGTAAAATAATCAATCGTCACTATGGCATGGGTGGCGGATGCTTTCCCCTTCGGTAATGGCCCGATCAAATCAATTCCCCATTGAGCAAACGGCCATGGCGAATTCATCACCGTAAGGTTCTCTGGAGGCTGAGTTAGGTAGTTGGCAAAGCTCTGGAAACTCTTGCAGCTTCTTGTCTTCTCCTGAGCATCTTGATGCATGCGGGGCCAAAAATATCCTTGCCTCAAGGCCTAGAAAGCCAAGGACCTCGTGCCGGAATGATTTCCACAGATTCCCTCGTGTATTTCTCGGAGGACATAATCGGCCTCTTCTTGGTCTAAACACCGCAGCAAGGGGAGAGTGTATCCCCGTCTATATAAGACTCCATCGATGAGAGTGTACCTGGCTGCTTTGCACCTCAACTTCCTTGCCTGCTTCTTATCGGCCGGCACTGTCCCTTCCTTGAGGTAAGAAATGATCGGTTCCATCCAGGTGTTGCTCGTCGATAGGCTCATCACCTCGTTCTCCTGCTCGATGCTCGAGCAGGTCTTCATTTCCAAAGGGATAGACTTTGGAAACTTGGGATCCGATGCGGCGGCCATGCGAGCTATCATATCTGCTCGAAAATTCTTCCCCTGTGGTATCTGTTCCACCTCGACAGCTCAGAAATTCCCCATCAGCTGCCTTACCTTCTGAAGGTAGGCGTCCATCTTCTCCCCCTTTGCCTGGAAGCTCTCATCGAGGTGATTCATTACCAACTGTGAGTCTGTTCGAAGCTTTACCTATTCTGCTTTTACTACTAAGGCGAGCTTCAATCCTGCTATTACAGCTTCGTACTCGGCCTAATTATTGGTGACTTCGAACTCTAACTTCACAGCCTATTGCATCTCTGCCCCTTCTGGACTTAGGAGCACAACTCCTGCTCCTGCTCCTGCTCCCTGACTTCCACAGGATCCGTCTACTGTGACTACCCAAGTGTTGGTCGAGGCCTGGGAGCCTGGTGTGGGCTCACTCTCCGTCTCCTCATCCCTTGCCTTGCACTCGACCACGAAGTCAGCTAAAGACTGTGCTTTTATGGCTGTTCGGGGCTGGTAATTACTGTCGAACTCGCTCAGCTCTACTGACCATTTTACCAGCCTTCCAGAAGTTTCAGGCTTGCACAGAGTTTGCCTAAGTGGTTGGTTTGTTAGAACCACCTATGTGCCTGAAAGTAAGGCCTCAGCTTTCGGGCCGCTGTGACCAGGGCCAGTGCCCACTTCTCCATTGGTGGATACCGGGTCTCTGCTTCTAGCAACGCTCTGCTCGTGTAATAAACAGGGTACTGTACCCCTGACTCCTCCCTTACTAGAATTGAGCTCGTTGCCCATTGAGATACAGCCAAGTATAGAAACAGTACCTCTCCTGCTCGAGGTGTTGACAGTAATGGAGCTTTCAACAGATATTCTTTCGATTCTTTGGGCAACGCCTCGCATTCGAGCGTCCACTTTGTCTTCCCGCCTTCTTCATTTCTCGGAAGAAGACTCGGTATTATCCAGTGGCTCGAGATACTGAATCTGTTGAGGGGCGCCTGGTTGCTGGTCGAGACTCAGTATCTCTTTGAGGCTGCGCGGGGACCTCATTTCCACTACTGCTCTTATCTTCTCCGGATTGGCCTCGATTCCCCTGTGACTCACCATGAAGCCTAAGAATTTTCCCGAACTCACTCCAAAAGCACATTTCTCTGGGTTTAGCTTCATTCGGTACTTTCTTAAGAGTGCGAAGGTCTCCTCTAGATGCCTTACATGCTCCTCCACGTCTTTAGACTTAGTGATCATGTCATCTACATATACCTCCATAGTCCGACCGATCAATGGCTTGAAGACCTTGTTCACTAGCCTCTGATACGTTGCCCCTACATTCTTTAGGCCAAAAGGCATGACCTTGTAGCAGTACAGCCCCTGATTGGTGATGAAGGATGTACACTCCTCGTCTGATCGGTGCATGGGAATTTGGTTATATCCTGAGAATGCATCCATGAAACTAAGCAGCCCGTGCCCTGCCGTAGAATCCACCAGTTGGTCTATCTTCGGTAGTGGAAAGCTATCTTTAGGGCAGGCCTTGTTCACATCCGTGAAGTCGACACACATTCTCCATTTTCCACTTGCCTTCTTCACCAGCACCACATTCGAGATCCATTCGGGGTAGGATACCTCCCGTATGAATCCCGCTTTCAGCAGCTTTTCAACCTCGCAGTTGATGGCTTCGTATCTCTCCTGGTTGACGCATCTCCTCTTCTGCCTCACTGGCTTAGCATCTCTCCGTATTGCCAGCCTGTGACACGCCACTTCTGGGTCGATCCCAGGCATATCCTCGTGCGTCCATGCGAACACATCTACGTGTGCTCACATACATTCCACCAACTTTTCCTTCAACGGCTAGCTAAGGCCCGAGCCGATTCGGACTTTCTTCTCGGGGTCTCCTGCTCTCACCTCGACCTCCTCCAACTTCTCAACCGGCTCTTGTCTTCCGTTCCTCGAGTCTCCCCTCGTGTCCAGCGAGGTTATCTGCATAGCAGCTCCTGGCCACCCTACGGCCCCATTTACTCTATACTTCAGGGCCAAGTAATGGGTGGACAGCACGCACTGGCTGATCCTCATAAATGGCCTCCCTAGAATTGCCTGGTATGAGCTGGTTTCATCTACTACCACGAAATCCAGCATCATGTTCTTCTTGAAGGGCCTCGTGCCCATGGTTACTGCCAGCTTGATGATTCCGAGAGGTATTAGCTTCCCTCCCCCGAATCCCTTCAAGGAAGTGCTCGTCTGTTCGAGGCTCGTGCCTATTATTCCTAAATCCTCGAGTGTGGATTTGAAGAGAATATCCACCGAGCTCCCTGAGTCAACCAGTATTCGATCAACTTCCTTGTTTGCTACATTGGCTTTTACCACCAGGGCATCCTCGTGGGGGTACAGCACCCCCTCCTCGTCTTCATCCGTCCACATGATTGGTACCTGCCGAACCTTGGCCTTCTTGGCAGCAGGAGCAGTGAACAGGACTTCTCGGCCGGCTGCGGCGTATCGGCAGTAGTTTTTCCAAGCCCTATTGGAACTTCCTGCCATCGTGGGCCCTCCTGAGATTACCCTCGTGGACGGTGGTTCCGTGTCTATTTCGTAAGCTCGGTCACCTTCCTCAGGCTGCTGCTCAACCACCGGGTGCCCTCCTTCTACAAACTCATCCAAGTACCGATTCCTAACCAGATCCTCCACCTGGTTTTTCAAATCACGGCACTGTGATGTGAAGTGGCCGTGGTCTCCATGGAAATGGCATAACCGCCCCCTGCTCCGCTTGCTAGCTGGCTTGGTCATCGGCGTTGGAGGGCTCAGTAGTCCTCGCTCCTCAGCCATTAGAAATATCTCTTCAAGAGATACCTTCAGCCTTGTATACTGTTCGTAAGCAGGGCTCTGTTCCACCACTTGTATCGCCCTATCCCTTGGGAAGCTTCTCGGTGGGGGTGGCAATGAATGATCTGCCCTGTTGTGGCTCACCTCAGGTCTGCTTGGTGGCTGGTTGCGGGATGCGTGGCCATCATGACGCCTGTACTCTCTGTGATCCCGGCCCGGAGACCTGCGAGGTGGCAGGGGGACCATTCGCGGTGGGGGAGCTCTCTGATATGGGTTGTACAAGGCAACCCGGTCTCTTGCTGCCTTGAGAGCTTGTGTCCCTCGGGCAGGACCCCCTTTCTCCTTCCCCCTTGCTCCATCGTCCTACTCACTCCTCAGTTTGGCCGCTTTTTCTTCTTCGATTACCATATCCAGCTTTACCTGCTCATACGCGTCTGAATATGAACGGATCGAAGAACTCCGCAGATTATACCATGGTCTCCCCATCCGGATGCCATCCTTTAATCCTCTCAGGGCTTGGGGATGGTTGAACGCACCAAGATCTAGGACCGATCTATGGTATCTTCTGACAAACTCCCGGAGGGGTTCCCCTTCTTTCTGCCTCACTTCTGACAGCTCCATCATGTCATCCTCAGGGGTTACTGTGCCCCGGAATTGCTCTGCGAATTCCCTACACATCTGCTCAAAGCTCAAGATGCTTCCCCGCGGGAGTCTGCGGTACCATTCCCTCGCTCTCCCTTCTAGGGTGAGTGGGAAAGCCCGGCACCTCTGAGCTGCTGACAACCCTTGCACCCCCGTCATGTCGTTGAACCGTTCTATGTGCACTAATAGATCACTTTTCCCTGAGAATTTCAGATCTGGGAAATGGAAGTCACGTGGGATCGTGACACTCATGATCTCCGTCGAGAGTGGAGATTCGTTATCCAACATTATTTGCCAGCTTGGGCTCTTTCCGTTCCCCCAGAGGTCTTCCACAACTTGTACCAACCTGTGCACTTCTCCCTCCAACTCTTCCGCGCGAGAGGTCAGGGCTGTGTCCTGTAAGTGCTGACGGGACCCCCTTTCCTCCATGTTTGTTTCTTCCCTCACTGCAACATTCGGTGCCCTAGGTCTTTGGGCTTCATCTCCTACATTTTCCCGAACAGGAGCATTCCCGCGGCTGGACTCCGGGACATCATTACATGCTTTTCTCTGTCCCTCCCTGAGTTCTTGCAATAGGGAGGTCAGAGTCTCCATCTGTTTCTCCATCCGATCCATTCTTTCCTGGATCTCCCTATTCTGGGCCTCATTGGCCACTTCTCTCAAAGTTACGGACTCTTATGGGCTTACTCCTCTTCTGCTGTTTTCCCTCATCGTTACGTTGTGTGTCTTGAATGTATTAGGAAATCAGGCTTTTTGTGCCGATTCCCACAGACGGCGCCAAAAGATGTTGATGCAGTTTTTTCCCGCGTGTCTTCAAACAGTGCCTCGAACTTTCTGCTCGTGAATAGCTACAATATCCAGAACCCTCAGCTCGCGATTAGCTCGAGCTCGAGCAGGATTGCCATCTTCTTCCCGTTCCGCTGTCTTTTCCAGAACGATGATCTCCCAGACTTGAACTCACAGAGCAGGGTCAGGGGTCGCCGGGCGTATTCCGGCGAAAACCCTCCGACGCTCAAGTCAGTAATCGGGTTGTTCTTTTTGGTATCTCCCTTAATGAGGGAGACCGGAAAGAAGAAAGGGATATTATTTCGCCCTCCCTTTTGAATGAATATGGTGTTTTCAGAGAATCAATGTAAGGAAAATCAGAAGAACCTGTATATGTTTTTTGTAACTCTTGTGAATCAATTTTTTCAACCCCTTTGTGAATCAGAATTTCCAATCCTTGTAACGTACCCGTTCGTTTCCTTTTTACTCCATTTTTTCCCGCTCTTTCCATTTCCAGGCTGTCCACTCCCGCGTTGGTGGTATCTGGGTCCCTCCGACAGCCGGGATTGGCGTAATATTCCCTGGGGATGCGCGGCTGTCTCCTTAACCCGGTTCACGTAGCCAGATCACCATGTCGGGCATGTGCGCTAGGAATGATGACACCGTGGGGGCATGTGCCGGCCGTCGGCAATAGTACCGCCACCATACCACGTGGGGCCCTGGTCGGACATTAAAAGGTGTGCCAGGATTTTGAGAAAACGGGTCGGGCTGCCCTGGGCCGGGTCTTACATTCCATTCGTCCCATGACTGCGCAACCCAGTTGTGCTCGGGGACTTGATCTCTGCGAGCAGGAAAGGGGTGCTCGATTCTGGACCTTGACCGGCTTTGACCGGGGCGGGCGACCTTGAGCAGGCAAAGGAGCTCGGCAATTGAGCGACCCTGAATTCCTCGACCTCGACTAGCTTTGACTGGGGTGGATGAACTCGAGTAGACAAAGGAGCTCGGAGATCGAGCGTCCCTAATTCCTCTTCCTTGGCCAGCTTTGACGTCTAGTGAGGTCATCTTCGTGCAGACATTCGGTAGTTCTGCTCGAGCTAGGTTGTCCTCGGGGTATTTTATTCGAGCTGGAAGGGCCTCGAGAAGACCTGCTCGGTATTACCCAAACAGAATGCTTCCATATTATACTTGATAGTGTTATGGTCCCAAGCTTTATAATTTTCTCCCCAAAATGTGTGGTCTATAGCTTTAAGATCTCTTCTTTCTCTTCACTTCGACCATGTGTGGTATTTTGGGGCTGTATAAATAATAGGTGAAATTAAATTTTATAACTTTGAAGTAGAAGATAAGAAGATATTTTATATTGGGAAAGGGAATTTAACCGACAAAGATCGTGAAATTTAAGAAAAAACGAGTAGACAGAGAGAGCTAGTACTTGGTATTTCATGGGGGACAGAAAATAAAAAGGAGACAAAGGAAACAAAAAGGGAAAGTTGAGTTTTTATACTTGAAAATAAATGACAAATTTTAAAACTAAGAGTCACCTTTTATTTATTTAAAGATGCCATGCTGTTTAGTGGTTAGTCATTTTTATTTTAAAAGTAAAAAAAAATTTATAATTGATGACTTTTAAAAGTATATAAAAGTCATCTAAAATAATAGATGACAATTAATAACACGTGCATCATGTATGTATATGTTATCTTTGTCCTGTTTTGTTTTAGTGATTTATGTTTGCATTTGCATGAGATGTTGCACATGGATATTATTTTGTAATTTTTTCTATCATTCATTTAAAAAATAAAAACCCAGCTAAACTCTTTCTTAGTAACTAGACCTCTTGCCTATTTCGCAATGAGTGTTCGCATAAATTAGTAGATGATTGGAATGAATGATTATGTCTAGTTCCTTAACTTTTTATCTCAAGTTATTAAGTCTTTAGTGGCTTGTCAACAGCTAATACCTAAAGTCACCTGACTTAAGAGTTATTGGCCTAACACTCACCATATGGGCTAATTAGAAAGCTTAATAGAATTAGATCATAAAGAAAGCCAATGCTTTATATACAAATGTGATATTTCATGTTGCACATCATGAAGGGGAGCTTTCATTTTTCATATTCAATGGTTTAAACACTACACCTCTTATGCCAATTGTTATATTATGTAGGTATATATTGATGGGTATAATTTATTTACATATTTTATTATTTATTATATATTTTATAGTTATTTTTATTTATTATTTTTAGTTAATTGAATTAATTTTATTGAACAGGAAAATAATTACAAAATTGTGAATAGCTAGTGCATAGGAAATAAGAATCAGAGAGAATTAAGGAGATGGAGAATATTTTTCCAGTGCTTGTACGTGCCAAGCAAAATTTATTAGTTTGTTGAATTAATGTTGTACATGGAGACAAAAATAAACAAAAAAGACTAAGAGGGGGAAAGTAATTAAAGACCAAATGGAGAGCAGCACGTGAAGATTGAAATTAATAAATGGCTTAGTTGGACTTTGTACAAGTAGGCCAAGATTTAGCTTGTGACAGGTGGCATACTAGCTATCATAATTTGAGAAGGATTCGGTCAAGCAAAAGGAGTATATAATCCAAGTTTTTGGCTGTGCAGCCAGGAAGGAGGGAGACGAAAACAGTGAGGATCCGAAGTGAAATAGAGGAGCCCAACAGCCCACGAGAGAGAAGAGAATAATTGCAACAGCACTATGATTTCTATTGGTTATATTATTCTCAATCTCCATATGTCTATTTAACTATATCTTTTATATTAGGGTTAAGGATAAAGTCCTGTCTAATTAAATAAATTATTTTTTATTAATTCTCTACTCATGTGTGCTTTAATGTTTATTGTTTTTATTTCACATATTTAGTTAAATATTATTAAATCTTTTCATCAATTCTGTCTTGCATTATTGATTATTAAGATTAATAATTAATTAAACTTATGCTTGGATTTATAAAGTTTATATTCGATTATCTTTGATTCTATGTCTTTCATTAAATTATTTACACAAAGTGCTTAGGAAAACTTTGACTCTTTGTTATTCAATATTATTTACATGAGACGCTTATATATCATACTATTAAGCATAAAAAGAACCTACATAACATTAATTTTAATTGGGCTTAATTGTTAAATTTATGAGTTGATAGATTGATTTCGAGTTGGCACTCTAAAATTGGGAATTAATTGGTAATAAGAAAATTATTAAGTTGAACGGGGGTGGATTCTAAAGCCCTAGTAGTCTCAATCTCTTGATTTCTTATGTTAATTTACTCATTTTTATTTTAATTGCATAATTAGTTTTAATTTCTTCAAACAAAATATTTTATTTTCAATTAGGGTTAAATTGTAATTAGTTTAAATTAAATTTTACTTTCCTAAAAATTTACCGTCTCCATAGGTTCAACATCGTTATTCATAATCTATATTTCAATAGATTTATGCGCTTACGAGTACATTAAAATTTGCACAACATATATGTTTGTTTTTCTTGTATATATTTTTCAATGTGTGAGTGTGCATGGATTATTTAATGACTGATATGTCTTTGTTTACTCACACAAATACCGAATGTGTAAAGTTGCATATCGTTTTGTTTTTAAGCCTTTTGCTTATGGATTATTGACACTCTGCTTAGTTTGTGGGGTTTTTCCTCATGGGCGAGCTTCTTTTATATTTTTATGTCAAAAGAGGGGGAGCACAATGCACATACATTTTAAACATCTTTTAATTACTTCTTTTACGTTTCTTTTGGATATTTCTTTATGCTTCTCACTTGCTTTTAAGATTGGTATTATTTATTTTTATTTTTTATACAATGAAAAGATGAAACTTTGAATTTTTTTTTTTATTTTAAGGAATCGATTTTTTTGGGCATTTGGTAGTTCTCAAGCATGTTGTTGTTTCGAGTAGTCTAGATTTTGAGAGGTTTGGAGTGAACCATTTTGTGTGGCAAACTTCAAGATATCTTCGATACATTCAAAAATTGGGCAATTAGCTCAACAATGAAGACCTTCTTGTCATCATGAAATCTTAGGTAGATTGGAATGCTCTCTTCTTATTCGGATATGATCCCTCCTTAAATGAGGTCTTCTCGCTTGGTGGTGATCCCTTTGTAGGGGAATTCTTCTCAGTTTTCGGTTCTTTCTAGGAGCTCTTTTCACTTCAGTGCTTTTCTATGAATCTTTCTAACTCAAGGATGATCGTTCAAAGAATTCTTATTGCTTTAGAATAATCATTGTTGTTAATCAGTTCTCCTTACTATAGGGCTTGCTTTAGGAGGTCTTCTCGCTTTGGGACGGTCCCTCTAAGAGTTCTTTCAATGGTCTATTTTTGTTGATATATTGTTTCACTTTCTTCATGGTACTTGATAGTGAAAAGTAGTTCATTTTAAAGTATAACATATGCATTTTTTTATTATATATGTAAATAATTAAAACAAAAGGGGGTGTATTTGATATTTTATGGTGTATATGAGATGGGAAACGGGTGGGAAACTTAGAGCGAAACTGAGAGAGAGGAGGAGAACACGCTTGACCCGACCTGACCCAGAACCCGCGAAATTGACCCGGCCGTAACTCCCTTTTCCGGCCACCTCATTGGCCGAGCAAGATGTTAAACGGAAGCTTGTGAGCCGGGCATCAACCTTCACACGTCCTTGCTACTGGAAACTACTCGAAACGACGCCAGCGAAGCTCGAAAACTTCATGGGTTTGTCACACACGAGCGTCGCTGCTTCTGTCCGTCTTTGGGCACGCCACCAGTTGGAAAAGATTCCTCACCTCACCATCTTCATTTCTAGACAAGCCACCGGCACCATTAAACTCAACTCGATGAGAAGTGTCTAGTATGAGCTTCCCCATCGCCGTTAGGTGAATTCTGGTCCATGTTGACCATAGGGGTATTTTAGTTATTTCACATATAGAGGGTAATTTTGTAATTTCTAGCTTTAAGGATGTTTTTGCTATTTGAATTGAGGATGAATTGATAATTTTATGATATTGAGAATAAATTAGTAAATTATGAATTTGAGGGCTGTCGACAAGTATAATTTCGGATTGTATTAGTAAATTACGAATACGGGGTTAATACGGTAAGCTGAGAGACTTGAGAGTTGAGATGTCTGGACAAATGTTTATTTTAAGTTTTATTTGTTGTGATATCAGTTCGAATTATAAATATAGGATGTAATTATATCATTTCTTTGAAATAGGTGGATCTACGGGCGAAAATCTACATGCGGACTTAGGTGATAGCCGAGTCTGAGTTTATCACTATGAGTAGAATATATTAAACCTATTTGTGTACGTTATTTTTTATATAGTAAAGCTTGTTCGTGAAATAAGTATTTTAATTGTTTTCATTTAATGGTTCTCCAAAATAAATGTTTTATACGTATAAATATTTTGTTAAGTTATATTTATTCATTTATGTTCTGTATCGACTTTAAAATGGTAAAAGAGATGAATGATTTTCGAGCATGATTTAAAGTGTATATATTTGGATTTCGAGCATGATCTAAAGTGTATATATGTTGATTTCGAGCATGATTTAAAGTGTATATATATGGATTTCGAGCATGATTTAAAGTGTATATATGTTGAATTCGAGCATGATTTAAAGTGTATATATCTTAACTTTGAGCATGATTTTAATTTTATATATGTGTATATAAGTTATGAAAAATCATGAAGCAAATATCCATTCCCTCTAGATAATATAAGATGAGATGAGATGAGATAGTAGGCCTTTGAGGCCCGTCTGAGTACACATAAAGGCTTTGGGCCGTGTGTTTGGGCGCTTTCATCCTTTGGGGGCATATGCATGCAGACAGATATTGAAATATGATGAGATTTAAGACTGGGTGGTCCGAACACGATGTTGCCAGATAGCGCATCATTGCGCGTCTGTTGAGATCCAGATATAAATTATGATGATAAGCATGAGATGGCACGTACTCATCTATCCATGTAGCTCCGGGCATGATGGTACCTAGATAGTACATTATTTCCGTTCGTTGAGGTCCGGATATGACAAGATTATTCTCCCGAGTATTTGTTTAAGGATAGTTATATTATTTAGTATTTGATATTTCAATATGAGATGTTTTTCTTGATTTTTTTGTAGTATCAATTATATTTATGTTCAGAATATGATTGAAATGAAATGAATTTTTAGAATAAAATAATTAATTGAGAAAATTAATTATACAAGCGATGTATTTATTTTTGTAAGTATTTTATGTTTCAAAAACTACTATTCACCCATTGAGTTCACTAATTTTATGCTCACTCTATTTTATTATATTTTCTCCCCATGAGATTTCAGGTTCAACCATTAACCCGGCAGCTGTACATATTTGGAGTCGTTTTTGGTCACGTGAGAGTGTCTGAGAATATAGATAATTTTTTTTTTTGTTAGTGTATATAATCTTCCCATTTTAGAATTATACGAGCGATGTGATATAAAAATTAGGAAACGTGTGTACTATTGGATATTTTACTAAATGAGACTGGTTGATGTAGTTTGATGCATAATAAAGTATGTTGGTAGTGCTTGTGTTATAATTGCAGGTTTAGGAATGTTATATGTTTAAAGAAGGTTCTGCCGAAATTTTCAGTAGAATTCTCATGAATAAGATTTTTTTTTAATATTTGAGTTCAGTTTCTTGAGATATGTTGACTCTGGGGATTAGGGCGGGTCGTTTCATAAAGATAGCTAGGCTCTTTTATACAAAAAAAGGATTCTTTATAGATAATCATAGTATTTTAGTAGAAAATATTCACATATTTGTGGAGAAAGGTCATATCTTTATAGAGAAAATTGAAGTCTTTATGAATAAAAGTGACATTTTTAAGGAGAATTTCATACTTGTGAAGAAAAATGACTTTTATTAGAAAAAAATCAAATCTTTTGAAGAAAGAGAATATCTCTTTGGAGAAAAGTGGGTTCTTTTTTAGAGAAAATGGTTTCTTTAAGAAGAAATGATAGGCTCCTTCAATGGTGTCTTATTAGTGGTTGTGACATTCTTGTGGATTTTTAGAAACCATGTTTTGGTAGGAAATTAAGCCCTTTTAATGGTTAAAGAGGTGTTTTGTAGGTGAAAGTGAAAAATTTTTAGAGAAAGGTAACTTTTTCTAGGTAAAAAGTAGATTTTTAGTGGAACAAGACAGTGCCTTAGTGAGTGAAAATAGGTGGGTATACTTTAATGGGAAGGCTTTTAACGATAAGAAGCTTTATTTTTTAGTGTAAGTTGAAACTGTGTATTGTTTGAAATTTTTGGTCTAATTTTGTTTCAGCCCAAATCACTATGAGTGCTTCTTTGGCAAGATTGTGACTAAGGCAAACTTGAAACCAAAGAAAAAGACCATTAAAGGCGACACCGATACTGGCTTATGGTTAAGTCAAGTGCGAGTTGAAGAAGATGATGGGTTTCACGTTCAAAGAAACCTTTGAATGAAAGAAATTTGAATGTTTGTGTGAGTGAGAGGACTTACCTTCTTTATGAGACTGATCTGACCGTATAAGGTGGAATGCCCTTGAAGGTCTCTTTGGGTCTTTTTTGACACGTTATGAGCTACTATTGATTAATTTCTTCCTCGGGTAGGGGTTTTAGGGTAACTTAGCCTTTCTTATTGAGGTTTGGATAACTGTCTTTTGACGGAGTTTCGTTGCCAGCAATGTTTCCCCAACCTTAAATTGATCATTTTAAATGAATCAAATTAGTTTGAAGGCATCTGCTTTACTGGAGATACGGTAGGTAGTTATGTCGGTGGTCCCCCTTTCTCTTATCTAACCTTTGCAGCCTATAATGAGGTATTTTGGAGATAATCTAGGTTAGGACTTTGGTTTGATGATGTGTCTTAGAGTTATCGGTGGAGCTGTCACTAATTTTGTTGTCCCACATTGACATGTGGTAGTTTTGATGTGCTTTAAGAGGCATTCTTTTATAATTCTCAAGTAATTTGGGTGGTTGAAATTGGTTTTCTACGATATCCCATTTTTCCCTCGATTCTTTTCACGAGTTAAAAGGTCATGAGCAATGTTTTCACACGTGCGATATTCTAACCATGTATTATTCAAATTGTACTACCAACAAACACAATGTTTTCACGCATGTGATATCTTAAGATTTTCTTATTCTAGGAGTTCTTTTCACTATAGGGCTTCATTGCGAGTTTTTCTCACTTTGGAACAATCTCTTTAGGTCAGAGCTCTTCTCACTTGGGGAAGATTACTATATAATTTTTCTCACTATAGAAAAATCTATTAGAAAAATCTTCTAACTATAGGGCTTCCTCTAGTAGTTATTCTTGCTCTATGATGACCCCTTTGTGAGCTCTTCTCTCTATTAGGGATCTCCACTTACTCTGGGGCTCCTTTGAGAGTTCTACTCACTCTCGGATGATCCCTTTGGGAGTTCTTCTGAATCTGGCACATTTCCTCTGTTAGAGTGTTTTATCAGTCTAGAACAATCCCTCTGGAAGTTCTTTTGAATTTTATCTGATTTTTACTTTAATTTCCCTTGTATGATCTTAGGTCATTGAAGTTCTTTTTCATCTCTTTGAATTGTTTTTTTTTTTGATATATTAATTCACCTTACTTTATGATGTTTAGGGGAGAAAAATGGCTCATTTTGAAAATAGCTAATCTATTTTTACAAAAAAGAGATTTTTTTTTATAGAGAAAGGTAAAGTCTTTGTGAAGACAAGCAATATTTTTATGACGAAGGTTCATGTCTTTATGGAGAAAAATTTAAGTCCTTGTGAAGAAAAGTGGGTTCTTTTTTATAAAAATTGTTCTTTGTGAACAGAGATAGGCTCTTCATAGAGAAACAAGTCTCATTTATATGGATAAAATTATGAATGAACATTTTACTTAATCCTCGTGCATTTAAATATTTTTGTTATGATTTTGGTTAAGCCCAAAGACATTATGAGAGCTCTTTTGGGTGATTTTGTGAATAGGAAGGCAGATTCACCAAAAATAATTTTCTAAGAATGGACGAAAGTGAGAGATATTTCTGAAAATAAGAGAAAATAGTGGTTAAAGGTGGCACCAGTGGTGGCCAATGGTAGCACTTTGACAATCAAGCCAAATAAGTGTTGGAGAGGTTGTTGGATTTTTGACAAACCCATACTAGTGAAAAATTGAGAGTTGTGGGCAAGAAATTTGTTGAGACTAACTTGAAATTGTAGTAGCAGCGCCCTTGAGGGAATCTCAATGTCTTTTGAGTAATTTGACTATTTAGCTTGATTCCTTTAACCTCTTTAGAGTTGGATACATATTAGTTGTGAGGCTACTCTTGATGATAGCATGTTTTAATATTTGAGTGGTTCATTTGAAATGAGCCAATTGAGATTTTGAAGTAGCTGACTCCTCTGTTGGTTGGTCAAATAACGGCTAAATTTGTTTTCTCTCTCACTCTTAGTGCATACGATTGTTAGGATAATATTTTGAGATGATCCCTTAAGAGACAATATCAAGCTGATATATATTAATCTTGGTAGAAGGGCTATTAATGTTATAGCAATCCTCCATCAATATGTGGCAACCTTAAGGCAATTTAAGGGACATTTTCTACAATTTTTTTAAAAGATTAAGGTGTCTTATGGTATTTTCTTTAGATCTTCCCATTTTTCCTTTTTGCTTTCAATTTTCTCTTCCATTTTGTAAGCATATTAGACATGCAGACATTTACACATGTCACAGTCTAATTACATGACCTCAATTTTGTTGAAAAAACAATAAACTTGTTTACAAAATAATAAGGTGTTGAGTTGTACATGGCCCTCCATTATCATGCTCTATCATCATGCTTCATCATCATGGGTCTACAATGTTGAGTGGAAGTTAGCTTTACACATTTGATGCCATTAAAGGATTCCTTTAGAGCATGTTAGGTGAGTGGAATATGTTTGGTGTTATGATGAAAGGTTAGTGGAATGTGCTAGGTGATGTGTATTGTTATGATTATGTTTGTGTTTTATTCACTATAAATACCTATACTATTATGTTGTGAAATATAAGTCTAAGAGCAAGAAAGAATAAGAAGCATAACAAAGCCCTTGAGAGGGAATTGTGAGAGTGTGTGAATTGTTCTTGTAATGTTCTTTAACTTTCTCTAATAAGTTTTGTGTTTAATCCTTCAAATTCTCCAACAAAGTGGTATCAGAGCAAGGTTTGGAGGATAAAATAGTCATGTAGCATATCAAATCGAAGCTCTCGATGAGACGAACGGAACTCTGCAAGAATCAGCCTGATCGGAGTTCAGACGAGCCCGGAATCGCCGTCGGAAGCTTGCTGTTTAGAAACGCGTTGATCGTTGACTGTTGACTGTTGACCAAAGTTGACCCGAGACCTCCCAAGGGTTTTTCGACGTTCTGGATTCATTCGTGCATTCCGAATCTCCAAATTCTCACTCGATTTGTGAGATATGGCAAATAGTGGTATGATGTCATTTCAAGTTTCACAATTGAAAGGGAGCAAATTTGACAATTGGAGCATCAAAATGAAGGCTCTATTGGGTGCACACGATGTGTGGGATGTCGTGGAAAAGGGCTTTATAGTACCAGAAAATGAAGGTACTTTAAGCTGCGGCATAAAAGGAGAATTTGAAAGACTTAAAGAAGAAAAGAACAAAGCAAAGTATCTCATCTTTCAATCATTAGATGAAGATGCTTTTGAAAAGATCATTGGCGCAACATCCTCGAAGGAAGCGTGGGAGAAGTTAGAAACCTCTTACAAAGGAGCGGAACAAGTTAAGAAAGTCCGTCTTCAAACACTAAGAGGTGAATTTGAGTCCTTACACATGAAAGTATCAGAATTAATTTTTGATTACTTTACTAGAGTTGTGACTGTTACTAATGAATTAAAAAGAAATGGTGAAGAGTTGAGAGAGCTAAGGATTATTGAGAAAATACTTCGATCAGTAGATTCCAAGTTTGACCTCATTGTAGTAACAATAGAGGAGAAAAAAGATTTGGAGGCTATGACGATCGAGCAACTTTAAGAAAGGTTGCAAGCTTATGAAGAAAAACTGAAGAAGAAGCAAGGGATCGAAGAACAACTCTTCAAGATAGAAATCAATCCAAAGAAAATAGAAGAAAGCTTCTGCAAAGATAGAAGGCACTATGTCCGAGGACGAGGTAGAGGTCGTGGTCATGGGCGAGGCTGGAATTTCAACAACAAAAACTCCTTCAATAATGAAAGAGGAGAAAGCTTAAACAGAGGGCGAGGAAGAAACAATCTAAGATCGAGGTATGAAAAATCTGAAGTGCAGTGCTATAATTGTCAAAAGTTTGGGCATTATGCTTCAGAGTGCAGAATTCCAAGCAATATAGTAGATGAGAAAGTGAATTATGTTGAAGAGAAGAATGATGGGGATGTCACACTTTTATTAGCACGTAATGACAAAAATGGAGGTCAAGAAAATACTTGGTATCTTGACACAGGTGCTAGCAATCACATGAGCGGAAACAGAAGCATGTTTGTGGAGATGAATGAATCAGTGAATGGTAGCGTCGCTTTTGGAGATGATTCAAAAGTACCAGTGAAGGGAAAAGGTAACATCCTTTTTCGCATAAAAAATGGTAGCCACCAATTAATTTCAAATGTTTACCATGTGCCCAATATGAAAAGCAACATTTTAAGTTTAGGTCAACTTTTAGAAAAAGGCTATGATATTCATCTTAAAGATTATAGTCTTTTTTTAAGAGATGACAAAGGAAACCTAATTACAAAAGTGAGAATATCGAAGAATAGAATGTTTCCTTTAAATATTCAAAATGATGTTGCAAAGTGTCTCAAGGCTTGTCATAAAGATCCAACCTAGATTTGGCATCTTCGATATGGACATCTCAACTTTGGTGGACTAGAGCTACTATCAAGAAAGAACATGGTGAAAGGTCTACCTTCAATCAATCATCCTAATCAAGTTTGTGAAGGATGTTTACTTGGCAAGCAATTTAGAAAGAGTTTTCTAGAGGAGTCAAACTCAAGAGCTCGGAAGCCACTCGAGCTTATTCATACTGATGTGTGCGGTCCATTCAAGCCAACCTCTCTTGGTAAAAGTAACTACTTCCTTCTTTTCATAGATGATTTTTCAAGAAAAACTTGGGTGTATTTTTTGAAGCAGAAATCAGAAGTTTTTGAAGTTTTCGAGAAGTTCAAAAGTGAGAATATCGAAGAATAGAATGTTTCCTTTAAATATTCAAAATGATGTTGCAAAGTGTCTCAAGGCTTGTCATAAAGATCCAACCTAGATTTGGCATCTTCGATATGGATATCTCAACTTTGGTGGACTAGAGCTACTATCAAGAAAGAACATGGTGAAAGGTCTACCTTCAATCAATCATCCTAATCAAGTTTGTGAAGGATGTTTACTTGCAAGCAATTTAGAAAGAGTTTTCTGAGAGTCAAACTCAGAGCTCGAAGCCACTCGAGCTTATTCATACCGATGTGTGCGGTCCATTCAAGCCAACCTCTTGGTAAAGTAACTACTTCTTCTTTCATAGATGATTTTCAAGAAAACTTGGTGTATTTTTGAGCGAAATCGAAGTTTTGAAGTTTCGAAGTTCAAAGTGAGAATATCAAGAATAGAACGTTTCCTTTAAATATTCAAAATGATGTTGCAAAGTGTCTCAAGGCTTGTCATAAAGATCCAACCTAGATTTGGCATCTTCGATATGGACATCTCAACTTTGGTGGACTAGAGCTACTATCAAGAAAGAACATGGTGAAAGGTCTACCTTCAATCAATCATCCTAATCAAGTTTGTGAAGGATGTTTACTTGGCAAGCAATTTAGAAAGAGTTTTCTAGAGGAGTCAAACTCAAGAGCTCGGAAGCCACTCGAGCTTATTCATACTGATGTGTGCGGTCCATTCAAGCCAACCTCTCTTGGTAAAAGTAACTACTTCCTTCTTTTCATAGATGACTTTTCAAGAAAAACTTGGGTGTATTTTTTAAAGCATAAATCAGAAGTTTTTGAAGTTTTCAAGAAGTTCAAAGCTGCAGTGGAGAAAGAAAGTGGACACCAAATCAAGGCCATGAGATCTGATCGAGGCGGAGAGTTCACTTCCAAAGAATTTGTGAAGTTTTGTGAAGAAAATAGAATACGACACCCTTTGACAATTCCGAGATCCCCCCAACAAAATGGTGTTGCAGAAAGAAAGAACAGAACTATCTTTGACATGGCGAAAAGTATGCTCAAGAGCAAAAGACTACCCCAAGAATTTTGGGCTGAAGCTGTTGCTTGTGCAATCTATTTATCCAACCGATCTCCAACAAGAAGTGTGTGGGGCAAGACACCGCAAGAAGCATGGAGTGGAAGAAAGCCTGGCATAACCCATCTGAGAGTTTTTGGAAGCATTGCTTATATACATGTACCAGACGAGAGAAGAACCAAACTGGATGATAAAAGTGAGAAGTTCATTTTCATCGGCTATGACATCAATTCTAAAGGATACAAGTTGTACAATCCAGACAACAGAAAGATCGTGATTAGTCGAGATGTAATCTTTGAGGAAGAAGGAGAATGGGATTTTGGCTCTCATGTGGATGACTTCAATTTTTTTCCTTTGGAAGAAAATGAACAGACAATGAAGGAGCAAGTAGTAAAAGAACAACAAGAGCTGGTTAGTCCACCTATCTCACCAGCATCAACCACACATGGAGATTCACCACCATCTTTCTTAAGTGAAAGAACTGAAGAACGCATGAGGAGTCTTCAAGATCTCTATGAGGTAACTGAGAGACATGATAATCTCACTCTATTTTGCCTCTTTGCTGATTGTGAGCCAGTTTACTTCGAAGAAGCTGTACAAGATGAAAAATGGAGAATCGCAATGGATGAAGAAATCAAAGCCATAGTGAGGAATGACACTTGGGAACTTACTACACTTCCCAAAGGTCACAAAGCCATCGGTGTCAAATGGGTTTACAAGACGAAGAGAAATGTCAAGGGTGAGATTGAAAGGCACAAGGTGAGGTTAGTTGCAAAAGGCTATAGTCAAAAAGCTGGCATCGACTATGATGGGGTATTTGCTCCTGTAGCCCGAATGGAAACTATAAGACTAATAATTTCTTTAGCAGCCCAAAAACAGTGGAAGATTCATCAAATGGATGTAAAGTCTACTTTCTTAAATGGATTTCTCAAAGAAGAAGTCTACATCAAACAACCATTGGGCTATGTGGTGGAAGGATATGAAGACAAAGTTATGAGATTGAAGAAGGCACTTTATGGGTTAAAGCAAGCACCAAGGGCATGGAATAGCAGAATCGAAAAATATTTTAAAGAGAATGGCTTCACCAAATGTCCACATGAACATGCTCTCTACGTCAAAGTCAAAGATGGAGACATCTTGATTGTATGCCTATACGTGGATGATCTCATTTTCACTGGAAGCAATCCAAACTAATTTGAAGAGTTTATGAGTGTGATGGTGAAAGAGTTCGAGATGACTGACATTGGACTAATGGCATACTACCTAGGCATTGAAGTCAAGCAAAAAGAAGAAGGCATATTCATTTCCCAAGAATGCTATGCAACAGAAATACTCAAGAAGTTTAAGATGCATGATTGCAAGCCCGTAAGTACGTCAATGGAATGCGGAGTCAAATTGTCCAAACATGACGAAGAAGAAAGAGTTGATCCAAATTTTTTCAAGAGCCTTGTTAGAAGTTTGTGTTACTTGACTTGTACGAGGCCAGACATTCTCTATGCCGTTGGGCTCGTCAGTCGCTATATGGAGAATCCAACAATCACCCATTTTAAAGCTGCAAAAAGAATCATTCGCTATATAAAAGGTACAATTGATTTTGGCTTATTATACTCATTCTCTGATGATTACAAGCTTGTTAGATATAGCGATAGCGATTGGAGTGGAGATTTAGATGATCGAAAGAGTACCTCCGGATTTGTATTCTTCATGGGAAACATCGCTTTCACGTGGATGTCAAAAAGCGACCAATTGTCACACTTTCCACTTGTGAAGTCGAGTATGTAGGCTGCTACTTGGTGTTTGCCATGCAATTTGGCTAAGAAATTTGTTGAAGGAGTTGGGTTTGCTCCAAATAGATCCAAGCGAGATCTTTGTCGACAACAAGTGCTGCAATTGCCCTATCAAAGAATCCAGGTCTTCCATGATCGAAGTAAGCATATTTACACTCGCTACCATTTCATAAGGAGTGTATTGAAAGAAAAGATGTACAAATAAAGTATGTCAAATCTCAAGATCAAGCGGTGATATATTTACTAAGCTATTGAAACAAGAAGATTTTATCAGTTGAGAAATTCATTGGGTGTTATGAAACAATTGGTTGTGAAAAGCAAAGAAATTAGCAGCGAAAGTGAAGGAGAACAAGTACAAGTACGAAAAAGAAGATTAAATGCATATTCCTACAGGGCATTGTTCAATCAAAATAAGAAGAATAAAGCCAAAGAACAAGTTGGTGATAATTTCACTAAACTCCTCGAGCAAGAAGACTTAGAGTCACAGAAACAAGTTTAAGGGGGAGTGTTGAAAAAATAATAAAATTGTTTACAAAATAATAAGGTGTTGAGTTGTACATGGCCCTCCATTATCATGCTCCATCATCATGCTTCATCATCATGGGTCTACAATGTTGAGTGGAGGTTAGCTTTACACATTTGATGCCATTAAAGGATTCCTTTAGAGCATGTTAGGTGAGTGGAATATGTTTGGTGTTATGATGAAAGATTAGTGGAATGTGCTAGGTGATGTGTATTGTTATGATTATGTTTGTGTTTTATTCACTATAAATACCTATGCTATTGTGTTGTGAAATATAAGTCTAAGAGCAAGAAAGAATAAGAAGTATAATAAAGCCCTTGAGAGGGATTTGTGAGAGTGTGTGAATTGTTCTTGTAATGTTCTTGAACTTTCAATAATAAGTTTTGTGTTTAATCCTTCAAATTCTCCAACAAATTTTACCACTAACAATACGCATCAGCATCAGCGTCATGTATGCGTTTTATCTTGTAATCTTGTTTAAGTGATTGATATAGTGCACGGTGGGAAAAATTAATGAAAAAGCAATGATGCTGAACCGCTGCTACCCACTCCATTAAAAGTGGGCATCTAGTTCTTGGCCGTAGTGATGGGGCTTCGTAGAATAAAGATACGAGACCGAAAACAATATAACCCTATTGGTAATTTTCCCTTTAATCCTTAGAATTGGTGTCAATTATTCAGTTAGTCTTTCTTTAGAATATTATTTAATATATCCCTATCATAACTTCTATTATTGAATTTATGATTTTTCATCTATAAAATTATTTATTTTATTATGTCAAAAAGCCCTACATACAATCCGTAAAAAATAGAGAATAATTAAACAATTTTAAAGAAAACATTTATAGAACAAAGACATTTTGGATAATTGTTTAAAATACAAAAATTAACAGCATAATTAATTATCTAAAACCTAAGGACCACGAGTGCAGTTTCCGAAAATTATATAAATCTAACTTTGTATCGTTACTTTCTGCTTTCAAATTCTTGGAGAATCAGATGATCACCTTTTATAAAAGGCATACGAATTACGTTTTAGTTTAGAATTTATGAGATAACCTCATGTATAAAGTAAATGATAAATTAAAAGAAAACTTTATTCTGAAACTAAAAAATACGATAAACATGAGCGAATAGAATATATATGTTGAAACATGAGTGAATAGAATATATATGTTGAAAGTTGTGTTCGTATTAATGTCAAAGTATATATAAATCTCTCAAGGCATAGTTAAACATGCTGTGTATGAAAATGGACACTAAAACAATTCAGTGCTCTCACTGCAGGCAACGATTGTCTATCAGAACTAATGAAACAAAAGTGAAGTGCCCTGGATGCAAACTCTTATTGGAATCCTCAAGCTCACCATCATCGTATCAGCAACAAAAAGGATTAATGCAAATCTGCCCAAGGGCAAACTTTCGTCGTAACTTGATGAAGAAAATTAGAAATGATGAGATAAGCCCTAACAAGAGGTCGTTGAACACTAAACCATTTCCTTTGTCATCGTTATCGTCTCGGCCGAGTAGGCGTGCAGTGCTTTGCGGAGTGAGTTACAATAAGGGCAAGTTCAGGCTTAAAGGAACTATCAACGATGTGAGGAACATGAGGAATTTGTTGATTGATTCATTTAAGTTTCAGGAGGAGGGCATCCTCGTCCTCTCAGGTAATTAATAAATTTTTTTCTTCTTTTTTTAATTATTAATTCAGGCGCCTATTGAAATACGAATCTATGACCAAAGTTCTAGCTAGGAGGATGGCTTCTTACCACTGAAGCTTGGCCTTGGCTACAATTAATTAACTAATTTTTCTTTAATTTGAATGTCTTATGGAAAAAGATATTCCTCACTTCATAATGTGCACCAAGATTCTTTTCTAAATTTACTTTTATTCATTTAGTATATAATTCTTTTATAATTTGTGAACATATTCTGCAATTTTCTTTTTATCTTTTTTTTTTAAAAAAAAATTGGACCAGTAAATCTTCAGCAACACTATGACATAAAAATTGGATTATAAATTATTGAGAAAAGAAATAAAAAGACTAAAATGCAAAATGTCTACTAGTTAAGTAAAAAAATTCGAAACTCCAATTGTTAGGAAGCTACATCGGCTGAGAATGAGATTTAAGACTCTCAACTCTTTACAGCTTTTGAGTATGCAAGGTTAAGTACATAGACTGTGTCTGTAACTTTTGGTCTAGATTAAGTTCATCCTCTTAATTATTCTAAAATTTGCACTTTATTAAATTTATTAATAAAAAATGAAATTCCAGAAGAGGAGAGAGATGAGATGTACAGTCCAACGAAGAAGAACATTCAGAACGCCTTGGAGTGGCTTGTCAAGGATTGCCGAAAAGGCGATTCGCTTGTATTTTACTTCTCAGGGCATGGCTTACGGCAACCTGATTTCAATAACGATGAGACTGATGGGTTTGATGAAACTATTTGTCCCGTTGATTTTCTCAAGGAAGGAATGATTATTGATAATGATATTAATTCTATCATTGTTAAGCCACTAAAGGAAGGTGTCACTCTTCATGCCATTGTAGATGCTTGTCATAGCGGAACTATTCTTGATTTAGAGTATGTTTACAACAAACGTCAGTAAGTTCTTCACCTACCTACATGTTCATACGTGTATTTTGTTGTTTAATAAAACTAGAAAAATAAGATGAACATTAGATGTTGAAGTTTTGAGAAAATGATCAACCCTCTTGTTGTTTGTTGAATTTAATCATTTCGTTATGTTTGAAAACCTCCTAAAAATTTTATTGATTAATGATAGAGTTTAGTTAAAATAATAAAAAGTAACCAAAAGAAAGTTGTAAGTCAGCTGTTTTTTTAACAGTATTTTTTTTTATTGAGTTTTGAAACATAAAACGAGGAAGAAAATGATTAATTTACTGAAATAGCACATAAGTTTTGATCATTTTTCGACCAGTGAAATTTTCTGTAAATAACTAATCAATAGGAAAAGAGATGACAGCATACATTATTCTGTTGCTTGAAAATAAACAGGATGATCTGGGAGGATAATAGACCTCCATCTGGTGCTAAGAAGGCCACAAATGGTGGTTTAGCAATTTGCCTTAGTGCCTGCCAAGATAATCAACTCGCTTCTGATACATCTGTGAGATAATTCTTTTTTTTTTTCTTTAATTATATATCTCTCTACTCAAAACCCGACTGTTGTTTATCGGAATTAATTATTTCTCTCCTTTTCTTCCAAAAGTCATCGAACATGCATCTTTTTTCAACTAATTATTTCTCTCAGTCTCACTATTTTATACCTAGAATTTTTTTTTGGATCCATAATGGGTTTTACTAAATTATTGGGTGAAAATAAGAAACGACATAAAAAAGTTAAAAGTTAAAATAATCTTTTAACGACGATGGGCTTCTATGAGTTTTGGTCATTTTTCTGCTTTCCTGAAAAAGTATTGTAATATAAATTTGTATGCGCAGGCATTCACAGGAAATACTATGAATGGTGTGATGACCTATATTCTTGCAGAGATCGTGAATAAATATCGAGGATTATCGTATGGGGACTTGCTTGATTTGATTTATGAAAGAATTGAAGAAATTAGAACAAACGATTGTCTTATTAACACTAATTTCTTGAGAAGATTTTTCAAGGACAAGTTATCACAGGTGAGTCAGCTTCAATTCTCTCACACTCTAAATTGGAGCTACCATTAATCTATTTAAGTTTAATTCGTTATTATTTGAAAATTACGTTACAAAGATATGATATTTGTTCATTTATTTTATGCAGAAGCCTACACTTTCATCTTCGGGAAAGTTTGATGTTTACAAAGAACACTTTATACTGTAATAGGTGAGACGGAGAAATAATTGTATTGTTAACATTTTGATATCTCGAAATCAATTTTTGCATATAATAGATTTACTGTTAATTTTGTTCATATGACAGTTTCTTAAACCTTTATTGCATGTGGAAATCATTTGGGTCATGAATCACGAGTCTCAGTTGTCTCAGCAACATCCGACCAAGTAGAGACTCATAAAAACGGCCATATTATACAATCAAGCACCGATTTAGGGTGCGTTTGGTCTAGTGTTTTTTATTTTGTTTTATAGAACAAGAATAAAAATAATGAAAATTTATTTGGAATACATTTTTAATAAAAAAAATTATTTCAATAACTACATTCTAAACTATATGTACCTAATTTTAATATGTTTTAAAAATAAAAATTTAGTCAAAACTTAAGAAAAATATTATCTGTTGATTTTGTAAATTTTCTATGTTTTTAAAGAAATTAATCTTGTATTTAAATGATATTTGAGAATTTTAAACTTATTTATGGACTGTTAAATTTATTTATATTAACAACACTAAATTTATTTTTTTACTAATAATAAGTTGTTTTATTTTTTTATTAATGTATGCATAGCATTTTTGTCATTACAGATTTATTACAATAAAATAAAAAATTTATTCAACAAACACATGGGACCTATGAAATTTTAGTGGTAATTATTTTGTTGCAGGTGTGCGACCCATAATAACATAAAACAAAAAGGTAGAGAACGCCAATTATGAAAAAAAAATGGAAACCAAGAACTTTTTATTTTTGTATTTTTTGTTTATGGTTCAAAAATACATCCACCAAACAAGTTTTACACTTTTCTTTTATGCTTTCATAAAACCAAAAGCGGCTGGCCAAAAACTATACCAAACACACCCTCAGTTTCTCTAAAGAGCCATTTTCCTATTTTAATGGATTGTGACAGAAAAACTAAACCTATATTTTATTAGTATCACTAGATATTATGATTTTATTAAATTATGGTCTTCTCCAAACATACAATCTTACTCAAGTTTCAATTTTTTCTACTGTGATTATATACTTTTTTTTTTTTTAAGGAAAGGAGGGTGGGCAAGCGCAAATACAATTTTTTTAATCCCCTTCCCACCCCAAGAATCGAACCCGGGTTTCCACGACTCTACAGTGAGCATGGTGAGCAACTCTACCACACCCTTGGGGGCTGCGATTATATACTTTTTAAAACATATTTATTTATTTATTATAACAAATAGATTTTATGATTAATGAAACATTTGAGATTTTTTCTAATAATTTAATTACATAAGTACTTTGAATAAGGTCTATATAGTTATATTATGTGCATTTATGTAATTATCATGTGAATTCATAGAAGACATAAATACAAGTTATCTTATAATTATATAAATTGAGTTCGCAGCTGATAAATAAAATTGGATATTTTATTTATGTTTAGATTATAGAAAGTTTTATTGAATGACTTTTGTTAATCATTTATGAATTTATTGATATAATTTAACTACATTGAATTGGATTGCAAATAGGATTTAATTAACCTTGAAATGACACTCATACTTATTCATTTTCATAAGCATTGATTTTAGTATAATTTTAATCTTGAATTGATTATAATTTCATAATTGTGATTGTTATTTCAATGGAGTTACCAAGGGCACAACATATATTTATAATTAATATTATCTGATATATTGATGGAAGCAATTATAAGAGATAAGAATATACATTAATAGTATATATAAAATTTTTTCAACACATCTCTTAATGATAGAATTCTCTATCATAGTCTATTGATTATAGAATTCTCTAACTAGAGTGTATCAACATAAATAGTCTGTTGAAAATAATTATCACATAAAACAAGTAATTGTTAAGGAATAAGATATAATTAAATTAATTAGAAAATTAAGATATCAATTTAATTAACGATATGGTACAAAGGATTGTTCAATAGAGAAATTAATATGGCATTAGTTAAATTATTATTTGAGAACATTATCTTAGATAACATACAATTGTTAGGGTAGCTTTTCGAATTAACTAATCAGACTAGTTCATCTATAGACCTAATTGTTTTAACCATTTTTATATGCTTACAAATATCCTCCAAGTTAACTCGTATAATTAACTGCACCACTACTTAACTAATAAGTAAGATAATTAGCTATTTGGATCAAAAGTCTAAATATACTATTTAGTGGGAGGCTCTATATATACTATTTGTAAGAGGCCTTGTGTTATTTCACTAGATGGGCCTTATAACAAGCACAAGTGGCATGCCACTATTGACATTATTTTGTCCTTTAATTTAAATCAAAGATTTTAATTTTATGAAATTAAATAAAAAAAATAAAGAGCCTAGGATTTTTATAATAAAGTATCGAAGGCTTGTAATTAATAGAAAGACTAGTGAGGACACAATATAAAGAACAGAGAAATAGAAAATTTTTCACTATAACTTTAAGAGAAGAGTTTTCGATTGCTAGTTGCTCTCATTATATGTTAACTGCAAATCGATTTTGAATCATAAACTACAAGATCATTGGCAACGAATCATAAGCTAGCATGATTAATGGTGATAGATCGTGACTTAGATAATTGTTAATGAATAGTTCATGACTTGGGAGCCTAAGTTATTTTTATGAAAAAAGAAAAGTATTCTTTGTAGATTATGATAATTCTATATATTATATAAGAATTGTGATCCATTGACTTCAACTATAAAAATGATTTTTAACTAACATTTTCAACACTGAAAAGTTAGAAAATCTAACCTCATGCTCGCTCCTTCATTGTCATTTTAACATATTTTACGTAATTAGCTTATTTTAGGTAGTATTCCTAATCTGGGGAATGGCATAGGTAAATAAAGAAAGAAATTACTTTATAACTTAACTTGAATTGCTTAGGCTACACTGATTTCACTTGGGATCAGCCTCCTGCAGATGCGTTCTAGTGTATAATGTTGATGCTGTTTTCTGTTCGCTCCCAAGTAAAGCTGTGAACTTCTGCTCGCTGGATGCTCGAGCAATATTTCTCGCAAATCCCCGTCTTCCTCCGTTTACTGGAATAGTGGTTTCCTTCTGCCTACAATCACAAAGAACAATGTCAGGGGTCGCCGGATGTTTTTCCGGCGAAAACCTTCCGACGCTCAAGTCAGTAATCGGGTTGATTCTTTTGGTATCCCTATTGGTTTGAGAGGCCGGAAAAATAAGAGCGATTTAAGGATAAAAGTGATAGAGAAAGTCCCAAAGATTCCAGAAGAAAAAGAAAAAGGACCCCTTAACCTTGTCCATCGGCTGATATTTATCCTCCTATTTTCCTACCCTTCTTTGTCGGGACATCCGCCCTCCGCATTAATGGTGCCTGGGCCCTTCTAACAGCTGGGGTTGCCGTGGCACGCCCTGAGGATGCGGGATGTCAGGCGGGTATGGGTTCCCGTGGCCTGATGATGGTGCCGTGCACGCGTGTATAAAATGATGACACTGTAGGGGGGTGCGTCGGCCATCGGTAACAGTGACGAAGCCCTACGGCGTTGGCTGTCTGCCAGGCATCGATTGTCATGTTAAGTTGTCTAGAGGAGGGGTCATCATGTTTTAAGCTGGCTCTACTCGAGTTTTTCTTCCCTCCGTGTTTTAAAGATGTGACTGGATCCTGCTCGGAGGTTCGAAGACCTCGACCAGGAAAAGAGGGTCAAGGCTCGACCAACCTTGGAGCACTTGACCTTGACCAGCTTTGATACCTAGCGAGGGCATCTTCGTGCCAGCGGTCAAGTCTTCTGCTCTGGCTGGGTTGACCTCGAGGGGGCCTGCTCGATATCAGGGTCTGCTCGGTATTACCCAAACATTTAAATTTGTGAATCATAATGCAAATGGTTTTTCATACTATTAGTTTGTTTAGTGTTTTTTTTTTTTTTCTCGCATGTACATTGTGCATTGCTCTTTTATTTTGGATCAATGTCATGTTTTTAGGGTTAAGGCTCCTAATTATTTCCCTTGACTAAATGTAACAATTGTTTTAGATCAGTAAATTTTCCTTGTATTGTGTCAAGGTTTGCCAAAAAATGAAATAACTTGAATTGCTTAGGGCTAAGAAGATTAAGCAGGTCATAAGTGAGAAATCTATATGAAAAATAAATATTACACATAATACTTTCATAAGCAAGCTATTAATTATATAAAACACAGTATTAATGATTTTATGATAATAACGACTGGCGAGTGATGAGATAAGCTTGAGGTGGAAGATAAGGCCCATGGGTCCCTCTTTCAGTGTTAATGATCACAAATTAGTGACTCCTACAGTTCCTTTAAGCTGGGCGATTCTTATTAGGGAGCCCGTCACATCCCTTGGAGTCCCCGTGGTTGGCTAAGGGAGGTTGGCATATAACTTATCTTAAGTGCATGTGAACGTGCTAAATAAATTTAACTCCCAAGTGCAAGAGTCACAAAGTAATAAAATAGATCGGTGAGACCCAGGTCAAACCATACAGAATTTAAAATTCATTAATCAAAATTTAGAATAAATAATTCTAAATTAAATGATTGAGATAGTGAAGTGATATGTCGAATGATTGGATCCACTCTTTGGGTTTAAAACATAGATTTAATACATTCTTTTTTATGGACTCTAGAACTTGTTATGCCATGATAGTCTTTCCTACAACTGGAGACAAGGTCATGGTGTGCCACAACTGGTATAAATCACCAAGAACCGCTCCATGGATAGATGTGTATAAAACATTTACTGTGCCAATCCAGCTAGGATTGTCTTTGCCAGTCCATGCTAGGTTAGTTTACAGTATCCAAGAGGTATGAATTAATTGCGGGGTTAAGTACTCACATGTACCACCATAGCTATACTAAGTAGTACCATATTGGTACGTCAACGTTAATTGTAAACTACCTCTTGAAAGGAAATAAAAAATAACTTCTAAAAAAATACAACTCATAAACTTGTAATTAAATAAAATAAAGCTTAAACTCACTAGAGAATGAGATTAAATCCATACTTTAAATACTTGAATTTTACTATTCACTTAGCTTAAAACTAGACTAGCCACATATTTCAAAGAATAGATCAAGCGTACATTTTATGATATTAATGATAGAATACAAAAGAAATAAGCTAAAAATAATTTAAGAGAAAGATGTTGAGGAGGAATTAACGTGCAACAAACGGTGGACAGAGTCTAAAGGTTGTTTCCCCCCCTCAAATCTACAGATCTAAGGCCTTTAAATAAGCTTAATGCTAAATTTAATTTAGTGAGCAACAAAAATTCAATGTAAACACGAGGAGCACAATTGATTAGCACTATATTTTGGATCCAACGATCCACATATGGTCAAATACAGGTCAAAGTCATGTGGCGCTCTGAGGGACGTTGGATGGAATGGATGAAAGGCTCTAATTGTGTAAGAAATTAGGTCAACATAGATGAAACCTTGTGGATGTTGATTGGGTATGGATGATCTAATTCAGTGATTGGTCCCAGCAGATAAAGTAAATTCTCAACCAATCATGCAGAACTGGTTTGTAGATCCAACAGCTCTGATTCGTACATGTGATCAAATGTCTGTGATTCCACTGTACACTTGTCAGTGACACTGTTGAAGAATGCCGATGACATGTAGCCATCTCTACTTTAACCTTGGACTCTAATGTTGAAAGTGCAAGCTGACAGTCGCTGGACCTAGTACCACCATGGAGACTTCTTGTTTAAAAAAATATATTTAAACAGTATACTACGTTGATGCTCTCCAGAGGTTTTTTGGGCTTCCTAAATCCTATTTTTTATCCCTTTTTCTATCTAGGCATCAAAATTTATGATTTGAGTGCATATTTACTAAACACTAAAACTTATGCATAAGATATATAAAAATCAATACTTCGTGAAATTAAGTAGGGATTCACAATTTTATCAAAGTTGAGAGAAATAAAATATTAATTTTACCTATTACTAATTGCTCACTTTTAATTTTAGTTATAATCACACCCCGCAATTAACTTATTGTTAATCTCTAGCAATTATAGTGCTATCATTAAGGAATAATCAGAGATTTATACACTAGCAACAGTTAGTCCTCTACCCTCTAAACTACTAAATAAGTAGACACTCAATTTATTATTATAATAAAAATAACAATTATTATTATTATTATTATTATTCTACTCTAAGATTGGCTATCATTAAAACTTTCTTATGTGCTAATCATAAATCAACACAATATATATATATGATTTTATAAGAAGAGGCCAATGACTTTGTTCAAAAAATTCAATAGGGTTTTCAACATAAGGTAGTGAATGATTCCTAGATAACTGAGCTTACAATATATCTAGTCCACTAAATCTTGCATGTTGACTTTGGTATTGACCAATGACATTATAGCATACTTTTAGATGAAAAGTAGACTTAAGTTACATGTGACACACCAAATCACAGCCACTGATGATGTGTTCTAGCCATTTAAAACTTGCCACACGGCACAATCTTGTGGTTTCGAATTATTTTCATCTGATGGCTATGATTTACTCGTATCTATAAAGAAAGGACTCCCCCAACCCTACTCTCCCCCCTCCCACGTCTCAACACCATCCTAATTTGGTAGCTTTGAATCCAAATTTAAGCTCCATTTTGTCTAATTCCATCTCCATCTTATATTTGTTATGTATTTTAATAAAATTCTAATTTTACCTAGTACGATTGTGAGTACTAATTTAGTTCTAAACTTAGGTTAAAGGTGAAGTCTCAACATGTTCCATGAGCTTAATTAGGTAAGTTTATTTTCTTTCCCTCTCTAATTTATGTTGTTGTTTTGCTTGTCATCGACAGACAGTGTATCTTACCTAGGTATGCACTGATTATACCTACTTCTAGTGAAAGATTGTTAATATCTGACACGATAAGTGCTTAGCACTATATTTATCAGAGAGAGGCTCCCCTCTAGTATTTGTGAGTTGTCTTGACTCAGTATCGACAGATAATGAATCTAAGTTATTTAGTGGATTGGCTTTCCACGTTGTTAACAAAATGATTATTATCATCTGGCACAATGTTTTATTGACACTACACTTTACGAAGGATCTTCGTTACCCTCTAGCATAATGAGTGTTTGATACCATATTTATTAAAGTAAGGCTCATGAGTAGTAGAAATCCCCCCTTATGATTTAATTTGCACTAAAGACGAACATTAAGCCTGTGGTATAGTGTTGAGTGTGGATCCAGAGACTCAAGCTCTTTATTCGAATAGTTTTAACTTCAATTAATTCATTCCTCTTTTATTTTAAATTTTAGGATATAATACATCAAAAAAATCACCACAAATCCAATTACTTAATTAAAAAGTTGACTCCACGAACAATTGAAATCCACCTACTTGTGGGATGACACTCGTCACTATTAATCTGTATTATAATAGATTCGTGCGCTTACAAATTCAATAAAATTTGCACAACAATGAGTATTCTCATATATCTCGTCTTATAAACTAGTCCCCAAATGATAAAAGGTCTCAAGTACACGGCTCAAAGCCTTTGTGTACTCAGACGGGCCCCAAAAGCCTCATATCATCTGTATCTCGATAATTGTATCTCTGTTATCATCATAATGCATGCATAAGTGCCCAAACACATGGTCAAAAATCTCTTTGTGTTTAGACAGGCCCCAAAAGCCTCATATCTCATCATATCTTTGTATCACTGTATTTGGAAGGGAAGGGTACTTGTCTTATGACTTTACAATAACATTTATAATCATTTTCATATACATTTTAATCATACTTTTCTTTTCATTAACGTGTTAAATATACTTTTCTTGTCTTTAAAATACTGTTATACTTATCAAATTCGATAAGGAAAATCATTAACCAAACACCTTTTAATAACATATCAATATGTGAATAAAATCCATTTCAAGAAAGCCATTAAATTCGACCATTTAAAATACTTATTTTATAAACATGCTTTACTATCATAATAAACCATGAAAATTGGTTTCGTATATTACACTCACATTGATAATGGCCAAATTCAGGTATCATCCATGTCTGCGGACTTGTTATCATTCACGATTCCTCCTAAATCAAGGAAATCACATAATCACTTTCCATAATTGCGACATATATCTAATATTACACGATATAGCACGAAATGACATATTATTTGTAATATACAATTCCTATGATTATAAAATTACTAAAATACCTGTACACGTATAAATTGCCAAAATGCTTCTAAATAAAAAATAATCAAATTACCTTTAGAACCCTAAATTACTAAATAATCACAAGATCAAAATTTATGAAATTACCCTCAGTGTGTAAATTACCAAAATTCCCTTACCGATCAACAATGTCGAAATTCAACCAACGGTGACTGAGAAGCTCTAGTTAGACACTTATGGCCTAACTGAGTTCAATGGTGCCAACGATGACCTCCCACGTGCAGCAGCGACATTCGATCAAGCTCCCAAAATCATGAATCCCCCAACAATCGATCAATAGCAAAATGACTTTCTTTGGTGCTGTGGTTGGCCAGAAATCGCAGAGGGTAAAGTAGGGAACAAATCTTAGCTGATGATGTAATGTGGTTAGCGAAATCAATGGTAAAATGTGGCAGCTAATTATGACTTTTTTTAGCTTTGATTGCTAGTTTTCAGTTGGATTTTGGTAATATGGACAACAGGGAAGTGACGGCCAGCCAAGGAAATCGGTGCCTGTCATTGTCGGTGGGGTGGTCGAAATAGCTTGATCAAGCTGGGTTAGTTTCTCCAGTCGCAAGTTAGTGAATCGGGTCAGCAATTTCTCTTTTTTCTTCTATCCCCATCTCTCAATTTATAAAATGACCTTACCCCCCTCCCTTTTTAAGCTTAATACAGTTTAAGCTAATACCAAACCTAGGATTTAAAATAAAATTTGACAACATAGTCATAGAATATTGTTTTATTGTTATGACAAATTTAAATTATTTGCAAACGATCCATTTAATAAATATCAAATTTACCTGAAAAATAAATTAAATCAAACAGGGAAAATAAATTCATGCATTAATTAGAAAATTAAAGTGCATATGTTACATTCCTCCCCACTTATAAAATTTAGTCATCGAAATTTACACATCTAATGAGAATAGGTGGGGATATTGAGCTCGCATTAAGTCCTCGCGTTCTTAAATAGTCTCGTTCTTTGTGTTATTCTACCAAAACAACTTTTATGAAAGGAATGGTATTAGAACGCAAGACTTAGTGTTTCCTTTTTAATATATACACCAGCTCCTCTTCGTAAGTTAAGTCTTCCATTAACTGAATCGGTTGCTTCATGGCTCTAATCATAAGTGTATTTTCGAAGCATTAACACATGAAAGACATTGTATATTTTGTATAACTCATTCAGTAGAGCTAATCAATAAACTAACGGACCAACGCACTCTACAATCTTATACAGTCCAATGTAGTGTGGGCTTAGCTTCTTGCACTTCCCAAATCGACGTACCTCTTTTTAAGGAGATATCTGTATGAAAACTCTATCACTATCTTCAAATTCAAGTTCCCACTTGCACTTGTTTGCATAGCTCTTTTATCTATTTTGGTTCACATTTAATCTATCTTGAATGAGTTTTATCTTCTCATTGGTATCTTGAACCAATTATGGAACGAATCACCTTCGTTCACCAACTCCATCCCTACATACTGAAGTTATGCATTTTCTACCATACAAAGCCTCATATGGTGCCATCTCTATATTAGCTTGATGATTGTTATTGTTTGTAAACTCTATCAAAAGTAAATAATTGCCCTAGTTACCTTTAAACTCCATAATACATGCTCGTAGGTATCTTCGAGGGTTTTAATAGTTTGCTCCGACTGCCCATCAGTCTGTGGATGAAAATTTATACTAAAATTCAACCTAGTGCCTAAAGCATTTTATAGGTTGGTCCAAAACTTAGAAGTTAACTGACAATCTCTATCTGAGAAAATAGACATAGGTACTCTGTAAAGTCAAATTAATTAATCTACATAAATACTCCCCAACTTGTCCATCGAATTAGTTTATTTTGAATGGTCAAAATTGAGTAGATTCTGTAAGTCGATCAATAACCATCCAAATAATATCATGTTGATGAGTTCTAGAGAGTACATATTTATAAAGGACAAAATCATCATTTTACACTCCAAGTCTCATAAACATCTCCACCTTTATGTATTTTAAGTCCTTTGATATTTAATTGTCTATGTTTATATGTATTTTTAATACTTTATATATTTTAGGAGTATTTTAGTCATTGCTCAATAAACGAAAGTCAGATAGCAAAATGGACAATATTTTTAAACTCAGAACAGCTGAAAACATAAGGAAAGATATAAGGGGTAAAATTATAATTTTAAGATTTTGGTGGGCTACGCTAACATAGCATTGACTGCTGACGTACTGTTGACCGATGATGTGGTGTTGATGAATGATGTGGCGGAAGTCTATTTGACAGAAAAATGAGCTTACAATACATGCAATGCATTGAATCATACTTATTGACTTTTGCATTGACCGATGACGAGGCAGAATATTAGTGGACTGAAAAACACGCATACCATACATTCATATATGCTGAATGACAGCCCTAGTGGCATGTTCCAACCAAGCAGATAGTGCCACATGGCGCAATCCTAGAAGTCCGAATTGTTTTCATCCGATGGCCATGATTTACTTATTGTATCTATAAATAGGAGTCTCCCCTCCCCCGAATTTAACAGCCCTGAATCTATTTTTGGGCTCTATTTTCTGTACGTCCTTCTCCATCTTGTATTTTCTTTGTATATTAATACAATTCTCATTTTACCCCTAGTTATAAAATGAGTAGCTAATTTATTTCCTAGCTTGGGTTAAAGGTGAAGCCTCAACATAATCTATGTGCTTAATTTGGTAAGTTTATTTTTACTTTTTCTAATTTATTTAAATTATTTTAACTTATCATAGACAGAAAGTAATAATCTTGTATAGATATTGCACAGGTATACCGGCTCCCTAGTGCAATATTATTACTATTTGGTACAATGAACACTTTACATTAGATTTATTAGAGATAAAGCTCTCTCTAATTTATGTGGTAGTTCTTGACTCATTTTTTACATAAAATTTATCTAGATTAATTAGTGGCTAGTCTTTTCACCTTGTCGACAGTTAAATTATTATTACCTGGCACAACGTGTTCTTGATACCATATTTAACATAAGATTATTTTTCCTGGCACAATGAGCGCTTGATCTCATATTTATTAGAGTTAGCTTTAAGAGGAGTGGAAATAACCCTCTCATAAATTAATTGGAACTAAAAAAGGAATATTAAGCACATGGTGAAATGTTGAGTGAGAATAATAAGACCCAAGTACTTTATTCCACTGATCAATTCCCAGCATTTTAATTTCAATCTTAGTATAAAATAAACTAGGAAATTTTACAACAAACACATTAAATAATAAAGAATAATAATAACTCTACATAATTAAAATTCACCTCCTCGTAGGATCGACACTCGTCACTATTAATCTATATTTCAATAGATTCGTGCGCTTGCAAGTTCAATAAAATTTGAACAACAAGTTTTTGGCGCCGTTGCCGAGGAGGTAAGTCATTTAAATCCGTAGAGTAAATTTTCTTATGTAAATATATTTTTGTATTTTTATTTTCTTTTAATTTTCTTTATACATGTCTGGTTTAACCTCCTATAAGTTATCTTAATTTTAGTTGATTTATTTTAATTTATTTTCTTTTAATTTTTTTTGATTTAATTTTCATTTTATTTTTCTTTGTAATTTTATTTGAGCTTATTAATATATATGGCTGGTTTAACCACTTATTAATTTATTTTAATTTCATTTTATTTCAATTTTAGTTCATTTATTTTATTTCACTTTTTTTTTATTATACATCCATAAAACTTGAGTGTATTTTCATAATAAAGTTGTAACAAGCGTGATAAGGTTAGTATCATAATTTCTCTTCTCTTTATTTTCAATTTTTCTTTTGTACGTGTTCTTTGCATGTATGGTCGAAGGTCACTATCAAATAATTTAGAACCCATAAACCTCAAGCTAGAGAAAGCACGTCATACATGTAAACACATTATATCACAAATGAAAATTGTGGATAAAATTGAAATGGATTTACAGCAACAACCACAAGCACCGCAGGAGAGGCCATTTAAGGACTACTTTAGTCCATTAGCTAATTTGAGCACATCATGTATAAGATATCCAAATGTAGTTGCTAGGAGTTTTGAGCTAAAACTTAGTGTGCTAAATTGTCTCCCATCATTCTATATATTAAGCAATTTTTACGACATAGTTGAATGATGTTTAAAGGTCTTTATGGATTATTTGACTGTATTTAGGAATTCTTTTGATGAGTTCCTTAATACTTTGAAAGAAGTTTTAAAAAGATGTGTTGAAAAAGAATTTATGCTAAATTAAGAAAAATGTCATTACAAAGGAATTAAAGTTAAAGAAATTGAAGTTAATAAAGCAAAAATTAAAGTCATATCTAAATTGCTATAAACAAAAATGGTTGGAGATGTGCGATCTATTTTAAGACATGTAAGATTTTATAAGAGGTTTATAAAAAAATTTTGTGCCATATCTAAACCACTTTATAACCTCTTATTAAAAGATGCATCACTTGAATGGAATGATGATTACCATTGAGAAAATAATTTAACTTTTAACATTTGCACTTGTCATGCAATCTTCTGATTGGTCTTTATCGTTTGAATTAATGTGTGATGCAAGTGATTTTGTTGTTGGTACTGTTTTAGGACAAAGAAGTGATGGTAAGCACTTTATGATTTATTACACGAGTGAGACTTTGGACAATGCTCAAATGAATTATTCTAAAACTAGAAATGAATTATTCTGTAGCTTGAAAAGAATTATTTGTTGTGGTATTTGTATTAAATAAATTTGCTTGGTTCTAAATCTATTATTTTTACTGATCACATTGCTATGACATATTTAATGACTAAATAATATGTTAAACCAAGAATGATTTATTGGATTCTATTACTCTAAGAATTTGACCTCACTATCAAAGATAAAAAGGGTGCCAAAAATGTTGTTGTTGATAATTTATCAAGAATCACATCTGAATTATATCTGATATAACACCCATCAATGATTCTTTTCTAAATGAATTTTTATTTTCTCTTGCTTCAATGCCATGGTACACTAATATTGTTAATTTTATTATTACAGATGAAATGCCTTTGCAATGAAACACTCAAAATAAGAAACTTTTGCATCTTTCTTTAAAAGAAGATATTTAAGAGTAGTGTGATCTATGAACACAATTATTCTACATCCAATGAGATAAGATCGAAATTTTCCTATTGCAAAAATAACTGCTAGTATTTCCTTTTTAGTAGTTAAGTAGTTCAACTACGCATCATTCAATATCATACTAGTGTAGTAAATAATATGGGGAATTCGATCAACTTTTTACCCTAATATTGCTCTTACTGCATAATCAGTTGGCACATGAGCTCAAAAAGTAAATTCTAGTTCAGGGCCTGAATGATGGGTGTTGATGTCAACAATTGCTTTAGTTTTTTAAATGCCTCAAGACATAAATCATCAAAGACAAAAGGTACATCCTTAGCAAGTAGATTGCATAAAGGTCTAGAGACTTTGTTAAAATCTTTAATGAAATATCTATAAAAGCCAGCATGCCTAAGGAAAGATCTTACTTCTCTAACTGTTTTAGGTGGAGGAAAAATTGGAAATGAGTTCCACCTTAGCTTTGTTAACTTCAATACATTTGCTTGAAATAATGTGACCGAGAACAATACCTTATTTTACCATAAAATGGCACTTCTCTTAATTTAAGATCAAATTCTTTTCTATACATCTCTGTAGAACTAGTGTTGGATGATGTTAATATTGATCAAATGAATCACTTAAAACAGAAATGTGATTAATACAGACTTCAAGGAAACATTTAACCGTATAAGAAAAAATCCTTAAATGCATCGATGAAATATGGCAAGTGTATTACATAATCTAAATGACATTCTCCTCTACATAAAAGTATTAAAAGGACAAGTGAAAGTGGTCTTCTCTTGATCTTTTGGTGCTATGAGAATCTGGTTCTATCCAAAGTAGCCATCTAAAAAGTAATAAAATCATGACCTGCTAATCTATCAAGAATTTAATTAATAATTTGTAAAGGAAAATAGTTGTTACGTTTGATAGAATTCAACTTTCTGTAATCAATGCATACGTGCTACCCTGTAGTTACTCTAGTAGGTACCAATTCATTATCAACATTAGTAACTATTGTGAATTCTGACTTTTTCAGAATAACTTGCACAGGACTGACCCATGAACTATCAAAAATATAGTAAATGATACCTGCATCTAATTGTTAAGAACTTTAGTTCTAACAATTTCTTTATGTTAGGTTTCAACCGACGTTGCATTTCCTAGTAAGTTTAGCATTTTTATCAAGATAAATGTAATGCATGCAGCCCACTGGGTTTATCCCTTTTATATAGGCTATGGTCCGTTCTAATGCTTCTTTGTGCTTTCTTAAAACTTCCAACAACTTACTTTTTTATTTGTCATTCAGGGAGGATGAAATGTGCATTCTTCTTCTAAGTATACATATTCCAAAATGTTCAGTAGTGGTTTGAGCTCGAGTTTTGGTAGTGATTCTGATGATGGGCTGAGTTTCTTCCCTATTAGTGCTAGTTGCTCAATTATTGACATCTGTTTGTTGGTGACTATGGATGCTGCTGAATCAAGTAAGGCGTTAACCTCTTCGACTAATTTGTCAATATGAAAATCCAAACAATTTTACATTTATTATTGTAACAGAAACTATACCATTTCACTTTTTTTAAATAAAATATTTTTAAAAATGCAGTCAAACCCATGCAATAAAGTCAATATTAAAAATCAATCATACATTCTTGATAGCCAAACAATCTATCACCAATCTATCATAATTTATAGATAGACGATATTTTTATCACCAATATATCATAGTTCCTTGATAAACATTATTTCTATTACAAGTACATCATCAATTCATGATAGGAAAAAATCTATTATGTGTCTATTATTGTAGGCCTTCAAACTAAAAACCATAGTGTTGACATTTTAGGATAGTTATAGGCTCTCGTCTAATTCTTCTAGAGCTTATATATATATATATATAACTTTTATAAATTATATCTTATTATAAACATCACATGTCAAGATATATATTATGATTTGAATTTTTGAAGTAGTATTACAAATGTGTATCTTTATAATAATAGCAAATCTTCATCAAACGTGAACTCATTACATTTTATAATTTGTTATTCTAAGAGTTGGAGCAAAGTTTAAATTAATATTTTAGCCTATTTAATATGCATTCATTATATTAAGAGGACACCGTAAAGGAGAAGTCTATTAAATACTTCATGTATGTTAGGGATTACCTTAAATTCTTAATTTATGACTTTAAAATAGGATTTTGTAATAAATAAGATAATTGTATCTGTTTGACATCAATTTTCTTGCTCTGCTGGAGCTCATGAGTCTAGAAAAACTTTGGTGAGATGCGTTTAATTCTATCTCCCTTGATATATCCTCCTTTAACTTGTGCAATGCATGCTACATTGTCTTCAAATATTACTGTTAGAATGTCTATAATAGATGTTAGATTACTCATGCTCTGAATACAATGAATAGGAGACTGTAGGCATATACATTCCTTGCTCGCTTCATATAGAGCAAGAATCTTTGAGTAATTAAAGAAGGTGTCTAGAAACGTTTACATCATAGATCACCATGAAAATGTTGTATTATTATATGTAAAACCATATCCTATCTGTGAATGAGCTTTATGAGGATAAAAAAGATAACTAGCATCTACAAAACCAACAAGACCCAGTTTTTCTGTTGGCTCGTTTGAACAAAAATAATCCTAACTCCATCGTTCCATTAGATAATGGAAAACAAGTTTAGTGTCATTATAATGTCTACGAGTTGGTGCAGACCTAACTCTTACTAATAATTTCACTGAGAATGCAATGTTTGGCCTGGTGCACTAAGCTCAATATAGTAACGCACCTATAACATTCAAATATGTTACTTTTGGACTAAGTATATCTTAATCATCTTTTTTCAAGCGAAATGGATTTTTTGTATGATTAAAGGATCATACCACCAAAGAAGTACTTAATGAATGGGCATTATCCAAGTTGAAGTGCTTCAAGATTTTCTTAATAGAGGAAGACTGATATTTATAAGTACTCTATTAATGTTATGCTTGATCTGCAGGCTGAGAAAATATTTTATTTTTCCTAAGTCTTTCATTTAAATTCTCATTTTAAATATTCAGTAGTTTGTAGGAGCTCTTCAAGAGTTTTAATTAAATTCATGTCAACAACATATATTGCTACAATAGAAAATCCAAATTTAGTTTTTTTAATAAATATGCATGGGCAAATATGATAATTTATGTATCCTTATTTTATTAAATATTCACTCTAACAATTATACAATATGCGCCTAGATTGATATAAGGATTGTTGTGGCTTGATTGAATACAAACTATGATCAATTGATCTTTATGTTTCAGGCATTTTAAATTCTTCAAGGATTTTATATAAATATTAGAATCAAGTGACCATATAAATATACTGTTACTACATCTATGAGACGCATATCAAGGTTTTCTGACACTACCAAACTTATTAAAAATCAAAACATAAGGTATCCATCACTGGAGAATATATATCCTCATAATTAAGAACAGGTCTCTGTGAGAAAGCTTGTGCACCTAGTCTGGCTTTATATCTTATGATTTCATTATATTCATTGTGTTTCCTTATAAATAGCCATTTGTATTCAATAGGTTTGACATCTTCAGGTGCTTAGACTACAAGTCTAAATATTATTATTAGCCATTTATGTAGGAAAGTAAATTAAAATACACTAAAGAAACAAATCAACTCTGAAAAATCAAATCAAAGGTGAAAATAAATAAAATACACTGAAAAAAAGAAAAAATAAATATAATTTAAACTTACATTCGTCTTCTTATTGCATTAACTTCAAGTTCTAACAGTACATTATAAATACCATCTTCTATTTCCCAGATTTATCTTTTAAGGTCTTCAACATATGACACAAACTCTGGTGGTCGTTGTTCTTATATTGGATGTAATTTACAATTTCATATCAAACTAGCTAAGTGAAATTTTATACGTAAAAGAGTTTTAAGATATTTCAAGAGGATTTTTGTAATTAAGGTATTTATGTCATATAATGAGAGAAAACACAATTGTCAAACAAATACGCTTAAGTAAGAAATAATTTATGCTCAATAAATTTACAGTGTAAAACTAAAAATAATCAACCAATCAAATGATAAAATAATAATAAAAAATAAGAATTTAATTAAGATTTGGTAGGTCACTCAAGTTGATTTCGGTGTCTTCTTCATATTGTTGGAATTCCAGATATGGTTTTAATCTCTGATAATTAACTTTAAATGTGAAATTGGTATTTGAATTTTCAATTTCTATGACCCCATATGGATATACATATTTTACAACAAATGAGCCACTCCACCTTGACTTTAATTTCCCTGAAAACAAATGAAGACGAGAATTATAAAACAAAACCTTTTAGCCAATTTCAAATATTTTTCAAAAAAAAAAATTATCATGAAAAGCTTTGGTTTTTGCTTTAACAATTCTTGAATTTTCATATGCATCAATTCTTCGAGTTCATTTAATTTCAATTTATGCACATTTTCAACATCATCAAGATTTGAATTAAAAGCTTTAACAACCAAAATGATTTATGATCAAGCTCAATTGGTAAGTGGAAAGGTTTACCATAAACTATTCTTCCATGTTATTCCATGTTCTTATTGATTCAAATCTGAGGTTTTGTAGTCAAGTTTTAGCTTTATCTTTTAGTGAAAAAAAGGAAGAAGCTTTAATTGAATTATGTTCATGCTAAAAGTTTTGTCTATGTATGTATTACTAATTACTGTATTTTTGTCTATGTAAGTATGAATTGTCGGATTCTAAACCATGAAATGTTGGTAAAACTTGGATAATACCTGGTTTAAAGTTGAATCGAGATGCTTCAGGAGGAAATACTATACACAAAGGTGCTCCAGTTCTTGTTGGACTCATGTGATCTCCATTACATAAGAAATTAAATAACAATAAAGACGATTGAACCAGCCATATAAATAAATGTGGAAATTAAATTGCAGAAATTTAAAAGTCCAAGTCCATGTCTAAGTCCATGTTCATGTCCATTTAATCCAAATGTCCAAATTGCATCCAAAAGTACAAGGAAGATCAAGTCATAAGTCCATAAATCCAAGTGCAATTCAGTTCAGAGTCTTTTGGGTTAAAATAAAAATTTTGTATGTTTTATAATATTTTTATAATTTTAAGATAATAATGGGGCTAATTGAAATTTTACGATAAAAGCAAAAGATAAAATAATGGAAAGTAAATATGACACAGAATGATAAAATAAAAATAAGATAAAAATATAATAATAATTAAATGACACAAAATTTTCAAAATTCCCCGGTGCCAAAAATTTGACACAACTCAAAATTATTTAATTTACTCCTAAGTATAAGAGTGTCTAGTTATAATATAACCCGATGAATCTGGGGTCGAACCATAGAGAATTTTAAATTAAATAGTCTATTATTAAATAGAAATTAATAGTAGAAAAATGGATTACCAATCTAAAAAGTGCCAAGACTATGAGATTCACTCTTGTAATTTAAATTATGTTCATAATATTATCTCATATTTGTATTTTATTTACTAGTTAAATATTATGTCATTTAATTCTTAACTAACAAATTTTATGTATGAATATAGGAATAAAGTACATGATGTGCCACAACTAAAATGGAGTGTCGACATAATGTCAAAATATCATATAAATCAAATGAGATTTTAAGTTTATAAATTAATATGCTATAAAAATATCCAGTAAGTAAAAATACAAAATAATAAATATATATTAAATAAAATAAACTTTGACTTCACTTGAGAGAAATGTCAGTTCCATAATATTAAATCCTTGAGCTTCACCCTAACTTAGTAAATTAGCCACTCATATTGAAAAGAAAAACACTCATTTTATTTGTCAAACTTCTGAAATATATTATAAGAAAATTTTAAAAACTTGAAATATAAAAAAAAAATTGAAAGACTCAATTTCACCATTTTCTTTCTTTTCTTTTCTTCCCTTTTTCCTCTTTTCTTTTCTTTTCTTTCTCTTCTCCTCTATGCTCCTTTCTCTCCTTTGCACTTCTCTTTATTTAGTATAAAGAATAGGAACTATTTAATTATAATAATATTATTATTATATTATAATATTATATTATTATATTATTATAAGTTAAGAGTGCACCTAATCTCTCTTTTTTTAATATTTAATATAATATATTTTATTTAATTATTAGTTATTACAAACCAGTTATCTTTCTTTTATCTCTCATTTTCAGTTCTAATTCCTCTTTATTCTCAAAATATACCTACAATAACAAAATATAATAATTAAGAAAAAATTAACATAATAAAATATAATTTACTTAAAATTATATATGAAGAAAATAAAGATAAAATATAAGTTATGTATACATTAATATACACTTTAAGTGAGAAAATAATAATTTCAACTTTTATAAAATACACACTTTCTAGTACTAATCAGAGGGTCTACGACGAATTAATGCTGCAACGGGTGACTCAATAGTAAAGTTCATGCAATTAGTTAAAGTCATTTAATCAATGATTATGCCAATCAATTTTGTGCATGTACATGTGGAACTAGATGTTCTACATCGATTTCTACTTATACACATTAGTCATCAAATGTTTTAGAAATAAACTCATTACCATTATCTAAACTTATGGTTTTGATAAGATAATATGGAATTGTGCTCTCAATTTTATAATTTAGGAAAGCAGCTACCAAATGCAACATTATATGTGGACAACAAACAAACATGACCATCACACAAATGAATCAATCAAAACCATAAAGTAACGAAATGGTCAACTTGGTAGATGGACTAGCCCATGTATATCACCTTGAATTTTTTGCTAAAAAGTTTAGATATTCAAAACCAATCATAGAATGGATAGCCTAACCACAAATTTTCCTTGTACTAATCACTAAAACTAACTTTTTCATTGGGCAATAGAATCTTTTGATTCTTTGATGGGTTCCCATGATAATTCTCAATGACTCTACATATCACGGTAGATCCTAGGTGACCGTGGCGATCATGCAATAATGAAATGTTTTTTTATCAATAAACTTTTGGTTCATTACTGCGTAGCTTTCAATTGGATTTATAATTGTATAATATAATCTAGATGAGAAAATTGGAAATTTTTCCAATGTGTATTTCTAATGCAAAGGTATTCTATATTATCTTTATTTAAATTCTTAATACGATATTTATTTTTATGGATAACTTTAATACTCAACAAATTTCTTTTGGATCTTGCTAAATATAAGGTATTTGGAATACATGATTTTGTTGCATTTACTAATAAGATAATGCTCTTCCAGAGCCTTCAATAAAGTCTTCAAGACTTAAAATAGTGCTTAGCTTTCCTTCAAGAAATTTTAATTACAAGAAATGTTTTTTATCTTAAAGAATAATGTGTACGGTTGCACTATCAGCCAAGCATACAATCTTGATTTTCCTTTCCATTATTGACAATTCATTTCTAAATTTCATATCCTTTTATTCAAGAAAGTTCATGTTAGACATCAAAATTATGAAAACATAAAATATATGGTGAATCTGATGTGATAACAAAAGTACAATATAGGTAAAACATAACCAGAGTAATAAATAAAACTTAGAAATTATAGTTATTTCCATCATTAATTAAATAATCAATTCTCCATCTTCAAGTCCTCAAAGAAGTTGGAGACATCAAGGTGAGTAAGATATGCGTGATTCATTACTAAAATTAGCGTCAATATTCTTTCCTTTGCTTGCTTTGGATGCCTGATAAAGGTCTATCTCTTGCTTACTTGCACAGAAGAGATATGACCAATGCCTTTTATTCCATACCAATAACAATTGTCATCATCATTATATTTATCTTGTTTCTTTTATGGTCTTTACTTTCCTTTTTATAGACATTCCACTTATGGTGGTGTCCATATTTGTTTTTTTTGACTTTTTTAGTTTTTTAGACCACTGTGGAAGTGATTATCACATTTTTTTCCACGTTTAATTTTTTATAACATCCCTTATTTCCTTGTTCATTTTCATGTACTACTGGGAATGGTTCAAAAGCAAATGGACATGATAGATGATTCTTCGTTAAGAGCTCATTGTTTTTGTTCAGCTATCAGAAGACGTGATCTCATATTTGAATATTTACTGAATCGGCGCTCTCAATACTATTGTACGACTATATTTGATGCATGAAAAGTGGTAAGTGTCATTTCAAGCATTATATTTTTGCTAACTTGGTCACCACACAATTTCAATTGTGAGATAATAGTAAATAACTCAAAGTTATAATAAGATACTCTCAAGTAGTCCTACAATCTTAAGTTCATCCATTCATATTGTGTTTTAGAAGGAATATGTCCATCTGGTGATCGTTTCTTTCCTTCATATTATCTAAGAGAGTCAGTGGGTCCTCTACTGTCAAATATTGAACTTTTGAGTTCCCATGTAAATGATGACAAAGAAAAGTCATGGCTTTTGCCTTTCCTTGATGGGATGCATAATTTTCTTACATTACGGTGTCTTCTAGATCCATAGCTTGGAGGTGCATTTTAACATCTAAAGTCCAGGAAAGATAATAACTACCAAAGTATTTTAAAGATTTGTGAGGTTTGATATGTTTCAAGAATAACTTATTATTAAAGAAAATTAAATATCCAATACAAAGTATTTTAAAATAAAAAAAATAATGATGCAGAAATTTCATGGATTTTAGGACTTTTGGTTTTAAGAATTACATTATAAATTTCAAAACTTCATATTCTTCTTTATTTTAGCAAACATTAGGTTGTATTAATAATTAATATTTCTATGGTGATATAACTTAAAAGAATCATAATAAACGGCATCAAATCACAATCTTTGATAAGAAAATGAATTTAAGAGAGAAACAATATGACTCTTTAATTTTGTCTTGATATTGAATAAAGAGATAATAAGAATGGGATGCTTTTGGCTTACAATCCCATGACTATTTATAATGATACTTTACATCAAATTTAATTAACATATTAATGAATTGCTACCTATTAAATTTAAGCCAGTTTAATAAGCCATAAATGTACTACATTAAAGTGGCAGTAAATCTGTAGTTACACGACCATTTTGAAATAATTAGCTTAAAAATAATCTCTAAAGATGTTTAATGAAGAGAGATTACAGGACAATCACTAATTGAATAATTTGATATGCATGTTTGGTAAAAAATAAATTTAAAAGTGAGTTGTGCATTTGCAATCATTAAGATATAAAATTCTCTAGACCTTGTCAGCAATTTTTTAACTTTATTCTTGCTTTTGCTACAGTGTCAAAATACTTTCGATATACTGAAAACTTTCAGGAATTGATAGTTTTGCCCAATTCGTTCAAAACTATATTAAAGCCTAAAATATGATATAAATTTTCAAATAAATCAATTTTAGAATTTTAAATAATACTTGGTAATTTCAAGGTTTTCAAATACTATTTCAATTTATTCCAAAAACTTGAAATACAACTAATTTAAAACTTCTTCAAATTTAATCAATTTAAAACATATTTGTTATTATCAAAATTATGATTATGAAAATCTATATGCTAACAACATATACATGTCATATTATTTATAAGTTAATCTAAATATAGTGTACTCTTTTTCTTTTACCATGGATCTAAACATAAAAGTTTAAAGCAATTATTAATAAAATAGTTACTACATTTAAAAAAAAAAGATAAAATTTATAAACCTGTCGTTGGTGTGGGTAAAAATAGTTGTGCTAGGACTATATTGCCATCATCACTAGAATCTTAGGATGTGTTTACTTATAGGATTGGTTAAACGGAATTCGAAATGAGAATAATTGATGATGTTTAGTAATTAAAGGGGGCACGAATGAAATATATGGAGACAACATGTTTTTGTGATTAATTAATGGGAACTTGATTCCTAAGGGGGGTAGGGAATCAAGTTTCCATTCCTCGAACTCCTCATTTTACTCCTATTGAATTTTCATAATTTACTAATTACCCTCAATTAAATTTTGTTATTTTTGTATTTTGGTCCCTGTAAAAGTTTTGAAATATTTGCAAATAGATCATTTGTTATTATTATTAGTAATATAATAATAATATTATTATGATTATAATTATGACAATTATTATTATCATTACTATTATCATTATCATCATTACTATCATCATCATGATCGTCATCATCCTGGTTATTATTAAAATTTATAAATTTTATTATTGTTATTAACAACAATTATTTTAAATAAAAATAATTATAATCACAATTATTATAATAAATAAGTACAGTAATAAACTAAGAACTTTTTAATAAATTGTAATAATCCATTTCGATTTCAAGACAAAGTAAACACACTAAAATTATTATTATTATTCACAAAAGTTAAAAATAATAATAATTTTTTAATAATAATAATGACAATAATGAAAATAAAAAATAATAATTATGGCAATAGTTAATTAAGAATATTTTAATAATTTGAAACAATCTAACTCATTCCAATTTCGATTCTGATTTCAAGATAAAATAAACACATTAGTAGTAATACAACTAACTCTAATTCCATTCCATTTCATTTCTCATTTAATAAACACACCATTAGTTCTTAGGAAAAATCTCCCCAAGGGTCTAACTCATTCTAGAAAGCTCCAACATAAAGTTAATAATTAGAATTAGCCATAGGAATAAATAATTTCAATAAAAAGTCCTCCTTACATAGTGTGAAAACCAAGGAGAAATTTGGATTGAACAAGCGGTTGAACCATTTATTACCGAAATTTGTTATAAAAATGCAAGAGATAAGGTCTGGCATTTATACCTATGACAGATTCCGTACGGTACCTCTTTTCTCAGTAACTGAATAAACGTGGCCCTAATGGAATCTAGTTGCTGGACATTTTTTCCAAACAAAATTATCATTAAATCAGCCACTATTGTATAAATTTTAATGTATTTGCAAGCACACGAGTCTATTGGAATAGTGAGGTCGAACCAACAAAAACTGTCAATTTTTAGGAAAGAAAAATTTAATTTAAACTATTTATAACTTTATCCTAACTGAAAAAGAAAATATTTCGTTTGAGAAAATTAGAATTAAAATGGAAATTAACTAAAGCCAAATAAATTAACACAAAAATTCAAGAGATTGAGATTATTAGGGTTTTAGAATTCACCAGAGTTCTGAACAATTATTTAATTACTAATCAATTTCTAATTTTAGAGTGACAATTCGAAATTAATCTATGTATACTCATCATATAATAATTAAAATTAATCTTATATAGGTTATGTTTCTGTTTAATAGTATGATATCTAATTATCTCATATATATAATATTAAACAATAAAGAGTCAAAATTTTTTTAAACACTCTGTGTAAATAATTTAATAAAAGACACAAAATCAAAGGACCGAAACATAGATCTAGTCAAATATTTATCTTAATAATCAATAATGCATGAAATAACTGGTGAAAGTTTGAGAGATCTCACATCGACAAAGCACAGGGGTGAAACATGGGCTATAAGGGGAGACAAGCCTTGAGTTGCTGGGAGGTCTTTTGGGGTAGTATGGGCTACCCTGAGAAAAAAACCATGCGGGCCGAGTGCCCAAAGCGGACAATATCCCAGTGGCCTTAGGCCGAGTCTTGACAGATGGTATCAGAGTGAAGCCCTGTCGGGTGCCTCTTGAACGGTTTGCACAGCGAGGACGCTGTGGCCGTAAGGGGGGTGGATTGAGAGATCCCACATCGACAAAGCACGGGGTGAAACGTGGGCTATAAGGGGGGACAAGCCTTGAGTTGTTAGGAGGCCTTTTGGGGTAGTATGGGCTGCCCTGAGAACAAAACCGTGTGGGGCGAGTGCCCAAAGCGGACAATATCCCAGTGGACTTGGGCCGGGTCTTGACAGATAGATTGGAACATATGCATTTGTTTTATTATATATGTAAATAATTAAAACAAGAGGGGGTCTATTTGATATTTTGGGTTTGTTTAAAAGATGAAAAACAAGTGAAAATTTGGATTGAAATCGAGAGAGAAAACGTTGACCTGTTTTACTTGACCCGAAACTTGTGAACCCGACCCGTTGGTATCTCCCATCTCCGACCAAGCAAGGTGTCAAACGAAAGCTTGTGAGCTGACCGTCAGCCTCCACACGTCCTTGCTGTCGGAAACAGTGCGGAATGCCGCCGGTAAAGTTCAAAAATTCTGCAGATTTGTCACGGACGATCCCCGCCGATTCCGACCGTATTTGGCCACGCCACCAGTTGGAAAAGGTTCCCCACCTCACCATTTTCCATTCCCAACCAGCCACCGCCGCGCGTGGGAGGTCACCACCTACACCGTTGAACTCACCTCAGCGAGAAGTGTCTTGTCCGAGCTTCCCCATCGCCGCTCGTTGAATTTCGGTCAACGTTGACTGTAGGGGTATTTTGGTAATTTTGTGCATAGAGGGTAATTTCGTAATTTCTAGCTTTAAGGATTTTTTACAATCTAAATTGAGGATGAATTGATAATTTTATAATGTTGAGGATAAATTAGTAAATTATGAATTTGAGGGTTGTCGACAAGTATAATTTCAGATTTTATTAGTAAATTACGAATATGGGTTAATACGGTAAGCCGAGAGAATTTGGAGTTGTAATTTTTGAACGAATATTTACTTTAAGCGTTATTTTTGTGACATTAGTTCGAATTATAAATATGGGAAGTAGTTATATCGTTTCTTTAAATAGGTGGATATGGGGAAGAAAATCTACCTGCGTACTTAGGCGATAGCCGAGTCTGAATTTAGCACTGTGAGTGGAATATATTAAACCTATTTGTGTACGTTATTTTTATATAGTAAAGCTTGTTCGTGAAATAAGTATTTAAAGTGTTTTCATTTAATGATTCTCTGGAATAAATATTTTATACGTATAAATATTTTATTAAGCTATATATATTCATTTAAGTTCCGTATTGACTTTGAATTTGTAAAAGAGTATATGATTGATCTTGAACATGATTTAAAGTGTATATATATATATATATATATATATATATATATATATATATATATATATATTGATTTCGAGCATGATTTAAAGTGTACATATTTTGATTTCATCATGATTTAAAGTTTAAAGCAAATAATCATTCCCTCGAGATAAGATGAGATAAGTTGAGATAGTAGGCCCTTTGAGCCCGTTTAAGCACACATATAAGCTTTGGGCCATGTGTTTGGGCGCTTTCGCCCTTTGAGGGCATATGCATGCAGACTGATATTGAGATATGATGAGATTTAAATCCAAATAGCATATCATAGCACTTCGGTTGAGATCTGGATATGGATTATGATGATAAGCATGAGATGGCACGTCCCCATCTATCCATGTAGCTCCAGGCATGATGGTACCCAGATAGTACGTCATTGCCGTCCGTTGAGGTTCAGATATGATAAGATTATTCCCCCGGGTATTTCTTTAAGGATAATTGTATTACTTAATATTTGATATTTCAATATGAGATGTTTTTCTTGATTTTGTGGCAGCATCAATTATATTTATGTTCAGAATATGATTGAAATAAAATGAATTTTTATATTAAAATAATTAATTGAGAAAAGTAATTATACAAGTGATGCATTTATTTTTGTAAATATTTTATTTTCAAAAACTACTATCCACTCACTGAGTTTTATACTCACTCTATTTTATTATATTTTCTCCCCCCAAGAGATTATAGGTACAACAGTTGACCGAGTAGCTATACATATTTGGAGTCGTTTGGCCACGTGAGAGTGTCTAAGGATATATAATAATAATTTTTTTTTGTTAGTGTATATAATCATCCTATTTTGGAATTATACTAGGGATGTGTCAAAAATTAGGAAATGTGTGTACTATTGGATATTTTACTGAATGAGACTTGTTGAAGTAGTTTGATGTATAATAAATTATTTGGTAGTGCTTGTGTTATAATTGCATATTTCGGCAGAATTCTCATTAATAAGATTTTTAATGTTTGAGTTCAGTCGCTCGGGATAGGTCACCTCTGGAGATAGGGCGGGTCGTTTCAAAGTTTTAATTATATTCAACCTAATATGTGAAACAAAAACCATAAACTTTAAATTACATATATAGGAAAGTAATTAAATGAAAAGTAATTTATCTCATTGAGCAGTATATCATTTTAAGCCTAGTATAGAAATTTAATTACAAATAATTGAATTGAAAAAAAGAGTAGATAAAACCAATCATAGGAAATAAATCCAAACAAATGACTCTTCTCAAACTTGTGGTTGCAACTCGAATTGCTTTCGGCCACTTATCCCCCCTTGTTATTGGCCATGACTATGTGTAAATGATAATCGGAATGGGTTGTAATTGGAATGAGCAGGAATCAGATCGTGCTGGGATAATAATAAAAAACTATTTCCATAATAATAATAATAATAATCAAAATCCCAAATAGTCATCATAAACAAAATAATCAATTTAAAAAAAAATATTAATCAAAATCCCAAATACTCATCGTCAACAAATTACTTCATTTCCAAAAGATGATAATAATAATAACAAAATCCCAAATAATCATCATCAACAAAATAATCCATTTAAAATATATATAATAATAGCAATAATCAAAATCAGAATCATCATTGTAATCAACAACAACGGCAACAACAAATCATCATTGTCGGCATCATCATCATCATTAGATTGAAACCGTGGCCTTTAGAGACGAAACGAGATGGAGAAGAAATAGGAGAAAAAACAAGACGGAGACAAAATTGAAACAGAGAAGAAATCGAGATGGCTTAACGGTGATGAAACTGGCAATTAGCTGCTATTCCACAAGAGCAGACCAACGACAAAAATGACAGTGGTTGATTTGGTAGCGATGACAATGATGAAGACGGTGAGGTTAGGCTACGATAGTGTAACTGAATAGAGCTCAATGTGAGGCTTAGGGATTTGCTACATTTTTTTGAGCTATTTAATTTTTTTAATTCAAATGATGGCATTTTTAGAATATTATAATTTTAAAGGGGGTAAAATGGTAAGTCTCTGGAATGAGAGATTAATTCTCACCTCCCCCATGTTTTGCAAATTTTATTGAACTTACAAGTGCACGAATATATTGAAGTATAATGGTACGAGTGTCAATCCCACAAGGAGGTGGATTTTAATTGTGTAGTGTTATTGTTATTCTTTATTTTTATAAGCTTGTAGTAAAAGTTTTTGTTTATTTTATCGTAAGATTTAAATAAAAATGGAGGGAATAAACTGAGAATTAAACAATACAATAAGGTGCTTGGGTCTTAGGTTTCATACTCAATATTTTACTATTAGTTCTAATTAATTTATGAGGGGGGTATTTCCACCCTCATAAGCCTAACTCTAATAAATATGATATCAAGTACTAATTGTGCCAAGAAAAATAATTTTATGTTAAATGTGGTATCAAGAACACGTTGTGCCAGGTAATAATAATCTAACTATCGACAAGGTGGCAAGACTGTCCACTAATTAATCTAGATAAAATTTTTTTATCAACATTGAGTCAAGACCTACCATAAAAATTAGAGGGAGGATTTTATCTAATAAATCTAGTATAAAATGCTCATCGTTCCAAATAGTAATAATCTTGCATTAGGGAATCAGTACACAAGTGTAAAATCTCGACAATATTATTACTATTTATCATTGATAAGTCAAAACAATTTAAATAAATTAGAGAAAGTGAAAATAAACTTACCAAATTAAACCTATGGATCTTTTTGAGACTTTACCTTTAACCCAAACTTGAAAATAAATTAGCTACTCATTTTATAACTAGCCACAAAATGAGAATTTTATTAAAATACTAAGAAAATACAAGATGGAGAAGGAATTATAGAAAATGGAGCTAAAAAATAGATTCAAGGGTGCCAAATTAGGAGGGAGAGTGGGGTAGCCTCCTATTTATAGATATAATGAGTAAATCATAACCATCGGATGCAAACATTTCAGATGCCCAGGATTGTGCCATGTGGCACTCTCAAATTGAATGGAACATGTCACCAGGACTATCATTCCATGTATATGCATGAACAATACGCATGTTTTTCAATCTACTAATATGCTAGCATGTCATCGGTCAACGCAAAAGTCTATAAGTATGATTAAGTATATTCCATGTATTGTTAGCTGATTTTTCGATCCAATAGACTTTTGCCACATCATCCATCAATGTCACATCAGTCAATGTCAGTTAGCAGTCAAAAACACGTTAGTGGAAAATGCCACGTCAGTGATCAACGTCATGTCAACAGCCAACGCTACGTTCATGGGGCCCTTCAAAATCTTAAAACTATGATTTTATCATTTATGTTCTTCTTAAGGTTTTTAGATGTTTTAAGTTCGAAAATGCTGTGAGTTTTATTGTTCCACTTCTCGTTTATTATAAAATGTGACTAAAATACCCTTGAAATACATAAAGTACTAAAAAATACAAATAAATATATATAATCAAAGTTCAAGAGACTTAAAATTAATAAAAGTAGATATGTTAACGAAACTTGAAGTGTAAAATAATAATTTTACTCTTAATAAATATACACTCATTAGCACTCAAAATTCCTTTGGAAATCAGTTTCCCACTTCTTATTCCCAAATTGAGGTGGACCTCACGATTTGGATTTTATTTCTCCCTATATTTTGCGAAGCAAACGCAATTAATAATTTTGACAGAATCCGATTCCCTAATATGAGAAGAACGCAAATTAATGGATTTTCATTCCTTTTTAATGCCATGGACGTGCATTGTTTTCACGTGATTAGCATAATGGGCCATATTTGATCTTGCTTCATTTAATTTATCCAAGCCCATGCATCTAATCCAGAAAACTTTTATTCTCTTCAATTTTGAAAGCACGTTATCCCCTAATCTTCTATTTATTATCTTGTTCAATAAAATAAATTAATTATCTAAAAATATAAATAAAAGAGACCAATTAATATATGATTAGAAGGGAAATGTATATCGATAAATTATGTCCATCAGCCACTCACTATTATAAAAATAAAATAAAAATTATGTAATAAAGATATCTCAGAAAATTTTTGTGTTTACTTTCTATTCTCATTGAACAAAAAAAATGTTCTGCAGAGTTACCAACAAAAATTGCAATTATTTTATACGATTTGGGAACCTCACCTTGATTGATGAGTTTGGATTGGTTAAAATTGAAAAAATTAAACGTCTCAAATTCGGTACTCGTTTAATAATCGTGACGATTGGGTAAGTCGGTTAGGAATCTCATTCAACTGTTAATGGTACCAGGGCTACTTCAACCCAAAATACACTGTTTCAACCTCCACAAAACTTCTATCATTCTATGTCCATTGCCCAAAAAATACATTGCTTTAACCTCAAAAAAATCCAGGCCACCATTCTCTTTATTTTCTTCATTAATCAGAATTAATAAACTCTTTATATGCAGCATTGAAATTGCAAAAAAGTTAGTCAATTACGTAGGACGTTGTCAATGTGTTATGCTTATCAAAATAATATTGCTTTATATTTTCTCTTATCACTTTAGAATTGATAAATTTTAGGTCATCTCACCGAAAGCTCTGACTAGTTATTACTTTGACAAGTCGAAACCGAAAGACGTAAAGAATCTTTACATATCCTGCCTCTCAAAAATATAAGCGAATCCAGTTCTTTAGTGATCAAATGATTGAAATCAATGCATAATGGCGAAAGAATCAACTAAGCACCAAAGCACTCTCCCATTCACTCCAAAGCACTCACCTATCCACTGTCTTTTCATCCTTGAAAAGGCATATAAGATTTTTCATTTATTGCCCTCTCTAACCTAAAGCAGATACAAACCAATATGATAAGTAGAGTTGAAAGGTGTAGTGGATGCTGGCAGCCACTATGGCTACCACCTCAGGCAGTAGTCGTCCGATGCTTGGCGTGCCAAGCTGTGACGAGCTTTCCGTCATCCTCTCAGCGATGGGCTTAAGTATGTGGCTCAGTGAGCCAACCATACCATAACGTTGTCAATTATGTGGCAGCTGGAAAAGGAAATGGCATGTGTCCTCGTCCAGGCTGTAATAATTATTACATAGATCAACCACGAACTGCGCGGGCTCCTCCTCCGGTTTACGGGAGAAAAAAAGCATTGCTTTGTGGAGTAACATATAATAATACAGCTTACAGGCTCAGTGGTAGCACAAATGATGTTCAGAGTATATCTTTTCTTTTGGTTCGCATGTTAGGGTTTCCTAGTGACTGCGTGGCTGCGTGGTCACCCTTACAGGTATAAAAGGTCCTCTGCTAAATTAGTAATCTAGCATTGCTGAAGTTTTTTGGCTAACATCTTCTTCTAATTAAAGCTCGATCTTATTTTTCTTTACCAATATATGACATTCAATTAATTTTATGGGTATATATTATTTTAATCCCTACAAATTGAGACAACTATTTTTCAGCTAGCCTATGTATTTTTTAAAACTTTTAAAACATCCCGTCGTTTCTTCGGTAGCTATAATCTTACTTTCCTTTTTTAATCTGATATTTTTTTTATAATGCAGAGGTGTGGGGCAAATAGGAAAAATTTACATAAATAGTCATACTCAATTTCTAAATTTTAAAATTAACCATTCACTTTATATTCTATCTAATATAGCCAATCAAAACTCACATATCCTTAATTACCCTCCATATTTAATTTTTATTCCCTTACATATAAATTTTCATCGTCCGTCCTGCAAACACCGTTCCCTGCAACTAAAAATCAGAGTCAGCACACGATACATTCATACCCAACCGTTTGTTTACTCAGCCGTGTGTAAGGTAATATAATTGTATTAAATATTTATATAAGTGTTATGAATTTCTGTGGTGTATCGTTTGCTGTTCATGTGCCGTCGAGCATTAGGGTTTATATTTTTGGTGCGACAGACAGTGAGACAGACTTGGTGAGACAGCTGCCACAGCAACCTGTCGCACTAGTACATCCTATCGCACCAAACTGGTGCGATGGCAGCCATCGTGTCGATATCGTCGCGATGGGCACCTTAGGTGCTGCCATCATGCGGCACCGCACCGGGCAACACCCATTTCAGGAAAAAAAAAAATTTTAAATATCTGACTTACAAGATTATGCTTTCCGTTAATCGATAGGAGACTGAGATCGTAAATCACTCGAAGAACTATGAGAGAATTTTGGCCAGGGACGAGTGAAAATGATAGGGGCAGTTTTGTCCTAAAACTTTATGTTTGGCTAATTATGATAGCTAAAATCTCCAAAAGTTATTTGTGAAAAAAGTAAAATATTTCAGGTTATTGATGTAAATTTCCTGGCAAATAGAGACCAAAAAATAGAACTCGTTTAAAAATTTTTCTAGGTTAAAATAGTATTGATGTCGGATATTATAATTTTAAATTCAAACAAATTTGACATGAAGCCCGTTTAAAATATATAATAATTAAATATGTTTTAATGAAAACAAATATCCATTATAGTTCCTTTGGATAATTTTAAAAATGCAAGAATTAACTGAATAGAGTAATGATTAAGAAAATATTTATCTTTACTTTTACATTCTCATATAATTTGACAGAAGAAGAGAAAAATTCATATATGGTTCCAAGAAAGCAAAATATTCGATAGGCGTTGGAATGGCTAGTGCAAGATTGCCAGCCAGGAGATTCATTGGTATTTCATTACTCAGGCCATGGTTCAAGGCAAAAGGACTACAATAAAGATGAGCTCGATGGGTTTGATGAAACCATCTGTCTGCTTGAACATGAGACTGAGGGTCCCATAATTGATGACGAAAACAATGCCACCATTGTAAGGCTACTGCTCTGTGGTGCGAAACTGCATGCTATCATTGATTCCTGTTACAGTGGAACTGTATTGGACGAACCATTTGTGTGCAAGATCAGCAGGTATTTAAAGAGACATGATTTTTTTTTTTTTTGGTTATAATAGGGAGATTGACTTTTGTTTCATTTGTTAGAAATATGAGACAATATTATTTTTTTTTAATTCTAAAATTAGTCGAAACAGCAACATCAATTAATAAACGTTGACTACCAAACGAGACGAACATATATAAAACATAAAGAATAAAACTCCATAAATAGTAGCTAATAATATTATTCACGTCACTATTCGTTGGTGCTGTTCATCTTATACTATTTATGATATTGTTCCACCAGCAACAAGCATAAATCTTAGAAGTATTTTTACAGGTAACTTCATTATTTTGAATGTGGTTAGATAAGAAATATTGGCTACATAAGATTTTGCATAGATCTATACTGACAGAGGGTACGAAATTTGTAATAATTACCAAAAATTGAATTTGAATATGAAATTCTTATATTTATACTAGACATTCAAATGTATCTTTTAAAACTTGTTTCAACAAAATTGGATAAGAATTCAATTTATAATAATTTTTTGAACTCCAGGCTGTTACCTTGAAAATTTTTTGTTTTAGCACAATGCATGAGTTATGAAACTATTTTACCAAACTTAAACTATTTCAAAAATTATGACGTTTGGAGAATTGTTTTCTATATATGTCTAGTATATTTGTGAAAATTTTAATTATTTTACAATTAAAGAATATATTGTTTTGAATTTTTGCATTCAGTAAGGTCATAGCAGAAAACTCTGACAGGTTTCTTGAGGTCTAGAATGAAAATCATTTTCAATTGTTTTAGATAGAATCAAGCAATGAAAATTTTGTTATTGAGAACCCTATATGTCAGCATACCCTATGTAAGATATGAGATTTTTTCGATAAAGGAATAATTTATAATTTATGAGAATTCAGAGATTTAAGAATATTTTGTTTATGAATTAATAGTGATATTATTTGAATTTTGAAGATATAATTTGACTTATTCTACTTTAGTGAAGGAAGGAAAAGAATTTGTCCTTGACGATTTCTAGTCCACACCAGCCTTGAGTAGGGAAAATTTTTTCTTAAACTTACTTTGAGAAAATTCTCTCATCGAGTAATATATTTCATGTTTATGGAATACAATTTAAACTAAGCAAGACATGGATTAAAAATGTCTTTTTGAGAGTAACAAAATTATATTGTCAAATAATGAGATATTTGTTGAGAAAAGATTATTGTTTTGCTAAAGTCTTCAAGATTATAATTCTTAATTTTGTTAAGGATGAAAGATGAGTCTTCTTTGCTTATGTTATAGACTATACTGTTGGAGAATTTGAAGGATTAAACACAAAGCTTATTAGAGAAAGCTCAAGAACATTACAAGAACAATTCACACACTCTCACAAATCACTCTCAAGGGCTTTGTTATACTTCCTATGCTCTCTTACTCTTAGACTTATATCTCACAACACAATAGCATAGGTATTTATAGTGAATACAACACAAACATAATCATAACAATACACATCACCTAGCACATTCCACTAACCTTTCATCATAACATCAAACATATTCCACTCACCTAACATGCTCTAAAGGAATCCTTTAATGGCATCAAATGTGTAAAGCTAGCCTCCACTCAACATTGTAGACCCATGATGATGAAGCATGATGATGGAGCATGATAATGGAGGGCCATGTACAACTCAACACCTTATTATTTTGTAAACAAGTTTATTATTTTTTTTCACCACTCCCCCTTAAACTTGTTTCTGTGACCCATCTTCTTGCTCGAGGAGTTTAGTGAAATTATCACCAACTTGTTCTTTGGCTTTATTCTTCTTATTTTGATTGAACAATGCCCTGTAAGAATATGCATTTAATCTTCTTGTTCTCCTTCACTTTCGCCGTTAATTTCTTTGATTTCCACAACCAATTGTTTCATAACACCCAATGAATTTCTCAATCTGATAAAATCTTCTTGTTTCAATGGCTTAGTAAATATATCAACTGCTTGATCTTGAGATTTGACATACTTTATTTGTACATTCTTTCTTTCAATACACTCCCTTATGAAATGGTAGTGAGTGTCAATATGCTTACTTCGATCATGGAAGACCGGATTCTTTGATAAGGCAATTGCGGACTTATTGTCAACAAAGATCTCGGTTGGATCTATTTGGAGCAAACCCAACTCCTTCAACAAATTTCTTAGCCAAATTGCATGGCAAACACCGAAGTAGCAGCTACATACTAAGCTTCACAGGTGGAAAGTGTGACAATTGGCTGCTTCTTTGACATCCACGTGAAAGCAGTGTTTCCCATGAAGAATACAAATACAGAGGTACTCTTTCGATCATCTAAATCTCCACTCCAATCGCTATCGCTATATCCAACAAGCTTGTAATCATCAGAGAATGAGTATAATAAGCCAAAATCAATTGTACCTTTTATATAGCGAATGATTCTTTTTGCAGCTTTAAAATGGGTGATTGTTGGATTCTCCATATAGCGACTAACGAGCCCAACAGCATAGAGAATGTCTGGCCTCGTACATGTCAAGTAACGCAAACTTCCAACAAGGCTCTTGAAAAAAGTTGGATCAACTCTTTCTTCTTCGTCATGTTTGGACAATTTGACTCCGCATTCCATTGGCGTACTTACGGGCTTGCAATCATGCATCTTGAACTTCTTGAGTATTTCCCTTGCATAGCATTCTTGGGAAATGAATATGCCTTCTTCTTTTTGTTTGACTTCAATGCCCAGGTAGTATGCCATTAGTCCAATGTCAGTCATCTCGAACTCTTTCACCATCACTTTCATAAACTCTTCAAATAACTTTGGATTGCTTCCAGTGAAAATGAGATCATCCACATACAGGCATACAATCAAGATGTCTCCATCTTTGACTTTGACGTAGAGAGCATGTTCATGTGGGCATTTGGTGAAGCCATTCTCTTTGAAATATTTGTCAATTCTGCTATTCCATGCCCTTGGTGCTTGCTTTAACCCATAAAGTGCCTTCTTCAATCTCAGAACTTTGTCTTCATATCCTTCCACCACATAGCCCAATGGTTGTTTGATGTAGACTTCTTCTTTGAGAAATCCATTTAAGAAAGCAGACTTTACATCCATTTGATCAATCTTCCACTGCTTTTGGGCTGCTAAAGAAATGATTAGTCTTATAGTTTCCATTCAGGCTCATGGGAGCAAATACCTCATCATAGTTGATGCCAGCTTTTTGACTATAGCCTTTTGCAACTAACCTCGCCTTGTGCAACTAACCTCGCCTTGTGCCTTTCAATCTCACCCTTGACATTTCTCTTCGTCTTGTAAACCCATTTGACACCGATGGCTTTGTGACCTTTGGGAAGTATAGTAAGTTCCCAAGTGTCATTCTTCACTATGGCTTTGATTTCTTCATCCATTGCGATTCTCCATTTTTCATCTTGTACAGCTTCTTCGAAGTAAAATGGCTCACAATCAGCAAAGAGACAAAATAGAGTGAGATTGTCATGTCTCTCAGTTACCTCATAGAGATCTTGAAGACTCCTCGTGCGTTCTTCAGTTCTTTCATTTAAGAAAGATGGTGGTGAATCTCCATGTGTGGTTGATGCTGGTGAGATAGGTGGACTAACCGGCTCTCATACTACTTGCTCCTTTATTGTCTGTTTATTTTCTTCAAAAGGAAAAAAATTGAAGTCATCCACATGAGAGCCAAAATCCCATTCTTCTTCTTCCTCAAAGATTACATCTCGGCTAATCACGATCTTTCCGTTGTCTGGATTGTACAACTTGTATCCTTTAGAATTGATGTCATAGTCGATGAAGATGAACTTCTCACTTTTATCATCCAGCTTAGCTCTTCTCTCGTCTGGTACATGTACATGGGTAATGCTTCCAAAAACTCTCAGATGGATTATGCCAGGCTTTCTTCCACTCCATGCTTCTTGCGGTGTCTTGCCCTACACACTTCTTGTTGGAGATCTGTTGGATAAATATATTGCACAAGCAACAGTTTCAGCCCAAAATTCTTTGGGTAGTCTTTTGCTCTTGAGCATACTTCTCGTCATGTCGAGGATAGTTCTGTTCTTTCTTTCTCGCAATACCATTTTGTTGGGGGATCTTGGAACCGTCAAAGGCGTCGTATTCCATTTTCGTCACAAAACTTCATAAATTCTTTGAAGTGAACTCTCCACCTCGATCGGATCTCATGGCCTTGATTTGGTGTCCACTTTCTTTCTCCACCGCAGACTTTGAACTTCTTGAAAACTTCAAAACTTCGATTTCGCTTTAAAAATACACCCAAGTTTTTCTTGAAAAATCATCTATGAAAAGAAGGAAGTAGTTACTTTTACCAAGAGAGGTTGGCTTGAATGGACCGCACACATCGAGTATGAATAAGCTCGAGTGGCTTCCGAGCTCTTGAGTTTGACTCCTTTGGAAAACTCTTTCTAAATTGCTTGCCAAGTAAACATCCTTCACAAACTTGATTGGGATGATTGATTGAAGGTAGACCTTTCACCATGTTCTTTCTTGATAGTAGCTCTAGTCCACCAAAGTTGAGATGTCCATATCGAAGATGCCAAATCCAAGTTGGATCTTTATGACAAGCCTTGAGACACTTTGCAACATCATTCTGAATATTTAAAGGAAACATTCTATTCTTCGACATTTTCACTTTTGTAATTAGGTTTCCTTTGTCATCTCTTAAAAAAATACTATAATCTTTAAGATGAATATCATAGCCTTTTTCTAAAAGTTGACCTAAACTTAGAATGTTGCTTTTCATATTGGGCACATAGTAAACATTTGAAATTAGTTGGTGGCTACCATCTTTTATGCAAAAAGATGTTACCTTTTCCCTTCACTCGGTACTTTTGAATCATCTCCAAAGCGACGCTACCATTCACCGATTCATTCATCTCCACAAACATGCTTCTGTTTCCGCTCATGTGATTGCTAGCACTCGTGTCAAGATACCAAGTATTTGCTTGACCTCCATTGTTGTCATTACGTGCTAGTAAAAGTGTGCCATCTCCATCATTCTTCTCTTCAACATAATTCACTTTCTCATCTACTATGTTGCTTGGAATTCGCATTACAAGCATAATGCCCAAATTTTTGACAATTATAGCATCGCACTTGAGATTTTTCATAGCTCGATCGTGGATTGTTTCTTCCTCGCCCTCTGTTTGAGCTTTCTCCTCTTTCATTATTGAAGGAGTTTTTTTTGTTGAAATTCCAGCCTCGTCCATGACCACGACCTCTACCTCGTCCTCGGCCTCTTCCTCGGACATAGTGCCTTCTATCGTTCGTTGAAGCTTTCTTCTCTTTCTTTGGATTGATTTCCATCTTGAAGAGTTGTTCTTCGATCCTTGCTTCTTCTTCGCTTTTTCTTTATAAGCTTGCAACCTTCCTTGAAGTTGCTCGATCGTCATAGTCTCCAAATCTTTAGTCTCCTCTATTGTTACTACAATGAGGTCAAACTTGGAATCTACTGATCGAAGTATTTTCCCAATAATCCTTAGCTCTCTCAACTCTTCACCATTTCTTTTTAATTCATTAGCAACAGTCACAATTCTAGTAAAGTAATCAAAAATTGATTCTGATACTTTCATGTGTAAGGACTCAAATTCACCTCTTAGTGTTTGAAGACGAACTTTCTTAACTTGTTCCGCTCCTTTGTAAGAGGTTTCTAACTTCTCCCACGCTTCCTTTGAGGATGTTGCGCCAGCGATCTTTTCAAAAGCATCTTCATCTAATGATTGAAAGATGAGATACTTTGCTTTGTTCTCTTTCTTCTTTAAGTCTTTCAAATTCTCCTTTTGTGCCGCAGTTAAAGTACCTTCATTTTCTGGTACTATAAAGCCCTTTTCCACGACATCCCACACATCGTGTGCACCCAATAGAGCCTTCATTTTGATGCTCCAATTGTCAAATTTGCTCCCTTTCAATTGTGGAACTTGAAATGACATCATACCACCATTTGCCATATCTCACAAATCGAGTGAGAATTTGGAGATTCTGAATGCACGAATGAATCCGTAACGTCGAAAAACCTTTGGGAGATCTCGGGTCAACTTTGGTCAACTCGGTGAATCAACTTAGTTTTTGGACAGCAAACTTCCGATGGCGATTCCGGGCTCGTCTGAACTCCGATTAGGCTGATTCTTGCGGCGTTACGTTCGTCTTGTCGAGAGCTTCGATTTGATATGCTACATGACTATTTTATCCTCCAAACCTTGCTGTGATACCACTTTGTTGGAGAATTTGAAGGATTAAACACAAAGCTTATTAGAGAAAGCTCAAGAACATTACAAGAACAATTCACACACTCTCACAAATCACTCTCAAGGGCTTTGTTATACTTCCTATGCTCTCTTACTCTTAGACTTATATCTCACAACACAATAGTATAGGTATTTATAGTGAATACAACACAAACATAATCATAACAATGCACATCACCTAGCACATTCCACTAACCTTTCATCATAACACCAAACATATTCCACTCACCTAACATGCTCTAAAGGAATCCTTTAATGGCATCAAATGTGTAAAGCTAGCCTCCACTCAACATTGTAGACCCATGATGATGAAGCATGATGATGGAGCATGATAATGGAGGGTCATGTACAACTCAACACCTTATTATTTTGTAAACAAGTTTATTATTTTTTTTCAACATATACAACATGGGAGACTTTGTTACGTGAACTTTTGAATATTAAGAAAATGAGAGAATTGAATTTATTGTTTAGTTTGAGCATGTCAAATGACACATGTGATATTTGTATGGAATCAAAATCCACAAAGAAGACATGTAAACCAATTCTTAGTAGAGAATCTCAAAGAGGGTGGGTGTATCCGTGAGGACGTTTTATAAACTCAGCGGCTTGGTCATTGCCGACCAAGCTACAGAGTACTGATACATCTGTGCTCAATGGGAGTGAAGGATCTTTTTGATCAATCAAAAAGACAAGACGAATCTACTTCACCCAATATGCCCTTGGGCACGCAAGATTTAGAATAACCCATGACTAGAGGAGGTAACATGTATTATATTACCTTTATTGATAATTTGTCAAGATATACAAAAGCATATGTATTGAGAAATAAAAATGATGCTGGTAAAAAGTTCTTAATGCATAACAATGAAGTTGAAAATTAACTTAAATAAGGCACTAATAGAGTAGGTGAACATAATTCAAGCATGTTCAATGCTTATTGTGGAAATCAAGGTATCATTCATAAACTAACACTTCCCTATTTACTTAAATCAATTGATGTAGTTGAAAGGGGTTGGGGTTACCCCACATCGATTATGGAAAGGGGTGGTGGTGACTTTATAAGAGTGAGGGAAAACTTCACCCCTTTAGCTAGCTTTTGGGATTAAAAGAGGCACTAATAGACTAATAGAAGAACATGTGTCTATGTTTCGGACCCAAGGCCTAATGTGTGAAGAGAAGATGGGAGATTATTGGAGTTATCTCATATTAGTTGTGGAAGGGGTTGGTCATAACTTTATAAGTGTGAGGCAAATCTCACCTCTTAATCTAGATTTTGGGTTGAGAGAGGACCAAGACCACCTAATAAAAAAGAAAATAGAACAATGAAGAACATGACAAATGCCTGATAATAAGTTCCGGAGCACTATTGAATTTATAAGAATAAGCTATATTACTATTGCCACATTCATAATAAAATATCATGGAAGAAAATAGAAAAAACATCCTATGAGTTGTAGAGAGGGTATAAGCTTAACTTATCATACCTCAAAATATGGGGGTGCCTTGCAAAAGTTCCTAACCATTCAAAATGACTAGGATAGGACATAAATTGTTGAATGTTTATTTATATGGTATGCCTATAATAAACCTGTGTATATATTCTTAGTACTTCAAAATGAAGGACATTGGTTTGAAGTGAATACCATCACCATTTCGAAGAATAATGAATTCTTTGAATGAATTTCTTAAGAAAGATAACATTAGTTACTTATTCCTAAAAGAATCAATTAATGGTCCTCTTGATTTAAGTTGTAGGCTTTGGTGGCCAATAAGGCCTAAAATAGAGAGATCTAGGAGATTTACAAAATTTTGACAAAAGCCTAAAGCCCTTCATTTAAGTTGAAAAATAAAAGATTAAAAATTAAAGAATATCAAATAATAACGTTAAATATAACTTTTATACAAATTTAGAAAAAAAAATGATATTTTGATTTCCTTAAATTAGCGTTAATGAGTTCAGAAGTGGTGATTTTTAGACAATTACCACTGAATTCTACTTAAGTAACAATTTTGTTTTTTCTTATTTTCAACCTTTCTTTCATACAAACAAAAATTGAGAATTATAATAATCTAGAGAGTGAAAATCTTGTGGAGATGTGCTAAAATTATAATGATGTAGATGTCCCACTCTCAAATTTTAATCAATAATAAACTTTGAGATTTCTTAACAAATATAGGGATGATTTCATAAATAACAATGGTGTCTAAGCGGTTGACAAAACCAACCAAATGAGATATCTTGATTGGATTCTACCAAAATTATATACACAGAATCGTTTTTTTTTTTTTTTTTTGATAAGATATACAGAATCCCTTCTTGCTAATAATATCTAAATTATCAAGCTATCTATATTTAATTTTACTGAAGGAGCAATTGCTTGCGAGAAGCATTATACCAGCGAGCATACGAAGCATGAAGGTTAGGCCAGTCAGCAGAAGAGCAATAAGTGAAATGATGAAGCCATACTGATAACACTAGTTCTTGTTCATCTTCTTGTTCAAGCATATCAATAGTCTCTTCTAATACTTTCTCAAGCTCAGCTCTTTCGTGCAAACTCATAACAGGTACATCGACGCCATTGCTACATCGGCAAAGCAATGGTAGCCAAGATGCCAGCATCTTCTTGTTCGTTTTCCTTTGTTCCTCTTTCTTGCCTTCTTCGGGTTCTTCTAGGCTGAGGTCTTTGGCTTGCTTGAAAAAGAATGCTGTAAAATATTATTCAATAAAAAAGAATGCTGTAAAATATTATTCAATAAGCAACAACTCAATAAGAATACCAAGAAATATTTGTTGTGTTTAAATAATACTTAATGACAAAGTCCGGAGATTGATTTTCTGTATGTGTTGATGCCAAATTCCAGTCTTAAAATAAATTGAAATTAGATTTTTAATCCTACAATTTAAACCAAATAAAAACTTAAACCGAACCATATCAAACCAGATCTTAAATTTCTATTTGATTTAGAGAAAACCATATCGAATGCTCAGACATATGTTTTAGGTTCAATTTTCTCAAGGCCATTAGCCTGTTAAATAGAATTTGATGATTGGTGTTGTGCCTTCAAATTTCTGGCTCTGGACTTCATCGAACTTTGTAGTTTGTTGACCCTTTTTTTCTAAGACCTGCTTAGAAATCTCGTATTTGTAAATTTTTCAAATTTTAATTGCACTATGGCATATGGTGTGCCTTGAATAAACTATAGTGTGTGAAAATATTTTCTTGTTATATACGAAAGGTCAATTAAGGATTGCTATCGACGTGTATTATCATAATTTATGACGGCTGGAAAAAACGTGAGGTAATATTTTTCAGTGAAACATAATAGCAATTGTCAATAAAGTTTTGAATCCCAATTATCAGAATAGCAGTCATCACTCAAATTTTACCACGTGTTTAATTCGTCATTTCTATGTTACAATCTTTCCTTATCATATGTCTATTAGCCGTCAAAGGTCAATTAAGATTGCTATTGATAAATTTTAATAGGAATATTATCATTTTTCTGCTTAAGGTTTCTTGTCAAGTCAAATCAATATCATGATTTGGTGAAACTTATATTTTATCACTAAATATTTATGCTATTAGTATTTTATTATTATTTTGTTAATGCAGTTATAAATTTATTGATACCATAAAAATATTTAAAGAATTTCACGCTAACACTAAAACGTATTTTTCAATTGTGAAAGAAATACTATCATTTATACACCAAAAGTTTTTTGTCATATCAATCAAGTACTAAAGTTTGTTTTATCACTTAATATTTAAGTTGTTATAACTTTACCAACAAACATTAACACAGTAAAAATTTACTAATATCATAAGGACATTTAAATAATTTCACGTAGAAGCTAAAATATTAACACAATTGTTGAAAGATAGAAGTGTTAAATTTGGAATATTTGGTAACAATTATAATGTTTGAAATAGTTTAGAATTACTGGTGTTGAATAATATTATCAAAATTGAAGTGTTTGGTTTGTATTACTTTAAATTTGATATTTGAATGCATAATAATATATCTATATAATAAAAAGGTTGCTTTTTTAAATATAACGACTAAATTTTTAAGATAATTTCTCTTATATAATTTCTTTATTTTCAAATGAGAAAATCTTCTTCTACACTCCAAGTTAAATATTTAATTATTTTTAATATTTTGGTAGCAAAGTGATAATAACTTAAATATTATGTGAAAAAATATAGTTTTTTGAAAATTTTAGTACTAAGTTGATATGTTAAAAAATTTTTTGTGGATAAATGATAAATTTCTCATTTGTCATTTCTTTCTTTTCAGAAAACAAAATCGACCTTTATGCGTCAAGGGTAAAATTGACTTTTAACTTAAATTCCATTAAATATTAACTTATTTTTAATGAAATAATGGTAAGGTGTTAATAACCTAAACGTCTAGTAATAAAATACAGTTTTTACCAAAATATGGTACTAACTTGATGTGTTAAAAAAAATTTAGTAAAAAAATGATAATATCTCATTTTAATATAATATAATATCAATCTTATTAAGTTACATAATTTTTTAATTTACAACATTCCAAGAGTCACATCCCAATAAATTAAAAGTATTTGACAACTAAACTACATTTACCTTAATTAGTGCAACTCTTGGGTTGTCATAAGTTACAACATTATATAATTTATCCACACACACACACAGACATATATATAGGATTTTGATCGAGTGAACAATGTTGCTCACTTATGGACAAAAATGCTCCAAGTGTTCAACTATGATTAAGAGATTGTGAAGAGGTACCTACAACTCTCCCGATAAGAACTGAACATGTGTGACATCATTCTCCATAAGAAGAGCGACATTGCTCATATGATCACTACTCTACATATGTGTGCACGCGCGCGCGTGCAGGCAGGGGCATGAGCATGCACGCACGCATCTTCAAGCGACACTATTTATTTTTATAATTAAATTTTAGTCCGTAGTTTGCCAATATCGATAATATAATAAAAATAACATAAATAAAAATTATATATATATATATATATATATATATATATATTTCAAGTAAATATAAATTAATATCTAAAAAATTTCATCCATTTTTTTTATTTTTAATTAATTAATGATAAAATTACACATGCAATTCGTATTGTACCCAATACACAATACATTACTAAATTCAATCCTATTATGTTTCAATCCTATCCAATACAGAGGCCGTTTATTTTTTTGACTTGAGTGAAAATAAACTTAATGACTTGATTTCACCATTTAAGTGATTAATTCTATTTATTTTTTCAACTTAATGAAAATTTCAGTAATTATGTTATTAAGTTAATTTTTTTTAGCTTTTTGCTTGATTTAAAAAGTCTAAATGATATTATTTAAAGATATTTACAAAATATCTTATCTAATTAATCAATTTTCATCCTTACCTAAATAAAATTTAATGATTAACATTATTACCCATCTATATAACTTATGATAATATATAATGGTAGACTATTATTATTTTTATCTTTTTATTTTCTTCAAAATAGCATTATTGATCTTCATAATTTTTTTATAAATATTTTTCATATAATCATAAACGGTAAAAAAAAACTAATTAATATATATACTAATATAGAATACTAAATGGTTGTATTCAATTGAATATGATTTATGTTATGATAATATATTATTTTATTATGTCCTTTGATATTTTTATTATTTGTTTAACATTTATAATTTATAAGAGCACAAATGTAAAAGTATTAGTTTTCAGATTTTTTAAGTTAAAACAACAAACAACTCTATATTTACTTTTAGCGATTCAAATAAAAAAAACAAACAAACATATCGTTCAAACTCAGACATTTAGCTTTACTTAAAATTAAGACTAATTCAGGTTTATTCAGATTTCAGATAAAAAAACAAACACCACCATAGTCTAACAATCAAACATGCCCTAACACTAGTACAATACAAAAGTTGTAATCCAAATTATTGTCATCACATAACATCGTGTCATTCAATAAATTAAACTATCATATGCTACAGTTGTATTAATATAAAAAAATCATATGAAAGTTTTTTATACAAATTATTTTATTCTAATGATTAATTCTATTTGTCTACCACTCTTTAGTCAAGAGGTTAATAACTCTTAGGTCTAGTTTGGGATTGCGGTAGCTATTAAATAAGTTGTTTAAGTTGTGTTGATAAAATAAGCTATTGAGAAAAAAGTCACTTGGTGTTTGGTAAATTGTGTTATTGTAGTTGTTTGTGAATTTAAAAAGTAGATTACATGCATTTAGTAAATTTTATTAAGAAAGTGTTATTTTATTAAATAATGACTAAAATAATCATAAGTTTAAATTGCCTTTTATTTTTTAGAGTATGTTTAATAAATTGATTAGAAGTACCTTTTTTTTAATAGATAAAATTATATAGAGTGAAATAACTCAATTAAATCAAATCTAATTAACTTTATTGTTACAAAAAATATGATAAAAATTCATAATTATACATAATTCAAATAAAATAAAAAGTGATATTTATTACATTCACATTAAATTGATATTAGGAAAAATATATAGTAGTCGTGGCGGTAATTTAATTGTGATGATAATATGATATCTAATTATTTATATTTTAGAGTTTATGCAAAAGTAAGATATAATTGTCTTTTTGTTAGAATATTAACGTAGTGTTTATTTTTTCATCTGAAATCTAAATAGGTCTAAATGTTACTGAAGTTTTAAATAAATCTGAATGCATATGTCTGAAAAATATGATTGTTTTTAATTATTTATCATCTGAATATAAGTAGTAAGTTATTTATTTTTATAAGATCAAAACATCTTAATTCAAATATTTTTACATTTATGAGCTTGAAAATATTATATATACTTGATGTTTAAATAAGTATATATTTACAATGATTTCTAGTATAATAGTTTTTATATATTATAAATGTTTATAAGATAAGCATTTTATATATAATTTATGAAAATTAATTATCACAGCATTATTTTTTTACAATTTAACATAATATTTATATATAAAATGTTTTTATTTAATAATAAAAGATTTAATACCGAATATAATTTAAGATCAAGTGAAATTCTAATATAGCATCTAATAGTTACGTATGGAATAAATACATTTAATGAGGTTATTTGTGAGAAAAATAATAATTTTTCATTCAGATATTTTATCAGTCAGATAAAAGTCAGGGTATTTTATTTTTTATTTTAGATGAAAATGTTTTACAATGAGACTTCAGATACAAAAACAAACAGACTAAAATATCAAAACATCTTAAATTAAGTCAAATTAAGACTTGAGACATAAAAACAAACAACCCTAAGATTATAATAAAAACTTTAAAAATGATGGTGACTTATTTAATAAGCTACTTATAAAAAATAACTCTCCAACTACTTTTAAAAACTGTTGTCAAAATAGTATATATATATATATATATAGAATAAGTTAATTTTATCAAATTTATTAAATGCTATTTTAATAAAAAATTATAAAATAAACTACTTATTGAATTTCAACCTTAATTTCAAACATAATCTTATTTCATCAATAAGATCAAGAATTCAGTTTCTCTAAGTTGTTTGTGTGTGTAAAATTTTTTATAATTTATTCTAAGGCTGCTATTTGACGCTTAAACCACGTCTCTACTAAACCTCATGTTAATGTAAAATGAAGAATGGCACTCCGACTTTACAGTTTTTGGATTTTAGCTTTTACAATTCACTCGTAATAACTCCAACGTCAATGATTTTATTGAAAAGTTTATTTCAATAATTTTATTGAATAGTTCATTGCATTATCAAAAGGCTCTCTATTTGGTTGGTCGCAATTTGTGTTTGTCTACATGTGACGAAAGAAAAGCTTCACATGTCCTGGATATACTTTAGTGGCAGGGCAATATCACCACAAACTTAAGTTTGGAGCAACATAAAATTATAGCCAAAAAAAAAAAACACGAATTATTGCAACGAACTAATAGTAAAAACTTGCTAGTTGACAATGACAGCAACCATAAGTTCTAACTAGGGATGACAATGGGCCGGATCAGGATAGGACTTGGTCAAACCCGAGTTTGAGTCCGACATTACAAACGTAAGCTCGAACTTTATAAATATCCGAATGTTCAAAATTAGTCCGGGCTCGATCAATTTTTTTTTTAATATTTAAACAATTTCAATTTAAAATATCATAATATATTAATATTTAAAAACTTTAAAACCTTATTAAAATAACATAAATATAAAAATTATTCTAATCAACATATTTACCATAAATTATATAAATAATTAAACACAAACAAAAATTAGATCTAATTCAAATAAAAACATAATTTAATTCAATAATCTAACTAAAGAGTTCATTAATTTAACAAACAAATAAAAACACATAATTCGATTACACAATTTAAATAAGAAATTCTTTAGTTTAAAAATGATAATTCACAATCCAATATGAAGAAAAAAAAATTATTCCAATACTTATGGTACGTTTAAATTTTTTTTTTAAAGTCAGGACCGGGCCAGACAGGGCCGGGCTATATAAAGCTCGAGCCCTATCCCGAATTTAAAGGACTTGATATATATAAGCCCGAGCTTTTAAATTCGGGCCAAATTCCTAAAAATAAGGGCCGGACTAATCAGGCCAAAATCAGGACCAAACTTTTTTGCCATCCCTAATTGTAACCAATAGAAGAATTGGGTTCGAGAATCAAAAGTATATTCTCTGGCCAAAAATCAAAACAACACACATGTTGCAACTTATTATTATTCCATCCATGTTCTAATTTTTGTGTTAGACCGTTTAAATTTTTTTCTCTACATTTTTTATTTTTCTATTGGTTTTTAAGTTTCATATTATCTAAAATGTACTATTTTGTTTATATAATCATACATTTACTGAATATAATTCGAAAATTTAAGCTAATTAAAAAACAACACCTCTACCACCAGATTTTAAAAAATATATCTATTCTTACTAATATTTTAAGAAATATATAGCCACAAATTTAAATTTTTGAAAGTAAATGTATTATGAATCCTCTTAAGAAGATTCCAACCCATGTCTTTACCAATTCAAAATACCAGTCTTACTGTTATTACGAGACTTCTACTAGCAGGCTTAAAAGTTAAAAAAAAAAAAATTCTATATATTCTTATTATATTTTAGGAGATAAATCGCTCATAAATTAATATTTATGGGAATTAGTTTATTATAAGTCCTCTCTTAAGAGGGTTAGAACTAATATATCAAGTTTGTATGAGAGATTTAAAATTTTGTATCTCATACACATTTAAAAAGAATTGACGCGGAATTAAATTGAAAGGTAAATGCAAGAAATAAATAAATAAAAATTATACAAAAACATACCTGATATCTTGACCAAGGAAATTTGGAGGCGCGGCTCAGCTGAAAGAGCAAGGCAAGCCAAGTTCGAAGCTGATGCCCACTTTCCAACGGCATCATCAACATAACCGCATGCCGCCAATTTCTCAGCCAACCAAAGCAACTCAGCTGCCAGCTTCTCAGCCGAGATCCCAGACCGGTTCCTCTCCTCCAAACCCACACCAAACCAGGACAAAACCACCTGTAAAACCCGGTTCAACCTGTACTGAACCGGAACAACACCATCCACGCAACCACCCAGTTCCAAAACGGCGGCTTCAAGTTGTCCAAGTGTCCTGGAAAATGCCACCGACAAAACAGTTCTGTTGCCTTCACGTAACGCTTGAATATTATCCCTATGATTCTCATCAATAAGCCTCTCGGCTAAAGATCGAACAACTTGATACTTTCGAGAATTAACGGGGATATCATTAAGGATTGACAACAACTGTGAAAGTGCTCGAGCGATACCCGAGTCAGCAGAGGGTGAGGCTGAGGCGGTCATGTAGTTGTCGTTTTGGGGGGCATAAATATAGAGATAATTTGAGTTGACAAAAGAAGGGAGAAATGAAGGAAGCAAGCGTAAAATGAAAACAAAAAAAGTGATGAGAATATAGCGAGTGATTTCGAGGAGTTTGTATTTATTGGCTAAGCTTAAGAACGATTTATCTGCGTAGATGAAAATGGAGGTTGCAAGGTTACGAAGAAGCAAAGGGGCTATGTTGATGCTGCTGGGTGTGTTTTCCACCATGCCCATCCTCTTCTATTTTATTTTTCTTTGTTGTTTGGTTGAAGAGAATCATAAATTTTGAGAAACAAAGGAAAAGGGGATGGCGAACAGTTGATTTTAACGACTAATGAATAATGAAGAAACTTGTAGGCGCATTTTCGACCGTAGAATTGTATATTGAAATTTAAGGTTTGATAGGGATGGAGGCAACAGCTGTTTTACGGGAGAAGCCAAATGAAGAAAGGGGTGTTTATTTGCATTAAATTCTTTATTGTTTATAGACAATTCGGGATATTCGGAGAATTTCAACGCTTAAATTTCTCGAATATCATCAAATCGAACAATAAGAACATGATGCGTGGTCAAAACTAATGGCTAAGGGATGCAAGTCTTATCTCAAATGCGTGTTGAGTAACAAAGTAACAGCCAACCGGAGCCAATACGGAAATTAAATTCTCTCCATTTTTCCTAACATAAGATTAGTTTTAAATTATTTACTCAATAAATTAATTATTTTTAAACTGTCTCTTTATTTTTAAAAAATTCAATTTATTCTTATGTAACAACCCAAGCCCAACAACAAACCCAAGGACTGAGACACAACACATCACAATTCTCTTATTTAGTTATGTAACCCAAAATGTGCTTGCTTAATTAGAAGAGTCCATCACTTATAAATCAATCCAAGAACAACTTGGGCCAATAATTGAGTAGGTATTGTCTGTTTTAAGTACAAAATTTGTCATGATTTTGTTAATAGACTTTGTAATCCAAAACGCAGTCGTCTACAAGTTTGAAATCTATCTCCTTATTTTTACAAATTCAATTTACCCCATTTTTTTCTTAAGAACACAAAAAATTCGTTAACCCACCTTATTTTTCTCTTATATGAGATTTTTAAAAGTAATAATGACAATTTAAAAACAGTCAATTAAGAGAGGATAATTAAACATTTACCCCTAACTTATTTATCACTCCACAAACTCTCCTAATAAAAGGTGATGATATCTCCAGCCATAGTTTTTGTAAACTCATCTCATTTTCAAAAAATAATTATAAAAAGTACACATTATCTTTAATTAAACTAACATAGTATCTTTGTGACAGAATACTCATGTAAATTATTACGCTATCAAATTTATGTCATTTACACGTAAGGGGGGGGGGGGAATAATAGTTAGATTTCATTTAAAAATATTAGAGTATAAGTGATAAAATTAAATATCTAAATTATTAGATACAATAACTCATGTTTATTTGGGTAATTTGGTTATTTTATATCATAATCATAAAATAGTAAAATAAAACTTATATTGAAGTTTATGACCAAAGAACCCAAGAAAAAGATTAATAAAAAGATTTAATTAATTAACTGTACAAAACTTTTATTGATTTGTAGTTTTAAAAAATATTGTGAACTCATTGTAATTATTTCCTAGAAATAGGGTGGGTTTATAAAAATTGTGGAATGAAAATATCCCCACTAGGCCACCAATAATAAATTATAATTTTTGTTAGCATATGTATTTTTATTATAATGATTTTGATTATAACAAACAAGTTTTGAATTGATTTTAAAGAAGTTTTTAAGATTAGATCAAAATTCTCAAAGTCGAAATTGATTTTAAGACAAAGAACATATTTTTTGTTGCAAACGGCTTCCTGTGAATATTGAAAACAGCTAACCGATTATTTGAAGCAAGTATGCAGCATTTCTGGAAACAAACGGCTAATTGACAACATGGAAAATGGCTAACTATTATTGAGCATAAATGAAGATCACATTCTGAAAACAAATGGCTAACTGATAATGAAGTAAATGGCTAACCGTTATCAAGCCGAATTGAAGTCTAGTTTTTGGAAACTAACGACTAACCTATAATAGGTAAACGGCTAACCGACTATTTGAAATTTGGCCCAATAGTAATTTGCCCAAGTCAAAACGGTGATCCGACAACAAGTTAACAGTGATCTAATAACCTTAAAGAAGTTTGTAATGGCTAATTTTCTGCTTCAACTATAAAATGGCTCATTCATATCTTAATCAATGTTGAACAACTATTGCTATTATTGAATATATTACTGCAACATGAGCTTAAAATTTGTGTAATCCTTTTTTATTCTATTCTCACATTGAATTATCATTTGTAATCAAGCACATTGTGTGAGGGAAATCTTTGTAAAATTTATTGTAAAATTAATTTGAGTGATTGTAAGTGTTGAGATATATTTGGGTTAAGAGATTGTAGATAATTTCTTGTTTTAAAGGTCAATTAACACTTTTAAAACCAAGTGTAAGCGTTATTGAAGCCTAAGAGACAAGCTTAGTGAAATCCCTAAGCCTGGTGAGCTTGGAGGCGTGATGGAGGCACAATTGGCCGATTTACATAAAAATCACGTGTTTGCATTTTTCTGTCCTTTACTCTTTTACTCTACTATACTTTAGCCTTATTATTTTAAATATGTTTGATTTGATTAAATTGTATTTAATTTTAATTAGCAATAATTTTAGAATCTCAATTCATTTCCCCTCTTGGGTTTTATTTTTATTTTTTATAACCCTTATAAGAGTTCGAACCCTTGCTCTCAACATTGTAAGTGCAATAGCTCTCCCACTAGGCTATAAGCCCATTGGTATTTCTCCTCTTGGGTTGCATAGCTAGTATTTCAATTTTTACTTCTTTTTGTACTTTTTCTTCCAATATGCCTTAATTAAATTTTAGTAATAAATCTTATGAAAGAAAACATGACAAAATTTCAGGAAAAGAAAAATATAGTTAGATTATTATTTTTAGTCTTTTTTTTCTATTCTATTTGAAGTTATTCTCCCTTTCCCATACTTTATTTGATCTTATGGTGCATTTACTTCCCAAATTAGGGAATTAGAATTTGAAATCAGAATTATTGACGACATTTACTTTGCAAGATAGAAGCATGAATCAAAATCGAAATCGTGAAGCCCACCACAATTTAGGAATTAATGGGGAATGAGATATTGATTCTCAGGAGTTCTAATTCTATCCTCATTAGCATTTCAATATTTTCCAAATGCCCTCGTTTAAATGAAAAATATAAATACCAAAAAATAAAAAGCCAAATCCCTAAGTCATGATGCTCCTCTCATTGAAGCTCCACCAGGCTGAATCCCATCTTTCTCCTTATTGTTTCTATTGAAATCAACTTGGATCTTCATTATTGCTCGTTTGTTGGCTACGAAGCAATAAGTGGTTGCTAGTTTCATCTCTCTCAAAGGCCGAATTTGTCTCTGTTCATTAACACTGCTTGTCTCAGTTTTGTCTCTGTTTGATCTGGCTACTTCATCTCTATTTCATCTCCAGATTCATCTCTGATGGCCACAGTTTTGATATGATAATGATAATGATGTTGATTTGTTGTTACTGTTGTTGTTATTGATGATGAGAATGAGAAATTGTTGATGATGATGATTTTTTATTCTTATTATTTTATCGATGATGATGACAAATAAGTGTTTCCATAATCTTCTTCTGTCTGAAGAAATGAATTTGTCGAAATAATGGGTCACCATTGATATCAAACATCTGATATTGCCAAATGCTCGAAATGGTGAGAAGAGATATATTTTACATCCTAAAGGGGCTATAATTATAGATACCATTGTTTCTGATATAGAAGTTCTTAAAAATACAACATATATAATCAAGAGTCGTAGAAAAGAAATTACGATAATAAAAATTGTAAGAAAGAGATTTAAATCTCATGTCGTTACTAGAAAAATAGTTTTTAGTGATACTTACCTCGTGATACTTTGTTAACAAGTATCATTTACATATATACGGACCATTTTTCGTATTTAACATTTAAGTAAAACAAATAACTGATACCATAGTGCCTGTAAGCTAAACATTAGAGATCATTAACACCAAAGTATCAGTAAAAAGTAAGGCTGGGCAATTTCGGGTTCAGATCGGGTTCCGGTCGACCCGATTAGATTTCGGGTAAATTGGGTAGTCGAAAATTAAACCCGATCTCAACCCGAAAATCAAACCCGATCCGAATTCAATTCGTATCGGATTAAAAAAAATGGTTAGGATCGAGTTAGGGTCGGGTCAAATTCGGGTCAGTTCAGATAAAATTGTGTTCGAGTCGGGTCGGATTAATTCGGATCGGTTCGGGTAAAATTGGATTAGGGTCGAATCGTGTAAAATCCAGTTTATATAATTTTGAGTTTTTTTTTTTTTACTTTTTAATTTTTTTTTTATTTTGAGCTGTTAAGATTGCTTTTGAGCTATTTTTTCTGAATTTTCAAGCAACCAAAAGAAAAAGGAAAAATTAAAATCAACATAAAATCTAAATTTAATAAAATTTAAAATTAACACAAAGTTTCCCTAATAAAAATTAAAACTAACACAAAGTTCAAACTTAATAGTCTTTATAGCACAATGTCCATTGTCAAAATATTAGTCCTTAAAAATTAAAACACAAAGTCAAAGTTTTAACATAAAATCCATAATACACTAAAATTTAATCACAAATCACAAATTGTCAAAGTCCATAAGATCATAACACACCAAAATTTAAAGTTTAAACATAAACATAAAATAACTTCTTCTTTTACTCCTTGCAAGCACTTTGCCGAGTTCTAACATCAACTTATTGTACTCCAAGTTCAAGCATCAATACCCTATAGAAGAATTGAAGAAATTATATACAGTAACTACTTTCTTTAAGTCGTATTGTAAATAAAGGCACATTCAAATACAAATACTAATAAATAAACTCAATTTATATGATATAAATTATATCTTTAACTAAATAAACCATAACTACCATTTGAATTTAAATTCAATGGTTATTGGCTAATTGTAAAGCTTATATATTTGAGTAAAGAAAGAACACATATAGTTAAAAATAAAAAAGGTTGTTATAATCTCTCTAATTTATATTATACCATAAGCATATAACATGTTTAGCAAATTATTAGAAAAAAAAGCATACATACTTGATTAAATAAAAAAAAAATTAAGTCAAACATGTCTTAATTTATGACATTTATCACCGAGTTAATAATAACACTTTCTATGCAATACCATTCTACTAATTTTAGCTTACCTAACTAAAACAATTCTTATGTTACAAACTTACAATTAGACTTAAAGCTTAAGATTATAACAATTATAAATTTATAATTATAGTTTACATTTTAAATTACACCCTAAAAGTATAATATGAAATTATGAATAATTATACGTAGTAAGAATTACCTTTCAAATATCAATATCACCAATGTAAACGCTCACCGTTTCAACCGTTGAAGCTTGTGCTCTTACAAACTCTTTAAAATGCAATATATATATATATATATATTGAAGTTAGTAGATAAGTTAAGTAAATGTATATGTTATTTATAAAAGTATAATGCATTTCAAATATATTATGTATTTAATGATCGAGAAAAATGTTAGTATGTTACATTCTTGCAGCTCCATATGAAACATCTCCTCCTTAATCTCATCTTGAATGTTGTAGATGGGATTAGCAAAAAGTTTAGATTGCAACCAATTTTCGGTATATATCAATGCCTTAATTATAGCAGGGGTCAAAGAACTTCTATACTTATCAATAACACGATGTCCAGTGCTAAAGGCAGACTTAGATGCCACTATGAAAACAGGAACAACGAGGATATCCCTTGCAATTTTCTCTAATATCGGATACTTCGATCTATTCACCTTATACCAAAGCAAAATATTGAGTTTAAGATTGCTAGGATCCTCCACTGCGTCAGCTAAGTATCTTTCCATCTCAGATGCTACTCTCCTACCATCATTTTGAACAGAAAACTTCTTAGCATATCCAAGGAAAGGGCGAGCAACTTGGAAGATGTCATCACCTTCACCACCAGCAATATTAATCAAACTACCATCAGTTGTAGTATATGGAGAAGAACTTGTACCACCATAACTGCCACTAGGAGCACTCTCAGTACACATCGATCCTGTGGAGTACAATGCACTATATGCATTATAAAGCTCATTCAACAAGTCTTTTACTACTTTGGTCATTTCTTCAATCTTTGAACTATCAGTGTTAAAAATGAGCTCAAAAATATGTTTAGCAAAGTCCATTTTAGCTCGAGGATCAAGAATGAAGGCAACAATTAACATTTTGTTTATCTTTCCCGAGAACTCCCAATATTTATCAAATTTATCCCTCATATTATAAGCCATTGACATCACCCAAGGATCATTACTTAATTGCAATGCAGTCAATGAACTTTCAATTAAGCCGATAGTATCATAACAAAGATTAGAAGTCACACTCAAAGAGCTAGAAAATAACAATGTGACATCACAAAATACCTTAAAAAACTTCATAATTCTTTCATCATTCTCCCAATCATCGGGTTCAGGTGGACCCACCCTTTTAATGTTATTTTCTTTCTCGAGAAAGTATACCTCAAATAGTTTATCCACTTCTATCATTCTATCAAATGCCGCTTGAAACTTCAATGCAGACATTAACATCAAATAAGTGAAATTCCACCTAGTAGGACAATCCAAAACGACGGTTCCTTTCGGGCCTTTCACCTGTACAACACATTGTTTAAATGTCTACAGCCTCATGGAAGAAGATATTACATACTTCACAGTATTTCGAATAGCAGCAACACTAGCATGCAACTCATTCAACCATGAAACAATAACCAAATTCAAAATATGTGCACAACAATGCGCATGCATATACTGTCCTGCCAACACAAGTGCATCAGTATTCCTCAAAGCAAGTAATTGTATAGTGACATAACCAACAGCAACATCATTTGCAGTTGCATTATCAACAGTTATCACAAACAACCTCTCTATCCTCCAGTCATGTAAATAAGCTACAATCTTTTTACCGATTGTTTTCCCTCTATGATCTTCAATCACACTAAAACTGATAATCCTCCTATTTAAATACCAATCATTATCAATAAAATGAGCTGTGATCACCATGTAACTCATATTTTGAACAGAAGTCCATATATCAGTTGTAAAAGACACTCGCTGCTTGTTATCACAAATCAAACTCTTCAACATTGTCTTTTCCTCCAAAAACAAGTCCATAACATCCCTACCAATAGTTCTTCGCGATGGCATAACAAACTGTGGGATTGCTACACTGCAGAAATGCCTAAACCCCTTGTTATCCACAAAACTAAGTGGTAACTCACCCATGATAATCATTTTGGTGAGTGCCCTTCTACAAGCATCTTGACTCCATCCTTTAGCCAAAACCACATTACTTCCTTCACCACATTCAGATGTCAAATTCTGTTGACTTCCATATTATTGCCCTTGAAACGCCTTGTATGCAGTACAAACTTCTATATGCTTTTTCATATTTGTAATCCCATCAATCCTTGAATGACATTGATATTGTCTGCCACAATAATTGCACTTGCATTTGTTTGGATTATCCTCAAGCAAAGTGTAATGATTTAATGTGTCAGATCTTTTCTTCATTAGAGGTCTTTTTGGCTTTGCCTTTTTCTTTCCTTTTCGAGTTCCTTCCATTTGTATACTTTGCTCTTCATCATCACTTATCGGATTCGATCTTGAGTGTCTAGACATCTAAACATACAAAATATGAAAGTAACAAAACAATTAGTAATCACTAATTCAAAAATTAAATATGAAAAATTATTAACATAATACAATTAGTACGACAAATTAATTCAAATAATTTCAAAATTATCATAGTAATATTTCTAATTTTTTATATGATTAATTAATTTATACTATCTAATTATCTACATCCTAAAACTAAAAGTACAATAAAATATTATTTATATATTTATATCTTAAATCTTATTATAAAATCTTAAATTTTATGCCCACTTACATGTAACTTAAGTACTTAATGTCAACTTAACATAAATTAATTGATTGAATTAGTTAATTTTTGTTGAAATTAAAGATATTGCACCACATATCATATATAACACAATATTTAATTTTAAAGTATTAATTAATTAATCTACTTAATTAATTAATTAAGTTTAAAGTAATATTATTAAAATTTCTTATTTGATATTATACATATAATTATATATTACATATTATTAAACTAATTAAGTAATTATCAATTTAAAATATAATATATATTATATAATATACTAAAGTATTAAACAATATCCAATTATCTATTACAAATTTACAACTATTAAATTAACTAATAAGTAATCAAATATATATAATTATATATAGAATATAGTTATATACCATGAATCTAAGTCATCGGAAGCTTAAGATTTCACAAAGAAATTTCGATTCGGTTACTGGTAGTCTGGCTGTCTACTGCTGTGACTTGTGGTCATGTCTTGAGTTCGTTATTCTTGAGTTGTTGCTCTGATCGACTTGCTTGAGTTCGTTGTCTTTGGCTGGGTCTCTGGGCATCAGCTAGTGGTCGCTTCTTCTGCTGCTGTGATCGACACGTAGGCTGTGGTCGTCTGCTATTGCTCGTCATTACTTGAAGCAACGGATCTGTAAGGAGCTGAGGGTCATTGATGCTATTGCTCGAGTTCGTTGTCTTCGGATTGCTTGGAGCCGGCTAGTGGTCAGCTTGCTCGTTGTTGCTCGTGATCGACCGGTGGCTGTGTTCTGCTGCTGCTGCGACTTGAAGCAACAGATCTGTAGGGGGGCTGACGGGCTGAGGAGCTGACAGTTGACTGGGCTACTGCTTTGACTTGTGGGGCGTGGGCTGTGAGAGTGGGAACTGGGAACTAGGAATAGGAAGAAGAAGACTGCTTCTGGCTTGTGGCTTCTCCTATGAGAGTGTGAGATGAGATTAAGGGCTGCAGCAGCTTCCAAAAGTTTCCTTTTATATTTTTTTCTTTTTTTTTTAAGGCCAACCCGATCGGTTTTTTTGTCAGATCGGGTAAAACCTGATCCGAACACAACCCGATCGGGTTTTACACATTTAATCTGATCGAGTTTTATTATTAATCCGATCCGATCCTAACCCGAATTTCTTCAGGTCGGGTCGGGTATTTTGCCCACCCTAGTAAAAAAGATAAAATAATTATAATCTTGTTCTACATAGAACTTGAATCCACGACCTTTAATAGTCAAGCTTTTAAATTTAAGAAAAAAAACCATTGGAATTGTTTTAAGGTATCAGTTAAAAATATATATATAACAAAAGAAACCGTTCTCATTATTTTATAATTAGAAAAAGAGTATATAAATAGAAATGAAAGAAACCCTAATTCTGTAAACTTTCAAAACACGATCTCCTAACTCACTAACTTGCCTATACTGTCGTCATCCTGTCTTCACGGTCATTACCTTACCTCTTCTCGTGATCGTCATTCAGTCTTCACAGTCGTTGTCTCTTATTTGTCACAGTGGTCATCGCCTCTCATTCGTTGCGGTGGTTTTCACCTCTCGTTTGTCACGTTTGTCGTCGCTTTGGCCTCATCGTTGCTCATCGTCGCTCATCGTCATCATTCAGGCAACTGCCAACCACCGTTCTTTTCGTTGATAATAAAGATAAAAGATAAGAACCGAAGTATGTGTGATAGATGGTTATTTTGGAATTGGATTTGAAAATTTTTGACATGTGTTATTTCTTTATTTCTTGAATTACAGAAAATGAGTGAATCAATAATTTATTTTTTATTATAAAAAAGAGTAATTAATTTCTTGACTATTATATTCTTAGATTAGATGTATAGAAAATCAATTAATTTCTTGATTTTTATATTTTTAGATCAGATGTACAGAAAATCAATTAAATGATTGATGAAAGAATCGAAAAAATTAAACAAAAAAAATCCCAAATTTTATTTACAAGTGTGAAATGCATCTTTGGGGCTCAATAATGGAAATTAATCACTCTTTTTTTTCTTTTTTTTTTTTGGTAGGAACTGTGGCTATAATTTATACAAAGAAACGAGGCACATAGATCATAATCCCATTCAAGTGACAAATTGAGGAGCTGACCTAAATCACTCTCTCCTTCCCATTCTCTCTTGAAAAAGTATAGAATAGCTTAGTGTAAATGTGGTCATTAAAGTGGTGAAACTGTGAGAGTTCCTTGTTAATTGTTATATGGGGAAAGGCTTTACAAGTACAACTTTTGAGATATATTTTTTTCATTCTATGAACAGATAAAATTAAGATAAGTATGGCATTTATGTCTTTGTTCATTATTTCTTTTACCTTCTATATTTTATATGCAGCAAGCAGACCAGTGGTTTTGAGACTTTGATATGGCGCCACCTATTTGTAGCCATGCTACCTGGTATTGTTGTTCCAGGTTTGTCTCCAGCCTCTTTTCGAAATATAAAACAATCTCCTATTGACTAGTTAATAACACTAGACCCTTTTCATCTAAGAGAATATTTATTTCATCAAGGAAATTTTATCACTTTTTTTTTAAAATTTTACTTCACTCGCCTGTAACTTTTAATATTGTTTGTGAAATTTATTCTTTTTAATTTTTATATAATGGATTTCTAGGAAATTGATTACCATTGTTCTGTTGTTTGGCTGTTATTTGTGGTTGTTTATTTGTGTTTTGTTTCTATTAGTTGGGTAAGAAGATGTCCCACAGTGCTACCATGAGTGTGACTAGCTACCATAGATTTATGTCCAACGGAGATCCTGTGCTTCGATTGATTGGGTCTTCTTAGCCTTCAACTGGCAACAGTTCTCATTGTAAACTTACACATATTTCCCTATCATCTGTAGTGATGGAATTCATTTCTTTATTTATTTATTGAGTATTTAAGTATGAATTAGGCCTCTCTTTAAAGTTTTATCACAATGTAGTTCTATGCTTTGAGATTTGTTACTCTTAAGATTTAGCAATGATGTGTGTATAAATTTATCAGCCATATAACTCATCCTTGTCCTTTACTTGCTTTCTTTCTCGTTATATTATAAGGCAATTGCCTAGTGTACCTTCAACAGTTTCAAAATTGATACAAAACATGTAACCTTTTGGAACAACACAAGTATATATTTTTCACAAATAATTTTTTAGAAATTATTTATTTTGAGTTATCATTTTTATATTTGTGCTATTTGTTAAATATTATTTATGTATGTTTATATGCATGAAGATATGTGTGTGTTATTCAAAATTCCTTGTGGGGTAGTTAAAAGACTAGAAAGATCGAAGGGAGGTATTTTATGGGAACGGTTCGATGATGTTAATGGTTCTCACCTAGTTAAATCGAACATTGTTACTTTGGTGAAAAGAAAAGGGGGCAGGTGTTGGAGGTTAGGAATTGGTAATTTGGATAACAAAAATCAGCCTCTTTTGGCAAAATGGTTGGAAATTTCCTCTTCAGAAAGATTATCTGTGGAATGAAGTGATAAGAACCAAATGCTAGTTTTGAAAGAAAAATGGCTAATCACGAAATAAAAAATGGCTATATGCAGATGTTATAAAAAAGTTAAGGTTAACGTCATAAAAGCTTTTTAATAGTATTTTCTGTTATATACTCAATTATATTACTATACGCAACTGTTGATTGTGATAATTTGTTTACGTTTTACTCTATTTTTAGATAAATGTTTGAGAATCTCCTAATCATTATTTATTTTATGACATGTGAACGTGATGGGAGGGTGCTTTTATGTTATTCATATTTCAAAATAGAGGCTTTGATTTTAATTAGTTATTTTATTGCTTTTTTGAATTTGGCTTTCTTTAAAAAGGGTACGTAGTATCTTTTATTATATTGTTTATAAGTTAATTGTCACTCGCGTGCTCTTATTATTTCATTTATCATCATTATTGTCAAGGTCTACTATATATTATGTATGTTAACATTAATATTAAGAAAGTGCAGTAGGGTTAATGGTACAAATTGAGAGTGCAATAAGGTCTATTATATTTTTGCCTTCTTGCTAAAAGAGCTTTAAGATTGAATAAAGTAAGGAAATGATCCGTGATTAGTTTATGACAGATCATTTTTGATAATTTTTAACTGCCGATAAAGTCATTTGATATATGTAGATAGAGTAACATGCTTGTGTTGAAAACTAGCTTATGCATATTTATGCTTTGGGACAAATTTCTTTCTTTTTTTTTTTTTTGTTAATTGTTGTTTCTCTATTGCTTGTTAATTATTGTTGTAGTTGGCAATTGGCTACCAATTTTTTTTTTTTTTTCATTTTCCTTGTATTCCTTTGCAGATATCGTTAATGTGTTTAAAGTGTTTCTTCCTCAACTTCCCATGCATCCTGATTTATTAGTCCATTGAACGGAGAAGCTATTGGTGTGATAAGTACGACCACACTACTTATGTTTAAAAGAGTGAAAGGCAATTATCCTTCTTAATTTAGCTTTTAGATTTGTTAAATTTAGCCCTAAATTCAGCTATAAATAGAAGGAATTTAATTGGATGATATAAATTTTCATGTATAGATTATTCTGTTATAAGTGGAATGTCTTGTTCATTGAAATCTTTCAAATGTGTAGTATATACTAATAATATTTGAATATATAAAGAAAGATTTGCAATATAAATTGTGTTTTTTTTTTTTTTTTGTATTGCCTTTTAATTTTATCAGCAAATCAATAGGCAACATATCATTTTATATTTTTATTTTTTTAGATAATAAATCTAATATTAATACCATATTAACAGTAATCACAAACACTAATATAGTATTGTAATATTATGATATTATGGTGTCATAATTTCTATAGTAATAGTAATCACTGACACCATATTTGTGACACCATAAACAAATGTCACTATTTTTTGGCTGTCAAATTACTGACACAATTAACAAGTGTCACTAAAAGTAATTATTGACACTATTTTAATATCAATAAAGACTATTTTTCTAATAGTGTGTAAATACCATGGAATAAGGTTTGATCATACTCATGATGATTCCATAAATATTCTATTCCAAAAATAGAAAGTTCGAAACAATTCAAAATTTTTTGGAGATTGGATGCAGTTACTAATTTATGATCTAACATGTACAAAATGAAAACTTCATTCTCCATTCTACGATAATTTTTATGAAAGCCTTTCATTTACTTCTCTTCAATGGACATCTGATTATTTTGTTGATGATGAGTTTTTAGTACTATTATTTCGTTGTTGTTTTGATGATGATGGTAATTATTATTATTATTATTATATTAATATTAATAATAATAATATTATTATAATTAATAATAATAATCATACTACTTAAAATATGAAATAATAATTATGACAAAATATTATTTGAAATGAGAAATTTATTATTATTCTTATATTATTATTATTATTATTATTATTATTCATATTAACAACAACAACAATAATAATAATAATAATAATAATAATAATAATAATTTTTAATAATAATCGTCACAATAATTTAAATAAATAATAATAATAACGACAATAGTTAATTAAGGACTTTTTAGGAATTTGAAATAATTTAACTTATTCTAATTCTAAGATAAAGTAAACACATTAATAACAATATAACTCATTCTGATTCTGATTTTTAGAGATCAGTAAATAATTTATACTAATTTCAATTCCTCATTCTGACTCCAGCTCATTCTAATTTTAATCCATTTCGATTTCCGTTTAATAAACGCACTATTATTGAACCTTGAATATAATAGAAATTGAACTGGCCATTAAAAGCTTTTTTTTTCTAATAATTAGAAAATATCTGTGAAGAAAGGGGGGGAAGAATTTAAATTTTATTTTATTTTAATATTTGTTTAAGATACCAAAATGATATAGAGATGCGGAAAAAAAAGAAGAAAAAACTCTACAGAGAAAGAGAAAATGATTCAATTAATTTTTTTTCCAATAGCGTTTCCGGTTTGTGTGTTTCTAGGATTATGAAAGACTTGATTGGCGTGGAGTTCACTTCCGTTAGTAATTTTAATTAGTTTTGAAAACTTATGTTTTTGGCATCTTATAATGAATATTAAAAATAAATTAAATTTCAGCTTAAGAATTTTTTAAAAGCCATGTGTCAAAATCTTTAATGTCAATTGTGAGGGCTTGTACACATTTCAACATTTGGCTATCAATTTATTTATTTTAATTAAATTTGTGGTTATAGTTACAATAATCAAACTGTACATTGTATTTCCTCTTTTATGATAATGTATTATTGATTTATTGGCTGTTTTGACCCGTAGAAATGTTTGCTGTCCTATCCGAAAAAACTGTATGACGCATTGGCATTAAAAGAACATAGTTTTGTTAACCTAAAGCAAATTCCATATCTACAGATCATCACTTTGTAGTAAATCCATTAGAGTTAACGGTGAAGAAGATGATGAAAGTGGAGAATCAACAATAAGAAAAGATTTTAAATGCTTCACGAATTCCTTGGGCTTTTCTATGTTAACGGCATGCCCTGCGTTTTCAATAGTTACCAACCGAGCACTTTCACCAATATGCCTATATATGCCATAGAATGAATAACGCATTAATTTCAATTCAGATAAATAATTAAGACTATTGAACGAGATTCTTTTAATCAAACAAAGAGACCTTTTCAATCTGTACCCTAGTTCCAATGGAAATATCTGATCATGTTCTCCCCATATTATTAATGTTTGCTGTTTCTACGAAAACCAAAAAAAGGAAGAAATAGATTATTTTTGTTAGCAAAATGATATAATTATTCAAAATTGTTGACCAGAATAATCAAATTACCTGTGCAATCTTGGGAAGATTGCAAAATTTCCTGTCTTTTAGAATGGCCTTGATCAATTCCCTCTTCTCTTGTACATATTCTGTACACATGACCTGCATGTGCAAAGTTTACAATTACTGACAAAACCAAAAATTTAGGTTCAACAGGGTAAGAATTAAGAAACTACAAACATGAGCGGACCAAAATTTTTGAAAAATAAATAAACAAACTAAGAGGCCAAATAATGTAAAATTTTCAAACAATTGAGCTAATAACTATCAATTCAAACTGTTATTTTTTTTTGAATTATTTTTATAGACTGTGCTAAGATGTCCCAGCCTCTGGTAAAATAATTTATAGGTCGTTTTCATTACTTTTATTTTATAACGTTGCCATAAAATTTTTTATTACCGTGGATGATTTAATCCATATTTTATATTTTTAAATTTGCGCGTTTCAACCTCAATTCGTTTCTCTACAACTTTATATTAAATACTAAAATTTTATTAATTTTTTGCTTGAAATTAAAGACTTTGATCAATGCATGCTAATGCCAGAAGTATCAATTATGAAAAATATGGACAACTGGAGAGAAATTCTAAAATACATCAGAGATAATACAATTAATTAATGTATATAACATATGTAATAAAATTTAATATAACCACCGCTTATTTTTTAAATAAATATATACATATCATAATACTATTTCTTATATTATATGGCAGATATAGTATTTTTGATGTGTTCTATAATTTCCCTACGATGGGTGGGTACTAGAATTGTACTCGAATTTCTCAAGGATGGTTGGGTACTTACATCAATGAAATCTGTGAGGAAACAAGATGGAACTCCTCTAACAGGCTTGGAATTCACAAAAGAAAATCTGATCAGATCCCTTAATTTGTCGGGCGTTTGGGGAACCAAAATGTTGGCAGCCTCGTCAATATCCTTAACGGGAAACAGACCTTCCGCCATATCATTCTCTTCTAAACAAACACCCGAGCAACACAACACCAACTTCTCTAATACTTTGGGAAACTGTGAGGCCAAACTGTAGCCCACAAATCCTCCGTAACTAATCCCAACGATGTTCATTCTCTTCACACAAAAAACCTCCATCAACTTCATCACACAACATGCCTGGAACGACTCCATTCTGTCGGCCCTCGTCGTGTACGACTCTCCGAAGAAGACCAGATCCGGAACGTACACGTTGAATCGCGGCGTGAAGTACCGGAGAAACTCGCTGTATTGCCACATCGCGTTGGCTCCGAAACCATGAAGCAAGAGAAGATTAGGTTTTAGTATCGTTGGGAATTTGGGGACCCAACACTGCATGACGGTCCCGTCTCCGAGGTCCGTTGATATTGAACGGAGGCCAGCGTTCGAGAAGGAGTGACGAAAGAACCAATCACCTGATGCCGTGAAGCTGAAGCATCTGGTCATGACGACGAGGATGGTTTTACGTCACAGAGCTAATTAATTTCAACATAGATATTAAATCCAATTAATTATAATTTTAATTTAATTTTTGAGGATTGTTAGGATCTTGGCATATTGTGGATGGAGGTGTTTGATTATGAATGGTGACAAGAACTGAAATCCAGTGAATAAATTTCAGTTTCACGATGGAACAAAGTCTTGATTGTAAGAGAAATAGAACCTTGCTGGTTATTAAACGGTTATTAGTTTTACGAGAGAACTAAAATAAATGGCTTATATTTCGCAACGACAATATAACTAATTAATCCAACAAAAGCTATTTGTATCCGTTTACGTGGCTCACAAGCGATGTTGAAAAATTAAAAATTAATTCCAGTTTTTAATCAATTTTCAGAAATTAATTTTGAGAAAATTTCATTATACAGCAGATTTTGAAAGGTATTTTTATATTTAACAAAATTTTATATATATTCTCGTACATTTTATAAAAATCTAAAATTATGCTTATTAATTAGGAAATAAAATCATTAATTTTAAAGAAATTATTATTATTAGCATTTATATTGAGATAAAAAATAAAATAAAATTAATAATAGAAGATATTTATTTTAGTTATTAATTATTTTGTATATATATACAATAAAAAATATTTTATGTATATGTTTAAAAATATGTAAATAAATTTTATTCAACAACATGTCTAATTTAGACATTTATAATGTTATAGCAGCTTAAAAATAATATTTATTAAATACATACAACTATTTTTACAACTTAAAGCACTTTTAAAAATAAATATTATTAAATGATTAACTGAAACTCTTCATTATTAAACATTTGTATAGCATAACTAATAATAATTATTTTAAAAGGTACAACCTCAGCGTTAGTACGAAGAAAACTCTTATCATTGATGACAAGCGCAATTGATTTTATTTTGTCTACAAGCTCTCAATCATTTTTAAATGATTAATATAAAATTTAATTAAAAAATTCATCAACTTCAGTTGAAATCAGTCTAGACATGCCTTAAGATTATGGAGCGATTTACCGTATCATGCAAAATTTTAAAAAAGTTATTATTTAATTTGTGTTCTTGTGCTTGTGCATGCGATGGAATGAGATTAGAGTGCGTGAATGAAATTTTAAAAAAGAAAAAAATTCACGGTTTAAACGGCAGACAATAAATGTATTAAAGATTTAAAATCTATCGAGAAAAAAAGAATAATTAAATAGAATCTTAATTAGTTAAAGTAGTTTCTGTTCTGTAGCAGGATATTTACCGCCCTAACTATGCTGAAGTACTTTCTTAAATTTAATTGTAATACCAAAAAGAAAAAAATAACTTAAATTTTAAAAGGTAATTATCCACCGTTCACCCATTTTTCAAGTTTTTTCAAAGAACATATAAATTTTTTTTTTCCGTTGCAAAATTCTACATAAAGTTTACAAAATGTATCATTATTCTTCTACCATCTACATTCCGAGAGATAATTTAACAGAATATTAATAAAATAATTATTTTACCCTTTTAATGTAAAATTATTATTTCATCCTAGCTAAATAACAAAAAATTAGATGACTTCAGTTATTCTTTGCAATTTAGATATGAAATAAAATAATAAAAGAAAATAATCAAAATTATAATAAAAAATAAAATAACCAAAATTAAAAAGAAAATAATTAAAAGAACTAAAACCCAAACGTAATCCCAAACTCAATCCAATAACCAAATTAAAAACAAGCACTAAACTAAAAATTGTAAGAATTCTGGCAAAACAGTAGAAAATAAAAAATAAAAACATCAGCAGCAGCAAGACACAAAGCTAATCCTCAATCTCATTCAAAGCAAAACCAGCATTCTTGCTCACCCCCACCAAATTCAGCCTCTTCTCTCTCTCTCTCTCTCTGTTCTTTTTTTTTTTTAATGGTCAGCCTCTTCTTGTTCTCCAAAAAAAAAAAATTGATGTCTCATCTTTTCTTTCCTAAAAAAAAATGAAAAAAGAAAAATATACAATATCTTCTCTTCTCAATTCAATAAAAATTGCTGCCTCTTCTTTTGCCTCTCTATTATCGATTTCAATCATGATCAGCCATCATGGCACAGCGCCACATCACCGGACGCTAGGGTCGATCAGATCTAGCACCACTATTCCTAACTCCACCACGCCTGACCACACCATGCCACCTCCACCAGCTGCTGTTCACTAGCCATGCATCTTTTTGTTATTATTTTATTTTGATTTTAATTTTGGTAGTGTGTGGCTGTTGAGTTAGGGTTAGGACTGAGAACTTTTCTTTCATTTGAATTGGAGGATTTTCATTTTAATAATTTGTGGAGTTAAATTTTTTTATTTGATTTGGGGCCGTTTTTATTTTGGTAAAATTATATGATAATTTTACCCTTCTAATGTTAGCAAATATCTAAGAGTTTAGACAGTAATAGACGAGTGAAAATAATGTCAATTTTAGGTGGAATTCTGTAAAAAAAAAATTGTGTATTTTTTAAAATGTGTGAAAAATTGGTGGTCGATGAATAATTCTTTATTTTAAAGCCTATAGTTTTTTTGTTTTCTTCATTTTAGCTAAATATATCCATGAGATATTCACTGCTTCACGCTCTAAATAGCTATGAGATTATAATAAAAAATATATTTTCATATAATACGAATAGGGATAGCAATTGTATCCGCAAATCTGCTCAAACCCACCCATTAAAACCCGCCCACTATGGATAATTTTTTGGGTTGCGAGCAGGTTTGGTATTAGAAATTGAAACCCACATTAACTTGCAGGTGTGTTTAGTATTAACTAAATATCTACTAGATACTCGCATGGATACTCATTAAATCCACAATTAGTTTTTTTAATATTTTAATTTAATTTCAATTGTAAAAATAATTAAATCTAAAAATATATAAACTAAATAAATATAAAGTGTTCTAAGCTTATCACACTTGTAGTGTGTGCAAGTCATAACTTAATACATGAATTATTATATATTTATTATCATTTTGTACACGCTATTATTCTTTAACTTAATGTATGAATTATTTCATTATTATAAATTGTTCTTTAGATTAATATTTTTAATCTTAATTATTATTGTAGGAATTGTATTGGGTGGGTGCAAATGATGGTGAATAAAATGAAAATCTTAACTCTTGGAACTTGTATTAAATAATAAAATGAAACAATAATTGTTGTTTAACTTAGAATATGAATTATTTGTGTTTTCTTTTATAGATTTATGTATTTCATACTTAAATTTGAGAATTTTGTTGGATTGGTGCTGAAATTTTAATTTTTCATTTATATTGATTAAATTTAGAATTGAGTATGTTACATGAAATTTTAGGTTGTTAATATAAATTTACATATTGAATATTATAATTTTATATGTGGAAACCCACAAAAAATCTGCCGGGTACCATTGCGAATTTGGTAATTGTCAAAATCCATAACAAGCGGGTTTTCTTCAAAAATTAAAACCCGCAGCAGATAGGGGTGCGGGTTTGGTAATTTAAATTTTGTGTGGGTGCAGGTATAATATTAACAAACCTGCTGCGAGCGTAATCCATTGCCATCCTTAAATATGAAGGGACACTATAACAAAAATGCTTATTTCTAGAGTAAATGTCTTTAGAAATATAGAGGGTAATTTCGTAATTTCTAGCTTTTAGGATGGTTTTGCAATCTGAATTGAGGATAAATTGGTAATTTTATGATGTTGAGGGTAAATTAGATATTATGAGATTGAGGGTAGTATAATTTCATATTTTATTAGTAAATTACGAATACGGTATTAATATGGTAAGTCGGGAAAATTGAGAGTTGTAATATTAGGATGAATATTTATTTTAAGCATTATTTTTGCGAGATTGGTTCAAATTATAATTATGGAAAGTAATTATATCATTTATGTAAAATAAGTGGATCTGCGGACGAGAATCTACCTGCGGAATTGGGTGATAGCCGAGTCTGAGTTTGTCACTGTGAGTGGAATATATTAAAATTATTTGATTTTTATATAGTAAAGCTTGTTCCTGAAATGAATATTTAAAGTGTTTCCATATTTAATGGTTCTCCGAAATAAATGTTTATTACGAATAAATATTTTATTAAGTTATATTTATTCATTTATGTTCCATGTTGATTTTAAAATGGTTAAAGAGATGATTGATTTTCGAACATGATTTAAAGTATTTTTATATGGATTTTGAGCATGATTTAAAGAGTATATGATTTGATCTTGAGCATGATTTAAAAGTTTATATATGTTGATTTTGAGCATGATTCAAATAGTATATGATTGATGCTGGGCATGATTTAAAGTGTATATATATTAATTTCGAGTATGATTTAAAGTGTATATATAATGATTTCGATAATGATTTTAAGTTTTAAAGCAAATACCCATTCCCTCCAGATGAGATGTGATAGTAGGCCTTTGGGGCCCGTCTGAACACACATATAGGCTTTGGGCCGTGTGTTTGGGCGCTTTCGCCCTTTGAGGGCATATGCATGCAGAAAGATATTGAGATATAAGACCGGGTGGTTCGGACACGATGTCGCCAGATAGCCCATCATAACACGACCGTTGAGATCCGGGTATGAGTTATGCTGATAAGCATGAGATGGTACGTCCTTTCGTCTATCCATGTAGCTCCGGGCATTATGGTACTCAGATAGTACATCATTGCTGTCTGTTGATGTCCGGATATGACTAGATTACCCTTGGGTATTTGTTTAAGGATATTTGTATTACTTAGTATTTGATATGAGATGCTTAGCTTGATTTTGTGGCAGTATCAATTATATTATGTTCAGAATATGATTGAAATGAAAGGAGTTTTTACATGAAAATATATTTATTGAGAAAAGTAATTATAGAAGTGATGCATTTCTTTTTAAAATTATTTTATGTTTTAAAAGCTATTATCCACTCACTGAGTTTTATACTCACTCTATTTTATTATAATTTTCCCCCTAGGAGATTACAGGTACAACAATTAACCCAGCAGCTGTACATAGTTTGGAGTCATTTTGGCCACGTGAGGTTGTTTGAGGACATAGAATAATTATTTTTCTTTTGGTTAATGTATAATCATCATGTTTTGGAATTATACTAGGGATGTGATATAAGAATTATGAAACATGTGTATTATCGGATATGTTACTAGATGAGACTGGTTGGAGTAGTTTGATGTATAATACATTATTTGGGAGTGCTTGTGTTATAATTGCAGATTTGGGAATGTTATATGTTTAGGGGAGGTTCTGCCGAAATTTCGGTAGAATTCTCATTAATATGATGATTTTTAATATTTAAGTTCAGTTGCTCAAGATAGGTCGCCTCTGGGAATGGGACGGGTCGTCTCAGTTGGTATCAGAGCATGGTTTTAGATTCTGTAGACTTTATTTATCTAGGAAGAAGAAATTTGCAATTTTTATAAGAAGAAATTCATAATTTGTAGGCACCATCATGATTCATCGTAGTGGTAGACGTGGCCGTGGCCGTGGTCATACGCGACCAGTAGTTGGGTTGACTTCTAGTATTGTGCCTAAGGGGGTAAGTGAACTTGTAGAATCTTCGACGCAGGGGACTGCACAACAAGTGCCTGTAAATGCCCCAAACATTGAGCAGTCATTTGATCGGCTAGCTCAGATTATGACTACAGCCATTCAGAATCAAGCTCAATCACAAGCTGGTAGTTCTAACACCATAGAGCGCGTGAAAAGTTTAGGAGGAAAAAGCTTTGATGGTTCTGGAGAGCCACCTGAGGCCGAGTCGTGGCTTGTCAAGATAGAGCATATTTTTAAAGTGATAAAGTGCTCAGTAGAGGATAAGTTAACATTTGCCACTTTTTTACTTGAGGATAGAGCTTATCATTGGTGGTAGACTGTGGAACGTCGATATCATGGGCATGCCGATATTACTTGGGATATTTTTCGTAAGTAATTTTATGCTCATTATTTTCCAGTGGTGTATCAAGACATCAAATACAGTGAGTTCCTCCGATTGGTCTAGGGCTCGACGATAGTGGAAAAGTATGAGACGAAGTTTATGGACCTTTCTCGATTTGCTACGGTTTTGGTGAGTCATGCGAGAGAGAGATGCAGACGATTCAAGGAGGGTCTTTGATTTGAGATTCGCACTGTACATCGAGATACACCGAGTTTGCAGAGGTAGTTGAAGCATCCATGAGGGTTGAGCATAGTATTGCAGAGGGACGTAAACTTCAAGCATTGAAGCAGAAACGGAGCCAGAGCTGGATAGAAGGTGGCTCTAGTAGTAGACCAGCTAAGCGAGGGGCATTGGTGCGGGATATGTTGAGAGCACTCAGAGGAGTCATGGTATAAGCATCAAGGGAGACCCGAGGCAGACTGTCAACCATGGCTCAGTGCAGCAGTCGATGGGAAGTAATGTCAGGAGTTAGGGACAGTATGACAAGAGTAAAGGGAGATTTTATAATGATCGTCATATGGGTGCTCAGCATAGTTCTTGCCCTGTATGTGGTAGGAACCATCAGGGACAATGTCAAATTAAAGAAAAAGTTATTGTTGTGGTCAGCCTGGACATGTCAAGAGATTTCTACTTTACCTCAGGGTGATAATCCTGCACAAGGGACATCCTCTCAGTATCAACCTTACCCTAGACAGACTCAAGGCCAGAGAGGTGTGCAGATGGGTGATTCTACATCGACGGGTAAGAGTCAGACGATTGCTTCAACTCAGAGAAGTCAGCCTGGTCGACCTCATACTCAGGCTTGAGTTTTTGCTTTGACACAGTAGGAAGCACGTGCTACACCAGATGTTATTATGGGTATATTATCTATCTTTGGCTGTGAAGCATATATTCTTATCTATCTACACATTCTTTTGTTTCCCGTACTTTTGCTAAACATGTAGAGCGAGAGCCCGAACCACTAGATTGTGACTTAGTTGTGACTTAGTTGTTAGTACACCTACGAGAGAGTCACTTCTTGTCAAGAGTGTGTATCAAAATTGTGTGATTAGAATGGGTGAGCATGAACTAAAGGCAAATTTAATTGTTATAGATATTCGAGATTTTGATGCTATCTTGGGTATGGATTGGCTTGCATCTCATTATGCTACGATGGATTGTTTCAAGAAGGAAGTTATGTTTTATAAGCCATGGAAAGCTGTGGTGAAATTTTGTGGGGAGCGCAAAATTTTACCCTTACGTGTCATTTCCGCCATTGATACGAGACGGTTGCTTAGATAAGGATGCTCATCTTACTTGGCATATGTGGTGGACACAAAAGTTCAAGAGTTGAAATTGAAGGATATTCCAGTAGTCCAAGAGTTCCCAAATATATTTCCGGATGAACTGCCGGTGATTCCACCTAATAGGGAGATTGAGTTCTCTATCGACTTAATTCTTGGAACATCTCCTATATCTATGGCACCGTACAGGATGGCCCCAGCATAATTGAAGGAACTTAAGATTCAACTATAAGCATTAGTGGATAAAGAGTTTATCAAGCCTAGTGTTTCCCCTTAGGGAGCTCCAATTTTGTTTTTAAGAAGAAGGATGGTACCCTCAGACTTTGCGTTGACTATCGACAGTTGAATAAGGTTACGATACGCAATAAGTATCCACTTCAGTGTATTGATGACTTATTTGACCAACTTCAGGGGGCTAAGATATTTTCTAAGATCAAATTGTAATCGGGATATCATCAGCTTAGAATTAAAGAGGACGATGTTCCCAAAACAACACTCAGAACCCATTATGGACATTACGAGTTTTTGGTAATGTCGTTTGGGTTGACTAATGCTCTAAAAGCTTTTATGGATATCATGAATAGGGTATTTCACCAGTATTTAGATCAATTTGTAATTGCGCTCATCGATGATATTTTAGTGTATTCCCGAAATAAAGAAGAGTAGGCTGATCACTTGCAGATGGTTCTACAAACTTTGAGAGAAAAATAGCTTTATGCCAAGTTTAGTAAGTACGAGTTCTGGTTGGACAGAGTGACATTTTTAGGCCACGAGATATTAGCTGAGGGTATTTATTTCGATCCCCAAAAGATTGAAGCAGTTGTGAAATGGGAACGACCTACAAATGTCACAGAGGTTCGGAGTTTCTTTGGTTTGGCAGGGTACTATCGTCGATTTGTAGAGGGATTCTCTAAGATTGCTACTCCGCTAACGCAGTAAACTAAAAAGAATGCCAAGTTCCAGTGGAATGATCATTGTGAAAAGAGTTTTCAAGAACTCAAGACACATCTTACCTCAGCACCAACTCTTACACTTCAAATGGGCAAGGAAGGGTTTGTGGTATACAGTGATGCCTCTAGGCAAGGGTTGGGTTGTGTGCTAATACAACATGGAAAAGTAGTGGCTTATGCTTCTAGACAACTTAAAAAGCATGAGCAAAATTACCCAACACATGACCTAGAGCTGGCAGCGGTGGTGTTTTCACTTAAAATATGGAGACATTATTTGTATGGGGTAACTTGTCAAATTTTCACTAATCATAAAAGTCTCAAGTATTTGTTTACTTAAAAAGACTTAAATTTAAGACAAAGAAGATGGATGGAGCTAATTAAGGATTATAAATGCACTACTGATTATCATCTAGGCAAGGCGAATGTGGTGACTGATGCACTAAATAGGAAATCTTCTGGTTCTATGGCTCATATGTGAGGGGCCAGTATACCTCAGTTGATCGAGCTGAGATCTTTGGGAGTCGAGTTAAATACTGATAACTGTGGAGCTTTGATAGCTAATTTTCAAGTTAGACCAGCTTTGATTGACAAAGTCCATCGGATGCAAGCACAGGATCCCCAGTTAATGAAGTTGATAGAGGACGTGCAAAAAGGTTTAGGAACCGATTTCATAGTGAGAGATGATGGAGTTTTAGTCATGGGTAATAGACTATGTTTACTGGATATTGAGAAGCTAAAGAGGGAGATCATGGAAGAAGCTCATTGCTCAGCCTATGCAATGCATCCTGGAAGTACGAAGATGTACCATACTTTAAGGGACCATTACTGGTGGTAAGGCATGAAAAGAGAGATTGCAGAATTTGTTTCTCGATGTTTGGTTTGTTAGCAGGTTAAAGCAGAACATTAGAGACTTGCAGGGTATTCCCAGCCGCTTCCTATTCCTGAGTGGAAATGGGAACATATTACTATGGACTTTGTATCGGGACTTCCGCGTACCTAGCGTGGACATGACAATGTTTGGGTGGTTGTAGATCGACTTACCAAACTGCTTATTTTCTACCATTCAAAACCATCTATTCAATGGATAAGTTGGGGAGTATTTATGTGGCTGAGATAGTTCGTCTTCACGTAGTACTGATATTTATTGTTTCAGATAGAGATTCTCGGTGTACTTCAAAGTTTTGGACTAGCTTGTAAAATGCTTTAAGTACGAAATTGAATTTCAGTACAACTTTTCATCCTCAGACTGATGGCCAATCAGAACGTACCATTCAAATTTTGGAGGATATGCTGCGAGCATGTGTTATGGAAATCAAGGGTAACTGGGACATTTATTTACCTTTGATAGAGTTTGCGTACAACAACAGTTATCAAGCTAGCATCAAGATGGCTCCATATGAGGCTTTGTATGGACGGAAATGCAGAACTCCAGTATGTTAGGATGAAGTTGGTGAGCGAAAGTTATTTAGCCCAGAATTAGTTCAGGATACTAATGAGCGGGTACAACTTATTCAGGATAGATTAAAAGTGGCCCAAAATAGACAGAAAAGCTATGCAGATAAGCGTAGGCGGGATCTGGAATTCAGTGTTGGTGTTAGAGTGTTCTTACGAATATCTCCTTGTAAAAGAGTACTTCGCTTTGGGAAGTGTGGGAAGTTTAGTCCACGTTACATTGGGCCATATGACATCATAGAGCGTATTGGTCCATTGGCTTATCGATTAGCTCTACCACCTGAGTTGTCCAGAATCCATAATGTGTTTTATGTTTCAATGCTCCAAAAGTACATGTATGATCCGAGTCATGTTTTATCGAAACAACCGATTCAGTTGAAGGATGATTTGACTTACGAAGAGGAGCCAGTTAAGATACTAGAGGGAAAACACCAGGTGTTGCATTCAAAAACCATTCTTTTGGTAAAAGTACTGTGGAGGAATCACACAAAGGAGGAGGCAACCTGGGAATCTGAAGACTTGATGCGAGCTCAATACCCTCATTTATTTCTAACTGGTACGTAAATTTCGAGGACGAAATTTTTATAAGTGGGGAGGATTGTAACATATGCATTTTATTTTATTTATATATGTAAATAATAAATCAAGAGGGGGTCTATGTGATAATTAAGAGGGGGTCAATGTGATAATCAAAAGGGGGGTCTAGTTGATATTTGGAGGGTGCTTAAAATAATGAAACCGGGTGAAGAATCAGATTTGGAACCGAGAGAGAGAGAGAAGTGAACCCGTTGACTCGTTGACCTGAACCCGTGACCCAACCCTTCGTTTTCTTCCATTTTCGGCCACCTAACCGGCCGAGTAAGGTGTCAAACAGAAGCTTGTGAGCTGGCCATCCACCCTCACCTGCCCTTGCTGTCGGAAAACGCGTGGAACGCTGCCGGTGAAGCTCGAAACTTCCACGGGTTTGCGCGAACAATCGCCGCCGATTCCGGCCGTCTTTGGCTGCACCACCGGTTGGAAAAGGTTCCTTACCTCACCATCTTTTATTCCCGACTAGTCACTGGCACCGAGGAGGCCGATTTGCCGCTGACCGATCACCCCAAAGTCCCGCAGCTTCATGGCCTAGATCCACCACCGGCATTGTTGAACTCACCTCGATGAGAAGTGTCTAGTCCGAGCTTCCCCACTGCCATTGGGTGAAATTCGATCAACATTGACCATAGGGACATTTTGGTAATTTTGCATATAGAGGGTAATTTCGTAATTTCTAACTTTGAGGATTTTTTGCAATTTGAATTGAGGGTAAATTAGTAAATTATGAGATTGAGGGTAGTATAATTTCAGATTTTATTAGTAAATTACGAATAAGGGATTAATACAGTAAGCCGGGAAAATTGAGAGTTGTAATGTTAGGACGAATATTTATTTTAAGCGTTATTTTTGCTAGATTAGTTCGAATTATAATTATGGAAAGTAATTATATCATTTCTGTAAAATAGGTGGATCTACGGACAAGAGTATGATTTTGTCACTATGAGTGGAATATATTAAAATTATTTGATTTTTATATAGTAAAGCTTGTTCCTGAAATGAATATTTAAAGTGTTTCCATTTAATGGTTCTCCGAAATAAATGTTTCTTACGGATAAATATTTTGTTAAGTTATATTTATTCTTTTATGTTTCGTATTGATTTTAAAATTATAAAAGAGACGACTGATTTCTGAACATGATTTAAAGTGTTTTGATGTGGATTTCGAGCATGATCTAAAGAGTATATGATTTGATCTTGAGAGTGATTTCAAAGTTTATATATGTTGATTTTGAGCATGATTTAAAGAGTATATGATTGATCTTGGGTAGGATTTAAAGTGTATATATATTGATTTCGAGTATGATTTAAAACATGATTTAAAGTGTATATATAATGATTTCGATAATGATTTTAAGTTTTAAAGCAAATACCCATTCCCTCCAGATGAGATGAGATAGTAGACCTTTGGGGCCCGTCTGAACACATATATAGGCTTTGAGCCATGTGTTTGGGCGCTTTCGCCCTTTGAGATCCGGGTATGAGTTATGCTGATAAGCATGAGATGGTATGTCCTTTCGTCTATCCGTGTAGCTCCGGGCATCATGGTACTCAAATAGTACATCATTGCCGTCCGTTGATGTCCGTATATGACTAGATTATCCCCTGCTTATTTGTTTAAGGATATTTGTATTACTTAGTATTTGATATTTCAGCACGAGATGATATTTCAATATGAGGTGATATTTCAATATGAGATGTTTTTCTTGATTTTGTGGCAGTATCAATTATATTATGTTCAGAATATGATTGAAATGAAAGGAAGTTTTTACACGAAAATGTATTTGTTGAGAAAAGTAATTATACAAGTGATGCATTTCTTTTTGAAAGTATTTTATGTTTCAAAAGCTACTATCCACTCACTAAGTTTTATACTCACTCTATTTTATTATAATTTTCCCCTCCAAGAGATTACAAGTACAACAGTTAACCCAGCAGCTGTACATAATTTGGAGTCATTTTGGCCATGTGAGGTTGTTTGAGGACATAGAATAATTATTTTTCTTTTGGTTAATGTAAAATCATCATGTTTTGGAATTATACTAGGAATGTGATATAAGAATTATGAAACGTGTGTATTATTGGATATGTTACTGGATGAGATTGGTTGGAGTAGTTTGATGTATAATACATTATTTGGGAGTGCTTTTGTTGTAATTGCAAGTTTGGGAATGTTAGGGAAGGTTCTGCCGAAATTTCGGTAGAATTCTCATTAATATGATGATTTTTAATATTTGAGTTTAGTTGCTCAAGATAGGTCGCCTCTGGTAATGGGGCGGGTCGTTTTAGTTTCAATCTTTTAGTGGAGTAAATTTTAGGATTAAATAACCAAGCTAGTTTAATTATATGCCTAATTATTATAACTGCTATTATATGTACCCAAATAATCCCCGAGTTAGCTCACTTAATTGATTACACCACTGCTGGACTGATAAGTAAGATATCTAACTATTTGAGTCAAAAACCTAAATATTTTATTTAGTAAGAGACTTCATTTAATATGATTGTGTATACTTTGTGATATTTTTAAAAGTGAGCCTCCATAATAAGCACAAGTGATACACCATTCTTGGCTTTATCTTATCTTTTAATTTATTTTAAATTAAATAGAATTAAAAACTAGATAAAATAAGGAGTATAGGGCTTCCACTAAAAGGTATAAAAAAGCTTACTTTTTCACAAAAGAGATAGGAATTATAATATACAAAAAAGAAAAAGAAAACTAAAATTTTTCTCTACGTTTGAGAAAAACAATTTTCTATTACTAATTGCTTTAAGTAGTGATAAGAACGCGCTTTGAGTAGTGATAAGAACGCGCTTTGAGTAGTGATATAGACGCTCACATGTAAAATACATATCAAAATTAATTTATAACTTGAAAGATTGTTGGTGACGAATTATGATCTAATAAGATTGGTGGTGACAGATCGTGACTTAAGAGATTAAATTACTTCTATGAAAAAGTTAATGTATGATTTCTAGATCATAATAACTCTATATATTGTATAAGAATTGCAATCCAAATATTTTTATTACAAAATGATTTTTAACTTACAATATGGCCAACAATATTTTGTCATTAGAAATACTATATATGTTGTCTAGAGATGGTCAGCTTACCATATAGAGTGATTATAATTTTCTAAGACTTCATCAAGAGATTCCCACTGCATAGAGTTCCATGATTTAGAAGCCATAATTTATTCTGCTTAAGTTCTCTATAGTCGTTTGGCGTTTGTTGCTTAATGGCCTCCCTACTAACAATAATATCCAATGTAGAGGTATTCATCTTGGCTCATCTCATTCTATACACAAAAGGCTTTGTAGGTTAGAGACAACTAATCATTTATTCATTACATGTCATTTTGCTTCTACAATTTCGAATTGGCTAATTATTGTATTTCGAATTTCAATATTGTTATACCCTAATTTCTCAACTACAAAGTTGATGCTACAAAGCTAATACAACAAAAATTACATTGTCAAACTCCGATTACAACTGTGAATATCTTGTGTTGATACGGTTTTCTGTGTGCTCTCGAGTAGTGTCACAAACTTCTGCTCGGGGGGTGCTCGAACAGGAGATATTGCCAATCTCAATTCTCCTCTATTCTTCGGAACATCGATTTTCTTGGTCCTGCGTTCACAGAAACAAGGTCAGGGGCCGCCGGATGTTTTTCCGACGAAAACCCTCCGACACTCAAGTCAGTGATCGGGTTATTCCTTTTGTATCCCTCTTTGTTCGAGAGACCGGAGGAATAAAAAATGATCAAAATGACAATCCTTCAAAAATGTCCGAACCCTGAGAGAGAAGAAGAATCTGAAAAATCTGGAACCCCCGCAACTTACACGTCGGTTTCCTTTTATTTTTCAGTTTTCCCGCCCCTTTTTCTTCGGGGTCAGCTGTTCCCGCGTTAATGGTGTCTGGACCCCTCTGACAGCCGGGATTATTGTGCCGTATCCTGGGAATGCGGGATGCTAGGTGGGCCTGGATTCCCATGGCCTGATCATAGTGTCGGACATGTGCACACGAAATGATGACACTGTGGGGGCGTGTGCCGGCCATCGGTAACAGTCACGGCACCATACCGCGTGGGGTATAGATCAGGCATCGATCGTCGCGTTGAGTCGCTAGAGAGAAGGGTCAAATTGTTTCAAACCGGCTATACTTGAGTCTTGGATCCACTTCTTGTCATCGTTGATCGAGATGGGTCATGTCCGGGGGTTTGAAGACCTCGAGCAGAAGAAGGAGCTCGGGGCTCGACCAATCTTGAGGTCCTCGACCTTGACCAGCTTTGACGCCTAGTAAGGCCGTCTTCGTGCCAGCGGTCAAGTCTTCTACTCGAGGTAGGCTGACCTCGAGGTCTTTTACTCGAGCTGAATCGGCCTCGAGAAGACCTGCTCGGTATTACCCAAACATCTTGTACACATATAACCTTATCATGTAATTGAGATACGATACTTCTATAAGGTCCCCTTATAAAATGGACCTCCAGTCATAAGGTTAAGGTATTCTAGTTTTAGACATTTAGAACATAACTGGAAACTTTCTCTCTTATCTTTTTAAGTTGTTATCTTGTTATCATAATGATTCCTGATTTCTAGCTTACGTATCGAAGGGATTTCTCTGGTAACAACCCAAGGCCCATATGATTTTCTTGTATTGTAGATCAGACCCACCAATTCGGGGATTAAAGCATAAAGAGACTTCTAAGTCCAACCTCCTTGCAACGAGATTACATCGGCATGCAAAATTTTAATGTTAATAGTTGGCACTGTCTGTGAGGACCTCCTTAGAAAAAAAAACTTGAATTACTTCAAATACGTACTATTTTTTGCCCTCTAAATTCTCTCAGCTCAAGTCCCTCGAATAACCCTGAGGATCTTAACACCAATCATCCAAAGGATAACGAACATCAAGTCAAAGGTGACGTAGTTCCTTAACTCAAGGATACTCGCCAATGGCGTTAGCAATTTGAACGTGCCCTTAATGACGAACAACAACTCATAAATAAGCTTCGATTATCTAAAAGTAACTTAAAAGACAGGCATGACAAGACCTACAATGGGCGTTATCACAAAAACAGCCGATATCCGACTCAAAATGTTGCAATTGGCAGACCTGATAAAATACACCGACATAATAATGCTTGATGTCATGATCATTTGAGGTACACCATGTTAGAGAAAGGCAAAAAAAAAAGATTTATCCTGACTTATCACGGCCTTAAGATCACCCCTGATGTTCAAGTCATGCTCATCCTAACATGCAACGACACACATATTACTCTCGTATATTCCCAAAATATGAGCATTTACTCTGTTACTTCTCATGCAGCCATCAACAGTCATGCTCAATGACACCTCGAGTGTCAAAGGGCAAAAGCAAATCTAGGGAGAGACAATGAACATTTGCATTAATAAGTTCAAGACCTTCAGAATACAATGGAAGAAATCAAGTAAAAGCATCGAGTTCAAACCAATCTCGTCATGTTTGGTGAATCTCCCTTTACCTATAAGACCCCAGGCCTTGGTCTACCCTTAAATCCGCATGCCTACACTAGAGACCAATACTGAAATGACCGACCCCATAGTATACATTGAAAAATACTAGCTTATTATACAAGTGCACGGCGTAAGTGGAGAAAAACCATTTCTGCTTCGTCTAGGAGGCCAACTGAAATGTGGTTCCGTACTTTACCACATAACAACATTTGATCCTTCCATCAACTAGCACATAATTTCGTCTAATTCCTTCAGGGAGCCACAGTGCCATAAAAAGATGTCGGCATACTACAAACCATGACTTAAGGCCAAAATTAAATTCTTCGTAATTATTTTGAAAAATACCATGCTACTGTCTTTAAGATTGAGGCTTATCGGTCTCTAAAAGCCCTTAAAGGTGTAAAAAATGGATTGAAATGCAACTGAAAGATTGGGAAAATAAAAATGCACTTGCTCTTTTGATAAGGTAACTTGATAAGAAGAACGAGCACAAATTAGTACCCAGAAAAGGGCTCGTCTCAAACAAAGTAAGACATGTAGCCCATTTATCCTTGGTAGCAGATATCGTACCCTTTAAAGTCCCAATGGAACAACTCTTTGGGGCCATAAAAAATAAAGGCATGCTCATACCGCTAAGGAAAATGAAATCACTTCTCAACAAGCGAGGAGATGTCAATAACGTTGTACTTTTCATGAGGACGTAGGTTTTGATCTCTATACGTGTATTGATTTTCATGAACAACTCCTATGACTTTTGAAAAATAATTATCTCAGTGAGTATGCTAGAGAGGAATAAGCATTGGGTAAGCGTACTGACCACGATCACGCTATAATGACATTCGGAGGATTACCCTTAGCTGCGACTCTAATCGTGCTAGGAAGTAGTGCTTAATATTCTTTAACACTCGCTATCATGATCATGCTAGACCAAAAAACCAAATTACACTTCTGTACTGATCATGTTCACAAAAGAATATTTTGAAGGCATTTCATAGACACAAGATGATGGTTTACTCGTAAAGATGAATGTGGCGGGCACAACCCTTAATATAGTTATTGTTAATTCTAGTAGGTCTATTGATATTTTGTTCAAATATACATTGGATGCACTACAAATTGATCATGCCCGGTTTGAACCCACATATTCTCATTGTTTTGGTGCAAATTGCCAGTATCCCAGGGTAAAATCTGCTAACCAGTGACTATAGGCGAAACATCTCAAACTAAAACCATGATGTTGGATTTCTTAGTGGTTGAAACTTTGATGGCTTATCAAAGCTTATTGACGACCATTCATGGAAGCATCTCAGGCTACCATATCTATTCACTATCTCAAGCTCGAATTTCTAATCGAAGATGGTGTTCGGGTTATGATCGAAAATCAAAAGATCGCTCGAAGTTATTACGTCACTCCTCTAAGTAAACACACTATATAACTTCTACTTTGCTGAAGAAACGTATTTTGAACTCCAATAACATGACCCAAATTAACTCTGTTGACCCGTGATCTGTCGATAAGCCGAAATACACAGAACCTGCTAGGGATATAGACTAGATCTATACAATTAGATATGACTGCCAAAAGGGTTCAAAGGAATTCAAAAAATACAGCGGTGGTTCCATCTCTCATTTAAACCCTACTGTGCTCATGTCTCCCAGCTAAACTTAATTACATAAAGTAAAATATAGTCAAACCCTTTGTACTCATAAGTGAGTGGTCAAAAACCATTCCATTAGAAAATACCAGCTTCGGGAAGATAGCGAAGCCCGCTCTTCGCTAACTCGAAGCGCTGTAGTAGCGTCGAAGCCCTATGTGCTATAATGCTGAGCCAAGGGCACTTCGCCTTATCTATAGTCAATTGAGTTCTGAACGAATTGGCTCCTTGGTAATGGCTCAATCTATAGATAGAAAGCCCTATGATGGGAAACTACCACGTTAGCTTTGGAGAGAGATGGGACCGGTTATATAATAGGGGAGCGGATGCAAGCTTTTTTTGTTGAAAAAATCAAATGAAAGCACATGTTCAAAGTTTGGCCAAAATTGTTCAAAGCCAAATTATTCAAAGTTTGGCGAAAAATTAGGTAATCACCAAACAAACTTTGACAATTTTAAAGGTTTTGTGAAATAGTACTATCATGAATTCCTATAAATAGCTATTGTTCTTCATTTTTTAAGGCATCCCACAATTGAGAGCAATTGCAAGTGAAGCAATTGAGAGAGTTGAGAGAGCTTCCACTTGAGTGCTAGGAGAATTCATTTGGGTGTATTGGGGTATTGGGTTTTTGTGAGCTTTTCCCAATTTGTAAATTCTCATTTGTTAGTAAAATTATCTTCCAGTCTTTGCCCGTGGATGTAGGCATTACGTCGAACCACGTAAATTATTGTGTTAATTTTCTTTGAAATTATTTACATCACATTTATGTTTCTCCAGAAGTCACAATTACCATAAATTGGTAATCTGCTCAACCCGCGCTTCCGCACAACAATTAGTATAAGAGCCGAAGGTTCGTACTTGGGGTATACGATACTATTCATTTATACGATACTAGATACGACCATTTGTACTTGGAGAATAGTCTATTGTAAGTAGTGTGTATTTTTGCATGTCTAGGAAAGTTCTGTCAATAAGACGATAAGAGTTTAAGGAGTCTGGATTTTAAGCGGGACCATTGTCATCCCTCTATTCTCCTAGGAATTTTTCTGGTGCATTTATTCACGCAAAATAAACATCATAGAGACTGTTTTCAAGTGTGAATAGTTGTTGAAGGCACTGATTATTTAAGGTTGAGAAGGATGGCAGAAGCGTCATCGTCGTCTTTATCAGCAAGGACTACTGTGACTAATGCAAAGTTTAAAGTGGAGAAATTCGATACACAACATGCGACTATTTGGTAGATTGTGTCCCTAAGAAAAATATCAGATACACAACAACCCCGTCGGACATCCCCTGAAGAGTCATCTTCTTCGATTGACTCCGAGACTAATAGGATGGTTCTGGTGAGAGACCCAAGCCCTGAAGGGGTCGAGGTCGTAAGGGAGACTCGGTCGCAACAAGGGGAGAGGGTCGGCTAGAGGTCAGAGGCTGAGTTGTTTGTTATTGACAATATGAGGTGTGAGACTTCACACCAAGACCTAGACCAGTTTAGGGATACGTACCGTATTCCGGCCAGTGCGGATCTACGTGTGCCCTACAAAAGTGACACGCCCAGCCGCCCTACCCGGGGTTACGTCACCCTTTACTTAGAATGTAAAGGAGAAAACTGATCAAGAAACCGAGCATGCTTCCATTTGTCGCTAAACTTGCTAAGCTGTCCCAAGTTGTTACTAATAGACATGAGTATCGAACTCAACCCCAAGAAGGTAAAGGTACGGCTCAGTCGAAGTCCCAAAGAATAACCGTGCCCAATACAAAGAAAGGACAGAGCTTTCCAATACTAATGACTAATGAAAGGTAGTTATCAAAAGAAGAGCATTCCGATTGAAGTGAAGAGAAGCAAGGAATGAAACCTATGATGAGATGGACAGGCGAAAGCCTATTCACTAACGATCGACACTGCTTTATTTTTATTGAGATTTGAATTTGGCCTACGAGAGACAACAAGCCACTAATAAAGCAAACGAAGCGAATACCACCATGAGCTATCCATTCGCTTCATCTGTCCTTAGGAACATGGATTTTAATTTCCCTCTAGTATATCCTTTCTATTGCTACAGGTTCGCTACTCGATTCATTTGCTTCCCACTTTCAGTAGAACAACCTAGATCAATTCACTAAAAAACAAAAGAAAACCGGTCTTTCAAGTTGAATCTATCTATGACATTATGAAGGAATATTACTATTCGACTCACCACGGCTATCACAACGATCCGTCGTTCCCTCAATTCACTCCACCACCATCGTTCCTTTCGATCTTTTAGGTCCTGCTTCACCTCGACGGTTATGCCACGATATACTTAAAGCTTATATGCGATGTATAGACTCCCCCAACCATGACATATTTGCTTACTTCAGGAACAGAATTTCATTTTTTTTTTCATGAGGTACAACTAAAAATTCTTATTTATTTTTTACTGAATCGACCATAGACCAATTCCCCTTCAACCCTATTTTGTCCGGGTCTTATCCAAACTGCGTCTAGCCCCAGGGCAGCTGAACCCAAATGGGTGGAGGGTTCTGTCAGGGTTGTATATTTTGTGGAGATGGTGTAACCTGGTAAGCCATCGGTAGATGAGATAAAGCATCTCTACCAGTTGAAGAGCAGTCCAAAAGACGTAGGCTGGTATTACCTCACCTCCAGTCTGAAGGGCAAGAAACCCATCACTAACCTCCCCACCTCTGGTGGCAATTGAAAGGGCAAGTTCTTCTTTGCCTGGGGAGATTGGGGGCAAACAGCTTCTGCCGCTGAGGGGGTTCCTCCAATTCCCTCTCATTTTTGTACCCCAAGTCGTCTGCTGCTCATTGCATTTCTTGCTTTAGCTTTCCTGCTTGCACTTTTCACACCATTTTTTTTCCTGGTTGTTGTTGCAGTATCTTGGAGCGCATCTTATTGGATTGGGGAGGAGCTTCAGTCGCATGTCAATACTGCTCTAGACAACGTGAGCTAGTGCCATGAGCTACTCGTACTTCACAACCTTGTCGAGTTTGGCCTCACTTCTGAGGAAGAAATGAATGGCATCCTTTATCGGCTGAAGAGGCCCCTGAGCACAGCAGACCATCTGAGCAGCTCATCTGCTCCACCCAAGCGGCCTAGAGTTGATACTACTTCTTCGCCAGCCAGGGCTGCTCCTCCTGCTTGAAAGGGTGAGCGGTCAATAGAAGGGGTAACCCGAATAGGCTAAAGAACTGTCGTTCCAGTCCGGTCTCGAGCAGGACGTTCCCAAGAACAGCAGCAGCCTAACGTTGTTGACCCATACATCAAGGATTTTGCCAGGCATATGGAGGAGAAATTAGTGGAGGGATTGAAGGCTTCCAGTGCCAGCAAGCTGGCTAACATGTTCCAATGCCTCTCTTCCCACGTCACGGCTGCTGCCACCGCCTTTAAGACCAAGGCCCTGGATTCCAAGAGGAAGACTAGGGCTGGTAATCAGAGCTTGAGACAGAGGCTCGAGCAAAAGGATGAGGAGGCAGCGAAGCTTCGCTCTGAGATCTCCACCTTCAAGGAGAAGGCAGCCCTGTCTGAATCCAAGGCACTCTAACTTGAGAAGAAGTTGTCTATAGTTCGGGATGAGCTGGTGAACGCTTGAAAGAACCTTGACGTGCAGAGGTTTGCCTTTGAGAGGACCTTGGAGGTAGAGGCTTCTCGTCTCCAGGATAAAGTGGGCTCCTTGGAAGGCCAGCTCACGGAGGAATACAACAAGGGAGTGACCTTCAGCTAGGAATGCCTTATGTTCGTCCAGGGTAAGGAATACCCTGAATTGGATATGTCCAAGCTCGAGGCGGGTGTGGATGCTTACATGCGCGAGCAGGATGCCCAAACCCAGGAGCAAGGGGGCCTTCCAACTGAGGATGCTCTTCTAACTGTCAAGACCTTCACTGCTGCTGCTGCCGACTCTGAAGTTGCTCTGTCCCATGGGGCCCTAGCCGCCACTGCTAGCCTAAAAGCTCCAGTCTCTTGAGTAGCCTTATTGTGCTTTTTTTTTTCCCTTGTACTCTTTGATGAATAAATGAAAAGCATATGTTCGTTACCTTGCCTCCGTGCTTGTATTTTTTGTTCTGCAATTTTCTGTGAGGTAGACTTTAGGCCTTTACTATGCAGTCTTTAATAGACTTTAGGCCTTTTTTTTCTTCTTTGAACCTATTTTTGCTCGAGCCTTCATTTGGTTCACGCTTGGCATCGTCTAGCTTTAGGTTAGGCTCTGAGACTTCTGGCCTCTGAGTTTCTTCGCGAGCTCATTTTGCTTGAGCCTGCTTTTGGCTCATGCTTGGCACCGTCTCGCCTTAAACTAGGCTTTGAGACTTCTGGCCTTTTGCGTTTCTTCGCGAACTTATCCTGCTCGAGTCTGTTTTTGGCTCACACTTGGCACCATCTCGCCTTAAACTAGGCTTTGAGACTTATGGCCTTTTACATTTCTTAGCGAGCTTATCCTGCTCGAGCCTGCGTTTGGCTCACGGTTGGCACCGTCTCGCCTTAAACGAGGCTTTGAGACTTCTGGCCTTTGCATTTCTGTAAGCTTCAACTTGCTCATATTGACTTATTATTGGAAGTGTTTTTCTTGCATTTATTCATTTACAAGGTTTTACACCCTTCTATTTTTGGAAAAGCTAAATTAAAACTAAATATCACGCCTCACACTATAAGGAAACTTACTGGAAATACTTCATTAAATGCTGCGCGTTCTATGGCCTCTTGACTTCTTGTCCATCTGAGTAGGTCAACCTGTACGCTCCCGGACCGACTATTTAAGAGACCTTGTATGGGTCTTCCCAGTTCAGACCCAACACTCCTTGCTTGGGGTCCTTGGTATTCTGATTCACCCTTCTAAGCACCCAATCTCTCACTTGGAATCGGTGAATGTGTACGTTTCGATTGTAATAGCGGGCCACCCTCTGCTGGTACTCCATTATCTTCGCCGCGGACCGTTCCCTTTTTTCTTCCAGAAGGTCCAAATTCGCATATATCTGCTCATCGTTTTGTTCCTCGTTGAAGTGCTCAATCCGATGTGTCCCCATCCCTATTGCAGTAGAGATCACTGCTTCATGCCTAAATGCCAAGGAAAATGGGGTTTTCTCCGTGGCAGTTTTGTGCGTGGTCCTATAAGCCCACAAGACACCAGGTAGTTCGTCAACCCAAGCTCCCTTCTGCTCACCGAGTCTGGTCTTCAGGAGGCGCTTTATAGTCTTGTTCGTAGCTTTCACTTGCCCGTTGGCTTGCGAGTGTGATGGCGAGCAAAACTTTAGTTCTATTCCCATGTTCCTGCAGAAGTCCCAGAACTTGTTGTTGTCAAACTGCCTCCCGTTATCTGTACCAGTGCGTGGGGGATCCCGTACCTGCAAATCATATTTTTCCAAATGAAGTCAGTGGTTCTGATTTCTGCAATACTACTCAAAGCTTCTACTTCGACCCATTTGGTGAAATAATCAATTGCCACCATAGCGTGTGTTGCAGATGCTCTCCCTTTTGGCAGTGGCCAGATTAAGTCGATCGCCCACTGAGCAAATAGCCATGGTGAGTTCATCACTGTGAGGTTCTCGGGTGGCTGAGCCATGTAGTTGGCAAATCTTTGATAATTCTTGCAGCTCTTGGTCCTTTCTTGCGCATCCTGGTGCATCCGGGGCCAGAAGTACCCTTGCCTTAAGGCCTTAAAAGCCAGAGATCTTGCGCCAGAATGGTTCACACAAATCCCTTCATATATTTCCCGGAGGACATAGTCTGCTTCCTCTTTGCCTAGATACCGCAGTAGTGGCAGAGTGTATTCGCGCGTGTATAACACCCCATCAATCAGCTTGTACCTGGCCGCTTGACACTTTAGCTTCCTTGTCTTCTTCTGGTCGGTAGGCAACGTTCTTTCCTTGAGATAAGAGACAATTGGGTCCATCTAGGTGCTGCTAGATATTAAGCTCATTACCTCATCCTCCTGCTCGATGCTCGAGTGGGTCTTGATCTCCAACGGAATAGACTTTGGTATTTTGGGGTAGGATATAGCAGCCATTCACGCTATCATGTTCGCTCGAAAGTTCTTTCCCCTTGCGATCTGTTCCACCTCTACCATTTCGAATTTCTTTATCAACTGCCTCACTTTCCGAAGGTAAGCCTCCATCTTCTCGCCTTTTACATGGAAGTTATCGTTGAGGTGGTTTACCACCTGCTGAGAGTCTATCTGAAGCTTTACCTCTTCCGCCTTTACTACCAGGACGAGCTTCAGTCCTGTTATTACGGTCTCTTACTCGGCCTGGTTATTGGTAGCCTCAAATTCGAGCTTTACTACGTACTGTACCTCCACCCCTTTAGGGTAGGGGGGCCTGCTAGGTGTTCGCTGTCCACTTCTTCGTTCTGCTCCGTATACTCGACCATAAAGTCTGCTAAGGACTGCGCCCGTATTGTTGTTCGGGGTTGGTAGCTTATGTCAAACTCACTAAGCTCTATTGATCATTTCACCAACCTGTTAGAAATCTCCAGCTTGTGCAAGATCTGCCTAAGTGGCTGGTTTGTCAAAACTGTCACCGAGTGTGCTTGGAAGTAAGGTCTCAACTTTTGGGCTGTTGTTACAAGGGCCAGTGCCCACCTCTCCATTAGTAGATACCGAGTCTCTGCTCCCAACAAAGCTCTGCTCGTGTAGTATATGGGGTACTGCACCCCCGACTCTTCCCTTACCAATTTTTTGCAATGACAATTATTTTGTTTCTAAAACAAATTATTTTACTAGTCAAAGATTTTTAGCGCATAAAAGGTTTCGTTACTAAAACTATTTTTCGTAATGAAACTAATTTCATTGCTAAAGCCTATTTTTTTCACATATCAAATAGTTTTAGCGACGAAAAAGTTTCATCGCTAAAACATATGTTTGGACATATCGGGAGTTTTTGTGATGAAATCGTTTTGTTGTTATTGATATAGAAATCTGGTCGAACTCATTATTGCGACCTTATCTCTTCTCCAGCACTTAAATTTGTTTGGTTGGGGAAAGGCTTCATCTGCACTTCTTTGTTTCGAGCAAGTTCCACCTTTCCTTAATTATTCCCAACAATTCCTACGTTCATAATTGAATCGTTAGAGGTTACTGGATGTTTTTCTAGCAGAAACCCTCTAACACTCAAGTCAGTAATTGGGTTCTTTAGTTAAAAAAAAAAAAAAAAAACTTATACCACATTTGCTATGGCTTAATTTGTTTTTTCCTCTAAACCAAGTAAAGAAAAGTCAATTATAAAGATGGATTCTCTAGTTTCAGAGTAACATAGTTTCCTTTAGTATTCACCCTTACCTTTTTTCTCTAATCCCACTGGATTTTATAGATTTCCGTAATTGTCACGCCATTGCTATACAAGGACGTTACTGGATTAAACGTGCCGCTTCAATTCTCAGTTAATGCGTCAGTTATAAAGTTGTTATTGAACTTCCGTTTAAGAGATGAATCAACTCGTTGGTTATAAGGCAATGGTTAGATTGCGGTTACAACACCTAAACGTGCATAACAATTATGCCTTTACACTCTGAGGTAAGCTCATAAATTAACCTTTGACTAGTTCTTAAAATTGACCTGATTCTAGTGTCCTCATAGTCTTCTAGTCAACCCACATGTTGGAGTGTTTAAATATCTCTTTGGGGTTTATAGAACATATCCCTCAATATGCTCAAGTTATCACCCAAATAGTGGCTAAAATCTATTTTTTCACATATCAAATATTTTTAGCAACCAAAAATTCTTGCTGCTAAAAATATTTTTGCCGATGACAATTATTTTGTCGCTGAAACATATTATGTTACTAGTCTAAGAGTTTAAGTGATGAAACATATTTTTGAACATATCGAAGAGTTTTCACGACGAAATCGTTTTGTCGCTAAAACTACTTTTAGCGACGAAACTATTTTCATCACCATATTGTCATTCAGCGATGACTTTTATCCGAATGCAATAAATGTTATTTCCAATTTATACTCGGCGACGAAAGGATTCCTTGCTAAAATACCTTTTGCAACAAAATATATTTCATCACTATAAATTTTTTTAGCAATGAAAAAAATTGTCACTTTATAATATATTTTTTATTGCAAAATATGTTTTTAACAAAGAAAATTTTGGTTGCACTATGTCAAAATTTCATCGCTAAAGGTATTGGTACTAACATATTTCTTACCGCTAAACTTTTTTTGGTAAAGAAAAAAATTTTAGTTACAATATGTACTTTTAGCGACGAAATCTTTGTCATTATAAATAAAAATTAAATTTTGTTCTTTTATTTTGGTGACGAAACTTTATTTTCCTCGCTAAAAAACACTTATTGTCATTAAATTTGCTTCATCGCTAAAGATTGATATTGTTGTAGGGTTGAATATGACAGTCTTTAGATGTTCCTCTGGCTAAGGCTACTATGAATTTGGTGATTAAAAATAACTGTAACTGTATCATTATGAATTCAAACTGAGACTAGCTGATGCCTTCTTCTAATGGCAACTTTTGATACTTATTTCCTCTAAATACTATTTGAGGCAGGAACAATAGACAAAGGTCATAACTGTGGACAAAATAAATAAGAAAAAGGTGAAATGGGACTAAAAAATGAAGTTTTTGTCAACCCCATTTCAGATCTTAAGTCAATAGTAGATTTGATGATTTTGTGTTTTTCATTAATCATAATTCATGCTTACCTTGGATGGTTGGCCCTCTTAGTTTATATATTTAGAATGGTGGTTATAAATCGTGTTTTTAGGGTCTGGGGTTCATGTTCCGATTCTTTTGGATTGAGAAGACTTTATATCTTAACTTCTTAATTGCAGTATTCATGTTTGAAACCATCTTTATTATCTTAACTTATTAATTGCTATGGCTTGTCATCCTTTGGCTATCTCAATTATACACACCAAGGGTAAAATATTCTGCCTTGAAATGGGATCTTTCCTTAAGGTGGGTTAAAATATTCTCCTAATGTTTGGGAAAATAGTCATGCAAACCTCTAAGATTTTAGTTAAGGACTTCAAAATCTCTTTTTGACTATAATACCATTGAATATAGTGACCAAGAAAATTGATTTTAAAATTTTGTTATGAATGCAAATTAAATAGAATATAAATAATTTAATATGTTGGTAGACTAACAATATTAAAACATTTTTTAATATATAATATTTTTTAATATATAAATAATTTAAAAATATAAAGTATTAATATTTATTTTAATATTATATTATATTTAGAACCAAATGGTATTATGGTGAAAATGATGGTTTAATGTTCTTTATTGAAAACTTGAGAGCCTATATGACTATTTTTCTTAATCTTTATGTCATATCACTAGATCCACAAAAGATAATAACAGATTAAAAAAGAGGAAAACAATGAGAGAATCCTACTAAAAACATGAAAATATTTCATATTAACTAATAAAAATCACAAAGTTATAATATAAGCTTAAGGCAACTCATAACTAATGAGTTAATTAATTTTTAGATATGTGTTAGGTTTATGTTCTTTCATTTGTCATGAAAATCAAATTCAAGGATATCTATTCTATATTTCCACGTGTTATGTGTTAGAACAATTAAATTTTATGGTAAAATCCATTACCTTAAAACTCAGAAATATTCATATTATATCACTAAGAATCAACAATAAAATTATGCAGAAGCATACCTGAATCCATAATGTTGAATTATCATCTAAAGTCATGTAGTTGACCTATCACATCAACATGTATATCCTAGAGAGCCTTTTAATTTTTTTGTACACTCTTTCTAATGATAAGATACTAAAAAAAATAGTAAAGGTACGTTAGTAAAGGTACGTTTAGTCTCGGGACCATAAGCACTTATATAGATAACTTTTCCTATTGTCACTAGGTATTCCTAATTTTACCCATCATAGAATTAGAATATCAATAAGTCTCTACACATTAAATACACACACTCTATTAGATACATTAAAGCCCAAATTACCAAAAACCTAATTATATCACTTTTAGTTGGACATAACCTTATATGACAGTCCGCAATACATAATTATTCATATATAAATCCAATGTTGAATTAAGAATCCAATATTATTAGATTAAATAGTCAAGAATCTCCCACATGAGCTATATATGAAACCTTATAAATATACTTCAAAAAATAACCATATGAAACCTTATAAATATACTGTCATTACCAAAATGTACTTATAACTAATCCAGTCCACTAATCATATCAACATAGGATCAAAGTGACCTTCATTATAATTGTCGTAACTTAACCCATCAATGGTCATAATGCTAATACAAATGAATCACATGGATTATAATGTAGATGTGTAGCATGAAGATTTTATGCAATGTGATCTTAATATACCTATTTCCAACTAGTCTACCTTAAATCTTAATAAGATCACTAAAATCAGTGTCTAAATAAACCAAAACTTTATTTTTGCAGAAAATAACCTAAAATAACTATAAACTGAAATAACTGAAAAATTTATATATCATAAAAGCATCTAAAATTACAAACTTCCACTAAAACTAAATATACTTAAATGATATGACATACATACGAACAGTGCGCTCATGAAATATTTTAAGTGTTAATCCTATAGTAAGCGAATTCGCAATCATGGGGTTTGTACCAATGTGCTCTTTCTTTAATAACTAGGAACTTGCTTTCTATGTGCTTTGACATCATCAAGCTCATATTGTTATTAGAATACATTACTACTAACTTATTATCACAAAATAACCTGAGTGGCCTACCAGTACCATCTACTATGTGCAGCCCTGTGTAAAATTTCTATAGTCATATTCTATGAATGGATGTCTTATAACATGTTCTAAATTCCACTGCCATCGTAGAAGAGGTTATAAGAAACTATTTAGTACCTTCCAGGAAACAACACCTTCAGCTAACATATGAATGTAGCCTGTCGTGGACCTCATACTATCTTGGCATCCACTAAAATTGAAGTCAGTATATTCAATGATCTCAAGCTGATCCAACTTCCGATATATGAGCATGTAGTCTTTTGTTCTCTGTAAGTATTGTAAGACTCGTTTGGTTACTTTCCAATAGTCTACTCTTGGATTACTCAAATATTTTCCCAACATCTAATCACTTACGCAATATTCAGTCGCATACAAACATGAGCATACATTAAACTTCCTACTACTGACACATAAAGAATCTTTTACATCTCCTATTCTTCAAAATTATTCTTAGTGCATTGATTGAGACTAAACTTGTCTCTCTTAACCACAGGGGTATCACCTAGTTTACAATCTTGCATGCCCTATCTCTTGAGAGCCTTTTCGATATAGCTTTTATGGGATAATCTAATAATACATCGAGAACAATCTTGATTTACTTGATCTTTCATCCTAAAATTCTTAGCTAGAAATCTCTTGATCTCATGCAATAAACTTATATCGTTGCTGGCAAGTAAAATGTCATTGATATATGGAATAAAAAAAATATACTTACTCCTACAAAACTTATGGTATATGGAATCATCGACCAAATTCATCTTAAAACCAAACGAAATGATCATTTAATGAAACTTGAAATACCATTGTCGAGAAGCTTGTTTGAGCCTACAGATGGATTTCTCAAGTTCGCAAACCATATTATTTGAGTCTCTTGACTCAAAGTTTATTACTTGCATCATATAGATCGTCTTATCAATTCACCATTAAGAAACGTTGTCTTTACATCCATCTGATTAGCTCAGGATTGAAATACACCACCAATGCCATTAAATCTTAAAGAGCCTTTCAAAGATACTGAGGAGAAAGTCTCTTTATAGTCGATGCCTTCTTTCTGTGTAAACCCCTTTACGACAAGATACGTTTTGTACCTTTCCATATCACCTTTTGAATCTCTTATAGTCTTAAATATCCATTTGTAACTAATGGGTTTTGCACCTTTTGGCAATGGGACAAGATCCCATATGTCATTATACTTCATGGATTTTATTTCTTCATTCATGGCATCAATTCACTTCTGAGAATTAGAACTTGTCATAGCGTGATGGAAACTGATTGGATCATCTTCCATCACTACATTGTCTACCTCATGTTCTTAAAGAAATAAAATGTAGTCATTTAGCACTGCACTTCTCCTTTTTCTAGTGGATCTTCTAAATGGCATAGATTCTTGAAGTAGTAGAGTTTGTGCTTCTAAAACAATATCTGGTATGAGGGGTTCTCCAATACTGTCTTGATCTGCTGTGTCTTGAAAAATCCAGAAATGAGGCCGCCAAACAATATATGTAGGCATATTAACATATTCCTCTTCAAAGACAAAGTTTCTAATTGTATCTCCCCATGCAAACTCAACATCCTCAAACATACAAATACTTTAGACTAGATGTTTACCTATCTAAAATTTATAAAGGGTTTTAGCAATTGCTTTTTTTGGAACCCTGTTTTAGCAATTGCTTTTTCTTAGCAATTCCTTAGAGTAATTCAGGTAAAGCAGAATGACAAATCATATTCCACACCATATCTTTAAGCATCCAATTTCTTCTTTCAGTAGCATTACTTATAGTGGGCAAGTCCGGCATAGTATAGTGTGGGACGATACCATATTCCTCTAGAAACTTAGCAAATGATCTTGGATGTTGTTCATCTAAACCGTCATATCTACTATATTACTCACCACCACAGTCAGATACGAGGCTTCTGATTCTTTTGTTGAGCTGATTCTTAACTTCAGCATTAGAATTTTTAAACATATCTTAGGACTATGATTTTTCATGAAGCAGCTATATATAGCCATATCTAGAAAAATTATCGAAGAACGTTATAAAATATTCTTGACCACTCCAAGTAACCATAAGGAATGGTCCAAAAATGTCTATACGTATGAATTCTAAAACATCTGAAGTTCTGTTGGTTTTAAATTTTTTTTTATTGGTTTGTTTTCCCCTTTATACAGTTAACACAAATATCTAAATCTATAAAATCTAAGGAAATCAAGAATTTGGTCTAATATAAGTCTCACATTCTCTGTCTGGAGATATGACCTAATCTCTTGTGACATAATGCAGTCGAATTCTCATTAGTTAATTTTCTCTTTGTACCTTGTGTACTCAATTGCATGGATTTATTAAATCATTGTCTGATAAAGAACTGGAGCCTGCCAATCTTGAATCATAAAATAAACTAAATTTTTCATTTATAAAGGAACAAAAATATCCAAGTTTGTCTAAAACAGAAATAAAATTTCTTCTAAAAGACGGAACAATAAATGTTTCATCAAGATCCAAATAAAATCTGGCCTTTAATCACCATCATTAAACTTTTAGCAATATAGGCAACCTTGCATAGACACACTGATGTGAGTGGTTGCACTTGAATCTATCTATCACATGTGCCTAGCTATCGAAGTAAAATTAACCTCAGAACAAACCAAACTATGCTCTTCAACTCTATAAAAGAAACAACTAGTGCTTTCTGGATCACCCAATTTCTTTTGTTATTTCTTATAAGGTGTTATATCTGTAGTTTCATTATCCTTCTTCCCCTTTTACACTTGTCCTTACCCTATATTTGTGAAGAGCGTACCTATTTCTTTCGTTTCATTCTTGATAAACCATTTTTCATTTTCTATACAGAACTCTTTAGCCTTAGTTATTTTTGTAGATATAGAGTTCCTGAATCCCACCGGAATGACCTTTTTCATGATCATCATACACATGCAATTTAATTTCTCCCACTTTTTTAAATCCCTCTTTTCATGGATGGGGAAGAATCAACCTTTAACGCAAGGTCGAGATCCATGATTGTGAGAGCTATTAAAATGTTCTCTTTCCAAGAATTGAAAGTAGAGCCATTTAGCATAAGAATAGAATTGATATTGGTAGTAATATTAGCAGAAGTCACAACTGAATCTAGAGAACAACAAACAAACAAAACAAGCTCTCATTAGTCTTAAAAAAAAATAAATTCAAATAAAGGTAAACCCTATCTCAAGGTATCGGGTACTCTATTAATATTTCATCTTTGGACAAACTATTAACTTGTAAGCAATATTTTGGTGCAGTAATCAAACACTGATAATAAGAACACGTCAAACAACAAACCTTTCTCTAGTCTGATTTATTATTCACATGTAAAACCAAATAATCATTTCATGGTTATTATCGCAGATGCATGTGCAACTCTGTCAAATATGGACCTTCCTTTGGGCTAATTAGTATTTACAGAAATTACATATACACAAGCCGTTTATATTTCAAAATAAATTAATTTTCACAAAAGAGGTCACTTTGGTGATATGTTCCTTCAATTAGTTTATCTTTAAATATATATTATCATGTCAATATTTGAATTTTAAATTGTAGCAAAAATTACCCAAATATTATTTTAAAAAATTTAAAAATTTAAAAAAATTCATGTCAAAGTCAACGATCAACTTTTTAGAATATATAAATATACCAATATTTGAATTTAAAATTGTACCAAAAATTACCCAAAAAATAATAATAAATTTGGTCAAACCTTAGTCAATAACTGACTGTTGACCGGTTAATCATTGAATGGTTTGGACTAGACCGGTTTGGGTTGTCCTAAACCGAATACTAAGTACCCCTAAATTCATTTCCAATCGGGTTAGGGTCGGACCTGTTTGAGTGACCTGAACTAGATCCTAATCCAACCTTAACTCATTTCCTTTTTTTTTTTTCTTTTTGCAGTTTCTTTTTCTTCCTTGAGCAACGGCCATAGCATCTTCCAAGCCCGCATCTGGCCTAACCGAATGACGACAATGCCATTTTTTTCTCTTCTTTTCTAGAATTAGTGGCCATGGCCACTGCTTCTTCTTTCTTCACACGGAAGCCAAGGCCGTCATTTCACTCTTTATGCCGTGGCCTGGAGGTTTGGCTTCTTGTTGGCACGACCAAACAGCCGCTCTTTTTCCCAAATTCTCTTTTTTATTTTTTAAATGATGGGATACCATAAATAAAAGAAAAGATACGTGTAACCACAACCACTTATATAGATAATTTTTCCTATTGTAACTAGGTATTCTTAATTCTGACAATCATAGAATTAAAACCATTAGATTTTTACACATTAAAAGCCCAATTAAATACATTAAAGCCTAAATTACTAAAAACCTAATTAGATCATTTTAATTGAGCTTAACCTTATATGATAGTCCGCTATACATAATTATTTACATATAAGTCCAAGGATCCAACATTATTGAATTAAATATCCAACCTTATGGACCAGGCAATTGATCGATATATATATATATATATATATATATATAATCAAACAAACAAACTACTTAACTACAAGAAAATTTTACCACCCCAATATAAAGTCCAATTATTGTAAGGGGAGTTAACGTTGGAATAAAAATCTAGAATTGAAATTCGAGACATAATGTTGTAAACTACTTTTTAATCGTTTTACAATGTTGTAAGCTACTTTAGAACATTGCAAAAATTCAATTACAATACTATAAACAGGTCTCAAATTTTTATCCAGATTTTAATTACGGACTGGAGATTTTCGAATAGAAGATAGCCTAGCCTAACTGTAAAATATTTATAATTTACCATGGCATGTTTCACATACTGCATTTTTAATTAGAAGCAAATCTGTCTTGACTCTTGAACATTGGAAAATAGGTGTTTTTCTAAGCATGTTGCTTAATATTGGTCACCTCCTCCGGCATTTTAGGCATAGTTACAGGTTCTCGCCTAAGCCTTGTAGCTGTTTTTTTCTTTTTTTGTACTTTTATAAATTATATCCTATTATAAACATCACATGTCAAGATATATATTATGATTAGAATTTTTAAAGTAATATTAAAAGTTTGTTTCTTAACAAGGATATCTAATTTTTATCAAATATGAACTCATTACATTTTTTTAATTTATTATTTTAAGAGTAGGAACATAGTTGAAATCAATATTTTAGTCCATTAAATATGCATTCGTTATATTGAGAGGATACTGTAAAGGAGAAGTATATCAAATACTTAATATATGTTAGGGATTGCTATAAATTCCTAAATAATCACTTTAAAATTAGATATTGAAATATTTAGCTTTGAAGATAATCTCCAAAGGTGATAGTTAAATTGAGATTATAGGACAATCGCTTACTAAATAATTAGATATGCATGCTTGGTTAAATAATAAATTAAAAAGTGAGGTGTGTATTTGCAATGACTAACGTATAACGTCATGTTGTTTGCATGTTATTTTAAATATCAATATATTCTTTTTCTTTTACCATATATTTAATACATAAAAGTTTAAAGAATTTTTAATAAAATGGTTATTACATTCAACAAAAAAAAAAAATCATAAAATTATAAACATGTAACTGGCTTGTCACTGGCGTGGGCAAAGGCAGTCCCGCTAGGATTATGTTGCCATTATCACTAGAAATTTAATTTCTAGATAAGTTTGCTCTACTACCTACTACAAAGATGGGTCAAAAGTTGAGGCTTACATCAAATTTATATTATTAACCTAAGAATTGTTCTCAGTCAATATTGGACAATATTTTTACCGTCACATGCAAGTTAGTTTTTTGACTAATCTTCTGTTACTTGAAAAAGTAGCGTACATACATTTGTGCACGAATCTAACTCCAATACCATATAGGAGCCCGTAGACCTAATTTAGTCAAAAACTAATTTAAGACTTGAGGCTGTTTTAAATTTATGTTATCAAGCTAGTAACTATACTCAACCTGTAATGAGATAATATTTATCTCATTAACAAGACTTACGCATAAGTGAGCTCAGGTACATGAGAAGCAATCAAAAGGTCAGAGTATACAATTAAAATTCAGCCCAACTTAAAAAGTCAAATAAAATCAACTCCTACCACTACTAAGAAAACTTGAGCCCGCTAAATTTAAGTTAAGAAGAAGAGGTGATGACTAATCTAACCAAAAAAAATTTTGGTAATCTTCAATTAAACTTTACAAATTCTATAAAAATTAGATGTTATACTGGTGGGACCTTTTTAACATCATGTGCAATAGGGGTCTTACTTTTGAACTTAATACGGGAGCACGCTTTGTTGAGATGAGATTACGCGTCAATTAATTGCATTGACCAAACCTAATGAGAAGAACCCATTAGATAAAAGACTAATTAATAAAGACTTTATAACAAAATAGAACTTATATCCTAATCGGACGGTATCACAAGGTTTTCTCAAAGTTTTTTAACAAATTAATTTTTTGTTTAGAGCACATTTGTGTAAAGTTAATTAACTATTAATTGTTGAGATTATAGCGGAGCTAAAATATTATTACTTAAGAAATTCTAATCATATATATTTGGACATATGATTTTTATATAAGAATAAAATTTTAAAAGAAAAATTATTAAACAAAATGAAGTGTAGAATTATTAAAGAAGGACCCCAGTAGATCAAATATAATCAATAAGAATTTTAATTTAGTGCCGTGCTAAATTATTATAATTTTTTGCCACATGCATTTATATCAGTTACAATATTACAAAAATTACAACACACAAAATTGAATAAGCATAGGTTACAAGGAAACAATTTTGAATTTTGCAGGACATTCTCAAATTGAAGGATACATAGGTGGCCAAGTTAGTTTTCGGCATATTTTGCAGGCTATAAACCTTATTGCTTCTGTATTGGCCAAATTGGTTTTTAATTATTCAAATATTGTCGTGTAGCCGGGAACTTTCTCAGCAGGCTCATGTTTTATGCACCCTTTGATTTTGATGTTGAATGCCGTTCGGTTATTATCGGAAAAGAAAGAAGTGTCTAACGGCCCTGACCAATCATATACCAAGTACAAACTTGCATCTAACGATAAAATGTAATACGTACGCATACTACGATTAAATATAAAATATTCTACAATTTCATTTCTTCTAATGGAGAATTTCTAGAGTGCCAAACCCATAATTGAGATTAGAAGCAGTTTTTTTTATTATTAAGAAAATACAAGGTTTCATTATGATGTAAATAACAGTACAACACCATAAGACATATAGATCAAATTACAATAATATATTATAACAAATAATTGTGTCAAACCAATAAATTTTATTCAAGTATGGGAGAGAAATTCGTGTACTTGAAATACCAACAAAAGATATTTCCGTCTAATGTACACATAATAGTCACTATGTTTTAACCTTTTTCCCACCAACAGAGTTGGTCTTACCAATTCGTACCATAATAGGATTATGTTGACAATTAATTTGATGTCAACTACCCATTTTTTTATTTTTGGTCTTGCTATTTTGTTGAAAATGTTGTCGATTTGGATGACTATTTTAGATACTTGGCCTTTAATATTTTAGTAATTTTTATCGGTTAGTTCCTTGTTTGCTTCCATAGACGAAAAGGCTAGATTTAGGCACATATCTAAGTAAATAATGCATAATACTTATCTAAACATTTTAATGTAATAGGATGGATGAATTAAATTAGCCATATGTGTTATATATATTGTCATTTGCAGATAATAAAATTGTAGATGATTTATATGGTGACGATGAACAATGGGTTGGATTCTAATTAAAGTTGGAGGAGTGAATGAGAAGTACTGTTGAGGCTATCAAGTCGAAGGATTTGGATGACTACTTGAGGTTGGGTGACGTTATTTTGAAGTTAAACAAAAGATTGGAAGCAAACAAAGGCTATCAAGCAGAAGATGTTTATGTTGATTCTTAGTATACTTAAATCTATTTTGCTTGCCGCAAGCCTCCTTATAATAAAATAGTAAAATAGTAGCATTGTTCTCCTCGTGATGATGTAATTCAGGGGCTGCATATAAAGAATTTACATATACAATTAGACTACTATGTTGGATATTTAATATAACATTATTAGATCCTTAATCCAACACTAGACTCATATGTGAATAATTATATGTTCCAAACTATCATATAATATTTAGACCAATTGAAAGTGATCTAAAAAGATTTTTGGTAATTTTTACTTTAATGTATTTAATAAGGTGTGGACATTTAATGTATAAATATTAAAAAGGTAATTATTATTTATATGATAAGCTGAAATATGAATACCTAAAGGCAACAGAAAAAATTATTTATATAAAAAATTATGGTCCCCTGGTCACATGCACGTATCATTCTATTCTTTCTAATATCCCATAATCAGATAGAGCAGCAAGACTTAAAGGATTCACAAGAAGAATGTGTTGATTTGGAAGACTAACAATACGACTCTAGAGAATTATTCAGCATTATGCATTCAAGTATGCTTCCACATAATTTTATTATTGATTATTGGTGATACAACGTTGTTCTAACAAGTGGTATCAAAACCTCTTCGTGTTGAATCATTGAGAACAATTGTTTGTTGTTTTCTAGATTACAATTATTAGAAATTCAAAAATTCTCAGTTTAATACAATTGGGGATTAAGGAAAATAAACTCAAAATTAAAAATTACTAAATATTCTGAAATTTGGATTTTTAAAATAAGAAAAATATATGTTTTGAAAATTCAATTTCATAAATAATAGAAATTTAGTTATAAGTGGATTTTTAATAAAGCAAAAGCCACCACCGGCGTTCGAACAAGGCATGGTCATTTGGCCATGCTATCAAGGAAGCCATGACCAAAGCCTATGGCAAATCAAAGGAAAGAAAAATTTTTTTTAAAAGAAAAAAAAAGGGCACAACTATTTTCCAACCAAGCAAGACTCGGCCTTTGGTCAAAGGCCGCACATCAACAAGCAAGCCACGGCCATGGCTGCCGCCAAGGAAGACAAAATAGTTATAAAAAAATATATGGTTTGGGAAACAGGTTAAGGTTGGATTAGAATCTGATTCGGGTTCCAGTTCAACCCTAACCCGATTGGAAATGGGTTAATGCTGGATTAGGATCTGATTTGAGTTGATACGAATCGGTCCACCATCGACCCGATCAACACAGATCAATCAACAATCAACCATTGACCATTGACTTTGATCCCTAATTTTATTTTTTAAATTTTTTTTAGGGATAATTTTTTGGTACAATTTTAAATTCAAATATTGGTATGCTTATATCTATTTTTAGATGAATTAATTAAAGCAACATGTCACCAAAGTCACCTCTCTTATGGAAATTAATTTGTTTTAGAATATAAACGGTTGTGTGCATGTAATTTATGTAAATATCGATCGGCCCATAGAAATGTTCATATTTTACAGAGTTGCATGTATACCTGTGGTAATGAACACATGATGATTATTCAGTTTTACATGTGAACAATAAATCGACCCAAAGGAAGATTTATTACTTGACATGTTTTTATTATCAATGCTTGATTGCTACATCAAGATATCATTTATAAGTTAATATTTTGCCCAAAGATGAAATATTAATAGAGTGTTCGATATCTTGAGAAAAGATTTACCTTTATTTGAATTTATTTTTGTCATGAGACTTATGAGAGCTTGTTTTGTTTGTTTGTTATTCTCTAGATTCAGTTATCTCTATTGCTAATATTACCACCAATATTAATTTAATTTCTATGCTAAATGGCTCTAACTTCAAATCATGGTAAGAAAACATTTTAATAGTTCTCATAATCATGGATCTCGACCTTGCGTTAAGAGTTGATTCTCCCTCAACTCTTATGAATACGAGTACTTCTATTAACAAGAATATTTGGAAAGGTAGCAGAAATCAAATCGCATGTATATGATGATCTAAAGAAGGCCACTCCAGAAGTATTTAGAGGCTCAATATTTGACATGATAACATCGCTAAGGATTTCTTTGCGAACATTGAAAAAAGGTTTGTCAAGAACAAAAATACTGAAATAGGTACGCTCAGTGAGTATTCTATGAAAAATCTAATTTTAATGAGGTATACAAGCAAAGGCAACATCAGTGAGTATTCTATGAGAAATCTCATCTTGCTTCTAAATTGAGAGCACTTAAGCTTGAACTCTCTGAAAACCTACTAGTGCATTTGTTTTTGTAACATATGCATTTTTTTTTATTATGTATGTTAATAATTAAAACAAAAATGGGGTCTATTTCATATTTTGTGTGTGTTTAAGGAGATGAAAATGGGTGGGAAGCTTAGAGCAAACAAAGAGAGAGAACCCGTTTGACTGACCCAAACCCGTAAACCCAACCCGCTGGTATCTCCCAACTCTGACCACCCCACCGGATGAGCTTGGTATCAAATCGAAGTTCACGAGGCAGCAAACGTTTACCTACCATCTCCATCGGCCAGAAATATCGGGAACGCTGTCGATTGGGAGCGCGAAGCTCGAGCACAAATTCGTCATGATTTGGCCGTGTTTTCGCTGGATTTTAGCGACGCCACCACTTGGGTTTTGTTCTCCCCTTGCCCTCTATCATTTTGATCATCCATAGCCACTGGGGAGATCGTTTTTCCGTTGATCAAACGTTGGAAGATTTACGGTTTTAAGAGCTCAATCTGGTGCCACCATTGCGCGTGGGAGCTCACCACCGGCACCATTGAACTCAACTCGATGAGAAGTGTCTAGTCCGAGTTTCCCCATCGCCGTTGGGTGAATTTCAATCAACGTTGACCGTAGGAGAATTTTGGTAAATTTTCATATAGAGGGTAATTTCATAATTTCTAGCTTTGAGGATGTTTTTACAATATGAACTGAGGATGAATTGATAATTTTATAATGTTGAGAATAAATAAGTAAATTTTGAATTTGAGGGTTGTCAACAAGTATAATTTCGAATTTTATTAGTAAATTACGAATACAGGGTTAATATGGTAAGCTGAGAGACTTGAGAGTTGAGATGTCTGGACGAATGTTTATTGTAAGTTTTATTTTTGTGACATCAATTCGAATTATAAATATAGGAAGTAATTATATCGTTTCTTTAAAATAGGTAGATATGCGGGCGAAAATCTACCTGCGAACTTGGGCGATAGCCGAGTCTGAGTTTATCACTGTGAGTGGAATATATTAAATCTATTTGTGTACGTTTTGTTTTTATATAGTAAAGCTTGTTCGTGAAATAAGTATTTAAAGTATTTTCATTTAACGGTTCTCTGAAATAAATGTTTTATACATATAAATATTTTATTAAGTTATATTTATTCATTTATGTTCCGTGTCGACTTTAAAATGATAAAAGAGATGATTGATTTTCGAGCATGATTTAAAGTGTATATATGTTGATTTTCAAGCATGATTTAAAGTGTATATATGTTGATTTTTGAGCATGATTTAAAGTGTATATATCTTAACTTCGAGCATTATTTTAATTTTATATATGTGTATATAAGTTATGAAAAATTATGAAGCAAATATCCATTCCTTTCAGATAATATAAGATGAGATGAGATGAGATAGTAGGCCTTTGGGGCCCATCTGAGCACACATAAATGCTTTTGGCCGTGTGATTGGGTGCTTTCCCCCTTTGGGGCATATGCATGCAGACAAATATTGAGATATGATGAGATTTAAAACTAGGTGGTCCGGACACGATGTCACCAGATAGTGCATCATTGCACGTCTGTTAAGATCCAGATATAGATTATAATGATAAGCATGAGATGGCACGTCCCCGTCATTCGTGTAGCTCCGGGCATGATGGTACCTAGATAGTACATCATTACCATCCGTTGAGGTCCAGATATGATGAGATTATTCCTCCCGGTATTTCTTTAAAGATAGTTGTATTATTTAGTATTTGATATTTCAATGTGAGATGCTTTTCTTGATTTTGCAGTAGTATTAATTATATTTATGTTCAGTATATGATTTGAATTGCAATGAATTTCTTACATTAATATAATTAATTGAGAAAATTATGTATACAAGAAATGCATTTATTTTTGTAAATATTTTATGTTTCAAAAACTACTATCCACTTACTAAGCTCACTGAGTTTTATGCTCACTCTATTTTATTATATTTTCTTCCGCAGGAGATTTCAGATACAACCGTTGACCTAGTAGCTGTACATATTTGGAGTCGTTCTTGGCCACGTGAGAGTGTCTAAGGATATAGATAATATTTTTTTTTTAGTGTATATAATCATCCCATTTCAGAATTATATTAGGGATGTAACATAAGAATTAGGAAACGTGTATATAGTTTGACCCGACTTATGGTATAATATCCTTTTGATACTCTAAAATTGTTTTGAATGTACTATTAGATATTTTACTGAATGAGACTGGTTGAAGATGTTTGATGCATAATAAATTATTTTCAGAGTGCTTGTGTTATAATTACATGTTTGGAAATGTTATATGTTTAGGGGAGGTTCTGCTGAAATTTTTGGTAGAATTCTCATCAATAAGATTGTTTTTTAATGTTTGAGTTCAATTTCTTGAGATAGGTCGCCTTTGGAGATGGAGCGGGTCGTTTCAATTGGTATCAAAGTATGGTTTTTGATTCTGTAGACTTTACTTGTTTAGGAAGAATAAATTTATAATGTTGGTAAGGAGGAATTCATATTTTGTAGGCATTATGATTCGTCGTAGCCGTAGCCGTGGCCGTGACTGTACGCGGCCAGTAGCTGGGTTGACTTCTAGCGTTGTACCTATGGGGGCAGGTGAACCTGCGGAATTTTCATCGCATAGGACTGTACAATAAGCGCCTACAAATGCCCCAAAAATTGAACAGTTATTTGATCGGCTAGCTCAGATTATGACTACAGCTATACAGAATCAAGCTCATTCACAGGCTGGTAGCTTAAACACCATAGAGCACGTGAAAAGTTTATAAGGGAGAAGTTTTAATGGTACTGGAGAGCCACCTAAGGGTAAGTCGTTGTTTGTCAAGATAGAGCATATTTTTTAGGTGATAAGGTGCTCAGTGGAGGATAAATTAACATTGCCACTTTTCTACTTAAGGATAGAGCTTATCACTGGTGCTAGACTGTGGAATGTCGATATCATGGGCATGCTGACATTACTTGGGACATTTTCTATAAGGAATTCTATACTCATTATTTTTCAGAGGTGTATCAAAACATCAAGTGAAGTGAGTTCCTCCGATTGGTCCAGGGCTCAACCACAGTTGAAGAGTATGAGAAAAAGTTTATGGACCTTTCTCAATTTGCTACGGAAGTAGTAAGTGATGAGAGAGAGAGATGTGGACGAATCGAAGAGGGTCTTCAATTTGAGATTCGCACTGTTGTAACTGCATCGAGATGCACCAAGTTTGCAGAGGTAGTTGAAGCAACCAGGAAAGTTGAGCATAGTATTACGGAGAGATGTAAAATTCAAGCATTGAAGCAAACACGAAACCAAAGCTGGATAAATAGTGGCTCTAGTAGTAGACCGCCTAAGCGAGGAAGCATTGGTACAGGATATTTTGATAACACTCAGAGAAGACAGGGTATAGGCATCATGGGAGACCCGAGACAGACTGTCAGCCATGGCTCTGCATAGCAGTTAGTGGGAAGTAATGTCAGGAGTCAGGAACATTATGACTAGAGTAAAAGGGGATATCGTGATGATCGTCTTAGGGGTGCTCAGTATAATTCTTGCCTTATTTGTGATAGGAACCATCAAGGTCAATGTGGAATTAGAGAGAGAGTTTGTTATCGTTGTAGTCAACCTAGACACATTAAGAGATTTTGCCCTACTTTATCTCAGGGTAACAGTCCTACACGAGGCATATCCTCTCAGTACCAACCTTACCCTAGACAGACTCAGGGCTAGAGAGGTGTGCAGATAAGTGATTCTACATCGACTGGTAAGAGTTAGACGACTGTTGTAGCCTAGTCGACCTCATACTCAGGCTCGAGTCTTTGCTTTGACACAACAGGAGGCACGTGCTACAAAAAATTTATTATGGGTACATTATCTATCTTTGCCAGTGAAGCACATATTCTTATTGATCCTAGATCTACACATTCGTTTGTTTTCCGTACGTTTGCTAAACATGTAGAGCGAGAGCCTGAACCACTAGATTGTGACTTAGTTGTTAGTACACCTACAAGAGAGTCACTTTTTGCCAAGAGTGTGTATCAAAATTGTGTGATTGGAATGGGTGAGCATGAGTTTGAGAAGAATTTGATTGTTATAAATATTCGAGATTTCGATGCCATCTTGGGTATAAATTGGCTTGCATCTTATTATGCTACTGTGGATTGTTTCAAGAAGGAAGTTGTGTTTAAGTAGCTAGGGAAAATTGTGGTGAAATTTTATGGAGAGCACAAAATTTTACCCTCATGTGTCATTTCAGCCATTAATGCAAGACGGTTGCTTAGAAAAGGATGCTCAAGCATATGTAATGGACACAAAAGTTCAAGAGTTGAAATTGGAGGATATTCCATTGAAATTAGAGGATATTCCAATAGTCCAAGAGTTCCCAGATGTATTTCCAGATGAACTGCAGGGTATGCCACCTAATAGGGAGATTGAGTTTTCTATAGACTTAGTTCTTGGAACATCTCCTATATCTACGGCACCGTACAGGATAGCTCCAGCAGAATTGAAGGAGCTTAAGGTTCAACTACAAGAATTACTGGATAAAGAGTTTATTAGGCTTAGCGTTTCTCCTTGGGAAGCTCCAGTTTTGTTTGTTAAGAAGAAGGATGGTACCTTCAGACTCTGTGTTGACTATCGGCAGTTGAATAAGATTACGATATGCAATAAATATCTACTTCCGCGTATTGATGACTTGTTTGACCAACTCTAGGGGGCTAAGGTATTTTCTAAGATCAACTTGTGATCGGGATATCATCAGCTTAGAATTAAAGAGGACGATGTTCCTAAAACAGCGTTAAGAACCCGATATGGACATTACGAGTTTTTGGTGATGTCGTTTGGGTTGACTAATGCTCCAACATATTTTATGGATCTTATGAATAGGGTATTTCACTAGTATTTGTATCAACTGGTAATTATGTTCATCGATAATATTTTGGTGTATTCCCGAAATAAAGAAGAGCATACTGATCACTTGCAGATGATTCTACAAACTTTGAGAGAAAAACAGCTTTATTTCAAGTTTAGTAAGTGCGAGTTCTGGTTGGAAAGAGTAATATTTTTATGCCACGTGATATCAGCTGAGGGCATTTATGTCAATTCCCAAAAGATTGAAGCAATTGTGAAATGGGAACGACCTACAAATGTCACAGAGGTTCGGAGTTTCCTTGGTTTGGCAGGGTACTATCGTCGATTTGTAGAAGGATTCTCTAAGATTGCCGCTCCACTAACGCAGTTAACTAGAAAGAATGCCAAGTTCCAATGGAATGATGATTGTGAAAAGAATTTTCAAGAACTCAAGACACGTCTTACCTCAGTACCAGTTCTTACACTTCCATCGGGCAAAGAAGGGTTTGTGGTATACAATGATGCTTCCAGGCAAGAATTGGGTTGCGTGCTAATGCAACATATGAAAGTAGTGACTTATACTTCTATAAAACTTAAAAAGCATGAGCAAAATTACCCAGCACATGAGCTAGAGCTAGAAGTGGTGGTGTTTGCACTCAATATATAGGGACATTATTTGTATGGGGTAACTTGTCAAATTTTCACTGATCATAAAAGTCTCAAGTATTTGTTTACTCAGAAAGACTTAAGTTTGAGACAAAAAAGATAGATTGAGCTAATTAAGGATTTATGAATGCACTATTGATTATCATCCAGGCAAAGCGAATATGGTGGCTAATGTACTGAGTAGGAAATCTTCTAGTTTTATGGCTCATATGCGAGTGGCCAGTATACCTCTGTTGATCGAGCTGAGATCTTTGGGAGTCGAGTTGGATGTCAAAAAATACGGAGCTTTGATAGCCAATTTTCAAGTTAGGCCGACCTTGATTGACAAGTCCATCGGATGCAAGCACAGGATCCCCAGTTAATGAAGTTGATAGAGAATGTGCAAAATCGTTTACGAACTGATTTCATGATGAGAGATGATAGAGTTTTAGTCATGAATAATAGACTTTGTGTACCAGATATTGAGGAGCTAAAGAGGGAGATCATGGAAGAAGCTCATTGTTAAGCCTATGCGATGCATCCAAAAAGTACAAAGATGTACCGTACCCTAAGGGACCATTACTGGTGACAAGGCATGAAAAGAGAGATTGCAAAATTTATTTCTCGATGTTTGGTTTGTCAGTAGGTTAAAGCTAAACATCAGAGACCTGCAGGGTATTATCAGCCGCTTCCTATTCTCGAGTGGAAATGGGAGCATATTACTATAGACTTTATATCAGGACTTCCGCGTACCCAACGTGGACACGACAGTGTTTGGGTGGTTGTGGATCGACTTACAAATTATGCCCATTTTCTACCATTCAAAACCACATATTCAATGGATAAGTTGGAGAGTATTTATATGGCTGAGATAGTTCATCTTCACAGAGTACCGGTATCTATTGTTTCAGATAGAGATTCTCGATTTACTTCGAAGTTTTGGACTAGCTTGCAAAATGCATTAGGTATGAAGTTAAATTTTAGTAGAGCTTTTTATCCTCAGACTGATGGCCAGTCAGAGTATGCCATTCAAACTTTGGAGGATATGCTGCGAGCATGTGTTATGGAAATCAAGGGTAACTGGACATTTATTTAATTTTGATGGAGCTTGCATACAATAACAGTTATCAATCTAGTATAAAGATGGCCATATAAGGCTTTATATGGACGACAATGCAGGATTCTAGTATGTTAGGATGAAGTTGGTGAGCGTAAGTTATTTGGCCTAGAATTGGTTCAGGATACTAATGAGCAGGTACAACTTATTCGAGATAGATTAAAAGTGGCCCAAGATAGACAGAAAAGGTATGCGGATAAGCGCAAGCGGGAACTTGAATTCAGTGTTGGTGATAGAGTGTTCTTATGAATATCTCTTTGGAAAAGAGTACTTCGCTTTGGGAAGCGCGGAAAGCTTAGTCTGCGTTACATTGTTCCATATGAGATCGTAGAGTGTATTGGTCCATTGGCTTATCGAATAGCTCTACCACCTGAGTTGTCCAGAATCTATAATGTGTTTCATGTTTCAATGCTCTGAAAGTACATGTATGATCTGAATCATGTTTTATCGAAGCAACCGATTCAGTTGAAGGAGGATTTGACTTACGAAGAGGAGTCAGTTGAAATACTAGAGGGAAAACATCAAGTGTTGTGTTCGAAAACCATCCCTTTGGTAAAAGTGCTGTGGAGGAACCACTCAAAGAAAGAAGCTACCAGGGAATCTGAGGACTTGATGCGAGCTCAATACCCTCAGTTATTTATACCTAGTGCGTAAATTTCGAAGACGAAACATTTATAAGTGGGGAAGATTGTAACATATGCTTTTTTTTATTATGTATGTTAATAATTAAAACAAAAGGGGTTCTATTTGATATTTTGTGTGTGTTTAACCGAGAGAGGGAGAGAGAGAGAACCCGTTTGACCGACCCAAACCTGTGAACCAGACTCGCCTATATCTCCCAACTCCAACCATCCCACCGGACGAGCTTGGTTTCAAACCGAAGCTCACGAGCCAGCGAACGATCCCCTGCCATCTCCGTCGGCCAGAAACATCAGGAACGCTGCCGATCGGGAGCACGAAGCTCGCACACAAACCCATCACACGATTTGGCAGTGTTTTCGCCGGATTTTGGCGACGCACCACTTGGGTTTTGTTCTCCACCTTGTCCTCTATCATTTTGACCATCCATAGCCACCAGGGAGATTGTTTTGTCATTGATCAGCCGTTGGAAGATTTACGGTTTTAAGAGCTCAATTCGGAGCCACCGCCGTGCATGGGAGCTCACCATTGGCACCATTGAACTCAAATTGATGAGAAGTGTCTAGTCCGAGCTTTCCCATCTCCATTGGGTGAATTTCGGTCAACGTTGACCGTAGGGGTTTTTTGGAAATTTTGCACATAGAGGGTAATTTCATAATTTCTAGTTTTGAGGATTTTTTGCAATCTGAATTGAGGATGAATTGATAATTTTATGATGTTGGGAATAAATTAGTAAATTATAAATTTGAGGGTTGTCAACAAGTATAATTTCAAATTTTATTAGTAAATTATGAATACGGGGTTAATACGGTAAGGTAAGAGACTTAAGAGTTGAGATATCTGAACAAATGTTTATTTTAAATTTTATTTTTGTGACATTAGTTCGAATTATAAATATAGGAAGTAATTATATCGTTTCTTTAAAATAGGTGGATCTGTGGGCGAAAATCTACCCGCGGACTTGGGCGATAGCCGAGTCTGAGTTTATCTCTGTGAATGGAATATATTAAACCTATTTGTGCACGTTTTGTTTTTATATAGTAAAGCTTGTTCGTGAAATAAGTATTTAAAGTGTTTTCATTTAATGGTTCTCCGAAATAAATATTTTATACGTATAAATATTTTGTTAAATTATATTTATTCATTTATGTTCAGTATATGATTTGAATTACAATGAATTTCTTACATTAATATAATTAATTGAGAAAATTATTTATACAAGAAATGCATTTATTTTTGTAAGTATTTTATGTTTTAAAATCTACTATCCACTCACTGAGCTCACTGAGTTTTATACCCACTCTATTTTATTATATTTGCCCCCCCCAGGAGATTTCAGGTACAACCGTTGACCCAGCAACTGTACATATTTGGAGTTGTTTTTGGTCACGTGAGAGTGTCTAAGGATATAGATAATTTTTTTTTGGTTAATGTATATAATCATCCCATTTTGGAATTATACTAGGAATGTGACATGAGAATTAGGAAACGTGTATATAGTTTGACCTGACTTATGGTATAATATCCTTTTGATACTCTGAAATTGTTCTAAGTGTACTATTGGATATTTACTGAATGAGACTAGATGAAGATATTTGATGCATAATAAATTATTTTCGGAGTGCTTGTGTTATAATTACAGATTTGGAAATGTTATATGTTTAGGGAGGTTCTGCCGAAATTTTGGGTAGAATTCTCATCAATAAGATTTTTTTTTTAATGTTTGAGTTCAATTTCTTGAGATAGGTTGCCTCTGGGAATGGGCCGGGTTGTTTCAGTTTTTGATATCCTTACCAACAAATTTTAACCAGTGTAAGGTGAGCTAAACTTATCAAAAAGAGACTTGGCCTCTGAATGAGCTCATATCACACCCTGTTCAGAAAAAGGATAGGCTAAAGAAAGATAAGACGGAAAGTATTCATCTAGTCTTTATCTCTAAAGGTAAGGACAAAGTCAAGACAAATAATAAGGAAAAGGAAGCTCCAGATACAGCACCTTTAAAAAAAAAAAAAAACACCAGATGATCTAGAAAGTATTGATTTTTCTTCTTTGGAGCTAAAGGGCATAAGAAGAAAAATTGTACCAATTATCATGCATGACATGCTAAGAGAGGTATAATTCTTAATTTGGTTTGTTTTGAGTTTAATTTAACTGTGATCCTTAGGCACATATGTTGGATAGATTCTAATACAACCACTCACATTAGTATGTATATGCAGGGTTAGCTGAATTGCCAAAAGCTAAGTAATAGTGAAAGATACATCAATATAGGCAATGGCAAGAAGGTTGAAGATGAAGCAATAATAAAATTTATATTATTATTAAAGATTTAATTTTATTTGGATCCTGATGAAACATTTATTGTACCATTATTTAGTAGAACTTGATTTCTATTTACATTTTGGACAAATCTAGTTTCTCTTGTTCATTTAGGAATAGAAAATTTAGTTTGTTTTATGACTTAAAATTGGCTGGGTTTGTTTTTTTTTTCAAGCTATGATAATATATATTTGATTGATACAATTGCTTCATTTAATGTATCCTTGCAATTGAGTATACAAGGTACAAAAAGAAAATTAACCAATGAGAATTCGGCTCTATTATAGCACAAAAGATTATATCACATCTCCAGACAGAGAATAAAGAGACTTGTATCAGACGAAAATCTCAACCCCTTAAATTTTACATATTTTGATGTTTGTGTTAACTGTATAAAAGGGAAACAAACCAATAAAAGAGGATTTGAAGCTAACAGGACTTCGGACGTCTTAGAACTTATACATACAAATATTTGTGGGTCATTCCCTACAGCTGCTTGGAATGGTCAATAATATTTTATGACATTCATAGACGATTTTTCTAAATATGGCTATATATATGTCTTCCATGAAAATTTACAATCATTGGACATGCTCAAAAATTTTAAGATTGAAGTTGAGAATCAACTCAGTAAAATAATTAAAAGCTTCAGATATGACCGTAGTGGTGAGTACTATAGAAGATATGACGATTCAGGTGAACACCATTTAGGATCATTTGCTAAGTTCCTAGAGGAATTTCGTATCGCCCCACAGTACACTATGCCGAGTTTGCCCACTATGAATGGTGTTATTCAAAGATGAAACAAGACGTTTAAAGACATGGTGAGGAGTATGATTTGTCATTATACTTTACTAGAGTCACTCCAAGGAGAAGCACTTAAGACTGCAACATATTTTTTTAATTGTGCTCTAACTGAAGCAATTACTAAAACCCTTTACAAACTTTGAACAGGTAAGAAGCCTAGTCTAAAGCATTTGCATGTTGGGGGATGTCTAACTAAGGTAAGGCCTTAGAAGCCTAATGAGAAGAAACTGGACTCTAGGATAGTGAGTTGCTATTTTTTTGGATACTTTGAAAGATACATAGGATACATGTTTTATGATCCCATGACTAAATCGATTTTCGAGTCAGAAAATGCGCGGTTCTTGGAGAATGTCAAGTTTGCGAGTAAGATACAGTTACGGATGTTGTCTTTGAAGAATAATATGTTAATATTCTCACATGTGTTATTAGCATTGATCAGGGTCTCATTCTTGATTTTGACCGAGACACAACAGATCAAGACAATATCGGAGAACTCCCCATAACAGTAATTATTCTAGAGAAACAAACTCTACTACTTCAACAACTTATTTTATTCAGGAGATCTACTAGAGAAATGAGAAGTGCAGTTCCAAATGACTATATTGTATTTCTCTAAGAGTATGAGGTAGACATTGGAGTAATGGAAAATGATCCAATCAATTTTATCAAGCTATAGAAAATTTTAACTCTCAGAAGTGGTTTGATGCCATAAATGAGGAAATAAAGACTATGAAAGATAATGACGTATGCAATTTGTCCCATTGCCAGAAGGAGCGAAACCTATTAGTAGCAAATGGATATTTAAGACAAAAAATAATTCGGAAGGCGATGTGGAGAGGCACAAAACCCTTTTTATCGCAAAGGGTTTTGCACAAAAAGAACATGTTTTTAATAACAATCTTGCATCTCCATTGTGCTATATCCAAAGCATACTACTCTTGAGCTTTCAATTTTGCTAATACACATACATTGAGTAATACTTATGCTATTATTTGTAAACATACACATTGTATAAGAGAAATCTTTGTAATTTCAATTGTAAAAATAAAATTGATTGATTGTAAGTGTTAGGATACACTTTAGTTAAGAGATTGTAGATAATCTCTTGTTGTAAAGGTCCATTGACATCTTAGAAATCAATTGTAAGCATTGTTGAAGCATTAGAATTTTCAAGTCGAATGAGCTTTGAGGCATGGACGTAAGCATGGTTGATCAAACCATGAAAAAATCTCATGTTTGCATTCTCTTCCCTTATCTCTTTATTTTTGTTGCACATTAACTTGTTTGTTTTGAAATTGTTTTCTTAGCTTAAATTGCATTGAGTTTTATTTAAACAAAATTTTGGAAAATCAATTCACCTCTCTCTTAGATTGCTTAGTTTGTATTTCACATATTATGATTAAACAAAGGCAGGACAATATAATTCTCGAGCGATTTCAATAGAAACAAAGTTATGAACTCGGAGAAGCAATTAATTTATATGATGATTTTCAGCAAGATAGTGAAATTAGATTTGTCATTAACATTCTTAATTCTTGAAGCCAAATATTTATATATGCTTAAAGAGGCTTGAAGAAATTCCTAATCGATAAACAAATTGAAAAGTAAATCAAAATTAATTTTATTTTTAGTAAAAAGGTGAAATTTCGAAGCCTTAATCAAAATCACATTTGACAAATAAGGACCCAAGAAATGATTGCCTAAAATGGCGAAGGGATATAAAAGAATGATCAGTATTCTGTACATGCAATTTCTAGAGCAAGTGATTATAATGGTAGAGGAAAAATAAAATTATAAATATTGAAAAAAGGTTTTCAAGTTTCATTGAAAGGGTGCTAGCATATCTGACAAATTCACCTTGTGTTCCACATTCCAGCCATAAGTTTTCGGCAATATTAAAGAATTAATATTTATTTAACTTCTCATTCATTTGAGTGAAGGATAAAATTGTAATTAACAAACAAATAAGTTAATGGGGTCAGTGTCATTGGAAAAAAAAAAAATGGGGAAATATCCCCACCCTTTTTTTAATTAAAATATTTATTATCAAATTAATTTTGATTAAAATTATCTAATTACTATTTTTTCTATCTCTCAATTCTTGATCCGCTCTGAAAAGTTCCTTCAATTTTTTCATCTGCAAATGAACGTTAAAAATACTTAAAATCAATTCTGCTATAAGCTACAACCAACATCGGATCAAGTTTTGGTGGCTCATTGCTTCAAGAGACTACGGCTCCCGCGGCCGAAGGGTTAGCCGTTAGCATTCTTTCTCTTAGAAATAGAGCCTGAATTACTTAACTAAGCAAACCGTCTGGCCTTATTTAAAAGCTCTTCGATCAGGAGAACCAACAATCTAAAAACCAAGTATCAAGAATTTTAATCTTGACACCAATTTGAAAGCAACAAATTCAAGTAACCATAAAAGCAATGAATTTTTTGTTTTTCCTATAAATTTGTTTAAAGCTACAAGTCTTTATACCAATGAAAAAAATACAAATCAAACAGATGTCCTAATCCAAATGCCACAAAAGAAAATGTAGTGGAATTTATAAAGCAAAAAAAATCCATTACCAAAGGAGTAAAAGTGATTTTTTTAATTGGAAGTGATGTGGATACAGAACACGCGGTGTGAGATAGAGAAGAAAACAAAGTAATGGACAGTGCTCAAATTTTAAAATTTTAATCATTATTACATTTGTAGAAAGGAACTCCAGTTTTTTTTTTTTTTTTATTTAGAAAGGAACTGCAGTTCAAATCAAACAGTTCTTATAACAGTAACGCATTCCAAATCAGTAGTTTCATTGTAAGATTACTTACACGATTTGAGTTTTGGAGACAAAACTGTACATAAAATTTTGATAACAAAGGAACCGACAATTACAAAATTGGATATAGAAACGAATCCTCTACTTTCAGTCCCAAAATGGTTTTTTGGAGTGGCATCCCTCATCCTATCAGCTTTTTTAGTCTTTTCTCAGCAAGATTAGCTGCCTTATTCTGGGGCTCAAGAACCAGTGCATGTTTGAAATCTGCATATACAAGAGTACAAATTGAGGAAAATTTGCCATAATTATGAGTAGACAGATAAAGACAAAATGCTTGAAGAAGAGTCTGCAGAGTACTGTGTGGGCACGCAGCTGGAAAGCCTAAGATTTCATGGGTAATATTTTCTTCACCGAATATTTTGTTTTTAAAAGTAATGATACTACCACAAACTCATTGTGCAAACTTTTTGTATAAATTGATGTCATATATATATATATGATAGGTTAAATTAGTTTGTACAAGTTTGCTGCAGTAGTATCACGGATTTAACAATACTTACAATGTGCACCAAAATTTATAATATACTTTTTACGAGTAGTTAATTCTAAAGAAACAAAGTAATTATTATCCAACAATAATACAGAGAAATAATTACCAAGGAATAATACCATGAAGTAAACTTGAAAAATAAGTTCTGCAAATAAAAACCTAAGCAACAGATCATAGGAAAACAAGTAGATTATTTAATCAAGAGCAAAAGATGTGTATTCAAGCCACAAACTAAAACAGTTGAATTTGAATAAATTAATCTTGAATTGGTAAACTTAAACATGTGTTTATAACAATTCTTTACAATTCATTCGAATAATAACTTTGTAATTTTCAAAGGAAAGATGACTACAAAAGCCATTTAAGAGAAGCAGATAGGACCTCAAAAATTACTTAAGTTTCTTTGGCTTCAACCCAAAGAATCAAATTTTCACTTTCTCAATCATGAAATCTCTGTACAATATTTATATTTTTGAAACAGACATTTCTTACCTTGAAGAGCCTCGTTATAACAGAAAAGAGCCTCTCTAGCTGTTCCGCGTCTCAAATAAGCTTTCACATTCTGCATGTAAATTGCACAATTTAATTGGTCCTAGCCATGAGTACTCATTTCAGTGCATATAAATACATATTTCAGAATCTCATGTAAGATATAACAATATTGTTCGGTAATACTGTTCAGCACAACCTTGAGTTAATTTCAGCAAATGCAGCTTTGTATCCAAAGGCTCTAGAAAATAGAAAAAATAATAGAACTGAACATACACCAAACAAATATTCTATTTGTCTTTGATTTATCAAAGAAAGGATGAACTTGATAAAGGTACAAAACAAGAAACACCTAAATAGTCTCGAGCACTGAAATCCCACCGGTTAAATTGGACATAAATCAGCATTAGATACAAAATTTACGGTGAAACATAAACTATAATGCCAACAAGAACTAATACAACATTCGGCAGTAAAATTAACATCAAATACATGACAAAGCCGTATTAATCCATTCCCAGTAATGATACCATCACTTACGCACCAACAAACATTTTGGTCTAAGAGTACTGCAATGGACAAACAAACAAACATTTGCCCATAGAGCAGAATGGAGGAGGAATTACGATGTTCATCCCTTTTAAAGGTTCAAACTCCTTTCTCTATAATAGTCTACCATGTGTGTGGATTGGGTACATAGAAAGGGCGAATGGGTGCTAACAAGTACTATAAAAAGACTTGCCCACAGCAATCGTATTGAGCTTCTTAATCTAAATAGTCATAGAAAAAGCTGAGCTAGCTAATCTAAGTCTGTTGCTAAAGTTCTCAAACAAGATTTCCATACTCCTTCGCATTCAAATCTTGTTACAAGTAGTACCTGGTAGTCCACTTGCCAAAGCACACTCATCACTACATAAATCACGCTAATGGTAAATGGAGATGGAGATCATAGGCTTGATTTCCTATTACCAAGGGCTGAAGAAATTGACTGCTGTGTGTTCTTGATTGCGTTCACAGATGCCTGCCTTATCTTTTGTTGTTTGTGCCTGTGTATTTTGCAATCTTTTACTTGTACGATCTTTAATGTGTTTTGCCAGTGCAAAGAAATTCGAATTCTGGAGTAACATGAGCTCTTTTTTGCACAAAAAGGGAATTGAAACATAGGCTAGTTGATGGCTATGAAGCCCACTTCCCATTTAGTTGATGGCTATGAAGCCCACTTCCCATTTAGTAGAAGGGCTTTTACTTCATTGTTGAAGAGTAGATCTATTTTTCAGTGATAGACATCTTTTCTTCTCCTCGAAATGAAGGTTAGTTGTAAGATAAGTAGGATATACTTCATGGCAATTTCGAATCAGTACGAGCTGGATGGACAAATCCTTTCTTCTCCTCAAAATGAAGGTAAGTTCTAAGATAAGTTGGGTATACTTTCATGGTACGTTTATCAACTTGGAATCAATACAAGACTTGAATTGGTATGGAGAATGAAAATAAAAATAAATTGTTTACTGGAACAGAAATCTAAATCAACAATATCCCATTTGATATGTTTACTTTGTCATGTAATTGGAATGGATTGTTGAAATTCGCAAATATGCCCTCAGTTAAAATTATGTATTTTTACTAACAAAATTTTAAAAAAATATATTTCCCTTGAATTGGTATGGAGAATGAAAATAAAAATAAATTGTTTACTGGAACATAAATCTAAATCAACAATATCCCATTTGATATGTTTACTTTGTCATGTAATTGGAATGGATTGTTGAAATTCGCAAATATGCCCTCAGTTAAAATTATGTATTTTTACTAACAAAATTTTAAAAAAATATATTTCAAGGGAAATATATGCATACATATTATAATATTGGCATAATACCATTAATTTTTGAGTGAACTAGTTGTTGTTGTTGTTGTTGTTGTCGTCGTCGTCGTCGTTATTGTTATTATTATAAATATTATTACTATTATTTTTATGATGACAATAATAATAATAATAATAATAACAATAATTACTACTATTAATAGTAGTATTATTATAATAATCTTTTTTATTATCGTTCTATTATTATTATTAATACAATTATTTTATTATTATTATTACTAGCACTATAGTAATAATAATAATAATAATAATATTGTAGTAGTAAATAATAGTAATAATAATAATTATAACGATTATCATTATTCCTATTTTTTATATTGTAAAAGGGGCAAAATCGAAATTTCCAAATTATATTAGAGTGAAAATATCAATCCAAGCACCTCCCTGTAGAGATGGCAAAAAAGCCCAGCCCTGATTTTGGCCCGATTAGCCCGGCCCTTATTTTTAGGGCTTGAGCCCTAATTTAAGGGCTCGGGCTCGGGCTCGGGCTCGGGCTCGGGCTCGAGCTTATACATATCAAGCCCTTTAAATTCGGGCCAGGGGTCGGGCTTTATATAGCCCGGCCCGGCCCTGACTTTAAAAAAATAAATAAATAAACGTATGTCCATAAGTATTGGAGTAATTTTTTTTTTTCATGTTAGATTGTGAATTGTCATTTTTAAATTAAAGAAATTCTTGTTTAAATTGTGTAATCGAATTATGTGTTTTTATTTGTTTGTTAAATTAATGAACTCTTTAGTTGGATTATTGAATTAAATTATGTTTTTATTTGAATTAGATCTAATTTTTGTTTGTGTTTAATTATTTATATAATTTATGGTAAAGATGTTGATTAGAATAATTTTTATATTTATGTTATTTTAATAAAGTTTTAAAGTTTTTAAATATTAATATATTATAATATTTTAAATTGAAATTGTTTAAATATTAAAAAAAAATTGATCGTGCTCGGCCATAATTTTGAGCATTCGGACTTTTATAGGGCTCGGGCCTATGCTTGTAATATCGGGCTCGGGCTCGGGCTTGGCCAAGCCCTGTCTTGGCCCGGCCCATTGCCATCCCTACCTCCCTGTGTAAATAAGATTTTTATTCCTCATTCGCAATAATATTGAACTACCAAATCATCTTATTTTAAGAAGAAAGATCTAATATTGAGACATATAAAGGCATGTCAACAAATAACTATATTTTTATTTCATAATTATGGAATTATCTAGAATACAAATAACATGAAGCTCTCATGTTCAAAAGAAGGACCTATTTCCGTGAAACCAAGGCTTTAATGTTAGCATGGCAAACTAGTGACTGGAGAAATTAAGAAAACTTAGGAGAAACCCTGCCTACATATTTCACTCTTTAAAGACCAATGCAAAAAAGAGGCAAATTCAAAATATGAGCATTGATGAGGCAATTTCAATCAAATCTAAAAGTTCCTCTCACTATCTTGGTTCTTAAATGGAATCTATCCTTCTCCCAATCTGATGTCTGGATCATTTCTTATTTGTATATATTCATTGCCTATTTCTCTGTTTTTATTTTTTAATTTTTTTTTTTAAGAAACTCAAAAATGTATCAGTGATGAAGATTTAAAACAGTGAGTAGAAAACAACAAATTAAGACCATTTACGCTATACAAAAGTACACCCAATCACCCCTATGCCAGACCAGAATCATTGCCTTTTTCTCTGTAACTGTATTTCCAAACAATCATCTTGAAGTTGAAATACAAGTTAGCACACAGCTCCTCATTCACTTAATGTAAAAATCGTATAACGGAATCACATAAACGCACAAGTTAATCAATAGAGGATTAAATGATGCATAAAAGATAAATCAACATTGAGCAATCAACATCACCAAAATTAGCTCTCACCTTCTTATCAAGTGAAATTGTCTTACTGCAGTCTTCTTCGGCTTGTTGAAAGCTGCATTAATAAAAATAAATAAATAATTGGTATGGCAACTCTCAGTTCAAAAGCAATCTGATACATTTATTGAACTAAATGCAAATGAATCGAAAGATCGTCATACCATCCTAATTCTAAGAAAGCTGCTGCCCGGTTGGAATAGTAAGTTGCACTTGTCCCATTCAATTTAATAGCTTCACTGTAATAATTCACAGCCTTATTCCATTGCTTTCCCTTAAATGCAGCATTTCCCTGCAAAAAACTATCCACAATTAGTAGAACACACGAAAACAAAAGCACCATTTTTTTGGCAGCTCTGAGGTAAAATAAGTAATCAAGAGATTCACAACAAATTGATTCCTCAAATAATAATTTTCAGCAGAAGTTTCATAAATAACTGATTTTAGCCCATATCTAAAACCGAACAAGACAGATAATCATTCATGCAGCTCCTGTTTCGAGCACATAATCAATGATTTGGTAGAAATTTATATTTACCTCAGTTAAAAGCAATGTAAAAGAAGTCACCTGACACTCGTAATAACTAAGAAAGACCCTTTTTAAGAAATCAACTCTATGTTCAGCAACAAACAAGCTTAACTACGGCAACAGTAACTTCTGTTTGACCTCCACATTTCTCAAATGAATAGAAAATCAAAGAAAATTAAAAAGAAAAAACTTTAATCGATTAAGCTTACAAAATACACATTCAGCTACACTTTTCTGGCACCAAAGGTAGTAGAGACATCACGTTATTATTTGTAATATTCAATTTTCCAACCCTAAACAATGCAATTAAAGATTAAGATCTCACTGTGTATCTAGAGTGATATGCACACTTGTTTAATTTATTCACAAAGTAACCGTTGGCAGCTTAAGGTGTCTAGCATCTACCACATTAATAACAACGATCAGACCACAGCATAGATATATCAATCCACATTTTAAAATAATGAGAGCAGGAAGGAGGGAAGAAGACGACACAAAACTGGCTAGAAATTCAGAACAACATTGAAAATCAACACAAACACAAAACTGGAACATGCATCTGCCTCAGAATCTCAGATAACAACAAAGCCTCAAAGAAAATTAGAAGAGTTACAGTGTGTGCAGCAGAAGCAGTCGATCATTTGAGGTATAACAATTTATTCTATTTCAACCAGCCAAGCAAAATTATCACTGTTCTTTTTACAAACTATGTAGCAGGATACAGATATTAAAATATCTACATTGTGGTTGAGCTCATTAAACAGTAAGCTTGTCCATAACAAGCAAGCTTATGCATAAAAAAGGATGGTAATATAGCAAAAACTGCAAGACTACCTACGACTGATAGCAAGACAGAATATACTCAAGAATACTGATATAATAAGGATGAATCCACCTTTTCTTTCATGAGTTCAGAAGCGTCAAATCTACCATTTGTATCCGGCAGTGGCACTAAATTAGAAGCAAAGTTAGCTTGTTCTTGGAGGGAATCATACAGATCTAAGACTGTATCAAGAAGAAATTTATCACCGCCACGGTAAGTGATAAATGAAATTGAAATGGGATGCTCATTGTGCTTTCCAAATGGAACGGCAACCTGGTAGTAAATTATCAAAATATATTCAAATTCCAGAATAAAAAATAATACAATGATAATGAAAAGAAAAACAAACAAATGAAAGCTGCAGTACAGTGCGGATGAGTTACCTGACAGCAGCCAGACATGCTTGCGATGCTTGATAGCGCAAATGTTCTATCATGAAATTCAGCAGAATAAGTTTTCTTTGTATTAAGCTTTAATGGAGGCTCTGAAACTGTGGGAATGACCAGTATTTTGTCATCCTGGAACAATAAATAAGACAATGAGGTGAAGGAAAATAAAACTGGACCAACAGTCTTCTGGGCTGCTGAGACCATTGCTGCTCACGATGATTATGTAAATAAATCCATATCTAGATATAACAAATCAACAAATTGTGACTATCTTCAATTCAACCAAGTAAGCAGCATCTGAGCTATCCAGGAAAACCAGAATAGGGACCTTCCAGGATGGTGGAACAAAATAAGGAAGATGAAAATAACTCTACACCAAGACTCTCTTTCCTTCCTGGTAAGCTTAGAAGAGAGAGATCCATTATTACAGCAAGTTCAATACAAACCACCATCTCAAGGCTGATCAGATGATATGCCAAAAGCACCACAGCTGAAGGGAATTTTTTCAAGAAATCTGCTCACAAGCAAAAAATAGAAGACCTCCAAACTCCAAAGTCAACAAACTGATGCAATAGAAAAACATGTCTCTCTATAATTCATTCAGATACTTGTACCTTCTTGCAAATTGGAAACTAAAAGACGCATTGAACAGGACAACATATATTAAGATAATAACGCCTTGTTTGGCATTGAGGTTGGGTATTAAAGTTTTTTGTAAACACTAACTGTTGTGGCTTGGAAACAAAGTTGATTTGATCCACAACCTGCATGATGAAAAACCTATAATATTTTTACTATTTTTGTCTAAATTATTATTTAAATATATTTACTATATACTGTGAACATTTATTTCATACTTACAGCTTTTATTCCACAATAATTCTAGCTTCTTCAATACAAAACAGGGCCTAAGAATAAGAATCTTCTAAGAACCATATCTGTTACACATGTCATGTCGGACAATCCAGAAACTAATTGCAAAAAGGAAACCAGAAATTTTGGTGGAGAGAGTAGCCTAAATGACAAGATATATATCCACATGGCTTAATAAAAATATTGTAAATCTTTAAAATAATTTCATTTTTTCTTTTTATAGGAAATAGAGAAAATATTTTATAATAATAAGGGAAAAAGGAATACAAAATTGAACCAGAGTCCACAAACTAAAATCTTCTCTACAGTGTATAACTCCAAAAACTGCACAAAACTCAGAAAAATGAGAACCTTGAAACCTGGGACACAGAAAGGAAAAATCCAAATTAACAAAATTAACCCAAGACTGCATCCCAATCAAGCTGTATAAAAAAGCATGAGGAACCTTGAAAAAATTGGAAATTGAAGCCTAAATAGAAGAAAAGAAACAAATCCTCCCATAACCCATTAATATCATCCTCTTTTTCTCCTACAAAAATGAGGCTATTTCTCTCTTGCCAAATCACTCACAACAGAGCTAAGACTACACTTCCATAATGTTTTGTCCTTCCTTTTGTAAATGCCTTACAAGAGACTGGAGGTGCCCAAAGAATGTTAGCTGCACCACATAATTGAGCCCATAAAGAGAAGGTAACATCAAAATGAAGAAAAAGAAGGTTGCTGGTTTCGTCAGTCATTCTACACACAACACAATGAGGGGAAAGACAAATCTACGGATTTCTCCTCTGAATCTTCTCTCTAGCATTAATTATTCAATGAGCTATTGTCCAAGCAACTTTTGCATAAATTCTTATGTCTTGGGCTGAAAAAAATTATGCTAAAAACATATATATGTAGTAGATGGTTATCAACATCATGCCACACATGAAATAATAAAATCTGAGTGGTGGAAATGTTGTCCACTCCACTTGGCAAGTTCGCTAAGTTGGTCTTATGCTTCCACACATCCTCTTTTTATTTTTTCAATATCTTAATTGTGTGACAAATGTTTTATATCACACTTGATAGAATTCTTGCATGTGATGATAGAATTTAAATGACGAAGGAGCAGTGCCACTAACACTAAGTTTGGACTGTTTATCTTATCTTTTTCTTTTCCCATCTACTCTAGTGCACCTATTCCCTTTGACAAGTAATGGACCAAGACAATTGCTTGGTCAATGACATTGCTTCAACAAGGAACTTTGCATCCCTTATCTGTTTTCACCCTTTTTTCATTACCACACATTTCTAAGGGATTAATCTTTTTCACTCCCCGTCAACAGGAAAAGACAAGGTGGAATAATATTAAAATCGATGCATGTGCATCTAGGAGAGCAGTCACATTTGCACTTTCTAACTTCTTCTAGCTAACTAGTTTAACTACTGGTTAATACTAGCCCGCCTATTGTCAGGCTCCTAACCAGGGTCCATCTAACCAATAAGGCTGAAATCAAATGATAATTGTGCACACCTACAGATCTTTGACAAAAAGATAAAGAAATAAAGGAAGAAACGTGAGAATTTTCTTCTACCCAGTGAAACAAGAAGAAATGCAGAAGAATTAAGAAATGAGATGATTGCACTTATAAAATAAGTTATATCTACTGTAGGTATTTTGAGAACTCTGGTACAAGATATTAAAATCATTTTTATTGTCAAAATAGTAAATAATGCTATATTAAAAATTATACTTAAAATATTTAAACTAGAAAGGAACTTATTCTTCCTTGTATAAAAGTATTAAATAGAATTTTCCCCTTCTGCTCCAATCAAATTCGACCATCACATGCAAGCATTCCACCAAGTGTTATATCAGTAAGTGTTATATTAGTAACTTGCCAATTGAAAAACTTAAAAAGGGAAGAAACATGAGAGCATAATGCCCAACTTTGCCAATCTGCAAATTGGATGAATACCAATCAACAAATACAACATGCAATGTGAGCTTGTTAACCAACTTGTGCAAATAGACTAGTGTTTAATTGTTTGTAATTGTTAAATTAACAATTACACTGAAGTAACACATAGAATGAACTATAATAACAAATATGTCCATTGCCATGATGAAAAGTAATATTACAGCTCAAAATTATTTCCACAAAAAGCGGGCAACTGTTACCAAATCTAAAGCCAATATCAACACAGTGGACATGTCCAAGAGAAACATGCTTAAGTGAGGGATACCTTTAATAACCTTTGAAGGGCTGCTCGCATCTCAGCTCGGACTTTGTATAAGATTTTGATGTTCTCTTCTGTTGTATTAATTGCTTCAAGAACACATTCAAAGACATTATATCCTAACCTTGGTTTGGCTGATTTAAACCATTCTTCATAAATTGTTTTAAACTCGTATCTGAAAAGCAGTGATAGGTATCATATTATTGTTTGTATTTAACCAAGGCCAGAATAGATGTGCAATAGAAATACAATATGTTCCAAGTTCATTGACTTTTCAGTATGAGAGAGCGAATGAGCGATAACTTACAAAATACCAAGAATATGCTTGAGAAAAAATAATAATAATAAAGAGGAAGAAGAAAAACAGCAAACTTAAAAAACACAGAGATATGAGAAGCAATGATCAATAGTAAAAAGGATCTAGGAAACCTAAAATAAATCATTTCAAAATGATGAAGCTTCATTCGGCTTCAAGTTAGGAACTTACAAATTTACTTTTACAGATGCCATAAATCAAGTTAACCCAACTTCACTCCAAAGCATTACAGTCAGATGTTTTATCTTCTAAGTTGAAACTGTATCATGATAATATATACAGATTTCAGATACCCATGAAACAAGCTTTTATAGAAGTTTCAAAAGCAAGATATTCTAAAACACCTACCGGCACAAGCAATAAACTCCTTCAAAAACCCCATAGCATGCCTTGTTAGTTGTAATTCTCATGCTGTATACTCTAAACTAACTGAACGAATGTGAAACTTAGAAGACATGAAACTAGACTAGCAACAATATCTGGAGAGAAAGTAAAATGTTTTGAACAATCTTTCCACTGCTATGGCTGGGTCTTATTAAATTCAAAACATTTTACAGATAACTTCTATGATCTACAACAGACACAAATCAGCAATTTGGAGGCAAAGTCTCCAGCAAAAACAACATTAGCTCAGGAAATTTTAGGGTGCATTTGGTGTTGTTTTCAAATCCTGTTTGCTGTTTTCTGAATTCAAGAACCACCAAATACGTGTTTAGTAACCATTTCTGAAAATATTTTTGAAAATGTAAAATTCATTCTATACTTTAACAAAAGAATTAGGAAAACAACTTTTTCTTGTTTTTCTTGTTTCTCAATGCACAACTTTCTTCCCCCACCTCTCAAAGTAATAAAAAGAACATCATCATCATCATATTATTATTATTATTACTATTATTTCTTGTTTTCAAAATTATGTTTGAAAATGATACTGAACACAATTTTAAATTTATAAAATAGTATTTTCATTCTCATTCAGTAGGCATTTCTAAAAATATTTTTGAAAATGTAGAATTCATTCTATACTTTAACAAAGGAAATAGGAAAACTACTTTTTGTCGTTTTTCCTGTTTCTCAATGCAGTAACAAGTTCCAAAATGGACAACTTTCTTCCACACTCTCTCAAAATAATAATAAGAACATCATCACATCATATTATTATTATTAATATTATTTCTTGTTTTCAAAATTATTTTTGAAAATGATGCTAAACCCAATTTTAAATTTTGAAAATAGTATTTTCATTCTATTTTTGTCTCATGAAAACAGCAATTGGAAAGCAATACCAAATTGCATAATTAGAGTCCAATCTTTCCCACAATAACGCGAAATTTATTTATTTCTGAATTGCAACAGTTATCTGGGCAATTTTTCTTTTGTTATTAAAAAAAATTAAAAAGTGGCACACCATCCGCACATTTAGTAGTAATAGATATTGAAGCTTTTCATAAAAATTTATCATACTAATACTATATTACTTATTGTAAAACTATATGAACTTGTATTCTAATAGAAAGTTGAACTCCTTTAGATCTAGTAAAGATGATTAAAAACAAAATAATCTGGTAAGGAAAACCTTGCCAAACTCCTGGAAACTCTCATTCCACCACTAACAACCATCCTCAACCTTTCTAGTCATAGCTTCATCCACTCTATTTTCAATTGTATACGAGCTACATTTATTTAGTTCAAACTAAATATCCAATTGCAGCAAACAGAATAACCAAAGTGGAAAAAATTTTACTAATGTGTGGCATGATTCTATAATTTCACCTAAACATCGTAAGATCATCTTACCAAAAAAAAAAGGAGAAAAAGCTAAAATATTTCCAAATAAACAGATATTTTAAAAATAAAGCAACTAAATAATTCAATTTTTACCTTTGTAATGCAATCATAGCAGAAGAAAGCACTTTAAGAGTAGATGTTCCATTTTCCAGGCTTGTAGATTGATCACGCAATCCTTTTAGACTGGGCACATTTGAAGCAATATACTGACTGATATTCATATGCTCTGGATTCTGGTCTGCACAATCAAAACAAACGGAAAATTAACAAGAATGCATCTTTATTAAGTGCCTTTTTACGGTCAGGAAATACTTCTTTTAATTAATCCATTTAATATAATAAAGGCAGCTAAATACAAAAAGAATATCAGATACCATAACCCTGTAACTTACACCCAGATAGACTTTCAATTGCTTTGCTAATAACATGTATTGCCTTCAGCTTGAGAACCTTTGAAAGCTGGAAGATATCATCGGCAAAAATAAGGCGTCTTGCCCTCCTAGGTCCCACCGCATTTAGTTGGAGTAAAACATGTCCAACACGATGTAAAATAGATGCATTACGGGCAAGCAATCCTGAAAGTTCAAGAACTAATTAAATTAGAAAATACAGAATAAAATGCTAAAAACGAGGTACTCCAAAATCCTAGAGAGGGTAAGAAAGTTGGCTATCTTATGATCTCAAATATCCAAAAGCTGTTTAAAATGCACATATTTCCAATAGAATCATTTGACAGAAGAAATTGCACAAACCAAGGAAAGTCCAATTAAGGACATCAAATACTTTTAGTACATATGAAAAACCTATCTACAAGTTAACAATCAGTTTTCTATTTTCACCACAAATAAAATTTGAAAATAGGCAAAATTCTAAGATATGTAGGGAAACAGGTTGAATTTTTTATTTTTCTTTTGTTGGCCTTAACTCCAAGAAATCGAGGATAAAGGGCAATTATGCACAAACAGCTATCATACCAACAGTGTCTAGAGATTGTGAATTTGGCAGCACGCCAATCATGGAAACAGTCCCATGAGACGGACGGTAGCCAAGGATCCCACAAAATGATGCTGGAATTCTCACACAGCCTATCGTATCAGTACCTACAATCATAAAAAATGGATCAGTAAGAAATCCACAACAAGCATCAATGTATTGACACAACACTAACAACTGAAATTACCAAGAGCAAAGTCAACAAGCTGAGCTGCAACAGCCACAGCTGAACCACTAGAAGAACCTCCAGGAATATGAGAGGGCATTTGGGGATTAACAGGGGTTCCATAATGTTTGTTCTCTCCGGTAATCCTAAATCCAAAATTCCACAAAAAGGAAAAAAGAATCAAAAGTAGACATATCATTTGACTAGATTCAATTAATTTTGACAGGGACTAAGGAATTACCCAAATGCAAATTCATCCAAAACAGTCTTGCCAATACAAGTAGCTCCATTCTTCAACAAAAGGGTAACGACCACAGCCGTTTTCTCGGCTTCATGGTGATCTCTCCTCCAGTCTGGACTACCAAACCCCGTTACATACCCTTTCACATCAAAAATGTCCTTGACGGCGAATTTGAGGCCGGCGAGAGGCTGCCGAGCAGAAGGAGGAGGCGGCTGAGGGAACGGAATTAGTTCAAATCTTTCCAAAAAAGCACCAAAGTCGACTCTCCTATTCAATTTGAGATTCCTTCTACGGCGCAGAGTCTCCGCAAGAACAACGACACCCACCACGCTCACCCCAATCACCACCCAAACTTTGGGGTTCGATGTATTGGTCTTAATTAAATTAAATGATTTTGACATGATTCGATTTAAAAAAACAATCACAAATGGTTGCGTGAAAGTGAAAGGTTTAAGGGAGGTTTTTCTTTATAGTTTCGGTTTCGATCGGCTGTCTTCGTTTTGGCCTTTCGGGGTTGTTTGGTGAGTGCTATCGTGCGCCAGATATTTTCGTATTGAATTTGGGCAATTTGTATTTCCACTATTCGACGCGGCTCTCCACTCGTCCTTTCCTTTCATTTTTTACGCAACATATACAATTTTTTCAATATAAAAATAAAAAAACATAAATTATTCTTAAATAAAATGGGTAGTAGGGCTATGTAAATAATCTAAACCGACGTGACTCCACCTGACTTGATCTTACCTATAAAATATTGGATTGAAATCGAATCGAATTATTCACTCAATCCGATCGGATACATTTGTGTCAACTCTTCGATCGAATTAGTTGAAAGAAAAAAAATACAAATGAAAGTTGAAACACACACACAATCACACATCGTGTTCCATGACACACTCCCACGCTTCTTCTCCATCTTCACAGTTCACAGTTCACACTTTACAACCTCACCGCTTACGCTCACAGATGAAGTTTCTCACACACACATCGGAAAAGCAAAACGGCAGCTAGCAACACACCACCAGTCCACAGACACAACGCAGCTTGCAGTATATAGCCTCCCCTAATCATTATTTTCGATCCGACCCATCGATCATCATTTGCAGACACAGCTACCGGATCTGCTGCTCCAAGCCTCTACCATCACCAAGTTATCCCAAGATCTGCTCCAACCTGGCAACCTGAATTATGTCTTTTGAGATTTTTATGGTATATACAAATTTTAATGTAAATTACTAAATTTTATGCTCAGCAGCTGTTTACAGAATTTTTTTAATATATATATATATAGATAGATAGATAGATATAGTGAGGCTTTTTCATATACTTCATATGCTTTTTGAGCTCTTGATTCCTCTAGTGACTTTGGATGAGTTCTCTTGCCATCTGGTACAGTTGTGCTGAGCTGAAATTTGGTAATTTTATCAGTCCTTCAGCCTTGATTTGGCTTCAAGTATTTTTGCAACTGGTCCAAGCATATTGTAGATAAATGTTCTTTGAATAATGTTCGTTGGCTTGTTGAATATATAATAGAGATGTTATTACTCCATATAATATTCTTCATGCTTTTGAACATTACAGCATTTATTTTGCAGAAATTATTTTTTATCATTTCTTGCTCCCTAGCATCAGTTCCTATGAAATCTATGCTCAAAATATTTATGAGAGCATAACAAGGATCTTCTTGATTCGTCACTCATTCTCTTTGTTCTCTAGTGAGATTGATTGTCCACCATCTGTGTAGAGATCCAAGGAATCCAACAACAAGTTTGTATATGATTGCTCTTTCAAGTGAGATGAAGAGCTCATTGACATTCTCATTCATACCAAGCAAGCATTTTTTTCAATATAAGCCCCATTGTCTTTGAGCTTGACATAATTAATGTTCTAGAAAGTTTTTGTAGTCGATGCATGTTGTATATGTACCTGAGTATCCCAATCTTTAGGATTTCCAATGACTAGGGCTATTGGTTGATCTGTTAGATGAGGTATTTGTTGTGGTTCTAATTGTCTTTGCTCTTGTTCTCGTGATTCTTCTGTTGAAGATACTCTTGAATATTGTCCAGTCTCTAAAATAGACTGTCTGATTTTCTGGTAGTATCCACGTATGTTGGATTTACTGGGAAATGAGTAGTTCTTTCTATCAGGATGGGTCTTGGTGGGAAAGAAATAGATTCTTTTGAAGAGATGGTTGAAGAAGTATCATTTAAATCAGTATCTTCCCATCTAGTTGCTTTAATGGGCCATGGTTGTTGAGGTGACATCTCATAACTTCTCTGGAATGCTTTGGTATTATTTCTAGAAGAACTTTCTTCCCAAATATGTGCTTTTGGAGGACTTATCTGTTTCCAAGATATTTTCTTTTGTTTGTGAAAATAATCTTGGTAACATTTGAATGTTCTTTTCCTTTCTTCCTCAGAACTTGCTCCTATGATATAGTTCATAGAAATTTTTGTAGAATTCTCATGCTATTCTGACAGTTGTTTTATTGTGTGTCTCTAGCTCTGCGAGTCTTATGAAGCTGCTTTAGTACTTCTTGTATTTGCTCTACCAGCTGTTGCTGATGAGCAATGATTTTCTCTAATGTTTTATTTTGTTCTGAAACATTAATATTGCTCTAGTCGGTAAACTTTTCAATTGGTCCAAATTTTATTGGATCTATCTTTTAGACTATCCATTTGAGAAATTCTCCAGATACTTGTTTGAGTGATTCTTCACCGATAGCAGTTGTATTGATGACTTTAATTGGTCCTAAACGTCTTACTGAACAAAATCTTCTAAGCATGTATGGGATGGGCTGACTCTAGATGCCTACTTTCAATCTGGCACTTTTCACATAGATACAAAGGTTTTGTTTTTTTTAGGGGAAAAAACCGAGGTTCTTCCATCTATGAGTCTGATTGCTTGAGGAGCTTCATGGATTTGCAAGGGCTTATTATTTTATCCATACTCATTAATCCATCTTAGTAGGAAAACCAATTTATTTTTTCTATAGGCTCTGGGTTAAATGATTCTTCCTTCTCCAGCTGTAAATTTGGTTATAGGAAGAATGGTGTGGTTCATAAAAAACATATGGATTTGGACTTTATAGGTCATGGTGTAGTGGATTGCAAGAACTGATTCATCTGGTTTCATAGTTAATCTATTTAATTTGATTAAGACCTTCATGGTTTCTAGAAGAGTAGGTTCATCTAGGTCAAGGGTAAAGTTTGTATGACAACATGCCCTTGGTTTAGCCCTAATGTGATGATTGAAATTAGGGCTTTCTCGAAAGTCTGCCATTGTGTATCTAAGATTGCCAATAAACACATGACATTCTAACTACAAAGAAATAATTATCACAGCCGAATTCTAATAGCTTTAAGGTGTAGTCCTTTGTAGCTTCATTCTTGTATCTCTTGATGTCTTATGGAGAAAAAATAAGAAGATAAGTATCTTTAGAAATAGATTAAACAATGATTTCAATGGATATATATACATATTTGAGTTTGGTTTGTCAAAAAGGAATAATAGACTTTATAGAGGAGACTATAGTATTTACATAATAAAACCTATAACGAATTTAAGGATCAAGTTTAAAGGTTCGATGACCTTTTGGTTGATTTCTTCTTAGGTTTTAAAATGTAAATTTATTATAGTGGAGTTACTATTTGATTAAGAAGGAATTTCCATGGTAAAAGTGGATGCTTTATGGGAAAAGTGGATGCTTCCGTTGGGTTATACTGTTATCTATAGTCTTAGACTGTCCTCAAACAGATCTTAATATCCAGAAAAATATACAACAGAATTCTAAGTTTGTGATAATTCCTAACACATGCCTCTTCTCTTAGTCTTTCAACTGAGCACCACACACACTTAAAAGAATTCTTGATTATATATTACTTAACCAATATAACTTGATCTCAAAGCAATAATTTTCATAAAAAACTCATTTTAGGGGTATAGGCTCTGATATCAAAAGAAAAATAAAGTTATAAAAGAGGATGTTATTACTTAATATTAAATTATGACTCAATATACTTACACAAGAAGGATGTTCCCTTTTATAGGCAATAAGAGAATATTTCTTTTATAACTCATTATCTTATGACTTATAGAATAATTGTCACTTAATTACTAAAAGTGAACACCATGCTTTTGCTGCCAAAAAAAAATAAAATAAAGCTACAAAAGAGGATCTAGAATTTCTCATTCTATCATTCTAAGCAGTCTTTGTAAGTATTTGTAATCTGTTTTAATCACAAATGCAGTTAGAGAAAGAAAAAAATTAAATTTTTTAATACCTTTGATAATTGCTAACACTTCTTTCTTTGAAGATAGGTAGTGATGTTGAGCTTCACTGAATTGTCTTGATTTATTGTCACAAATTCTACTGTTTTCCTAATTCTTCAATTAGTATAACTTTCCAATAAATGTCACTCGCATCTATTTGCAAGATGAGATATCTTTTGGCAATAATATTTAAAGGTGGAATTGATTAACATTTCAGCTTTGATTCTTTTAAAGCTTTTGTTGCTTCCTCAGACTATTGTAGGACTTCTCAAGTGCCTGGAAATTTGATTTGTCATCTTTGTTAGATTCTAAATGCGATATGTTGTATAATTGATGATCCACACGAACGGTTGAATCTACTTTCTGCTTAACAGTTCATCTGAAAATTGAGCTATTTTATTTGCAATGTGTGATTGTGGTATGACGTGTTTGAAAAACTAACTAAGCAACCCAAGAGCGAGGTGAATTGAGTTTTTAAGAATATTACTAAATTAAAACTTAACGCCATCTTAATAACGCAAACAAAATTTGAAATACTCACCAGCCTTGAGGATTTTACTAATAGAACCTTTAAGGCTTCACTAACACTTATAATTGACTTTCAAAGTGTCAATCAATCTTTATAACAGGACATTATCCATAATTTCTTAATCTAAGTATATATCAACACATACAACCACTCAGCTTGATTTTATAATATGGTTTACAAAATGATTTCTCTCACACACATAATATGTATTTATAATTAAAAATTTAAAATGTGTTTTAATAAAATAATTATAAGTTTAAGTCGAAGAACATTTGAATATTTAGTAGTAAGCTTAATAATAACTATTGAAATTGTTAAGATTTGAATTCGATAGAACTTTTTTATAGTTGAAGTTGAAAACTAATCATTATTAACTTTTTGCTCATAACTAACCGTTATATAAATTAAGATATCAATACGTTGTAATAGTTAAAAAATAACTAAAATATGTATTTACTTATCCTGAGTTCGTTGTTCTCTATTTCATGATTACACTATTCTGGCAACCTTTATTGCATGTTGACATAATTAAAAATAACTTAAAATCTATCAATTTTTAATATTGATGGTGACATTTTTAGTGTTGGCTCCCTCGAGTAGCCAACATTCTATTCTAGTGTTTTTAGTGATGTCTATCCTGAAATGTTGGCTTTTTTTAGTAGCCAATTTTCTAATCTTTTCTATTAGCGGGCTCATTAAATTGTATATTTTCAATAGATTTTACCATTGTTCTTGAGTGATTTTGTAAAAGTTTGGCTTATTGTTGGAGATAGTCACATTTTAGTAGTTGATTCTAACTTTAGTTATAACTACATTGTATTTTTTCAAAACTGCTAGCAACAACATATGAATATCGAATGCATGAGGTGCTTCAATTAGTAATGGATTAAAGTAATCTTTAAAATGTTTTTCTTGTATTTTTCAGCCATTTGTTCTTCATTAATAGTTTCTTTAATTTGGTCAATATTTTCTTTTAAAGTAGCTTTTTTTTATTTAATGAAAAATTCTCTCAATTTCACTATCTGATTTTAAATCACACTATAAAGATCTATGACTAAGCATGCAATCACAAAAGAATAATAAAAAATAAAATTAAAATTACAAAATTAAAAGAAAAAGAAATTGTCTTGATGACAGTTATAAAACTAACTACTATAGAAAAAATTAGAAAGCTCAAGCTCGTGACTTGTTATGTTGCCTTACTACCCTATTAATTTATGTTGACTATAAAGAAACTATAAAAAAAAAAGAAATTAAAGGACATTAACAGTAACAAAAGTAAAGATAAATTAAAAACTATATAAATATTAAAATTGCAAATATAAACAAAATGAAGCAAAAGATTACAAAATTTGACTTCAACTAAACTTGCACCCTCGGAACCAAATCAGAACAAAAAAAAAAGTGTGATGCTCGTTGCTGTGTACCTTGATGGTAACGATGCTGTACTCCCAATCGCATTTTGTGAGGTACAAGAAGAGAACCTGGATTCATGGGCCTTTTTTCTTAAGCATCTATATGAGGGACTTTACATGGATTACATGGTCTGTGGAAAGGGTATTTCCTTCCCTACGATGAATATAGGCAATGCTGTTTCAGGCTTTCTAAAAAGCTTCTGGAGCAATACCCCAACAATAGTAATGTGTACTCATTATTTTAGGCCGCTTGCAGGAGTACAAACTATCATACTTTCCAAAACTAAATGACTTTAGTACAAGATGAAAGCAAGGACTGTCATGATTGGTTGATTAATAGAGAATGTGGCAGTTGGGTGCTTCATAGCATGCCTGAATGGGTTAAGAGCACTGACATTACTATAAGTGCCACAGAGCAACTTCGGATTTGGCTGATGAAATATCTTGATATGAATCTGGCAAACAGTTTTGCTCCAATAACACGCGAAATTGTAAAAATAGTTCACAGAAGGTACTTGATTGGGTGGGATTGGGTACATGACAAAATCACTCCAGCAGCAAGCCAACAAGTCATACAAAATGTGATTGAAGGTGACGGATAGGATTTATTTACTGGCGCAGGCCCAAATATTGCCACTGTCACAATTTATGGAGTTAGCTTTGTGGTTAATAAAGAACTTTTGATCTGCTCTTGTGGCTTATGGCAAATTTCCGGAATACCATGTCCCCATGCTTGCCGATGCATCACCTATTGGGCTGAAACTTATAATGGATATGTACACGATTTCATGACAGTGGAGGCATATAGGTTAACTTATGGACCAGGTATGAAAGAGCTTCCCGAAATATCGAATTGGACGCCTAAACTTATTGACATGATTCAACCACCACTGAAATGATTTATGGATACTATGAATGGAGTTTTCTCAGAAGCAGAGGTAACATCCAATTTACTATTTTATATCTTATAATTGTCAATATTTGTGTGGCTATGCTAAAATAACTACAATGACTTATTTGTTCTTGGTATTTCATTAAACTATTGTAGCAGAGCCAGACACCTCTGTTGGAATACGACAGCCTCAACATTCCAAGCAACAGCAGCTATGGATTCAATTAGTAATTGAGATTACTTTTCCTAATTATCATTGTAACGATTAAATTTATTTATTTTAGTTTTCTCTGCAGGCCTTTAGAACTAGTTCCAGAGATCTCAATAACCTTACTTTGTAACCACTATTTGATATGATTGATTTCATCTTGAAACTGCATGTGTCCCTGGTAATGTTTTGGCTTAGGTGCAAAACCTCATACACTTTAATCCGATGGAGCTGTTTTTTATTTCCTGGGGATCTGTCCTCATTAACAAAAATTTAAGATTCCTACAGTCTGGATTACTTTTGGTTTTCTTTATTTAAGGGGAATTCAACGTGGAATGAAATCTTATTTTGAATCTTTTGATATTATAATAGCAGCTTCTGTATTGACACCAGAGTTGTGCTTGGGTTTATTGCTGATTTCATGCCGGTTATTTCGAACGCGTGATAATCACTTGCTTGAATACCAGACTGAATTTTTATTATTATATCTGTAAATTACTTGACAATATTTATCACAACCGACTATTAGAGCGAGCAAAACCCCCTAAAGAAAATGGGGATGCCTTTTCAAGGTGACATAATGATATAATAAAAATAAAAGGATTAAAAAAATGAGATAAGTTAACATTACAGCTCTAAGAACAAAAGATCAGCCATTCTAAATAGCTTAACATCGAATACATGTTCAGAAATGAATATGCTCACAATCTTTTCCTTTAGCCCATAGGCCAAAAATGCCTGATTAAAATAGAACATGGTCCGTGAATCTGTCGCTTGCTTCCTCCGCTTGCGCCTACAAGTTTCCTTCTTTGTTGATGCTTTGCTACATTATAATCTACAACTCCATAGAACAAGGATGGATCAAGCACATAATTCTCACTTCCTTTAACTTTACAATGTACCTTCCAACAAAAAATCCTTCACTGTTGGCTGCTGCTTCCATTAACATATCATCAATGCAGCCGTTAATCTCTATCTTTTGTTGCTGACCTTCAAACAATCTGTGAATGAAACCAGCTTTCCTTGATCCACCTTCAGCTATGTACTTGTCTAAATACAGCTTCAGCATCTTTAAGCTCCCTTCTTGGTCGGACAAAGGGAATTCCAGTACTCCATCATTATGGTGTGCCATTGCTGAATCAAGATCACCAGTATAGTCACTAGGATGGTTACTGTTGATCTTCACTCATGTACGTTTGGAATCAAATAGACAGGATTCAAAGTCACTTCAAGATATCCTCAGCTTCAACAGGCAAATCCCACACATATACGAAACAATACACATGTTATATATACGAAGCAATACACATGTTAAATAACAGTATTCAATACTGGAACAGCAGTTGATAGCATATAATTATGATTAAAGAATCGCCAGGCTGGGGGTGTGGGTTGTTAAAATAACGAGGTACCTAAGTAATTAGTTGAAACCTTCTCTAATAAGAAATCACACTATCAAACTATAATCAACTATAAAATATTGTAATGCCATAAAAATATTTGTTATAAAGAGATCAACTATTCCAGCTTACTTTAGTTAAAGTTAAAGAAATTTAATTTATACCCCCAATATGCCACGAAGTGTGTTTATGGGAGCAAACATGTCTGTAACAAAAATTACTCAGTGAACCCCAAAACAAAAATGTTACATGTGTGCATCCTCTTCTTTGCCGATTCATCCCCATAACGAGCCATCTGTGATTTTGTTTCTGCTCTATGCTCAGCTTACTTTCTGTGCTCATCGTATATTATGCTTTGCCTCCCCTGACTAAACAAAAATGAAAAAAATCAATAGATAAAATGTTTCAACTATGTTCCAGAGGCGACATAATAAGTGGAATCATAAAGCAATTATCCATTTGCCTGATCAGGTAATCAACGATGCTAAATTGATCCAGATCCTTTTCTTTGTTTCCCCAATTATTTTAACCTCCAAATGAAAAGACTAATCCCAAGCCAGTAGTAAATACACCAACCAAATACTTTCACAAATTATATGTGAATACTACTTCAAAAAGTATTAAAAAGGGCCATAATAATTTTTACTTTAAATTTACATAACTTACATGCTCCAACGGACATCTATAATGTAGCCAATCTATAATAGAAAATCAAGTGTTGATCGTAAAATTGCCCTACTTGAACATATTAAACAAATGCAGTGCACTCCCGCTTTTAGAACCAAGACCAAATCAATAAACAATCCCCTCTAATAGGAGCAAGATCTATTCAATACTACATATACAAAACTTTGCAAAATAGTTCTATCATCTAATTAAAATGAAATATTTGCTTCGGCTTCAATAAACAAACAAACAAGTTCATGCAATTCGAACATTATATTCTTCTAACGGCACTACAACAATAAATATATTCTTTAAGAACCTCAAATACGATTAAGGAACGTAGTTAAGAATTAAACATCTTACATCTTCGGCTTCACCCTGCATTTGCTTATAATCAGCCGCCTTTGCAGCTATTGATGCTTGTTTGGTCACTTCTTGCTTCTTAATAAATTGAAAAGCCTACAATAATATTTGTGTGTATATGTGTAAACCACCATAATAACTACGCAAACAATCCCCATGTACAAAGATTTAAAAATTGAAAAAATAAAGAGTCCAATTTTAAACCTTTCTGGCATTACGAGAGGCACTGTTCTCCCTCGAAACCTTGACACCTCCATCCAAGGGCTCCGAGTCCAAGCCAGCAGACGTCTTTCTGGGATGCTCAATCCATAACCTCATGATGGATAGGATGAGAAAAATTAGATATCGTTCTAGTTTAGAACCAAGCCAACTTGATTAATTTACGCTCTAATCGAAACATGATTAGATCTGTTTTAATCAAAACAACTCAATGAGATTTTTAATAATATATAAAGCGAGATTAGATACGGTCTAAACCAAATGACTCTACAAGAGAGATTTTTGATAAATATTATATTTTATTGAATTATTGAATAATTGAATTAAAGTTGTGAAAATAATTACAAGAACTCTCTATTTATAATAGAGTAATCATACTTGCCTAAGTTAACTTTAAAAAGGGAAATTGAATTACAATTAGAATAGAAATAAAAGACTAAGAAATTGTTCCTTAATTAACTCTAATTAAAATAGAAAATAAAATTCTAGAATCCTAAAATAACTAAATTAACGTCTTACATCATACTCATTCTCTTAAAAGAAACTTGTTCTTGAGTTTGAATATAGTCTGAAGTATGAAACTTGTGTGCAGGAGCAAGTGATCTTATAATTTGAACTTGTTCTCTTTCTCATCAATCTTTCTCGAAACTTTGAAGAATCTATACTTCAACAATTTATTTCGCTTATACATTCTTCTAGGCGATGAAGACTTCCAAGAACAAACAATAATCAAATAACTTTTGTCTTTCCCTAATTGTTGTTCAATGCGCTCTCCAAAAGATTTCACATTTTCAAACAAATCTTCTTCAGGCACAATCTTCTTTTCTTCAATATGAATAGGTAGAACCATTTCAATTATTTCAATTTCTTCAACGTTATTTTGCTCATTATCTTCAATACTTATCTTGTTCTCCAAGGAATCATCATGCACATTATTGTATAAATTATCAGATTGAAACTTTAAATCAATAACAAATTGTATCTTTTCTTCTGTCATCTCAAGTGAGTCTTTTTCAACTATTTCCTTGCTAACTCTCTGCTTTTGTTCTTTCTTAATGATATTGTTTAAAGAAAATGTGAGATCCGCTATTGCTTGCTCTATCGCTGCCAATATCGGGTTTCAAACTTTCTCAAATGCTTGCAAGACTGCTTCTTTGATTATCTGTCTGATAGTCTCCACAGATATTGTCTGCATCCCTTGATCATCGTATTCGGAACGGCTACATGTAGATAAGTTCGGCATATGAGAATTTAGTAGGTATGGACGACAATTTGCTATGTGTTGTCAAATTTCCACGCAATGGCTAAACCGTAAATAATGCTCAACTCTCGGGTTTGGTGTGACCGGTGGGCGGTGACCGTGATTTGATGTGGGGCTGGTTAGATCTGAAAGATTTGATGGTGAGGAACACGATGGTGGTCGTGGTTTGGCCGGATTCAAGGCGGTTTGGCTGAAAAATTGGCTTGAATATGCGGTGGCTTGTAGTGGTTGGGGGGCTATTTTGGTCGGCGTTTGGAGGCAATTGCTGGTCAAGGTTTGTCAGTGAAGGCTGGGAAATCTTTTCATAGTGATGACTGACAGTAAAGACAACTAACTACTGCCGATCGAGTGAGAGGAGAGCTTTCGGGTTTGGGCTGTTTCATGACGGTCTAGGCGACGGTTGAGGGCGACAATGGCTGGGGTTTGGTCTACAGTGGCTGGCGCGTCTAATAGAGGTAACGACTGGTGGTATAGTGGCCGAATCATGGTGACTGTGGTGGTGGATGGTGGCGGTGGCTAGGGTTCCAAGTTTGGTTTTTTTTTTTTTAATTATGAAATTGGTAGTGATAGGTTATGGGTATCTAGGAAAGCTGTGCGATTTACACATAACTGCTCTAATACCAATTGATGGAGCGGCGTAGCAGAAGCAGAATTGATAATATGAGAAAAACTTGATATCGTTCTAGTTTAGGACTAAACCAACGCGATTAGCTTACGCTCTAATTGAAGCGTGATTAGATCCACTCTAATCAAATGACTCAATGAGATTTTTAATAACGCATAAAATAAGATTAGATGATGCTCTAATCTAAACGACTCTACAAGAGAGATTTTTGACAAATAATATATTTTATTGATATAATGAAAATAATTACAAGACCTCTCTATTTATAATAGAGTAATCATATTTCCCCAAGTTAACTTTAAAAAAGGAAACTGAATCACAATTAGAATAGAAATAAAAGACTAAGAAATTACTCCTTAATTAACTCTAATTAAAATAGAAAATAAAATTATAAAATAATTAAATTAACGTCCTACATCACCTTAGCAAGGGCAAGAGCAAAAGCGGACTCATCTCCAGCCACTGCTACATATCACTAAGGCAAATTTAACGATTGAGATGCCCAGATGCAGAAGAAGCACCAAAAGAGAAATGGGAGAATTTCAAAGGGTCACGCGAATGGGAACAAGCAGAGGCAGAGACTACTGCATGTACTGATGATATTAACCCTTGGACGAGCCTTTCCCCGTTTTCCTTTTTTTTTCTTTCTTTCTTTCTTTCTTTTGTTTATTCCATAAATTATTTTATAGATGTCTTCTACTTTGAATTTTTGTCCGACAGAAATTGTGTTCGATGCAAATACTTGTTTTTAATGTTCATTTTCTTGTAACGAGTTGTTCCATTTAAAAATATGTTAATTGTTTCTAACGATTTACTTGTATTCGTGTACAAGACACATGCAAAAATTTTTGATACCTGGCCTGCAACTTGTTGGTTAGGTTATTCTCAATTTTCTTTATGTTTTTTCTGCTTCCATTAGATAATATCTACGGTAAGTTTGGTCAAGACAGAATTGGGGGATTTGGTATCACGGATGCAAAGTAGCCCCACCCTTAATAGAAATGAATTAGACGAGCCAAATTCATGGCAATAAATTGTTGGGATTATGTGCTCTTTAAAGCATATTGATTTTCTAATTAATAAAATATTTCAAGAATTTATTCAGATATTTTGAATTGCATTAATATTTTGAGTAAAGTCCATTTAATCATGTTATATGTATTTATGCGATCACCATATAAATACATATGCAGAAGACATAAATACAAGTTATCTTATGATTAAATAAATTAAGTTCGTAGTTGATAAATAAAGTTGGGCACTTTATTTAGGTATAAACTGTAATAAATTCATTGAGTGATTTGTCTTAATCATGTATGAATTTATTAATGTAGTATGTCTACATTGAGCTAGATCACATATGATATTTAATTAACCTAGTAATAACTGTCAGACTTATTAAATCTCATAGGCATTGATTTACTGTAATCTTAATCTTGAGTTAGTTATGATTTCATGATTGTAATTGTTATTTCATTTGAGTTACCAATGGGCATGACATACACATGTAGTCTAGATTACCCGGTATCTTGGTAGGAGCAATTACAAGTATTGAAATTGTAGATTAACAATATAGAATTTGTACGACACATCTCTTGATGGATTTTCAGTACTTGATCATAGAATTCTCTTGCCAGAGTGTCTAAACATATATAAGTATGTTGAAAATGATCATTAGAGAAAACCAGTGAGTATCAAGGAACAAGATGTAATTAAATTGATTGGACAGTTGAGATATCAATTTAAATTAACGATGTGGTATAAAGGATTGTGTAGTAAAGAAATCAATGTGGCTTGGGCGAATTGTATTCGAGCATACAATTATGGAGGTCAGTTCCAATCTTATAATGGAGTAGAATTTGAATTAAATAATTATATTTGTTTAATTACAAATTTAATTATTGTAGCCACTATTTTATGTTCTCAAATGATTCCCAAGTTAGCTCATTTAATTGACAACACCATCACTGAACCCAAAAGCAAGAAAAACTGACATATTAGATAAAAATCATAATTATAATATTTGTTAAAGCCTATATGTTATATTCAAGTGTAAATGGGGGCTTGTAATATTTTACAAGGTAGTCTCCTAGTTGGTTACACATTCCTTCCACTTTTAGGTAAGTGGAGAGATAGTTAAAAGAGGAATTCTATTTTAAATAGAAATCCTAATCCTAACATACTAGGGTTTTTCATAAGATATTATAAAAGTGGCATTATTCTCTTAAATAGAAAAGAGGAGAACCCCAGGGATTTCAAAAAAAATAAAGAATGCATTTAAGAGGAGCCAGTTACAATTGGGGAGTGGTGAAACAGACGCCCACACGTCCAGTATTTATCAAACTTAAGTCATAGCCTGGAAGATCGTTTGGAAACGGATCTACAACTCTCAATTGTTCATCTTCTCAAAACATCAAGGTATGAATTTTTAAATTATTTAATTCTTATATGTTATATAAGATCGGTCCTAAAAGGTTTTAATTGAAAAATTGAAAAACCTAGTTTTATTTCCAACATAAATGTTGTTGTTACAGTGATATTCTCTTAGAGCCAAATTAGCTGTAAAAAACAAAAAACGATTTTAGTCAAGTCACGAAAAGTTGAAGAACTGATTTTGTAATTGAAAATTTGACTTAATATAATTTATTTTTAAGATAAAAAAGTATACTTTGGTGTAATACATACAAAAATCAAAAGTTAAATATAAACAAAATTAAGTTTGAGAAATCTAATCAAGTTAAAGTGATAGAAAAAATGATGTTTTAATACAAAAATATTAGTGTGAATTTTTATAATTTTCAATTTTTTATAACTTACACGATTGTCTTTACAAGATAAATTTATTGAGAAGCATAGCAATTGGCTGCATTCAACAGGTTGTTATTGTTGTTGAAGTTGTAAAAAATTAAGGAAATTATTTCAAAAGTAAAGAGAAAGAGGAAATTAAATCCATAAAGTTATTTTAAATGTAAATAATTAAAATTAATTAAAAAGAAGACAAGTGATCCTAAAAATTTAGATTTTTCTATTTTTTTTATTTAAAATGAAAACTTGAATTTAGACATTTTTATTTGAAATAGAATTTTATTTTTCAAATTAGAACTTTTTTTTCATGGCAATATGAGAAATGATAAATGAGCAAATGTTTATGTAGACGTCAAAAGCTCAAGTGTAGATAATCAAATTAATGACTAAAATAATCTTCCAAAATAATGAATATCAATTTTTTAATTTTTTTCTACTTGAAATACAAACAAATCATTTTTTCCAACCTCAAAACTTTGATATAACATATTAATTTCCATGGTTCATGGAATAATTGTATAATAAATATATAATTTATGTCATCATAACCGTTCAAAAAATAAAATATTTGAGGAGTATGACAATTGCATACAAAGCTGTTAAAAATGAATTGTTGTATGAAGTCAAAGAAATTAATTATTTGAAAAGAAATAGAATGGCTGAAAATTTTAATCCACTTGACAAAAAAACTAGTTTATTTACAATATAAATAAGCACAATTAATTGAAATGATAAAATATGCATAACAACTATAATGGCCAAAAGCAAGTGTAAATAAAGTTAAGTTCAAGAAATCTCATGAAGTCAATAAGATCAAATAGGAAAAAAATCAATTAAAATAGACTAAGTTTCAAATTTTTATAACTTTAAAAATTGATTGTAGTTTATAGGAAAATGCAAAAGATTGAGACTATAATAAATAATTTTTAATATTGGGATTATAATAAATAATTTTTAATGTATTGTAGCTAGTTGATATTTATTGAAACAAGAGGGAGTAAGATGAAATTCACCTTAATAACATTATTATTTTTGGTATTAATAGTTTGCAGGGCAATTTTATGATATTAGCTTGAAAATCTAATTCAAAATATTAGTATTTAATAAAGTTAGTAGAAACATTAAGTAAAAAATAGTGAAAATATAAGTTGAAATATGTGAATCTATGAGTGAAAAAATTTAACCAAAACTAGAAACTAATCTAACAATAAATAAATAAACTTAGTATTTGACCCAAATAATTAGAATTTTACTAAGTTAATCGAAATGTTCAACACAAAATCAGTGGAATAATTAGTTGAAATATGAACCCATAATGATAAAAGTATAATAAAAACTAAGAACTAATCTAATGAAAAATGAAAATTACTTCGAATTTAACCGAAAATTAATATTGATATTTAATGAATTTAATATAAATATCAAAAACAAAATTAGTTGCCTATTAAGTTGAAACATGTGAACCTATAAATGAAAAAGTTTAATCAAAATTAGGGACTAATTTACAAATATAAAATTATAAAGAGTAAACTAGGTATTTATCCCATAAGGTTGAAATTTTGTATAGTTAGTAGGAATATTGAACCAAATTTTTTTGGAGAAATTAGTTTATATATATGAACTATTAAATGAGAAAGTTTAACCGAAAATGGTATTAATCTAACAAAAAATAATATTCTAAAAGTAAACTAGATATTTAACCAACAATTTTAAAACTTGACCTAGCTAGTGGAAATATTAAACCCAAAATTGTTGGAAAAATTAGTTGAATATAGGAATCATCAAATGAGAAATTGCAATGAAAACTAAGTACTAAGTAGGGGTGGCAATGGGGAGGGGATTGAGATCCTCGTACCGATCCATGATATTTTACATTGTTCTCGTTCTCTCCCAATCCCCGTCAGAATTACTTAAGGGTACTCATGTCTCACCTCCGAATAATAACAAGGGATCCTTTATTTTCAAATAAACGATACGTTTATAGTTTTTCAATTTGATTTAATCATATTAAAATAAAAGAACAATTTGACAATATATCTTATATTAATATTAATCTATTACAAAAATCACTCTGTAAATATAAATTATCAGTATAATTATCTTCAAACTTCATTATTCTATAATCAAAAGAAAAAAATTACTTTCATATCAATAATAAAATAAATGAAATGGATATAAATACTGAAATTAATATTTTTAATAATTTTTTTTTATTTAATAGAAGTGTAAAACAAAAATTTTGGGCCAAAGCTTTTTGAATAAAACCTGATCGAATATTAATTAAAGATTGAAACTAGTTAACTACGGCAAAAAAATTCATAATATATTTGTATAAATATTTTGATATTTGATATTTAACATTTTATAAATTAAATTTTATTATTTATTCATTAATAATTTTTAAAAATAAAAATAAAATTAAAAATTAAAAATTAAAATGGAGAAATGGTGAATTGAGGAGAGGATGAGGATTCTAGCTTATCCATGTCCCTTCTTTGAAAAAAAATTTGGATAAAAAATCGTCTTTATCTCTTCTCCGAATAAGAAATTGTAGGGGTGGGCATCGGTTCGGTTCGGTTTTAGAATAAACTGAAAAATTCAATTCGGTTCGAATTGAGAATTTAAGAAAACCGAAAAACATTTATGAAAAATAAAAACCGAACCGAAACTGAAAGTTTGGTTAAGTTTGGTTTTGATGTTTCGGTTCGGTTTCGGTTTTCTGATTCGGTCTCGGTTTTTTGGTTTGGTTATTCTCAACGGTTCGATTTTTTATATTTGGAACCCTGTATCTCTCATATAAATCTACAAATTTTTAATTTCATCAATCACTAATATTCATTAAAATATACTATCAAGTACTACCACCATCAAATCATTCATCATAATCACCAAATTAACTTATATACTTCATAACTCCATACCACAAAAATGAAAAAAATATAATTAACCATAAAAAACTAGTACAACATAAAAATTAAAAATCATCCTTACTCCCTTTTTTCACCATCTCCATTCCCCTGCAACTTTAACAACTTCCAAGTTCCAACACCCTGTGAGGATTTCTGTCATCCCTAATATTAATCTAACTAAAAATATATTTTATAGATTAAACTTAGCATCTAACATAAAATATTGGAATATCTAAATATTTAGAGTATTCAACCAAAAACTATAGAAAAAATTAATTGAAACATAAGAACGATTAAATGAGATAGTTTAACCAAAAGTGAGTATTAATATAACAAAAACTAATATTCTAAAAAGTAAACTAGGTATTTAACCAACAATATTGGAACTTTACCTAGCTAGTGGAAATATTGAACCCAAAACTGTTGAAAAAAATTAATTGAAATATAGAAACCAATAAATGAAAAAATTTAACCAAAAGTAGGTACTAATCTAACCAAAAATAAAAATTCTAAAACCTGAACTAGGTATTTGACCTTCAAATAATATTAAAATTTCACCTAATTAGTAGGTATATTGACATAAAACTATTAAAATAATTAGTTGAAACATAAGAACTATTAAATGAGAAAGTATAACCAAAAGTGAGTATCAATCTAATATATATATATATATATATATATATATATAGAGAGAGAGAGAGAGAGAGAGAGAGAATAAATTTGGTGTCTAACATAGAATATTGAAAGGTAACCTAAATACTTGTAATATTCAATCTAAAACTATTGGAATAATTAGTTGAAACATAGAAACTATTAAATAAACAAGATTAAGCGAAAGTTGGTACTAATGTAACAAAAAATAATATTATAAAAGTAAACTAGGTATTTAACATATATTATTAGAATTTTACTCATGTAGTAGGAATATTGTTTGGAATAATTAGATGAAATGTAAAACATATTATAAAAAAAAAAACCAAAAGTAAGTACTAATCTAACAAAAAAAATTATATAAAGTAAATTTGGTATCTAACATAGAATATTAAAAATTAACTTAAATAGATAGAGAGTTCAACCTAAAACTATTGGAAAAATTAGTTGAAATACTTAACTATTAAATGAGAAAGTATAACCAAAAGTAAGTATTAATCTAATAAAAAATATTCTAGAAAGTAAATTTGATATTTAACCGAAATAATTTAAATTTTACTAAGTTAATGGAAACATGCAACACAAATTAGTGAGTTATTAAGTTGAAACAAAGGAACCAATAAGTGAGAAAGTTTAATAAAAAGTAAAGATGTATAAAATTAAATTAAAAGGTCTACCTAATTTATTGGTATATAATCAAAAGAATTAGAAAATGATTATTTGATTTTTTTAATATTCATTTAAATTAAAAATATTTTTTATATTAATTATTTAAAAATTTTCTAATTTTTTCTACATTAAAAATAATTTTTTTAAAATTTATTAAATGAAGTAGTAAAAGCAGGGGCTATATGATATATAGTGCTGCACTCTAGTCTAGAATTTAGGGGTGGCAATATGGGTCAGGATTCGTTTATTCGATTCGATTCGATGCGAATTAAATGGGTTTGGGTTTGAAAAAATTGATTCGTTTAATAAATGGGTGAATTCGATTCAATTCGTTAATTAAACGAATCGAATACGGATTTGAAAATTTTAATTCGTTTATTCGTTTAGAATTCGTTTAATAAATGGGTCATAAACGAATCGAATACGGGTCGATTCGTTTAAAATTCATTTATTATTAATTTAATAAATTTATATTAAAAAATATATAAGTTAAAATTGAAAAAAAAAAAGCAGTCCGAGTAGCCCTAATTCTCTAAACCATTCACGCCTCCATTGTTCTTCGCCCCCCCCCCCCTCAAAGCGACTAAAATTGAAGGCCACCCCAAATCCCTAACCGTTGAACGCCGTCCGCCTCGCAATCGCAGTCATCGAATGCTGGATGCCTCGCTTGAGTTGAGCATGTATTGCTGTCGTTGAATGCCGACTGCCCTGCTTTGCCTTGCTTAGTGCACTTCACTGTCATCGAACGCTGACAACTTGCTGAATGCCTTGTCTATTCATTCTGTCTTTGGCCGCTGTTAATACAAAGGGTGAGCACGCGAATTTGCAGCAAGGTGAGGCCTTTTTGGTGTCATTTTGTGCTTCATGAATTGCGTTTACAGAACCATTCAATCAAATCATTTGGTGGTGGTCCTTGTGGAGGTGTCCCTCTCATAATTGTCTATCATCATCTTCCATTATTATTATTATTATTATTTTAGCTTTTTAAATTAAATATTGTCATTATCCATAAATGTAGGTTGTGATCTTCCTTAACTTTATAAATTACTTTAATTCGGATTTACTTCAATTATTTTAATTAGGTTTTTGGTTTAATTACTTAAATTAAATGTATTAATTTTATTTGTGAATTTTAATAATGGTGTAATTGAATTTATGTTATTTTTTTATGTTTGATTTATGTTGTGGTATTTTTATTTGTAGATTTATGATGTTGTATCTTGTACATGTTGATTAATTATTAGATTATAGTTTATTTTTATTTAATATTGTTATTTAAATAAATTTCTTTAATTAATCAGGGCCCTTAAAATAATTTTGAATTATTTTGTTTTTAGGAGAATGGACACAAGCCGAAGTAATTCAGCCTACACAATTAATGATTCTAGTGTTGGAGATGATGATGTAAATGACATAATCGAACAGGAAGAAGAGATTGAAAAAGGTTTAAGGCCAGTAGAACAAAAGGCACCACGACAAAGGAAACTAACATCACAAGTTTGGTCGTTGTTCCGTAAGGTTACGGGGGATAAGTATCCGGACAACAAGCCGAGAGCGGTGTGTAAAAAATGCAGCATTGAGTACGTGGCTGTACGCAATTTTGGTACAGGTAATCTAAGAAGACATTATGAAACTTGTGCAAAATTTAAAAATCGTGATCCTATACAAATGATGTTAGATCGTAGTGATGGATCCCTAACTCGTGTTCCCAAGCTTGAAGCTCATGTGTTTCGTGAATTATTGTCTTGTGCCATTGTTATGCATGATTTGCCATTTCAATTTGTTGAATATGAGGGAATTAGAAGAATTTGGAATTATTTGTGTGATGAAGTGCCCAACATCTGTAGGAACACTGTGAAAGCCGATGTGTTAAAAATGCATAATAGGGAAAAGACAAAAAGTCGAAGCATGTTAGAAGAAGCTCCTAGTAGAATATGTCTTACTACTGATTTATGGACTTCTATAACTACAGATGGTTATTTGTGTCTCACTGCACATTTCATTGATAAGGGATGGAATTTACAGAGAAAAGTGGTGAATTTTGTGAAATGCTAACTCTACACACTGGGGTTGCTTTGGCTGAAAAAAATATTGTTATTGTTGTGTGAATGAGGTATTGAGAAAATGATATTTTTCATTAACTGTGGACAATGCTTCAAGTAATGATGTTTGTGTTGCAATGTTAAAAAGTCAGTTGAGATTAAGGAATACTTTGGTGTGTGATGGAGATTTCTTTCATATTCGATGTTGTGCTCATATTATTAATTTAATTGTTCAACAAGGATTGAAAGAAATTGAGAAAGAAATAGAAAAAGCCCGTGAGAGTGTGAAATATGTCAAAGGGTCACAAGTGAGAAAAAAGAAATTTTTAGAGTGTGTTAAGCAAGTATCTCTAGATGACAAGAAATGATTAAGACAAGATGTTCCTACAAGATGGAATTCAACTTTTCTTATGCTTGATAGTGTTTTGTATTACAAAAATGCTTTCCGTCATTTACAATTGAGTGATTCCAATTACAAGAATTGTCTTTTTGAAGAAGAATGGGGGAAAATAGAAAAGATTGGCAAATTCTTGTCTATGTTTTATGAGATCACATGTATTTTTTCTGGTTCAAAATACCCTACTTCAAATTTGTATTTTCCGAAGGTGTTTGCGGCTAAAGTTGCTTTGGATCAATTATTTTGTAGTGAGGATGTGTACATGAAAACTATAGCACAAAAAATGATCGAAAAATTTGAGAAGTATTGGTATGATTTTTGTACCATTTTGGCCATAGCGGTCATCTTGGATTCTAGATACAAGATGGCATTTATTGAGTTTGCTTATAGCAAGGCTTATAGTCAAAATTCGGAGGAGTTGAAACATGTTCGAGATAAGTTGTTTTCAATTTTGGTGAGTATAATTTGATCAGACCGTCTTCCTCCACTACATCCGTACTCACCCAAATGAGTAATGTTGGTTCAAGTGCGAGACGTAATGACAATAGTCAAAGCACACTTAACCAAAAGACCATGGATATGTTCAAGGTATATTTACAATTTTCTTATTTATTTATTGTAAGACATATTATTTCCATGCTTGTTTTGAATTTTGACTATTCTTATTTCTTAATTATTTTGTAGGAGTTTGATGATTTTGATAACATGGATTGTAGTGCTTATGTTAGAAAATCTGAATTGGAGCTTTATTTAGATAAGCCAAGAATTGATAGAAAGATTGATTTGGACATTCTAAGTTTTTGGAAAGGAAATGGATTTCGTTATCCTAACCTTTCTTCCATGGCTCGTGATATCTTGAGCATTCCTATATCCACTGTTGCATCTGAATCAGCTTTCAGTGTTGGCGGTCAAGTTCTTGATTAATTTCGAAGTGTATTGAAGCCAGAGACAGTCCAAGCAATTATTACTACTAGAGTTGGAAGTTTGGAGAGATTGGTAAAACTTGCTTATAAAATTTATTTACTTTTCTTTTATAATATTATGTGCAATTGTTTCTAATTAAGATTTATTTTTATAAAATTATTGTAGAAAATTTGGATGTCACTGTGGACCAACTTACTCAAAACATTATAAACATGAGCACTAATTATGTTCCATCTGCACAGAGTGCCAATGATCCAAATAACAGTGTGTGAGTGTGGTAGGTAAAGTTTCTATCTTGTTTAATTATTATTTCCTTGAAAATGCTACAAATTTGCTATATATTTTGATTTTTGAAATTTTACAATGACTATTATTAATATTGCAGCATGTTAATAACATTTTATTTACTTTTTGGTGTAGGATTTTTGTTTTCAAGGTGACAAAGACAAATGAAGAGAATTAAAGAAATTACATTTCTTTATAATTTGAATTTGAATTATTGTTATTTTTAATATTAAGGATTTGGTATTTGGTATTTGGATGACTGTATAATATGATTTGAATTATTTGTATTTTGTTGTGAGATATTAAATTTGTGTTTTTTTTTGCTTAATTTTATTTATTAATTATATTTTTCTAAACGAATTGTAAACGAATCTAGATTCGATTCGATTCGATTCGTTATGAATTCGTAAAGGATAAACGAATCTGAATTCGATTCGATTCGTTTATCAATTCTATTAAACGAATTAAACGAATCAAACCGAATATTCGTTTAATAAACGAATCGAATCCGAATCCATAGAATTTTGACCCAATTCGTTTACGATTCTTTTATTCGTTTTGCCACCTCTGGTCTAGATTGACCCATCCAAATGATGTTGTCGGTGACTTACAACATTGTCCAGTTTTGATACTGTTCTGATTGTATTGCTGGGGCCTAGCGCTGAAAATCTTGATAAAAATTTATTATTACTTTTAATAAAATAACTGGAAGGCCGGATCAGGAATTTATTTTAATTATGTTATTTTATTTTTTTATGAATTAGTGGGATACCTTCTCATCTCATCTATAAAATGAGGATTTATGTCTTTTAGAACAATTAATTTATTTCTTTTCATTTTAGTTTTTTTTTATATAAATTTTAACTTTCATATATTGATGCAAGTATAGGCAAGCTTATTTTTTTGAGTTTATATAGCTTATTGAACAAGCATTATGCCTATTTTTAAATCTCAGCAGATATCTTGAGCTTTTTTTAGTTTTGATTTTTTTGATAAAATAGATGGAAAATTCTTCAGACATTTGGTTATTTGGGACTTAATAAAATTATAGGTATTGGTCATTGTAATGTGGGCCAGTATATTTATTTCATTTTAAACTTTTGGTCTAGATTTTAATTTTTATACTTGGGGACAATTCCAAGCATGCAATTAACATTTTTTTTTTTAGTGTAAATGGCTCTAGAAATTTTATTAATGAGAGAGAAAGAAGAAAAGAATAATGTATAAAAAAGCATGCAACTGACAACTGAACTTAGGTATGGATAGATATATTAAACCTGGATTTGGCTGAGTTTCAGATCAAGGTAGACATTCATTGAAAATCTTCAAACAGTTACAATACTAAGATCAACTCATTTTATTACTACGAGGAGATTAGAATTTAATAGAGGTGTAGTTATAAAAAATATTATTTTGATTTAATTGTCCTTTGTATAAGTGATATGAGGATAAAATATAACTACATCATGTCAAATCTTATGTGTAGACATTGATAATAGATATATACATAATTTCAAAAAATTAGCACATGTTTTCTACCATATATAGATAGTTATTATTATGTTAAGGTTAGTTTTTTAAGACTGAGATCTAAAAAAATTATAATATATTATAATAAAAAATTTAGTTTTATTAATAACTTACTTAAATTGAGATCAGATTTTTATAACAAAATGAGAGTTGTTCCTATATAGAGATATTACAGTAGAGAGATTTTACTGTATTAATATTTGTATTGTGATTACTAATGTATTATTAAAAAAAAAACAAGCTAAGGCTTTAAGGTATGTATTATATGTTAATATTTTCACAATAAAAAATTAGAAGATTTTCACACCGAAACTGAAAGTGCAACAAAGTTTGAAGTCAGGCTCCATATGCATCGAAGTAATTTGAAGCAAAGCAAAGCATTGTCATCTTGTTCAGTTGCGCAATTAAAGAATGTGCCACGAGGCCCATTTGCTCGTTTAAATGTTCTTACAAGTGGCTCTCTTTCATCTATTTGTCTCTCCTGCTTTCTTCCAAGTGTCCACTCTGAAATTTAAAGTTACACAAAAACAGAATAATCACTGTTTGGGTAATATCGGGCAGGTCTCCTCGAGGCCCTTCTAGCTCGAATAAAATACCCCGAGGTCAACTCAGCTCGAGCAGAAGTCCCGACCACTGGCACGAAGACGATCTCACTAGACGTCAAAGCTGGTTAAGGTCGAGGAATTCAGAGCGGTCCAAGCTCCGAGCTCGCTTGCCTGCTCGAGGTCATCAGGTCCGACCAAGGCTGGACAAGGACGGGGAGCTCGAAGACTGATTGAGACCCGAGCTCTCCTTCCTGCTCGCTGCAGTCAAGTTCTCGAGCACAACTGGGCTGCGCCAATCATAGGACAAAAGGAATGTAAGACCCGGCTCGGGACAGTCCGACCCGTTTCCTCAAGATTTTGCACACCTTTCGATGCCTGAACAGGGCCCCACAAGGGATGGTGGTGGTACTATTGCCGATGGCCGGCACATGCCCCCACGGTGTTATCATTCCTTGCGCACATGCCCGACATGGTGATCTGGCCATATGAATCGGGTTGGGGAGACAGCCGCGCATCCCCAAGGAATATTACGCCAATCTCGGCTGTCAGAGGGACCAAGACACCACTGACGCGGGAACGGATGCTCTCGAAGAGAAAAGGCGAGAAAAACAGAGAATAAAAGGAAACGAAGGGGCAAGTTGCGGGGGTTCCGAAAATTCACACAGGTTCTCCCTATCCTTACTTCCTTTTACCCTGATTCTCCGAAAAACTCCATATTTATTCAAAAGAGAAAGGCAAAAATTCCTTTTCTTCACTCTTCGGGTCTCTCTAACCAAGGGAGATACCAAAAAGAACAACCCGATTACTGACTTGATCGTCGGAGGGTTTTCGCCGGAATAACACCCGGTGACCCCTGACATTGTTTTCTATGAGTACAGGTTCAGGAGACTTCCGTTCTGAAAAAAACAGGAATAGGAGGAGGGAGACAGTCCTGCTTGAGCTTGAGCTAGCCGCGAGCAAAAGATTCTAGCACTATTTGAAAAGACGTAGGAAAACTGCATCAACATTTTTTGGCACCGTCTGTGGGGATCAGTTCAAAAAGCCTGATTTCCCAATACGTCCAGGACACACAACACGACAATGAGAGGAAACAGCCGAAGGGGTGTGAGCCTAGAGGAATCGGTGACTTTGAGAGAAGTGGCCAACGAGGCTCAGAATAGGGAGATCCAAGACAGAATGGATCGGATGGAGAAACAAATGGAGACTCTTACCTCCATACTGCAAGAACTCAGGGACGGACAGAGGAAAGCATGCAATGACGTCCTTGAATCCAGCCGTGGGAATGCTCCCATTCGGGAGAATGTGGGAGATGAAGCCCAAAGACCTAGGGCACCAAATGTTGTCTTGAGGGAGGAGACAAATATGGAGGAAAGGGGTCTCATCGAGCACTTGCGAGGATACTGACCTCAACCTCCTGTGCGGAGGAGCTGGAGGGGGAGGTGCGTAGGTTGGCACAAGTTGTGGAGGATCTCCGGGGGAACGGAAAGAGCCCATGCTGGCGAATAATGCTGGACAACGAATCCCCACTCTCAATGGAGATCATAGGTGTCACGATCCCACGTGACTTCCGCTTCCCAGATCTTAAATTTTCAGGGAAAAGCGATCCACTGGTGCATATAGAATGGTTTAACGACATGACAGGAGTGCAAGGTCTGTCGGCAGGACAGAGGTGTAGGGCCTTCCCGCTCACTGTTGAGGGAAGGGCAAGAGAATGGTACCGCAGGCTCCCACGGGGAAGCATCTTGAGCTTTAAACAGATGTGTAGGGAGTTCGCAGAGCAATTTCGGGGCGCAGTGACCCCTGAGGATGACATGATGGAGCTGTTAGAAGTAAGATAGAGGGAGGGAGAGTCCTCCGGGAGTTTGTCAAAAGATACCATAGATCGGTCCTAGATCTTGGCGCGTTTAATCATCCCAGTGCCGAGAGGGTCGAAGGATGGGATCCGGATGGGAGACCATGGTATAATCTGCGGAGTCCTTCGATCCGTTCAAATTCGGACGCATATGAGCGAGTAAAGCTGGATATGGTAATTGAAGAGGAGAAGGCTGCAAAGGCGAGAGTGAGCGAGTCAATGGAGCAAAGAGGAAGAGAAAGGAGGTCCTGCCGAGGATCACAAGATTCAAGCGACAAGGGACCGGGCTGTCCGTCATGACCACTTACCGAGAGCTCCCCACCGAGGATGGTTCCCCTGCCACCTCTCAGATCTCCAGATCGGGATCACAGGGAGTACAGGCGTCATGACGACCACAAATCCCGCAATCAACCACCAAGCAAACCTGAGATGAACTACAACAGAGAAGATCGCCCATTGCCACCCCTACCGAGAAGTTTCCCAAGGGATCGGGCGATACAGGTGGTGGAGCAGAGCCCCGCTTACGGGCAATACACGAGGTTGAAGGTATCTCTCGAAGAGATACTTCAAGTGGCTGAAGAGCGAGGACTGCTGAGCCCTCCAATGCCAATGGCCAAGTCAGCTGGCAAACGGGACAAGGGGCGGTTCTGCCGTTTCCATGGTGACCACGGCCATTCCATATCACAGTGCCGTGATTTGAAGAACCAAGTGGAGGATCTGGTTAGGAATCGGTACTTGGATGAGTTTATTGAAGGAGGGCATCCGGTGGTTGAGCAGCAGCCTGAAGAAGATAACCGAGCTTACGAAATAGACATGGAACTACCGTCCACGAGGGTGATCTCAAGAGGGCCCACGATGGCAGGAAGTTCAAATAGGGCTCGGAAAAACTACTGTAGATATGCCGCTGCCGGGCAAGAGGTCTTATTCACTGCCCCGGCAGCCAAAAAGGCCAGGGTGCGGCAGGTGCCAATTATGTGGACGGAGGAGGACGAGGAGGGGGTGCTGTACCCTCACGAGGATGCCCTGGTGGTGAAAGCCAACATAGCAAACAAGGAAATTGACCGAATACTGGTTGACTCGGGAAGCTCGGTGGATATTCTCTTCAAATCCACACTCGAGGATTTGGGAATAATAGGCGCAAGCCTCGAGCAGACGAGCACTTCCTTGAAAGGATTTGGGGGAGGAAAGATAATACCTCTGGGAATCATCAAGCTGGCAGTAACCATGGGTTCGAGGCCTTTTGAAAAGAACATGATGCTGTTTTTCGTGGTGGTAGATGAAGCCAACCCATACCAAGCAATTCTAGGGAGGCCGTTTATGAGGATCAGCCAGTGCGTGCTATCCACCCATTACTAGGCCCTAAAGTATCGAGTAAATGGGGCGGTAGTGGTCGTGAAAGGCAGCCAGAGGGTAGCGAGCAGTTGCTACGCTGTAGCGGCCAAAGAAACCATTCAAATAACCTCGCTGGACTCGAGGAGGGAATCAAGGAATGGAAGGCAAGAGCCGGCTGAGAAGTTGGAGGAGGTCGAGGTGAGAGCAGACGACCCCGAGAAGAAAATTCGAATCGGGTCGGGCATTAGCGAGCAGTTAAAGGAAAAGTTAGTGGAGTGTCTGCGAGCACACGCGGATGTGTTCGCATGGACGCATGAGGATATGCCTCGGATTGACCCAGAAGTGGAGTGTCACAGGCTGGCAATACGGAGAAATGCTAAGCCAGTGAGGTAGAAAATGAGATGCGTCAACCAGGAAAGATATGAAGCCATCAACTGCGAGGTGGAAAAGCTGCTGAAAGTGGGATTCATAAGGGAGGTCTCCTACCCCGAATGGGTCTCGAATGTGGTGTTGGTGAAGAAGGCAAGTGGGAAATGGAGAATGTGTGTGGACTTCACAGATGTGAACAAGGCTTGCCCTAAAGATAGCTTTCCGCTACCAAAGATAGACCAACCGATGGATTCTACGGCGGGGCACGGGCTGCTTAGTTTTATGGATGCATTCTCAGGATATAACCAAATTCCCATGCACCGATCAGATGAGGAGTGCACAGCCTTCATCACTAATCAGGGGCTATACTGCTACAAGGTCATGCCCTTCGGTCTGAAGAATGCAGGGGCAACGTATCAGAGGCTGGTGAACAAGGTCTTCAAACCATTGATCGGTCGGACGATGGAGGTATATGTGGATGACTTGATCACCAAGTCTAAAGACGCGGAGGAGCATGTAAGGCATTTAGAGGAGACCTTCGCACTCTTAAGAAAGTACCGAATAAAGCTAAACCCAGAGAAATGTGCTTTTGGAGTGGGTTCGGGAAAATTCTTAGGCTTCATGGTCAGTCACAGGGAGATCGAGGCCAATCCAGAGAAGATAAGAGCAGTGGTGGAAATGAGGTCCCCCCGTAGCCTTAAGGAGATACAAAGTCTGACCGAAAAATTGACATCCCTTAACAGGTTCGTATCTCGAGCCACGGATAAATGTCGAGTCTTCTTTCAGGAAATGAAGAAAGGCAGGAAGACAAAGTGGACGCTAGAATGCGAAGCGGCGTTCCAACAGTTGAAAGAATACTTGTTGAAAGCTCCGTTACTATCGACACCTCGAGCAGGAGAGGTACTGTTTCTATACTTAGCTGTGTCCCAATGGGCAACGAGCTCAGTTCTGGTAAGGGAGGAGTCAGGGGTACAGTACCATGTTTATTACACGAGCAGAGCTTTGCTGGAAGCTGAGACTCGATATCCACTGATGGACAAATGGGCACTGGCCCTGGTCACAACAGCCCGAAAGCTGAGCCCTTATTTTCAGGCACATTCAATAGTGGTTCTAACAAACCAGCCCCTCAGGCAAACTCTATACAAGCCTGAGACTTCTGGAAGGTTGGTAAAATGGTCAGTGGAGCTAAGCGAGTTCGACATTAATTACCAACCCCGAGCAGCCATAAAAGCACAGTCTTTAGCTGACTTCGTGGTCGAGTGCATTGCAAGGGATGAGGAGACAGAGAGCGAGCCCCCACCAGATTCCCAGGTCTCGACCAATACATAGATAGTCACAGTAGATGGATCTTGTGGAAATCAGGGGGTAGGGGCAGGAGTTGTGCTCCTAAGTCCTGAAGGGACAGAGATGCAATACGCTGTGAAATTAGAATTTGAAATTACCAACAATCAGGCCGAGTACGAAGCTGTAATAGCGGGATTGAAGCTCACCTCGGTAGTAAAAGCAGAGGAGGTAAAGCTTCGAACAGACTCGCAGCTGGTAACAAACCACCTCGACGAGAGCTTCCAGGCGAAGGGGGAGAAGATGGAGGCCTACCTTCGGAAGGTGAAGCAGCTAATGGGGAATTTCTGAGCTATCGAGGTAGAACAAATCCCAAAGGGGAAGAATTTTCGAGCTGATATGATAGCTTGCATGGCAGCTGCATCGGACCCCAAGTTACCAAAGTCTATCCCTTTGGAAATGAAGACCTGCTCGAGCATCGAGCAGGAGAACGAGGTGATGAGCTTATCGACGAGCAACACCTAGAAGGAGCCGATCATTTCTTACCTCAATGAAAGGACAGTGCCGGCCGATAAGAAGCAAGCAAGGAAGTTGAAGCGCAAAGCGGCCAGGTATACTCTCATCGACGGGGTCTTATATAGACGGGGGTACACTCTCCCCTTGTTGCGGTGCTTAGACCAGGAGGAGGCTGATTATGTCCTCCGAGAGATACACGAAGGAATCTGCGAAAATAATTCTGGCGCGAGGTCCTTGGCTTTCAAGGCCTTGAGGCAAGGATACTTTTGGCCCCGCATGCACCAAGATGCTCAGGAGAAGACCAGAAGTTGCAAAAGTTGCCAGAGTTTTGCCAACTGCCTAACTCAGCCTCCGGAGAACCTTACATTGATGAACTCACCGTGGCCGTTTGCTCAATGGGGAATTGACTTGATCGGGCCACTGCCAAAGGGGAAAGCGTCTGCCACCCATGCCATAATCTCAATCGATTATTTCACCAAATGGGTCGAAGTGGGAGCCTTGAGCAGCATTACGGAAGGTATGGGGTTCCTCATGCATTGTTCACAGACAATGAGAGACAGTTTGACAACGGCAAATTCAGAGACTTCTGCCGAAATCTGGGGATAGAGTTGAAATTTTGCTCTCCCTCACACCCACAAGCCAATGGACAAGTAGAGGCCGCGAATAAAACCATAAAACGCCTCCTGAAGACAAGACTGGGCGAGCAAAAAGGAGCCTGAGTGGACGAGCTGCCTGGTGTATTATGGGCTTACAGAACCATACACAAAACGGCCACTGGAGAGACCCCGTTCTCCTTGGCGTTTGGGCACGAAGCAGTGGTTCCTGCTGAAGTAGGAATGGGAACTCATCGGACGGAACACTTCAATGAGGAGCAAAACAACGAGCAGATGTGCGCAGGTCTAGACTTGCTGGAAGAGAAGAGAGAAAGGGTCGCTGCTAAGATCACAGAATATCAACATAGAGTAGCTCGTTATTACAACCGAAATGTGCACATTCGCAGGTTCCAGGTGGGTGATTGGATACTGAGAAGAGTCAACCAAAGCACGAAGGACCTAAGGCAAGTTGTGCTAGGACCAAATTGGGAAGGCCCTTATCGAGTCACTCAATTAGCAGGACCAGGAGCATACCGGCTAGCTCATCCGGATGGACGAGAAGTCAAGAGGCCGTGGAATGCACAACTCTTGATGAAATACTTCCAGTAAGTTTCCTTGTATTGTGGGGTTAATGTAAGATTCCTTCCCAAAATGGGGATATGTAAAAACTTAAATGCGTGTAAGAGTATAAAAAGCATTTGTAATATAAATTCAAGTTGAAGCCAAGAAGAAGCTCGCGAAGAACGCTAAGGTCAGAAGTCCCAAAGCTTAAGCCTTTAGGCGGGATGGTACCTAGCGAGGCCAATTGCAGGCCCGAGCAGAAGCTCATGAAGACAACGCTAAGGTCAGAAGTCCCAAAGCCTAAGCCTTTAGGCGGGACGGTACCTAGCGAGGCCAATTGCAGTCCCGAGCAGAAGCTCAAGAAGACAACGCTAAGGCTAGAAGTCCCAAAGCCTAAGTCTTAGGCGAGACGGTGCCTAGCGAGGCCAATTGCAGGCCCGAGCAGAAGCTCATGAAGACAACGCTAAGGTCAGAAGTCCCAAAGCTTAAGTCTTTAGGCGGGACGGTGCTTAGCGAGGCCAATTGCAAGCCCGAGCAGAAGCTCATGAAGACAACGCTAAGGTCAGAAGTCCCAAAGCCTAAGCCTTTAGGCGGGACTGGTACTTAGCGAGGCCAATGCGAGGCCGGCGGAAGCTCGAAGACAACGCTAAGGCCAGAAGTCCCAAAGCCTAAGTCTTAGGCGAGACGGTGCCTAGCGAGGCCAATTGCAGGCCCGAGCAGAAGCTCATGAAGACAACGCTAAGATTAGAAGTCCCAAAGCTTAAGTCTTTAGGCGGGACGGTGCCTAGCGAGGCCAATTGCAGGCTCGAGCAGAAGCTCATGAAGACAACGCTAAGGTCAGAAGTCCCAAAGCCTAAGCCTTTAGGCGGGACGGTGCACTAGCGAGGCCAATTGCGAGCCCGAGCGAAGCTCGAAGACAACGCTAAGGCCGAAGTCCCAAAGCCTAAGTCTTAGGCGAGGCAGTTGCCTAGCGAGGCTAATTGCAGGCCCGAGCGAAGCTCATGAAGACAACGCTAAGATTAGAAGTCCCAAAGCTTAAGTCTTTAGGCGGGACGGTGCCTAGCGAGGCCAATTGCAGTGCTCGAGCGAAGCTCATGAAGACAACGCTAAGGTCAGAAGTCCCAAAGCCTAAGCCTTTAGGCGGGACGGTACCTAGCGAGGCCAATTGCAGGCCCGAGTAGAAGAAGCTCGTGAAGACAACGCTAAGGCTAGAAGTCCCAAAGCCTAAGTCTTAGGCGAGACGGTGCCTAGCGAGGCCAATTGCAGGCCCGAGCAGAAGCTCATGAAGACAACGCTAAGGTCAGAAGTCCCAAAGCTTAAGTCTTTAGGCGGGACGGTGCTTAGCGAGGCCAATTGCAAGCCCGAGCAGAAGCTCATGAAGACAACGCTAAGGTCAGAAGTCCCAAAGCCTAAGCCTTTAGGCGGGACGGTACCTAGCGAGGCCAATTGCAGGCCCGAGCAGAAGCTCAAGAAGACAACGCTAAGGCCAGAAGTCCCAAAGCCTAAGTCTTAGGCGAGACGGTGCCTAGCGAGGCCAATTGCAGGCCCGAGCAGAAGCTCATGAAGACAACGCTAAGATTAGAAGTCCTAAAGCTTAAGTCTTTAGGCGGGACGGTGCCTAGCGAGGCCAATTGCAGGCTCGAGCAGAAGCTCATGAAGACAACGCTAAGGTCAGAAGTCCCAAAGCCTAAGCCTTTAGGCGGGACGGTACCTAGCGAGGCCAATTGCAGGCCCGAGTAGAAGAAGCTCGTGAAGACAACGCTAAGGTCAGAAGTCCCAAAGCCTAAGCCTTTAGGCGGGACGGTACCTAGCGAGGCCAATTACAAGCCCGAGTATAAGACAACGCTAAGGTCAGAAGTCCCAAAGCCTAAGCCTTTAGGCGGGACGGTACCTAGCGAGGCCAATTGCAGGCCCGAGCAGAAGACAATGCTAAGGCCAGAAGTCCCAAAGCCTAAGTCTGGGGCGGGACGGTGCCCAACAAGGCCAAATACTGGCCCGAGCAGAAGCTCATGAAGCCAACGCTAAGGTCAGAAGTCCCAAAAACCTAAGCCTCAGGCGGGACGGTGTCCAGTGAGGTCATTAATAAACTCGAGCAAGAACAGCACGAGGAGATTACATTAAATTTAAACATGAACCAAAATTGGGCTTAAAGCAAATAAGCTCGCAATATATATAGAGCCACAAAGCACGAGCAGAACGTCGGTCCAGAAAGACCGAGTTCACGAAACAGGCTAAAGGCTTTTAGCCTAACTCAAGGCAAATCTCTGCCGAGCATAAGTTTAAAGAACCAAACATGCAGTAATACACTTGGGCATAAAATGAAATAAAAAGCCCAACACTTACAAAATTCTTACTTGGCAAGTATATGAAGTCAATCCTACATACAAAACAAGAGAACATACACATGAGCACAAAAAGAATTTGTTCAACATAGGCCTTTTTATTTCATTAAAGTGATTACAAGTACAAAAAAAAAAAAAGAGAAGGAAGTTTAGGCGACGGGATTGTCATCAGCTGGCAGGAAGAGCGTCAGCAGCAGGAGGAGGAACGTCTCCAGCAGCAGCAAGAGGAGCGTCAGCAGCAGGAGGAGGAACATCTCCAGCAGCAGCAGGGGGAGGAACAACTTCCCCAGGTCTTGTCTGTGGCTCGGCAGGGGAAGCTCCAGACTCTTGGGTGGGGGCGTCGTGAATGCGTATGTACTCGGCAACACCCTCTTGGACCTTAGACAGGTCGACCTCAGGATGTACCTTGCCCAAAGCATACACGAGGCAGTCATAGCTGAAGTCCACCCCGTTGTTGTACTTGAGTGCAAGCTGGACCTTTAAAGCGTCTATCTGCCCTTGGAGACGAGAAGTTTCCCCCTCCAGGGTCTTCTCGTAGGAGGATCTTTGGGTGTCCAAATCCTTCCAAGTCTCAATCAACTCCTCGCGGATGTCGGTCAGCTTCCTCTAGAGTTGAGAAACCTTAGAGTCTGATACTGCTGTCCTCTCTGCGAAGGTGGCATTCTCCTCTTGGAGCTTCGAGTTCTCTTCTTTCAACTCCCCAACAGTATGCTCCAAGTTCCGAATCGCTGCTCGAAGTTCCTCCTGAGAGTTTTGAGTCTTGGCCTGGAGCCTGGTCACAGCCGCTGAAGTTCAGGAAGAGAGACGCTGGAGAGCACTAAGCAGCTCGTCAGCATCATAGGACTCCAGCCCGTCCAGGAACCTGTCGTCCATCTCCCTGGTAAATTTCCTCAGGTAAGGCTCGACACGGTTGGGTAGACCCTGCTCCTGCGCATCTTCGGGTTGAGGGCGAGCTGAGGCTGCAGTCCTCTAGCGCCTGCGAGGAGGACCTTCTTCTGCTCGTGGTACCTGCTGAGTAGAAGGAGGAGCTCGAGCAGGTGGAGGCGGAGCGTCTGTTTCTGCTCGTGGTCTCTTCGAAGTGCTCGCGCCTCCAGCAGTCCCTACTCGCCTATGCATCATCTCACGCACCCCTCTCATACCTTCCGCTGGCACCAAACCAAATTCCAAAAATTACGGGGTGTAGCGACTCAGTCTGCGAGCTCGCGTTGTCAAGTGCAGTCTTTATGTGTGCTTGAAGCTGTTCCCTAATCTTGAAAGAAGCACCCCAGGAAACTGCAAAGATAGCAAAGGCAAAATAATGAGAACAGATGCGAGCAGAAAAATTAAAATGAAAATTCACCAGACAAATAAACAACTGCAGGTGCAAAATGCTGTGGAGCCAGGAGAGACCCCTCGGCGAGAGGTGCAGACATGCCCCATTCTCCCCCAACGAATAAGAATTTGCTCTTCCAGTTGCCACCAGAGGTTGGGAGGTCGATGATGGGTTTTTTACCCTTCATGCTGGAGGTAAGGTAGTACCAACCAGCATCCTTTGGGCTGCACTTCAACTGATACAGGTGCTTTATTTCCCCCACCGAGGGTTCACCCAGATCGCACCATTTCCACTATACAAAGAGTCCGGAAAAGACCCTCCACCCGTTTGGGTTCAACTGTCCCGGGGCCAGATGAAATCTGGACAAAACTCAGGCAAAATAAAGTGCATGAGGCGGCTAACCCCCACTGAAGCATTCCAGATGGAAGGTCGTGTACCCCTGAGGGGGACGGCTGGGGATATCACCCATGCCCGGTAACTTTAAATCTACATTATTGGGTATATTGTAAGTATCCCTAAGTCTATTCAAATCCAACTGGGTGGTTTCACACCTCATTTGGTCAATGGGGTATCCCCTACCCTCAGACCTTTGGCTGGCCCTTTCCTCCCGATGCAGCTAGGCCTCCGCCGCAGGCAATGCCCCTTCTGAACTAGAATCCCTCACGGGAATTATACTAAAAGGCTCTACTTTACTTGAAGAGGAAGATTCCTCAGGAGACATCCTATGGGCTCTACCAGACATTTTTCCTAGAGTTTAATCTACCCAAGTGAAATCAAAGACCCGGAAGAAGGAAAAATGGTGAAGATAAAAAGAAGAAGGGTTGTACCTGGATACAGAGAAAGGTTTAGACGGCCGGGAATAACGCTGACACGGAATAAGAAGACGAAGAAGCACTTGCAGAAAATTACGGGTTAAGTAAAAATGAGCAAAAGGAAGTACAGTGAAGAAATCAAGAGTTTTTAAAAGAGGAAAGGCAAAAGGTGCGTCTCTTCAGTAGACGGCGCGAAGATCAAGGGACGCGACCTTTCGAGTCACGTCCCTTCAAAATTTGAATGCACGATCAGGATCTACCCACGTGTCCCGCATTAAATGTGAAATGATGGAAGTGGGAGACAACCGGGGAACGTGGGGAAGCATAAAAGGCCGCGAAGTCGGCCCATCATTAATAAGTTTCCAGTCTTATCTCATTTCACTCAAAAGACTAGAAACTGGGGGACTGGTGTTTGGGTAATATCGGGCAGGTCTCCTCGAGGCCCTTCTAGCTCGAATAAAATACCCCGAGGTCAACTCAGCTCGAGCAGAAGTCCCGACCACTGGCACGAAGACGATCTCACTAGACGTCAAAGCTGGTTAAGGTCGAGGAATTCAGAGCGGTCCAAGCTCCGAGCTCGCTTGCCTGCTCGAGGTCATCAGGTCCGACCAAGGCTGGACAAGGACGGGGAGCTCGAAGACTGATTGAGACCCGAGCTCTCCTTCCTGCTCGCTGCAGTCAAGTTCTCGAGCACAACTGGGCTGCACCAATCATAGGACAAATGGAATGTAAGACCCGGCTCGGGACAGTCCGACCCGTTTCCTCAAGATTCCGCACACCTTTCGATGCCTGAACAGGGCCCCACAAGGGATGGTGGTGGTACTATTGCCGATGGCCGGCACATGCCCCCACGGTGTTATCATTCCTTGCGCACATGCCCGACATGGTGATCTGGCCATATGAATCGGGTTGGGGAGACAGCCGCGCATCCCCAAGGAATATTACGCCAATCTCGGCTGTCAGAGGGACCAAGACACCACTGACGCGGGAACGGATGCTCTCGAAGAGAAAAGGCGAGAAAAACAGAGAATAAAAGGAAACGAAGGGGCAAGTTGCGGGGGTTCCGAAAATTCACACAGGTTCTCCCTATCCTTACTTCCTTTTACCCTGATTCTCCGAAAAACTCCATATTTATTCAAAAGAGAAAGGCAAAAATTCCTTTTCTTCACTCTTCGGGTCTCTCTAACCAAGGGAGATACCAAAAAGAACAACCCGATTACTGACTTGATCGTCGGAGGGTTTTCGCCGGAATAACACCCGGTGACCCCTGACATTGTTTTCTATGAGTACAGGTTCAGGAGACTTCCGTTCTGAAAAAAACAGGAATAGGAGGAGGGAGACAGTCCTGCTCAAGCTCGAGCTAGCCACGAGCAGAAGATTCTAGCACTGTTTGAAAGGACGCGGGAAAACTGCATCAACAATCACAATGATCTCCCTTTCTTGCTCTGCTTTTGGAATTTTTTTCCTTCTTCTTCAATAAGGATACGATGATGAAAACAAAGAGCATTTTGAATAGAAAGATAAAAATTGAGAGCATAAATGCAAATGCAAATGTTAATGATTGGTGGAATGAGATCAATGAATCGGATGAATGACAAAGCGGCATTTACTACGCCTTGTGTGCTGCTTATGTATTAGTCTCCCTTGTTTCTTTGTACTCTCTCCATTTCTTTTTTTTTTTTTCAACTTTTTATCAGCACTTTCGATGTGATATGCTAAGATTAAATGAGTTTATTTCTCATTTTCTACCATTTTCATTTTTCTTTCTAATTCTACGAATTATTATTGTTATTTTTGTTATTATGAGTTTAATAAAATGGTGGAAAATAAAATTTAAATCCGGATGAATTTGAAACAATCACCTGCTAAGTAATGGGAGAGAAGATCTTTTGGTTTTTTTTTTCTTTTTTCATTTATTTTCTTAAAGTAAAACTCCTGTCAATCTTTCTAGTATTTTAGATTTTTTTTTTCAAAATTGTGACAAAATTATCTTTTATTATCCATGAGATGCGGCAAAATGTTGCTTGACATTGAAGCATTTAAGTGAGAATTAAGTACTTATCTGCCAGTGGCATCAGTATTTACAAATAATAAGACCCTGTTTCTTTAATGTTTGATTTGTTTTTCTGAGATTAATTATTTCTGAAATAATTCGAATCTTAAAAAAAGTAATTTTCTAATGAAAGTGTAAAACAATCGAGAGGCTTGAACTTGGTATATGCATTAGTTATATCTTAGTGACCATTTAGCCCTGTAAATCTTCAATGCTATTACTAGCCTCATTTCGCAAAGCATTTAACAAATAGATTATTTACGTGTGGGTATGTACTAGGTAACTTTAAATGGTAATGCGTTTCGGAGGAGACAGTGGTTAGTAGTTTTGGATTTCCAAGGTTTTAGGTAAATTTTGATTCTTCTATCATCTAGTTGAATGGTAAAAGTGTCACGGTGGTGCTTTGCATTAGCTTGAATAACTTTGCTCTTGATCTTAAGCTACTGCACACTAATCTTTACTTAAAATAGATTTGTTGAACTATAGTGTGTAGTGAGTTTTGCTGCTTGTTCAGTTCATATTCTCATAATTTCAGATGCCGTTACTGTGCAGAAAAAAATGTATACATGTTGGAACATATTATGTCATTCCATGAAAATTGCACACGGGAGAAATATGGTATATATTTCCCCAATAGACAATGTCGCTTACATGTGAGGAGAAGCAATTTGGTTAACATCATGAAGCTAACAAAAGGATATGTTTATAATCCGACAGTCGACATAAAAAATGGGTAGTAAATACTAGTTCATAATAGCTATTTCTTTCATTTTTAGGTACAACTAGTACGCATTCAACTGAGAGTACCAAATTACGGGTGGACGACACAATAGGTTTTCCACTTGATGAATTTTCTTGTGAATGGATGTAAGGGATGTTAAAACATTTTTCGTAGTTTTTCCTAAATCTGTCAGATGAGGTTGCTCTCATTTGGTTTCCATTTTAAGAGTACGGGCCATTCTTTTTGGCTTACACAAGAGAGTATTTCTTCTGAGGCCAAAGGTATTTTGCTCTGGAGTCTTATGTATTATTTAATATCCTAATTGGCTGCTATTATGTTCTGATATTTTCTGGATTAATAATTGAATTCTAGAGCTTCTAAGAGAGGAACTTTCGGTTTGTACAGCAGATATGTCAGATACTCAGAGAGATGGCCAATGGGCCGTGAGGGTCCACGAGCCCATGGGCACGGCCATTGGCCGTACAGGGTGAGGCACATGCTGTGCTCAGGCACGACATATGTCTTGAGCTTCTCATTATTTTGAATAACTAAATATGTTTTGAGCTTCTGAATCATGCAGCAATATGATGATGCATGACTTCTGTAAGAATGCATACATGAGAAATTGATTGATTATTTTCCTTTTCATAATGCCATGCTAAAAGGATTTTGGGTTAATACAACTAATATTTTAAGGTTAAAGAATGGGATGCGAAAGAATGTGAAAAATAAGAAATCACTTGTGGGTACAAAATGTACAGTTGAATAGAAGTTCCAGTATTTGCATAGGAAAGTTTATTGGTTACAAATAGCATTTCAATTGGAACATAGGATGCCGGAGGGAATTGGTTGCTTCTTTACAATGTGCTAGGTAAGTGAGCTTATATTTGAGATGTTCCTTGTATGTTACTTTCTATTTGAGAACTGGTCTATGTAGTGTGGGTGTCTGATGGTTGGAGGGCAATGGTACAATTGGTTTATTCATGTTCCTTGAATCAAAATTAGGCATAAACAATGAATTCAAAGTCGGCAAAGTAAGGCAACAAATAGTAATTATATATCTTACTTTCCTGTTTATTTGTAATAAAATTGACAAATAGAGCAATTAATTGGATGCATGTGCACACTTCTCAATGTGAGCTTGTGTTTTATGAGTAGCTGTCCTCTTGTGCTCCGCTGTTCTTTAAATTTGGTTCATCTCTATTTTTTGACAATCCCCTCTGAGTTTGTTGCGCATATCATCTTAATTTTGTTGACCTGCACTGCCTTAACTTGTTGTCCTGGTACAGTCGCTTGAAATGGTGCTTCTGGATCTTCCTTCCCTTCTGTTCTTTTCAACTTATACTTTGCTTGTGTTATTATGGGCTGAGATATATCACCTGGTAGATAACTTAGCTATGCATTCTTGAATAAGCTACTAGTTGCAACAGTGATATTGATGGACTTTTATTGTTATTATTCTAGGAAAGGAGCCTTTCCACTAATAAACTTAGGCCTACATATTATATTGTCAATGCAATTGTATACTTCATACAGGTGAGAGAAACAATCCAATTTCTTATTGTATGTTTACAAAGAAATTTTCCATATCTTGCACTGCTAATAACACATCATGAATGTTATTATTTGTTGATTGTCTTATCATAAACAAGCGTGCATCTGGATTTACATAAGATTAAGCCAAAGCAATGCTTCAGTGGAAGTTGCTAAACTTTTTCTTTCTAGTAAATGTTCATTATTAAATTTGAGTACAAAACTTGTACGTGCTTATAAGTGGGAGACAGAAAGGATATGTATACTTGGGGACAGTTATAACTCTATAATTTACACCCTGAGAAAGTGGTAGTGGTGACACTACTTTCCCATGCCAAGGTTGACCAACGCTAACTCCATATAGAGGGAATAAGAAATTGGAGGAAGTGCAGAAGTAAAGTTTCATACTTAACATTTTTCAATTTTACAATTCAACTTGACTCTTACGAATCCCACAATTCGTATTCGTTCAGTAATTCTATCCCTTCTTCATTCTTGGACCTCATTTCTTAATATTGTGACTCTTCCATGCCGTGTCTCATAAACCTTTTAAATACGGTCCAAATTGCTAGCTCCCGTTCATAGTTTTGCTACAGATGATACACAAGGAATCTTTTTATGGCGATTCTTCCTTCTAATGACCGGCAGGTTCAGGAGAAAGATGCCTATATACTCGGGGAAGGATGCTATTCCGTTTACATTAAAAATAGGTACCATCTTGCTTAAGAAACCGGTCCCTATCGGTCATGGACACAATCGAACCACTTGTCAATTGGCTTATTCTATGCTCATTGCCTGAATTTAGGAGTTAACCCGATCGAGATCAGATGATACAAGGATCGGATTTGATAAACTTTCTGGCAATTCGCCTCTTTCGGGATCTTCTATGACACTTCTTCCAATATTATGACTTCCTTCGGACATATGAAGTGTTCTTGATTTAGTGGGGATGCTTTTTCTTGTCGAAACCCTTGCAATAAGGAAGTGAAACTCTTGGGGATGATGGTTACCCCAATGGAAGATAAAATCGTAGACTATCATTCTCTATCTCATAATGAAAAAAAGAATTGGATATTAAAATAATCGATTTAAGTTTTAAGGCTAATGATCCTTTTCAGTTCCTAGTTAAGTTTCCACAAGACACTGAATTAGCCTAGAAATGGATGCATCTTCTTGCTATCTCTCACCGACCTTTCGGTCCTCGGTTTCACTGGAAAATTGGAAGGTCACAAACCGCCCTTTACAGTTCCAAATGTGAATCGGTGCTAAAGCAAGACCCGTGCCCGAATTTGCCTTCGCCCACCGTGAAGTCCCCTCACGATAAGACCTCCCAGCTCCCGAATTTCTATCAATTATCAATCGAAAGAGAAAGAGGTACAACCAAATTGTGAATCTTCGTGGATACGCAAGCCCTGATCCACTCACACTATATAGAGGTGAAACCAAACTTCTGTAGCGTCCTCAATATATCAGAAGATATCAAATTGGATATCTCTTCCCTCACCTTCGGTGACCCTTATACTTTCTCGAATTCTTCCAGCGAAGCCTTACAATGACTGCTTATAAGGCTGATCAATTGATTAATTCAGAGGAAGCAATTTATATGTGGAAACATTGGCCTTTGGGTTAGATATTTTTTATTCTTCACGCAGTTATTTCATTCTCTGCTGCATTGGGATTCTTGATATATCATGGCCGGTAATGGCTGGTTACAACATAAGACAGTTCTCATATTGTTGCAAAATCTCACGCAATTAATTTCCCTTCCAATCCATTTTTGGTTATTCGCCATGCTCAAATGCTTCCCCATAGAATCTAGGGGTCGTCAGAAAAAGCTGTATGAGGTTTGTAACTGAGAAATTGTTCAAATTGCATAGTTGTTCTAGAACTCTATACCTGTATCCCAAAAAATTTAACATTATGTTTTTATACATTGCTTGCAAAGGGCTTGCAGAAATATGCAATTATGAACATGTCAGAACAGGTTATAAGTACAAAATATTTTAATGAGGAAGAGTCATTTTTATGTTCAGGAAAATGAGACCAAAGCCTAGAAGCAGGCTAATATACTTCGAATGACCAAAAGGCCTAGATGCTTACATTTTCAAATGACAGGTCGGCTTTGTCACAGGAATTTGTTGTACCTGTTTCTTCATAAGATGCATTGTGGTAAGCCTTGCTTGTTGTCTGAAAAACTATCATGTAAACCAGAATATAGAACTTTGACATTGGCATATTTTTTTGCTTTCTGTTTTAGGTTGCTGTCTCTGCTTTTGACAAGAGTGCTGATTTCGACGTCCAAGATCATCCTATTTTAAATCTCATCTACTATACGGCAAGTTTCTGATTCTTAATGATATACATACTTGTATTCAAAAAATAAACAGAAATTTTGGTCGTGTTGTTCGTCCTTGTCAATTTTCCATATAGTTCGCTATGCAGCTATTATGTCTTCTGTTGGTTGGAGATTTGTAATTGTGATTAAATGCATATGCATATCATCAGCAGTATTGTTTCAACTCATTAACTAGAAAATAAACCACCCTGACTGAAATAAAAAAAGAAAAAGAAAAAAATTAATGTCTTTCAATAGTCATTGCCAATTTTTTCGTTCTGCTTGTAGGAATCTATAGTCTAGCAACTTTAGTTCTGCTTATTAGAGTCTATAGTCTAGAAGTCCCATACAATTTTTGTTTCCATTGAATTTGTAGCATGCTCTCTTTTCTTATTTGAGAATGCCTGTATCCCTTTTCTATGCGCTTACCCTTAAATATTGATGTTGGCATTAATCTAAAAGTTTTGTCGTTGTATTTGCTTCTCCAGATGGCTGGTGGAGTAACAAAAATGTCATATTTTCTGGTACTTCATTGTGGGACTAGATTAGTCCTTCAGGTGGCCTCAGGTTTTGTTTGTTAGGTTTCTGCTCCATGGTAATCGAAGCCCAAAGATCATTGAACTAGCTCATGCTTCACCAGCCACACTGTCAAGGATCCTACATCTTATCATCTCTCTTACATTTTGATTTTAATAAATATTTTACATTTGAGTAATATTAGGCATTCCAATATTTATAATAAATTTTTGGATCCTACCTAATTTCTGTCTATATATATTATTGCTTTCTTTCTGCAGGTTGTAGAGATTGTACCATCTACTTTGGTGCTATTCATCCTGCCAAAACTGCCTCCGAGGCGTGTTTCCGATCGATATATCACCCCATCCAATGAAGTGATACGTTTCCTCTTTATAAGCAAAGACGGGATCAATTGTTATCTGCGTTTTCAGCTATATATATAGTTTTGCATTTTAACAAGATTTTTATAAGCGTTTCTCTCAATGAAATTTCAATTGACGAATCCCTTTGCTATTGAAATCTTGTGATACTTCATCCTCGTGGGAAGCAAAAGGAAAAGGAAAAATTGAAGATGTTAACCTTACCCAATTCATCTTTACCCCTTATTTCCTACTCGATTATATCCTTAACTAAGGAATCAACAAATATTGATTATTGTGTCTAGTTTTCTTGACCTTTTACAATTTTTTAAAAAATGCAATTGCAGGTGTTATTAACATGCGCCCATGGAGATTTAAGAATATGGTAAATAACTTATGCGACGAGATAAACAACAAACGTGGTCTCACCTTGATTGGTTATTATTTTAGTTAAGCAATAAATGGAAATCTTGAGAAAATAAAACGGACATTATTTTTATTTTATTTTTCCAAATGGAGATAAATAATGATTTGCATCCAGAACTTACAGGTTCTTTTGATTGCATGGATAACGGTAACAAATCAACCGCAGTCACAAAAATCATTTCAAATTTTTAAAAACTTATTATTAAAAACTTGATAAAGCCGGAACTTTAACCTGCCCCAGCACCCCCGAGCCGGGCTAAGCCTTGATTCAATTGCCAATCTTACGTAGCCTCGTAGTTTAATCGATGATCATGAATGCACTTTACACGAGTCACTTTAATTTTTAAAATAAACTTTTTTTTTTTTTTCAAAAATAGAGTAGAATGAGGGATCAATAAGACTTGAGTATTAAATCATCTTTTTGCCAAGTGCTAAAAAATATAGTCACTTACACCACATCATGTATCCAGCAAGCATTATTAATTCATACAATGGATATAACTTATATTTTAGAGATCAATACAAATATGATTTATATTAATCCCGAATTAAGAGATCAATAGTCACTGGTAACTTATTAGATGTGAACCTTTTTTTTTAAAAAAAAAAAAGATATTTATACGTTCAAAATTTAAGGAAATGATTATATATATCTCTAAATTTTCAATAATATCCTTTATAGATAGTGACTAAGAAAAAAAATGTTAGATCCCTAATGTTTAGAAAAATAGATATAAAAACCTATAACATTTTAAAATAGACATATAAGTCCTTTTTTTTTGTTAAGGGATATTGTTATTTGTCTACTTAGTTGACATATAAAGTCAATATTAAGGTTTGATGAAAACTGTATTTTACCACCAAATGTTTATGATACTATCACTTATCACTAAAATGGTAATGCAGTTAAAAATTGTCTATGCCATAAGAGCATCTAAGGAATTTTATGTTAAAGCCCGAATGTACTGTTCAATTATGAAAGATATGATATCATTTGTCTACCATAACTTTTCGAACATATCAATTCAGTATTAAGACTTTATGGAAATTATATTTTACCACATAATGTTTAAGTTGTTATCACTTTGCCACTAAAACATTAACACAAGTAAAAATTTGCTAATGTCATAAGAATGACATTTAAGAAATTTCATATTGAAGCCAAAACGTTAATACAGTTGTTAAATGATGAAGTGTTAAATTTTGAGTATTTATCTTGTTATTGTAGTGTTTGAAATGACATACGGATACTGGTGTTGAATGATATAATCAAAACTAAAGTATTGGGCATGTATTAATTGAAATTTGATATTTGAATGTACAAAACGTGTTTATATAAGAATTTTTTTTTTAATATAACAGCTACTTTTTTGAGTAATTTCTCTTTTGTAATTTCTTTATCTTCAAATAAAAAAATTGTCTTTCACACTTTAGGTTAAATATTTATTTATTTTTAATGTTTTTCTAATAAAGTAATAACAACTTAAATATTAGGTGGTAAAATATAATTTTTAGGAAACTTTAGTATTGAATTGATCATGTAAACAAATAATAAATTTCTCTTTTGTAATTTTTTTTCCTTTTAAAGAATAAAATAATCTTTTTTGCTCCATGGGTAAAATCAACTTTTAATTCATATTTCGTTAAATATTAACTTATTTTTAATGGAATTATGTTACGGTGATAACAACGTAAATATTAAGTGGTAAAATATAATTTTCACTAAATTTTGGTACTGACTTAATATGTCAAAAAAAATTAAGTGGATAAATGATAATATCTATTTCATTAATAATTTCATTTATTTAAATAGAAAAAAGAGTAATAATGTACATTTACAAAAAAAAATACACTAAAATGACTGTTAGACCCTCAATGTTTAGGGAAAATGACATAAAACTCCCTAATGCTTTTTGAAAAAAAAAGACATATAAACCATTTTCCATTAATAAATTTTGTTTATTTTAATTAAGGAAAGGATAATATCATCATCATCATCATCATCTTTGTTATTTATTAATGTCATCATTATTATTATTTTAATAATATTAATATTAAATTTTATTATTTTAATTATTTTCATTAATGTCGTTATTATTGATATTATTATTATTATTATTAAAATTTATATTTATTATTTTAATTATTTCTTATTATTATTATTTTTTCATCATCATCATCATCATCATCATTATTATTATTATTATTATTACTACTACTACTACTACTATTACCCTTTTCACAATTAAAATAAACGAAATTTACTAATAAAAAGTGGGTTATATGCGTGTTTTTTAAAAAAAAAAAAATATTAGAGAATTTTATATTCATTTCCTCACACGTTGGAGAGCTAACAATCATTTTCCGTGAATTTTATTGTAAATATACAATATTAGCATTTTTCACGAAAATAAACAAAATTATTAATGGAAAATGAACTTATATGTCTTTTTTAAAATCTTAGAGTTTTTATGTCTGTTTTCCCAAACATTGACTGGTAACTAAAAAGATTGGCTTAAATATTTTCAATAAATAAAAATATATTTTAAATAGGTTAATTTGATTCGTAGAATAACAATATTTGAATATTTTTAATATAAAAAATAATTTTTAAAAGATAAATTATTATATTTATTTTTAATAATATATTTATATTTATTATAAAAAATTAAATAAACCATTAGGTTAAGTAGACTTTACAATTAATAAAATATACCTCACATCTTAATAATATAAAATTTATTTTATATAATAAGAAAATAATTTAAATTTTTATATCTTTATTTTGATTTATATTTCTATTTATTATAAAATTTGGTATAGTATACTATAAGATTGTAAAATATCAAAATATTTTTAAATATTAAAATTATTTATCATGTATATACTTTTGCATTTATTTTTAATATTATATTTTTGTTTATTATAAATCATTGGAGTCAATTTTTTTTAAATTAATAGAGCCAAAGATATTATAGTAAAAAAGAGTCTTGACGTCATTTATTAAAAGCTTGGGATTTACATGGTCACTTTTCCAAATATTAGGATTGGAGGTGATCTTTTTCCTTTTTTTCTTTAAACTTAGATGTAAAAACTATAAAAGTGTTTATTATAATAAAAATTATTATTTTTTAGTAATTTCATAAAAAATTGTAAACCATTCTATTGGTTCAGACTTGAGTATTAACCTCAGCACAATGGTCAAGAGTGGAATGGGTGGGTTTTTTGTCTAAATATTTAGAAGTAGCTCTAACTTATTAGGGATTTGGATTTAAGAGTGGGTTAACATACATGGAGCTAGCAAAATTTGATACGACTAGATTATTCGGCACGAACACGACAAGAATAAATACGTATGAGTTGTCAAATTTGAAATTATTATTAAATGGGTTGAGTTCAGGCGGCACGAATTTTTTTCATATTAGGTTAGGGTTAAAGTTATTGACCCATTTGCCTAATTAATGACATAATTATAGTTTTTATTCTAAATTAATTTATATAGTTTTAGAACTTCAATAGTGTAAATATACAAAATATTGTTAGAATATTTATTTTAAAATGTCGATATAAAATATTATTTACATATATATAATTAAAATAATTAAAATTTCAATAGTGTAATGTGTAATATTTTGGTACATTTGTATATTTTATAATATCTTATATATATATATATATATATATTGAGGGAATCCTATAATGCAAATTAAAATATAAAAAAAATACATATTTCAATATAGTAGTGATTGTGTGTGTGTGTTTTTTTTTATCTGTACTCTAATGTAAAAAAAAAACATTAATTTTAATACACTAATAGACAAAAAAAATTATAATTTTCAATATGTTGAAATTTTTATTTTTTTGTATTTAAGTGACATTCTCATTTTTACAAAGTGAGGAAATTTTCACTAGTGAAGGATTATATATAGTAGTGTAAATATTTGATATAAATTTTATTAAATATATATCTATTAAACATATTATTGAGTAACTTATTTATTTTCTGTGTCGGATTATAGTCTTAATATTTTGACGCAATTATTAAATATATTGTATTTAGATCAACCTAGTATTGTTGTTAACCACTCTATTATGTACTCAATAAGATTCCGTTTGGTATAACTTCTTAAATAGAGTTTTTGTTAATAGAGTTTTCACAAGTAGATTTTTTATCTAAAAAATTTAGTAGTTTGGTTATCAACTTGAGTTTTTATTAAAAATTATAAATTACTTTAATAGATACATTTTTTAAGTTATGTTATGAAAATAGTAAAATTAGATTATCAAATAAATAAATTATATTTTAGATAATTTAACAATTAATTTTTTTCAACCTTCACTCTAAAACTTTAAAATTGAGCTTTTGTTAGGAGAGATAAAATAATTTATTTATTTTTTTAATAAATCTATTAAAATAACAATCAAACAATAATAAAAAATTTATGAAATTAAATAAATATTTATAACTATTTAATTAATAATCTCAAACGGACACTAAATTTCCTGAAAAATTATTTAAAAAATATAGTTGTTAGGCTAAAACTGTGTGCTGCTGTGGCATACAAGATGCCAGATGGATGTTGTTAATGCTCAAAGAAAAAGTTAATGAATTAATAAACATATAAGCTTAAATGCTTTGTGCACTAGTACTATCTTTTTCCTCCCAAAATCGCTTCCTGTCGAAGCACGTTGTGTCCAAAAGCACCTCCTTTTAGCACTTTGAGTTCCCGCCAGATGTCCAGCAATGATTAGTCCAAACCGAATGAAATGAACTTTCCTTGCAGGTTCGACCTTCCCTGGCACCAAAAGCTGACGTTCAAAATCAGAAACGCTGATTTCAACTCACGCAAACAAAAGGGAAATCTCTGCAGTCAATTGGTCCGATTCTGATGGCGGATCGAGACTCGTACGCTCTGGCTCCTCGATTAGGTCAGCTTTCTCTTTACGTAATTTCTATTTAATTGAGGTAGAATCAATCGGGTCTCTATTTTGGTTTGCTATAAAAGTGAAATCATTTCTATTTTAAAATATTTTAGTTTTTTTAGGAAATTACTGAATAATTAATTATAGGCGTAGATCGATATGAGAATTGTTGTTATAGTTAAGATCGAGCAGGAAATTACTGTATGTATCTTTGAGGAATTGACTTAGGATTTAGCTGTATCAGTTCCCAAATCTTTCCCTATTGGTGGATTCAGCTGTTAGCATCAATTAATTGTCAATCAGAAGAATTGCAAGACAAACATGAATGAAAGCTAAAAAACTGTAGCTATCCGAGATTTTTCAAAAATGGAATGTAAGCTTTTGATCTTTCATTAATTGGTCAAACAAGCAATTGAAATGTTCCCATGTGCATTCAAATTTTGTTGATTTTTTAATTTATTATTAGAAGAAAAACAATGCCACATGAAATCTCTCTCTCTCTCTCTCTCACATCATGTGTGTTGGCAATTTCTTCATGTGGAGTTATTAATCTTGATCATGGGCTATGGCAATAACTTTTATGTCGATTGACAGCTTGATGTTTGATATGTAGATATGCAACAATTGCAAATGGAAGCCCAACATAGATGGTTGCGGCCTGCTGAAATTTGTGAAATCCTTTGTAATTATCAGAAGTTCCATATTGCTTCAGAGCCTCCAAACAAGCCACCAAGTATGCTTTTTGCAAATTATGTCAGAGCACTAGATTTATTTTACATTAATTTTGCAATTTTATTGTATGTAGTAAAAACGTGAACTTTCACATCTGTCCTAGTTAATTGCCCTTGGACGCTTTGAATGCTTATTTCATGTATTTTGGTATTACATCATATTAAATGTTTAATTTCCTCATACTCACTCCACTATTCAGTCGTCACTGCTGCCAAGAAGCAAATATCTATGAAGCATAAACATAATTTTGTTCATAATTGTGTCTTCGAAGAATTTTATACGGTGTCTAACATTTTGCTTGTTGTGTATATGCATGTTATCCCTTATCCTCTTTAAAACACGGACCTAAGAACAAATATCTATAGTCGCTCATTTTTTGGAGATGATATCCTTTGCAAGACTTTTGCCGTCAGTGGTTTGCAGCATGTCCAATTCCACATATATCTCGTTTTTGTCCATCTGATTCATATGACTTTCCATACAAAGGCCTAAACTTAGTGGAAACAGCTGGCATTGAGTGATCAGAACTATAATGCTGATCTGTCTTGGTTTTTTAATAACTTGTTTATTATTTCCAGTTGCTTTGGATATGTCTGACTTATTAATTGACAGTTATCTTTTTACAACCTTTCCACCCTGCCAGGAAAAAAAAAAATCATATCATCAGCCATTGTCAATGAGTCTTGGAAATGTGGTTTCTTCTTATTCTTAATTTCCAAGTTGCAAGCTGTAAACTTCAAACTCATATTGTGATTTTGATTCATCTTGTGATCCCTATTATGTTGGTTTTTATTTTTATTTTTTTTGTTGGGGTTGTTGGTGGTTTTGCTTTAGTTTATTGAATGCCTTACTCATAATCTCATTATTTCACTTCTTCCATCATTCTCTGTCTGGGGACTATGCAAAGCCTTTTTGCAAGTCAATTTAATTATGTGGCAGGCCCTATAATTTGTAAGCTTGGTTGAAAAATGATATTGGGTACTATTTCATATATTATATTATTATATTCCTTCATCTATTTATCAAACATTGATGTACTTCAAAGTTGGTATTCATGAGTTCAAATTTCATATAATGTTATATACTTTGAAGACAATAAATTTGAAAGAGGGCATAAATACCAACTTGTATATACTTCTTTGTTGAATGGTGCTTGAAGAATATTTTTCCTTTACATAAGCTGGATACTTTTTATTTTATTTTCCGTAATACTTTATAATGCTCAAATATTCTTACATTAGTGGATTTCTGTATATATAGATTCAAAGGTTTGTACAATATTATGATACATTCCTAAAATGTGCATATGGTAACCCTATGTTAGCTTCTCAAACAAAATTTACAATGGATATTTCCTTCACAAATTGTGAGTTACTATTTGAAAATATAAACTAGTACCCTTTTTTTTTTTTTTGTTTCTTCATTTGTTGTTTACTATATTTCAAAAACTACAGAATTCTACTGGATAGTGTGAATTGGACCCTTTTCAAATATTATTTTGAGAACTTTAGCCATGATTTCAGAATACTGTGTTTTTGAAATTCATGTCGGGGAAAAGTGTGCCTGTGAGATTTTAATTTTTGGGTTGAATTTTATGATATTTATTAGCTTCTAAAAAACGACAAACTGAAATAGTTTGGCTTCTAACAAGTTCTTTCTTGTGTGAAATACTTGAAACTGGCCTAACCAACATGATCATGACAAGTGAAAGTAGAACAAATTGAATATAACTTTTTGATGGGAAAAAGAACAATTTGTCTTGGCTTCTTGTTTTATCGATACATAGAATGTCAAGACATCTGCTCTAGATGGATGAAGATCATTGTTTCTACAAATAACATTCAATTCCTTTGTTCTGCATATTGATCTCTTGAACTGAAATTTCAAACATATTTTTAGCATTGGATAACTTAACTGATGGAAATTTTCATTGTGATTGCTTTTACACTTTGTTTTTTTCTTCTCTCTCTACCCTTTTGATTTTTTGTAGTGCAAAAGCTTTAAGATCAATTTGGTAAATGTGTATTCTTAATTAAGATAGGAGTACAAGTATATCAAATTTTTCTTTCTGCCTTGACACAAAGTAAAAGCCAGATTGTATATTTGGACTATGGATTTATATGTTCTTGTTTGTTGGTGATATTTTGTATCCCTGTTCTCCTCTTGCGCTGCCTCTGATGCATCATTTTTTATTTTCTCTGTACTAATTTTTATCACCTGGTAATAGAAACATATGGATGTCAAATCTTTTTTATCATTTTATTTAGGAATTATTGGGTTTATGTTTATACTCTGGATTTATTGTTGTTAATTCTTATGATATTTTGATATTTCTTTCCTGCACATACACGTTATATTAATTTTTCAGATAGCTTGTGCGATTTCATTGTGAAATCCCAATTCTAAAATTTTTAAAATTTGATTTCGTTTATTGCTGCTTTGTTTGTTGTTAGACACCTGTAAGTTATTTTCCTGCTTTGAAACATGATCTATTCAAACGTTTTAGTGTGACATGCATTCTACCTTGCCAGGTGGTTCACTTTTTCTTTTTGATCGAAAGGTGTTGAGATACTTTAGGAAGGATGGGCATAATTGGAGGAAGAAAAAAGATGGAAAGACTGTAAGGGAAGCTCATGAAAAATTAAAGGTAAGATTGCACTTAGCTTGTATCTGGGTTTTGCAGGTGTGGGATTAAGACTTTGCTTGGTACTGTAATGCTGTGGCATAAAAGCTACAGTTGCTATGAGATGGACGCTCTAGTTGTGTAATAAAGGCTGCTATTGTTTGGAAAATGTGACTTCTAAAGCTTGAGAAATAATAATTTTGACAAAATATTAAGATCAATATAGGTTTTTCATCAAAACACTGTTGTGTAAAATCATTTTAGCTACCAAACCATAATTACAAGTGTTTATCAAACACTTTACAGCTGTATTGTAAAAGCCACAGTTGGAAGACAACACCACCAAACAAACCTAAGGCTCTGTAGCAATTGCTCATATTCTGCACCTATGTTATGTCTTATTAACTCTTTTTACCTGACTGCATTTTTCTTTTTATTTTTTATTTTTACTTTTTTTACGTTTAAAAATTTAATTCGAATATAATAAACTGAGAGTTTGAGAGATAAATTGTTTAAGCAATTATAGGTTGGAAGTGTTGATGTGTTACACTGCTATTATGCCCACGGAGAAGAGAATGAAAATTTCCAAAGGCGCTGCTATTGGTTGCTTGAACAGTAAGTGAGCTTATCATTTCTATTGTCAATTTCTTTTGAGTTTCTGAATTTACTACTTTTGATGTCCAGGGAGTTTTTGATACTATCCAAAGCTATGATCAAATAAAGTTAGGGTTGACATGATTATACCTTAGTATTTCTTCATGTTAAAAGATTTCTGTTGTACCATCTATGCTGTTTACTAGGTTGTTTGTGGAGAAAGCCTTAAATCTTAAACAGAAGTAAATATTCATAAAGTGGAGAAAACTGAACTGAAAAGTTTTTTTGGGTTTTTGGCTTGTGCGACAATGTGTAATGATCAGGTTTCTATGTAAACTAATCAATTGATGAGTTCTTGTGAGGATTTCATTCTTATCGGTTTCTTTTGTTTCATGAAATCTGTGATTGAACCAATCATCATGGAAAGCTTAATTCATCCAAATGTAGTGGTTGGTGGGGTTTGGTTTAACTGTTCAGTCAGTGTGTTTAAGCAAGGTTTTTGTTCAATGTAGACATCTATTTGATTGAATTATTTTTTTTCTTCGTGTGTAGTCCTTACGAGCTTGTCAAATCTTGCAGGGATTTGATGCACATAGTTTTTGTCCACTACTTAGAAGTTAAGGTATTCTCACTGATCTGCTTTATGCCTATTTATTATTATTTTCATTTTCAGAATCATTCAGCATAACTTCTGCATGGTATCCTAAATGAGAAGGTAAAAGGGAAACTCATTGGTCTTTCTTATCATTCTGTCTGCTAACATTGCTAGTAATTTAGGTTAAGAACAACTGTGGAGACGCAACTCATTTAATTAGTGTTGACTGGACACAGAGTTGAAATGTTTTCTAATACTCAAACCATCATTGGCCTGATGCTGGCAAGTGAAATCTGTGTAAAACCTAGGTTGAGGTTGGTTAGTTCTTATGGTAGTCTACTTTTGGAGAGAAGTGGCTTGAGGTATCTTTCTGATCATAAATGTTACTTGCGTTGTCATACTTCTACTTCTCTTGATCATACTTTAAGATTATGACTAATAAGTAATTGGAACTTTAATTAGATGTTTAATAACTGAATAGAAAGAGAGAGCAAGACGGGGAACAAATATATAGAGCGTATAGGAATTAGGGCAGAGCAAAATAGGTTGACTTTGTTAAGGTCATGTCAAGGTAGAGGTGAATGACTTTAGCTCCATTTTGAACATGTTTAATTTGATGGCTCTGTGATCTTAACTGTGATACAATCTTCAAAGGTTTCATTTGAATTTTTCTACTACCATTGAGATCTACACTGATGGTCACCCTGTCAGAGCACCAACATGCCTCAAAAGACTATTGTGTAACAGAACTCTTTGTTAAGATCAATGAATGATCTATCTTTGAAGAACACCCTTTCCTGAATTAGGAGTTGTTATTTCATTGTCGGCGTCTATGTTTAGGTCTTTGTTCCCAAGAGTATACTTCTTCCTAAGCATCTGCAAAATTACGGGAAGTCAATATTGTAATAATTATTTTACGGGATTGGTTACTTCCTGCATTTAAAAAGTATTAATATTTAAATAATATGACCTCAGAGATGTTCACATTGAAGTTCCCAGCAACAGCAAACAAATATTCTTTTTGGAACAAACTTTAGATATTATATGACCCATCTGAGCAGAGGTTTTTCCTTTTGTCTCTCTCTCTGTCTTTTCTTTTTGTATTTCTTGGGGTGGAATCCTTTCAATTGTAAATCTGTAAATGAATTAAAGTCTTCAACAGTAGCACAACCATTTATAATATGAAATACTTTAATTTACCCGTCTTATCTGTCCCATCAGGGTAATAAGTCAAATGTTGGAGTTAGGGAGACTAATGAAGTTCTATCAAATCCTGGAAACCATAGCCCTTTGGTTTTTAGCTTTCCTGGTAATCGTACCAAAGCAGCCTCAGGCATTACGGATTCCACAAGCCCAACCAGTACTCTGACGTTATCATGTGAAGATGTCGATTCTGGTATTTCCTGCTTCTGATTTATTTTATGTTTTTCATCTTTTGCTCAACCAATGAAATTCTATATGCTGCATTTGACAGAACTTTATCTCGTGAACAGATGAATGTCAAATGTGATTTTGTTGAACTTGCCTATTCATTCAGCTTCTGTGTCTTTTCTCTTGCACTGTACAGGATATGATGCAGAGGATAGTCATCAAGCAAGTTCAAGAGCCCACTCATATTATGAGTTACCACAGATGGGGAACGGTCCTAGAATGGAAAAGAAGGATTCTGGCCTTTCATATTCTTATTTTCTGAGTCCCAGTTCGGGTACCTCTGTCTATGATTCCATGTTATTTTATTTTGAGTTCTTTTTTGGTTTATATTTGAATTATGAAATGCTCCAAATTAGCTTTTAAATGTTGTCGCACTCAAATCTGAAATACAGTTGGGGACTTTTGCCAGGTTGTCCTGAAGTTCGGTCATCAATTCCTGGCAATTATGTTTCACATGTTAGACATATACCTAATGATAATCATGATGCAACTTTTATGATTGAGTCTCAAAAAACACTTGGTCTAGGATCATGGGAAGAGGTCTTGGAACGTTGCACCAGGGAAAATGATAATGTACCTTCTCATGCTAAATTGGAAAGCATCGTTCAGAAAGAAAATATCTCTGATGGTGAGCTTTTATCGGGGGAGACTGCTGAAGAGGATTCTGGGAGTTCTCTGCCAGTCCAATTCAATTGGCAGGTACTTACACTTTTTAGTTTTTTAAACTATTGGTTGACTGAATTTAAATGAAATTGGTGACTTTTGAGACTTCAGACTTACTGATAGCAAGTTCTTATCACTTGTTACAAGCTGGAGGTCTCATTTGGATTTTGTTTTCACAACTGAACTGTTAAAGTTTAAAAACAGGAAATGCTTTTTGACTGAAATTCTTGGATTAGCTTTGCAAGACTACTAATCTTGAACCTGTTTTCAGGAACAAGTATTTGTTGTTATCAGAATTACTTTTAAACTGTGAAATATTGAACACCAGCTCTGAAAAACATTTTTGCCCCTCCTATCTAAATGTTGATAACTTTAAAACAAAAGAAATCATCTAACTTTATTTTCATAATAATGCAAAACAAAAGAACACTGGCAAATTTCCAGGAGTTACTTGAGGATTATTTTCACCGCCAACATTCACGTATATTGCCATGCTAGTGTCAGAATGTTGCACTAAAATTTGTTTCCAGATTGTTGAGGACTTTTGAAAAGATTACTGTTGTACAGTTTTTATTTTTGCACATGCAAGCAACATATTCAGTTTTGCAAGGCAGTTTCATATTAATCAAAATGGAAAAGATGTAGGTTCCCTATTGTGCTCAAGGAGCTGATAATGAAAATGTTGGATTTTCATGGTATACAAATTTTAGCAATTATTAATTCTATTTCTTAAATAATGATAATAGAAATTTGTGAGGTTCGAAAGGTAGGGCTAAAACTCTAGTACAATTGCAAAATCTGAAGTAAATATACCTGATGAGACTGAAGACTATGTCTCGAAGCTTTAAGTTTCGTTGATAAATTTCATTTCTATTTGTGATTGCATCTTCAATGTCTGCATCACTGTGATTTCTCATTTTAAAATGTTAAGTTTACATTCCTTTATTAAATTAAATGACAATGGGCTCTAATTTTTTATTTCAAATCTCAAGATTATATATATTTTATAAATCTTAGTTCGTTGCTTTTAGGTTCTAACTTTATATCTTTTATCTAGATTCCATTGGCAGATAATTCCTCACACTTGTCAAAAAGGATCATGGACCTTTCTACAGATTTGGAGCCAGCTTATGATCTTGGTGCGGGGTTATTTGAGCAAAGAACTTATGATGCATGTTTACTTGGTGATCCTGAACCATTTTGTGCTTTCCTGGATCAGCAAAATGAACTGCCTATTCAGACCAACCTTCAGGTGCAGCAGAGAGATGTGGAATCTCAATTCCGAACAAAATCAAATTCTGAGAGTGAAATACATAGAGAAGGAAATACCAATTTTGCTTTTTCTGTTAAACAGAAGTTATTGAATGGGGAAGGCAATTTAGAAAAAGTTGACAGCTTCTCACGTTGGATGAGTAAAGAACTTGAAGTTGTTGATAATTTGCATGTGCAATCCTCTGGTATTCAATGGAGCACTGAGGAATGTGGAAATGTAGTTGATGATTCCTCATTGAGCCCCTCTCTCTCCCAAGATCAACTATTTAGCATAATTGATTTCTCACCAAAATGGGCATACACAGATTCAGATATTGAGGTATTTAATAATTTTTTCTTTCCATAACAGAATTTTAGGGTATTTCTGTGGTTATTAAGCAGTAAATTCATTGTTTTCTTTGTTTTCGATTATGAAAAGCACTAAAAAGAAATGCTCTGGCTATGTTAATGTGGGATATTTTATTTCCAACTTACATCTATCATGAATCACCTCCTCTCCACTAAATTATAGTGTTTGTGTATGTAATCATCTCTGGCTATGTTAATATGGGATATTTCATTTCCAACTTACATCTATTGTGAATCATCTCTTCTCCACTAAATTAGAGTGTTTGTGTGTGTAATCCTTCTGCCTCACAAACATTGTTGAATAAGTTAGTTCCTTTTTTTTTTTTTTTGTTTAATGTTATATCATTTGCTTTGCCTTTTTGACTTATTAAATGGTGAAGGTTGATTCTTGAATTCTAGTTTGGAATGATTCTTGAATTCTGAATTGTTACTATTTTTATTAGTACCTTAATTCTGTTTCATTTACCATACAACAGGTTGTGGTAACTGGAATGTTTTTGAAGAGTCACCAGGAGGTAGCAAAATATAAGTGGTCATGTATGTTTGCAGAAGTGGAGGTTCCAGCAGAGGTGTTAGCAGATGGGGTTCTCTGTTGCCGTATTCCTCCTCACGCAGTTGGGCAAGTCCCATTTTACATAACGTGTTCTAACAGGTTAGCATGTAGTGAAGTGCGTGAGTTTGACTATCTAGTGGGCTCTGTTAAAGATGCGGATATTTCAGACATCTATGGTAGCAGCACAAGTGAAGCATTTCTTCATTTACGACTTGAGAGGATCCTATCTATGAGATCTTCTCCTCAAAATCATCTATCTGAAGGTCTATGTGAGAAGCAAAAATTAATCAGCAAAATCATTCAATTAAAAGAGGAAGAGGAAAGCTACCAGATGGTAGGGGCAAACCCCGAGAAGAATTTGTCACAACATGTGGAAAAGGATCAGATCCTTCAGAAGATTATGAAAGAGAAGCTGTACTCATGGCTTCTTCGAAAAGTATGTGAAGATGGTAAAGGGCCTAGCATTTTAGATGATGAGGGGCAAGGTGTACTGCACTTAGCTGCTGCTCTTGGTTATGATTGGGCCATAAAACCCACTGTAACAGCTGGAGTTAGTATTAATTTCCGTGACCTAAGTGGGTGGACTGCCCTTCATTGGGCTGCATTTTGTGGCAGGCAAGGAGTTCTAAGTTTTATTTTATTTTATTTATTTTTTCTAATTTCTGTTAAATCCCAGGCTGAAGTTTGCATGATGTACCTACTTACGATAACATTGGGGTAGACCCATAGGCCTTCCTAATTCCTAGCCAACCACTGAAAATATCTAAAATTTTGTTAATGCGAAGTCTTGCTTATTTTTGTATGAGGTGAGGGGTCATTTAAAAATGAAATCTTAGGTATTCTGGAGATCAATGATTGCATACTTCACTTGCCCTGAACCATCCCTTGTCTCTCTTCCCTTAACTACATTAACATATTCATGCACATAGAAACAATCATTCATACTAAAATTGTTTCTCATGATTATAGCATAGGTACTGACTTCATTTTAAATCAAATTCTGTGGTTGATTGTCATGCATATTAGATAGTGTCTATCATGCGTCTTAGATAATGTTTTCAGATTATTATAATCCTGTCTAAAATCATCTCAATATTTAACTGCATGTTAACTGCTTCAGTATCCATATAATTGCAGCATGAATCATTTATTACAATCCAGCATCACAATCAGAATTGCTAATGAATTTTTTGTAATTAATTTCTCGGTTTTGCTTTAATCCTTGCAACTTTCAGAGAGAAGACGGTTGCTGTCCTTCTGTCCCTGGGTGCAGCTCCTGGTTTATTAACGGATCCGTCTCCAGAATTTCCGTTGTGTAGAACTCCTGCAGACCTGGCTTCTAGCAATGGACACAAAGGAATCTCGGGTTTTCTTGCAGAGTCTTCTGTAACCAGTCTTCTGTTATCCCTTAAAATGAATGATTCAGCAGAAGATGGTGCCTTAGAAGATTCCATAGCTAAAGCTGTACAAACAGTTTCAGAGAAGACAGCTACTCCCTCTAATGATAATGATGTGTCAGATGTACTATCACTGAAGGATTCATTAACTGCCATCTGTAATGCTACTCAGGCTGCTGACCGTATACATCAAATTTTCAGGATGCAGTCATTCCAGCAGAAGCAGTTAACTGAGTTTGGTGATGAATTAGGTATATCATATGAGCATGCTCTTTCACTTGTGGCTGCTAAGTCGCTCAGGCCTGTACAAGGTGATGGTCTAGCCCATTCTGCTGCTATACAGATCCAGAAGAAGTTTCGTGGTTGGAAGAAAAGGAAAGAATTCCTATTAATTAGGCAAAGGATTGTTAAAATTCAGGTTTATTGCCCATTTCCCTTCTTCAGTTCAAGTATCTATTCTCATGGAATTAGAATATCACCTGATTTAGCTCCAGTTCACCTGGCCTGACAATTTATCAGCCAGACAGAGACAGTGGTTCAGGGGATTGTCTGCTTCCTTTCAGATTTAGATCATTGTATAATTGGCATTTAGCAGTTTTCGCTTAAGAAAATGATTTATGATATGAATTTTCTCATTTTTTGAGTTGGTTGAGTCGATTGTTCTTTGTAGTGCATAAGTAATAATTTTGTCACTCCTCTTTGATATAATCTTTTGCATTATCACTATGTTTATCTACCAAAAGAAAAGAAAGATAAAAAGGTAGGGAGAGAGATTTGAAATTGACCTTTTGCCTTTTTCTATTTTTTTGTCTTTCTAGTTTATGAATAGCTAATAGGAATGCTGGCTTTAACTTTTGGTGTGAAGGCACATGTGAGAGGACATCAGGCAAGAAAAAAATATAGGCCAATCATCTGGTCAGTTGGAATCCTGGAAAAGGTCATTTTGCGCTGGAGACGTAAAGGCAGTGGTTTGCGTGGGTTCCGGTGCGATGCTCTCAGTATGAATCCTGATCCACAGCATATGCCATTGAAGGAAGATGATTATGATTTTTTAAAGGATGGAAGGAAACAAACTGAAGAAAGGTTGCAAAAGGCACTTGGTAGAGTGAAGTCCATGGTTCAGTATCCCGAGGCACGAGCTCAGTACCGTAGGTTGCTGACTGTTGTTGAAGGTTCCCGTGAAACCAAGGTATATGTTTTAAACTTTTTCCAAGTTTTTTTAATTAGACTTTCATAAAAACAGATTAGACACTTTGATCATAGAAATTAATTAAATACTTATTGGTCTTCCTAGACGAATTTTGTTTGTATTCATTGTTTTTCTTTGTGCTCAGAAACAAAAGAAGTTTATTTAATGTTGGAAATGTACCTTGAAAAGGGGCAGGGCAAGAAGTCCACAAAAACAGAAAAATAGATCCCTAAGCCCCAAAGCTACAATATCTCCAGGATTATAATCTTTGTCGACTCCTACTAGACCATTGCTGCTTCCAATTAATAAAAATAAAGAAGAAAGACATTTTTTAACTCTTGAGATCTGGAAGCCCAAGATTTCAATAATTCAATCTACGGAATTTGAAAGATAGCTGTAGCTCCCATAAAACAGATGCCTTTTTCTCCCTACCTCAAAGTTGTTTCCCTAGAGAACAGAATAAATGGTTGATGGTGCTGCCCAAATCAAATTGAATGTCTTAAACAGCTTGGACCCAAGGTGGAAAGCAGCTGCTAATGAAAATAATAGTAATAATAACAATAATTGTGTTGGTTATTAGCAGCCTTGCCCCAGTAAGAGTTCATTTGGGATTGAAGTGCTATGTCTTTTAAGATACAGTTGCTGTAGGAAAAAAAAATCGTAAGTATGAAACAAAAGTTAATAATATGTAATAAATACAATTTTTAAATAATAATTTTGATAAAATTATTAAAGATATAATAGATTTTTTATCATACAAGTGAAAAATTATATTAATATAAATTCTAAGCTACAGGAGTGTTTACCAAACACTTTAGTACTGTAATTTAAAATTTACAACTACCTAACCTCAATCCCAAAGGGATCCTAAGTCATTCATTTTTGTCATGTTGCTACTGTTCTTTGGGTTGCACCCTGTATTGATGTTAACCGATATGCTTCGTGTTATAAATCTTGTAGGTTTACTGAATGTTTTGTGTAACCTCTGCTATTTACTGGTTTGAACATGAACAGCCATTGGCCTAATCAATGTCTATTAAATCTATTCCAAATGCTGATAAATTTTTGCTTCAAAATAGTGACATTTTGGGATCTTGTCTTTGCTAAGGTCAAATTCTCTGCCAGGAATAGGGTGCCCATATTGTATGTTTCTTGCCTCTTGATATTTTGCATTGCTTGATGTGACTACTAGAATTTTATTTAGAAGTGATATGGCTTCTTTATTCTAGGCAAACCCAGCATGAGCCCCGATGCTTAAATTTGTTTATACTATCTTAACAATAATTTCAATGTAATATCCTTCGCTTCAACTCTTAACAGGGGTCCAATATGGTTCCAAATGGCTCGGAAGATATAGCTGATGGAGATCTAGATCTGATTGATATTGACTCACTTTTGGACGATGACACCTTTATGTCTATGGCATTTGAATGAGCCTGTATTTCACCAATTTTTACCTTACCTCCATTGCAGCTTTTGAAAGGTCCTAAGTTCATTTTGTCTGTATATATAGTTTCTAATCAACATAGGAAATAATTTAAGGTAGGTTTAAGATCCTTGGTATCATCCATATTACTGGTAGTGTTTTTATTTTTAGGCATCATAGTTATTAATTTTATTGTATGCATTCCTCTAGTTAAAAGTTCAGAGATTGCATTTTTTTTTTCTGCCAGTTTGTCTGTATTAGTTTGATTTTCAAACTGCAATTACAGAGATACTGCAACTAGTGTGCGGTACTGATATTACAACTTAGTAGTGTGCATGTTTGATCATATTTTGGCTTCAAAAATAATTTCACTGAACTCTCAACTGGGCTGTCCGTAGTGCGTGGGGTTATGTTTATGTACCCTTTTTTTTCCTCCTCTCTTTTTTGAATGAAGATTTTGTTAAATCGGCCGGTTAAAATTTCAGATCTATTGTTTTTATCCACTTGTAAAAGGGGAGAGAACGCAGGATAGTGATCATGTCTATGTCTTTAAAACGGAAACTTATAATCTTTTTGAGAATTATTGAAAAGATTGAAAAGATTGCAACTGATTCCATATTTCCATTCTCCCAATTTCCAACAATTCTTCGTAGGGGTGGGTACGGATTGGTTTGAAAAATTTATCGATTCGAAATTTAACAAAATTAATTTAAATTAGTTTTTTTTTTAAAAAGAATTAAATAAAAATTAAATAAAAAAAAAATCAAATATGGATTAATTATTTGGTTCGGTTCAATTTGAATTTTTTGGTTTTTAACTTATTAGGTTTATTTTTGAATTTTTAAATTTATAGTTTATTAGATTTTATTAATATAATAAATTTTTCATCATAATTTTATTACAAATACAAAAATATTGACAATAAATTTAGGCTTATTTTTGAATTTTTAAATTTATAGTTTATTAGACTTCATTAATATAATAAATTTTTCATCACAATTTTATTACAAATACAAAAATATTGACAATAAATGTAAAGTATTCAAAGTACATTTAAAAATATAAATTTAAATTCAATCTTAAATGTACTATCTAAATAAACATAAAATTACAAAAATTAAAAACATAAAAATAACAATAGTTACAACACAAAATACAAAAATTACAAATAAATATCAAAAACTTTCTCCTATTTTCATGATTTCATCACTCATCAGCATGCATTTTCTAATTTCCAGCTCAATGCTTGAATCTATAAAAAAAAAAAAATTAAAACAGCAACAAATAATTAAATAAACAAATTATGAAAACAAGATACTAGTTTTTTTTCTAATAAAAAAAACTTACTAGCCCAAAACATCAATCGACAGCCATTTGCTTTTGTTGAGATTTTATTGGCCTCAAAAAATCTTTAAGAAATTAAAATAATTATATTAAAATCATTAATTCTAATAAATAAAATGTTAAAAATGAGATAACAAAAAATAACATAATAAATAACAATATTACATGTTTCAATTAATTCATAAAATTCAGATTTCTCCTGACTTAGTTGTATTATACGCTCTCCTAATAGAGTTGAGCGAAACTATTTTTGAGTGCAGATCAATGACTCAATAGTTTTATGAGTTAAAGAACTCATAAAAGGTTCAAGAATGCGCCCTCCTATGCTAAATGCTGATTCAGAAGCTACAGTAGACACTGGAATTATTAAAATATTTTTGGCAATCTGAGACAAAATCGAATACCTATGTCCATTCAACTTCCATCAACTCAAAATATCAAAATTATGATTACTAATACTCTTACAAATCTCTGACAAATATTTGTCAACATCATTTTTTCCACTAATGTCATCACTTAAACTTTCTTTCATCATTCTAAATTGTGTAAAAAGATCAAATGTCCATTTAGGATTTGTTTTATGGTGAAAATATTATATATATATATATATATATATATAATATATATATATAGTAGTAATTCTGTGTGTGTGCGTTTATTGTAATAATTTGAGATAATTAATAAAAATGTAATATATTTTAAAACTTAATAAAATTATAAAAATGTTTCAGTTTTTTGGTTCGGTTATTCGGTTATACATTATGAACCAAATTCCGAACCATTGTTTCGGTTTTTTTTTATGTAATTATATGTTCGGTTATTTATAAAAAAAAAACCGATCCATAACCGAACTAAACCACCGGTTTAATGCGGGTTTTTTTAGGCCACGATTTTTTTTACCTAGTCCTAATTCTTCATTGCAGTAAAATAACAGTAATTTTATCTAATACTAAGACGATATTAAAACTTAGTAGTGTGCATGTTTGATCATATTTTGGCTTCAAAAATAATTTTACTGAACTCTTCTTGGGCAGTACATAGTACGTAGGGGTATGTTTATGTACCCTTTCTTTTTTCCTCCTTCCTCTTTTTGAATGAAGATTTTGTTAAATCGGTCAGTTAAAATTTCAGATCTATTGTTTTTATTCACTTGTAAAAAAGGAGAGAACTCAGGATAGTGATCATGTCTATGTCTTTAAAATAGATATATATATAACTTATAATCTTTTCGAGAATTATTGAACCATATTTCCATTCCCCCAATTCCCAACAATTCTTCATTGCAGCAAAATAACAGTAATGTTATCTAATACTAAGAAGATATTAAAACTTAGTAGTGTGCATGTTTGATCATATTTTAGGTTCAAAAATTATTTTACTGAACTCTCAATTGGGCTGTACATAGTGCGTAGGGGTATGTTTATGTACCCTTTCTATTTTCCTCCCTTTTTTGAATGAAGATTTTGTTAAATCGGCCGGTTAAAATTTCAGATCTATTTTTTTTATCCACTTGTAAAAAGGGAGAGAACGCAGGATAGTGATCATGCCTATGTCTTTAAAATAGAAACTTTACTTATAATCTTTTTGAGAATTATTAAAAAGATTGCAACTGACTCCCTATTTCCATTCTCCCAATTCCCAACAATTCTTCATTGCAGTAAAATAACGGTAATTTTATCTAATACTAAGACGATATTAAAACTTATTAGTGTGCATGTTTGATCATATTTTGGCTTCAAAAATTATTTTACTGAACTCTCAACTGGGCTGTACATAATGCGTGGGGGTATGTTTATGTACTTTTTCTTTTTTTTGAATGAAGATTTTGTTAAATCGGCCGGTTAAAATTTCAGATCTATTGTTTTTATCCACTTGTAAAAGGGGAGAGAACGCAGGATAGTGATCATGTCTACGTCTTTAAAACAGAAAATCAACTCGTCCTAGTATTAGATAAAATTGCTGTTATTTTGCTGCAATGAAGAATTGTTGGGAGTTGGGAGAATGGAAATATGGAATCAGTTGCAATGTTTTCAATAATTATCGAAAAGATTATAAGTTTATTGAGAAGATTATAAGTAAAGTTAATTTCCGTTTGCTTGCGAAACAGAGAAAGTATGCGAGTTGTCATTTATCTTTTTAATTGAGCAATTCATATGAGCAGAGAATATAAGAATTGGAGGTGAAGGTCTAGATCAAATGCCATGCTTGCAGTGTCCTAAGGTTAAGATCTTGAGTCTCATTGGGGGGCATGGCTAAAATCCTCTAGTATAAGAAAAATAAAGAAGAGTATTGTTTAAGGGTAAATTTGAAATGATATTTTTGGATTAATAAATAAATGACACGTGGACAATTACACAAATAAAATAGACACAATACTTGAACTGTTATTTGAAAGAATTTATTATATTAGATAGACTTAGAAATCAATGGTCAAGATTAGATGTTTTAAGATATTCATTTGAAAGAATAAATAGTATAAAAAGGAATATCTTACCCCCCACCCCACCCTAAATATGGCATTTAACCCGAAAAATGTTCTCACCTTTTAAGGTAATGATGATATCTAATCTTAGCTTTTATATTCTCTTCTTACCTCTAGTCCTCATTATATAAATGTTTTATACAACCATGTTTGAGGTATCTCTCTCATTTACTCTCCTTGCCTCCTCTCCTCTCTCTCACACACTTCCTTTCTCTCCATTTTTTAGATTATCACCCACTTCTCTATTTTTGGGAGGCACCGTCATCTTTTTCACCATATTATCAAACTTTGTCAACTTTTCCACCATATTATTACTCTCTATATTTTTATTCACCATTTTCATTTTTATCAACACCAAACATCTTTATATAGCTATCTAGCTTGTGTTATTCATTTTGAATAATGGAAAGTTTTGTATAATCTCTCATTTATATTGTAGATTGGTGATGGCTTGTTCCCATGAACGTAGGCCTGAGGCCGAACCATGTAAAAAGTGGTTATTTATATTTATATTTATTTTACTATATGTTTTATTTGAGATCGAGATTATGTTTTATAAATGAGCTTATTTGGGCTCCTTCAGTTACACTAAGTATTCTATGAGACCACTTGAGCTATCCCTCAAGTACACCTGAGTTACACCTAAATATACATTACCCCTCAATATAAACTCCTATGGGACTCCACTAAGCTCTCCTTGTCACCTTAACTTACTTTACTCTACGTATTACTTTAGCTCACCACTTATGGTACCTCAGCTAAACCACCTACCCTAAAAATTAGAAAAACACACCTAAACCCAAACCCAATACAAGCTCCCATCAAATATAAATTTATTTGTTTAAATTAGATTTGAGCTGGATCTGGTGAGAACTACCCATTTAGTTCGAATTAAATTATAGCAAAAATCTAGTTAAAATAATTGGCACAGTTTGTGGAGAGCGATATAAAAAGCTTTTATAGCAGCGACTAGTTTGGTTTAGATATTGTTTGAAGAAAGGGGTAACAAAGGTACTATTAAATGCAAACACTGCCAAGTAAAGGCACCTTAGATATGCCAAAAACATACATGTGGTTATGAATTCTCTGTTGATTTATTCTATTTCTCATCTTATTATATATATATATCTATAAATTTTGTGTAAAGACTTTGTGGGGACCCTAGAGGTACCCCCCAGTGGTCAGTTTCACTTGTGAATGTGTGTCTATAAATATTATGTGAAGACTTTGTGGAGACCTCAGGGGTATCCTGCAATGGTCAGTTTCAATTATGAATATGTATTTATAAATATCATGTGAAGACCTTATGGAGACCTCAAGGGTCCCCATTGAGGTTGCTTGTTCTTTTTTAGAAATTTCATTATCTCTTTTGAAATCAAAACCGTATAGCTTGTCGACCTAAAGTCTTCACAAAGATGTGATTGCATGACTTGCCTTTGGTTATATGTCATAATATGTAGTATATTAGAGCTTCTATTTCTTCAATTATCACTCATGAATGTTTTATATAGATGATTTACTTTTTATGGCCATGGGTCTAGCTCACCTTGTTAAGATCCTCATTATGATTGAAGTAAGATGCAATAACTTGTCTTCTCTAATATATCTTACATGGATAGTTTATGTGGATGATTTATCTTTATCACCATATAGTTGTGAATAAATGATTTACTTTTTATTTATTATAATTTGTTGATTATAATTTATCTCCACTTATGACTTACCATATTTAACTTTTAGAGCATAGCTTTAGATATCCTGAGCTATTCTTGTTTCAGCTTACTTATATTGATTGTTACTAAAGAGTTGTGTACAAATTGCCAACATGAGGGTACCTTAGTAAGGTTACCTACATATGAGATTGAGAACTACTTTTCTATGAAATCTGTGTGTATCGCCATGCTTTATAGCCATATTTTTATCGTCATACGATAAGAGAGTTAAGAAAGCTCCTAAATAAATCGCCAATATTAGAGAGCTAAGAAAATTTTTGAGGAAAACTCCACGATAAGGAGCTAAGATAGCTTATGAGTAAATCATTATGTTTAAAGAGCTAAGATAGCTCTTGAATAAATCACCATGATTAGAGGGCTATGAAAGCTCCTGAGTAAATTGCCATGATTAGAGGTCTATGAAAGCTCCTAAGTAAAATGCCATGATAAGGAGTTAAGATAGCATATGAGTAAATCGCCATGATCAAAGAGCTAAGAAAGCTCATGAAAATATCCATGATCAGAGGGCTAAGAAAGCTCTTGAGGGAATTGCCATGATTATAGAATTAAGGAAACTCCAAAATAAGTCACCATGAAAGATATCTATCGCCCTGTTTTACTTGGGGAGTTGAGCTCCCCCGATTACCTCACTTGCTTCTAAAAAGGTTACAAGAAAGGTGAACCAGTAACTGAAAACAATTGCTTGTTATCAAGTCTAAATTTTTTCTTTGAGTTTCTTGTGCTTTAATTCTTTCAACATAAGAAACTAAGGGGGGATCTTGTTTAAGGGTAAATTTAGAATAATATTTTTGGACCAATAAATGAATGACATGTGGACAATTCAAGGGCAAAATGGGCACAATACTTGGAGTAGTATAAAGATGCCATTTGAAAGAATTTATTAAATTGGATAGGCTTGGAAATGAATGGTCAAATTTGGATGCTTCAAGATATTTATGTGAAAGAATAAACCTGGAACAAAAGGAATATTCTTGTCATTTCTCCATAAATATGACACTTAGTTGTAAAAACATTCTCTTATTTTAACCTAATGATGACATCTAGCCCTAACTTTTATGCACTCTTTTTACGACTACCCTCCACTATATAACTATCTTATTCAACCTATATTCAGGGGCTCTTTCTCTCACTCACTCTCCATGTCTCCTTGTTGAGTACTGAAGAATGTATATTCATAAAGGGCAAAATCGTTGTTTTATATTTTAAGTCTCACTAACATTCCTACTTTTATGTATTTAAATCCTTAAAATTTGATTTTATAATTTTTTTTTATAATTTGTGTATTTTATATATTTCAGGGGTATTTTAGTAATTTTATGATTAACAAAAAACCAAACAGTAGAACCGATAATATTTATGAGCTTAGATTGGCTAAAAATCCTAATAATGGTATAAAGGGGTGAAATTATAATTTTAATCATGTTCTAGGTCCTAAATGGCGGTACCAACTTTATGAATGGATTCAGAAGCCCTGAAAACCTAAGAAACGACATAAACTAAGGTCAAAATAGACTCATTTTGTATAAGATAAGATTTACAGAGGTTCTAATTGTGTGTGGTAGGATATATACTAATTTGGTAGAGCCTTAGATACTTTACATTGACTGATAATGTGGCAACATCCTATTCAACCATCCTGCATGCTTGCTATAGACCTACACATACTGAAACAAGGCTTGCTGTTGATTGATGACGTGGAAGCATATTATTAGACTGAAAAACATGGCATACGATACATGTACATACATTGAAACAATGCTTGCTGACTTTGTGTTGACTAATGATGTGGCAGTATTTTATATTTTTGGACAAAAAAATACTTGTACACTACATGCACATAAACTAAATCACAGCCGTGTATATGTGTTTCATCCAATCAGAGAATGCCACATGACTTAATCCTATGCATTGGAATTGTTTTCATTTAATGACCATAATTTATTGATTGTATCTATAAATAGGGGGTTGAACTTACCTAATTTGATAGCTTTGAATCTCATTTTCACTTCCATTTTCTATAATTCTCGCTCTATCTTATACTGCTACATATTTTAGGATAAAATTACTTTTTTACCCCTAGTTCAATAGGAGTAACTAATTTAATTTAAAGCTTGAGTTGAAGGTGAAGCCTCAACATGATCCATGAGCTTAATTTGGTAAGTTTATTCATGCTTTCTCTCTAATTTGTGTGCGTTAGTTTGACTCACCGTCATCAAATAGTTTATTTTGTCCAGTATGTGCACAGTATACCGGCTCCTTAGTGAAAGATCATTACTGTTTGACATAATTAGAACTTTACGTCATATGTATTAGAAAAAACTCTTTTCTAGTATATTTGGGTCATCTTGAATTAGTGTTGACAGAGAGTAGATCCAGAGACTCAAGTGCTTCATTCACGTTGTTTCATCTTTAATTTATTCCCGCCATTTATTTTAAATCATAGGATAAAATAAATCATCTTCCAACCAATTCAAAGACTTAAATTGAAAAATTAACCCTACATACAATTAAATCTATCTCTTAGTAGGATCGACATTCATCATCATTAATCTATATTACAATAGATTTGTATGCTTGCAAATTCAACAAAATTTACACAATAAATTTTAGCCTCGTTGCTGGGGAGGTAAGTTATTTTTATTTATAAAGTTAATTTTCTTTGTAAATATTGTGTAAATAACCTTATGTGCGTGTTTAGAGTGTGTTTTCGTAGTATCATGTAACATCATATTAAGGTTAATATTATAACTTCTCATTTCTCTTTATTTTCATTAGTTTTAATTTTAATTTTTATGTGTTCTTTACATGCTCGATCGAAGGTCACAATCACATAATCTAGAATTTATAGACCTTGAACTAGAAAAGACACTTTGCATATGTAGAAATATTGTATTAAAGATTAATATTGAGGATAAAATTGAAATGGATTTGGAACAACAAGAACCATAAGACCATGAGCTAGGCCATTTAAGGATTACTTGAGTCCATTATCTAATTTGAGCATGTCATGCATAAGATACCCAAATATAGTTACTAGGAGTTTCGAGTTAAAACCCAGTGTATTAAATTCTCTCTTATCATTTTATGCCCTAGAAAATGAAAACCCATACAATCATTTAAATGATTTTCATGCTATTTGCCTAACTTTTAAATATGAAAATTTTTTAGATGAAGATATTAGACTTAGAATGTTTCCATTATCTCTAAAGGATAGAATTTATTATTGGTTTAATACATTGAATATTAATAGAATTGCATTAATGGAATAAATGGTAATTAAATTTTTAAATAAATATTTCTCAATGCATAAAACCAACTCTATTCGTACGAAAATCTAAGAGTTTACTCAAACAGAAGAGAAGCAATTTTTTGAAGCATGGAGGTAATTCAATGAGCTAATCTTGAAGTGACCACACCATGGGTACCAGACACCAATGTAATTACTTCTTAGAGGGACTATTGCCACATGTGCAAGAATGATGTTAATGTATGTGCGTATGTATTACTATAGATGTTAATGTGTAAGTGGACCCAACAAATAATATAATGATAAGTTTCTAGATTGTCTCCATAGGGATTGATGTTATCAGACTTGCTCTAACAATCTTACCAGTGCAATAAAAGTAAAAATAAATTAAATAATGAACTTAATGAAATACTAACTAAGCAACCCAAGAGGGGGTGAATTGAGATTCTAAAAATATTGCTAAATTAAAACTTAATTAACTCTCAATAAGGCAACTAAATTCGAAATACTCAAATTTAAAGTGCAGCAATATAAAGAGCTTAGGGAAAGAGAAATGCAAACATGAAGATTTTTATGTGGTTCGGCCAACCATGCCTACGTCCAAGCCTCCAAGCTCACCGGGCTTGAGGTTTTCACTAAGCGTGCCTCCAAGGTTTCAATAACGCTTACACTTGACTTCCTAGGTGTCAATGAACCTTTACAACAAAAGATTAACCCCAATCTCTTAACCAAAGTGTACTTTAACACTTATAATTACTCAATTTTTGTGTTTACAATAAAAGAAGTTACAATAGAACTTCACTCACACTATATAATCAAATATAAAATGAATACTCTAAGTGTGAACAAAATGATTACAAGAACTTAAGCTTAAAATACTCTTGAATGCTCAGTGATATGCGTAGTTTTTCTATCCTTATTTGAATATGAATGAATGCTTTTATAATTGAAGTTGAAAACTAGCCATTATTGACTTTTTGAGTATTAACTGTTCGTCGTTAATTTGTTGTTGGTTCACCGTTTTGACTTCGAACAAGTTACCATTGGGCTGTTTTTCAAACATTTGGTTAGCCGTTTATAATTTTTGGCTCGCCGTTAATTTATCAGTTAGCCGTTTGCATGTTATCAGATCGCCGTTTACATCAACCAGATTGTGTTGCTCTCTGGACCTTATCGGTGACCTGCTGACTTGTTGTCGGTTATCCGTTATCTTTGAACAAGATATGTTGTTCTCTGGACCTTATCGACAGCCTGCTTATTTGTTAGTCGTTATCTCTGAACAAGATAATATGCTCTCTGGACCTTATCGACAGCCTACAAACTCTATTGTCGGTACGCTATTTAGCTATAGTGCCAAATAGTTTCGCTGTAGTGTAACTTTCTTAAAATTATAATTTTACTTCAATTCTTTTCCAAAACTATTTTGAAACCCAAAAATCATTTTATACATTTTCAAATAAGTTATTTGTAGAGTATTAAGCAAAATTAGATGTTTTCAAAGTTTTTAATTTACTCTTTAAAAATATTCTAAAAACTTTAAACTTTAATAAATTTAAAAACATATTTGTAATCATCAAAATCATAATTGTGAAAATTTATATGTTAACACTTAAAAGCCCAATAAAATCAGTTGTGCATTAAACAAAATGCAATAAAGAAAAAAGGTTAAACACAAAAGGATGCTTAATAACAAATAGGTAGTTGGGTGCTTAAATTTACTTAACAATTATTAATTGTTCATCAATTAATGTACAATTGCTATCACATTTACTATGATATTGGGTAGAATTTCTCAAACATCCTTAGTTGTAGCATGTTGGATATCTTATATATATGTAACATAATAGTGACAAGTTGTAAAGCCAACATTAGACATAACATTATACGTTCTAGATTTTATTAACCCTACAAGGTGAATCTCTATGTCTATTTCTTTACTAATTTTAGATCAAGTATAACCCTATTTAATCAAAATGAACTCAACTAGGAAAACACAACCTAAAATCATGTATTGTCTTGATTTGTTCCACTAAGTTAAACCTTTATGATGATCTTTCTTAGTTAGTATTCACTAAAAGGGTGGTAAACAAAAATAGAGAATTACAATAAGTAAAATAAAAATAAAATACTATAGCAGATTCTATGTAACACATATATAGTAGTCAATTAACCATTAAGCTTGTTTAATCCCCTATTACATTAAAGTTTAGTTCATGATTGATGTACAAACAGCAATAAGACATTAAATTCATTCTCAAAGAAAAATAACAAAAAGCAAACATGAAAACTTTGAGATTCGCAATCCCAAATACTACTTTCTTATTCTCTTATGATCTCTCTTTCTTCCTTACGAAAATTCTCCGCTATAGCCTTGAACTCTCTCGTTTCCTTGTCATTTTCTTTGTTTTCTTCTTGTTGTGTCTAGTCGTCCCATTTTTTTCTTCACATGTTCTTGTTTTATATCTTGTGATTAAGGCAACCAAAAATTATGTAGACACGTATCACCTTTTAATAACCTAGAATTGTATAACTTTTTATGCCTCATATTTTTGTTTTGTTTTCACATGATAGTGACAATGTAGTAATGACTACAGTAGTCTCTGTTAGTTAACACGTGCAGTCTATGTAAGTCTTCTATTTGCTTGCTTTAGGATTGCTGCAATGTCTATAATATCTTTTCTGCTTCAGACTAAGTTTATTCCATAAAAAAAAAGTTCTTTATCATTCTTTGTAGTTCTCTTGCTACAGCAAGCATCCCTACAGTTTGAGTTGTTTGGTCACCTACAATAATGCACTTAATTAGAGTACGTAATAATCTACAACTTATTAATTTTTTAAAACTGAACCTAAATAGATGCTCATGTGAAATGTAACCTGAAATTAGATAAAAATTTATAATTCCCTTTCTATGTAATTCTATTTTAAGCCTAAAAATACTATGATAACTCTCATTTCATAGAGTTATCAAATGGTTTATGGCAACAAGTGGAGTTGAGCTATTGTCCAATGGCTAATGGCGACAAGTGGAGGTGAGCTAATGTCTAAAAGCGCATAAGAAATTTGAGATCCATGTTTGCGAAGTTGATTACTTATAAATGTGAGAAAAATTGAGGGAGTAAACGAGATCTATGTTTGCGAATTAAGATTAGAAATCATGAAAGTCAAAACAATAGTTGAAGGAATTTCTTACTAAATAGCATCATTAATAGCTACCAAATCGATAGATCACATGCGTACAATCAATTTGACTATGATTCATAACCAGATCAAGCCAATGCCATAAATGTGATGAGAAAGTAGTCGAATTACAACATTTACTCCTATTCTTATAATCTTGGATAAAGATAACATTATAATTTTTTATGGCCTTAAAGATTCCAACATAATGGAACAACAACTCTAGCTCTACCAGTACAGCTAGTTCATCAAGCTCCTCAAGTCTCTCATCCACCATTCAGACAGTACAATCAGAATCAGAACTACTTACAATCCAGACCTTGGGATGAGGTGATCCAAATTTTAATAATTTGACTCATTCTGCAATAGAACAACAAAATTGCACTATTGATGAGCTGTAGAATGAGATGAGAGCTGACATCAATTCACCCAATCAATTTCAAATCATAAAAAGATGGTAATTTAACTTGCACTATTAATGAGCTGTAGAATGAGATGAGAGCTGACATCAATTCACCCAATCAATTTCAAATCATAAAAAGATGGAAAATTCCCAAAACTAGTCAATGCTTAATCCTAAGAGAGTACATGAAATTAGAACCTGTTAACTGTTGCAACATGAAGAGGTAAAAACCATTATGACCTTGCAAAAAGGCGAAAAAGTCAACAATAAAGTGGAAATGCCAGTGAGAAAAACAACTCAAGTTGTACCTTTAAATTTGAGGACTTATCACTAAAGGAAGAAGAAGAAATAAACCTATAAAAATATATCATTAATGCTGCACTCCCTTAGAGGTTAGTTAAAGAAAAGAAGGAAAATTCCACAGGTAAGATTATAGAGATTTTTAAATAAGTACGTGTTAACATCCATTTGCTTGATGCTATAAAACAAATACCTTTTTATGCCAAGTTTCTTAATAACCATTTTGCACTAAAATGAGAATCATTCACATTTAAAAGAAGATATTTTTGAAAAAAAAAACATTAGTTCTATACTCTAACAGAAAATTGCTCCAAAATATAAAGACACAAGCTCTTCTATTATTTCATGTAGAAAAGGGAACTAAATATTTGGGAATGCTTTATAGGATGTTAGAGCTAGTATACATTTTTTGCCTTAGTATTTATAAAACTTGAATAGGAAGAATTATTCCCAATTCCATTTGTGGTTTACAGATCGATTATTTGTAGTGCATTATGGTATCGTAGAGGACTTACTTATCTAGGTAGATAAGTTTTATTTTTCTGTTAATGTTATTGTGATTGACACTCAACTAGTGCTGGATTCGAAGATGAACATCCCAATTATTCTAGGCCGATCTTTCTTGGCAGCTGCCGATGTCCGTGCCTACATTTAATGCATAGCTAGAAATATACAATTGTTCTTTGGCAACATGACCATGGAGTTAAATAAATTTAACATTGCTAAACAACTTCATAATGAAGATGATTGGATTTAATTGAAGAATTAATTGATTATGCTATTTCTTTTAACTTTACTAATGACCCTTTACAAACATATTTAAATCACTTTGGTTTGGATTTTGATATTAACAGATCAGTTAATGTGGTCAGTGCCTTACTTTATTTATCACCATCTATAGATACGATAAATGGAAATAAAGAATACAGCAACTAGCACCAACAGGAAAAAACTGCCCATCATCAGAATCTCCACTAAAACTCGAGCTCAAATTGTTATCTGATACTTCAGTGTATGTATTCTTATAAGAAGAAAGCACTTTTTTAGGAATTATCTTATCCGTCCTTGATGATAAATAAAAGAGTAAGTTTTTGGTAGTTTTAAGAAAGCGAAAAGAGGTATTATCTTATCCGTCCTTGATGATAAATAAAAGAGTAAGTTGTTGGTAGTTTTAAGAAAGCGAAAAGAGGTATTATCTTATCCTTCCTTGATGATAAATAAAAGAGTAAGTTTTGAAACTATTAGTTGCAAGTATTGTTTGCCTTATATTTGATGGTTCATGGGTTAGTCCTGTGCAAGTTATCAAAAAAAAAAAAAAATCAGGACTCAAAGTATTTACTAACACCAACAATGAATTAATATCCACTAGAATGATTACAGGGTGACGTACCTATATCACACAAAAATACATTTTTTCTTTGATATTTATCGATTAAATGGTTGATAAGTTAGTAGGTTAGGAGTTCTATTGATTTCTAGATGACTACTTAAGATATAACCAGATTTCCATAGCACCAAACAACCATTAGAAAACCACTTCACTTACCATTTTGACACTTTTGCATATAGGACAATGCCATTTAGATTAAACAGTGCACTTGGAACAATTCAATGATGCATGCTAAGTATATTTTGTAATATGGTTGAATGTTTTCTTGAAGTCTTTAAGGATGAATTTTCTATTTTTGGTGATTTATTTGATAGTATTTACATCATTTACTGTAAATTTTACAGAGATGTATAAAGAAAAGTTTGGTCTTAAACTAGAATAAGTGTCATTTTATGGTAAAACAAGGTATTGTTCTATGTTATATAATTTCGAATAAAGGTATTGAAGTTGATAAAGCAAAGATGTATCTCATTTTTAATCTTCCTTCACCCAAAATAGTCATAGACGGAAGATATTTCCTTAGGCATGTTGGTTTTTCTAGACGTTTCATTAAAGATTTCAACCAAAATTTCTAGACCCTTATGCAATTTACTTGCTAAGGATATACCTTTTATCTTTGACGATTCATGTTTTGTGGCATTTGAAAAACTAAAGCAGTTATTGACCTCATCAACCATCATTTAGCCCTCTAACTGGAACTTGCCTTCTGAGCTTATGTTTAATGCATTTAGTCATACAAAAGAGCAATATTAGGATAGAGAGTTGATTCTATCCCTTATGTCATTTGCTATACTAGTATAACACAATTAAATTACTTAACCATGGAAAAAGAAATATTACCAGAAGTGCTTGCATTAGAAAAGTTTTGATATTATCTCATAGGATCTAAAATAATTGTATTTACAGATCATATTGTTTTTTAATATCTTCTTGCAAAGAAATATACAAAGGCTAGGACTAATTCGATGGGTTCTACTTTTGTAGAAATTTAACCTCGAGTTCAAAAATAAGAAGGGCATAAAAAATATAATGTAAATTGTTTATCTCAACTCAATTTTGACTGAATTCCAGAATCATTACTGTTGAATGAATTATTCTCAGATGAACAACTTATGAGTGTGGAAGTATTGCTATAATATGCTATATAGGGAAATTTCCAAAGCTTTGGGCTAAGTAGGACAAGGCCAAATTTTTTTATGGATGATGGACAAGTGTTCAATCTTAAGGCAGGCATCGATATTACTGGAAATCAATAAATATCATATGGGACTGGGATATTCTAGTTTATCAACCTCGAAATCTTTCTTATCGACCTTGGACTCAGAATCGACACTTTAAAAACATGTCTACTGACGCCACTGAGGCCTTCAAAACTATGTGCGTTCCTGGTCCTCACGTTCGTTCTCCAAGTGCGAAGCAGGGGGTTGAACTCTTACTATCTCGGAGAACATCCGCCAACAATCATATTTATTCATATTCTTCCCTTGATGATTCATATTCGGATTTATGCACTTCTACTTTAAGTGGCCCAACTAAATGCACTAATCCACCTCAGCTCTACATGCTTCGGCACAGTCTCGCTCCCTTTTATCTGTTCAAGTATTGCGTGAATCAAATTGTCAGAAAATGTGTCCTAGAGAGTGAATTTTTAAAAATCCTTTCATTCTGCCATACACAAGCTTGTGAAGGCCATTTTAGTGCCAAAAATACGGTTGCTAAGGTTTTATATTGTGGTTTTTATTAGCCCAGTTTATTTCAAGATGCTTACACTTTTTGTTCTTCATATAAAAGTTGCCAGAGTATAGGATACATTACATGAAGGAACATGATGTGTATGGCTTTAATTTCATGGAACCCTTTTCACCTTCTTTTGTCTATCAATATATATCGGTTGCTGTGGATTATGTATCAAAGTAAGTATAAGAAATTTCATATAAAACCAATGATCACAAGGTGGTGATGAGACTTTTTATAAGCAGCATTATTTAGCACTTATATTCCCTCGGGCAATAATTAGTGATGGTAGTACTCACTTTTACAACAGACCATTTAAAACTCTTTTGACAAAGTACTTCATCACACATAAGGTGGTGACCCCATACTATCCATAAACTAGTGGCAAAATAAAGATATCCAATCGAGAAATAAAGCATATATTAGATAATACGGTGAGATTAGACAGAAAAGACTTGTCATTGGGACTTAATGATGTATTATGGGCATATTAAAGGACTTTCAAGACATCTTTAGGGATGTCTCCCTATAAGTTAGTATATAGAAAAGCTTGTCATCTATATTACGATCTCGAGCATTGTGCATACTGAGCCATCAAGAAATTTAACTTTGATATGCAACAGGTTAGTTTGAAAAAGAGATTGTACCTGGTAGAACTTGAGGCGATTCACAATGATGCATATGAAAATGCCAAGAATTACAAGCGACAGATGAAAGTCTTTTATGAAAAGCATATATTGAGAAAATATTTGGCACTAGGTTAGAAACTGATTTTATTCGATTCTCACCTACATCTATTCCCAAGTAAATTACTCTAGTGATAGTCTGGTCTATTTATTGTTCATACTATTTTTTCATATGGGGCCATTAAAATTTAGGATCTTAGCATGGTGTCAGGTTTTAAGTTATTGGCCAAAGATTAAAACCATATTTGGAATATCAAACACATAAAGAGGACACCAAAATAAATTTGAGTGACCTATCAAATCTTGATTAAGTATTTTATATTTAATGGGTGAATTAACATTTTGACATTTTATTGTACTGTTAGTTTATCGTTTGAATTTGTTTGATTGTTTCTATTTATATCTTGAATATTGCGCATCGCGCATCATGATGTTTCTCATTTTAATGTGTTTGTTTGACGAGTATGGTTGGTTTAGTTAGGATTTCTTTTAATATATACTTCATGAGTACCTCATTGAGACAAATCCTCTTCAAACATCTTAAAGAACTTTTACTTGTGAAATTTCACCTGAGTGGCCTGATATAAATTTTTAAATCACATATTGTTTGGGATCTACGACCACTAATATTAGTATCCCATGTTGAGGATCTACCAATACAACTCAGAGAAATAGAGAGTGGCATATATGACATCCAATTGAAACTTGAGGTTAATGCAATAAAAGAACGACAATGAGTTGAGTGTTTGATTATATCACTTTTATTTTTCTTATACATTATGTGTTTTCACTTTGTTGTTTTGTTCGCTTTCACGTTTGACTTGATTTTGTAAAATTAATTCTTTTCTTTAGTGAACTGCGATTAAGTGGTGGGTAATGGTACTCCATGACTATTAAAGTCGATTCATTTAGATTCACGTAATAATTGACAATTTTAGGCCAAGGTACGGATAAAAATGTAATTCTTGCAAAGCTTCACAAGCAATTCTTCTAATTTCCTGATAAAGCTCTCTTTTCAATTTATAAAGCTCAGTCTACATGATTGTGACTACTTATGAGGAATAAAATCCCTGTTGACATCCATTGGTTAATCGTAACCAAAGTACGATAGAAAGGTGAGTTACCTTCTAAATTTGATGCCTACTTGTAGGTTATAAGAAATGAAACTATTTAAGAAAATGAAAAGATAGAAGGCTTTAAGTTTCTTGTCATAACTGTGCTTGACAAACCATAATAGACATCTTTGTACATTATTAGGAATGGTGTCCTACAACAGGGAATAAAAGATTCAATTTATTAGGGATGACTTGAATAAAGAGTCATCGGATGACGTCCTTTCATCTTTCGAAACACATTCCAGTGGAAATGTTAAATCATGCCGACGCTTTCATTTTTTTAACTAGGAGATCTTGCAACTTTAGAGGTGCTATTCACATTTGCATCTTGGGCCCATTTGAACCTTCATAAAAAACCATTGCTTTACTAAATGTTGATGACTACTATGAGGTTTTGATAACATTTTTTAACCATGAAATTAAAAATCATTTCGTTTCATTAATAGTGAAAAAACTCTTTGTTTGTGCTTATACAGCTAATAAGTTGCCTAATCGTTTACAAGCTTATACACTAGAGCTAGATCCTATGACCTTTGCGTTGGATTAGTTGGCTAGTGATGGTAGCAGTAGCCATAGTAAGAAGCACAAATTTGATCTAACTCTCCGTTTGTAAGTATTGTCTTATGTTTATTATTATAGTGTTCAGGTGGTGTATTCTAAATTATATTTTATTCCTTTAAGACATTGGGGACAATGTCTCGTTCTGGATGGGAGAGGGATTAGTTGATAATTGTAGAGTACTGATATTTGTAAAAGTTTTGATAAATTTTTTAGTCGAAGATGACTAAATATAGAGTTTAATTTCTCTAGAAACAAATATTCTCAGTCTTGGTAATATTTTTACTAATTTTTATTGTAAAGATTACTTTAGATAAATTTAAGTTAAAGATAATCGAATATGGAGTGTAGTTACTATAGAAATACATATTCCTAGTCTTGGATTTTAGTTATTAAAAAAAAAATTGTTCTCTAATGTTTTCTTGCTCTTTATCATCTTCTTTTAAGCTTTTGCTACCGATTCGGGTGTGATCTCTCCAACTTCTTCTTTTATTATTTATGCTTTCTTTATTTTTCATTATTTTGCATGCATATATTTAAGTTATGAAACTTTGAGGACAATGTTTAGAATAGGTTTGAGGGTGATGTCCCTTAAAAAAAAAACACTTTGAAGGCATTTTGTATGATCTTTCTACATTGGATAAGATGATAGCTTCTAAATTTTGGTATTTGTATTATTTTTGGCTTTGAGTTATGTTATACTATGCTTGTCACTTTGCATGTTGATGCTGGTGACAAATGAGAATTGAAAGATTTGATAAGTGAAATTGATTGAGTTATTTGAAGCCATATACATGTCATAATAAGTTTCAAGTGAGTATTTGAGCCTACTATTTTTATTGGAGAATAACCCTTTCTGCTTGTCTTTCATTAATACAGCTCAACAGTTTATCATTTTAAACATGATCTTTATATTTTCTTTTTAGTCAGCCATAAAAGAAAATTATGTTCTTACATCTGAAGTCCATTGAACTAGTAGATATATAAAAATATTTAGAGCTCTAAAAGATGATAGAAAGGACATCTTTGATCCGTTTGAGCCTTTTATAGTCATCCCCATTATGAAGTATCTATAGTTATTTTTTGAAGCTCTCTCTCTCTCTCTCTCTCTCTCTCTCTCTCTCTATATATATATATATATATATATATATATATGTTTATTTATTTGTTAACTTATCATCCTATCCCAATCGAATTTGGAGTATTATCCTATGTTTTATGTTTTCCATCATAAATTTATGGTTGAGAAAAGTAGGGATGATTATGTTCTTCATAAAAGCGGAGCAATAAAAAATTTAAATGATAATTAGAAAAAAAATATGCAAGATTAAAAAGGAAAGCAATGTGAAAAGTACCTTGCAAGTTTTAAAAGATCTTTATTTTTCTCAATCATATATTTTATTTTTCTCATTATCCCTTATTTATTATCCATATACACTACTAGAAAAATGACATTTACTGACACTTAGTTTACTGACACTTAGCAAAAAGTATCAGTAATTGTGAACAAATGTACCTATTAACAAGTAGGTATTAGAGGTTGTTGATACTAGTGTGTTAGTAAATTAAACATCAATAATCATTGACACTAAAGTATCAGAGATAAAAAAAAAATTCATTAATAGTTGTTTTAGTTCCAACTCGAACCTGAGACTTCTAGAGTTTAAAACTTTAATATTTGAGACAAAGACCATCAAGCTATGTTAAATTAACTTAATTCGTTTGTTTTAAAGATTTTAAAAACAAAAATATAATAACAAAAAGTAAAAAAACCTAAATGCTCGATCTCTCTAACTCTTACCCATCTCTTAATGCTTTCCCCCGTCCACCTCTTCGCCTCCCTCCAGTCCCCGCTCGTCCTCTTCCTCCTCCTCTTCCTCTCCCTCTCCATCCTCCACTCCGAATCCACCTCCTTCCTCCCTTTTCTTTCCGATCTCTTCTTCGCCCTCGCCGCCTCCCTGTTCTACCTCCACTACTCTGTCTCTTCCTCCGCTGCCTCCATCCAGACCTCCGATCTCCAGGCCAAATGCGACACCCTCTCCGGTCGCATCTCCACCCTCGCCTCCTTCCTCTGCCTTGCCCTCGCTTGCAACTCCAGGCTCTTCATCGCCTCCGTCAGGTCTCTCTCTCTCTCGCCGTGGGTCTCTCTATATCTGGCCATCAGCTATCTCTCTACCCCGTCGTCGGCTGCCATAGTTTGAACTTAGCGAATAATAATGTTATAATTCTCACAAAAAAATTACGAGAAAAGCGTTGGTCGAAGATGAAACCCACCGCGCCCCGGGAAAAGCGTTGGCTGGGTACCACCACCGGCGGTCGGTGGGGTCATGAGTTCAACTGGAGGAGGAGCTTGGTGATGGTAGAGGCATGGAGCAGCAGATCCGATCGCGGTCCCTATGGAGTAGCAGATTGGGTTGCTGTCTGGTGGTCGACTGCCGCTTTCTTTTTCGATGTGTGTGTGTGTATGAAACTCAAATCATGGATTTATCGCTGATGCTGTGACTCGCTGGATCTGCGTTCTGGCTGTAGCGACGGTGCAGCTGGGTTTCAAGACGTTCGGTGATGAGTGGAACGAAGGTGGGCCTTGGATGGGTGTAATGACGGCTATTATAACGACACATGCATGAACTTCGATACTTTTGGCGAGTTGACAGCGGTGGTTTCAATTTGAAGAAGCACCGGCTGACTTACAATGACACCACGCAAGAACAGTGACCGAGGATCACCGCAGCGGTGGCTTCACGAGCGATCTGAGCGACTTTCGGTGGTCGGATCGTGACGATAGCGACGTATGAATCCTTAGCTGAGAAATAACTTGTAGATTGTAGATGTTATGGCAATTGTTGTCACTGGAAGGATGCCAGAAAGTTATCAAACATATTGCTTGGGTTTCATCAATTCTTGGAAAGCAAGATAAAACCAAGCAAGATGAGGAGAAAAAGATTGAGAGCTTCCGAGTTAAGGGGAAAGCAGGACCGATTTGAAGAGCTACCAGATGAGATTCTTTTATTTGAAAGCAGATATGAGCTCATTGTATTTTATTTCAAGAGTGTTGATTTTATTTGGAAATTTAATATTAATAAATATCGGAACTCTTGCTACCGAAATAGCACCAACAACTAGTGGTTTCTTTGCTAATGATGATGAATACGACCTTGATCGTCCTCATTGAAGGATTTGCTTCCATCTCGGAGGCCATTGAAGATATTCGTCAAGGCAAAGTCGATTGGTCCGATAGTGATTTTTAAAATATTATTGCTTATAGATAATGTGATACTAATTGCGAGGTTTATTTGCGGTTAGTCATTGTTGTGGATGATGAGGATAGGGAAAATGAGGGAGATCTGATAATGGCAGCGTCCTTGGTGACACCTGAAGCCATGACATTTATAGTCAAACATGGTACTGGGATTGTGTGTGTTAGCATGAAAGGTGGAGACTTAGAGAGGTTAGAACTCCCCTCGATGGTGAATCAGAAGGAGAATGAGGAAAAGCTTTGTACAGTATTCACCGTGTCAGTGGTATGTATTTTCCTTTAATTATGTTTTAAAACTATTGAGGTTTTTTTTTTTTTTAATCTAGAAACTTGTTGGTGGTAAGAAAATTGGGAATGTTAAAATAGGTTAATCATTAAATTTTTGGAAGACAACAATTCTAGAGTTTCAATTGTAGACTGCATAATCTTAATTAAGCATTTGTATTACATAGCATTCCCATGCTTCATCATTCTGTTTTCTTTACTGTTTCTTTTAAGGGACATGAATTTTTACCCTCATTCTTCTTTTATCATTTGTGATGTTCTGATGGTTTGTCAACTTCAAAGTCTTAGGAATGGGTTCTGACACTTGTTTCCTGATTTTGTTGAAAGAGGTGAAGTTTACTTAGGAGCCAGGAAACAATGAACAGATTCAAGAATTTGCTTGCACTCGCTTTAAAGCTGAGTTTCCCATATTTGATAAGGTACTTGCTCTGCATCTTTACAAATTTTTTAAACAGAAAATACACTCTCATGGTTTTGCCTATGTACGTAGCATTCCTACCTTAGCTTCTGACACACAAGGAGCTATATGCTCCTGGATAAGGTATGAACTAGATATGATACTCCATTAAAGTACCTTGATTTGATCTTTTCTCAAAATGATTATAGCCTGAAGTGTTCGGTTGATTGCTTTGGGAATTAGGATGGAATGAGAGGAATCTAGAATTTGATCATTCTTTTCTTCCAGATGTTAACTTTGGCTACCCGAGAACTCGAGGGTCTCTTTTCGTTATACCTTCTAGCGATAATATTGCTCTTAGGTTTGTTAAATTATTGTGTGAACTTCGATGAGTCCATTGCCTTGTTGTGGAAAATCACTTGTTAGGAGTGCCTTTGAGATATTCTTTGGAAGAATCAAATGTTTATATGTGCTTCATGAGTTTCTGGTCTTATTCGGAGACATGTGGCAACAAACTTAATTTTGTGTTTTTATGCGAGTTGATGTTAATGGTGATAATCTTGCTCCTTTGTTTTTGATGGTGGTCTTTACCTCGATATTAAAAATTCTGTTACCCTCACTTTCTTGGATCTTCTCTTTGATCTTGTATCTGTTACTGAAATTCAATATAAGTTTGCATCTGCCGATGAGGGTGACAAACAACAGCTTCAGCGGTTATATAATGCATGCAGAGGAACTTCTCAGGTACAGGGGCAGATTGCATATAGATAATAGTTGTACTTATTGCCTGGTTTGCATGTTGCAAATTTTTATTGAATATTTCTTTAGGGAAATTCTGCAAGTGTTGAGACTCACAGTGGTTGGGAAGCTGCTGCACGTACAGAGGCAAGTTGTAGTAGATGGATGGATGAACCGAAAAAAGAAGACTACAAAGGGTGGGGAGATAAACCGAAAAGAAAAGACTACAAAAGATGGGGAGATGAAGCAGCAAAAGAAGACCACAATGGGTGGGGTGCAGTCAATTCTGAGCCAGTTTGTAAACAAAGAGAAGATGGTCACACCCATAATAACCTTGCCCCTGTTTTCCAAACAAGCAGCAGAATTTCAGGAAAAGAAGACTACAATGGGTGGAGTGTGCCCAATTTTGAGCCAATTTTCAAACAAAGTCAAGATATACTATAATCTTGTCTTCGAAATTATTGTTCTACTGATATTACTAACTCATGATACTATAATAATAGTAATTATTGACACTAAAGTATTACTATTTGTATTTTATTGATATGTAATAATTGTTTGTAAATACTGTTACAAGTGTCACAATATTACTAACACTATAGTGATATGAACTTTTGACACGTAATAATTATTAGTAACTTCTATCACTATAGTGTCATAAAATCTGTAATACTATAGTAATAGTAATTCCTGACACCACATTCAAGTGTCAGTATTTTTCTGACTCCCAGATCACTGACACCACATTCTTGATTTTAGCGAACTAAAGTTTGAAGTAGAAATTGAGGATATGAATTGAAAGATATGGTAAAACATAATAATGAATAGGGATATTATCATTTTTCCACCTAAGTTATTTTTACATATCAAGTCAGTACTATGGTTTGTTAAAAACAACATTTGACTGCTAAACATTTATACTGTTATCATTTTACCACAATTCCATTAAAAATCAGTTAGTATTTAACAGAAAATAAATAACAAGTCAATTTTGCCCCTGAAATGTAAAATGCCCTTATAATGCACAAGGCAATTAAAAAGTACGAAAAAACCAAAATTTCCCAGAACCCATCAATCTTTAATATACTGTTTTTTTTTTAAAAAAAGGTACTTTCTTAGAATGAAAACATAATTTTTAATCTTTGTTTCATTCCAATCAAGAGAAAATATTTTATTCTAATTTTAAAAGATTTAAATTCCTTGAGGAATCTATGCAGAGGATGAGAAGATTTTTAGGGCATACGTGGACGACTAAAATAGTGAGAGCATAAATCGAAAGTGTACTTTTACATTTTTAGTAAACATTGAATTTTTCCTTTCCCCTTTTCGAAGATTAAGAATTTTCAAATGGAGTTGTGTTATACTAATGTAAAAACAGGAGTAAAGAGTTTGAAGATGGGTAAATAAATAAATAAATAATTTAAAGTGAAAAAATTGAATTAAATTAAAAAATAAATAAAACATAATTTAATACAATATATTTTATTACGTAAATAATCACATTAAAAATTGTATTTTTCTTACCTTTTAATTTATCTCACTGTCATAATATCTCATTAGAATTAGAATATTATTACAATCAATCTAATCGAAACATTTTAAGTAGTATTATCAATTAATGACTTTTGCTAATTAATAATGTGTTTTTCTATTATTGTCAATAAAACGGTGAAAAGACAATCGATTGAGAGTTGAATAATTGGGGAGTTTTATTGAATTTTTTTTTAAAAAAATTTCCATTATTTGAACTTGAGAAACTTTAATCAAGAAGGCCTTCACCAGAAGGAGAAGAATCAGTAGAAGCGGGGACTGTGGTTTTGCCGAAGAAGAGGACCGTGAGAAGAAAGAGAGCTGTTGAGAGAAACAACGGCCAAAAGTAGGCTAAGATGGTGAGGAACCTTGGTGCTAGGACGATGATTGAGATGAGTCCGATAGACAGAACTAGGGCTAATATTAAGTGATACTTGAACTTGAGAAAATTTTCTTGGATCTCCATGGCCTTCGATTCTTGATCTGATCAGATGAGATAAAATAAAGAGAGAGAGAGAGAGAGAGAGAGAGAGATGTCCAAAATGCCCTTATAATGCATGACTAATGGCTTGTTATTTTACAATTGCAAAACGCAACGTTTTGCAATAACGAGAAATGGCCAATATGCCCTTATGATGTCAATAAAATTTTTAACTAGTTAACATAATTGTGGTAAAATGATAACAGTATAAATGTTTAGTAGTCAAATGCTGTTTTTAACAAACCATAGTACTGACTTGATATGTTAGAATAACTTAGGTGGAAAAATGATAATATCCTAAATGAATAATATCATTTATTTGACTTGAGATCATATTCTTTTTTGAGCTATGAACATTATTCTTTTATCATGGTGAGAGTGTGTGATATTGTTTTTTCTATTATTTTCTCTCAATTTACCATTCCTTATAATAATTATTTTTTTAGGTTTATTTTCTTTTGAGAGTGTCATTCCAAACTGTGAGATTTTCGAGTTTGACATGCAATTCGTAAAAGTGACTTGATTAATATAGCTTTGATAATTGATTATTTAACATAAGTTTACTTGATTGATTCTTATGAATGGTTGTTTTGAGAGTGATATTTCTTTAGGCTAGAGATAATGCTTATACATTTATTTGATTGTTGTCATTAATATGATTAAATAAATAAACACAATTGTCTTCAAAATATTTCAATTTGGGATTGATTTTTGCTAGATATTATCTCTTAATTTGTTGGGGACTAGCACTAAGCTGGTTGGAGGTTGTGTTAAGTACTGGAGAGTGTATATTCATAAAGGATAAAATTATTATTTTTCACTCCAAGTCTCATTAACATCCCTACTTTTATGTATTTAAATCCTTAAACTTCAATTGTGTATATTTTGTTTTAATTTCAGTATTTTATGTTTAATTTGGTCATTTCATGACATCTTGAATGGATTGAGAAGCCTTGATAATAAATGATAGAATCTGGGGTTGAAACAGACTTTGATTGCATAAAACAAGATTTACAGAGGTCCGAATCTAGGTGTGGGATGTATGCTAATTTGGTGGAGCTCATCTAACTTTGAATTGAATGATGACGTGTCGACATCCTATTCGATTGTCTTGCTTGCTTATTATATACCTATGCACACTAAATCAATGCTTGCTAACTTTGTGTTGACTGATGATGTGGTAGCATATTAATGGACTGAAAAACATACATACGATACATGCGCCTACACTGAAGCAATGCTTGTTGACTTTGTGTTGACTAATGATGTGGTAGTATATAAGACAAAAAAATGCTTATACAATACATGCATATACACTGAATCACAGCCTTGTACAAGTCTTCCAGAGATTAGAGTGTGCTACATGGCGTAATCTTGTGCATCATAAGTGTTTTAATCTAATGGCCATGTTTTACCTATTGTATCTATAAATAGAGGGCTAACCTCACTAATTTGACAGATTTAAATCTAATTTTCACTTTGATTTTGTGTAATTTTCGTTCTTTCTTGTATTTTGACATATTTTAGTATTAAATTATTATTTTACCCCTAGTTCAATATGATAAACTAATTTAATCTCAAGCTTGAGTTGAAGGTGAAGCTTCAACATGATCCATTGACTTAATTTAGTAAGTTTATTTACTCTTTCTCTGATTTATGTGGAAAATCCCTCCTTTATAACTTAATTTACATGAAAAAAGAATGTTAAGCTTGCAGAGCAGTGTTGAGTATAAATCTACCTACTGATGGGATATACACTTATCACCATTAATCTATATTGCAATAGATTTTTGCACTTGTGAGTTCAATAAAATATGCACAACACTTCTATCCTCTTCTCTCTTACAGGCGCACTCTCTTTCTCTCTAATTACTATTAAAAATTGTATGTTTCTACGTAATATAAATGTTATTTTGTGCTTTTATTATAATTTATATTTGTAATTATGTAATATATTATGAATTTCTAACTATATTTTTAAATATTTGATTTTGTATAATTTTGAGTGTTTATTAGGTAAAATAATAATTTCAAGCAATTCGAGGCTCCTAATATTAACATATGGATACTGGTGGTCCGAAAAATTAAGTCATAATCGAAGAGGATCCCAACTTTTATTGTAAAATTATAAGTTTTTACTATGTTAAGTACGGTAATTGTAAAATTATAAGTTTCTACCATATTACGTGAGGCAATTGTGAGTGGATATACTTGAGTGGATTTAGTTAGGTTTATGTTTTGTTAGTGCGACAAATGTAAGGCCATGATTTAATTGTCTTTATTTATGTGTGTGGTGTGAATTAATCATAAATTAGTATAAATAGAGAGGGGGATTAAACCTCTCTACACCTCTTTCTTCACTTCTTTATTCTTAATTTCTTCTTCTCATCTCTCTTTGTAATTTTTAGTTAAATTAATAAATAAATTAGTTTTATTTTCAATTTTAGTTAGTTCTATTTTTATGTATAATTTAATATCAATAATAATTTTCATTTCAATTATGCTAGGCTAAATAATAATAAGTTAGGGTAAAGTAAAACTTTTAGTAGAAAAATATGGTTTAAGTAAATTCTATTTTTAATTATATAAATTAAGTTATTTTATAATTAATATTATTCATATTTTATATTTAAAAATTTTGATTTATTTTACACAAATAAGGGAGTTTCGCATAATAAATTCTTAATATCTTAGTATAAAGTATGGTAAATTGATATTTTGACTTATTGTAGACAAATTAAATTTTGGCACACTAAGTATTTAATTCATAATAAAATTAATGAGAAAATAATAATAATTTATACACTTATTAAATTATGTTTTACTACTAAGAGTGGATCTAAACCTTAACTAATTTAATTGCATTATTTTACTCAAATTAAGTTTCATATTTTTAATTTAATTTAATTTTTCTTAGATAAATTAAAATAAACAAATTAAATTTTTCTTATGTGGATCGACCTCGTACTTACCGAGCTATATTATAATAAAACACTCTTATACTTCAAGTAGAATTTTTCAAATAACATATACTTCTCACTTTACAATATTGTTGAGTAGGTTTCTCTCTCTTCTATTAATATTCTATTATTTTTTATTATAGAGTGAAAACAACTATAATTACTATTTATTTTTCCTTTATAAAAATCAACAGATATTTAATAGTATTTTTCACCCTATTATATCATTACATATCTCACTACATATTTTTTCTTCAAATTGTTGTATGTTTTCAAGTTATTTTATAATTAATATTATATGTTTAATTTATTAAATATTAGTTATTTTTTTATATAGCATGCATTAAATTAAGTGAACAAACATAACGGAAAAAAGCATATTATGAGCACATCAACAGAATCATTAAAAGATAAATATATTTAAAATATAATAATGATAGTGACACTTAAATCAACATAAAATTATTTAGAAATAAAGATTTGATTAAAATAATTGGCAGTGATGAAATAGAGGGTAATTAAATTTGTTAAGAAAAAATAGAAGGTAGTAAAATTTATTGGAGGGAAAGAGTTGATTAAAATAATATTAACTTATCTTTATTTGAAGAGTCTTTTAGAGAAGAGCTTATTTTACTACTCTTCTATTTGCCACATATGCCTATTTGAAGAGTTTTTTAAAGGAGAGCTTATTTTGCAGCTCCTCTGAAATTCTAAGAGAGTAACCAAAAAGGGGGAGGTGAATTGGATATTTAAAAATTATATAAATAAAAGCACAAAACAATTCAAACCTTAAATGATTTGATAAATATTAATTCAACAATAATAAAAGTAAAGAGATAAGGAGAGCAAATACGTGATTTTTACATACTTTGACAAATGTTGCCTACGTCCACGTTTCCATGTAACCCAAGCTTGAGGATTTGACTAACCAAGCTTAAAACCCAAGCTTTAAAAAATATTTACAGTTGACTTCTTAGGTATCAATAAACCCTTAAAATTTGAGATGAAATTCACACCTCTTTTCCAAGTGTTTCCCATACTTATAATCACTCAATTTTTGATATTGAAATGAAGTTTACAAAGATTTGCACTGGGAATGCAAGATGTCAGGTGGGTATGGGTTCCCACGGCCTAATGATAGTGTCGGGCATGCGCATGCCAAATGATGACACTATGGGGGCGTGTGCCATCCATTGGTAACAGTGATGACACCATACTGTTTGGGGTATCAGCTAGGCATCGATCGTCGCGTTGAGTTGTCTGAAGGAGGGGTTAAACTGTTTTGAACCGGCTATGCTTGAATCTTGCATTCTTCCTGTGCCGTTGCTGGTGTTACTGGGTCATGCCCGAGGGCTTGAAGACCTCGAGCAGAAGAAGGAGCTCGGGGTTAGACCAACTTTGAGGTACTCGACCTTGACCAGATTTGACGCCTAGTAATGCTGTCTTCGTGCTAGCGGTCAAGTCTTCTGCTCGAGTTGGGTTGACCGCGAGGGGGCCTGCTCGGTATTACCCAAACAGTTAAGGTAAAAATTTCATCATCCTAAGTTCATGTCATATTTTGGTAAATTGTTCTTCGCAGAGGGAACCGCAAGTTGTTTTTCAGTTGCAACAAATTCTAATGCAATGTCCCCCTTTTAAACATGATTTCTTAAAAATGAGGTCTAACTTCTATATGCTTCGTTTTAGAATGTTGAATGTGATTTTTTGAAAATTTTGTAGCATTGGTGTTATCACACAAGATAGGTATATGATCGAGATTAATCCCATAATTTGTAAGGGTTTTTTTTTATCCAAATAGCTTGCTCGCATTAACTACAGGCAGAGATATATTTAGCTTCGGTTTTTGAAAGTGCAACAAAATTTTTCTTTTTACTAAATCATGAAACAAGTGAATGTATTAGAAAATAACAAGTGCCGTTAGTACTGTTTCTATCGAATTTATAACCAGTAAAGTTGACATTCAAGTGACATGTTAAATCTATATAAGTTCCCAAGGATACTAAAGGCTAAGATCAATGGTTCCACGCAAATAGCAAAATTTTTTTTAACGGTAAGCAAATGAGATTCCTAGGGACGTAATTGAAATCTTGCACACAAACATATACTAAACATGATATTAAGTATACTAGTGGTTAAGTAAAGTAGAGATCCATTAATACCTAGATGCATTTTGATGTCAACTTCTTTACTTTTTATCTTTGTCAAGCTTGATTGTCCTACTCATTGGAGTGTTTTTATCAATGCCAAATCTTTTGATTAAATCTTTTATATATTTGTCTTGATTGATGAAGATTCGCTCATTGTTTTGTTTTATTTTAAGTCCATAGAAATGCTGCAACTCTTCCATCATGTTCATTTCAAACTCCTTACTCATATAAGATGAAAATTCCTTGCACAAAGACTTATTACTAAAATCAAATATAATATCATCAACATAAATTTACACTACAAGTATATCTAGATCTTTGTTTTTGACAAAGAGTATTTTGCTTTTACCCATTGGAAAATCATTTTCTAAAAGAAATTTACTAAGCCTATCATGCTATGCTCTAGCTGCTTGCTTTAAACTGTATAATGCTTTAGACAACTTATAAACATAGACTTCTTCTAAAAGATATTTTTTCACATAGACTTCTTCTATAATGTAATAATTTAAAAATTCACTTTTAACATCCATTTGATATAAAATAAAATCTTTATGACGTACAAATTCTAAAAGCATCCTAAGTATTCCGATCTAACTATAGGAACAAAAGTCTTATAAAAATCGATTTATTTTTCTTGGTTGTATCCCTTAAGCCACTAATCTAGGTTTAATCTTTACAATAACCATACTGGATTCATCCATTTTATTCCTAAAAATCTATTTAGTGCCTATTATAAGTTGGTTTCTTGGTTTATAAACCAATTTCCATATATTATTTCTTTAAAATTGGTTTAGCTCTTCTTGCATGGCTATAATCTAAGATACATTATTTTTCATATTGAAAAAAGATTTTGGTTCAATTTGATATATGAATGCAGTATGCTCATATATGTTTTTAATGGATGATCCAGTAATTATGCCTCGTGAAGGATCTCTTAAAACTAAGTTTTTAGGATGAGATGAAACCTACCTCCTCTCTTTGAGGAGTTAAGAATTATTACCATTTTGATTCAAGTTGGTTTGTTTTCCTTATTATTCCTCTTGATTCTCACATGGGGAAGTTTTTTTGTGGAAAATTCTTCATGTTGTTGTTCTTTAATTTCCTTTTCTATACTCGGATCATCATTAACTAGAACTTTTTTTTTTTTTTTTGTAAAAGAAGGATTAGATTTATCAAATATGACATGCATAGATTCTTCAACAACTAAGATTATTTTATTATAAACTCTATAAGCTTTCTTGTATTTGAATATCCAAGAAAGATACCAACATTGGATAAAATTTTCCCAAATTATCTTTTGTGTTTAAAATAAAACATTTGCATCTGAATACCTTCAAATAACCGATTTTGGGTTTTCTATCTTTCCAAAGCTCACAGAGAGTTTTATTAAGAGATGATCTAATTAATACCCGATTTAAACCATAATATGTAGTGTTAATGGCTTCGGCCCAAAAATATTTTGTCAAGGACTTTTCATTTAACTTAGTCCTAGCCATTTCTTTAATAGTCCTACTTTTTCCTTTAACAATTCCATTTTGTTGTGGACTCTTTGGTGATGAAAATTGATGTTCAATGTCATAGTCATTGTAAAAACTTTCAAATGCACAAATTTCAAATTCCCTACCATCATTAATTCTAATGGAAGAAATAGCATAATCTTTTTCATTTTGAACTCTTTTATAGAAATTTTAAAGGCATCAAAAGCATTATCTTTAGTAGTTAAGAACAATACCCATGTGAATCTAAAAAATTCATCAACTATTAGAAATGCATAATATTTTTGATTTAAACTTGCATGTCTAGATTAATGAAACAAATTCATGTGAATAAATTAATGAGGTTTTGAAGTAGAGATATGATTTTTGCTTTAAAAGATGTTTTGGTTTTATTCCAAAATTGACAAACATCACATACTCTATCTTTTTTAAAATGAATTTTAGGAAACCCTTTAACTAAATCATTTTTGAAAGTTTTTGAAATCAAATCCATGCTTGCATAACCTAGTCTTCTATGTTACAACAACCTACCATCATGTACTACTTAAAAAGATATCATGTACACAATCTATATTAATGGGATTCACATGTATTTTTAATAACACATCTTGATTTATCGAAGACAACTCTTTAGCCATTACCACACAATTGGCTAATACTCAGTAATTTATGTTTAAAATTTTCAACCAAGTATACATTTTCAATAATGGTAGAAAAATTTATACCAACATTTCCTACACCAAGAATTTTTCCTTTTAAATTGTCTCCAAATGATACATTTCTATCATTTTTAATTTTGGTGAAACTTTAGAGCCAAGAGTTTTCACTAATCATGTGTTTTGCAAATTTTATTGAACTCACAAGCACATAAATCTATTACAGTATAGATTAATGGTGATGAGTGTATCCCACGAGGAGGTAGATTTTAATTATGTAGAATTATTATTATTATTATTTTATGGGCTTGTAGTGAAAGTTTTAGTTTATTTTATCCTAAGATTTAAATTAAAATGGCTAGAGCAAATTGAGGATTAATCAATGCAATAAAGTGCTGGGTCTCAGGATTCACACTCAACATTTCACCATGAGCTTAATATTCATTTTTAGTTCCAATTAATTTATGAGAGAGTATTTCCACTGCTCATAAGCCTAACTCTAATAAATATGGTATCAAGTGCTCATTGTGCCAAGTAAAATAATCTTATGTTAAGTATGGTATTAAGAACACGTTGTGCCAAGTAATAATAATCCAACAGTCGACAAGGTGCAAGACTGTCCACTAATTAATCTAGATGAATTTTCTGTCAACACTGAGTCAAGATCTACCATAGAAATTAGATGGAGGTTTTTCTCTAATAAATCTAATGTAAAATGCTCACCGTGCCAAATTGTAATAATCTTGCACTAGGGAGCCAGTATACTAGTGCAAAATCTGGATAAGATTATTACTATCTGTCAACGATAAGTTAGAACAATTAAAATAAATTAGAGAAAGTGAAAATAAACTTACCAAATTAAGCCCTTGAATCATGCTAAGGCTTCACTTTTAACCCAATCTTGAAAATAAATTAGCGACTCATTTATGAATGGGGGCAAAATGGAAACTTTATTAAAATACATAGAAAATTCAAGATAAAGAAGGAATTACATAAGATAAAGCTTAGAAATGTATTCAGGGGTGCCAAATTAAGGAGGGGGTAGCCCTTTATTTATAAATACAACGAGCAAATCACGGCCATCGATTGAAAATAATTCGGACACCTAAGGTTGTGCAATGTGGCACTCTCTGATTGGATGGAATATGTTACTAGGGCTGTCATTTCATATATATGTATGTATAGTACACGTGTTTTTTTTAGTCCACTAATATACTGCCACGTCATTAGTAAAAGCAGAAGTTAACATGCATGATTCAGTACATTACATGTATTGTAAGCTCATTTTTTGATCCAATAGGCTTCTACCACATCATCCATCAATGCCACATCATTGGTTAATGCCACCCTAGCAATCAAAGACACTTTAGCAGTCAACGCCGCATCAACAGTCAATGCCACCTTAGTGAACCAACCAAAATCTTTAAATTATGATTTTGTCTTTATGTCCTTCATAAGGTTTTCAGTTATTTTGAGTTCAAAAATTTTGTTGATTTTGCTGTCTAACTTTTTGTTTATTATGAAATGACTAAAATACCTCTGAAATATATAAAGTACTAAAAAATACACACAAACATATGCAATCAGAGTTCAAGAGACTTAAAATTCATAAAAGTGAAGATGTTGGTGAGACTTAGAGTGTAAAATAATGAGTTTACCCTTTATAAATATACACTCTCTAGTACTCAACATCACATGTCTTGAGCATCCCTTATCTTAATACCACTTATTTTTTTCTTCTTTGATATTTATAGAAAAAGTCTTAAATTGAGTTTTTAGTTACTCAAGTCATTTTAAGTTCTTGAATATTAGTGATGGCTCATTTCAGAATCCAAAGCTTTCTAATGCCAAGATATGTATTTCTCTTAATTGGACATGCATAACTTATGTGACCATTTCTATTACAATAATTGCAAATGATTTAATGTTCAGTAGCTGAGGCAACCTTAACAAAGTAATTTTTATGTTTATTTTAAGTTAAGCTTATAACTAAGGCCTCTTTGGTCAAAAACATATTTTTGAGAGCTGAGCATTTTTTCTAAATTCTTTTGACAAATTTTTAGACTAATTTTCTCATTAAGCTCATTACTCTTTTTCTTAAAAGCTTCATTCTCCATGATCAAATTATTAACAAGTAAATTTTCATGCTCAAATGAAGTGTTTTATTTTTCTTTAAATGAAATGCTTTTATTATGCAATATCTTATTCTCTATTTGAAGAAAGTTAATCTATTCATTTAAAAAATCTTTTTTTTTTCTTTTGCAAAACATCGTTTTAATTTGAGAACTACAGCATTTTCATTTTAAGAGAAGTATTTTTTAGACTAATTTTCTTCAAATTATTATAGAATTCATTAAATGGCTCAAATAATTTATCATAGAAGGGAGGATCATTTACCACATCAAGTTCATCGAATGATTCTTCTTCAATTTCCATAAATGCCAAGTTTGATAGTTTATGTGATTTTTTTTCATCGGTCGAATCTTTGTCTCTATCATCCAATGTTGCCACTATAGCTTTTTTCTTGAGTTTGTTGAGAAGAGGACATTCTGATTTTATATGGCCTGTCTTTTCGCATTCAAAGAAAATAATTGCTTCATTATTCTCCTATTGATTTTTGAAGTTTATGAACTTCCTTCGCTCACTTGGTTTCTGAAACTACCCGCCCCATTCCCAGAGGTGACCTATCTCAAGAAATTGAACTCAATCATTAAAATCTTATTAATGAGAATTCTACCGAATATTTCGGCAGAACCTCCCCTAACATATAACATTTCCAAACTTACAATTATAACACAAGCACTCTCAAAATAATTTATTATGCATAAAAAAACTTCAACCAGTCTCATTCAGTAACATATCCAATAGTACACAAGTTTCTTAATTTTTATATCACATCTCTAGTATAATTCCAAAATAGGATGATTATATACACTAACCAAAAAAATAATTATTCTATATCCTTAGACACTCTCACGTGGCCAAAATGACTCCAAATATGTACAGCTGCTGGGTTAATGTTGTACCTGTAATCTCATAGGGGGGGGGCAAATATAATAAAATAGAGTGAGTATAAAACTCAATGAGCTCAGTGAGTAAATAGTAGCTTTTGAAACATAAAATACTTACAAAAATAAATGCATCGCTTGTATAATTACTTTTTCCAAATAATTATTTTAATGTAAAAATTCATTTCATTTCCATCATATTATGAACATAAATGTAATTGATACTGCCAGAAAATTAGGAAAAACATCTCATATTGAAATATCAAATACTAAGTAATACAATTATCCTTAAACAAATACCCGGGAGAATAATCTAGTCATATCCGGACCTCAACGGACGACAATGATGTACTATCTGGGTACCATCAAGACCAAAGCTACACGGATAGACGGGGACGTGCCATCTCATGCTTATCATCATAACTCATATTCAGATCTCAACAGACGTGCTATGATGCGCTATCTGGCGACATCGTTTCTGGACCACCCGGTCTTAAATCTTATCATATCTCAATATCTGTCTGCATGCATATGCTCCTAAAGGGTGAAAGCGCCCAAACACACGACTCAAAGCCTATATATGTGCTCAAACAGGCCCCAAAGGCCTACTATCTTATCTCATCTTATCTTATCTGGAGGGAATGAGTATTTGCTTTAAACTTTAAATCATGATCGAAATCAATATATATATACACTTTAAATCATGCTCGAAATCAATATATATACACTTTAAATCATGCTCAAGATCAATCATATACTCTTTAAATCATGCTCAAAATCAACATATATACACTTTAAATCATGCTTGAAATCCACATATATACACTTTAATTCATGCTCAAAAATCAATCATCTCTTTTACCAATTTAAAATCGATACGGAGCATAAATGAATAAATATAACTTAACAAAATATTTATACAAAATAAACATTTATTTCGGAGAACCATTAAATGGAAATAATTAAAATACTTATTTCACGACTAAGCTTTACTATATTAAAATAACGTACGCAAATAGTTTTAATATATTCCACTCACAGTGATAAACTTAGACTCGGTTATCACCCAAGTCCACAGGTAGATTTTCATCCACAGATCCACCTATTTTAAAGAAACAATATAATTACTTCCCATATTTATAATTCAAACTAATGTCACAAAAATAACGCTCAAAGTAAATATTTGTTCAAACATTACAACTCTTAATTTTCTTGGCTTACCATATTAATCTCGTATCCGTAATTTACTAACAAAATATGAAATTATACCTGTCGACAACACTCAAATTCATAATTTACTAATTTATCCTCAACATCATAAAATTATCAATTTATCCTCAATTTAGAATGCAAAAACATCTTCAAAGTTAGAAATTACGAAATTACCCTCTATGCGCAAAATTACCAAAATGCCCCTACGGTCAACGTTGACCAAAATTCACCCAATAGCGATGGGGAAGCTGGGACTAGACACTTCTCATCGAGGTGAGTTCAACAGTGCCGGCGGTGATACCGGATTAAGCCCTTGAAGCCGCGGCTCTTTGGGTAGTCGGTCGGTGGCAAATTTGCCTCTTTGGTGCCGGTGGCTAGTCGGGAATGGAAGATGCTGATGTGGGGAACCTTTTCCAACCGATGGCGCGGCCAAAGACAGCCAGAATTGGAGGCGATCGTCTGTGACAAACCTGTGAAAATTTCAAGCTTCGCCAGCGATGTTCCGCACAGTTTCTGGCAGCAAGGACTTGTGGAAGTTGACGGTCAGCTCACAAGCTTTCGTTTGACACTTTGCTCGACCGGTGAGGTAGTTGGAAATGGAAGATATCGGTGGGTCGGGTTTGCAGGTTCCGGGTAAGGTCGGGTTGGGTCAAACTAGTTAGCTCACTCTCTCTCTCGATTTCAATCCAATTTCCACCCGTTTTTCATCTTTTAAACACACCCAAAATATCACATGGACCCCATCTTGTTTTAATTATTTACGTATATAATAAAATAAAATGCATATGTTACAGTTTCCTAAAGAATCTGCTAAATTTTATGGCGATCATTGTGATATATTCATCTTCAAATTCACTATCTTCATTGCTCTCAATTCTTGAGGCTTTCAAAGCAATATTCCTCTAATTCTTATCTACATCTCAGTTTTCAATGGCTAAATATTTTTTATAAGAAATAAGTCAGCCAATTAAATCATTAATAGATAAAATATTTAAATGTTTAGCTTTCGCTATCGCTGGTTTTTTTTGTCCCTATTCATTTACTAAAGACTTAATGATTTTGTTTACCTTTTCACTATTTGAACAGGTCTTTTTTAGGGCTCCTAGAGTGCTTATGACATTGGTAAATGGAGTGTACATGGAATGAACACTCTTGTTTTGTTCCATTTGAAATAACTCATATTGCCTAGTGTATCTATTGATTTTAGATTTATTGACTTCAAACCTTACAATTTGAGATGAAACTCACACATCTTTCCCAAATGTTTCCCACAAATACAATCATTCGATTTTTAATATTGAAAAGAATTTTACAAACATTTGCCCTCTCCCAAGTGAATATTGACAAATGATAGCTCAAACTAATGTATGCGTGCAAATGGAAGCTTAGAACACTTTTAAACAATGATGAAGATTGCAAAAATAGTTTAGTAGCAATCTAGAATAATACTTTCCTTTAGTTTTTATAGATTGAGTAATAAAACTAGCTATTATTAACTTTTTGAGCTTAAATAGTTTACCACTTGCAAGAAAACTATTTACCATTTGCTTATGTGGCATTACAGTTATGGCTGATTTTACATTATAATAAGTGAAAAGTCATATTAACATAGTTAATATAATAGATTTTACATTATATAAGTGAAAAGTCATATTAACATAGCTAATATAGCTTAAAAGCTACAGTAGCTAGTATTTACCAAACACTTTAGTGCTGCAGCTTAAAAGCTACAGCTGCCCAACCTCAATCCCAAACATACCCTTAATTGGTTTGCCACTTGCAAGTTAACAATTTTCTATTTGATTCTGGAAAGTCATCAAGATGCAATCGGTTTGACGCTTTAAGTTAAATATTTACCATTTAATTCTAGAGAGTTAACCGAGTGCAATCGGTTTGCTGCTTCAAGTTAACAATTTTTTTTTTTTATTTTGATTCCAGAGAGTTATCAAGATGCAAACAATTTTTCGCTTCAAGTTAACAGTTTATCATTTGATCCCAAATAGTCATCCAGGTGCAATCAGTTTGCTGCTTTAATTTGCCGGTTTGCTGTTTTAAATCCAGTGAGTTAGTTGTTTGGGTAATATCGGGCAGGTCTCCTCGAGGCCCTTCCAGCTCGAATAAAATACCCCGAGGTCAATCCAGCTCGAGCAGAAGTCTCGACCACTGGCACGAAGACGATCTCACTAGATGTCAAAGTTGGTCAAGGTCGAGGAATTCAGAGCCGTCTGAGCTCCGAGCTCTCTTGTCTGCTCGAGGTCATCAGGCCCGGTCAAGGCTGGACAAGGACGAGGAGCTCAAAGGCTGATCGAGACCCGAGCTCTCCTTTCTGCTCGCTGCAGTCAAGTTCTCGAGCACAACTGGGCTACGCCAGTCATAGGACAAATGGAACGTTAGATCCGACTCAGGGCAGTCTGACCCGTTTTCTCATAATCCCGCACACCTTTCGATGTCTGATCAGAGCCCCACATGGTATGGTGGCGGTACTGTTGCCGATGGTCGGCATATGCCCCCACAATGTCATCATTCCTTACGCGCATGCCCGACATGATGATCTGACATGTGAACCATGTTAAGGAGACAGCCGTGCATCCCCAGGGAATATTAGGCTAATCCCGGCTGTTAGAGGGACCCAGACACCACTGGCGCGGGAACGGATGATCCAGGAGAGAAAGGGCGGGAAAAAGAAAAAGATGGAAAATAAAAGGAAAGGGACAGGTAAATGGCGGGGGTTCCGAAAATTCACACAGGTTCTTCCTATCCTTGCTTCCCTTGACACTGATTCTCCAAAAATTCTATTATTCAGAGAGAAAGGCAAAAAATACCCTTCCCATTCTTTCGGTCTCTCTAACTAAGAGGGATACAAAAAGAACAACCCGATCACCGACTTGAGCGTCGGAGGGTTTTCGCCGGAACAACATTCGGCGACCCCTGACCCTGTTTTCTGTGGGTATAGGTTCGAGAGACTCCCGTTGTGATAAAGACAGAGGAACTGGAATTGGAAGGCAGTCCTGCTCGAGCTCGAGTTAACCGCGAGCAGAAGATTTTTGGCACTATTTAAAGGGACGTGAGAAAACAGCATCAACATTTTTGGCGCTGTCTGTGGGGATCAGTTCAAAAACCCTGATTTCCCAACACGTTCAGGAGACACAACGCAGCGATGAGAGGAAACAGCCGAAGAGGAGTGAGTCCAGAGGAATCGGTGACTTTGAGGGAAGTGGCCAATGAGGCTTAGAATAGGGAGATCCAAGAAAGAATGGATCTAATGAAGAAACAAATGGAGACTCTGACCTCCATATTACAAGAACTTCAGGGATAGACAGAAAAAAGCATGTAATGACGTCCTTGTATCCTGCAGTGGGAGCGCTCCCATTCGGGAACATGTGGGGATGAAGCCCAAGACCTAGGGCACCAAATGTTGTCGTGAGGGAAGAGACAAACATGGAGGAAAGAGGGTCTCGTCGAGCACTTACGAGGATCTGACCTCGACCTCTCGTGCGGAAGAGTTGGAGGGGAGGTGCGTGGGTTGGCACAAGTTGTGGAGGACCTCCGGGAAATGGAAAGAGCCCAAGTTGGAGAATAATCTTTGGATAACGAGTCTCCACTCTCAGCGGAGATCATGGGTGTCACGATCCACGTGACTTTCGCTTCCGAATTTAAAGTTTTCGGGAAAAGCGATCCGTTGGTGCATATAGAGCGGTTTAACGACATGGCCGGAGTCGCGAGTGCAGTCGGCGGCCTGGAGGTGCGAGGCCTTCCAGCTCACTCTTGAGGAAGGGTGAGAGAATGGTACCGCGAGCTCTGCAGTGAAGCATCTCGAGCTTGAGCGGATGTGTAGGGAGTTTGCGAGAGCAATTTGAGGCGATGACCCGAAGATGATATGATGGGTCGTCGGAAGTAAGGCGAGAGGAGGGAGAACCCCTCGGGAGTTTGTCAAGAGATACCATAGATCGGTCCTAGATCTTAGCGCGTTTAATCATCCCAAGCCTGAGAGGGCTGAGGATGGGATTCGGATGGGAAGGCCATGGTATAATCTGCGAGTCCTTCGATCCGTTCATATTCGGACGCGTATGAACAGGTAAAAATGGATATGGTAATTGAAGAGGAAAAGAGCGCAAAGGCGAGATGTGAGCAGGCAGCAGAGCAAAGTGGAAGGAGAAAGGAGGTCCTGCCAGGAGGCGCTGAGCTTAAGCAACAAGGGACCGGGTTGCCCATACTGACCACTTATCGAAGAGCTCCCCACGCGGATGGTTCCCTGCCGCCGCAGGTCTCGAGTCGGGATCACGGGGAATACTGAGGCGTCACGGCGACCACCCATCCCATGACCAACCACCAAGTAGACTGCGGTGAACCACAGCGAGGCGGATCGTCCATTGCCACCCCAGCGAAGTTTCCCAAGGGATCGGGCGAAGCGGATGGTGGAGCAGAGCCCTACTTACGGGCAATACACGAGGTTAAAGGTATCTCTCGAAGAGATACTTCAAGTGGCTGAGGAGCGAGGATTGCTGAGCCCCCCAACGCCAATGGCCAAGTCAGCTAGCAAACGAGATAAGGGGCGGTTTTGCCATTTCCATGGTGACCACGGCCAATCCACATCATAGTACCGTGATTTGAAGAACCAGGTGGAGGATCTGGTTAGGAATCGGTACTTGGACGAGTTTATTGAAGGAGGACATCTAGTGGTTGAGCAGTAATCTGAGGAAGACGATCGAGCTTATGAAATAGACTTGGAACCACCAGCCACAAGGGTGATCTCAAGAGGGCCCATGATGGCAGGAAGTTCAAACAGGGCTCGGAAGAATTATTGCAGATATGCCGCTGCCAGCCGAGAGGTCCTGTTCATTGCCCCTACTGCCAAAAAGGCCAAGGTCCGGCAGGTGCCCATTATGTGGACGGAGGAAGACGAGGAGGGGGTGCTGTACCCCCATGAGGATGCCTTGGTTGTGAAAGTGAACATTGCTAATAAGAAAGTTGACCGGATACTGGTAGACTCGGGAAGCTCGGTGGATATTCTCTTCAAGTTAACACTCGAGGATTTGGGAATAACAGGTGCAATCCTCGAGCAGACGAGCACTTCCTTGAAAGGATTCGGGGGAGGGAAGCTGATACCTCTTGGAATCATCAAACTGGCCGTAATCATGGGCTTGAGGCCTTTTGAAAAGAATCTGATGTTAGACTTTGTGTTGGTAGATGAAGCCGGCCCATACCAGGCGATACTGGGGAGGCTGTTCATGAGGATCAGCCAGTGTGTGCTATCCACCCACTACTTGGCCCTAAAGTATTGAGTGAATGGGGCTGTAGGGGTCGTAAAAGGCAGCCAGAGGGCGGCAAGGAGTTGCTACGCTGTGGCAGCCAAAGAAACCATACAGATAACCTCGTTGGACTAGAGGGGGGATTTGAGGAGTGGAAGGCAAGAGCCAGCCGAGGAACTCGGGCATTAGTGAGCAACTGAAAGAAAAGCTGGTGGAGTGTCTGCGAGCACCGCGGATGTGTTTGCATGGACGCATGAGGATATGCACAGGATTGACCCGAGTGGGCGTGTCACAGGTGGCAATCTGGAGAGATGCTAAGCCGGTGAGGCGAGAAAGGAGATCGTCGACCAGAGAGATATGAGGCCATCAGCTGCGAGGTGGAGAAGCTGCTGAAGCGAGATTCATAAGGGAGGTCTCACTACCGAATGGATCTCGAATGTGGTCTTGGTAAAGAAAGCAAGTGGGAAATGGAGAATGTGCGTGGACTTCACGGATGTGAACAAAACTTGCCCTAAAGATAGCTTCCAGTTGCAAAAGATAGACCAATTGGTGGATTACTGGCGAGAGCACGGACTGCTTAGTTTTATGGATGCATTCTCGGGATATAACCAGATTCCATGCACTGATCGGACGAGGAATGCACGACCTTCATCACTGATCGAGGGCTGTATCTACTACTAAGGTCATGCCGCTTGGTCACGAAGAATGCGAGGACAGCATACCGGAGGCTAGTGAACAAGGTCTTGAGCCATTAATCGGTCGAGCGATGGAGGTGTATGTGGACGACATGATCACCAAGTCGAAAGATGCGGAAGAGCATGTAAGGCTTTTAGAGAGACCTTTGCACTCTTAGAAAGTACCGGATGAAGCTAAACCCGGAGAAGTGTGCCTTTGGGGTTGGTTCGAGGAAAATTCTTAGGCTTGATGGTCGATCACGAGAGGATCGAGGCCAATCCGGAGAAGATAAGAGCGATGGTGGAAATGAAGTACCCAGTAGCCTCGAGGAGATACTAAAGCCTTACCGGTAATTGGCATCCCTCAGCGAGGTTCAGTATCTCGAGCCACGGACAAATCTCGAGTCTTCTTCCAGAAATGAAGAAAGGCGGGAAGACAAAGTGGACGCCTGGAATGCTGAGCGGCGTTCCAACGAGTTGAAAGAATACTTCTGAAAGCTCCATTCTTGTCTACACCTCGGCGGGGAGGTATTGTTTACATGCTTAGCGTGTGTCCTAATGGGCAGCGAGTTCGATTACGGTAAGGGAGGAGTCGAGGGTGCGAGTACCACTGTTTATTACACTGAGCGAGCTTTCTTTGGAAGCTGAGACTCGATATCCAGCGATGGAGAAATGGGCACTGGCTGCAGTAGCGATGACAAGGTGAGGCCTTATTTTCGAGGCACATTCGGTGGTGGTTCTAACAAACTAGCCACTCAGGCAAACTCTGCACAAGCCAGAGACCTCCGGAAGGTTGGTGAAATGGTCGGTGGAGCATAGTGAATTCGACATCAGCTACCAACCTCGAATAGTTGTAAAAGCTCAGTCTTTAGCTGATTTCGTGGATAGTCGAATGCAGAAAGATGGAGAGCGAGCATCTACCAGACTCCTCGGCCCCAACCAATGTGTGGATAGTCACGGTCGATGGGTCATGCGGGGATTAAGGAGCAGGAGCAGGAATTGTGCTTCTCAGTCCTGAAGGGGTAGAAATGCAGTATGCTGTGAAGCTGGAGTTTGAAGTCACCAACAATCAGGCCGAATATGAGGCTGTAATTGCTGGATTGAAGCTCGCCTTAGTAGTAAAAGTAAAAGAGGTGAAGCTTTAGATAGACTCATGACTAGTGGCCAACCATCTCAGCGAGCTTCAAGTGAAGGCGAGAAGATGGAGGCTTATCTTGGAAGGTAAGACAGTGATTGATAACTTCGAGGCGGTCGAGGTGGAGGCGGATCTCGAGGGAAGAATTTTCGAGCTGATATGATAGCTCGCATGGCCGTTACCTCAGACCCCAAAATACCGAGGTCCGTCCAGTTGGAAGTTAAGACACGCTTCGAGTCTCGGCGGGAGAAGCAAAGTCTTGGGTTTATCGTCGGCGGCGGTTGAATGGAACCAATTGTTGCTTACCTCAAGGAAGGGACGGTGCTGGCCGATAAGAAGCAAGCAAGGAAGTTAAAATGTAAAGCGGCCAGGTACACTCTCATCGACGGCATCTTGTATAGGCGAGGATACACCCTCCCACTGCTGCGGTGCTTAGACCGGGAGGAGGCGATTATGTCCTCCAGGAGATACACGAAGGAATTTGCGGGAATCGTTACGGCGCGAGGTCCTTGGCTTTCGAGGCCTTGAGGCAAGGATACTTTGGCCCGCGTGCATCGAGATGCTCGAGAAGACCGGAGCTGCAAGAGCTGCCAAAGTTTCACTAATTACTTGACTCAGCCTCCGGAGAACTTTACAATGATGAACTCACCATGGCCGTTTGCTCGATGGGAATTGACTTGATCAGACCCTGCTGAGAGGGAAGCATCGCCACCCACGCCGTAGTCGCGATCGATTATTTCACCAAATGGGTCGAGGTGGGAACCTTGAGTAGTATCACAGAAGGTAAAACCACTGACTTCATCTGGAAAAATGTGATTTGCAGGTATGGAATTCCCCATGTATTGGTCACAGACAATGAGAGACAGTTTGACAACGGCAAGTTCAGAGACTTCTGCTAAAATCTGGGGATAGAGCTAAAATTTTGTTCTCCCTCACACCCGCAAGCCAATGGACAAGTAGAAGCCACGAACAAGACCATAAAACGTCTCCTAAATACCGGACTTGGAGAGCAAAGAGAGCACAGGTGGACGAGTCGCTGGCGTTTTGTGGGCTTATAGAACCACACACAAAACTGCCATTGGAGAGACCCCATTCTCCTTGGCGTTTGGACACGAAGGAGTGGTTCCTGCTGAAATAGGAATGGGGACGCACCGAGCGGAACACTTGATGAGGAAGCAAAACAACGAGCGGATGTGTGCAGGTTTGGACTTCTTTGGAAGAGAAGAGAAGGGTCATTGCTAAGATCGCGAGAATACCAGCGGAAAGTGGCTCGTTATTACAACCGAAATGTGCACATTCACTGGATTCCAAGTGGGTGATTGGAGTGCTGGAAGAGTCAATTAGAACACGAAGGACACGAGGCAAGGTGTGTTAGGGTCGAATTGGGAAGGTCCTTATCGAGTCACTCAAATAGCCGGACCAAGAGCATACCGGATAGCCCATCCGGATGGACGAGAGGTCAAGAGGCCGTGGAACACACAACTCTTAATGAAATACTTCCAGTAAGTTTCCTTGTGTTGTAAGCGTTAATGAAAAATTCCTTCCCAAGATGGGGGTGTGTAAAAACTTCAATGTATGTAAGAGTAAGAAAAACATTTGTAAAATTAATTCAAGTTGAAGCCAAGAAGCTCATGAAGAACGCTAAGTCCAGAAGTCCCAAAGCCTAAGCCTTAGGCGGGACGGTGCCTAGCGAGGCCAATTACAGGCCCGAGCAGAAGAAGCTCATGAAGACAACGCTAAGGCCAGAAGTCCCAAAGCCTAATTCTTAGGCGGGACGGTGCCTAGCGAGGCCAGTGCGAGCCGGCGGAAGAAGTTCATGAAGAACACTAAGGCCGAAGTCCCAAGCCTAAGCCTTGGCGGGACTGGTGCCTACCGAGGCCAATGCGGGCCCAAGCGGAAGAAGCTCATGAAGACAACGCTAAGGCCGGAAGTCCCAAGCCTAAGTCTTAGGCGGGACGGTGCCTAGCGAGGCCAGTCTGAGCTGGCGGAAGAAGCTCATGAAGAACGCTAAGGCCGAAGTCCCAAAGCCTAAGTTTTAGGCGGGACGGTGCAGGCGTGGCCAGTGTGAGATGAGCGGAAGAAGCTCATGAAGACAACGCTAAGGCCGAAGTCCCAAAGCCTAAGTCTTAGGCGAGGACAATGCCTAGCGAGGCCAGTGCAGGTCGAGCGGAGGAATCTCATGAAGGCTGCTCGGCTAGAAGTCCCAAGCCTAAGCACTTGGGCGGGACGGTTGCCTAGCGAGGCCAATTGCAGGCCGGCGGAAGAAGCTCATGAAGAACGCTAAGGTCGAAGTCCCAAAGTCTAAGTCTTAGGCGGGACGGTGCTAAGCGTGCTGATTGCAGTCGAGCAAAAGAAGCTCGTGAAGACAACGCTAAGGCCGAAGTTCCAAAGCCTAAGTCTTAGGCGGGACGGTGCTAAGCGTGGCCAGTGCGGTCAGCGGAAGAAGCTCATGAAGAACGCTAAGGCCGAAGTCCCAAGCCTAAGCCTTAGGCGGGACGGTGCCTAGAAAGGCCAGTTGCGGTCCCGAGCAGAAGAAGCTCATGAAGAACGCTAAGGCCAGAAGTCCCAAATCCTAAGCCTTAGGTTGGACGGTGCCTAGCGAGGCTAATTGCTGGCCCGAGCAGAAGAAGCTCATGAAGACAACGCTAAGGCCAGAAGTCTTAAAGCCTAAGCCTTAGGCAGGACGGTGCCTAGCGAGGCCAATTGCGGGCCGAGCAGAAGAAGCTCATGAAGAATGCTAAGGCCAGAAGTCCCAAAGCCTAAGCCTTAGGCAGGACGGTGCCAAGCGTAGCTAATTGTAGGCTCGAACAAAAAGAGCGCGAGGAGATTACATTGAATTTAAACATGAACTAAAATTGGGCTCAAAGCAAACGAGCTCGCAATATAAAAAGACACAAAGCACGAGCCGAACGTCGGTCTAGAAAGGCCAGGAGCTCACAAAAGCAGTAGAAGGCTTTCGAACAACTTCAAGGCAAATCTTAGCCAAGCATAAGTCTAAAGAATCATACAAGCAGTAATACACTTGGACATAAAACAAAATAAAAAGTCCAACACTTATAAAATTCCCACTTAGCAAGCACGTGAAGTCAATCCTACACATAAAACATAAGAATATATACACGGGTACAGAAATGAGTTATCCAATATATGTTCTTTATTTATTGAAACGATTGCAAGTACAAGGGATAAATAAAAAAAAAAAGAATGGAGAGATAGTTCAAGCAGCAGGGGCATCATTGGCAGCAGCAGCAAGGGCATCATCGGCAGCAGGAGGAGGAGCATCTTCAGCAGCAGGTTTTTGGAGCGTCAGCAGCAGGGGGAGGAATAACTTCCCCAGGTTCAATCCGGGGCTCGAAAGGGGAAGCTTTAGACCCTTGGATGGGGACGTCGTGAATGCGCATGTACTCAGCAACACCCGCTTGGACCTTAGACAGGTCGACCTCGGGATGTACCTTGCCCAAGGCATACACGAGGCGATCATGGCTGAAGTCCACCCCATTGTTGTACTTGGTTGTGAGTTGGACCTTGAAGCATCTATCGCCGCTTGGAGACGGAAGTTTCCCCTCCATGAGTGCCGCTCGAAGGAGAATCTCTAGGTCTCCAAGTCCTTCCGAGCCTCGATCAACTCTTCACGGATGACAGTCAGCTCCCTCTGGAACTGGGTAACCTTAGAGTCAAATACCGCTGTCCTCTCTGCAAAGGTTGCATTCTCCTCATGAAGCCTCGTGTTCTCCTCTTTCAACTGCCCAATAGTCTGCTCCAAGCTCCGAATCTCTGCACTAAGTTCCTCCTGAGAGTCTTGGATCTTGGCCTTGAGCCTGGTCACAGCAGCTGAAGCTCGGGAGGAGAGGCGTTGGAGAGCATTAAATAGCTCATCAGCATCATAGGGCTCTAGCCCATCCAGGATTCTGTCGTCCATCTCCTCAGTAAAATTCCTCAAGTAAGGCTCGACGTGGCTAGGCTGACCCTGCTCCGGCACACTTTCGGGTCGAGGGCGAGCTGGAGCCGCAGTCCTCGGTCGCCTGCGAGGAGGACTTTCTTCTGCTCGTTCTATCTGCTGAGCAGAAGGGGTAGTTCGAGCAGGTGGAGGCGGAGCATCTATTTCAGCTCGTGGTCTATTCGAGGTGCTCGCGCCTCTAGCAGTCCCTACACGCCTATGTACCATCTCGCGCACCCCCCTCATGTCTTCCCCTGGCACCAGACCAAACTCCAAAAAATTTTGGAGTGTAAGCAGCTCCCTACATGAGCTTGCGTTGTCAAGTGCAGTCTTTACGTGTGCTCGAAGCTCTTCCCCAATCCTATAAGAAGCACCCCAAGAAACTGCAAAAATAGCCAAGGCAAAATAATGAGAATAGATATGAGCAAAAGAACTAAAATGAAAATTCACCGGATAGATAAACAACCTGGAGTGCAAAAATACCGTGGAACCGGAGGGATCCCCTCAGTGAGAGGTGCAGCATGCCCCCATTCCCCCCCAATGAAGAAGAATTTGCTCTTCCAGTTGCCACCAGAAGTTGGGAGATCAGTGATGGGCTTTTTACCCTTCAGGCTAGTGGTAAGGTAGTACCAACCAGCATCCTTCGGGCTGCACTCGGTGATAAAGGTGCTTTATTTTCCCTACGAGGGTTCACCCAAATTGCACCATTTTCCTACCACAAAAAGTCCGGAAAGGACCCTCCACCCATTGGGGTTCAAGCGCCCAGGGCCGGACGAAATCTGGACAAAACCCAGGCAAAATAAAGTTGGAGGCGGCTAACCCCGTTTGAAGCATTCCGGATGGAAGGTCGTATACCCTTGAGGAGGACGGCTGGGGATATCACCTCTGCCCGGCAACCGTAAATCTACACTATCGGGTATATGGTAGGTATGCCTAAGCCTATCAAAATCTAACTGGGTGGTTTCACATCTCATCTGGTCAATGGGGTATCCCCTACCCTTGGACCTTTGGCTGGCCCTTTCCCACGATCGTGGTGGGCCTCATGCATGAGCAATGCCCTTCTGAACTAGAATCCCTCACTGGAACTATACTAAGGGGCTCTACTTCACTAGAAGAGGAAGATTCCTCAGGAGACATCCTACGGGCTTGCTGGGTACCAGACATTTTTTCCTAAAGTATAATCTACCCAAATGGAATCAAAGACCCGGAAGAAGGAAGAATGGTGAGAATAGAAAGAAGAAGGGTTGTACCTGGATACAGAGAAAGGTTTATACGACTGGGAATAGCTCTGACACGGAAGAGGAAGACGAAGAAGCACTTGCAGAAAATTTCGGGTTTGAGTAAAAATGAGCAATAGGAAGTACAATGAAGAAATCAAGGGTTTTTAAAAGAAGAAAGGGGAAAGGCGCGTCTCTTCAGCAGACGGCACGTAGATCAAGGGAGCGACCTTTCGAGTAACGTCCCTTCAAAATTTGAACGCACGGTCAGGATCCGTCCATGTGTCTCGCTTTAAATGCGAAATGATGGAAGCGGAAGACAACTGGAGAACGTGGGGAAGTGTAAAAGGCCGGGAAGTCGGCCCGTCACTAATAAGTTTCCAGTCTTATCCCGTTTTACTCAAAAGACTAGAAACTGGGGGACTGTGTTTGGGTAATATCGGGCAGGTCTCCTTGAGGCCCTTCCAGATCGAGCAGAAGTCCCGACCACTGGCACGAAGACAATCTCACTAGACGTCAAAGCTGGTCAAGGTCGAGGAATTCAGAGCCGTCTGAGCTCTGAGCTCTCTTGTCTGCTTGAGGTCATCAGGCCCGGTCAAGGCTGGATAAAGACGAGGAGCTCGAAGGATGATCGAGACCCGAGCTCTCCTTTCTGCTCGCTGCAGTCAAGTTCTCGAGCACAACTGGGCTACACCAGTCATAGGACAAATGGAACGTAAGATCAGACTCAGGGTAGTCTGACCCGTTTTCTCATAATCCCGCACAACTTTCGATGTCTGATCAGAGCCCCACATGGTATGGTGGCGGTACTATTGCCAATGGCCGGCACATGCCCCCACGGTGTCATCATTCCTTGCGCGCATGCCCGACATGATGATCTGGCCATGTGAACCATGTTAAGGAGACAGCCGTGCATCCCCAGGGAATATTACGCTAATCCCGGCTGTCAGAGGGACAGAGACACCACTGGCACGGGAACGGATGATCCAGGAGAGAAAGGGCGGGAAAAAGAAAAAGATGGAAAATAAAAGGAAAGGGACAGGTAAATGGCGGGGGTTCCGAAAATTCACACAGGTTCTTCCTATCCTTGCTTCCCTTGACACTGATTCTCCAAAAATTCTATTATTCAGAGAGAAAGGCAAAAAATACCCTTCCCATTCTTTCGGTCTCTCTAACTAAGAGGGATACAAAAAGAACAACCCGATCACCGACTTGAGCGTCGGAGGGTTTTCGCCGGAACAACATTCGGCGACCCCTGACCCTGTTTTCTGTGGGTATAGGTTCGAGAGACTCCCGTTGTGATAAAGACAGAGGAACTGGAATTGGAAGGCAGTCCTGCTCGAGCTCGAGCTAACCGGGAGCAGAAGATTTTTGGCATTATTTGAAGGGACGCGGGAAAACAGCATCAACATTAGTTATTGAAGTCGGTTTGCTATTTTCAACTTAGTGATATGCCACTTGTGTCCAGAGACCAATTTTACCGTTGCTGGCTTGCCGTTTAAATTATAGTGGTTTGCCGTTTTTAACAAAAAATGAAATTTTTTCGAAAAATTTTACAAAAACAAGCATACACTTAGGTAATATCTTTTGGAAGTAAATAGGCATTTGAAGGGTAAAATTTGAAAAGCCTTTTAATAATATCTTTTGGAACAATGTTTCCATCATATTTTTTACCATTGTTTTCTTTTTTATATGAATGATAATAAATTTTATTAAAAAAAAGAAAAGAAATAATACAAATTCACTCATTTGAAGTAATACTTGGGAAGACCCAAACATCGCAAAATTTTATGAACTGAAACAATAAGATCATCCTACTAGTCATAAGCATTAAGATTTAACCTTAATTTAACAACACTATCAGCCATTGAATTACCCTCTCTATAGACGTGTGAACTAGCAAAGTGTATACCACAAATTAAGCTCAAACAATTCAACCATCTGATGTACAGATGCATGGCAGCTTGAATTTGATACTTGTAAGAGAAGCTGAAGCAAAAGATGAGTCACTCTCTAATCAAATAAAATAAAATTCCATCCTTTTAAAGCTGCAAGCTCAATAGTCTTTAGATAGCCATATATCTCTGCATAGAAAGATGTTTGATGGCTAAGGATCCCTGCAAAACAACCTCGAAAAGCACCATTGAAACCATGTAATATAACACCACATGCTGAAAGACTTGAGTTTCCCTTCGCCAAACCATCTATATTGATTTTGATCCAAGAAGCTCTAAGTGAATGCTAAAAGAAAGTGATGATAGATGAACATGGACTTCTGGCACAAGATAAATGCGAAGTGGAATTAATAAGCCAAGTTGCATCATGGATTGACTACTTTAACAAAGCTAAAGTGCTAGTAATTAATTTTTTTGCATGCCGAAATGGCAATGATCGATTCTGTAGTCAAAGATAATTTCCTGCTTTCTATATATAGTAAATTGCAACAAGGCAACAACGTCTCGTAAATAAGAAACATGGCGAGTGAAGATAATCTAAAAAATCAAGTTCCTTAGAACAAGAAAATCCCCCATTATTGGAAAATGACGATGAAAAAGAAGGCCAATCCAACCTTGAAGTTGCTACGCTTGTGGGCATTTAAGAAATAAGTGTACAGCTGTTTCACCACTAGAACCACAAAGTAAGCAGGCTAAAATCATTAAAATGCCACAATTTCAAAAATTATCATCAGTGGAAAAACAACTATGGAATAGACGCTAGCCAAGTATAGAGAACTTCGGTGGAATATAATAATCCCATAGCAACTTACTCTAAGGCCATAAAGGATGATGATCTATAAAAAGTCATAAGAATTAGAAAAACTCAAAAGAATCATTACAGGAATGCCTCCAAACTATCTTAGCTGGCAAAAAATCAATGGGAAGATGAACCGTCACTATTTCATGCAATAATTGAGGGAACAAAGTGGAAAAACGTATAGGAATACATCATCAACCGTTCTTTATCAAGCTATCAATAGTAGCCTCTAAGTGTAAATTAGAACCATCAATATTCACTAAATCTAGAATAGATTAACTCAGTCATGCATCTTTCCATAAATTAATAGAATAACCATTAGCAACTTGCCATCTATAACCTACCACCAAAGAAGGCATCACTAATCTAAAATAATGCCAAATAGAAGACTTGAAAGGTCTTGCCCATGAAGCAAGAGAAAGTTTAAATCTCCTTTTTATTAGAGTGCTTCAAACAAAACTGAAATCAGTAATAGATTATAAATCCTCCAACCTTCAGCAGAGCAGGACGATTTAAATAAAAAAGATTATAAATCCTCTAACATTCTTCCCTCTTAGGCTAACACACCTGAGATCATATAACAATCACATGTTTTCTAGATTCACTAAAACCTGACCAAATAAAATTATGAACCCATGCACTAAGGCGATTGAGTAGGGAAGAAGGCCATACAATAAAATTATAAACAAATGCAATAACATAGAGCCTATAATATCATTAGCTAACTATACTCGGCTCGGCATTGAAAGTAGATTTCCACACAACCCTTTAAATCGATTCAGACCTTGTCCATAATATTATAAAAAAATTCAACCAAGGCTCGCCCTTAAAAATAGGTGCACCATGAAAAATAAAACACATAGAACCTTCTTAAAAAGCAAGAAAGGAGCAGGGAAAAAGCTCGACAATAAATATAAGTTTGAGCATACTAAAAGTGCTTTTTTTAACTAACCACCTAACCTGAAGCAGAACTACAATCTTGAAGAAAGGTCAGAAGGTGCTAAATAGAGCTAGCATCATTCTAGATAACAATAAAAATGTCATATGCATATAACGTATGCGTGCAAGCCACACAATGCGTTAGAGCAGAAAGAGGACGAAGCATCCCTTATGCAAACAAACACTAACGGCCTTAACTTAACACATCTTTAGCTAGACAAAATAACAGAGGAGACATATGATCTCCCTGGAGGGCACTACATGAACAGCCTAACAAACTTTAGGGAACCATTAATTAATATAGACAGCCAAGCAGACACCCATACAAAAAACTTTGGTGAAATTGCAAAATTCTCCAAAACCTTTGACAAAAATGGCCATTTTACAGTACTAAATGCCTTTTTGTTATTTAATTTGATTCCTAAATTTCCACCTATAATTTTCCTATAAAGCAAATTGAACCCTTTAGACACCATTTCAACCATTATTGATAACTGTACGCATCCGATAAGCTGATATCTTTAGAATAATTTTAAACGTAAAATTTGCAAAAGCAGTAGGCCTGAATCGGATCTGACCTAAAATCCATATGATCCAAATCTAATTGGATCAAAATTGGTTAGTTTAAAATGGATTTCTATTGGATTTAGATATCAATGTGCCGGATCTAAGATGGATATGGAGTAGGACCATATCTATCTTAATATCTAGATCAAGATCCATATTCATTTACGTTGGTGGTAAATTGTATACTAGAGATATTGAAGGCATCACACATAAGGATGTGACTTGGGAATGTGATAAAGAATGAAGTGAAAGTTGAAAGAGGGATAGTGAAATGAGAGGATGACAAAAGCCCTCTTAATTTGTACTTGCACTACCTCGTGTCAACGAGAGCCAACAGAACAATGACAGCCATGCTAGTGTCACTAAATCACGCCATTACATTACAGTCCCACCAAGATTACCCCTAAAATATCTCCCTACAAGTCACTTAAGTCAAAATCAAGGAAGGGGACCATAGACAAAGCTATTTGGACTATCTCCAGTGAAAATAGGTGCTCTTCAATCCAATTGGCTCATTCAAAATGAGCTAATTAGAGTTAAGGACACCATAACAATACAGATTGTCCCCAAATTGCCAGCTGTCCAGCCCAAGCAAGCTTGAACACCTTTACTTAAAAGTCCTACCGCAGGAGAAAATTACTAATAGTAGCTCACCATGTGTTCTAAAGGGACAAAAAGATTCCCTCGGGACTACTCTAACTTAAAAAGTTAGGTCAGTCTCACAAAGGAGATACGTTTACTATTTTACCAAAAACACTCATCTCTTCCCTTATTCTATAATTTTTTAGAGACCCATCACTTTCATTAACCCTCCACTGACTTAACCGTCAGAGTATCGTTTCCAACTATTGTCGACGCTGCCTTCAATGACTTCTTCTTGTGATTTCAATATATCACCATCCCCAAAAAATTGCTTTTAGATAGCCTAGTCTCCATTTTCTCTAGAAAATTACTCTATGTAGAGAAGCTCTCCAAATGTTTTGGGACTAAACCAAATTCATGCCAAAATATTTTGGTACTATCTACGAGGTTCGAATAAGAAGCCATTATTCTAACTTTATTAGCAAAGAGAGCTCCTTCTCTCTCTTTAAGCACCCATCCATTCAAAATCATACCCACCCATTTTATCACATAAAGCAGCACTTTTTTCCAACAAAACCACACTCTTCCTTTAGGAATACCACACCTACATCCAAAAGCTCCCTCTTTCACCCTTAAAATATCTCTCTTACTTATTAAAATACCTCATTTCCTTATAAAAATCTTTCCTTTCACCTAAAAATCTTTCCAACAACCCATAAGAAGCTGACAGCAACCAAGAAGGCACCATGGGGAGGATGATTGATAGTCCTAAACTATATCCAACCAAACTCGTGCTGCTAGAGGCAAAGCCTCAGATCGAGTAGTTCCCAAAAGAAAGGAAAAACCTTTAACCCGAGATGATGTTCAACGGCTAATATAAAATGCCCTCCAAGTCGTTTTACAGCTCACCTTACTAAACAGAGTCATCATTAGAGATGACAAAATTTGAATTCAGATTTAGAAGCATTCGGTTGGGATCTGAATTGACATTTTTATATCTGTATTTGCATTTAAATATGCTTTTTTTTTTTTTTGTAAATCTAAATGTGGGTAATATCCTCTCAAATTATGAGAGGATATTTTAGATATCTGGATCCATAAAAAATTAAATTTAATAATTTACTAAATAATATCAAATAAAATTATATCAAAATTCAATAATTAATTAATTAACATACAACAATGTTGCAAAGCCACAAATAAAATACCACAATGTAAATCAAACATAAAAAATAACATAAATTCAAATTTAACACCACCATTAAAATCAACAAATAAAAATACTACAAATCCATATAGATTCCAAGCTTCCAATCAAACACGTTAGGTTAGATTTTTTTTTTAATTTAAGTTCATATATATTTTGAATGTAAATTTAAATTTAATATATAATTTATCCGGATTTAGATATCCGATTTTTTGGATGCACTTGCATCCGAATCCATATTTTTTAATATGCCGATATAATTAACATCCCTAGTCATCACCAATCCTCCACAGAATGGCACAACCCCAAAAAACTCATCCACTAGAGCAAGGCCAAGTAGAACCCTCCAAAATGGCTCAAGGGAAGAACCCGTACGTAATGAGATGTTTGACCCATTGAAGACATCCAAACTGAACTACACCATCTCCTTGACAAAGTAGAAATGATGGTGAAAGCCAAAGAGATGGCCTAAAATATCTTCCCTTGCCATCTCTCCGCTCTCCACTCAAAAAGCAAATAGCCACCGTGAGTCTCCCCAAAGACTTTACTATACTGCGAGTACCTCCGTACGAGGGCCTCTTTTTGGGTATCATCAAAAGAAGATGGCCATCAGAAGCTTTGCCAACATTGCCATTTGTCGCCTTTTTCCCCAAACTCTAAAGGATTGCTGCAAAAGTGTGGTTCAAAAGCCTTCCCCTGAGAGCATCTCATCGTGGGAATAACTTCAGCGACACTTACCATTTAGTTTTGATATGCAAGCAAAAAGAGATAGGGATTCTCAGGCTTATCATGGATTATACAGAGGGAGGGCGAATCATTCGACAACTATTTATCACTGTTTCATGACAAGGTCTTGGATGCCGATCTTTACAGTGAAGGAAGGACCGTAGAGATATTCTATAGAAATTTTAAAGATTAGAAGGTCTACAGAAAGTTTATCCAGCACAATGAGCCTGAAACATACACTCTTACGCACCACTGGCTCATAGAGCTAATAGACGTTGAAGAGCGCGGCACCTTCAAAAAGCATGAAGTGACCCAACCACATAGGGCCGACTATCCCAAGAGGCGAGAGCCTAGTTGGCGTTCCCCACCACCATATCGGTGAAATGGACCATATCATAGCCCCATCCCCTCGAGGGGATCGCGCCAACCTAAACAGATGGATTGTCCCTAGCTCCTAAATCGTCTACGAAATGATCCCAACACCATGGTGTCCTAGTTCCCGTGCTACGATGAGCTTAACATCACACAAGAGCAAATCTTCTTTTAGATTAAGTACAAAGTCATGCTCAGGGAACCCCCACCAAGGACGAAGGGAGCACAGAGATATAGATTACATTACTGTAGAATGCTACGCTCTCCGGGGTGAGATCCAGACACTCATCAACAATGGCAAGATATTGAAATTTCTCGCCTATCTGGGGTAGAGTAGATCCAACCTATATCTACCCCACTGCCATCCTTATTTTGGATAAGAACAATAAAATTTGAATTAGTATTAGGTGGCAAGAAACCATACTGGAAAAAGGGCTGCACCAAAAGAAATAATATCAATACCAACCACATCCCAAAAAGTGTGATAAAAGGATCCTAGGAAACCACTCGGAATAGGAGCACTTAAAGGATCCATTAAAAAAAAGTAGTCTTGAGATCGTGAGTAGATCGGACAGTAGGTAACAATCATTATCTGCATCAATAACTAAACAAGGAATGATCGAACAAATATTCGAAAGATTATTAGTCATACCCTTGGAGGTCTATAGCACTTTATAGAAAGATACGACATGATAAAAAATAGTATCCAGATCCATACAAACAACATTATCAATCGACTTACTAGTAATAGCAGTGTATGCCACCTTTGCTTCACAGTAAGCATGAAATGATTTAGTATAATAATCTCATTAGTAAGCCATTAAATAAGGGCTTCTTCTTGGAAAAATAATTGCTGATAATGGACAGTGGATAGGACTTCATGCTTTGCTTCTTGTTTTGCTTGAAAAGTTCATCAGAGCCCCCAAAAGTTTAAAATTTAGCTTTGAATGACATATAATCCTAAGTTTAAGAAATGTCATCATGAACATTCATAAATACAATAGAATTGGTAAGTACATTTTTTTTTATATTTGTTGATGCGGTTTTTCTACGTGCCCTCAAACAGTGCCAAAACCTTCTGCTCGCGACAAGCTCGAGCTCGAGCAGGACTGCTCTCCAACTTCGATTCCTCTGCCCTTACAGGAATGGAAGTCTCCCGGACCTGTACTCATAGAAAGCAGGGTCAGGGGTCGCCGGGTGTTGTTTCGGCGAAAACCCTCCGACGCTTAAGTTAGTAATCGGGTTGTTCTTTTTGTATCCCTCTTAGTTAGAGAGACCGGAAGAATGAAATGAGTCTTTTTGTTCTCCCTTTATAATAATAAATCCCTTGGAAAAATCAGAGTGGAGACGAAGAAGAAGAAGAAGAAGAAAGAACCTGTATAGAATCTCCGAACCCCTTGCCTTTCCTTCAATTTACCCTTTATACTTCCGTTTTCCCACCCTCTGTTCTTCGGGAGCAGTAGTTCCTGCGTCCATTGCCCCTGGGACCCTCTGACAGCCGGGATTAGCGTGATATTCCCTGGGGATGCATGACTGTCTGGTTGGCATGGGTTCACATGGCTTGATCATAGTGTCGGGCATGTGCGCGTGAAATGATGACACTGTGGGGGCATGTGCCGACCATCGGTAACAGGGGCCACGCCGTATCACATAGGGTGTCGGTCAGACACCGATCGGCGCACTGGATCGTCGAAAGGGGGAATTTAACTGTTCCAAGTTAGCAGTGCTCGGATCTTGTCTTCTCTTCGTGCCGTCGTTGGTGTTGCTGGGTCGTGGCTGGGGATTCGAAGATCTCGAGTAGGAGGATGCTCGAGTTTTGACCAACCATAATACACTTCGACCTTGACCAGCTTTGACGAGGCTGTGAATACCTCGAGCAGAAGAGTGAGCTCGGGCTTGACCAGTCTTGGACTCCTCGACCTTGACCAGTCCTTGTGCTAGTGGTCGGGTCCTCTGCTCGAGATGGGTTGACCTCGAGGTCTTTTGCTCGCGCCAGGTTAGACTCGAGGAGGGCTGCTTCGATATTACCCAAACACCAGTCCCCCAGTTTCTAGTCTTTGGAGTGAAACGAGATAAGACTGGAAACTTCTTGTTTGGGCTGGCTTCACGGCCTTTTACTTTTCTGTGTTGAGTTGTTTTCCGCTTCTATCATTTCACATTTAATGCGGGACACGTGGATCAATTCGGGCCGCGCGTTTGAATTTTGCAGAGACGTTATGTGAACGGTTGCGTCTCTTGAGATGCGTGCTGTCAGCCGAAGAGACGTACCTCCCCTTTTAAAAACCCTCGATTTCTTCACTGTACCTCCTATTGTTCATTTATACTCAGAATGAAATCTCTCTCTCGCAAGTGCTTCCCGTCTTTCTCTTTCTTTGTCATTGTCATTTCGATCAGTCGACCTTTACTCGGTATAAACCCCTTTCCTTTCTCTTGTTTATGTCCTGTTTTTCCTTTCTTTGGGTTCCTAATTCCAATCTGGTAGACTATGACCATAGAAAATATGCCAAAGACTCAACAACCCCGTAGGATGACGCCGGAGGAATCATCCTCTTCAAACGACGTTGAACCCCTTAGTATGATTCCTGTAAGAGATCCCAGTTCCGAGGGGGTTCTGGTTGTGGCGGGGGGCCATCCGCATCGGGGGGAACGAGTCAGCCAACGGTCAGAGGGTGTGGGTTACCCCATTGACTCTATGAGGTGTGAAACTACACACCAAGATTTGGATAGGCTTAGGGACACCTACCACATACTGGACAATGTGGTCATGCGGGTGCCGGGTAAGGGTGACATTCCCAGCCGTCCCCCTCAGGGGTATACCACCTTCTATATAGAGTGCTTCAGGTGGGGGGTCAGGTTGCCTCTTTAGCCATATTTTGCCCGTATTTTATCCAGATTCCGGTTGGCTCCGGGGCAGCTGAACCCGAATAGGTGGAGGGTCCTGTCTGGCCTCTATGTGCTGTGGAGGTGGTGCAATTTGGGCAAACCTTCGGTAGAGGAGATAAAGCATCTCTACCCATTAAAATGCAGCCCAAAAGATGCTGGCTGGTACTACCTTACCTCCAGCCTGAAGGGCAAGAAGGCCATAACCGATCTCCCAACTTCTGGTTGCAATTGGAAAAGTAAATTCTTCTTTGTTGGAGGGGATTGGGGGCATGCTGCACCTGTCTCTACTGGGATCCCTCCGGTTCTGCATCATTTTTGCACTCCAGGTCGTTCACCTGTGCAATGAATTTTTATTTTAATTCTTTTGCTCGTACCTGTTTTCAGTATTCTGCCTTGATTATTTTTGCAGTACCTTGGGGTGCATCCTACAGGATTGGGGAAGATCTTCAATCACGCGTCAATACAGTACTTGACAACGCGAGCTCGTGCAAGGAGCTGCTTACAACATAAAATTTTGTTGAGTTCGGCCTAGTGTCAGAGAAGGGATGAGGGTTTTGCTTGACATGATGCAGAAGCCTACGAAGACAGCGGGAGGTGCGAGCAGCTCTTCTACAAAAAGGCCTCGAGCTAATACCCCCACTTCACCAGTTCGAGCTACCCCTCCTACTCGGGAGGTAGTGTGAGCAGAAGAAGGTCCACCTCGCAGGCGTCCGAGGACTGCAGCCCCGGCTCGGCCCCGATCCGAACGCGTGCAGGAGCAGGATCAGTCTAACCGTGCCGATCCCTACATTAAGGACTTTACTAGGGAGATGAACGATAGGTTCCTGGATGGGCTGGAGTCTTATGATGCTGATGAGCTGTTCGGTGCTCTCCAACGCCTCTCTTCCCGTACTGCAGCTGCTGTTACCAGATTCAAGACCAAGACTCAAGATTCTCAGAGGCAGCTTCGAGCAGAAATTCAGAGCTTGAGGCAGAGTCTTGAGCAGAAAGATGAGGAAGCAGCGAAGCTTCACGAGGAGAACTCCACCCTCAAGGAAAAGGCAGTGATGTCAGACTCTAGGGCCACCCAGTTCAAGAGGGAGTTGTCCCTTGTCCGGGAGGAGTTACTCGTGGCTCGGAAAGACTTGGACATCCAGAGATTCTCCTTTGAGAAGACCATGGAGGGGGAAACTTCTCGTGTTTAAGAGAAGGTAGATTTTCTGGAAATTAAGCTTACGACCGAGTACAATGAAGGGGTGGCTTTCAACTACGACTGCCTCATCTTTGCCTTGGGCAAGGAACATCCCGAGGTCGACCTGTCTAAGGTCCAAGCGGGTGTTGCTGAGTACATGCGCATTCATGACATCCCAATCCAAGGGTCGGAAGCTTCCCCATCTGAGGCCCCTACTAAACCTACAGAAGTTGTTCATCCCCCTGCTACTGCTGACAATGCTCCTCCTACTACTGCTAATGATGCCCCTCCCGTTGCTGCTGATGATGCTCCTCCTGCTGCTGCTGACGCCTCTGCTCCTCCAACTGATTGATCTTCCTCTTTTTTTTTTTTCAACTTCCTGTACTTGTAATCTTTGATGAATGAATAAAAAGCATACATTGGACAACTTGTTTCTGTGTTTGTATGTATATACTTGTGTTTTACATTCAAGTATGAGATTGGTGTCGTGTTTTTGCCAAGTAGAAAAATTTTATAAGGGTTGGGTTTTTCTTTTCTTCTTCAAGCCATTTTTATGTTCGTATGAACTTTTGATTTGTGCGTGGCTGAGCCTTACTGTGAATTAGGCTTATAGGCCTCTGTCTATCTTATGAGCTTGGTCTGTTCGAGCTGATGTTCAGCTTATGCTAAGCCTTTGTTTTCTTTGTGAGCCCATTCTGCTCGGGTCTGTAATTGGCCTATGCATGGCACCGTCCCGCCTTAAGCTAGGCTTTGGGACTTCTGGCCTTTGCCTGCAATTGGCCACGCTTGGCACCGTCCAGCCTTAAGCTGGGCTTTGGGACTTTCGGCCTTTGCATTATTTTTATGAGCCTCTCTTGCTCGAGCCTACAATTGGCTCACGCTTGGCACCGTCCCGCCTTAAGCTAGGCTTTGGGACTTTCAGCCTTTGTGTTATCTTCACGAGCTTCTTCTCCTCAGGCCTGCAATTGGCCACGCTTGGCACCGTCTCGCCTTAAGCTAGGCTTTGGGACTTCTGGCCTTAGCGTTGTGTTCATTAGCTTCTTCTGCTCGGGCCTGCAATTGGCCACGCTTGGCACCGTCATGCCTTAAGCTAGGCTCTGGGACTTCTGGCATTAGCGTTGTCTTCATGAGCTTCTTCTGCTCGAGCCTGCAATTGGCCAAGCTTGGCACCGTCCCGCCTTAAACTAGGCTTTGGGACTTCTGACCTTAGCGTTGTCTTCATGAGCTTCTTCTGCTCAGGCCTGCAATTGGCCACGCTTGGCACTGTCCTGCCTTAAGCTAGGCTTTGGGACTTTCGGCCTTTGCGTTATTTTCACGAGCTTCTTCTCCTCGGGCCTGCAATTGGCCACGCTTGGCACCATCTCGCCTTAAGCTAGGCTTTGGGACTTCTGGCCTTAGCGTTGTGTTCATGAGCTTCTTCTGCTCGAGCCTGCAATTGGCCACGCTTGGCACCGTCATGCCTTAAGCTAGGCTCTGGGACTTCTGGCCTTAGCGTTGTCTTCATGAGCTTCTTCTGCTCGAGCCTGCAATTGGCCAAGCTTGGCACCATCCCGCCTTAAGCTAGGCTTTGGGACTTCTGACCTTAGCGTTGTCTTCATTAGTTTCTTCTGCTCAGGCCTGCAATTGGCCACGCTTGGCACTGTCCCGCCTTAAGCTAGGCTTTGGGACTTTCGGCCTTTGCGTTATCTTCACGAGCTTCTTCTGCTCGGGCCTACAATTGGCCATGCTTGGCACCGTCCCGCCTTAAGCTAGGCTTTGGGACTTCTGGCCTTTGCGTTGTCTTTGCGAGCTTGTTCTGCTCGGGCCTGCAATTGGCCACGCTTGGCACCGTCCCGCCTAAAGCTAGGCTTTGGGACTTTCGGCCTTTGCATTATCTTCGCGAGGTCGTTGGCTTCAACTTGAATTAATATTACAAACATTTTTCTTACTTTTACATACGTTCAGATTTTTACACATCCTTATTTTGGGAAGGAATTTGACGCTAATGTTTACAACACAAGGGAACTTACTGGAAGTATTTCGTCAAGAGCTGTGCGTTCCATGGCCTCTTGAATTCTCGTCCATCCGAATAGGTTAGCCGATATGCTCCTGGTCTGGCTATTTGAGTGACTCGGTAAAGACCTTCCCAATTTAGTCCTAATACACCTTGCCTGGGGTCTTTCGTATTCTGATTGACTCTTCTGAGCATCCAATCTCCCACTTGGAACCGACGGATATGCACATTCCGGTTGTAATAGCGAGCCACTCTTTACTGGTATTCTGCAATCTTTACAGTGACCCTTTCCCTCTTCTCCCCCAGCAAGTCCAAGCCTGCACACATCTGCTCGTTGTTTTGCTCGTCATTGAAGTGCTCTGTTCGGTGTGTCCCCATTCCTACTTTAGCAGGAACAACTGCTTCATGTCCAAACGCCAAGGAGAATGGGGTCTCTCCTGTGGCCATTTTGTGTGTGGTTCTGTAGGCCCACAAGACACCAGGCAGCTCGTCCACCCAAGCTCCCGTCTGCTCACCGAGTCTGGTCTTCAGGAGACATTTTATAGTCTTGTTTGCGGCTTCTACTTGTCCATTGGCCTGTGGGTGTGAGGGAGAACAAAACTTCAGCTCTATCCCCATGTTTTGGCAGAAGTCTCTGAACTTGTTATTGTCAAACTGTCTCCCGTTATCCGTGACCAATGCATGGGGAATCCCATATGTCTCTCTATTCTGAGCCTCATTGGCCACTTCCCTTAGAGTCACCGACTCCTCTAGGCTTACTTCTCTCCTGCTGTTTCCTCTCATTGTTGTGTTATGTCCTCTGAGTGTGTTGGGAAATCAGGCTTTTTGAACCGATCCCCACAGACGGCGCCAAGATGTTGATGCGGTTTTTCTGCGTGCCCTCAAATAGTGCCCAAATCTTCTGCTTGCAGCAAGCTCGAGCTCGAGCAGGACTGCTCTCCAACTTTGATTCCTCTGCTCTTACCGGAACGGAAGTCTCCCGGACCTGTACTCATAGAAAGCAGGGTCAGGGGTCGTCAGGTGTTGTTCCGGCGAAAACCCTCCGACGCTCAAGTCAGTAATCGGGTTGTTCTTTTTGTATCCCTCTTAGTTAGAGAGACCGGAAGAATGAAAGGGGTCTTTTTGTTCTCCCTTTATAATAATAAATCCCCTGGAAAAATCAGAGTGGAGATAAAGAAAAAGAAGAAGAAGAAAAAACCTGTATAGAATCTCCGAACCCCCTGCCTTTCTTTCAATTTACCCTTTATACTTCCGTTTTCCCACCCTTTGTTCTTCGAGAGCGGTAGTTCCCGCGTCCATGGCCCCTGGGACCCTCTGACAGCCGGGATTAGCGTGATATTCCCTGGGGATGCATGACTGTCTGGTTGGCATGGGTTCACATGGCTTGATCATAGTGTCGGGCATGTGCGCGTGAAATGATGACACTGTGGGGGCATGTGCCGGCCATCGGTAACAGGGGCCACGCCGTATCACATAGGGTGTCGGTCAGACACCGATCGGCGCACTGGATCGTCGAAAGGGGGAATTTAACTGTTCCAAGTTAGCAGTGCTCGGATCTTGTCTTCTCTTCGTGCCGTCGCTGGTGTTGCTGGGTCGTGGCTGGGGATTCGAAGATCTCGAGCAGGAGGATGCTCGAGTTTTGACCAACCATAATACACTTCGACCTTGACCAGCTTTGACGAGGCTGTGAATACCTCGAGCAGAAGAGTGAGCTCGGGCTTGACCAGTCTTGGACTCCTCGACCTTAACCAGTCCTTGTGCTAGTGGTCGGGTCCTTTGCTCGAGATGGGTTGACCTCGAGGTCTTTTGCTCGCGCCAGGTTAGACTCGAGGAGGGCTGCTTCGATATTACCCAAACAATATTTATTATTAATCTCTACATCTTTTTCTCATTTTGGTCTTATGTATTCTAATTATCTTAGTTCATTTTTAATTTAGTTATTTGATTTTATTAATATAAATTTATATCTTTAGTTTAAATTATAATTTATTTTACTTAGTAGATAATAATTTAAATACACCGTAGATAGTTTTATCTTTTCAAATAATTAATTATCCTTTTTTTAATATAGTTGAAAAATTCAAAAAGATAAAATTGGAAGTCAAAAGAAGCCAAGCCATCATGTGAAAACAAATTAGAAAAAAGAAATTGCCATATTTAATTAAGTATGCACGTGAATTGCCTAAGCTAAAGTCAGTGGGTGCATGGCTTACAATTGGAATCCAATCAGCACAAGGATTACAAGCAGTTGGGCATTATATGAAGGCCATCAATTGAAGACACTGGGACCCCAATTCAACATTGTCTATGGTAAAAAATAAAAATAGGAGAGAAAAGAGAGAGCAGTATGTGGAGATTCAAGAAGGGTTGTCTATACCCCATTTGTTTCATCACTGTAGTTTTTCTTTGAAACTTTGAATAAAATTAGTTTTTATTTTCGCATTCTTTTTCATCATCTTAGGCTAAATTTTTTATTTGGTTAAGGGTGAATTCAAATAGATATGTTATTTAATTAGATTCAATTTCTATCATTCAATTTATTTAATTGAGGTTGTTTATGTTCTTTCATAATTAATGTTTATGATTTTACTCTTGTCTTATTTATTTAGTTCATTTATTTCGTGCGTTTGAATTAAAATTTCATAAAACACTTTTTATTTATAGTTTGCATTGTTTTAGTTAGATTAATTTATATTTTTAGTTTTCATTATTATTGTTATTTTTATTTTACTTTAAGTTCTTGTCTTAGTGTTGATAACAAATAAAACTAGTATAGTCTTCGTGAGATTGATCATTACTTTCTATCTACTAGTAGTTTATATTATTATTAATGTTTTAAATTTTGTATACCCTAACGACATTATGAATATTTTGGCATCGTTGCTTGAGACTAGAGTCTAATTTGTTTATCATCACTCAGTTTTACTTCATTAATTATTTTTACTCATTTTTTCTTTTATTTTAATTAGTTTATTTTTTTATTTTGTATTTAGAGTTTCATGAGTATAGAGGACATTCGACTGCAACTTGAATAGATAAGAGCAAACTCACCACATTCGGAACTCAATTTTGCCATCCACATCCACTTCCAAATACAGAGCCAAGTAGTGCATATCCTAAACCAATCGCTTAGAACAACAACCGAACACTTAAAGAGTTGGCAGCTCCTAATTTGGACCAACCATTATGCATTCAAAATCTAAATCCTTAGGTAAACATCAAACTCCAATCTAGGATGATTTATCTTTGATTTACTTTTCATGGTCTTGAACTAGAGGATCCAAATAAGCACTTGAAGGAGTTCCACGTAGAATGCTCTATAATGAAACCAATTGGACTTTTTGTAGAACAAGCTAAACTAATGGCCTTTCCATTCTCTTTGGTGGATTTAACCAATGAATGCTTTACAATCTTCCCTTTGGGATTGTCACCACATGGAATGAGATGCATCGACTATTTTTGGAGAAATACTTCATAGTATCAAAAGCTGGTATTATTCGAAAGAAATTTATGAAATTTGGCAATACAATGGAGAGTCACTCTATGACTACTGGGAACGATCTAAAAAGTTATGTGCTAGCTGCCCCCACTATAAGATAAGTGATAAACTTCTTATTCAATATTTTTATGAGGGTTTAATGCTTATGGAAAGGAGTATGATTGATGCCGTTAGTGGAGGAGTTATGGATAAGACATCGGAAGTAGCTTGGAATTTCATTGTCAATATAGCAGCTAATTCCCAAATGTTTAACACTAGAAATGATCTACTGCCATCACCTAAGCGAGTCAATGAGGTAAGTACATCTTCCCTAGAACAATAAGTTTCAAATCTTACTATTTTAGTCTAACAATTGGCCCTAGAATAACAGGTGAGACCTTGTAGCATATGCTCTATGGTCAAGCATATGACTGATATGTTTCCTACTCTCCAAGATGGTTCACATGAGCAAGCTAATGCAACTGGTGGTTTCTTAGGCCAACCAAGACAATGGTACAATCGCTACTCTAATTTTTACAATGAAGAGTGCAAGGATCACCCTAATCTTAATTATAGAAACCAACAACAAGTCATTCCTAACATGACACCATCTCAACCATTAAGCTGCCCCTAACAGTCGGTACAATAGCATTATTAAGTTTGGCCACTCCCACCCTCTCTAAATCAAGGTATGTCTCTAGAATATCTTGTAAAAGCTCTTGATACTAACTCTATGTAGTTCCAATAGACTACCAGACACAACTCTAACACTTAAAGAATCAAACTGGTCAACTAGCCACATCTATAAGTATGATAGAGACTAGAACTTCAATTAAGTTGCCTTTTCAACCCAAAATTAATCCTGGTCAGTTGGAACCATTATTAGCCAAACCATCAAGGATGTCCACAATATCACAACACTTTGTGGGCAATCTCTCCCCTGAGGCTCTTCCTCTAATAAGGGAAGATATTCATACTCTTTGTTACTTGTCGACTCATCTGACCAAGTAAGTACCTTTTCACCTCTAGTTAAAACCTTTACCATTTCTCTACTTTTAGCAAGTTTAAAAAATCCAAAAAAGAGGAGTATAAAAGAGAGATCTTTGAGACCTTCAGTAAAGTTGAGGTAAACATTCCCTTACTTGATGCTATTAAGTAGGTGTAGTATTATGGAAAATTTTTAAAAGAATTGTGCACTAATAAATGAAAGTTGAAGTCGCCATATGTACAAATCTTTGTAATTTGCATTCTGTTTTTGCCATAAATAATATTAAGACTTTAGTGCAATAATTCTTTGAGTTAGTCGATAACAACAGTTTTGAAGTCACCATATGCAAAATATTTGAAAGGGGAATCTGAAGAACATATGAGTTTGATAGAGGTCAAAATGGGCGGATGGTTCACATTGACTATTGTAGATCAAATACAGCCACTTGTAAAGATCTCTTTTTTTTACCATTCATTGATCAAATGCTTGAAAGATTAACTATTCACTCCAATTATTGTTTTCTTAATGGTTACTCAGATTATAATCAAATCGTTATCGCTCTAAAAAACTAAGAGAGAATGAGCTTCACTTGCCCCTTTGGCATATTAGCTTACCAGCGCATGCCATTTTCCTTTTGTAATGTTCCTCCACATTCCAAATGTGTATGATAAATATCTTTTCTGATTACAAGGAGAAAATCATTGAGGTATTTATGGATGATTTTATGATTTGTGGTGAGTTTTTTGATAAATGTCTAGATAACCTTACACTTGTATTTGAATGATGCATTAATACTAACTTTGTGCTTAATTGGGAAAAATATCATTATATGGTTAGTCAAAGCATTGTGTTGGGACATGTTATTTCTAAAAAGGGATTAAAGTTGATAAATCTAAGATACATCTTATTTATTCCTTACCACTAGTGTGAGGGAGTTCGTTCCTTTCTTGGTTATACAGGTTTCTATTCCAGGTTTATCAAGGATTTCCCTAAGATAGCATTACTCCTTTGTATCTTGCTTTAAAAGGATATGATTTTTGACTTTAATGAAAAGTACTAGACAACCTTTGAAATGTTGAAAGAGGTTTTAATATCGGCTCTTATGATTTAACCATTGAACTAGGATCTACCATTTGAGATCATTTATGATGCCAATGACTATGCTGTGGGAGCTGTGTTTGGCTAGCATATGGGCAAGCTTCCTTACATTATTTTATATTCTTTTCGCATGTTAAGTGATGCACAACTTAACTACTCCATAACTAAGAAATACCTTTTAGTTGTTATCTTTGCCTTGAAGAAATTTGGCTTTTATTTGATTACATCTAGGCTAATCGTTTACTCTAACCATGTAGCTCTAAGGTACTTGCTCATAAAAAAAAGATTACAAGGCGTGCCTTATTCAATGAATACTTCTCTTGTAAGTATTTGACATAGAGATTTAATATAAGATCGATTATGATAATTTGGTGGCAAATAATTTAAGTCATATTATCCATGATGAAGATGCACATCCGTTGTAATTTTTAGATGAGTAATTGCTACATGTAGATATGGTTACTCTATGGTATGTAGATAGTGTAGTGTAAATTACTTGGTTAAAAGGACAATACCTAAGAAGTTGACCCCACACAAAAGCTACAATCAAGAGTGATGTTAAGTACTATATGTGGGATGAGCTATACTTGTGAAAACATTGCTCTAACAAGTTATTAGAAGGTGTGTACCCAAAGCTAAAATTTTCTCTATTTTCACTTTTTATCACACTTTAACTTGCGGAGGACGTTTTGGACCAAAGAGAACAACCCTTAAAATACTTATGAATGATTTTTATTGGCCATCATTGTTTAAGGATGCATATCCCTTTCGCAAATCTTGCGATCGTTATAAGAGAATAGGTAATTTAAGACCTAGAAATCAAATACAGTTAAGAATTTTGATGTTTAGGGAATTCATTTCATAGGACCGTTTCCTTAATCTTTTGGTAACCTCTATATTGTTATTGTTATTGATTTTGTTTTGAAGTAGGTTGAATCGAAAGCTACCTGAACTAACGATTTTAAGGTTATTTTAGATTTTATAAAATGTAACATCTTTGCAAAGTTTATAAAACCGAAGGACATGATCAAGAACATAAGCACTCACTTTTACAACAAGTAGGTAGAAGTGATTTTTTAAAAATATAGCACAGTCATAAGGTCTCTACATCTTACTATCCACAAACTAGTAGGCAAGTTAAGGTGTTTAATAAGGACATGAAATCAATCCTCAAAAAAATCGTTCATCTAAATATAAAGGATTCGAGTCTATGACTTGATGATGCACTTTGGGCTTATAGAACTACATATAAGATGCCATTGGTATGTCACCTTATAAGTTGGTATATGATAAGCCTTGTCATTTTCCGGTGGAACTTAAACATAAATTATTGTGGGTTATGAAAAAAATATAATATAGAGTTGGATGGTTCTGGTCAATATAGGAAGATCCAATTGAAAGAATAAAAGGAAATTAAGAACGAAGTCTAGGAGAGTTCGCGAATCTATAAGGAAAAGATTAAGGCTTTTCATTATAAGAAGATTTTGAGAAAGAATTTTGAAGTTTGATAGAAAGTTTTTCTATTCCACTCTTGCCTTAAGTTGTTTCCGGGAAAGTTATGCTTTTGATGGGTTAGACCTTTTGTTGTTACTAATGTTTTTCCTTATAATATAGTTGAGATAAGGAGCTTAAAGAAAGATAAAGATTTCAAGGTGAATAGTCATAGGTTAGAGCCTACTATGAGAACTTTCAAATGCTTAATGTAGAGGAAGTTCCACTCTCTGAACTCGTGTACATTGATTAATAAAATATAGAAACCACGCCAGGCTAAGGACAATAAATCAAGCACTTATCAGAAGGCAACACAATGGATGGAGAATATATTTTGAGAGCACGCCATAACAGATTTGATCTTTTTGCCTTTCATTCTCGTTTACTTTATCCATTCTATGTTTAATTTAGTTTATTTATGTCTATGTATCTCATCTTATTTCCTTATATTTAATTCTTTCTTTTGTTAGCTTAGGCTTACATTGAGAACCATGTAAAAATTAAGTTTGAGAGGGGGGGATTTCGAAATTCGTTTTTCATGCATATTATTTAAAAGTTTATTATAAAATAAAAAATTTTAAAAAACAAGAAAAACAACAAGAAAAAAAATTGTAAAAAGCAAATGATAAGAACTTGATTGATAATGAATATTTTTCTTAGAAAGGGTTAAATATTGTCTTGGTTTATACTTGATTCTTGTGTTAATTTCCTCTTGATTGAGATTCTTTAAACCACCATGAGCACTAATATCAATTCTTTCAAAATTTTGACTTGAATTTGAGATTAATGCAGCTTAAGTTGAGAATTTTAGGTTGAGTAAATGATAGTTTACCTCAATTCTTATCTCCATAATGCAATGTAGTATGTAGAAGATAAATTACCATGAGAAGAAGGCTATCTAAGGGATAGAGTGAAGGCTCTTAGCTGTGGACTAAAAAAAGGAAAAAATGCATGTTAAATTTTTTTTTTTTTTGGAGATTAAGATTATAAGATGTGTTTGACCTACTCTTTTGTTTGTTCAAGACTAGGGGTAGGCATTATTCAGTTTGGATCGGTTCAGGTCCTGAACTGAACCAAACTGAAACCAAGTGGTTTATGAATTTTTTAACTAAATACGAACTAAATTATAAACCCGAACTGAACTGAACCAAACTAATTCAGTTCAATTTTGGTTCGGTACGGTTTCATCCTGTATATTCATTCAATAAAAAAATGAGATACTAGTAATTTTTAGTATATAAATCCACAAACAATGAACCATATTAAAAAAATCTAACAATAATATATTAACATAATAACGTTCAATAATAATCTAGAAATATATAAACAATAAACAACATAATAAAATATATTAATAGTAAGTTAATATAACAAAGTTCAACATTAATATAGAAATCCACTACATATTATAGAAGAAACTTTAAACTTCCATTGCCAAATGATTATGATGTGTAATATGCTATTGTTTAGTTCTCTTGGGGTTTATGCTTTTCATTTTTCTAATTTTAATTTTTTTCTTTGTTGAACCATTTGGTTTGGTTTTAAACCGAACTAAATAAAAAACCAAATGGTTTAGAATTTTTGAACCATTTGGTTTTTATACTCCAAACCAAACCAATTGCTCACCCCTATTCAAGACAAAAGCTATTGATATTAAATATTTTGAGAATGGATTTTGATTGAATTGATTCACACATACACACACAATACAAGAATTAAAAGAGAGATGAGATTGACTATAAAATTAAAGTTAGAACTTTGACAATATTTGAAATTTTCTTTGAACTATATAACTTATGCAATCTTTGTGGCTACTTTTATTTTTTTAAGAGTTTTTATTCTCTTTATATTATTTCATCTCTAAAAAAAAAAAAATGATGTTTGTGAGTATCATCACTGAATCCCTCACAATACTATAACACTTCCACTAGGGCTGCTTAGGGGTTTAAAGTATTGTTGCATATGCTAAATGCAATTGTGATTTCTTATGAAAGTGGACTAGTCTAAGTTTTCTTTTTGTTTTAGGTTTTCTTGACGACGAGCAAACGTTAAGTGTGGGGAAATTTGATATTTTACTATTACTCTCTCCATCCTTTTTTCTCATTTTGGTCTTAAATATTCTAATAATCTTAGTTAATTTTTAATTTAGTTATTCTATTTTGATTAATTTAAATTTTATATCTTTAGTTTAAATTGTAATTCATTTTACTTAGTTGATAATAATTTTAATTCACTGTAGATAGTTTCCTCTTTTTAAAAATTTAATTATCCTTAATTTTGTTTTTAGTATAGGTGAAAAATTAAAAAAGAGAAAATTTGAATTCCAAGGAAGCCAATCCATCAAATGAAAACAAATTAGAAAAAAAGAAATTGCCATATTTAATTTAGCATGCACCGTGAATTGCCTAAGCTAAAGTTGGTGGGTGCATTGCTTGCAATTGGAATCCATTTGGCACAAGGATTACAAGCAGTTGGGCATTATATGAAGGCCATCAATTGAAGACAGTGGGGACCCCAATTCAACAGAGTGTGCGGCGGAAAAAAAAAATTAGAGAGAAATATGTGGAGATTCAAGAAGGGCTGTCTGTGCCCTATTTGTTTCTTCATTGTAGTTTTTCTTTGGAACTTCGAATGTTATTAGTTTTTATTTCCACTTTCTTTTTCATTATGCTAGGCTATATTTTTTTTATTTGGTTGAGGGTGAATTCAAAACCCAAGACATGTTATTTAATTAATATTTAATTTCTATCATTCAATTTATTTAACTGAGATTATTTATGTTCTTTCATAATTAATGTTCATAATTTTACTCTTATCTTATTTTTTTTAGCCAATTAAATAGGACTTAAATAAATTCTATTATTATATTAAAGTACTTTATCTGTAATTATTTTGACATTTTAATTATTAGTAGTAAATTAGATTCGGTGATTGCAATCGAAGAATATAGCCTAGGTTAAATAATCCAAGCTTGTGTGTTTATTGCATTGATTAACCCAATATGTTTATAATGCTTTCATAACATTAGATTTAGTGATCCTATTTTAAATTATTTAATGGTTAAAGATTAGGCGAAGAACTTGTTTTGCCTAGCGACATATTAAGGAAAGGTAGAGAATAACAGAGCTTATTATTTTTACGGTTAATAGTTTAATAGAAATTGATTATAGAATTGATATAATGATTATGAGGATGTTTGATGGTGGCGAATGATTCTTTGTCCAAGTTTTCATTATTATTATATCTTTCTCCTTTAATAAGATTTTCTATTAAATTGTTATCTTCTTAGCTTTAGTTTTTTTATTTCGTACCATTTAAGTAAACATTCATAAAATTTTATTTATAGTTGGCATTTTTTAGTTAGATTAATTTATATTTTTAATTTTTGTAATCATCATCATCATTATTTTCTTTTAAGTTTTTATTTTAGAGTTAATAATAAATAAAACCAACATAGTCTTTGTGGAATCGATCTTTACTTGCTCTATATTAGTTGTTTATATCTTTCGCATAGAACAATCCACATAGTTTCTAGAATTCTAGTTTTGTGTATCTACACTGTGACATGTTCACTCCAAACCAATTGAAACTTAAAAGGCCAAGGTCCTAAAGAGTTCAAAAGACTAACTGAAACTACAAAAGCATTGTGATCAAAACTATTTAAGGGAACAAACAATACATTTATTGATGAACATGCTGAAGAAAATCAAAGATTGCGCAAGGCACAATCTAATCTCTGATCCATACTTGGTCATGTATGTTTTAATTAGGTTTTGGACAAATAGAGAAATCTAGCTAAGCACTATAAATTTTTAAATGAGGGGGTTATGGTGCCTAGTGTAATCGATGTGTGTTGTCTTATGTTAGTTGTCTTATGTGAAGCTTGAGAAAGAGTGGAAATGATGGGAGATTGGAAGAAGTTTGGATCTAATGAAAAATGGTTCTGAGGGCTTGGCTTAACCTATAAAATAAAGGAAAGAGGTTAAAGGTAGAGCCAGCGATAGCTGGTAACCACACTTTGATGCTCAAGTGAGTTTTTAGGGGGTTGTTTAAGTGTTAAGAGCTTGCAAGCTCTCAACAATGTGTGACTCAAGGTTGAAAAGAGTTTTAACCTTTTCTGTGTGTAGTGCCTAAAATGACGTAGTTTGAAAGAGAAACTTAAACATCATTACATAGAGTGCCTTGGGTAGTCCTGTCATCATGCCACCTAGTGTAATTTCATTAGCACTTTTCTCTTCGTACAAGGATATTCTTATCCTTTTGCTTTTGTGACCATTTAGGCCTTTGAAGCAGGCTTAGAGAATAAGTTAGCTCATCATTTGACATGCCAGCAATTGTAGGACAGCCTTTCCGAAGGCATGTTAGACCATCTAGTAGATTCCAACACTAGTATATGTAGGTTGTTTCTAGCATTTTATAGCTATAGAATTCATCACTTTGTAATTAACAATGTATAATTAGCCATTAACACTCAAGACCATATGACTTATTATTATTTGGTTAAGTTTAATAAACTTGTTCTTGCAATAAGTTCCTATGTGTTTAACTTGGCATCTCATGTTAATGATGTTTAACTTACCATTCATTTTAGTATCACATATTATACAGGAGTCATAACACATACTAGTATTTATATGAATTTTTTACATCCATTAATAAATCCACCACTACAAACTATATTTAGAAGGATGGTTTAAAGGATACACATTTCATATTCTTGACAAACTCGAGAATGTGTTCTTTAACAATTTTACTTTTTGGACTATATTCATTAATATAATTTGTAAATATTAACAACTTTGCCATTTTATAAATATCCAAATATTAATCAAATACAGTAATGGCTTTAGGGCATATCACTAATAATTTCCCACTTGCACTAAAGCCAGTCACTATGGTATTCATTCCCATCTTCTCAAGAAGATAATCTAACTACTGCTGGGTCAGTGCTTTAGTCAAAAGATCCACGATGTTATCTGTGGAGGCTACTTTCTGCATGGTGACATCATCCTTTCCAATGATTTCTCTAATAATGAGATATCTTCTTTCAATATTTTTAGGCTTCTATTGGGACTTGGTTCCTTGGCTTGTGCTATAGCCCCATTGTTGTCACAATATATTGAGAATGGCAACGCAATGATTGGACCCACTTCAAGTTGTAGAGTGAACTTCGACATCTAAATAACTTCTTTTACTGCATCTGATCTAGTTATATATTTTGTTTTAATAGTGGAAATATAAATCTGTAAAGCCAGTTATCTATATATTAAGAAAAAAATCTTTAATTTTTTTTAAACACTTAAAGATATTTTTAACTACGGCCCACTGTTCTTTACCCGGACTACTCTGGTATCTGCTATTGACACCCACCGCATGAGCTATATTTGATCTAGTATATAGTGTAGCATGCATAAGACTTTTTATAACATAAGCATATGGAATTTTATTCATTCACACTCTCTCATTATAAGTTTTAGAACCCACGCTCTTAGAGAAATGAAGTATATGTCTAAAAGGTATAAAACTCCTTTCGGAATCCCACATATTGAATTTTTTCAATATCTTTTCTATGTACTTATCTTAACATAAATATATTAACATTCTCGATCTATCGCTATAAATCTTGATTACAAGATATACATTGCATCTCTTAGGTCTTTCATGGACAAGTTTTTTGAGAAAGCCAAATTTTGATAAAAGACATTTGTCCAATGTCATTTCCTATAAGCAATATGTCTTCTAAATATAGCACAAGGAAAGTTATTACACTCCCATTGACCATTTTGTAAACATATGGTTCATCCTCAATCTTAATGAAACCTTGATTGCATCATCGAATTAGATATTCAAATTCCTAGGGGCTTTTTTTAGCCCATAAATAGACTTTCCTAGCTTGCATACTTTATGATGATCTGTCTTGGATTCAAAACCACAAGGTTGTATTATATAGATATATTCCTCAATGTACCAATTAAAGAATGCAGTTTTGACATCCATTTTCCAAATCTCATAGTCATAATGTGTTGTTATAGCTAATAAGATTTTGATGGACTTTAGCATAGATACGGGTAAAAAGGTTTCCTCATAGTCCATACATTGAATTTGATGATAACCTTTAACTACCAACCTTGCTTTATAGGTCTCTACCTTTCTATCTAAGCCTATCTTCCTCTTAAAGATCCACTTGCATCCAGTTGGTGTAATACCCTCAGGTGCATACACTAGAGTCAAGACTTGGTAAGTTCTCATAGAGTCCATCTCTGAATCTTTGGCTTTAAGTTATATTTTAGAGTTAATATCTGATATTGTCTTTTCGTAACTAGTATGATAATCTCGATGATTTGCATCACCCAATAAAAATATGTCATTTATCTGATAAAGTTAACTATATCTGTTTAGTGGGTGAATTACTTTACTAGATCTATAGAGTTATTGTGTCCCTTATGTTTGTACTTCAACAGGCTCTTCATTAGATTTACCCTTATTAAAATTCTCTATAAATTCTAATTTTCTTAATTGTCTATCTTCTTGAATAAATTTGTTTTTAAGAAATGTGGCATTCCTACTGGCCACTGCCCATCAGTTTAATTAAATGTAGAAGTAATAACCTGAAGTTTCCTTTAGGTATCCATGAACCTCTCACTGTCCACTTTAGCTATAAGCTTCTCACTCTTGAGTTTCTTGATAAAAATAGGATATCCCCAAATCATAAGATGATTTAGGCATGGTCGTTTACCATGCCATATCTTATATGGTTTATTTGGTAGAGCCTTAGAAGGTATTCTGTTTAGGATATATATTGCAGTAAGGAAAGTAAATCCCTAAAAAGAAATTCGTAAGTTAGTATAACTCACCATTGATTGCACTATATCTAATAATATGCGGTTTCTCCTTTTAGATACTCCATTAAGCTCTAGTGTACCAGGAGGCGTCCATTGTGAAACAAAACCATTTTTTTCCATTGTGGACTAGTACCATTTTCTTTAAGATAACACTTGAATTCTCTATTAAAATATTCACCACCTCGATCTAATGATTAATAACCTTTATAGTTTGTTTCTTTACTTCATTTTTGTATTCTTTGAACTTTTCAAATGCTTCAGATTTATGCTTTATTAACTACACACAACCATACCTTGAGTAATCATCCATAAAATTTATGAAGCATTAATATCCACTCCTTGCCATTTCATTAAATGGTCAATACACATCAGTATGTGTGAGTTCAAGTAAATCAGTGGCCCTTGTACTTCGTCCAATGAAGGGTGACCAAGTCATTTTTCCTTAAAGACAAGATTCACAAGTTGGATAAGTTTCTAAACCAAATGGGCCTATTAGTACATTTTTAGCAAATCTTGTGGCTCTATCTTCTCCGATACGACTTAGTCTTAAATGCCACTTATCCTTGGGATTTTTTTCTTTGGTGAAAGAAATTTAGATATATTATAAATAAATGTAGGCAAAATTTCCAATATTATTATCCTAATTATACTAAAAACACAAAATTAATTAAACCAAATCTGAAAATATTGTTCACGAGTCACTCTTCACCTATAACTATTTAGGAGTATTGTTCATCTATTATTGTTTATGTGTTATTGTTTATCTGCATCTAAAATATTAATTTTCAAAATATAATTTGCAAAAGTTAAAGACATAGAGATTTTTACGTGGTTCAAATTAATTAATCCTACATCTATGAGGTTATACCTAGATGAAAAATGATTCAGTAAGTTGAGATGTTACAACCTATGAATTTACCAAATTTAATACTCTTACTTACAAATTACCACTATACAACTTACTCAACCTTAGACTGAATCTGCTTCTTTTGAATAATTGCTACACCTCTTGATCTACGATCCTCAAGGCACTTCGTAAAGTCATGAATAGGAATTCTTAAATTATTCAATAGCCAATGATCTAAGATCCACATAGACTCTCCGCAGAGATAATAGTCTCATTACAAGACTTGTATAAACAAAATAAATCAACACAACATCATGCGTCAAATCTAGAGGAGAGAAACCCAAATTTTGCTTCTTTGCTTTATGCTCTATGTTGTGCACCTTCAACTATGAAATAACTCTCTTTATATAGGCACTAGGGTTTCACAATATCACAAGTCATAAATGACTTGGATTCTTTCTAAATAAGAGTTTCTTTCGTCTTATAATTCTTATGAATTTGAATATGAATAAATCTAATATTCTTGCCTTGCTTGTCTCTCAAGAAATATTTAGAGCATTTAATAAACTTTATGTTTAAATTATCTCTTGCCTAAATAAATCCTATGCGCCAATTATAGAATCCCACCATTAATAAACTTCCTAAATTAGACCTTTAATTAAAGAGAAAACAAATATTTCTAATAACTTAGAATGACACTAAATTAATTCCTATTACAAGATACGCAATAAATAACATTTTAATTTAACTATAACTTACCATAAGATGTTACTCTGTAAATAATGGACTTAACAATCTCCCCCTTTGGCATCCTTATGGAGAAAGCAATCTAACACAAGTCTTCAATAAAATCTTGACTTTAAAACAAGAATCTAAAACAAACACAGACAACAATAAAATACTAACCAAAATATTTCAGCATGTTACTTCATCAAATAAACCAAGGCAAGAATAAATATATGTATTGTATTTTTCAATAAATTGCGAGACAATATTAATTACAAAATCAAAATATTAAAATATAAACTAACCCAAAGAAATATAAATCATAAAATCTAAAAATTCTTTAACAAAAATAAAATCTCCCCTTAAATTGAAATACTAACCCCCTAACTTATTGCATCATGCAATTGAAGACAATTAAATCTCTCCCACTTTTTCCAAAAGTTTGCAAAAGAAAAGAAGCTGGAGCTGCCAAAGATATAAGGCGGAAGCCAATAAAATTGAGGATTGAAATAAAATATTTGGATCCAACTTAAGTTTCCCATAACTATAAGTCACATAAAGGAAGAATAACTAATCAGAATCTAACTCATATAAGTCAGCGATATTATATGAGATGTATGGTAATATGTGAAATAAAGATACATTGCAGATGAGTGAACCTCAAAATTAAAATAGGAATAAAAAAATTAAGTTATAATGAGATTCATATACCGTTCAAAAGAGTTTTAAATTTTCTTTTCAAATAATTTTACAGAACTGAATTTAGAGTTCTATAGACAAAGTTATGACCAAAAGTATGCAATCTGTTCAGTTGTGATAGGAAAAACTATTTAATGTACTTTAGAAAACAAAATTAGGGATTTGCTTAAAGAAATATTTGACTCTTAAATTCTAAAATCATATCAATATGTAAGAATATGAGAATTTTTTTTTTTTGTGCATTAATAACAAACTTGAACAACTAAAAAATCCATGTATTAAGGAATTTGTCACAACAAGCATTAATTCATGAAATAAAGACTCTAATTTTCTTAAATAAGTAAGATTAGAAAAATATAACCTTGTATCAGTGTGTAATCAATTTATTCAAGACCTTTTTTCCCAAAAATTCATCAATATTCATAGTCAAAGTCTCAAATATAAAACATAGAGCTAGTCAAACTAAGCTTATCATCTTTATCTCCAATTTTGACTATTTCTTTATTTGACAAACACAACAATTTTGTTTTAAATAAAAGAGTATCTATGGTCAAGACATTTCACTTTACCTCTTAAGGTAGCATTCTTCTCATGATAGTTCATCCTCTGTAATATTTGTGATACGCAGGCTCAGATTACTCAAGAATAGCTTCATTCTTAAGAGTTAACACTACTAAAAAAATACCCTTTAGTGATATTAAAATAGTGTCACTAATTACTTTTAGTGACTCTTATTAATAGTGTCAGTGATCTGGGAGTCAGAAAATTAATGACACTTGAAAGTGGTGTCAGGAATTACTATTACTATAGTATTACAGATTTTATGACACTATAGTGATAGAAGTTATTAATAATTATTACGTGTCAAAAGTTCGTATCATTATAGTATTACTAATATAGTAACACTCTTGTAACAGTATTTACAAAAAATTATTACATGTCAATAGAATACAAATAGTAATACTTTAGTATCAATAATTACTATTATTATAGTATCACGAGTTAGTAATATCAGTAAAACAATAATTTCGAAGACAAGATTATAGTATATCTTCAGATCAGTGAGAAACACATGGTCACAATAAGAATCAAGGTAACTATAGTTATAAGCAGTTATTTATAACTATAGTGTGTTTATATATATATATTTTTGGTCTTACAACACAATAAGAATCAAGGTAAATAGTCATAATTCAAGTTAAATATTCTCAACAAAGACCATGTCAATATCAAAATCTTGAGTCAAAGTAAAAACTGAATGACATTTAAGTGCATAAGAAGAAAGGTTAAAATAACTCAAATAAAAACTTGTTCAAAGCTTTCAAGTCTTTAAAAACATAAACAATTGCTTATCGCTTATTAATCCAAGCTTTATAATTTTTTTCATAGAAGAAACACAAAAACAAATCTTGAAAAACCCATGAATGTGTGCCCTATATCTAATGCAGAAATGTATGACTTAATTCTAAATGCGAAAACAGTTAATTATATAGAACACACACCCAAAGCTTTTCTTAAAAAAGCAAATCGTTTAAAAACTAGAGCTTTGGTAAAGATATCCACAAGCTATTTTTTGGTATCAATATATTCTAAGGACAGGGTCTTGTTTTCAACTAAATCTTTAATAAAATGATGACAAATATCAATATACTTAGTCCTAGAATGTTGAACAAGATTTTTTGAAATATTGATAACACTAGTGTTATTGTAAAACACGATCAAAGAATCCAGAAACATACCATAATCTGCAAGTATTTATTTCATCAAAGTAACTGAGTGCAACAACTTCCAACTACAATATATTCAGCTTTAGCGGTAGAGAGAGAAATTGAATTTTGTTTCTTACTATGCCAAGACACTAATTTGTTTCTGAGATAAAAACATCCTCCAATGGTGCTTTTTTTTTTTATCATCATCATTACTTGGCCAATCGATATCACTATATCCTACAAGACTTGAATTAATGTCATTTGCATACTAAATACCATCATTGATTGTTCCATAGACAAAACGAATGATTCATTTAACAACTGCTAAGTGTGACTCATTTGGATTTGCCTGGTACCTAGCATAAACACCAACATTGAAATATATGTCAGGTCTACTTGCAGTCAAATAAAGTAAGCTAACAATCATGCTTCTGTAGAGACTAGGATTAACATTAAAACCACCATCATCAATAGTCAACTTCGTATTAGTATCCATGGGAATTTTCATGTGTTATACTAAATCTAAGCTAAACCTTTTACCTAAATTCTTGGCATATTTACTTTAATTGACAAAATTTCTATTCTTCATTTGTTTCACTTGCAAACCTAAAAAATAAATCAATTCTCCCACAATGCTTATCTCAAACTCTTTTTTCATTTGAATCATAAATTCTTGCACATGATTAGAAGATGTAGATCCAAACACTATATCATCAATAAATATTGGAACAATTAAAATTCTTGGATTAAGTTGCTTAACAAATAGAGTCATATCTACTCCCCTCGCTTATAGCCTTTTTCAAGAAAAGAAATTAGTCAATCTTTCATACAAAGCTCGGGGAGATTGTTTTAAGCCATACAAAGTCCTTTTTTCTTTAAAAACATGGTTTGAGAAATGAGGGTCTTGAAAACCTTTAGGTTGTTCAACATAGGCTTCTTTGTTTAAGATGCCATTCAAGAAGGCACTCTTAACATTCATTTGAAATAATTTAAAGCCTATTGGACATGCAACTGCAAGAAGCAAACAAATGGATTCTAGTCTAGCAACTAGTACAAAGGTTTAATCAAAGTCAACACCTTCGATTTATGTGTACCCTTATGCAACTAACCTAGTTTTATTTCTCATTATGTTGCCAAACTTATCTGTTTGTTCTTAAAGATCCATTTGGTTCCTATAACATTAATGTAACCAGGTCTAAGTACTAGTATTTACAGATTATTTTTTGTTTTAACTCTTTTTGCATAGCTTTAATCCAAAATTCATCAAGTAAGGCTTCTTTAATATTATTAGGTTCGGTTAATGATATAAAGCAAGTAAATTTTACCATATTTGTATACCTTTCCCTTGTGACCATTTGTTCTTCAAGATTACCTATAATAAGATCAAATGAACGATTCTTCTTAATTATTGATAATGGTTCTTTTTTTATTGGGTCGAGAAAGTCCATGATTGCCTTAAGTTTTAAAACTTTTTCTCTCATACTCTTTGAAGTTTTTGGAGGTTCCTTAGTTGTGTCTTCTACAACTGGTTTTTTTTCTTTCAAAAAAGGTTCACCAGATTGACTTTTCTCAATGACTCAATTTATGGGAGCAATTGTAACAACTTTAGCGTTTCTAAAAGACTGATTATTTCTTTATCAATAGAGTAATATATAAAATCTTGATAATTGTCAATAACTACATTCGCAGATTCAATAATACTATGAGTTCTCATATTATAAACATGAAATGCTCTACTAATATTGGAATAACTAAGAAAAACACCTTAATCACTTTTTTAATCAAATTTACCAAGACGCTCAAATCATTAAATATAAAGCATAAACTCCTAAAAATAGAAAAGCGGCCTAAAATAGGTTTCTTACCTTTCCACAACTCATAAGGAGTTTTTTTAGTGCTTGCACATAGATAAACATAATTATGGTGTAACAAGTAATATTAAGAGTTTTTGCCCATAATCTCTTTGAAAGTTTCTTTGAGTTTAACATCACTCGAGCCATTTCCTGTAAGGTTCTATTCTTTCTTTCTATAATACTATTTTGTTGTGGAGTAATAGGTGATAAAATTCATGTGAAATTCTATGTAAATTACAATATTCCTCAAAACTAGAGTTTTCAAATTTTTTGCCATGATTACTCCTAATTATGAAAATATTGCAATATGCTCACTTTTAACCTTTTCACATAGCTTTCTGAGCACATTAAATATGTCTAATTTTTCTTTAATAAAATCTACCTATGTAAATCTAGAAGAATCATCTAGACACACAAATAAGTATCTTTTTCCAACTGAAACTTTCAACCTACATTAGTCCTATAAGGTCCATATGGAGTAGTTATACTACCTTAGATATTGCTCAATCCTGAAGGACTTCATGAGATCTTCTTTGTTGTTTCTCAGATTAACATGAACCACATAATCTAAGTTGTTTCTTTTTTAGCATAGGAAATTCTTTGGAAAAACCTATTTTTACAATTTTGGTTAGTAACTTGTAGTTTAAATGACGCAACTTTTGATGCCATAATTTTGTGTCATCAAAAGTTGTCATATGGCAAATAATTGAGCTAGTGAATTTATAACAGTAATAAAATAATCGATGTCCATCTAAAATACAGTTTCCATCAATATCAAGAACATGACATTTGTTCAAGTTAAAGTTTACAAAAAGGTTTTGATCATAAATTTAACTAATGCTGAGTAAATTTGCTTTGACATCCTATATATGTAGAAAATTGTCAAATTTTGTAAAACCGTCCATATTCAGTGTTCCCTTCCAAGTGCATGACTTTTCACGCCATTAACAAGGTCACATTTTCTCAATCATCTTTTTAATAATTGATCAAAGCACTTCTATCACATGTCTTGTGTCTAGAACAACCACTATCAAAGTACCAGAAGTCAATAGTACAAGTTTATAAGGAAATAAAGGAAATATAAGCTTTATAATTATTCTTCCTTATCCAAGTGGTTCTAGGTTTATTTTCAATTATCTCAACCTTAGGTCTAGGTGTCATCCTATATTTTCCATAAGAATAATTAAAGAACATTGCATTTTTCATATATTTTATTAACTTGAAGCAATTAGGTCTTATATGTCTTTGAACAGAACAAAAATGACAGGTAGGAATAAACATTTTGTTCTTTCCTCGATACACTGGTGCAAAATATGCAACAACTTTATATTTTTGATGATATGAAATTCTAACTACTAGTGGAAAAGCAGCTAAAGGATAAGTGTAACAAACACACCTTGAGAATTTGAGCCTTTACTAAATTGATATCCAAGGCTATGATGATCCGAGTTGGATCTACTAATTGACAAGATATGATACGACTTTTAAGTTCCAGAATTTATCATTTTGAGTGACTTTTTGGTATTCACTAATTATGTGTTCACTGCAAGCAATTAGTTATCTTTGTCAGTAAGTAATGACTTGCAATGAGTTACCTCACTTTCAAGTTTTGCTTTATCATCCAAAAGATTTGATACTTAAGTCATCAAAGTCATTTTCTCATTGTAGACTTTTTCCAATTTAATGGACATCATCTTGTAGTTTTCATAAAAAGCTTTCTTGTCATTTATATCAATGTCACTGACGTCGCTATCTAAATCATCGTTCTTGTTATCTAGTTGCATAGTTGAGTTAAGATAAAATTTTTGTTTTTCTTATAAGAAGTTGTGTGCAAGATTTTAGATGAGGATGTGACTCTAGTATTTGATTCCTACACATCATCATAGATAACAAGTCCTTCAACAAGATCTTCTTCATCGACGCTACCGTTTGAATCATCATCACTCCAGGTGGATTGCATTGCTTTCTTTTCATAAGAGTGTTAGCACCTTGTACTTGTATATAATATATGCTTCCGTATTCTTTGCATCGAAAACCTTTCGCTTTGTTAAAATCAAATAATTTGGAATTAGGGTTAAAAGAACGTTTTTGAGTTCTTGGAGCCACTGATGCAGAAGTCTTCTTTGATTTGTTGAAGCTCTTCTTTTTCAACATCTTCTTACAATTCTTTGCAATAAGTGTTAGAGAATTATCCACGTACACATATGGATCATCATCCTTACTTCGTTTGGGGATGGGAACCTGTGTTTCAACTTGAAAAGCAATATGTTTCCCTTTCTTAAGATTCAAATAATTAGTCTCACAAACCATTAATTTTCTTATAAGAGAACCTCTAGTCAGATAGATATGTTAGCATATTCTTCAATAGCCAAAATTTTCATATAATATCTAGGAGGGATAGATCTTAAGATCTTTTTACAAATTTTTTTCTCAAAAATAGGTTTCCCAAGAGCATAAAAATCATTAGCGATACCAAGAATTATAAAATTAAATTCAGAAATGTTTTCATGCTCTTGCATTTTCAAGTTCTCAAACCAAGATGTAAGTTTTTTAAGTTTAGAACATTTTGCAATATTGTCTCCCTTAAGAGTACTTTGTAGTATATCCCAAGCCACGTTTGATGTCTTTCATGTCAAAATTAATTGATGTTCAAACATATCAACTCCATTGACTATGACATTAAGTTCTTTCGCATTATATCCATATGCATTGAGCTCATCATTGAAACATTCTCTGACTAGCTTTGGAGATTTTACACTATTTTCATCAGTCATTATAAGTAGAGTATATCCAGTAAGTACACATTGCCAAATTCTTTCATCAATAGCTGTCAAATAAATTCCATGTTTTAGTTCCTATAAGCATAGTTTGCTGCATCTAATATAAGTAGATGAGCCAAAGAGCCTCCCTCTAGTTGTATATTTATACCTATAAAATATATCTAGATTCTAAGATTCTTACTAAATAAACAGTTAGTGTCTCGCTCTCATATTAATTAAAAGAAATTTAGATATATTATAAATATACGTAGGCAAAATTTCCAATATAATTATCCTAACAATATTAGAAACAAAAAATTAATTTTTTTGCAAAAATTATTCACCTGTCATTATTTACAGATATTGTTCACGCATTACTGTTCATCCGCATTTAAAATATTAATTTTCAAAACATAATTTACATAAATTGAACAATACGGAGATTTTTATGTGGTTTGAATTAATTAATCATACATCCACGAGGCCACATCCAGATGAAAAAAAATTCATTAAATTGAAATGTTATAACCTATGGATTTACCAAACTTAAGGCTCTTATTTACAGTTTATCACCATACAGCTTACTTAACCCTAGACTGAATTTGCTTCCCTTGAATACTGCTACCCTTATTGATCTATAATCCTCAAGTCAGTTCATAAATAACAATTCTTTAATTCTTTAATGGCTAGTGATCAAAGATCCACACAGACTCTCTACAAAGATAATAGTCTTGTTACAAGACTTGAATGAACAAAATAAATCAACACAACATTATACGCCAAATCCGGAGGGGAGGAGGCCGAATTTTGCTTCTCTGCTTTATGCTCTATGTTATGCATCTTCAACTGTAAAATATCTCTCTTTATATATGCACTATGATTTCACAATATCATTAGTCATAAATGACTTGGAATCTTTCGAAATAAGAGTTTATTTCCTCTTATAATTCCTATAAATTCAAATAGGAATAAATATGATATTCTTGCCTTGCTTATCTCCCAAGAAATATCTAGAGCATTTAATAAACCTCATGTTTAAATCATCTCTTACTCTAAATAAATCTTATGTGCCAATTATAGAATCCCACCATTAATAGACTTTTTAAATTAGACATCTAATTAAAAGAGGAAACAAATATTCCTAATAAATTGGAATAACACTAAATTAATTTCTATTACAGGATACGCAATAAATAACATTTCAATTTAACTATGACTTGTCATAAGATGTCAAATCTATAAACAATGGACTTAACATTATCTTTCATGTGTATGTGTTATGATATTTACATTCACAACATGTTCATTATTCTTTTTCATGCTTGGTATATATAGATCATTATCCAAAGTACCATGTGCAATATATTTATTCTCATAATAAATGTTATAAATTTTATTTTTGAAATAAAACTCGTAATTGTTTTTGTATAAACATGAAATTGAAACTATATTTCTTATAGTAGAAGGAACAAATAAATAATCAATCAAACTTATTAAATGCCCAGATGGCATGTTTAAGAAAAATGTCCCTATAGCTGAGGCAACGACCATTGCTCCATTTCCTATTCTAAGAGATACCTCTCCTTGCTTAAGTCTTCTACATCTTTTCAGATCCTGCATTGACATGCAAATATGTGTTATAATAGCAGAATCCGAAATCCAAGAAGTAGAATGAGTAATTGAAATATTAGTTTCAATCATAAGCATACCTTCAAAAGGATTCTCTTTAGGCTTGACTTTCAAGCTGTGGAGGTAAGTGTTTCAGTTCCTCTTCTAATGCCCATCCTTACATCCTTACTTTAATGGAAACATTTTCCTTTGTCATTAGGCTTATTGGCCTTCCTCTTCTTAATCCCACCTCTAGACTTAGTTGAAACTTTTTCTTTTTACCCCTTTTTGCTGAGGGCTGCCATAACATTTTTTTGCTTCTTTATACAATTTTTAGCAATATTAATCATCTTTAGCAGTTCAACAAGATTTCACTCTATTTTATTCATGATAAAAGTCATGATAAATTAAGAGAATGAGTCTGGCAAGGACCGTAGGATACAGTCAATAGCTAATTTCCCATCTAATGAGAAATAAGAGCTTTCAGTTGCTCAATGTAGTCAATCGTTTTCAATACATGCTCATTGACTGCACTTCAGACATTTTCACTATGTATAGTTTCTTAGAAATCTCGTATCTACTGTCCTATTTTGTTAACCATACAGTTCTTGTAGATGAAGTATCATAGAACTTACATCAAACATATTTTCATGTTGCCTTTAGAGCTCATTAGACATCGATGCCAATATATAGATCTCAGCTCATAGGTCATCAACTTTTAATTTCTCATAAGTTATAAGTTCTTCCTCATTTAGACCCTCAGGAGTTATAATTGGCTTAGGTGTATGAAGAACATAACTAAGTTTCTCATAATTAAGAACAATTCTTAATTTCCTTAACGATTTAATATAATTTGGTCCGTCCTGTAAAATGGTAGTTATTTTGAATTCATACCAATGGATTATTCATTGTTAAATATAACTACAGAAAATATAAATTAAAGTATTAGCATTTTATTTATATTGTAATATATTTGATTTTGGTATTTAAATCAAATAATACCTCCTATTATTTTATCATTTCATTACATGCCAATATGCAAGAAATGAAAACTCTCTTTGTAAAAGTTTCTAGTAGGAATCAGGTTCTCATTAGCCTAAGTTTACCTCACTTAATAGTTCTTGATTTATTTTAGTGTAGGTAACTCTTACCAAATGCATCTCATGCATGAATTGATTATCCTTCGGCCTCTAAATCATAAATAGCTTACCTAACGTTTCTAGGCTTACTTATTTTAACTAGTAAGTAACTCTTACCAAATGCATCTCATGCATGTACTGATTATCCTTACGCCTTTAAGTCCTAAATAACTCACCTAACAATGCTTAGTATAAGTGATTTAGTTAAGTTTAACCTAATGCTCTTGCATATTTCAAAATATCTTACTAAACTTACCTAACAGTTCTTGGTAGTATAATATGTGAATTATATGTCATCATATGATATATGGTTTGTTTTTCAATATTTAATGAATAAGTAGCTCATGTATCAATGACAACTGGCCCAAGCATAAAAATATTTAAAACATTTCATTGGTATAAGTAGGCCATCATAGATATTCTTAATATCCTTCATTACAACTTAACAATAATTATGTTAATTTTGATTGGGAGTATAATTAATCCATTTTCAATGATCAAATATGTCTAAGCACCCTAACATACATCTCATGCATATTATAGACAAACTAAACTAAGGATGATTATAGAATTTTTTTTTTTAATAAAACCAATTTGAGCCAAAATTGGTTTTAAGGTTTATTTAGGTATCAAAGAAGCAATAATGATTATGAGATATCTTATGCCTCAAATTGAAACAATTATTAATTTCCCCTTAAGTGGCCAAAACACCATTAGTAGTACAGTAACGATCCATAAAGTCTTCTCGGATAGAAGGAGGGACATGCAAGTCTCTATTTAAAATATTGCAACCATTTAAGCCTTTAGAAATTGGCCAAAATCAACAATTAAACAAATAACTTATACAATATGTGTATATTCAATCATCACATGAAATAAACATATCACAAATTATCTAGGTCTTTCTATTATCATTTTTCATGCTATTATAAATGGAAATAACATAAATCATACTTTAAAAATTCAAAATTGAATGAAGATGTCTTTGCTACCACTTGAAGGACAATAATTGTCAATGAGGTTCTTGAAAACGAAACTTTTGCTCAGTTGTGGAAGCTTCACAAAAATCAGATTAGCTTCATTCAAAAATGAAAATCAAGAGGAAAGATTGAAGTTTAATTAACTTAGTTGTAGTTTCAAAAATGATTTTGTGAGGTAGGAGACAAAGATAAAAAATATCAAGTTACAAATACTATTCTAAAAACAAACCACTGAATGAATAACTTCTGTTTTTGCATGATTTGAGGTCCTTAAAGCATCCTAATTGTGATGCCTCTAAACCATATTTAGAAATGCTTAAAGAGTTCATAGGATTTGAAATCACCAAACTTAGTTTTGATATGAGAGAGATAATGAAGAAATATGAATGCTAGTTCATGATGATTCATTCCACCAAGTAAAGCCACCACTATCTTTTCAATAATGGCACCAAACATTCTATATTGGATGTGATCTTATCACTCTAATAATTTTTATTTAATAAAATTAATTTGATTAAATAAATAAGTAGCCTAGTAACTTAATTTTATCTTTAACAAAATTAAGTCCAATTTGATCAAATCAAATGGTTAATTGTGGGCTTGTTTTGTGACATGATTTTATATTTAGTGCCATTATTGAAAAGATAGTGGTGACTTTACTTGGTAGATAGAATCATCATGAACTAGCATTCGTAGTTCTTTATTATCTCTCTCATTTCAAAACGAAATTTGGGGATTCTAAATCCTATGAACTCCTGAAACATTTTTAAGTGTGCATTAGTTAGAGGCATTATAATTAGGGTAATTTAATGATCTCAATCATGCAAAAACAAAAGTTGTTCGTCCAGTGATATGTTTCCAGGACAGTGTTGTTTTGCAAATTTTATTGAACTCGCAAGTGCACGAATCTATTGCAATATAGATTAATGGTAGTGAGTGTCGATCCCATGAGAAGGTGCTTTTTAATTGTATAGATTTATTATTATTATTTTATGGGTGTGTAGTGAAATTTTAGTTTATTTCATCCTAAAATTTAAATTAAAATGAATTAAAATTATAGGAATAAATTAAGAATTAATCAATGCAATAAAGTACTTGGGTCACAGAATTCACACTCAATATTTCACCATAGGCCTAATATTCTTTTTTAGTTCCAATTAGTTTATGGGGAGGGTATTTCCACTCCTCATAAATCTAACTTTAATAAATATGATCTTAAGTGTTCATTGTGCGAGGAAAAATAATCTTATGCTAAATGTGGTATCAAGAACACGTTGTTTCAGGTAATAATAATCTAACTATTTGCAAAGTAGCTAGACTGTCGACTAATTAACCTAGATGGATTTTCTGTCAACATGAGTCAAGATGATCCATAGAAATTAGATGGAAGTTTTTCTCTAATATATCTAGTATAAAGTGCTCAATGTGTCAAATAGTAATAATCTTGCACTAGAAAATCGACATACCTGAGACGACCCGCCCCATTTTCAGAGGCGACCTATCTTAAGAAATTGAACCTAAATATTAAAATCATCTTATTAATGAGAATTCTACCGAAATTTCGGCAGAACCTCCCCTAAAAATATAACATTTCCAAACCTGCAATTTCAACATAAACACTCCCAAATCATTTATCAAACATTAACTGCATCAACCCAATCTCATCCGATAACATATCCAATAATACACACGTTTCATAATTCATAAATCACATCCCTAATATAAATCCAAAACATGATAATTATACATTAACCAAAAGAAAATAATTTTCCTATGTCCTCAGACAACCTCAGTGGCCCAAATGACTCTAACTATGTACAATTCTTTGGGTTAACTCATTGTACCTGTAATCTCCGGGGAAAAATTTAATAAAATAGGAATGAGTATAAAACTCGATGAAGCTCGATGAGTGGATAATAACTTTTAAATTATAAAATAATTACAAAAATAAGTGCATCACTTGTATAATCACGTTTCTCAAATAAATATTTGAATATAAAATTACTTTCAATTCAATCATAATTTGAACATAAGCAAAACCGATCATCGTCACAAAATCAATAAAAAACTTCTCATATCGAAATATCTTCTCAATTTAAAATATCAAACATTAAGTAAATCAAATATCTTTAACCAAGTATCCTTAAACAAATATCCTTAAACAAATATCCTTTAACCAAATATCCTTTAAACAAATATCCTTAAACAAATATCACTGTAAACAAATAGCCTTTAAACAAATATCCTTTAAACAAATACCGGGGATAATCTAGTCTCATCCGGACCTCAACGGACCGAGCAATGATGTACTATCCGAGTACCATCATGCCCGGAGCTACACGGATAGACAAAAGGACGTACCATCTCATGCTCATCGAGCATATCTCATACCCGGATCTCATCGGACGTGCAATGATGCGCTATCCCGCGACATCGTGTCCGAACCATCCGATCTCATATCTCAATATGCATGCATATGCCCCAAAGGCGAGCGCCCAAACACACGGCCCAAAGCCTCATGTGTGTTTAGGCAGACCCTGAGGCCTACTATCTCATCTCATCTGGAGGGAACGGGTATTTGCTTAAAACTTAAAAACATGATCAAAATCATTATATATGTATACATTTAAATCATGCTTTAAATCATACTCGAAATCAATATATCTCATGTCCAAGATCATCATATACTCTTTAAATTATGTTCAAAATCCATATGTATAAACATTCTAAATCATGCTCGAAGACCATATGTAAACACTTTAAATTATTCTCGAAATCAACATATAAATACTTTGAATCATGCTCAAAAGCAATGTATATACATTTTTAAATTATACACAGGATCAATCATATACTCTTAAAAATCATGCTCGAAATCCGCATAAAAGCACTTTAAAACATGTTCGGAAATCAATCATCTCTTTTGCATTTTAAAATCGATACGGAGCATAAATAAATAAATATAACTTAACACAATAATTATACGTAATAAACATTTATTTCGGAAAACCATTTAATGAAAACACTTTAAATATTCATTTAATAAACAAGCTCTTACTATATAAAAATCAAATAATTTTAATATATTCCACTCACAGTGATAATTTCGGACTTCAGTTATCACCCAAGTCCGCGAGTAGATTCTCGTCCGCAGATCCACCTAATTTACAGAAACGACACAATTACTTTCCATAATTATAATTCGAACTAATCTCTCAAAAATAACGCCTTAAAATAAATATTCGTCTTAATATTACAAACTCTCAATCTTCCCGGCTTACCGTAATAATCCCGTATTCGTAATTTACTAATATAATCCGAAATTATACTACCCTCAATTTCATAATTTACAAATTTACCTTCAACCTTATAAGATTACCAATTTATCCTCAATTCAGATTACAAAATCACCCTCAAAGCTAGAAATTACGAAATTATCCTCAACACGTGAAATTACCAAAATGCCCCTACGGTCAACGTTGACCGAAATTGAACCAACGGCGGTGGGGAAGCTCGGGTTAGACACTTCTCGTCGAGGTGAGTCCAACGGTGCCGGTGGTGTCCTCCCACGCGCGGCGGCGAAGCCGGATCGAGCACGTGAAGTCGCGGCTTCTTGGGGTGATCGGACGGCGGCAAAACGGCCTCCTCGGTGCCGGTGACAGGTCGGGAATGGAAGATGGTGAGGTGGGGAAGCTTTTGCAACCGGTGGCGTGGCCAAATACGGCCGGAATCGCCGGCGATCGTCCGCGCAAACCCGCGGAACTTCCGAGCTTCACCGACGGCGTTCCGTGCGTTTTCCGACAGCAAGGACGGCTGGGGAACGTTCTCTGTCTCGTAAGCTTCGATTTGATACCAAGCTCGGCCGGTGCGGTGGCCGGAAATGGAAGAAACCGGCGGGTCGGTTTCGCGGGTCGGGTCGGGTTACAGGTCGGGTTTCTCCTCTCTCTCTTTCTCTCGATTTTGCTCAAATTTCACCCGATTTTCACTCTTTTATAAGCATCCGCAAAATATCAACTAGACCCCCTCATGATATATCACATATACCCCCTCTCAATTTATCACATAAACCCCCTTTCAATTTATCACATAAACCCCCTATTAAATTCATTATTTACATAAATAAATATAACAAGTTCATATGTTACAATCCTCCCCACTTATAAAAATTTAGGTCCCAGAAATTTACGTACTGAGTAAAAACAAATGAGGTCTTGGGCTCGCATCGAGTCCTCGGTTCAGGGTAGCTTCTTCCTTTGAGTGATTCCTCCACGACACTTTTACCAAAGGAATGGTTTTCGAGCGTAACACCTTGTGCTTTCCTTCTAGTATCTCAGTGGCTCCTCTTCGTAAGTCAAGTCCTCCTCGACTTAATCGGTTGCTTCGACAAAACATGACTTCGGATCATACATGTATTTTGAAGCATTGAAACATGAAACACATTGTGGATTACGGACAACTCGGTGGTAGAGCTAGTCCGGAACTTGAAATAAGCCGAGAATCTCTATCACGAAACAATAGAATCTGAGGTACTCAGTGAAGACGAACTATCTCGACCACATAAAGACTCCCAACTTATCCATTGAATAGGTGGTTTTGATTGGTAGAAAATGAGCGGATTTTGTAAGTCTATCCACGACCACCCAAACAACTGTCGTGTCCACGTTGGAGTGCTGGAAGTCCCGATACAAAGTCCATAGTAACATGCTCCCATTTCCACTCGGGAATAGGAAGCGGTGGGAATATCCTGCGGGTCTCGATGCTCGGCTTTAACTGGCGACAAATCAAACATCGAGAAACAAATTACGCAATCTCTCTTTTCATACCTTGCCACCGATGATGGTCCACTTAGGTATGATACATCTTTGTACTTCCGGGATGCATCGCATAGAGTTTGAACAATGAGCTTCTTCCATGATCTCCCTCTTTAGTTCCTCGATATCCAGAGTACACACGATCTATTACCCATGACTAAAACTCCATCATCTCTCACCGTGAAATCGGTTCGTAAACCTTTTGCACATCCTCCGTCAACTTCATTAGCGGGGATCACGTGCTTGCATCAGATGGACTTTGTCAATCAAAGTCGGCCTAACTGAAAAGTAGCTATCAAAGCTCCATGATTATCGGCATTCAACTCGACTCCCAAGATCTCATCTCGATCAGCGAGGTATCATGGCCACTTCGCGTATGAGCCATAGAACCGGAAGATTTTCTACTCAATGCATCGACCACCACATTCGCTTTGCCGGGATGATAATCAATAGTGCATTCATAATCCTTAATTAACTCCATCCACCTTCTCTGTCTCAAATTTAAGTCTTTACGAGTAAACAAATACTTGAGACTTTTATGATCGATGAAAATCGGCAAGTTACCCCATACTAAATAATGTCTCCATATTTTAAGTGCAAATACCACTTCTTGCCGACTCTAGATCATGTGTTGGGTAGTTTTGCTCATGCTTTTTAAGTTGTCTTGAAGCATAAGCTACTACTTTTCCATGTTGCATTAGCACACGACCCGATCCTTGCTGGAGGCATCATTGTATACCACTGAACCCTTCCTTGCCGGAGTGGAAGTGTAGGCTGGTCTTGAGGTAAGGCGTGCCTTGAGTTCTTGAAAACTCTTTTCACAATCATCATTCCACTTGGAACTTGGCATTCTTTACGGTTAAGCTGCGTTAGCGGAGTAGCAATCTTAGAGAATCCTCTACAAATCGGCGATAGTACCACCGAAACCAAGGAAACTTGAACCTCCTGTGACATTTGTAGGTCGTTCCCATTTCACTAGCTGCTTCGATCTTTTGGGGATCGACATAAATGCCCTCGGTGATATCACGTGGCCTAAAAATGTCACCTTGTCTAACGGAACTCACATTTCTTGAACTTAGCATAAAAGCTGTTTTTCTCTCAAAGTTTGCGAGAACCCTCCATGAGTGATCGGCATGCTCTTCATCATTTCGGGAATACACCGAAATATCATCGATAAACACAATTACAAATCGATCTAAATCTTGGTGAAATACCCTATTCATGAGATCCATAAAAGCGGTCTGGAGCATTAGTCGACCTAACGACATCACCAAAACTCATAATGTCCATATCGGGTTACGAATCTTTGTTTTAGGAATATCATCCTCTTTAATTCTAAGGCGATGATATCCCGATCGTAAGTCGATCTTAGAAAATACCTTAGCCCACGAAGTTGGTCAAACAAGTCATCAATACGCGGAAGTGGATACTTATTGCGTGTTGTAACCTTGTTCAGCTGCAGATAGTCAATGCAAAGTGCGAGGGTACCATCCTTCTTCTTCACAAACAAAGCTGGAGCTCCCGAGGAAACACTAGGCTCGATAAACTCTTTATCCACTAATTCCTGTAGTTGAACCTTAAGTTCCTTCGATTCTGCTTGGAGCCATCACATGCGGTTGCCATAGATATAGGAGATGTTCCGGGAACTAAGTCGATGGAAAACTCGATCTCCCTGTCGGTGGCATCCCGGCGATTCATCCAGGAAATACATCCGGGAACTCTTGGACTCTTGGAATATCCTCCAATTTCAACTCTTGAACTTTTGTGTCCACCACGTATGCCAAGTAAGTTGAGCATCCTTTTCTAAGCAACCGTCTCGCATTAATGGCGGAAATGACACATGAGGGTAAAATTTTGCGCTCCCACGAAATTTCACCACATTTTCCACGGCTTATTAAACACTGACTTCCTTCTGAAACAATCCACCATAGCATAATGAGATACAAGCCAATCCATACCCAAAAAGCATCAAAATCACGAATATCAATAACAATCAAATTAGCCTCAAATTCACCTTTCGCCCATTCGAATCACACAATTCGATACACACTCTCCATGAAGTGATTCTCCGGTGGGTGTACTAACAACTAATTCACAATCTAGTGCTTAGGCTCTCGCTCTACATGCTTAGCAAGCGTCACGGAAACAAAAGAATGTGTAGATCCGGGATCAATAAGAATATGTGCTTGTGACCAAAGATAGATAATATACACATAATAGCTTCACTTGCCCCTACGGTACAACACTAGGAGTCAACCCGACTAATGGTGCGTACACGACCACATCTACCACTACCACTACCACTATGAATTCCCTCTTATCAAAATTATAAACTTATTCTTCCTAAGCGGTAAAGTCTCAGAATCTAAAACCATGCTACGATACCAGTCGAGACGACCCGCCCATTTTCGGAGGCGACCTATCTTAAGAAATTGAACCTAAATATTAAAATCATCTTATTAATGAGAATTCTACCGAAATTTCGTGAGAACCTCCCTAAAAATATAACATTTCCAAACCTGCAATTTCAACATAAACACTCCCAAATCATTTATCAAACATTAAGCGCATCAACCCAATCTCATCCAGATAACATATCCAATAATACACACGTTTCATAATTCATAAATCACATCCCTAATATAAATCCAAAACATGATAATTATACATTAACCAAAAGAAAATAATTTTCCTATGTCCTCAGACAACCTCAGTGGCCCAAATGACTCTAACTATGTACAGCTGCTGGGTTAACTGTTGTACCTGTAATCTCCTGGGGGGGGAAAAATTTAATAAAATAGGAATGAGTATAAAACTCAGTGAGCTCAGTGAGTGGATAATAACTTTTAAATTATAAAATAATTACAAAAATAAGTGCATCACTTGTATAATCACGTTTCTCAAATAAATATTTGAATATAAAATTACTTTCAATTCAATCATAATTTGAACATAAGCAAAACTGATACTGTCACAAAATCAATAAAAAAAACTTCTCATATCGAAATATCTTCTCAATTTAAAATATCAAACATTAAGTAAATCAAATATCTTTAACCAAGTATCCTTAAACAAATATCCTTAAACAAATATCCTTTAACCAAATATCCTTTAAACAAATATCCTTCAACAAATATCCTGTAAACAAATAGCCTTTAAACAAATATCCTTTAAACAAATACCCAGGGGATAATCTAGTCTCATCCGGACCTCAACGGACGGCAATGATGTACTATCTGAGTACCATCATGCCCGGAGCTACACGGATAGACAAAAGGACGTACCATCTCATGCTCATCAGCATATCTCATACCCGGATCTCATCGGACGTGCAATGATGCGCTATCCCCGCGACATCGTGTCCGAACCATCCGATCTCATATCTCAATATGCATGCATATGCCCCCAAGGCGAGCGCCCAAACACACGACCCAAAGCCTCTATGTGTGTTTAGACAGACCCCAGAGGCCTACTATCTCATCTCATCCTGGAGGAGCGAGTATTTGCTTAAAACTTAAAAACATGATCAAAATCATTATATATGTATACATTTAAATCATGCTTTAAATCATACTCGAAATCAATATATCTCATGTCCAAGATCATCATATACTCTTTAAATTATGTTCAAAATCCATATGTATAAACATTCTAAATCATGCTCGAAGACCATATGTAAACACTTTAAATTATTCTCGAAATCAACATATAAATACTTTGAATCATGCTCAAAAGCAATGTATATACATTTTTAAATTATACACAGGATCAATCATATACTCTTAAAAATCATGCTCGAAATCCGCATAAAAGCACTTTAAAACATGTTCGGAAATCAATCATCTCTTTTGCATTTTAAAATCGATACGGAGCATAAATAAATAAATATAACTTAACACAATAATTATACGCAATAAACATTTATTTCGGAAAACCATTTAATAGAAACACTTTAAATATTCATTTAATAAACAAGCCTTACTATATAAAAAATCAAATAATTTTAATATATTCCACTCACAGTGATAATTTCAGACTCGGCTATCACCCAAGTCCGCGAGTAGATTCTCGTCCGCAGATCCACCTAATTTACGAAACGACACAATTACTTTCCATAATTATAATTCGAACTAATCTCTCAAAAATAACGCCTTAAAATAAATATTTCGTCTTAATATTACAAACTCTCAATCTTCCCGACTACTAGTAATAATCCCGTATTCGTAATTTACTAATATAATCCGAAATTATACTACCCTCAATTTCATAATTTACAAATTTACCTTCAACCTTATAAGATTACCAATTTATCCTCAATTCGGATTACAAAATCACCCTCAAAGCTAGAAATTACGAAATTATCCTCAACACGTGAAATTACCAAAATGCCCCTACGGTCAGCGTTGACCGAAATTGAACCAACGGCGGTGGGGAAGCTCGAGTTAGACACTTCTCGTCGAGGTGAGTCCAACGGTGCCGGTGGTGTCCTCCCATGCGCGGCGGCCGGATCGAGCACGTGAAGTCGCGGCTTCTTGGGGTGATCGGACGGCAGAAAGCGGCCTCCTCGGTCTGGGTGACGGTCGGGAATGGAAGATGGTGAGGTGGGAAGCTTTTGCAACCGGTGGCGTGGCCAATACTGGCAGGAATCGCCGGCGATCGTCACGCGCAAACCCGCTGAACTTCCGAAGCTTCACCGACGGCGTTGCAGTGCGTTTCCGACAGACAGGACTACTGGGAACGTTCTCCGTCTCGTAAGCTTCGATTTGATACCAAGCTCGGTAGGTGCGGTGGTCGGAAATGGAAGAAACCGCGGGTCGGTTTCGTGGTCGAGTCGGAGTTACTGGTCGGGTTTTCCTCTCTCTCTTTCTCTCGATTTTGCTCAAATTTCACCCGATTTTCACTCTTTTATAAGCATCCGCAAAATATCAACTAGACCCCTCATGATATATCACATATACCCCTCTCAATTTATCACATAAACCCCTTTCAATTTATCACATAAACCCCTATTAAATTCATTATTTGCATAAATAAATATAACAAGTTCATATGTTACAATACCAGTGTAAAATCTAAACAAGATTATTGCTATATGTCAATGATAAATCAAAATAATTTAAATAAATTAGAGAAATTGGAAATAAACTTACCAAATTAAGCTCATAGATCATGTTGAAATTTTACCTTCAACTTAAGCTTAAAAATAAATTAGCTACTTATTTTATAACTAGAGGCAAAATGAAAATTTTATTAAAATACATAGAAAACACATAATGGAGAAGGAATTACAGAAAATGAAGCTCAGAAATGAATTCAAAGGTGTCAAATTAGGAGGGGAGGGGGAGCCCTTTGTTTATAGATACAACAGTAAATCATGGCCATCGGAAGAAAACAAAACGGATGCCCAGGATTGTGCCACGTCGCACTCTCAGATTGGGGAACATATCACTAGGGCTGTCATTGCATGTATATACATATACCGTATGCACGTTTTTTAGTCCATTAATATGTTGCCATATCATTGGTCAACATAAAAGTCAACAAGTATGATTCAATGCATTGCATGCATTGAAAGCTCATTTTTTTGGTATAATAGACTTCTTTCATGTCATCCGCTAATGCCACATCATCAATCTGCAAGTCAGTGGTCAACGCCATATCAGTAGTCAACACTACATCAGCAGGGCCCGGTAAAATCTTAAAATTATGATTTTGCCCTTTATTTCCTTCCTGAGGATTTTAGCTGTTGTAAGTTCAAAAGTGCTGTCCGTTTTGTTGTCAAAATTCTTGTTTATTGTGAAATAACCAAAATACCTCTAAAATACATAAAGTATTCAAAATACACACAAACATATACAATTAAAGATCAAAGGACTTAAAACATATAAAAGTGGAGATATTAGTGAGACTTAGAGTGTAAAATGATAATTTTATCGTTTATGAATATGCACTCTCTAAGAATCAACATGCCCCCCAATTAGGTAATTACTAGTCCCTAACAAATTAAGCTTTAACAAAATTCAAACACATAATGATTTTTTTTAAGGCAATTATGTTTACTTCTTCAATTAGATTAATGTCAATAATCAAGTAAAAATATAAGTATTATCTCCAACTTAAAGAGATATCATTCCACATCAATCGTCCACATGAGTTAGTTAAATAAACACATGCAAATTGATCAATTATCAAAACTACATCAATTAAGTCACTTTCAAGAGTGACATGTCAACCACAAAATTTTATAGGTCAAAATGACGCACTCAAAAGAAAATAAACCCAATAAAAACAGTCACTCCAAAAATGATAACTTGAGAGAAATTAATTAATGATAATATCACAAACTCGCACCAAGAATAATGCCCACAACATAGAAAATAGTATGATGCCAAGTTAAATGAAATGCTAGTCAAACCAATTTATTCATTTTTATGAATCACTATATCATTTTAGCTTATATTACTAGCTTCTACTTTATACTATAGTTTCCTAAAATCAAGGACTTTTATTATGATGTAACGTAGGTTAAGGACATAGATAACCAAGAAGGGATAATAGAAAAAATAAAATATTGTTTGAGAAAAAAATAGAGATTTTTTTATAAATTGTAAGGTGCAATTCACTTATTTTTTATTTATTATTTTTTGCTTTTCTCTTTTTTTTTTTTTCAATTGTACATCATTTTTCTCTTTTCTTTTATACATATATTGCACCATTTTTTTAATAAAATAATCATCTAAAATTTTCTTAAACATGAGTAGGTGATGGGATACATAAAACATAGGGTATAGTAGATCATGTATAGTAGATTGCTAAGCTGTATGAAGAATGGGCAAAAAGAGTTACTCTCCAAGAAAAATGATAAGCTTAAAAACTCACTTGAAATTTATTATAACACGTGCATTCCTTCAAGTAATTCAATCAATTTTACTCGTCAACTCGCTCAATTCACATTTGTTACCAACACCAGCATGCAGAGTAGCAAATATGGTGTAATATAACTCAAGGCTAAAAATAATACAAATACTAGAATTTGAAAGTCATCATGTCATCTAATGTCAAAAGATCACATAAAATGCCACAAAATTTTTTTTCTTTTTCTTCCAAGATTAAGAATATGTGTTTCTAGGGTCACCACACTCCATATTCAGCCATCTTCAACTCAAAAATTTACCCAATAATCAATAAAAAATTTTTAGTATTGAGACATTTCACAATCATCAAATATTCCCTCCCCTCAACCATAATAAGATATTATCCTCCATATTTTAAATGAAAGAAGTAGGGTTTACAAGACATCACTTGAGTGCTACAACATAAAATGAAAGAAAACATTTATAAATAGAGAGTTATATCTAATTTGTGCTTCTTATTTCTGCTGCTACCATCTTTAGTCGACCAATCCAATAAAGAGGTCCTAGGTCTATCTCTAGTTTATAATCTTGTAAAAGATCAAGTAATTCGTTAGCAATGGGAGTACAAATAAAAAGTTTTTTTATTGTGAAAGGAATAAAATGATTTTTTATAGCATTGTCGAGAAATGCAAGTAAGTCATCATAAAAGTTAAAAACATTTAACAAGCCGATGGATTTTTTATGAATGTTCAGATTAGCTCAAGATGCAAATGTAAACAGTGTCACTAAAGTTGTAAGATCACGTAGCAAGAAAATGAAAGCTTCAGCATGTTGTAGCATTTTAAATAGTCTTTTTTGTATGGCGGAGACAACTAACTCCCCTCTAATTGGTGAGCCGAGCATGCTTACAAGAGGTTTTAAGGCTTTCAGAATGATGCCTAGCACTTGGCTTCCTCTATTGTAAGCAATTTGTGTAATAAGCTTTGATAACCCACGATCACCTCCTTCATATACCCAGTGTATTTTTCTCTTTGCTATAACTCGACTAAGATCTATGGTTGCTTCAACAAACTCCTCATACGTTTCATAGTAAAACCTAGAAACCACACAAATGGTCTTATATTATCTACTTGAAGCTGCTGCTATTGAGACAATCCTTAAAAATAATTTGTGAATGTTTAACAACATAAGCCTGTATTTAAAGATCTTAGTAAAAAATATAATGATACATAAAAAGTCAAAAGTAAATAGTGAACAACTGGAAAAAATTATGCAAATGATAAAAGAATAGTAAATGAAAATGATATTTACTAGTAGTTCTGATTGTGGCTCACTTCTTTAGTTTTACGTTCAGAAATGGCTTGAACACCCTCTATTGGTGGAGGATAGGCAAACATGGTCATTTAAAGTCAGATTCCCAAAACTATATCTTGCATGTTTTTTCTAGAATAATGGCCATAACTAGAGAATTGCTCTCTATATCCACAGGGATACATTTCAAGAGACAAAAGGATATTATTCAATGACTCTTTATTCAAGCCATCCCTAAATCGAATCTTGTCTTCCCTGTTATCAGACACCATTCCTAAAGTATACGGATTTTTATTGCATTCCATTTTAGTATACTTATAATAAGCAACTAGAAGTCATTGAGCTCTTTGTTTTCTTGAGTAGTTTTATTTACCAGGTATATATATATAATAAATTTAGAAGATAACTCACCTGCCAATTATAATTTGGCTTCAAGTAACCAACGGATATCAACAAGGATGTCAATTCTCATAAGTAATCATATGCTATCAAACCGGGCTTATACATTGTAAGTAGAGCATTCTGAGGAAGTGAAGGAAATCATTTGTGAAGCTTTACTAAAATTACATTTTTATCCACACCTTCTCCTTAGAATATCAGTTATTATATAAATCTGTCATGGAGTACTGTTATCCGCTACCTAATCGAGATAAAAAGTTAAAGCACACTTAAATAAAATAAAATTTATGAAATTAAGTAACATTTGAAAGCCAACAAAAGAAAATAAAAACACACAATGCAAAAAAAAAAATGAGAATAATCAAACACTTACTCATAATCGTCCTCTTATTAAATTTACTTCAAGTTCCAATTGGATTTCATAAATACCATCTTCTATTTCCTTGAGTTGTCTTTCTAGGTCTTCAAAGTAGGATACTAATGCTGGTGTTCGTAGATCCCAAATAGGGAGTGATTGACAAACATAGAGCAAACCATTTAGTTGATGCTTCATACGTAGAAGTCGCTTATGCTAGTTGAAGAGGATCTATCTAATTAAAGTATTCATGATAAGTAATGAAAGAAAATATAACTGGTAATCAAACACACTTTAGCACAAAATAAATAATTTTGATCAAAATAATAGTAAAATGAAATGAAAAAAAGAAATTAAATCACTGAAACGAAATGAAAAAGTCTCGTTCAAATTTGGTGGGTCACTCAAATCGATTTCAGTGTCTTCTTCATGTGGTTGGTACTCCATATATGCCGTTAATCTTAGACCATTAACTTTGTAAGTGACACTGTTCTTTGGATCCTTAATTTCAATTACTTAATGTGAAAAAATAATGTGAATAATAAAAGGTCCAAACCATCAAGAGCGTAACTTACTTTACAATAAGTGCAAGTGAGAATTGAATAAAAGCACTTTCTGACTTGGTGTAGAAAATTTTTCGTAATTTGCTTGTCATGAAAGAGTTTCATTTTCTTTTTGTAATCTTTGACTTTTTCATCGCTGTAAACTCCTGAAATTTTGCCAGTTGTAATCTCCTTTTCGAACTATTGCAAGGGTAAAGGATACTTTCAATTAGTTGTTTGTTATCAAGGGATGATGAGTTCGAGCTTTGGTAATAATTTTGATAGGAAGAGATTTTTCCTAGATGGTGCCAATTGCTCTTCTTTTAAATTTTATTTATTAGTATCCATAATGGTGATGATGCAAGTGGGGCATTAATCTAATAAAAAACCAAACAAAAATGTGTTAACTATTCTTATAAAGGGTTATCACTGAGGTTAGAAGAAATATTATGATCAATTAATTCTTTAATAAAATTTATATCAATGATTTCATAATCTCCATCATGAGGTTGCTCAGCAATATTGAAGATATTAAGCTCGATAGTCATATAGCCAAAGGACAACTGCATATTTCTAGTTCTGTATTGAATATAGGCATCGGCAGTTGCTAGGAAAGGTCGGCCTAGAATAATAGCAATGTCCTTCTTCGAATCCTGTACTAGTGTCAATCAAAATTAAATCAATAAGAAAATAAAACTTGTGTACCTGGATAAGCAATTTTGCCATAATACCACGAGGTATTTTCATAAACCGATATGTAAATTATAACAAAACTAGAGTTGGTTTTAATTCTCCTAATCCAAAGTATTCTCAAATGTATGGTTCCCAATACTACATGAGAGAGTAGGGGATACTGGGCCTTTAAATTTAGGAAGAATTTTTTATTGAAGTATGGACCTAATATTTTCAGTTAAAAAGGCTTTCTTTTAAACATAAATGCTTCTCCTTTTAGTGTAAAGATTTTTAGGAAACTTAGCATAAGAGGGCACTTGCTTTATAGCATCAAGTAAGGAAATTTTAAAACTCACCTATTTAAAGATCTCTATAATCTCTCTCATGTGAAATTTTCCTTCTTTGCTTTAGCTAACCTTTGAGGAAATGGAGATTTAAGGATGTACTCCCGTGGGGTGCTTTCTTCTTTCTCATTTGATGATGAATCCTCATAGTCTAAAGTTATAACTTGAGTTGCCTTTGGTATCTTCACTTTGTTGTCAACTTCTTTACCTTTTCTTAAGGTCATTATAGCTTTGACCTCTTCATATTCTAGGGCTGAACCGGTACTTACTTCATGTATTGTCTTAAGAATTGGCAATAGTTGACTTGTAATTTTACCCTTCATAATGGTCATTGTTAAGTTTTGAACTGAACAAGCTAGCTGACCTACCATCTTTTCTAGGTTTGAAATCGATTGAGCTTATGAATTGAAGCAAGCTCTCATTTCATTCCATAGCCTGTCAATGGTACATTTTGTTGTTCTATTGCGGAATGAGTTTAATTTTTTTAGATTTTAAAATGCTTCCTCCCATGTTCTGGGTTGAGAGTAATTATGTTTTTGATTGTATGGTCTGAAAGGTTGTTAAGAGACTTGAGGAGCCTGAAGAATTAGTTGCATTGATAGAGCTAGAACTATTGTTCTGTTCTATTGGAATCCTTGAGATCATTAAAATTTAGGATGGTCTCTTTACCCAGGATTATAAGTATTGGGGTAAAGATTGTAGTTTGGCTACTTTCCCATCACACCAATTGCATTAGCTTAGTCTGGGTATGAATCTTGGTCAAGTTTATTACAGCTATATGTTTATGCTGACTTTGTAGCAAAGATGCTATTTGGCAAGAAAGTCCTTCAACTATTTCTTTGACTTCCTTGATTTCTGATCTTGGCTCACCAACATGAACTTTATTCACTCCTTAGATTTTTCTCACATTTCTAAATGATTGGCCTCATTGCTAGGAATTATCTGCTTGTTACTGAAAGAAATCTCAAATCTCTAATGCACTTTTCGACATCAACTCTTCTGCACTTGTCACTATTAGCATTCTTGCACATGCGGTAATAGTCCTTCGAAAAAGTATTGGCGTTGGTACCACTTCTCATACCCATGATGTGGACACTTCAAGAGAAGCCAACTGAATCACTCCCATGCTTCGAAAAATTGTTCATTTTCTCTCTGAGGAAACTTTGAGATTTTCCTACGAATAGATTGGTTTTATGCACTAGCAAGTATTTATTTAAAAATTTGGTAACCATTTGTTCCCATGATATAATATTATTAGCAGACAAGTATTGAACTAAGAATGAGATCTATCTTTTAAACAAGAATGGAAGCAATCTAAGTTTAGCATCCTCATCTGAAAAATTCTCATATTTAAAAACTTGATAAATAGCATGAAAATCTTTTAAATGATTGTATGGGTCTTCATTGTCTAGGCCATAGAATGATGAGAGACAATTTACCACACTAGGTAACTCGAAACTCTTAACAGTTACATTTGGGCATCTTATGCATATTATACTCAAATTAGCTAAGGGACTAAAGTAATCCTTAAATGGCCTCACTTAGGGTGCTTGTGGTTGTTGTTGTAGATCCATTCCAATTTTATCCACAATTTCAACTTGTGATATAATGTGTTTACATATGTGACATGTTTTTTCTATCTCGAGGTTTATGGCTTCTAAATTATGTGATAGTGACCTTTGATTATGCATGCAAAGAACACGTATAAAAAAAACTGAAAATAAAAGAGGAAATATTATGATATTAACCTTATTACGCTGCTACAACCTTGCTATGAAAATACACTGAAGTGCTAAAAATATACAAAAAGAAAAAAATAAAATAAAATAAATAATATACAAAAAGAAAAAATAAATTAAATTAAATTAACTAGAATTAAAATAAATTAATAGGCAGTGAAATCGACCATATAAATTAGGGAAATTATCAGGCATATTCCCTTAGATGTCACATATGTCATTTATACTACAACATTTTTAACATGTATTACTCGTATACCCTAAGTTGGTAAAGCGTTTCTGCCGTCACCTTACCATTACCAACCGTTAAATATGCTGACATCATAAGGGTAGCATTATATTTTAGCATAGGAGAAGCTATAATACAAAACAATGTGTCGTCTTGTTTAAGTGAAATATATTATTTTTCAAACGGCATGTCATTTCACTAAAATGTAATTATAAGACATGTCATTTTATTGTAATATAACTGTAGGACATGTCATCTTCTTTAAGAGAAATGATAATGTTTTTGCGGACGGCATGTCATTCATTTGTTTTACAGTAAAACGACTTGTCAAATACTTATATTCCAATTCAAAAACATATCGTCTAGAAAAAAAATTTGACTAAAAAAAATGACATATCGTTTTTAATCACAGCTTCTTCTTTACTGCTTTAAGAGCAAAATCATTATTTTACTAAAATTATGACAACTTCTTAACGGTAGCAAACAGTAAAGTGGACAGCAGATGTCTTTTGTTAACTTATGGTATACGAGTGATACATGTTAAAAGTGTTGTAACACAAATGATATTAGTGTCATTTAAGAGCATGTGACTGATAATTTCCCTATCAATTAACAAAAGTAACCTACAATAAATCAACTAAAATGAAGATGCATTAATAGGCTGTGAAACCAGCTATATATATTAACAAGATCAACAAAGAATTAGAAAGAAATATAAAATGAAAATTAAATTATAAAAATTAAAAAAAAATAAATTAACTGAAATTAAGATGAATTATAGGTAGTTAAACCAACCATATTAACAAAAGTAACTTACAATAAATTAACTGAAATTAAAATAAAATAGGCAGTTAAACCGGCCATATAAATTATAAAAGTAACTTAAAGTAAATTAACTAAAATTAAAATAAATTAATAGGTGGTTAAATCGGTCATGTAAATTAATAAAATTAAGAAAAAATTATAAAGAAAAATAAAATGAAAATTAGAAGAAAATTACAAAAAAATATTTACTCAATAAAGAAAAAAGCTCTAGGAATTAAAATGACTTACTTCCCCGACAAAAACAGCAAAAACTTGTTATGCAAATTTTATTGAACTCGCCAAGTGCATGAATCTATTACAATATAGATTAATAGTGACGAGTGTTGATCCAACGAGGAGGTGGATTTTAATTGTATAGAGTTATTATTAGTATTATTTTATGGGCTTGTATTGAAAGTTTTAGTTTATTTTATCCTAAAATTAAAATTAAAATTATGGGAATAAATTAAAAATTAATCAATTTAATAAAGTGTTTGGGTCTCAGGATTCACACTCAATATTTCACTATATACTTAATATTTCTTTTTAGTTCTAATTAATTTATGAGGGAGGTATTTTCACTCCTCATAAACCTAACTCTAATAAATATGATATTAAGTGCTCATTGTGCCAGGAAAAATAATCTTATACTAATATGGTATCAAGAACATGTTATGCCAGGTAATAATAATCTAATTGTTGATAAAGTCGCAAGATTGATTGCTAATTAACATGGATGAATTTTTTATCAACACTGAGTCAAGATGATCTATAGAAATTTGAGTCAAGTTTTTCTCTAATAAATTTAGTATAAAATGCTCACCGTGCCAAATAGTAATAATTTTGCACTAAATGGCTGGTATACCAGTGTAAAATCTAGATAAAATTTTAATATCTTTCAAGATATGTCAAAACAATTGGATCGTGCTATGGTTTCACCTTCAACCTAGGCTTGAAAATAAATTAGCTACTCATTTTCTAACTAAGTATAAAATGAGAATTTTATTAAAATATGGAAAAAAAATATAAGATGGAGAAGGAATTACAGAAAATGAAGCTCAGAAATAGATTCAAGGGTGTCAAATTAAAGGGTGGAGACCCTTATTTATAGATACAACGAGTAAATTATGGGCATCGGATGAGAATAATTTGGATGCCCAAGATTGTGTCATGTGATACTCTCGGATTGGATGAAACATGTCACTAGGGTTGTCATTCAATGTATATACATGTATGATATGTGTGTTTTGTAGTGCATTAATATGCTGCCACGTCAACAGTCAACGCAAAAGTCAACAAATATGATTCAGTGCATTACATGTATTGTAAGCTCATTTTCTGATGCAATAAAATTTTGCCACATCATTCGTTAAAGCCACATCATTAGTCAATGACACGTTAGTGGTCAATGCCATGTTAGTAGTTAACGCCACATCAGCAGGGCCCAGCAAAATCTTAAAATTATGATTTTACCCTTTATGTCCTTTCTAAGGGTTTCAGCTGTTCTAAGTTCAAAAATATTGTCTGTTTGGTTTTCCGACTTCTTGTTTATCCAAATATCCCTGAAATACATAAAGTATTCCAAAATACACACAAACATATACAATTAAAGATCAAGTGACTTAAAATAGATACAAATAAAGATGTTAATGGGACGTGGAATGTAAAATGACAATTTTACCGTTTATAAATATACACTCTCTAGAACTCAACAAGTGTTCGTAACTTTCTATTTTAGAACTATTTCATACCTTATGAAATCATTTTTGAAACTATAAATAAGGTAATTAAACTTCAATCTTTCTTTTTAATTTTTATTTTTGAATGAAGCTGATCCAATATTTTTAGAGCTTCCACTGTCTGTTATAATTTTGTTATACAAAAGTTGCATTTTTCAAAACCTCATAGACAAATGTTATCCTTTAATAAGTGTAGTTAGCCTGTGGTTAATGGCGAGTGGGGGCAAGATACCCTAGTTATTGGCGAGAATGTGAGGGTTAGAAGCTCGTTCAATGAAGAAAGTATGTGCACCCTTCATTTTCTTTTTCTTTTGTCTATATTTTCCAAATTTAAATTGTCCTTCTCCATAGATGCTTTATAGATCAAGGGGAAATGTCTTGTTTATGAGGTGGGCAGAGAGGTGAGCAGTTTTAAATAGAGGACTCTAACTCTACAGAGAAAATGATATTATAAAAGAAGATAGGTTAGAGAAGGCAATATTGATTAATCAAAATCTTCTGTCTATATCTTAAGATAAGTAATCTACGAGTACAGGGTGTTCCCAGAATACCCCTCTATCTCCTCCCATGTCTTGTTCTTTCAATTTTTGTGTTCTTACTCTTTATTTTTTTTTTCTACTAATAGGACATCATTGTTTGCTTTATTGACCTTTTTTTAGTTGGATGTATAATTTTTGGCAGATATGGACATTTTTACCAAGGATTTTGATACCTTACAAATGGCGGTGGCTCTTTTGGTGGTTCAAGTACTCCTCGTCTTGCCAAAAGCATCTCCTAGTGGCTATAAGGGTAACAATAAGGTCATAGGGTGCCTTTTTTAGAGGCTTCAAGGGTATCCTGACTGCCTGTTTTAGTGGCTTTGAGTGGATGCTATAACCAAGCACTTAAAGCTTGTTAAAATGTGAGTGTTTCCCAATTGTAGCTCATTTTTCATATATATGCATGTGTGTGTATGTGTGTACGTGCGTGCGTGCGTGTGTGTGTGTGTGTGTGTGTGTGTGTGTGTGTGTGTGTCCTTCTTCCTAAGTCATAGCCTTTAACACTTAAAGGCTACCTCCAAAGCTTTGGCAAAGGTGGCAAAACTGAAAGGCGAACTCCAAAGCCGTAAGTGCCATGAAGAGCAGCTTGCTTAGGAAAATAAAGCCTTGAAAGGATGCCTCAATGACCTATGTGGGGAGAGTACACTAGTGACCAAAGAAGTTAGAGACCAAGTATGACACTCTATGCACTTAAAAAATAGAAATGACAGATAGCACCTTTACCCACATAATTGCTGAAATTTCTAGTATAGATCCACGACTGGTATTGCTCAAAGTAGGAAAGTAGATAGATATAGATAGATAAATTTGTTAAGAAATTCTTGGAGGAAATGCCTTCTTAGCTATTGAATTAACTTTTAATGATAAAGAAGAAGAAGAAGTTATAGTTATGAGAAAGGGAATGATTGTTCTAGTCCCATACCCACGAATAATTAAAAGGAATAGAATATGTTCTTTAAAGGACGTTAATCATTAGAAGAAGATAATTATGTACAAAAGTTACTATAATTGCTATTTCATTCCTTCCCACTCTTCTAGCTCTGGTCGTAAATGCTCTTATTCTAATGTAATAAAAGTGATTCATTACCTTGACGTTGTGAGAGCTTCCAGTCCTCGGGGTTATCTTGGGAATGATTGTGGCCAAGAAAGGGGTAATACTACTCCTGTCACTTAAAAAAAAGTAAAGTGATAGTAGTGAAGGGAGCAGCTCTGGCAAACTAGTTTTTGTTGCTTGGAATCATTTTAAAAAGGTTAATTTTAGTAAAAAGGTTCAAGCAATTTGTAATTATTATAGGTTAGTTATGTAAGGAAATTATTCTTGGGGTACTAATCACTTGACTAGTCATGCTGAACATTGTCCTAGAGGGTCATTCAAGAATGTACGGCAAATGCACCTATTTTTTTCTTATAAACAAATGGAACCACTACACTTGGTAATTATAGTTATAAATTAAAGTGGGATATGGCAACAGTAAAATTTTTGTAGCTAAAATGATTGTACTACATTAGCTTCCCTTATCATTATGTTGGGTTTTACTAAATGTTGAAGCTACTCTAACTTTAGTTTAGACTATTAGTAAAAACACTAACAAAGTTGAAATTTTAAAGCTTTATGATATTGAGAAGACAAAGACAATGAGTATTCTAAAAGCTTGTGAGAGTAGGACTGCAGTTACTACAAATATATGCATTGCTAGTAACCAAAAGAAAGCATATATAGTTATTACAACAATTACATTGATAGCTAATGGGTAGGGAAGGCAATGGGATGGGTTGGGGGTAAAGAGACCTAGCCCATTCCCCACCTCATTAAAAATTTTAGTTCCATTCCCCACCCTATTTCCCAATAACTTTTATGAGGTGTGGATGAGAAATTCTCATGTGGGAAATGATTTCACCATTCCCCATTTATTATTTTATATTACTTATGAATATATAATTTTAATAAATAAAAATAAAAATCATCATTATAATCTAAAGTATTCAAACTATTAGAAAAATCTCCAAAAAAATTAAAACAATATCTTGAAAAAATTAAACGTATAAGATGTTTGGATAAATAATAACTAAAAATTTCACATATGAGCAGAGCTTTGCTAAAACCAAATAAAATAAAATAGAATTAAGTATTTGTATATACATTTAATGCAAATTTATTCATACAACATACCTTTAATTTATGCCCATAACCAATTTTGAGCACACATCAAAGTCTCCAATATTTTAGGATGTAATCTGCTACGATGTGGACTCACAAACCTACCACTGGTGCTAAAAGCAGACTCAAAAGTAACTATAGAAACAAGAATTTCCAAAGTATCTCTAGCAATAGCATGTAAAGTAGGATATTTACTCCTATTTGCTTTCCCCCAAGCCAATATGTCAAAGTTAGAATGATGTAGGACGTCAATTTAGTTATTTTAAGATTCTAGAATTTTATTTTTCATTTTTATTATAATTAATTAAGGAACGATATCTTAGTCTTTTATTTTTATTCTAATTATGAATTAGTTTCCCTTTTTAAGTTAATTTAAGGAAGTAGGTTTACTCTATTATCAATAGAAAGGTTTTGTACTTATTTCATAACTTCAATTCAATTTTTCAATAAAATTTTTCTTTTTTAATTCCTCTAGAATTATTTATCAAAAATCTCTCTTGTAGAGTTGTTTAGATTAGAGCGTCATTTAATCTCGCTTTATGCATTATTAAAAATCTCATTGAGTCGTTTGGATTATAATGGATCTAAGCACGTTTCGATTAGAGCGTAAGCTAATCGCGTTGGCTTGGTACTGTACTAGATACTTATCTAGTCTTTCTCATCCTATCAATTCCACTTCCGTTATGTCGTTCTATCAATTGGTATCAGAGCAGTTCTGTGCGAATCGCATAACCTTTATAGCCCCCCAAAACCACCACCATAAATTCTATTATTAAAAAAAAAACTTAAAACCCTAGCCGCTGCAGCCATCCACCACTATAGCCACCACGATCCGGCAATCATACTACCAGCCAATGCCTCTATTGGACGCCAGCTACCGCCAACCAAGCTTTAGCCATCGCCACCCTCAACTTTCGCCTGGACAACCGTGAAACAGCCCAAACCCGCAAACTCTCCCCCCCCTTTTGATCTGCAGTCTTCAGGCATTTTCACCGTCAGTCACCACCACCATAAGATTCTCCAACCTTCACAGACCAAAACCGGCCACCAAACGTCGGCCAAAATCTACCAACAGCCACCATAAACAGCCGCATATTCAAGCTAATTTGTTGGCTAAACCACGGCCACCATCATGTTCCTCACCATCAAATCTTTCAGATCCAACAAACTCTACACCAAATCAAGGCCACTGGTTGCCGGCCATACCAAACCAGAGAGTTGAAAATTATTTAGGGTTTTGCCATTACGTGGAAATTTGACAATAAATGGAAAATTACTATTCATACACACCAAATTCTTATATGTCAGACTTATCTGCATACAATAGTCTCGAATACGATAATCAAGTGATGCTAGCAATGTCCATGGAGAATTTCAGGCAGATAGTCAGGAAGTAGTTCTGCAAGCATTTGAGAACAGTCCTGCAAGCTCTCACACTTTTTGTGAACAATATCATTAAGAGAGAACAGAAGCAGAGAGTTAATTGTAAGGAAATAGTTAAAAAAGACTCGCTTGAGATAACAAAAGTAAAGATACAATTTTTTATTGATTAAAGTTTCAATCTGATAATTTTTGCAAGAACGTCCATGATGCTTCCTTCGAGAACAAGATAATTGTTGAAGATAATGAATAAAATAACTTTGAAGAATTTGAAATGATTGAAATGGTTCTACATATTCATATTGAAAACAAGAATTTAGTGCTTGAAGAAGATTTGCTTGAAAAGTTGAAATCTATTGGAGAGCACATTGAGCGACAATTAGGGAAAGACAAAAATTATTTGATTGTTGTTTGTTCTTGGAAGTTTTCATCACCTAGAAGAATATATAAGGGAAAGAAATTTTTGAAGTATGGATTTTTCAAAGTTTCGAGAAAGATGGATGAGAAAGAGAACAAGTTTGAATTACAATATGATTTGCTCCTGCACTACAAGTTTCATCCTCCAGACTGTATTCAAACTCGATGATGAGTTTCTTTTAAGAGAGAGAGTATGATGAGGATGTTAATTTAGTTATTTTAGGACTCTAGAATTTTATTTTCCATTTTAACTAGAGTTAATTAAGGAACAATATCTTAGTCTTTTATTTTTATTCTAATTGCGATTTAGTTTCCTTTTTTAAGTTAATTTAGAGAAGTATGTTTACTCTACTATAAATAAAAAGGTCTTGTACTTCAATTCAATTATTCAATAAAATTTCTCTTTTATAATTCCTCTGGAATTATTTATCAAAAAATTTCTCTTGTTGAGTCATTTGGATTAGAGCGTTATCTAATCTTGCTATATGCATTATTAAAAATCTCATTGAGTCATTTGGATTAGAATGGATCTAATCATGCTTCGATTAGAGCATAAGCTAATCGCATTGGCTTGCTCCTATACTAGAACGATATCTAGTTTTCCTCATCCTATCAATTCTGCTTTCGCTACATCGCTCCATCATAAAAGATATAGGTAAGGCTGGTTTCCCCAAATAATGGTCCAACTCTGACTTAACATGCTTATTACTAGTAGTATCGCTAACAAATAAGTCAAACGATGTCAAATGATCCACTTTTCCCCAAATTAATTCTGATTGAAAAGATGAAGAAATTACAGATGGATAAATTTCTTCTCCTGTATTATCTTCAGTTGATATTCTGTCACCAACTCATAAAAAATCATATGAATTTTGTCAATTTCATATGAAGAATTATTTTGGTATATTTTTGGAAAGTAAAACTCCAATAACTTCATCTTGAATCTCGGATCTAGAACAGTGGCTACAACCATTATCCCATAAATCACATTCCAATATTTGTCAAATTTGCTACCATATATGATGCCATATCCTTTATTACATCACATGGAAAAATAAGCCACTCTAAAATCGATAACATAATTTAAAAAATCTTTGGAAAGTAAAGGTTGGCTGTAGGATACTGGGTACTAGAAAACAACTCAGTCACTTCAAAAAATATTTATAATCTATCACAAATCTCCTTGGCCAACATCCAATCCTCCTCATAAGGTAAAAATTTATATTGCGACTCTCATTGTTTTAAACGAGGAAAAATAGTTTTATATATCAAAACAGAATGAAGCATTAAATAAGTAGAGTTCCATCTAGTTTTGCAATTAAAAAACTTACATGCGAAAAAACGTTTTAGCCAAAGAAAAAACGTGCCCTGAACGAGGAGCGGTTGACGTGGTCGTCGTCGGCACCGAATACAAATCTCGTCGTTGGCACCGAGAATAGAGGCAACAGCAGCCAGCTACATATTTGGGAACGTACAGCAGAGTAGAGGAGAGAAACAAATGCAGATCTAACCTTTTTCCTACTTGCAAATTGCTATCGATTTTTAACTGTTGACCGAACTTTGACCACCTGGCCATGGACTCACCAGAGGCTGGTGATGACACTTTACCGCCATCGGCACCTCCCCTCCACGCCGGCAATCAAATATCCGGCCAGCCGTCAGCCCAACTACTGCAACAACACCCAAATCCAACCACCGACTCTCGGCCATCAACCCCCCAAATCACCACCACCACCACGGCTCCCGTTGCTCCTCCATACTTCGTCATCCATTCCTCATACAACTCCCAACCGATCCAGGTCAACTCGGCAAACTCAAGACATCTCCATCAACTCATCCAACCAGAGATAAACTCACTGCAAAAGCCATCCAACACCCAACCCAGCTCACGGCCTTCCTCATTCAAACACCCAACCGCAGCATCAATGGCCATTTCCGACACTACCCCGACATTGCCACCACCATCCACAACTTTCCCAACGTTCGTCCAGCCTCAAGCACCTCCACTGTCATAGCAAACCCCTCCCTACACTCAACCCAGCTCACGGCTTTCGTCCTCAAATAGATCTACAACAGCCGCAGTGTTAATAGGCCTTTCCGGCACCATTCCGACACTACCCCGACTGCCCGCGACTCATCCAAACACCCTCCATCCCCATGCATCCTCACAATCATGGTAAACTCCTTCCTACACTCTAAACCTGCAAGGCCAAGATCCATACTACGAGACACCACATCGGCAGCCATGGCATGCCAATTCCACCCATCGGCCGGTTCTCTAGCCATTACCGGTCATTCACAGCCCCCTCTACCACCCCAAACCACTACACATCACCCCAGATCGGAAACCCTGAACCATGAGACCGTAACCCTCCTAGCCGCGGCAACCGGTACACTCCAACTGTCGTCCGCCACGCAATCTCCATCAATCCATTATCCTTGGCCACAACACCCCAATCCCGTGAGCCAACTACAACCACCATCCTCACAAACTCAGCCACCGTTGCCCCCTTCCCTCTCCAACCAAAACAACTTCAAACATAACAAGAAAAACCCTAATCCTAGCTCCCTCCACCAAGCCCAAAACCGAGCCAATTTCTCAGCCCAAACACTTAATACAATTTCTACTACCCAAGCCCAAAATCTAAAACTTAACTATACTTCTACTGATAACCCTGCCTCTCTCCTTGATCCCAATTCCCCACCTCGGCCTCTAACCCGTGCAGCATCTACCACCCATTCTAAGCAACCTGTTTCATATGCGTTGGTTGTGAACCCAACCTCCATTCTCAACCCCACTGTTTCCCCAAGACCACAAAAATCCTTCCTTGATGCCGTAACTGGTTCCATTAGTCTGTCGATTCCAGTCAAACCGGTCTTATTACACAGGGGTGAATCAGCTATATTGTTCTCTAATGAGGAAGTCCAGATTATGGCTGAACTGTTTAAAATTGCGTTGGTTGGAAAATTTTCATTCGATAGGCCATCCATGGATATTATTCGTAAGTTTTTTGTTTCGATTGGACTCAAAGGAAATTCACAGATTTCTTTACTCGATAACCGACACGTGTTGATTAAGTTATCGACGGAGGAGGATTATTCATGGATTTGGGTCCGCCAGACGTGGTATATTAATGGTTGGGGTATGCGCATTTTCAAATGGAGTACGGATTTTTGCTCTTCAGCGGAGTCTCCCATCGTGCCTGTTTGGGTAAGCCTTCTTTTTTTACCAGTTCACTTTATTCATTCCAAATCTGCATTATTTTCTATTGCTAGGGCCATTGGTACTCCTCTGCGTGTTGACCACGCAACGGCCTCGATTAATAGGCCTTCAGTTGCGAGGGTTTTGGTTGAATATGATGTTTCCTGGCCTTTATTGCCGTATATTTGGTTTGGTGAGGGAGATTCTGGTTTTTGGCAGGATGTTGTATTCGAGAAGGTTCCTACTTATTGTTGCACTTGTAAACACTTGGGCCATGCTGCTGAGGCTTGTTATGTCTCAAATCCCAATCTTCGCAAGGCCCAACCGTCGAAGGATAAAGGACAGTGTACCATTTCTGACAAGGGTAAAAAGGCCATGTTTTCAGCAGATGTACAGCCACAGGTTGCTCCTAATACCCGGTATGTTGTTATTTTTGATAATCGGCCTCTACGGCCTGTTGCTTCTAGTTTTGTTGCCGATCAGATGCCAGTAGGGACAGTCCGTCATTCAGAGATATTATAGCTGAGAATGTCCCCACAGATGATAGGATTCATGATGATGATATTCAGGCGGAGATGGGTGATGTGTTGGGCTCGGAGCGGCCTTATAGGGATGATACCGCTAACAGGCAGGTGAGTTTTAACACTCATAATTCTGAGATTCTGGAGAATGTCTCAGTTGGCAGGAAGGGATGTCTTGGTATTTCTCGATCTGATATTGATTATCGTTCTGAGGATTCTGGGGACATGGAAGAGGGGAGATTCTTGACTGATCCAGAGGATGTTCATACTCCATTACCTATGGACACAGTGATTAGTAGTTTAGCTTATCAGAGGGTTTCTAGCTCCTCACAGGGTTTTTCTGTGGTGGTGGGCTGTAAGACCCGTAAGGCTCGGCGGTGGGGTAGGAGTCGAAACCCCACCCCAATGATTAATACCCTTATTTGGAACATTCAGGGGATAAGTAAGGCCCCCTCTGTCCGCCGATTGTGGAAATTGATACGGATGCATAGATTAGCTTTGGTTTGTGTTTTGGAGCCTTTTCTTACTGCTGAGAGACTGGAGAGCACTCGTGTTCGCATTGCGATGGATCACGGGTTTTCTTCCCATTCTGGAAAAATACGAGTATTCTGGTCGATGCCTTTTTCGGTGGAGGTTCTGCAGAACATGGGCCAGGTGGTTCATTGTCGAGTTAGTCACTCTTCCTTTCCTGATCCTATCTATGTTTCATATGTATACGCCAGTTGTGCTAAGATTGTGAGAGAGGATTTGTGGGATGCCCTTATTTCCTTTGCTGATAGTCATGATGGTCCTTGAATGGTGGGTGGGGATTTTAACGTTGTGCAGTCTCTTTTTAAGATTTCGGGGGGGCATGCACAGCCTCAGGATGCCATTGATGATTTTAATATAGCATTATTGGATTGTGGCTTAGATGATGTGGGTTTTACAAAGAGTTCCTTCACTTAGACCAATGGGCGCACTTAGAGACGATTGGATAGGGTTATGTGCAATGCCCAATGGTCGAGTTTCTTTTCTACTTTTTTTGTTTCTCATCTAAATCGTACTGGTTCAGATCATTCTCCCTTGCTATTATCATGTACTAGATTGGTTGGTGGAGGTCCTTCCAGGTTTTGATTTTTACACGCCTGGCTTAAGCATCCTGGGTTTGGGGTGCTCCTGTTGTTGGCTTTAGGATGAGGGCTTTTCAGTAGAAGCTTGTGAGATTGAAGCTTTGCTTAAAAGGTTGGAATAAGAAGGTGTTTGGTAATATGTTTGATAGGGTTAAGGACGCTGAGAAGGAGGTTACTCGGAGAGAGGGTCAGTATGACCTATTTGGTTCAGCTGACGACCGGGCGGCTTTCTCTGAGGCTCGAGCACGGCTGTAACATGTGTTACTTTGTGAAAAGATCTTTTTACGACAGCAGTCGAGTGTTCGTTGGGTTAGAGAGGGGGATGCTAATACCCGGTTCTTCTATGTTGTGATTCAGAAGAAGCATCGGTTCTTTCATGTCCATCAGTTCTAGAACGCATCGTCTGCATGGATTACTGAGCCTACTGCCATAGCTGAGTCTGCGATTGATTATTTTCAGGGTCTATTGGCGGGAGGTCCTAGTTAGTTTCAGTTATCGAATTTTGATTTTATTCCTTCTCTGGTCACTGCTGAGGATGATATGGATCTGTGTAGGGAGCTTGATTTAGAGGAGTTACGGCGGGTGGTCTTTTCTATTGACCCTGACAGTGCTCCGGGTCCTAATGGTTTTTGCTGTAGGTTCTACCTGGCATGCTTGAATATGATTTCTGGTGACTTATTGGCTGCTGTTCATGATTATTTTTGGGGTTCTGCTATGCCTCGGGGATTCCAGAGTACTCACTTGGTTCTTCTTCCTAAGAAGGACTCTCTAGTTTCCTGGGCTGATTTTCGGCCAATCAGCTTATGTAATGTGAGCAATAAGGTCTTAACTAAATTGCTTGTTATGCGACTGACACCAATGCTACCTCATATAATTTCTCTGTCTCAGAGTGGTTTTGTACCTAGCAGGAGCATTCATGATAATGTGTTGTTGGTTCAGGAGCTTGTTCACAATCTTAATCGTCGAACCCGGGGAAGTAACGTGGTATTGAAGTTGGATATGACTAAGGCATATGATCGGATGTCATAGTCCTTTGTTCTTCAGATGTTGTGGTGCTTTGGTTTCTCAGAGCAGTGGATCTCTTTAGTTCGAAGGACTATTTATGGACCTTGGTTTTCTGTGTTGGTTAATGGGGTTAGCCATGGGTATTTTTAGTCTTAGGGTGGTCTTCGCCAGGGTGATCCGCTATCTCCTTATTTGTTCATTATTGCTACAGAGTTCTTATCTAGAGGCCTGGATTACTTGTATACTTCGCATCCTTCTTTGAGATATTGCTCATTTGGTTATCTTCCTATCTCCCAATTGAGTTTTGCAGATGATATTGTTCTTTTTTGGAATGGGAGTAAGGTTAGCCTCACGTGACTTATGGGTTTCCTACATCATTATGAGGTTGTTTCTGAGCAGCTGGTTAGCCAGGCGAAGAGCAGCTTTTATGTTGGGGGTTCAGTTTCTGCCTCACGTGGTGCTATTATTCACACAGTTACGAGATTCCAACAAAAGTAACTCGCTTTTTCTTATCTTGGTTGCCCGGTATTTGTTGGGAGAGTCAAGATTGCTCATTTTGATGATCTGATTCGGAAGGTCCGAGAGAGGATTTCTGGTTGGGCTAATCGGTTGCTCTCATCAGTAGTTGAGCAGATTATATTATATCCGATTTCTACTTGAATGCCTGATGAGATTCAGTGGGATTCCGCTACTGATGGTGATTTTCATTTGCAGTCTGCTTGGGAGATAGTGTGTTGTGCCTAACCACGAGATGGGGTTTTTTCTATGATTTGGCAGCGCCATATTCTGCCTCGGTTATCTTTCTTCCTTTGGCAGTTGTTGCATGGTTTTCTGGCTACTGATGACGCCTTCAGTGGTCGCGGTTTCTGTATGGTTTCGCGGTGTTTTTGTGGGCAGGCTGCTGAGACTTCTCGGCACTTATTTCTTGATCGCCTTCGGGTTAGCCAGGTGTGAGAGTATTTTTATTATTGTTTAGGGATACAGCGGACGATTTTTCTATCACCCCTTACTTTGCTTCGCCATTGGCAGAGATGTGCTTTTTCTTGGTCTCATCTTCGGGTTATTCTGCCTTGCTTCATTCTATGGCATGTGTAGAAGGCTCGAAATGGATTCAGGTTTGATTCTCACTCATTTTCAATGGATGCAATTATTTTTTGAGTGATGTCGGACATTCGGCTTGTTGGCTCAGCTTTTGGTTTCAAGCTGTCCCAGTTGCGGAGAGTGTTGGATTTTCAGATTGTGGATGGGTTACGAGATATTGCTTCACCCCAACGGCCTATTCGAGTTGTCGTTTGGACGCGACCGCCTCTTGGTGCGGTCAAGCTGACTGTTGATGGGTGCTCAAGGGGTAATCCTGGGTTGTCCGCTGTAGGGGGTGTTCTTCGAGTATGTTTCTGGCAGGGTTTGGCTCTTTATTGGCCATCAACTGATCCTTTATGCTGAGCTTATGGCTGTTTGTGAAGGTATGGAGCTAGCTGTCCAACTGGGGTACTCTGTTGTGGAGGTAGAGTCTGACTTAGCTACTGTGGTTTCCTAGATCCTCTCGGACAGTTCTGTCCGGTGGGATTATGCTCTGCCTTTGCGTCAAGTTCGATCTTTAGTATCCCCTCATTTGGTTGTAGTTCGTCATGTGTTTCGTGAGGTTACGTCTGCAGCTGATTTTCTGGCCAACTGGGCTTGTACTTCTCGTTCCAGTAGTATTTTTTTATCAGCCCGTGATCTGCCCATAGGCTTATCTGGGATCTTTCATATGGACGCTCATGCAGTTTCGCATATCAGGCCCTAGTTTTTTTGTATTTCAGTCTGCAGTTTTTTATTTATCGAGGAGGTTTTTGGTTCATGTCCCCCTCCTTATGTATGTGGTTCTTATTTTATGATTTATATTACAGGTAGGGGTTCCGCCTAACCCCCCACCATCTTGGTGGTTTTAAAAAAAAAAATCTAGTTTTGCAATTAAAAGATAAATTTTTACTACTTTGCATATTCAAATGACGAGCAGCTTCAACAAACTTTTCCTCTTTTTTAGGTGTTGCTGTCCAATAAGCAACACTATCACGAATTCTTTCAATACTATTACTTATCACATCCAATCCTTCTTTCATTATCAAATTAAGGATATGGGCACAACTACGCATATGAAAAAAACTCTCTACCCAATAAAAGTGAACTATCAGACAACTTCTCAGTAATAATTTCAATCATAGCATCATTAGTAGTACAATTATCTAATGTTGAAGTAGAAAGTTTGTGATCAATTTCCAATACAATAAACATTCCATCAATACATCAGCAAGAACATCAGAAGTATGTGGACATGGAACATAGATAAACCTATGAATGAAGAATAACGATTAATTAAAAAACAAATATTATCAAATATATTTAAAAACTCAGTCATACTAATATAAACATAATTTAAAATAAATTTCAAATTAAAAGTACCACATAATTCGACTCTGCAATTTCCATGATTCATCTATTAAATGTGTTGTGATGTCCATAATTCGCCTTTTTTGATTATTAAAAGTCAACATATCAGTAGTAATAGTAATTTTACTTTGATTACTTTCCAACAAGCTCATTGTTTTAGACTAATCATAATCATAAATCATTACGATATCATTCTTGATTGTATTTCGGGAAACCACCTTAAATAATGTTTGAACAGAACTTAAGAATCTTCGAAATCCAATGTGCTCAACCATGCTAAGAGGGTACTTACGCAAGATTATCATGTTTGCAAGCTCTCTTCTTGAACTTTCTTGATCAAAGTTATAGGTATCAAGTTTGACTTTTCCCACTGATGTTCTTTGGCCTTCACAAATGGAATATTTTGAAATGATCATGAAATTGTTTAGTCCCACTCTCAATTTTTTCTCCTAATCTCTTACCACAGTAGTTACAAACAAACTTATATTCTCCATTAATTTTCTACCTTTTAAAGTGATTCCACATCACAGATCTTAAATTTCTTCTTGGAGTGCCATTATGTTTAACCTCTGCTTCAAAAACTATTATTAGATCATTATCAGGAATTTCTTCATGCATCGACATATCACCAATTTCAAGTGGAACTTGGCTATCTTTTTTATTCTCATGTGATTGTCCTGACATTTTATCTTTCGTTTACATTAAAAGAAAAAAAAGTTAGTTCAACTTCAACAAAACAATTACATATCAATACAACAAATCAAATAAATTATTTTATTATATTAATTACTATCCTGCAAGTATGCAAAGTTACCATTATTTTATAAACAAATCAAGATAGATTAAGTTTTATCAAATTGCTTCTAATAAAACTTAATAGAAAAGGACAGAATAATAGCCACTTTTCTTTTGTCAGATTAGCAAATAAAGAACGAAAGGAAAGATGATAAAAATGATATTAACTATATCAAACAAGTTAAAAATGATAATGTGAGCCAATGAGAGGGAAAAAAAAAATAAAACAAAACAAAGCAAGAACTTATTGCATAAAAGATCAAGCCATAATTAAAACTCTTACCAAACTTTACAGTTGCAGAAAATGCTTGAAGATTTTTTTTTTTTTTTCTAGAGAGTGGTACCTTCTCGTTAGGAGAGAAAAGAAAATACGAGGAATTTTTAGATTTTTAGGGTTAACTAAGAATTGTATTGTAAGTTTTTTTAGTTATATTTATTATGTAAATAAACTTCTTAAGTAAAAAATTATTAATTAATTGATAAAATAAAATTTTTTAAATAAATATTAAAAATATTTATATATAATAAGGGTTGAAGTGGGGAGTACAAAACCAAATCCCATCCCATGAAGAAATTAGGGATAATTTTTTTCCCATTCCCCAAAAATTATTCATAAAATCCTATTTGGGGTGGGTCCCATAGAGCCCCAAACCCATGGAAAATTTTGCCATCCTTACTCATGGATGTTGCGAAGTCGTATTATGAGATAATATTATTGAGACTCACTTTTTTTTTGTTTAAACATAAATGAATGTTTGTATTGTTTTTTATTTGAACTATATTTTTTTTACAATATTAGGCTTACATATGTGCCAGCTCCATATAGTGGTAAGTAATGTGCAATGAGTTGTATGATTGTTTGATGGAGTGGAATATAAATAGAAAGTTATCCACTGTAACTATTAATAATTATTCTGCAAATGATTCTATGATTGACATGTTGTTGGGGAAATGTTCAACTAGTTCAATGATTATGGGTGGCAAATTCTTTCACGTGTTGTTGTGCTTATATATTAAACTTGATAGTTCAGGATAGTTTATCTGTAATACAAAAGGTTGTTGAAAAAAATAGAGATAGTGTCCATTACTGGACAGCAACACCTCCTTGAGTTCAAAAAATTAAGGTTGCAAAAAAAACAATTAGGCATTAAAGAAAACAAGAACTTGGCAGTTGATTGTAAAACTAGTTGGAATTATATTTATTTGATGCTTAGTACCACTTGGTTATATAAAAATACATTTGTTCATGTGAAGGAACATGATAGAAATTATACATCTTTGCCTAGTGAGTTGAAATGGAATTTTTCAAAGCTTATGTGTGAGTATTTGAAGAGTTTTTATAAGCTGATAGAACCTTTTATGAAATTAGATTGTCAATGAATGCATGGTTACAATCACCAATTGAGGGGTAAAGTACATGTTCACTAGGATGATTGCAAAGTATAACAAATATTGGAATGTTATTCATGGAGTTCTTAGTGTAGGGACTATGTTAGATTCTAGGCGTAAGATGCTTTTAATTAACTTTTTATTTCCTAAAATATATAGAGAAAGAGTTGAATATGAAATTGAAAAGGTGTGCAAGTTATTTTTCGATTTAGTGCATGAGTATAAAGTAAAGTATTTATCAAATTCAATTAAGGGTGGTGGTTAATGATTTTACTAATTCTCAAGGTTCTACAATAGATGATTCTATTATGTTGGGCTTGGACTTAGATGAAATGGCTAATGAGTGGGCATCATACAGAAATGAGAACTCATAGAATATTCATTCTAAAACAGAATTGGAGCTTTATCTTAAGGAAAATACTTTGCCATCAACTAGTTAATTTGATATTATTGTCATAGTGGAATAATAATCAAGGCAAATATCCTATACTTGCAAACATTGCTAGAGACTTTTTGGCCATTTATGTTCAATAGTTGCTTCTGAGTCTACTTTTAACACTAGACGTAGACATTCGAGTCCTCATCGCAGTAGACTTCATCTATAGTGAAGGCATTGGTGTATACTCAAAATTAGTTTTGGCTTGACAAAACCTAAAAGGTATAGAAAACTTATTTATCAGAATAAAAATGAATTTGATATAGTATTTCATTTTTCAATTTATCACTTATTGGTTTTGTTCTTTATTCTTATGATTTATGCATATATTTTAGATATAATTTTAGAGGAAGCAAAATTTTCTGCAGAACACTTGATTGATGAAAGTTTGATGAGTGAGCTATGACCAATAGTTAAATGAAGAAAAATAGAAAATGATGAAGAAGAGTTTAGACTTTAGACTTGTGGTTTGAAATTTAAAACATTCATCAAAATTGGTTTTATTCCTTATGTGTATGATTTATGCATATATTTTAGATAGAATTTTTGAGGAAGTAATAGTTTCTACAAAAGGCTTGATTACTGAAAGTTTGATGAGTGAGCTGTGACCAACAGTTAAATGATGAAGAATAAAAAATAATAAAGAAAAGTTTACACTTTAAACTTATAATTTGAAATTTAAAAAATTCATCAAAATTGGTTTTGTTTCTTATACATATGATTTATGCATATCTTTTAGATGGAATTTTAGAGGAAACAATACTTTTTACAGAATACTTGATTGATGAAAGTTTGATGAGTGAACTATGACCAACAGTTACATGATGAAGAATAGAAAATAATGAAGAAGAGGTTAGACTTTAGACTTGTGATTTGACATTTAAAAGATTCATCAAAATTGGTTTTGCTCCTTATGCGTATGATTTATGCATATCTTTTAGATGAAATTCTATAAAAAGCAATACTTTCTACAGAACACTTAATTGATGAAAGTTTGATGTGAGCTATAACCAATAATTAATGATGAAGAATAGAAAATGATGAAGAAGAGTTTATACTTTAGACTTGTAGTTTGAAAATTGAACTTTGAATTATAGACTTGTTTGATGGATTTATATTTTCTGGATGTTTTATTAACTAAAACATTAAAACTTAAGGATTTATATATGTGGATTTGTTATTGCTTAGAAACCACTATTAGAAAATCACTAATTTATGACATTTTTTATTTTTTATGATAAATATAGATATGCCACAAGTATATCTTGTATTAAAGACATTATTGTAATTTAACCAATTTTACTCGTCAACTCGCTCAATTCACATTTGTTACCAACACCAGCATGCAGAGTAGCAAATACAGTGTAATATAACTCAAGGCCAAATTAATACAAATACTAGAATTTGAAAGTCATTATGTCATCCAATGTCAAAAGATCATATAAAATGCCTCAGATTTTTTTCTTTTTTTTTTCTTTACTCCAAGACTAAGAAGATGTGTTTCTAAGATCACCACACTCCATATTCCGCCATCTTCAACTCAAAAATTTACCCAATAATCAATAAACAAATTTTCAGTATTGAGACATTTCACAATCATCAAATATTCTCTCCCCTCAACCATAATAAGATATTGTCCTCTATGTTTTAAAGTACAGAAGTAGGGTTTAAAAGACATCTTCTAGTTGGTACAACACAAAATGAAATAAAACTTTTATAGATGGAGAGTTACATCTAATTTGTGCTTCTTACTACTGTTGCTATTATCATTAATCGATCAATCCAATAAAGAGGTCCTAGGTCTAGCTCTATTTTATAAACTTGTAAAAGATTAAATAACTCGTTAGCAATGAGAGCACAAATAAAAATCTTTTTTATTGTGAAATGGATAAAATGATTTTTTATACCATTGTTGAGAAATGCAAGTAAGTCATCATAAAAGTTAAAAAAATTTAACAGGCCGTTGTGTTTTTTATTAATGTTTAGATTAGTCCAAGATGCAAATGTAAACAGTGTATGGCGGAGACAACTAACTCCCCTCTAATTGGTGAGCCGGGCATGCTTACAAGAGTTTTCAAGGCTTTCAGAATGATGCCTAGCACTTGGCTTCCTCTATTGTAAGCAGTTTCTATAATAAGTTTTGATAACCCACGATCACCTCCTCCATATACCAAGTGTATTTTTCTCTTTGCTATAACTCGATAAGATCTACGGTTGCTTCAACAAACTCCTTATACATTCTATAGCAAACCCCAGAAACCACACAAATAGTCTTATCCAGTTTTCTTATAAACTGGCAAACAAGGTCTTTTAAAGTCAGATTCCCAAGACTATATTTTGTATTTTTTTTCCAGAATAATGGCTATAACTTGAGAATTGCTCTCTATATCCACAGGGATACATTTCAATAGACAAAAGGATACTATCCAATGACTCTTTATTCAAGCCGTCCCTAATGAATCAAATCTTGTCTTCCCTGTTATCAAACACCATTCCTAAAGTATACGGATTTTTATTGCATTCAATTTTAGCACACTTATAACAAGCAACTAGAAGTCATCGAGCTCTTTGTTTTCTTGAGTAGTTTCCTTTATCGTAACCAGGCATATATGCAATAAATGTAGAAGATAACTCACCTGCCAATTATACTTTGACTTTAAGTAACCAACGGATATCAACAAGGATGTCAATTCTCATAAGTAATCGTATGCGGTCGAACCAACCTTATACATTGTAAGGAGAGCATTCTGAGGAAGTGAAGGAAACCATTTGTGAAGCCTTACTAAAATTACATTTTTATGCATACCTTCTCCTTAGAATATCAGTTATTATATAAAACTGTCATGGAGTACTGTTATCCACTACCTAATCGAGATAACAAATCAAAGCACACTTAAATAAAATAAAATCTATGAAATTAAGTAACACGTGAAAGCGAACAAAAGAAAATAAAAACACACAATGTAAAAAAAATAAGAATAATCAAACACTTACTCACAATCGTCCTCTTATTAAATTTACTTCAAGTTCCAATTAGATTTCATTAATACAATCTTTTACTTCCTTAAGTTGTCTTTTTAGATCTTCAAAGTAGGATACTAATGCCGTTGTTCGTAGATCCCAAACAAGGAGTGATTGACAAACTTAGAGCAAATCGTTTAGTTGATGCTTCATACGTAGAAGTCGCTTAAGTTGGTCCAAGAGGATCTATCTGATTAAGGTATTCATGATAAGCAATGAAAGAAAATATAATTGGTAATCAAAGTAGGATACTAAAGCCAGTGTTCGTAGATCCCAAATAGGGAGTGATTGACAAACTTAGAGCAAACCGTTTAGTTGATGCTTCATACGTAGAAGTCGCTTAGCTGGTCGAAGAGGATCTATCTTGTTTGGGTAAGACCGAGCAGGCCCCCTCGAGGTCAACCCAGCCCGAATAGAAGACTGGACTGCTGGCACGAAGACGGCCTTACTAGGCATCAAAGAAGGTCAAGGTCGATTGCCCCAAGGCTGGTCGAACCCTGAGCTCCCTCTTCTGCTCGAGGTCTTCAAGCCCACGGGTATGTCCCAGACATACCAGCAACAGCACAGAGAGAATGCAAGATTTGAGCAAGGCCGGTTCGAAATGGTTTGACCCTTCCTTCTGAAAAGTTGACACGACGATCGATGCCTGACAGACACCCCATGCTGTAGGTTGTCGTCATTGTTACCGACGGCCGGCACATGCCCCTACAGTGTCATTATTTCATACGCGCATGCCCAGCACCATCATTAGGCCGCAGGAATCCATACCCACTTGACATCCCACATTCCCAAGATGTGCCGTGATAATCTCGGCTGTCAGAGGGACCCAGACACCATTAATGTGGGGACGGCTGTTCTCAACAAAAAATGGCGAGAAAATAGAAGGATAAATATCAATCGGAGTGTAAGTTGTAGAGGTTCTTCATTTTTTCTTAGATTCTTCTTCTTCTTTCCTTATCTTGTCTCTTGAAACCCTTTTTGACTATTTTTACTTTTACCTAAAAAACATCTTATTTCTCCGATCTCTCAAGTAAAGAGAGATACAAAAGAATTACTCGATTACTGACTTGAGCGTCGGAGGATTTTCGTCGGAAAAACACCCGGCGATCCCTGACCTTGTCTTTGTGAGCACAGACCCAAGGAAATCGTTGTTCCGGTGAATATAGGAGAATTGAGATTGGCAAGGACTCCTGCTCGAGCATCCTGCGAGCAGAAGTTTATAACCCTACTCGAGAGCAAGCAGAAAACAACATCAACATTAACATTTTGGCGCCGTCTGTGGGGAGTAGTCCAAAAAGCCTAACTTCCCAACATGTTAAAAAAAAAAGCACACAACACAACAATGAAGGGAAATAGCATGAGAGAAATAAGTCCAGAGGAATCGGTGACTTTGAGAGATGTGGCCAATGAGGCCCAGAATAGGGAAATCCAAGAGAGGATGGATCGGATGAAGAAACAAATGGAGACGCTGACATCCATTCTGCAGGAACTCAGGGAGAGACAGAGGAAAGCAAGCAATAACATCCCTGAGTCCAGCTGCGGGAAGGCCCCTGCCCGGGAGCATGTGGGAGATGAAGCCCAGAGACTGAAGGCACCAAATATTGCCGGGAGGGAGGAAACGAACCTAGAGGAAAGGGGATCCCGTCAACACTTGTAAGATACGGCACCTACCTCCCACGCGGAGGAATTGGAGGGGGAAGTGCGCAGGTTGGCGCAGGTTGTGGAGGACCTCCGAGGAAACGGGAAAGGTCTGAGTTGGAGGATAATGCTGGACAATGAGTCCCTGCTCTCAACAGAGATTATGGGCGTCACAATCCCCCGGGATTTTCGCTTCCTAGATTTGAAGTTCTCAGGGAAGAGCGACCCGTTGGTGCACATAGAATGGTTCAATGATATGACCGGAGTACAGGGCCTGACGACAACTCAGCAGTGCAGGGCCTTCCCACTTACCCTGGAGGAAGGGCGAGAGAATAGTACAGCAGGCTACCGCGGGGAAGTATTCTGAGCTTCGAACAAATATTTAGGGAATTTGCGGAGCAATTCTGGGGAGCGGTGGCCCCCCGAAGATGACATGATGGAGCTGGCAGGGATACAACAGAGGGAGGGGGAGTCCCTCCGAGAGTTTGTCAAAAGGTATCACCGGTCGGTTCTGGATCTTGGGGCATTCAATCACCCCCAGGTGTTGAGGGGGCTAAAGGATGGGATCAGGATGGGGAGGCCATGGTACAACTTGCGAAGCCCTTCGATCCGTTCATATTCCGATGCGTACGAACAGGTGAAGATGGACATGGTCGTTGAGGAGGAAAAGGGCGTGAAATTAAGAAGTGAGCAGGGCAGCGGAGCGAAGAGGAAAGAAAAAGAAGGCCCTGCTCAGGGAACACCGACTTCCAGGATAATAAGGGAGCGGATTGCTTCTTATAACCCCTATCAGAGAACTCCCCAGCCACGAATGGCTCCCGCTCCACCTCGCAGGTCCCCTGGTCGGGACCATAAGGAATATCGGCAGTAAGATGGCCATTCGTCCCGAAACCAACCACCAAGCCGACCTACGCTTAACAACAACAGAGCAAACCGCCCATTAACCCCACATCTGGGAAGCTACCCTCGGGATAGGGCGGTACAGATGGTTGAACAAAGCCCCGCCTACAGACAGTACACGCCATTGAAGGTGTCGTACAAGGAAATATTCCAAGTGGCGGAGAAACGAGGATTGCTGAACCCTCTGGCATCAATGTCTAAGCCAACCGGCAGAAGAAATAGGGGGCGGTTTTGCCGCTTCCACGGTGACCACGGCCACTCAACGTCGCAATGCCTGGATTTGAAGAACCAGGTGGAAGACCTAGTTAGAAACCGGTATTTGGACGAGTTTATTGAAGGGGACCATCCGGTAGTCGAATAGCAGCCAGAGGAAGATAACCGAGCCTGCAGCATGGATCCTGAGCCACCAGCCACGAGGGTGATCACGGGAGGACCCATGATGGCAGGAAATTCTAATAGGGCTCGAAAGAATTATTGTACATACGCCTCTGTTGGGCGAGAGGTCGTGCCGCAAAGAAGGCTAAGGTGCGTCAAGTGCCCATCATGTGGACGGATGAGGATGAGGACGAGGAAGGGTGCTGTACCCCCACAAGGATGCCTTGGTTGTAAAGGCAAATGTTGCCAATAATGAGATCGACCAAATACTGGTGGATTCGGGAAGCTCGGTGGACATTCTCTTCAAGTCCACACTTGACGATTTGGGAATAGCAGATGTAAGCCTTGAATAGACAAGCACCTCCTTAGAAGGCTTACCCCTCTAGGAATCATCAAACTGACCATGACTATGGGCTCGAGGCCTTTTGAGAAGAACATGATGTTAGACTTCGTGGTGCTGGATGAAGTCAGCCCTTACCAAGCAATACTGGGGAGGCCCTTCATGAGGATCAGCCAATCAATATTATCCATCCACTACTTAGCCTTGAAGTACCGAGTAAACGGGGCCGTAGGAGTCATCAATGGCAGTCAGAGGGTTGCAAGGAGCTGCTACGATGTGGCAGCAAAGGAAACTATGCAGATAACGTCATTAGACTTGAGGGGGGAATCGAAGAATGGAAGACAGGAACTCGCTGAGGAACTGGAGGAAATCAGAATAAGATCGGACGACCATGAAAAGAAGGTTCGGATCGGCTCGGGCATTAGCGGGCCGTTGAAGCAGAATCTGGTCGAGTGTTTGCGAACACATTCTGATGTATTCGCTTGGACACATGAAGATATGCCCGGGATTGACCCAAAGGTGGCTTGCCACAGGCTGGCAATACGGAAGGACGCTAAGCCGGTGAGGCAGAAGAGGAAATGCGTCAACCAAGAAAGGTATGAGGCCATGAACTGTGAGGTGGAGAAGCTATTGAAAGCATGATTCATAAGGGAAGTCTCCTACCCTGAATGGATCTCAAACGTAGTGTTGGTTAAGAAGGCAAGTGGGAAATGAAGAATGTGCGTGGACTTCACGGATGTGAATAAAGCTTGTCCAAAAGATAGCTTCCCATTACCGAAGATAGACTAGCTGGTGGATTCCACAGCGGGGCACGGCCTGCTCAGCTTCATGGATACCTTCTCGGGCTACAACCAGATTCCTATTCTTCACCAACCAAGGCCTGTTTTGTTACAAGGTCATGCCCTTTGGCCTGAAAAACGTGGGGGCAACCTACAAGAGGCTGGTGAACAAAGTCTTCAAGCCGCTGATCGGCCACACGATGGAAGTTTACGTGGATGATATGATCACTAAGTCAAAGGATGAGGAAGAACATGTAAAGCATTTAGAAGAAACCTTCGCGCTCCTAAGGAAATATCGGATGAAACTTAATCCAGATAAAAGTGCCTTTGGAGTTGGTTCGAGAAAATTCTTGGGCTTCATGGTCAGCTACAGAGGAATCAAAGCTAATCCAGAGAAGATAAGAGTAATAGTAGAGATGAGGTCCCCGCGTACTCTTAAGGAGATACAAAGCCTTATTGGAAAACTAGCATCCCTCAACAGATTCATCTCCCGGGCAACAGACAAATGGCATGTCTTCTTCCACGTCTTCTTCTAACAGCTGAAAGGATATTTGCTGAAAGCCCCGCTGCTGTCAACACCGAGAGCAAGAGAGGTTCTGCATTTATACTTGGCGGTGTCGCAGTGGGCAACAAGCTCGGTTTTGGTAAGGGAAGAGTCGGGGGTACAGTATCCTGTATACTACACGAGCAAAGCTTTATTGGGAACAAAAACTTGGTATCCGCTAACGGAGAGGTGGGCTTTGGCTCTTGTAACAACAGTTCAGAGGTTGAGACCTTACTTCCAAGCACACTCGGTAACGGTTTTGATAAACCAGCCACTCAGGCAAATTTTGCACAAACCAGAGACTTTCGGCAGGTTGGTAAAATGGTCAATAGAACTCAGTGAGTTTGACATCAGCTACCAACCCCAGACAACAATACGGGCACAGTCCTTAGCCGACTTCGTGGTCGAATGCACAGAGAGGAATGAAAAAATGGGCAACGAAAACCCAGCAAGTCCCTCTGCCCCGAGCAACGCATGGACAATCACAGTGGACGGGTCATACGGGGACCAATGAGCAGGAGCAGGGGTTGTACTTCTCAGTCCTGAGGGTGAAGAAGTGCAAAACGCCGAGAAGCTAGAATTTGAGGCCACCAATAACCAGGCCGAATACAAGGCTAAAATTTTTGGATTGAAGCTTGCCCTGGTAGTAAAAGTAGAAGAGGTGAAGCTTCGAACAGACTCTCAGCTAGTGGTAAATCACCTCAACAAAAGCTTCTAAGCAAAAGGCGAGAAGATGGAAGCCTACCTTCGAAAAGTGAGGCAGTTGATAAAGAAATTTCGAATGGTTGAAGTGGAACAGATCGCGAGAGGGATGAACTTTCGAGCTGACATGATAGCACGAATGGCCGCTACATCCAACCCCAAAATGCCGAAGTCTGTTCCGTTGGAAATCAAAACCTGCTCGAGCATCGAGCAAGAGGACGAGGTGATGAGCTTATTATCGAGTAGCACCTCGATGGACCCAATTGTTTCTTATCTCAAGAAAGGGGTGTTGCCTGTCGATAAGAAGCAAGCAAGGAAGCTAAAGTATAAAGCGACCTGGTACTCGCTGATTGATGGGGTATTGTACAGGCGAGGATACACTCTCCCACTGTTATGCTATTTAGATCAAGAGGAAGCTGATTATATTCTCTGAGAAATACATGAAGGAATTTACGGGAACCACTCTGGCGCGAGGTCTTTGGCTTTCAAGGCCTTAAGGCAAGGGTACTTCTGGCCCCGTATGCATCAGGACGCACAAGAGAAGACCAAGAGCTGCAAGAATTGTCAAACCTTTGCTAACTACATGGCCCAGCCTCCTGAAAACATTACAGTGATGAATTCACCTTGGCCATTTGCTCAATGAGGGATCGACTTAATTGGGCCATTACTAAAGGGGAGAGCATCCGTAATACACGCCGTGGTGGCAATTGATTATTTCACCAAATGGGTGTAAGCAGAGGCCTTGAGCAGTATTACAGAAAGCAAAACCACTGACTTCATTTGGAAAAATGTGATTTGCAGGTACGGGATCCCCACGAGCTGGTTACAGAAAACGGGAGGCAGTTTAACAACCACAAGTTTAGAGACTTCTGCAGGAACATGGGAATAGAGCTAAAGTTTTGCTCACCGTCACACCCGCAGGACAACGGGCAAGTGGAGGCTGCGAACAAGACTATAAAGCGCCTCCTAAAAACCAGGCTCGGCGAGCAGAAGGGAGTTTGGGTTGATGAACTACTTGGTGTCTTGTGGGCCTATAGAACCACACACAAAACTGCCACGAGGGAAACCCCCTTTTCCTTGGCATTTGGGCATGGTGATCCTAATTGAAATAGAGATGGGGACACATCGAACGGAACACTTCAACGAAAAATAAAACGATGAGCAGATGTGTGTCAATTTGGACTTACTGGAAGAGAAGAGGGAAAGGTTCGCGGCGAAGATAGTAGAATATCAGTAAAGGGTGGCCCACTATTACAACCAGAACGTACACATCCGCCGATTTTAGGTGGGAGATTTGGTGCTTAGAAGGGTGAATCAGAATACCAAGGACCCCAGGCAAGGAGTGTTGGGCCCGAATTGGGAAGACCCTTATAGGGTCTCTCAAGCATCTGGTACAGGAGCGTACAAATTGGCCTACCCAGATGGACGAGAAAAGAGGCCATGGAACGCACAGCACTTGATGAAATATTTCCAGTAAGTTCCCTTGTATTACAAGCATTGATGTCCAGTTTCTCCCAAAATAAAGGTGTATAAAATCTTGAATAAAAGTAAGAAAAACGCTTCCAATATTAATTCAATATGAACAAGCTAAAGCTTATGAACACGAAGAAACGCAAAGGCCAGAAGTCTCAAAGCCTAGTTTAAGGCGAGACGATGCCAAGCGTGAGCCAAATGCAGGCTCGAGCAGAATAAGCTCGCGAAGAAACGCAAAGGCCAGAAGTCTCAAAGCCTAGTTTAAGGCGAGACGGTGCCAAGCGTGAGCCAAATACAGGCTCGAGCAGAATAAGCTCATGAAGAAATGCAAAGGTCAGAAGTCTCAAAGCCTAAGTTTAAGGCGAGACAGTTCCCAGCACGAGCCAAAAGCAGGCTCGAGCAGAATAAACTCGTAAAGAAATGCGAAGGCCAGAAGTCTCAAAGCCTAGTTTAAGGAGAGACGATGCCAAGCATGAGCCAAGTGCAGGCTCTAGCAGAATAAACTCAAAGAAGAAACGCGAAGGCTGAAGTCTCAAAGCCTAGTTTAAGGTGAGACGGTGCTAAGCGCGAGCCAAAAGCAGGCTCGAGCAGAATAAGCTCGCAAAAGAAACAGAAGTCTATAGGCCCAACTTAAGGCAAGACACTGTCACGCATAAGCCGAAAGAGGGCACGAGCAGAATGGACTCAAAGAAGAAAAGCAAAGGCCTAAAACCTGTTAAAGGTTACTTAGCAAAGGCCTGGAGTTAATCTCATAGAAAGTTGTAAGACACGCAAACACAAGGGCAAATTAGTATCAACAATGTTCTTCATTTATTCGTTACAAGAGTACAAGTAAAAAAAAAATAATTTCTCAAGTGGCTGGGGCATTAGGGCTAGCAGTTGAAGCTGGGTCTTCGGAGGATGAAGCCCCTTCCGTGGCAGCAACAGCAGCGGGGGAGATCTCGGTGGTTGGAGGAGTGACCTCTCCCGACCCTGCAGGGCCCTGAGTTGAGGGGGGCCTTGCCTCTTGATGCGAAGCATCATGCTCGAGCATGTATGCGTCCACGCCCACCTTGAGCTTAGACATATCCAGGTTAGGATATTCCTTGCCCAGGACGGACATGAGGCATTCATAGCCGAACGTCACCCCATCATTGTACTTTATCGCGAGCTGACCCTCTAAGGAGTCTATATTCCTTTGAAGACGAGAAGTCTCTGCCTCCATGGTCTTTTCAAAGGAGAAACTCTTCACGTCTAGGTCCTTTTGAGCATTCAGCAGCTCGTCCCAGACCACAGACAACTCCTTCTCGAGCTGGAGTACTTTGGACTCTGACAGGGTCGCCTTCTCCTCGAAGGTGGAGATCTCCGTGCGAAGCTTCGCTACCTCCTCATCCTTCTGCTCAAGATTCTATCTCAAATTCTGATTTTCTACCCTAATCTTCCTCTGGGAGTCCAGAGTCTTGGTCTTAAAGGCGGTAGCAATAACCGCAATGCGGAAAGAGAGGCGGTGGAGCGTGCCGACTAAGTCATCAGCACTAGAAGCCTCTAACCCTTCCAAGAACTTCTCCTTCATTTTCCTGGAGAAATCCTTGACGTAGGGGTCGGCAACGTCAGGCTACTGCTGTCCTGGACATGTTCTACTCGAGATCGAGCTGGAACAGCGGTCCTTGGGCCCCTTCGGGTCACCCCTTCTGTTGCTCGCTTAGTCTCTCGAGCAAGGGGTGTGATCCTGATCGGCGAGGCAGTGGAGTCAACTCGAGACCGCTTGGACGGAGCGGAAGAGCTGCTCGGACGATCTGTGGAACTCACGGGCCTCTTTAGCGGACGATCTGTGGAACTCACGGAAGAGCTGCTCATCTCCTCTTGAGAAGCGAGGCCAAACTCAAAAAGATTTTGGATTGAGAGTAGCTCCCTGCACGAGCTCGCGTTGTCAAGGGCAGTGTTGACGCGCGATTGAAGCTCCTCCCCAATCCGATAAGAAGCACTCCAAGATACTGCAACAACAACCAAGATAGAGTGGTGAGAAAAAATGCGAGAAGATAAATTAAAGTAAAAATGCATTGAACAGCAAACGACCTGGGGTGCAGAAATGAGAGGGAATCGGAGGGACCCCTTCAGAGGCAGAAGCAGCTTGCCCCCAATCTCCCCCGGCAAAGAAAAACTTGCCCTTCCAGTTGCCACTAGAGGTGGAGAGATCGGTAATAGGTTTCTTGCCTTTCAAACTAGACACGAGATAGTACCAGCTAGCATCCTTGGGGTTGCTTTTCCATTGATAGAGATGCTTTATCTCCTCTACCGATGGCTCACCCAAGTTACACCACCTCCACAACACATACAAACCAGACAAGACCCTCCACCCATTGGGGTTCAACTGCCCCGGAGCTAAACGAAGCCTGGACAGAACCCGAACGAAGTAAGGTTGAAGAGGCAACCTAACCCCCCACTTGAAACATTCCAAATATAAGGTGACATACCCTCGGGGGGGACGGCTGGGCATATCATCCTTACTGGGCACACGCTAGCCGGTATGTGGTACGTGTCCCTGAGCCCATCTAGATATGGGTGTGAAGTCTCAGACCTCATAAAATCAATGGGGAACCACCCAGCCTCTGACCTTTGACTAACCCTCTCCCCTTTTTGCGGCCAGGTCTCCCCCACAACCACGACCCCTTCAAGACTTGGGTCTCTCACCGTGACCATCCTATTCGACTCAGAGTCACTGGAAGAAGATGATTCTTTAGACGACATCCGACGGGGTTGTTGTGTGTCAGACATATTTCCTATAGACACAATCTACCAAATGGAAACCAAAAACCTAGAAAATGGAAAAAAACAGGAATAAGAAGAAGGAGGGAAGTTTATACCTGAGATAGATTCAATGACGGGAAATGGCAGCGACGGCAAGAAGGGAAATGAGAAATACTTGCAGGCAATTGATTCTGGTTTAAGCAAAGATTGAAAACAAAAGGCACAGTGAAGAAATTGAGGATTTTTAAAGGGGAAAGCACGTCTTGTCAACAGACAATACGCCTCTCAGGGGACGCGACTGTTCAAGTAACCTCCTCTCTAAAATTCAAACGTACGGCCTGGATCCATCCACACGTCTCGCATTAAATATGAAATGACAGAAAGATAGACAGCTCAACACGAGAATATAAAAAGGCGGAGAAGCCGGCCTAAACAAGAAGTTTCCAGTCATGTCTCGCTTCACTCCAAAGACTAGAAACTGGGGGACTGGTGTTTGGGTAATACCAAGCAGGCCCCCTCGAGGTCAACCTAGCCCGAGCAGAAGACTGGACCGCTGGCACGAAGACGGCCTTACCGCCAAAGCCAGTCAAGGTCGATTGCCCCAAAGCTGGTCGAACCCCGAGCTCCCTCTTCTGCTCGAGGTCTTCAAGCCCCCGGGCATGTCCTAGACATACCAGCGATAGCACGAAGAGAATGCAAGATTCGAGCAAGGCCGGTTCGAAACGGTTTGACCCCTCCTTTCGACAACTTGACACGACGATTGATGCCTGACAGACACCCCATGCGGTAGGGTGTCGTCACTGTTACCGACGACCGGCACACGCCCCTACAGTGTCATCATTTCATACGTGCATGCCCGACACCATCATTAGGCCACAGGAACCCATACCCACCTAACATCCCGCATTCCCAGGATATACCGCGATAATCCAGGCTACCAGAGGGACCCAGACACCATTAATATGGGGACGACTGTTCCCGACAAAAAATGGCAGGAAAACAGAAGGATAAGTTGTAGAGGTTCTTCATTTTTTCTTAGATTCTTCTTCTTCTTTCCTTTTCTTGTCTCCTGAAACCCATTTTGACTATTTTTACTTTTATCTAGAAATCATCTTATTTCTCTGGTCTCTCAAGCAAAGAGGGATACAAAAAGAATTACCCGATTACCCCTGACCTTATCTTTGTGAGCACAGGCCCAAGGAAACCGTTGTTCCGGTGAATAGAGGAGAATTGAGATTGGCAAAGACTCCTACGAGAAGAAGTTTATAACCCTACTCGAGAGCAAACAGAAAACAGTATCAACAAATCTGATTAAGGTATTCATGATAAGCAATAAAAGAAAATATAACTGATAATCAAACATACTTTAGCACAAAATAAATAATTTTGATCAAAAGAGTAGTAAAACGAAATGAAAATAAGAAATTAAATCACCGAAAAGAAATGAAAAAGTCTCAGTTCAAATTTAGTGGGTCACTCAAATCGATTTTAATGCCTTCTTCATGTGGTTGGTACTCTATATATGCCTTTAATCTTTGACCATTAACTTTGGAAGTGACACCGTTCTTTGGATCCTTAATTTTAACTACTTTATATGGAAAAACAATATGAATAATAAAAGGTTCAAACCATCAAGAGCATAACTTACTTTACAATAAGTGCAAGTGAGAATTGAATAAAAGCATTTTCTGATCTGGTGTAGAAAATTTCTCGTGATTTGCTTGCCACGAAAGAGTTTCATTTTCTTTTTGTAATCTCTGGGTTTTTCATCACTGTAAACTCCTTAAATTCTGCCAGTTGTAATCTCCTTTTTGAACTATTGCAAGGGTAAAGGATACTTTCAATTAGTTGTTTGTTACCAAGGGATGATGAGGTGATTTCTTGTAATGTACTTTCTTCTTCCAATGATGTATACTCCAAAGTATTCGGTGAAAGTTTGAGCTCGAGCTTTGGTAATAATTTTGATAGGATGAAATTTTTCCTAGTGATGTCAATTGCTCTTCTTTTAACTTTTATTTATTAGTATCTAGAATGGTGATGATGCAAGTGGGGCATTAATCTAATCAAAAACCAAACAAAAATGAGTTAACCATTCTTAGAAAGGGTCATCACTAAGGTTAGAAGAAATATTATGATCAATTAATTCTTTAATAAAATTTATATCAACGATTTCATAATCTCCATCATGAGGTTGCTCGGCAATATTGAAGATATTAAGCTCGATAGTCATATTGCCAAAGGACAACTGCATATTTCTAGTTCTGCATTGAATATAGGCATCGACAGTTGCTAAGAAAGGTTGTCCTACAATAATAGCAATGTGCTTCTTCGAATCCTGTACTGGTTGAGTGTCAATCATAATGAAATCAATAGGAAAATAAAACTTGTGTACCTGGATGAGCAATTTCGCCACAATACCACGAGGTATTTTCATAGACTGATCTGTAATTGGTAACAAAACTAGAGTTGGTTTTAATTCTCCTAATCCAAGTTTCACAAATACTGAATAAGGCAAAGGATTTGCACTAGCCCCTAAATCCATCTTTTCTAGGTTTGAAATCAACTAGGATTATGAATTGAAGCCAACTCTCATCTCATTCTATAGCTTGTCAATGGTACACTTTTTTGTTCTATTGCGGAATGAGTTTAATTTTTTAGATTTTAAAATACTTCCTCCAATATTCAGGGTTGAGAGCAATTATAGTTCTGATTGTATGGTTTGAATGGTTGTTAAGAGACTTGAGGAGCCTGAGGAATTGGTTGCATTGATAAAGTTAGAACTGCTGTCTGTTCTATTGGAATCCTTGAGACCATTAAAATTTAGGATGGTCTCTTTACCCAGGATTATAAGTATTGGGGTAAAGATTGTAGTTTAGCTACTTTCCCATCACACCAATTGCATTAGCTTAGTCTGGGTATGAATCTAGGTCAAGTTTATTATAGGCATATGTTTCTGTTGACTTTATAGCTGTCAAAGATGCTATTTGGCGAGAAAGTCCTTCAACTATTTCTTTGACTTTCTTGATTTCTGATCTTGACTCACCAATATAAACTTTATTTACTCCTTAGATTTTTCTAATATTCCTTAATGATCGGCCTCATCGCTAGGAATTATTTGCTTGTCATTGAAAGAAATCTCAAATCTCTAATGCACTTTTCGACATCAACTCTCCTGCACTTGTCACCATTAGCATTCTTGCACATGCGGCAATAGTCCTTCTAAAAAGTATTGGCATTAGTACCACTTAACGTATCCATGATATGGACACTTCAAGAGAAGCCAATTAAATTGTTCCCATGCTTCGAAAAATTGTTGATTTTTTCTCTGAGTAAACTTTGAGATTTCCCTAAGAATAGATTGGTTTTATGCACTAGCAAGTATTTATTTAAAAATTTAGTACCCATTTGTTCCCATGATTTAATATTATTAGCAGGCAAGTATTGAACTAAGAACGAGCTCTATCTTTTAAAAAAGAATGGAAACAATCTAAGTTTAGCATCCTCATCTGAAAACTTCTCATAAAAATAAAACTGAAAATAAAAGAGGAAAAATTATAATACTAACCTTATTACTCTGTAACAACCTTGCTATGAAAATACACTGAAGTGCTAAAAATGTACAAAAAGAAAAAATAGAATAAAATAAATAATGTACAAAAAGAAAAAAATAAAATCAAATAAATTAACAAGAATTAAAATAAATTAATAGGTGGTGAAACTGACCATATAAATTAGGGAAATTATCAGCCATATTCCCTTAAATGTCACATACGTCATTTATACTACAACATTTTTAACCTGTATTACTCGTATACCCTAAGTTGATAAAAGGTTTCTACCGATCACCTTACCATTACCAACCGTTAGACATAAGGGTAGCATTGTCTTTTAGCATAAGAAAAGCTATAATACAAAATAACATGTCGTCTTCGTTAAGCGAAATATATTGTTTTCTGACTTCTTGTTTATCAAAATATCCCTGAAATACATAAAGTATTCAAAGATACACACAAACATATACAATTAAAGATAAAGTGACTTAAAATAGATACAAATAGATATGTTAGTGGGACGCGGGGTGTAAAATGATGATTTTACCATTTATAAATATACAATCTCTAGGACTTAACAAGTGTTTGTAAATTTCTATTTTAGAACTATTTCTTACCTCATTAAATCATTTTTGAAACTATAAATAAGGTGATTAAACTTCAATCTTTCTTTTTAATTTTTATTTTTGAATGAAGTTGATATGAGATTTTTAGAGCTTCCATTCGCTGTTATAATTTATTATACAAAAGTTGCATTTTTCGAAACCTCATGGACAAATGTTATCCTTTATAAGTGTAGTTAGCCTATGGTTGATGGCGAGTGGGGGCAGGATGCCCTAGTTACTGGTGAGAATGTGAGAGTTAGAAGCTCGTTCAATGAAGAAAGTATGTGCACCTTTCATTTTCTTTTTCTCTTGTCTATGTTTTCCAAATTTAAATTTTCTTTCTCACCTAGAGCTCATGTGACCTTATAGATGCTTCATAGATCAAGGGGAAATGTCTTGTTTATGAGGTGGGTAGAGAGGTGAGTAGTTTTAAATAGAGGACTTTGACTCTACAGAGAGAATGATATTCTAATTGAAGATAAGTTAGAGAAAACGATGTTGATTAATCAAAATCCTCAGTCTACATCTTAAGATAAGTAATCTACGAGTAAAAGGTGTTCCCAGAATACCCCTCTGTCTCCTCCCATGTCTTGTTCTTTCAATTTTTGTGTTCTTACTCTTCATTTTGTTTTTCTGCTGATGGGACTTCAATGTTTGCTTTATTGACCTTTTCTTATTTTGATGTATAATGTTTGGTAAATATGGACATATTTACCAAGGATTTTAATACCTTACTCAAACAAATGGCGATGGCTCTTTTGGTGGTTCAAGTACTCCTCCTCTTGCCAAAGGCATCTCCTAGTGGCTATAAGGGTAACAATAAGGTCATAGGGTGCCTTTTTTAGTGGCTTTAAGGGTATCCTAACTGCCTTTTTTAGTGGCTTTGAGTGAATACTATAACCAAGCACTTAAAGCCTATTAAGATGTGAGTGTTTCCTAATTCTAGCTCATTTTTCATATATATATGTAAGTGTGTGTATGTGTGTGTGTGTGTGTGTGTGTATGTGGGTGTGTATGTATACATATATGTGTGTGTGTGTGTGTGTGACCTTCTTCCTAAGTCATAGCCTTTAACACTTAAAGGCTGCCTCCAAAGCTTTAGCAAAGGTGGCAAAACTGAAAGGCGAACTCTAAAGCCATAAGTCCCATTAAGAGTAGCTTGCTTAGGAAAATAAAGCCTTGAAAGGATGCCTCGATGACCTATGTGGGGAGAGTACACTAGTGACCAAAGAAGTTAGAGGCCAAGTATGAAGCTCTATTCACTGAAAAAATAAAAATGACAAATAGTACTTTTACCCACATAATTATTGAAATTTCTAGTATAGATCTGCTGCTGGTAGTGCTCAAAGTAGGGAAGTAAATAGATAAATCTGTTAAGAAATTCTTGGAGGAAATGCCTTTTTAGCTATTGAATTAACTTTTAGTGATAAAGAAGAAGAAGAAGTTGTAGTTATGAGGAAGGGAATGATTGCTCTAGTCCCATACCCACAAATAATTAGAACGAATAGAATACATTCTTTAAAGGACATTAATCATTAGAAGAAGATAGTTATGTACAAAAGTTATTATAATTGCTATTTCATTCCTTCCCACTCTTCTAACTCTGATTGTAAATGCTCTTCTTCTAATATAATAAAAGTGATTCTTTGCCTTGACGTTGTGAGAGCTTCCAGTCTACGGGGTTATCTTAGGAATGATTGAGGCCAAGAAAGGGGTAATACTACTCCTGTCACTTAAAAAAAAGTAAAGCGGTGGTAGCGAAGGGAGTAGCTCTGGCAAACTAGTTTTTACTGCTTGGAATCATTTTAAAAAGGTTAAGTTTGGTAAGAAGGTTCAAGTAATTTGTTATTATTATAGGTTACTTATATAAGGAAATTATTCTTGGGGTACTAATCACTTGACTAGTCATGCTAAACATTGTCCTAGAGAGTCATTCAAGAATGTGCAGCAAATGCACCTATTTTTTTCTTCTAAAGCAAATGGAACCACTACACTTGGTAATTGTAGTTATAAATTAAAGTGGGATATGGCAACAGTAAAATTTTTGTAGCTAAAATGATCGTACTACATTAGACCTAAGAGTTTAAAGACATGTTGCATACACTAAATGTAATCGTAATTACGTGTGAAAGTGGTCTAGTTAGATCTTATTTTTTTATTTATCTTGTAGCCTTTCGTTTTCCTTAAGGACTAGCAAAATCTAGGTTCGGAAGTATTTGATAGACATAATATATTGATATATTTCACCCTCTAATCATATATTTGTTAGTCTCTTATATTTATATTTTTAATTAGTTTATTTATTTTTATTGAATAGGGAGGGCCCCTGTCATTCTTTTTAAAGTGAAAGCGACACGAAAGCGACATGATAAAACAACACGAGGAAAGATAAAGATAGGACAGGACCCCTATCATCTTTTCTCTTCAACGATAAAAGCAAAACAAGATAGAGATAGGACAGGACCCCTATCAATATCTGAAAAGTAAAGTCAACATTATACAGCTGGATGCAAGTCCAAGATAGACAACACCACAAAAGTCTAAAATGGACAAGGTATTTGAATTAATTTATTAGGATTTAATCCAAATTGAAATGGAATGCATCAAACTTACGTGTGAAGCAATATTGACATTATAGTTAGCATGCACATGGCATTAATTTGATTCTAAGGGGAAGTAGTGGTACAATCATATATAAGGATCATCATTCCGAAAAAGAGAAAGGAGAAAAGAAAAAAATAAAAAAAGGAAGCTGTCAAAAAGAGACAAAAGTAGAGACACAACTGCGTGATGGGTTCTATTAATACTATTTTCCTCAATCTCCCTTTCTAATTTATATAATAGGGTTAAGGTTCAAACCTTGTTCAACAAAATAAATTAGTTTTTATTCAGTTAATTTCTTATGTGTACTTTAATATTTGTGATTTTTATTTCAATATTTGTGATTTTTGTTTCACATGTTTTGTTGAATATTATTAAATTTTCTCACCAATTCTGTCATACATTATTGATTGTTATGATCAATATTTGACTAAATCTATGTTTGGATTCACAAAGTTTATACGTAATTATTTTTAATTCTATGTCTTTCATTAAATTTTTTAAATAGAGTACTTAGAAAAACTGACTCTTTGTTATTCATTATGTTAATATGAGAGGCTTAGATATCATATTATTAAGTAGAAAAAGAATCTACATAAAATTAATTTAATTAGGCTTAATTGTTAAATTCGTAAGTAGACATAGATTGATTTTGAATTCTCATTCTAAAATTAAGAATTGGTTTGTAATTAAATAATGATCAAGTTGAATTGTGGTGGATTCTAAAACCATAATAACTTCAATCTCTTAAATTCTTGTGTTAATTTACTTATTTTAATTTTAATTACATTTTTAGCTTTAATCTTTTCAAACAAAATATTTTCTTTTTTAACTAGGATAGAGTTTTAATTAGCTTATATTAGATTTAGCTTTCCAAAAAATTAGTAATCCTCGTGGATTCGATCTCGTTATTCTTAGTATGTACTCTAATAAACTCGTGCGTTTGCATTACATTAAAATTTGCACAACACAAAGTTCATCTCAATAGCATCATACTACTCTTGGTTTAAGGTTCGATGCTTTTTCTTAATGGGCTTGTGGTGCGGGTCAACATTGAGCTTGTGACAGGAAGTTAAAGGGTCGATACCTAGCATATCCACATGGGACTAAGCAAGTACATCATGCTTTCCCGCAAGAAGTGTATGAGCTACTCTCGATGTTGTTCAGGGAAGCTGGAGCCAATGTGATGGTCTTGGTTGAGCCATGGGTGCTGATCGCAACGGGGATAAGACTTGAACCGGCATTCCTCACTTCTTCTCTTTTGGAACCTTGGGGGGTGCCTCAAGCTCACCAATGGAATCTAACTAGTGTTATCGAGTACTCTAGGCACTGTGGTATATACTGAATCAACCAATGTGAATCCTCTTGTTCCTTTTCTACACCAGGTAATTGTGAGGCTTTCCTGCATATGATCCTCTGTTGTTTGGAGAATGCTTGCTTAGTTAGGTGAAATGTGACCTTACATGCCGAAAACTATTTCCAGGCGAAGTACCCCTTTATTTGAACATCTAAAGTAATTTGGTGGCTCACTTTAAAGGCTACAATATAGCAGCCCAAAATGCTTGTTGATTTCTTTTGATGGTAATAACATCCTTAATGGTGGAGATAATGCATAGATACCGTCGTTTTGGTCACAGCTAAAAATGGTATGTCTAGGATAATATTATAGGCACCCGAGTCATCCACGATAAGAAAGATAATCATCTAGATAACACAGTTGGGTACCTTACCAATGGTAATAGGCAATGTTATAATGCCCAAGGGAATGACAATATCCCTAGCAAAACCAATAAGTGGTGTGTCATTCGGAGTAATTTTTGGAGATTCAATCAACAGTTAGTCTAAGTTTTCGTTAAAGATGATGTACGTCCACAAAGTTGCCATTGTCCACCAGCGTTCTTCCCAATCTACCTGTAGCAACTTTTAACGTGATGACTAGGGCATCATCACGGCGATATAAGATTCACTCGACATCTTTTTCCATAAAAAAAAAATGGAGACTAGTTGGTGGGGTGATTCAAATTGGTTGTGGTGAGTAAAATTAACTTCCTTTTAATGATAGCGGTAGGCAAAGGTGTCCTACCATAATTCATTTCCCACCATAATTCATTATGGCTCTCATAGATTCACCGATGAGAGTAGGTCCTCTAGTGATTATACGAACGTAGACCCCTTCCTTGGATCCCTAAGGTGCCTCATGTTCAAGGCTGGCGTCGGGAATATATTTGCTTTTGTCTTTCTCCATGGATTTCCGAGCTTACCCCATATCGGCAACAAACTCTTTAAAGTACCCACTGAGAATCAATGATTCAATTTCCTTACATAAGTTAAACCATTCAGCAGTGCTGTGATCGAAATTTTCATGAAACTCACAATATTTCATACTGCAATGTATGTTAGAGTACTTCCACATAAGCTTTGGTGAGCGACGTAAAAAATTGTCTTGGATCTGATAAAAGATCTATCCCAATTACCGATTTAGAGGGTGATAAAATTTATACTGAGATTTATGTGGCATTTCTCTTTGCTCTGGTTGGGACGACTTAACATAAGTGGTACGCAGGGTCCTTCATAGGGGTTAAAACCTTGATCGCATATGATTAGGTGAGGTAGGTAGGGCACCCTTGGTTGAGACACATCTATCTTCCTAGGTTTATCTTTGCTTTCATGACCTTCACCTTATCTTCCTACCTTTTAAGTTTTATTTTTTATTTATTTCAATTTATTGAGAGTTTTGGAGTGGGCTTTCTCATATGATAAAAGGCGATGCTTTCGAAAAAACCACCACAACTTGCCTCATTGTAGATTTTTCTCAAAGGGAGTCAATGTGTATTAGTAACCAAATGCGTAGATCCGTAACACTTCTTGGTGAAAACAGCTCACATAATTGCCCAAATATTTTGACTCTCTTTGCTCAATGAAAGCGAGTTTAGAAGATGCCCTATCTTGAGAGGAAGCATAGAGAAAATCACAAATAAATTCCATTAACAACTAGTCTAACGAGGATATGCTACTTGCCTTTAAAGATCTGAAACATGACTTGGCAGGGACGATGAGGGTGTGTGAGAACATTCAACATATAACGTCTTTGTCAACATATTGATGAGCATACGGTCTCATTATAACTTAGCATGCTCCCCCAGATCAATGGTACCAAAATATTGGTGAATCTAAGCATACTGAAGGGAGACCTGCTATCTAGATATCAAAGGTGAATAGTGAGTTATACACTACTAGCATTGGAATAGTGGTGGCATTATTCTTCTTAGATAGGATTTTTATCTGGGCTTAAATATACTCTTTTTTTTTTTTCAAGCACTCATAGGGTATCTCAAGTGCACCTGAGGATGCTGTATGTAGCCATTTGAGAAGATTTTTTAGTGTCTACCTTATTTCAGAAATTCTTGCAGGCTTGTTTGTAAACTTGGTACCATAGCTACTACGCAAATAGCTGGATGCTGCAAAGCGTTCATCCCTAGAGCCAACTGGTTAATACTTTGAGCGAGTGCCCGACGACTCATTCCTCGGCTCACCTTCCTACGAGTGCCTCAAATTATGGAATAATTTATTTTTTACCTCACGTGGGTGGAGTATTCTAAACCATTAGGGGGACTTTTGGTTGTGGTACTTAAGAACCCACCGCTCGAAGGATAGTATAGGGAAGATCTTCAGAGTGCCACTGGGAAATGGGTTCTTCATCTTGGCAATACTAGCAGGCTGCTTAATCTTCTTGCCCTTATCAAGCCTAGTTTTTCTCCTTGTTGAATCATCAATACACTCATTACTTCGTTCTTCCATTCGTTCTGCATCTTACACTATATAAATGGAGGGTACGTTTGATGTTATCTTTGTGCGAACACATCCAATACCTAGTTTGGCAACCACTGTAGAGACTTTTTGTGCATTCTATACCTAGACAACACTAATTGTTTTAACTAAATTTTGGACAAAGGGATAAACATAGCTAAGCACAATAATTTGTAAATGAGGGGTTGTGGTACCTAGTGTAATTAAGGTCTGTTGCCTTCTGTAAAGCTTAAGAAAGAGTAGAAATGGTGGGAGTTTGGATGAAGTTTAGATCTAGAGAGAAATGGTTCCAAGGGCTTTGCTTAACTTGCAAAATAGAAAAAATAGGTTAGAGATGGAGTCAGCAAGTGGTTAGCGACCTCATTTTGACACTTAAGTTAGTTTTTGGGTTGTATTTGTGTCGAAAGCTTGCAAGCTCTTAATAATATCGTTGGCTCAAGGATGAAGAAGAGCCTTAGCATTTTTATGCATGTATAGTGCTTAAAATGGCTTAGTTAGAAAGAGAAAACTTGAGCATCTTTATATGGAGTGCCGTGAGATAGTTCTATCACCATGGCATCTGGCGCTAATAAAGCATTTCTTTTTTTTTTTTGTAATTTTAACCATTTGGGCTTTTAGAGCATGCTTGAAGAATAAGTTATCTCATCATTTACATAATTTGTCCACACATACAAGTATTGGAATCTACTGAGCGGTCTAGCATGCCTCTGTAGAGGCTTTGCTGCAATTGCTAGCGTGCTGCAATTGTATCACACTAATTAATTCACAAAATGCTATGAACACAATACCTTAAGATTCAAAGATTGTGTTGCTAAATGCACAACCAATTTATATGCTTCATTAGCTATAAATATAAATCACTATTTACAATCACATGAAATAGATAAATGAAATAAAGAGCATTTTAGATACTTCACAATCAAATTCACAATACATTATTAGCATGAATAATGTATGCTTAATTACTTTTTTTAATACAGGAATTATCATATTCTCTTATATTACTTGTTGATGCAGTTTTTCCCGCGTGCCTCAACAGTGCCTCCAAACAGCTCGAGCAGGACTGTCTGAACCTTCTGCTCGCGGCTTCAAACAGTGCCTCGATCCTTCTGCTCGCGATAATCTCGAGCAGGATTACCCCCTTTTTCCTGTTCCGCTGTCTTCTTCAGAACGGAGATCTCCCGGACCTGTACTCACAGAAAACAGGGTCAGGGGTCGCCGGGCGTGTTCCGGCGAAAACCCTCCGACGTTCAAGTCAGTAATCGGGTTCGTCTTTTTGGTATCTCCCTTAGTGATGGAGACCGGAAAGATGAAAGGGGTATTATTTCGCCCCTTTTGGATAAATTCAGAAAATTCAGTGAGAGAAGTAAAAATAGGAAGAACCTGTGAATCAGAAAATCTAACCCTCTGTGAATTAGAAATGCCAACCTTTGAGAATCAAATTCTTCAACCCTTGTAACGTTCTCCTTCGTTTCCTTTTATACTCCATTTTTCCCGCTCTTTCCATTCTCAGGCTGTCCACACCCACGTTAGTGGTATCTGGGTCCCTCTGACAGCCGGGTTTAGCGGAATATTCCCTAGGGATGAGCGGCTGTCCCCTTAATCCGATTCACGTGGCCAGATCACCATGTCGGGCAAGTGCGCTAGGAATTATGACACCTTTGAGGCATGTGCCGGCCACCGGCAACAGTATCATCAACGCACCACGTGGGACTCTGGTCAGACATTAAAAGGTGTGCCGGGATTCTGAGAAAACGGGTCGGGTTTCCCTGGATCGGGTCTTGCCCAGCTGTGCTCGTGGATCTCTGCGAGCAGGAAAGATGTGCTCGGCTCTCGACCTCGAGCAGGCGAAGGAGTGCTTAGCTCTCGACCTTGACCAGCTTTGACCTGAGGGACGACCTCGAGCACGCGAATGGGTGCTTAGCTCTCGACCTTGACCAGCTTTGACCTGAGGGACGACCTCGAGCACGCGAAGGGGTGCTTAGCTCTCGACCTTGACCAGCTTTGACCTGAGGGACGACCTCGAGCAGGCGAAGGAAGTGCTTGGAGCTCGAGAGCTTTGAATTCGTCGACCTTGACCAGCTTTGACCAGAAGGGCTGCTCGAGCTAGGCTGTCCTCGAGGTGTCTTACTCGAGCTGGAAGGGCTTCGAGGGGCCTGTCCGATATTACCCAAACATTACTTAATTACTTTTTTTTAATAAAACTATCCTTACATGTATGTTTTGCGGTTGTCATTAAATTAGACCTTCCACATCATAACATAAGAATGGCTATAATATTTCTTCGTTTATTTCTACTAACATTACGAGCAAAATTTGAAAAAAAAAAAGAATTAAGATCCTAAGAAATAGTTAAAGATGAAGGATTAGAGGATCAATGACCTAATTGACAATAGGAGTAATATTTATCAATTAAGGGTTACCTAATTTTTTTTTTATATACGTTTTATACAAAAATCTAACATATGTTTTTTTTTTTCTTTTTTGTAGATGAATGGACTTTAAGCATAAATTATATTTGTTCTGAACAAAAACAGTAAGGATTTCTGTGATTTTTAACTCAAAATATATTTTGAACACACCATAAGTTATTTGTTTTCCACAATTATTGTGGGATTGATTTTCCTCTATTGGGAGTGAGAAACCGAGTATAGGTTATTTGTTCACCATATTTATTGCAAGATTGATTTTTCTCTAAGATTTATTTGTTTATTGCAATTTTTGCATGATTATTATTTTCCTCGATGAGAAAGCCTTGACAAATTTTGTTTTTATTGTAATACTTGTGGAATTGATACTAGCAATGAGTTTTGGAGGTAATTTTTTATAATCTCATGTAAGACCTACTTGTCGATGAGATATATTTTGCTTATAACTTTGTAGGGCTATTGAATAGACTATCAATTTGATACATACGTTACCATTTAAGGGAGTTTTGAATTTTTAAAATTTTGTTTGTTGTATACAAGTCTGTCGCATGTTTTCTGTCGTGCACAAGCCTATCACACGTTTTCTATCATCTCCAAAGTTATTTTACTAAATCAATTCACATAAATTTCAAATAATTAAAAAATAAAATTATACATTATATAAAAATAAATATTAACCTCAAATTTTTATTTTTTAATTGATGATTTAGTGAGTATTAAGTGAGATTTGAAAATTAGAGTGTAGATGATTTTAGTGATTTTTTGTTGAAAATATGTGAATTGTTATAATTTTATTTATAAATTTGAGAGTATTTAAATTCATAAATTATATATACAGTTAGATACGATAAATTATATATTAGGGTAAATTATTTTTAAAAATTAACAAAACTTTTATACTATTTCTATAAATTTTCCGAATAATCAGCCTTTCATTTCCGCTCATCGAAAATTTTCAGGCGTCTACGTGCCGACGTGATACGCTGGCACGACACAACGAACGACAACTACCAGTGCCACACACGGGACTCGTAAAACCTCGTAAAATTCAACACTCCCATAAACGAGGAAAAAAAAAATAGCAGTAAATTCAACCAAATTTAAGGGCATAATCGTCTTACCATCGTTAACGGTTAATCCACACCGTTCTCGGTCCACTCATTTTTTTAAAATTCTCATTACAAAATTACAAATCGAACTGACCGCTACAAACCCCCTATATCCGCTCGTTGATTCTATAATCCCGACCGTCAATCATTACGTTGACCAAACAAGGTCGATTCCCAAGCAACGAATTAGTAAATTACCAAAATTGCCTATTTCTTTGTCTGCTTATCTGTGCTGCTGAGAAGCCTTTTGACTGACCGAAGAAAAAAAAAACAAACAGAGAAAATGAATCAATTAGTAGCGATGTCGGTGATGCGAGGACTGATTAACGGCGGGAAGTACAGTACCGGTTACGTAAGGACGGCGGCGAGATGTCATTCGAATATTTGGGACAGAAACGACATGTCGTCATTGGCGGTGAGAATGATGGTGATCATGCGCAGTTATTCTTCTTATTCGGAATCGGTGCCTGAGAAAGTGAAGGAGAAAGAAGAGAAAGGAATTGTAGTGTCGAGTTATTGGGGTATTTCGAGGCCAAAGATCACGAAAGAGGATGGCAGCGCATGGCCTTGGAATTGTTTCATGGTAACTGTCACCATCACCATCTTAATTTCTGTAATCGTTGTGAATTTCTTGACTTTATTATTATTATTTTTAATATTTTGTGTAGCCTTGGGAAACTTATCGGGCAGATTTATCAATTGATTTGAAGAAGCACCATGTGCCCAAAACTTTTCTTGACAAAGTTGCTTACCGGACGGTCAAACTCCTCCGAATTCCCACTGATTTGTTTTTTCAGGTATGCTTTCTTTTTTTGTTATGCTTTTCCCCACTGTGAATTGTTTGGAAAAATTATTAACCTTAATAGTGTTTGGTAAATAATATGATGATAATTTTGGCAAAAGTAGTAAAATATATTGTAAGTTTATTATGAAATAACTATGGGATAAAATCGACATAGCTTCCTAACACAGCTGCAAGTGTATACAAAAAGAGTCATCTCTTTGTTGGATATTTAATTTAATAATGTTGAATCTTTAAACCAACGTTGGGCTTATAAGGTTAAGTCCAATTAAAAGTAATCTAATTAGGTTTTTGATAATTTAGTCTTTAATGTTGGTGTAGATTTTTAATGTATAGAGACCTAATGATATTCTAATTTTATGATAAACAAAATTAGTAATATCTAGTAAGTGGATATAGTTCTTAGGTCATATGTATCTTTTTATTCTTTCTGATATCCCATCATCAGAAATAGTGTATATAAAACTAAAGGGTTCTCTAGGATATGCCCTTCGACAATGATTCCTCTAGCATTACGACTTTACTACAACGATACTGTCCATAGATCAAATTATTTCGTGGATTGGATTTCACCATCCACACAATCTCAAATTATTTCGTGGATTGGATTTCACCAAGCACACAATCTAGAGGATAATTCGGTATTATATTTTTTTAGGTACGGTTCCGCATATTTTATTATTGATTCTTAGGATATAACGTGAATGTTCCTAGACTTTAGGTGATGGATTTCATCATAAAAAGTTTAATTATTCTAACAAGTGGTATCAAAACCTCTTCATGTTAAATGATTGAAAATTAAATTTATTTTTTATTATTGATTAAAATTTGGTGTTCTCAAATCTGGTATCATTAAATTTGAGAATAAATTATTAGTTGTTTACTATAATAAACTAAATAATTTTTGTTTCGTTAATTAAGTTTTATTAGTGAATTCAATTAGAATTTAACAATTAAAGAAAATATTAATTGAAATTTGGAAATTCAGAATTTTTTAGAAAACCTTGTTCTTAAAAATTTTGAAACACAGTTTCTAAGCTTTTGAAGCTGGTAGCTCTTGTGGTTTCATGGCCAAAACAGCAAACCGCGGCACAAAGATCGCGGAAGATTGGCATCACGTCGCTACCACTCGCAAGCACGATTCGCGTTGGCACTCGTGACTTGCACTACCTGGCATGCAATTTGCGTTCCTGCAGCGCGCTGGCCGTGCTGAAAAGAAAGAGCCACGGTGTAGGAGAAGAGAAGCGGCAGTTATAGAATTCAAAAGATAAGAAAGAAAAGAAAAAAAAAAAAAGAGCAAGCCACCAGGCTGCCACATACAGCTTAAAAGAAGCGGCCATGACTTCTACATAAGGAAGAAGAAGCGGCAGCCATGACTGCTGCATAAGAAAGAAGAAACGACAGCCATGGCTGCCTCGTATAAAAAATATATATATATTAGATTTAGGGTTTTTTTGGATTCGGTTCGGGTTGATCCAACCTGGTATAACCCTAACCCGTTTGTAATTTTATTTTTTATGTGATGGATTTCACCATAACGAATTTAATTATTCTAACTCTTTTTTTTTAAATTATTGTTCTGTACAACTAATATTATTTGGATGCCTGATTTTCTCTAAATAATACACTTATTTTTATGGAGCACTTTTATTTGTACTTCCAGTTAATTGAATTTGAGAATATGATATATTTTCTTCAATACAGAGACGATATGGTTGTCGCGCAATGATGCTCGAAACAGTGGCAGCTGTACCTGGAATGGTCGGAGGAATGTTGCTGCACCTCAAGTCTCTGCGTAAGTTCCAGCATAGTGGTGGTTGGATCAAAGCTCTGCTTGAAGAAGCAGAGAATGAGAGGATGCATCTGATGACCATGGTGGAGCTTGTGAAGCCTAAATGGTATGAGAGGATGCTTGTTCTGACTGTGCAGGGTGTCTTTTTCAATGCGTTCTTTGTGCTTTATCTACTCTCACCGAAAGTGGCTCATAGAGTCGTTGGCTACTTGGAGGAGGAGGCTATACACTCTTACACTGAATATCTCAAGGATATTGATAGTGGATCTATTGAAAATGTTCCAGCACCTGCTATTGCTATTGACTACTGGAGGTTACCTAAGGATGCTACACTCAAGGATGTTATTACTGTTATTCGTGCTGATGAAGCCCATCATCGGGATGTCAACCATTTTGCTTCTGTGAGAATCCCATTCTATCTTCCCTGTGCAATATATGTTGATGCATATAACAAATTGTTCTGTCATTTGCTTTGATAAATCTACCCTGTTATATCCTACTTAAATTTTATTCGCTTTATTCGTCTAGGGAGAAATTGGAATCTACACTTGTTGAAGGTGAAGTTTATAGAATTAAAAAAAAAAAAAAAAAAAAAAAAATTCCTTCTGTCGTGTATCCCCGATTAATGCAGCCTCAGATGCTTCAATTGTCGATTCTAGTATTGAGCAAAAGGTTACACTTATGGGTTCTGTATTGCAAGTCAACCCTACTACACGAGTACATAAAATACGTACATGTTAACTTTTAATTTCCAAATTTCAATAGTGTTTATATTGAATGCATGGTCTTTCACCAAATAAAAATAAATGCAATAATAATGCATAGTCTGCATGCCTAGGTATACCCAACTGCCAAGATAGGAAATGAGGATCTGACTGTGACTGGGAGGTTAACTTAAAATGATTGCGATGATTTTGTTAGAACAGATATTTGTGCCTTTTGATTATTTTGATGTGAGACTGTGTTCTTGCCTTGCAGGATATACAGTTTCAGGGGAAGGAATTAAGAGATGCTCCAGCCCCCCTTGGTTACCACTGAGACAGCGTGAATTTGAGATTGTTTGTCAGATTTATGGTTGAGGTACTTCTACATGGATTGGTCTGAGATAATAAGTTTTCTGTATAGCTGAGAATAGTAAACTAGGAGTATGAATTTTTCAAGCTAAATGAAAATGAGGGTATAGACTAAATGAACGCGTGTGAGATTCTAAATCCAATTTGGTTGAATTTTATAAGCATTGAAATTAGACTGCTAGTGTAAGTATGTTAAGCAAGGAGCATGTTCTGAGTAGCACCTCAGTACATCACCTTTTATTTATTTTACTTTGGCTAGCATTTTCTATTATACATTCAAACGAAGGAGATAGGGGGATGGAGACATCTTGAGTGGAAGGGTCTCGTGGCATTGTAGATGATATTGCTGCAAGTTTCTCCAATAGTAGCATGCAATAGGTCAGGATTTCTTCCTGGAACTCCCACAATGTTCCCCGATATGGGTGAAGTGTTGTTGGTGAGAACTGGATGCTTGATTGCTTTTGCTGTCAATTGTACTTTATCCATGTAGTCATAAAAGAAATTAAAGTGTGGTGCCGGTAGCAGTTGTAAGTTAAGATTTCTAATGGTCATAAGACATACATATTCTGTATTATGATGAGGCTGTCTGCTCTACAATTTCACCGCAAACATATTTTACATAGGTGCTTTATAATGTAACTGAAGATGTATTAGACGGATCACTAGCATGAGCAAAAGCTATTTAATTAAATGATTAGATAAACGTAAGTAATGTAAGTAATCTTATTCGAAATGTGTTTTGGTGGCGGTGGTTGGAGATGGCACTGTCCGCAAGTACACTATTATTATTATTATGTATTTTAACTTTGGGATTGTGTATCTTTACTAAGAACTTCTTCATGGTGGGTTAATGAGAAAATGGTTTTCTGTTGGTAACTTGAAATAAAAATCTCATGGTTTGGAAATGACATTAAAGACCTCATTCCAGATCTTTCAAGTTCCAACCAAACAATACGCAAATCGTTTATGCCTGGGATTCCTCACAAAATCGACAGCCAAAGAAGCCAAATTGATCAAACCCTCTCGCATCTCTCAGCTGAGCCACCGGGCCTTCACGCAAGTAAACCCCCTTACATTAACAATATGCACTTTATTCTGGAAAAAAGAATTAATGTTTTATTTGCCTGACGGTGCGGCGGCTCAGCTGAGAGATGTGAGAGGGTTTGATCGATTTGGTTTTTATGGCGGACAAATTTTGGGAGGACGAGAGCTAAACGTTGTGATTGTAAAATATTTGTATACGGCTACGTTTTAATCATGACCTCGGAATTTGACTGCAGAGCCCTCCAATTGTTCGCCGCCACTTGGCAGGAAAACTTGAAAAATTAACAATAAGTGAAATGCCTACTATTGTAAATATTATTTAAATGTAGAAAAGCTAAACCCAATACGAAAATTCATAAATGCTTATTTCAAAGTTGAAATAAGCATCATGCATCATCAATCAAACACAAAAAGGAATCAAAAAGTTAATTAGAATATTGTCAAGCATTTAACATAGATTTTAAAAAAGAACTAAGAATTCTATGTTTATATATTTTGGTGATTATTTCATGCTAGTAAATTTTACAAAAGATTATGATTTCATATTAGAAAAGAATTCCAAGAAGTTTATTTCCAAATCAAAGTAGAAATATGAGTTAAAGGAATATGAAACAATATAATATAATAGATTCAGTAAATAAAGCTAAAAATCATGACTCTATTTAAAGTTACTAAAGAACCTATTTGACTCCACAAGTCCTCTTAGGATTTTGAGATAGTACTTGAACCAATTGCATTTATTAAACTTTAGTAGTATAAGAGTATAATAGTGATAAATTCATCGGAATAGAAATAGTACCTATTGTAACTATAATTATTAAACTTTAGTAGTATAATTTATGGTGGAATTGATCAACTATAAGAACTAAGAAATCACAAGAAAGAAAAATACAATGAGAGACAATACTATCTCTTTAAGGGAATATTGTAGAAAAGTTATATGACAGGTATCTCAAATGGCATTAGAATGCTAAATGACAGATCTTATTACAATGGCCTTTAATCTTATTACAATGGCCTTTAATGGGAAACTTTTATAACTTGTACTTAGAGGCCTACAACATGTGCAATATGTCAAATATGCTTTTAAAACTAGTGGGAGATTGTTAGGATTATGTGATCGTTAAAGCATATCGGTTAATTTATAAATAGATTTTATAATTTGTAAAATATTTGTGATATTTTTCAAGATATGTTAATTGCATAAATATTTTAAATAAGATCTGTTTAATTATATTATATTTATATAGGTGATCATCATATGGATTCACAGAAGATATAAATATAAATTATGTTATGATTAAATAAATTGAGTTCGCAATTAATAAATGAAGTTAGATGCTCTATTTATATTTAAACTGTAGTAAATTTATTAAATGAATTGTCTTAATCATATCTAAAATTCTTTATGTAGTTTGACTACATTAAACTAGATCACATATGAGAATTAATTAACCTTGAAATGAGTATCAGGCTTATTAAATCTCATAGGTATTAGTTTTATTGTAATTTGAATACTGAGTTAATTATTATTTCATGTTTGTGATTTTCATGACATTTGAGTTATTAATAGGCGCGACATACATTTGTAGTCAAAATAACCTGATATCTCTGTGGAAACATTATGAGTAGTGAGATTATAGATTAACAAGTGACACGACTTAAAAGTGATTTCAAACTCCCAAGTATAAAAGTATCTTGCTATATTGTAGCTTGGTGAGTCCAAGGTCGATCCACAGAGAAAATATTTAATTTATTAATTTATTTTAATTTCTCAAAGAAATAAAAATAGAATTTAAATATATGCTATTTAATTTAAATGAAACTATGGAAATAAATTATTTAGGGTTATGAATTCACTCTTAGTAGTAAATGTAATTTAATAAATTTATTTTATCAAATTTATTTACATTTATTGCCTAAAATATTAATTGTATAAAATATCATTATTTTCCTATTAATTTTAGTATAGATTAAGAACTTACTTTGCTAAAATTTAATTTATCTACAATAAATCAAAATATCATTTTTACCATACCTTGTACTAAGATATCAAGAATTTATTGGGCCAAGTTCCCTTATTTGTCTGCAATAAATCAAAATTTCAAAATATAAAATATGGATAAAATAAATAGAAAATAATTTAATTTATATGATTAAAAATAGAATTTGATTATATCATTTTTATTTTCTAAGAGTTTCACCTTACCTTAAATATTATTATTTAGCTAAGCATGATTGAAATAAAAATAATTATTAAAATTAGAAGAAATAAAAACAACTGAAATTGAAAAAAACCTAAATTTGTCAATGAAAATAATTATGTAAAATATTAAAATATAATTGAAATTTATTAAAATAAAATTACAGAGAATTTAGGAGAAATTTTGAAAAGAATGGAGACATACATAAAATTGAGGCTCTATTTATAAAAAAAAAAAATCATTCATAATCCAGTATTTTACAATCCATTATAAGCTTTATGCATTCGCTCCACAACTATTAGATCAAGATCTGATGATTGGTCAAACTTTAAAAGTCAAAATGACATGTGGCATCATATGAAGTATCTAATTCGTTCAAAGAAGAGTTGAGATTTGGCTAGTTAATAGGTGGATCGGGTCAACTCAAATGCAAAGGTTCAGATCCTCTTTTCACCAACTATTGACACATGGAACGATTATCGCCATTGAATTATGAATGGTTGAGATTTGGTCAAAATTGATAGCGATCCAATGCGCTTATATCTATTGTAAGCTTATTTTATCATCAAATCAGTACTCAGTCAATAGAAAAAATCAACTTTTTATACAAGCTCAATTTCAAGCCGGTCTTAACTCATCTTAAGGTTTTCGAACCTCTAGAATCCAAATTTGACATTCGTTTATTTTTTTGAAGTTCAAATTATGTGAAATTATTATTCTACCTAATAAACAAATAAAAATACACAAAATTAAATATTTTAAAACATAATTAACAATTCCTATTATATTACATAAATACAAATGTAAATTATAATATAAGCACAAAATAACAGCTTTATCCTAATCATAAAATTTTTAATACTAACGAGTTTTATATAATTAATGACAGAGTTCTCTGGCCAGAGTGTTTCAATATATATTATTAGAGAAAACTAGTAAGTATCAATGTACAATATGTAATTAAATAAATTGAACAATTGATATATCAATTTAATTAGAGATGTGGTACAAAAGATTACTCAATGAAGAAATCATTGTAATATATGTCAAATTATTATTCGAAAGAACTATCGTAGATAGCATACAATTATAGAAGTTAGTTCTAATCTTTTAGTATAGTAGATTTAGAATTTAATAATCTGGCTAGTTTAATTATATTCCTAATTATTGTAGTCATTATTGTATGTACCAATATGATCTTCGGTTAGGTCATTTAATTGACTGCACTACTACGGGACTAATAAGCAAAATAACTAGCTATTTTGGTCAAAAACTTAAATATATTATTTGGTGGTCGTATGTAAAAGGAGCCTTGTTTTATTTTACAAGGTGAACCCTTATAATAAGCATATGTGATGCGTTACTTTAGACTTTGTCTAATGTCAAAAAGATATAAAAAGCTTATTTCTCTACAAAAGGTGATATAGGAGCCACCAAAAAAATATAAAAGGCTTATTTCTTTAGCTAGTTACTTTCAGCAGTGATAAAAGCACTCACACGTCAAGTGCAAATCAAAGCTGAGTTATAACATAGAAGATCATTAGTGACCGATTATGATCTAACAAAATTGATGAAGACAAATTTAGACTTGAGAGCCTAAATTACTTATATGAGAAAGCAATGGCACGATTTCAAAATCATGATAATTCTATATATTGTATGAAAAAATCGATCTAAATATTTCCACTGCTAGAAGATTTTTAACCAACAATTAGTATTGGAGCAATCTTATATTAATATATAGAGTTACTATATGAAATCAATCTCTTGTATTATTGTTAATTTCTAGAGAATGTATGTTTATAAAGGGTAAAATCATTATTTTATACTCTAAGTCTCACTAATATCTCCACTTTTATGTATTTTAAATCCCTTGAACTTTCATTGTACATGTTTGCATGTATTTTTAAGTACTTTATGCATTTAAGAGATATTTTGGTTATTTCATAATAAACGAGAAGCTAAATAGAAAAACAAACAGTATTTTTGAACTCAGAACAGTTGAAAACTTAGGAAAGATATAAAGGGCAAAATCATAATTTTAAGATTTTAGTTGGCCCTATTGACATAGCGGTGACTGCTAACATGGCATTGACTGCTAATGTGGCATTAACGAATGACATGGCAGAAGTCTATTGGCTAAAAAAATGAGCTTACAATACATGTAATGTACTGAATCATATATGTTGACTTTTGTGTTGACTAATGATGTGACATCATATTAGTGGACTAAAAAACACGCATATCGTACATGCATATACATGGAATGACAGTCCTACTGATGTGTTCCGTCCCATCTAAGAGTGTCACATGGCGCAATCCTGTGCGTTCAAATTGTTTTAATCCGATGGACATGATTTACTCGTTATATCTATAAATAGGGGGCTACACCCTCCTAATTTGACAACCCTGAATTTATTTCTGAACTCATTTTCTGTAATTTCTTCTCTATCTTGTATTTTCTATGTATTTTAATAAAATTCTCATTTTATCCTTAATTATAAAATGAGAAGCTAATTTATTTTCAAAGTTAGGATAAAAGTTAAGCCTCAACATAATCCATGGACTTATTTTGGTAAGTTTATTTTTATTATCTTTAATTTATCTAAATTATTTTAACTTATCGTTGATAGATAATAATAATTTTTCTATATTTTGCACTGATATACCGGCTCCCTAATGCTAGATTATTACTATTTGGTACAGTGAGTACTTTACATTATATTTATTAGAGAAAAACTTCTCTTTAATTTATGTGGTAGGTTTTAACTCACTGTTAATGGAAAAATCCATCTAGGTTAATTAGTTGACAATCTTGCATATTTTCAATAATTGGATTATTATTACCTGGTACAACGTGTTCTTGATACCATATTTAACATAAGATTATTTTTTCTAATACAGTGAGCACTTGACACTATATTTATTAGAGTTAGACTTATGATGAGTGAAAATACTCTCCTTATAAATTAATTGGAACTAAAAAGAAATGTTAAGCCCATGGTAAAATGCTGAATGTGAATCGTGAGACCGAAGCACTTTATTGCATTGTTTAATTTCTAATTTATTCCCGCTACTTTAATTTTAGGATCAAATATATTAGAATCATCACCACAAGCTCATAAATAATAATAATAATAATAATTCTACACAATTGAAATTCATCTCATCGTGGAATCTACTCTCGACAGCATCAATCTATACTTCAACAGATTCGTACACTTAAGAGTTCAATAAAATTTGCACAACAAGTTTTTGGCACCGTTGTCGGGAAGGTAAGTCATTTTAATTCGTAGAGTTAATTTTCTTTATTGTATAAATATCTTTTTATATTTTTTTTTCTTGTAATTTTCCTTTTGTATGGCTAGTTTAACTGCCTATAATTCATTTTAATTTCAGTTAATTTGTTTTCTTCTAATTTTTGTAATTTAATTTTCAATTTCTTTTTTTTTTATATAATTTTATTGATCTTGTTAATTTATATGGCATGTTTAACTGCCTATTAATTTATTTTAATTTCAGTTAATTTATTTTCAGTTAGTTTATTTTATTTCACGTGTATTTTTCTTCTTTTTTGTACATTTTTAGCATTTGAGTATATTTTCATAGTAAAGTTCTAACAAATGTGATAAGGTTAGTATTGTAATTTTTTCTCTTTTTATTTTTAGTTTTATTTTTGTACATGTTCTTTGCATGCATAATCGAAGGTCACTATCACATAATTTAAAACCTATAAACCTTGTGCTAAAAAAAATACGTCGCACATGTAAACACATTGCATCACAAGTTGAAATTGTGAATAAAATTAAAATGGATTTACAACAACGACCACAAGCACCCCAAGAAAGGCCATTTAAGGACTACTTTAGTCCCTTCGTTAATTTGAGAACATCATGTGCAAGATACCCAAATGTAACTGCTAGGAGTTTTGAGTTAAAACATAGTGTGCTAAATTGTCTCTCATCTTTCTATGACCTGAAAAATGAAGATCCATACAACTATTTGAATGATTTTCATACTATTTATCAAACTTTAAAATATAATAATTTTTAAGATGAAGATGTTAAATTTAGATTATTTTTGTTCTCTTTAAAAGATAGAGCTCGTTCTTGGTTCAATACATTGCCTGCTAATAGTATTATAACATGGAAACAAATGGTTACTAAATATTTAAATAAATACTTCCTAGTGCATATTCGCATGGAAATCTCAGAGTTTACTCAGATAGAAGATGAGCAATTTTTCGAAGCATAGGAGTGATTCAATGGGCTACTCTTAAATTGTCGACATCATAAGCACAAAAAATTGTACCAATGCCAATACTTTTTGGAATGACTATTGCCACATGTGCAAGAATAGTTAATGGTGACAACTAGAGGAGAGTTGATGTTAAAAAGCGCATTAGAGATTTGGGATTTCTTTCAGTGATAGGCAGATAATTTCCAACAGCGAAATCGATCATTAAAGAATGTGAGCAAAATCAAAGGAGTGAAGAAATTAATGTTGGTGAGTCAAGATCAGAAATCAAGGAAGTCAAAGAAATAATTAAAGGACTTACTCACCAAATAACATCTTTGACGATTGCAAAATCAATAGAGCCACATGTTTATAATCAATTTGATCATGACTCATACCCAAATCAAGCCAATGTCATAGGTGTAATGAGAAAGCCATCAAATTACGATCCTTACTCCAACACTTATAATCTTGGATGGAGAGATCATCCTATCTTTTCATAGTTTCAAGGATTCCAACAGAACGGAACAACAACTCTAGCTCCACTAATGCAATAAATTCTTCAGGCTCCTCAAGCCTCTCAACCATCATTTAGACTATACAATTAGAACTAACACTACTCTCAACTTAGACCATAGGAGGAAGCATTCCAAAATTTCAAGAATCTTACTTACTCCACAATAGATCAACAAAATCGCACCATTAATGAACTGTGGAATAAGATGAGAGCAGACTTTAATTCACAAGCCTAATCAATTTCAAACCTTGAAAAGATGGTAGGTCAACTTGCCTCTTCAGTTCAAACCTTAGCAATGAATGTTGAGAAACGTAAGCACCAGTTCACCCCACCATCATGAAGAGATCAAAGTTGTCACGACCTTGCGAAAAGGCAAAAAAGTCGACAATAAAGTGAAGATGCCAGAGAAACGACATTGTACCTTTAGACTCTGAGGATTTATCATCAAAAGAGAAAGAAGAAAGTAGCACATGGGAGTACATCCCCAAAGCTCTATTCCCTCATCAGTTAGCTAAAGCAAAAAAGGAAAATTCCACAGTTGAAATTATAGAGATCTTTAAAACAAGTAAGTGTTAACATTCTCTTGCTTGATGCTATAAATCCAGTGCCCTCTTATGCCAAGTTTTTTAAAGATCTTTGCACTAATTCATGTTCAAAAGAGTGCATTTCTAACAGAAAACATTAGTTATGTACTCCAACATAAAATTCCTCCAAAATTTAAAGACTTAGGATCTTCTACTATCTTATGTAGTATTGGGAACTATATATTTGAGAGTGCCTTATTGGACTTAGGAGTTAGTGTAAATCGTTTTCCTTACTCAGTATTTGTGAAACTTGGATTGGGAGAATTATACCCAACTTCAGTTGTGCTACAACTTACAGATCGGCCTATAAAAATACCTCATGGTATTATGGAAGACCTGCTTATCCAGGTAGACAAGTTTTATTTTCCTATTGATTTCATTGTAATTGACACTAAACTAGTTTAAGATTTGAAGAAGCACATCCTTATTATTTTAGACCGACCTTTTCGGCAACTACTAATGCTCACATTCAATGCAGGACTGAAAATATATAGTTGTCCTTTGGTAATATGACTATGGAGTTGAATATATTTAATATTTCCAAATAGCCTCACAATGCAGATGATGGAATTATTTATGTGGATTTAATAGAAGAATTGGTTGATTATGCCTTTTTCTTTAACCTTATGACAATCCTTTACAAACATGTTTAACACACTTTGGTTTGGATTTTAATACTGACAGATCAGTCGATAAGGGTAATGCTTTACCTAATTCAGTACCATCTATAAACAACAACAAATAAAAGTCAATAACTGAACAACTAGCACTATCAAGAAAAAAACTCAGTCCATCATCATAATAAACACTAAAACTCAAGCTCAAACTGCTACCAACACTTTGGAATATGCATTCTTGGGAGAAGAAAGAACTCTGCCAGTAATCATTTCATCTTCCCTAAATAATAAACAAAAAGGTAAATTGTTGGAAGTTTTAAGAGAGCACAAAAAATCATTATGATGGACCATAGCCGATATAAAAGGTATAAACCTAGTAGACTGTATGCATTACATTCATCTTGATGAAAATACCAAATCTACTAGGAAAATGCAACATTAGTTAAACCTAACATAAAAGAAGTTGTAAGAACTGAAGTCCTCAAACTATGAGATGCAAGTATTATCTACCTTATTTCTAATAGGTTATGAACTAGTTACGTGCAAGTTGTTCCATAAAAAGTCAGGAGTTACAGTAGTTACCAATGTTGATAATGAATTAATACCCACTATAGTAACTACAAGGTGGCGCGTATGCATTAATTACAGAGAGTTGAATTCTATCACACACAAAGACCATTTTCGTTTACTATTTATTGATCAAATGCCTGATCGATTAGCAAGTCGAGAATATCACTTCACTTACCCTTTTAACACTTTTGCATATAGAAAAATGTCATTTTGATTATGTAATGCACCTGCCACATTTCAACGATGCATGTTAAGCATTTTTTCTAATATGGTTGAACATTTCCTTGAAGTCTTTATGGATGACTTTTTTATTTTTGGTGATTCATTTTATTAATGTTTACATCATCTAACACTAGTTCTGCAAAGATGTATAGAGACGAATTTGGTCTTAAATTAGGAGAAGTGTCGTTTTATGGTAAAATATGTTATTATTCTTGGTCATATCATTTCAAGTAAAGGTATTGAGGTTAACAAAGTCAAAGTGGATCTCATTGTTAATTTGTCTCCACCTAAATCAATCAAAGAAGCAAGATTCTTACTTGGACATACTGGCTTTTATAGACATTTTATTAAAGATTTTAGAAAAGTCTCTGGACACTTATGCAATCTAATTGCTAAGGATGTACCTTTTGTCTTTGATGATTTATGTCTTGAGGCATATAAAAAATTAAAGCAATTGTTGACATCATCACCCTCATTTAACCCCCAAACTAGAATTTACCTTTTGAGCTCATGTATAATGCATCTAATTATGCAGTAAGAGTATTAGGGCAACGAGTTGATCGAATTCCCCATGTCATTTACTATGCTAGTATGACGTTGAATGATGCACAGTTAAGCTACTCAACCACTGAAAAAAATACTAGCAGTAGTGTTTGCATTAGAGAAATTTTGATCTTACCTTATTAGATGTAAAATAATTGTGTTTACAGATCATGCTGCTTTTAAATATCTTCTTTCAAAGAAAGATACAAAAGCTAGACTAATTTGCTAAGTGTTACTTTTGTAAGAATTTGAACTTGAGTTCAAAGATAAGAAAAGCATAGAAAATGCAGTGGCAGATCATTTCTCTCGCCCCAATTTTAACATAATTACAGAACCATTACTATCAAATGAATCATTTTTAGATGAACAATTGATGAGTATGGAAGTATCACCATGGTATGCTGATATAGTTAACTATATTGCTACACATCAACTTCTAGAGCATTGGACTAAGCAGGACAAAGCTAATTTTTTTTTTATCGAAATACATAATTTATTTTAGGATGATATTTATTTGTTCAAGTATTGTACTGATCAAATCGCCAGACGATGTGTCACATAAAGTGAATTTCAGAACATCTTTTCATTCTGTCATAAACAAGCTTATAGAGGCCATTTTAGTGCTAAGAAAATAGCTATTTACAATGTGCTTCTATTGGCCAACTTTATTTCGAGATGCTTACACTTTTTGTTCTTCATTTGACAAATGTCAGCGTATGGAAAGTATTATTACACAAAGGAATATGATGTCATTAAATCTTATTATGGTAAACAAAATTTTTTATGTGTGGGGCATCGACTTCATAGGACTTTTCCCTCATTATTTTGGTCATCAATACATATTAATTACTGTCGATTACGTATCTAAGTAGGTAAAATCCATTATATGCTGAACCAATGACCATAAGGTAGTAATTAGGTTTTTAAAAAGCAACATTGTTTCACGCTTTGGATTCCCTCAAGCAATAATCAGTGATGGTGGTGCCCACTTCTAGAACAAATCATTCAAATCTCTTTTTACAAAGTACTATATCACTCAAAAGTGGCTACACCATATCATCCGCAAACTAGTAGCCAAGTCAAAATTTCCAGCAGAAAAATAAAGCACATATTAGAAAAGACAGTGAGATCAGACATAAAGAATTGGTCATTGAGACTCGATGATGTACTATGGGCATATCGAACAGCTTTCAAAACCCAATTAGGATGTCATCCTATAAGCTAGTGTATGGAAAAGCTTGTCACTTACCTGTCGAACTCAAGTATCATGCATACTAGGCCATTAAGAAATTTAATTTTGATATGCAATAACCTTGCTCAAAAAGAAGATTACGGTGGGCAAAAATTGAAAATATTCGCAATAATGCATAAGAAAATGCCAAGATTTACAAACAGCGAATGAAAGTGTTTCATGACAAGCAAATCATAAGAAAATCTTTTATCCCATGTCAGAAAGTGCTTTTATTTAATCCTCGCTAGCATTTGTTCTTAGGTATGTTACGCTCTCGATGGTAGGTCTCTTTTATTATTCACTCTGCGTTTCCATATGGAGCAATTGAAATTAAGGATCCAAACAACGGTGTCACTTTCAAAGTTAATGGTCAAAGATTAAAGCCATATCTAGAGTATCAACCACATAAAGAAGACACCAAAATTGATTTGAGTGACCCACTAAATTTGAACTAAGACTTTTCCATTTCTTTTAGGTGATTTACTTTCTTTAGGTCATCTCATTTTACTACTCTTTTGATCAAAATTATTTATTTTTTGCTAAAATATGCTTGATTACAAGTTATATTTTCTTTCATTACTCATTATGAATAAATCAATCAGGCAGATCTTTTTCGATAGCTAAAGTGACTTCTACGTGTGAAGTGCCATTTAAATGGTTTGCTCTAAGTTTGTCAATCACATCCTATTTAGGATCTACGACCACCAGTGTTAGTATTTCTCATTAAAGACCTAAAAAGAAAACTCAAGGAAATTGAAGGTGGTATATATAAAATCCAATTGGAACTTGAGGTAAATTCAATAAGAGAACGAATTTGAGTAAGTATTTAATTATACTTATTTTTTTTACATTGTGTGTCTTATTTTCTTTTGTTTGCTTTCATGTGTTAATTGATTTAGCGGATTTTATTTTATTTAAGTGTTCTTTAATTTGTTACCCTAGTTAAGTGACAGATAACGATACTCCATGATAATCAAAATCGGTTACTTTAGTTTTCCATAATAACTGATATCCTGAGGATAAAGTATGGATACAAATGTAATTTTGGTAAAGTTTCACAAACGATTTTCTTTACTTCCTCATAATACTCTCCTTACAATCTATAAAGTTTGGTCTAAACGCATGCAATTACTTATGAGAAATAACATCCCAGCTAACATATGTTAGTTAATTGAAGCTAAAGTATAATTGGCAAGTGAGTTACCTACCAAATTTATTGTATACAAGCCTGGTTGAGGTAAAGAAAACTACTCAAGAAAATGAAGAGCTTGACGGCTTCCAGTTACTGGTCATAAGTGTGCCAAAATGTCATACGATAAAAATCTATGTACTTTAGGAATGGTGTCCAATAACAAGGAAGAAAATATTTAATTTATTTAGAATGGCTTGAATAAAGAGTCATTGGATAATATCCTTTTGTCTCTTGAAATGCATCCTAGTGGATACATAAAGAGAGCGATTCTCTAGTTATGGCCATTATTTTAGAAAGAACATGCAAAATATAGTCTCGAGAATCTGACTAGAAATGACCATTTTTGCTAGTTTATAAGAAAACTAGATGGGAAGCCTATCCTCAACCCATAGAGGGCGTTCAAGTAATTTCTTAATGTAAAACCAAAGGAAGATGTGAGCTACAATCACAAGGACCAGTACATATGCACCATATGCATTTGTTTTATTTATTTATGTAAATAATTAAATTAAGAGGGGGTTTATGTGATAATCATGAGGGGTCTAGTTAATATTTTGTGGTGTTTATAAAAGGGGAAAATCGGGTAAAATTTGGAGAAAAACCGAGAGAGTAAGGAGAGACCTGCTGACCCAACCCGAACCCGCGAAACCGATCCACCATTTTCTTCCATTTCCGGCCACCTCACCGGCCGAGCAAGGTGCCAAACGGAAGCTTATGAGCCGGCTGTCCACCCCCAGCAACCCTTGCTCTCGAAAAACGCGTGGCACGCCGCCGGTGAAGGTTGAAAATTCTGCGGGTTTTGTACGAACGATCGCTAGTGATTCCGGCCATCTTTGGCCGCGCCACCGGTTGGAAAAGCTTCCTCACCTCACCGATTTCCATTCCCGACCGATTACCCCAAGGAGCCGCGGCTTCACGAGCTCGATCCGGCTTCACCGCCGTGCGTGAGAGGACACCACCGGCACCGTTGGACTCACCTCGATGAGAAGTGTCTAGCTCGAGCTTCCCCACCGACGTTGGGTGAATTTCAGTTAATGTTGACCGTAGGGGTATTTTGGTAATTTCACCTATTGAGGGTAATTCCGTAATTTCCAGCTTTGAGGATGTTTTTGTAATCTGAATTGAGGATAAATTGGAAATTTTGTGATGTTGATGGTAAATTAGTAAATTATGAAATTGAGGGTAGTATAATTTTGGATTATGTTAGTAAATTACGAATACGGGATTAATACAATAAGTCGGGAAAATTGAGAGTTGTAATGTTAGGACGAATATTTATTTTAAGCGTTATTTTTGTGAAATTAGTTCGAATTATAATTATGAAAAGTAATTATATCGTTTCTTTAAAATAGGTGGATCTGCGGACGAGAATCTACCTACGGATTTGGGTGATGGCCGAGTCTAAGTTTGTCACTGTGAGTGGAATATATTAAAATTATTTGATTTTTATGTAGTAAAGCTTGTTCGTGAAATGAATATTTAAATTGTTTTTATTTAATGGTTCTCCGAAATAAATGTTTATTCCGTATAAATATTTCGTTAAATTATATTTATTTATTTATGCTCCGTATCGATTTTAAAATAGTAAAAGAGATGATTGATTTCTGAACATGATTTAAAGTGCTTTTATGTGGATTTCGAGCATGATTTTAAGAGTATATGATTTGATCTTGAGCGTGATTTAAAAGTGTATATATGTTGATTTCGAACATGATTTAAAGAGTATATGATGGATCTTGGGCATGAGATATATTGATATCGAGTATGATTTAAAGCATGGTTTAAAGTGTCTATATATAATGATTTCGATCATGATTTTAAGTTTTAAGCAAATACCTGTTTCCTCCAGATGAGATGAGATAGTAGGAATTTGGGGCCCGTCTGAACACACATATAGGTTTTGGGTCGTGTGTTTGGGCGCTTTCGCCCTTTGGGGGCATATGCATGCAGACAGATATTGAGATATGAAACTGGGTGGTCCGGACACGATGTGGCAAGATAGCGCATTATAGCACGTCCGTTGAGATCCGAAGTATGAGTTATGCTGATAAGCATGAGATGGTACGTCCTTTCGTCTATCCGTGTAGCTCCGAGCATGATGGTACTCAGATAGTACATCATTGCCGTCCATTGAGGTCCGGATATGACTAGATTATCCCCTGGGTATTTGTTTAAGGATGTTCATATTATTTAGTATTTGATATTTCAGTACGAGATGATATTTCAATATAAGATGTTTTTATTGATTTTTTGGCAGTATCAATTTTGTTTATGTTCAGAATATAATTGAAAAGAAAGGAGTTTTTACACGAAAATATATTTGTTTGAAAAAAGTAATTATACAAGTGATGCACTTATTTTTGTAATTATTTTATGTTTTAAAAACTACTATCCACTCACTGAGCTCACTGAGTTTTATACTCATTCCATTTTATTATAATCTCCCCCCTAGGAGATTACAGGTACAACAGTTAACCCAGCAGCTGTACATAGTTGGAGTCATTTGGGCCACGTGAGGTTGTTTGAGGCTATAGAATAATTATTTTCTTTTGGTTAATGTAAACATCCTGTTTTGGAATTATACTAGGAATGTGATATATGAACTATAAAACCTGTGTATTATTGGATATATTTTCGAATGAGATTGGGTTGATGTAGTTTGGTGTATAATAAATAATTTAGGAGTGCTTGTGTTGTAACTGCAGGTTTAGGAATGTTATATATTTAGGGGAGGTTCTACCAAAATTTAGGTAGAATTCTTATTAAGAAGATGATTTTAATATTTGAGTTCAGTTTCATAAGATAGGTCGCCTCTAGGAATGGGGTTGGTCGTCTCAGTTGGTATCAGAGCATGGTTTTAGATTCTGTAGACTTTACTTGTTTAGGAAGAATAAGATTATAATTTTGATAAGAGGGAATTTGTAGTGGTAGTGGTAGACGTGGCCGCGTACGGTCAATAGCTGGGTTGACTCCTAATGTTGTATTATAGAATCTTCGACGCATGGGGCTGCACAACAAGCTCCTGAAAATGCTCCAAATATTGAGCAGTCATTTGATCGGCTAGCTCAGATTATGACTGCTATTATTCAGAATCAAGGTCAATCACAGGCTGGTAGTTCTAACACCATTGAACGCCTAAAAAGCTTAGGAGAGAAAAGCTTTAATGTTACTGGAGAGCCACCTGAGGCCGAGTCGTGGCTTGTCAAGCTAGAGCTTATTTTTGAAGTGATGAAGTGCTCAGCGGAGGATAAGTTAACATTTGCCACTTTTCTACTTGAGGATAGAGCTTATCACTGGTGGCTGACTGTGGAACGTCGGTATCATGGGCATGTTGATATTACTTGGGACATATTCCGTAAGGAATTTTATACTGATTATTTTCCAGTGGTGTATCAAGACATCAAACGCAGTGAGTTCCTCCGATTGGTCTAGGGCTTGACGACAGTGAAAGAGTATGAGACGAAGTTTATGGAACTTTCTCGATTTACTACGGCTGTAGTGAGTGATGAGAGAGAGAGATGCAGACGATTCGAGGAGGGTCTTTGATTTGAGATTCGTACTATTGTAACTGCATTGAGATACACCGAGTTTGCAGAGGTAGTTGAAGCAGCCAGGAAGGTTGAGCACAGTATTACGGAGGGACGTAAACTTCAAGCATTGAAGCAGAAACGGAGCCAGAGCTGGACAGATAGTGGCTCTAGTAGTAGACCACCTAAGCGAGGGAGCATTGGTGCGGGATATTTTGAGGGCACTCAGAGGAGTCAGGGTATAAGCATCAGGGGAGACCCGAGACAAACTGTTAGCCATGGCTCAGTGCAGCAGTCAGTGGGAAGTAATGTCAGGAGTCAGGGACAGTATGACAGGAGTAAAGGGAGATATCGTAATGATCGTTCTAAGGATGCTCAGCTTACTTAGCATATGTGGTGGACACTAAAGTTTGAGAGTTGAAATTGGAGGATATTCCAGTAGTTCAAGAGTTCCCAGATGTATATTCGGATGAACTGCCGAGAATGCCACCTGATAGGGAGATTGAGTTTTCCATCGAGTTAGTTCCTGAACATCTCTCATATCTGTGGCACCGTACAGGATGGCTCCAGCAGAATTGAAGGAACTTAAGGTTCAACTACAGGAATTAGTGGATAAAGAGTTTATCAGGCCTAGTGTTTCCCCTTGGGGAGCTCCAGTTTTGTTTGTAAAGAAGAAGGATGGTACCATCAGACTTTGTATTGACTATCGGCAGTTGAACAAGGTTATGATACATAATAACTATCCACTTCCGCGTATTGATGACTTGTTTGACCAACTTCAGGGGGCTAAGGTATTTTCTAAGATCGACTTGCGATCGAGATATCATCAGCTTAGAATTAAAGAGGACGATATTCCTAAAACAGCATTCAGAACCCGTTATGGACATTACTAGTTTTTGGTGATGTCATTTGGGTTGACTAATGCTCCAACAACTTTTATGGATCTCATGAATAGGGTATTTCACTAGTATTTAGATCGATTCATAATTGTGTTCATCGATTATATTTTGGTGTATTCCCGAAATGAAGAAAAGTATACTGATCACTTGCGGATGGTTATGCAAACTTTGAGAGAAAAACAGCTTTATGCCAAGTTTAGCAAGTGAGGGTTCTGGTTGGATGGGGTGACATTTTTAGGCCACGTGATATTAGCTGAGGGCATTTATGTCGATCCACAAAAATTGAAGCAGTTGTGAAATGGGAACGACCTATAAATGTCACAGAGGATCGAAGTTTTCTTGGTTTGGCAGGGTACTATCGTCGATTTGTAGAGGGATTCTCTAAGATTGCCACTCCGCTAACATAGTTAACCAGAAAGAATGCTAAGTTCCAGTGGAATGATGATTGTGAAAAGAGTTTTCAAGAACTCAAGACACGTCTTACCTCAACACCAGTTCTTACACTTCCATCGGGCAAGAAAGGGTTTGTGGTATACAGTGATGCCTCTAGGCAAGAATTGGGTTGTGTGCTAATGCAACATGGGAAAGTAGTGTCTTATGCTTCTAGACAACTTAAGAAGCATGAGCAAAATTACCCAACACATGACCTAGAGCTGGCAGTGGTGGTGTTTGCACTCAAAATATGGAGATATTATTTGTATGGAGTAACTTGTTAAATTTTCACTGATCATAAAAGTCTCAAGTATTTGTTTACTCAGAAAGACTTAAATTTGAGACAGAGAAGATGGGTGGAGTTAATGAAGGATTATGAATGCACTATTAATTATCATCCTAGCAAAGCGAATGTGGTGGCTGATACATTGAGTAGGAAATCTTCTGGTTCTATGGCTCATATGGAAGTGGCCAGTATACCTCAGTTGATCGAGCTGAGATCTTTGGGAGTTGAGTTGGATGCCGATAACTGTGGAGCTTTGATAGCTAATTTTCAAGTTAGGCATCATATGCAAGCACAGGATCCCCAGTTAATGAAGTTGATAGAAGATGTGCAAAAAGGTTTACGAACCGATTTCATGGTGAGAGATGATGGAGTTTTAGTCATGGGTAGTAGACTGTGTGTACCGAATATTATGGAGCTAAAGAGGGAGATCATGGAAGAAGCTCATTGTTCAGCCTATACAATGCATCCCGGAAGTACGAAGATGTACCATACCTTAAGGGATCATTACTGGTGGCAAGGCATGAAAAGAGAGATTGCAGAATTTGTCAACAGGTTAAAGCTAAACATCAGAGACCTGCAGGGTATTCCCAGCCGCTTCCTATTCCCGAGTGGAAATGGGAGCATATTACTATGGACTTTGTATCGGGAGTTCCGCGTACCTAGTATGGACATGACAATGTTTGGGTGGTTGTAGATAGACTTACAAAATCTGCTCATTTTGTACCATTCAAAACCACCTATTCAATGGATAAGTTGGGGAGTCTTTATGTAGCTGAGATAGTTCGTCTTCACGGAGTACCGGTATCTATTGTTTTAGACAGAGATTATCGGTTTACTTCGAAGTTCTGGACTAGCTTGCAAAATGCTTTATGTACGAAGTTGAATTTCAGTACAGCTTTTCATCCTCAGACTGATGTCCAATCAGAACGTACCATTCAAACTTTAGAGGATATGCTACGACCATGTGTTATGGAAATCAAGGGTAATTGGGACATTTATTTGCCTTTGATGGAGTTTGCATACAACAACAGTTATCAAGTTAGCATCAAGATGGCTCCATATGAGGCTTTATATGGAAGGAAATGCAGAACTTCAGTATATTGGGATGAAGTTGGTGAGCGGAAGTTATTTGGCCCATAATTGGTACAGGATACTAATGAGCGGTTACAACTTATTTGGGATAGATTAAAAGTGGCTCAAGATAGACAGAAAAGCTATGCGGATAAGCGTAGGCAGGAACTAGAATTCAGTGTTGGTGATAGAGTGTTCTTAAGGATATCTCCTTGGAAAAGAGTACTTCACTTTGGAAAGTGTGGGAAGCTCAGTCCATGTTACATTGGGCCATATGAGATCGTAGAGCGTATTGGTCCATTAGCTTATCGATTAGCTCTACCACCTGAGTTGTCCATAATCCATAATGTGTTTCATATTTCAATGCTCTGAAAGTACATGTATGATCCGAATCATATTTTATCGAAGCAACCGATTCAATTGAAGGAGGATTTGACTTACGAAGAGGAGCCAGTTAAGATACTGGAGGGAAAACACAAAGTGTTACATTCGAAAACCATCCCTTCGGTAAAAGTGATGTGGAGGAATCACTCAAAGGAAGAGGCTACCTGGGAATCCGAGGACTTGATGCGAGCTCAGTACCCTCATTTATTTCTAACTAGTACGTAAATTTCTAGGACGAAATTTTTATAAGTGGGGATGATTGTAACATATGCATTTATTTTATTTATTTATGTAAATAATTAAATTAAGAGGGGGTTTATGTGATAATCATGAGGGGGCCTAGTTGATATTTTGTGGGAATTTATAAAAGGGGAAAATTGGGTGAAATTTAGAGAAAAACCGAGAGAGAGAGGAGAGACCCGCTGACCCGACCCAAATCCGTGAAACCGACCCGCCATTTTCTTCCCTTTCCGGCCACCTCATTGGCCGAGCAAGGTGTCAAACAGAAGCTTGTGAGCCAGCCGTCCACCCCCAGCCGTCCTTCCGAGGGTTTTTCGCAGACGATCGCAAGCGATTCCGGCCGTCTTTGGCAGCGCCACCGGTTGGAAAAGCTTCCCCACCTCACCATCTTCCATTCCTGACCGATTACCCCAAGGAGCCGCGGCTTCACGAGCTCGATCCGGCTTCACCGCCTCTCGTGAGAGGACACCACCGGCACCGTTGGACTCACCTCGACGAGAAGTGTCTAGCCCGAGCTTCCCCACCGCCGTTGGGTGAATTCCGGTCAACTTTGACCGTAGGGGCATTTTGGTAATTTTGCCTACTGAGGGTAATATCTTAATTTCTAGCTTTGAAGGTATTTTTGTAATCTGAATTGAGGATAAATTGGTAATTTTGTGATGTTGATGGTAAATTAATAAATTATGAAATTGAGGGTAGTATAATTTTGGATTATATTAGTAAATTACGAATACAAGATTAATACGGTAAGTCGGGAAAATTGAGAGTTGTAATGTTAGGACGAATATTTATTTTAAGCGTTATTTTTGCGAGATTAGTTCGAATTATAATTATGGAAAGTAATTATATCGTTTCTTTAAAATAGATGGATCTGCGGACGAAAATCTACCTACGGACTTGGGTGATAGCCGAGTCTAAGTTTGTCACTGTGAGTGGAATATATTAAAATTATTTGATTTTATGTAGTAAAGCTTGTTCGTGAAATGAATATTTAAATTGTTTTTATTTAATGGTTCTCCGAAATAAATGTTTATTCCGTATAAATATTTCGTTAAATTATATTTATTTATTTATGCTCCGTATCGATTTTAAAATGGCAAAAGAGATGATTGATTTCTGAACATGATTTATAGTGCTTTTATGTGGATTTCGAGCATGATTTTAAGAGTATATGATTTGATCTTGGGCATGAGATATATTGATTTCGAGTATGATTTAAAGTATATATATATAATGATTTCGATCATGATTTTAAGTTTTAAGCAAATACCCGTTCCCTCCAGATGAGATGAGATAGTAGGTCTTTGGGGCCCGTCTGAACACACATATAGGTTTTGGGCCGTGTGTTTCGCCCTTTGGGGGCATATGCATGCAGACAGATATTGAGATATGAGATTGGGTGGTCCGGACATGATGTCGCAAGATAGCACATCATAGCACGTCCGTTGAGATCCGAAGTATGAGTTATGCTGATAAGCATGAGATGGTACGTCCTTGCGTCTATCCGTGTATCTCCGGGTATGATGGTACTCAGATAGTACATCATTGCCGTCCGTTGAGGTCCAGATATGACTAGATTATCCCCTGGGTATTTGTTTAAGGATGTTCGTAATATTTAGTATTTGATATTTCAGTATGAGATGATATTTCAATATGAGATGTTTTTATTGATTTTGTGGCAGTATCAGTTTTGTTTATGTTCAAAATATGATTGAAAAGAAAGGAGTTTTTACATGAAAATATATTTGTTTGAGAAAAGTAATTATACAATTGATGCACTTATTTTTGTAGTTATTTTATGTTTTAAAAACTACTATCCACTCACTGAGCTCACTGAGTTTTATACTCATTCCATTTTATTATAATTTTCCCCCCCTAGAAGATTACAGGTACAATAGCTAACCTAGCAGCTGTACATAGTTGGAGTCATTTGGGCCACGTGAGGTTGTTTGAGGCTATAGAATAATTATTTTCTTTTGGTTAATGTAAACATCCTGTTTTGGAATTATACTAGGAATGTGATATATGAACTATGAAACGTGTATATTATTGGATATGTTTCCGAATGTGATTGGGTTGATGTAATTTGGTGTATAATAAATGATGTGGGAGTGCTTATGTTGTAATTGCAGGTTTGGGAATGTTATATGTTTAGGAGAGGTTCTGCCGAAATTTCGGTAGAATTCTCATTAATAAGATGATTTTAATATTTGAGTTCAGTTTCTTAAGATAGGTCGCCTCTGGGAATGGGGCGGATCGTCTCAACATATCCTTTTCATTTACTATTCTTTTATCATTTGTATTCTTGTTTTATCTTCTCCTGTTGTTCACTGCTTACTTTTGACTTTTAGGCCACAAACTTCACCCTTCATTTGACCAGCGCACCACTTCGTTTGTAGCTGTTTATCATTATATTTTTTTTTTATCAAAATCTTTAAATACGAGCTTATTTTATTAAATATTTATAAATTATTTTTGAGAATTTTCTCAATGGCAGCAATTTCGAGTAGATAATTTAAGACTAATTGTATGGTTTTTGGGGTTTCGTTATGAAAAGTACAAAGAGTTCGTTGAGGTAGCTACAGATCTTGGTCGAGTCCTAGCAGAGAGAAAAATATATTTAATATATGGAGGAGGTGATCGAGAGTTATCAAAGCTTATTGCAGAAGCTGCAAACAATAGAGGAAACCAAGTGCTAGGCATCATTCGGAAAGCCTTAAAACCTCTGGTAAGCGTGCCCAGCCTATCAATTAGAGAGAAGTTAGTTGTTTCAACCATGCAATAAATACTATCTGAAATGCTACATGTTAAAGCTTTTATTTTCTTGTCAGGAGATCTTGCAACTTTAGAGGCACTATTTACATTTACATCTTGGGCCAATCTAAATATTCATAAAAAATCCATCGGTTTGTTAAATGTTAATTACTTTTATAATGGCTTACTTACATTTCTTAACCATGTAAAAAAAAAATCATTTCATTGATTTCACAATAAATAAAAAAACTTTTATTTGTACTTCTACTACTAACGAGTTACTTGATTTCACAATAAAAGAAAATTAAATACCAAAGTCAGATCCTAGGACCTTAATCTGATAATGGTAGTAGTGGCAGTAAAAAGCACAAATTTAATTTAACCCTCCATCTATAAACATTTTTTTTTGATTTTGTATTGCAGTACCCAGGTGATGTCTTCTAAACCCTATTTTTTTTTCTCTAAAACATTGAGGACAATGTATCATCCGGTTGGGGGGAAGGAAATAGTTGATGATTATGGAATGTCTCAATCTTGGTGAAGTTTTTATTGATTTTTGTTGTAATGACTGTCTTTGACTAAATTTTTGGGTCATAAATGGCTGAATATGAAGTGTAATGACTCTAAAAACGCATCTTCTTACTCTTAAAGTTAAAAAAAAATTTACTTTTCTAACTTTTTTTTAAGCTTATATAGTCAGTTCATGTGTGATCCTTCTAAATTCTTAGTTTTCTACATAATTTTCACCTTTCTACATGTATATTTTCATGTTTAAAATATGTTTTGGGGTAAAATGCCACACAAAAAAGAAAACAAAAACAAGAAAAAAATTTCTAAGGTATTTTGTGTGATCTTTTGACATTAGATGATATGATGACTTTCAAATTCTAGTATTTGTATTACCTTTGGCCTTGAGTTATGTTACACCACGTTTGCTACCTGCATACTGATGTCAGTAACAAATGTGAATGGAGTGAGTTGACAAGTAAAATTGGTTGTGTTACTTGAAGGAATGCATATGTCATAATAAATTCTAAGTGAGTTCTTAAGCCTATCATTTTTCTTGAAGAGTAACCTTTTTTCTCCATTCTTCATATACCTTAGCAATCTACTATACATGATCTCTATATTTTCCTTCTAGTCAAACATTTAAAAAAGAAAAAAATTATGTTGCTACATCTAAAAGTTCATTGAACTAGTAAATATGGAACACTATTTAGAGCCTTAGAAGATGATGAAAAGTCTATCTTTGATCCGTTTGAGCCTTTTCTAGTCATCCCTTTTGTGAAATATCTATAGTTAGCCCTTTGGAGGCTAGTTTAAAAAGAAAATTATTTTCTTTGTTAACTTATCATCCTGTTCCACTCCAATTTAGAGTAATACCCTATGTTTTATGTGTTCCACCACCTACTTATGTTTGAGAAAATTTTAGATGATTATTTTATTAAAAAAAATGATGCAATACAATATATATAATAAAATAAAAAAGAGAAAAATGATGTGGAATTGAAAAAGATAAAAAATAAATAAATGAATTGCACTTTATAATATCCCAAAGATCTCTATCTTTTTCTCAAATAACATTTTACTTTTCAGATTATTCCATCTTTGTTAGCCATGTTCTTAACCTACGTTACACCCTAATAAAAGTCCTTCTTAATTTTAGGAAATTATAGTCTGAAGTATAAGCTAATAATATAAGCTGAAATGATGTAATAATATATAAAAATGAAGAAATTGGTTTGACTAGCATTTCATTTAACTTGGGATCATATTATCTTCTAAGCTGTGAGCATTATTCTTGGTGAGGGTATGTGACATTGTCTTTCATTAATTTCTCTCAAGTTATCACTTTTCGAGTGAGTTTATTTTCTTTTAAGAGTATCACTCTGACCAGTGAGATTTTGAAGTTGACATGTCACTCTTGAAAGTGGCTTAAGTAATGTAGTTTTTGATAACTGATTAGTTTGCATATGTTTACTTGATTGACTCATATAAATGGATGATGTAGGAGTGATATCTCTTTACGGAGGAGATAATACTTGTACTTTTATTTCATTACTGTTATTAATCTAATTGAAGAAGTAAACATAATTGCCTTAAAAAAAAAATCATTGTGTGTTTGAATTTTGTTATCACTTAATTTGCTAAGAACAAACAATAAGCTGTTTGGGGAGTCTGTTGAGTCCTAGAGAGTGTATATTTATAAAGGGTAAAATCATTATTTTTTATTCTAAGTTTCACTAACATTTCTACTTTTATGTATTTTAAGTCCCTTGAACTTTGATTGTATATGTTTGTGTGTATTTTTTAGTACTTTATGTATTTTAAGGGTAATTTGATCATTTCATAATAAATGAGAAGTCGAACAACAAAACGGACAGCATTTTTGAATTCATAAACACTAAAAAACCTTAAAAAAGACATAAAGGGCAAAATTATAATTTGAAGATTTTGGTTGGCCCCGCTGACATGGCGATGACTGCTGATATGGCGTTGACTGCTGATATGGCATTGACCGATGATGTGGCATTAATAGATACCGTGGTAGAATTCTATTGGATCGAAAAATGAGATTACAATACATGCGATGTACTGAATCATATATGTTGACTTTTGCATTGACTAATAACATGACATCATATTAGTGGACTAAAAAACACAAATATTGTACATGCATATAGTTGCAATGACAGCCCTAGTGACGTGTTCCATCCCATCTAAGAGTGCCACTGGCGCAATCCTGTGCGTTTGTATTGTTTTTTTTTTCAATTGACATAATTTACTCGTTGTATCTATAAATAGGGAACTATCTCCCCTCCTAATTTGACAACCCTAAATCTATTTCTAAGCTCAATTTTCTATAATTCTTGTCTATCTTGTACTTTTCTATGTATTTTAATAAAACTTTCATTTTACTCCTAGTTATAAAATGAGTAGCTAATTTATTTTCAAGCTTGGGTTAAAGGTGAAGCCTTAACATGACTCATAGGCTTAATTTGTTAAGTTTATTTTCATTATCTCTAATTTATTTAAATTTTTTTTGCCTTATCATTGACAGATAATAATAATCTTATCTAGATTTTACACTGGTACCGACTCCCTAGTATAAAATTATTACTATTTAGCACGGTGAGTACTTTACACTAGATTTATTAGATAAAAACTTCATTCTAATTTTTGTGGTAGGTCTTGACTTAGTATTGACAAAAGTTCATCTAGTCTAATTAGTGGACAATCTTACCACCTTGTCGACAGTTGGATTATTATTATCTTGCACAACATGTTCTTGATACCATATTTAGCATAAGATTATTTTTCTTGACACAATGATCACTTGAAACCATATTTATTAGAGTTATGCTTATGAGGAACGAAAATACTCCCCTTATAAATTAATTGAAACTAAAAATGAATGTTAAGTCCATGGTAAAATATTGAGTGTGAATCCTGAGACCAAAACACTTCATTGCATTATTTAATTTCTAATTTATTTTCGTCACTTTAATTTTAGGATAAAATATACTAAAACCTTCACCACAAATTCATAAATAATAATAATAATAACAACTTTACACAATTGAAATCTACCTCCTCGTGAGATCGACACTTGTCACCATTAATCTATACTTCAATAGATTCGTGTGCTTGCGAGTTCATTAAAATTTGCATAGCAATTATATGTATCTGATGAGTGACACTAATTTTATATATTATTTTATTATGTGAATGAATATATGATGCAACGGAAGTTTGAAATTCCAATGTTCTATTGATTATAGAAAATACTAGAATAAAGAACAAATTAAATTCATGTTGATTTGAAAGAATATCGTGAATCTAAGGAGTTAATACTTGTTAATTCTATGGGATACCGAGAATTAACTAAAACTTTAAAACTCACACAACGCTTTACGAACTAAAAATATTATTGAACTCAAATCTATAGTTTATTCTAAGTAATAATCAATAATAAATAATCTAAGGCCTATTTATAAAAATTACAAAAGACACTTATTTATATTAACTATGACTTATCCTAATTTGATTAGAATCCATTTTAATAAGACTTTATACCTTAATTAGAAATACAACTCAAATAAGTTATGGATAACAATTAAACTCTAAATAGGAAACTAAAATACATATTAATTAAAATATTTCTAAATATTATAAATTTCAATTTAATTAGGATTTCTTCAATTTCTTGCTCTGCATCAATATATTTGTTGAAGATATTACTGGTTGTCTTAATTTATGGTTATAAATTTCTTTTGTATTAATATTTTCGAATTCGTAAACAACAGAAGTAGTCTTAATTTCACTATGTTTCGCTCTTAATTATTTTATTTCACTGCTCTTAGATTCTTTGTAAGATATTACTGGTATCGAAGTTTTTGTAAATATTATTTCTTTTATTATAAAATAGAGCAAAGAACTTGAGAAAACAAAGAAAAGTTGATGACAACAAGGATAAGCTAAAACGGTAGCTACGAAAGATGGCTTTAGTAAGTGGCAGCGTAAAGCATAGAGTTATTTTTAGAGCTGGACAAAAAAACCGTGGCTTAAAAAAACCCATATTGAACCAGTGGTTTGATTCAGTTATGGATCGGTTTTTTTTATTTATAAATAACCGAACATATAGTTATATAAAAAAAAACCGAAACAATGGTTCAAGATTTGGTTCATAATGCATAACTGAAGAATTGAACCAAGTTTTAAAACATATTATATATATATATATATATAATATTTTCACCATAAAACAAACTCGAAAATCAAAACTTATAAACTAACGCCGCGTTCAGTTAAGTAAAAGAAATGCATGATTCTTCTAATTTTTTTAATGAAAATACATGTTGAGTTAAGTGGAATTGTGGAAATGCATGTTGATTATGAAGAAATACCCAATTTTTAATTGTTTTAAAACTGATTATATTTCAATTTAAACTATCAAAGTTTTAATTTTTTTTATCGTGTTAAAACTGTTGTTGAGTTCAAATATACAATTAAAATTTTAAAATCAAGTTTTAACCGAAAATTTTTTTATTACTTTGGTTTTGAAATTTTGCAACAACTATGAAATCTATAAAATATTTATTTAAAATTTTTCATTATTATTTTTTAACTGGCTTAAAGTTTATATAATATAAATTTTAATATTTTTTCTTTGTGTTTTGTTTTTGTAGGATGGAAAGCAATGGTGATGAAATACAAAAGGTTAATGAAGAAATCATTAATGAAGTACAAGAAGTCATTAGTGAAGATTGAAGAAGAAGAGCGTATAATACAACCAAGTCAGGAAGAAGCTGAATTTTATGAATTAATTAAAACAGGTAATATTGTTATTTATTATGTTATTTTTTGTTATCTTATTTGTAACATTTTATTAGAATTAATGATTTTAATATAATTGTTTTAATTTCTTAAATAATTTTTGAGGCCAATGAAATGTTAACAAGAGCAAATGGCTATTGATTGATGTTTTTAGCTTGTAAGTTTTCTTAATTAGAAAAAAAAAACTAGTATTTTGTTTTCATAGTTTGTTTATTTAATTATTTATTGTTGTTTTAATTTTTTTTATAGATTCAAGCATTGAGCTGGAAATTAGAAAATACATGCTGATGAGTGATGAAATCATGAAAATGGGAGAGTGTTGTTGATATTTGTTTGTAATTTTTGTATTTTGTGTTGTAGTTATTGTTATTTTTATGTTTTTAGTCTTTGCAATTTTATGTTTATTTAGATGGTGTATTTGAGATTGAGTTTAAATTTATATTTTTAAATATGTTTTGAATACTTTGTATTTATTGTCAATATTTTTGTATTTGTAATAAAATTGTGATGAAAAATTTATTCTATTAATGAAGTCTAATGGATTATAAATTTAAAAATTCAAAAATAAGCCCAATAAACATAGAACTGAAAATTTCGAACCGAACTGAACTGAACCAAATGGTTTGGTTCATGTTTGGTTCTTTATTTATTTAGTTCTTTTTAAATAAGAACCGATTTAAATTAGTTTTGTTAAATTCTGAACCGAACCAAACCGTGCCCAACCCTAGTTATTTTAAATTTTTTCATTAGATACCCGATGGTTTTAGTAATTTATGTTTTTTGAAAAATCTGAAAATTATTATTGCATTTAAGTCCTACATAATTTGTTGATGGCAGCTAAAAGAAAAATATGTAGGTTAGGATTTTAGGTTTATATTCTATTGTGCCCTATAGTTTCACAATTTACTGTATAGTTAAAGTTTTTGTGCTTTGAACAGAAAAGTTTAAATTTATTTATATTAGATCAAAGCTCAATTATAATTATCAATTGGATACTATCAATATAAATTTGATAAACTCAATAGTAATTATTTGTCCAAATTTATTTATATTAGTCTCAAGCCTATTTTGAGATTTCAAAATTAGGTCATATAAATAGAAATTTAGTAAGATAAAAAAATAAAATTTATTTAGCTTAAGAATTTTTTTTATGATAAATTTAGGCTTATTTTATCAAATTAGGTCTAGTTTTTATAAAATTTTATTTTAGAAAAAAAATTAATAGTGTTTTATTAAATTGATGCCCCAAATTTAATTTTAAAAATTGAACCAATAATAAATTTAAAAATCCAAAAGTGTCCAAGCCAATAGAAATTGACAAGAGTAAGTACAAAGAAGAGAAAAGAGGAAGACGGACGTTGGCTTTAAGCCCAATGGATATTAAGCTTTTAGATTAAGTCAAAATTTCCTTAAGAAAACCATGAATTGATATTGTTTAATTGTTTTTATCTATATACTATATTTGAATGATAACATGTCATGGTGACATGTCATAAGGAATAATTAGTTCCACTTTATGCATAATAATACAAGGCATTTATAGATTATGAATCTAGATATATATATATATATATATATATTGTTTGATGTTTGCATGTGCTTAATAATATTAGATTTCATCTAAATAATATTATTTTAGAAAGCATTCAATTAATAATATAGGATAAATATGTATACTGTTAAAAAGGCATCAACTTTAAAATATTGAGTGAAAGGGGGAAAATCCAAGATAATTTTTCTCATTGGCTCCATTGTTTATTCAATAATAAAATTATATATATATACCTCGATTTCATGATACGGCGATACTCCATTCGAATGGTATATTTATTAGATATTTTATTTAATGAAATTTTTTAAAGAAGATCAAAATATTTTTCAATTTGTTTATCATGTTAACGATGACTTCTTAATATGAAAGATACGAAGATTGGAATAATAGTTATACACACAACAAAAATTTATTATTAACCTTCCCAACAAAACTCTGTTAACAAATTTTGCCCCTAAAAGATAATGATAGTTATTTATCATATTACAACATGAAAATAAATGATCTAATAGATAATTAGTTGATCTAATAGATAATTAGGTCTAGTAAATGTAGACATGACTTTTCCATCAAATAGCTTGCTAAAGTAGTACTAGATTATTGTTATAATAAAATAAAATGCATTTATTATTTTTTTGCATTTTATATTTTTTATTATGAATATTATTTGTGTTCAAAGTGTTTATTCATGTATGTTTTATTTTTCAGAAAATATGTTTGTTTTATTTTTCAAAAAAATGTTTTTCCTTAGTCCACTCACTATTATTTTGAATTAAAACGAACTCATTGGAAAAAATTACTTAGATTGGAAATGCAATATATTTAATATTCTCACTACTAAAGGCTGCAAATATGTTTTCATCCAACCATGATACGATTATAGAAATTAGAGGGAGCCTTATGAGAAGTGGTTCAAAGTGAAAAAAATGGCTAAGTGCTATTCATCAGCTTCGATTTCTATGAAATTATAAAACAAACATCGTAGTATGGAAATTGTCATTGAAATATTGGCTAGTTTCAATAAGATGTTTGGGAAAAATAACCATTTTGCTAGAAAAGCAGCGTTAAAATATATTAGTGTCACGAAAATGGAAGAGGGCATAAGAGTTTGTGATCATGTCCACAAAATGATGGACTATTTGTATAAAATTGAGATTCATGGTGTTCAAATAGATGATAAAATAAAGGTTACGTGAATCTTTGCTTGATACGTTCAAAGAGTTTAAAGTCAGTTATATCTTAAGCAATAAAAATATGAATTTAATTGAACTGATGCAGGAACTACATGCTATAGAAGAATTTTATCATAGCAAAAAAAAATTCTTGAAAAATGATTTTCTTCAAGGCCTAAGTCAAAAGACAAGGATAAGCAGAAGAGATTTAGAACGAGTAAAGTGTCTACTAAAAGATATGGCAAGCCAAAAAGCAAGTGCTGCAATAGTTCAGATTTCTATTGATTCTTACAATAATGGATTCTGTGGTTACTAATCATATTTGTGATTCATTTATATAGCTATTAGGAAATCAAGAGATTAAGTGAAGAAAGCTTCAAACTGCAGTTGAGGAAATGTTAGTTTTCAATATTTGCCTTTATGTTCCAAAAATTAGAGGAAATTAATTTTGGTGGCTTTTTTTTTTTAATAAACAGGAGTACACTATTATTTTTGGATCCTTTGTTTATTATAATTACTTGCTTTGGTACTTTACAAAGATAATTGATATCATATAAATTTAATGATTTATTCAAAGCAAGATATAATAATAAAGAGTATATGTACTTAATAAAATTTTAAGACAATGATTAATGATAGGCTTTTTGGCCAATTAAGATTGATCATTGTCACTCCATAAATCTTATTTAGGAAAGTAATATGACAAAAAGGCTTTTTTTGAGCCAAAAGAAAGCATAACATTATATTATATGACTTAATGTATACAAATGTATGTAGACTAATTGGTTTACATGTTAGAAGAGGTTATGAGTATTCTATCAATCTTATTGATGAATATTCATCTAATTTATGTTTATCTAAATGTGTTACAATTCCTACATTTTGAAATTCAAAAGAGTACATAGATGAGACAGAGAAGCGATTAGACAAGAATATAAAAGAACTTCTAACTGATCAAAGCAAAGAATATCTCTTAAGAAAATTCAAAGTCCATTTAGTTGTGTAATGGGATAAAGTCTGATTTATAATGATCATTATGACATGTGTAATTAAAAGAAGAAATAAAATAAGATATATGTTAAATGATTCATCATTTAACTTTCTGATTCTAGATACTAGTATTTTAAACTGTATAGTCTATTGAACTTAGTTTCATTTATATTAGTGCTGATTACACCAAGGAATTATAGAAAAGTCTCAAACCTAGTTTGAGACACATCCATATTTGGAGTACACTAGTATTTATGCTAGAATCAAAGGCAGAGAAGAGGGTTCATGTTTAGAAGTGTACATATTTTTGGTATCCTAAAGAAATGAGGGAAGTCTAATTTATAGATCTCATAAGCCTCAAGATAGGAATTTATTTGTAGACATACACTTTACTTTCCTTGACAAAGACTATACAAATAACTTATAACCTAAAAGTAAAGTAAAATTAGAGAAATCATTAAGAGATCAAGTTGATGCTCAGTTTTCTGTTTATGTCTAATAACATAGAAAAAATAAAAAAAAAAATTAAAAAGGATTATTTCTGGTATGTAACAACCTATTGAACTATGCTATAATGGGAAAGTAATTTTATTATTAGCCAATTACAGTTACTGGGAGAAACTTAGCTATCTTAGATAGACAAGTATAAGATCCCACTAGTTACAACAAAGCTCTATTAAATGGAATGCTAAACTATAGAAATATGTCATGAACCAAGAAATGAAATCTATGCATTCCATTAAAATCTTTGAACTTGTAGAGCCACCAACTGGGTAAAACCTAGACGGTGTAAGTAGATGTACAACAGGAAAAGTGGAGTAAAAGAAAGGGAGAAAATGTTTAAAGCAAGATTAGTAGCCAGAGGCTATACTCAGAAAAAGAGAATCGATTATAAGAAAACTTTTCACTAGTCAATATCCTTAAATCCATCAAGATTCTATTTTCGAATGATGTAGTGCTGAATTATGAAATTTGACAAATAGATGTCAATGCTGTTTTTCTTAATGGGCATCCTGAAAAAAACATCTATATGCAACAATTAAATGTCATCGAAAAATGCCAAGGACACATGACATGTAAGTTGCAAAGATTTATTTATGGATTAAAGTAAGCAACCCAGTCATGGAACATCAAATTTGATCAAGTGATTAAATCATTTGAATTCAAACAGAATATTGATTCGTCGTGTGTGTCCAAGAAAATTCAATGACAAGCTGTAGCTTTTCTGATTCTTGATATCGATAACATCCTTTTTAATGAAAAAGATACAGCAACATTTTCTATAATAAAGAGTTGGTTAGTAGAACAGTTTCATAAATATGACCCAAAAAGTAGAGAGTTATATTCATGGTACTAACTTTTGGTGAAACCAGGAGAATAAAACTCTAACTTATTGGATTATCAAATGTTGACTTATTGTCCTTAGTTATTAGCCATTTTGATGGTGTTTCTGAAGGGAAAATAAACTAGGTTTTTCAATTTTTCAATTAAAACCTTTTAGGACCGATCTCATACAACATATAAGAATTAAGTAATCTAAAAATTCATACCTTGATGTTTTGAGAAGATGAACAATTGAGAGTTGTAGATCCGCCTCCAAACGATCTTCTAGGCTATGACTCAAGTTTGATCAACACTGGACGTGTAGGCGTCTGTTTCACCACTCCCCAATTGCAACTGGCTCCTCTTAGATACCTTCTTTATTTTTCTTAGAATCCCTGGGGTTCTCTTCTTCTTCTTTTTCAATTTAAGAGTATAAAGCCCCTTTTATAATATCTTATGAAAAACCCTAGTATGTTAGGATTAGGATTTCTATTTAAAATATAATTCCTCTTTTAACTATCTTTCCACTTACCTAATAGTGGAAGGAATGTGTAACAAACTAGGAGACCACCTTGTAAAACATTACAAGCCCCCATTTACACTTTAATATAACATACTAGGCCTTAACAAATATTATAATTATAATTTCATCTACTATGCCAGTTTTTCTTGCTTTTGGGTCCAGTGATGGTGTTGTCAATTAAATGAGCTAACCCGATGATCATTTGGGAACATACAATAGTGGCTACAATAATTAAATTTGTAATTAAACAAATATAATTATTTAATTCCAATTCTACTCCACTACAAGATTGGAACTGACCTCCATAATTTTATGCTCGAATATAATTCGCCCAAGCCACATTGATTTCTTTACTGCACAATCCTTTGTACCACATCGTTAATTTAAATTGATATCTCAACTGTCCAATCAATTTAATTACATCTTTTTCCTTGATACTTACTGGTTTTCTCTAATGATCATTTTCAACATACTTATTTATGTTGAGACACTCTGGCCAGAGAATTCTATGATCAAGTACTGAAAACTCATCAAGAGATGTGTCGTACAAATTCTATATTGTTAATCTACAATTTCAATACTTGTAATTGCTCCCACCAAGATACCGGGTAATCTAGACTACATGTGCATGTCATGCCCATTGGTAACTCAAATGAAATAACAACTACAATCATGAAATCATAACTAACTCAAGATTAAGATTACGGTAAATCAATGCCTATGAGATTTAATAAGTCTGACAGTTATTAATAGGTTAATTAAATCTCATATGTGATCCAGTTCAATGCAGATAAACTACATCAATAAATTCATACATTATTAAGACAAATCACTCAATGAATTTATTACAGTCTATACCTAAATAAAGTACCCAACTTTATTTATCAGTTGTGAACTTAATTTATTTAATCATAAGATAACTTGTATTTATGTCTTCTGTGAATCCACATGGTGATCGCATAAATACATATAATATGATTAAATTGACTTTGCTCAAAATATTAATGCAATTCAAAATATCTGAATAAATATTTGAAATATTTTATTAATAAGAAAATCAATATGCTTTAAAGAGCACATAATCCCAACAATCTCCCACTAGCTCTCAAAGCATATCTGGCAAATTGCACATGCTTGTAGGACTCTAAGTGTAGGTTATAACCTTTCTACACTATATCCATATGAGATAATACTTCCTCTTAATGTGTTTTTGTTTCTTGTGGTTTCTTGGTTCTTTTGATTGAGCCACTCGCACCATTATTATCAAAAATAATTTAAATGGTGCACTTGCAGCGAGATACCACCTCAAGATCTCGAAGGAACTTGCATGAGCCATACCGCTTCTTTTGCGACCTCACGATGTAGCCACATATTAAGCTTACATTGTGGAGTCTGCGATACAAGATTGTTTCACACTCCTCCAATCGATAGCTCCACTTCCTAATGTAAACACATAAGCGTAGTAGACTTTCTAGAATCATTATCCGGCATAAAGTCGAATCGAGCATAACCCATTGGAGTAAGTTCATCACCTGGATACACAAGCATATAATCCTTAGTTCTTTTCAGATACTTCATTATGTGCTTGACAATAGTCCAGTGTTTAGGTTCAGGATTAGATTGATATCTGCTAACCATCCTAATCGAAAAACATGTGTCTGGTCTAGTGCAAAGCATGGCATACATGAGACTTTCCACAGCTTCCGCGTAAGGAACTCGTCTCATGTTCTCTATCTCCTCAGAAATTTTAGGTAATGAACCTTAGAGGATATAATTCCATGTCTGAATGGTAACAAACCAATCTTGGAATTTACCATGCTAAATCTAGCCAATATCTTATGGATATAGACCACTTGAGATAAAGCTATCGTTTTATTCTTCCGGTCTCATAGCAACTTGATACCAAGAATATAACTAGCTTCTCCCAGATCTTTCATATCAAATTGTTTTGCTAGCCGACTCTTTATAGTAGTCAATACTCCTACACCGTTTCCGATGAAGAGAATCTCCATAAAGAATTAGGAAGGCTACAGATTTTCCCTGAATTCTCTTGTACACACATGGTTCATTAATATTCTGAATGAATCCAAACGATTTTATCGCTTGATCAAATCGATGTTCCATGATCGGGATGCTTGCTTCAATCCATAGATGGATCTTTGCAACTTGCATACCAAGTGTTCTTGGCCTTTTTGTATGAATCCATCCGGTTGCTGCATAAAGATGTCTTCTTCAAGATGCCAATTAAGAAAGGCAGTCTTGACATCCATTTGCCAAATTTCATAATTTAGCATCTGCAATGATAGAGAGCAGAATTCGATAGATTTAAGCATAGCAACCGGAGAAAACGTTTCTTTATAATCGATTCCTCTTTTGAGTGAACCCTTTGGCTACTAATCTTGCTTTAAATGCTTCTATCCTTCTGTTTACTCCTCTTTTCCTCTTATAGATCCACTTGCATCCAATGGGTTTTACCCTATTTGGTGTTTCTACAAGTTTCTAGATTTTATTGGAATACATATATTCCATTTCTTGATTCATAGCCCTTTTCCAATGTTCAACATCACTATCTATTAGAGCTTCATTGTCTCTAGTGGGATTTTATACATGTTCATATGAGATAGCCGTATAGGTTTCTCTCAATAATATGTATCTTGTTTGGTAATCTAGTTACCCTCCCACTACGATGAGGTTCTAAAAGTGATAATTTGTTCAAGGATAATCATTTTGTTAACCATTCTTGCTCTTTTCTATAAATAGAAAACTGAGCATCAATATGATCTCTTTACTTATGATTTCTCTAGTTTTACCTTATTCATAGGTTACAAGTCGTTTATATAGTCTTCCTCAAGGAAAGTATAGTGTATGTTTACAAATACATTCTTATCTTGAGGTCTATTAATTAGACTTTCTTTTATTCCTTTAGAATACCTAAAACATGCATACTTTTGAATATGAATCCATCTTTTCTGCCTATAATTTTAGTATAAATACTAATAACTCTCCAACTATAGATGCGTCACAATTTAAGTTTGTGACATATCCATAATTCTATGGAGTAATAGGCATTTATATAGATAAAATTAAGTTCAATAGTCTATGCAGTTTTTAAATACTGGTATCTAGAATAAAAAGGTAAATGATAAATCGCTAAGTATACATCTTATTTTATCCAAAAGAATTTTGTTTGTCCATATAATGACACTATTATGTCATTTTACAACCAAATGGACTTTGAATTCTCTAGAGAGATATTCTTTGCTTTGATTAGATCGAAGTTCTTTTATGTTCTTGTCTAATTGCTTCTTTGTCTTATCCATGTTACTCTTTTGAATTTCAAAAGCCACGGAATCATGACACATTTAGACAAACATAAATGCTCTGAATATTTATCAATTAGATTGATAAAATACTCATAACCTCTACTTACATGTAAACTAATTAGTTCGCATACATTTGTATGCATTAATTCCATGCATACAATATTACGCTTTCTTTTAGCTCAAAATGAGCTACCTTGTCATATTACTCTTCTAAATAAAATTTGTAGAGTATCAACGATCAATCTTTAAATAGGTTAGGAATGACCTATTATTAATCATTCTCATGAAATCTTATTATAGTTTATATGACTTAAGCATAAATATTAGAGGTGCCATTGGTTTTGGAAAAACATTTCTTTTTCTGGGATAAATAATATACTTTTTATTATTATATCTTGCTTTGAACAGATCAATAGACTTATATGATATTAATTGTCTTTGTAAAGTAAAAAAATTAGTTTTTAACAGAGGATCAAAAAATAACAGTGTGCTTCTGTTTATTAAAAATAAGCCACCGAAATTAAATTCCTCTAATGTTTGGAATATAAAGACAAATATCAAAAACTTAAAGTCTCATAAAATTGATCTATTCCTCTCAGCTGATATAAACTAGTATCTTTTTCTACTGCTGCTTAAAGCTTTCTTCACTTAATCTCTTTGTTTCCTGAAAAACCAAATAAATGAATTTACAAATAAAATTAGTTATCTCAGAATTCACTATTGCATTAATCAATAGAAAACTGAACTAATTAGGAAGCTTAAAGATTTCCTATACCTGATTTTAATAATCTTAGGACAATCTTTCTTCCTATGACCCTTCTGTCCACACTTAAAGCACCTGTCTTTCGACTTGCTATCTTTACTAGTAGACAGATTCCTTGTGTCAATTCTCTTTTGCCTACCCTTATCTTTCGACTTAGGCTTTAAAGAGAATTCTTGTTTAGGAAGTTCTTTGCTATGATAATATTCTTCTATAACATGTAGTTCGTACATCAATTGAACTAAGGTCATATTTCTATTGCTTAAGATATAGCTGACCTTAAACTCTTTGAATGTATCAGGTAAAGATTCAATCACCATGTTGATCTTTGTTTTATCATCGATCTCAACACCATGAATCTCAACTTCATTCAAATAGTCCATCATGTTGAGGACATGATCACGAACTCTTGTACCCTCTACCATCTTGGTGTCAGTGACACGTTTTAATGCTGCTTCTCCGGCGAATCGATGATTCGCCTAAACATCTCATGGAGACTAGCCAATATTTTAGTGGCTGTTTCCATGCTCCAAAGTTTGTTCTGCAGTTCCATAGAAATCGAAGCCAATATATAGCGCTTAGCCATTTTGTTAGCCTCGCACCATTTCTCATAAGACTCCTTCTGATTTCTATAATCGTATAACATTGGTACTTGGAGGGCATTCATTGGGTCGTAACATATTTGTAGTCTTTAGCAGTGAGAATATTAAATAGATTGCGTTTCCAATCTAAGTAATTGTCACCATTGAGTTCATTTTTAACCAGGATGATTAACAGTGGGTTGATGGAAGACATTTTCTGAAAAATAAAACATACATGCATAAATATATTGATATAACATTCACAATAAAATTCTAAAATGCAAAAAATCATAAATGCATTTTATTTTATTGTAACGATAATCTAGTCATCGCTTTAGCAAGCTATCCGTTGGGAAGTCATGCCGCCACTTACTGCACCCAATTAACCATTAGATTATTTACTTTCATGTCGTAACATGATAAATAACTATCGTTTATCTTTTAAGGCCAAAATTTTGTTAACAGAGCTTCGTTGGGAAGGTTAATAACAAATTTTTGTTGAGTATATAACCATTGTTTCAATCTACGTATTTCTCATATCATGTAGCCACCGTTGGGGTGATCAATAGATTGAAAAATATTTCGATTTTATCTTTAAAGAAGTTCATCAAATAAAATGTCTAATATATATACCCTCCATAGGGAGCATCACCGTATCATGAAGTCGAGGTATATATATAATTTTATTATTGAACTAACAATGGAGCCCGTGGGAAAATTATCTTGAATTTTCCCTCTCCCACTCAATATTTTAAAGTTGGTTTTTCCTTTAAAACATTCATATATTGTTAATTGCATGCTTCCTATAATATTATCTAAGTGATATCTTATATTATTAAGCATTTGCAAATCTCAAACAATATGTATGAATTCATGTTATGTGAATGACATATATTATTATGCATATAGTGGCACTACCTATTCTATATGACATGTTATCATGGCATGTTCACATCCAAACACAACATATAGAAAAATTAAATAATCTCAATTCATGGTTTTCCTAATAAAAAATATTAACCCTAAGCCTAATCTTCATTGGGCTTCATGTCAATATCTTCTTCTCTTAGATAATCTTTGGTGATTACCTTGGCTTTTATTATTGGTCCAAATTTTTAATTTTAAAGAAAATAAATTAAAATTTTAAGTAAAAAATTTTGGACCAAAAATAAACTTAATGAGTTTAAACTATATCCATGCATTTTAATCCATTAAGCCCAAATTTTATTAGACTTAAAACTAGGATTTGCCAAGCCCAAAAACCATTTCTGGACTTACATGCATAATAGTAAACTAATTTTACCCATTATAAAAATAATACAGAAATTAGGAGCCTGAGTGATAATTGCCACTCAAAACCCTAATCTCTTTTGTTTTCTCCATCCGCCTTCACCAAAAACTAAAGCTTCTTTCGACCCTTTTCTAGTGGGCACTTGCCTTTGTCGAGCCGAAAAAAGCCCCTACCGGCGCTGGACACCGGATCGCTGCTTCGGCGAGTGCTGTCCACTGCTCGCCACCGAGACGAGCTGCCGCCTACCGCTCCAGCTGCTGCTGCTGTCCGCGTGAGTTGCGACCTGCACGAGCCAAGCGGGCAATCTGCGCCGTGGCTGCACGCGCTGCCGATGCTCGCTGCTGCCGCCCTCGGAAGCGCTGCTCGCTGCGCAGACGGCTCGCTGCGTGGGCGGCGCATGGGCTCTGCTACGCGCATGATCTGCTGTCGTGCGCGCAAGCTCGTACATGGCTCCGCTGCGATCGGTTTTGTTGGTTTTGTGCATTCTTGTCGAAATCTTGATGTTTTGAATTTATTTTACAAATTACAATCCCCATTGACTTTCAAAAGTTTTAAAATATAAAATTAAATCAAAAGGGAAATATGGTGATAATAAACCACCCCTTTTATTACAAATCCAAAATAAAATACAAACAAATCTCTAACCATGAATTGAGACAATCCAAGCATGTTTTATTCATATATTAACAAATAATATATATCTAAATAAATTGTGACACTCTAATGCATAATTAACAAGATAAATTTCTTATATAATTCTTATATATTATTATGAGATGGCTCTGATACCAATTGAAGGGAAAATAAACTATGTTTTTCAATTTTTCAATTAAAACCTTTTAGGACCGATCTCATACAACATATAAGAATTAAGTAATCTAAAAATTCATACCTTGATGTTTTGAGAAGATGAACAATTGAGAGTTGTAGATCCGCCTCCAAACGATCTTCTAGGCTATGACTCAAGTTTGATCAACACTGGACGTGTAGGCGTCTGTTTCACCACTCCCCAATTGCAACTGGCTCCTCTTAGATACCTTCTTTATTTTTCTTAGAATCCCTGGGGTTCTCTTCTTCTTCTTTTTCAATTTAAGAGTATAAAGCCCCTTTTATAATATCTTATGAAAAACCCTAGTATGTTAGGATTAGGATTTCTATTTAAAATATAATTCCTCTTTTAACTATCTCTCCACTTACCTAAAAGTGGAAGGAATGTGTAATAAACTAGGAGACCACCTGTAAAACATTACAAGCTCCCATTTACACTTTTAATATAACATACTAGGCCTTAACAAATATTATAATTATAATTTTCATCTAATATGCCAGTTTTCTTGCTTTTGGGTCCAGATGATGGTGTTGTCAATTAAATGAGCTAACCTGGGATCATTTGGGAACATACAATAGTGGCTACAATAATTAAATTTGTAATTAAACAAATATAATTATTTAATTCCAATTCTACTCCACTATAAGATTGGAACCGACCTCCATAATTGTATGCTCGAATATAATTCGCCTAAGCCACATTGATTTCTTTCATCGCACAATCCTTTGTACTACATCGTTAATTTAAATTGATATCTCAATCTGTCCAATCAATTTAATTACATCTTTTCCTTGATACTTACTCGGTTTTCTCTAATAATCATTTTCAACATACTTATTTATGTTGAGACACTCGCCGGAGAATTCTATGATCAAGTCATCGAAAACCCATCACGAGATGTGTCGTATAAATTCTATATTGTTAATCTACAATTTCAATACTTGTAATTGCTCCCACCAAGATCCCGGGTAATCTAGACTATATGTGTATGTCATGCCCATTGGTAACTCAAATGAAATAACAACTACAATCATGAAATCATAATTAACTCAAGATTAAGATTATAGTAAATCAATGCCTATGAGATTTAATAAGTCTGACAGTTATTACTAGGTTAATTAAATCTCATATGTGATCCAGTTCAATGCAGACAAACTACATCAATAAATTCATACATGATTAAGACAAATCACTCAATGAATTTATTATAGTCTATACCTAAATAAAGTGCCCAACTTTATTTATCAACTGTGAACTTAATTTATTTAATCATAAGATAACTTGTATTTATGTCTTCTGCGAATCCACATGGTGATCGCATAAATACATATAATATAATTAAATGGACTTTGCTCAAAATATTAATGCAATTCAAAATATCTGAATAAATATTTGAAATATTTTATTAATAAGAAAATCAATATTCTTTAAAGAGCACGTAATCCCAACAGTTTCTATACCTTGGTTTCAATGGCTAGAGCTAACTATGGATGAACTAACTTGCGTACAATTTAAATGGGCTTTGACTACTCGATTTGGGACATTAGAAGGGAATGATGCAGTTGGTAGTCTTACCAGACAATGTCAAATAGGGATTGTTCTCGACTATCAATGACAATTTAAAAAGTTACTTATCGAACGAGCAATTTAATTGAGCCTTTCTTTATCAGTTGTTTTCTCGCTAGGTCACATTAAGATATCAAGGCTGGTGTATAACTATCTAAACCAGTTGGTCTTTTGCAAACCTTTTAACTTGCTAGATTTCAAGAAAAGGCAATTACTGTGCAAGACAACTCTTCCCCAGTTCCTGCCACCAAAGATCCACTCCCTTAATTCCAGTCGAGACTCTCTCCACCAACATCTTCTTTATTAGGACCGATTCCTTCCGCCTTGCCTAATAATGCCAAACATTTATTCTCAACTAAGCAGGCATAAAGACATTCAAAGAGGCTTTGTTTCAATTATGACAAGCAATCTCAACTGTTGCTTTTAGACGCTGATATACATCTTCACAACCCTCCAAAGCCACCTGACCATAAATCGGATTGGGAAGATCTCGACTATTGAGATTGGGTAAAAGGCTTGTAGACAAGCCTGTTTAAAGGTGCGGAGAATGTTAGGACCTTAATAGTTTATTTTAATTTCTATCTTATTCGGATTAGGTCTTATTGCAATTATGATTTAGAGTTTTAATTAGATTACAATTGAGAGTGTTGAGCTACTATAAATTAGTGGTTCTCATTATGTTTTTTTAACCAAGCGATAATAAAATTAATTCCAACCCTTATTAATTCTTTTCTCTTCCCTCTGAATTCTTAAATTTTTCATATACTCTATTAAATTCTCTAATCAAAACACCTTATCATTTGGTATCAAAACATATTTTTCATGGCCACCAATTTTTCATTTTCCATTCAAGTAAAAACAAAAATAAAAAGCGCCAATTTTCCAGCATCCAAACTGTTGCCAATCCCTTGACTTTTGATTTGGCTTTTCGTAATCAATTAATTTGCTTTCAATCAAGTTTATTCCACCAGCTACTTTTGCGTTTTGTGAGTTACCACCATAAGCCATAAACTGAACCTGCATTTTCTTGAGAAGTTTTATATTTAGACATCATGATTGTCAAGGAGCTTGAAGACGGTTGAGCAGTTGTCTCAACATTTTAATGAAAAGGTTAGAGCCATTGATAAAAACGCATAACATAAACCAAATAAAATAACATAAGATAAATCAAACATAAAGAATAATATAAATTCAAATCTAACAACACCATAAATCTATAAATAAAAACACCACAAATCCGTCTAAATTATTAGATTCCAAGCTTCCAACACTTTTTAATTATCTTCATTTAAGTTATATATACCTTTAATTGAATTTTAATTTAACAAATAATTTAATTAAAAGATAATACAGATCCACATATCTAGCTTTTGGCAATCCTACGCACAATACCTCTAAAAATCTTATAAATTTGTTATAATTTTTATTACAATTTATCTTTCCTCATGGTTAGTAACAAATCATAACTGTCTTCTTTAGTTTATTATTCAATTTAAAAACATATTTTTTCAGCCCATCTCTAAATTTATTGTTATTCCAATCTTTAAATTTTCAACTAGTTTTTCTTCTTCTTTTTTTTTATGGTTTAATTTGGATGGAGATGACATATCTTATCCATTAAACACCAACATTTATTCATATTATAACTTAAACTCGATTGATAGTAAGCACAATCGCATTCGTCTAGTGAAGCTACACCTGAATGGCAAATAATATCATTTTATCATTTAAAGAGTCAATAATGGATAATTTTAATTCCTTAAAAGGACATCATACTGAATTTTAAGAGTTTTTAGTTTTATTCATTTTTTTTTTATATCTAACTGTTATTTAACTAGATATTTTTATAAAATATGAGTAAGTTTATTTAAAGATGAATATATTTATATTTTTTCTTTTGAAGTATCTTTTAAAAAAATAAAGTTAATGAATTTATAGTAGTTTTTGTTACATTTTTCACGTGGCCACTGCGACTAAAATTTGCAGCTTCTACCCCATCCGAGTGGTTGCTAATTTATGTATGATGACATTGACTATTGTATAATTATGGTGTTATTGTTGGGATTATGTGCTCTTTAAAGCATATTGATTTTCTTATTAATAAAATATTTCAAAAATTTATTCAGATATTTTGAATTGCATTAATATTTTGAGTAAAATCCATTTAATCATATTATATGTATTTATGCGATCACCATGTGGATTCACAGAAGACATAAATACAAGTTATCTTATGATTAAATAAATTAAGTTCGCAATTGATAAATAAAGTTGGGCACTTTATTTAGGTATAGACTGTAATAAATTTATTAAGTGATTTGTCTTAATCATGTATAAATTTATTGATGTAGTATGTCTACATTGAACTGGATCACATATGAGATTTAATTAACCTAGTAATAACTGTCAGACTTATTAAATCTCATAGGCATTGATTGTAGTTGTTATTTCATTTGAGTTACCAATGGGCATGACATACACATGTAGTCTAGATTACCCGGTATCTTGGTGGGAGCAATTACAAGTATTGAAATTATAGATTAATAATATAGAATTTGTACGACACATCTCTTGATAGGTTTTCGATCTTGATCATAGAATTCTCTGCAGTGAGTGTCTCAACATAAATAAGTATGTTGAAATGATCATTGAGAAAACCAGTAAGTATCGAGGAAAAGATGTAATTAAATTGATTGGACAGATTGAGATATCAATTTAAATTAACGATGTGGTACAAAGGATTGTGCGATAAAGAAATCAATGTGGCTTGGCGAATTATATTCGAGCATACAATTATGGAGGTCGGTTCAATCTTATAGTTGAGTAGAATTGGAATTAAATAATTATATTTATTTAATTACAAATTTAATTATTAGTAGCCACTATTGTATGTTCCCAAATAATCCCAGGTTAGCTCATTTAATTAGCAACACCATCACTGGACCCAAAAGCAAGAAAAACTGGCATATTAGATGAAAATCATAATTATAATATTTGTTAAGGCCTAGTATGTTATATTCAAGTGTAAATGGGGGTTTGTAATATTTTATAAGGTGGTCTCCTAGTTAGTTACACATTCCTTCTACTTTTAGGTAAGTGGAGAAATAGTTAAAAGAAGAATTCTATTTTAAATAGAAATCCTAATCTTAATATACTAGGGTTTTTCATAAGATATTATAAAAGAGGCATTATTCTCTTAATTGTGAAAGATGAGAACCCAGCGATTTTAAGAAAAATAAAGAAGGCATCTAAGAGGAACCAATTACAATTGGGGAGTGGTGAAATAGACGCCTACACATCCAGTGTTGATCAAACTTGAGTCATAGCCTAGAAAATTTTTTGGAGGCGGATCTACAACTCTCAATTGTTCATATTCTCAAAACATCAAGGTATGAATTTCTAGATTACTTAATTCTTATATGTTGTATAAGATCGGTCCTAAAAGGTTTTAATTGAAAAATTTAAAAACCTAGTTTTATTCCCTTCAGTTATAACTACCAGAACTTGTGATTCGTAGTTTTTTCTTGGCATATAAATGAAGTATCATGAGTTTTAAAAAGGGCATGAAATAAAAATAAAAACAAAATAAAAAAGCCAAAAACAATGTTATTTGGGTTGGTCTTTGAAAACAAAAATAGATGGTTCAAGGGTATTTCAGAAATAAAAATTTAACCATATTTGAGAATAAAGTGGGTGTCAAAAGATTGTAATTATTAGGGCTATATATATATATTTACTAATTAGGATTATCTTGGGATAAGTAGTAGGGTGATACACAATTGAATTTGCATTTTAATATTTTAATTGGTTAATTGAGAAGACTATTAATAGAGCTACTATTTAATTAGTTTATCCATTAGTTTAATAACATAAACAAATGGCCCACATTGAGCCTAAAAAGAAAAATTATTTTTCTCATTAAAACCCTATATGGGTCATGAAAAAAGGCCTCCACAGATTTTTACAACAATTAAAAATTTTCATTTAATTTTTAGATTTTTTTTTTTATTTTTTAGGAAAAATCTTCAAAATGGATCCGTTATTAGAGAATATATATATGGAAACTTCTATAAAATATCTCTTTGACTATGACTAATCCCTCCAATTGCCCCTATATATGTGTCTTGCAATGTTAGTCAGTCATAGACCACCTGCTACTGAATCTAATCAACCACGAAAGCTTAGAAATTCTACATAATTTGACCTACACAATATAAAAAAACTCCTTCAGGTATTAGCCAAACCACTTATATGCAAGTCCAATGTGAGTAGTGATTAGTATTAAAAAATGTATATTTAATAAAAGTTAAAATTGTTATTTTGTACTTATAAGTCTTGATAATACTAGCAACTTTCTCATATTTACAAATCACTGGCCCATTTTAGGAATTATTTATTTTTATTTGTCTTATATGTGATTTTTATGTTTTAAAAAAATCCCTAAATTTTTAAATTTTCAATGCTCGAATTGAAAAGTTGATATGAAATTTTCATTCCAAAGATTTAAAAACCCTTAGAAGAATTGTTAAAATTTATCGTATTAGATTACCTCTTTAATCCTGCATTAATGATTCTTAAATGTTAAGATTGTGCCACGTTTCTGAGCTCATATGCACCTCATTGTATTAGATTTAGCATACATTAATTAATTAATTCAACCACCTTGACAAAAGATTTAGTAAAGGGTCTAAATTTGATTTTCTTGTGGCTATTGATTAAGTTGAATCTAAAGCTTTATAACCCACCATATTGGTTACATTTTAGACCATTGGATTGTATGTTAAAACTTATTTAAAAGTTATGGTTGCAAGCTCATCAAAGTTACTATACAAATGTCTACACTTGATTAAAATATGAATTTACCTTTATAAAGGTAAGGGAGTTCGCAAATGAGGGTATGAAGTTGTGGTTGATTTAGGAGTTCATCTTGATGTAAGATTAGAGTAAATTTTAGAAAAAAGAGTAGTTAATAAAAGGAGCTTTTTCTTTACTCTTTTACTTTCAATTTCTTTGTATTATACTTTTACAAATTAGTTTACTAAATAAAATAAATGTTTTCCTTGTTAACATTAGTGACTAATTTACTTCTAAGTTAATGTGAAAGGTAAACCTCCAGAGTTTAAATTGTGGATTTAAGTATTATCTTTAAGTGAGATTAAAATTTAATACTTTTAATTACAAATTTATAAGTTATGTTTTTTATTGGTTATTTTCAAAATATTCACAAAATAAAATTTTGGTGCAACTACTATGGTTTAAAATTTTATTTGCACTAAAATATTCACAAAATAAAGACTTAAACTAAGAGCTTATGGATGTGAATAACTTTACACTTCAATATTTTATTCTGTTGGACTAAGCAAACAAGAACTTTGATATTTAAGAATTACAATTAATGCTAAAAAATTTAATTAATTACATAATTAGTTGATAACTTCTAAAGTTTGAAAAAAAAAAAGGCTTATCCCCAGAGGTAAGTAATTTTTCCCTTCTTCTTTTCTCCTTTCACTTTTAGTCTTTTATTTTTTTGTATTTTTAATTATTTAGTTGATGCTTTTATTTTCCTTTTATTAAGCTTTACTTTCACTTTCATTTACTACTATTTTTCTTTTTTTTTTAGTTTAATTTATATTCTAGCATTGCATGAGATGTTGATTTCGTACATAGTTAGAAGATCACTTTCACCATTAGAGAACATGCTTGGCATTTATGTTGATAAATTATCAGAACAGGGAGAAACCCAAACCATACAAAATCATCATGATTAGCCTAGGGCAATCAAAGAATATATACATCCCACTAGAATAAGAACACTTTTATGTAATTTTCCCTCTTGATTCATCACATTTTAATTTTAAACCAGGTTAAGATCCATTAGAACTTAGGATGACAAGCGAGAACAATTTTTGAAAAAAATTCTTTTTGGTCTACAGAACAAGCTCTTTCTTTCAAAAGAAAAACCACAACTTTCACCTAAAAACAAGGGAAGACCCTTTACCAATATTGAATTAGTTACAAGAAGTTGCTTCATTTGCCCATACCATAATTTTAAAACATAATAGTTAGTGTACATTTTTACGAGGGACGATTAACATCCTAAAGTAGACATATTTTTTAGATAAAATAAAAAAGTGAATTAAAAAAAAATTCTTAAAGATGCACTAGATTACCTTGATTGTATAATAAAAAATGCACAACATTAAGACATAGTATGTTTTTATGAGTCATTAAGTAAACCCCAATTATCTTTATCTAAAGAAGACATGCAAACCTTAGGGAAGACCAAGTAAAATGTTCATCTTTATCAAGAGAAGTTGAAGCACTAGAGTTAAAAAAGTTTGATCATATTAAATTTGTTCAAGACATTATGTCATATTCGTTGCTCTAATGATAATTCCACATAGATTGTATGAATTTGCCAACTCTAATGAAAATTTGTATGAATAAGCGAAAGCCAAAAACAATTTCAAAATGTCGAACCTAATCCATACTCATCGACCTATAGCTCTAGTTGGAGAAATCACCTAAATTTTAGTTGTAAAAATGATAATCATGCACAATCTTCAAACTACCTTCTCAAACATATTAGAACTTTCAAAAATCTAATTTCATCGCATCACTCTAATTTAAAAATCTAAACTTGAGTAAACAACTGTCGAGCCGGGCGTAGCTCTAATGTTCGGGCCATTTATAATTTATTAAGAGTGGTGGTATTTGACTCTCTTAAATTATCTTATTAGCCCATACTTTTTAATTAACTTCACATATTTCCAAATTTATCCTTATCAAAAATTTTAAAAAATAATTTTCCTCTCTCTCATTTGCACTCTCTCTCTTATCTATGAAACATCACCACTTATTTTTCTCATCACTTTGAATTAGAATTGAAAAACTCAATATTTTTGGCAATATTACCTACTTGTACATTATTTTCTAAAGATTAATTTATTTCTGTGAATATTTTATTTTTCAATGAAATTATTTGAATTCTATTAGATAATTATAATCATTTTAATTATCCACAAATAAAATAAAAAAGAATTTCAACTTAGCACAATTTAAATGCAAAACAACTTAAGAAATTAGAACAATATCATTGGCCAGTTTTGCATTTTAGATCTTAACTTGTCTACTTTGGATCATGCTTGTGATTTTAAAATATATGAGTTTTGGTTTTATTATAATTGTCAAATTTAGTTTTATGGATTTAATATTTTTTGTAATCTTAATTTGATTATTTGATTTTTATTTTAATTAAAGATATTGTGTTTTGTAATTATATTTCTTGTTGTAATGGTAAATTGGTGAGGAAGGTTAGTGGAAGGGATGGTGGTGATATTTGAGAAAGAAAATAAATTACAACAAAAATAATAATTTACTTGTAAAGATAATTTAAAAAATAATTGAGATAGGTTAAAAAATGAGTGATGGTGAGATAAAATGAGAGGCATATATCACCGCTCGTTTACTAGAGAAAAGTGGTGAAAGTGAAAATTAGTAAAGTAGTTGTATAAACAAAATAACTCCACTACGCGAGTATTGATCTTGACCATACTCGCCCGTCTCCACTCTCTTACCTCTCAAACGAAGGATAAAGAAACAGATAAACACAGAAACAAATAGCAAATTAGCAGTATCAATCGGTGTTTCTTCAATAGAGGGAGCATTGCAGCAAGCAACAACAATGGTGTCTGCATTATCTTTATCAACTACAACTACTACTTTGACTCTCTTCACCATCTCCGAGGCCTGTCATTTCCTCAAAAGAATCCCAACGGCTCATCGAATTCGCCCGCTCACTTCCATTTCTACTAAAACCTTAACCTTTGCTTCTCGCCCAAGGAGGAACTTATCCGCCGTGCTGCCGCCACACATACGATGTCGTTTGGAATGCATGTCTAGCTCCGCGGCGTCGTTTGGGGCCGGTGGGGGAAGTGCAGGAGGAGATGTTGGTGGCGGCGACGGCGGCAACGGTGGATCGGACGGTGGAGATTCGAAGTCGAAATTGGGCGGTAGAGGAGGTGAAGAGCTCTCGGCTTTGTCATCTGATGTTATTATACTGGATGTTGGAGTATGGATTCCCTCTCCCTCTTTCTACATTGACGTTCGTATTTGGTTTTAATAATGTACTGAAGTTAGCTTCAATTTCTTGCAGGGAATGTCATGCGGGGGATGTGCAGCCAGTGTCAAGAGAATTCTAGAGAGTCAAGTAAGGGGTTGTTTGTTTTTTTTTTTTTTTTTTTAAAGTCTTAATTTATGTTTTAATATTTTAGTTTGTTTATTTTTGTATCTAAGTGTTATTGGAAGATATTTTTATCTGAATAAAAAAAAATAAAATTTATTATGTCTAATAAAAAGTTATTATTTTTTTTTACGAATAACTTTATTAAATATATTTATTTTCTACGTAACTATCAGGTATTATATTAAAATTTTACTTAATCTTAAATTATATTTGGTATTAAATACTTAACACACATTAAATTTAAATTTTAAATAAATTCTTTTATTATTAAATAATAATTTTTTATGTATAAATATTATATTAAATTATAAAAAAATAATGTTATCAAAATTATTTTTCATAAATTATATATCAAATACTTATCTTATAAATATTTATAATATATAAAAACTATTATACTAGAAAATATTGTAAATATATACTTATTTAAATTTAAAATATATATAATATTTTCAAGATCATAAGTGTAAAAATATTAGAATTAAGATGTTTTAAACTTATAAAAACAAACAATTTACTACTTATATTCAGGCTCCAAAAAATAAAAAACAAATATATTTTTAGACATATGCATTCAGACCCATTTAAATTTCAGTAACATTCAGACCCTTTTAAATTTAAGATAAAAAACAAACACTACCAAAGTCTTTTTTTTTTTCAAAATTTTTATCGAGTAACTAATTTAAATGAGATGAATGATTTTGAAACTAGATTCTTATTGTGAAAGACTCCAAGCCGGTGATATTAATTTAAATGCAGCATAGCATTGCAACGACTTGTCTCTTAAACAAATTGTAGTGAAAACTTATCCGAAGTTATCTTGTTTCATATTGAGATGCAGCCACAAGTTTGCTCTGCTAGTGTTAATCTCACAACAGAGACAGCAATTGTATGGCCGGTATCCGAAGCCAAGGTCATACCAAACTGGAAACATCAGTTGGGAGAGGCACTTGCAAAGCATTTGACTAGTTGTGGCTTTAAGTCCAGTCTTCGAGGTAAGCATTTTATGAGTATTGCCATTTTTTTTTTGTCTCTTGACTATGATTGGCATATGCCTTATCACCTACCAGAAAGCTATACTAAAAAATTTGAACTCCTATAATATATTAGTTTTACACTTATAGAGAAGTCAATGCAGAAGAGAAAGATCTTTTAAATAATGTATTAGAGCATAACAATCGTTAGTAATATTGCATGTTCTTGATGTTCTTGACTTTCTTCACATGTTCAAATGCTGTTTCTTGGGATTCCAGTTCCTTTAAATCTGCAGTCTCGTGAATATTGGTAGAACTTACTTAGATGAGTATCTAGATAAAAGGCTTACTAATAGCATCTTGCTTCCCTGGCTTTTAATTATTGTTTATCCATGCGATTCATCTGGTAGTCCCTAGCACAGGAGAACAGTTCACTGGTGGGTATTGTCACTGTAGACATGTTTATGGTCCATAAACATAAATGCGTGCATGCATCTTTTTGAACATATATACTGCTGAGTATCAGCTCTAAAATGTCTGCTTCCAAAGTATTGTTCTCTGCATGCTGTCTTTTCCCTTTCAATTTTCTGGTGACTATTGTGTTCGCTGCAAATAGTTATTTTGAGTTTCATTTCTCAAATTATTAGACTTCATGTTGTAAATGCAAGTATAGCCAATTTCAGAAAGTTTAAGTGGTATAGGTTACGAAGCTTCCACTTGTAGGAGATGGAAAAATGATAGGAAAATAGTCAATTTTGTTATGTACAATTGTAGACAAGTTGTTTGTCATATTATGTATGTATCAGATCAAAGAACAAGGTTTCCCCCTCCTCCCTCTTCTCCCCCCCTTCCCCCTCCACCACCAAAAAAAAATTTTGGGTTTCTTTATCAACTTATGCATTAGAGCACCTCTATTGGTGACCTAGAGTGGATATAATATAGTTAAATATATAGAGGTTTTCATGTGACTTATGTGAGGCTTGGTCGGTAAGTGGCAGGTGAGGGAGCTATTGAAGGAGATTTTTCACCATAATAATGCAAAATATAATTTTGAGGAGAACCATAATTCTTTGTGGTATGTTTGTAATTTATTGTGTTTAATTTCAAAAAATTCTTGCAAACGTCATTCCACTATTTGAGATGTCGAAAGATAGGCTAAAAAGTCATTATTAATTCTACAATTTCTCCCTTTAATAGGTGAGTTGCGGCAGCTACTTGGGGTGGATTGTTGCAATGGAAGTCTGGTGCTGAGGAGCCCATTTGCTTTCTAGAATTTATTCTCCTCTATCCAAGTTTAACAAGTTTTTAATTGATTGACAGGAACTCAAATGTTTTATTCTTGAAAAGTTGATTGTAGATTATTTTTGAGAGTTGATACTATTCTCGTGTTGTATTTTTCGTTGGGAATGTTGATATTGGTTTATTTGAAAATGATCATGAGAGCATATTTAATATATTCTCATCCGTTTGAAGTTTGTGCTCTGCACCTTCTCCAGAGGATTTTTATAAGCTTTTCAGTTTGGTAAAATTGTCTTTGTCATTTTATGCCCGTGCAGTTCTTTTCTTTTCATAATTGTAGAGGTACTAAGTGTTGTAGTTTTAAGATAACCACTAAAAGTTTGAGCCACATGAAAGCTTCCTTTCAACTGAACATATTGTCAGTACTATAGATTGGATGTTCAGGAGGAGTTTTCCTGGTTGAAATTGTCTTATGGTATTAATAACTCTAGGCTGTCTTCAATTGTAGATGTCATAAAGTTGTCTAATTTTTGAACTTTTGAGCCTGGCTTGGAAATTCATGTATTTCCATTGTGATTTGGTTATCTTGTTTTCATTCCATATCTACGCTCACTCTTGTTTCCTTTTGAGCGTCTAAGTTTCATAGAGTTTGAGATGGCTTTTCTTTTTAACTCTCTTCCTCGTGGTTTTTTTTGGGCCATACCTTTTAGGATAAAATCTGAGAAATACTACTTTATGTACTTGACAAAATTGTTTGTAAGACTGATTTCTGACCAAACAAATCAATATTTTCAAAAATAAAAGTAACATAACCAAACCTTCAGTAGCTAATAAAATTTTATTCTTGTTCAAGAGCACATTCATTGTAAATGTAATGGTTTACAAATTTTTGTTGGTTACATGGCATTCATTGTGGCCAGAAATGATTTATGTCTTTGTGGAACTAGAATAGATTTTCATTGTGGGTGATTTTGTATTAGAAGTTCTTTTTATGTCTTGGTAATCTTGGTTATGCCCATGTCCATGGCTGTTTCTTCAATCATGGCCAGGTTGATAACCAATTCATTCGATTTCCTGATGTTATTGTTGTTTGTCTTCTTTCTATTTAGTACAATTTAACCCTGGTATGAAAGCAGTTGCGTGTAATTCTTAGCCAGAATTTGGACATTGTTGCACCTTCCTAATGCTATCCAATATCCATAAATAGATTCTGATACCTGGGTGGAAAGTTTTGCATGGAACTAAAGTATTATTTATTTTATTGTATGTTTAATATCCTGAACTAGTTTTAACTTCACTAATGTATTTCAAATTTGAAAGTGACTGCATTCTTATATGGATTTAAACTGTAAAACCATTTTCTTGTTGTAATAACCATTGCAGCTGGGTTTGTTTTTTAAATGTTTGCACTTCTATTCACCAATCTGAGTAACTGCTCAACTGCTTCTATTCTCCTTTCGGCAGATATGGGGACTGATAATTTCTTCAAAATATTTGAAACGAAGATGCATGAGAAGCGTAATCGCTTAAGAGAAAGTGGTAAGCATCTTTCCTCAACTGTTTTGTTTGTTTTTAATTTTAATGTTAAATTATTATTCTGATGATAGAGGCTGAGAAAGAAATCTGTGGGTAATTGCTCTACATTTGTTAGGTTGCGAGCTTGCTGTCTCCTGGGCTTTATGTGCTGTATGCCTTGTTGGGCATCTCTCTCATATCTTAGGAGCTAAGGCATCATGGATCCATGTATTTCATTCTACAGGATTCCATCTTTCCCTGTCTTTGTTTACATTGCTCGGTCCTGGGTTTCAACTTATTCTTGATGGCGTGAAAAGCCTATTTAAGGGGGCTCCAAACATGAACACATTAGTCGGTCTTGGGGCTTTATCCTCTTTTACTGTTAGTTCGATAGCTGCCTTGATACCAAAGTTGGTAAGTACGATTCTCAATAATACATGACTCTTGTTCCATCATTGGAGTTCCATTGCATCAATAATTGAAGATTTGTGATGTTTCGGTATATTCTTTCAGAAATTTGTACTATTTCCTGTGTTCTTGGTACTCGTGTAAATTTCTTCTGATAATCTGATGTGCCAACTTTTCAGGTCCTAACTGTAAACCTTTGCTTGTTTACAAAATGTTTTAACGCTAAGGGCTTTTTTAAACATACTTTTATGTTTGCTTGTGTTATCATCTACTCTTTGCTAATCATTCTCAGGTTTTGCCAAAAAACATAATTACATTTTTAGAAGAATGGGACTGGATGATTTCCAAATTCTCATGAATGCTTAATGTACTAGTAAACGCTAAGGGCTTTTCAACATCCGTGTATGATAGTATGTGTTATCATCTACTCTTTGCTAATCATTGGTAGGTTTTGCCAAAGAGGCAATTACTCGTTTAGAAGAATTGGACTGAATGATTTCCAAATCCTCATGAATGCTTATTACACTAGTTTGAACTCAAACTTACTGTTTGTTCTCACGTAGTTATAATTTGTAAGAATTGAGAGATACTTGTATTCTATGCTGTATAATATGTATAAAGCATAGTGGTGATCTGGCCGGAGTCACAGGACCATAGATTGCTGTCATGGAATTTATAGCGATGAGTGAAAGAAATTTCTAATGCTGTTTAATGGGAAAATGATTTTAGCAGTAATAGTGTTTTTGGCAAAACATTGGACCACATTTACCTGCTAAATCATCCACTATGTGACCCAAATTATGGTTTGGTTACTTGGATAAGTCTTGCCTATCTTTTGATAGTTTATCAAGGAGTGCTGTTGGCCTTTCTGTCTTATTTCAGGTGAAACATGACCGTAACATGATAGTTGTACTGTTAAAATATGATTTTTGCTTTATTTCATTTTATTTTTTGTGTTTTGTTTTCCATAGTTCAATGAGTAATAACTTTCACAAAGCATAACTGGCTACAGTTAAATAGATATAGACAGCGACTTGGATTTTGTGACTGGAAATCGACTTTGTTAATTTCCTTCAGAACATTTCACTTAAGTAATTCTTCTGCCCTGTTTTTGCTTTTAACCCCTTAAGACATAGCATGATTATTGCGTTAAAAATGTGGGCTTCCAGATTTGGCACATGATATTTTGGTTGACAATATGATTCTTTTCAAATGGATGATGTTTATGCAGGGTTGGAAGGCATTCTTTGAGGAGCCAATTATGCTAATAGCATTTGTTCTATTAGGAAGGAATCTTGAACAGAGAGCTAAAATAAAAGCCACCAGTGATATGACCGGGCTACTGAGTATATTACCTTCAAAAGCTCGTCTTCTTGTTGATAATGATGCCAAAGATTCAAGTTCTATTATTGAAGTTCCTTGTAACAGTTTACATGTCGGAGATCACATTGTTGTACTACCTGGGGTAAGTACAATTAACTGTCATTTTCCTTATGGTTTATCCTTCTTTTATCTTTTTCTCTAATTTCTTTTCAAAATAAGAAACATGAATTTATTAGTTAAATGAATTGGAAGTACAAAGGGTGAACAAGCAGGTGTTGATACTTGACCTTGTACATTTATCTTTCTGAATTTTTTGTGTCATGGGGTAATAACCATTCCCAATTTGCAATACAGAAGATATATTTAGGTAGCTATTGAACACAATCACGACTATCGTAACATTGTAGCATAAGATCTCAGTGTCAACATAACTCAGTGTAGCATGGCAATAATGTTGGAGGAGGATGGTGGAGAGCTTTGGTATGCATGCATTTACATACTCTTTGAAAAATAATAAAATACAATGTAACAAATAACAATTGGTCGAAAACAACAAAGTTGTAGCACTTTTTTCTTCTCACTTACTATAAATTATAGTTTCTTATATAAAAAATGGGTCGAACACAAAATTAAGATCTTTTAATTTAGTTAGCGAGGACCTGATCACTAACTTGATAAAAAAAATCTGATTTAATAACCACTCAACTCCAACTCTTAGGCTAATGATAGTAAAGCTTTAATAGGTAGAGTACAAGTTGCTTTAAGTCTCCCTATGAGGCTGTATTGTGATAATAAATTGGCTGTCAGTATAGCTCACAATCCGGTGTTACATGACAGAATGAAGCATGTTGAGATTGATAGACATTTTATAAAAGAGAAGCTTCATGAAGGAATAATTTGTACGCCTTTGGTTCCCAGTATGAAGCAGCTTGTAGATATATTCACCTAGAGCTTGATGAGATAGCCATTTGAACTTCAAGTTAGCAAGTTGGGCATGATTAATATCTTTGCGTCAACTTGAGGGGGAGTGTCGGTGATTCAGGGATTCTTAGCTATTTTCTTGTCATTTAAATAAAATAGGAAACTACCTTGAATCAGGACCTTGAGCCATCAAACGAAATTCAGCTTCTGCATTGCTTGTGACGACAACACTTGCTTTTTGCTCCTCCAAGTAACTAGATTACCCTATATAAAAGTGCAGTAATCGGATGTGGATCTTTTGTCAGTGATTGAACCTGCCCATTTTTACCAAAAACAGACCTTTCCTCGGAGTTGCTTTCAAATAATGAAGAATTCAAAACATAGCTTCGAGGTGTTCCTCATAAGGAGAATGCATAAACTGACTTACCATACTTACAACAAAGCTATATCGGTCGGGTATGAGATAAATAAATCAACTTCTCAAGTAATCTTTGATATCTGCTGGTATCCACAAGAACTCCCTCCTTTCACTTCTCCAAGCTTCGCATTTGCTTTTATTGGAGTATCAGTTGGCTTGCAACCACTCATACCAGTTTCTTTCAAGAGATCGAGGGTATACTTCCTTTGTGATACCACTATACCTCTCTTTGATCTTGCAATTTCCATTCCCAAGAAATATCTCAATTGCCCCAAATCCTTTAACTCAAACTCCTTGTCTAAACATTGCTTCAATCGGCTCGTTTATTCTGTATCATCTCCTGTCAAAATTATATCATCTACATAAATGATCAAGATTGAGAGCTTGTCTTTGGTAGAGACTTTTGTAAAGAGAGTGTGATCCACCCATCCTTGACTATAGCCTTGACACTTCACAACATTTTTAAACCTCTCAAACCAGGCTCTAGGTGACTGTTTTAGACCATATAATGATATTTTAAATCTATATACATTGGATCCAAACTTCTCAGTAAAACCATGTGGAGCCTCCATGTAGACTTCTTCTTCGAGATCACTATTGAGGAAAGCATTATTTACATCTAACTGATTTAAAGACCAGTCAAAATTTGCAACGACTAACAAAAGAACATGAACAGTGTTTAGTTTCACCACTGGAGAGAAAGTCTCGGAATAATCCACTCCATAAGTCTGTGTATAACCTTTAGCTACTAGTTGAGCCTTGTATCGTTCTAAGGACCCATCAAAGTTATATTTCCCAGTGAATACCCACTTACAACCAGCAACAATTTTTCCTTGTGGCAGATCAACCTTTTCCCAAGTAGCATTCTTCTCCTGAGTTCTCATCTCCTAAAAAATAGCTTTCCTCCATTTAGGATTCTTTAGAGCTTCCTGTTCATTATTTGGAATAACTACACTAGACACTTGTGAAATGAAAGCACGGAAGGAGGGAGACACATTGTTATGAGAAACAAAGTTGGATAGAGGATGTTTAGTATAGGACCTAACACCTTTCCTAAGAGCAATAGGAAGATCATCTTGATTTGAGGAATTTGACTTAGAATTACGTGGAGGATTATTGTCAGGATTTTCATAATCCAACCTCTGGTCAGATTCTTTGTGATGCTGTAGGACAATGTTCCTCTTCTTTTTTGTTCTAGGTACTCCTTTAAATATACAAGACCTTTATACCATTTCACACACATTTCTGACGTTCCAACATTTTTTAACACAAAGGTAATTGAGAATAAAACTCTCATATTCCGATTACAGTATAAAGATAAGTTACAAACCTATATATAAAGATCAGTGTATAGCAGATTCTACCTAAAGAAAACATCAGTATAGGATATAATGCATAATATCATGGAAACTACTAATTTCAAAATTTAAATAGATCAACTTATCTGAATATTGATAACTAACTAGATCTTTCTACACCCCCTCATACTGGCTTAAACACATCTTGCATTCCCAGCTTGCATGTAAGATTATCAAATTGTCTCCTTTGTAACCCTTTAGTCAGGACATCAGTCAATTGCTCTCCTGAGAAATATAGGTCATAAAAATTAAGCCTTCTTCTAATTTCTCCTTAATAAAATGTTGATCAACTTCTATGTACTTAGTTCTATCATGTTGGACAGGATTGTGACCTATGCTGATTGTAGCTTTATTATCACAATAAAGTTTCATAGGTATTGAAGTAGAAATTCTGAGATCTTTAAGTAGCCTTTTTAGCCACAATAGCTCACAGATTCCCTGAGCAACAGCTCTGATTTCGGCTTCCGCACTACTTCTTGCTGGAACAGTCTGTTTTTTGCTTCTTCAAGTTACTAAATTCCCACCAATCAAAGTACAATAGCATGAAGTAGATCTTTTATCCATTACACTTCCTACCCAATCAGCGTCAGTATAGGCTTCGATATTTAAGTGGCCATGATTTGTAAATAGTGAACCTCTTCCAGGTGCACCTTTTAAGTACTTGAGAATTCGGTAGACTGCCTCAAAGTGTTTTTCTCTAGGTGAGTGCATAAATTGACACACTACACTAACTGCAAAGGCAATATCTGGCAGAGTATGTGAAAGATAAATGAGCCTTCCTACAAGTCTCTGAAATTGTTCTTGGTTCACTACTTCCTCTGCACTTGCTGCCTGCAATTTTAAATTGGCTTCCATAGGGGTTTCTACTGGTTTGCAGCCAAGTAAACCAGTCTCTTTCAACAAATCTGATACATACTTTCTTTGAGAGACAAATACACCTTTCTTGGATCTAGCAAACTCCACACCCAAGAAGTATTTTAATGTTCCAAGATCTTTTATCTCAAATTCTTTGGCAAAATAGTCTTCAAATCCTACAATTCTCCTACATCATCTCCAGTGAAGATAATGTCATCCACAAAAACAATAAGTAGAGCAATCTTACCTTGACTTGAGTGTTTGTAAAAGAGTGTATGATTAGCCTGACTCTGATGATATCCATAACCTTTGATAGCTTTAGTCAATCGGTCAAACCATGCTGTAGGTGATTGTTTCAACCCATAGAGTGATTTATTCATGAATAATTTGGGTAATAACTGCTTTAAATATTGAAAATTTGGGTGTCCTAACCGCAAATGCCATAACATAAACTCACTGTCACTGGAAATAGGAATAGAATTGAAACAAGTCTGCTGGTCTTGACTTCCAAAGTTCGAACCATTATTAAAGAGGTAAAGGCCACGAACTTGCCTAGCATCCCCAATCATCTTCCCCGAGGTTAAATCCTGAAATTTCTATTGAGAAAACCAAAATTAATTTGACAGTTATGATCATGAGTTAATTTATTGACCAACAAGAGATTATAAGACAAATGAGGAACGTGAAGAACACCTTTCAAAGTAAGAAGAGGAGAAATAGTAATTTTTCCTTTTCCTGCAACAGTGGCAAAGGAACCATCTGCTATTTTGAACTTTTGATTTCCTGCATTATGTGAATAAGAAGAAAACAACTCTGAGGACCCAATCATATGATCAGTTGCTACTGAATCTAATATCCAGGAGGTGTTTGGATTAATATCGGTTAAGGCTGTGGTGAAAAAAGTACCTGATTGGACTAAAGAACAAGATGAACTAGAATTTCCTACAGATTGGGATAGAAGCTTCTTGTACAGGTGCTCCATTTGTTCCTTAGTAAAAGGAAGAGATTTTGAGGACGATTGCTGCTAATCGTGGAAAGCACGATTAGCTCCTGTTGGCCGAGCATCATCACTTGATTTCTTTTTCCAATTTGTAGGTTTTCCATGGAGTTTCCAACAGCTTTCTCGTGTATGTCACGGTTTTCAACAATGATCACACCATGGCCTTTGTTTGCTTCCTCATCAATCTCCTTGTTGCTCATTACCACGAGCTACAAGAGCTGAACCATGGTTCCTCTACTCCCTTTAACATTACATGTCTCCGAGCCTCCTCTCGGTGAATCTCAAAAAATACTTCTCTAATAGAGGGTAGAGGTTTCCGCCCCAAAACTGGACCTCGAACCTCATCAAGGGCTTTATTTAGACTCTCCACAAACACGAACACTTGGCTTTGCTCAACCTTTTTCTTGTATCTAGTGCTATCATTTGGACTCTCCCATACTTCATCTTCAAACATATGCGATTCCTGCCACAAATCATCATGTCATTATAATAGACAGTTACATCTTTATCACCTTGTTTTTTGTCCACCACATCTGAGTGTTTATTTCATACAATTGAGAATGCTTCTCTAGGTCAACGTACATCTCTCTGACAGCCTCCCAGACATCACTAGTGGTTGGCAGAAACAAGAATGGCTTTCCCAAAGTAGTTTCTATGGAATTAATAAGCCAGGCAGTAACCATCGAATTTTCGGATCGCCACTGTAGGTATTTTGGATCATCAGCGGCTGGAAGTTTGTTTTCTCCATTTAAATATCCAAGTTTTCCCTTGCCGTTAATCACCAAACGTACAAACTGAGACCACTCTAAATAGGTTTTCCCGTTTAACTTGTGAATGATTATTTTCAAAGTGCTTTCGGTGATAGGCACAATTAGGGATGGCTGGGAAATCCCTTTAGATGATGTTGATGGCTGGGAAATCCCTTTAGATGATGTTGCCATGCTGTTAGTGTTGGAGGAAGCCAAATTAGAGCCAACCATTCGAAAGTCATGGCCAAACCCTAATTTAACATGTGAATGATCATTTGCAAAGTGCTTTCGGTGATAGGCACAATTAGGGATGGCTAGGAAATCCCTTTAGATGATGTCGCCGTGCCGTTAGCATTGGAGGAAGCTAAATTAGAGCCAACCATGGCTGCTTTGAAATTCATGGCCCCTAAGGCTCTGATATAGTAAAAAAGAAAAACCGGAGAGACAGCTAAAATCTTTCTTTTTATTCAAAGACAGAAATCGGTACAAATAAATAGGAAAAATAGAGAATTATTCTACGGTTAATTTTAGGGCCATAAAATCAGAATTTATCTACTTTCCTGATTTATGGTAGTTTCCAAGTTTATTCAAATGACAAGAAAACAGCTAAGGATCCCTAAATTATCGGCATAATTGAATTGGAGTTTATTCTGAAGGTTGCTGTACTCCAGATTATGATTAGAAAAATGCTCAGCTAACATAGTTTTGGGATGTAAATATAAATTATTTTTTAATTCAACATTTGATATTATGTGAAATTGCATATGAAAATGCTGGTTTTCAGATGCTTTTAGCTGTTAGAAACAACTAAGCCCTTGTTTTTAAAATGTTAAGGTAAAAAAATAAAAAAAAAGTAAAAAAAAGTTTATATACTATGTAGACTCATGAATTTTAATTTCAGATCAATCAAATACTATTAATAGTTTTGTTAGAAACACTGCTGGAATCCTCTTAAGCATATTTTTTCTGGTGTTTTAGGATCGTGTGCCAGCAGATGGAATAGTCAGAGCTGGTAGAAGTACTGTTGATGAGTCAAGTTTCACAGGAGAGCCATTGCCAGTGACCAAAGTACCTGAGGTAATGATTTTCATTTACCCATTAATGTTTTTCTCACTCCAAGACTCAAGCTACTTGCCGTTGTATCTTTCTCCTTTTGTTTTTTTTTTTTCATACTTGGTAAATTTTCTGTAGAGTGAAGTAGCCGCTGGAAGTATAAACCTTAATGGAACGCTTACAGTTGAAGTGAGGAGACCAGGGGGTGAGACTGCAATGGGAGATATTGTTCGTTTGGTGGAAGACGCACAGAGTAGGGAAGCTCCTGTACAACGATTGGCTGACAAGGTTCTTCTTTAACTTTTTTACTATGTATAAGTCATTTTTTCTTTCAGTAGTGTTAACGGATTCTGCAAGATTTAGAATTTTCATTTTATAATCTGAATTTTAGTGAATTGGCTGTGCTTGTGACATTTACTTTGTTTGCCTTGAGCATTTTTTTTGGTGACATTAATGTTTACTTTTTTTGGCTTCCAAGGTCTCTGGGCACTTTACTTATGGAGTAATGGCACTATCAGCTGCGACTTTTGTGTTCTGGAACTTGTTTGGTGCACGTATTCTACCATCTGCTATCCACTATGGAAGTCCAGTTTCACTGGCTCTACAACTGTCTTGCAGTGTTCTGGTACTGTATTTAAGAATCTAATTCTTACGGAATTTCTTGACTATCATGACATAATGACTGAGTTGATAATTCATTTAGAAAAAAGATCTATTAGGGTTTTTATTACGGTTTCGTTTGCAAGTATATGGTTATTGTTTAATTTTTCTTAATTATTAGTTTAGAAAAACCAAATTACTTTATTTGAGTTAGTTGTGATTCTAATCGTGAATTATCATTAGATTCTATTTGATATGTAAGGGATTTAAATATGAATTTGTTTTCTTTTTAAGAAGGCAAAGAAGGAGAGTGAGAAGGCGATTAGGGAGGTTGGCTAAATATGTTGGTGGCAGAAACCTAAGAATATTTGATTGAAAGCAGATTTCTTTTTTCCCCCGTCCAAAAACTGGTTAATACTTACAAGAGTTCTAGTTTTGTTGGAAGCTGCTGATTAGTAAAACATTTTCAAATCATAATATTCAGATTAGTAATGCAGAACTTTATTGAAATCGTTTATTGAGTATGGCTTGGCAGGCTTATATATATGAGGAATGAATCCTTCTTGTCTTAGGTACTTAGTTTCAATTTGGCTTGAAGGGAGTTTGAAGAAAGACTTTACAGGTTTTCTATTGTTTCATTATTAATGTTGTATTAAAGACTTGTATGGACGTATTGGTAATCATAAATGAGAGCCTGTCGTTAAAACTAGAATCAGACCGGAAAAAGCAAAGGACCACTACATATTGTATATCTATCAGCTACATATATGAATGACTACATGAAACAACTTTGGCTTTATTCAAAGAACTTTGAAGAATAAGAAAAGGAACCCAACACTCACAGCATTAAACTAAAACCTCCACTAACTTCATAAAGCCAAAAAAAAAAAACAAATTGTCTCAAAATTTTATTTTCATAGAGACCATACTAAAATCAAACTCTATCTGACAACTGCCTCTAGTTTTGCATATACGTTTATTTTACTCTTGCAAGATCACTCGAAAATAGAACTAGAACAAATCCATTAATGATGAGCCACATGAAGCTGGGATGTTCCAAAATACTTTTGCAGCCTCAATAATTATACCACAATCTATTTGCTTGGTTGTAATCTATTAGTAGATGATCAATATTTCCACATTTCTTTTGTACATTGTACAGAAAGGAGACAAGCATATGTTTGGTTTCTGTCTTTGAATATCCTCTCATGTATAAATCCTACCTTTCGCTAGTACCTGGGTTATTCAAACCTTACATGAAATGTGGTATTCCTAATTATTTTAACCAGTAAAAAGCTGTTGCAAGATTGATCTTCAATCAGCAATGTTTGGTTGGATTTGTAACAGAAGCTACTCTTAAGAATTTAGCAGTCACAGTCTCCTATCTTGTTGTAACTCATTGACAGAACCATCGGCTTCCATAATAAGAATTGAAAATTCTCTTGAACTTCTCTCTCTCATTCATGTTTGGAAGGTTTTGGTAATGTCAAGGTGTAAAAGGGAAGGCTCCTTGCTTCTATTTTGCACATTCAATTTTGGTAAGGCAGTGGTGAACCTCTATTTTCTATTTCAGGTTGTTGCTTGTCCGTGTGCCCTTGGCTTAGCCACGCCTACAGCTATGTTGGTAATCTCTTTGTAAACCCTGCATTTTTCCTTTTCTTTTGGTGGTATGGCCAAACTTCTATTGCAAAATACATCATGACTAATGCTCTTTGTTTTCAGGTTGGAACTTCGTTAGGGGCAACAAGAGGATTGCTTCTGCGAGGTGGAAATATTTTAGAGAAGTTTTCAATGGTAAATACTGTAGTGTTTGACAAAACAGGGACACTTACAATTGGCAGACCTGTAGTGACAAAGGTTGTGACTTCTGGCAGCCTGGCAAATCCCAATTTAGAGTTGAGTGGTGAAAGAAATTCCATTTCTTAAATTATTCTGTTCGTGAAGTTTTTAAGGTTTTGTAAAATGTTTCTTATGATGACTAAATCTTAAACATCTTGTTAAAATTGCGTAAAATCTTGAAGTATAAACATGTTATAATAGGTAGAGGAAAGTTTATAGAATAATTCTCCTTATTTTTCATGAGACTATATACAGTCTTAATATAGGGATACAAGAGACTAAGAAAGAAAAGAATAATTAAAGCAGAATATTACACTGATTTCTAGGAAGCAATAAATATATATTTACACAGAAATATACATCTAAATATATAAGGAAAACCAAATCAAACCTTTCAACACTCCCCCTCAAGCTGGTCTAAAAATCTCTTTCATGGCCAGCTTGTAAACTAATTTCTCGAACTGTTTCTTAGGTAGTCCCTTGGTGAGTATATCAGCAACCTGCTCATCTGTAGGAATGTAAGGCATGCAGACCAAACCACTGTCTAGTTTCTCTTTTATGAAGTGTTTGTTCACTTCGACATGTTTAGTTCGGTCGTGGAATACTGGATTATGTTCTATTGCAATGGCAGATTTGTTATCACAATATACTTTCATAGGTAGAGAATTACTTGCCTTAAGTTCTTCAAGAATTTTTTTGATCCAAAAAACCTCACAAATTCCTAGAGCAACTGCTCTATATTCTGCCTTTGCACTACTTCTTGCTACTACAGTTTGTTTCTTTCTGCTCCAAGTGACCAAATTTCCTCCAACAAAGGTGCAGTAACCAGAAGTGGACCTTCTATTGGTTACACTACTAGCCCAGTCAGCATCTGTGTAGACTTCTACTTGTAGGTGCCATTTTTTCCTGAACAAAAGCCTTTTACCCGGAGATCCTTTTAAGTATCTAAGGATTCTGTATACTGTTTCAAAGTGTTCTTGTCCTGGAGCATGCATAAATTGACTGACTAAGCTTACTGCGAAGGCTATGTCCGGGCGTGTATGTGAAAGGTAGATTAATCTACCTACAAGACGTTGAAACCGATCTATGTTGGTCACATCTTCAATTTTAGCTGGCTGTAATTTCATATTAGGATCTATGGGTGTCTCCGCTGCCTTACATCCGAGTAGACCTATCTCTTCAAGCAAGTCAAGTACATACTTGCTTTGAGACACAACAATCCCATCTTTTGATCTAACAAACTCCATACCTAAAAAATACTTCAGGTTGCCTAAGTCTTTGATTTCAAAGTCACGTGCAAGAACTTTCTTTAATCTGCAAATCTCAACTAAGTCATCACCAGTCAAAATTATATCATCTACATATACAATCAACACGGCTGATTTCCCTTCACTAGAATGTTTGTAAAACATTGTATGATCTACCTGACTTTGGGAGTAACCGTGTCCCTTTATAACATTACCAAAGCGTTCAAACCATGCTCTAGGAGGCTGTTTAAGCCCATACAAAGACTTTTGTAGTTTACACACTTTACTGCTACTATGATTTCTCTCAAAACCTGGTGGTAAGTCCATAAAGACTTCTTCTTCTAGCTCCCCATTCAGAAAAGCATTTTTAACATCTAACTGGTATAAATTCCAATCAGAATGTACAGCCAATGTGATAAGGACTAGGATGGAATTTATCTTTGCAACAGGGGCAAAGGTTTCTTGATAGTCAATTCCATAGGTTTGAGTGAATCCTTTTGCTACGAGCCTTGCTTTATATCTCTCAACACTCCCATCAGCATTACATTTAACTGTAAACACCCACTTACAACCCACAATTTTCTTTTCTTTTGGTAAATCCACAATCTCCCACGTACCATTCTTCTTTAGAGCATTCATTTTCTCTAAAACTGCTAACTCCCAATCTGGGTGGTCTAAGGCTTCTTTTATGGTTTTAGGAATTGGTATCTGAGAGATTTTTGTAGTAAAGGCTCTGTGTTTATTGGACAATTTTTCATAGGAAACATATCTAGCAATAGGGTGCATAGTACAAGTTCGGGTTCCTTTCCTATGTGCTATGGGTAAGTCAATGTAAGGAAATAGAGTGCTAGAATGTATAGGAGAAGAAATATTACCTGAATTTTTTGAGGAATCAGTCCTTAGAGATGAGAATTGAGGCTGTACCGAGTTTATGGGAGGGTCTTTACTGCTGTGATGATACCTTTGTCGAGTATAAACACGAAGTTCTGGTGGTGGAATTTTATCTTGTAGTATTTATACCCTGTCTCTGGTACATTAACACTTGGCTCCTATAGTTCAAGGTTTCTTAAGCTTTCATCATTTAAAATAACAGTTTTTTTTGTTTCAGTGGAAGTGCTCAGATCGGGTAAAAACATATTAGGCATAGGTGTAAGCCAAAAATGATCTTCATTATTCTTTTTCTCCCCCTGAAGTGAATTTTGGCCAAAAAAAAGTTTGATTTCGAGAAATATAACATCCATACTAATATGAAATTTCTTTGATTGAGGATTAAAACATTTGTAGCCTTTTTTATTAGGAGCATAGCCCAAGAAAACACATTTTTCAGATCTAGGATCCAATTTAGATCTAAGATGGTTAGGTATGTGAACAAATACAGTGCACCCAAAGACTTTTAACTGAGTATAGGAGGCAATCTTACTAGAGGGATATATAAGTTTAAAGTATTCTAAAGGTGATTGATACTTTAAAACACGGGTAGGCAGCCTATTAATCAAATAACATGCTGTTAAAACAGCATTTCCCACAAATATTTAGGAACATTCCTAGAGAACATGTAGCCCGACTAACTTCAAGTAAATGGCGGTTTTTTCGTTCTGCGATTCCATTTTGCTATAGAGTATCACGACAAGTGGATGTGTGAATTATGCCATTTTCCTTACAAAACACCCTTAGATAATTATTAAAATATTCAATATCATTATCTGTATGGAGTAGGCTTATTTTTGTTTGGAATTAATTTTCAACCATGTTATAAAAATCTTTGAATAACCCCTGAACTTCAGACTTTTCTCTCATTAAATAAATGCAACAAAGCCGAGTGTGATCGTCTATGAACGTCACAAATTATTTTTTTCCAGTCAAAGTATTAACTTTTGAGGGTCCCCAAACATTACTATGAATTAAATAAAAAGGTTTGGATGCACAATAAGTAAGTGTTTTATATGAAACTCGATGACTTTTAGATAAAACACAACTTTCACACTGAAAAGTAGTATAATCAACATTTTTAAATAAATTTGGAAACAAATATTTCAAATAAGGAAAGCTAAGGTGTCCTAGTCTAAGGTGCCAAAGCATTATTTGATCCCTAGCAAAGTTTGAACTAATACTACTGCTCAAACCTTGAGCTTGTTTATTCTTTGAAAGGTAGTCATCAAAATAGTAAAGACCTTCTCGCAAACTAGCACTGCCAATCATTGTCCCCAAGTTCCTGTCCTGAAATTCACAATGAGAGTCAAAAAACACGGCACGACAATTAGATTCTTTGGCTAATTTACTGACAGATAGCAGGTTGCAAGAAAGCTTAGGGACATGTAGCACATTTTTAAGCTCAATGGTTCCAGAGAGTTTTATTGATCATTTTCCAGCTATGGAAGATAAGCTTCCATCAATAATTCTTACTTTTTTGTTACTAGGGCAAGGGTAATAGGAATCAAATAAACTAGTAATGCTAGTCATATGATTAGAAGCACCTGAATCAATAATCCATGGTGCAGTAGTTGAGTGGCTAAAGAGAGCACTAATAATACTACCTTTTTGAGTTAATGAACCGTTAGGAATACCAGGTGGAGGATTGGAAGTTAGCAGCTTTATGAGATGATCAATTTGCTCCTTGCTGAGATTTTTTTCCCAGATTCTCCATTTCATTGGCAGAGGGCAGTGCACTGCTATGTTTGTTGCTTTTCCAGTCTGCAGGCTTCCCCGTGGAGTTTCCAGCAAGTCTCCCGGGTATGGCGTGGTCTATTACAGTAATCACACCATACTTGAGGTTTTTGTTGCTGTTGAGTGAAGGAACGGGCAGCATTAGCATCTGCTATAATAAGATTAGATTTTTCCACAGAGACAATGGAGTTCTTTTTTCCCAACATAGCACCCCGACGACTTTCTTCTCTCTTTACTTGAGAGAAAATTTCCTCAATAGTAGAAAGTGGCTTTCTCCCAATAATTCTTCCTCTTACCTCATCAAATTCAACAGTGAGCCCAGCCAAGAACTTGAAGACTCGCTCATTATCCACAGTTTGTTTGTGATGTTTAAAATCTTCATTATCGACAGTTTGTTTGTGATGTTTAAAATCTTCTGTGCTCTTCCATTCGTATTCATTGAATAAGTCCAGATCTTGCCACAATTTCTTTAGAGTATTGAAGTATTTTTTGTTACACTATCATCTCCTTGACGAATATCTCAAAGAGCAAACTGCAACTCATAGATCTGGGATTGATTTCCATAGTCAAAGTACATCTGACTCACATTATTCCAGAGTTCTTTTGCAGTAGAGTAGCACATATAATTTGCACCAATGTCTTCATCCATGGAGTTGACTAACCATGCCATAATCATGGAGTTTTCAGCATCCCAAACAACATAAGAGGGATCAGATATTTCAGGAGCCTTGACATCTCCAGTAAGATAACCGATCTTCCCTCTTCCCCTAATATACATTCTAACCGACTGAGACCATCTTTGAAAATTTCCTTCATGTAGCCGGATAGTTGTAATCTGGATTGAATGAGCTTCAAAATAAGAAATTTTTTGCTCTAGTTTTTTTTAGGTGACTGTGGTTTCAGAAGATTGGTCAGACATGATGGGTTGAGGCAAAAAGAAGGGAAATAAAAAACAGGGAAGAGATTAGATAGAAGGGGAACCAGGCTTTGATACCATGTTATAATAGGTAAAGGAAAGTTTATAGAATAATTCTCCTTCTTATTTTTCATGAGACTCTATACAGTCTTAATATAGGGATACAAGATACTAAGAAAGGAAAGAATAATTAAAGCAGAATATTACACTGATTTCTAGGAAGTAATAAATCTATATGTACACAAAAATATACACCTAAATATATAAGGAAAACCAAATCAATTTGATTTAGTTAACCTTTCAACAAAACATGTCTTTTTTCTATTAAAATCCAAGGAAAAATATCTGTTTCCTTTTTCTCTGGCTATTTTCTACTGTGAGAATGGGAAGAATTTGACCTAGTAAATTGTGATCAATCTACAGAGCATGAGTGGATCTTGTTTTAAATGAGGATTATGATTTTGGGATACTGTAGTTTTGTTGCACGTGAAAAACTTGGCAAGAAAAATGGATGGCAGTAACAAAGAAGTTGAAGATATGGCTGTGCACAGTAGAACAATATGCTTTTATCCTAGTCCAAGTTGGGCATTACAAACATGCATTCTTCAATTTGAGGAGTGTCATAGCTTAAATAGGAATTTGTGGGGTGTCATTAGTTGTTTTTTATGATTATATTGTCATTGAGTTGGACTTCCATAAATGTTTTAGTTTAGTACTACAAAAGTCCTGGAAAAATTTATCAGTAATACAATACAGTTAACAACGTACTTCTATATGCTCATCTCTGCCTGTATAGCTCTTTCTTTTTCTCTGTTAACAGTCTAGAATGTAATTGACCATAAATTTCATGTGATAGTGATATCCAACAGCACATAGTGCAGGGCATAGAGCTTTGATTTCCAATTGTTGCTACATAATTATGGGTTTTTTCTTTTTCTTTGAAAGGGACCATATCCAAAGAGCCCTAGAACATTAACTTTTAATATTCATGCTGCATGACAAATAGAATTGGTAACTTTGCTGTGGATTATCTGATGAGTAATAACGTAACCCTGGATACTTCTTCATGGGATCACTCTTGTTTTCTAACAGGAGGACCTTGAAGTAATCCCTTTCTTTCATTGATATGCTATTTCAGATTTTCAATGATGGATTATACTTTCAATTTTTATTTTATTACAAGCTTCTTTTCACTGTTTATACAGCAGGGTATAACCTACTTGTTTAGACATTTTTGTTATGTACCAGAGGGGTCTCAGCATCAATCCTCTTCGGCTTCAATTTCATTTATGGGTCTGGTGTGGGAGGAAAGGGGGGGGGAGGGTGTGTGGGAGGATAGGTGGAGTTGAGTTAGAGGAAAAAAAAGAATTTCCCCTCTTTTTTTTTTTTTTTTTTTAAATTTCTCTACACAGCTTAATTATGTTAGTACCATGACAAATATTGACCTGCATTATATTTATACATGTGAAAGCATATAAAATCAACAAATTTATGATATTGAACTGCAAATTTTGATGCAGACAAAATCCCATTCATCCTTTGTCGGAAACTGAGATTTTAAAGTTAGCTGCTGGTGTTGAATCAAATACAGTTCACCCAATTGGTAAAGCAATTGTGGAAGCAGCTGAGTTCTCTAATTGTCAGAGCGTAAAGGTACCTTCTTCTACTTTCCTTTGTGTAATTGTATATAGTCATTGCAATCAAGAACTACTAATGATCTTTTAACTATAAGCTGTTGTCTTAAAATGATTTCTCCCAGTGCTGCTAAAACATTCAACATTCAAGATCGAACCATAAACCATTAACTAGCTTCTGCAGATCATCGTGCCCCTAATGTCTGGCTCTTTGGAGCCTTTGGATGCTAGAGCTGCCAAGAAATTGGCTTGCTAAGTTGAGATATTACTCTGCACTACGCAACAGAAGCCAACTCGTAAAAGTGAAATTTTAGAGGCTTAATATTTGTGGGTCTTTTTATCAGAAGAATCCAAATTGGCATCTTCAGTAATAAACTTCCATGAGGGTTTTTGATTTTCCTTATCTATTCTTAATTTTGTAGAGGCTGTCACTAGGTTAATTTTGAGGTGAAAGACATGTCATGGCTGCTAGAAATATTCGAGGATTTATTTATGGATATTCAACTTGCAACATTCCATATAGAATTGCTTACCGATCCAGCTACAGCTATTTTATGGTATTTGTAGGTATTGAAAACCCTCTGGTTGCATCTGATCACATATATGACAGACACTGTTGTTCTTAATCTTCTTTTTCACAGTCATTTACTTTGATCCTACAATTAAATATGGAAACAATGATATATATATTTATATATTTCAGAATTTTCATGTTAGATGTTTCTACAGGTAGCAGATGGAACATTTATAGAAGAGCCTGGGTCTGGAGCTGTAGCTATTATTGAGAACAGAAAGGTGTCTGTTGGGACAATAGACTGGGTTCGCAGGTGCTGTCCTCGAGACTACTTCTTAATTAAGTGTCATGGTGTTCTAGATTTGTTTATACAACAATTCATTTCATTGCACTCAGGATAGTACATGAGAAAATACTTCAGTTAAATGTATTCTACATTTCAAGACATCTGGTACATGGTTGGATGTATATCTTAATACTTGTGCATTTTTGACGTCATTTTTTATTGATGTTGGTTAATATAGCATGTCAAATGTACTTAAGTAATCTGGACTTCTATGGTATTATCTCAATTGTAAACAATGTCATTGAGGTGAATTTATCCTTTTCCTGGCATTATGAACATGATAGTGGTTAGGATTTCACCGTCTTAAGGGAAAACCAGCTCTGGTTATGCCTTTATCATACTCGGATCAGTGTAAAATCTTTGGACTGGGATCTTGGTAATCAAGCTGCCACTCATGATTATGCCAATGCCTTTGTTTGGTGAATGAATCAATGACTTTTGGTTTAGAGATTGGCATTTATGACTACTAATTACGGCTCATGACTGAATCTTTTGTTTCTGCAGTCATGGAGTTGATCCCAGTGCATTTCAAGAAGTGGAAATGGAGGAACTTAGGAATCAATCTCTTGTCTATGTTGGAGTAGATAAAATGCCTGCTGGTCTTATTTATGTTGAGGATCAGATCAGGGATGATGCAGCACATGTTGTTAACTCTTTGTCTAATCAAGGAATTGGTGTGTACATGCTGTCTGGGGATAAAAAAAATTCTGCCGAGTATGTTGCATCCCTTATTGGTATTTCGAAGGACAAGGTAAGATGTGGCCTTTCTCGTTATTAAATCCTGAATCTTAAGGGTCACTCCAAGTCTACATCCTTTTTTGACATTCTATTTTATAGCCATAATAATAATAAAAAAAAAAAACCATGTGCCTTTTGTTTTTGGTATATTGGTTTTTGTTTTCATTTTTCTTAATAGCAAACTTTCAAAGTAATAGAAAGATAATCAATTTCAAAGACATTTATTAAATGTGCCTAGGAAACATGTGCTCATAATACGAAGGATGTTAAAATAGGTAGAGAAAAGTTTCTGAAATAATTCTCTTTAGATATTTTCATGAGATTGTACACAGTCTTAATATAGGGATACAAGAGACTAAGAAAGGAAAGAAACATTAAAGTAGAATATCACTCACTGATTTCTAGAAAGCAATCACTCTATGTTTACACAGGAATATACATCTAAATATATAAGGAAAACCAAATCAATTTGATTTGGTCATCCTTTCAACAATCCCCCTCAAATTGGTCTGAAAATGTCTTTCATGACCAGGTTGCAAACTAATTTCTCGAACTGTTTCTTAGGTAGTCCTTTGGTGAGTATATCAGCAACCTACTCATTTATAGGAATGTAAGGCATGCAGACCAAACCACTGTCTAGTTTCTCTTTTATGAAGTGTTTGTCCACTTCGAGGTGTTTAGTTCGGTCGTGGAGTACTGGATTATGTTCTATTGCAATGGCAGACTTGTTATCACAATATACTTTTATATGTGGAGAATTACTTGCCTTAAATTCTTCAAGAATTTTTTTTATCCAAAGAACCTCACAAATTCCTAGAGCTACTGCTCTATATTCTGCCTTTGCACTGCTTTTTGCTACCACAGTTTGTTTCTTACAGCGCCAAGTGACCAAATTTCCTCCAACAAAGGTGCAGTAACCAGAAGTGGATCTTCTATCGGTTACACTACCAGCCTAGTCAGCATTTGCGTAGACTTCTACTTGCAAGTGCTCGTTTTTCCTGAACAAAAGACTTTTAACCGGAGGTCTTTTTAAGCATCTAAGGATTCAGTATACTATTTCAAAATGTTCGTGTCTTGGAGCATGCATAAACTAGCTGACTAAGCTCACTGCAAAGGCTATGTCCGGGTGTGTATGTGAAAGGTAGATTAATCTACCTACAAGGCATTGGAATCGATCTTTGTTGGTCACATCTTCAATTTTAGTTAGCTATAATTCTATATTAGGATCTATGGGTGTCTCAGCTACTTTACATCCGAGTAGACCTGTCTCTTCAAGCAAACCAAGAACATACTTGCGTTGAGACACAGCAGTCCCATATTTTGGTCTTATAAACTCCACACCCAAAAAATACTTCAAGTTGCCTATGTCTTTGATTTCAAATTCACGTGCAAGCACTTTCTTTAATCTGCAAATCTCAACTAAATCTTCACTAGTCAAAACTATATCATCTATATATATAATCAACACCGCTAATTTCCCTTCAATAGAATATTTGTAAATCATTGTATGATCTGCCTGACTTTGGGAGTAGCCATGTCCCTTTATAACATACCAAAGCATTCAAACTGTGCTCTAGGAGACTGTTTAGCCCGTATAAAGACTTTTGTAGTTTACAAACTTTACTGCTACCATGATTTCCCTCAAAACCTGTTCTTCTACTAGCTTCCCATTCAGAAAAACATTTTTAACATCTAATTGGTATAGATTCTAATTAGAATGTACAGCCAATGAGATAAGGACCCGGATGGAATTTATTTTTGCAACGGGGGCAAAGGTTTCTTGATAGTCAATTCCATAGGTTTAAGTGAATCCTTTTGCTACAAGCCTTGCCTTATAGGTTTGAGTGAATCCTTTTGCTACAATCTTTGCCTTATATCACTCAACACTTCCAGCATTACATTTAACTGTAAACACTTACTTACAACCCACAAGTTTCTTTTCTTTTGGTAAATCCACAATCTCTAACGTACCATTCTTCTTTAGAGCATTCATTTCCTCTAAAACTGCTAACTTCCAAACTTAATGGTCTAGGGCTTTTTTTATGGTTTTAGGAATTGGTTTCAGAGAGATTTTTGTGGTAAAATCTCTGTGTTTACTGGACAACTTTTCATAGGAAACATATCTAGCAATAGGGTGCTTAGTACAGGTTCGAGTTCTTTTCCTATGTGCTTTGGGTAAGTCAAGGTCAGGAAATAGAGTGCTAGAATGTATAAGAGAAGAAATGTTACCTGAATTTTCTAAGGAATTAGTGCTTGGAGGCGACAATTGAGTTGGTATTGAGTTTATGGGAGAGTCTTTACTACTGTGATGATACCTTTTTTGAGTATAAACACGAAGCTCTGGTGGTGGAATTTTATCTTGTAGTATTTCTCCCTATGTCACTTGTACATTAACACTTGGTTCCTGAAGTTCAAGGTTTCCTATGTTTTCATTATTTGAAATAACTGTTCCTTTAGTTTGAGTTGAAGTGTTCAGATCTGGTAAAAATAGATTAGGCATAGGTGTAGAAGTATGCGAAAAATGATCTGCACTATTCTCTTTCTCCCTTTAAGAGAATTTTGGCCAAAAAAAGGTTGATTTTTGAGAAATATAACATCCATACTAACATGAAATTTCTTTGTTTGAGGATTGAAACATTAGTAGCCTTTTTTATTAGGAGCATAGCCCAAGAAAACACATTTTTCAGATGTAGGATCTAATTTATATCTAAGATGGTTAGGTATGTGAACAAATACAGTGCACCAAAAGACTCTTAATTGAATATTTGAGGTAATTCTACTAGAGGGATAGATAAGTTTAAAGTATTCTAATGGTGATTGATACTTTAAAACACAGGTAGACATCTATTAATCAAATAACATGCTGTTAAAATAGCATCACCCCACAAATATTTAGGAACATTCATAGAGAGCATGATAGCCCGACTAACTTCAAGTAAATGATGGTTTTTTCGTTTTGCGATTTCATTTTGTTGTTGAGTATCACCGCAAGTGGATGTGTAAATTATACCCTCTTCTTTACAAAACACCACTAGACAATTATTAAAATATTCAGTACCATTATCTGTATGGAGTAGGCTTATTTTTGTTTGAAATTGATTTTCAACCATGTTATAAAAATCTTTGAATAACCCCTGAACTTCAGACTTTTCTCTCATTAAATAAACCCAACAAAGCCGAGTGTGATCATTTATGAACATCACAAACTATTTTTTTCCAGTTAAAGTATTAATTTGTTTCTTATTCTGTGTACAAATTTCGCTGTTAGTCCCCTTCTTTTACTTATTATTCTTTTCCTCTCAATATCTGCTATCTTTTCTTTTCTGGTTCCAATTCTTTATATGTGGGTGTTTCCCTGTTATTCAAATTACTTCTTGTAAAAATAGAATTTCTTGCATAATAGACCGAGGAAATAATTGGGATATTGGCTTTAAAAATTTAATGAGATATTTGAGAGCTCTCACTCGGAAAAGTTATTTTGTGTCGAGGGTAGAGAACTAGACTACAAGAGAATTAGGACTTCATTTTGTTTTAGGAATGAGAAAACTGGAAAAAAAAAATAATAATAATAACTAAGTCTATATGGAGTTTAAAATAAGTATAATTGAATAAGCATTTTAAAGGATGCAAGAAGCTCCACTCATTTCTGGGTCCATTCCATTTCCAGGCCCATTAGGCTACCATGAAAGTTGTAGATGATTTATTTCTGGGTCTATTCCATTTTCAGGCCCGTTAGGCTACCATGAAAGTTGTAGACGATTTATTTCTGGGTCCATTTTTAGGCCCATTAGGCCTTGATTAAAGCAACAAAATAAAAATAAAAATAAAAATGTGGCCAGAAAATTCCAATGTTTGGTGACGAAGACCCAGATAGATAGGTTTTCCAAATATAAGAAGGATCATCAACGGGTCAGAAGTGTTGGACGGTGAGATGAAGATTGTGGTTGAAACTCATGTCATTATTATGCATGCTGACAGGCATATACATAGTGTATCCTATTCTGTCCATTAAGTGCTTTGATTTGACGGTGCGGGAAATTTAGTGGTTCTTTTCAGATATAAACACCCATCATACTTCTGCTATTTAACTAGCAAAATTTTCGGAGGAATCAGTCACCTTTATAACAAGAAAGCACCATTATAGTTGTATTGAATTCATTGGGCTCTAACTATCAATATAACAACTTAAGCAAACACTCCTTTATTCTAACTTCCTTTGGAATATCTGCTTTTTAACATTTATAGTTAGCAGAAAGTGAGAATGAGTTTCTTTTAATTATGATGACCAATTTAAGCTTAACATCCCATTCAAAATATCTACTGTTATTTTCCTAAATATCTCCAGTGGTAAGGACCACGTTAACAGTCGAGGTGATGCAAGTGCAAACATATCTGCATACATGTTTGAGTTAGAAATTTTCATTGATTCCATGTTCTGTAATTTTCAAACTTGAGATGACTGTGATGAGTCTCCAGATTGTTTTCTTCAGAACACGTAGTCTTTAGGCTCTGTTTGGTATGGCTTTTTAAATCGAGCTTAGCAGAGTTTTTATAAGTAATACCTTTACCATAAAATTTTTTAGTTTTTCGGTTGTCAACGAGAGCTTTCCAAATAAAGCTTATTCAAGTAGAGGTTTTACGAGTAATGCTTTTGCCATAAATTTTTAGTTGCTTGGACTGTCAGTGAGAGCTTTTATTGAAATTATAAAATTACTTTAATAGATTAGTCTTTTAAAATTATGTTATGAGAGGAATGAAATAAGATTGTGGATTAGGTAAAGGGTATTATGGAAAATTTAACTTTTTGAAAAAGCTCTACAACTTCCACTGCCAAAAATAGCTTATTTAATCCCCTAAAGCTCTAATCAAAATACAACCAAACAACACCTTAGAGAACCCTAGTATTAGCTCCAATGGTGTCCTTCCATTGGTTATATTCGGCCATAGATATGAAACGGATGTGGTGGCCCTTAACACTACTGTTTGAACTGTTTACCAAAAATTAATTTTTGGATACTAATTTTTAATCAACATCTCGAAGAAATTATGAAATACAGATTAAACAATAGAATTAGCATTACATTTTCCTAAACATGGAAATTTTTTAAGAAGCATTTGACATGAATCAAAGAGAGAATAGGATGTTTTGGATCTAAATTAGGAACTCTATTAGTTTGTCATAGAAGTATCTCTTCTACGTGGACTCTTGTTTGGCAATAGTTTTCATGATGAAGGACCAAAATTTGGCCCTCCTAGGATTTTCAGACTTCCTCATATTAGAGCTCAAATTATGATAGTCAAACCTCACTCATTAAGCAGCTCCTTGATATGGTGTTGTAGTCAATTTTACCACAATGACCCAGGCTTTTAAATTTATCAATAATAGTTATCATTGTGATTTCATTTATGTTTGTGCTGGGTCCATATTAGAACATGTTTGACCAAATCCAACCTTACATGTAAGGGGGCATGGTAGAGATTAAAATACTGTTATTGTACTTTTCCTATCAATTTAACCTTTTGGGTTATACAACTCAGAGACAATTGCCTTCTCATTTGCATTAGCTTCAGTACTATGGTTTCCTCGAACCAAGGGCTGTGCATGATCTATTTCGTCTGTACTTCTAATGTGTTTTGGTACAAGCTATATTGTCAAAAGTTGTCCATTTTGTTAGTGTTATAATAGGTAGAGAAAATTTTATAGAATAATTCTCTTTATTTTTCACGAGATTGTATACAGTCTTAATATAGGGATACTAGAGACTAAGAAAAGAAAGAATAATTTAAGCAGAATATTACACTGATTTCTAGGAAGCAATAAGTCTATATTGACACAGACATATAAACCTAAATATATAAGGAACACAAAATCAATTTGATTTGGTCAACCTTTCAACACTCCCTCTCAAGCTGGTCTAAAAATGTCTTTCATGGCCAGCTTGAAAACTAATTTCTCGAACTGTTTCTTAGGTAGTCTCTTGGTGAGTATATCAGCAGCCTGCTCATCTGTAGGAATGTAAGGCATGCAGACCAAACCACTGTCTAGTTTCTCTTTTATGAAGTGTTTGTCCACTTCGACATGTTTAGTTCGGTCGTGGAGTATTGGATTATGTTCTATTGCAATGGCAGATTTGTTATCACAATATACTTTCATAGGTAGAGAATTACTTGCCTTAAGTTCTTCAAGAATTTTTTTAATCCAAAAAACCTCAAATTCCTAGAGCTACTACTCTATATTCTGCTTTTGCACTGCTTCTTGCTACTACAGCTTGTTTCTTGCCGCGCCAAGTGATCAGATTTCCACCAACAAAGGTGCAGTAACCAAAAGTGGACCTTCTATCGGTTACACTACTAGCCCAGTCAGCATTTGTGTAGACTTCTACTCGTAGGTGCAGTAACCAAAAGTGGACCTTCTATCGGTTACACTACTAGCCCAGTCAGCATTTGTGTAGACTTCTACTCGTAGGTGTCCTTTTTTCTTGAACAAAAGACCTTTACTCGGAGATCTGTTTAAGTATCTAAGGATTCTGTATACTGTTTCAAAGTGTTCTTGTCCTGGAGCATGCATAAATTGGCTGACTAAGCTTATTGCAAAGGCTATGTCCGGGCGTGTATGTGAAAGGTAGATTAATCTACCTACAAGATGTTGAAACCGATCTATGTTAGGATCTATTGGTGTCTTCGCTGTAAAACATTGTATGATCTACCTGACTTTGGGAGTAATCGTGTCCCTTTATAATATTACCAAAGCGTTCAAACCATGCTCTAGGAGACTGTTTAAGCCCATACAAAGATTTTTGTAGTTTACACACTTTACTGCTACTATGATTTCCCTCAAAACCTGATGGTAAGTCTATAAACACTTCTTCTTCTAGCTCCCCATTCAAAAAAGCATTTTTAACATCTAACTAGTATAGATTCCAATCAGAATGTACAGCCAATAAGATAAGGACCCGGATGGAATTTATCTTTGCAATGGGGGCAAAGGTTTCTTGATAGTCAATTCCATAGGATTGAGTGAATCTTTATACTACGAGCCTTGTCTTATATCTCTCAACACTCCCATCAGCATTATATTTAGCTGTAAACACCCACTTACAAGTTACAATCCACAGTTTTCTTTTCTTTTGGTAAATCCACAATCTCCCACGTACCATTCTTCTTTAGAGTATTCATTTCCTTTAAAACTGCTAACTTCCAATCTGGGTGGTCTAAGGCTTCTTTTATGGTTTTAGGAATTGGTATCTGAGAGATTTTTGTAGTAATGGCTCTGTGTTTACTGGACAATTTTTCATAGGAAACATATCTAGCAATTGGGTGCATAGTACAAGTTCGGGTTCCTTTCCTATGTGCTATGGGTAAGTCAAGGTCAGGAAATAGAGTGCTAGAATGTATAGGAGAAGAAATGTTACCTGAATTTTCGGAGGAATCAGTCTTTGGAGGTGACAATTGAGGCTGTACCGATTTTATGGGAGGGTCTTTATTGCTGTGATGATACCTTTGTCGAGTATAAACACGAAGCTCTGGTGGTGGAATTTTATCTTGTAGTATTTCTCCCCCTATCTCTGGTACATTAACACTTGGCTCCTGTAGTTCAAGGTTTCTTAACCTTTCATTATTTGAAATATCAGTTTTTTTTGTTTGAGTGGAAGTGCTCAGATCAGGTAAAAACATATTAGGCATAGGTGTAAAAGTATGCCAAAAATGATATTCACTATTCTTTTTCTCCCCTGAAGCGAATTTTGGCTAAAAAAAGGTTGATTTTCGAGAAATTTAACATCCATACTAACATGAAATTTCTTTGTTTGATGATTAAAATATTTGTAGCTTTTTTTATTAGGAGCATAGCCCAAGAAAACACATTTTTCCGATCTAAGATAGTTAGGTATGTGAATAAATACAGTACACCCAAAGACTTTTAATTGAATATTGGAGGTAATCCTACTAGAGGGATATATAAGTTTAAAGTATTCTAAAGGAGATTGATACTTTAAAACACGGGTAGGCAGCCTATTAATCAAATAAAATGCTGTTAAAACAGTATCACCCTACAAATATTTAGGAACATTCATAGAGAACATGATAGCCCGACTAACTTCAAGTAAATGACGGTTTTTTTCGTTCTGCAATTCCATTTTGCTGTGGAGTATCACGACAGGTGGATGTGTGAATTATACATTTTTCCTTACAAAACACCTCTAGATAATTATTAAAATATTCAGTACCATTATCTGTATAGGCTTATTTTTATTTGAAATTGATTTTCAACCATGTTATAAAAATCTTTGAATCATCCCTCAACTTGAGATTTTTCTCTCATTAAATAAACCCAACAAAGCCGAGTATGATCATCTATGAATGTCACAAAACATTTTTTTCCAGTTAAAGTATTGATTTTTGAGGGTCCCCGAACATCACTATGAATTAAATAAAAAGGTTTTGATGCACAATAAGTAAGTGTTTTTTATGAAACTCGATGACTTTTAGATAAAACACAACTTTCACACTAAAAAGTAGTACAATCAATATTTTTAAATAAATTTGGAAACAAATATTTCAAAAAAGGAAAGCTAGGGTGTCCTAGTCTAAGGTGCCAAAGCATTATTTGATCCCTTGCAGAGTTTGAACTAATACTACTGCTCAAACCTTGAACTTGTTTATTCCTTGAAAGATAGTCATCAAAATAGTAACGACCTTCTCATAAACTAGCACTGTCAATCATCGTCCCCAGGTTCCTATCCTGAAATTCACAATGGGAGTCAAAAAACACAGCACGACAATTAGATTCTTTGGCTAATTTACTGACAGATAGCAAGTTGCAAGAAAGTTTAGGGACATGTAGCACATTTTTAAATTGATCCTTTTCATATGATCAGAAGCCCCTGAATCAATAATCCATGGTGCAGTAGATGAGTGGCTAAAGAGAGCACTAATAATACCTGTTTGAGCTAATTAACTGCTAGGAATACCAGGTGGAGTATTCGAAGTCAGCAGCTTTATGAGATGATCAATTTGCTCCTTGCTGAAATTTTTTTCCAGATTCTCCACTTCATTGGCAGAGGGCAGTGCACGGCTATGTTTGCTGCTTTTTCAGTCTACAGGCTTCCCGTGGAGTTTCCAGCAAGTCTCCCGGGTATGGCGTGATTTATTGCAGTAATCACACCATACTCGAGGTTTTTGTTGCTGTTGAGGGAAGGAATGGGCAGCATTAGCATCTGTTATAACAAGAGCAGATTTTTCGACAGAGACAATGGAGTTTTTTTTTCCCAACATAACACCCCGACGACTTTCTTCTCTCCTTACTTCAGAGAAAACTTCCTCAATAGTAGGAAGTGGCTTTCTCCCAATAATTCTTCATCTTACCTCATCAAATTCAGCAGTGAGCTCAGTCAGGAACTTGAAGACTCGCTCATTGTCGACAGTTTGTTAGTGATGTTTAAAATCTTCTGTGCTCTTCCATTCGTATTCATTGAATAAGTCCAAATCTTGCCACAATCTCTTTAGAGTATTGAAGTCTTTTGTTACACTATCATCTCCTTGACAAGTATCTCCAAGAGCAAGCTCCAATTCATAGATCTGGGACTGATTTCCATAGTCAGAGTACATCTGACTCACATTATCCCAGAGTTCTTTTGCAGTAGAGTAGCACATATAATTTGCATCAATGTCTTCATCCATGGAGTTGACTAACCATGCCATAATCATGGAGTTTTCAGCATCCCAAACAACATAAGATGGATCAGATATTTTAGGAGCCTTGACATCTCCAATAAGATAACCAATCTTCTCTCTTCCCTTAATATACATTCTAACCGACTGAGACCATCTTTGAAAATTTCCTTCATTCAGCCAGATAGTTGTATTCTGGACTGAATGAGATTCAGAATAGGAAATTTTTGCTTTAGTTTTTCTTGAGGTGACTGGTTTCAGAAGATTGACCAGTAGATTGGTCAGACATGATGGGTTGAGGCAAAAAGAAGGGAAATAAAAACAGGGAAGAGATTAGATAGAAAGGGAACCGGGCTCTGATACCATGTTATAATAGGTAGAGAAAAGTTTATAGAATAATTTTCCTTATTTTTCATGAGACTGTATACAGTCTTAATAAAGGGATACAAGAGACTAAGAAGAGAAAGAATAATTAAAGCAGAATATTACACTGATTTCTAGGAAGCAATAAGTCTATATTTACACAGAAATATACACCTAAATATATAAGGAAAACCAAATCAATAAGAGAATTAGTATATGATCTGTTCGAAGCTGCCACCGGTACGAGAATGATGTATAATTTTTTTCGTATTGGAGGAGTAGCAGCTGATTTACCCTATGGTTGGATAGATAAATGTTTGGATTTCTGCGATTATTTTTTAACAGGGGTTGCTGAATATCAAAAACTTATTACGCGAAACCCCATTTTTTTAGAACGAATTGAGGTAGTAGGCATTATTGGATTTGATTTGGTCAACCTTTAAACAGTTAGATCGAGGAGCTTGTTGCAACTTCCCAACAGGTTGCCCATAATTGAATTTCTATACCTTTTGCACATAGCTACAAAGTTTTGAAGTAAAAGTTACCATATTAAACCTTTAACTTCTTCCTTCTGTAGTCTTAAAGGTAATCATTGGCCCCCCATAAGGCTAACAATCTCCCCCTCAGCGACACCGTGGGTGACTTGGCCACACTTGAGCCTTCACCATTATAACTTGGCCATACCATGCCTTTGACATCTACAATGCTAGCACACCGTTGACTAATTAATATGGTGCTAGCCCACTTATAGAACACATGACTAGGCTCAATACCACTTGTTGGATTGAGGTAGATCGAGGCACTTGTTGCAAATTCCTAGCATGTCACTCATTACAGAATTTCTCTAAGCATACTTTATACAATATTCCTCTGAAAACTAATCAATACTCAGAGAATGGACATGAAATCATTTAACTTCATCTCTTTGTAGTCCTAAGGATGGTCGCGGGCGCCCCCATAAGGCCAACACATTTGCTGGGGACTCATTGGTGCTTATCAGCATTAGAAATTAGAAAGTACTCGTAAATTAAAACAAAGATCTCTAACTCATATTTTTTATATGAATATGGCTAATCAGTTTTCTGTACATGGGTTGTTTTGATAAACTTGAGAACTTATTTTTATCTACTGATTGCTGAATATATGTTTTTGTCAGCTGTTGCAATTCGTATTGAATTCATAATGGCTTTACAATGGAATTGTATAGACATGAGACCTAACTGCTTCTGTAGTGAATAATACTCATATCCTAATCAAGGCTATGAATAACAATAATTCTGAACTGCAGGTGCTTTCTGGTGTTAAACCAAATGAAAAGAAGAGGTTTATTAATGAACTTCAGAATGATGAAAACATTGTAGCCATGGTTGGTGATGGAATCAATGATGCTGCTGCTTTGGCTTCATCGCATATTGGAGTTGCCATGGGTGGGGGTATTGGAGCTGCTAGTGAGGTCTCTTCTGTCATATTGATGGGAAACAGACTATCTCAGGTATTTCTGATATCATTTCTTGGCTAGCTGCATTACTCTAATTAATTTCTGAAAATTAATGCACAATCTCAAATTGGAACCCAAAGTTGTGAGCTTTTCTGGTCTCACCTTAAATCTATCTTTTTATTTATTTATTTATTTTTTCTCTATACTTGAAGTCTCCAATTTCAATGGTTAGAAATTGTTATGGGTAAGCATAGGCAGGCAGCGGGCTGCCTGGAGTAGTCAAAGTTTGTTGTCTTGAAAAGGAGCCTGTTGGTTATAGATGTTGTTATATGTATATGAGGGATTATCTTGTTCTTCACTGCCAATTACTAATGAGATTTTGCCTTTTTTTGGTCATCGCTTGGTGTTAATTTGGTCATGCTTCATGCAGTTATGGGATGTTTTTCAAGTTTTAGGGGTCATTGAAGGTACTGATTAAGTTTGTTGCTTGGAATACTGTTTCATTATGTTTGTTTTGAAATTTATTTCCTAGAGAGTAATTGTCAATCTTTTGAGGAGGTATAGTACTCGTTATGAGTATAGGAGTTAAGTAATCCTTTTTCTTGATAATCATTTCTACTTGGAGAAATTGCCAGAAGTTTCTTTTATAATTTATTGATATGATAGATATAGAGAGTACATTTTTCATTCTTTTTCCAGTACGCCCTTGTATATTTCTTGGAAATCTCAGTCTCTCACCTTTATGCAGTTACTTGATGCTTTGGAGTTGAGCAGGCTAACCATGAAGACTGTGAAGCAAAATCTTTGGTGGGCCTTTGGGTATAACATTGTAAGTTTTCATAAACCATGCGAGGATAGCTGTGTACTTGTAATAAAGCCCATGGAACATGAAGCCATATTATGAGGAATGCATTGCATACATTACATGGATCTAACACATACATTATATGGTTTCCAATCTTGATACAAAATAAACTATTTGCATTTCTATATTGCAAGAGTGGGAGGACCTAGAAGCTAGGGATATGCTTCCGGTAGAAAATGAGCACTAGTAAAATCATCAATAATATAATATAATTCTGAAAGGCTGTGGAAATTATTGAATCTTATTTCGAGGCTCCTAAGGACTTCATGATTCTTTACGTCTGGTGTGAATGACGATCTGGATTTACATAAGGTTTCTCAGCATATGGTCCAGCAATCAATAAAATTTTATGCACTGCCTGTTTCTTCTTCCATACACTTTACCATCTGGCTTACATTTCACCCTCTCATTAAGAAGTTCTTAGATTGAAGAAACTGCTATTTACATAAGGTTTCTCAGCATATGGTCCAGCAATCAATAAAATTTTATGCACTGCCTGTTTCTTCTTCCATACACTTTACCATCTGGCTTACATTTCACCCTCTCATTAAGAAGTTCTTAGATTGAAGAAACTGCTAATATATAGTTTATATTATTGTTGCTGCGGGATTTGTTCATTTCACATTTCTTCTATTACGATGCAGGTTGGAATTCCGATAGCTGCAGGAATGTTACTCCCAGTAACTGGTACAATGTTGACTCCGTCAATTGCAGGAGCCCTTATGGGTTTAAGTTCTATTGGAGTGATGGCAAATTCATTGCTTTTGAGGTTGAAATTTTCCTCAAAAGAGAGAGAGAGTTTTCAAGCTCCTTCACATATCAAAAGTAATGTTGATTCTCATCAACTAATGGATTTAAAAAGAAAATAAAGACCCGTATAACATGTGAATGAATTAGACATCAGTTTTTTCTTCTGAACTTTTCTTTTTTTTAAAGTTTTAAATATTTGATAAAGGAATATTCACGTGTTCATCTGCCAGAAAACAATTTGTGAATGCTCACATTGTTGACTGAATTTACTTGCAAAGGGTTTGTTACTCCCCAGTTGACATTTTTTTCCTAAATGATATTAGAAGTTAAATTTTATGATGGTGCAATAATTTCATACAGGCATCTTCTGCGACCAATTTTGTTGTTTGTGAACAAAATTTTGTGCATTTACAAGTGGTTTCAATGGTAAACATCATTTTGCCGTACAGAACAATGAGGTATTATTACAAAATTATTATGGATCTTGTGTGGAAGTACATTAGTTTGATAAAGTAATTGTAAATAATGAGGACTAGAAAAGTCAAATGGAAAGGTTCAAGTGAAGAAAAGACGAAAATCAATCAGCAAGCCTTTTGAATTGTTCTCGAATTGGCGTATTGTTTACAAACAATTCATGCCTATCTGTACTAAAACAATCACCGGGCATCTGACATGCAACGGCCATTTGGTTTAAAAAATCAAGCAGTTGAAGATCAGAACTTCGGTACTGTGTTTCGAGTGTGTGCTTGCGCAGATAAAACGAGCAAAATCAATGCACCAATAAATTGCACAACAAAACTTGTCACCAACAGAAATAAAGATAAATGAGTGTGGAGAGATAAATTAATACATGACACTCACCCTTGATATTCACAACTTCATGATAATTATTCTTAACTTTTGCTGGGGAAGAATCAAGTGGGATGCAAAAGCTAAGCAAATAAATACAATTTGATGTATCGTAGAAGTGCTGAACATACTTCAAAATTGTCTCGTTAAAAATTTTTTCTACTAAAACTCAGTAGGAAAATTTAGTCAAAGGAAAAGAGAGTACAATATACCTATGTCTAATTTAGATGTATAAATTCTTCTCTTGAAAGGTTGCTCTCCTTGATAATCTATTGAAATGGTGCTCCTAATGATTTAGCTTGATAATCTATTGAAATGGTGCATACCGATGCATATACTATTTTTCATATGTCAAACTGGGTGTTGATGCTGTTTTTCTGCGTGTCCTCAAATAGTGCTGAAACCTTCTGCTCGTGGCAAGCTCGAGCTCGAGCAGGTCTGCTTTCCAATATCAATCCCTCTGTCTTTACCGGAACGGAAATCTCCCGGACCTGTACTCACAGAAAACAAAGGTCAGGGGTTGTTGGGTGTTGTTTCGGTGAAAACCCTCCGACGTTCAAGTTAGTGATCGGGTTGTTCTTTTTGTATCCCCTCTTAGTTGGAGGGACCGGAAGAATGGAAGAAGTCTTTCTGTTCTCCCTTTGTGATAATAAATCCCTTGGAAAAATCAGAGTGGAGACAAAAAAGAAGAAGAAGCAAGAACCTGTGCCCCCTTTTTTTCTTTTATTCTCCATTTTTCCCGCCTTTTCTCTCCGAGACCATCCGTTCCCGCGTCGGTGCTGTCTGGGTCCCTCTAACAGCCGGGATTGGCGTGATATTCCCTGGGGATGCGCGACTGTCTGGTGGGTATGGTTCACATGGTCAGATCATGATGTCGGGCGTGTGCGCAAGGAATGATGACACTGTGGGGGCAGGTGCCGGCCATCGGTAACAGTAACAACACCATGCCGCGTAGGGTATTGATTAGGCATCGAAAGTTGTGCCGAGTCTCTGGAGGAATGGGTCAGACTGTCCCGAACCGGCTGTATCTGGGTCCCACATTTCCTCTATGCTACGATTAGCGTGATTAAGTTGTGCTCGGAGGACTTGAAGACCTCGAGCAGAAAAGCAAGCTCGCCCAACCTTTGAGCTCCTCGACCTTGACCATCTTTAACGAGGCTGTAAATACCTCGAGCAGAAGAGTGAGCTCGGGTTTGACCAATCTTGGACTCCTCGACCTTGACCAGTCCTTGTGCTAGTAGTCGTGTCCTCTGCTCGAGATGGGTTGACCCCGAGGTCTTTTGCTTGCGTCAGGTGGAACTCGAGGAGAGCTGCTCGATATTACCCAAACAGTGGGTATAGCCTTGATAAATATATTTGCAAAATCATTCGTGTAGCTCATCTAATTGATATCAATCTCCGTATCTTGTTGGCGTTCATGAGTGTAGAAGAGCTTCGGCAAGATGCACATTTTTTTTGTCCCGTTTAATATATCCTCTTTTAAGTTGAGCAATACAAGTAGCATTATCTTCATAAATTACTATTGAGACATCCACACTTAAGATGATTAACAGGTGCTCTAAATGATGAATGATAGGTTGCAACCATGCATATTCTCGACTTGCTTCATGCAGCACAAGGACTTCAGAGTTATTTGAGGATGTAGCTATAAGAGTCTGCTTCCTAGATTTTGAAGAAATTATTGTACCATTGTAAGTAAAAACATATTATGTCTATGAAAGAGCTTTATGAGGAAGATAAATAACCTGCATTAGCATAACCAATAAGACTTGAATTTTTTATTAGTTCATTAGAATTGATAAATTCAAATGAGTAGTCCCATAAAGATTATGAAAAATGTGCTTGATGTCATTCCAATGTTGTTTAGTTGGTTTATAACTAAATCTAGCTAATAGATTTATTGAAAATGCTATGTTCAATCTAGTACATTGGGTTAAATATATAGAAACACCAATGCCATTCAAATATGGTACCGTAGGACTAAGTACTTGTTTATCATCCTTTTTAGGGTGAAAATGATCTTTTTAGGATAAAGAGAGATTAGACTACTCAATGGATAAGCTTTATCTATATTGAAATGTCTCAATATCTTCTCAGTATAATTTGATTGATGGATAAAGATACTATTAAATCGGTGCTTAATCTCACTATAAGAAAACTAAAAATATATGACAAACACTTTATGGCATAATATCTTCTATCATAAATAAATGATGGATATATGACAAAAAATTTTGTCTATCAAGGACTAATAAAGGACTTGTGATAAAATTATTATGTATAAAAAATATACAATGGCGTATTGATAGAAATTTTCTTTGTTAAGTAATTTGTGATAGAAACTTAATATTGACCGTGTTTGAACAAATCTTTTAAGTATTGTATTATTGTAAAAACAAGCAATGCAGTGAAAAATAATTTAAAATTAAAAAATAAATTTTACAAATCCAAAATACATAATTTTACCTTACTAAAACACTAAAAAATCAAACTCTAGGAAACACCATGACACTGATTCTCAACTTTTTAGGAGAAAAACCACATCAAGATCTGGAAATCTCACTGCATCTCTTTGTTTTCCTTCCTATCCGTTGCGTTCAATGAAAACCTTAATTCATATGAATTCTCTTTGGTGAAACCCTCATTGCCTCTACGTTGGAGAAACATTAGCCGAGCAAATTCAGCCTCTTGTTGCCACATAGGAGAAAGTTGTTATAGAAACCCTAGGTTTGTGCATTCTTTGTCTAAAACAAATGGCTTAATGGCATTGAATATTTTTCAATTCTTTGTTCAACTAATAGTTTTGACAAATTAGTTTTAAAGTGTATGTTAATATTATTGAGTGAATTATAATTGATTTTTGTATTGTAATTGACAAATGAGAGTTACAAAATTTAAGAACTACTCTCAAAACTCAATACTCTAATATACCCAAATGGATCCCTTTAGCACCTAAGTAAATGCTCTTTCTATACTCAAGAGCTCACTTGCAATGCTCTTAACTCTCACAATTTGGGATGATTTTAGAATGAATAAAGAGCCTAATATTTATAGGAAAAATTGGTTGTACTATTGTACCAAATCTTGGCAAAATTTTCATCAAATTCAGCACTTAATTTTGAATGCATGCATGTGTTTTCATTGCATGAACTGATCAATTGAATTTTTAATAATTTTTCATCTCGGTATAGATTTATCCAAATCTGGGCCGACTTCTAATAAATCATCATACCTAAAGTATTAATTTATTAAGGATTCAATAAATTCTCCACCTTGACTTAAATACTACTAAACTCTTTTTATATCAAATCATCCTTCAATCTCTGCTTTACTTACTGTTTCAAATTGATAGGATATTGACAAAGTTTAGACAATACTCAAACTTGGTCAACACATATGCAAAATTCTTTGCAGTCTTGATTTTCCTAAAAAGAATCTCTCATTTATCAATAATTTCCAGCACAAAGTGAAATCATACATCGATATTTCTTATATGTACATGATAAACTTAATTCTTTGCTAAGTGAATGATACCTTGACAATTATAATACAAAATACTGTGCTTCTGTACCAGTCCAAGTTTTTAAGTAAGTCTTGTAATCAAATAGCCTCTTTATTAGCTTTTGTGGTTGACAGAGCAAATATAAATTATAATGTAAACTTTTAACTTATTAACCCTTTAACAAGAGTAAATACATATATGGTGGTTAACTGTCATTTGTCTAAGTCCTCAGACATATTAAGAATCACCATATCCAGCCACAACTTAACTAAGTGAATCATCATACTTAAACAGTAAACCAATATCTATGATCTTTTAAATGTACTGTTTGGGTAAAATATCAGACAGGCCCCTAAAAGCCCTTCCAGGTGTATGGGGTAAATATCAGACAAACCCCTCGAAGCCCTTCCGGCTCAAGCAAGACTCCCGATGGTAACCTAGCCCGAGTCACCCCTCAGGTCAAAGCTGGTCAAGGTCGAGAGCTCCTTGCCTGCTCGAGGTCATCCCTCAGGTCAAAGCTGGTCAAGGTCGAGAGCTCCTTGCCTGCTCGAGGTCATCCTTCTGGTCAAAGCTGGTCAAGGTCGAGAGCTCCTTGCCTGCTCGAGGTCATCCTTCAGGTTAAGGCTGGTCAAGGTCGAGAGCCGAGCACATCACTCCTGCTCGCAGAGATCCACGAGCACAGCTGGACAAGACCCGACCCAGGGCAACCCGACCCGTTATCTCAGAATCCTGGCACACCTTTTGATGTCTGACAAGGGTCCCACATGGTGGAGAGATGACACCGTTGTCTGCTGGTCGGCACGCGCCACCAAGGTGTCATCATTCCTCGCACGCTTGCCCGACATGGTGATCCGCCACGTGAATCGGATTAAGGAACAGTAGCTCATCCCTAGGGAATATTCCGCCAAACCTCGATCGCCGAGGGACCCAGATACCATTAGCGTGGGAGTGGACAGCCTGGAAAGGAAAAGAGCGGGAAAAGAAGAATATAAAAGGAAACGAAGGAGAACGGCACAAGGGTTGGCATTTCGAATTCACAAAAAGAGAAGTTGGATTCTCTGTAACTGGACACAGGTTCTTCCTTTCCAAATTTCTCTCATCTGACTTTCTCTAAAAAACACCATTTACATCCAAAAAGGGGGGGCGAAATAATACCCCTTTCATCTTTCCGGTCTCCCTCACTAAGGGAGATACCAAAAAAGAGAAACCCGATTACTGACTTGAGCGTCGGAGGGTTTTCGCCGGGAAACGCCCGGCGACCCCTGACCCGGTTTTCTGTGAGTGCAGGTCCGGGAAATCACTGTTCCGAAGAAGACAGCGGACCCGGACAAAGGAGGCAATCCTGCTCGAACTTATCGCGAGCAGAAGGATCGGGTACTGTTTAAAACCACGCGGGAAAATCTGCATCAACATCTTTTGGCGCCGTGCATGCGGGATCGGCACAAAAAGCCTGATTTCCTAATACATTGAAGACACGCAAAACACAACGATGAGGGGAAACAGCCGAAGAGGAGTAAGTCCTGAAGAATCGATGACTCTGAGAGAAGTGGCCAATGAGGCCCAGAACAGGGAGATCCAGGAAAGGATGGATCGGATGGAAAAACAGATCGAAATTATGACCTCCCTGTTACAAGAATTCAGGGAAGGACAGAGAAAAGCCTGCAACGATGTCCCGGAGTCCAATCGAGGAATGCTCATGTTCGGGAAAACGCGGGAGATGAAGCCCAAAGACCTAGGGCACCAAATGTTGCGGTGAGAGAAGAAACAAACATGGAGGAAAGGGGGTCTCGCCAACATTTGCAGGAGACAGCCCCAACCTCTCGTGCGGAGGAGTTGGAGGGAGAGGTACGCAGATTGGCGCAAGTGGTGGAAGATCTTCGGGGGAACCGAAAGAGTCCAAGCTGGCGAATAATGCTGGACAATGAATCTCCTCTCTCCTCGGAGATTATGGGTGTCACGATCCCACGTGACTTTCGCTTCCCGGATCTGCAATATTCGGGAAAGAGTGACCCATTAGTACACATAGAGCGGTTCAATGACCTGACAGGGGTGCAAGGTCTGTCAGCAGCACAGAGGTGCAGGGCCTTCCCGCTCACTCTTGAGGGAAGGGCGAGAGAATGGTACCGCAGGCTCCCACGGGGAAGTATCTTGAGTTTTGAACAGATGTGCAGGGAGTTCGCGGAACAATTTCGGGGCGCGGTGACCCCTGAGGATGACATGATGGAGCTGTCAGAGGTGAGGCAGAAAGAAGGGGAGTCCCTCCGGGAGTTTATCAAAAGATACCATAGATCGGTCCTAGATCTTGGTGCGTTCAACCATCCCCAAGCTCTAAGGGGATTAAAAGAGGGTGTTCGGATGGGGAGACCATGGTATAACCTGCGGAGTCCTTCGATCCGTTCGTATTCGGACGCGTACGAACAAATAAAACTGGACATGGTAATTGAAGAAGAAAAGGCTGCAAAACTAGTTTTGGGGAATTAACAGGACCAGGAGCGTACCGGTTGGCTCATCCAGACGAACGAGGAGTCAAGAGACCGTGGAACGCACAACTCCTGAAGAAGTATTTCTGGTAAGTCCCCCTTGTATTGTAAAATGCTAATGTAAATATTTCGTCCCAATATGGGATATGTAAAAGTACAAATGTATGTAAGAATGAGAAAAACATTCATAATGTAAGCTCAGGATGAAGAGCAAAGGTTTAAGAAGACCTCCTCGGCATGAAGTCCCAGAGCCTAACTCATTAGGCGGGACGGTGCCAAGCTCGGGTTATTTGAAAACCAGAGCAGGAGTATTATCAGAAGACCTCGAGTCAATTAAAAGGCTCGAGCAGAAGAAGACCTCCTCGGCATTAAGTCCCAAAGCCTAACTCATTAGGCGGGACGGTGCCAAGCTCGGGTTATTTGAAAACCAGAGCAGGAGTGAATCAGAAGCTCGGGTCGATTAAAAGGCTCGAGGAGAAGAAGAGCTCCTATGCATGAAGTCCCAAAGCCTAACTCATTAGGAAGGACGGTGCCAAGCTCAGGTCATTTGAAGACCAGAACAGGAGTAATATGAGAAGAAGCTCGGGTCAATTACAGGCCCGAGCCGGGGTTCAAAGGAACCCCTTGTCCAAAAGTCCCTAGGCCTATGTTCGAGGCGGGACGTTGTCTAGCAAGAGCCAAATGCAGGCTCGAGCAAGTCAAATGAGCTCGCAAAATAGACATAAGGCTTATTTAGCCTAAGTCAGAGCAAAACTCTACCATGCATTCATAAATAAAGGATGTACAACACTTAGAAAATTTTTACTCGGCAAGCACATTCAAAGTTAACTCAACGTAGAAGACAGGAATGTATGTACACTAGCAGTCAATAGAATTGTTGAAAACATGTGTCTCTTTATTTCAAGTGAAAAGATTACATATGTAAAAAAAAAAAAAAAAAAAGAAGAAGAAAAGTGTCCAAGTTATTCGGCAACAGCAGGGGGAAGAGCAGCATCAGCAGCAGGAACATCAGCAGCAGCAGCAGGACCAACAGCAGGAGGAGCAGGAGGAAGGACACCAGCGGGAGCTTCAGCAGGAACTTCAGCAGGAGCATCAGCAGGAGGGAGGTCACCAGCAGGAGGGAGGTCACCAGCAGGAGGGGCACTGGAAGAAGAGGGAGCCGGCTCACTGACCACACCTTGGGGCTCGGATGAAGTACCTACAGGGTCGCTCATGTACTCAGCTACATACCCTTCAACCTTGGTCATGTCGGCTTCAGGGTATGCCTTGCCAAAAGCATACATAAGGCGATCAGAATGGAGTCCGCCTCAGTTGTTATACTCGATGGCAAGTCGGACCTTCGGAGTATCTATTTGCTCTCAAGACGAGTAGCTTCTCCTCCATGAGCTGCTCAGTAATAAGACTTCGAGTATCCAGTGTCTTTCCGAGCATGATTCACTCGCTCTTGACCTCAGCCAACTCCCTTTCAAGCCCAGAGACCTTCGAGTCGGCCACTGCTGTTTTCTCTGCAAAGTTTATATTTTCATCCAGCAGCTTCTGATTCTCCTCCTTCTGCTCATTCAAAGCCTGCTCCAAGCTCTGAACCTTTGCACGGAGTTCTTCCTGGGAACTCAGAGTAATCTCATTGAGCCTGGTCGCAGATACCAATGCTCTAGAGGAGAGCCGCTGGAAGATACCGCACAGCGCCCGAGGAGAACAGGATTCTATCTCATCGAGAACCTGTCGGTCAGCTCTTCATTAAAAGCCTTCTGATAAGGCTCTGAGCTGCCGGGCCGACTGCCTCCCGCACACTGCCGGTTTGGGGAACAGTCCTCTGTCTCCTGCGAGGAGGACCCTGCTCTGCACGCTCGACCTGCCGAGCCGAAGAAGGAGCAGAAGCTCGAGCTGGTGGAGGTGGGGCACCTCCTTCGGCTCGTGGTCTTTTTGATGTGCTCGCAGCTTCAGTTGTCCCCACGCCACGTGCAACACCGCGCATCCCGCCACCATTTCTTCACTTGGAACTAGATTGGACTCTAGAAAGCTCTGAGGTGTCAACAGCTCCCTGCACGAGCTTGCGTTTGCAAGAGCAATCTGCACACGTGCTCGAGTCGATCGATAATCGAATAAGAAGCACCCTAGAGACCGCAAAAACAACCGTAGCAAGACAATGAAAACAGACGCGAGTAGAGAAACTAAAAGTAAAATTCACAAGGCGGATAAATGACCTGAATGCGAAATGCCATGGATCGGAGGAACTCCTCGCCACGAAGTGTAGCGTGCCCCACTCTCCCCAACGAAGAAGAATTTGCTCTTCCAGCTGCCACCAGAGGTAGGGAGATCGCTGATGGGCTTCTACCCTTCAGCCGGAGGTAAGATAATACCAACCAAAGATCCTTTGGGCTACACTTAGTCGGTAGAGGTGTTTGATTTCCCTACCAAGGGCTCATCCAGATCACAGATGCTTCCACAAAACGAAGAGCCCTGAAAGGACTCTCCACCCATTCGGGTTCGAGCTTGCTCAGGGCCGACGAAACCCGGACAAAACCCGACCAAGATAAGGTCGGAGAGGCACCTAACCCCCATCCAAGCACTCCAAATAGAAGGTTGTAAATCCATGGGGGACTACTGGGATTTCACCGCTCGGCAACCTCGTAATTACACTATCGGAATGTGGTAGGTTTCCTAAGTCCTGCTCAACTCCGATTGAGTGGTTTGACATTCTAAATAGTCAATGGGTATTCCCCACGCCGGACCTCCGGGCCGGCCCTCACTCTCCGATGCTGCCGGGTCTCACCATGGTAATCCCTCCTGGACTAGAATCCCTCACTGGATTATACTCTGAGGTCAGGCCTCACTAGAAGAGGAAGAGTCCTCCGTGACATCCTCACGGGTCATTGGGGTCCGACATTTTTAAGGGAATGGACTAACAAGATGCAGAGGAAGAAACAGAGTGGTGAAATGGAAAATTGAGTGGTACCGGACACAAAAGGAAGTGTAGGTAGCCTGAGCCGCCTTGACGAAAGAAGAAGACCGATAAGCGAGGAGAGCGGATGAATTTTGAATTCGAATGAGAAGTAAGCAACAGAGGGAACAAGTGAAGAAGTCGGGATTTTAAAGAGGAAGACGCGTCCTTTCGAGTGGCAGGCGTAAGTTTGAGGGACACGACCTTTTAGGTCGCGTCCTTTCGAATTTCAAACACGCTGTTGGGATCAACCCACGTGTCCCGGCCTTAAATGAGAAATGATTCAAGTGGCGCATACCTGGAAGCATGGGAAGTGTAAAAGGCCGCGATCCGCCCATCATTATCGAGTTTCCAGCCTTATCTCGCTTCACTCAAAAGACTAGAAACCTGGGACCGTGTTTGGGTAAAATATCGACAGGCCCCTAAAAGCCCTTCCAGTGTATGGGGTAAATATCGACAAACCCTCAAGCCCTTCCGACCAAGCAAGACTCCGATGGTAACCTAGCCCGAGTCACCCTCGGTCAAAGCCGGTCAAGGTCGAGAGCTCCTTGCCCGCCGAGGTCATCCTCGGTCAAAGCCGGTCAAGGTCGAGAGCTCCTTGCCCGCCGAGGTCATCCTTCGGTCAAAGCCGGTCAAGGTCGAGAGCTCCTTGCCTGCTCGAGGTCATCCTTCAGGTTAAGGCTGGTCAAGGTCGAGAGCCGAGCACATCACTCCCGCCGCGAGATCCACGAGCACACTGGACAAGACCCGACCTGTGGCAACCCGACCCGTTATCTCGTAATCCCGGCACACCTTTGATGTCCGACAAGGGTCCCACATGGTGGAGAGATGACATCGTTGTCTGCTGGTCGAGCACGTGCCACCAAGGTGTCATCATTCCTCGCACGCTTGCCCGACATGGTGATCCGCCACGTGAATCGGATTAAGGGAATGACCGCCATCCCTGTGGAATATTCCGCCAAACCCGATCGCCGAGGGACCCAGATACCATTAGCGTGGGAGTGCACAGCCTGGAAAGGAAAAGAGCGGGAAAAGAAGAATATAAAAGGAAACGAAGGAGAACGGCACAAGGGTTGGCATTTCGAATTCACAAAAAGAGAAGTTGGATTCTCTGTAACTGGACACAGGTTCTTCCTTTCCAAATTTCTCTCATCTGACTTTCTCTAAAAAACACCATTTACATCCAAAAAGGGGGGGCGAAATAATACCCCTTTCATCTTTCCGGTCTCCCTCACTAAGGGAGATACCAAAAAAGAGAAACCCGACATCGACTTGAGCTGTCGGAGGGTTTTCACGGAAACGCCCGCGACCCTCGACCCGGTTTCAGGAGTGCAGTCCGGAAATCACTGTTCTGAAGAAGACGGCGGACCCGGACAAAGGAGGCAATCCTGCTCGAACTTATCGCGAGCAGAAGGAACGGGTACTGTTTAAAACCGCGAGCAGAAGGTTCAGACGTTCCTTAGCGAGCTGTTTGGAGGTACTGTTGGAAGGTTCGAAGCACTGTTGAGGCACGCGGGAAAATCTGCATCAACATGTACTACAAAATATCTTTTACAGGTTGCCAATGTACTTTGCTAGGATTTTGTGGTTCACTGACTAGGCAGAATTTACAAAGGCAATCTTTCTACTATTCGGACCAACGGATTATGAGAATGCATCTGAAGTTTTAACCCGTCTTAAACAAACTACTACAGTGGTAGCCTACCAAGAAGCATTTGAAAAACTATCTCATAGCATTGATAACCTCCCTGAGTTGTTCCTTGTAGGATGCTTTATTGCCGGCTTACGGACGACATACGATTAGACATCAAGGTGAAAAAACCAAAATCTCTGTCAGACACGATCGAAGTTGCACGCTTGGTTGAGGAGCGGAATTTTTTACAAAAGAAAGTGAGCAGTGGCAGTGCCTTTAGGTCCCTAACACAGTCCCTGTCTAGCAGATCCAAAACAACCCCACAATAAGACTCCTTGTTCCCTCTCCAAACTAGCAAACGACTCCAACCTCTAACCTTTTTGTTCGTTCTTATCTGGGCAAGAGGCAAGAGACCGTCGAGAAAAAGGGCTTTGCTTCTACTATGATGAGAAGTATGTGCCAGGTCATAGATGTCAAGGTCCCCAATTCTTCATGATAGAGGATTGCCTTTCGAATTCTAAAGAAGAGGACAACATTAACGAAGAACTACTGTCAATATAACCACTGCCAGGAATCTCTTTCATGCCATGTTAGGAACCAATCATCTACAAACTCTTCGCATGACAGGAATAATTAGAAACAAGGAAGCATTGTCCTTATTGACGGGGGCTGCACATACAATTTTATTGACCAGTCAATTATTAAAAAGTTGGCTCTACCAGTAAAACGTGATTGATCCTTCCAAGTAACTATTAGAAACCATGAGAAAATTGAGTGTATAGGGAGATGTATAAACCTCCGATTGCTCATCTAAAATCATACCATTATAGCCGAATTTTATATTCTTCCTGTGGCAGCTTGTTAGGTGGTCCTAGGGATGCAATGGTTTAAGACTTTGGGTTCTATAGAAACCGACTATTGTAAGTTGGTAATGACTTCATTCATAATGGACCGCAGCAGCAACTTCATGGATTGCGTCGAAACGAATTACAGCAGTTGACCGGTATGGGTTACTACTTACAGATTTTAGTTCTTACTGAACTCAATTCCCAAGCACAAGAGGAGAAGGCGATGGTCCAGCCAGCTGAATTGAGATAAATAATTGATGAATTTCCTGAAGTCTTTACTGAGTCAGAAAGCCTTCCTCATAAATAGCATCATGACCATCGAATTCCCTTAAAAAATGACCAAGATCCTATTAGTGTTAGACCATACAGGTACCCACATTATCAAAAGGCTGAGATAGAAAGAATGGTGCAAGAATTTCTGGATTCTGGAATCATTCAGTCAAGTAACAGTCCATTCTCATCTCCAGTATTGTTGGTAAAAAAAGGCAGATGGAACTTGGAGGTTCTGTGTTGACTACATAGCACTTAACAGTGTTACAATTAAAGACAAATACCCAATTCCAATTATTGACGAGCTCTTAGATGAATTATATGGTGTTTAATGCTTCTTAAAAATTAATCTTCGCTCGGGTTACCGTCAAATCTAAATTAAGGAAGAAGACATTCACAAGACTGCCTTCTGTGCTCACGAAGGACACTATGAATTCGTAGTAATGCCATTCAGGCTAACCAATGTCCCAGCAACCTTTCAAAGTTTGATGAATGATATATTTAGACATTTTCTTCGTAAATTTGTTCGTCTTTTTTTATGATATTCTTATCTGTTAAGGAAGCACACATGCACTGTATGGAGAGGAAAGCAGAGGATTACAGCAGCAGCTCATGTGACTAAAACAGAGGATCACGACGACCAGTGCAGCGAGTTACAAACCAGATGCAATTGTTGATATAAGATATGAGGTGGCACCTGGAGATTATGCGTGTGATGTTTAGTTTCTCAAGTTGATATAATTCGTTAATGATTAGCTGGAGTTTGTTACAGCATTAGGCTTAATATTGAATTGTATATAAGACAACATTTTGTACATTCCTCAGTAATGAAAAAAAATCATTTTCCAGATCAAGCTTACAGTTAACTCTCTTTACTCTTAAACACTTAACTGAATTTCAACTTGGTATCAGAGCTTGCAAAGCCATCAATGGCGTCTGTGAATCTCGCATCTTCTTCAACTCAAGTTTCTAACAATTCAGCATCTATCTCCTTCACCTTTAACACACCTGTAAAGCTAGATCAGTCAAACTATTTGATCTGGCGATCTCAGGTTCTTGCTTCAATTCGAGGAAACAGGATGGAAAAATTTATTGATGATTCAGTTACTCCACCTTCCTCTCATATCACTAAAAGAATTGGTGATGATATCAGATCAGTTGAGAATCCAGATTTTGTAACATGGAGATCACAGGATCAAGTGCTTCTTGGTTGGCTTCTCTCCTTGATGAGTGAAAGCATCATCAGTCTTGTGTTTAACTTTGAAACTTCTCTTGAGGTATGGAAAGCTGTTGAAACACAATTTGGATCACAATCTAAATCTCGTTTGTTACATCTAAGATACATGATGAACTCTACAAGAAAAGATGATCTGAAAATAACTGATTATTTTATCAAGATAAAGAATATAGCTGATAATATGGCAGCAGCAGGAAGTGCACTGAGTAATGATGATTTGATTTTACATATATTATCTGGTTTAGGATCAGATTATAATTCAGTTGCTACATATATCACTGGACAAGTAGGTGCTGGAAAAATGAATGTTAATGAAGCTTATGCCATGCTTTTAACTCAAGAAGCTAGAATAGAACAACAAACTCAAATGATTGCTGGCATGGATGTGAAACAGAATTTTGAAGCAAATTTTGCACAGAACAAATGATCTAAGAAAGGAAATTTTTCTGGTAACAAAGGTCCTGGTGGTTTTGGATATAATCCAGGTTATGGCAATTATGGAAATTCTGGTAATGGAGGCTACAGAGGAGGTTATGTAGGATCAAATTTTGTCAACAACAATCCATAATCTAATTCTCAATATAAGAGTTATCAAGGAGATAATCAAAGAAGAGGAAACTGGAATAACAATACTGGAAATGGTATCTTTAATAACAGCAAAGTACCTGGCAACTACAAGCCTCAATGGAATAACTCTAAGCCAACCTGCCAAATCTGTCTCAAGAATGGTCACACGACGAAACATCTGCTGGAATTTATCGAGTTTATTGCTTCGGTGCTTACTGCACCACCTCCAAACAGAAACTCTAAAGCAGCATTTTTGGCTAACATGAATGGTCAGACTAATCCAAACTGGTATCTGAATAGTGGTGCTACTCATCATCTCACAAATGACATGAAAAACTTGCAGGTCAACAATTCATTTGCAGGTACATCTAAACTTGTTATTGGTAATGGCACTGGTTTAAGAATCACACACACAGGCAATGCTGTTATGAGAATGCATGACTCTATGAATTATACTGCACTTAAACTAAAAGACATACTCCTAGTTCCTCAAATAACCAAAAATCTTATCAGCATATCCAAACTGACCAAAGACAATAATGTAGTGGTTGAATTCAATGATGAATTCTGTTTTGTGAAGGACAAGGTGAAGAATTTGATCATACTGCAAGGCAAGGCTGAAAAGGGATTATACAAACTGTCTTTGCTTACACCAAATAAGAGTCTCTCTCATTCCTCTACTCAAGGTCATGTTGCTAGTATTGAGTCTGCTGTTCCTCTTTCAATGTTTTCAGCTGTCATTTCTGATTTCAATAACAAAACAATGTCCTGCTTACACAATGCAGCAACTGTTACTTGTCATGTAAGCCCTGAATGTTTGTTGAGCTCCTCTGTATTACATCAAAGGCTAAGACATCCAAACTCCAAAGTCTTAAATCATGTAATTCAGTCTGTTTCATCCTTTAAATCTGTGAATAAAATTGAAGCCTTTGATTCATGTGATGCATGCAAACTTGGAAAAATGCACAAACTCCATTTTCCAGCTTCTGAAACAAAAACAAAACAGCCTTTAGAGATTCTTTATACAGATTTATGGGGACCTGCTCTAGTGGTTTCCATACAGGGATATAGATATTATGTGAGTTTTGTAGATGATTTTACTAGATTCACCTGGATTTTTCCATTAAAGACCAAAGATGAAGCATTGCAAGTTTTTAAAATTTTCAAAACACAAGTTGAAAAATAGTTGGAAAAGTCTATTAAATGTCTTCAATCTGACTGGGGGGAGAGTTTAGACCCTTTGTAAGTTACCTTTATCAAGAAGGAATACAATTCAGACACTCATGCCCTTATACTCATAATCAAAATGGTTTAGTAGAGAGGAAACATAGACATATCACAGAACTTGGACTTACTTTACTTGCTCAAGCTACTTTACCCATTAAATTTTGGTGGGATTCCTTTCATACTGCCACATACATCATAAACAGACTGCCAACACCCACTTTATCAATGAAAACACCTTATGAATCTATCTTTCAACTCAAACCAGATTACAACTTCTTAAAGGTCTTTGGATGTTCTTGTTTTCCTTTCCTCAGAGAATACAACAAACACAAGTTTCATTTCCACACTTCAAAATGTATTTTCTTAGGTTATAGTCCTTTACATAAAGGCTACAAGTGTCTCCATTCATCTGGAAAAATTTACACAGTTAGTCATGTCTTATTTGATGAAACAAATTTTCCATATTCTTCTGATCATAGTTTCAGTTCATCATCACAGTCATCTCCATCTGATTATCGAGATAATCTTCTTCACCATACACTATCTCTATTCCTAATGACAATCAAAATTCCTTCGGTCGATACAGTAGTAATGATTATTCTTCTTCACCTAATACTTCCAATTCACCGCACTCATTTGTCATTCAACCCAAAATCAAACCGATCACAGCCCTAATATACACTCATTGTCCACTTCACAATCACCAGCATAAATACCTCAACTACAATCAAAACCCACATTGTCCACTCATAGTATGATTACTAGAGCCAAGGTCTGGTATATTCAAGCCTAAAGCATTCATTAGCACTCACAACGGCCTTGAACCTTCTATCGTCATCGAGGCTTTATCGAATCCCAAGTGGAAAACAACGAATGCAAGTTGAGTATGATGCTCTTATTACTAATAATACATGGAGTCTTGTGCCAATATCACCATCATATAAGTCTGGTTGGATGTAAATGGATCTTTAGAACCAAATACAACACGGATGGGACAATTGCAAAACATAAAGCTCCTACTGGTTGCCAAAGATTTTTATCAAACAACGAGATTGGATTATTCGAAACCTTCACCCAGATGATAAAACCCGCAATGATTAGAGTAATTCTGACTTAGCTGTGATGAAAGGATGGAAGGTTAGACAAATTGATGTCAACAATGCATTCCTCAATGGAGAACTTTTCGAGAATGTCTACATGATACAGACCGGAGGGCTTTACAAGCAAAGAAGGTTATGTTTGCAAACTCAACAAAGCTCTCTATGGATCGAAACAAGCCCCTCGAGCCCTGGTATGATAAGCTTAAATGTCTGTCTCACTACATGGCAATTTGTTAATTCCAAAGCAGATACATCTTTGTTTATCAGGCATGAGGAAAAAGGATTAATTATTGTGCTTATTTATGTTGATGACATTTTGGTTATCGGTCCCGATTCTGCTTCTACTTGAAGAATTCATTAAAAGTCGAGTAAAGTATTTGCCTTAAAGGATTTGGGATCGGTTTCTTATTTCCTTGGCATTGAGATCTCGCTATACGTAAAGTGGAATTCATCTCTCTCAAACAAAATACATTAAAGACCTATTAATCAAAGCTTCAATGCGAGGAATGTAAAGGTGCGGATACTCCTTTCAAGACAGTGTCTAAGTCGGAGAAGAATGTTCAAGGCTATTTAGGCCAAGAGTTTGAAAATCCTTCCCTTTATAGAAGTATAGTTGGAAGTCTTCAGTATCTCATACTCACCAGACCAGATATAGCTTATTCTGTTCATAAACTCAGCCAATACCTTAGTGCACCAACACTTCAACTTTGGTTAGCCTGCAAAAAGGTTCTCAGATACCTTCAACACACAATAACTCATGGTCTTTATATTCAAAAAGAAGACACACTTGCAACTGCAGGGTTGAATGGTTATTCAGATGCTGATTGGGCCTGTGATTTAGATGATAGAAAATCTATTGGAGCATATTGCATATATTTGGGAAATAATTTGATTTCTTGGTCCTCTAAAAAGCAAGCCATTACAGCCAAGTTCAGTACAGAGAGTGAATACAGAGCTTTGTCTGCAGCAAGCTCTGAATTATCTTGGCTGCAGTCTTTATTTACTAAGCTTAATATTGTAAATTTGCCAACACCAATTCTTTGGTATGATAATCAGAGTGCAGGGGAGTTGGCTCGAAATCCAGTCTTCCATTCAAGGTCAAAACACATTGAATTGGATGTACATTATATTCGAGACAGAGTGTTGAAGAAAGAGTTGGAAATCAGGTATATTCCTTCTGAAGAACAAGTAGCTGATGCTTTAACCAAGCCTCTGTCATTTTCTAAGTTTCATTACTTCCGTTCCAAGCTCAATGTCACTAGCAGACCATTGAGCTTGAAGGGGGATGTTAAGGAAGCACACATGCACTGCATGGAGAGGAAAGCAGAGGATTACAGCAGCAGCTCATGTGAGTAAAACAGAGGATCACAGCACCAGTTGCAGCAGTTACAAACCGTTACGAATTGTTGATATAAGATATGAGGTGGCACCTGGAGATTATGCACGTGATGTTTAGTTTCTCAAGTTGATATAATTTGTTAATGATTAGCTGGAGTTTGTTACAACATTAAGCTTAATATTAAATTGTATATAAGACAACATTTTGTACATTCCTCAGTAATGAAAAAAATCATTTTCCAGATCAAGCTTACAGTTAACTCTCTTTACTCTTAAACACTTAACTGAATTCACAAGACTGCCTTCTGTGCTCACGAAGGACACTATGAATTCGTAGTAATGCCATTCAGGCTAACCAATGTCCCAGCAACCTTTCAAAGTTTGATGAATGATATATTTAGACATTTTCTTCGTAAATTTGTTCGTCTTTTTTTATGATATTCTTATCTATAGCAGGATATGGACAGATCATTTACAACATCTCAGGACAGTTTTGAGGATTTTATCAACTTACAAACTAAAGACAAAACAATCCAAGTGCCGATTTGGCACCTCTCACGTGGACTAGCTCGGCTATATTACCACTTCTGAGGGTGTTTCAGTGGACCCAATAAAAATTTAAGATGTTCAAGTTTAGCCAGTACCAGTAACTATCCTGCCCAAGTTACCATCCACAGCGGCAGACTCAACCTTGCAGCCTCAGCCAAAAGTAGTACTCGATAGCTGTATAATCCAGAAGGGCTGTTATCGTCCAAAAGAAGAAATTCTTGTTAAATGGGTGGGTGCCCCTGCTGAAGATGCTACATGAGAGAACAAGTGGCGGTTCCTACGTTCGTATCCAGATTTTTGTCCTTGAGGACAAGGACAACGTCAGAGGAATGGACTGATACAAACGTTATGGCCACAAGCATAAGCCATGCAAAGGTTACAAGCCATGCAGAGCATGCAAGAGTGCAAAGGACTAAAGAGTCTTCAGTTAGTTATTGACTTAGTCGTAATATTATGGCAGTGGTTGCATGTATTTAGTGGCAGGTATGCATGTTACCGTTTTTAAAAAAGATCATGTCCTATTTTCAAGTGATTGGTTCCCCTTTTCTAGTTTTCTTTTTGTTACTGGCATGTGTATAGGTCTATTTAAGGGACTTGATTGGACTTGTAATGGATCATGGTGTTATTTTGGAAATAAGAACTGGCTTTTCCCTTCAAATCAACTTTTATTCTTCCGTTGTTTCCCTGATTCTTTCCTAAAGCTCGAAATTACCTATCAAAAATCTTTAATATGAAATTAAGGTATTTCTGTTATCCTATGCATGTATACATAATCAAGAAAAGTTCCTGCCTTCCATTAATTTCATAAATTAGAAAAATTTAGAAAAATTGTTTTTCAAGGATCTGATTTACTAACAGAAGCTTGATTGAAAACAAGGTTTGGATGTAGCTGCTACTAATATTTAATGTGCTGAAGAGATTATTGTTGTGATTATATCTTTGTGATAGTATTGAATTTTGTAATATATATTGTTTCAATTGTAGTGATTGTCAAATTGATTTATTGCTATTTTTTTAATGAAATATAATTTTTTTATTCAATTATTAGTTTGTTTGTAGCTGTAATTTCTTAATATTTATATTAAAAAAAAAGAAATATTGGCAAAAATTTAAAGGATTTTTGCAAGTGCATATAAAATAAAATAAAATAAAAAGTAACACAATTTACAACAATCACATTGCATGTTGTTAAACGAAGTTTACACATGAAGGTTTTTGACAACGTTAGTTTTGCGTTGTTTAAAGTATTTTTAAAGCGCATGACTCTTCAAAAAAAAAATAATAACTATAAGTGCATGACTTTTAACAGTGCGCCTTGCATGTTGTTAAAAGTAACTTCAGACAACATCTTGATCCATAGCATGCGGATGCACGATGTTAAAAGCGTAACTTGTTGCTATATTCAGTTTTTCTTATCGGGCTCTTTTTTAATTTGATAATGGAAAGCAATTGACAAATTTGCTGATAAAATTTAAATTTCGAACAGTGGCATACATCAAAGTATAGTAGTTTGGTGGTTTTTTCCATTTATTATTTACACACACACGTATATATATAATTTTAAACTACTCAATACAAAATAACTGAAGCATACAAAAACTTGGCAAACAAGTATGCAGAAATACAGGCTGAAATGTAACACATATATTTAAGAAAGAACTACCTTACAAGGGGGGATAATTCAGTACCCAGATTCAAATTGATCAATAAGATATCATCCTTCGATCTCTCCTTCATACGAGCCATCTCAGTTGCCAAAGACTCATTTAATTCCATGATTACCTCAGTCATGGTTGTCCTTTTGGTTGAAGTTTTAGAGGAAAAGCCAAAGCAATTTCTAGAGCTTTCCAGGCAGAGTTGCTATCAAATTCTCCTTCCAATCTTGGATCAACAATAGCTTTTATATTTCCAGTTGCAAGCTTGAAACTTACCCGTTGACTTATATGAACCTTGTGATGGTTAGCAACAATCATAGGTTTACCGGTGATTATCTCCAAGAGAACCACTCCAAAGCTATATACATCACTTTTTGATATGTAGGTTCTGCAATGCCAGAATACCCAGTGTTGATGCAGTTTTTCCCGCGTGTCTCAACAGTGCCTCGAACCTTCAAACAGTGCCTCCAAACAGCTCGAGCAGGATCTGCTCGAACCTTCCGCCGCAGATTCAAACAAGGCCTCGATCCTTCCGCTCGCGATAAGCTCGATCTCGAGCGTGATTACCCCTTCGCTCTGCTCACTGCCTTCTTCGTAATCGGAGATCTCCCGGTCCCGTACTTACGTAAAACAGGTCGTGGTCGCCGGGCGTAGTTCCGCGAAAACCCTCCGACGCTCAAGTCGAGAATCGGGTTGTTCTTTTGGTATCTCCCTAGTGAAGGAGACCGAAAGATGAAAGGGTATTATTTCGCCTCTTGGATAAGTATGGTGTTTTTCGTAAAGTTCGGATCGGAGAAATTAGAAAAGAACCTCAGATCAACTTACTGGATTCTTTTGAATCATATTTTCCAACCCTTTCTCATCGTAAATGCCCACCTCGTAACGCTCCCTTCGCTTCCTTTTATACTCCATTTTTCCCGATCTTTCCATTTCCAGTCGTCCACTCCCACGCTAGTGGTATCCGGGTCCCTCCGACACCGGATTGGCTGAATATTCCCTATGGATGAGCTACCGTCCCCTTAACCCGATTCACGTGGCTGATCACCATGTCTGCAAGTGCGCTAGAAACGATGATACCTTGAGTCACGTGTCTACCATCCAAGCAAAGATCACCACCATACCATGCGGGCCCCGGTCGACATTAAAAGTGTGCCGGATTTTGAGAAAACGGCTCTGGCTGCCTCGGACCTGGTCTTACATTCCCTTCGTCTCCATGACTAGCCCAACCCAGCTAGTGCTCTGGGACCCACATCCCCGCGAAAGGTGAAGTGTGCTCTGGCTTCGACCTCGACCAGCCTTGACCGGGTGGACGACCCCGAGCAGAGAACGGAGTGCCCTGCCTCGACCTTGACCAGCTTTGACTCGAGGAGACGACCCCGAGCAGCAACGGTGTGCTCACCTCCTGACCTCGACCAGATTTGACCTGGACCGACCCTCGAGCTAGTCCATCCCCTGGGTGTCTTACTCGAGCTGGAAGGGCTTCGAGGGCCTCGTCCGACATTACCCAAACACCACCCCCGGCTTAGTCTTTGAGTGAAGCGAGATAAGACCTGAAAATCAAGAATGATGGGCCGACCGCTGCCTTTACGCTTCCCCACGCTCTTCTCGCTCGAGCCTATAGTCATCGGCTTGGCCTCGTCTCCCGAGGCTTAGGCTTGGGACCTCCGGCCTCGGTATTCTTCATGAGCTTCTTCCGCCGGGCCCGCAATCGACCTAGGCTTCTTCCGCCACTCCCCGCCGGCCCCGCAATCGACCAAGGTGTCTCTCATTACATTCCCGCCGGCCCCGCAATCGACCTAGCATGGCACCGTCTCCACTGGACTTCCGGCCGAGGAGTTCTTCTCGGTCTTCCGCCTGGCCTCGCAATCGACTCAAGCATCTTCTCGTTATACTCCCGCCGGCTTTTAATTGACCTAAGCTTGGCACCGTCCCGCCTAAGACTTAGGCTTGGGACTTCCGCCAAGGAGCTCTTCTCGAATTCTCCCGCCGGCCTTTTAATTGACCCAAACGCCTTCGAATCTCTACTCCCGCCGGGCCTCGCAATCGACCCAAGCTGCCTTCCGTGTTATACTCCCGCCGGCCCCGCAATCGACCCAAGCTGCCTTCCGTGTTACACTCCGCCGGCCCGCACTCGACCCAAGCATGGCAACCGTCCCGCCCAAGACTTAGGCTTGGGACTTCCGCCAAGGAGTTCTTCTTGAACTTCTCCCGCTCGGCCTTTAATTGGCCCAAACGCCTTCTTGAATCTCTACTCCCGCCGGCCTCGCACTGACCCAAGCATGGCACCGTCCCGCCCAAGACTTAAGCTTGGGACTTATGGCCAAGGAGCTCTTCTCGAACTTCTCCCGCCGGCCTTTTAATTGACCTGAGCTTCTTCATACTCCCGCCGGGCCTCGCAATCGACCCAAGCGCCTTCTGTTATACTCCCCGCCGGCCTCGCAATCGACCCAAGCATGGCAACCGTCCCGCCTAAGACTTAGGCTTGGGATTACGGGCAAGGAGCTCTTCCAAACTTCTCCCGCCTGGCATTTTAATCGACGGAGCTTCTTCTTCATACTCCCGCCGGCCTCGAAATCGACCCAAGCTGCCTTCCTGTTATACTCCCGCCGGCCTCGCAATCGACCCAAGCATGGCAACCGTCCAACCCCAAGACTTAGTTCTCGACTTCCGCCAAGGAGTTCATCTCGAACTCTCCAACTGGCCTTTTAATCGACCAAAACGCCTTCTTGAATCTCTACTCATGCTCTGACCTGCAATCCACCCAAGCTGCCTTCCCGTGTTATACTCCCGCCTGGCCCCGCAATCGACCCAAGCATGGCACTCTTCCCGCCCAAGACTTAGGCTTGGGACTTCCGCCAAGGAGTTCTTCCTGAACTCCTCCCGCCGGCCTTTAATTGACCCAAACGCCTTCTTGAATCTCTACTCCCGCCGGGCCTCGCAATCGACCCAAGCTGCCTTCTTGTTATACTCCCGCCGGCCTCGCAATCGACCCAAGCATTGCACCGTCCCGCCCAAGACTTAGGCTTGGGACTTACGGCCAAGGAGCTCTTCCGAACTTCTCCCGCTCGGCCATTTTAATCGACCGAGCTTCTTCTTCATACTCCCGCCGGGCCTCGCAATCGACCCAAGCTGCCTTCCGGTTATACTCCCGCCTGGCTTTAATCGACCTAAGCTTGGCAACCGTCCCGCCCAAGACTTAGGCTTGGGACTTCCGCCAAGGAGCTCTTCTCGAATTCCTCGCCGGCCTTTAATCGACCCAAACGCCTTCTGAATCTCTACTCCCGCCGGCCTCGCAATTGACCCAAGCTGCCTTCGTGTTATACTCCCCGCCGGCCTCGCAATCGACCCAAGATGGCAACCGTCCCGCCCAAGACTTAGGCTTGGGACTTCCGCCAAGGAGTTCTTCTTGAACTTCTCCCGCTCGGCCTTTTAATTGGCCCAAACGCCTTCTTGAATCTCTACTCCCGCCGGGCCTCGCAATCGACCCAACCGCCTTCTTGTTATACTCCCGCCGGCCTCAGACTCGACCCAAGCATGGCAACCGTCCCGCCTAAGACTTAGTGCTTGGGACTTATGGCCAAGGAGCTCTTCAGAACTTCTCCCGCCGGCCTTTTAATTGACCGGAGCTTTTCATACTCCCCGCCGGCCTCGCAATCGACCCAACCGCCTTCTTGTTATACTCTTGCTTCGGCCTCGCACTGACCCAAGCATGGCACCGTCCCGCCTAAGACTTCGGCTTGGGACTTCCGCCAAGGAGTTCTTCTTGAACTTCTCCCGCCGGGCTTTTAATCGACCCAAACGCCTTCTCGAATCTCTACTCCCGCCAGCCTCGCAATCGACCCAAGCTGCCTTCCGGTTATACTCCCGCTGGCCTCGCACTGACCCAAGCATGGCACCGTCCCGCCCAAGACTTAGGCTCGGGACTTCCGCCAAGGAGTTCTTCTGAACTTCTCCCGCCGGCCTTTAATTGACCCAAACGCCTTCCGAGTCTCTACTCCCGCCGGCCCCGCAATCGACCCAAGCTGCCTTCTTGTTATACTCCCGCCGGCCTCGCAATCGACCCAAGCATGGCAACCGTCCCGCCCAAGACTTAGGCTTGGGACTTATGGCCAAGGAGCTCTTCCTGAACTTCTCCCGCCTGGCATTTTAATCGACCTGAGCTTCTTCTTCATACACCCGCCAGCTCGCAATCGACCCAAGCTGCCTTCCGTTATACACCCGCCGGCCCGCAATCGACCCAAGCATGACACCGTCCCGCCCAAGACTTAGGCTCTAGGACTTCCGCCAAGGAGTTCTTCTTGAACTTCTCAGCTCTGGCCTTTAATCGGCCCAAAAGTCTTCTTGAATCTCTACTCCCGCCGGGCCTCGCAATCGACCCAACCGCCTTCTTGTTATACTCCCGCCTGGCCTCGAATCGACCCAAGCATGGCACCGTCCCGCCTAAGACTTAGGCTTGGGACTTATGGCCAAGGAGCTCTTCAGAACTTCTCCCGCCGGCCTTTTAATTGACCCGAGCTTCTTCATACTCCCGCCGGCCTCGCAATCGACCCAACCGCCTTCTTGTTATACTCTCGCTCGGCCTCAGCACTGACCCAAGCATGGCACCGTCCCGCCTAAGACTTAGGCTTGGGACTTATGGCCAAGGAGCTCTTCTCGAAACTTCTCCCGCCGGCATTTTAATCGACCTGAGCTTCTTCTTCATACTCCCGCCAGCCTCGCAACTGACCCAAGCCGCCTTCTGGTTATACTCCCGCCTCGGCCCCGCACTGACCCAAGCATGACACCGTCCCGCCTAAGACTTAGGCTTCTGGACTTCCGCCAAGGAGTTCTTCTTGAACTTCTCCAGCCTGGCCTTTAATCGACCCAAACGCCTTCTCGAATCTCTACTCCCGCCGGGCCTCGCAATCGACCCAAGCTGCCTTCTTGTTATACTCCCGCCTCGGCCTCGCACTGACCCAAGCATGGCAACCGTCCCGCCTAAGACTTAGGCTTGGGACTTACGGCCACGGAGCTCTTCCTGAACTTCTCCCGCCGGCCTTTTAATCGACCTGAGCTTCTTCTTCATACTCCCGCCGGCCTCGCAATCGACCCAAGCTGCCTTCTGTTATACTCCCGCCGGCCTCGCAATCGACCCAAGCATGGCAATCGTCCCACCCTAAGACTTAGGCTCTGGACCTCCGCCAAGGAGTTCAATCTTGAACTTCTCCCGCCTGGCATTTTAATTGACCGGAGCTTCTTCTTCATACTCCCGCCGGCCTCGAAATCGACCCAAGCTGCCTTCCGTTATACTCCGCCGGCCTCGCAATCGACCCAAGCATGGCAACCGTCCCGCCTCAAGACTTAGGCTCTGGACTTCCGCCAAGGAGTTCATCTTGAACTTCTCCACTGGCCTTTAATCGACCAAAACGCCTTCTGAATCTCTACTCATGCTCTGACCCGCAATCGACCCAAGCTGCCTTCCGTGTTATACTCCCGCCGGCCTCGCACTGACCCAAGCATGGCACTCGTCCCGCCCAAGACTTAGGCTTGGGACTTCTAGCCAAGGAGTTCTTCCCGAACTTCTCCCGCTCGGCCTTTTAATTGACCCAAACGCCTTCTCGAATCTCTCACTCCCGCCGGGCCTACAATCGACCCAAGCATGACACCGTCCCGCCTAAGACTTAGGCTCTAGGACTTCCGCCAAGGAGTTCTTCTTAAACTTCTCCACTGGCCTTTAATCGACCCAAACGCCTTCTGAATCTCTACTCCTACTCTGGCCTCAGACTGACCCAACCATCGCACCGTCCCACCCAAGACTTAGGCTTGGGACTCTATGGCCAAGGAGCTCTTCCTGAACTTCTCCCGCTCTGCCATTTTAATCGACCTGAGCTTCTTCTTCATACTCCCGCCGGCCTCGCAATCGACCCAAGCGCCTTCTCGTTATACTCCCGCCTGCTTTGACTGACCCAAGCTTGGCACCGTCCCGCCCAAGACTTCAGGCTTGGGACTTCCGCCAAGGAGCTCTTCTGAACCTCCGCCGGCCTTTTAATCGACCCAAACGCCTTCTGAATCTCTACTCCCGCCGGGCCTCGCAATTGACCCAAGCTGCCTTCATGTTATACTCCCGCCGGCCTCGCAACTGACCCAAGCATGGCAACCGTCCCGCCTAAGACTTAGGCTCTGGGACTTCCGCCAAGGAGTTCTTCTTGAACTTCTCCCGCCGGCCTTTTAATTGGCCCAAACGCCTTCTGAATCTCTACTCCCGCCGGCCTCGCAATCGACCCAACTGCCTTCTTGTTATACTCCCCGCCGGCCTCAGACTGACCCAAGCATGGCACCGTCCCGCCTAAGACTTAGGCTTGGGACTTACGGCCAAGGAGCTCTTCAGAACTTCTCCCGCCGGCCTTTTAATCGACCTGAGCTTCTTCATACTCCCGCCGGCCTCGCAATCGACCCAACCGCCTTCTTGTTATACTCTTGCTCGGCCTCGCAATCGACCCAAGCATGGCAACCGTCCCGCCCAAGACTTCTGCTTGGGACTTCCGCCAAGGAGTTCTTCTTGAACTTCTCCCGCCGGGCTTTTAATCGACCCAAACGCCTTCTTGAATCTCTACTCCCGCCAGCCCTGCAATCGACCCAAGCTGCCTTCCGTTATACTCCCTGCTGGCCTCGCACTGACCCAAGCATGGCACCGTCCCGCCCAAGACTTAGGCTCTGGACTTCCGCCAAGGAGTTCTTCTTGAACTTCTCTCGCTCGGCCTTTTAATCGACCCAAACGCCTTCCGTGTCTCTACTCCCGCCGGGCCTGCAATCGACCCAAGCTGCCTTCTTGTTATACTCCCGCCGGCCTCGCACTGACCTAAGCATGGCAACCGTCCCGCCCAAGACTTAGGCTTGGGACTTATGGCCAAGGAGCTCTTCCTGAACTTCTCCCGCCTGGCATTTTAATTGACCTGAGCTTCTTCTTCATACTCCCGCCAGCCTCGCAATCGACCCAAGCTGCCTTCGGTTATACTCCCGCCGGCCCCGCAATCGACCCAAGCATGACACCGTCCCGCCCAAGACTTAGGCTCTGGGACTTCCGCCAAGGAGTTCTTCTTAAACTTCTCCACTCGGCCTTTAATCGACCCAAACGCCTTCGAATCTCTACTCCCGCCGGGCCCGCAATCGACCCAAGCTGCCTTCTTGTTATACTCCCGCCTCGGCCTCGCACTGACCCAAGCATGGCACCGTCCCGCCTAAGACTTAGGCTTGGGACTTATGGCCATGGAGCTCTTCTCGAACTTCTCCCGCCTGGCCTTTTAATCGACCTGAGCTTCTTCTTCATACTCCCGCCGGCCTCGCAATCGACCCAAGCTGCCTTCTGTTATACTCCCGCCGGCCTCGCACTCGACCCAAGCATGGCAACCGTCCCACCCCAAGACTTAGTGCTCGGGACTCTCCGCCAAGGAGTTCATCTCGAACTTCTCCCGCCGGCATTTTAATCTGACGGAGCTCTTCTTCATACTCCCGCCGGCCTCGAAATCGACCCAAGCCGCCTTCCGGTTATACTCCCGCCGGCCTCGCAATCGACCCAAGCATGGCAACCGTCCACACCTAAGACTTAGGCTCTGGACTCTCCGCCAAGGAGTTCATCTTGAACTCTCTAGCTCGGCCTTTAATCGACCAAAACGCCTTCTTGAATCTCTACTCATGCTAGGACCTCGCAATCGACCCAAGCCGCCTTCTCGTGTTATACTCCCGCCGGCCTCGCAATCGACCCAAGCATGGCACTCGTCCCGCCTAAGACTTAGGCTTGGGACTTCTAGCCAAGGAGTTCTTCCCGAACTTCTCCCGCTCGGCCTTTTAATTGACCCAAACTCTTCTCGAATCTCTACTCCCGCCGGCCTCCAATCGACCCAAGCTGCCTTCTTGTTATACTCTGCGCTCTGGCCCGCAATCGACCCAAGCATCAGCACCGTCCCGCCTAAGACTTAGGCTTGGGACTTACGGCCAAGGAGCTCTTCCGAACTTCTCCCGCTCTGCCATTTTAATTGACCTGAGCTTCTTCTTCATACTCCCGCCGGGCCTCGCAATCGACCCAAGCTGCCTTCCTGTTATACTCCCGCCGGCCTACAATCGACCCAAGCATGACACCGTCCCGCCCAAGACTTAGGCTCTAGGACTTCCGCCAAGGAGTTCTTCTTAAACTTCTCCACTGGCCTTTAATTGACCCAAACGCCTTCTTGAATCTCTACTCCCGCCTGGCCTCGCAATCTGACCCAAGCATCAGCACCGTCCCGCCTAAGACTTAGGCTTGGGACTTATGGCCAAGGAGCTCTTCTCGAACTTCTCCCGCCTGCCATTTTAATCGACCCGAGCTTCTTCTTCATACTCCCGCCGGGCCCGCAATCGACCCAAGCTGCCTTCTCGTTATACTCCCGCCGGCTTTGACTGACCTAAGCTTGGCACCGTCCCGCCTAAGACTTAGGCTTGGGACTTCCGCCAAGGAGCTCTTCTTGAATTCCCCGCCGGCCTTTTAATCGACCCAAACGCCTCTCGAATCTCTACTCCCGCCGGGCCCGCAATCGACCCAAGCTGCCTTCCGAGTTATACTCCCGCCGGGCCTCGCACTCGACCCAAGCATGGCAACCGTCCCGCCCAAGACTTAGGCTTGGGACTTCTCGCCAAGGAGTTCTTCTTGAACTTCTCCCGCTCGGCCTTTAATTGGCCCAAACGCCTTCTGAATCTCTACTCCCGCCGGGCCTCGCAATCGACCCAACCGCCTTCTTGTTATACTCCCGCCGGCCTCAGACTGACCCAAGCATGGCACCGTCCCGCCTAAGACTTAGGCTTGGGACTTATGGCCAAGGAGCTCTTCAGAACTTCTCCCGCCGGCCTTTTAATTGACCTGAGCTTCTTCATACTCCCGCCGGGCCTACAATCGACCCAATCGCCTTCTTGTTATACTCTTGCTCTGGCCTCGCACTGACCCAAGCATGGCACCGTCCCGCCCAAGACTTCGGCTTGGGACTTCCGCCAAGGAGTTCTTCTTGAACTTCTCCCGCCGGGCTTTTAATCGACCCAAACGCCTTCTCGAATCTCTACTCCCGCCAGCCTCGCAATCGACCCAAGCCGCCTTCCTGTTATACTCCCGCTGGCCTCGCACTCGACCCAAGCATGGCAACCGTCCCGCCCAAGACTTAGGCTCTGGACTTCCGCCAAGGAGTTCTTCTTGAACTTCTCCCGCTCGGCCTTTTAATCGACCCAAACGCCTTCTCGAGTCTCTACTCCCGCCGGCCTCGCAATCGACCCAAGCTGCCTTCTTGTTATACTCCCGCCGGGCCTCGCAACTGACCCAAGCATGGCACCGTCCCGCCTAAGACTTAGGCTTTGGGACTTATGGCCAAGGAGCTCTTCTGAAACTTCTCCCGCTCGGCCATTTTAATTGACCGGAGCTTCTTCTTCATACTCCCGCCAGCCTCGCAATCGACCCAAGCTGCCTTCTGTTATACTCCCGCCGGCCCGCAATCGACCCAAGCATGACACCGTCCCCGCCCAAGACTTAGGCTCTAGGACTTCCGCCAAGGAGTTCTTCTTAAACTTCTCCAGCTCGGCCTTTAATCGACCCAAACGCCTTCTGAATCTCTACTCCCGCCGGGCCTCGCAATCGACCCAAGCTGCCTTCTTGTTATACTCCCGCCCGGCCTCGCACTGACCCAAGCATGGCAACCGTCCCGCCTAAGACTTAGGCTTCGGGACTCTATGGCCATGGAGCTCTTCTCGAACTTCTCCCGCCTGGCCATTTTAATCGACCTGAGCTTCTTCTTCATACTCCCGCCGGCCTCGCAATCGACCCAAGCTGCCTTCTGTTATACTCCCGCCGGCCTACAATCGACCCAAGCATGACACCGTCCCGCCTAAGACTTAGGCTCTAGGACTTCCGCCAAGGAGTTCTTCTTAAACTTCTCCAACTGGCCTTTAATCGACCCAAACGCCTTCTTGAATCTCTACTCCCGCCTGGCCTCGCAATCGACCCAAGCATTGCAACCGTCCCTGCCTAAGACTTAAGCTTGGGACTTACGGCCAAGGAGCTCTTCTGAACTTCTCCCGCCGGCCATTTTAATTGACCTGAGCTTCTTCTTCATACTCCCGCCGGCCCTGCAATCGACCCAAGCTGCCTTCTGTTATACTCCCGCCTGGCTTTTAATTGACCTAAGTTGGCAACCGTCCCGCCCAAGACTTAGGCTTGGGACTTCCGCCAAGGAGCTCTTCTCGAACCTCCCGCTCGGCCTTTTAATCGACCCAAACGCCTTCTTGAATCTCTACTCCCGCCGGGCCTCGCAATTGACCCAAGCTGCCTTCCGGTGTTATACTCCGCCGGGCCTCGCACTGACCCAAGCATGGCAACCGTCCCGCCCAAGACTTAGGCTTGGGACTTCCGCCAAGGAGTTCTTCTTGAACTTCTCCCGCCTGGCCTTTAATTGGCCCAAACGCCTTCTTGAATCTCTACTCCCGCCGGCCTCGCAATCGACCCAACCGCCTTCTTGTATACTCCCGCCGGCCTCAGACTCGACCCAAGCATGGCAACCGTCCCGCCTAAGACTTAGGCTTGGGACTTATGGCCAAGGAGCTCTTCAGAACTTCTCCCGCCGGCCTTTTAATTGACCTGAGCTTCTTCATACTCCCGCCGGCCTCGCAATCGACCCAACTGCCTTCTTGTTATACTCTTGCTCTGGCCTCGCACTGACCCAAGCATGGCACCGTCCCGCCTAAGACTTCGGCTTGGACTTCCGCCAAGGAGTTCTTCTTGAACTCTCCCGCCTGGGCTTTTAATTGACCCAAACGCCTTCTGAATCTCTACTCCCGCCAGCCCCGCAATCGACCCAAGCTGCCTTCTCGGTTATACTCCCGCTGGCCTCAGCACTCGACCCAAGATGGCAACCGTCCCGCCCAAGACTTAGGCTCTGGACTTCCGCCAAGGAGTTCTTCTTGAACTTCTCCCGCTCGGCCTTTAATTAACCCAAACGCCTTCTCGAGTCTCTACTCCCGCCGGCCCGCAATCGACCCAAGCTGCCTTCTTGTTATACTCCCGCCGGCCCCGCACTGACCCAAGATGGCACCGTCCCGCCCAAGACTTAGGCTTGGGACTCATGGCCAAGGAGCTCTTCCGAAACTTCTCCCGCCGGCATTTTAATTGACCCGAGCTTCTTCCTCATACTCCCGCCAGCCTCGCAATCGACCCAAGCGCCTTCGGTTATACTCCCGCCGGCCTCGCAATCGACCCAAGCATGACACCGTCCCGCCCAAGACTTAGGCTCTAGGACTTCCGCCAAGGAGTTCTTCTTAAACTTCTCCAGCTCGGCCTTTAATCGACCCAAACGCCTTCTCGAATCTCTACTCCCGCCGGGCCCGCAATCGACCCAAGCTGCCTTCGTTATACTCCCGCCTCGGCCCGCAATCGACCCAAGCATGGCAACCGTCCCACCCAAGACTTAGGCTCTGGACTCTCGCCAAGGAGTTCATCTTGAACTTCTCCAGCTGGCCTTTTAATCGACCAAAACGCCTTCTTGATCTCTACTCATGCTCGGACTCGCAATCGACCCAAGCTGCCTTCGTGTTATACTCCCGCCGGCCTCGCAATCGACCCAAGCATGGCACCGTCCCGCCCAAGACTTAGGCTTGGGACTTCTAGCCAAGGAGTTCTTCCCGAACTTCTCCCGCCGGCCTTTTAATCGACCCAAACGCCTTCTGAATCTCTACTCCCGCCGGCCCGCAATCGACCCAAGCCGTCTTGTTATACTCCCGCCGGCCCCGCAATCGATCCAAGCATTGCACCGTCCCGCCCAAGACTCAAGGCTTGGGACTTATGGCCAAGGAGCTCTTCCTGAACTTCTCCCGCCTGCCATTTTAATCGACCCGAGCTTCTTCTTCATACTCTTGCTCGGCCTCGCAATCGACCCAAGCTGCCTTCCGGTTATACTCCCGCCGGGCCTCGCAATCGACCCAAGCTGCCTTCCGGTTATACTCCTTCTCCCGCCGGCATTTTAATTGACCCAAACATCTTCTAAGTCTCTACTCCCGCCGGGCCCGCAATCGACCCAAGCGCCTTCTGTTATACTCCCGCCGGCCCGCAATCGACCCAAGATGGCAACCGTCCCGCCCAAGACTTAGGCTCTGGACTTCCGGACAAGGAGTTATTCTTGAACTTCTCCCGCCGGCCTTTTAATCGACCCAAACATCTTCTCGAGTCTCTACTCCTCGCCGGCCTCGCAATCGACCCAAGCTGCCTTCTTGTTATACTCCCGCCGGCCTCGCACTGACCTAAGCATGGCACCGTCCCGCCTAAGACTTAGGCTTGGGACTTACGGCCAAGGAGCTCTTCCGAACTTCTCCCGCCGGCATTTTAATTGACCTGAGGTTCTTCTTCATACTCCCGCCTGGCCTCGCAATCGACCCAAGCGCCTTCCTGTTATACTCCCGCCGGCCCTGCAATCGACCCAAGCATGACAACCGTCCCGCCCAAGACTTAGGCTCTGGGACTTCCGCCAAGGAGTTCTTCTTGAACTTCTCCAACTCGGCCTTTAATTGACCCAAACGCCTTCTGAATCTCTACTCCCGCCGGCCTCGCAATCGACCCAAGCTGCCTTCAGTTATACTCCCGCCGGCCTCGCAATCGACCCAAGCATGGCACCGTCCCGCCTAAGACTTACGCTTGGATTTCGGGCAAGGAGCTCTTCCGAACTTCTCCCGCCGGCATTTTAATCGACCGGAGCTTCTTCTTCATACTCCCGCCTGGCCCGCAATCGACCCAAGCCGCCTTCCTGTTATACTCCCGCCGGCTCTGCAATCGACCCAAGCATGGCAACCGTCCACACCCAAGACTTAGGCTCTGGGACTTCCGCCAAGGAGTTCATCTCGAACTCTCCACCTGGCCTTTAATCGACCAAAACGACTCTTGAATCTCTACTCATGCTCGGCCTCGCAATCGACCCAAGCTGCCTTCGTGTTATACTCCGCCGGCCCTGCAATCGACCCAAGCATGGCAACCGTCCCGCCCAAGACTTAGGCTTGGGACTTCCGGCCAAGGAGTTCTTCCCGAACTTCTCCCGCCTGGCCTTTTAATCGACCGGAGCTTCTTCTTCATACTCCCGCCGGGCCTCGCAATCGACCCAAGCTGCCTTCTAGTTATACTCCCGCCGGCCTACAACTGACCCAAGCATGACACCGTCCCGCCCAAGACTTAGGCTCTGGACTTCTCGCCAAGGAGTTCTTCTCGAACTTCTCCCGCCGCGGCCTTTAATTGACCCAAACGCCTTCGAATCTCTACTCCCGCCGGACCTCGCAATCGACACAAGCTGCCTTCTTGTTATACTCCCGCCGGCCTCGCACTGACCCAAGCATGGCACCGTCCCGCACTAAGACTTAGGCTCTGGGACTTACGGCCAAGGAGCTCTTCCGAACTTCTCCCGCCGGCATTTTAATCGACCCAAGCTGCCTTCTGTTATACTCCCGCCGGCTTTGACTGACCCAAGCTTGGCACCGTCTCCGCCTAAGACTTAGGCTCTGGCACTTCCGCCAAGGAGCTCTTCTAGAACTCACCGCCTGGCCTTTTAATTGACCCAAACGCCTTCTTGAATCTCTACTCCCGCCGGCTCTGCAATCGACCCAAGAGTCTTCTTGTTATACTCCCGCCTGGCCCCGCACTAACCCAAGCATGGCACCGTCCCGCCCAAGACTTAGACTCTGGGACTTCCGGCCAAGGAGTTCTTCTGAACTTCTCCCGCCGGCCTTTTAATCGACCCAAACGCCTTCTGAATCTCTACTCCCGCCGGCCTCGCACTCGACCCAAGCCGCCTTCTTGTAATACTCCCGCCGGCCTCAGACTCGACCCAAGCATGGCACCGTCCCGCCCAAGACTTAGGCTTGGGACTTATGGCCAAGGAGCTCTTCTCGAACTTCTCCCGCCGGCCTTTTAATCGACCCGAGCTTCTTCATACTCCCGCCGGCCTCGCAATCGACCCAACCGCCTTCTTGTTATACTCTTGCTCTGGCCTCGCACTGACCCAAGCATGGCACCGTCCCGCCTAAGACTTAGGCTTGGGACTCCGCCAAGGAGTTCTTCTCGAACTTCTCCTACCTGGGCTTTTAATCGACCCAAACGATTTCTGAATCTCTACTCCCGCCAGCCCTGCAATCGACCCAAGAGTCTTCTCGTTATACTCCCGCTGGCCTACAATCGACCCAAGCATGGCACCGTCCCGCCTAAGACTTAAGCTTCTAGGACTTCCGGCAAGGAGTTCTTATTAAACTTCTCCAGCTCGGCCTTTAATCGACCCAAACGCCTTCTTAAATCTCTACTCCCGCCTGGCCTCGCAATCGACCCAAGCTGCCTTCTGTTATACTCCCGCCGGCCTCGCAATCGACCCAAGCATGGCACCGTCCCGCCTAAGACTTACGCTTGGGATTTCGGGCAAGGAGCTCTTCCTAAACTTCTCCCGCCGGCATTTTAATTGACCGGAGCTCTTCTTCATACTCCCGCCGGCCTCGCAATCGACCCAAGCTGCCTTCCTGTTATACTCCCGCCGGCTCGCAATCGACCCAAGCATGGCAACCGTCCCACCCTAAGACTTAGGCTCGGACTTCCGCCAAGGAGTTCATCTTGAACTTCTCCAGCTCGGCCTTTTAATCGACCCAACACGCCTTCTCGAATCTCTACTCATGCTCGGCCTCGCAATTGACCCAAGCTGCCTTCGTGTTATACTCCCGCCGGCCCCGCACTGACCCAAGCATGGCAACCGTCCCGCCTAAGACTTAGGCTTGGGACTTCGGCCAAGGAGTTCTTCCCGAACTTCTCCTCCCGGCCTTTTAATCGACCCAAACGCCTTCTTGAATCTCTACTCCCGCCGGGCCTCGCAATCGACCCAAGCTGCCTTCTCGTGATACTCCCGCCGGCCCGCAATTACCCAAGCATGGCAACCGTCCCGCCTAAGACTTAGGCTTTGGGACTTATGGCCAAGGAGCTCTTCTTGAACTTCTCCAGCTCGGGCCTTTTAATTGACCAAAACGTCTTCTTGAATCTCTACTCATGCTCGGACCTGCAATCGACCCAAGCGTCTTCTGGTGTTATACTCCTGCTCAGGCCTCGCACTGACCCAAGCATGGCACCGTCCCGCCCAAGACTTAGGCTTGGGACTTACGGCCAAGGAGTTCTTCTCGAACTTCTCCCGCCTGGCTTTTAATTGACCAAAACGCCTTCTGAATCTCTACTCCCGCCAGCCTCGCAATTAACCCAAGCTGCCTTCTGTTATACTCCCGCCGGGCCCGCACTGACCCAAGCATGGCACCGTCCCGCCCAAGACTTAGGCTCTGGGACTTCCGGCCATGGAGTTCTTCTTGAACTTCTCCCGCTCGGCCTTTAATTGACCCAAACGCCTTCCGAGTCTCTACTCCCGCCGGGCCCGCAATCGACCCAAGCTGCCTTCTTGTTATACTCCCGCCGGCCTCAGACTGACCCAAGCATGGCAACCGTCCCGCCTAAGACTTAGGCTTGGGACTTCTGGCCAAGGAGCTCTTCTCGAACTTCTCCCGCTCGGCATTTTAATCGACCCGAGCTTCTTCTTCATACTCCCGCCGGGCCTCGCAATCGACCCAAGCTGCCTTCTGGTTATACTCCCGCCGGCCTACAATCGAACCAAGCATGACAACCGTCCCGCCCAAGACTTAGGCTCTGGACTTCTCGCCAAGGAGTTCTTCTCGAACTCTCCCGCTCTGAACTTTTAATCGACCCAAACGCCTTCTCGAATCTCTACTCCCGCCTGACCTGCAATCGACCCAAGTGTCTTCTTGTTATACTCCCGCCGGCCCCGCACTCGACCCAAGCATGGCAACCGTCCCGCCCAAGACTTAGGCTTGGGACTTACGGCCAAGGAGCTCTTCCGAAACTTCTCCCGCCGGCCTTTTAATTGACCTGAGCTTCTTCATACTCCCGCCGGCCTCGCACTGACCCAAGTATCGCACCGTCCTACCCAAGACTTAGGCTTTGACTTCTAGCCCAGAGCTCTTCTTGACTTCTCCCGCCGATCCTTTAATCGACCCAAACGCCTTCTCGACCTCTACTCCCGCCGGGCCTCGCACTGACCCAAGCATGGCAACCGTCCCGCCTAAGACTTAGGCTCGGGACTCTATGGCCAAGGAGCTCTTCTCGAACTTCTCCCGCCTGGCCTTTTAATCGACCTGAGCTTCTTCTTCATACTCCCGCCGGCCTCGCAATCTACCCAAGCCGCCTTCCTGTTATACTCCCGCCGGCCCCGCACTCGACCCAAGCATGGCACCGTCCCGCCCAAGACTTAGGCTCGGGACTTCCGCCAAGGAGCTCTTCTTGAACTTCTCCCGCTCGGCCTTTTAATCGACCCAAACATCTTCTCGAGTCTCTACTCCCGCCGGCCTCGCAATCGACCCAAGCTGCCTTCTTGATATACTCCCGCCGGCCTCGCAATCGACCCAAGCATCGACACCGTCCCGCATAAGACTTAGGCTTGGGACTTATGTCCAAGGAGCTCTTCTCGAACTTCTCCCGCCGGCATTTTAATCGACCTGAGCTTCTCTTCATACTCCCGCCGGCCTCGCAATCGACCCAAGCTGCCTTCCTGTTATACTCCCGCCTGGCTTTGACTGACCCAAGCATGGCACCGTCCCGCCTAAGACTTAGGCTTGGGACTTCCGCCAAGGAGCTCTTCTAGAACTCTCCGCCAGCCTTTAATCGACCCAAACGCCTTCTGAATCTCTACTCCCGCCTCGGCCTCGCAATCGACCCAAGCCGATTCTCGTGTTATACTCCCGCCGGCCTCGCACTGACCCAAGCATGGCAACCGTCCCGCCCAAGACTTAGGCTTGGGACTTCCGCCAACGAGTTCTTCTTGAACTTCTCCCGCTCGGCATTTTAATCGACCCAAACGCCTTCTCGAGTCTCTACTCCCCGCCGGCCTCGCAATCGACCCAAGCTGCCTTCTTGTTATACTCCCGCCGGCCCCGCACTGACCCAAGCATGGCACCGTCCCGCCCAAGACTTAGGCTTGGGACTTCTAGCCCATGAGCTCTTCTTGACTTCTCCCGCCGATCCTTTAATCGACCCAAACGCCTTCCTGACCTCTACTCCCGCCGGCCCCGCACTGACCCAAGCATGGCACCGTCCCGCCTAAGACTTAGGCTTGGGACTTACGGCCAAGGAGCTCTTCCGAACTTCTCCCGCCTGGCCTTTAATCGACCTGAGCTCTTCTTCATACTCCCGCCGGCCCGCACTTGACCCAAGCTGCCTTCCGTTATACTCCCGCCGGCCTCGCACTCGACCCAAGCATGGCACCGTCCCGCCCAAGACTTAGGCTCTGGACTTCCGCCAAGGAGTTCTTCTTGAACTTCTCCCGCTCGGCCTTTTAATCGACCCAAACATCTTCTCGAGTCTCTACTCCCGCCGGCCCCGCAATCGACCCAAGCTGCCTTCTGTTATACTCCCGCCGGCCTCGCAATCGACCCAAGCATCGCACCGTCCCGCCTAAGACTTAGGCTTGGGACTTATGGCCAAGGAGCTCTTCTCGAACTTCTCCCGCCGGCATTTTAATTGACCGAGCTTCTTCTTCATACTCCCGCCTGGCCTCGCAATCGACCCAAGCTGCCTTCTGTTATACTCCCGCCGGCCTGTAACTGACCTAAGCATGGCAACCGTCCCGCCCAAGACTTAGGCTTGGGACTTCCGGCCAAGGAGCTCTTCTAGAACTTCCCCGCCAGCCTTTAATCGACCCAAACGCCTTCTGAATCTCTACTCCCGCCTCGGCCCGCAATCGACCCAAGCCGTCTTCTTGTTATACTCCCGCCGGCCTCGCACTCGACCCAAGCATGGCAACCGTCCCGCCCAAGACTTAGGCTTGGGACTTCCGCCAAGGAGTTCTTCTTGAACTTCTCCCGCCGGCATTTTAATCGACCCAAACGCCTTCTCGAGTCTCTACTCCCGCCGGGCCTCGCAATCGACCCAAGCTGCCTTCTTGTTATACTCCCGCCGGCCTCGCACTGACCCAAGCATGGCACCGTCCCGCCTAAGACTTAGGCTTGGGACTTCTAGCCCAGTGAGCTCTTCTTGACTTCTCCCGCCGATCCTTTTAATCGACCCAAACGCCTTCTCGATCTCTACTCCCGCCGGCCCGCACTGACCCAAGCATGGCACCGTCCCCGCCCAAGACTTAGGCTTCGGGACTTACGGCCAAGGAGCTCTTCTCGAACTTCTCCCGCCGGCCTTTAATCGACCCAAACGCCTTCCGAGTCTCTACTCCCGCCGGGCCTCGCAATCGACCCAAGCTGCCTTCTTGTTATACTCCCCGCCGAGCCTCGCAATCGACCCAACCGCCTTCTTGTTATACTCTTGCTCTGGCCTCGCAATCGACCCAAGCATGGCACCGTCCCGCCCAAGACTTAGGCTCTGGACTTCCGCCAAGGAGTTCTTCTCGAACTTCTCCCGCCGGGCATTTTAATCGACACAAACGCCTTCTCGAGTCTCTACTCCCGCCGGCCTCGCAACTGACCTAAGCATGGCACCGTCCCGCCCAAGACTTAGGCTTGGGACTTATGGCCAAGGAGCTCTTCCGAAACTTCTCCCGCCGGCATTTTAATCGACCAGAGCTTTCTTCATACTCCCGCCGGGCCTCGCAATCGACCCAAGCTGCCTTCCGGTTATACTCCTCCTGCCTCGCACTGACCCAAGCATGGCAACCGTCCCGCCCAAGACTTAGGCTCTGGACTCTCGCCAAGGAGTTCTTCTTGAACTTCTCCCGCCGGCCTTTGAATCGACCCAAACGCCTTCTCGAATTTCTACTCCCCGCCTGGCCTCGCACTGACCCAAGCATGGCACCGTCCCGCCCAAGACTTAGGCCTGGGACTTCTCGCCAAGGAGTTCTTCTCGAACTTCTCCCGCCGGCATTTTATTCGACCCAAATGTCTTCTCGAGTCTCTACTCCCGCCGGGCCTCGCAATCGACCCAAGCTGCCTTCTTGTTATACTCCCGCCGAGCCCTGCAATCGACCCAACCGCCTTCTTGTTATACTCTGCTCAAGCGCAATGACCCAAGCATGGCAATCGTCCCGCCCAAGACTTAGGCTTGGGACTTACGGCCAAGGAGCTCTTCCGAACTTCTCCCGCCGGCCTTTAATCGACCCGAGCTTCTTCATACTCCCGCCGGCCCGCAATCGACCCAAGCTGCCTTCGGTTATACTCCCGCCGGGCCTCGCACTGACCCAAGCATGGCACCGTCCCGCCTAAGACTTAGGCTTGGGACTTCCGCCAAGGAGCTCTTCTTGACTTCTCCCGCCTGGCCTTTAATCGACCCAAACGCCTTCTCGATTCTCTACTCCCCGCCGGCCCTGCAATCGACCCAAGCTGCCTTCTTGTTATACTCCCGCCGGCCCGCACTGACCCAAGCATGGCACCGTCCCGCCCAAGACTTAGGCTTGGGACTTATGGCCAAGGAGCTCTTCTCGAAACTTCTCCCGCCGGCCTTTTAATTGACCCGAGCTTTCATACTCCCCGCCGGGCCCGCAATCGACCCAAGCTGCCTTCGAGTTATACTCCCGCTGGGCCTCAGACTGACCCAAGCATGGCACCGTCCCGCCTAAGACTTAGGCTTGGACTTCCGCCAAGGAGTTCTTCTTGAACTTCTCCTACTCGGCCTTTTAATCGACCCAAACGCCTTCTTGAATCTCTACTCCCGCCGGCCCGCAATCGACCCAAGCTGCCTTCTTGTTCTTCTCCCGCCGGCCTCGCGATTGACCCAAGCATGGCAACCGTCCCCGCCCAAGACTTAGGCTTGGGACTTACGGCCAAGGAGCTCTTCTTGACTTCTCCTGCTAGGCCTTTAATCGACCCAAACGCCTTCTCGATCTCTACTCCCGCCGGCCCGCAATCGACCCAAGCTGCCTTCGTTATACTCCCGCCGGCCTCGCACTCGACCCAAGCATGGCACCGTCCCGCCTAAGACTTAGGCTTTGGACTTTGGCCAAGGAGCTCTTCTCGATCTTCCGCTCGGCTTTTTAATTGACCGGAGCTTGTCGATACTCTTGCTCGGGCCCGCACTGACCCAAGCATGGCAACCGTCCCGCCTAAGACTTAGGCTTGGGACTTCCGCCAAGGAGCTCTTCTCAACTTCGCCGAGCCTTTAATCGACCCGAGCTTCTTCTGATATTACTCCCGCCTCGGTCTTCAATCGACCCGAAGCTGGCAACCGTCCCGCCTAATGACTTAGGCTTTGGGACTTCGCCAAGGAGTTCTTCTGAACTTCCGCCGAGCCTTTAATCGACCCGAGCTTCTTCCGACATTACTCTCGCCTCCGGTCTTCAACTGACCCGAAGCTAGCACCGTCCCGCCTAATGACTTAGGCTTTGGGACTTCCGCCAAGGAGTTCTTCTCAACTTCGCCGAGCCTTTAATCGACCCGAGCTTCTTCTGATATTACTCCCGCCTCCGGTCTTCAATCGACCTGAAGCTAGCAATCGTCCCGCCTAATGAGTTAGGCTTGGGACTTCCGCCAAGGAGTTCTTCTCAAACTTTTGCTCTTCATCTTGAACTTACATTATGAATGTCTTTCCTATTCTTACATACATTTATACTTTTACATATCCCATCTCGGGACGTAAATCTTACATTAGCATTTTACAATATAAGGAGACTTATCGGAAATACTTCCTCGTGAGTTGTGCTGCTCCACTGCCTCTCGACCTCTCGTCCGTCTCGGACGAGCTATCCGGTATGTTCCTCGGTCCCGCTAATTATTCGGCTTTGCAGCTTTTTCCTTCTTCGATTATCATATCCAGCCACCCGCCTCATACGCATCCGAATCACGAACGGATCGAAGGACTCAGCAGTTATACCATGGTCTCCCCATCCCGATCCCATCTTTTAATCCTCTCGTAGCTCGGGATGGTTGAACGCACCAAGATCTAGGACCGATCTACGGTATCTTTGATAAACTCCCGAGGGACTCTCCTTCTTTCCGCCTCACTTTGACAGCTCCATCATGTCATCCTCGTGGGTCACCGCGCTCTGAATTGCTCTCGCAAACTCCCCGCACATCCTGCTCAAAGCTCAAGATGCTTCCCGTGGAGTCTCATGGCACTAGCCTCTCACTCTTCCCTCCAGGTGAGTGGAAGGTTCTAGCACCTCCGAGTCAGCCGACAATCCTTGCACCCCGCCATGTCGCTGAACCGCTCTACGTGCACTAATGGATCACTTTTTCCCGAAAATTTCAGATCCGGAAGCGGAAGTCACGTGGATCGTGACACCCATGATCTCCGCAGAGAGTGGAGATTCATTGTCCAAGATTATTCGCCACCTGACTCTTTCCGCTCCTCAAGATCTTCCACAACTCAGTGCCAACCTCACAGACCTCTCCCTCCAACTCCTCCGCACGAGAGGTCAGTCAGATCCCGCAAATGCCGACGAGACCCTCTTTCTTCCATGTTTGTTTCTTCTCTCACCGCAACATTTGGTGCCCCAGGTCTGGGCTTCATCTCCCACATTCTCCCGAACACGAGCATTCCTCTACTGACCTCGGACATCGTTACATGCTTTTCTCTCGTCCTTCCTCGAATTCTTGTAACAGTGGAGGTCATAGTCTCGATCTGCTTTTCCATCCGATCCATTCTTTCCTGGATCTCCCTGCTCGGGCCTCATTGGCCACTTCTCTCAAAGTTACCGATTCTTCCGGACTTACTCCTCTTCTACTGCTTCCCTCATCGCTGTGTCGTGGTCTTGAATGTATTAGGAAATCAGCTTTTGTGCCGATCCCCACAGACTGCCGCCAAAAGATGTTGATGCGCTTTTCCCGCAGGCCTCAACAAAGGCCTCGAACCTTCAAACAAGGCTTCCAAACAGCTGAGCAGGATCTGTCTCGAACCTTCCGTCATGGATTCAAACAAGGTCTCGATCCTTCCGCCGCTGATAAGCTCGATCTCGAGCAAGATTACCCCTTCGCCTTGTCTCACTGCCTTCTTCGTAATCTGAGATCTCCTGGCCCTGCACTCACGTAAAACAGGTCGTGGGTCGCCGGCGTGTTCCGACGAAACCCTTCGACGCCAAGTCAAGAATCAGGTTGTTCTTTTGGTATCTCCCTAGCGAAGGAGACCTGAAAGATGAAAGGGTATTATTTCGCCCTTTGGATAAGTATGGTGTTTTTCGTAAAGTTCAGATAAGAGAAATTAGAAAAGACCTCAGATCAACTTACTGGATTCTTTTCAATCGATTTTCCAACCCTTTCTATCGAAATGCCCACCTCTGTAACGCTCCCTTCGCTTCCTTTTATACTCCATTTTTCCCGCTCTTTCCATTTCCAGCTGTCCACTCCCACGCTAGTGGTATCCGGGTCCCTCTAACAACTGGATTTGTAGAATATTCCCTAGGGATGAGCGGCTGTCCCCTTAACCCGATTCACGTGGCCAGATCACCATGTCGGGCAAGTGTGCTAGAAATGATGATACCTTGGAGGCATGTGCCAGCCATCGGCAACAGTATCACCACCATACCATGTGGGGCCCCGGTCAAACATTAAAAGGTGTGCCGGGATTCTGAGAAAACGGGTCGGGTTGCCCTGGACCGGGTCTTACATTCCCTTCGTCCCATGACTGGCGCAACCCAGTTGTGCTCGGGGGCTTACATCCTGCGAGCAGGAAGGTGTGCTCGGTTTCGACCTTGACCAGCTTTGACTGGGGTGGACGACCTCGAGCAGAGAATGGAGTGCTCGGTTCTCGACCTTGATCAGTTTTGACCTTAGGAGACAACCTCGAGCAAGCAATGGTGTGCTCAGCTCTCGACCTTGACCAGATTTGACCTGGGATGACCTCGAGCTAGGCTATCCTCGGGGTGTCTTACTCGAGCTGGAAGGGCTTCGAGGGGCCTGTCCGATATTACCCAAACACCCAGTATGTCAAATTCCATAGACTAAGCACCAAAGCATCCATCAAGCATTTTTTTTTTTTTTATAGCCTGATGGCAACCTCTTGTCTATCCACCCCATGTGAGACAGGTTCGAACTCCAAATCTCTTGTATCACGTTAGTTTTACTAGTAAAACTAACTAGCACCCACAGCTTTCTTCATGCAATAAATAAGCATTTTTACTACATGTGTATATCAAAACAGAAGTGTACTTACTCAGGGTCAAAGTATCTTGGGGTGCCAGCAACAGTTTTCGACACGTGAGTTCCACCTTCCGCTGGAAAACTTCTAGAAAGGCCGAAATCAGCTAACTTGGCTTGAAAGTTTTCATTTATCAAGATGTTCGTAGATTTGACACCTCTGCAAACTAGAGGTGGCTTGCAGCCTCTATGAAGATACTTCAGTCCTATATTTTAGGTTCAATGCGCATTACTTCACTTATAATCTCAGAAATTGAAAAAGGACAACATTAATTACATTATTTCTAACCTTCTGGTGCCGCTGTAGCTATTTGAATTCTCATATCCCAACTTAAGCTATTGAAGCCTTTTCCTGTTCATATATAAGAAAGAAAGTAATAAGCTTAATTTAAATATTATTTAATTCAAACTTCGATAATGAATATTTTTTCATATTTTTAACTCTATGAGGTGTACAAATATATATAGATTTTTCTTGGTTGGCTGTATACTTCTTCCTTTTTTGAATTGTAAAAGTTTGCAGAGTCAAATTCTAGATTTTGTTTTTAATAATAATAAAGTGCTGATTGTGGTCTAACTTAAAAATTATAATTCTAAAATGTTTGATAGATAATTGCCACAATAGTTTTAAGCTACATAAATTTTATCCCTTACTTGCATGATAGAAAATTTATAATGTCATTAATATTTTGTTCAAAGTTATTATCTAAAAATCATATTTACCCCAAACTATTAATTTTTATTTCACAACTATAACTTTTTAACTGCATCTCTAATGTGCATATGTGAAATATGATGTTAAGAGTACTTTATTGGTTTAAATAGTTTAACCCACAAAACTATAGTGAAAGGAATATACAAACCTAAATATGTACATCTTGTTTGGGCAATGCCGAGTAGACCCCCTCGAGGACGATCCAGCCAGAGCAAAAGACCTAATTGCTAGCACGAAGACACCCCTGCTCGGTGTCAAAGATGGTCGAGGACAAGTGTTCCAAGGTTGGTCGGATACTAATCTTCTCATCCCGCTCGGGTAAAAGAGATCCTAAACCACCGAGCAAGACCGGGTCATGTTACGGGAAGTACCATGAACAGAGGGAAACCAGAGCCCGAGCAGAGCAAACCTAGGCATGACGGCCCCTCCTCCCGAAAACTTGTCAAGACGATCGATGACTGACAGGCACCCTACGCTGTAGGCTTTCACCACTATTACTGATGACAGGCGCACGCCTCCACAGTATCATCATTAAGCACGAACCTACACGGCATCATCATTGAGTCACGGGAACCCATACCCACCTGACATCCCACGCCCCTAGGCTGTGCCGCAACAACCCCCTGTCAGAAAGGCACAGGCGCAATTAATACAGGGATGGACGTCCAAGCAAAGGGGGCAGGAAAATTGGGGGATAAATACTAGACGAGGGACAAGGTAAGGAGGACTTTTTTCTTCTTTTCCTTTTTGAAAAACTTTTAATTCCAACCCCAATTTGTCTATCCGGACTCCAATTTTCTCTTCCCTAGAAACATCCACTTTTTCGATTCCTCAGATTAAGAGGGATACTAAAAGAATCAACCCGATCACTAGCTTGAACGTCGGAGGGTTTCGCCGGAAAAACATCTGGCGACCCCTGACACCTTTTTTGTGGATGCAGGTCGGAAGGCATCACCATTCCAGTAAACGGAGAAAGGTAAGAAATAGCAATTAACCCTACTCGAGCAGAAAACTACATCAACATTTTGGCGTCGTCTGTGGTGATCAGTTCAAAAAGCTTGAATTCCCAATACATTCAAGAAGCAACGTGACAATGAAGGGAAACAGTAGAAGAGGAGTAAACCCTGAAGAATCAGTGACCCTGAGGGAAGTGGCCAATGAGGCTCGAGATAGAGAAATGCAAGAAAGGATGGACCGGATGGAAAAATAGATGGAGACGCTGACGTCCATCCTACAGGAGCTCAGGGACGGGCAGAGGAAAGCAGGCAATGACATTCCCGAATCTAGCTGCGGGAACACTCCCACTGGGGGGAATGTAGGACATGAAGGGCAGAGGTAGAAAGTGCAGAACATTACTGGAAGGGAGGAGACAAATCTGGAGGAAAGGGAGTCCCGACAGCACTTACAAGACACGGCACCTACTTCCCGTGCGGAGGAATTGGAGGGAGAAGTACGCAGGTTGGCATAGGTTGTTGAGGACATTTGGGGAAATGGGAAAGCCTCAAGTTGGAGGATAATGTTGGACAATGAGTCCCCACACTCAGCGGAAATCATGGGCGTCACAATCGCCAGGGATTTCCGCTTCCCCAACTTAAAGTTTTCGGGGAAGAGTGACCTGCTGGTGTATATAGAACGTTTCAATGACATTACCGGAGTCCAGGGCTTGACAGCAGCCCAGAGGTGTAGAGCCTTCCCACTTACTTTAGAGGGAAAGGCAAGAGAATGGTACCGCAAATTACCATGGGAAAGTATTTTGAGCTTCGAACAAATGTGTATGGAGTTCGTGGAGCAGTTCCGGGGGGTGGTGGCCCCCAAAGATGACATGATGGAATTGGTAGATATAAAGTAGAAGGAGGGAGAGTCCCTCCAAGAATTCGTCAAGAGATACCACCGGGCAGTTTTGCATCTCAGGGCATTCAATCACTCTCAGGCATTGAGGGGGTTGAAGGAGGGGCTGAAGATGGGAAGACCCTTGTACAACTTACGAAGCCCCTCGATCCGCTCATACTCCGACCCATACGAGAAAATGAAGATGGAGATAGTCATTGAGTAGGAGAAAGCCGTAAAGTTAAGGAGCGAGCAAAGCAGCGGGGCGAAACAGAAGAAGAAAAGAGGGCCTGCTCGGGGCTCGCCTACTTATAGGGCAACGAGGGACCGGGTTGCTCCTTATAATCCTTACCAGAGGGCCTCCTAATCGCGAGTGGCTCCTGCTCCACTTCGCAGGTCCCCAGACTGGGACCGTAAAGATTATCGGCTGTACAGCGGCAACCCACCTCACAATCCCCCCGCAAATCGGCCTATGCAGAGCAACAACGAAGCCGACTGCCCATTTCCTCCACGCTCGGGAAACTTTCTCCAAGATAGGGTGGTGTAGATGGTTGATCAGAGCCTTGCCTAAAGACAATACACCCCGCTGAAGGTGTCACTCGAGTAGATGTTTCAAGTTATAGAGGAGCGAGGGCTGCCGATTCCACGGCGATCATGGCCACTCGACGTTGTAGTGCCGGGACTTAAAAAACTGGTGTAGGACTTAGTTAGAAACCGGAACTTAGATGAGTTCATTGAGGAGGGGCACCCGGTAGTCGAGCAGTAATAAACGGGGGATGGCCAAGCCTGTGACATGGATCGTGAATCACTTGCTGTGAGAGTGATAGTAGAAGGGCCCACGATGCCAAAAAATTCAAATAGGAAATTTAAAGGGCCCACGCCATCTTTACCAGTGACCATCGGCTCGAAGCCTTCTGAGAAAAACATGATGTTGGATTTCGTAGTCGTGGATGAAGTCAGCCCCTACCAGGCAATATTAGGGAGGCCTTCCATGAGGATCAGCTAATCGGTGATGTCCACCCACTACTTAGCCTTGAAGTATTGCGTGAACGGAGCAGTGGGAGTTTTCAAGGGCGATCAAAGGATAGCAAGGAGTTGCTATACCATGGCGGCAAATGAAACGATACAAGTGACATCGCTGGATGCGAGGGGCGAGTCAAATAAGGCCAGACGACCAGGAGAAGAAGGTTAGGATCGGCTCGGCTATTAGCGAGCAGTTGAGAAAAAGCTTGGTGGAGTGTTTACGAGCACATTCTGATGTGTTCGCCTGGACGCATGATGATATGCCTGGAATCGATCCAAAGGTGGCGTGCCACAGGTTGGCAATAAAGAGAGACGCGAAGCTAGTAAGGCAGAAGAGGAGGTGCGTCTACTAGGAGAGGTATGAGGCCATGAATAGTGAGGTTGAGAAGCTGTTGAAGGCAGAATTCATACGGGAAGTCAACTACCCTGAAAAGATCTTAAACATGGTACTGGTAAAGAAGGCAAGTGGGAAATGGAGAATGTGCGTAGACTTCATAGATTTGAACAAAGCCTGTCCAAAGGACTACTTCCCATTGCCCAAGATAGACCAGCTGGTTGGCTCCACAGTAGGACACAGTCTGCTCAGCTTAATGGATGCCTTCTCAAGTTACCACCAAATCCCAATGCACAAACCGGACGAGGAATGCACGGCCTTCATCACCAACCAAGGCCTATTTTGCTACAAGGTCATGCCCTTCGGACTGAAGAACGCAGGGGCAACGTACCAGAGACTGGTGAACAAGATTTTTAAGCCGTTGATTAGCCACACGATGGAAGTTTATGTAGATGACATGATCACCAAGTTTAAGGACACAGAAAAACATGTGAAGCACTTAGAAGAGACCTTCGCACTCTTGAGGGAATACCGGATGAAGCTTAATCTTGAGAAGTGTGCCTTTGGAGTGGATTCTGGAAAGTTCTTGGGTTTCATGGTCAGTAACAGGGGAATTGAGGCCAACCCGGAGAATATAAGAGCAATGATAGACATGAAGTCCCCGCACACTCTCAAGGAAATATAAAGCCTCACGGGTAAGCTGGCATCCCTCAGCAGATTCATCTTTCGAGTGACGGACAAATGCCATGTCTTCTTCTAGGAGATGAGAAAAGGGAGAAAGATGAAGTAGACACCAGAGTGTAAAACGACATTCCAACAACTGAAGGAGTACTTGTTGAAAGCCTCGTTACTATCAACACTGCAAGCAAGAGAAGTTCTATACTTATATTTGGCGGTGTCGTAATGGGAAACGAGCTCGGTCTTGATAAGGGAAGAGTCAGAGGTGCAATGCCCTGTATATTATACAAGCAGATCTTTGTTGGAGGCGGAGACCCGATATCCACCAGTGGAAAAGTGGGCACTTGCACTGGTAATAGCAGCTCGGAAGTTGAGGCCTTATTTCCAAGCACACTCAATAGCGGTCTTGACGAACCAGCCGCTTAGACAGATCCTGCACAAGCCAGAGACTTCGGGCCGGTTGGTAAAGTGGTCAATAGAGCTCAGCGAGTTTGACATCAGTTACCAGCCCCGAACAATGATTAGGGCACAAGCCCTGGCAGAGTTTGTGGTTGAGTGTACAGAGTTAGACAAGGGAGAAGACAACGAGCAGGCAGCAGGCTCCCTTGCTCCAAGCAAGGTGTGGACGGTGACAGTGGACGAGTCATGTGGAGATCAAGGAACGGGAGTAGGATAGTGCTTCTTAGTCCTGATGGGGTGGAAGTACAATATACCGTAAATATTGAGTTTAAGGCCACCAATAACCAAGCTGAATACGAGGCTATGATTGCAAGACTGAAGCTCACTTTGGTAGTGAAGGCGGAAGAAGTAAAGCTCCAGACAGATTCTCAGCTAGTAGCGAACCACCTCAACGAAAGCTTGCAGGGGAAGGGCGAGAAGATGGAGGCTTACCTTCGAAAGGTAAGACAGTTAATTGGGAAATTTCAAGCGACAGAGTTGGAACAGATTGCAAAGGGAGAAAAATGTTGGGCAAATATGATAGAACAGATGGCCATTGTATCTGACCCCAAGATGCCCAAGTCCATTCTAGTAGAGAGGAGGAGGTGATGAGCTTATCCTCGAGCAGCACCTAGATGGATCCAATTATCTCTTATCTCAAGGAAGGGACATTGCCTGCGGACAAGAAGCAGGCGAGGAAGCTGAGATGCCAAGCAGCGAGGTACACACTGATCGGTGGAGTATTATACAGGCGAGGATACACCTTACCACTGTTACGCTGTTTGGACAAGGAAGAAGCCGACTAATTCCTCAGAGAGATAAACGAAGGGATTTACAGAAACCATTCCTACACAAGATCTCTAGCCTTTAAAGCCTTGAGACAAGGGTACTTCTGGCCTCGGATGCACCAGGACGCACAAGAAAAGACTAAGAGCTGCAAGAATTGTCAAAGCTTCGCCAACCACATAGCTCAATCACCCGAGAACCTCACAGTAATGAACTCACCATGGCCATTTGCTCAGTGAGGAATTGACCTGATCGGACCACTACCAATAGGGAAAGCATCTGCAACACATGCCGTGGTGGCAATTGATTATTTCAATAAATGGGTTGAAGTGGAAGCTTTAAGCAGCATTACAGAAAGCAAAACCATTGAATTTATTTAGAGAAATATGATTTACAAGTACGGGATCCCCCACGCACTGGTCACACAAAACGAGAGGCAGTTCAACAACAACAAGTTTAGAGACTTCTGCAGAAATATAGGGATAGAGCTGAAATTCTTCTCGCCATCACACCTACAGGCAAATGAGCAAGTGGAGGCTGCAAAAAAAACTATAAGCGTCTCCTGAAAGCCAGACTGGGTGAGCAAAAGGGAGCTTAGGTCGACGAGCTGCCTGATGTTTTGTGGGCTTATAGGACCACGCACAAAATGTCGTTTTCCTTGGCATTCGGGCATGAAGTAGTGGTCTTAGCAGAAATAGGGATGGGCACACATCGGACGGAGCACTTTAATGAGTAGCAGAACGATAAGCAGATGTGTGAAAATTTAGATTTACTGGAGAAGAAAAGGGAAAGGTCAGCAATGAAAATGGCAGAATACCAGCAGAGGGTGGCCTGCTACTACAACCAGAAAGTGCACATCCCTCGATTCTAGGTGGGAGACTAGGTACTTAGAAGAGTAAACCAGAACACTAAAGATCCTAGGCAAGGGGTGTTGGGCCCGAATTAGGAAGGTCCTTATAGGGTCTCGCAAGTAGCAGGTCCGGGGGCATACAGGCTGACTTATCCGGATGGACGTAAAGTTAAAAGGCCATGGAATGCGCAGTATTTGGTGAAGTATTTATAGTAAGTTCCCTTATATCACGAACATTAGTGTTCAGTTTCCTCTACGCTAGAAATATGTAAAATCTTGTACATAAATAAAAGAAAGAAAAATGCTTCCAAAATTAATCATTCCTATGTCAGCAGATTAAAGCTTAGGAAAATATATAGAAGCTCGAACCGTAAGTTTCAAAGCCTAAACTTAAGGCGAGACGAAGTGCCTAGCATAAGCCAAGTGAAGCCTCGAGCAAGATAAGCTTGCGAACAAAAAGCTAGAGCCGTAAGTCTCAAAGCCTAAATTTAAGGCGAGACGAAGTGCCTAGCATAAGCCAAGTAAAGGCTCGAGCAGAATAAGCTCACGAAGAAATGAAAAGGCCAAAAGTCTCAAAGCAACTTAAGGCGAGACGGTGCCGAGCATAAGCCAAATGAAGGCTCAAGCAAGATAAGCTCATGAAGAAATGCAAAGGCCATAAGTCTGAAGGCCCAGCTTAAGGCGAGACAGTGTCGAGCATAAGCTAAAAGTGGCTTAAGCAAGGCAAGCTCGTGAAGAAAAATCGAAGTCCACAGGCCCCAAACCCTGGGCTTAAGAGAGACAAAGGGCCGAACACAGTCAGAACGAGCCCGAGCATAACAAGCTCACCAAGAAAAATACCACGGCCTTGAATCTTAAAGTCTGTTTGGGTTAAGGTAAAGAAGTTAAAATTTATAAGGGGTTTTGTCCAGTTGATCACATGTTGGCAAGATGAGTAGGAACAAACCATAGTCACACTTATATGGGGAAGGCTTAAGGCTTGATGGAAATTTACCATAGAGATAGTTTTGGAGCAGATTAAAAGTACAAAGACAAAATAAGAAATATGTATTCTTTATTTCATTACTGAAGTTACAAGTACACGAAAAAAAGAGAGAGAGAAGAAAAAAGAGTACAACAAAGCCAATCAAAGGGCTTGAACAGTCAAGCTAGCAGTGCGAGCTGGGGCCTCGTAAGATGGGGCAGCTTTAGAATCTGTCTTGGCAGTATGGGCAGCTCGGGCTTCAACGGTTGGAAGAGCAGCCTCTTCGGACCTTACAGCATTCACTTCTTCCTGAGCAGAGAGATCACTTGGTTCTGAAGTCTGGGCATCCTACTCGTTCATGTAAGCATCTACACCCACCTCGAGCTTTGACATATCTAGCTCAGGATATTCCTTGCCTAGGATGGACATAATGCACTCATAGTTGAAGGTCACCCCTTTATTGTACTCCTCCGCAAGCTGATTCTCCAAGGAGTCCACCTTATGCTGGAGGCAAGAACTCTCTGCCTCCATGGTCCTCTCAAAGGCAAATCTCTGCACATCAAGGTCTTGCGGGCATTTACAAGCTCATCCCAGACCTTGGACAGCTCTCTCTCGAGCTGGGAAGCCTTCTCCTCGAAGGTGGAGATGTTAGTGTGAAGCTTGGCCGCTTTTTTCTCCTTCTGCTCGAGCGTCTGCCTCAAGCCCTGATCTTCCTCTCAAAAGTCATTGCCTTGGTCTTGAAGGCGGCGGAGGAAGCCGTAGCCTTACACAAGAGGTGTTGGAATATGTTGGCCAGCTCGCTAACGCTAGAGGACTCCAACTCCTCAACGAACTTCTCCTCCATGTGCCTGGTAAAATCCATGACATAGGGATCAGCGAAATTGGGCTGCTGCTCCTGAGAGATTCCCGATCTGGATCTGGCGGGGACAACAACTCTCGAGTCCCAACGGGAAGATTCTTCGGCTGCTCGCTCACTCACTCTCCCGAACAGGAGGAATAGCTCTAATTGGCGAGGCCGCGAGGTCAACTCTAGACCTCTTGGCTTGAGCAGAAGAGCTGCTTGGTCTATCTATAGTGCTCGAGGGCCTCTTTAGCCAAGAGATTGTACCGTTCATGCCTCTTTTCTCGGGGATTAAACTAAACTCAGCAAAATGTTGGTGAGTCAATAACTCTTTACACGAGCACACGTTGTCCAAGGCAGTATTAATATGTGTCTGCAGCTCTTTCCCAACTCAATATGACACACTCCAGGAGACTGTAAACAAGACTAATAAGCATGAATAAAAGAGAGCAAGCAGGAGAATCAAAGCAGAAAACATGATGAGCAGCAGACGACCTAGGGTATAAAAAGGGGAAGGAATTTGAGGAACCTCCTCGGTGGCAAAGGCCGCTCACCCCTAATTCCCCACTGCAAAGAAAAATTTACCTTTCCAGTTGCCACTAGAGGTGGGAAGGTCAGTGATGGGTTTCTTACTCTTCAGCTGGAAGTAAGGTAGTATCAATTCGCGTCCTTTGGACTACTCTTCAACTGGTAGAGATGTTTTATTTAATCTACCATTGGCTCGCCCAAATTGCACTACCTCCACAGGACATACAGCCCCCACAAGATCCTCTACCCGTTCGGGTTCAGTTGCCCCGGTGCCAAATGCCACTGGGAAAGGACCTTGGCAAATAGGGCTGAATGGGCAACCTAACGCCCCACTTGAAACATTCTAAATAGAGGGTGACATACCCTCGAGGAGGATGGTTAGGTGTATTATTTTTGCTAGGGAGACGCAGATCAACACTGGCGGGAATGTGATACATGGCCCTAAGCCAGTCTAAATCTCAGTGTGAAGTTTCATACCTCATGTTATCTATGGCAAACGACTCGGCCTTCGACCTTTGGGCGGCCTTTTGCCTTTGTTGCGGCCGGGTTTTCCCTACAGCCTCGACCTCTTTCGAACTTGGTTCTCTCACCGGAACCCCCCAGTGGCCTCACAGTCATTCGAAAAAGATGATTTTTTAGGGGACATCCGGTGGGGTCGTTGAGTGGCTGAAATTTCTCTTTTCCTAGGGACACAATTTACCACATGGGAAACCAGAAACCCAGAAAATGAAAAAAGACAAGAACGAGAAAAAGAAGAAAAGTTTATTCTTGAAACAGATTTGATGAAAGTAGATAACGACGACGGCGAAGAAGATGGTGTATTTCTCTTGCAGGCAGCTACTTTTGGTCTGAGCAGAGTGTGGAAATAAGAAGAAGCACAGTGAAGAAATTAAGGGTTTATAATGGGGAAAGCGAGTCATGCCAACAGAAGGCACGTTACTCAAGGGGACGCGACTGTTCAAGTGACCGCCTCTTTAAAATTCAAACGAACGGTCCAAATCAGCCCACGCGTCTTGGCATTAAATGTGAAGTGACAGAAAAGGCGGACAGCTTAGCATGAGAGAGTAAAAAAAAGGGGGAACCGTTCAAACAAGAAGTTTCCAGTCTTATCTCGTTTCACTCTCAAGACTAGAAACTAGGGGACTGGTGTTTGGGCAATGCCGATTAGACTCCCTTGAGGACGATCCAACCAAAGCAAAAGATCTAATCGCTAGCACGAAGACACCCCTACTTGGTGTCAAAGCTGGTCGAGGTCAAGTGTTCTAGGACTCGGTCATGTTATGGGAAGTACCATGAACAGAGGGAAACCAGAGCTCGGGCAGAGCAGACCTAGGCATGACGACCCTTCCTCCCAATAACTTGTCACAACGATCAATGACTGACAGGCACCCTACGCTGTAGGGTTTCAACACTATTATCGATGACCGGCGCACGCCTCTACAGTATCATCATTATGTACAGACCTACACGGCATCATCATTGGGTCACGGGAACCCATACCCGCCTGACATCCCACACCCCTAGGTTGTGCCGCAGCAACCCCTAGCTGTCAGAAAGGCACAAGTGCAATTAATGCGGGGATAGGCGTCCAAGCAAAGAGGGGCAGGAAAACTAGGGGATAAATACCAAATGAGGGACAAGGTAAGGAGGATTTTTTTTCTTCTTTTCCTTTTTGAAAAAATTTTAATTCCAACTCTAATTTGTCTATCTAGACTCCAGTTTTCTCTTCTCTAGAAACGTCCACTTTTCCGATTCCTCAAATTAAGAGGGATACCAAAAGAATCAACCCGATCACTGACTTAAGCGTCGGAGGGTTTTCTCCGGAAAAACATTCGGCGACGCCTGACACCTTTTCTGTGGGCGCAGGTCGAAAGACATCACTGTTCCAGTGAACAAAGAAAGGTAGAAACTAGCAAGGAATCCTACTCCAGCAAGCAGCTAGTATAAGTCTATAGCACCACTTGGAAACGAGCAGAAAACCGCATCAATACATCTAAACTTCCATTAGTCGTGAACTCATAGATCAGTACCATGTTCTTCCCCTCATGGCAATATCCAGTAAGGAATGTCAAATTTTTATGATGAACTCTCTTAAAAAGTTCCACCTATAAATGAAAACAGGTATATATGATGAACTCTCATAAGAAGTTTTCAGAGGAATAGTTTTATACTAGCCTATCGTGTTTTTTGTTCGAACATATTTTAATGACAGAAGAAAATAAAAAAGACAATCAAAGTCTTATTCTTTTTTAAAATTACATAGGAACCAACCTTATTCCCTTGGACTTGAACCTTTTAGCTCTCACTTTCACCGCATAAGACCAACTAGCTGAACTATTGGTAGTGTCATGGGATATACCAAATTTAAAATCTTAATAATAATATAAACAACTAGTTTAGAGTAAGGGTTGATCCCACGAAGACTATGCTAGATTTATTTATTATCAATACTAAAACAAAGATTTAAAATAAAATAATAATAATAATAATTGCTACTAAAAATATAAATTAATCTAACTAAAGAAAGTACTAACTATAATAAACTGCAAGAAATCAAGAAACTAAAACTACAAAAATAATAAATCAAATAGAAACTCTGATTAAGGGGGAAAGAAATAATAATAATGAAAATGTTCATTGAAGGATCATTTGCCATTACCAAATATGCACAAATTTAAGATATCAATTCTATCATCAATTTCCATTGAAACTATCAACCATAGATGGTAATAAGCTATGCTAATCTATAATTTTTCTTAATAAGTCATTCGGCAAAACAAGTTCTTCACCTAATCTCTAGCCATTAAATAATTTAAAACAAACTCCCTAAATTTAAGATTACAGAAGCATTAAGTAAGGAGTTACTAAATCAACTAAGCCGTTGATCTCATCGACTTATCTGTCAATATCAAAATCCAAACCAAAATGAGTTAAACATGTTTGTAAAGGGCTATTACAAAGGTTAGAAAGAAAAGTATAATCAACTAATTCTTCTATTAAATCCACATCAACAATTCCATCATCTGTATTGTGAAATTGTTTAGCAATATTAAAAATATTCAACTCCATAGTTATGTTACCATAGGACAACTGTGTACTTCCAGTCTTGTATTAAATGTGAGCATCAGTAGTTGCCAAGAAAGGTCTTCCTAAGATAATGAGGATATGCTTCCTTGATTCTTAGTTGGCGGAGTGTCAATCACAATAAAATCAACAAGAAAATAAAATTTGTCTACCTAAATAAGCACATCCTACATAATACCATGAGGTATTTTCATATACCAATCTACAAGTTGTATCACAACTGGAATTTGATGTAATTCTCCCAATTTAAGTTTTATAAATACTGAGTAAGGAAAAATATTTACACTAACTCCTAAGTCCAATAAAGCATTATCAAATATGTGGTTCCTAATCCTACATGAGATAGTGGGGGATCTTGGGTCTTTAAATTTTAGAAGAATTTTTTGAAGTATAGAACTAATATTTTATGTTAGAAAGACCTTCTTTTGAACGTAAATGCTTCTCTTTTTAGTGCAAAGGTCTTTAAGAAACTTGGCATAAGAAGGCACTTGCTTTATAGCATCAAGTAAGGGAATGTTAACACTTATTTGTTTAAAAATCTTCATAATCTCACTTGTAGAAGTTCCCTTCTTTACTTTAGCTAACTTTTAAGAGAATAAAGCTTTGGGGATGTATTTTCATGGGCTGCTTTCTTCTTTTTCCTTTGATAATGAATCTTTAGAGTTTAAAGATACAACTTGAGTTGTCTCCAGTATTTTTACTTTATTGTTGACTTTTTTGTAAGATCGTGTTGATTTTAACTTCTTTATGTTGTTAGGGTGAACTAGTACTTACCTCATGCACTCTTTTAGGATTAGGCACTGGCTAGCTTGGGAATTTTCCTTTCTTAATGGTCATTGCCATGGTTTGAAATGAAGGGGAAAGTTAACGTACCATCTTTTCGAGGATTGAAAACGATTGGGCTCGTGAATTGATGCTTGCTCTCATCTTATTTCATAGTTCATCAATGGTGCAGCTTTTTTGTTCTATCGTGGAATGAGTAAGATTCTTAAGATTTTGGATTGCTTCCTCCCATGGTCTGGGTTTAGAGTAGTTCTAGTTCTGATTGTATAGTCTTAATAGTGGCTAAGAGTATTGAGAAGCTTGAGCAATTGATTGTATTGGTGGAGCTGGAGCTATTGGTTCATTTTTTTCAAATCTTTGAGACCATGAAAGGCTAGGATGGTCTTTTCATCCAGGATTATAAGTATTGGAGTAAGGGTTTTAGTTTAATGGCTTTCTAATTACACTTTGGCATTGGCTTGATTTGGGTATGAGTCATGGTCAAGTTGATTGTAGGCATGTGACTGTTGATTTGGTAGGAAAGTCCTTCAACTATTTTTTTGACTTCTTTGATTTTCAATCTTGACTCACCAACGTCAACGTCATTTACTCCTTTAATTCTTTTTATATTCCTTAATGATAAGCTTTGCTATTGGGAATTATTTGCTTATCGCTGGAAGAAATCCCAAATCTCTTATGCGCTTTTAAACATTGTCTTTCCTCTACTTTTTGCCATTAGCCATTGTTAAACATGTAGTAATAGTCCTTCCAAAAAGTATTGACATTAATGTCATTTCTCGTACCGATGATGTGGACACTTCAAGAGTAGCTCATTGATTCGCTCCCATGCTTCGAAAATGTGTTCATCTTCTCTCTAGTTAAACTTTGAGATTTTCATGCGAATAGCAAGTGTTTTATGCACTGGGAATACTTATTTAAAAATTTAGTAGCCATTTGTTCTCATGATATAATACTATTAGTAGGGAATGTATTGAACCAAGAAAGAGCTCTATCCTTCAAAGAAAATGGAAACAACCTAAGCTTAATATCTTCATTTAAAAATTCTCATATTTAAAAGTTTGACAAATAGCATGAAAATTATTTAAATGATTGTATGTGGCTTCATTTTCTAGCCTATAGAATAACGGGAGACAATTTAGCACACTTAGTTTTAAATTGAAACTCGTAGTAGCTATATTTGGGTAACTTATGCATGATGTATTCAAATTAGCTAATGAACTAAAGTAGTCCTTAAATGGCCTCTCCTGTGGTACTTGTGGTTTTTGTAGCAAATCCAATTCAATTTTTTCCTCAATTTTAACTTGTGATGCGATGTGTCTACGTGTACGAAGTGCCTTTTCTAGTTCAAGGTTTATGAGTTCTAAATTATATGACAGTGACATTTGACCATGTATGCAAAGAACATGTACAAAATCAAAATTGAAAATAAAGTGATGGAAAATTACAATACTGACCTTATCACGCTATTACAACCTTATTATGAAAACAAACTCAAATGCTATGAATGTACAGAAAGAAGAAAAAGACGTGAAATAATATAAATCTACTAAAATTAAAATAAATTAATATGAAATTAAACTAGCCATATAAATTAATAATATCAATAAAAAGTTGCAAAGATAAATAAAATAAAAATTAAATTACAAAAATTTAAAAAAGGGAAAAAAAAAAATACTTACCTCAAGATGCAGATTCACTTTATTCTCTTTTCTTTTTTTCAAATTCTAAAAATTACCGATCAATTAAGTGATTAATTCAAATTGTTGTTCATTGGTGTAAATTTTAAAATCTATTTGGTCCAATCCAAACAGAGTCCAAATAAGTTCAAGTTGTAGGTCCAGATTCTATTGTTATAGGAAATTTCAGTTGGGACCAATTTGATAACTTTCCAAACTTTTATGGTCAAAGCATAATTTTTAGAAGTGTAGAAAAGTGTGGGATGAAAATGAAATTTCTGAAAATATGTGTGGGCAAAGCAAAATTTAAAGAAGGGAAAGAAAATTACTAGAAAATAACTGTACAAAAAGGTATTTGCACGATAAAGAAAATTAACTCTATGAATTAAATTGACTTACCTCCCCATCAACAGTGTCAAAAATTTGTTGTGCAAGTTTTATTGTACTCACAAGCACACGAATCTATTGCAGTATAGATTAATAATGATGAATGTTGATCCCATGAGAAAGTGGATCAATTGTGTAGAATTATTAATTAAGTTTTTTTAATTTTTTTAACCGGGCTTGTGATGAAGGTTTTAGTATATTTTATCCTAATATTTACACTAAAATGGCAAGAATAAATTGGAGATTAAATAATACAAATGAAGTGCTTGAGTCTCTGGATTTATACTCAAGATTTCACTGTGAGCTTAATATTTCTTTTTAGTTCTAATTAATTTATATGGAGGTATTTCTACTCCTCATAAGCCTAACTCTAATAAATATGGTATCAAGTGCTCATTGTGCTAGGAGAAATAATTTTATGTTAAATGTGGTATCAACAACATGTTGTGCTAGGTAATAATAATCCAGCGGTCTACAAAATGACAAGATTATCCACTGATTAACCTAGATGAATTCTTTATCAACCTTGAGTCAAGCTGAACCACAAAAACTAGAGCAAAGCTTTTTTCTCTAATAAATCTAACGTAAAGTGCTCATCGTGTTAAATAATAATAATCTTGCACTAGGGAGCTGGTATACTAGTGCAAAATCTAGACAAGATTATTATTATTTGTCAACAATGAGTCAAAATAACCTAAATAAATCAGAGAAAGAGAAAATAAACTCACTAAATTAAGCCCATGAATCATGTTGAGGCTTCACTTTTAACCTAAGCTTGAAACTAAATTAGTTACTCATTTTTTTAACTAGGGTAAAATGAGAATTTTTTTTTAAAATAAGTAAAAAAAAATACAAGATAGAGAAGGAATTAAAGAAAATAGAACTCCAAAATGGATTCAGGGGTGTCAAATTAGAAAGTAGCCCCCTATCTATAGATACATTGAGTAAATTATAGCCATCGAAAAAAAATAATTTGGACACTCAGGATTACGCCATATGGATAGAACATATCATCAAGGCTGTCATTCTGTGTATATGCATGTCTCATACGCACATTTTTCGGTCTACTAACATACTGCGACATCAATAGCCAACACAAAAATTAACTTTTTCATCCAATAATGTATTGCCAGGTCATTGGTCAATGCTACATCATTATAATCAATAACACATAATTAGTCAATGTCACGTCAGCATTTTTTGGTCGAATAAGATGTTGCCACATCATTCAGTCAATGCCATGTCAGCCGATCTTAAAATTAACAATATATCAATGAGGTCCACAAAATCTTAAAATTATGATTTTACCTTTTATGCCCTTCCTAAGGCTTTTAGCTATCTTGGGTTCGAAATTACTATCTAGTTTACTATCTGGGACTAAATACCTCTGAAATATAAGATACACACAAACACATTCAATCGAAGTTTAAAAGACTTAAAATATATAAAAGTGGAGATGTTAGTGAAACTTAGAGTGTAAAATGGCGATTTTATTCTTTATAAATATACACTCTCTAGCACTTAACACTAGTTCTATCTCTAAGAAAAATTAGAGTGGTCTACCAATTAGGATTATAAATGGTAGAGTATGGGTTATCATGTGACTTTTCATTAATATTTAATGCATTTACTTGCTCAGTACAAAACGCTTGCTGATTTGGTAAAGAAAGGCACGATTGTCCATGTGCGAGGGATTGGCATATAAACTATATATTTCACTTTTAAATTTTAAGGAATTATTGCTTTGGCCTAGTGCTATTGTTTCACATTTTCTTGTTAGGTTTGCTATGGCTTGTCTTATATCCACATCTTCTCTCATTTCATAAATGCCATTTTTTAGATGCTTGTGTTAGTTTCTCTCTGATGTGAAAAATCCTATTACTAAGAATTTTGAGACAAGGTTTCTAAAAATTTCCATGCCTTATTATCACTTAAGTATAGGAAAGCTCCACCATTCATTGACTTGATCATGTGATGACTCCACATTATTAAATCATTGTAAAAATGTTAGACAAGTCTCCAAAGTTCGAAACCATGGTATGGACACTTTAAAAGTAAGTCTTTAAACCTTTTCCAACATTTATAAAATTGTTCATGCTCTTTTTAATAAAAGTCATAAATTTCTCTTTTTAAGGCATTTTTAAGTTAGTCCTAACAAGTAACAAATTTAGGTATAAGAGAATTCAACCAAGCTTTCACCTTATTTGATGAGGACCAGGTTGCTAAAACTTCACAATATCCATTGAACATCCATGGAGGTCCAATGACAAGGGCAAGATTAAAAAAATAAAGGAAGCATTAAATGGATTAATTAAGCACATCTCAAATTCATGCCTTGTTCAAGATATTAATTTGCACAAATTGCGTAATCAATATAGTTAATGCTTTGTTAAAGTTATTCAAGTTTCTAAATATGATTTAGAGTGATGAACAAAAAGAACAAACAAGATCTTTAATTTCCTAATCTGTTTTGTAAACAAGATCTTTAATTTCATATTGACTTTTGGATCTTTTATTTCCTTTTCACTTTATATTATATTTAGCAATAAGGAAAACTATATTCCATTGGTAAACTTCAACTGTATAAACCCATTTAAACCTATTGGGAATTCCATATCATAGTTTATAATAATAGTGAGAGCTTTTCTCTTTCGTTCTTCAAAGAACTTATCAAGAATTCATCGTGTGGCATTATTTCTTGACTTGTTAATCACATCTTTCTCTTTTTATTTGAGTGTGATGCCAATCCTATATTTTTTTAAATAATTAGTTCTTATCTATATAGATAAAGGGTCAAGGTCTTTATTTTATAGTTGCTTGAATCTTAATTACAACGATCCTTGGCAACAAAAATCTTATTGAGTGTAGGGTCTCACATCAATTGGTATTAGAGCATAGGTTCTAAATCAGGTTTGATCTATGCTAAATTTATTTAGATTATCTAATTCCGCATTATCTCCTTTTTTTATTTTTTTTTCTTGAATCCATAAACCTATATTCTTTAATTCTTCTTTTCTTCAACTTTGCCCTAATCCTTCAAGTTCTACTCTTTCCCATTCAAAAGAGAAAAGAGAGAGAGAAAAAAAAAGAAAAAATAAAAAGCATAAAAAAAATAAGGAGAAAAATTATGAAATTCAATTTAATTTAAAAGAGTAGCTGCTATCCAAGTCTTGTCTATTCTAATTTTCTACAATTCAATAGTAAAAAAAAAAAAAGCAGGCAATCTAATTGCATCAAGATTCATATTCATCTTTGTCTTTCTTTGTTTTAATTTGATTTGTTGAGTTTGGATTGTTGTAAGTGAATTTTGATTTAGTTCATTTGGTTTAATAAATAACTAAAAGAGAAAATTAAAGAGTGGAAAATGGCAAGAAAGTGCGAGCTTATAAGGGGGTAAAAGCCATATTTGAGTAAAACACAAGTGTGAGTGCTATCAAACTTGTATGGAAACACGTGAGGGAATGTTTGTGAGGTTATTAAATATGTCTCAAGACAAAAATCAGTCTACTTTCAATATTGTTCTATAAAATATAAACTTTAGACTCTTATTTAAGTCTTTAGAATAAAAGTTTGTAAACTTGGAATTGAGGTTGATGAGGTGAATAAGAGAATATATAAATTTGAATCTAGTTCACAAAAGAGGTAGTAACCTAAAGCTCCTAATGTACAATAAAGGGAGAGGAATTCAAATAGATATGCTGATGAAGATGACCATGAGGAAGACTTAGATAGAGAAGATCATAGTCCTCATATTAAGCTATGCAGATTTGGGCGGGGAAATAAAAATAAAGAGGTCAAATATAGAGATAGGATTAATAACAATTTGGGGAGCATTAAGATAAAGATTTCATCTTTCCAAGGCCAAAATGATCCTAAAGCTTATTTTAAGTGGGAAAAGAAGGTTTAATTGGTATTTAATCGTCACAACTACTTTAAATTAAAAAAAGGCAAAGTTAGTCACTATTGAATTCACTGACTATGCTATTGTTTAGAAGGATCATAAATAGAATAAGAAATATTGAAAGGGCCATTGAGACATAGGAAGAGATGAAGGCTATTATAAGGAAGAGATTTATTCTAAGTCACTATTATAGGGACTTGTTTCAGAAGCCGTAAAGCCTTACTCAAGGGTTTAAAATTGTTCAAGACTACCATAAAAAAATGAAAATAACCACAATCCGTGTCAATGTGGAGGAGCACGGAGAAGCTGCTATGGCAAGGTTCTTAGTTGGCTTGAATATGATATTGCAAACATGGTGGAATTAAAACATTATATTGATTTGGATGACATGATGTATATGGCCATAAAAGTGGAGCAATAATTAAAGAGGAAGGTTTCTATATGGATTTGGCAAAATTTAGGGTCTTCTTCAACATAAAGATTAAGTTAGAGCAAAAAAGATAAAAAAAACTTAATTTTAAATCTAAGGCCAAAACCTCTAAAGATAACAAAAATCGAGGCACACCAAATCAAGGTAAATTTGATTCCCAACCTGTTATAAACAAAGATATTAAATGTTTTAAGTGTTTGGGAATAGACAACATTGCATCTCAATGTTCAAACAAAAGAATGATGATTTTGAAATATGATAGAAAAATTAGGATTGAAGGTGAATATAATGATGATGATGTAACTGATGTTAAATATTCAGTTGATAGAGAGCTTTTAGTTATAATAAGAGCTCTTAGTGTACAAAAAATAAGATTTAAAGGAATTTAAAGATATATTTCCATAATATATATCTAATTGTTTCCCATTAATAAAGGGAATTGAGCATTAAATTGACTTTATACCCAGAGCATCAATTCCAAATAGGCCACCGTATAGAAGCAATCCTAAGGAGACAAAAAGAACATCAAAGACAAGTGAATGGGCTTATGGAGAAGGAGTACATGCATGAAAGCATGAATCCTTGCACAGTTTCAGTATTGCTTGAGCCTAAAAAGGATGGGTCATAGAGGATGTGTGTTGATTGGAAACTTGGTAGCATTATCTTTGGCTAAAAGTGTCTATGTTTCAAACAAATTATAAGTCTTTGAAGCATTGAAAAGGTCAACAAATGCTAGATAAATATCATGCCAAGTGGATGGAATTTATTAAAACTTTTCCTTATATAATCAAGTACAAGCAAAGTAATGAAAACTTTATGGCTAATGCATTGTCTCAAATATACACCTTACTTTCTACCTTAGATGCAAAAATATTAGGTTTTGAATACATTAAAGCTTATACATTGGTGATTCTTATTTTGGCAATGTATTCAATGCATGTGAGAAAATGGCACTTGGAAAATTTTTTAGGCATAATGGTTTTTTGTTTAAGGAAAATATGCTATATGTGCCTAAATGTTTATGGAGTGGGTTGCTTGTTAGAGAAGCTTATGGGGGTGGTTTGATGGAGCATTTTGGTATATCTAAGACTTTAGGTGTTTTATATGAAAACTTCTTTTGACCTCATATGAAACACGTGATGTAGAAAGGATTTGTGAGAAGCGTCTTACTTGTAGACAATTTAAGTCTAAAGTTAAGCCTCATGGTTTGTATACTCCTTTTCCTATACCGAGTGAACCTTTAATTGATATATTTATAGATTTTGTGTTAGGTTTACTTAGGTAAAAAATAGGTAGGGATTCTATATTTGTGGTCATTGATATGTTTTCTAAAATGACACATTTTTTTTTCAAAGAGAATGTGAGATTGCATGGCATGCCTTAAAGTATTATTTCATATGGGGATGCAAAGTTCTTAAGTCTTTTTTAGAAAACTTTGTGGGGTAAGATAGAAGCTAAACTTTTATTTTTTACTACTTGTCATCTACAAATTAATAGACAAGCTAAAGTACTTAACATGAATTTATAGAATATGTATATAATAGAAGTGTGCATTTAGTAATTAAGTTTTCACTTTTTAAAATTGTATATGGTTTTAATCCATTAATTCCTTTGGATTTAACCTTTTTACCTATGGATGAGCAAATGAATTTAGATAGAAAGAAGAAAGTTGAATTTCTTAGCTACATCCAAGAAAAGGCAAGACAAAACATTAGAAAGAGAACTGAACAATATGCTAACCAAGCTAATAAGGGAAGCAAGAAAGTTTTATTCGAACCTGGAGATTGGGTTTGGTTGCATATGGGAAAAGAACAGTTTCCTATTCAAAAGCATTCAAAACTACTTCCAAGGGGAGATTGATCATTTCAAGTGATTGAAAGAATCAATGACAATACTTATAAGTTGGATCTTTCCATATTTGAGTATAATGTAAGTGCAAGCTTTAATGTTACTGATTTATCTCCCTTTGATGTAGGCGAAGATTTGAGGATAAATCATTTTCAAGAGGTAGGGAATCGTAAGGATCAGATTATTAAAATGTCATAAGATCCATTGAACATCCATTGACGTCCAATGACAAAGGCAAGAAACAAGAAGATGCAGAAAGCATTAAATGGATTAATTAAGCACATTTCAAATTGATGCCTTGTTTAAGACACTAATCTGCCCAAATTATGTATTCACGATAGTCAATGCTTTGTTAATGTTATTCAAGTTTTTAAATATGATTTGGAGTGACTTGCATGAAGAATAAACAAGGCCTTATCAACTTTAGGATCTTTTATTTTCTTTTTACTTTAGGATCAACAAGATCTTTTATTTCTTTTTTTTGCTTAGGATCTTTTATTTCCTTTTCACTTTAGGTTATATTTAGCAATAAGGAAAACCTTATTTCATTAGTAAAATTCAAGTATATAAACACATATAACCCTATTAGGAATTCCATATCATAGTTTATAATAATAGTAAGAGCTTTTCTCTTTGTTTCTTCAAAGAACTTTCAAAACTTATTAAGAATTCGTCTTGTGGCCATATTTCTTGACTTATCACTCACAATCTTTCTCTTCTTTCTTGAGTACGCACCAAACTCTATATTTTTTATATCATTAATTTTTATAACTATAGATAAAGAGTCAAGGTCTTCATTTATATTTATTTGAATATCAATTAGAATGATCCTTGGCAAAAGGAACCTCATTAAGAATAAAAACTAATTTATCTTTGTGAGGCTCACATCATTATCTTTCGAAGAAAAGGGAAACGATCTAAGTCTAATGGACTTATAAGAGAAGTTTTGAAAACAAAATGCTAAACAAATGTCCATAAATTCTTTGACGTGCATGTACGGATATTCTCTATCTAACCCATAGAAAAATTGGGGAAGTTGAATTACACTATGTATAATTTCATAATGAGTAGCTGAAGTTTGAGGCAATACAATGCAGGATGGTTGGTTTGTCACGGTCGGGAAAAATTCTCCCTAAGAAATTTCTCCTCTTGAATGGCATTTTTAATTTCAAGGTCTTCCATATTAATTAAATATTAAGTAGCCCTGAAACTGTGAGGTGATGATTCAGATGACTCTATTTGTTAAATCATGTTGCCAATGCTCATTCAAAAGCCAAACTCCTATTATGCAAGAATTAATTATGAGGAAGAAATGGTCCTAAACTTGATATACACTCAAGAAAACTTTCCTTAAAAAACGCACAGCAAAAAAAAAAAAAAAAAAAAGATTTCGCTTCATCTTAATGTCAGTTCATGGGCAAAAGTTTATTTTCTTTTAATCTGTAGAGAATAAATTCTCTCTTAATTAGATAACTCCTACACCTTCCTAGATACAAATTGATAGATTATTAGTTAAGGATCATTTAGCCAATAAAACAATAGTTCCCACGAAAGTGAGGAGAGGTACTCGGTTGTACCCTTTTCAGATGTCCTATGAGCTCATAAACCTAGTATAGGCCAATTTCTACCTACTTTTAATTTCAATTTAAGGCTTGAGATGAAAGATGCAAGAGATTTTTAACTAGTGGGCAGGGAATCGGTGATGAAATCTAATCCTTATCTCATTGAGGCTTATTGCCCTTACTAATAGCTTTAGTGCAAAATATATAATGCAAATCAAACAAGAAGATCAAATAAAAAGATGTGGAGTGTGTGCTACAGTAAAAATAAAGTGTGCTAAAATTCATCTAAACACAACATAAAATAATAAAATAAATTTACCTCAAACTAATTATATGGAAAATAAATAATTAAATAATGGATAATGGAGAAGAAATGTGTCCCTCAAATCGAAGTAAAGTTGCAACAAACTTGCAAACAAGCTTCTCTGTAATTTAAATTAAGAATAAAAAAATCAAATAAAATAAAACTCTCTTTTGCTTTTTTTTTTTAATAATAAAGAAACAAAATGATAGATAGTGGAAGAATCAATAAATCTAGATCTAATTAGTTCTCCATTGCAATTCCTAACAACAGTGCTAAAAACTTATTGTACTTAAAATTTAGTTTTGTAAATTACTCGCAAGTACATGAATTTATTAAAGTAAAGGTTTGTGAAAAACGAGTTCAAACCTACAGGGATTGCCTATTAGAATGAGAAAAGCTAAATTAAACCTTTATCAATTTATTTCTAACATAGTTCACCAAGATTGTTTTAGGATGAAAATTACATTAGACTTAATATGAATGGAAATAAAAGTTAGGTGAAAATTCAAGAGAGATAAAATACTAAGACTTTGGGATCCATCACTTTTAACATCATAATCTCAATTATTTATCTATTAAATCCCCTAAATTAGAGTAATATTGTATAAATCAATCCGTTGTTTGCTCATGAATTTATCATTAATGCACATGTAAAATTTCTAAGTTAAATCCTCATTCGCTTCAAAGTATTAACACTAAGTATTCTATGTATTCAATTTAAAATCACAAAATTAAAGAGTTAATAATTAAAAATCACTTAACCAAGCTTAGATTTATTAAAAAGTTTTCCTGACTACGAAGAATATATGATATTAATGGTGAAAAATGTTTAATTTTTATAATCATGTGAAGCCAAAATTATACACATTAAAAGCATAAATATGGGATTAATAAAAAAAATTGGAATTTATTTTACTATAAGAACTTTATCTCAACGTTAGTAAAAAGAATTAGTTCATAATTAAATAAATAAAAATTTGCCTTTAATTACAACTTGTCACTCTTAATTCTTTACTCTCTACACCATATCCCTAAAAAGAACAAGCCCCCCTCTATTTATAAAGGATGGAGCATGAAAAATACAAAAAATGAAAACTTGGATGCTAGCTTGCAACAACTTTATCTTGTTGTAAAATAGTTGTCAATCATCCAACAATTTCCATGAGTTTGACTTGATTTTGAAGAAGATGAGATCAATCTAGTAAAATCATGGTGAGAACTTGTTGGGATGTGAGTTGGAAAAGAGTTGTGAATTGGTTGGCCACTTGATCAATTTGTTGACAAGAAAAAGCTAAGGCAAAAGAGTGTGTTTTTCAAATTAGCTTCTTCAATTTGACCTCATGTGTGGAAATTTCACGGAAAATACTCGTGTTGGACTATCAACAAAGAATGGTGTTGCTATTAGCGGGTGAATATGGTCTAGATGATGACATCATTAGTGATGCAGAGTTGATGTTAGGAAATTTCGTGGAAAATACACATGTTGGGCTACTAACAAAGAATAGATGTTGCTATGGGTTGGAAGAATGTGGGCTGGGGGATGACATCATCAGTGACGTGGTGATGATGCAAACAGCTTCAAAATTCGAGTTAAATGTGGTCTCGCTTACAATTGAACCAAGAACTCTTTGTTAAGAATAAACACCCTTGCCACTGCACACAACTAGATTTTGATAACAAATTGGAACAAATATTTTATAAGCTTAATTCTACAACCTAAATTCCTTTAAATTCCATGTTTTTTTATCACTGTTCTCTAATTACGTATTATTATAAATAAATACTAATTATAATTCATATAAAACATATTTAACAAATAAATATAAATTAAGGTGGTAAATATGATATAAACAATGCCCATCACTTATTTATGCTCATCTCTACTGTTTTGGGAATGCCGAGCAGGCCTGCTCGAGGGCAAACCAGCCAGAACAGAAGACCTGATCACTAGCACGAAAATACCCCTGCTCTGTGTCAAAGCTGGTCGAGGTCAAGTGTTCTAAGTTGTTCGAGCTCGGATATTCACATCCTGCTCGAGCAAGGTCACGAAGAGCAGGGATATCCACAACCATCGAGCGAGCCCTGGTCGTTGAGTAGCACCAAGAGCAGGAAGAGACCAGTGCCCGAGTGGAGCAAACCCAAGCACGGCAGCCCTACGTCTATAGTTCAAGGCGGCGAACGCTTCTCTCCGAGAAGAATAAAGTAGTTGCCAGACGCCCCTACTCCCTGACATCTCGTTATGACGATCGATAACTGGCAGGCACCCCCACGCCATAAGGTTTTGTCATTGTTACCGATAATCGTCACATATCTCCATGGTATCATCATTTCATCACGGTGCCTATAACCGTCTGACATCCTACACCTCCAAGTTGTGCCACTAGACCCATAGCTATTAGAAAGACGCAGGGACAATGAATGCAAGGGATGGTGCCCAAGCAAGGTTGGCGGGAAAAAAATAGATAAATATCAAATAAAGGGTGAGGTAAGGGGAGGATCTTCTTCTTCCTTTTCTTTTTCAACTTTCTATTTTCCGGTTTTTCTCAAACTAAGAGAGAATTTACAAAGAAACAACCCGATTACTGACTTGAGCGTCGGAGGCACTACAACAGAATTGAGATATAGTAGCATATGAAAAGTTCTTCTAAAAGTAAACTGTAACACTTTTCAAAGTGCTATGTTAGCCTATGTTACTAAAAGTGTTTCTTTTTAGTAGCAGTTATGGAATGCTATAAAATTTAATTCTGTAGCATATAATAAAAGCTGCATATTTAGTTTTAGTTGCATTATATAATTGCTATCATTACAGATTATGTAGCACTTAAGAAATGCTATCAAATTGTCTTTTGTAATATAATAATAATACTGCAAATATGTTATTTGTAGCACTTTGGTCATGCTACAGATTTTAATCTAGTAACACTTTAAAAATACAATCACACTGTCTCTCGTGGCATAAAAAAAATGCTACAGGTTTCATGATATTAGCAATTTTAAGATGCTACAAATTACATGAGTCGTAGCATTTACAAATTGCTACCAAATTCTTTTATATAGCCTAACAAAAATGCTATAATATTGAATGATTTGTAGCATTATTAGGATATTACAAATTAGTGACTTGAAGCATTTAATTACTATAGATTGGTTGTTATCACAATTATTAAATAGGATCGAACAAACACTATCAATTTATACACATTAATTTTTATAACAATACAAAATTGGTCTCAACCTATAGTTCATACAAGCAAAATATACCATATATAAAAAATATTATATCAAAATAATAGTGTATGAAGATGAACATCATAATTTACAGATAGATATCAAGTACAAATACAAAGGATGTTTAACTATAAACATAATGTGCCGTATATCAAAAAGGCAATGATTAAACAAAAAAAATACTATTTCATCTTCAATTTGCATCGGAAACTCCTTTACAAGTAGTATTTATTCACATGACCTGCATTATAAATTGAAAACAAAAATATAAGTACAAAAAATTACTTGATAAGAGCAAATCTAGTGATAAATTTTTGTAAGAATTTCACTAGAAAAATTTAATTTAATATCATGATTATTTTTACGAAAGAGATTTCAACATAACATTTAAATAACTATAAAATTTTGGTGGCAAAAATTTTCATTTTAACTTACAATATTACAGAGTTCTAGTTTTGAGCAGTGGATTCAAATATGCAATTGATCTTGTTCTTAGCAAAAATTTTGACAAAGTCTCCCCTAAAGCATGGACATTTCCTAGAACAAATTACAACTTTTATAACATATATCATCAACTTAACACTTCCAAAATTATATTTTCCAGCCAACAACAACTACTACCACAAGTTATGAAAAGCAATATATGGCGCCTCGAGCTCCATGTTCACTTACACTGAAAAAACATGAAGAAATGCTGAAGAAAATATATAAAAGTTAATGGACAAGGAATTACCTAAATATGTGAATGACGTAAATTTCAATTTGTAGAGTCTATAACAACTCGATCAGTAGGCCATGCGACTGTAGTACCAACAACTTCTTCAATGTATGTCATATAAGGTGTAGTCTTCCATAAATACTTCTCATGTTCTTTTGCTACATCTACCTAAATTCTCATGGCCTTTGGTTCAATAGGAATATGATGAACAAGTGCTTTTGGATCACTTGAAGACCAACGCCCTTCAGCTACTACAACCTTAGAGCCCTCCCAATCAAGCAACTTGCATTTAGTGATATTAGTCTTTATATTCACACTCTAGTACAATGAAATAATAATAAAATTATAATTTTAATCAATATCACTTATTTTTATTTATAGATAAATATTGTTGACTTTCAAATTCTTACCATTGGAACAGGTGCATTTAGGTCATTATCACATTCTCGACTTGTTTGATTTTGACTCTATATAATAAAAATTTCACAATCTATAAACCAAAAAAACAAACATCTTATATTTCAATAAACATACCTTTTTTTGCATCTCTTCAAAGAACTTCTTGTATTGTGCTAATTGTTTCTTCATTTCATCTTGATCCTTTAATACTTGAGCTATAACCATATCCTTCTGTGACATAAGGGTTAATTGTGCAAAGGTAACTCCTTTTCCAAGTGCTTTCACATAAGATTTGTCAGAGCCTATTACTTTTGACACAACATCATCTTTTAAATCACTTGAAGTAAGATTTGAAGGTTCTTTTCAATTTCATTCATTTGACGCTACAAATTTTCATGTGCAATCAATGTTAGGTGTAAGTGATTGTAGAAAAAGAAATATTATGACTGAACAATTGATTTCCTTACCATAGCATCAATAGCCACTGCATTTATTGGTTCGCCACTTTTTTTTGTACGTATTTTTTTCCAAACCTATACTCTAGATATAGGATTTCCTTTGGTTTTCCTCTAAAAAAAAGTTTGTAGTAAAGTAATGCTCAAGCTTTTGAAAACTTAAAAAAACAAATTGATATTACCATATCATGAGTTGTTCGAGCAATTCCCCTTCGACTTGATGTGTGTGGAATTTGTTTTTTCCTTATTTTTTTGAACTTGTCACTTTTAAACTATATTTAAAAAATAATTTATACAGTCAATTAAACAAACTACTGACACAAATTAACACATGACTAATATAAAAACGCATACCTTAAATTCATCACTAGTTTTTTCTTTAACAAAGTCTTTCTATTCATGAATTGACTTGATATTATCATGCTTGAGCTGCATCCTTTCTTCTATATTTTTTGCCTCTAATATTTTTTGCATAACTCTTGATTTTGAAGTCCTCCCATCTCTTTAAGTATGTAAACTTTTTGCCATTCATTATCCAACTTGTACCTCAGCTACAATATAAAAATGCATAGTTAATCAAATAAATACTATAAAGAAATCAAGTTTCGTAATTTGAATGGCAATCATAATATTAAAACTAACCTGAATACAATTCCATAGAATATTTTTCATTTTCGAAGGAACCTTTCTCCAATCTGAAATTGTATACAGTACGATCTCTCAAACTAAACTTCCTAAAAATGAAGATAATGTAACAGATCCTTCTTCTATCCGTTGGCCATTTTCATTAAATTTGACTTCAATCCTATCATCACCATCTATGGCAATGTTCTTCATTTTAGTAGGACCTCTCTTTCATTTTGATACTTTTGACTTCTCCAAATGAGCAGTAGTTAAATCCATGGGATCTTCTACTTGGGTATCATATATTGCTTGCAAACATTCTTTTCTCATAGCTGATTCTAGATATAAGTCTTTCTTACTTGAACTCAAGTTAATTAATCAACAGCCAAAGCAATCTGAAAATGCCAGAAAAAGAGTTAGCATTACATATATCAAAAACAAAATAATAAAAGAAATATTATATTAGGTAAGAAATTAGATAAACTAAATATTAGAAGCACAAAATCTTACCAGTAACCAATGCACTATAACCATTTTTATATTCTATTAGAAGATATGCACCATATAAAAGTTTAGCAAATATACTTATTATGGAAGTTTAAGGAAAAATCACAATATAAAGCATAACTTATATATGCAACAACACATGTACAGAAAAACCACAAAAGTTGCATTGCAAAGACATTAACAAACTTAAGCATCATATTATTGAAAGATAATAAGAAAGCACCATCAGATAACAAAAAAAAAATATAAACATGTTACACTAATATGTCATTACTACTCCCTCTAACATTAGTAACTTCTTCTTGTTCATTATCACTATTTATATCCAGTGTTGTTATATCCGTCAGCCCAAAAGTTGTATCAACATTCTCCTCGTACATGTCCGAATAAAAATATCCCCTTGGTGGTGCTTTAAGTAAGACATACCAATTTGATGCATCATTTTCTTTCAAATAAAATACTTGTTTTGCCTAAGATGCAAGAATAAAAGGCCCTCTCTCATACTGATTTTGACTTTGGTGTAGATTAACAACTATAAAACCATCTTCAATCCTCACACCGTGGCCTTTATTTGCCAAATCGCACTTGAATATTGGAATCTAAAACTTATGATAATCAAGCAAAATTATCTCTCTTATAACTCCATAATACGAAACAACATCAACAACTTGTGCAGTGTCTTTCACACTTGCCCTATATATAATTGTTGCGTCAATTGAAACTCCACTGTTTTGTGTTGACATTTCAACTTCTCTTATATGGAATAGTTGCTGATTAATAATATATCCGTTATAGCTCATGGCTTGATTTCTGGGACCACAGGAAAGCCATTTTAATTCATCTATATCATTATTTACATCAATAGAGAAGACAATCTGTGCACAAAAAATTAATTAATCAGAATCTTATAACAAAAGCTACCAAATGTACAAATAAAAATCAATTAGCATGCTACCTTTTCTTTCAACCATTTAGAGAAATTATTAGCATGTCTTTTCCAAAGCAAACCATTATTTTTTTTTTTCTAAAATCTTGCTTAATTGCTTTAACTCTTGTAGATGCATCCTAATTGACAATTAAAAAATGAAGAAAAAAATGATTAAAATTATAGTTTTTAACAAAAAGTAAATAATGAATTGTTTAAGTACTTACTCTAAATATGGCTCCACTATAGCTGTATTGAATAACACATATCGATGTGCACTTTCTAATACTTCATTACTTAAATTAATTGATGTCCCCCTTAAAATTGGACAACCTTCAAGAATCACATCACTAAAAAAGTCTTTATTCCAATGTTCATGATAACTTAATTCAACATTTTGATTCAAAAACCCATAACAAAAATGCATGCATTCCTCTGCAAGATAACATTGTGCAATACAACCTTCTGGCCGTGCATGATTCCTAACATATCCTTTATAAATCTTCATATTCCTAATACAATTATATGATGTTAAAATATGTTTATTTTTAAAATTAATTAATTTTACACTTGAGAATAGATTTTTACCTTTCAAAACAATACATGCAACGATACTGAACAGGTCCTCCAAGTCAAACTTCCATGTCTTCTAAATCTTTGCGGGCATTCAATCCATCTTTTTTTTTTCCCCACTAGTGTTTAATAGTGTACCAATAATACTCTCAAAAATATTTTTCTCAATATGCATTACATCCAAATTATGTCGTAGTGGCAATTCCTGTCACATTGATTGAAATCAAGTTAGAAAAAGCATTTAGCTATAATCAAAATATATTTAAAATATAAATAAATAAATTATATTTACTCTTTTGTACCTTCCAATATGGTAAATAAAAAAAAATGGCCGTTTGTTCCAAATTTGAGAATTTTCAGAATTTTTATCACACCTCTTTCGTTTCTTGTTCCATTTCCCCCAATTATTTTCAAAATCTTTCAAATCCTCAAAAATTTTCTTACCAACCTTAATTCTAGGACATGTTCCTTGCTCTTCTTTTCCTTCAAACCATGCTTTATTTTTTTCCGGAAAGAATGAGATTGTGGCAAAAAATGCCTGTGACCTCTATAAATAAATTTTCTACTAAATGTCAACCATTCTGAATAAGTGTCGCCAGCACATATTGGACATGCATGTTTACCCTTAGTTTTACGTCCACAAAGATTTCCATAAGCTGGAAAATCATTTATCGTCCACATCAAAATTACCTTCAAGTTAAAAGATTCTTTAGCAAATGCATAAAAAACATTTACTCCAGCTTCCCATAATTCTTGCAGGTCATTTATTAAGGGCTGTAAATACACGTTAATGTCATTACTCGGCTGTCTAGGCCCTAGAATCAGTAAAGTCAGCATGATATTTTCTTTTCTCATACATAACCAAGGAGGTAAATTGTACGTGACAAGCATCACAGGCCAAAAACTATATACAGTGCTTAAATTAGAAAACAGATTAAATCCATCAGCAGCTAGACCTAGCCTAAGGTTTCTTGGGTCATTTGAAAATAAAGGCCATTTTTTATATATTAAATCCCACGCTAAAGAGTCCATAGGATGACGCATCTTACCATATTCACTTTTATGAGTAAATTGCCACCTTAAGTCTTTAGCCAATTTTTGAAACCTAAACATTCTTCTAAACCTTGGTATTACTGTAAAGTATCTTAAAACTTTGGCTGGAACACCTTTGTTTATTTTATTATAACGCCTGTTCACCTTCCATCTTGAAGAACCACATTTTGGACAACAATCCATTTCCTTATTGTCCTTTCTAAACAAGCAACAGTCGTTCACATAGGCATGGATCTTCTCATAACCTAAATCAAATGCCTTTAAAAATTTTCTCACCAAACCTAAACTGACATGAGAAGTACATTATCTGTCGACAACATGTCATGCAACATCTCTAAAAGTCCATCAAAGCTCTTATTAGACCATCCATTTACTGTTTTGTGTTTGTATAAAGCTACAATGGCTGACAATTTTATGTATTTGGTGCAACCTGGGTATAAAGGTACTTTTGTGTCATCCAATGATTCTTTAAACTCTACATTTCTTCTGTCTTTTAAAGGTTCTACATCTTCATCTTCCATATATCTAACTGAAAATAAATTATATGTACCTAATATTGTCTCATCTTTTTGTTTTCCATCAATTGTTTGTTGTTCCCCATGATGAAACCAAATTGTGTATGTCGGATCCATACCCTCGATGAACAAATGTTCATAAACTGCATCAATAGTTTGATGACTTAAATTTCAACAATCTCTACAGGGGCACAACATCTTTACAGGATAACTATTATTCTTTTCAGCCATCTTCACAAAATTCCAAGCAGCATTCATGTATTCATCTATAGCTCTACCAAATCAAATGCTAAAAGCATGTTAGCAATGTATTTTTAGCACATTGGGCAATAGAAATATCTTTCATTACTTGTTTAGATGTACCCACTCTTTATTCATCATCTTAATACCACTAGATAATATCTTTCCTGGCACACATATTAGTTTTTTTATGTACCCTCAAGCAACATCATAATTCTATATATGCAGTAATGTATGACTAAGATTACAAGAATAATATGCAAAAATAAAGAAAATACTAAAACTAAATTAAAAAGAAAAAACTCAATGATATAATATAAGCAACTAGTATAACTAAAAAATAACTCAGTGAAAAATATTAGAATTTTAAAAAGACAGCAAAATGAAAGCAAATACGCAAATAACAAAAATAGTAATAATAAAAATCTGGTAAGAAAATGCCGAAACGCACACCTTTGTCTTTGGCAAGTTTACAAAACTTGATTAGTCTGCAATAGGCCAAAAGTTACAGGAGCAAGAGTTGGGTCTTCTACAATTGGGAGGCATTGTAATATCATATTAAATCCAAGGAAAAAAATCAGCTTCAATTAATTTTCTACAAAACCCAGATTCACAATTAAATAAAAAAGTTAAATTAATAATATCAACAATTTTAGGAGAGAAATTGGAAACAAAAGAAAAATTATAACAAGTTAAACTTTAACAATCCAAAAGAAAAACTTGTATATTACCTTCATGAAACCATTTTTGGAACCAAAATCCATTAATTACTTCTGTCAAACTCAAGCTGTTCGGAGATTCAGTTGCACAACAAATTAATGGATCATTAGGTGATATGATTTCTGAGGAAATTTTAAGGGATTAGTATTTTAGGCCTTTGGTTACTTTGGTGTGTGGAGAGTGACGGCTTAAGGAGAGAAGAAAACGAAAGCTTTGATTTTTGGGTGGTAACGTGGATTTTGGGATAGGGGCAAAAGATTGTAAAATAATTTTAGATTTCTCGCTATATTTTTGGCTCCTTTTTAGTAGCATTTCTTATATGTTATTAAATTCATGTTTATATTGTAGCTTTTCTAAAATGCTATATTATTAAATGTTATACATAACTATTCTAAAATGCTACTATTTGATTTTTTTTAAGTGTAACATATTGTAACATTTATAAAGTGCTACATTAGTAAAATATTATGGTAGCATTTGCTATATGTTACAAATTAAATGTTATATATATTAAAAAATAAAATGTAACTATTGAGTAGTCAATAGTAGCATTTTTGGACAAAATGATATAATAGAATGACATTTGGTAACATTTAAAAAAAAAGTGCTACAATCTAATGCTACTAAAGGTGATATTTGTTGTAGTTCCGACGACCTCTGGTACTTTTCTGTTGATACAGGCTGGAAGACAACACCGCCTCAACGAACAAAAAAACATAGGAACCAGCTGAAAATCCTGCTTGAGTAATCAGCGAGCAGACGATAATATCACTATTTGGAAGCGACCAGAAAACTGCATCAACATTTATGTTTATAGCTCTTCGTTTTTCTCTGTTAACGGTCTAGAATGTAATTGACCATAAATTTCACATGGTAGTGATATGCAACAACACATAGTGTATGGGGCATAGAATTTTGATTTCCATTTGATATGCTATATAATTATTGTTTTTTTTTTTAAAGAGACCATATCTAAAGAGTCTTAGAACATTAACTTTTAATAGGGTTGGGCAAATAATCTGATTCAACATGGCCTGAACTAATTAAAAAAATATCGAGTTAAGATTGGATTAGATTATAAACAGATTGGAACCATTTAAGACAACTCGAACGGATTGTGGTCGGATCAAGTGAAACCTGATCTGATCCAAAAATCTAATTTAATTTGGCTTAAAAAATAATGAAATTAAAAAGTAAAAACAAGCAAAAGGAAAATGTGTAAGAAATCAAACACACATCCATAAATACAATCAAACACACACACATACACACAAATATAATCACAGATTCACATGAAACACAATATTGAACACATCGTGCCATTGTGGTCCACACAAACTCTCAATCTCTCATTCTCCGCCTCTCCGATCTTCACTCTTCACAGAAATATAGCTTGGCCTAGCCATGCTCCTTTGTAGTTGCTTACTGTTCTTGTTTCTCACATAAATCGCAAAGTAAAATGACGTACAGATGTAAAAATAATTAGACTTCATCGATTCAAAGCAATACAACCATCGCTGATCATCATTAGCAAACGCAGCCATCAAATCTACTACTCCACGCCTCTAACCTCCACTTTCACTAAATTCCTCCAAGCACACTCGAACCTGGCAACCCGAATTGTCCAACTCAGTAACCCAAATAATGTGTTTTGAAATTTTAATGGTATATAATAATTCTAATGAAAATTGCAAGTGCATAATTTTATGTTTGCACTTAACAGCTATTTTGTCCATCATCACTTATTAAATTTGATCTTGAGTGTCCAATTTTTAATTAGTAATCATTAATTCAAAAATCAAAACATAAAAATATTATGAACATAATCTAATAGTATTACTTCATTTTATGAAACTTATTTAATTCGACATTTCCATCATAATATTTCTATATGATTAGGTGTATATATAAAAATTCAAAATTGTTCATACAATCATACTCTATAAAAGAAAAGCAAGAAATTAATTATTAATTAGTTAATAATATCCAATTATCCATTGCCCAAAATATTAATTCACAATATCCAATTTCATGCCCACATTACACGTACTAAATTACTTAATGACTTAATGTATGCTTAAAATACAATTATTTGAATTAGTTAATTTTTGTTAAAGCTACTACAATAGCACATGTGCACATATCATATGTAACAGAATATTTAATTTTAATTCATACAGTATAAGTGAATGAAAATATTCCTCGGATTACCATTTAAGTGGAATGGTACAAAACTACAATTTCAAAGAATATATCTCTGAAATGTGGAATCATTACATTTTACTTGAGAACAATTCAATCAAATACAAATGCAACTATTATGGTAAACAATATCAATGCCATTCATGCCTTGATGGGATTACAAATATGAGAAATGATTTAAAGGTCTATAGTGCATACAAGTCATTACGAGAACAACAAGATAGAAGTCAACAAAACTTGATAGCTAAGGGTGGTAAAGGAAATGCAAGTAATATGGTTTTGGACAAATGATAGAGTCAAGATGATTGTAGAAGCACAATCACTAAAATGATTATTATAGGAGAGTTGCCACTTAGTTTTGTAGATAACAAATGGCTTAGGCATTTCTGTAATGTATTTGTTCTGTAGTTCATTATGTCATCTCGAATAATTATTAAAAGAGATGTTATAGATTTTTTTTTTTTGAGGAAAAGACAATGTTAAAGATTTGATTTGTAAAAACAAGTAGCAAGTGTCTCTTACAACTGATATATGGACTTACATTCAAAACATAAGTTAAATGGTGATTACAGCTTATTTTATTAATAGTGATTGGTGTTTGAATAGTGAGATTATTAGTTTTAGCATGACTGAAGATAATAACGGGAAAACAATTGGCAAAAATATTAAGGCTTGTTTACAGGACGAGGGAATAGAGAGATTGTTTGCAATAACTGTTGAAAATGCTACTGTAAATGATGTTGCTGTTAGATATATGAATATGTTATTGCTTTCTTGGAAGAATGATGATGCACTTGTGTTGGCGGGACAAAATATGTATACGCATTATTGCGTATATATTTTGAATTTGTTTGTTGTTTTAGGGTTGAGTGAGTTGCATGCTATTATTGTCACTATTTAGAATGTTGTGAAGTATATGAGATCCTACACCACAAGGTTGTAGACATCTAAACAGAATTGTAGTTTTAGATTGTCCTACTTGAAATTCTAAGTGTGCAATCCAAGAAGGGGTGAATTGGGTATTTAAAAGTTTATGTTATTAAAACACAAATTGAATTCAAAATTAATGCCTTAAACAAATTAATAAAAGTAAATTTAAGCAAGAAAAAAATAACAAGATAAAGGATAGAGAAAAACGAATACATGATTTTTACGTGGTTCAGCAAATCCTACCTAAGTCCATGCCTCCAAGCTTTTCGGGCTTCAAGATTCCATTAAGCAAGCCTCTAAATCTTCAAAGTTGCATACAATTGACTTCTAAGGTATCAATCAACTTTTACAATACTAGATTATCCAAAATTTCTTAACCAAGTGTTTCCTATACTTATAATCACCCAAACTTAATGTAGGTATAGATATTACAAAGATATTCCCTCACATAATGTGTATGAATACAATTGTTAGCTTAAAGTGTGAATAAATGAAGGAGATGAACAAATTTAAGCTCATAATACAAAAAATGCTCAATGATAATTACAGTGTTTGTATTATCATTTGAATTTAATTGAGCTTTTTATAGTTGGAGCTAAAAACTAGCTGTTATTGACTTTTTTGCTCATAATTGGATTGTTATTTGTCATAATGGTTTGACAGTTAAGGTTACTGTTGTAGCAGTCATTTAAATTTTTGAATAAATAGTTTACTATTTATAGATAACCGGTATGCCTTTTGATTCCAGAGAGTTCACTTCAATTAATCGGTTTATTGTTTAGTATTATCCATTCTGCCATTTTATTCCTGAGACCATCTTTTATGTAATCGGTTTGCCATTTGTTCCAGTAAGCACATTTTCTGAATCCGGTTTACCGGCTATCCTTAAGTAGGATGTTGTTTGATTCTAGTAAATACAATTTTTGAATCCAATTTTCTAGTTGTCTTAAACAAGATGACGTTTATCAAATAATTTAACTTTTGACAGAATCTCACTTTTAACAAGAATGTGAAATCATATCTTTTTTGTAAAGAGAATGTTTTAAGAGGTTTGATTAATCATCATTCATTTCTTTGCTTTAAAAATATGATCAATATTATTAATCTATGGTTTGTTATGATCAAAATTAAAATGTAATATAGCTATATAAGTTAACAATTTCTCCTTTTTTGATGATGATAAATCACACTATGTATTTTTAAATTTGTGATGAAAAACTCCTTCTTAATGTAGGATATGATAAACATAATTTTCAAAAGAATATTGAAATGTTCTTTGCAAAACTGTATATGTGCTCTAAAATATTTTCAAAAAGTTTTAGAAACTCCCCCAACACGTATGCATTATCTCCATTCAAAACAATTTTAAAAAGCTCCCCCTGTATATATGCATTTTCTCCATAACAATATGTCAATACCTCAAAATATCATCTCTTTACAAAAATCAATACCAATAATTCAAAATACATTCCCACACATATATATCTCCCTCTTTATTATCAAAATTACCAATCATCAACATGCTCCACCTATCAATCTCAACACAAGTAGTTAAGCATAAGATCATATAAAGTCAAGAGCATTCAATCTAAACCAAGTCATAAGACAAAAAAAAAAAATGTCATCCATAATAGTTAAACAATATTAAGTCAATAATTAAAAAAAAAAGATAGGAAAAAAGAAATGTTGGTGTGTCTAATACAAGCATAATACAAAAACACTACTGAGGTGGAAATAGACAGGGAACGTCAAAGTGCTTGAAAAGTCGTCACTGCCCATCAAAGAACTGCTACTACTGTTGAAAGAAAAGCTAATGCTAGTCAAGAATATGCTGTTAGAAGTTGGTATGCTGTACGGAAAGCATCCTAACCTCATCCATCAGTTACTGAAGAGTTATCTCTTCAGATATAGTAGACTCCGGAGGAAGACCAATTGATGTAAGCACTGATGGCTTGTCTCTAGTGGGCAGCGCTGACCTCATAGGGTAAGTAGAAGTTAGGTCACTAATCAATGGGTATGATATCATTCAATGAACAATCATCACTCGATGTAAATTGCGTAGTCTTGTCACACTTAACCTTCACCCATGCCTCATTTTTCTAAGCAAAACCTAAGCTATATATTATTTCATCTCCGATAGGCTTGGTAGGGCCAAAAGTAGGTTCATCTATGGGTATATTAAAGAATCAAGCATTCTAGTAATGAAGTTACCATAAGGAAGGGAACAGGCAATTATAGTAGGAACACTAAGAATGTGATGAATAATCGTATACCCTAGATTAACATAACAAAGCCTAAGGATGAAATCAGGCGAGGTAACATCATTATGATAAATCTCATCCGTATGCTCTAATTTAAGAGTAACAATGGCTTGGAGAATACAAAGCAAGAATCCAGACTGTAGACATAAGTATTGGGTACGAAGATGAATGGTACACACTTTATCAGATAAATCTACAGCCTACAAATGTTATGAACTGTCTCAAAATGAGAGTAATCAAAAAAATAAAGGGCTTTCTTTGTGGAATAAATCTCTAGGCCTTCATTTAGGTGATTTTATTTAGCTTAACAACCCAAATTCTGTAACTACCTTAGCCTAACCTGAGTAATGACATGATTTCTTTCATCGCGTAGGTATCCATGTTAGAATAAAATACTTTAACTAAGTTTGGAAACATATTCGTTTCATTCACAATAACATTTATCCAACCTACTTTTTTTAGCAATTGAACTAACTTACGATTACTAATCATAAGAGTACAAAGGAAAGTTCAACATAGAAAGAAGAAACTACTGTTCGAGTAATAAATTTTAGGTAAAAGTTCTTGGCAAGGCTCTTTTTTAAAAAGTGCTTTGACTTAAAAGTATCTTAATCAGCATTCCCTCCATCCATTCATTTTTGTTTAGGTTGAGGATCATCATCCTTCCTCTTACCCTTGTCAGCTCTTGTTCTTGAGGTTAACATAGTTACTAAAAAAAGGTAGTTGGGTAAAAGTATGGATTTGAGGGAAAATAAACCAACTAAATCAATGATAATTATGGTTAAAAGTGATGTATTGGTTCAATTTCATTAAAGAACCACTAAAACTGGACCAAATTAAAGTAAGAAGATTTTAGAGAAAACCTAGATTTAGATTTGGGATTATCGGTTTTGGATGATAAAAACGGGTTTGAATGATGTTTTTATGAGCTGTGAGTGAAGAAAAATGATTACCTTGCCAGATTTGGTGTTCAAATAGAAAAAAAAGGGTGATTTGAGTGAGAGAGAGGAAAACTGATTGCCAAATAAAGGAGAGCTACAATTGCTTAAAACATGCTATTCGACTTATCATTTAACACTAACTGGCATGCCGGTTATATCTTAAAAGCATAAAACACATAAAACACTTAACGGCTCCTCAAGTAGTTTATTATTTATGTCTAATGAGTAGCTTTGATACAAATGGCTTACCGGTTATTGTAAGAAGTATACCATTTAGGTTCAGAAAGAAAATGGACGGAACAACTTGTCAGTTAGCCATAAGTGGCATGCTGTTTATGCGTAGAAAATATTTTGCCTATAAATGATCAGGCAATAACCTTAAGTGGTTAGCCAGTTGCTCTGTATTTTGCACACTAATTTATTTTTAGCTTAAAATTTGATTAAATTTTAAATCATTTCGTGATTCAAAAATTTTCAATGAGCCATTAAATGCATGAAACATGAATGCACATATCATAATTTAAAACTCAAAAGTAACCAAATTAATTACACATTTATAAACTTAAATCATATAATAGATAACTTAATAGCTTCAATCTTCTACAAAGGTATACTAATGTCAAAATTTTATCATCCTTAGTTCGTATTAAATTTTGACAAACTGATCTTCACTAAGATGTTTTGTAAAGATATCGACAAGTTTTTTTTCTTTAGACCCAAAATCTAATGAGATGTCTACTTTTTAATATGGTCCAACAAAAAATGGTGTCTTATCTCTATATATTTGGTCTTAAAGTGTTGAATAAGATTTTTTAAAGAATTTATGACATTTGTATTATCTTATATAATAGGTATATGATAAGATTAATCTCATAGTCTCTAAGGGTTGGTTTCATCTAAAGGGCTTATACACAGCAACTACCAACAATAATATTTTCAGTCTTGGTAGTTGGAAGGGCAACCAAATTTTGTTTCTTTCTAGACGAAGAAGTGACAAGTTCTACTAGTGCTATTCCTATCAGTTTTACTCAATAAAATCAACATTCGAATAACAAGTTAAATCAATATGAGATCCCCTAGGATATTCCACACAAATAACAAATGATTCCTTTTACAGCAAGAAAATATGATTCTTTAGGACATGACTGAAATCTTGCGCATAATCATACACTAAACATGATATCAGACTACTATCAGTTAAGTAAAGTAAATATTTGATCATACCTCAATATGTTTTTATTTCGATTTCTTTACCTTTTTATTATCTTTGTCCAGCTTGAGTGATGTGCTTATAAGAGTTTATTTACTCTTTGATTCTTCAATGTCGAATCTTTTAAGCAGATTTCTTACATACTTAGCTTAGTTGATGAAGATTCCTTCATTGTTTTTCTTGATTTGAAGTTCAAGAAAATATTTCAGCTCTCCCATCATGCTCATTTCAAATTCCTTACTTATACAGGTTGAAAACTCCTTACACACACTCATTAGTAAAACCGAAGATAATATCATCGATATATATTTGAAAAACTAGTATATTTTGACCCTTATTCTTACCAAAAACAGTATTATCTACTTTTCCCATTGGAAAACTATTATCTAATAGAAAAATTTTTAAGTCTATCATACCATACTCTAGGTGTTTGTTTTAATCCATACAATTCTTTTGACAAGTTATAAATACGATTTGGAAACTTTTCATTTTCAAAACCAATGGGTTGTTTCACATAAATTCCCTCTCAAATGTAATCATTCAAAAATGCAATTTTAACATCAATTGGATATAAAATAAAATCCTTATGACATGCAAATGATAAAAGCATCCCAATGGATTACGATCTAGTCACAGGTGCAAAAGTTTCATTAAAATCAATTCTTTCTTCTTGGTAGTAATCTTAAGCCACTAATCTACCTTTATTTCTTACAACTATATTGGATTCATCCTCTTATTCCTAAATAACCATTTAGTGCCTATAATGGATTGATGTTCTGGTTTATGAACTAATTTCCTCACATTGATTCTCTGAAATTAATTTAATTCCTCTTGTATTGCTATAATCTAAGATTTATCATTTTTTGTATATGGAAAAGATTTTGGTTCAAATTGAGATATAAATGCAACATGCTCATAAGTGTTTTTAAATGATATTCTAGTGGTTACTCCTCTTGAAGGATCACCTAAGATTAAATCTTTAGAGTGAGAGAAAACATACCTCTCCTCTTTTAAGAGTATTTAAGGAATACCTTCATTTTGCTCCATATTTATTTCTTTTTATCGCTCCTCTTGATTTTCACGTAGTGAATTCTTTTATCTTTTAAAGACTTTTCTTATAACTCTCTATCTACATCATCATCAACAATAAATTTCTCCGTAGTCATTAAATGTAACATGCATTGATTCCTCAACAACCAAAGTTCTTTTATTATACACTGTATAAGTTTGCTTGTATTTGAATATTCGAGAAGGATATCAACATAAGATTTTAAATTAAATTTACTAACATGTCTTTTGTATTCAAAATAAATTATTTGCATCCAAAAACTTTAAAATAACTAATGTTTTTATATCTTTCCAGAGCTCATATGGATTTCTAATTAGATAAAATCTTATCAACATCCGATTTAAAACATAACAAGTGATGTTGACAACATCGGCACAAAATTTTTTGGTAAAGCAATTTCATCCAATATAGTCCTAGCTATTTCTTGAATACACTTATTCTTTCTCTCAACAACTCCATATTATTGTGGAGTCCTAGGTGATGAAAATTAATGTTTAATACCAAAATCATTGTAAAAAAATTCAAATGAATGATTTTCAAATTATCCTCCATGATCACTTCTAATATATGAGATAATATTACATTTTCATTTTGAACTTTTTTACAAAATATTTTAAAAATATTAAAGGCTTCATCCTTATTAACTAAGAATAATAACTAAATGTATCTAAAATAATCGTCAGCATTTACAAATGCATAAGACTTACCATTTAGACTAGCATATCTAGAAAGTCCAAATAGATCTATATGAAGAAGTTGAAGTGATTTTAAAGTGGAAATTTTATTTTTCAAAGAAATTTTGATTTCTTTTCTAAATTGGCAAGGTTTACAAATTCTATCTTTTTGAAAACTGATTTTTGAAAGACGTTTAACCAAATCATTTTTGAAAATCTTTGAAATCAAATCCATACTTACATATCATAGTCTTTTATGCCATAACCAACCATAATAATGTAATATGGAAAAATACCTATCATGAGTAGATGTACAATCTATATCAATGGTATATGCATTACCATATCTATTTCTAACAAACAAAACTTTGCCGTCACTTGTATTCTCAATAACACATTTTGTTTTGTCAAAGATAATTTTATAGCCTTTATTGCACAATTGACTCATCACTTAGTGCGAGTTGTGTTTTAAATTTTCAAATAAGCACACATTTTTAACAAAGGTGGAAGAGTCTTTATTGACATTTCTAATTTCAATAATCCTTCCTTTTGAATTGTCTCTAAAAGATACATATATTGTTTTTGTTCTTAGTGAACCTTGAAAACCAAGAGTAATTTCCTGTCATGTGTCTCAAGCATCTGTTATCCAAGTAACATTTGTTTTTCTTCTTCTTTGATCCCTATAGAAGAAATTTCTAGGTTTTAGGTACCCAAAGTCCTTTTAATCATTAAGTGTTAGCAATGGTTCATTTTAGAACCCAAATACATTTAACTCTATAATATATATTTCTTTTAATAGGACATCTATAACTCATGTAACCAATTTTATTATAATAATGACATACAATTTGATCATTAATAGAGATACCCTTCAAAAAGTAATTCTTGCATTATTTTTGTTTAAATTTGGCTAATAGCCAATACTTTATTTGTCAAAAACACATTTGTGTGAACCATGCAAGTTATCTAACATATTTTGGCCCATTCGTAAACTTTAAGATAACATCATTAAGCTTATTGCTTATTTTCTTAAGCATTTCCTTTTTATTTTTTAAATCATCAACAAGTAAATTCTCACGCTCAAAACAATGCTTTCTTTAGAAGACCTAAGCTCATCTTACAACTTTTTATTCTAAAATTCTATACATGTAATCTTTGCATTTAGATATTCATTTTATTTAAGAGTTATACATTTTTCTTCTTAAGAGAAATATTTTTCATTCCAATCTTCTTTAAGTCATTATGTAATTCAGTAAATACTTCAAATAATTTATCATAAGTAGGAAGATTGTTTACCTCATCAACTTTTTCTTTTATTGCCATAAGTGCCAAGTTTGACACTTCATGTGATTTCTCTTCATCTGAGGTCTCCTCATTGATATCAACCCAAGTTGTCTTCATGGCTTTCTTCTTGAATTTGTTGAAGAGAGGGCACTCTGATCGTATGTGTCCAGGCTTCTTGCATTCATAACATATGATTTCTTCTTTTTTTCCATTTGGTTTTTAAAGTTTCTGAACTTTCTTTGCTCATTTGGTCTCTTAAAAAATTATCTAAATTTTTTTGGCAATTATTGCCATTTCTTCATTTTCAAATTTACTTTCAACATTACTTTCTGGTTTTGAAGCTCTAAGAGCAATACTCTTCTTCTTTTTGTCTTCATTAACCTTTTTGGCTACTAAATCTTTTTTATAAGAAATGAGTGAGCCAATTAAATTATTAACAAATAAAGTATTTAAATCATTGGCTTCCTTAATAGTAGTTCTCTTAGGTCTTTATTCTTTAGGTAAAGACCTAATAATTTTCTTCACCTTCTAACTATCTGAAAATGTTTTTCCAGATCTCTTAATGTATTCACTATGTCTGTAAACTTAGTATAAATGGAATGAACGCTTTAATTTTAGTCCATTTGTAAAAATTCATATTATCTAGTATATCTACTAATCTTAGACTCCTTCACCTAGTTTGTACCTTCATAGATAATTTTAAGTTTATTCTAAATTTTATGAGCACTTTCATAACCAGAAAGTCTATGAAATTCTTTCTTATGTAGAGCACAAAAAAAAAAGCATTCATTTCTTTAGAGTTTAAAGAAAACTTTTTCTTTTCTAATTCACTCCATTAACTCAAAGGTTTAAGAATATCTTCCTTTTTTGCATTTTTAGTAATTGGCATGAAAGGACCATTATTAACATTTTTTCATATCTTGTAATCTAATGCCTATAAATAAATTATCATCATTGTTTTTCAATACGGGTAATCATTTCCATCAAAATATGGTGGTGACTGCCCTTCCTTAAATGTGGAATCATTATAGGTTGCCATGAATCTTTTTCTCTTAAATGGTTAAGTCCTAATAAGAGAACCTGCTTTGATACAAAACGAAATTCTAAGTGTTCAACCCAAGAGGTGGGGTGGATTGGATATTTAAAAACTTATGTTATTAAAACCAAAAATCGATTTAAAAACTAATACTTTAAAAGAAGTAAATTTAAGAAAGAAGGATGATTGAGTGATTCCTTAGGAATATTAAGAAAGAATTTTGAAGTAAGGAAAAATAGCATTTTCTTGGTTTGACTTGCTCATGTGGTTTTGGCTTTTGTTTGCCTCAGTTTTTCTTAGCCTTTATTTGCCATGTTAGGCTTTACCTAAACTAATTGCTCACTTAATGCGCATTAAAAGCTATTCTAATGAATGTCCTTTTTTAGTATCTTTCGGCTTTGGCCTTTTCTTGCCTCGATTTTTCTTTAGCCTTTTCTTGCTCTTATGGCCTTAGCTTTTGTTCGCCTCAATTTTTCTTTAACCGTTTTTTGTCTTATATGGCATTGGATTTGGATGTCTCGTATTCTGAATTTCGCTTTTAGTTTCAGAGGTAGGACCTATGAAATAGAGGCTGTTATGACTTTAGATATTATCTTCTAGTAATATTGCTTGTGGAATTTTTTCTTGTGGAATGTAGGTAACCTTAAGCTTTTGATAAACTAAATATTAAATCCCTCCTCAAACTAGTAATAATTTGGCTGTTTTTATTAATGTTTAAAGGTAGTTATTTTTGAAAGTAGAGTTCTATGAGAATGTAAGTTGATCTGGATCAGTTTCTCAAAGGAATGAGTTAAAGAGTAATGTTGTTTTGGAACTTTCCCTTTGAGTTAATCTAAGAGAGGGAACGTTAAAATTTGTTAGGAGATTTATGGGTGAAACAGAAACGCAGCTAAATGAGATTGGAAGATAAATAAAGAGCAAGTACAAATCTGAACACCAGAAATTATGTGGTTCGGCTTATAGCCTACATCCACGGGCAAAGACAGAAGGAAATAATTTTATTATACTGGAAAATAATAACTTCTCTCTATAAGTAGGAGAAAACTATACTCACTTCCCAATACCCCAATTACACCCAATAACTCTCAAAATTCTCTCAAATACAAGAGGAAATAAATTTTCTGGGATGATGGAAATGAGGGAAGGGGCGCTCAATTTATAGCCACATTTTGGCTACTATGCATTATTTATTTATTATTATTTTATTAAATTTTATTATTTTATTTCTTTTTATTCAACACGGCACTGTGTGCCGTGTTGAATTGGGCACCGCCTATCTAGATGGGCGGTGCCCACTTTCCTCCAACTTGACATTCTCCCACTTGGAGATTTGATTGAGAATCAATCAATCTCCACACTATCCTTTCTGCTTTGCTATTGACATGTTGATTACGTTTCTGCTAGGCCACAAGAGGATTTACTCCATATAAACTTGTTAGTAATGATTGGCTTAGTCATAACATCTGCTAGGTTCTCCTTGGTATGGATTTTCTGTAAATCTACACTTCTATCTTCCACTACTTCTCGAACGAAGTGATATTGTACCCGTATATGTTTTGTCCTGGAATGAAAGGTTGGATTCTTTGCAATATGCAAAGCACTCTGACTGTCACAAAACACAGGAATTTTCTCTTGTTTGTGCCCAAGCTCCTTAAGTAACCTTTGTATCCAAATAGCTTCCTTGCATGCTTGTGTAGCTGCCATATATTCTGCCTCTGTCATAGATAAAGCCACAATAGTCTGCAGTTTTGAAACCCAGCTTACAACTCCTCCTGCAAGTGTAAACACATAGCCAGTAGTGGATTTTCTTTTATCAAGGTCACCTGCGAAATCTGAATCCACGTAGCCTCTGACAGTAAATTCTGACCCTCCATAACATAATGCAACATCTGAGGTTCCCCTGATGTATCTTAGAATCCTCTTCACTGTTTGCCAATGTTCTCCACCAGGATTTGCCATGTATCGACTAACTGCTCTCACTGCTTGTGCAATGTCTGGTCTTGTACAGATCATAGCGAACATCAAACTTCCCACTGCTGATGCATATGGTACTCGAGACATCTCCTTCATCTCTGCTTCATTGCTAGGACACATGCTTGAGGATAACTTGAAATTAACAGGAAGTGGGGTAGAAATTGGCTTACAATCTTGCATGTTGAAGCGTCGCAAGATTTTCTTCAAGTAATTCTTCTATAAAAGCCAAATCCTCCTATTATTTCTGTCTCTATGAATTTGCATCCCTAGAATCTTGTTTGTTGGTCCCAAGTCCTTCATTTCAAACTCCCTAGCCAACTGTGCCTTTAATTCTTGGACTTGATCTTTGTTGGGGCCTGCGACCAACATGTCATCCACATACAACAGCAAAATGATAAAATCATTATCCTCAAATCTTTTGTTATAAGCACAATGGTCTGAACTGAGTCTGTTGTATCCAAGGCTCATTATGAAGGAATCAAATCTCTTATGCCAACACCCCGGCGCCTGTTTGAGACCGTATAGAGATTTGTTTAATCTGTAAACCAAGTTCTCCTTGCCTGTTTCAGCAAAACCTTCTGGTTAGAGCATATAAATTTCTTCTTCAAGTTCTCCATGAAGAAATGCAGTTTTCACATCTAACTGTTCTAGATGTAGGTCGAATGTAGCACACATTGCCAAGATTACTCTGACTGTCGTGAGTCTAACTACTGGAGAAAATATCTCATTGAAGTCAATACATTGTTTCTGAGCATATCCCTTTACCACCAATCTTGCACGATACCGCTCCACTTGATTATTGTTATCACATTTGATCTTGTAGACCCATTTGTTTCCAATGGCTTTTCTTCCATGTGGTAATGGCACAAGTTCCCATGTCTTGTTTTTGTGTAGAGCTTCAATTTATTCCTGCATTGCTGCCGTCCACAAAGTAACATATGAGCTGTTTAAAGCTTCATGGAAAGTTGATGGCTCTCCATCCTCTGTTAAAAGACAATATGCAACATTGATCTCTGTAACATACTCTGAGTGCCAAGTTGGTGGTCGTCTCTCTCGAGTTGACCGACAAACTTCTAGAGTCTCAGACTCGACTGGTTCTTGTTCCTCGTGCTCTGGTGCTGCTTCAGAAGACTCTGAATCTTCCTGACTATTTTCTACATATATCGGTGTAGTCTCTGACTTTTCTTTCACAGTACTATCATCCTCATCTTTCTTTTGCAGTTGATCTTCTACAAAGAAAACATCTCTGCTGATGACAATCTTGTGGGCAGTGGGATCCCACAGACGATACCCCTTTACACCATCAGCATACCCCAAAGATACACCTCCTAGATTTTGGTGAGTTTAACCATCCCCAAGCTCTGAGAGGATTAAAGGATGGGATCCGGATGGGGAGACCATGGTATAATCTGCAGAGTCTTTCGATCCGCTTCATATTTGGATGCGTATGAGTAGGTAAAACTGGATATGGTAATTGAAGAGGAAAAAGATGCAAAACTGAATAATGAGCAGGACCAGGAGCATACCGGCTAGCACATCCAGACGGACGAGAGGTCAAGAGGCCGTGAAACGCACAACTCCTGATGAAATATTTCCAGTAAGTCTCCTTGTATTGTGAAGTGTTGATGTAAGATTTCTACCCAAAATAGGATGTGTAAAGGTGTAAATGTATATGAGAATAAGAAAAGCATTCATAATGTAAGTTCAGAATGAAGACCAGAAGCACAAGAAGAAGCCTGGGTCAATTGCAGGCCCGAGCAGAAGTTCAAGAAGAACTCATTGGCCAAAAGTCCCAAAGCCTAAATCTTAGGCGGGACAGTGCCAAGCTTGGGTCAATTGCAGGCCCGAGCAGAAGAAGCTTGAGCCAATTGTAGGCCCGAGTAGAAGTTCAAGAAGAACTCCTTGGCCAAAAGTCCCAAAGCCTAAGTCTTAGGCAGGACGGTGCCAAGCTTGGGTCAATTGCAGGGCCGAGCAAGAGTAACACAAGAAGAAGCTTGGGTCAATTACAGGCCCGAGCAGAAGAAGGTTGGGTCAATTGTAGGCCCGAGCAGAAGTTCAATAAGAACTCCTTGGCCAAAAGTCCCAAAGCCTAAGTCTTAAGCGGGACGGTGCCAAGCTTGGGTCAATTGCAGGCCCGAGCAGAAGAAGCTTGGGTCAATTGTAGGCTTGAGCAGAAGTTCAAGAAGAACTCCTTGGCCAAAAGTCCCAAAGCCTAAGTCTTAGGCGGGACGGTGCCAAGCTTAGGTCAATTGCAGGCCCGAGCAGAAGTAACACAAGAAGAAGCTTGGGTCAATTGCAGGCCCGAGCAGAAGAAGCTTGGGTCAATTATAGACCCGAGCAGGAGTTCAAGAAGAACTCCTTGGCCAAAAGTTCCAAAGCCTAAGTCTTAGGCGGGACGGTGCCAAGCTTGGGTCAATTGCAGGCCCGAGCAGGATTAACACAAGAAGAAGCTTGGGTCAATTGCAGGCCCGAGCAGAAGAAGCTTGGGTCAATTGTAGGCCCAAGCAGAAGTTCAAGAAGAACTCCTTGGCCAAAAGTCCCAAAGCCTAAGTCTTAAGCGGGACGGTGACAAGCTTGGGTCAATTGCAGGCCCGAGCAGGAGTAACACAAGAAGAAGCTTGGGTCAATTGCAGGCCCGAGCAGAAGAAGCTTGGGTCAATTGTAGGCTTGAGCAAAAGTTCAAGAAGAACTCCTTGGCCAAAAGTCCCAAAGCCTAAGTCTTAGAAGGGACGGTGCCAAGCTTGGGTCAATTGTAGGCCCGAGCAGAAGAATCTTGGGTCAATTATAGGCCCGAGCAGAAGTTCAAGAAGAACTCCTTGGCCAAAAGTCCCAAAGCCTAAGTCTTAGGCGGGACGGTGCCAAGCTTGGGTCAATTGCAGGGCCGAGCAGGAGTAACACAAGAAGAAGCTTGGGTCAATTACAGGCTCGAGCAGAAGAAGGTTGGGTCAATTGTAGGCCCGAGCAGAAGTTCAATAAGAACTCCTTGGCCAAAAGTCCCTAAGCCTAAGTCTTAAGCGGGACGGTGCCAAGCTTGGGTCAATTGCAGGCCCGAGCAGAAGAAGCTTGGGTCATTGTAGGCTTGAGCAGAAGTTCAAGAAGAACTCCTAGGCCAAAAGTCCCAAAGCCTAAGTCTTAGGCGGGACGGTGCCAAGCTTGGGTCAATTGCAGGCCCGAGCAGGAGTAACACAAGAAGAAGCTTGGGTCAATTGCAGGCCCGAGCAGAAGAAGCTTGGGTCAATTGTAGGCCCGAGCAGAAGTTCAAGAAGAACTCCTTGGCCAAAAGTCCCAAAGCCTAAGTCTTAGGCGGGACGGTGCCAAGCTTGGGTCAATTGCAGGCCCGAGCAGGAGTAACACAAGAAGAAGCTTGGGTCAATTGCAGCCCGAGCGTAAGAAGTCAGGTCAATTGTAGGCTCGAGCGAAGTTCAAGAAGAACTTCGGCCAAAAGTCCCAAAGCCTAAGTCTTAGGCGGGACGGTGCCAAGCTTGGGTCAATTGTAGGCCCAAGCAGGAGTAACACGAAGAAGCTTAGGTCAATTGCAGGCCCGAGCGGTAAGAAGTCAGGTCAATCGTAGGCCCGAGCGAAGTTCAAGAAGAACTCCTTGGCCAAAGTCCCAAAGCCTAAGTCTTAGGCGGACGGTGCCAAGCTTGGGTCAATTACAGCCCGAGCGGTAAGAAGATCAGGTCAATTGTCGGCCCGAGCGAAGTTCAAGAAGAACTCCTTGGCCAAAAGTCCCAATGCCTATGTCTTAGGTGGGACGGTGCCAAGCTTGTGTCAATTGCAGGCCCGAGCAGAAGTTCAAGAAGAACTCCTTGGCCAAAAGTCCCAAAGCCTATGTCTTAGGTGGGACAGTGCCAAGCTTGGGTCAATTGCAGGCCCGAGCAGGAGTAACACAAGAAGAAGCTTGGGTCAATTACAGCCCGAGCGTAACAAGCTCAGGTCAATCGTAGGCCGAGTGAAGTAACACAAGAACTTCTGGCCAAAGTCCCAAAGCCTAAGTCTTAGGCGGGACGGTGCCAAGCTTGGGTCAATTGCAGGCCCGAGCAGGAGTAACACAGAAGAAGCTTGGGTCAATTGCAGGCCCGAGCAGAAGAAGCTTGGGTCAATTGTAGGCCCGAGCAGAAGTTCAAGAAGAACTCCTTGGCCAAAAGTCCCAAAGCCTAAGTCTTAGGCGGGACGGTGCCAAGCTTGGGTCAATTACAGGCCCGAGCAGAAGAAGCTTGTGTCAATTGCAGGCCCGAGCGGAAGTTCAAGAAGAACTCCTTGGCCAAAAGTCCCAATGCCTATGTCTTAGGTGGGACGGTGCCAAGCTTAGTGTCAACTGCGAGCCCGAGCGTAAGTTCAGAAGAACTCCTTGGCCAAAAGTCCCAAAGCCTATGTCTTAGGTGGGACGGTGCCAAGCTTGGGTCAATTGCAGGCCCGAGCAGGAGTAACACAAGAAGAAGCTTGGGTCAATTACAGGCCCGAGCAGAAGAAGCTTGGGTCAATTGTAGGCCCGAGTAGAAGTTCAAGAAGAACTTCTTGGCCAAAAGTCCCAAAGCCTAAGTCTTAGGCGGGACGGTGCCAAGCTTGGGTCAATTGCAGGCCCGAGCAGGAGTAACACAAGAAGACGTTTGGGTCAATTGCAGGCTCGAGCAGAAGAAGTTCAAGAAGAACTCCTTGGCTAGAAGTCCCAAAGCCTAAGTCATAGGCTGGACAGTGCCTGGCAAAGCTAATTACAAGTGAAGGAAGTTCATGAATAATGCTAAGGCCAAAAGTCCCTAAGCCTAAGCTCTAGGCGGAACGGTGTCTAGCAGGAGCCAATTGTAAGCTCGAGCAAGAAAAATATGGGGGAGGTTACATAGTTCAAACCCAAGCAATGAACGGGTTCGAGGTATACAGGCTCACCAAATAAGGGTCACAGACCATGAGCAAGATGCTGAGCCAAGTAAAATGAACTCACAAGATAAACATAAGGCTTTTAGCCCAAGTCAAAGCAAAACTCTACCATGCACGAGTTAAACTACATCATACTTGGGTAGAAAACAGAAGAACAAGAGCCCCAACACTTATAAATAATTCCTCTTAACCAAGGACACGAAGATAATCTCATAAGTGTGAAACACAAGCTTGCACGTATGATTGTTGCTCAAACGCATGTTTTATATATATTTATTGAATGATTACAAGTACAGGAAATGTAAAAAAAAAAAAAAAAAAAAAAGAAGAAAGAGTCCAAATCATGCAGCAGGAGTGACGTCGTCAGCAGCAGCAGGAGGAAGGCCAGCATCAGCAGGAGGGACGTCGTCAGCAGCAGCAGGAGGAAGGCCGGCTTCAGCAGGAGGAGCAGTTGGAGGGACATCAGCAGGGGAGTCAGCAGGAGGGGCATTGACAGGGGAGGGAGCGAGCTCTCTAACAACAGTTTGGGGCTCGGATGGAGTAGCTTCATGAGTGCTCATGTATTCAGCTACATACCCTTCAACTTTAGACATGTCGGCCTCGGGGTATGCCTTACCTCGGCCTCGGTGTATGCCTTACCAAAAGCATACATGAGGCGATCATGAATCGGAGTCCGCCCATTGTTGTACTCGATGGCAAGTCGGACCTTTAAAGTGTCAATTTGCCCTCGAAGACGAGCGGCTTCCCCACGAGCTGCTCGTAGTAAGATTTCGAGTGTCCGGATCCTTCCGAGCATCACTCAATTCATCGCGGGTGTCGACCGGCTCCTCCAAGCTCAGAGGCCTTGGAGTCAGCCACTGCTGTCTTCTCTGCAAAATCTAAGTTCTCATCTAGAAGCTTTTTATTTTCCAACTTCAACTCGCCCACAGTCTGCTCCAAGCTCTGAACCCTTGCTTGAAGTTCTTCCCGGAGCCCCGAGTCAAGCCACGAGAATGGTCGCAGCCGCTAAAGCTCGAGAGGAGAGTCGCTGGAAAGCACTGAACAGCTCATCAGAATTGAAGGATTCTATCTCATCCAAGAATCTGCTGCTCAACTCCTCGCTGTAGGTTCTCAGATAAGGCTCGATCGTCGCCAGTCGACTTTGCTCCTCGCGACACCGCTTGGCTGAGCAGCGGTCCTTGGCCGTCTGCGTGGAGGACCTTCCTCTGCTCGCTCGGTCTGTTAAGTAGAAGAGGTAGCTCGACTGGATGGAGGCGGAGCACCCGTTTCTGCTCGTGGCCTCTTTGAGGTGCTCGCACCTTCGGCCGTCCCCACGCGCCTATGTAACATCTCACGAATCCTGCTGCTCATGTCTTCACTTGGTACTAAACTGGACTCCAAAAATTTTTGGGGTGTTAGCAGCTCCCTGCACGAGCTCGCATTTGTAAGAACGGTCTGCACGTTTGCTCGAAGCTGGCCCCCAATCGAGTAAGAGGCACAAGACGGATAAACGACCTGGAATGCAAAAGTGCCGCGGGACTGGATGGACCCCCTCGCTACGAAGTGTAGCTTGCCCCCACTCTCCCCCAACGAAGAAGAATTTGCTCTTCTAGTTGCCACCAGAGGTTGGGAGATCGGTGATGGGCTTTTTACCCTTCAGGCTGGAGGTAAGGTAATACCAACCAGCATCCTTCGGGCTGCACTTCAACTGGTAAAGGTGTCTGATTTCCCCTACCGAGGGCTCACCCAGATCACAGCTCTTCCACAATACATAGAGTCCGAAAAGGACCCTCCACCCATTCGAGTTCAATTGCCCCAGGGCCAGACGGAATCCAGACAAAACCCGGGCAAAGTAAGGCTGGAGAGGCAGCCTAACCCCCCATTTGAAACACTCTAAGTGGAAGGTCGTGTAGCCTTAAGGAGGACGGTGGGGATTTCACCCCTGCCCGGCAACCTTAAATCCACATTTTCAGGTATATGGTAAGTCTGCCTAAGCCTATCTAAGTCCAAAGGGGTGGTTTCACATCTCAGGTGGTCAATGGGGTATTCCCCACGCTCAGACCTTTGACTGGCCCTTGCCCTTTGACGCAGCTGGGTCTCGACCGCGGGTAATTCCCTCTCTGGACTAGAATCCCTCACGAGGATTATACTAAGGGGTTGTGACTCACTAGAAGAGGACGAATCCTCCGGCAACATCCTACGGGCCTATTGGGGATTTGACATTTTCCTAAGGGTATAAACTAACAGATTTCAGCAGGGGAAGAAACAGAGTGGCGGCAGGAAATGAAAGAGTGGCTTGTACCTGAACTCGAAAGGAAGTGTGGTTGGCCGGAAATCACCTTGATAGAAAGAAGAAGACAAGTAAACGGCGGAGAGCAGATTAATTTTGAGGGAACAGTGAAGAAGTTATAGGTTTTTAAAGAGGAGGACGCGTCTCTTCGACTGGTGGCGTGCGTTTCAAGGGACACAACCTTTCGGGTAACGTCCCTTCGAATTTTAAACGCACGGCTGGGATCAACCCACGTGTCCTGCCTTAAATGCGAAATGATTGAAGTGGGAGACAACTGGGAAACGTGGGGAAGCGTAACTGCCGCAAATTCGGTCCATCATTAATGAGTTTCAGCCTTATCTCGCTTCACTCAAAAGACTAGAAACTGGGGACCGTGTTTGGGTAATATCGGCGTGTCTTCTCGAGGCCCTTCCAACTCGAATAAAATACCCCGAGGATGACCTAGCTCGAGCGGAGGTCCCGACCACCGGCACGAAGACAACCTCACTAGACGCCAAAGCCGGTCAAGGTCGAGGAATTTAGAGCCGCCGAGCTCCGAGCTCTTTTACTCGCCGAGGTCGTCCGCCCAGCCAAAGTCGGTCAAGGTCGAGAACCGAGCACTTCTTTCCCGCCGCAGATTAAGTCCCCGAGCACAATCGGACGAGATCCAGCCTAGGCAGCCCGACCCGCTTTCTCCGAATCCTGGCACACCTTTAGATGTCTGATATGGGCCCCACATAGTATGGTGGTGGTACTATTGCCGATGGCCGGCACATGCCCCCACGGTGTCATCATTCCTAGCGCACATGCCCGACATGGTGATCTGGCCACATGAACCGGGTTAAGAAGACAGCCGCGCATCCCCATGGATTATTACGCCAATCCCTACCGCCGAGGGACCCAGACACCACTGACGCAGGAATGGATGCTCTTGGAGAGAAAGAGCGAGAAAAGTGGAGTATAAAAGGAAATGAAGGGGTACGTTAAAGGGGTTGGAAATTTTCATTCACAAGGGTTACAAAAGCTTATACAGGTTCTTCTTATTCGGATTTTCCTTACATTGTTCCTCTGAATAACTACATATTCATTCAAAAAGGGAGGGCGAAAAATATCCCTTTCATCTTTCCGGTCTCTCTCACTAAGGGAGATACCAAAAAGAACAACTCGATTACTGACTTGAGCGTCGGAGGGTTTTCTCCGGAACACGCCCGGCTACCCCTGACCCTATTTTCTGTGAGTACAGGTCCGGGAGATCTCCGTTCTGGAAAAGACAGTGGAACAGGACGAAGAAGGCAATCCTGCTCGAGCTCGAACTGATCGCGAGCAGAAGGTTCGAGGCACTGTTTGAAGGCACGCGGGAAAAACTGCATCAATACTTATATTTACCCTCGACATAAGAGGGATTATTTCTTATTCTTTGAAATTTTCCCTTCAACTAAGTTTCCAAGGAAATTTTATTTACCTTCGACGTAAGAGGGAATATTAATTGTTCTTACAACTTTTTCCTTGAACTAAAACTCTAGAAGGAAATTTACTTTATCCATGACATACGAAGGAATATTTCTTATTCCTTGAAATTTTTCCTTGAACTAAAATTATATAGGGAAATCTAATTTACCCTTTGACATAAGATGTAATCTTTCTTGTTCTTTGGACTTTTCCCTATATTGAAGTTCTAGTGGGAAATGAGAATTTTCCCTAGGCAAACAGGGTAGTTATAAAATGAATTTTGAGATATTTAAAAGCATATATAACAATATATAAAATGATCATGAGCACTTATGAAAAAATAATGATTGTGAGATGAATAGATATCAATGTTTATGCATGCGAATGCTCATTAGTGCAATGTATGAGTCTTTTAGGACTATAGAATAGGTTTTAAAATTTGAGATCAATTACTCGATTACGTGAATTGTACATTATTAGTTGGATCAATAATTTCAACAGTTGAAATCATTCATATAGTGGTAGTAGCTAAAAAGGAATAAAGAAGAATGTTCCTCATTTACAAACTATTAATCTAAATAAGCATTTCGATTATTCGGGAATATGATTCAAGTCGACTTTAGCTTTTTCTATAGGGTGCGAAATTCATGGCGTCATCTACTGTGGAAGCCATCTGGAAATTCTTTCAAGAGTTTCCTTAGGATCTTTTAAATTTCCTTCCATAGGCATTCTTAGAACTGTCATTCCTCATCATTATTAGTTCCCTATGTGCCTTTTTAACTTGATTCTTCATGGGTTCGGCCCTTTCTTTTAGCGGACCAATTTGCCTTTCTTTTAATTTTCCACCTTCATCTCCTCTATTTATTTAAGGAACTTGTGTAAAGTTATTATAGGTATGCACATTTGGTCCCTCAATGAGACTTTCTAAATTATCATGCTCTGAATATTCTTCAATAAGTACTGTGCTAGAGAAAACTGTAGGGAAATAATTTTCTGTAATCCTAGCCATCAGTTGCTATTTTTTCTTGTACATTTAAGTCCATTTTCCCTCTATTAGCTTCCTATTTTATTTTTTTAAACAAAATTCTTATATGGCTAAATTTTAAAGAGGGAACTATTTTGTTTATTTTGAAAATGTTTTGTTTGGTTGTGCATTTAGGCACTTTTCCCCTTTCATACTTTTTGATTGCTTGGAGAGAGTTATACTAAAGCACTTTTGAGCTTAAAAAAATTATTGTTTAGGAATATGATCTAGGCCTAAAAAGCCTTTTGTTTAATCTCTTTCATTTTTATAGGAAAGGGAAAATAGGACTGTTGTTCTACACGATCATACAGTATTTTATTTTGATGATAACAAATTATGTGTTATGGGTAAAATAGAAAATGCATATATTTTATAATCTCATTAACTCTTAAAGGATAAAAATCATACATGTGAGATCAAGTTCAAGACATTTAATGACAAAGGCACAAAACTCATGATGTCAAGGATAAGCTTCATGCGCACTAGCTTAGGTGATTTCTCATGTAACATTTCTTGTAAAGTTAGTATGATTATAGAGAACAAGATTAAGTACTTAAAAGCTCAGATTATTTTTCATGACATTTTAAATAAATCATTATTTCATAATATAAAGGTTTTATACTTATAGAAAAAATGATTTCATAAAATTAGTTATTGAATTTATGAAATTAGACATATATGAAAAGTATTATAAAGTTTAGGGGCCAACTATAATTTTTAGAACATTAGCCAATAAACGCTTCAAATATAGTGGCAAACCGCCTCATGTCCAGAAACATAGCGACTAGCCAATAAAATCAAACGACGAACCACTTGTGGTGAATTTTCAAATCTTCTCTATAATGGTAACTTGAGCGGCTAACTATCTTATACAAGGCAAATCGAAAACTTTCCAAAAATTCTATAATGACTAGTTTGAGAGTTTAAACTATATAAACCCAAATCAAAATCAAATCTAAAATATTCTCCAATCTTTATTAACCTTAAACTTGTTCATACAAAAGATCTAAGCTTTTATTTGCTTATTTATATACTTAGATTTATCATTGAGCTATAAGTTTCCATTATACAGTTAGGAGAGAGCAAATCTTTGTAAACTTCATTTTAATATAAAAAATTGAGTGAAGATAAATGTAAGAAACACTTAGGGAAAGTGATGTGTATTCATCTCAAATTATAAAGGTTTGTTGACACCTTGAAAGTAAGTTGTAAACATCTTAAAGCCTTGGGGTGTAAGGCTTGGTCAGTGAAATCCTCAAGCGTGGTTTGCTTAAAGGCATTGATGTAGGTGAGTTGTCGAACCACGTAAAAATATCATATTCATTTTCTCTAATCTTTCCACTTTAAATTTACTTCTTAATGAAATTATTATTATTATTGGTTATGATAGCTTTTAGTTTTGAATTGTGGAGTTGTTATTGAAGAAATTTTTAAATGCCAACTCACCCTCGCTCTTGGGTTGTCTAGCTAGAATTTCAACAAATAAATAAAAGAAGGGAGAATAGGTTGGTCCTGCTTCCTCCTTGAGTTAGCATCCAACATGATCAAATTTGCAAATAATTGAAGAGCAAATGCAAAAATGTAAATTTTAGATGAGTAAAAATAATTATTAGTAGCATAATATTATATTAGTCGGCATAGTACCTTTTTGTACATTCCCTATCAGGAGTTCAATATTTGGGTTTTTGGCTGCCTCACTTGTGGGTAATCAGAAATGACATAATAAAATTGAAAACATAATGTGTTAACATGATTGTTAGATGTTGGATCATAGTTGTTAACTTATAACACAGAGTTATATTAATCCATGTCGGCTTAAAATCCTTTATATATTCCCTCTCAAAAGGTGAATGCTTGGGTTTTTCTTAGCCTCACTCATGGGAAAATAAAAAAGTACCAAGGAGTAAATAAATGATAGAAATGTAAATAAGTCAATATAACTAAATGAGAATTAAAGCATAATTGCAATAAACAAGATGGAGATAAAATGAAAGATAAATTGGTCTTAAGAGTAGTAGAGACTATTTTAACCATTTTTCCTATTTTACTAGGGATTGAAAAGTCAAAGTCTTATGTTGACTAAATGAGTTTTTCATTTTCTTGCTCTTTATTTCCAACATCATATATGGAGGAGACCTCCATTTTTTAACTTGAATTTTTAGCTTTAGTGCCTTTTTAATCATGTTTGAGGTTTAGGTCTCACACATAAACCCATTTTTAATCGGAAATTGAGTTTTTATCTCTTTTACAACCATACATAACCAAATATAATCTAAAAAGTGATTTTAGAGTGGTGGTTACGTGGGTTTTAGTGAGAGAAAATGATTTTCAGCAAGTTCCCCACAGACAACGCCGATGGGGGGGGGTTAGATTTTGACCTTCACACGTATTTGTAACTTGTGGAGAACTTGTAATGATTGGTTGACCTTGAATCCAGTGGAGTGAGTACCTGTAAAAGGCACTAAGACTGCCAAGTTAGTGTTTAATTAAGATTAAAGAAAGAAAAAAGAATGGAGAAGAAAATGAATTTTCTTTCTCTAGGATGAACAATATTCTTAAAGGCCAAGAGACCCCTTTCTCATTGAGGTTGCCTATATTTATAGATGATAAGTGATGTGATTTAGGGTTTTGCCTTGAACTCTCTTCCTAATGACGTGTCACCCATAATTTATATGCATGTGGATGTGAATTTGATTGTAGGGAAACAAACATATTTATTTTATATCTGTGTGATTCCCTACTCTTGTGACTTAGGGTGTGGTTTCCTTGTACCTTGAAATTTAGAATCAAAATGAGTTTAATTCCCCTTCTCGCCATTTCATAAGTTCCTTTGGATTTTTATTTTTAGTGTTATTTCTCTCATAATAAATCCTTTTACTTAGAAAAGTGGATATGTACCGTAATGTGGTGCATTTTAAATACGGCACCTACAAGTTTTGTTTTTGTTTAAATTTTCTTGTTTCTTAATGGAAAAATTTTTAAGTAACATAAACATAGTCAATTTCAAAGACTTGTTTATAAAATATGCCTGGGAAATATGTGCACATAACATGAAGGACCATTGAAACAGAATAAAAATCTTGTATTTCTAGTTTTATCAGAAATCTATCACTTGATTAACTTCATCACGTGTTGCTATTACATAGTTACCTGCATCACACACATTGATCTTCTTTTCTTTAAAACGACGGTAAAATTCCATATTCTAGTTTGTATGTCTAGTTTTTTATTTTAGTCCTAATATTTTGTTTCTTATTCTCTACGTAGTTTACTGCTAGACCCCTTTTGTACTTCTTTTTCTTTTTCTCAATATATGTGCTATCTTTTCTTTTCATTCCAATTCTTTTTATCTGGGTGTTTCCTGTTTTGGTAATATCAAGCAGGTCTCCTCGAGACCAATCCAGCTCGAGCAAAAGACCTCGAGGTCAGCCCATCTCGAGCAGAAGACCCGACCGTTGGCACGAAGACCTGAGTCCAAGACTGGTCGAGGCCTGAGCTTTGTTTCTTGCTCGAGGTCTTCATAGCCCCGTCAAAGCTGGTCAAGGTCGAGGAGCATCAATACTGGTCGAAACCCGAGCTCATCCTCCTGGTCGAGGTCTTCAAACCCCCGGCCATGACCCGACCACGTCAGGGATGGCACGGAGAAAATACAGGACCCAGGTACAGCCAGTTCGAGACGGCTTGACCCTTCTCTCCAACGACTCAACGTGATGATTGAGACCTGGCTGATACCCCACGCGGTATGGTGTGGTAACTGTTACCGATGGCCGGCACACGCCCCCACAGAGTCATCATTTCATACGCGCATGACCAATATTATCATGAGGCTACGGAAACCCATGCCCACTTGACCTTGTTTTCCGTGAGTACAGGCCCGAGGAGATTGTCGTTCCAGTGAATAGAGGAGAATTGAGACCGGAAAGCAATCCTGCTCGAGCATACCGCGAGCAGGAGTTTTGACACTATTTGAAGGCACGCGAAAACCGCATCAACATCTTGGCGTCGTCTATGGGGATCAGTCCAAAAAGCCTGACTTCCTAGCACATTCAAGAAACATAACAATGAGAGGAAACAGCAGAAGAGGAACAAGTCCAGAGGAGTCGGTGACTTTGAGGGAGGTGGCCAATGAGGCTCAGAATCAAGAAATCTAGGAGAGAATGGATCGGATGAAGAAACAAATGGAAACACTAACATCTATACTACAAGAACTCAGGGAGGGGTAGAGGAAAGCATGCAATGATATCCCTGAGTCCAGCCGCGGAAACGCCCCCGTCCGGGAACATATAGGTGATGAAGCCCAGAGACCGAGGGCACCAAATATTGCCAAGAGAGAGGAGACGAACTTTGAGGAAAGGGGATCCCGTTAACATTTGCAGGACACAGTACCGACCTCCCGTGCGGAGGAGTTGGAAGGGGAAGTACACAGGTTGGCACAGGTTGTAGAGGATCTTCGTGGAAATGGGAAAAGCCCAAGTTGGAGGATAATGCTGGACAATGAGTCCCCCTTCTCAGCGGAAATCATGGGCTTCACAATTCCCCGAGATTTTCGTTTCCCAGATTTAAGGTTTTCAGGGAAGAGTGTTCTGCTGGTGCACATAAAACAGTTCAACAACATGACCAGAGTACAGGGCCTGACGGCAATCCAGCGGTCCAGAGCCTTCCCACTTACTCTCGAGGGAAGGACGAGAGAATGGTACCGCAGGTTACCACGGGGAAGCATTCTGAGCTTTGAGCAGATGTGCAGAGAATTTGCGGAGCAATTTCAGGGCGTAGTGACCCTCGAGGATGACATGATGGAGTCGTCGAAGATAAGACAGAGGGAGGGAGATGGAATTATGATGAGAAGGCCATGGTACAATCTACGGAATCCCTCGGTTCGTTCGTATTCAGATGCGTACGAACAAGTGAAAATGGACATGGTTATTGAGGAAGAAAAGACTGCGAAGCTGAGAAGTGAGCAAAGCAGTAGAACAAGGAGGAAAGAAAAAGGAGGTGCTGCTCGGGGAGCACCAACTTCCAGGGTAGTGAGGGAGCGGCTTGCCCCCTATAACCCCTATCAGAGAGCTCCCCAGCCACGAATGGTTCTTGCTCCACCTCACAGATCTCCAGGCCGAGACCACAGAGAATACAAGCGGCACGACGACCACCCGTCCGGCAACCAACCACCGAGTCGACCTATGCCGAACCACAACAAAACTGATCGCCCGTTACCACCTCCCCGGAAGCTTCCCTCGGGATCCGGCAGTACGGATGGTTGAGCAGAGCCCCGCCTACGGGCAATACATGACATTGAAGGTGTCACTCGAAGAGATACTCCAAGTGTCGGAGGAGTGAGGACTGCTGAGTCCTCCAACACTGATGGCTAAACCAGCCGGCAAATGAGATTGGGGGCGGTTTTGCCGCTTCCATGGTGACCACACGGCCACTCAACGTCATAATGCCGGGACTTGACGAACCAAGTGGAAGATCTGGTTAGGAACTGGTATTTAGATGATTTTATTGAAGGGGGCATCCAGTGGTCAAGTAGCAGCCGGAGGAAGACGACCGAGCCTACGACATGGATCTGGAGCTACCTGCCACGAGGGTGATTTTGAGAGGACCCACAATGGCAGGGAATTCAAACAGGGCTCAGAAAAACTATTGCAGATATGCCGCTGTTGGCAGAGAGGTCCTGTTCACCGCACCCGCTGCAAAAAAGGCTAAGGTACGACAAGTACCCATCATGTGGACGGAGGAGGATGAGGAAGGGGTGCTATACCCCATGAGGATACCTTAGTCGTAAAGGCAAATGTCACTAATAAGGAGGTTGATCGGACATTGGTGGACACGGGGAGCTCAGTAGACATTCTCTTCAAGTCCACACTTGAGGATTTGGGAATAGCAGATATGAGCCTCGAGCAAACGAACACTTCTCTGAAAGGGTTTGGAGGACAAAAGCTGATCCCTCTGGGAATCATTAAATTGGCCGTGACCATGGGCTTGAGGCCTTTTGAAAAGAACATGATGTTAGACTTTGTGGTGGTGGATGAGGTCAGTCCCTACCAAGCAATATTGGGGAGGCCTTTTATGAGAGTCAGCCACTATTTGGCCTTGAAGTATAGAATGAATGGGGCCGTAGGAGTCGTTAAAGGCAGCCAGAGAGTTGCGAGGAGCTACTACGCTGTGGCGGTGAAAGAAACGATGCAGATAACTTCATTAGATTCAACGGGGGGAGTCAAAGAATGAAAGGTAGGAACCGGCTGAGGAGCTGGAAGAAATTATAATAAGGCCGAACGACCACGAGAAGAAAGTCATAATCGGCTCTGGCATTAGAGGGCAGTTGAAGGAAGATCTGGTCGAGTGTTTGCGAGTACATTCTGGCCATGAACTGTAAGGTGGAGAAGTTACTTAAAGCGGGATTCATATGGGAAGTCTCTTACCCCGAATGGATCTCGAATGTGGTATTAGTAAAAAAGGCAAGTGGGAAATGGAGAATGTGCGTGGACTTCACAGATGTTAATAAAGCTTGTCCAAAAGATAGCTTCTCATTGCCAAAAATAGACCAGCTGGTGGACTCCACCGGAGGACACGGACTGCTCAGCTTCATGGACGTCTTCTCGGGCTATAACCAGATTCCCATGCACCGGCCAGACGAGGAGTGTATAGCCTTCATTACCAATCAGGGTCTGTTTTGCTACAAGGATATGCCCTTCGGCTTGAAGAACGTAGGGGCAACATACCAGAGACTGGTGAATAAGGTTTTCAAGCCACTGATCGGCTGAACAATGGAGGTGTATGTAGACGATATGATCACCAAGTCAAAGGAGGCAGAGGAACATGTAAGGCATTTGGAGGAAACCTTCGCACTCCTAAGAAAATATCGGATGAAGCTCAATCTAGAGAAATGTGCCTTTGGAGTTAGCTCGGGAAATTCTTGGGCTTCATGGTCAGTCATAGGGGAATCAAAGCCAATCCGGAGAAGATAAGAGCAGTGGCGGAAATGAAGTCCTCGCGTACTCTCAAAAAGATACAAAGTCTGACATGGAAACTGGCATCTCTCAACAGGTTTATCTCCTGAGCCACAGACAAGTGCTGCATCTTCTTCCAGGAAATGAAAAAAAGGAGAAATATAAAATGGACGCCGGAATGCGAGGCGGCGTTCCAACAGTTGAAGGAATATCTGCTAAGAGCCCCGTTGCTATCAACACCTCGAGCAGGGGAGGTCCTGTATTTATATTTAGCTGTCTGCAATGGGCAACAAGCTCGGTTCTAGTGAAAGAAGAGTCAGGGGTGCAATACCCCGTCTATTACACGAGTAGAGCCTTATTAGGGGCTGAAACTTGATATCCACCAATGGAAAAATGGGCATTGACACTGGCCCTGGTAACGGTAGCTCGAAAGCTAAGGCCTTACTTCCAAGCACATTCGGTGACGGTTTTGACGAACCAACCACTCAGACATACTCTGTATAAGCTAGAGACCTCCGGAAGGTTAGTAAAATAGTCTGTGGAGCTCAGCGAATTCGACATTAGCTACCAACCCCGATCGGCAATAAAAGTTCAGTCCTTAGCTAACTTCATGGTCGAATGCATAAAGAGGGATGAAGAGATGGGTAGCGAGCACCTACCAGACCCCTCTGTCTCAACCAAGGCATGGACAGTCACAATCGATGGATCATGTGGAGATCAGGGAGCAGGAGCAGGAGTTGTACTTCTCAGTCCTGAAGGGGTAGAGATGAAGTATGCCGTAAAGCTGGAATTCAAAGTCACCAACAACCAGGCCGAGTACGAGGCTGTAATTTCAGGGTTGAAGCTCGCCTTGGTGGTTAAGGCAGAAGAGGTAAAGCTTCGAACAGACTCACAGCTGATAGCAAATCACCTCATCGAAAGCTTCCAAGCAAAAGGTGAGAGAATGGAAGCTTACCTTAGGAAGGTGAAGCAGCTGATAAAGAATTTCCGAGCGGTCGAGGTAGAGCAGATCGCGAGAGGGAAGAATTTTCGAGCTGATATGATAGCTCGAATGGCCGCTACATTTGACCCCAAAATACCGAGATCCATCCCGTTAGAAGTCAAGACCTGCTCGATGGTGATGAGCTTGTCACCGAGCTACACTTGGATGGAACCGATTGTCTCTTACCTCAATGAATGAGTATTGCCTGCCGATAAGAAGCAGGCGAGGAAGCTGAAGTGTAAAGCGGCCAGATATACACTAGTCGATGGGGTCTTGTACAGACGGGGGTACACTCTCCCACTATTGCGGTGCTTAGACCAAGAGGAAGTTGATTATGTCCTCCGAGAAATACATGAAGGAATTTGCGGGAACCATTCTGGAGCAAGGTCTTTAGCTTTCAAAGCCTTGAGACAGGGATACTTTTGGCCACGCATGCATTAGGATGCACAAGAGAATACCAAAAGCTGCAGGAGCTGCCAAAGTTTTGCCAACTACATGACCCAGCCTCCCGATAACCTCACAGTAATGAATTCACCTTGGCCGTTTGCTCAATGGGGGATTGACTTGATCGGGCCACTACCAAAGGGGAGAGCATCTGCAACACATGCCGTGGTGGCAATTGATTATTTCACCAAATGGGTTGAAGTGGAAGCCTTGAGTAGCATCACAGAAAGCAAGACCACTGACTTCATTTGGAAAAATGTGATTTGCAAGTATGGGATTCCTCATACATTGGTTACGGACAACGGGAGGTAATTTGACAACAACAAGTTCAGGGACTTCTGCAAAAACATGGGAATAGAGCTAAAGTTTTGCTCTCCATCACACCCACAGGCTAACGGGCAGGTAGAAACCACAAACAAAACTATCAAACGCCTCCTGAAAATCAGACTTGGCGAGCAGAAGGGAGCTTGGGTGGATGAGCTGCCTGAAGTTTTATGGGCTTACAAAACCACACACAAAATGGCTACAGGGGAAACCCCATTCTCCTTAGCGTTTGGGCATGAAGCAGTTGTTCCCGCCGAGATAGGGATGGAAACACACCGAACAAAGCACTTCAACGAAGAGCAAAACGATGAGCAGATGTGTGCGGGCTTGGACTTGTTAGAAGAGAAAAGGGAAAGGGCTGCCGCAAAGATAGCAGAGTACCAGCAGAGAGTGACTCGCTATTACAACTGAAACGTGCACATCTGTCGATTTCATGTAGGAGATTGGGTACTCAGAAGAGTCAATCAGAACATGAAGGACCCCAGGTAAGGTGTGTTAGGACCGAACTGGGAAGGTCCCTATAGGGTCTCTCAAATAGCCGGGCCGGAAGCATACCGGCTGACTCATCTAGATGGACGAGAAGTCAAGAGGCCATGGAACGCGCAGCATTTGATGAAATATTTCCAGTAAGTTCCCATGTAATGCAATCATCGATATTCGATTTCCCCAAAAAATAGGGATGTGCAAAAGCTTGAACATGAATAAAAATAAGAAAATACTTCAAACATTAATCCAGTACGAGCAGGATAAGCTCGCGAAGATAATGCAAAGGCTAGAAGTCTCAAAACCTGGCTTAAGGCGAGACGGTGCCAAGCGTGAGCCAATTGCAGGCTCGAGCAAGATAAGCTCGTGAAGACAACGCAAAGGCCAGAAGTCTCAAAGCCTAGCTTAAGGCGAGATGGTGCCAAGTGTGAGCCAATTACAGGCTGGAGTAGGATAAGCTCGCGAAGACAACGCAAAGGCCAGAAATCTCAAAGCCTAGCTTAAGGCGAGACGATGCCAAGCGTGAGCCAATTGCATGCTCGAGCAGGATAAGCTCGTGAAGACAACGTAAAGGCCAGAAGTCTCAAAGCCTAGCTTAAGACGAGACGGTGCCAAGCGTGAGCCAATTGCAGGCTCGAGCAGGATAAGCTCGCGAAGACAATGCAAAGACCAGAAGTCTCAAAGCCTAGCTTAAGGCGAGACGGTGCCAAGTGTGAGCCAATTGCAGGCTCGAGCAATATAAACCCACGATGAAAATGCGAAGGACAAGTATGAGCTAAATATCAATCCGAATATAAAAGAAACTGAGATCTCTAAGCCTAACTTAAGGCAAAATTCTGTCATGCATAAGCTTGGAGAGGGCACGAGCAGAGGCCCAACAGCTGTTAAAAAATTTATTGAGCAAAGGCTTGGAATAAATCTCATACAAAAAATGCAAGGCAGAAGTATATACTCAAACTCAAGGGCAAATTGTCCAATACATGTTCTTTATTCATCCATAAAAAATAATACAAGTACAAAAAAAAAATCAAAAAAATCAAAATCATTCAGTTGGCTGGAGCGTTGGGGCTAGCAAAGGGAGCTGGGTCCTTGGGGGGTGGAGCACCTTCCGTAGAAGCAGCGGCAGGAGGAGCAGGGGAGGCTTCAGTAGGAGAGACCTCGGTAGCAAGAGGGACAACCTCTACAGACTTGGTAGGGGCCTCAGTTGGGGAGACTCTCGACCCTTGGTTTGGGGCATCATGCTCGCGCATGTACTCCACAACACCTACCTCGAGCTTAGATAGGTCCACTTCAGGATGCTCCTTGCTCAAGGCAAACACGAGGCAGTTATAGCTGAAAAACACCCCATCATTATACTCGGTCGTGAGCCTATCTTCCAGAGAGTCCACCTTCCTCTAGAAGCAAGAAGTCTCTGCCTCCATGGACTTCTCGAAAGAGAACCTGTGCGTGTCCAAGTCCTTCCGAGCATTCAATAGCTCCTCCCGGACAAGAGATAGCTCCTTCTCAAGTTGGATTGCCTTGGACTCGGACATTGTCGCTTTCTCCTCGAGGGTGGAGTTCTCTTCGCGAACCTTCATTGCTTCCTCATCCTTCTGCTCAAGACTCCGTTTCAAGCTCTGAATTTCTAATCAGAGATTTTTCTGAGAATCCTGAGTCTTGGCCTTGAAGGCAATAGCTACAGCCGCAGCACGACAAGAGAGGCGGTGGAATGCGCCGACCAAATCATCAACATCAGAAGTCTATATCCCATCCAAGAACCTATCATCCATCTGTTTGGTGAAGTCCTTGAGGTAGGGATCGGCATGGTCGGATCGCTCTTGTACGCGCCCTGATTGAGGCCGAGCTGTAGTGGCAGTCTTAGGACGCCTACGGGCTGTACCCTCTGCTGCTCGCTCCGTCTCCCGAACAAGGGTGGCTGCTCGAACCGGGGAGGTGGGAGTGTCGGTTCGAGGCCTTTTTGTTGGAACAGAGGAGCTGCTCGGGCGACCTGATGTCCTTTCAGGCCTCTTCAACATGTTAAGCACTCCACTCATCTCTGCCTATGAGAACAAACCAAACTCCACAAAATTTTGGGTTGTAAGTAGCTCCCTGCATGAGCTCGCGTTGTTGAGAGTGGTATTAACACGCGCTTGAAGCTCTTCCCCAATTCTGTAAGAAGCACTCGAAGATACAGCAACAACAACCAGAACAATATAGTGAGAAGAGATGCGAACAGGAAAAGCCAAAGTAAAAATTTATTGAACCGATAAACGACCTGGAGTGCAAAAATGATGAGGAACCGGAGGGATCCCCTCGGAGAGAGGTTTTGCATGCCCCCAATCTCCCCCGGTAAAGAAAAATTTGCTGTTCCAGTTGCCACCAGAAGTAGGGAGATCAGTTATGTTTTTCTTGCCCTTCAGACTAGAGGTGAGGTAGTACCAGCCAGCGTCCTTCGGGCTGCTTTTCAACTGGTAGAGGTTCTTTATCTCCTCTACTGAGGGCTCACCTAGATTGCACCATCTCTACAACACATAGAGGCCAAACATGACCCTCTACCCGTTCGGGTTCAACTGCCCCGCAGCCAACTAGAGTCTGGACAGAATGCGGGCAAAATAAGGCTGAAGAGGCAGCCTGACCCCTCACTTAAAGCATTCCATGTGGAAGGTGATGTATCCCTGTGGAGAACGGCTGGGCATGTCACCCTTACCCGGCACCTGCAAGTCCACATTGTCTGGTGTGTGGTAAGTGTCCCTAAGCCTATCCAAATCCTGGTGTGTAGTTTCACACCTCATAGAGTCAATGGGATACCCTCCACTCTCTGACCGTTGGCTAACCCTTCTTCCCTGATGCGGTTGGGTCCCCTCCACAATTAACACCCTCTCGAAACTGGAATCTCTTACTGGAATCATCCTAAGAGGTTCAACGTCACTTGAAGAAGACGATTACTTAGACGACATCCTACGGGGTCTTTGGGTGTCTGACATCTCTCCTATAGGCACAATCTACCCAGTGGGAATCGAAAACCCAAGAAAACGAGGAGCAGGAAAATAACGAGACAAAGCAAAGAGACTTATACCTGGGCAAAATTCGACGACCGGAAATGACAGCGACGGCAGCGAAAAAGGTGAGAAGCGTTTACAAGCGGTTAATTTCGGTCTGAGCAAAGATGAGCAATAGGAGGCATAGTAAAGAAATCAAGGGTTTTTAAAGGGGAAAGTGCGTCTCTTCAGCAGACAACACGCATCTCAAGATATGCGACTGTTCAAGTAGCGTCTCTTCAAAATTCAAACGCAAGGCCCGGATCCACCCACGTGTCCCGCATTAAATACGAAGTGATGGAAGCGGAAGACAGCTCAACACGGGAAGGTAAAAAGGCCAGGAAGTCGGCCCAGACAAGAAGCTTCCAGTCTTATCTCGCTTCACTCCAAAGGCTAGAAACTGGGGGACTGGTATTTAGGTAATATCGAGCAGGTCTCCTCGAGGCCAATCCAGCTCGAGCAAAAGACCTCAAGGTCAGCCCATCTCGAGCAAAAGACCCGACCGCTGGCACGAACACAGTCTTAATAGGTGTTAAAGCTGGTCAAGGTCGAGAAGTCCAAGACTGGTCGAGCCCCGAGCTCTGTTTCTTGCTCGAGGTCTTCATAGCCCCGTCAAAGTTGGTCAAGGTCGAGGAGCATCAATGCTGATCAAAACTCGAGCTCATCCTCCTGCTGAAGGTCTTCAAACCCCCGGCCACGACCCGACCACGTCAGGGACGGCACGGAGAAAACACAGGACCCAGGTACAGCCAGTTCGAGATGGCTTGACCCTTCTCTCCAACGACTCAACGTGACGATCGAGACCTGGCCGATACCCCACGTGGTATGGTGTCGCCATCATACCGATGGCTCAAGACACGCCCCCGCGAGTCATCATTTCATTCTCGCATGACCGACACTATCATGAGGCTACGGGAACCCATGCCCACCTGACATCCCGCATTCCCAAGTTGTGCCGCAATAATCCCAGCTATCAGAGGGACCCAGACACCATTAACGCGAGAACGGCTGATCCCAGAGAAAAAGGGCGGGAAAACCTGAAGGATAAAAGGAAATCGAAGTGTAAGTTGCGGGGGTTCCAGAATTCTTTCAGATTCTTTTTCTTTCTCACAGTTTTGGGTCATTTTTCAGTAACATCCATCTTTGATCAAAAAATCATTTCATCTCTCCGGTCTCTCTAAAAAAGAGGGATACAAAAAGAATAACCTGATCACTTACTTTAGCGTCAGAGGGTTTTCGTCGGAAAAACATCCGGCGACCCCTGACCTTGTTTTCCGTGAGTACAGGCCCGAGGAGATTGTCGTTCCGATGAATAGAGGAGAATTGAGACCGGAAAGCAGTCCTGCTCGAGCATTCCGTGAGCAGGAGTTTTGACACTATTTGAAGGCATGCGAAAAACCGCATCAACATTTCCTAATTATTCAAATAAGTTGTTGTAAAAGTAATATCTCTTGCACAATAGATTGAGGAAATAATTGGAATATTAGCTTTAAAAATTTAATGAGATACTTAAGAGTTATCACTTAAAAAAGTTATTTTATGTAGAGGGTAGAGAATTAGACTACAAGAGAATTAAGACTCCATTTTATTTTAGGAGTGAGAAAACTGAAAAAAAAAATAAATAAATAAGCATATAAGGAGTTTAAGAAGAGAAGGGCATTTTTAGTACTAAATTAAGGATGTGTTTTATCTGTTAAGGATGTGTTTGGAATATTGCATTATACGGTATTACAATGCTGTTTACATTAACGCAACATCAAAAATATGTTTGGTGAAATTTAAAGACTTATTATGGTACATTATATGTGCCTGAACGGTGTATTGTATAACCCGAGGGAACCTTGGGTTTGTGTAATGCTGACAAAAGCTTTTGCCTTAATTGAGGCAAATATATTTATTTAAATAATTATTTTATTATTAAATAATAAAAAATAAAATATATATATATAAATAAATTGTATAATAATACTATTTTATTTCATAATATCATATTTATATATTAATAATTAATCAAATAATTATTTAATAATAAAGTTATTATAATTAATAATAAATTTAAATACTATTAATTTAATATAATATAAAATTAATATAGTACAGTGTAGCACCAAACACTGTATAGTATTATTATAATATAGTGCTAATACAATACAACATAATACAATGCACCTGCATTAAAATAATATAATCAGTATAATGTAATACAATGTACAAAAGGCACCCTAGATGTTTTGACTTGGTGGTGCGAAAAATTTTAATGTTCTTTTCATATATAAATGCCCATCGTACTTATGCTGTTTAACTAGCAAAATTTTGGGAGAAATCAATAACCTTTATAACAAGAAAGCCCCATTGTAACATTATTTAAGTCCTTTAGCTCTAACTATCCTCATAACAACTTAAGCAAACACTCTTTTATTTTAACTTCCTTTGGAGTATCTACTTTTTTACATTTATAGCTAGTAGAGCAAGTAAAATTGACTTTATTTTAAGGGAAATTATCATTTGTATACTTTTAAGATACATTTTGATCAAGCATACTACAACACTTTCAATGTGTATCGGTTTCTATCCTAAGTTGATAAAATGTCTCTGTCGTCCACTAAACTGTTAGCTGTCATTTGAAAGTTAACGGAATTGTAACAAATTAACGATTTTGCCCTTGAAACTCAAATTAGGGTAAAGGAAAATTATTACTTGCATACTCTTAAATTTTCATATTATTACTTATATACCCTTAAATTATCACTTGTATCATTTATTCCTATATAAAAAGACTAGATTCTCTTTGACATCATCACATTTAAATGGTAACAAACAGTTTAGTGGACTATAAACATATTTTGTCAACTTAGGGTGGACAATGGATACACCCTGAAAGTGTGTAGTATATTTGATAGCGAAGTAAATTAAGGGTATAAAAGTAATAATTTTCCTTCTTTTAATTATGATGAGCAATTTAAGCTTAATACCAGATCCAAAATATAAACAATTATTTTTCAAAATATCTTTGTTGGTAAAGACCACGTTAACACTCGAAGTGATGCAAGCATATCTGTATACATGTTTGAGATAGAAATTTTCATTGATTCCATAGACCTATAATTTTCAAGCTTAAAATGACTTTGATGAGTTGGCTGCTTATTTTCTAGATTATTTTATTAAGAACAGGTAGTTTAGGCTTTGTTTGGCATGACTTTTTAAATTGAACTTAGTAGAACTTTTACTAGCAAGTTTTTACAACTAATGCTTTTATTATAAAATATTTAGTTTTTCAGTTGTCAATACGAGCTTTTCAAATAAACCTTATTTAAGTTGAGATTTTACAACTAATGCTTTTTAGTTGTTTGATGTAAATGAGAGCTTTGATTGAAGTGATAAAATTACTTTAACAGATTTTATTTTAAAGTTATGTTATGAAAAGAATGAAATATGATTATAGATTAAGTACATGGTATTTTGGAAAATTTTGATTTTTTTAAAAAAGTTCTACAACATTTATTGTCAAAAATTTAATTTTTTTAAAAAGCGTTACAACCTCTACTACCAAAAATTTATTTTTTTCAAAAAAGCTCTACAACCTCTATTAGAAAAATAATAATTAGTGAGTTGACAATTTGTAACGAAATAGAAATAGTAAGATTACACTTATCTGAATGCAAATTATAATGCATACAACTGAAATAGAAAATTAATTGTAAATTGCAAAACCAATGAAACTGGCAAGTATAGCCTGCAACAAATTATTAGCACAGAGAGAGAATAAAATATGGAAACAAGAATGAACCCGAGGCCTGTTTATAACAGTTTTCTTAAATATAGATTGACCTCCTATGAACAGTGTTTTAGGCTCGAAGGTCTCTGTTTCCTAAGATACAATGGGAACAAGCAATCTGTTTAGCAACAATAGTAAAGCTCAGGCGAACCACAATAGCACAGAACTAAGATCAAAATAACGATATAAGAAGGAGAGAAGATTCATTTGTATTGCTTTTTGTGTTGTGTTTAACTAGAGGAGAAGGACTGCCCTTTTTATAGCCATGAAGGTTTGTAATTAATGAAGTAATTAAACAATGAAATTGAATTTAAATATTCAATTCATAATAGAAAATTAAATTGCTTCTGTAATAGCCCATTGAATTCTGTAACATCTCAAAATTTAGTTACAAAATCTAAACTATATATATATTTTTTAAATTCAAAGGGAAATAAAAAACATGGCTGTGATTCGCACTCCCCTGTGCATGCGCACATGGAGAGAGTTTTTATTATTAAAATTCTTACTCATGTATGGATGATCATCCTTTAACTTTTTTTTCCCATGTAAGATAAGTTTTATTTCTTTTCAAATTTCTAACTTCAATGGTACATTTTGAGAGAAAATTTCTGGTTCACCCAAGCTTTATTTAAGCATATAAATATATCATCTCGAAGTGTTCGCAGCATAGAATCTGAAACCTTCTAGACATTTCACTTTGGTTAAGTGGATTCCACCCAAAATGTTCCCTAATATAGCATATTATATGCTAATTTTTCCAACAACCTCTAGCATTTACTAGTAGAGAACCGTAGAATTAGCTCCAATGGTGTCTTTCCAGTTGTTAAATTTGACCATACAAATAAAAAGATTGTAGTGGCGTTAATACTATTGTTTAGACTATTTACTAAAAGATTAATATTTGGATACTAATTTTTGATCGACATCTTCAAGAAATCATGAAATACAGATTAAAACAGTAGAATTAGCATGTCTTTTTTATAAACGTGGAAATTTTGTAAGAAGCATTTGACATGAATCAAAGAGAGAATAGAATGTTTTGGATAGAAATTAGCAACTCTATTAGTTTGTCATTGAAATTATAGGGACTGTTGCTTTTCACGATCAAGGACCAAAATTTGGCCCTCCTAGGATTTACAGACTTCGTCGTATTAGAGCTTAAAATATGATAGTCAAACCTCACTTGTTTAGCAGCTCGTATTAGAGTCAATTTTACCACAAAGAGACAGGCTTTTAAATTTATCAATAATAAGTCATCATTGTAATTTCATTTATGTTTGCGCTGGGTCCATATTAGAACATATTGACCAAATCAAACCTTGCATGTAAGGGGGGCATGGTAAGCATTATAATACAGCTATTGTACCTTTTGCTATCACTTTAAACTTTTGCCTTAACCCTAGAGACAATTGCCTTCTCATCAGTATTATGGTTTCCTCAAACCAAGTGGTTGTGCAGATCCATTTTATGTGTAATTATTGCTGGCTCTTTAGCAAAGCAGTTTGGTACAAACTATATCATAAAATATTGTCCATTTTATTGGATCGAGGTGTTTATTTCAACTTTCCAATAGGTTGCCCATTATTGAATTTCTATACTTTTAGCACACTTAACTGCATTGTTTTGAAGTAAAGTTACCATATTAAGCCGTTTAATTAACTTCGTTCTACTGCAGTCCTAAAGGTCATCGTTGGCCCCCCCATACGGCTAACAACCTCTCCTCAGATATACCTTGGGTGACTTGGCCATACTTAAGCCTTTGTGATTATAATATTGAACACATCACCACACTCTGATACCATTTGTTGGATTAGGGTGGATTGAGGTACATGTACAACTTCCCAGCAGGTCAGGCATCATTAAATTTCTCTACCTTCAGCATGTTTAACTACAATGTTTTGAAGTAAAGGATGCCATATTCTTTTGAAAACTAATCAGTGGTCAGAGAATGGACATTAAACCATTTAATTTCATCCCTCCGTGGTCTAGTCCTAAGGATGCCCCCTCCCTCCAATATGGCCAACACATTTGCTAGAAAAAATTACTCGTACGTATGGGCATATCAGCATTAGAAATTAGAAAGTACTAGTAAATTAAAACAAAGCTTTTTAGCTCAATTTCAATGGTTAGAAATTGTTATGGATAAGCATACGCAGGCTGCCGGAGTAGTCAAAGTTAATTGTCTTGAAAAGGAGACAGTTTGCTATGGACAGTCTTGTATGCAAATGAGCGGATTATCTTGTTCATCACTGTCCAATTATTAATGAGGTTTTGCCTCTTTTTGGTCATTGATTGGAGTTAATTTGGTCATGCTACATGCAGTTATGGGATATTTTTCAAATTTTAGGGGTCATTGATGGCGCAAGTTAAGTTTATTGTTTGGAAGATAGTTTCATTATGTTTGTTTTGAAATTTATTTCTCGAGAATAATTGTCAATCTTTTGAGGGATGTAGTACTCATTATGACTTTAAGTAACCCTTTTTCTTGATAATCATTTCTACTTGGAGAAATTGTCAGAAATTTCTTTTATAATTTATTGATATGATAAATATAGAGATTACGTCTTTCATTCTTTTTCTAATACTTCCTTATATATATTTCTTGGAAAACTCAGTTTCTCACCTTTATGCAATTTCTTGATGCTGTAGAGTTGAACAGGCTAACTATGAAGACTGTGAAGCAAAATCTTTTATGGGCTTTAGGGGTATAACATTGTAAATTTTCATGAACTATGCGAGGATAGATGCGCACTTGTAATAAAGCCCATGGAAAATAAAGCCATATTATGTGCAATGCACTGCATACATTACATGGATCTCAGCATCTAACCCAAACATTATATAGGTTACACTTTTGACACAAAATAAACTACTTGCATATCTATATTGCAAGTTGTGGGAGGACCTAGAAGCTAGGGATATGCTTCAGTAGAAAATGAGCACTAGAAAATCATCAATAATAAGCACTAGTAATATCATTAATAATATAATATTGAAAGGTTGCAGAAATTACTGAATCTTATTTCCAGTGCTCGTAAAGACTTTCATGATTCTTTACGTCTGGTGTGAATGACGGATTGGATTCTTTTAGGGTTTCTCAGCACATAGTCCAGTAGTCAATAAAATTTGCGAGGTTAAGTTTTTTTTTTTTTTTAACTTTTATAGGGCTCAGCTCGCATTCTCAACATCGTGAGTCAGAGAGCTTCTCCACTGCGCTTATAAGCCCATTGATATTTACGAGTTTATGTGCTGCCTGTTTTCTTCTTTATGCTTTACCCTCTGCCTTACATTTCACTCTCTAATTAAGAAGTGCTGAGGTCGAAGAAACAATTGTCATATATTTTATATTATTGTTGCTGCTGGATTTATTCATTTTACATTCCTTCTATTATGACAAGGGTTGGAATTCCAATAGCTGTAGGAATGTTACTCCTAGTAACGGGGACAATGTTGACTCCATTAATTGCAGGAGCCCTCGTGTGTTTTTCTTTTAGAGTGATGGCAAATTCATTGCTTTTGAGATTAAAATTTTCCTCAAAACACGGAGAGAGTTTTCAAGCAATAAATTAGAGATCATATTTTTTGTTAATTTTGAATTTTAAAAAAATATTTCCTCGTAAATATTTAATAATTGAATATTCATGTGTTCCCATTACAACAGTTTCAGCATCTGCCAGAACAATTCGTGAATCCTCACATTGTTAACTGAATTCACTTGCAAAGGGTTTTTTACTTCCCAGTTGACATTTTTTACCTTAAAACTATTAAAAGTTAAATTTAATGATGGTGCACAATTCATACAAGCACTCTGCGACCATATTTACAGTTTGTGAAAAAAAAATTTGTGCATTTACAAGTAGTTTGAATGGTAACCATCATTATGCCGTACAGAATAATAAGGTATTATTAAAAAATTATTATGAATCTTATATGGGGGTTATTAATTAAATACCCTTTAACAAATAAAAAATTATTTAAAATACCTTAAAAGATACATGTAAAGATGTATGTAAAGTCTAAAATACCTTTAATAAATGCATCACAATTACTCCTTCTCCATCTTAAATTCCAAAAAAAAAAAAAATCAATCCTTCTCACTCCTTTCTTACATTCAAAATCTCTTCCTATAAAAAATATGTTAACTTAAACAGTCATACGGTCTTTTGATTTTCATAATAATAAATTGCATGTCATGGGTAAAATAGAAAATACATTTATTTCACAATCTTACTAGCTCTTAAAGGACAAAAATCGTTTATGTAAGATCAAGCTCAAAACACTCAATGTCAATGGCACAAAGTTCATCAAGTCAAGGATAAGCGTTAATGATACTAGCTTAGATTATTTCTCTTATATATTACTTGTAAAGCTAGTATGATTAAATGTATGCATGATTAATATTTAAAAGATTAAATTATTTTTCGTGACATTTTAAATAAATTATTATTTTCATAATATAAAAGTTTTATACTTATATGGAATTGATTGTTTTCAAGTTTCTAGACTAAATTAAAAAAGTTTTAAAAATTTTGAAATAAATAAGTATTGTTTGAAATTATAGAAATAGACCTATCTGAAAAGTTGTGCAACAATTTTAGGCTATAGTACAATTTTAAAAAGTTTAGGAAAAAATTATAATTTTCAAAAAATTGATAATTTTTAGAGTTTCTAAAATGAAACGGCTAACTGATAATTTTAAGTGGTGATTCAATAGTTTAAAATTCTACATAATGGTAACTTGCATAAAGTCAAAATTACGACAATCCGATAGCTCCCAGAAAATCAATAACAAATTGTTTTCTTCCTTAAAGTATAAAAATTCAAATTAAACTCATTCCAAATTAGGTTCTCTAATATCTATCAAGCTAAAATGTATCCACACAAATCATCTTGCGCTTTCATTTGCTTATTTATATACATTGATTTATTATTGAACTATAACTAGCCAATATACATGTTGTGCAAATTTTATTGAACTCGCAAGCGCACGAATCTATTGAAGTACAGATTAATGGTGACGAGTGTCGATCCCACGAGGAGGTGGATTTTAATTATGTAGAATTATTATTTTTCTTTATTATTTATTTTTTTGTGAAATTTCTTAGTTTATTCTATCCTAAAATTGAAATTAAAATTGTGAGAATAAATTGGGACTTGATCAATGTAATAAAGTGCTTCGATATTAGGATTCACACTCAATATTTCACCATGGGCTTAATATTTCTTTTTTTAGTTCCAATTAATTTATGAGGGGGGTATTTCCACTCTTCATCAACCTAACTCTAATAAATAAGACATCAAGCGCTCATTGTGCCATAAATAATAATCAGAAATAATAATCTTATGTTAAATGCGGTGTCAAGAACATGTTGTGCCAGGTAACAATAATGCAACTGTCGACAAAGTGGCAAGACTTTTCACTAATTAACCTAGATAATTTTATGTCAACAATAAGTCAAGACCTACCACATAAATTAGAGGGAGGCTTTTCTCTAATAAATCTAGTGAAAAGCGCTCACCGTGCCAAATAGTAATAATCTTGCACTAGAGAGCCGGTATACCAATGCAATATCTAGACAAGATTATTACTATCTGTCTACGATAAGTCAAAACAATTTAAATAAATTGGAGAAAGTAAAAATAAACTTACCAAATTAAGCCCATAGATTATGTTGAGACTTCACCTTAAGCCCAAGCTTGAAAATAAATTAGCTACTCATTTTATAACTAGGGGTAAAATGGAAATTTTACTAAAATACATAGAAAATACAAGATGAAGAAGGAATTACAGAAAATAGAGCCCAAATTAAAATGGATTCAAAGGTGTCAAATTAGGGGGGGAGCCCCCTATTTATAGATACAATAAGTAAATCATGGCCATCGGATGAAAACAATTCGGACGCCCAGGATTGCGCCACGTGGTACTCTCTGATTAGTTGGAACACGTCACAGGGCTATCATTTTGTGTATATACATGTACGGTGCGCGCGATTTTCGGTCCACTAATATTCTGCCACGTCATCGGTCAATGTAAAAGTCAACAAATATAATCCAATGTATTGCATATATTGTAAGCTCATTTTTCGGTCCAATAGTCTTCTGCCACATCATCAGTCAATGACACATCAGCAATCAACGCCACGTCAGTGGGGCCCACTAAAATCTTAAAATTATGAGTTTGCCCTTTATGTCTTTTCTAAGGTTTTCAGTCGTTTTGAGTTAAAAAATGCTGTCCATTTTTTTGTCCGACTTTTCGTTTATTGAAAAATGACTAAAATACTCCTAAAATACATAAAGTATTAAAAATACACATAAACATAGACAATTAAATATCAAGGGACTTAAAATACATAAAGGTGGAGATGTTAGTGAGACTTTGGGGTGTAAAATGATGATTTTATCATTTATAAATGTACACTCTCTAGGGCTCAACACACCCCCCAACCAGCTTATTGCTAGTCCCTAGCAAATTAAGTGATAACAAATTCAACCATTTTTTAAAAGACAATTATGTTTACTTCTTCAATTAGATTAATGACAATAATCAAATAAAAGTATAAGCATTATCTCCGGCCTAAAGAGATATCAGTCCCACATCAACCATCCACATGAATCAATCAAGCAAACACATGAAAACTGATCGATTATCAGAGCTACATTAATTAAGCTACTTTCGAGTGTGGCATGTCAACCCCAAAATCTCACAGGTTAAAGCGACACTCTCAGAAGAAAATAAACTCAGGAAAAATAGTCACTCTAAAAATGGTAACTTGAGAGAAATTAATGAATGGCAATATCACACACTCTCACCAAGAATAATGCCCACAGCTTAGCATATAGTATGACACCAAATAAAATAAAATGATAGTCAAACCAACTCTCTCTTTTTTTTTATATATGTATCACTACATCATTTTCGTCCATATTACTAGCTTCTACTTCAGACTATAGTTCTCTAAAGTCAAGAAGGACTTTTATTAGGATGTAATGTAGGTCAAGAATATGGATAATAAATAAGGGATAATAGGGAAAACAAAGTATTATTTGATAAAATAGAGATCTTTTGAAAATTATAAGGTGCAATTCATTTATTATTATTATTATTTTTCTTTTTTTCTTTTTTTCAATAGTACATTTTATTTATTTCTTTTTCATATATATATATATTGCACTAATTTTTTTTAAATAATCATCTTAAATTTTCTCAAACATGAGTAGGTGATGGAATACACAAAACGTAGGGTACTACTCTAAAATGGAGTAGAGCATGACGATGAGTTACAAAAGAAAACATAATTTTTTTTTTATCTAGGCTCAAAAGGGCTAACTATGGATATTTTACAAAAAGGATGGCTGAAAAAGGCTCAAACGGGTCAAAGATGGCCTTTCCATCATCTTTTAGGGCTCTAAATTGTCTTCTATTTTTACTAGCTCAATAGACTTTTAGATGTAGCAACACAATTTTTTTTTTTATGTTTGACTCAAAGGAAAATATAGAGATCATGTATAGTAAATTGTATGAAAAATGGGCAAAAAGGTTTACTCTCCAAGAAAAATGATAGGCTCAAAAACTCACTTGGAATTTATTAGGACATGTATATTCTTTCAAGTAACTTAACCAATTTTACTCGTTAGCTCGCTCAATTCACATTTTTCACCAACATCAGCATGCAAAGTAGCAAATATGATGTAACATAACTCAAGGTCAAAGATAATACAAATACAAGAATTTGAAAGTCATCATGTCATCCAATGTCAAAAGATCACATAAAATGCCTTTTTTATTTTTTAATTTTTTATTTTTTTAACTCCAAGACTAAGAAGATGCATTTCTAGAGTCACTACACTCCATATTCAGCTATCTTCGACTTAAAAAATTAAGCCAAAGTTAGTTCCTACAAAAAAAAAAATTAGTAAAAACTTCTCCAAGATTAAGACATTCCACAATCATCAACTATTCCCTCCCCCCAACCAGAATGAAACATTGTCCTTAATGTTTTAAAAGAAAGAAGTAAGGTTTAGAAGACATCACATGAGTGCTGCAACACAAAATGAAAGAAAACATTTATAGATGGAGAGTTAAATCTAATTTATGCTTCTTATTACTGTTGCTGCTGTTATTAGTCAACCAATCCAATGAAGAGGTCCTAGGATCTGACTTTGGTATATAAGCTTGTAAAATATCAAGTAACTCGTTAGCAGTAGGGGCACAAATAAAAAGTTATTTTATTGTGAAAGGAATGAAATGATTTTTTATTGTATGGTTAAGAAATGCAAGTAAGCTATCAAAAAAGTTATTAACATTTAGCAAATTGATGGGTTTTTTATGAATGTTCAAATTGGCCCAAGATGTAAATGTAAATAATGCCTCTAAAGATGTAAGATCTCCTGGCAAGAAAATAAAAGTTTCAGCATGTTGTAGCATTTCAGATAGTCTTTCTTGTATGGTGAAGATAACTAACTCCTCTCTAATTGGTGGGTCGGGCATGCTTACAATAGGTTTTAAGGCTTTTAGAATGATGCCTAGCACCTAGCTTTCTCTATTATAGGCAGCTTCTGCAATAAGCTTTGATAACCCTTGATCACCTCCTCCATATACTAAATGTATTTTTCTCTCTGCTTGGACTCGACCAAGATCTATGGCTGCCTCAACAAACACTTTATACTTTCTATAATGAAACCTAGAAACTACACAAATGGTCTTAAATTGTCTACTTGAAGGTACTGCCATTGTGACAATCATAAAAAAAAGTAACTTGTGAATGTTTAACAAAATAAGCTCATATTTAAAGATCTTGGTAACAATCACAGTGATACACATCTGTAAAGGAAGTGGTACATTTTTCAAATGACGTGTAAAGTTCGTGCTTTAAAGTCAAAAGCAAAAAGTGAACAACAAGAAAAAATAACACAATAATGCAAATGATAAAAGAACAGTAAATAAAAAGGATATGTACTGGTAGTTGTGATTGTGGGTCATATCTTCCTCTGGTTTTACGTCCAGAAACGGCTTGAACGCACTCTATGGGTTGAGGATAGGCTTCCCATCCAATTTTCTTACAAACTCGCAAATAGGGTCATTTATAGTCAGATTCCAGAGATTATATCTTGCATGTTCTTTTTGGAATAATGGCCATAACTGGAGAATTGCTCTTTGTACGTATCCACTGGGATGCGTTTCAAGAGACAAAAGGATATTATCCAATGACACTTTATTCAAGCCATCCCTAATGAATTGAATCTTGTCTTCCCTGGTATTAAACATCATTCCTAAAGTACACTTCTCTTTATTACATTCCATTTTTGCACACTTATAACAAGCAACTAGAATCCGTTGAGCTCTTCGTTTTCTTGAGTAGTTTCCTTTACCACAACTAGGCATATATGCAATAAATTTGGGGGGTAACTCACATGCCAATCGTACTTTGGCTTCAATTAATCATCGAATGTCAGAAGGGATGTTATTTCTCATAAGTAATCGCATGCGTTCGGACCAAGCTTTATAGATTGTAAGGAGAGCATTTTGAGGAAGTGAAGGAAATCGTTTGTGAAGCTTTGCCAAAATTGTGTTCTTGTCCATTTTGTCTCCTCAGAATATTAGTTATTATGGGAAACTGAAGTAACCGACTTTGATTGTCTCCTCAAAATTGTGTTGGGTTACAATTTAAGCTCGAGTTTTGTTAATGATTCTAATGGGATGAGATTTTTTCCAGATGGTGTCAATTGCTCTTCTTTTAACTTCCAGTTATTAGTATCCATGAATGGTGATGAATCGAGTGAGGCATTAATCTGGTAAAAAACCATACCAAAGTGAGTTAACCATTCTTGTAAAGGGTCGTCACTAAGGTTAGAAGAAAGATTATGATCAACCAATTCTTCAATAAAATTCATATCAATAATTTCATCGTTCCCATCATGAGGTTGTTTGGCAATGTTGAAGATATTAAGCTCCATAGTCATATTGCCAAAGGACAACTTCATATTTCCGGTCCTGCATTGAATGTGAGCATTAGCAGTTGCAAAGAAAAGTCGGCCCAGAATAATGGGGATGCGCTTTTTTGAATCTTGCATTGGTTGAGTATCAATTACAATAAAATCAACAGGAAAATAAAACTTGTCGACCTGAATAAGCACATCCTCAACAATACCACGAGGCATTTTCAGAAACCGATCTGCAAGTTGTAACACAACTGGGTTGGGTGTAATTCTCCCAATCCAAGTTTTACAAATACTGAGTACGGCAAAAGATTTAGACTAACTCCTAAATCCAACAAAGCATTCTCAAATGTATGGTTCCTAATACTACATGAGATAGTAGGAGATCCTGAGTCTTTAAATTTTGGAGGAATTTTTTGTTAGAGTATAGAACTAATGTTTTCAGTTAAAAATGTCTTCTTTTGAACATGAATGCTTCTTTTGTTAGTGCAGAGGTATTTAAAAAACTCGGCATAAGAGAGCACTTGCTTTATAGCATCAAGAAAGGGAATGTTAACACTTAATTGTTTAAATATCTCTATAATCTCACCCGTGGAATTTCCCTTTTTTGGTTTAGCTAACCTCTGAGGGAATGGAGCTTTGGGGACATATTCTTGTGAGCTGATTTCTTCTTTCTCCTTTGATGAATCCTCAAAATCTATAGGCACCACTTGATTTGTCTTTGTCACTAGCATCTCTACCTTGTTGTCAACTTCTTTGCCTTTTCGTAAGGTCATCATAGCTTTGACCTCTTCATATTGCTGGGCTGAGTCAGTCCTTACTTCATGTATTCCTTTAGGATTTGGCACTGGCTGACTTGGGAATTTTCCCTTTTCGACGGTCATTGTTAAGTTTTAAACTGAAGAAGCTAGCTGGCCTACCATCTTTTCCAAGTTTGAAATCAATTGGGCTTGTAAATTGAAGCTTGTTTTCATCTCATTCCACAGTTCATTAATGGTACGATTTTGTTGATCTATTGCGAAGTGAGCCCGATTTTTAAAATTTTGGAATACTTCCTCCCATGGTTTGGGTTGTGAGTAATTCTGGTTCTGATTGTATGGTCTGAATGATTGTTGAGAGACTTGAGGAGCCTGAAGAGCTGGTTGCATTGATGGAGCTGAAGCTTCTGCTCTGTTCTGTTGGAATCCTTAAGACCATGAAAAGTTAGGATGGTCTCTCCACTCAGGATTATAAGTATTGGAGTAAGGATTGTAGTTTTGCTACTTTCCCATCACACCAATTGCATTGGCTTGATCTGGGTATGAGTCATGATCAAGTTGATTATAGGCATGTGGCTTTGTTGATTTTGTAGCTGTCAAAGATGCTATTTCACGAGAAAGTCCTTCAACTATTTCTTTAACTTTCTTTATTTCTGATCTTGACTAACCAACATGAACTTCATTCACTCCATTGATTTTTCTCATGTTTCTGAATAATTTGCTTCGCTGTTGGGAATTATCTGCTTGTCGCTGAAAGAAATCCCAAATCTCTGATGCACTTTTCGACATCAACTCTCCTCCATTTGTTGTCATTAGCCATTCCTACACATGTGGCAATAGTCCCTCCAAAAAGTATTGGCATTGATGCCATTTTTCATACCCATGATGTAGACACTTCAAGAGTAACCCATTGAATCACTCCCATGCTTGAAAAATTGCTTGTCTTCTTTTTAGGTAAACTCTGAGATTTCCTTGCGAATAGCATTGGTTTTATGCATTGGGAAGTATTTATTTAAAAATTTAGTAACCATTTGTTCCCATGATATGATACTATTAGCAGGAAATGTATTGAACCAAGAACGAGCTCTATCTTTTAAAGAAAATGGAAACAACCTAAGCTTAATATCATCATCTGAAAAATTATCATATTTAAAAGTTTGACAAATAGCATGAAAATAATTCAAATGATTGCATGGATCTTCATTTTCTAGGCCATAGAATGATGGGAGACAATTTAGCACAATAGGTTTTAGCTCAAAACTCCTAGTAGCTACATTTGGGTATCTTATGCATCATGTGCTCAAATTAGCTAAGGGACTAAAGTAGTCCTTAAATGGCCTCTCATGCAGTGCTTGTGGTTGTTGTTGTAAATCTATTTCAATTTTATCCACAATTTCCACTTTTGATGCAATGTGTTTACGTGTGCGACGTGCTTTTTCTAGCTCGAGGTTTATGGGTTCTAAATTATGTGATAGTGACCTTCAACCATGCATGCAAAGAACACGTACAAAAACAAAATTGAAAATAAAGAGAAGAGAAATTATGGTACTAACCTTATCATGCTTGTTACAACTTTTTTATGAAAATACACTCAAGTGCTATGAATGTGCAATAAGAAAAAAAAGTGAAATAAAATAAATTAACTAAAATTGAAATAAACTGAAATTAAAATAAATTACTAGGCGGTTAAACTGGCCCTATAGATTAACAAGATCAATGTAAAGTTACAAAGAAAAATAAAACGAAAATTAAATTAAAAATTTAAAAGAAAATAAATTAACTTAAAATAAATCAACTAAAATTAAGATAACTTATAGGTGATTAAACCAGCCATATAAAAAGAAAATTAAAAGTAAATAAAAATACAAATAGATATTTACGCAAGAAAATTAATTCTACCAATTGAAATGACTTACCTCCCCAGCAACGGCACCAAAAACTTGTTGTGCAAATTTTATTGAACTCGCAAGCGCACGAATCTATTGAAGTATAAATTAATGGTGACGAGTGTCGATCCCACGAGGAGGTGGATTTTAATTATGTAGGATTATTATTTTTCTTTATTATTTATGTTTTTTACGAAATTTCTCAGTTTATTCTATCTTAAAATTGAAATTAAAATGATGAGAATAAATTGGGACTTAATCATTGTAATAAAGTGCTTGGGTTTTAGGATTCATACTCAACATTTCACCATGGGCTTAATATTTCTTTTTATAGTTCCAATTAATTTATGAGAGGGGTATTTCCACTCTTCATCAACCTAACTCTAATAAATAAGACATCAAGCGCTCATTGTACCAGAAATAATAATCTTATGTTAAATGTGGTGTCAAGAACACGTTATGCCAGGTAATAATAATGTAACTGTCGACAAGGTGGCAAGACTTTCCACTAATTAACCTAGATAATTTTATGTCAATAATGAGTCAAGACCTACAACATAAATTAGAGGGAGGCTTTTCTCTAATAAATCTAGTGTAAAGCGCTCACCGTGCCAAAAAGTAATAATCTTGCACTAGGGAGCTGGTATACCAGTGCAATATCTAGACAATATTATTACTATCTATCTATGATAAGTTAAAATAATTTAAATAAATTAGAGAAAATACAAATAAACTTACCAAATTAAGCCTATAGATTATGTTGAGTCTTCACCTTTAACCTAAGCTTAAAAATAAATTAGCTACTCATTTTATAACTAGGGGTAAAATAGGAATTTTACTAAAATATGTAGAAGATACAAGATGAAGAAGGAATTACAAAAAATAAAGCCCAAAAATGGATTCAGGGGTGTCAAATTAGTGGGCGGGAGCCCCCTATTTATAGATACAACAAGTAAATCATGGCTATCGAATGAAAATAATTCGGATGCCTAGGATTGCGCCACGTGGCACTCTCTGATTAGTTGGAATACGTCACAGGGCTATCATTCTGTGTATATGCATGTATGGTACGCGTGATTTTCGGTCCACTAATATTCTACCACGTCATCTGTCAATGTAAAAGTCAACAAATATGATCCAGTGCATTGCATGTATTGTAAACTCATTTTTCGGTCCAATAGTCTTCTGCCACATCATCCGTCAATGCCACATCATCGGTCAACGTACACGTCAGCAGTGAACACCACGCCATCAGTCAACGCCACGTCAGTGGGGCCCACTAAAATCATAAAATTATGATTTTACCTACTAAAATCTGTTTTGGTGTTCGACTTCTCATTTATTGAAAAATCATTAAAATACCCCTAAAATAATTAAAGTATTAAAAATACACATAAACATAGACAATTAAATATTAATGGACTTAAAATACATAAAGGTGGAGATGTTAGTGAGACTTTGGGTATAAAATGATGATTTTACCCTTTATAAATATACACTCTCTAGGACTCAACAATACACTTAGGAGAGTGTAAATCTTTGTAAACTTCATTTCAACCTAAAAAATTGAGTGATTGTAAGTGTGAGAACTATTTGAGAAAAGAGTTGTGTGTTAATCTCGAATTGTAAAGATTTATTAACACTTTAGAAGTCAATTGTGAACATCTGGAAGTGTTGGGTTGTAAGGTTTGGTTAGTGGAATCCTCAGGTTTGGTTTGCTTCGGGGTGTGGACACAGGCGGGTTGCCAAACAACATAAAAAATTGTGTTCGCTTTGCCTTCCGTTAACTATTTCAATTTACTTGTTATTGAAAATGTTATTATTATTGGTTAAGGTAGTTATTGGTATTGAATTGTGGTGTTGTTATTAAAGAAAATTTTAAATACCAATTCACCCCTCCATTGGGTTGCCTATTTAGAATTTCATTTAGTATCAGAGCAAGGTGCTTCTGTTAAGACTTAATCATCTAGAATAAAAGATTTATGGCAACAAAAAATGATACCACCTTTGGGGAAGGTTAGTCCGCTTCTAAACCACCTTATTTTGATGGAAATGATTATCCATATTTGAAAACTATGATGAAAATTTACTTGCAAGCATTATATTATGAGATATCACTACTAGAAAATGGCCTTTAGTGATACTAAAATAGTGTCACTAATTACTTTTAGTGACACTTATTAATAGTGTCAGTGATCTGGGAGTCAGAAAAATACTGACACTTGAATGTGGTGTCAGGGATTACTATTACTATAGTATTACAGATTTTATGACACTATAGTATCAATAATTACTATTACTATAGTATCACGAGTTAGTAATATCAGTAAAACAATCACCCCAATGAAATTGATACTTTATGATACATTTTTAGTATCAATGACTTTTATTAGTTATTATTGTCATTTTAAGTTTTGTCAATCTAATGATATTATTTAAAAAAGAATATTAGTAAACTGCTAAAATGAACAATTATATATAAAATTTCTAACAAAATATTATGGCTCTTTTGTTTGACTTTCTTCACCAAACAATCTTAAAAGAGTTTGCTACTTAATTCTGTACACACCCCAAATCATATGGGTTCTTTGACAAAATACCGTTACTTTCATACACAAACAAATCAGGCTCTCCATCTACAAATTTAAGGAAGATTAAAATATTAAAAAAAAAAAGAATAAAGATCATATCCCTCCCAGGCCCATCTACAAATTTGTACTTTTTCTCCAACCTCGCCGGTTAGCTTAGTATAGTGCTCCCACTCGTCTTGGTCAAATGGATCTTCAATTGATACAATAGGATAATTAGAGATGAAAGACTTGTAGAAATCTTTTAGTGCATCTCCTGAGATCTTTTGTGAACCGTCATTGTTCTGCAAAAAGAAGACCAAAAAAATTAAGAAAACAGGAAAAAAAATTAAGTATTTTACCACAAAACATTAGCACTGAGGATTGAGAGTAAAGAAAATTTTACAGTAGCACTACCTCAGAATATTGACAAGGAAAGCACAACAAAAGCAAGAGGCAAGAACAATCGCAGCTCATCAGAATACAATTGCTCGCTAGTGGTAGCAAAGAACAACAGCAATGCTGTGTCATAGCGTCCAGCTACAGCAAAGCACTGTCGCTATGTCAGAGCGAAGCAGCACTGCAATTATCGTTGTAGAACAAGAAGCGCTTGCGATTGCAGGCAGAAGAACTCGCAAGACAAGCGACACGCTACGGCCTCTATCGCAGAAATGCACTGCCGCTTGTGGTGTAACAAAGAATAATCGTAGTCGCTAGCGGCAGCGAGAGAAAATGCAGCTATCGCTTGTGCCGCACTGCAATCGTCGCCGTCAGTAGAACAAGCGATTGCGATTGCGGCAGTAGGAACTGCAACGACAAGCAACTATAGCACTCGCAATCGGTGCGACTTTTGCTGCAGCTCCTACCGCAGAAATGCAACTGCCGCTAGGTGTAGCGAAGCAACAATCGCACTGCTATGTCTGCAGCAGCAGTAAAATGCAGCTATCGCTAGGCTGCAGCAGCAAAGAATCGCAGCTCATCGCTTGTGCAAATTGGGACTCATTTTCTCTTATCAAGAACATGCCTCTTGTGCTGCTGCAGATGATTGCACTGCAATTCCTACGCTTGCTGCAATTCCGGTCCACCTCCACCACCACCACAAACAGAGATAGGATTTCAGCATCATATTAAGATACTCTAACAGAGTAATGCTAGTTAAAGCTAAAATAGCAAATAATCCACCAATCTCAAGCTCTATTTACAGTTACATTCAAATTCCAGCCAATTCAAGTGTCACATCAAAATCGACAACAAAAATATTTACTAGTCACTGCAAATCTATTATTTCACACATATCATAATATCTAATATTTACTAGTCACTGCAAATAGAAAAAACAAGACCTCATCCACAACTTGCTGAAAGTAATGAGTTGCTTTATTGAAATACTCCTTGGCCTCATCCTGGTCAGGAGTCAAAAAAGCATGAGAAATATGAGCATTTCCCAAACACCACAATGTGTCGTGTCTACTTGGTGTAACCATCAATGCCTCCTCCAGCTTTGAAATTGCATCTAGCACATCATTAAATTATCTTTTGTTACTCTTCGGAAAAGCAAGCAATCAAAAATAAGATATCATCTAATCGCTAGAATTTTTAGCATCTAGTTTGTACAGCAACATGAACAGGATACACCAGAACAGATTCGATGTCAAACAATTGCAGCAATGAATGAACCAATCAACATACCAACCATAAAGCCACAACATCTACAGACAAAAGATTGAACCCATTCACTTCTCTTCTCTTCTCTTCTCTTTTCACATACTTTCCCAGCATCCAAACATACAACAAACACAATGCAAAAAACACCCCCAACCCCCTCAGAAATTGATAGCAGTTGCTGTTCGTCGATCACACATCAGCTTCCACATACATAATCAAAATTCAAAACAAACAAATGAATCGTTACCTCATCCTTGAGGCTCTTATCAATTTCTGGAGATTCCAAACGCTGATTTTCAATATCATTACTCCAGCACTCTTCTTTCTCTATCAAAAACAAACACAAATGAACTCCAATTTTGAAACAAAAAAATTATATTCAAAAAAATTAAAAAATAATAATAATAAAAACAAATTTTACCTTTAGATCAAAACAGAGATGAAAACAGAAACACAAAATCTTGAGTCAAGTAATTTCTAGCATAAATTCTAAAAATCAAACCAAAATGAAGCTCACGGTGTGTTTATTGGCGCGAGTAGTATGAGAAATACAAGCGCGATCGTCTCTGATACGAAAGCAACCGAAGAAACAGCCCATGGTTCTCGAAACGGTGACATCTAGGAACCTCACTACCGATCTGCAAACATGACCGATTTCTCAATGATTCAGACGTCTAGGAACCTCACTTTCTCTCGAAACGGTGACGTCCCACCGCCTTGCTGGACCACCAACGAAACCCTAGCCATCATCAACGCCTATTGTGCCAAGTGGCTCTCTCTCAATCGCGGCAACCTCAGCACCTCCGATTGGGATGCCGTCTCCTCCGCCGTCTCCGAATCCACTCCTGGAGTTAGAGAGATTGAGCATTTCCTCCGACGGGGAAAGCATTGAGATATGGGTGAGAGTTAGAGAGATCGAGCATTTAGGTTTTTTTTATGTTTTTGTTATTATATTTTTGTTTTTTAAATCTTTAAAACAAACAAATTAAGTGAATTCAACATGGCTCAATGGTCTGCGTTTCGAATGTTAAAATTTTAAACTCTAGAAGTCTCAAGTTCGAGTTGCAACTAAAACAACTATTAATAAATTTTTTTTTTATCTCTTATTTTAGTGTCAGTGATTATTGATGTTTAATTTACTAACATACTAGTATCAATAACTTCTAATACCTACTTGTTAATAGGTGCATTTGTTCACAATTACTGATACTTTTTGCTAAGTGTCAGTAAATGTCATTTTTCTAGTAGTGTATGGGAAGTTAATGATGGTCATTTTTCACCTGGAATGAGAAATGAAGAAATGGAAGAAATTTTAAAATCTTATAGCCAATGGAGTGAATTAAAAAAGAGAAAAATGTCTCTTAATTCCAAAGTGATGAATGCTTTGTTTTGTACTTTAGATAATAAAGAATTTCATAGAGTTTCATATTATGAAATTGTTTATGAAACTTGGAAGAAACTTAAGGTTGTTTATAGAGAAACAAATCAAGCCAAAGAGTCTAAAATTAGTAGATACACTAGGTAATATAAGTTATTTTAAATAGAATAAAATAAGAGTGCTTATTACATGTACACTTGATTTACGAACTTGTAAACACTGTAGAAGCCTTAGGAAAGACTTTCTCAGTAGCCAAGGTAAAGAAAATCATTAGATCTTTACCAAAACAGTGGAAGCCTGCACGTCCTATTTAAAATGAGACTACTAATGCAGGTGATGGACTCTTTCATTAGGGAAGGGCAGAAGGGGCCTAAGCATGATGGATCCCGTACACTTGAGCGGCCTTAGAAGAAGTAAAACACCTTAATAATTTATCTCTTGATGATCTTATTGGTTCACTTGTCTCATATAAAAAAGATATAGCTAATGAAAGATTTAATGAAGATAAAAATAAGAAGAGCTTTGTATTTGAATTTTTTGTAGTTAAAAGTGATGATGGGAATGATTTTAAAGATAAGGCATTGAAATGATTACTAGAAAGTTTAAAAGGATCTTCATGAAGCAAACCAAAAGAAGAAAACCTGAAATTGGAGAAAGGATAGAATGAGGCAATTGTTTGTTTTGAATGAAAAAGGTTGGTTCACATAAGATTGGAATGCTCTCTACTTAACTATCCTAAATCAAAAAAGAAAGCAACGGTGGCAACAGGGGATGATGGTGATGAAGAATCCACCAATGAAGAGCAAGCTCATGAGATGTCAAACTTGGCACTTATGGTGATAGGAGGTGAACTATTTTGTGAAATTGATGAGGTAAATGAACGTCCTTCTTATAATGAATTATTTGACACTTTTCAAGAATTACATGGTAATTTGAAGAAAATTAGTTTGAAAAATGCCTCTCTTAAAAGAAAATTTTAGCCTTTTCAAATGAAAATGATAATTTACAAAAAAAAAAAAAAAAGAGGATTTGAAAAACGAAAATGATTCTTTAAAAGAAAAGGTTAAGTGTCTTGAAAAATATAATAATATCTTGCAAAATGAAATTGTTTCCTTTCAATTGTGTAGAGTTATTAATTAATTTTTTACAAATATTTTTTTACTAGGCTTATGGTGGAGGTTTTAATTTATTTTATCATAAAATTTAAATTAAAATGGCAAGAATAAAATAGAGATTAAACAATGCAATGAAGTGCTTGAGTCTCTGAATTCATGCTCAATATTTCACCATGGGCTTAATATTCCCTTTTAGTTCCAATTACTTTATGATGGGGGTATTTCAAGTCCTCAAAAGCTAATAAATATGGCATCAAATGCTCATTGTACCAAAAGAAATAATCTTTTGTTAAATGTGGTATCAAGAACACGTTGTGCCAAGTAATAATAATCAAATTGTCATTAATACGGCAAAACTGTCTACTAATTAACCTAGATAAATTCTTTGTTAGCACTAAGTCAAGGCGAACGATAGAAACTAAAGGGAAGTTTTTCTCTAAATAAATCTAGTATAAAATGCTAAACATGCCAAATAGTAATAATTTTGCGCTAGAGAGCCAGTATACTAGTGCAAACTCTGAACAAAATTATTACTATCTGTTAATAATAAGTCAAAATAACCTAAATAAATTAGAAAAAGAAATATAAACTTACTAAATTAAGCCCATGGTTGAGAGTTGGCAACTAATTTATTTTTTTTTCATTTTCCATGTAAATGCAAATTTGATCAGTGTGTTTGAAGTTTTTTTTTTTCCTCAACTTCACTTGTATCCTAATCGAGCCAATCTATTGAATGGAGAAGATCGTGTGATAATGCAATTGCACTACTTATGTTCAATTTTAGATTTGTTAAATTTAGCCAAAATTAATAGGCATTTGATTGAATAGTAGAAATTTTTATGTATTTAATTTAAATTATTAAGTTATGAGAGTAGGATATCTTATATCCAGTTTATTGAAGTATTTGGAGTTTGTAATATATACTACAAATATTTAAATATGAAATGAAAGATTTTGTAATATAAGTCTGAGTTTTATTTTTTTTGTTATTTTGTGGTGCCTTTTAATTTTACTAATAAATCAATAGGCAATTTTTTATTAAATTAAACAATAATATTAATGACACTATTCTAATGTCAATAAAGACCTTTTTCTACTAGTGAGAGAAAGATGAAATACAAAATTTTTAATGAAGTGGTCAATTTATATTGAACAAATTTTAAGACCAAAAAATGACGTCTTTTAATAATATCATAAATAAAAAAATAAAACTAAAATTATGCTTTTAAGTATCAGTGAAAGGTTATGATACTTTTCATATAATGTCAGTGGGCTAGTATCTTTAGTGTTAAAGGTTGCAACATGTTTGAAATTAGAAAGTATTGCAATGTTTATACTTTCTCCCTTGATTCGAAGCAAAAAGGTCACCGCCAAGCTTCATCAAAGCTAGTGGCCAAAACTTTTGGCATAAATATGATGATACTTCATCTTATTATAAGTTTGTTGATATCAAGAAAGATTTTCAAAAGGAGTTTTTGATTATTAAATAAGTCATCACAAGGCATGGAGAGTAAGGGAGTTTATATTGGATATGGTTAGAGGCACTCTAGAAGATTCATACTAGTTATTACTATTGTACATAGTAAAGAAAAATCCTAGAAGTCAAACATTCATTTAAAAAGACAGTGCAAACAATTTCAAGTATTATTTCATGGCCATTGGAAGTTCTCAAAGTGGACTCACTTCATTTATTAGGCATGTTATTATAGTTTATGGCACATTCATAAAGGTTAAGTTTAAAGGAAGATAATTCATTACCATATCTCTTAATGGCAACAATCCACTTTACCCTATTGCATTTGGTGTAAGTGATAGTGAGAACGATATTTCATGGGAATGATTTTTTATGAAGTTCAAAGAGTCCATTAGTGATGTTCCTAATTTGAAATTCATTTCAGACTACTATAAAAGCATTAAGAAAGGAGTTAATAAAGTATATGCATAAGTATTCCATATATGATTTATGTTCCCACTATTATTTTGTTAGTGCATGGATAAAAGGAGCATTTATCTTGTTGGTCCACAAGAGGAATATGAGGTTTTAGAAGAAGTGCGTGTAAATTAATGAGCTTGGCCAAATCATGTCGTATAACATAACAACCAACAATCTTTGCTATGTACCTTTTTCTAATTGAATATGGAAGAGTCAAAGGCATTAGAACTAACATGCTTGGTGACTATCCAATTTAGAATCCTTGAATATTTGACTTGCTTACTTTTCATAGCAAAATTATTACACACTTCATGAAAAATTTCAAGTGCCAATATCTACGTGAATAAAAGAACTAATTAATATTCATATTCTTAATAATTTCTATAAAAATATAATTTGTTATGTGAACTGTAAGTGGGCAACCATAAACATTTTATACGTCTTTTTCAAGGACATAATCTAGATTTAGTCTTTCTAATTGCAATCACATTTTTCATACTTTCGACTGTGGCCTCAAATTAGGCATGACCCCAAGCATATTTATTAAAATCTTCAATATGAAGAATGTGATCTACAGTGATAAACAATCTCCACTCTTTTCAAAGTAATATAAATCCAAAAGGTATACAATCGCAAATTAAACCATTTTTATATCATCCTTTGACTTATTTTTAGGTTGTGTACTCCTACAACTGTGTATTATAGGATGTCATGTAATACACGACAGAAGGTCATATAATGATAAAGGTTATGTAATACACCACTAAGGTCATGTGGTTGTGTAATACACAATCAAAGGTCGTGTAATATTACAAGAATTCATGTAATAAATGATTGAGGGCTGTGCATTCCATGAAGTCATGTGTTTTAAGTGACATTAAGTCGTGTATTACATGACCTTGCACGACCAAATTATAATATACATATCCCATCAAATTTTCACCATCTCGATGAAGCAAAACAGTTGCAAAAATTGTTTTAGAATATGTTATGAGAGACCCACAACCAATTTAATCTATTTCTTCAACATAAAAGCCTAAATTTTTTTCGAAAAATATTAGATATCAACTAATGAGAAGGAGTTAATTACCTAAAGAAGTAAGATTCTGGCAATTGTGTAGCAATGAATTAGCTCCCAACGGGGATTGTATTAGCATTTTGAGTTAAGGATACTTCAGTAATCTCATGTGAGTTTTTGGAGGGTATTCATGAAAATTTTGGTAAATTTTTTAGGGATTTGGATAATTTTAAAAGCATTACAAGGTATCTACCGCAATTACCTCCTAATGTGAAACTATATTAAATATAATATTTTAATAAAGTAATTGTAATAATAAAGTCTTGAAAAGAGAAATGAAAAGGGCCAAGTGAAGAAAAGAAGAGTCAGCAAAGCCTTGATTATTGTTCTAGAATAAAAGTGTGTTGTTTACAAACAATTGATATTTATTTATACTAAAACAATCATTTGCTATTTAAATTTAAAAATCAAGCGATGGAAGATCATAACTTGGGTACTATATTTTGAGTGTGCTTTCATAGATCAAATGTTGAGAACTAATGCACCAATAAATAGTATAACATAATTTGTGTGATGCATGTTGAGTCCTAGAGAGTGTACATTTATAAAGGATAAAATCATCATTTTACACTCAAAGTCTCACAAACATCTAGACTTTTATATTTTAAGTTCCTTGATATTTGATTGTATATGTTTGCATTTATTTTTAAATACTTTATGTATTTTAGGGGTATTTTAGTTATTTCACAATAAACAAGAAGTCAAACAACAAAACAGACAACATTTTTAAACTCAGAACAGCTGAAAATCTTAGGAAGAACACTAAGGGTATAATAATAAGTTTAAGATTTTGGCGAGTCTCGTAGACGTGGCGTTGACTGCTAACGTGGCATTGACCACTCACATATCATTGACTGCTAACATATTATTGAACAATGATGTGGCATTAATGGATGATGTGGCAGAAGTTTATTGGATCGAAATATGAGCTTACAACCGCGGCAACTAAAGGAAAGGCATTGGTTTATTTTCGTTTATGGAACGCCCATGCATGAATGAAGTGAGGCTGCCCGACAAGCAGAAGCAACCACTTCATCTGGAAACTCAATCGACAGAAGCAGCTTCAATCTTAGGGGAATAAAATGGATAATCAAACTGTTAAGGTGAGTTTACTCTCCCTTTAGGGGATGGAAGTTAACTTACAAAGAAAAAGGAAAGCGTTGGTATAATATTTTTCAGTCTCAGTTCTTTCTTTAGTCAGGGATACATGCAATGCATTGAATTATACTTGTTCACTTTTGCATTGCGCAATGATGTGGCAACATATTAGTAGACTGAAAAACGCGTGTACCATACATGCATATACACGGAATAACAGCCCTGGTGACGCTTTCCATTCAATCTAAGAGTGCCACATTTACTCATTATATCTATAAATAGGGTGTCTCCCCCCTAATTTGACACCCTTTAATCTATTTTTGAGCTCCATTTTCTATAATTTCTTCTCCATTTTATATTTTTCATGTATTTAATTAAAATTTTCATTTTACCCATAGTTATAAAATAACTAGCTAATTTATTTTCAAGCTTAGGTTAAAAGTGAAATCTCAATATAATCTATAGGTTTAATTTGGTAAGTTTATTTTCACTTTCTCTAATTTTTGACTTATCTAGGAAAATATTAATAATCTTGTCTAAATATTACACTGGTATACCAGCTCCCTAGTGCAAGATTATTACTATTTGGCACGGTGAGCACTTCACACTAGATTTACTAGAGAAAAATCTCCCTTTAATTTTTGTGGTAGGTCTTGACTTAGTTTAAATAGAAAATTCATCTAGGTTAATTAGTTGATAGTTTTGTCATCTTGTCGATAGTTGGATTATTATTACGTTGTACAATGTGTTCTTGATACCATATTTAACATAAGATTTTTTTTTTCCTGGCACAATAAACACTTGACACCATATTTATTAGAGTTAGGCTTATGAGGAGTAGAAATGCCCTCTCATAAATTAATTGAAACTAAAAATGAATATTAAGTTTATAGTGAAATATTAAGTATGAATCCTAAGGCCCAAACACTTTATTGCATTGTTTAATTCCTAATTTATTCCTGTAATTTTAATTTAAATCCTAGGATAAAATAAATTAGAACTTTTACAACAAGCACATTAAATGACAAAGAATAACAATAACTCTATATAATTAAAAATCTGTCTTCTCGTGGGATCGATACTCATCACCATTAATCTACACTTCAATAAATTCGTGTGCTTCCGAATTCAATAAAATTTGCATAACAAGTTTTTGGTGTTGTTGCGTAGGAGGTAAGTTATTTTAGTTCGTAGAATTAATTTTCTTTATTGTGTAAATATTTTTTTTGTATTTTTGTTTCTTGAAATTTTCTTTTTGTATGACTGGTTTAACTAATTCATTTTAATTTCTGTTAAGTTATTTTCTTCTAATTTTGAAATTTAATTTTCATTTTATTTTTCTTTGTAATTTAATTTATATGGTCGATTTAACCAACTATTAATTCATTTTAATTTCAATTAATTTAATTTATTTCATGTGTCTTTTTTCTATTTTTCTACATTCATAGTACTTCAGTGTGTTTTCATATATGGATTTTATTGTTATTGTTACTCAATCAATACAGCATTCGAAGACGCACATCCCCATGATGATTCTAGGCTGACCTTTTTTGGCAACTGTTGATACTCACATTCAATGCAAGACATAAAATATGTAATTGTCCTTTGGCAATATGACTATGAAGTTGAATATATTTAACATTGCTAAACAACCTCACAATACAAATAATGGAATTATTAATGTAGATTTCTTTTCCTTTTAACCTTAGTGATGACCCCTTATAAACATGTTTAACTCACTTTGTTTTGGATTTTGATATTGACAGATCAATCGATAAGGTCAACGCCTTACTTTATTCAACACCATCCATAGACACCAACAAGTGGAAATCAAAAATTGAAGAACTAGTACCATCAGAGAAGAAACTCGGCCTATCATCAGATTCACCACCAAAACTCGAGCTCAAACTGCTACCCAACACTTTGGAATGTACATTCTTGGGAGAAGAAACCATTCAGCCAGTAATCATTTCATCCTCCTTAAATGACAAAAAAAAAGAGTTAGTTCTTGGAAGTTTTAAGAGAGCATAAAGAAGCATTAGGATGGACCATAGCCGATATAAAAGGTACAAACCCCAATAGACTGCATGCATTACATTTATCTTAAGTGACCCACCAAATTTGAATTGAGACCTTTCTATTTCTTTTCGGTGATTTAATTTATTTTTGTCATTTCATTTTATGATTCTTTTGATAAAAATTATTTATTTTCTGCTAAAGTGTGCTTGATACCAATTATATATTCTTTCATTACTCATCATGAATACCTCAATTAGACAGATCCTTTTCGACCAACTTAAGCTATTTTTACATGTAAAGCATCATCTAATCGACTTACTCCAAGTTTGTCAATCACATTCTATTTGGGATCTACGGCCACCAGAATTAATATCCACTTTGAAGAATTAGAAATACAACTCAAGGAAATCGAACGTGGTATCTATGAAATCCAATTGGAACTTAAGGTAAATTGAATAAGAGAACGATTATGAGTAAGAGTTTAATTATACTCTTTTTTTTTTACATTGTCTTTTCTTATTTTCTTTTGTTCACTTTCATGAGTTACTTGATTTTGTAGATTTTATTTTATTTTATTGAAGTGTGCTTTAATTTATTACCATGATTAAGTGGCGGCTAATGATACTTCGTGATAATTAAAGTTGATTACTTCAGTTTCCCATAATAACTGATATTCTGAAGAGAAGGTATGGATAAAAACATAATTTTGGCAAAGCTTCACAGTTTATTTCCCTTACTTCCTTAGAATGCTCTCCTTACAATATAAAGCTCAATACGAACGCATACGATTACTTATGAGAAATAACATCACTGCTAACATCCGTTAGTTAATTGAAGCCAAAGTACAACTGGCAGGTAATTTACCTCCTAAATTTATTGCATACATACCTGGTTGCGTTTAAGGAAACTACTTAAGAAAACAAAGAGCTCGATGACTTCCAATTGCTTGCCATAGGTATGCCAAAATAGAATGCGATAAAAATTCGCGTACTTTAGGAATAGTGTCTGATAATAGGGAAGACAAGATAATTCATTAGAGATGGCTTGAATAAAGAGTCATTAAATAATATCCTTTTGTCTCTTAAAACGCATCCCAGTAGATATATACAGAGAGCAATTCTTCAGTTATGGCCATTATTCCATAAAGAATATGCAAGATATAGTCTCAAAAATCTGACTATAAACGACCCTGTTTGCCAGTTTATAAGAAAACTGGATGGGAAGCCTATCCTTGACCCATTAAAGGCATTTAAGCCGTTTATGGATGTAAAAGCAGCGGAAGATGTGAGCCACAATCATAATTACCAGTACATATCCTTTTCATTTACTGGTCCTTTACCATTTGCATTATTTTTTTCCTGTTGTTCAACGTTTACTTTTGAATTTAAAGCGATAAAATTCACGCATTATTTCATAAATGCACCACTTCATTTACTGCTGTACATCATTATATTTTTTATCAAGATCTTTAAATACGAGCTTATTTTGTTAAACATTCACAAATTATTTTTTAAGTTTGTCTTAATGGAAACTAATTCGAGTAGACAATTTAAGATCATTTGTGTGGTTTCTAGGTTTCACTATAGAAAGTATAAGGAGTTTGTTAAGGTAGTCATTGATCTTGGTCGAGTTCTAGTAGAGAGAAAAGTATACTTGATATATAGAGAAGGTGATCGAGGGTTATCAAAGCTTTTTATAGAAGCAGCTTACAATAAAGGAAGCTAAGTGCTATGCATCATTCCGAAAGCCTTAAAACCCCTTGTAAGCATTCCTAGTCCACCAATTGGAGAGGATTTAGTTATCTCTACCATGCAAGAAAAACTATCTGAAATGGTACAACATGCTGAAGCTTTCAATTTCTTGCCAGAAGATCTTGCAACTTTAGAGGCACTGTTCATATTTGCATCTTAGACCAATTTGAACATTTATAAAAAAAAACTCATTGGTTTGTTAAATGTTAATAAGTTTTATGATGACTTACTTGTATTTCTTAACCATGCAATAAAAAATCATTTCATTCCTTTCATAATAAAAAAAAAAATTATTTGTACTCCTACTTTTAATGAATTACTTGATCTTTTATAAGCTTATAGACCAGAGCCAAATCCTAGATCCTCTTCATTGGATTGGTCGACTGATGACGGTAACAGCAGCAATAAAAAGCACAAATTAGATCTAACTCTCCATCTATAAATATTTTCTTTTGTTTGTGTTGCAGCACCCAAGTGATGTCTTCTAAACCCTATTTCTTTCCTTTAAAATATTGGAAACAATGTCTCGTTCTGGTTGGGGGGAGGGAATAGTTGATGATTGTGGAATGTCTCAATTCTGGAGAAGTTTTTACTTATTTTTGTTGTAGGAACTAACTTTGGCTAAATTGTTTAGTCAAAAATGGTTGAATATTGAGTGTATTGACTCTAGAAATGTATCTTCTTAATCTTAGAGTAAAAAAATTAATAATAAAGACATTTTCTGTGATATTTTGACATCGGATGACATGATGACTTTCAAAATCTTGTATTTATATTATCTTTGACCTTGAGTTATGTTACACAACATTTGCTACTCTGCATGCTCATGTTGGTGACAAATGTGAATTAAGCGAGTTGACGAATACACTTAGTTGAGTTACTTGAAGGAATGCACATGTCATAATAAATTCCAAATAAATTTTTTGGCCTATAATTTTTCTTGGAAAGTAATCCGTTTTTGCTCATTCTTCATATAACTTAGCAATCTACTATACATGATCTCTATATTTTTCTTGGAGTCAAACATTTAAAAAAAATTGTGTTGTTACATTTAAAAATCCATCAAGCTAGTAAATATGGAAGACTATTTAGAGCCCTAGGAGATTATGGAAATGTCATCTTTGATCCGTTTGATCCTTTTCCATCCATCTCTTTTGTGAAATATCCATAGTTAGCCAATTTGAGCTTAGTTTAAAAAAAATTATGTTTTCTTTGCTAACTTATTGGCCTGTTCCACTCCAATTTAGAGTAGTACTGCGTGTTTTATGTGTTCCATCATCTACTCATGTTTGAGAAAATTTTAGATGATTATTTTATTAAAAAAATGGTGCAATATATATATAAGAAAAGATAAAAATGATGTGCAATTGAAAAAAAAAAAAAGAGAGAACTGAAAAAAATAATAAATAAAGAATTAAGTGAATTACACCTTATAATTTGAAAAATATCTCTATTTTTTTCTCAAAAAATATTTTTTTTCCTATTATCCCTTCTTTGTTAGCCATGTCCTTAACTTATGTTACATACTAATAAAAGTCCTTGATTTTATAGAACTATAGCCTGAAGTAGAAGCTAGTAATATGGGCTGAAATGATGAAGTGATACATAAAAATGAATAAATTAGTTTGACTAACATTTTATTTAACTTGGCGTCATATTATTTTCTAAGCTATGGGCATTATTCTTGGTGAGAGTATGTCATATTGTCATTAATTAATTTCTTTCAAGTTATCCTTTTTGGAGTGACTGTTTTTATTGGGCTTATTTTCTTTCGAGTATATCACTCTGACTTGTGAGATTTTGGGGTTGGCATGTCACTCTTGAAAGTGGCTTAATTGGTGTAGCTTTGATAATCGAGCAGTTTGCATGTGTATATTTGACTAACTCATATAGATGGTTAATGTGGGCGTGATATCTCTTTAAGTTGAAGATAATGCTTATACCTTTATTCGATTATTGTCATTAATCTAATTGAAAAAATAAACATAATTGCCTTGAAAAAAAATCATTGTGTGTTTGAATTCTTTTATCTTTTAATTTGCTAGGGACTAACAATAAGCTGGTTGGGGGTATTTTGAGTCCTAGAGAGTTTATTTTTATAAATGGTAAAATCGTCATTTTACACTCCAAGTCTCACTAACATCTTCACTTTTATGTATTTTAATTCTCTTAATCTTTGATTATATATGTTTGTGTGTGTTTTTTAATACTTTATGTATTTTTGTGGTATTTTGGTCATTTCACAATAAACGAGAAGTCGGACAGTAAACGGATAGTATTTGTGAACTCAGAACAATTGAAAACTTTAAGAAGGACATAGAGGGCATTTCATAATTTTAAGATTTTAACTAGCTCCGTTAACGCGACATTGACTACTGACATGGCTTTGACCCCTGACGTGTTGTTGACCAATAATGTGGCATTGACGGATGACATGGTAAAAGTCTATTAGACGGAAAAATAAGTTATAATACATGCAATGCACTAAATCATACTTGTTGACTTTGACCGATGATGTGGCAGCATATTAGTAGACTGAAAATTACGTGTACAGTACATGAATACATGGAATAACAATGCTGGTGAAGTGTTCCATCCAATCTAGGAGTGCCATGTGCCATGATTTACTCGTTGTATCTATAAATAGGGGGCTCATCCCGCCCTAGTTTGACACCCCTGAATCCATTTTTAGGCTCCACTTTTTGTAATTTCTTTTCTGTCTTGTATTTTCTATGAATTTTAATAAAATTCTCATTTTACCCCTAGTTATAAAATGAGTAACTAATTTATTTCCAAGCTTGGGTTAAAGTTGAAACCTCAATATGATCTATGGGCTTAATTTGATAATTTTATTTTTACTTTCTCTAATTTATTTAAATTTGTTTGACTTATAGTAGACAAATAGTAATAATCTTGTCTAGATATTACACTAGTATACCAGCTATCTAGTGAAGATTATTACTATTTGGTACGATGAGCATTTTACACTAGATTTATTAGCAAAAAAACTTCCTTTAATTTATGTGGTAGGTCTTGACTTAATGTTGACAAGAAATTCATCTAAATTAATTAGGGGATAGTTTTGCCACCTTGTCGATAGTTAGATTATTATTACCTATCATAATATGTTCTTGATTCCATATTTAACATAAAATTATTTTTTTTCCCGGCACAATGAGCAGTTGACACCATGTTTATTAGAATTATGCTTACGAAAAGTGGAAATACCCCCTCATAAATTAATTATAACTAAAAATGAATATTAAGCCCATGTTAAAATGTTGAGTATGAATCATGAGACCCAAACACTTTATTGAATTGTTTAATTCCTAATTTATTCCCGTTATTTTAATTTAAATCTTAAGATAAAATAAACTAGAACTTTCACAACAAGCACATTAAATAATAAATAATAAGTAACTCTACATAATTAAAAATCCATCTCCTTATGGGATCGGCACTCGTCATCATTAATCTACACTTCAATAGATTCATGCACTTGCGAGATCAATAAAATTTACACAATAATCCACCAATCTAAATAAAGATAATTGATGTGTGGATAAATAAATTAATAAATATTACATAACACTCTCCCTTATATTCACAACTTCAAGATAATTGTTCTTTACTTTTGTTAGTGAAGGATGCAGTAGGATGAAAAGCCTAAACAAAGTAAATACAATTTATTGAATCGTAAAACTGACGCTAGACGTACTTCAAAATTGTCATGTTAAAAACCTTTACTAGTAAATAGCCGGTGGGAAAACGTAGTCAAAGCGAATGAGAGTATAGTACACGTATGTTCAATTTAGCTGTAAAAGTTATACTCTCTAAGATTGCACTCCCTGATAAGCGCTCCCCATGATGGGTGCTCATCCCAATGGTCAACTTGATAATCTATTGAAATAGGGCATTCCGATGCCAAATACTATTTTTCAAATGTCAAAGTAGGTAGAGACTTGGTAAATATATTTGTAAAATTGTTTGTGGAGTGTATTTAATTGATATCAATCTCCTTATCTTGTTACAGTTCATATGTGTAGAAAATCTTTAGTGGGATATATCTCTTTCAATATATCCTCCTCTGAATTAAGCAATGCAAGCAACATTATCTTCATATATTATTTTTGGAATGTCCACACTTGATTATAATTTACAGGTGCTTCGAATGTGATAAAAGATAAACTGCAACCATACACATTCTCTACTTGTTTTATGTAGCACGAGGACTTCCGAGTGATTCAAGGATATGGTTAGCTACAAGATTCTACTTTTTAGATTTCCAAGAAATTATTGAGCCATTGTAAGTAAAACATATTTTGTCTATGTAAAAGCTTTATGAAGAACAAATAGATAACCTGAATCAGTATTACCAATAATTAAGAAAGTTTCTCTTAGAATTTATTTTCATAAGATGTATTTTGTTTTTGTGAAAGAACAATGCTTTAGATTGGATTATTTGAGTTAGCTAGACTATTTTGTTTTGTTTTCCTAATTAATGGATTTTATTAAAACTCTTATTTATTTAATTATTTTTTTTTATTGTAGCTTCTACTAGGTTGCTAAAAAAATTGAATTTGATATCAAATTGGGTCAAATGATCTAAGTAATTAGAGTTTACTCGGCAAATTTTGGACGGAGCTCTTCAAAATGTTGGGGACGGACCTTAAGTTCTCAACAAGCTTTCATCCTCAAATGGATGGACAGACCAAGCACATTAACGGCCTCTTTGTATAAGGGGTTATGGATTTTAGTTATGTTTGGTTGCAAGGAAATTTTTGGAAAATGAATTGAAAAATTGAAGTCAAATTGAGTTAACTAATTTAAGTAACTGAAATTTACTCATATGACTCAATAAAGTTCCAAAACTTGTACATAATTCTACTAATCATTTGAATTGGGTACTGCTTATGATTCTATTAAGGATAGCAATGGAACAGATATAAGTTGGATCTACTCTAATTTATAATAAAAATTGAGATTCATATCTGCTCCTAATCCATCTTAATAAGGTCGAAATGACGATCTTGATCTCAACAAGATCGGATCATACTTCTTATTCGTGTTACACCTCAATAAGGCTAAAGTTACGTCGATCTCAATAAGACTAGATGAAAGAATTTATTGAGATATGACTTTAATAAGGCTAAAATGACAAACTTAATCTGTATAAGATCGGATCATAAATTTTGTTAACTTGGACCCAATAAGATAGAATCATACTTGTTCCTGTTCCACCTCAAAAACTTTAAAGCTCAGGTTGGCTTACAAACTATAAAAACCAAGTGATGACAGCTCAGTAATGAAATGAGTAAAAAGTACAAAACACAACAAAAGGCGAGAACTACAATTATAAATAAGTTTTACAACAATATTAGATTAACATAAGTTCAAAACAAAACAAAAGGTGAATACTACAATGATTTTCAAAGCTCATGCATCAGAAGACTTGGTCGTCAACACCAATCTCATCACTTTGAAGCGCTTTGTTTTGGCTCTCTATTTTGTTGACACCCGAAGACTTCCTCTTAGAATAGCTTATGATAAGTCTGAATGATCTCGATCTTCAATTTCTTTCTCTCTAATTAAATGTGTCAGTCAGTATTAGATCAAATTCTCTCGAATTTATGGCTGAGTTCATCAATATTAGAACGTTTACTAGCTCTAAATCAATTTTCATTCACCAAGTATTCTGTTAGGTGAGCATTTTCTTCATTTTACGCATCAAGGTCGCGCTTGAACCGATCTCACTAACCTAAAGGCTTTTCATTGTCCACTTTCCATTATTATTTTAATGACTTCATCAATGTCTCAATATGTGCCTCTATCAATAAAAAAATGATAAAAAGGAAACGTTTACTGATGAAAATTAGTACTGTAAATAAAATAATATAGCAGATAAGCAATGACCGCATCTATCTTACTTTGATTTTGGATAGTCAATTCAACGGCATGAGTCATAGTTAAGTGCTAATAATCATCAAGGGTATCTTGGCTTATAGACTCAACATCTAGATTCATGACAGGGAGTAAACTTTGTGTTCATGTGGTTTTCTGCTCATTCCCAAGTGACGCTGTGAACTTCTACTCGCTGGTTGCTTGAGCAGGATTCCTTGCTGGCTCCTGTCTTTCTCCATTTACAGGAACTGTGATACCGTTCGACCTGCGTCTACAGAAAAGGTGTCAGGGGTCGCCGGCTGTTTTTCTAGTGAAAATCTTCCGACGCTCAAGTCAATGATCGGGTTGATTCTTTATGTATCCGCTTTTAATTAGAGAGACCGGAAAAGATAGAAAGTTTTAAGAAGCGAAGAAAGAGAGAAAATCCCAGTTTGGATAGATAAGTTGGATTTGAGATTAAAAGTTTTAGAAAAAGAGTCCTTTTACCTTGTCCCTCGTCTGGTATTTATCCACCTGTTTTTCCCGCTCCCCTTTGTTTGGACGTCCACCTCCCCATTAATTGTGCTTGTGCCTTTCTGACGATTGCTGTGGCACAACCTGGGGGCTTGAGATGTCAGGCAGGTATGGGTTCCCATAACCCAATGATGATGCCATGTAGGTCCATGTGCAATGATGACACTGTGGAGGCGTGCGCCGATCATCGGTAACAGTGATGAAACCCTACGGCGTGGGGTGCCTGTCAGTCATTGATCATCGTGACAAGTTATCGGGAGAAGGGGTCATCATGCTTAGGTCTGCTCTGCTCAAGCTTTGATTCCCTCTGTCCATGGTGCTTTCGGCAACATGACCGGATTCTACTCGGTGGTTCGAGGATCTCGAGCAGGATGGGAAGATCAGGGCTCGACCAGCCTTGGAGCACTTGACCTCGACCAGCTTTGACACCTAGCAAGGGTATCTTCGTGCTAGCGATTAGGTCTTCTACTCTGGCTAGATTGTCCTCGAGGGGGTCTGCTCGGCATTGCCCAAACACTTTGCATTTTCTCCCACTTCAATTTTACAATATTTGTACCTTCCAGTGAACTTCCATGTGGACAAATTGGAGCAGAAGTGAATGATGAAACTCATTGCGGCCTTAAGGTACTAGCTCGGTTCTCTTTGTTTTATAGTGGCCCGTTATAAGTTGACATAACAATTCTTATTTCTTTTTCGTTATTGTTATCGGCTTTGATCATGACTTTGGTCACCTCCCAATGTGGTAAACCATCCTCATCCAACATCTCATTGACTAGAGCCTTTTTCCATTTTAGCAAGGATGCGTTTTAATGTCGATATTTTCATACAAATGAACAAAAAACTAGTACAATATTTACCTTGTCTTTTCTTGTTTATTTCTTTTTAAGTAATATGTGAAATGAGGCCAACATCAAGAAATTTATTAGGTGTTAACAAGAGTTTCCAATTTTGGTATTTGATAGAACTTTATCAAACTCAGCACCCAATTTATCACTTACTTCAAAATTCTCTTCCAAGTCACTACAACAAAATACAAAAAGTTAGTTTCCAATCTTATTCTAACCATAACCTAGCTAAAACTTTACTTACCTGGTCTTTCGTAACTTACCGGATATACGGGGGGTGCTCTTTAATCATAATAATGCCAACTCCAACCTCCCTCTATTATCCCAACGCACTTTGCTGTCCTATCTAAAGCAAATCGAACGAGATGGGACTCGCCAAAGTCTCCCATATAGGCGAGTGATACGAGCTATTAGCAATCTCGATATATGGCTCAATCGCTACCATAACCTACCGTAATTTCTAACTGCCATAAAGTATTTATTTTTTAACCTTTACATGAGATCGGAAAGTCAAGTACTATTCTCCCATTGTTAGACTTGGATAAAAAATAGTACCATCCTTTATGACCTCCCTCATGTTCATTACATTGATAGAAAGATGTGAGTTCCTTAAACCTAGATCCAGCTTTGTTTACATCAACCTAAACAACTCACATACCATTTAAAATCATTTAACTATTTAGGTCAATCTGGCCAAGACTCATGCCAATCTTTGCCAACATCCAAGTAAAATAAGGTTAGATTGGTAACCTAAAACTGAGTTTAAACATGTCCACGTATATTGCAGTTTCACCATCACTTAATTTATTAGTAACCTAAAGCCAAGTTTAAACATATCCATATATATCACAGTTTCACCATCACCCAATGTACTCGTCATCTTATTATCTTTAATAGCCAAGTGTATCATCAGCAAGAATATTGTAACATTTTCTTAATCTATAAAGCTTTTCATTTCTTGTATGAAATTCTAATTTGTTCACAGTAAAATCTTCATGCTTATTTCCATCACTTTTATATTGTGAATCATTAGACTCCTCACTAGCCTACCCATGTACGTCATCCCTTTTAATTACAATTTCATTTATTGTTTTCTCAAACTCATTATTAGCAACACTATAATTATATTTTACATCATTGCCTCCTCCAATTTCTATGTTACCATTCACGTTCGATTCAACATGAATCGATCTAACAAGCCTTTTATCTGCATTTTCATAATCATAATAAAGCCAATCATAGTCACTTCTACTCTTCATTGAAACCTAATCAAGAAAACACAATTAGAACCCTAATTATCCACTTAATCACCAATAAACAACATGTATACAAAGAAAGTTCACAACAAACTCCATTAAGGTACCACATTAGTTTATTTGTTAGAAGCCACATAAAAAACTGATACAACTACAATTACACTCGCAAATACAAGAATACAAACAAAAAGGATAACACTCCAGGCAAATCACCAGATCCTCGCAAGCACAAATAGGTTCAAGTTCCTCTTTCTCTATTTCAACTAAAAAATTAATGGATAGCTTCCATTAAGTATTTACAAGTGGTGAACATATGCAACGAAATTTTCAAAAACAAAATTAAACAATGGCCCGTAATAGCAACTATACTCTAGTAAACAATGCCCAGAAGACCCATCAAGTATATGAAAAAAATGGCACCAAATTAAAAAAAAAAAAAAGAGGGGAGGGGGAAACAAAGCTACGACTACTCAAGAAATAAACGGCAAAGAAGCTCACTAAAAAGCACAAGTTGTAACATATGCATTTGTTTTATTTATATATGTAAATAATTAAATCAAGAGGGGGTCTATATGATAATCAAGGGGGAGTCTAGTTGATATTCTGTGGGTGTATATGAAATGGGAAATGGGTGGAAAACTTGAACAAAACCGAGAGAGGGAGGAGAGAGCCCGTTTAACCCTAGCCGACATGTCGGTTTCTTCCATTTCCAGCCACCTCACCAGCCGAGCAAGGTGTCAACGAAAGCTTGTGAGCCAGCCGTCAACCTCCACACGTCCTTGCTGTCGGAAACCGCGTGGAACGCTATCGGCAAAGCTTGAAATTTCTGTAGGTTTTTAGCGGACGATTGCCTCTGATTCCGATCATCTTTGGCCATGCCACCGGTTGCAAAAGATTCCCCACCTCACTATCTTCCATTCCCGACCAGCCACCGGCACCGAGGAGGTTGATTTGCCACCAACCGACCACCCCAAAGTAGCCGTGGCTTCAAGGGCTCGATCAGGTGCCATCGCCGTGCATGGGAGGCCACCACCGGCACCGTTAAACTCACCTTGATGAGAGGTGTCTAGTCCGAGCTTCCCCACTGCCGTTGGGTAAATTCCGGTCAACGTTGACCGTAGGGGCATTTTGGTAATTTCATGTATAGAGCGTAATATCGTAATTTCCAGCTTTGAGGATGTTTTTGCAATCTAAATTGAGGATGAATTGATAATTTTATAATGTTGAGGATAAATTAGTAAATTATGAAATTGAGGGTTGTATAAATTCAGATTTTATTAGTAAACTATGAATACAGGGTTAATACGATAAGCCGAGAAAATTGAGAGTTGTAATGTTTGAATGAATATTTACTTTAAGCGTTATTTTTGTGACATTAGTTCGAATTATAATTATGGGAAGTAATTATATCGTTTCTTTAAAATAGGTGAATCTGCGGACTAAAATCTACCTGCGGACTTGGGTGATAGCCGAGTCTGAGTTTATCACTGTGAATGGAATATATTAAAATTATTTATGTACGTTATTTTTATATAGTAAAGCTTGTTCATGAAATAAGTATTTTAATTGTTTTTATTTAATGGTTCTCCGAAATAAATGTTTATTATGTATAAATATTTTGTTAAGTTATATTTATTCATTTATGTTCTGTATATTTTAAATTGGTAAAAGAGATGATTGATTTTTGAGTATAAATTAAAGTGTATTTATATTGATTTCAAGCATGATTTAAAGAGTATATGATTGAATCTTGAGCATGATTTAAAGTGTATATATATTGATTTTGATCATGATTTTAAGTTTCAAGCAAAAGCCCATTCCCTCCAGATATGATGAGATGAGATAGTAGGCCTTTGGGCCTATCTGAACACACATATAGGCTTTGGGCCGTGTGTTTGGGCGCTTTCACCCTTTAAGGGCATATGCATGTAGACAGATATTGAGATATGATGAGATTTAAGACCGGGTGGTCCAGACACGATGTCGCCAGATAGCGCATCATAGCACGTCCATTGAGATCCAGGTATGAGTTATGCTGATAAGCATGAGATGACACGTCCTCGTCTATCCATGTAGCTCCGGGTATGATGGTACCCAGATAGTACATCATTACCGTCCGTTGAGGTCCGGATATGACTAGATTATTCCCCAGGGTATTTTTTTAAGGATAATTGTATTACTTAGTATTTGATATTTCAAGATGAGATGTTTTTCTTGATTTTGTGGCAGTATCAATTATATTTATGTTCAAAATATAATTGAATTTAAATGAATTTTTACATTAAAATAATTAATTAAGAAAAGTAATTATACAAGCGATGCATTTATTTTTGTAAGTATTTTATTTTTCAAAAATTACTATCCACTAACTGAACTCACAGAGTTTTATACTCACTTTATTTTATTATATTTTTCTCCCCCATGAGAGTTCAGGTACAACAATTGACCCAGCAGCTGCAAATATTTGGAGTCGTTTTTTCCTCGTGAGGTTGTCTGAGGATATAGAATAATAATAATTATTTTTTTTGTTAATGTATATAATCATCCCATTCTGGAATTATACTAGGAATATGATATAAAAGTTAGGAAACGTGTGTACTATTGGATATGTTACTGAAAGAGACTAGTTGAAGCAGTGTGTTGCATAATAAATTATTTGGGAGTGCTTGTGTTATAATTGCAGTTTTGGGAATGTTATATGTTTAGGGGAGGTTCTGCCGAAATTTCGGTAGAATTCTCATTAATAAGAAGATTTTTAATGTTTGAGTTTAGTTGCTCAAGATTGGTCGCCTCTGGGGATAGGGCGGGTCATTTCACAAGTCCAATCCAACATTCTTTCTTAAGAAGACAATCCAATAAACAAAACGCATGATCTTCATGGAGAAACCAAACAAAAAGATGAGCTGGAAGAATAAATCCTAACCACTAAAATGGATGACCAAGATGGTATAGGAAAATAGTGCATTTATTTGGACCAATAAAACTAGAGCTAGCAAAACTTGACAAGATCCAATTACTCAACACGAACACAACACAAGTAAATGGGTATGGGTTGTCAAATTTAACATGATTATTAAATGGGTCAGGTCCGGATCAACATGATTTTTTTTTTTTTTGTTGATGGGTTAGGGTTAAAGTTATTTATTCATTTACTTAACCAATGACACGATTATATTTTCTATTCTAAATTAATTTGTATGTTCTTGTTATCAAAACTCAAATATTGGACACAATTCTCTCTTTTTATTTTTTTTTTGAAAGGATGAACATATATACAGTATTTCATTTATAAAACTTTATATAAATTTAGAACTTCAATAGTATAAATATGTAAAATATTAAAAGACTTATAGATTAAATGTGTAATATTTTATAATATATATATATAACAGTGTGCAATTTATTAAATATACAAATATTAAGTGGGTTATTAGATAACTCATTTATTTTTAATATTTTGACATTATTATAAAATGGTTGTGTTTGAGTTGACATAAATTTGACACAATATTAACACGACCCGATACTTGTTTTGCCACCTCTAGCGTGCAACCAAGTATGGTAATGTTTTATTTGAATTTCAAATATTTCATTTTATTTACAAGCCAAAGCCATCCATGATATGCACAGTACCTCCCACTTTCATTACCTATTATTTTAATTAACTTAAACATCTTGATTGTCTTTATATTTACTTGTTTGACTTGGTGTGTCATCTAGTTGGGATATGAATTGCTACATATTGGTGGTCTTATAAGCATTTGAGCTCCCCCTGCCCTGTAGATGTCTGTGGGACTATCAACATTTCAGCTTCCTCTATCTCGTAAAAGTTAGTGGACTTACAACCACTTAAACTCTCTTTCCTTTCAATTCGATTTTTAAATGGTTACCTATTCTTTACCCACTTGACCAATTTATCTAGTTGTACATGTGCCGTCTTTCTCATAATTAGATTTATTTTTGTCTCATCCAACGGTTGCTTTCGAAAATGACAAAAAATGGGCATGGTAGAAGCATCTGTTTGAAGTCATGGAACAGCTCCTCTCCTCCAGGTCAGAAGCATCTGTTGTAGAGTTTTCTGATCAAGATGAAGATGAAGAACTGTTTATCTCTTTTGGAGATGATAACGAAGATGATTACTTTGGTATTCTATCTCCAATAAAGCATTGTAAATAAAGCTTATATTGTTGTAAAATAAAAAGAGTTTTTTTTTTCAGTTTGTAAATTTACCTTTGTATTTGTATTTATTCCTTGTAAAGCTACAAAGCTACAGTTGTATACATATGATTGTATTTCATTTATATTTATACGAGTGTATTTGTATTTGTATTTGTACTTGTAAAGCCCCAGTATAAAGCTACAGACTTACTCCAGTGATTACGATGCTATAGTTAAACTGCTACAGGACTCGCCACAGTATATAGTGCCGCTACAGTTTAATTACTAAGGACACGCCATAATGTACAGTCTACAGTTTAATTAGTTTTGTATATATTCTGAAGGAAGACTAAGACTCCTCATAATTTTTCTTTTTCTTCTTCCACTACTCTCTCTAATTCTCTCTCTCTAACTCTCTTTGTAAAATAATGAACAGAGGACATCAAGGAAATTTTCCTGTCTTCTGAGTTTTCCTTTCTCTTTCTTCTCTTCTCTTCTTTTTGTAATTATTTAAAGATTTTTAAGCTTTCATTTAAAATGTAAGCATTTAACTTAATTTTAATTCAAAGCATTTAAAGTTCTGTAATTTATTTATTTAGAGCATTTATTTATTTTAAAACATAAATCTAAAGGTGAATGACCTTTATTTTTAAAGTTTATGCATGATCTGCAGGATCTTCTATATCAGATCTGCCATATAAACTGCTATGTAGCCTCTGAGGCATAGAGACTAGATCTCTCCCCTCTCCCCTCAGTTATATTTCTCTTCTCCCTCCATCCCTTCAGAGCACCAGATCTGGGATCCAGATCTTAGTACTGTGTATGAGCCTCTGTTACCTAGGGTTGCATAGGATTCTAAGTTAAAGTTTTATTTTAAATAGATCTAAAATCAATGTATATAGGCTGGACACCCGATGTACAAGATCTATATATGTTCTATGTCAGATCTGATCCTAAAGCGTAGTTAAATCTACGGTCATCTGGTTTAACAACGTTACGTACCTAATAATCAATCAAAAGTTTTATTAGAATTGAATATTATTTAATTTTTCTGTTCACACTCTTATCCTTCAATCTTATTTTCTTACTAGAATCAGAGCCAAGGGGAAGATATTGTGATATAGTTTAAAGTGTCTAGGTTAGAAGCTTGTGTAAAATTTGAACACTGCAGGAGTGGTGAGTGTTACCTTGGGTGCCGCGGTAGCTTTTGGTCATAAGTCCCGATTTGGTTGAAGGGCAGTAAAACCAATTATTAGCCATGGATTGCAGCCTTTCCTGTAAGACTAAAGCTAGATCATAGGGTTTTAACATGGATTCTCTACTCTGTAGAGCATCATCCTTTTCTAGCTCTTCCTCCGGGAAGACTAGTGATTCAAAGCATGTTGTGAATTCAAAAAAATTCATAATTGAAGATTTAATAAAGCTATTGATTGTTGGGAACTTCCAAAGATTTTTAAAGACATGATATATAAAACTAAAAAACTTGATTTCTTAAAGAATGACTATGTCATTAAAACTGAACAACATGACATAACCCTTTCAAAGCCTTTTGAAACAATTCAATTATTTTTAGAACAATCCTTAAAGCGATTAAAAGAAAATAATTTTAATTACATTCACATTGGTTTAATTCAAGTAGGAATAAAACCATTAATAAAGAAGGATTAAATACTTCACTTTTGGTTGTCCTTAGAGACGGAAGATTCATCTCCTTTGATGATTCCTGCTCAGTAACATTAAATCAAGCCTCTATAAAGAACCCATTTCCTTCAGCTGTTATTCAAATATAACAGTTTCCCTCAAAGATAAAAATATTTTAAAGAGCTTGATTCTTCAAATTAAAACTCATAATTATCATATGGTTGAAGGATTAATTCCTATTGAATTAATTTTTAAAATCTCATATAAAGCCATGCATTCTACATTTAATACACAATATAAATATCAGTCAAAAAGAGATGAAACTCTTCTCTTGCAGACTGACTTATCCAAAGCTAACACTGTTATTCCAAAGTTTATCCAATAGAAAGATGTCAATCTTCCAGAAGAATGAATTCTTGAAGGAGCCACTGAACTAGTGATTCCAAAACAACTTGAGCCTAATACAGAGTTGCAAAATGTGACTCAGTATTCAGATGGTAAAGTCAAATTGTCTTTTAGGAGATCTATATCCTCTAGATTCTCTAATAAGGATTCAAGCACTAGTATTCCTACAGTTGAAAAGAGATTTTCAAAAATACCTTCTGTAATAAATCTCCCATTTCAACCAATTAATAGCCAACCTAGGTTTTCCACTTTGGATATACTTAGTTCATCTATTCATTCTGTTGACTATACCACTAGTGTACCTCATCCCATTTACACTAGCAGTCAACAAGAACGAGAATAAGAAGAGAAGGAACCTTCTCTTCCAACTTCTCCTTCATTTTCTGCTGTTACTGAAAATATAATTAATATGATAGAAAAAGATTTTAAACTTGATAAAAATCTTTTTCACAATGATTTTCATTCAGATAACAATAAAGATAAAAAGCTTTGGTTTTTAAAACATTTTTTTAACCAAAGAAAAGAAATTCAAGAAGTTTATTATAAATTTATAATTCTACATAAAGTTCATATTTTGTTTTTTGATTAGTTTGAGATATATGCTTTTAATAATCACATTGATTACCTATTTAAAGAATCAAATCCTATTGTTGTCAGAAAAAAGATTCCTGAGTGGAACCTTTCTGATAGTGATAGGACTGTAGAAGCAGAACATCCACTTCTCTGGAGTATAACCATTGATCATGGTGACCCTCCTATTCAAATTAAAGACTCACCATATAAAATTATTAAGCCTAATAATCCTGAGACTGATTTAGATAGCATCATTCATTAGAATAATTTCTGTAATGCTAATCTAAATACATTAGGAAAATAGTGAACTAGATTGGAAAACCAATTTCAGAAGTCAACCATAACTGTTTCTCCTATTCCATCTTCTTCTTTAAAATCAACAAAGTCTGATTCAAAGAAAAAGCTCAAAGAACCTATTTTCAAGCCTTTTCAGGTTTCGAAACATAGTCAAAAGATTATTCATGACTCAAAATCTGATTTTTCTAAAGCCATTCGTGACCAACTTGATAGGATAAAGGCTTCTTCTTCCTCTAGTAAAGTTCAAATTGCTCCCGATAGTGCCCAATCTAACAAAATTGGTGTACTAGATTATGACCAGACTTCTATAGCCTTTACATATATAGAAGCATTTAAGGAAGAACCTCTTCCTAAAGCTAATAAAATCCATTAGGAATTAGCCCTTCCCACAGTCAAATCTCCATTGGATTTAGCCATAGATAAGAGACCAAGTACTTTAAATCAATCTAGGTTTAATGCATCTTCTGTCTATGAATGGAACATAAATGGAATGTCTGAATACAACATTCTTGGATTGTTGCAATAAATGACTATGGCAGCTAATGCCTATAAAACCCAATCAGGGACTTCTGACAAAGCTATTGAAGAAATCCTTATTGCTGGGTTTACTAGTCAGCTTAAAAGTTGGTGGGATTATCTTCTCACCAAATAGTAACAATTAGACATTCTAAATGCTATTCAAACAGATGAGAATGAAGCCCTCATCTCTAATGAATTAAATGACCCAATTCAAGATGCAGTTGCTACCCTAATTTTAAATATTTCTCTTCATTTCATAGGTGATCCCTCTCACCTAAGAGATAAGAATGCTGAGTTACTACATAACTTGAGATGTAAGAAACTTTGTGATTTTCAAAATTATAAATCTACTTTCTTCACCAGACTCTTTCTAAGAGATGATGCAAATCATGTTACTTAGAAGGAAAAGTTCTTTGCAGGGTTACCAACCCTCTCAGGTGAAAAAGTTAGTAATTCTATTAAAGCCTTATATGACAACCAGATCCCTTATGACAATCTCACCTATTGTGAACTCGTTAGCTTTGTCAATAAGAAAGGTTTAAAGATTTGTCAAGATTTAACACTCCATAAAAGATTAAAGTGGGAGCTTAGAAAATTTAAATAAGAATTGGACAGCTTCTGTAAGCAGTTCAATTATGATCCCTTTAAAGCCTCTACTTTTAAAGATTGTGATGGTAAGTGTTCTTCCAAGCCTTAGAAAAACATTACAAATCTAACAAGTATAAAACACCATTTTAAGACTCTAGAGAACTTTCTTATAAGACCTCTTCAAAGCCTTATAAGAAGAAAAGCTTCTCTAAAGGTAAAACCAAACCTAATGCCCCTTTCAGTCATAAAGAAGCTACTTGTTTCAAATATGGTAAAAAAAGCCATACTGCAAACTTTTTCCGTATGAGCAAAAAGCTCCATGAGCTTGACCTTGATGAACAAGTACTATCTAAATTGGCCCCATTGCTCATTGAGTCATCTGACTCTGAGTCCTCTATGACAGGAGACAGTGAGCCTCTTCAAATTGACTAACTATTAGACTCTGATTCTGATACAGAAAGCAGTAGTTCTACTAGTACTGAATCATATTTAAAGAAAGTTAATGTGTTGACAAAAGATTAAGAAACCTTTCTTGAATTAGTCAAACACATCTCTAATCCAATTCTCTAAAGAAAATATCTTGATAAGCTTTTAAAGACTTTAGAAATAAAAGATAAAGCTGAAACTTTCAAAGCCCTTATTATTAAAAAGAATACAAAGAAGACAACTTCCAATATCTAGGATCTTCAAAAAGAGATCAATGACATTAAAATTGAAATAAAAGAGTTGAAAGAAAAATAGAAGAATTATTCTGAAACAATTCAACTTCTTTTACAAAGACAACACTAAGAAGGAACCAAAATTTGATGATAGTGATAAAAATTAACAAAGTCTTGAAAACATCGAGTCTGTGCCCGATGATTTTCTATTTGTATTAAAAAAAACTACCACATGAAAATATTTAATTAAAGTTACTATATTTTTTTCTAAAGATTTTGAAATTAACACCATTGCCCTTTTTGACAATAGTGCTGATTTAAATTATATTAAAGAAGATATTGTCCCGAAACGTTTTCATGAAAAAAAAAATAAAAGACTTTCGACGGCAAATAATTCAAAACTTAAACTCAAATCCAAAGTTGATGCCTCAGTTTATAACGGTGGTTTTGAATTTAAAACTTCATTTCTCCTGACAAATGACATACACCATACTGTCATTTAAGGAACACTTTTTATAAACCTTATTACTCCTCATACTGTCAATTATGATAATATATATTTTAAAGCAAAGAATAAAAAACTTATTTTCCTTTTCATAGAGAAGCCTAAAATAAGGAATTTAAATATTGTTAAAGCATGTTTTGTTTACCATAATCACATAAGCACCCTTCTTAAAACAAAACAGAATGATTTGATTTGTTGGAAAAAAGATTTAAATTTACAAAGAATTGAAAACCAACTTCAAATTGATTTTGTAATACAAAAGATTTCTGATTTCAAAGCCCTCATTGAAAGAGAAATATTTGCTGATTTACCAACTGTCTTTTGGGATAGAAAACAACATTTGGTAGATTTGCCATATGAAAATTCTATTGATGAAAAGCAAATTTCTATTAAAGCTCATCCAATCCAAATAAATATGGACTTGGAACAACAGTGTATGAATGAAATCAAAGATTTGGAGTCTAAAGAACTTATTGTTAAGTTCAGGTCTCCATGGTCTTGTGCTGCTTTCTATGTCAACAAGAATTCTGAAATAGAAAGAGGTACACCGAGACTTGTCATAAATTACAAGCCTCTTAATAAAGCTTGAAAATGGATTAGGTATCCAATACCTAATAAAAAAGATTTACTTCAAAAGTTACATTCTGCATTCATATCTTCAAAATTTTATATGAAATCTGGATTTTGGCAAATTCAAATTCACCCTAAAGATAAGTATAAAACTGCATTCATTGTTCCTTTTGGACAATATAAATGGACAGTTATGTCTTTTGGTTTAAAGAATTCCCCCTCAGAATTCCAGAAGATTATGAATGATATTTATAATACTTACTCAGAATTCTATATTGTATATATCGATGATGTGTTGATCTATTCTCAAATAATTGATCAACATTTCAAACATTTAAAGACTTTTTATTATGCCATTAAAAAAGCTGGTCTTGCTGTTTCAAGCTCTAAAGTTTCTCTATTTCAAACTAAGATCAGGTTCATAGGACATTATATCTCCAAAGGAACTATTACCCTTACTGAGAGATCTCTTGCATTTGTTGACAAGTTTCCTGATAAGATTCTTGACAAAACCCAACTGCAAAGATTTCTTGGTAGTTTAAATTATGTACTTGATGTCTAAACATTTATATGACAAACTAAACAAGAATTCTATTGCATGGACAGATGAGCACGTTAAAGTTGTAAAATAATAATGAATACTGTAAAAGAAATACCATGTTTATTTTTAGCTAATCCTACATTACCTAAGATTGTAGAAACTGATGCCTCATATTTAAGTTGTGGAGGAATTTTAAAGTAAGTTGAAAAAATAAAGAACACAGAGTGCAATATATTTATGCACATTAGAATGATTGCCAAAGAAATTATTCTACTATCAAAAAGAAAATTATTTCTATTGTTTTATGTATATCTAAATTTCAAAGTGATTTGTTAAAACAAAAAATTTTACTTAGAATTGATTGCAAAGCATGTCTTAGAAAAGAATGTTCAAAACATTGAGTCAAAACAGATTTTTGCACGTTGGCAAGGTATTTTCAGTGTTTTTGATTTTGATATTAGTTTATTAAAGGTGATAAAAATTCTATTCCAGATTTTCTAACCAGAGAATTTTTGCAGAACAGATAATACCTCCCAAGAAGAAGGATAAAGGTAAAGCCCCCCTTAAAGACCTTAAAGAAACCATTTCAACTCCCTCTATAGAAAAGCTACTTTCCTCTGCAATGCCAATCAAGTCTTGGATTGACATGGTTGAGGAGTAAGAAACTCAGTCTAAAGCCATTAGCTCCGATAAATAGGTAAAGGAGTGTATGCAATCCATTTATAAATCCCCCGAGCTCATGCTCGCCTTACAAAGTTTTTCTTAAACTAAAGCTCTTTCTCAAGTTCCTGAGAAAGAAAAATCTATTTCTAAAGAAGTTATAAAACCTTCTTCTTCTTCTTCGTCTAAAGCATTGATTTTCGGTGAAAGCTCTTCTTCTCAGATTGTGGTTTCATAATCAAAGCTTTCACAAAAATCCTCAAATTGGTTAGTAAAGCCTATCATCAAAATGTTTTAATAATAGAAGATGGGTATTATCCTTCTGATCCTTTTCAAGCAATTTTAAAGTTTTTCCCCAAAGGCTGGTTTTTCAAACCATGGGATTTAACAAAACCCCAGCCCTATTATCAAGCCATTCTTGAGTTCACTAAGTCTGTCAAGATTAAACACTTCTTCCTTAGCAAGTCTAATTTTGAGCTGGCATACTCTACTGCCACAATTTTAAAGGTTCTGAGTCCAAAATAGTGGGGTGATCTACTTCATAATTTTAAATTTTTTTTCGCTAATTTTTAAATCCATTTAAACCATTGTCGATCCTTCTCATATTGGGACTATCAACAGGCCCAGTTTAATACGTTTTTCATACAAAACCCTAAAAAGACCCATTCTTAGTTATTTTTATTTAACTCAAAAATAACCATTCAAAGCCTTCCAAATTGCTTCCAACGATGGTGGAATTACTTTGGTCCCTGTCCAGAGATTTTAACTCCTAACATCATAAATTGTTTAAACCTTTTTAAAACCCATTATACTCCTTCTGAGTCTGAGAAAAGGTTTCCTCTTTTTTTTTTTGTACAAATTTCTTCCTTCCTTAGGCTTGGATGTGCAACCTTCGATATCACACCCAAGATGCCCAATTAGATCTTTAAAGAACCTTTAAAGTTAAATGGTGGTCTAAATTTGATGAGCAGTCAAAACTTTCTGAAACTATTGTTCAGAATTGGTTTTTTTAAAAGACCTCGTAAAGCCCAGTATTGAGCAATCCAAAGCTCAAGCTACATTCTTAGCTCAGAGGTCAAAAGCCCATACTCTTCTGGCTCGTGCCAAAAGAAGTTGAGTATTTTAAATTCATGGAACAGCTCCTCTCCTCCAAGTCAGAAGCATCTGTTGCAGAGTCTTCTGATCAAGATGAAGATAAAAAAATTGTTTATCTCTTTTGGAGATGATAACGAAGATGATTACTTTGGTATTCTGTCTCCAATAAAGCCTTGTAAATAAAGCTTATATTGTTGTAAAAAAAAGGATTTTTTTTTCAGTTTGTAAATTTACCTTTGTATTTGTATTTATTCCTTGTAAAGCTATAAAGCTACAGTTGTATACATACGAGTGTATTTCATTTATATTTGTATAAGTGTATTTGTATTTTTATTTATACTTGTAAAACCCCAGTATAAAGCTACAGATGTACTCCACTAATTACGATGATACAGTTAAACTGCTATAGGATGCGCCACAGTATACAGTGCCGCTATAGTTTAATTGCTACAGGACACGCCACAGTCTACAGTTTACAGTTTAAATAGTTTTGTATATATTCTGAAGGAAGACTAAGACTCCTCATAATTTTTCTTTTTCTTCTTCCACTTCTCTCTCTAATTCTCTCTCTCGTTAACTCTCTCTAGAAAATAATGAACAGTAGACATCAAGAAAAATCTCTTGTCTTCTGAGGCTTTCTTTCTCTTTCTTCTCTTCTCTTCACTTCTTTTTGTAATTATTTAAAGCCTTTTAAGGATTCATTTCAAATGTAAGCATTTAATTTAATTTTAATTCAAAGCATTTAAAGTTCTATAATTTATTTATTTAAAGCATTTATTTATTTTAAAGCATAGATCTAAGGGTGAATGACCTTTATTTTTAAAGTTTATGCATGATATGCAGACTGATCTTCTATATCAGATCTGCCACATAAACTGTTACGTAGCCTCTGAGGCATAGAGACCAGATCTCTTTGCTGAGTTCTAGAGAGTGTATATTTATAAAGGGAAAAATCATCATTTTACACCCCAAAGTCTCACTAACATCTCCACATTTATATATTTTAAGCCCCTTGATATTTAATTGTCTATGTTTATGTGTACTTTTAATACTTTATGTATTTTAGTCATTTCTCAATAAACGAGAAGTCAAACAGCACAACGGACAGTATTTTTAAACTCAAAACAGCTGAAAACCTTAGGAAATATATAAAAGGCAAAATTTATATTTTTAAGATTTTGGTGGGCCCCACTAATGTGGCGTTGACTGATGACGTGGTGTTGACTGATGATGTGGCATTTATTGATGACATGGCTTTGACCGATGATGTGGCAGAAGTCTATTAGACCGAAAAATGAGCTTACAATGCATGCAATGCACTGGATCTTATTTGTTGACTTTTACATTGACCGATGATGTGGTAGAATATTGGTGGACCGAAAATCGCACTTACCGTACATGTATATACATGGAATGACTGCCTTGGTGACGTGTTCCAACTAATTAGAGAGCGCCACGTGGTGCAATCCTGGGGGTCTAAATTTTTTCCATCCGATGGCCATGATTTACTTGTTATATCTATAAATAAGGGGCTCTCCCCCTAATTTAACACGCTTGAATCCATTTTTGGGCTCTATTTTCTGTAATTTCTTCTCCATCTTGTATTTTTTACATATTTTAGTAAAACTCCCATTTTACCCCTAGTAATAAAATGAGTAGTTAATTTATTTTCAACCTTGGGTTAAAGGTGAAACCTCAACATAATCTATGGGCTTAATTTGGAAAGTTTATTTTTACTTTCTCTAATTTATTTAAATTGTTTTGACTTATCGTAGACAGATAGTAATAATCTTGTCTAGATATTGCACTGGTATACCGGCTCCCTAGTGCAAGATTATTACTATTTGGCACGGTGAGCGCTTTACACTAGATTTATTAGAGAAAAACCTCCCTCGAATTTTTGTGGTAGGTCTTGACTCATTGTTGACATAAAATTTATTTAGGTTAATTAGTGGATAGTCTTGCCCCCTTATCGACAGTTACATTATTATTACCTGGCACAACGTGTTCTTGATAGTACATTTAACATAAGATTATTCTGCGTGACACAATGAGCGCTTGATGTCATATTTATTAGAATTAGATTTATGAGGAGTGCAAATACCCCCTTATAAATTAATTGGAACTAAAAAATGAATATTAAGCCCATGGTGAAATTTTGAATGTGAATCCTAAGAGCCAAGCACTTTATTACATTGATCAAGGCCCAATTTATTCTCACCATTTTAATTTCAATTTTAGGATAGAATAAACTAAGAAATTTCACAAAAAGGCATAAAATAAAGAATAATAATAATTCTACATAATTAAAATCCACCTTCTCGTGGGATAGACACTCCTCACCATTAATATATACTTCAAAAGATTCGTGTGCTTGCAAGTTCAATAAAATTTACACAACAAGTTTTTGGCGCCGTTGCTGGGGAGGTAAGTCATTTTAATTTGTAGAATTAATTTTCTTGTGTAAATATCTTTTTGTATTTTTATTTTTTTTTAATTTTCTTTTTATATGACTGGTTTAACCGCTTATAAGTTATCTTCATTTTAGTTTATTTATTTTAAGTTAATTTATTTTCTTTTAATTTTTGTAATTTAATTTTCATTTATTTTTCTTTGTAGCTTTACATTGATCTTACTAATCTATATGGCCGGTTTAACCGCCTATTCATTTATTTTAATTTCAGTTTATTTCAATTTTAGTTAATTTATTTTATTTAAATTTTTTTTTCTTATTGCACATTCATAGCACTTGAGTGTATTTTCATAAAAAAGTTGTAACAAGCATGATAAGGTTAGTACCATAATTTCTCTTCTCTTTATTTTCAATTTTACTTTTGTACGTGTTTTTTGCATGCATGGTCGAAGGTCATTATCACATAATTTAGAACCCATAAACCTCGAGCTAGAGAAAGCACGTCGCACACGTAAACACATTGCATCACAAGTGGAAATTGTGGATAAAATTGAAATGGATTTACAACAACAACCACAAGCACCGCAGGAGAGGCCATTTAAGGACTACTTTAGTCCCTTAGCTAATTTGAGCACATCGTGCATAAGATACCCAAATGTAGTTGCTAGGAGTTTTGAGCTAAAACCTAGTGTGCTAAATTATCTCCCATCATTCTATGGCCTAGAAAATAAAAATCCATACAATCATTTGAATGATTTTCATGCTATTTGTCAAACTTTTAAATATGAGAATTTTTCTGATGATGATGTTAAGCTTAGGTTGTTTCCATTTTCTTTAAAAGATAGAGCTCGTTCTTGGTTCAATACATTGCCTGCTAATAGTATTACATCATGGGAATAAATGGTTACTAAATTTTTAAATAAATACTTCCCAGTGTATAAAATCAATGCTATTCGCAGGGAAATATCAGAGTTTACCCAAAAAGAAGACGAGCAAATTTTTGAAGCATGGGAGCGATTCAATGGGCTACTCTTGAAGTGTCCAAATCATGGGTACGAGAAATGGCATCAATGCCAATACTTTTTGGAGGGACTATTGCCACATGTGCAGAAATGGCTAATGGCAACAAGTGGAGGAGAGTTGATTTCGAAAAGTGAATCAGAGATTTGGGATTTCTTTCAGCGATAAGCAGATAATTCCCAACAGTGAAGCAAATCATTTAGAAACGTGAGAAAAATCAAAGGAGTGAATGAAGTTCATGTTGGTGAGTCAAGATTATATATCAAGGAAGTCTAAGAAATAGTTGAAGGTCTTTCTCGCCAAATAGCATCTTTGACAGCTGCAAAATCAACAGAGCCACATGCCTATAATCAACTTGATCATGACTCATACCCAGATCAAGCCAATGCAATTGATATGATGGAAAAGCAGCCAAACTACAATCCTTACTCCAATACTTACAATCCTGGGTGGAGAAACCATCCCAACTTTTCATGGTCTCAAGGATTCCAACAAAACAGAGCAGTAGCTCCAGCTCCATCAATGCAACCAGCTCTTAGGCTCCTCAAGTCTCTCAACAATCATTCAGACCATACAATCAGAACCAGAACTACTCGCAACCCAAACCATGGGAGGAAGCATTCCAAAATTTTAAAAATTGGACTCACTCTACAATAGATCAATAAATTCGTACCATTGATGAACTGTGAAATGAGATGAGAGCAGGCTTCAATTCACAAGCCCAGTTGATTTCAAACTTAGAAGGATGGTAAGTCAGCTAGCTTCGTCAGTTCAAAACTTAACAATGACCATTGAAAAGGGAAAATTCCCAAGTCAGCTCAGCAGAGGTCAAAGCTGTGATGACCTTACGAAAAGGCAAAGAAGTTAACAACAAGGTGGAGATGCCAGTGACAAAGACAAATCAAGTTGTGCCTGTAGATTTTGAGGATTCATCAAAGGAGAAAGAAGAAAGTTGTTCATGAGAATATGTCCCTAAAACTCCATTCCCTCAGAGATTAACTAAAGCAAAAAAGGGAAATTCCACAGATGAGATTGTAGAGATATTTAAACAGGTAAGTGTTAACATTCCCTTGCTTGATGCTATAAAGCAAGTGCCCTCTTATGCCATATTTCTTAAAGACCTCTGCACTAAAGAAAGAAGCATTCATGTTCAAAAGAAGGCATTTTTAACCGAAAACATTAGTTCCATACTTCAACAAAAAATTCCTCTAAAATTTAAAGACCCAGGATCTCCAACTATCTCATGTAGTATTGGGAACCACACATTTGAGAATGCTTTGTTGGACTTGGGAGCTAGTGTAAATCTTTTGCCTTATTCTATATTTATGGAACTTGGATTAGGAGAATTACACCCAACTCCAGTTGTGTTACAACTTACAAATCTATCTATGAAAATACCTCGTGGTATTGTGGAGGACATGCTTATCTAGGTCGACAAGTTTTATTTTCCTGTTGATTTTATTTTAATTGATACTCAACCAATGTAGGATTCGAAGAAGCACATGCCCATTATTCTAGGCTGACCTTTCTTGGCAACTATTGATGCCATATTCAATGCAGGACCGAAAATATGAAGTTTTCCTTTGGCAATATGACTATGGAGCTTAATATCTTCAACATTGCCAAATAACCTTATGATGGAAATGATGAAATTGTTGATATGAATTTTATTGAAAAATTAGTTGATTATAATCTTTCTTCTAACCTTAGTGACGACCCTTTACAAGAATGGTTAACTCACTTTGGTATGATTTTTTACCAGATTAATGTCTCACTCGATTCATTACCATTTTTGGATACTAATAACTAGAAGTTAAAAGAAGAGCAATTGGCACCATCTGGGAAAAATCTCATCCCATCAGAATCATTAACAAAACTCGAGCTTAAACTGTCACCCAACACTTTGGAGTATATATCCTTAGGAGAAGAAAACACATAGCAAGAAACCACATCATCATTCCTTGACAATAAACAACTAAATGAAAGTATCATTTATCCCTGCCATAGTTCAAAAAGAAGGTTCCAACTGGCAGAATTTGAGGATATTTGCAGCGATGAAAAGGCTAAAATTACAAAAAGAGAATAAAAGTCTTTCATGACAAGCATATCATGAGAAAATCCTTTACAGCAGGTCAGAAAGTACTTTTATTCAATTATCTCTCACTCGATTCATTACCATTTATGGATACTAATAACTGGAAGTTAAAAGAAGAGCAATTGGCATCATCTGGGCAAAATCTCATCCCATCAGAATCATTAACAAAACTCAAGCTTAAACCGTCACCCAACACTTTGGAGTATATATCCTTAGGAGAAGAAAACACATAGCAAGAAACCACCTCATCATTCCTTGACAATAAACAACTAAATGAAAGTATCATTTATCCCTGCCATAGTTCAAAAAGAAGGTTCCAACTGGCAGAATTTGAGGATATTTGCAGCGATGAAAAGGCTAAAAATTACAAAAAGAGAATAAAAGTCTTTCATGACAAGCATATCATGAGAAAATCCTTTACACCAGGTCAGAGAGTACTTTTATTCAATTATCACGTGCACCTATCCCCAGGTAAGTTACACTCTCAATGGTCTGAACCTTTTATTGTTCATACTGTTTTTCCAATGAACGGTGTCATTTTTAAAGTTAATGGTCAAAGATTAAAGTCATATCTAGAGTACCAACCACATGATGAAGACACCAAAATCAATTTGAGTGACCCACCAGATTTGAATTGAAACCGTTTTATTTATTTTCGGTGATTTAATTTTTTTCTCGTTTTATTTTACTATTCTTTTGCTCGAAATTATTTATTTTCTGTTAAGTGTGTTTGATTACCAGTCATATTTTCTTTCGTTACTTATTATGAATACCTCAATCAGATAGATTCTCTTTGTTCAACTTAAGCGGCTTGTACATGTGAAGCGTCATCTAAACGGCTTGCTCCAAGTTTGTCAATCACATCCTGTTTGAGACCTTCGACCACCAGCATTAGTATCCCACTTTGAAGAATTAGAAAGACAGCTCAAGGAAATCCAAGGTGGTATCTATGAAATCCAACTAGAACTTGAGGTAAATTCAATAAGAGGATGTTTATAAGTAGTTGTTTGCTTATATGCATTTTTTTCTTTCCGTTGTGTGTTTTTATCTTGTTTGCTTTCACGTGTTACTTGATTTTGCAGGCTTTATTTTATTTAAGTGTGTTTTAATTTGTTACCCCGGTTAAATGACGGATAATAGTACTTTGTGACACTCAAAGTCAGTTACTTCAGTTTCCCATAATAACTGATATTCTGAGGAGACGAAATAGATAAAAAAAAATTTTGGCAAATATTCACAAATGATTTCCTTCAATTCCTTAGAATGCTCTCCTTTCAATCTATAAAGCTCGGTCCGAACGCATGCGATTACTTATGAGAAATAATATCCCTTCTGACATCCGATGGTTAATTGAAGCCAAAGTATGATTGGCAAGTGAGTTACCCCCCAAATTCATTGTGCATATGCCTGGTTGTGGTAAAGGAAACTACTCAAGAAAACGAAGAGCTCGACGGCTTCTAGTTGCTTGTCATAGTGTGCCAAAATGGAATGCAATAAAAAAAAAGTGTATTTTAGGAATGGTGTTTGATAACAGGGAAGACAAGATTCAATTCATTAGGGATGGCTTGAATAAAGAGTCATTGGATAATATCATTTTGTCTGTTGAAACGCATCCTAGTGGATACATACAGAAAGCAGTTCTCCAGTTATGGCCATTATTCCAGAAAGAACATGCAAGATATAGTCTCGAGAATCTGACTATAAACAACCATGTTTGCTAGTTTATAAGAAAACTGGATGGGAAGCCTATCCTCAACCCATAGAGGACGTTCAAGCCGTTTTTGGATGTAAAACCATAAGAAGATGTGAGCCACAATCATAATTACCATTACATATCCTTTTTATTTACTTTTCTTTTATCATTTGCATTATTGTGTTATCTTTTCATGTTGTTCACTTTTTGCTTTTGACTTTAAAGCCACAAACTTGACGTGTCATTTGAAAAATGTACTATTTCCTTTACAGATGTGTGTCATTATGATTGTTACCAAGATCTTTAAATATGAGCTTATTTTATTAAACATTCACAAGTTGTATTTTTTATAATTGTCTCAATGGCAGCACCTTCAAGTAGACAATTTAAGAATATTTGTGTGGTTTTTGGGTTTCACTATGGAAAGTATAAAGAGTTTGTTGAGGCAGACATAGATCTTGGTCGAGTCCTAGTTGAGAGAAAAATACATTTAGTATATGGAGGACGTGATCGAGGGTTATCAAAGCTTATTGCAGAAGCTGCCTATAATAGAGGAAGCCAGGTGCTAGACATCATTCCGAAAGCCTTAAAACCTATTGTAAGCATGCCCAGCCCACCAATTGTAGAGGATTTAATTGTCTCCACCATGCAAGAAAGACTATCTGAAATGCTACAACATGCTAAAACTTTCATTTTCTTGCCAGGAGATCTTACAACATGCTAAATGTTAATAACTTTTTTAATGGCTTACTTGCATTTCTTAACCATGCAATAAAAAATCATTTCATTCCTGTCACAATAAAAAAAACTTTTTATTTGTGCCCCTACTGCTAACGAGTTACTTGATCTTTGACAAGCTTATAGACCAAAGCTGGATCCTATGACCTCTTTATTGGATTGGTCGACTGATGATGGTAGCAGCAGCAGTAAGAAGCATAAATTATATTTAACTCTCCATTTATAAATTTTTTCTTTCATTTTATGTTGTAGCACTTAGGTGATGTCTTCTAAACCCTCTTTCTTTCCTTTAAAATATTAAGGACAGTGTTCCATTCTGGTTGGGGGAGGGAATAGTTGATGATTGTGGAATGTCTTAATCTTAGAGAAGTTTTTACTAATTTTTATTATAGGAACAAACTTTGCCTTAATTTTTGAGTCGAAGATGGCTGAATATAGAGTGTGATGACTCTAGAAACGCATCTTCTTAGTCTTGGAGTAAAATAATAATAATAATAATAATAATAAAATAAAAAAGGCATTTTATGTGATCTTTTGACATTGGATGACATGATGACTTTCAAATTCTTGTATTTATATTATCTTTGACCTTGAGTTATGTTACGTCATATTTGCTACTCTGCATGCTTATGTTGGTGACAAATGTGAATTAAACGAGCTGACGAGTAAAATTGGTTAAGTTACTTAAAGGAATGCACATATCCTAATAAATTCCAAGTCAGTTTTTGAGCCTATTATTTTTCTTAAAGCATAACCGTTTTTGCCCATTTCTCATACAATTTACTATACATGATCTCTATATTGTCCTTTGAGTCAAACATAGAAAAAAAAAATTGTGTTGCTACATCTAAAAGTCCCTTGAGCTAGTAAAAATAGAAGACTATTTAGAGCCCCAAAAAGATGATAGAAAGGCCATCTTTGACCCGTTTGAGCTTTTTTCAGCCATCCCTTTTGTAAAATATCCATAGTTAGCCCTTTTAAGCCTAAATAAATAAATAAATTGTGTTTTATTTGTTAACTCATCATCTTGTTCTACTCCAATTTAGAGTAGGACCCTGCATTTTATATGTTTCATCACCTACTCATGTTTGAAAAAATTTTAAATGATTATTATCAAAAAAAATTGGTGCTATATATATATATATATATGAAAGAGAAAAAAGATGTGCAATTGAAAAAAATAATAATAAATGAATTGCACCTTATAATTTTCAAAAGATCTCTATTTTATTTTCTCAAACAATACTTTATTTTTCCTATTGTCCCTTCTTTGTTAGCCATATTCTTAACCTACATTACATCCTAATAAAAGTCTTTCTTGATTTTATGGACCTATAGACTGAAATAGAAGCTAGTAATATGGACTAAAATGATGTAGTGACATATATATATAAAAAAAAAATTGATTTGACTATCATTTCATTTTATTTGGTGTCATATTATATGCTAAGCTGTGGGTATTATTCTTGGTGAGAGTGTGTGATATTGTCATTCATTAATTTCTCTCAAGTTATCATTTTTAGAGTGATTGTTTTTCTTGTTTTTATTTTCTTCTGAGAGTGTCACTCTACCTGTGAGATTTTGGGATTGACATGTCACACTTGAAAGTGGTTTAATTAATGTAGCTCTGATAATCTTTCAGTTTGCATGTGTTTGCTTGACTGACTCATGTGGATGGCTGATGTACGAGTGATATCTCTTTAGGCTGGAGATAATGCTTATACTTTTATTTGATTATTGTCATAAATCTAATTGAAGAAATAAACATAATTGCATTTAAGAAAAAAGGTTTAATTTTGTTATCGCTTAATTTGTTAGGGACTAGCAATAAGCTGGTTCGGGGGTGTGTTGAGTCCTATAGAGTATATATTTATAAAGGGTAAAATCATCATTTTACACTTAAAAGTCTCACTAACATCTCTATCTTTATGTATTTTAAGTCCCTTGATATTTAATTATCTAGGTTTATGTGTATTTTTAATACTTTATGTATTTTAAAGATATTTTATTCATTTCTCAATAAAAGAGAAGTTGGACAGCAAAACGAACAGCGTTTTTGAACTCATAATAGCTGAAAAACTTAGGAAAGACATAAAGGGCAAAATGATAATTTTAAGATTTTAGTGGGCCTTCCTATTGTGGCGTTGACTGATGACGTGATGTTGACTGCTGATGTGTCATTGACTGATGATGTGGCATTGACAGATGATGTGGGAGAAGTCTATTGGACCAAAAAATAAGCTTACGATACATGCAATGCATTGGATCATATTTGTTGACTTTTACATTGACTGATGACATGGTAGAATATTAGTGGACCGAAAATCGTGCGTACCGTACATTCATATACATGGAATGACTGCCCTGGTGACGTGTTCCAACTAATCAGAGAGTGCCACGTGGCGCAATCCTAAGGGTCCAAATTTTTTCCATCCGATGGCCATGATTTACTTGTTGTATCTATAAATAAGGGGCTCCCCCCCTAATTTAACACGCTTGAATCCATTTTTGGGCTCTATTTTCTGTAATTTCTTCTCCATCTTGTATTTTCTACATATTTTAGTAAAACTCCCATTTTACCCCTAGTAATAAAATAAGTAGTTAATTTATTTTCAACCTTGGGTTAAAGGTGAAGCCTCAACATAATCTATAGGCTTAATTTGGAAAGTTTATTTTTACTTTCTTTAATTTATTTAATATTTGGCACGGTGAGCGCTTTACACTAGATTTATTAGAGAAAAACCTCCTTCTAATTTATGTGGTAGGTCTTGACTCATTGTTGACATAAAATTCATTTAGGTTAATTAGTGGATAGTCTTGCCACCTTGTCGATAGTTACACTATTATTACCTGGCACAACGTGTTCTTGATACCACATTTAATATAAGATTATTCTTCCTAGCACAATGAGCGCTTGATGTCATATTTATTAGAGTTAGGTTTATGAGGAGTGAAAATACCCCTCTCATAAATTAATTGGAATTAAAAAAGGAATATTAAGCCTATAGTGAAATGTTGAGTGTGAATCTTAAAAGTCAAGCACTTTATTACATTGATCAAGTCCCAATTTATTTTCACCATTTTAATTTCAATTTTAGGATAGAATAAACTAGGAAATTTTACAAAAAGGCATAAATAATAAAGAATAATAATAATGCTACATAATTAAAATCCACCTCCTCGTGGGATCGACACTCGTCACCATTAATCTATACTTCAAAAGATTCGTGCGCTTGCGAGTTCATTAAAATTTGCACAACACTCTCCCCTCAATTGTATTTCTCTTCTCCCTCCATCCCTTCAGAGCACCAGATCTGGGATCCAGATCTTGGTAATATGTATGAGTCTGTGTTGCCTAGGGTTGTATAGGATTCTAATTTAAAGTTTTACTTTAAATTGATCTAAAATCAAGGTATATAGACTAGACACCCGATGTATAAGATCTAGATTTGTTCTTAATCAGATATGATCCAAAAGTGTAGTTAAATCTACAGTCATCTGGTTTAACAACGGCACGTACCTAATAATCAATCAAAAGTTTTATTAGAATTGAATATTATTTAATTTTTTTGTTCACACTCTCATCTTTCGATGCTATTCTTTTCTTTTAATCCTTCTTTAGTTAATGGTTTTATTCCTACTTGAATTAAACCAATGTGAATATAATTAAAAAATTTTTCTTTTAATCCTTCTTTAAATGGGTAATCAATTTGATTATCAAAAGCATACATCTCAAACCAATCAAAAAATAAAATATGAACTTTATGTAAATTTACAAATTTATAATAAATTTCTTGAATTTCTTTTCTTTAGTTCAAAAAATGTTTGAAAAACCAAAGTCTTTTATCTTTATTGTTATCTGAGTAAAAATCATTGTGAAGAAGATTTTTATCAAGTTCAAAATCTTTTTCTATCACATTAATTCTATTTTCAGCAACAGCAGAAAATGAGGGAGAAGTTGGAATAGAAGGTTCCTTTTCTTCATGTTCTCATTCTTGTTGATTGCTAATGTAAATGGGATGAGTTACACTAGTGGTATAGTCAACAAAATGAATAGATGAACAAGGTATATCCGAAGTGGAAAACCTAGGTTGGCTATTAACTGGTTGAAATGGGAGATTTATTACAGAAGGTATTTTTGAAACTCTCCTTTCAACTAAAGGAATACTAGTGCTTGAATCATTATCGAAGAATCTAGAGGATATAGATCTCCTAAAAGATAATTTGACTTTACCATATGAATACTGAGTCACATTTTGCAACTCTGTATTAGTCTCAAGTTGTTTTGGAATCATTACTTCAGTGGCTCCTTCAAGAATTCATTCTTTTGGAATATTGACATCTTTCCATTGGATAGGCTTTGGAATAACGATGTTAGCTTTGGATAAATCAGTCTGTAAGAGAAGAGTTTCATCTCTTTTTAACTGATATTTATGTTGTGTATTAAATATAGAATGCATGGCTTTGTATGAGATTTTAAAAATTAATGCAACATGAATTGATCCTTCAACTATATGATAATTATGAGTTTTAATTTGAAGAATTAAGCTTTTTAAAATATTTTTACCTTTAAGGGAAACTGTTATATTTTGATAACAGCTGAAGAAAATGAGTCCTTTATAGAGGCTTGATTCAATGCTACTGAGCAGGGAATCATCAAAAGAGATGAATCTCCTGTCTCTGAGGACAGCTAAAATTGAAGTGTTTAATCCTTCTTTAGTTAATGGTTTTATTCCTACTTGAATTAAACTAATGTGAATATAATTAAAATTCTTTTCTTTTAATCGCTTTAAGGATTGTTCTAAAAATAATTGAATTGTTTAAAAACTTGAAAGGGTTATGTCATGTTCTTCAGTTTTAATGACATAGTCATTCTTTAAGAAATCAAGTTTTTTAGTTTTATATATCATGTCTTTAGAAATCTTTGGAATTTCCCAACAATCAATAGCTTTATTAAAATTTTCAATTATGAATTCTTCTGAATTCACAACATACTTTGAATCACTAGTCCTCCCAGAGGAAGAGCTACAAAAGGATGATGCTCTACAGAGTAGAGAATCCATGTTAAAACCTTTTATCATTCTTATCCTTTTCAAGCAATTTCAAAGATTTTCCCCAAATGCTGGTTTTTCAAATCATGGGATTTTACAAAACACCAGCCTTATTATCAAGCCATTCTTGAGTTAACTGAGTCTGTCAAGTTTAAACACTTCTTCCTTAGTGAGTCCCATTATGAGCCGGCATAATATACTACCACAATTTTAAAGGTTCTTAGCCCAAAACAGTGGGGTGATCTACTCCAAAATTTTAAATTTTTTCCGGCCAATTTTCAAACCTTTTTAAACCATTGCCGATCCTTCTCATATTGGGACTATCAACAGGCCTAGTTTAACACTTTGGTCCCTGTCCAGAGATTTTAACTCCTAACAACATAAATTGTTTAAACCTTTTTAAAGCCCAGTATACCCCTTCTGAGCCTAAGAAAAGGCTTCCTCATTTTCTTTGTTTTTTACAAATTTCTTTTTTCCTTGGGTTTGGATGTGGAACATTCAGTATCACACCCAAAATGCCCAATTAGTTCTTCAAAGAATCTTTAAAGTTAAATAATGGTCTAAATTTGATGAGCAGTCCAAACTTTCTGAAACTATTGTTCAAAATTGGCTTTCTTCAAAAGGCCTCCTAAAACCCAGTATTGAGCAATCTAAAGCTCAATCTACATTCTTAGCTCAAAGGTCAAGAGCCCAGTCTCTTAACAGCTCCTCTTCTCCAGGTCAGAAGCATCTGTTGCAGAGTCTTCTGATCAAGATGAATATGAAGAACCGTTTATTTCTCTTGGAGATGATAACGAAGATGATTGTTTTGGTATTCTGTCTCCAATAAAGGCTTGTAAATAAAGCTTATATTGTTGTAAAAAAAAGAGTATTTTTTTTAGTTTGTAAATTTACCTTTGTATTTGTATTTATTACTTGTAAAGCTACAAAGCTACAGTTGTATACATACGAGTGTTTTTCATTTGTATTTGTATGAGTGTATTTATATTTGTATTTGTACTTGTAAAGCCCCAGTATAAAACCACAGACGTACTCCAGTGATTGCGATGCTATAGTTAAACTGCTACAGGACGCACCATAGTATACAGTGCCACTACAGTTTAATTGTTATAGGACGCACCACAGTGTACAGTCTACAATTTAAATAGTTTTGTATATATTCTGAAGGAAGACTAAAACTCTTCAGAATTTTTCTTTTTCTTCTTCCATTTCTTTCTCTAATTCTCTCTCTTTAACTCTCTCTAGAAAACAATAAACAGAGGACATCAAGAAAATTTTCCTGTCTTCTGAGTTTTCCTTTCTCTTTCTTCTCTTCTCTTCTTTTTGTAATTATTTAAAGCTTTTTAAGCTTTCATTTCAAATGAAAGCATTTAATTTAATTTTAATTCAAAGTGTTTAAAGTTTTGTAATTTATTTATTTAAAGCATCTATTTATTTTAAAGCATAGATCTAAGGGTAAATGACCTTTATTTTTAAAGTTTATGCATGATCTGTAAACTGATCTTCTATATCAGATCTGTCATATAAACTGTTACGTAGCCTTTGAGGCATAGAGACCAGATCTCTCCCCTCAGTCGTATTTCTCTTCTCCCTCCATCCTTACAGAGCACCAGATCTGGGATCCAGATCTTGGTACTGTGTATGAGCCTGTGTTGCCTAGAGTTGCATAGGATTCTAATTTAAAGTTTTATTTTAAATAGATCTAAAATCAAGGTATATAAGCTGGACACTCGATGTGCAAGATCTAGATCTGTTATAAGTCAGATATAATCTCAAAGTATAGTTAAATCTACGGTCATCTGGTTTAACAACGCCACGTGCCTAATAATCAATCAAAAGTTTTATTAGAATTGAATATTATTTAATTTTTCTGTTCACACTCTCATCCTTCGATCCTATTTCCTTATATATATATATATATATATTGTTTTTGACTTTTATTTAATATTATGATGACTTATAATAAACTGTCATTTAAATATAAAGAAATAAATAAATACAAAAAATTATGTAACGTGACATTGCTTATTAATAACCGCCATTATATAAATTAAAAATGTATATTTACAATATTTTATTCTTTAATTAAATAAATATTAATTTTAGTTTTTTTGGATTGCAAATTTTTATAGATTTACATAAGTAAATCGACATCCAATCTATCGACAGCAGATTTCCAAAATTTTAAATGCACTCCAATTTAATCCACAAATTGAATTTTTATGAGTCAAACTTTTGTGGATCATAGGATTAAGTGGATCAGATTGGGCAATAAACACTCAAACGAACAAGTAATGTGCAAGATTGATAGCAGCCACCAAATTTTTTTGAGCATCGAAAGTCCTTTTTTTGGTTATAAAAAGCATTTAACAAGTTCAAAAGCCTACCACAAAATACGATATAAGTGAAAAATTTGCGTGAAAAAAAAAATTGTTTCCTTTTCAATTTAATAAGATGAGAGTCTATAAGAAATCGTCATTTAAATATTAAATACTGATAAAAAATATTTAATATGAAATAATAAAGTTAAGTTCAAAATAATAATATATAATAACCGTTATTAAAAGTAAGAGTAAATAACCGTTATTATATACAGTCATTAAAAGTAAGAGTAGATTTAGTCCAACGTTTAATAATAGTTATATAATAGAGCCGTTTGTAAATTTTACACTTTTAAAAGTTGTTTTTATATGGAACCATCATTAAAAATAAGAGTAGATAATTTAGCCTAACATTTAATGATGGTTATATAACAGAACCATCATGGTAAATATTATACTTTTAATAACTGTTTTTATATAGAACCGTCATTAAAAGTAAGAATAGAGTTAGCTTAACATTTAATGACGATTATATAATAGAACCATCATTAAAAGTAGGAGTATATTTACAATTACAGTTATATAATTAGAACCATCATTATAAAGCTTAGATATGTGATCGTTCATATAATAACGATCATCAAATACTTTTACTGATGGTTTTTAAGACCGTCATAACATATGGGTCATTGTTTTGTATTTTTGTAGTAATGCTTACACAAACAAAATGAACCATAGAAGCCTCAACAAAATACAAGGATTCCGTATATACAACAAACATCCAGTTGGAATTCACACACATACTCACTAAGGACATTTAAAGTGTTACATGCATGCAATGTGTGTTGTTAATGTATGTGGGGGTGATGTGAACGAAAGAATTAAATTGGTTTTAATTAAAAAAATCCAAAAAATTAAAATTAAAAAGTACTAATCATAAGCTAAAATAAAACAAACCTATTAATTAAATTGAAAAAAAATAAATATTAAGCCATTACCAGCTGACAACCTCCTCTACAATTCTTTCTCTTGCAAGTGATAGTGCCACATTCACCCCTTGTTGATAGTTATTAAAACCAAAAAATTAAAATTAAAAAAGTATTAATCATAAGTTAAAATAAAATAAACCCATTAATTAAATTTTTAAAAAATTAAAATATTAAGCCATTACCAGCTGACAACCTCCTCTACAATTCTTTCTCTGGCAAATGATGGTGCCACTTCACCCCTTGTTGATAGTTTTTGGTTGCTTGGCCAGTAGAGGCAATAGAGGTTTACATATGTATTTTATACAACATGGTGTCCGATCATGCAAAATTTAAATTTAAATGCGCATAGTAGCATATATTTGCATTAAATACGGAAAAAAGAAGATATTATAAATTCTAGGAACCACCAATTTATTACAAAACAATACATAAAAGCTAAGAAGGAAATTTCATAAACCAAATTCAACAAATAATTAACAAAGTCAAAGCTCGAAACTTCCAATTCAGCAAACCACCAAAATTGAAATATAAAAAGGAAAAAAATAGACAACAAAGCAACAACATATGCATCAGATCAGAGCAATAGCATGCTTAGAGAGCAACCCATCACCAAAACACTCAAAACATAACAAAAAAACACAAAATTCAATAGAGTGAGCAATCGGTCAAATCCAAAACAATAAATCCAGTAACAATTTGTACTAAGAAACAGCTAAAAATGAAAAAACTATTTTAAAGCTAGAATGAAATTAAGTTCCTTGAAAAATTACCTTGATTTCTCCACTATAGCTCAAACAACATGTGTCAAGAGAAAATTATGAAAAAATAAAGGGAAAAAAGCACATTATTGTATTGTAAGAGTAAAGAGAAATATATATACTTGGAACAAAAGCATAACTATCGCAAATGGAACCTTTGTCATTTTTGTCAAAAAGTTCACGCTAATGGGGCAAAACTTGAAATGCCCACCTTAGGCATATAAACCAAAAACAGACTACCAAAAAAATATTACAAGTTAAACATGTTTGTAATCAACAAATGGGAAATGGACATAACAATTATAGGATGGCCATGATGAATTTAGAGATCCTCAGCTAAGTTTACATAATTTCGTTTTAAGCCATCTTTTTATCAAAAAATAAGATTTTAGCAGAGATATTAAAAAATAGTACAAAAAGAGCATGCAACCCCATAATTCTTTTATTGAATGCTCTAAAGCTGAGTATTTGATGAAAGATTATTAAAATTAGAAATAAGAATCAATTGCCTGTAAAGCAACTGACATACTATCCCAACAATCAAGAAGATATTGAGAACACGTTGCTTTGATGATACCCTAGTCTTGTGTCGATCATAAGCCCTTGATATAGATTTCGTAGTTATGGAAATTATTTTGAATGGCACAGGCTGCATTCTATCATCCTGTTTTTCTTCAAAATCACCCCTAAAGGAATCTGTTACCCATTACACAAACTCGAATCAGCCTAGATAATCGAAGAGAATTAAATGTAATTTAGAAGCTCTAACTGTTGATGTGGCTTTCTGCTTGCTCTCGAGTAGGGTCATAAACTTTTGCTCGCATGATACTCGAGCAGGAATCCTTGCCAATCTCAATTTTCCTTCATTCACCGGAACAACGATTTCTTTGGGCCTGTACTCACAAAAAACAAGGTCAGGGGTCGCTGGGTGTTTTTCTTGCGAAAACCCTCCGACGCTCAACTCAGTAATTATATTATTCTTTTTGTATCCCTCTTTGTTTGAGAGACCGGAGAAATAAAGTGATCTCTGGAATCAAGTGGCGAGAATAGAGATAATTTCAAAGACGAAGCGAAAAACAATAAGAAGAAGAAGAAGAAGAAAAATCTGAAGCCAAAGAACCTCTGCAACTTACACTTCGATTCGTACTTATCCTTCTGTTTTCCTGCCATTTTTCTTCAGGGACAGCCGTTCCCCCGTTAATGTTGTCCCTCTGACAACTGGGATTACTGTGGCACACCCTGGGAATGCAGGACGTTAGGTGGATATGGGTTCTCACGGCCTAATGATAGTGTCGGGCATGCGGTACGAAATGATGACACTGTAGGGGTGTGTGCCGGCCATTGGTAACAGTGACAACACCATACTGCATGGGGTATCAGCCAGGCATCGATCGTCGCGTTGAGTTATCGAAAGGAGGGATCAAACTGTTTCGAACCGGTTATGCTCGAATCTTGCATTCTCTCCGTGCCGTTATTGGCGTGAAATGGTCATGTCCGGGGGCTTGAAGACCGCAAGCAGAAGAAGAAGCTCGGGATTCGACCAGCCTTGAGGCACTCGACCTTGACCAACTTTGACGCCTAATAAGGCTTTCTTCGTGCCAGCGGTCAAGTCTTCTGCTCGAGCTGGGTTGACCTTGAGGTCTTTTGCTCGAGCTGGGTTGACCTCGAGGGGGCCTGCTCAGTATTACCCAAACACTAGTCCCCTAGTTTCTAGTCTTTGAAGTGAAGCGAGACATGACTGGAAACTTCTTGTTTGGGCAGGCTTCCCTGCCTTTTTATCTTCTCATGCTGAGCTATCCACCCTTTCTGTCATTTCATATTTAATGCGAGACGCGCGGATGGATCCGGGCCGTTCATTTGAATTTTGAAGAGGCGGCTACTTGAACAGTCGCGGCCCTTGAGAGGCGTGCCGTCTGTTGACAAAATGTGCTTTCCCCTTTAAAACCCTCAATTTCTTCACTGTGCCTCATATTTTCAATCTTTGCTTTAATCAGAAATAATTACTTGTAAGTGCTTCTCATTCTCCTCCTTGCCGTCGCTGCCATTTCCCGTCGTCAATCTATTTTAGGTATAAAACTCTCTCCCTCTTCTTGTTCTCGTTTTGTTCTTCATTTTTTGGGTTTCCGGTTCCCATTTGGTAAATTATGTCCATAGGAAATATGTCAGACACACAACAACCTCGTCGGATGTCGTCTGAAGAATCATCTTCTTCGAGTGACTCCGAACCAAATAGGATGGTCACAGTGAGAGACCCAAGCCCTGAGGGGGTCGTGGTTACGGGGAAGACCCGACCGCAACAAGGGGAGAGGGTTAACCAAAGGTCGGAGGGTGGGTGGTTCCCTATTAATTTTATGAGGTGTGAGACTTCACACTCGGATCTGGACTGGCTCAGGGACACGTACCACATACCGGCTAACGTGGACCTGTGTGTGCCCAGTAAGGGTGACATGCCCAGCTGTCCTCCCCGAGGGTATGTCACCCTCTATTTGGAGTGTTTCAGATAAGGGGTTAGGTTACCTCTTCAACTTTATTTCGTTCGGGTTCTGTCCGAACTTCGTTTGGCTCCGAGGCAGTTGAACCCCAATGGGTGGAGGGTCTTGTCTGGTTTGTATATGCTGTGGAGGTGGTGCAACTTGGGTGAGCCATCGATAGAGGAGATAAAGCATCTCTACCAATTGAAAAGCAGCCCCTAGGATGCTGACTGGTACTACCTCGCCTTTAGTTTGAAAGGCAAGAAACTCATTACCGATCTCCCTCCACACCTCTAGTGGCAACTGAAAGGGCAAGTTTTTCTTTGCCGGGGGAGATTGGGGACAAGCTGCTTCTACTTTTGAAGGGGTCCCTCCAATTCCCTCTTATTTTTGCACCCCAGGTCGTCTGCTGTTCAATGTATCCTTACTTTAATTTTTCTGCTTGCATTTTTTCTCACCATTCTGTCCTGATTGTTGTTGCAGTGTCTTGGAGTGCTTCTTATCGGATTGGAGAGGAGCTTCAATCACGCGTCAACACTGCCCTTGACAATGCGAGCTCGTGCAAGGAGCTACTCTCAATCCATAACCTTGTCGAGTTTGGCCTTGCCTCCCAAGAGGAGATGAGTGGTGTTCTTTCTCGGCTGAAGAGGCCCGTGAGCACCTCGAATCGTCCGAGGACCCAGCCTCATTGATTACGATTGTACCTTCCACTCGGGAGACTGAGCGAGTAGCAAAGGGTGCAACCCGAAAGGGGCTCGAGGACCGCTGTTCCAGCACGATCTCGAGCAGGACGTGTACAGGAGCAGCAGCAGCCTAACATTGCCGACCCCTACATCAAGGACTTTGCGTGGCAAATGGAGGAGAAGTTCCTGGAGGGAGTAGAGGCTTCCAATGCTAGTGATCTGGCTAGCCTACTTCACCGCCTCTCCTCTCGAGTCACGGTTGCCGCTACTGCCTTCAAGACTAAGACTCTAGACTCTGAGAAGAAGGTCAGGGTCGAAAATCAAAGTTTAAGGCAGATTCTCGAGCAGAAAGACGAGGAGGCCGCGAAGCTTCGCACAGAGATCTCCAGCTTCGAGGAGAAGGCAGCCCTTTCTGAGTCCAAAGTACTCCAGCTCAAGAAAGAGCTTTCTGCGGTCCGGGATGAGCTGGTGAATGCTCGAAAGGATTTGGACATGCAGAGGTATTTTTTTTAGAGGACTTTAGAGGCAGAGACTTCTCATCTTCAGAGGAAGGTAGACTCCTTGGAAGGCCAACTCGCGATATAATACAATAACGGGGTGACTTTCAACTATGAATGCCTCGTGTCCGTCCTGGGCAAAGAATATCCCGACGTGGATATGTCCAATCTCAAGGCTGGCGTTGATGCGTACATGCTCGAGCACGATGCCCCGAATTAAGAGCCGAGAGCCCCCCAACTCAGGCCCCTGCAGGGACTGAAGAGGTCGCTCCTCCTACTGTCGAGATCCCCTCCGCTGCTGCTACCGTCATGGAAGCCGCTCCATCCTCCGAGGACCCAGCCCCCACTGCTAGCCCAGATGATCAAGCCACTTGACAACCATTTTTTTTTTGTACTTGTAATTTATGACAAATAAATGAAGAACATGCATGTGCTAATTTGCTGTTGTGTTTATATATATATATTTTTTGCCTTGCACTTTTCTATGAGAGTAACTCCAGGCCTTTGCTAAGTAATCTTTAATAGATTTTAGGCCTTTGCCTTTCTTCTCTGAGTCAATTCTGCTCGTGCCCTCTTCTGGCTTATACGTGACAATGTCTTGCCTTAAGTTAGGCCTATGACCTCTGTTTCTTTTACGGGCTTGTTCTGCTCGAGCCTGTATTTGGCTCACGCTTGGCACCGTCTTGTCTTCAGTTAGGCTTAGAGACTTCTGGCCTTTAATTTTCTTCGCGAGCTTATTTTGCTCAAGCCTGCTTTTGGCTCACGCTTGGTACCGTCTCGCCTTAAGTTAGGCTTAGAGACTTCTGGCCTTTGTGTTTTTTCGCGAGCTTATTCTGCTCGAGTCTGCTTTTGGCTCATGCTTGGCACCGTCTCGCCTTAAGTTAGGCTTAGAGACTTCTGGCCTTTGCGTTTCATCGCGAGCTTATTCTGCTCGAGCCTGCTTTTGGCTCTCACTTGGCACCATCTCACCTTAATTTAGGCTTAGAGACTTCTTGCCTTTGCGTTTCTTCGCGAGCTTAAGCTTTAACTTGCTTATACTGAATTAACATTGGAATTATTTTTGTTACTTTTATTCATGCTCAAGATTTTACACACCTCTATTTTGGGAGAAACTGGATATCAATGATTGCATTACAAGGGAACTTACTGGAAATACTTCATCAAATGTTGTGCGTTCCATGGCCTTTAGACTTGTCGTCCGTCTAGGTAGGTCAATTTGTACGCTCTCGATCCGGCTGTTTGAGAGACCCTATAAGGGCCTTCCCAGTTCGGGCCCAACACACCTTGCCTGGTGTCCTTAGTGTTTTGAATCACTCTTCTAAGCACCCAATTTCCCACCTGAAATCGGCGAATGTGTACATTCCGGTTGTAATAGCGGGCCACTCTCTGCTGGTATTCTGCTATCTTTGCTGCGGCCCTTTCCCTTTTTTCTTCCAGCAAGTCCAAGTCCGCACACATCTGCTCATTGTTTTGCCCTTCGTTGAAGTGCTCTGTTCGGTGTGTTTCCATCCCTATTTCAAGGGGGACAACTGCTTCATGCCCAAATGCCAAGGAATAGGGAGTTTCCCCTGTGGCAGTTTTATGCGTGGTCCTATAAGCCCACAAGATACCAGGTAGCTCGTCAACACATGCTTTTTTCTGCTCGCCGAGACTGGTCTTCAGGAGGCGCTTTATAGTCTTGTTTGCAGCCTCCACTTGCCCGTTGGCCTACAGGTGTGATGGTGAGCAAAACTTTAGCTCTATTCTCATGTTCCTGCAGAAGTCTCTAAACTTGTGATTGTCAAACTGCTTCCCATTGTCCATAACCTGTGCGTGGGGGATTCCGTACATGCAAATCACATTTTTCCAAATGAAGTCAGTTGTTCTGCTTTCTGTAATACTACTCAAGGCCTCCACTTCAACCCATTTAGTGAAATAATCAATCACCACCACTGGCAGTATCATGCGGATGCTCTCCCCTCTAGTAACGACCCGATTAAGCCGATCCCCCATTGAGCAAATGGCCAAGGTGAATTCATCACTGTGAGGTTCTTGGGAGGTTGGGCCAAGTGGTTGGCAAAGCTTTGGCAATTCCTGCAGCTCTTGGTCTTTTCTTGTGCATCCTGATGCATACGGGGCCAGAAGTATCCCTGCCTTAAGGCCTTGAAAGCCAAAGACCTCGCGCCAGAGTAGTTCCCGCAAATTCCTTCACGTATTTCACGGAGGACATAATCAGCTTCCTCTTGATCTAAACAGCGCAACAGTGAGAGAGTGTATCCTCGCCTGTACAATACCCCATCAATCAGCATATACCTGGCCGCTTTACACTTTAGCTTCCTTGCCTGCTTGAGATAAGAAACAATTGGGTCCATCCAGGTGCTGCTCGATGATAAACTCATCACCTCGTCCTCCTACTCGATGCTCGAGCAGGTTTTGATTTCCAACAGAACAGACTTCGACATTTTGGGGTCGGATGTAGCGACCATTCGTGCTATCATGTCAGCTCTAAAGTTCATCCTTCTTGCGATTTGTTCCACTTCGACCATTCGAAATTTCTTTATCAGTTGCTTCACCTTCTGAAGGTAGGCCTCCATCTTCTCGCCTATTATTTGGAAGCTTTCGTTGAGGTAATTTGCCACCAGCTGAGAGTCTATCCGATACTTTACCTCTTCTGCCTTTACTACGAGGGAGAGCTTCAATCCTGCAATCACAGCCTCGTACTCGGCCTGGTTGTTGGTGGCCTCAAATTCCAACTTTACGGCTTACTGTACCTCCACTCCTTCAGGACTGAGAAGCATAACTCCCGCTCCTGCTCCTTGATCCCCACATGACCCGTCCACCGTGACCACCCACGTGTTGCTTGTGGTAGAGGGGCCCATCTGCCGCTCGTTGTCTGCTTCCTCATTCCTTTCTGTGCACTCGACCATGAAATCTGCTAGGCATTGCGCTCGTATTGTCGCTCGGGGTTGGTAGCTGATGTCGAATTCACTGAGCTCTATTGACCATTTTACTAGCCTACCGGAAGTCTCTGGCTTGTGCAGAATCAGTCTAAGCGGCTGGTCTGTTAACACTACCACCGAGTGCGCTTGTAAGTAGGGTCTCAACTTCCGAGCTGCTATTATTAGGGACAGCGCCCATCTCTCCATCAACGGGTACCGAGTTTCTGCCCCCAACAAAGCTTTGCTCATGTAGCACACGGGGTACTGCACCCCGACTCTTCTCTTACCAGAACCGAGCTCGTTGCCCATTGCGACACAGCCAAATACAAATACAAAATCTCCCCTGCTCGAGGTGTTGACAGCAGCGGAGCTTTCAGCAAATATTCCTTCAACTGTTGGAACGCCGCCTCGCATTCCGGTGTCCATTTTGTCTTTCTCCCTTTTTTCATTTCCTAAAAGAAGACAAGGCACTTATCTGTGGCTCGGGAGATGAACCTGTTGAAGGATGCCAATTTTCCTGTAAGGCTTTGTATCTCCTTGAGAGTACGCGGGGATCTCATCTCTATTACTGCTCTTATCTTTTCTGGATTGGCTTCGATTCCTCTATGACTGACCATGAAGCCCAAGAATTTTCCCAAACCAATTCCAAAGGCACATTTCTTTGGATTAAGTTTCATCTGATACTTCCTTAAGAGCGCAAAGGTCTCTTCCAAATGCTTTACATGTTCTTCCGCGTCCTTTGACTTAGTGATCATATCGTCCATGTAAACTTCCATCGTGCGGCCGATCAGCGGCTTGAAGACCTTGTTCACCAGTCTCTGGTAGGTTGCCCCCGCGTTTTTTAGGCAGAAGGGCATGACCTTGTAACAAAACAGGCCTTGGTTGGTGATGAAGGCCGTGCATTCTTCATCCGCCCGGTACATAGGAATTTGGTTGTAGCCCGAGAAGGCATCCATGAAGCTGAGCAGGCCGTGCCCTGCTGTGGAATCCACCAGCTAATCTATCTTTGGCAAGGGGAAGCTATCTTTTGGACAAGCTTTATTTACATCTATGAAGTCTACACACATTCTCCATTTTCCACTTGCCTTCTTAACCAACACCACATTTGAGATCCATTCAGGGTAGGAGACTTCCCTTATGAATCTCGCCTTCAATAGCTTCTCCACCTCACAGTTCATGACCTCATACCTTTCTTGGTTGACGCATCTCCTCTTCTGCCTTACCGGCTTAGCGTCCTTCCGTATTGTCAGCCTGAGGCACACCACCTCCGGGTCAATCCCGGGCATATCCTCGTGTGTCCAAGCGAATACATCAGAGTGTACTCGCAAACACTAGACCAAGTTCTCCTTCAACGGCCCACTAATGGACCTTCTTCTCATGGTCGTCTGGTCTTATTCTGATTTCCTCTAGTTCCTCAGCGGGCTTCTATCTTTCATTCTTCAACTCCCCCCTTAAGTCTAATGACGTTATCTACATAATTTCCTTTGCTGCCACAACGTAGCAGCTCCTCGCGGCCCTCTGATTGCCCTTGACAACTCCTACTACCCCATTCACTCGATACTTCAAGGCTAAGTAATGGGTGGACAATACTGACTGGCTAATCCTCATGAAGAACCTTCCCAGTATTGCTTGGTAGGGGTTGACTTCATTTACCACCACGAAATCCAACATCATGTTCTTTTCAAAAGGCCTCGAGCCCATTGTCACAGCCAGTCTGATAATTCCCAGAGGGGTCAATCTTCCTCTTCCAAACCCTTTTAGGGAGGTGCTCGTCCGTTCAAGGCTTACATCTGCTATTCCCAAATCATCAACTGTGGACTTGAAGAGAATGTCCATCGAGCTTCCCGAATCCACCAGTATTCGGTCGGTCTCCTTATTGGCAACATTTGCCTTCACAACCAAGGCATCCTCGTGGGGGTATAGTACCTTTTCCTCGTCCTCATCCGTCCACATGATGGGCACTTGAAGCACCTTAACCTTCTTTGCAGCAGGTACGGCGAGCGGGACCTCTCGCCCCGCAGAGGCGTATCTACAATAATTCTTTCGGGCTCTGTTCTAATTTCCTGCCATCGTGGCTGGTGGCTCATGATCCAAGCTGCAGGCTCGGTTATCTTCCTCTGGCTGCTGTTCGACTACTAGATAGTCCCCTTTAATAAACTCGTCCAAATACCAGTTTCTAACAAGGTCTTCCACTTGGTTCTTCAAATCTCGGCATTGCGATGTTGAGTGGTCGTGGTCACCGTGGAAGCAGCAAAACCGTCCCCTATCCCTTCTGCCGACTGGCTTAGACATTGGTGTCGAAGGGCTCAACAATCCTCGTTCCTCTGCCACTTGTAATATTTCCTCAAGCGACACCTTCAATAGCGTGTACTGTCCATAGGAGGGGCTTTGTTCAACCATCTGTACCGCCTTATCTTGAGGGAAGCTTCCCGGAGGTAGGGGAAATGGGCAGTCAGCTCTGCTGTGGTTCGGCATAGGTCCGCTGGGTGGCTGACTACAGGACGGGTGGCCATCTTGTTACCGATGTTCCCTACGGTCCCGACCGGGGGACCTGCGAAGTGGAGCGGGAGCTATTCGTGGCTGGGGAGTTCTCTGATAAGGGTTATAGGGAGCAATCCGCTCCCTTGTTATCCTGGAAGTCGGTGTTCCCCGAGCAAGACCTCCTTTTTCTTTCCTCTTCGCTCCACTGCCCTATTCACTTCTTAGTTTCACGGCCTTTTCCTCCTCAATGACCATGTCCATCTTCACCTATTCGTACGCATCAGAATATGAACGAATTGAAGGGCTCCGCAAGTTGTACCATGGCCTCCCCATCCTGATCCTGTCCTTTAGCCCCCTCAGCGCCTGGGGGTGATTGAATGCCCCAAGATCCAGAACTGACCGGTGATATCTTTTGACAAACTTCTGGAGGGATTCCCCCTCCCTCTGTTTTATCTCTGCCAGCTCCATCATGTCATCCTCAGGGGTCATTGCGCCCTGGAACTGCTCTGCAAATTCTCTGCACATCTGTTCAAAGCTTAGAATGCTTCCACGCGGTAGCCTGCGATACCATTCTCTCGCTCTTCTCTCCAGAGTAAGTGGGAAGGCCCTTCACCGCTGGGCTGTCGTCAGGCCCTGTACTCCGATCATGTCGTTGAACCATTTTATGTGTACCAACGGGTCACTCTTCCCTGAGAACCTTAAATCTGAGAAGTGGAAATCCCGGGCGATTGTGACGCCCATGATCTTCGCTGAGAGCGGGGACTCATTGTCCAGTATTATCCTCTAACTCGGGCCTTTCCCGTTTCCCTGGAGGTCTTCCACAACCTGTGCCAACCTGCGCACTTCCCCCTCCAATTCCTCCGCGAGGGAGGTAGGTGCTGTATCTTGCAAGTGTTGACGGGATTCCCTTTCCTCTAGCTCGTTTCCTCCCTCCCGGCAACATTTGGTGTCTTCAGTCTCTGGGCTTCATCTCCCACATGCTCCCGGGCAGGGGCGTTCCTGCGGCTGGACACAGGGATGTCATTGCTTCCTTTCCTCTGTCCCTCCCTGAGTTCCTACAGGATGGATGTTAGCGCTTCCATTTGTTTCTCCATCCGATCCATCCTCTCCTAGATTTTTCTATTTTGGGGCTCATTGGCCACCTCCCTCAAAGTCACCAACTCCTCTGTACTTATTCCTCTCCTGCTATTTCCTCTCATTGTTGTGTTGTGTTGTGTTTTTTGAACGTGTTGGGAAGTCAGGCTTTTTGGACTGATCCCCACAGATGGCGCCAAAATGTTGATGCGGCTTTCTGCTTGCTCTCGAGTAGGGTCATAAACTTTTGCTCGCAGGACGCTTGAGCAGGAATCCTTGCCAATCTTAATTTTCCTTTATTCACCGGAACAACGATTTTCTTGGGCCTGTACTCACAAAAAACAAGGTCAAGGGTCACCGGGTGTTTTTCCGGCGAAAATCCTCTGACGCTCAAGTCAGTAATCGGGTTATTCTTTTTGTATCCCTCTTTGTTTGAGAGACCGGAGAAAGAAAGTGATCCCTGGAATCAAGTGGCGACAATAGAGAGAATTTCAAAGACCAAGAGAAAAAGAAAAAAGAAAAAAGAAGAAGAAGAATCTGAAGCCGAAGAACCCCTGCAACTTACACTTCGATTCGTACTTATCCTTCTGTTTTCCCGCCCTTTTTCTTTGGGGACAGCCGTTCCCATGTTAATGGTGTCTGGGTCCCTCTGACAGTCGGGATTACTGCTGCACACCCTGGGAATGCGGGATGTCAGGTGGATATGGGTTCCCACAGCCTAATGATAGTGTCGGGCATGCGGGTACGAAATAATGATACTGTTAGGGCGTGTGCCAGCCATCGGTAATAGTGACGACACCATACCGCGTGGGGTATCGGCCAAGCATCGATCGTCGCGTTGAGTTGTCGGAAGGAGGGGTCGAACTATTTCGAACCGGCTATGCTCGAATCTTGCATTCTCTCCGTGCCGTTGCTGGTGTGACTAGTCATGCCTTGGGGCTTGAAGACCTCGAGCAAAAGAAGAAGCTCGGGATTTGACCAGTCTTAGGGCACTCGACCTTGACCAGCTTTGACACCTAGTAAGGCCGTCTTCGTGCCAGCGGTCAAGTTTTCTGCTCGAGCTGAGTTGACCTCGAGATCTTCTGCTCAAGTTGGGTTGACCTCGAGGGGGCCTGCTCGATATTACCCAAACACTAACATCAAAATTCAAAATCATACTCCCAATAACTTACAACAGCGCTAATAAATCAGAGAATTAACTACACTTGCCACATTAACCACATATTAGAAATCCAAACTTCCACTTTAACTTTAGATATGAAATAAACAAAAATCAAAATTTCATTAAGAAAGAAGCAAGAAAGGATAACTTTTTGTACCGTTTCAATTCCAAGATAGCTCTATTCCTACATTTTCTCAACAACCAACAAAACATAAGGTATTAAGATAAGGTACTATAAACTATATGAATGACAAAAAGAACTATGGCTGCTTTTCACTTGCAACATGACAAAGGATTATCAGAAAAAGTTGTTTTATGCCATTGACTTACAAATTTGCTTTTCAGGGCTTTGAAATCTAGGTCTAAATAAACCTGCACTTGCAGCACAAACCCCAAAAACCAAAACAACATTTTCTCAAACTTTCCTCACTTTTCTTACAAACCAACAAAACCCATCACAAGTACCTATGGGAAACAAAGTCTTCCAAAACTCCAGATTGGTTTTTAGAAGCTCAGTAATTCTAGTAGCCCATGAAATCGGCATCGTCAACGACCTGCAAGCTGATCATTGCCGACGAAGGAGATCAGCTGGTGCTTGTGCCACAGTTGATCATTGCCTATGAACTCCTTCAACAGCTACTGCTGGTTACTGTCGCGACTCGCGTTGTCGTTGATGGCCGTGGTGAGTAGTGTGGTGAGGGAGTGGTGAGCCATGTGTAAGATGAGGGAGTGGTGAAGTGTACGACGTGTGTAAGGAGATGGAGTGGTGAGGCATGTGGCGTGTGTGAGGTGAGGGAGTGGTGGCGTGAGGTTTGATAGTGGTGAGGGTTTTTTCTCTTTTCATATATATATTTTTAATCTAAACCAAACGGTTGACCGGTTTTACAGATTTCGAATTCTCTCAAATTTTTTATTATTTAGTAATGAAACAAATATAACCATTGTATCCACTCTATTTAATATAATGGTGATTTTTAACCCATGTATCTCATACACGCAGGTAGTGTAGCTACCCCATATTTTGTATTATGTGTTTTTGCAAGCAGAAAAATGAGGTGATGTTGGCCAATGCTCAATGTAGGGAGGATTTGAAAACAAATGGTGCCTGCGACAAAAATAATTGTAACTCTGGTGTCGACCTATGTCATGACCAATATGGAAAAAACCTTTTGTTTGCAGATTGCAGGATCGAAGGCCCCAACAATATTTTTGAATGCACTTTCAGATGCTGAACAGCTTATAGCTGATGAGATGATCATAATAATAATAAGAAATAAATAAATAAATAAAGGCATTCACTACTACTTAATTGTTGCTATATATAACAGTGAATTTGCTTAAATTTTCTAAACAATTATTATTTTTAAAAAATGGTCATGATTTCGATCTCTTTCATTTTCTTGCTATAGTACTTACTACTTATTAACCACCGTGTATGATTAAAACTAAAGGACTGAATGAATTAATCAATCTTACATTCTTCACCTATATATACACGATGCCCTTAATTACAACTCCTAAATTTCTTTTTCTATAACATTTGAATTCTAATTTTCTCTAGTTATTTACTTATAGACACACAAGCATCCAATGTATGATTGTGATTTAAAATTGAAGATTTTGCAGGTCTTTCTATATTGATTGCCTTGCAACTCGACGTTTTTTTATAAAATTGATAATCCAAGGATTTATTACAATAATAAGGATACTTATCTTAACGAATAATGTCAGAGATCCAGTATTTAAGTCCAGACTGATTATTTGTAACTGCCATGTAAGATAACATAAGAATAATAGGCGGTTGTCGGGCTCTTTTGCCAACTCTGATAGGCATTTTCCTAGTGCATGTTTAATATCATTTAATATATATACTAAGAATACATTCATATTTTCTTTAGAAAAAGAATTCATTTCTTAAGTTTGTTTAAATAAATAAGGAAATGAAATGTAACATAATTAAAAATTTCTTAATATATATAAAAAAAATTGTAACAATGATTCATCTGCTTTTGCATAATTTAGATGAAATTAGAGACGTAATTTGTGAGAATTATTCTTCAACACTAATTAACACATACATAATTCATGGCTTGCTAAGAATATCAAATATAATTGATAATCCAATATATATATATATATATATATATATATATATATATATAATAAAAGAGAATCCTCGGTATTATAATGGATATGACCTTGATTAAGACTCATTTCTACTGCTGAGATCAAGACATTTTCTTTTATATATATATTTTCAACATGAAGTTAACATAACAATATTGTCTATGTGAAATGTTAGGGAACTCAGTATTTAGGTCCCAATGCATTGCGATAGGCATTTTAATCATAGTTACTAAATAAAAAACACAAAAAAAGATTACAACATAGCAAGTATCTGCAAAAGAAAATTAGGAAACAAATTATCAATAGAAAAGGTATTTGATCAATTAAAATTCCTTTTTCTTGACAATTATAGAGTATCAAATTAGTAATAAAAAGATTACAAGACATCACGGAAAATTCATGAAATTTTGTGAGAATAGTTGTCTACAAAAGCTCATTCAATCAGAGATAAAAATGTCAAAATAGAAAATGGGAGAGAATTCAGATCCTAAAATATGTGGTGTGAAAATTAAGAAAAAATTTTGGATATAATTTGAATTTTAGAATTGGAAATTCGATTAGAATTGTTTCAAAATTTTAATTAATTTTTAATCAAAATGTTATGTCAACTTGTCATTGATACTTGTGTATGTCGTATTAATAGTTTAAAAAAAAAAAATCATTCTCACATGCAAATATCCATAGTTCTTAAACACAATTTTGACATTTATAGCATTGTAAAATGTTTATCCACCTTTTACAAAAGTGTAGACGTATGCACTAAAAAAGTTTTATATTTCTATAATTATAAAAGCGACAACTACGCTAACAGTCATGGTAAAAATTTGGGTAATACTTCTTAAGAGTTAATGTAAAGTGAAATCATTAATTGTTTTATTTGTAAATATTGTTAATAATCTAATTACAATATCAGTATAAAAATAAAAAAGACACAAAAAATTCTTTTAATGAATATACTACATATATAGTTTACACTTAAATAATAGTTTTCTTGAAATTGAAGTCACAGTTATACTATTCATACAAGTGATATTTGTAAAATTAAGAAAAAAAAAAGTGTAATGAAAAGGGACTCCGCCATATTTTTTAAAATACAATTTCGACATTTTACAGTATTGTAAAATTTTTACCTGCATTTAAAAAAGTGTAGACAATTGCACTAAAAGAATATTTTACTACTATAATCATACAAGCAACAACAACAGGGCACACTAATAATGATTTTGAAGAATATTCTATATAAATAGTTTACACTTAAATAATAGTTTTCTAAAAATTGAAATCACAATTACGCTACTCATACAAGTGAGATTCATAAAATTAAGAAAAAAAAATAAAGCAAAGAAAGAGGCTCCAAAATTAGTCTGAGTAGGCCTTTAAAGTTACACCCAAACTCTCCTATGTATAATAATATAATTATTATTTTTTCTAAAATAAAAATAACTTCATATATATGTAAAATAAAAATGCTTTAACAAATACTTTGAAAATAAATTTGGATCGTTGATATCTCCATGCACAACTAAGTGATAGCCATCCATCTTAAACCACCCAATCTATATATTTATGTAAAGCTAAGACTAGAAGAGTTGATGTGGCATCACTATTTCTCTTCTTTTTATATTTTTTTAATTGTAAATTAACAAGAGAAAATAATGGATTGATGAGAAAATTAAATAATTAATTCACTATTCTTCATCTTTTTATATTATTTATTTTATGAACAAGAGAATTGATGAGGAAATTAAATAATTAATTCACTATTCTTTATCTTTTTATATTATTTATTTTATGAACAAGAGAGAATTGTGAATTAATGAAAAAATTAAATAATTAATTCACTATTCCACATTTTTTTTTATATTCTTAGTATTATTAATTGATAAGAGAGAATTATGGATTGATGGTGAAATTAAATAATTAATTTATTATTTCTCAACTTTTTATATACAATAGAGAATTATTGATTGATGAGAAAATTAATTATCTTTTGAATTTGATGGAAGTTTTAAATTTTTTTTAAATTAAAAAATAAAATCTCTCCAACGTATGAAGAATCCATAAAAGCAACCATCAACTCCACACTCTTTCTGTCAAAAGTACTTGTATATAATTAAGATTTAAGAACAATTTATTTTTTAAAATGATTTAAGAACAGTTAATTAATGATTTAATTAGTCATGGCCCAAGATAAAGATCAAATAAAAATAAATGTTTAGAAATATTTTTCTTTTCTTTTTCCATACGAAAAATACTTCAAATTTATTAAATTTTAAAATATCATATTCATGCTTTGTACTTACAATATATAAAAAATATATAAAATATTATGACTAAAGAACGTAAATGTATCGTGAATGTAGGCTATATCTTCTAGTCTGCAAATAAATACGTCCCTCTAGTTCAATAAAAAAATTTAATTGAATTAATTGGAACCATACTTATTTGTTTAAATGCAATTTTAGTTGAGGAAAGATAGGAAAATACCAAAAAAAAAAAAGGTATTACAAAGATAATGGAGGGGGTGTTAGTGGTACATTTATTCGGTCCCAATTGAGTTAAAACTTGAGAAACGAACAACAATTTAAACGGGCTTAAGTGAAATTAAACTTGGGTCGTTCAAATTTAGCCCATAATTCCCTGAACTTAATCTTTGACCGTAGATCTAAATCAAAGTATTATCACAGCCGTTCAAGATATAAGTTATAATCCCTCATCAGTTACCTCAAGCGACTCTAGGGTTTCTTTCGTCTGCCAAAAACCTCTCTGTTTTCTTCGACCCCTGCGTGTGTTTCTTCTTCTTCTTCTACAGGTAAGCTCGAAATCCCTAATGTCATTCGTTCCCCGTGTTTGGCTACCAAGAAAATGTAAGAAAAAAGAATAAAAATCGTTTATTTTCACTGTTATACATTCTTTTAGTTTTTCTTTTTAATGTTTGTTGACAGGTAAAATGTGGGGTAAAAAGTTTAAGATGATGTAATTACTTTTCTGTAACATGGGATTTATTAGTAGTTCAATATTTGATTATATGCAGTTTTGTATGTGATTCAGTTTATTTTTATTTGTATGAAAGGAGATTCTTTGTTGTGTTTTAGAATTTTTTTTATTAGTAATTTCGGAGATGTAAAAGTGTCCGATAAATTTGTTCTTGACTTGCGTACTTTACAATTGATGTTAGCTCTGTTTATATGCTCAAAATGGGACAGTAACAGAACTGTAAAATTGCTATAAGCTTGTATCTATATTAGGGTCCAATGAGGTTATAAAGTTTACAAAATCTGCTTTTCTTACATTGTTCAGGCTGTGATATACAGTAGGGGTCACAGCCTCCATATTATGTCTGTTTGTTTAACTTAACGCCTTGAAATATTTACTGAATATAGTATTGTTTCTGATTCAATTTTACCTTCTATGCTGTTAATGGGTCAGCTTGCCAAGATCAGTGAATATGTTTTCTGCACAGAAGAAGATTCACAAAGATAAGGATGCCGAACCTACTGAATTTGAGGAGTCGGTTGCACAGGTATAAATTGTCCTTTAGTACATTTCCTAACTTATTGCAGATTTAAGACTTCAAGGTCTGATATTATTTGTTTTTTATTTTTTATTTTTGTTTAAAATAGGCTCTCTTTGATTTGGAAAATACCAATCACGAGCTTAAAAGTGAGCTGAAGGATCTATACATTAATTCTGCTACGTAAGAATGATAATTTTTTATGCCTGCTTAGTTAATTCTGTTTTGTTTTTGCCATCTTGTAACTGTTTTTGTCTCTATTCATCATATAGGCAAATGGATGTTTCTGGTAACAGGAAGGCTGTTGTTATCCATGTTCCATACAGATTAAGGAAGGCCTACCGTAAGATTCATACTAAGCTTGTGAGGGAACTTGAAAAGAAGTTCAGTGGAAAGGTGATCAAAGATTACTTAGTCGTTTCAAATTTTCCTTTTCTCATTCAAGGCCAATCATTTCTCCTGAAAATTGCATTATGTATATGCAAGTGATTTGTCAATACTTGCTCTTAGCTATGAAGCATCGTTTTGATGCATTCTTTAGATGCTCAGAAGGGTAAAGTTGATATTTTAAATGGCATTGGGAATAAACCTTGGTTACTTATGTGGCTAAACATAATTTCATCTCCATATGAGTCGTTCTGTATTAAGTCAATGGTGCATGTGTGAGAATACCCGATACTAACCACTAATTCTAATTTTCATGTTTAAAAGCATCATATTCCCTTTTACGTCATAAAGGATTATTTTCTGATCTCCTTGATTTTAATGAGATATTTTCCATATTGTAGGATGTGATCATGATTGCTACTAGGAGGATATTGAGGCCTCCAAAGAAAGGATCTGCTGTTCAGAGGCCCCGCAGCCGTACACTTACTTCCGTGCATGAGGCAATGCTGGAAGATGTTGTGTTGCCTGCTGAGATTGTTGGGAAGCGCATAAGATACCGACTGGATGGATCTAAGATAATGAAGGTACATCAGCATAACCATCTATATACCTATTTAAGTTTTAGTGTTCATGAATATATTGATAAAGAAAAGGAGCTTGGGGGTGCAAGTGTTTGGTAATATCTTGATTGATTAACTGACCTTAGTGCTTCCTGAAATTCCTAGGTTTTCACTAAAACAAGTGATAATAGTTAAAATTTTTTCTTTCCTTTTTAATTACACATACATCCTAATTTTATCCTCTGATTGGCAGGTTTTCTTGGATCCTAAGGAACGGAACAATACCGAGTACAAACTGGATACATTTGCTGCTGTTTACAGAAAGCTTTCAGGCAAAGACGTTGTGTTTGATTTCCCGGTAACAGAGGCTTAGACAGATCAAAAAGTTCCATGCAACCTTTTCAAATGTTTCTCTCCCCCAAAACCTTGTTATTGGTTGCCTATTTAAAATTTTGATATTTTAGGGTGTAGCAAGCAGAAACTGTTACCATGGATTTTATTTCATATGTTTTGTTCAATGTTGAATCATGGTTTTATTGATGTTGGATTGTACTTTATCTAAAAGTATGCTTTATTTGTAGTTTGCAAGCTTATCTTTAAAATTCCTTATAATCCTTGTGATGAGCACTGATCCTACATTGTGTTGGCCCTTATTTCTGTTATGTTTACAGACATCAGCATGTTTAAAATAGTGCTTATGTGCCTTGTTGTGATCCCATTTTGCGCATGTTCAGATGTTATAGGAGCAATTGACAATCTCTCTAGCATTGTAGGTGGGAATCAAAGATTGCTGTTAGCAAATTCTGGGCATCTTTGTAGTAAAATTCTTTCACAAGAATCATTTTCATTTGATATTAGTTCAAAGCAAACGAATTGTTGCTGGTGATAGCACTAAAAGAAGCCTAGGCCACCATAAGTGCTTTATTTTATGATTTGTTATTTTAACAACATATCACATCTTGCATGCTAGAGTAAACATTTTATGGTCTTCACAAGAAAAGAAAAAAATAACAGTATGCTTTGTGCTGGAGTTTGAAATTTCATTCTCAAGAGAGTTCAGAGTTAATGCACGTGTGAGAGCACTAATTCAGAATCTTGTATCTATCTGCAACTTTTTGAAATGAAAATATATACAGTTTATAATGCAGGGGTGGGAAGAATAGATTCATTGAACTCTAATATGAAACTGTAAATTCTTGAAGTAGGATCCTTTATTAGCATAAATTGCTTCATTGTGCTTGGAACACATAATAAATACATCGTTACCATCATTGGTAAGCTCAACGTAAATGCAGAGTGAATAAGCATATCTTATCAGACAATGGTTTTTGTTGTGCTTGTAACTGTGGTAATATATGCTAAAAAACATGTGAGCGGTAAGATTAGAACCTATGTCCTCTACTCGAAAGTCCTTTTCCCCCCAAATCGATCTGCATCTCACTTGGCTAACTTTAAAAATAAAAAATGGAAGTGTCCCCTTTATATCGAAGCTCAAAATTGATTACTTGGAACAGGAATGTTTGCAACAGGACTGTATAGCTGTAAAGACTAGTATCGCCATCTCCAACGAAAATGAGATGGCACTCCTGAAGCATTTGAAATTGCAGATGCGCTATGGCAGGGCTTCTTAGCATAAAATAATTCCCTGCGAAATGGTTTGCCTGTAAAGATGTACAAAGTGCGATCCACCTTTGAGCACTTCTATATCATCGCATAAAGATTGATCCTCACAAATGCAAGCTAAATATGCTAAAAGAATCGGACAACATTGAGTGAACTACTGTGATTCTGTGAAACCAATTTCAACTAGATTTGTGCAGGTCAAACATTGACAATGTCGCTCCAATCATGTCCAAAGCAATTCAATCAGTCTGAGGGTAATTAATGTAACGCAAAAGGAAAATAGAAAAACGCAGAGATATTTTATTTAAAGCACAACCCTCAGCTCTTCATGTACTATTACATAAACTATAATACATTATTATACTAATTCAAATGGAGTCGTAATGAAAAATCATGACCATATGCAGGCAAGAAGAGGTTCGATTACTAGCCGTAGCGGAGCATACCTCAAGACAAAATCACAAGACCAAAGTACATGGCTCCACAGAGAAAGAAGAAAGACATTAATCCCCTGCAAGTAAGAGTTCTTCATTAATGGTGCATTTACTGCTCAGGCTAGGGAACCGGAATCCGGAATCGAATTAGAAACAAGAATCGAAATTGAAATGGTGAGGTCCACCTTAATTTGGAAAAAAGGAATGAGAAACTAACTCCCAAGGAAGGATTGAGAATCAATCTCTCATTTTCTAAAGTTCCCATTCTACCCATGATGAATTTTTATAATCTCCAAAATGCCCTTAATCAAGTTTTGTCATATTTTGTATTTTAATTTTTACAGAATTATGAAAATACCTAGAAATTTTGTATTATTTGCAAATAGGTCTTGTGATGATAATTATGACGATGTTAATAACAACAACAACAATAACAACAACAATAATAATAATAATAATAAAGTGTTGTACAAATATTCCAAATAAATTTTGGTCAAGAGAAAAATATTTTGTCTCAAAGACAAATACATCCTTTCGTTCTAAATCCCCTAGATCCATATAAATTCTACTATGTAAATACCTTAATTTCTTCTATTAAATCTATCATATGTTTTGTCTCATTGCAATACAAAGATGGATGGATCATGCCTCATCAAACAGCCTCTCATCCCTGAATAAGAGGCACATCTTATTGTTCCTTATGCTCCAAAGGTAAAAACATTCTGGAACAATGATGAGATCAAACTAAAGGACATAGCAGCCTACATCGAAAAATTGATTGCATGGAATAAAAGTGAAAGTCAAAGAACTCTACATCTCACCAAATGTATTATCATATAGAGAATAATAGCTGGATTCATTGGATCATTGAGATGATGGTAGTATTCCTTTAATGAAGAACAAAAGGAGTATATTTTGAGTCCTTGCGGTACACCATTCCCTTGATCCATTAAGAAGAGAATTTTATAATGCTGCAACGAAAATTATAAGGTTGTATATGTATATGTAAGGAGGATTTTTCATGAACCAAGTTATGGGGAGGCTTCTGCTAGTAGATGCTTGGTCTCTGAATGTCATCTTGATCATTAAAATTAGTCTGGAGAGAAAATCAGCAACTATATTTGATTATTCTTTTATGTGCTTGACCTCAAACTTGAATTTGGACAAAGATTCTGACTACCTTACTAACTGAGTATCTGGAATTTCTCCTTATTTTCTTTTTAGTAACCCCTGAAAGTATTTGTAATCTGTTTAAATCATAAATGAAATTAGAGAAAGAAAGAACAAGAATTTTTTAATTCCCTTGATCATAGCTAGAATATTAGTCTCTTTAAGTGATATTCCGTAATAATGATATGTAATAGTAAAATTCCCTTGGCGCCAATAAAAAGGAATTCTCAAGGAGAAATTCCAAATTCTCAAGGAGAAATTCCAAATTCTCAACTAGCAAAGTGGACAGAATCTTTACCAGATAGATTTTCTTCCCAAATATGAGCTGGTTTGGAAGGCTTATCTTTCTACTAAAATATTCTATAATTTGTTTTACAAGAGGAGTCAGTGATGCAGAAAGAGTGAGAACACTGCAATGCTACCAAGATTATTTTCACAAACAAAAGAAAATATCTTAGAAAAAAAATAAGTTTGGGGTTGTTTTGCACATATTCATTGATCCATTAAGAAGAAAAGAGTAATCTGTTCTGTGTGTAAGTCTGGGGTCGAATGATTCTTCATTTACCACCAATCATTCTACTGATGGGAAGATTGGTATGGCTCATTGAGAACATGTAGGTTTAGATTTTATAAGTTATGGAATGGTGCACCGTAAGGGCTGATTCATCAAGATTCATTGTTAACCCATTCATTTGGATAAGCCCAAAATACACGGTTCTTCTTGGCCTTAACAAAAGGGAGCTATGCTTACTCAAAAAATTTCAGGCTATATATTTTTTAGCCAAAATAACCTGATCTCAAGATTATACTTTTATGATTTATAATATTTTTGATGTGGAAGATCTGACTAAACAGTAATCACAGAATATACTTTATTACAGAAAATATAAAAGACTTCTTTTAGGAGTAATGGATGAACCTTACTATTACAGTAAAGACAAAAGATCATCATTACATCTTATCTCTAGAGAATTTACTTTACATATCATACTTCTTTAATTATTACATATCATTATTACAAAATATTACTTTATTTCACAACCACACACTTATTGTTAGGTTATTGACTTATTCACCATTACTTCCATTGTGAGGGTCCACTATAGCTTGCTAATTTATGTCACTGTTGGTTTTTGCAGGTTTTCCCCTAAAGAAGCTTCTATACTAAAATCCATAGCCTTGAACTACCTAACAACAAGTCTTAATATCTAGGAGAATATATAACATAATTATTTCTTGCTTGCGATAAGCTCAAAACACACGACTCTTCCTGACCTTAACAAAAGGGCGCTACGCTTACTCAAAAGAATTCAGGCTATATATCTCTTAGCCAAAATAATTTGATCTCAAGATTATACTGCAAGATTTATAATATTTCTTAATATCCAAAAATATAATTTTATTATACAAAAGAAAGGGGTAATGATTGACAATCCATTACAATAATAAAGACTCATTTTTATAGGTACTAAGGGAATTTTACTATTAATGGATATCATTTCTCTCTCTAAGTATTGTAATATTGAACCATAAAAATTCAGATGTTTCAAAAACAGTAAACATGTCATTGCAAACCAAAGCTCTACAAAAGAAGAAAAACAAGCAGATCATGCATTCATAGGTGACCTAACCATGCAATCAGGACTTTTGTTCCAGCCATATGTAACGGTCATCTTTAAAGTCACTGAAGAGAAAGTGTTTACCAGCAGAAGTTTCCTCACAACTTGGTTCATGAAAAATTCTCCTTACATGTACAGTCTTATAGTTTTCGTTGCAGTATTACCTTCAGAAATTAGAGAGATAATTTTTAAAAAGGTAATTCACTACCATGAAGACTATAATGTAAATGATATGAAATAGAGGGTATGGTCAAAAAAGAATTTTATTATACAGGAGAAAGGGGCAATGATCAATGATCTATTAACCATTCTATTGGTGAATAAGCCAATAATAGTGTGACAAGTGTGTGATTATGAATAAAAGTAATAAAGTAATATTATATAATAATGATGTGTACTAATTAAAGTAAATATGATGTATAAAGTAGATTCTCTAAGGATAAGATGTAGTGATAATCTTTTATCTTTATTGTGATATTAAAATTCTCCTTGTTCAGCTGGTTGTTGAGGTGGAGGATTTTGTTATGGTTTTGGAGGTAGTTGTTGCTGGTGATATAAATCAGTTGTGGCTGTTGATGCCATTCCTAATGCTTGTCCAGTCTTATATATAAATTACTGAAATCTTCTTCTTGTGGTATCTACATATGTATTATTAACTGAAAAAGATGGTCTCTCCATTTTAATAATTATTAGTGTAGAAGAACTTGATTCAAAAGTACTGTCATCTGAGTCATCTTCCCAATCTGTTGCTTTAATAGGCCATTGCTCAATAGGAGGCATTTTGTAACTTCTCCAAAATCCTTTGATGTTGTTTCCAAAGGACTTTTTTCCCAAATCCTTTGGTTTGGAAGGCTTATCTTTTTTTTTTAAGATAATCTTTGTAGCACATGAAGGAGATTGAGAAAACTTCCCTTTTCAAGTATTATAATGCTGAACCACAAAAATTTGGATGTTTTGAAAACAACAAAACATGTCATTGCAAACTAAAGCTCCATAAAAGAAGAAAAGTCAAGAAGCAGTACAAAGACTTGAAGCATATATTTGTCAAAAAATAAAAGTTCAAAGGAACTCAAGCAAATATGCTGAGCCACAAAAATTTGGATGTTCCAAAAATAGCAAAACATGTCATTGCAAAGCAAAGCTCCATAAAAGAAGAAAAGCCTAGAAACCGTACAAAGGCTGAAAGCACATATTTGTCTAAAAAGAAAAGTTTCGAAGGAACTCAAATAAATGATCCATTACAATACTGAGGATTCTATTTTATAGGTACCAAAGGAATCTTATTATTACAATAAAGATAAAAGATTATCATTAGATCTTATCCTTAGAGAATTTACTTTGCACACTACCTTTACTTTAATTACTACAGAATATTACTTTATTACTTTTATTCATAACCACACACTTGTCATATTATTATTGGCTTATAATAGTGGCTCCTTTTATGAGTAGTGGCTCTAATTCCAAAATACAAAATATAGTTATTAAGAAGAGAATTTTATTATACATAATAAAGGTGCAAGGATCAATGATCCATTACAATATTGAGAATTCCCTTTTTAAACACCAAGAGAATCTTACTATTATAATAAAGACAAAATATTATCATTATATCTTATCCTTAGAGAATCTACTTTACACATCATGCTTACTTTAATAATTATACATTATTGTTACTGAATATTACTTTATTACTTTTATTCATAACCACGAGTAGTATCTGTTCGTCCATGTCTTACAAGCCAGTCATGATATCTTTCTCTCATCTCAATCTCGTAGTTCTTATCTGTAAAAATCTAACAATTTTTATTTCTTCTTTGTACTAGAGATTTGGAGTTATAATGACATCAGGAGATAAAAGGCTGAGTAATCTCATCTCATCTAAGAATTCCTCATGAAGAACTGTGTAAACAAGAAATTCATTCACTATTAGATCTCAAACTCATCAAGCCCTCTAAGTCTCATTGGAGTAGCCCAGCATTCTATGTCAATAAGTATTCAAAACAAGTCCGTGAAAAGAAAAGATTAGTCAATAACTATAGAAAGTTAAATGACTGTCTTCAGGATATAAGATACCCAATTCCAAGGCGAACTCATCTTTTAAAGAAAAATGCATTCGCCAAAATATTTTCAAAATTTAATATGAAGTCAGGATTTTGGCAAATTGGAATAAAAGATAAGGATAGACAAAAGATAATATTTGTAGTGCCATATGGACACTATGAATGGAATGTCATGCTATTTAGATTAAAAAATGAGCCAATTTTTTATTTCTTCAGTGACTTCTAGGATGACCTTTATATATGGCTGGAACGAAGGTCTCGGTTGAATGGTTAATTCACCAATGAATGTATGATCTGCTTAGTTTTCTTCACCAATGGCATAGAGCGGTTTATCATCTTTAAAAGAAAAATACGGTTCATTAGATTCAATAGATGTATCGGACTCCTGATCTTGAGCATCTAACGCAAATATTGCATCCATTGGATTTTCAGACCATATGTACATAGTATCATCAAAATTTAGATCTTTTATAATCTGTAAGAGCTTTGCAGGAACTCTTTTATTGGATTTGCATTGTTTTGCATAGTATTATTTCTTGCCACAGAAAAGAAAATTTGCCTGAGTTCTTTTGAAACTTTATTTTTTAACAAATCTTTGCTTTCAACCTTTGTATGGCTTCTAGGATTTTCTTCTTTTGTGGAGCTTTGGTTTGCAATGACATGTTTTGTTATTTTCAGAATATCCAAATTTTTGTGGTTCAGCATTACAATACTTAAAGAGAAAAGTTTCTCAATCTGTTTCATGTGTTTTTTTTAACTCCTGATTTCTGCAATGATTCTAGATTAGCTCTCTTGCAATCTAGAACAGTTTGGCTAGACTAAAGTTTGTTAATTTAGTATAGCCTTCAGTTTTGAATTTTGCTTTAATCATTTCTGCTACTTGCTGAGGCATATTGAAAATAAATGCTCTTTTGATTATGTCTGTCTACTTGTTGAATATATAATAGAGGTATTCTTACGGTATATAATATTCTTCAAACTTTCTAACATCATAGAAAATTGATGGCCCTTCTGGCATCCTCTCTAATGCACCATCCTCCCATTGTTTTAGTACTTTGACCATTTCTTCGTCTTTATCCATAGGATCGTTGGGTACATTCTCTAGTTGAGGCCAATTGTCCCAATCATCATTCTATAACCATTGCACAACTTCATAATATTGATGTTACTATCTTAAAGATGAGGTTCTCCCTATAGAGAAATAAGATTTGTTCGTCCATGTCTTACAAGCCAGTCATGATATCTTTCTCTCATCTCTATCTTGGAGTTTTCATCTATTAAAATATGACAATTTTTCATTTCTTCTTTATAGTAGAAAGTTGGAGTTGTGACGACATCAGGAAATAAAGGACTATAAGTATAATAATTAAAGAAAGATCGATATATAAAGTAGATTCTTTAAGAATAAGATGTAATAATACTTTTTTGTATATACACCAATTTAATTGAACTTTTGCCATTTAGCAAAAGACACAATTTCTTTGCTTATGACCAATCTGGAGTAATAAACAAAGCATTGGATGGAATCATTCCTCAGTAACAATATATTGCACAACAAAAACAATAAGAGCATATAGATCTCTTAGAGATAACTTTTGTCCTACCAAAAACTTCTTTTGAAAAAATTAAAATGATTAAAGGATTACATTTTAACACTTTAGTGCATATCATCTTTATTATAATAGTAAGATTCCCTTTTACAGGCACCAAGGTAGAAGTGATTGACACATTATTAGTATTTTATATTTTTGGTATCAAAGCCACTACTCTCAAAAAATAATCTTGGATAAAATGTAATAATAATCTTTTGTCTTTATTGTAATTGTAAGATTCTCTTTTATAGACATCAAGGTAGAAGTGATTGACACATCTCTATTATAAAATATTACTTTATTACTTTTATTTATAACCACACACTTGGCAAACAGCAATGGCATAAGAGAAGAAGCTATTGGATCCAATCTTGTTTTGCATTTGGATTAGTTCTCTTGGAACAAAAGACAATGAAGACAGTGAAGCTAAGATGGCAAAAAAATAATTTTTGTAGAATAAATACTTTGATGTTAGAAAGCTTGAAGAATATTATATAGAGAAAGAGCACCTTTATTATATATTCAACAAGCAGACAGATACAATCAAAAGAGAATTTAATTACTGTAAAGCTCTGGTTGCATCTTTTGGCCATGCAGGGGCACCAATCTTTAAGTTTCTAAAAATCTAACTCGTCATCTTTGTCAAGTCTTGGATGTGATCTATGCTGCATAATTGATGGTTCAAAAAAATTATTGGATTTTTTTTTTGTATGACTTTTTAACAGGAAATTGAGATTTTTTTTTTTTGCAATGTGTAGCTGTGGTATGATGTGTTCATCCTGAATGTGAACCCCTAAAAAATTAATTTCTTCAAGATCAATTTTCATTTTCGTCTCAGATAACTCCAATCTATGCTTGAACATCAATTATTTGAATTGTTAGAGATGTTTAGCATGCTGTCCTTCATTTTGGCTTAATACAAGTGCATCATCAATGTATACTAAATAAAGGAATTTCTCCTTCTTTTATTTTTAGTAACCCCTGATGGTATTTATAATCTTTTTCAATCATAAATGGAGTTAGATAAAGAAAGAACTGAAATTTTTTAATTCTCTTGATCACAACTAGTACTTCTTTTTTAGAAGATAGATAGTGGTGTTGAGCATCGCTGAATTGCCCTGAGTTATAGCCACAAATTTTTCTGTTGCTATTGGATTCCTCTATCAAAATTGCACCCCAATAATTGTCACTGACATCAGTTTGGATGATGAGATGTCCATTATATAGAATCTTTAAAGGTGAAAGTGATTGACACTTTTGCTTATTATTATTATTATAAAAAATTTATTATTTTAATTATTCTTATTATCATTAATGTTATTATTAATAATATTATTAATTCATTATTTTTTATTATTATAATAAATTTATTATTATAATAAATTTATTATTTTATTATTATTATATTAAATTTATTATTTTAATTGTTATTAATTATTCTTATTATTATTGTCATTATTAAAATCTAATATTATTATTATTATTATTATTCGAAATTAGAAATTTATTATTATTAGAAAAATTATTTCTGCACCACATTTATTGTGTCATATGTATATCTAACAACTATCAAATTTTAATATATCTAAACTACCTTTGTTTTTAAATTTATATCAATTAACCACTTTGACAATAACAAATAACTATTTTACCCCTAAGTGAATTAAAAGATCAAATTTTGAAAAACAAAAATATTCCAATTACAAGAATACCATGAATTTAATAAAAAATAAATAAATCTCAAAATCCATTATGTTAATTTTTGTGGTTATAATTTCATTAAAAAATTATTATTTTTTTATAATTTCATTTAATTTTTACAATTAAGTTAATTATAGGGAAGTTTCTTAATTTTAATTATTCTTATTATTATTAATTTTATTATTATACTAAAAAAATTAATTATAAAAAATTAAATTTTAATTATAAAAAATTAACACCTTGAGTTTTAAGATTTATTTATTTTATTAAATTAGGGGTATTTTTATAATTATAATTTCTTTATTTTTTAAAATTTTGTAAAATAAAATGATTTTTTTTAATTCATATAGGGATAAAATAGTTATTTGTTAGTATCAAAATGGTTGATTGATAAAAGTTTAGAAACAAAGGTCGTGTTGAGAACATGCCAAATTTTTGTGGCAATTAGATGTACATATGATAAAATAAAGGTGAATAATAGATAACTTCCCTTATTATTATTATTATTAATGATAAAAGTATTATAATCAATTAATATATTAATATTAATAATAATTATGACAATAGTAAATTAAAAACTTTTTAGTAATTTATAATAATCTAATTCATTCTGATTCTAATTCCAAAGCAATGTAAATATATCAATGGTAATACAACTCATCCGATTTTTATTCATACAACTCAAAAAAAATAACTTATTCTAATTTCATTTCCTCATTCCTATTCCAGCGTATTTCGATTCTTGTATGGTGAATGTACCATATAAGTGAAGCAAACGATGTTAAATGTACATTCAATAGAGATAGAATTACCAGGCTGATATCAACCATATTTACTCTAGTAAATGGCAAGATGCTTGCCAAATGATGCTCCATCCAATGCCATTACATGGGCAATGTCACACTTCTGTGAATTTCTTAGCATCACTTGAGTGAACTCTTTGAGATATTAAATCATCATATATATATATATATATATATATGCACCATCATACCGGCAGTGCAGGGCATCAATAACACAACAACATACTTGGTGGAAATAATTTTTATTTCAAAAACCATACCATGAATTTAAAACAAGCTGTTCATCACACCTATAGTTTTTAAGCCATGATTCTTTATGGCTCACACAAGAAGCATTTAGTAAACTTCATCGAACAATATGGAAAGATAAATAGCTGAATTGCATTTACGAATGAACAGAATGATGTACCGAAGTATACGGATATTTGTTGTTTCTTGCAAAACCCATATTACACCAAGTGACCAAGAAAAATAACAAACCCTAATGATTCAATATTTAGATAGCAATAGCATTTTACATATTATCTCAGAGTGTGAATATCGTAAAAGGCCATCATAGAAAGCCATATTTAGATTGGTTATCAAAACACTTACCTATATAAAGTCCTCGAAGTGTCCATTGTAGAAACAATATAAATCAGATGATAAGAATAAGCAGAGTAATATTTTTGACATATTAGATCTGAAAGAGAAGTGAAAGGACAATAAAAAATATAAACTATAATGAATAATTTATTTCAATCATTGACACACTGAATGATTTCATAATATCTGCTTACACTTTTAGTAGACTAAGAGTATAATACAATTAGCAGAGCAACCGCAAAACATCCTACAGCAATTCTTGCACTAAGAAGAGTTGTGGAAGTAAGAATTAGCAGCATCTCCCATAAGGAAGAACCAAGATCTGAAGTACAATAATGGTGAAAAAGAAGAATCATATTAATTTTAAATTTATTGCTCATAAAGAAACAAATGCAGTTACCTTAAAATTTTAGGCATAAATATCAAACTGTAAAGATCCACACATTAGTAATATGAACATATTGGATGAAGAAACCAATTGCATTAAGGCAATTGAAGCGTCCATGTTAGACAAAAGCTATTTTGTACCACTAAATAGAGAACTAGTCAAGGGTAAAAGACTCTACATCTAGCTGGCAAGATGAACCAGTATACGTCACCACGTGTTTGTGTGGTACCACCTGCATGCTAATGTATATCAGAACTTCATTTGAATAGAACAAAATCAGAATATTCTTCAGGCTGAAGACATTATATTATGTGTATTTGATTGATTCAACAATCATCCTACACAAACTGATCAAGCAACTAGAGGCCATAAGTGTGTACAAAATATAAGTTGGATTATACAATCTATGTATACACAGAAAATCTATGAATAAAAAATAGTATCTTTTATCAAATAGATCAAGTAGTCAGAGATCCACAGTGGGGTGGCTCTTTGACTTGTTTCCTAGAATAAAATGAATTATATAATTATGTTCATTTTCTATCATAAATTAGTCATTTAATTGATTGGGATTTGTAAGAGTTAAGTTTATTAACTCAATCTCTACAAGCTCAAATTGAGACCTAGATACATTAATGATGTAGATGGCACATTCCATCTTTAAGAATAGAATCTTTAAATTATAGATGGTCTTTGATCTTACCTTCTACATGTAAGTTTACAAGCAAAAACACAATTGGCCTCGTGAAGAAATACTGTCACAAGCTTGAGTGGTTTCAACAGAATTTTCCTCCATAACTAAAAGGATTAAAGCAAGATTTTGTTAGTGATATGCCCTAAAGGCCAATCAGTGGAGCTTGCTTTTACAAAATTATCGTAATGGATTAACATTTTGATATTTATAAAATGGCAAAATTTTTAATAAATTATATTAATGAATATAGTCTAAGTAGTAAAATAGTCAAGGAACACATTCTTAAGTTTGTTGAGAATATAAAACATGTATCCTTTGTACTATACTTCTAAAATAGTTCTTAATGGTTGATTTATAATTGAACCTAAAAAATTCCTAAAAACACCAGTATGTGTTATATTAATGAATGGTGAGTTTCATATCATGGAAATGAGAGGCCAAATCAAACACATAGATACTTGTTACAAGAACAAGTTTACTCAACTTGACCAAATAATAATAAACCATATGGTCTTGAGTGTTAATGATTTATTATACATTGTTTTATACACTATGATGTTTAATAATGCTCTTTAGACCTAAGACATCACAAATGTCTTATATATAGATATCTATATTATGTAAAATCATAAAGATTGATTCCTAATCAAGGAATGGATCAAGCAGTAGCTGTCATGGTTGGCTGTGTATGAAGACAAGTGTATGGTCAAAATAAAATCCATCAATATGTAATTTACAAAAAGGATATCCCATGTAAGTTATTCTAGATTGACATGAGAAATCATTTTTTTCAAGGTGAAATATATTTGAAGCAGTTCAAATTATATTTTTCACGCCAAGTTCATCTAGACTTATTTTGAGGTAAGGCATAAATGCTTGACATACTAAACGATAAGCCAAGTTTTTCTCTAGACATGAATGAAAACACCAAGACATAGAGAAAAAAATAGAATAAGTTCTACAAATTTAGATATTCTTGTTATTTGGATGGTTATGAAATACTGTTAGATGTCACTTGTGACTTGTAGAAACCGTATGATTATTATTACTAAAGTGCATACTACCTCACTTCCAGCTTGAAGGGCAAGAAACCCATCACTAACCTCCCCACCTCTGGTGGCAATTGGAAGGGCAAATTTTTCTTTGCCGGGGGAAACTGGGGGCGAGCTGCCTCGGCCATCGAGGAGATCCCTCAAATTCCTTCTTGTTTTTATACCTCAGGTCATCTACTGCCCATCGTGTTTTCTGTTTTGACTATTTCTGCTTACATTCTCTCATTATTTTTCCTGGTATTGCTCGCAGTCTTTTGAAGCATGTCATACCGAGTTGGGGAAGAGCTGCAGGCACATATTAACACCGCCTTGGATAACGGGAGCTCGTACAGAGAGCTATTGACTTACCAGCACTTCATCGAGCTTGGTTTAATCCCTAAGGAAGGAGATATGAGCTGCGTTCTTTCTCGGTTGAAAAAGCCTTCGAGCACGGTGGAGAGGCCGAGCAGCTCCTCTGCTCCACCGAAGAGGTTCCGGGTTGACCACGCTGCCTTGCCAATCAGGGCCCTTCCTCCAGCTCAGGAGAGCGAGCGAGCAGCTGAAGGAGCTCCCCAGAGGGCCCCAAGAGCTGTCTTCTCAGCAAGATCCCGATCGGGATGATCCCAAGAGTAGCAGCCCAATTTTGTCAATCCCTGCATTAGGGACTTCACCAGGCATATAAAGGAGAAGTTCGTAGAGGAGCTGGATTCCTCCAGCGTCACCAAGCTGGCCAATATGTTCCAGCGCCTCTCATGCTGGGCAATGGCCACTGCCCATCTTAAGGATATTAGAAAAGTTCTAATTGATGACTAAAGAGTTTAGCGTCTTTTAATGAATAAAGAGTTATTATTAAAATAGTTATACTACCTTATAACAAAGAACGTAAAAGTCACACACCTAATAGAAATGAAAAAGGAGTTACTAGAAAATGAAAATTTGAATTTCTTAATTTTAGGAAAATCGGTATTCATGTCATAATTTATTAGAGAATGAATATAAATCTTAAATATGATTTAAGATAGAAATTTTTATGTTTCATAAATAGTTTAAGAAACAAAATAACTTTTATAAAACCTTAATTAAACATTAGATTTAAGATCGAGCATATAAAATAACCATATTGGACATGTTCCTGTTCATAAATGATTATGAACTTTTGAAACAATTTTCGGTACAAAATTTTTGGTTTTTTATTGGACTTAATATAGATTAAGAAAAATCACAAAAATTATGTCACAAAACATGCCCAAATTTTGCCATTTGATTTGATCAAAATGGGCTTAATTTGTTAAGAAAAAATTAAGTAAATAGCCTATTTATTTGTTTATTGAAAATTATTTGATTAAATAAATTATTGAAATGATAAGATCAATTCAATAAAGAATGAATTAGTGGGTAGGTCGAGCAAAAGATAATGCTTGTGCCATTATTGAAAAGATAATGGTGGGTTTACTGGTTGAAAGAATCATCATGAACTAGCATTCATGGTTGATCATTATCTCTTTCATTTCTAAACTAAATTAGGTAATTCTAAATCCTATGAACTCTTGGAACCTTTATAACTGTGGACTACTTAGAGACATCATAATTCGGGTGCTTTAAGGACCTCAAATCATGCAAAAATATAAGTTGTTTGTGCAGTAGTTTATTTTTTGACGAGTGTTCGTAGCTTGTTGTTTTCAATCTTTTTCTCCTACCTCTAGAGGTCTTTTTTAAACTACAAGTGAGTTTATTAAAATTATACCTTTCATCTTGATTGTTTTTAATAAAGTCGGTCCAAGATTTGTAGAGCTTCCACTAATCATTTCAATTTTACTGCACAAAAGTTACATTTTTCATAAACCTCATGGGCAAATGCAGTCCTTCAAGTGGTATCAAAGCCATTTTCATTCAAGTTTGAATTTTTAAAGTAAGATTTATGTTATTTTTTTATAATACCGTGACGATGATTTTTGAAAGACCTAGATAATTTATTATATATTTATGTCATGAGATGATTGAATATATGCATGTTGAATGAGATATTTGTTTACTTGTTGATTTTGGTGACTTCTAATGGCTTAAATGGCTGTTATATTTTTAAATAGGGACTTGCATGTTCCTCCCTCTATTAGAATCTAATTCTATCCCATTACCCCTAAATTTGTACCCGGATTCTTCAAAATATGTGATTTCTACAAGGTGATTATATAAAGAGGGGACGACGTGTTTACAATGCCTTTGAGTAAGAAGGCTATATGGATCATTGCTAGACTTTCAATGATGTTTTGGCCACTTAAGGGAAAACTAATAATTGTTTCAATTTGAGGCATAAGATGTCTCATAATTATTATTGCTTTTTTGATATCTAGGTGGTTTAAAACCAATTTTGGCTTTTATTAAAAGAATTCTATAATCATCCTTAGTTTAGTTTGTCTATAATATGCATGAGATGTATGTTAGGGTGCTCAGACATATTTGATTATTGAAAATAAAATAACATGCTAAAATGTGAGACCATTATAAAAGATCAAATACTTCTATTTAAAATTTACATAATTTTTGTTAAATTGTAATGAAGGATATTAAGAATATCTATTATGGCCTATTGATACCAATGGATTTTTAAAAATAATTTATGCTTGGGCTAGTTGTCATAGATACATGAGCTACTTAATCATTAAAATATTGAAAAACAAACTATATATCATTTGATGATGCATAATTCATAGATTGAGCTACTAAGGACTATTAGGTGAGTTTGGTAAGATGTTTGAAAGTATGCAAGGGCATTAGGCTAAACTTAACTAAATCATTTATACTAAGAACTGTTAGGTGAGGTATTTATGATTTAGAGGCCGAAGGATAATTGGTACATGCATGAGATGCATTTGATAAGGGTTACATACTCATTAAAATAAGTAAGCCAAGAACTATTAGGTTAGGTGAACTTAGGCTAATGAAAACCCGATTCATATTAGAAAATTTTACTAATAAGATTTCCGTTTCTTGCATATAGGAGTATAGTGTTGTTTGGTTTAAAGACCAAAATCAAATAGATTATAATATGAATAAAATGCTAATAATTAAATTTATATTTTTTGTAGTTATACTTGATAATCAATAATCCGTTGGCACGAATTTTGGATAACTACTGTATGACTGGACTTAATTATGTTGATTGGTTAAGGAATTTAAGAATTTTTCTTAATTATAAGAAAATTAACCATGTTCTTGAAACACCTAAGCTAAGTATAATTCTTAAGAGAGCAAGTGAAGAAGAGCGTGTCACTTATGAGCAGTGGCAAGATGATGACATATGGGCTAAAGCTATATATTGGCATCGATGTTTAATGAGCTCCAAAGGCAACATGAAAATATATCTTATGCAAGCTCTATAATACTTCATCTACAAGAGTTTTATGGTGAACAGAGCAGAACAGTTAAATATGAGATAGAGAAACTGTTTAGAATGAGATTGATTGAAGATTCAGTGAATGAGCATGTATTCAAAATCATTAACTACATAGAGTAGCTAGAAGCTCTTAATTTCTCAATGGATGGGGAATTAGCTATTGATCTTATTCTATAGTCCTTGCTAAACTCATTCTCTCAATTTATCAAAAAATTTAACATGAATAAAATAGTGTGCAATCTTGCTGACATGCTAAAGATGGTTAATACTGTTGAAACTGGCATAAACAAACCAAAAAATGTTATGACTATGGAAGGGCCCTCAGCTAAAAAAAGTAAAAAAAAAAAAAAATTTAATCCAAGGCTAAAAATGGGATAAAAAGGCAAAGGCTAATAAGCCCAATGACAAGAGAAAATGTTTCCATTCTAGTAAGAATGGGTATTGGAAGAGTACTGCAAAGTTTACCTTAGTAGCTTGAAATTCAAGCCCAAAGATAATTCTTATGAAGGTATGCTCATTATTGAAATTAATATTTCAATTATTCATTCTACTTTTTTGATTTTAATACAATATTGAAATTAATACTTCTTATGAAGGTTAATACTGCTTCAACTATAGGGACTTTTTTTTAAAGATGTCATCTAGGCATGTAATAAGTTTGAATGTTTGTTTATTTGTTCCTTGTACTGTAAGGAATGTAGTTTCAATTTCATGTTTATATAAAGACAACTACGAGTTTTATTTTAAAAATAAAATTTGTAACATTTATCATGACAACAAATATATTGCACATGGTACTTTGCATAATGATATATATGTACTAAATATAAAAGAAAATAATAAGCATGTTGTGAATGTAAATACCATAACACATAAACATGAAAGAGAAGAAATAAGCCCCAAGTATAAATGGCATTTAAGGCTAAGTTATATTGGAGAATATAGAGTTACAACATTGGCTAAAGATGGACTAATATGCCCATTTGGTTTAGAACAATATCCAAATTATGAATTCTTCAAGGAAAAATGACTAGGTCATCTTTTTTTGGACAAAGTACAAGAGCCACTAATTTACTTGAACTTATACATACTAATGTATGCGGACCATTTAATAAAATAGGCAAGGGTGGATATTACTAGTTCATAACTTTTATTGATGATCACTGAATGTGTGGTTGTGTATACTTAATAAAGCATAAATCTGAAGCCTTTGAAAATTTTAAAAAATTCAAAAATGAAGTAGAAAAATAAACTGGAAAGGTTATTAAAACCATTTGATCAGATCAAGGTGGTGAATATCTTAGTGGAGAATTGCAGTCTTATCTTAAAGAAAATGGTAGTATTTCATAATGGACACCTCATAGTACACCGGAGCTTAATGGAGTATCCGAAATGAGGAACCACACATTGTACTGACTTGCTAATTTCTCTTTGGGAATATGCTCTTCTTGCTGCAATATGTGTACTAGATAGAGTACCGTCTAAGGTTGTACCTAAAATACCATATGAGATATGGCATGGTAAATAACTAAGCCTAAATCATCTTTGGATTTGGGGATGTCCTACTTTATCAAGAGACTCAAAAGTGAGAAGTTCGAGGCTAAAGTAAATAGTAGGAGGGTTAATGGATACCTAAAAGAAAGTTTAGGTTATTACTTCTACATTCAATCTGACCAAAAGGTAGTGGTTAGTAGGAATGCCACATTTCTTAAAAAAGAGTTTATTCAAGAAGGTGAACAAAAAAGAAAATTATATTTTGTAGAGAATTCTAATAAAGATGAATCCAATGAAAAGTCTACTTGAGAATTATTCAAGTAGGATAATTCTCATACAAGAAAGATATAGTTTATTTTATTAGATGAATGACATATGTTTATTAGGTGATACAGAATATAGAAATGATCTTACTACTTATGAAGAGGCAATATAGGATATTGACTCTAAGAAATGACACTAAAAGATGGACTCTAACTAACTAAGTCTGGACTCTAGTCGATCCACTCTAGGGTATTATACCTATCAGATGCAGGAGGATCTTCAAGAGGAAGATATGCTTAGATGGAAAGATAGAGAACTATAAAGTAAGGTTGGTAGCTAAAGGTTATCATTAAATATAAGGTATTGACTATGAGGAAACCTTTTCACCAATAGCCATGCTAAAGTCATCAGAATCTTATTGGCTATAGCAGCATATTATGACTATGAGATTTGACAAATGGATGTCAAAACCACATTCCTTAATGTACCTATTAACGAAGATATCTATATGATACAACCTCATAGTTTTGAATCTAAGACAGATCTTCATAAAGTATGCAAGCTAAGAATGTCTGTTTATGACTAAAACAAGTCTATAGGAGCTGGAACATCCAATTCGACGATGCAATCAAATTGTTTGGTTTCATAAAAAATAAGGATGAGCTATGTGTTTACAAAAGTGTCAGTGGAAGTGTAATAACTTTTCTTATACTATATGTAGATGACACATTGCTTATAGAAAATGACATTGGATAAATGTCTTCTGTCAAAATTTAACTTTCTCAAAATTTTTTCATAAAAGACCTAAAAGATGCAATGTATATCTTGGGAATCATGATTTATAGAGATGGATTTAGAAATTAATAGGTCTATGTCAAGATAAGTACATAAAAAAGATTTTGAAGAAATTCAATATAAGATTCCAAAAGGTTTTATACCCTTTAGACAAGGAATTCATCTCTCCAATGCATGAGTTCTAAAACTTATGATGAGAGAGAGTGAAGGAATAAGATTCAATATGCGTTTGCAATAAGAAGTCTTATGTATACTATGCTATATACTGGAATGAATATAGCTGATGTAGTGAGTGTCAGTAGTAGATACCAGAGCAATCCGGGTGAAGAAAATTGGACTATAATTAGGAATATCTTTAAGTACTTAAGAAGGACTAAAGATTTTTTCTTAATATATGGAGAGAGTGAACTGAAGATAAAAGGCTTTACAAATTCATATTTCTAATCATATGTAGATAATAGAAAAAATACATTAAGATTTATATTCACTATCAATGCCATAGTAGTAAATAAGAAAAGTTTTAAGCAAGCAACTACTACAGATTCTACCACTAAAGCGGAATATATTGTAACATATGCATTTTATTTTATTATATATGTAAATAATTAAAACAAGAGGGAGTCTATTTGATATTTTGGGTGTGTTTAAAAGATAGAAAACGGGTGGAAATTTAGATTGAAACCGAGAGAGAGGGAGCTGGCCCGTTTGACCTGACCCAACCCGAACCGAAACCCGCAAACCCGACCTGCTGGTATCTCCCAGCTCCAGCTACCTCACTGGCCGAGAAAGGTATCAAATGAAAACTTGTGAGCCAGTCGTCAACCTCCACACCTCCTTGCTATTGGAAACTGCGCGGAACGCCCCTTGCGAAGCTCAAAAATTCCGTAGGTTTGTCACGGACGATCGCCGCCTATTCCGACCATCTTTGGCCTCGCCACCGGTTGGAAAAGGTTCCCCACCTCACTATCATCCATTCTTGACCAGCCACGGGCACCGAGAAGGCCGATTTGCTGCCGAACGACCACCTAAAGAGCCGCGGCTTTAAGGGCTCGATCCACACCACTGCCGCGCGTGAGAGGTCACCACCGTCACCATTGGACTCAACTCGACAAGAAGTGTCTGGTTCGAGCTTTCCCATCGCTATTAGGTGAATTTCAGTCAATGTTGACCGTAGGGGTATTTTGATAATTTTGCACATAGAGGGTAATTTCTTAATTTCTAGCTTTGAGGATGTTTTTGCAATCTAAATTGAGGATAAATTGATAATTTTATGATGTTGAGAATAAATTAGTAAATTATGAATTTGAGGGTTGTCGACAAGTATAATTTTAGATTTTATTAGTAAATTACGAATACGGTGTTAAGAAGGTAAGATGGGGGACTTGAGAGTTGTAATATTTGAACAAATATTTACTTTAAGCGTTATTTTTGTGACATTAGTTCGAATTATTAATATGAGAAGTAATTATATCATTTCTTTAAAATAGATGGATCTGCAGACGAAAATCTACCTGCAGACTTGGGTGATAGTCGAGTCTGAGTTTATCATAGTGAGTGGAATATATTAAACCTATTTGTGTACATTTTGTTTTTATATAGTAAACCTTGTTCGTGAAATAAATATTTTAATTGTTTTCATTTTATGTTTCTATGAAATAAATATTTTATACGTATGAATATTTTGTTAAGCTACATATATTCATTTATGTTTTGTATCAACTTTAAATTTGTAAAAGAGATGATTGATTTCGAGAATGATTTAAAGTGTTTTTATGTGGATTTCGAGCATGATTTAAAGTGTATATAATTGATTTTGAGCATGATTTAAAGTGTATATATATTGATTTTGAGCATGATTTTAATTTTATATATGTGTATATAAGTTATGAAAAATCATAAAGCAAATACTCATTCCCACCGGATAAGATGAGATAGTAGGCCTTTGAGCCCTGTCTGAGCACACATATAGGCTTTGTGCCATGTGTTTGGGCGCTTTCGCCCTTTGAGGCATATGCATGCAGACAGATATTGAGATATAATGAGATTTAATCCGAGTGGTCCAGACACGAATGTCGCCAGATAGCGCATCGTTGCACATCCGTTGAGATCCGGATATGGATTATGATGATAAGCATGAGATGGCACGTCCCCGTCTATCCGTGTAGCTCCGGGCATGACGGTACTCAGATAATACATCATTACCGTCCGTTGAGGTCCAGATATGACAAGATTATTCCCTCGGGTATTTGTTTAAGGATAATTGTATTACTTCATATTTGATATTTCAATATGAGATGTTTTTCTTGATTTTGTGGCAGTATCAATTATATTTATATTCAGAATATGATTGAAATGAAAGGAATTTTTACATTAAACTAATTAATTAAGAAAAGTAATTATATAAGTAATGTATTTATTTTTGTAAGTATTTTATGTTTCAAAAGCTACTATCCACTCACTGAGCTCACTGAGTTTTATACTCACTCTATTTTATTATATTTTCCTCACGATGAGATTACAGTGTACAACAGATTGACCCGATGAGTTGTACATATTTGGAGTCGTTTTGGCCACGTGAGAGTGTCTGAGGATATAGAATAATTATTTTTTTTTTGTTAGTGTATATAATCATCCTATTTTGGAATTATACTAGGGATGTGACATAAAAATTATGAAAATTGGATATTTTACTGAATGAGATTGGTTGAAGTAGTGTGATGCATAATAAATTATTTGGGAGTGCTTGTGTTATAATTGCAGGATTGGGAATGCTATATGTTTAGGGGAGGTTTTGCCGAAATTTTCAGTAGAATACTTATTAATAAGATTTTTAAATGTTTAAGTTCAGTTGCTTGAGATAGATCGCCTCTAGAGATGGGGCGGGTCATTTCATATATAGCTACATTAGATGCAGCAAAAAAAATGGTTTGGATGTAGAAGTTCATTCTACAATTTGAAGGGCTTCCAACCATTACATTGCCAAACTTAATATATTGTGACAACAATTAAGCTATAGCACAAGCTAAAGAACTAAGGTCTCACCAAAAGTCCAAACACATTAAAATTCGATATCACATTATCATAGTAATCATTGGAAATGGTGATGTCACCATACAAAAGGTAGCCTTCCAGATAGCATTGCATATTCTTTTGCTAAAGCACTGACCCAACAATAGTTAGATCATCATATTGAGAAGATGGGTATGAGATACCATAACGATTGACTTTAGTGCAAGTCGGAGATTGTTGTGATATGCTCTACGAGTGGCTCTTGCTATTAGGGAATTATTGTAATTAATTAAATTTTAGATATTTATAAAATGGCAAAGTTTTTAATAAACTATATTGATGAATATAGGCTAAGAAGTAAAATAGTTAAGGAACATTCTCTATTGTCGAGAATATGAAATGTGTATTATTTGTACTATAATTCTAAAATAGTTCCTAGTGGTGCATTTATGATTAGACGTAAAAAATTCCTATAAATACTAGTCTATGTTATAACTCCTTTATGGTATGCAATGCTAAAATAGATAGTGAGTTTTATGCGGTTGACATGAGATACCAAGTTACACATATAAGTACTTGTTGTAAGAACAAGCTTACTGAACTTGATTAAATAATAATAAATCATATGGTTTTGAGTGTTAATGATTTATTATACTTGTTTTATATACTATGTTTAGTAATGGTCTTTAGACTTGAAGTATGACAAATGTCTTATACATAGACATCTATGTTTTGTGAAGGCATAGGGATTGATTCATAATCAAAGAATAGATCCAGCAGTATTTGTCAAGATTGGCCGTGTATGAAGACAAGTGTGTGGCCAAAATAGAATTCATCAATTTGTAATTACAAAAAGTATGTCCTATATAAGTTATTATGGATTGACATGAGAAATTCTTGGGCAAGGTGAAATATATTTGAAGGAGTTCAAATTATATTTTTCATGTCAAGTTCATCTAGACTTACTTTGAGGTAAGACATAAGTGCTTAACATACTAAACCAAAAGTCAAGCTTTTCTTAGGAAATGGATGATAAAAAGTCCAAAACAATAAGAAACAATGGAATAGGTTTCATAAATCTAGCAATTCTTATTATTAGCAATGCAGCTTAAGGTTATTAGAAAAGTTCTAATTGATGACTAAAGAGTTTAGTATTTTTAATGAATAAAGACTAATCATTAAAATAGTTATACTACCTTATTACAAAGAACCTAAAAGGTCACATACCTAATATAAATGAAAAATGAGTTACTAAAAAGAGAGAAGTTGAATTTCCTAATTTTAGGAAAATCAGTATTCATGTCATAATTCATTAGAGAATGAATATAAATCTTAAACATGATTTAAGATAGAAGTTCTAATGTTCTATTAATAGTTTTTGGAACAAAATAAATTTCATAAATCCTTAATTAAACATTAGGTTTAAGATCAAGCATGTAAAATAACCATATTAGACATGTTCCGATTCATAAATGATTATGAACTTTTGGACCAATTTTGGGTACAAACTTTTAGGCTTTTTCTTGGTCTTAATATAGATTAAGAAAAACACAAAAATCATTTCACAAAACAAGCCCACAATTTGCCTTTGATTTGATCAAAATGGGCTTAATTTGTTAAGAAAAAAATTAAGTAAATAGCCTATTTATTTATTCAAAATTATTTAATTAAATAAATTATTAAAGTGATAAGATCAATTCATTAAAGAATGGCTTAGTGGGTAGGTCTAGCTAATGATAATGCTTGTGCCATTATTGAAAAGATAATGGTGGGTTTACTTGGTGGAAAGAATCATCATGAACTAGCATTTATGTTTGATCATTATCTCTCTCTTTTCTAAACCAAATTTTTTGATTCCAAATCCTATGAACTCCTGGAATATTTAAAATTGTGGACTGGTTAGAGGCATCACAATTAGGGTACTTTAAGGATCTCAAATCACATAAAACAAAAGTTGTCCACACAGTGGTCTGTTTCTTAGATAGTGTTCATAGCTTGCTGTTTTCAATCTTTTTCTCCTACCTCATGAAGTCTTTTTTGAAACTACAAGTGATTTTATTAAACTTCTACCTTTCATCTTAATTTTTTTTCTTGAATGAAGTTGATAGGAGATTTCTAGAGCTTCCGCTGATCATTTCAATTTTACTGTACAAAAATTATGTTTTTCAAGAACCTCATGAACAATTGTTGTCCTTGAGATTCAACTTCAATTCAATGATAGCATTGAAAAAATACATGTAATAGTCTTATTTGAAAAATCAAGAAACACTATCAAATTGGAAACTCGAATAATCCAAATCTGGGCAGTAACTCACCAAGGCTATCATCAAAATAAGTGATTACAAAGAACCAAAATAAGAACGTTAGCTATCATCTTATTTAAACTAATTGGTAATGCTTCATTGATAAATTAAAGTCAATATTTTGATCCAAGGAGCGAGCAGAAATGAAAGTAAAGGATAATACTTGAGAGAGTTAAGACATACAATGAGTATAACAACAATGCAAACAGAGACAATAACCAAAAACATAACTTGTTCATGGTTGCAGCACTGCTTCAGCTTCCAATTGGGTCTCATATTTGGGTCATCCTAAAGTATAGGGCTGTATGATAGCTTGAATAGTGTTGAACAATGAAATTTGTAAGTTGGACAACCGGTATTCTACCGGTTGTAAATTTTTTAAATTTATTTAATTGATTTTGTATCAAAAAATTTTAAAATAGGAAAAAATAGCAAATAATTATCAGAAAAGCAGTGGAATTATATCAAAAATTTGAAAAAAATAATTTAAAAACTAATGAATTGTAATAAAAACCTATGAAATAATTACATTCCAGATAACTTGGTTAAATATCAATACATAGGGTAATTGTTCCAATTAAAGATGGCCAATGGACTGGGCTGCATGTGACACAACACATTTTAGTAAAGCAAGCAACATGGCACAGCATGACATGCATGCGGCTACATTGGGTCAGACTTAGAGTTTTAGGCATATTGGCCTTAAAAAGACGACACTATTAGAGATATGCTAAAGCATGGTACATGTAAAAGCACATAATAAGTATGCTTCATTGATGGGCTAGCACGCAACCTGTGGACTATCAATAACACGTGGGACAAAGTATATTTATAAATTTTTTTAGTAAAAGTAAACCTAAAATGTTATGATTTTACGAATAACTTGAAATTAAATTTTTTAATATATTTTGTTATCGTAGATTTTTTTAAATTAATTTAGTATTAGTTTAAAAAAATCTAATTGTTTTATATTTATAATTTGTTAAATGAATAAATGATTTCATGATTTTAATAAATAAAATTATAAATATCATGATTTTATAAATCATAAATCTAAGCTTTTACATCTTCAATATTTCATCAATGTTCCGTAGTTGTGACTTGTGACTTGTGATTTGTTATAATTGATATCTCGTAAGTTGTTACTTTTTGTAATCATTACTCTAGGATTGTAATTTTAATTTTTATTAGTCATTAATTCATTATTATGATCTATGACATTAGACTTATGCATTGTTGTATTATAATTGGTTATTGTGAAATTAGATAATATAGTTGTGTGATTGTGTTAATGGTTTAATTAAATGTTAACTGTTCCTTTAATAAAAAATTTATTATTATTATTATTATTATTATTGCATGGGTTGATAGGCTTAATGAAATGGCATGTGTGCTTGAATTTGATGGCGGTTCGAACCTTTGGCCATCTTTAGTACCAATATATCGTTAAACTTTCTTGTTTCGTAGTTTTCATGTTCCACCTAAAAAGTTCACTACTTTTATGTTGTATATTCCCACTAACTAGGTAATATTCCAATATGTTGGGTTAAATACCTATTATGATTTATAGATTTTTTTTCTTGGTTTGATTTGTTCCTACAATTTGTTACACTTTCTCAATTTATGAGTTTGATGTTTCACCTAATAATTTCACTAATTTTGGGTTGAGTGTTCCGACTATCTAGGTAATATTTAATTACCATATGTTTTTGGATTTTTTTTTTGTTTGATTTGTTCTTATATGTTGTTACACATTCTCAATTAAATGTTCATATGTTCCAACTAATAATTTCACTACTTTTGTGTTGTGTATTCCGATAAAATAGGTAATGTTCCAAAATTTTTTGTTAAATACCAAATATGATTTATAAATACTTTTTTTGGTTTGATTTGTTCCCATAGATCATTATACTTTCTCAATTTATAGTTTTATGTTTCATCTAATTGTGTTAAATGTTCCGATTAACTAGGTAATATTCTAGAACTACGGTTAAAAAATCACATGCTTTTTAGGCTATATTTTTGGTTGTCCTATATTTCGATGCACTTTTTTGTTTCAAAGTTCTCATGTTTCACCTAATAATTTTATTACTTTTGTGTTGTGTATTCTTAAAAAAATAGGTGATATTCCAATATTATGGGTTGTATACCAAATATGATTTAATATTATTTTTTTTTCTGCTTGTTCTTATAATTTTTTACACTTTCCCAATTTATGGTTTTATTGTTTTTATCTAAATGTTGTACTAGTTTAGGTTGAGTGTTCTGATTAACTATGTAATACTCTGATACTACAAGTTAAATATCACATATACATTTGAGGGTTTTTTTTTTTTTGATTTGTTCTTATATTTCGTTGGATTTTCTTTTTTCAAAGTTCTCATATTCCAACTACTAATTTCACTAATTTTGTGTTGTGTATTCCTAAAAAGACTAGGTAAATTCCAATATTATGGGTTAGATACCAAATATGATTTATAGATTATCTTTTTTGTTCTACTTGTTCCTACAATTCCTTACACTTTCTTAATTTATGGTTTTGATATTTCACCTAATAGTTTGACTAGCTTTGCGTACAGTGTTATGACTAATTAAGTAATAATCTAGTACTACGGGTTAACCACATATGCTGTTTAGGTTTTTTTTTTTTATTTTTTTTTTGGGTTTGTTCCCTTATTTCGTTACACTTTCTTATTTCAAGTTTCTCACGTTCCACTTAATAATTTCACCACTTTTGTGTTATATGTTCCAACAATATAGGTAATATTCTAATATTATGGGTTAGATATCAAATAAGATTTATAAATTCTTTTTTTGGTTTGATTTGTTCCTACAATTTTTTAAGAATTTTCAATTTATGGTTATGATGTTTCACTTAAAAGTTTCACTAGATTTAAGTTGAATGCTTCGATTAACTATATAATATTTCAGTACCATAGGTTAAATACCACATATACTTTTTAGTTTTTTTTTGTTTGATTTGTTCTTATATTTGTTAAACTTTCTTGTTTCACGATTCTCATGTTCCACTTAATTGTTTCACTACTTTTGTATTTGATATTCGTACTAAATTCGTTAAATTCGTGCTTTTCATTATAATTTTTCAATATTTTGTACCTCCTCCAACTTTTAAGTTAAGTTGTTCCCACCTTTTCACACCTTATCATGGTTTTATGTTTCTATTATTTTCATTATATTCCAACATTATAGGTGCATATTTCAGTTTTTTTTACTACTAATAATAATTTTTTAAAATAATAATAATATCAATAAGGTGAATTATGTTTAACCTCTTACTATTTCAACAAATATCAATTTAGCTCATAATATTGAAAAATCTTTATTGAAACCCTTAATTTTTTCCGACGTTTTGGATCCATAATCTAAGTCCATTTTTTTTTCATCTTTATTATTTCAAAAGATATTTTGAACTTGATTGTGTGTGTACTTGAGCTTTTAATATTATAAATATTTATTTTCATTTTATCATTTTAATTAATATTATTTAGTTATCTTTAAAATAAATTTGTGTATTTATTTTCATCTTTTTCTTTACTTTTCAAACTATTTTCTTTTATTTTTCATAACTTCAATGGTAAATATATACATAACAGGTAAGAATGAATGCTTCTAAAGTTATGAGGTATAAGTTAAATTACAAAATAGCAGCTTACTTAATCTATTTGTGTTAAAACTTATTTACTTATTTATTTTGTAGGGTAGCCCATTTTATCATTTCGATTAATTGTAATGATTTATCTTTAAAATAAAATTTTATTAAAAAAAACTTAATTCTCGAAAGTTTTTACCACTCAATTTTCTTTTCAAAATAGTTTCTTTAGTTTCTCATGACATTAACTAAATGTTCATGTTATTATAAGTAGTATTACTATTTTATTTGTATTTCTTCTACTATTATTATTTATTTACAATGTTACTACAATTATAATTATTACTATCATGCCTCATGAGATTGATAGTTGAATATAATAAGAATGTATATATTTTTATGTCTTATGCCATCTTCGTACTCTTTTGGATTACTAAGATATCTTAATTTTATCATACAATTGATTTCTACAATTTTCAAAACTTAAGGTGTTGAAGCATCTTTTTTTTAAGTTGAAACCATTATTTATTATTTTAGGAGATTTGATCATGAATTTGATCATCTACTCTAAAAATTTTGACCTTTGTTCACATTTATGCCATTTATAATTTAAATAATTATAATTTGTTAACAAAAGTTAAAACTTTCTTAATTTATTTGTATTGAATTATCCTTTTTTTTTGGATTAGTTGACTTCATGAGATTTCTTGAACTTAATTTTTTTATACTTAACTTTCGATCTTTATAAATGTTATGTCCATTTTATCATTCGATTGATTACATTTATTTATCTTCCATGGAAAATAAATCAAGAATTAAGTTTTTTTGAATCCAAATTAAATTTTTAACGCTATTTTCTTTTCAAAATAGTTTTCTTAATTTCTTATTACTTCAACCAAAAATTCATGTTATCAAATATAAAAAATTTAATATTGTACTTGTATTATTATCATTATTATTATTTATTTCTTTTACTCTTACTACAATTATTATTATTAGTATCCTGCCTCATGAGATTTGTTAACAACATTTGATAGGAACCGCTCTAGATCTAGTTAGAAAAACCCACAACTAGATTGATAAGAACCCAAGAAAGCCAATATGATTAGAATTTGTATAAAGGATCCAAACCCTTGAGAAGGTAAGTTTCAAGAACCCGCGTTGCTAAATAAGATGCCACAAAGGTTAGCAACTCCTTTGATAAGTTAAAAGTTCTTTCAAGATCAAGTTGATAAGATCCTCTTAATGATATTAAACCCAAAATTGTCAAAGTCTATTCAAAAGAACATAAAAGAGTGTTTATTTAAAATGGCTAACCCTAATTTAGGTTAAAAACACGAAAAAAACTCAAAAACTAAAAACTGGAACTGCAAGGGCTTATTCTGCTTCAAAAATGTGCGTCATCTAGGCATAAGATGTCGGATTTGGGAGCACAATGTACCATTTCAAAGCTCTCGACATAAGGAACACAGTTACAACTTTGAAAATATTTTTTGAGGCTTTCTTCTAATTAAATAATTGTTCTCGCTCACTACCTCGTTATCTCAAATCAAGTATACCAAGGCTGGTTTCTCCTCATTCAAGCCCATCTTGAATATTGGTCTCTTGTAAAATGAATTTGAATTGAATTAGTCCAAAGTAGCTTGAAAAAATATATGTATTGCTTTCTTGATCTTCTTAGCTCGTGCTTGTTGAGTGCTAGAGAGTCTATAATTATAAAGGGTAAAATCATTATTTTATACTTCAAGTCTCACTAACATCTTTACTTTTATATATTTTAAGTCTCTTGAACTTTGATTGTATATGTTTTTGTGTATTTTTTAGTACTTTATGTATTTTAGGGGTATTTTGATCATTTTAAAATAAACAAGAAGTCAGACAACAAAACGGATAGCATTTTTGAACTTAGAATAGCTGAAAACCTTAGAAAAGACTTGAAGGAAAAAATTATAATTTTAAGATTTTTGTGGATCCTACTGACGTGGCTTTGACCGCTAATGTGGCGTTGACTGCTGATGTGACATTGAACGATGATATAGCATTGATCGGTGATATGGCAGAAGCCTATTGAACTGAAAAATGAGCTTATAGTAAATGCAATGCATTGAATCATACATGTTGACTTTTGAGTTGACCGATAACTTGAGGGCATATTAGTGGATTGAAAAATGCATGTACCGTACATGCATATACATGGAATGATGGCCTTGGTGATGTGTTCCATCCAATCTGAAAGTGTCATGTGGTGCAATCTTGGGGGTCCGAATTGTTTTTATTCAATAGTCATGATTTACTTGTTATATCTATAAATAAGGGCTATCCCCCTCCCCTACAAATTTTGCACCCCTGAATGCATTTCTAGGCTTCATTTTCTATAATTTCTTCTCAATCTTATATTTTATATGTATTTTTATAAAATTTCAATTTTTCCTCTAGCTATAAAATGTGTAGCTAATTTATTTTCAAGCTTGGGTTAAAGGTGAAGCCTCAATATGATCCATGGGCTTAATTTAGTAAGTTTATTTTCACTTTCTCTAATTTATTTAAATTGTTTTGACTTATCGTTGACACATAATAATAATCTTGTCTAAGTTTTGCATTGGTATACTGGCTCCCTAGTGCGAGATTATTAATATTTGGCATGGTGAGCACTTTAAACTAGATTTATTAGAGAAAAAAATTTCTCTAATTTCTATGGTAGGGCTTGATCTAGTATTGACAGAAATTTCATCTAAGTTAATTAATGGATAGTCTTGCCACCTTGTCGATAGTTGGATTATTATTACCTAGCACAATGTGTTCTTGATACCACATTTAACATAAAATTATTTTTTCCTGACACAATGAGCACTTAGCACCATATTTATTAGAGTTAGGCTTAATTGAAAAGTGGAAATACCCTCCTTATAAAGGATAAAATAAACTAAAACTTTCACTACATGCCTATAAAATAACAATAATAATAACTCTACACAATTGAAATCCACCTCCTCATGGAATTAATACTTATCACCATTAATCTATTCTGCAATAGATTCGTGCGTTTGCGAGTTCAATAAAATTTGCACAACAAGTTTTTGGTATCATTGCTGGGAAGATAATTCATTTTAATCCAGAGAGTTAATTTTCTCTATTGTGTAAATAACTTTTTGTATTTTTGTTTTCTTGTAATTTTCATTTAATTTTTGTAATTCAATTTTCATTTTATATTTCTTTATAATTTTTCATTGATTTTGTTAATTTATATGGCTGGTTTAACAGCCTATAATTCATCTTAATTTTAGTTATTTTATTTTAAGTTAATTTATTTTATTTCACATGTCATTTTCCTATTTTTCAACATTTATTGTACTTCGGTGTATTTTCATAGTAAGGTTGTAGCAGCGTGATAAGATCAATATCGTAATTTCACCTTTCTTAATTTTTAGTTTTGTTTTTGTACATGCTCGTTGCATGTATGGTTGAATGTTACTATCACATAATTTAGAACTACCCATAAACCTCAAGCTAGAAAAAATACGTCGCAGAAGTAGACACATTACATCTCAAGTTGTAATTGTGTATAAAATTGAAATGGATTTACAGCAACAACCACAAGTACCCAGAAGTGTCCTTTAGCTAATTTGAGTACATCATGCATAAGATACCCAAATGTAGCTGCTATTAATTTCGAGTTAAAACCTAGTGTGCTAAATTATCTCACATCATTCTATGGCCTAGAAAAAGAAGACCCATACAATCATTTGAATGATTTTCACATTGTTTACCAAACTTTTAAATATAACAAATTTTCAGATGAAGATGTTAAACTTAGATTGTTTCCATTTTCTTTAAAAGATAGAGCTTGTTCTTGGTTCAATACATTACCTGCTAATAAGTATTACATCATGGGAATAAATGGCTACTAAATTTTTAAATAAATACTTCCCAATGCATAAAACCAATGCTATTCACAAGAAATCTTAGAGTTTACCTAAAGAGAAAACAAGTAATTTTTCAAAGCATGGGAGTGATTCAATGGGTTACTCTTGATGTGTCTACATCATGGGTACGAGAAGTGGCACTTATGCCAATACTTTTTTAAAGGACTATTGCTACATGTACAAGAATGGCTAATTATAACAAGTGGAGGAGAGTTGAAGTCGAAAGTTGCATCAGAGATTTGGGATTTCTTCTAGTGACAAACAGATAATTTCTAACAGCAAAGCCGATTATTCAGGAATATGAAGAAAAATCAAAGGAGTGAATGAAGTTCATATTGGCGAGTCAAGATCGGAAATCAAGGTCGGAAGTCACAGAAATAGTCAAAGGTCTTTCTCTCCAAATAACATCATTAATAGCTGGGAAATCAATAAAGCCACATGTATTTAATCAGTATGACTAAGATTCATACCCAGATCAAGCCAATGCAATTAGTGTAATAGGAAAATAGCCAAACTATAATCCTTACCCCAATAATTATAATCCTGGATAGAGAGATCATCCTAACTTTTCATAGTCTTAAGGATTCCAATAAAATAGAACAATAGCTTCAGCTTTACCGAAGCAAACTAGTTCCTTAGGCTCCTCAAGTCTCTCAGCCACTATTCAAACCATATAATGAGAACCAGAACTACTCTCAACCCAGACCATGGGAGGAAGTATTCCAAAATCTCAAAAATTAGACTCACTCTGCAATAGAACAACAAAATCACACCATTGATGAGCTGCTGAATGATATGAGAGCTGGCTTAAATTCATAAGTCCAGCTAATTTCAAAACTAGGAAAGATGGTAGGTTAGTTTGTTTCTTCAATTCAAAACTTAACAATGACCGTTAAGAAAAGCAAATTCCCAAGCCAGGCAGTGCCAAATCCTAAGAGAGTACATGAAGTAAGTACCAGTTTAGCCACCAATATGAATAGGTCAAAGCTGTGATGACCTTACGAAAAGGTAAAGAAGTTGACAACAAAATGGATATCTCGATGACAAAGATGACTCAAGTTATGCCTACAAATTCTTAGAACTCATCGTGAGAGAAGAAAGCAGCCCACAAGAATATGTCCTTAAAGCTTCATTCTCTCTGAGGTTAGCTAAAGAAAAGAAGAAAAATTCCATAGGTGAGATTATGGAGATCTTTAAACAAATAAATATTAACATTCCCTTGCTTGATGCTATAAAACAAGTGCCCTTTTATGCCAAATTTCTTAAAGTTCTTTGCACCAAAAAATAAACATTCGTGTTTAAAAGAAGGCTTTTCTAATAGAAAACATTAGTTTTGTACTGCAACAAAAAATTCCTCTAAAATTAAAAGACCAATGATCCTCTACTATCTCATATAGCATGAGAACCACACATTTGAGAATATTTTGTTGGACTTAGGAGCTAGTGTTAATCTTTTTCCTTACTACGTATTTACGAAACTTGAATTGGGAGAATTACACCTAACTCTTGTTGTGTTACAATGTACAGATCGGTCTATGAAAATATCTCATGGTATTATGGAGAATGTGCTTATCCAGTAGATAAGTTTTATTTTTCTATTGATTTTATTGTGATAGATACTTAACTAATGCAGGATTTGAAGAAGTATCCCTATTATTCTAGGCTGACCTTTCTTGGTAATTTCTGATGCTCTTATTCAATGCAGACTGAAAATATGCTGTTGTCCATTGGCAATATGACTATGAAGTTTAATATCTTCACTATTGCCAAATAACCTCATGATGGAGACGATGAAATTGTTGATATAAATTTTATTAAAGAATTAATTGATCATAATCTTTCTTCTAACCTTAGTTACGACCATTTACAAGAATGATTAAGTCACTTTGGTTTGGTTTTTGACTTGTTTAATGCCGCACTCGATTCATCACCATTTATGGATACTAATAAATGAAAGTTAAAAGAAGAGAAATTAGTACCATATGGAAAAAATCTCATCCCATCAGAATCATTACCAAAGCTCAAGCTCAAACTGTCACCCAACACTTTGGAGTGTACATCCTTGGGATTGCAAAAAATCACCTCATCATCCCTTGATGACAAACAACTAGATGAACGTATGATGTACCATTGTTATAATTTGAAAAGGATATTATAACTGGTAGAATTTGGGAGATTTGCAGTGATGAAAAAGCTAAAGATTACAAAAGGTGAATGAAAGTCTTTCATGACAAGTAAATCACGAGAAAGTTTTCTACACCAGGTCAGAAAGTATTTTTATTCAATTCTCACTTGCACCTATTCCCAGGTAAGTTACGCTCTCAATGGTCTGATCCCTTTATTGTTCACACTGTTTTTCCATATGGAGCAATTGAAATTAAGATTCCAAAACACGTGTTACTTTTAAAGTTCATGGTCAACAATTAAACCCACATCTAAAGTACCAACCACATGAAGAAGATACTGAAATTGATTTGAGTAACCCACCAAATTTGAACTGAGATTTTTTCATTTCTTTTTGGTGATTTAACTTTTTTTCATTTCATTTTACTATTCTTTTGATCAAAGTTATTTATTTTCTACTAAAGTGTGTTTGATTATTGTTATATTTTCTTTTATTAATCATCATGAATACCTCAATCAGACAGATTCTCTTCGACCAACTTAATTGACTTCTATATGTGAAGCGTCATCCAAGTGGCTTGCTCCAAGTTTGTCAATCACATCCTGTTTGGAATCTACGACTACCAGCGTTAGTATCCCACTTTGAAGACCTAGAAAGACCACTCAAGGAAACTGAAGGTGGCATCTATGAAATCCAATTGGAACTTGAAGTAAATTCAATAAGAGGACGATTATGAGTAAGTATTTGATTATACTCATTTTTTTTACATTGAGTGTTTTTATTTTCTTTTATTTACTTTTACGTGTTACTTGATGTCACAGATTTTATTTTATTTAAGTGTACTTTAATTTGTTGCCCCAATTAAGTAAAACAGTATTTTATGACAATCAAAGTTAGTTACTTTAATTTCCCATAATAACTGATATTTTGAGATGAAGATATGGATAAAAACATAATTTTGGCAAAACTTAACAAACGATTTCCTTCACTTCTTCAGAATGCTCTCTTTACAATTTATAAAGCTCAGTCTAAACGTATGCGATTACTTATGAGAAATAACATCTTGGTGACATTCGTTGGTTAATTAAAGGCAAAGTACGATTGACAGGTGAGTTACCTTTAATTTATTGCATACATGCCTAGTTGCGGTAAAGGAAACTATTCAAGAAAACAAAAAGCTTAACGGTTTCCAATTGCTTTTCATAAATGTACCAGAATGGAATATGATAAAACTCTGTGTTTTTTTATGAATTATGTCTGATAACAAAGAAGACAAGATTCAATTCATTAGGGATGGCTTGAATAAAGAGTCATTGGATAATATCATTTTATCTCTTGAAGCGCATCCCAGTGGATATGTATAGAGAGCAATTCTCTAATTATGTCCATTATTCTAAAAAGAACATGCACGATCTTGAGAATTTGACTATAAACAACCTTGTTTGCCAGTTTATAAGAAAACTAGATGGGAAGCCTATCCTTGACCGTTCAAGCTATTTTTAGTCATAAAATCAGAGGAAGACGTGAGCCATAATCACAACTACCACTACAGATCCTTTTCATTTACTATTCTTTTATCATTTGCATTATTATTTTATCTTTTCATGTTGCTCACTACTTACTTTTGACTACAAACTTCACATGTCATTTGACAAATGCAACACTTCGTTTACAGTTGTTTAGTATCATTGTGTTTGATACCAAAATCTTTAAATAGGGGCATATTTTGTTAAAAATTCACAAATGATTTTTTAAGATTGTCTCAACGGTAACAACTTTGAATAGACAATTTAAGTTATTTGTGTGGTTTTCGGGTATCCCTATAGAAAGTACAAGGAGTTCGTTGCGGTAGCCACAGATCTTGGTCGAGTCCTAGCAGAGAGAAAAATACATTTGTTCAAAGCTTATTACAGATTTGCTTACAATAGAGGAAGGCAAGTGCTAGGCATCATTTCGAAAGCCCTAAAACCTCTTGTAAGCATGTCTGACTCATAGTTGGAGAGGAGTTAGTTGTCTTATCCATGCAAGAAAGACTATCTGAAATGCTACAATAAGTTTAAGCTTCCATTTTCTTGCTAGGAGATCTTGCAACTTTAGAGGTACTATTTACATTTTTATCTTGGGCCAATCTAAACATTTATAAAAAACTCATCGATTTGTTAAATGTTAATAACTTTTATGATGGCATACTTGCATTCCTTAACCATGCAATAAAAAATCATTTCATTCTTTCACAATAAAAAAATTTGTTATTTGTGCTCTTACTATTAACAAGTTACTTGATCTTTTATAAGTTTATAGACCAGAGTTAGATTCTAGGACCTTTTCATTGGATTGGTCAACTGATGATGGTAGCAGTAATAGTAAGAAGCAAAGATTAGATTTAACTCTCTATCTGTAAATTTTTTCTTTTATTTTGTGTTACAATACCTAGATGATCTCTTATAAACCCTAATTATTTCCTTTAAAGCATTGAGGACAATGTATTGTTCTAGTTGAGGGAAAGGAATTATTGATAATTATGGAATGTCTCAATCTTTGTGAAGTTTTTGCTAATTTTTATTGTAAGAACTAACTTTGGTTAAATTTTTTAGTCGAAGATAGCTGAATATGAAGTGTAGTGACTCTAGAAACGCAACTTTTTAGTCTTGGAGTTAAAAAAGTAGTTTTTTTACACTTAAACTTTTACAGTCAGTTCATGTGTGATCCTTCTAATTTCTTAGTTTTATATATAATTTTCACCTTTCTACATGCATATTTTTCATGTTTAGAATGTATTTGGGAGTAAAATGTCACGAAAAAAACAAAATTTAAGGCATTTTGTGTAATCTTTTGACAATGGATGACATGATAACTTTTAAATTCTAGTATTTGTATTATCTTTGGCCTTGAGTTATGTTACACCATGTTTGCTACTCTGTATGCTGATGTTGGAGTTAACGAGTAAAATTGGTTGAGTACTTGAAGGAATGCACGTGTCATGATAAATTCTAAGTGACTTTTTAAGCCTATTATTTTCTTGGAGAGTAACTCATTTTGCCCATTTTTCATACAGCTTGGCAATATACTATATGATCTCTATATTTTGCTTTGAGTCAAACATTTAAAAAAAAAATTGTGTTGCTAGATCTAAAAGTCTATCCAACTAGTAAATATGAAAGATTATTGAAAACCCTAGAAGATTATGGAAAGACCTTTTTTGACCCGTTTGAGCCTTTTCCGGCCATCTCTTTTGTGAAATATTCATAATTAATCCCTTTGAGCCTAGTTATAAAAAAAATATATTTTCTTTATTAACTCATCACCCTACTCCACTCCAATTTAGAGTAGTACCTTGTGTTTTATGTATTACATCACCTACTCATGTTTAAGAAAAATTTAGATGATTATATAATTAAAAAATAGTTTAGTATATATAAAATATATCTACATATATAAAAAATAAAAAAAAAAGAGAAAAGAAAAAATAAATAAAATAAATAGAAAATAACTAAATTGCATCTTGCAATTTTCAAAAGATATCTATCTTTTTATCAAATAATATTTTATTTTAGCTATTATCCCTTCTTTGTAAGCTATGTCCTTAACTTACGTTAAGTCATAATAAAAGACCTTGATTTTAGGGAACTATAGCTTGAAGTAGAAGGCAGTAATATGGACTGAAATGATGTAATGATACATAAAAATAAATAAATTGGTTTGACTAACATTTTATTTGAGTTGAGATCATATTTTTAGGTTTGACATGTTACTCTTGAAAGTGGCTTAATTAATGTAGCTTTGATAATCGATCAATTTGCATGTGTTTACTTGACTAACTCATGTTGATGTTTGATGTGAGAGTGATATCTCTTTAGGCTAAAGATAATGCTTATACTTTTATTTGATTATTATCATTAATCTAATTGAAGAAGTAAACATAATTGCCTCAAAAAAAAAAATCATTGTGTATTTGAATTTTTTTATCGCTTAATCTACTAATGACTAACAATAAGCTAGTTGGGATGTGTGTTGAGTGCTAGAGAGTGTATATTTATAAATGGTAAAATCATTATTTTACACTTCAAGTCTCACTAACATATCTATTTTTTATGTATTTTAAATCCCTTGAACTTTGATTGCATATGTTTGTGTGTATTTTTTAGCACTTTATGAATTTTAGGGATATTTTTATTATTTCACAATAAACAAGAAGTCAGACAGCAAAACGAATAATATTTTTAAACTTAGAATAATTGAAAACCTTAGGAATAACATAAAGGGTAAAATCATAATTTTATGATTTCGGTGGGTTCTGCTGATGTGGCTTTAACTGCTGATGTGGCGTTGATTGCTAACGTATCGTTGACTGTTGATATGACATTGACCGATGATGTGGCATTGATCGATGATGTGGCAGAAGCCTATTGAACTGAAAAATGAGCTTACAATATATTCAACACATTGAATCATACATATTGACTTTTATATTGACCGATGACGTAGCAGTATATTAGTATATTCAAAAACGTGCGTGTCGTACATGCATCTACATGGAATGATAGTCCTGGTGATGTGTTCCAATCAATTTGAAAGTGTCATGTGGAGCAATCCTGGGTGTCTGAATTGTTTTCATCTGATAGCTATGATTTACTCGTTGTATCTATAGATAGGGGGCTCCCCCTTCCCTTCTAATTTGAGAACTCTGAATCCATTTCTAAGCTTCATTTTCTGTAATTCTTTCTCTATCTTATATTTGCTATGTATTTTAATAAAATTTGTATTTTATCCCTAATTATAAAATGAGTAGCTAATTTATTTTCAAACTTAGATTAAAGGTGAAGCCTTAACATGATCTATGTGCTTAATTTGATAAGTTGAATTTCACTTTCTCTAATTTATTTAAATTATTTTTTGACTTATCGTTGACATATAATAATAATCTTGTCTAGATTTTGCACTTGTATACTAACTCCGTAGTGCAAGATTATTACTATTCGGCACGGTGAGTACTTTACACTAGATTTATTAGAGAAAAACTTCCCTCTAATTTTTGTTGTAGGTTAATTAGTGAACATTCTTGCCATCTTGTCAACAGTTGGATTATTATTACCTGGCACAACGTGTTCTTAATATCATATTTAATATAAGATTATTTTTTTCCTGGTATAATGAGCACTTGACACCATATTTAATAGAGTTAGGTTTATGAGAAGTTGAAATACCTCCTTCATAAATTAATTGGAACTAAAACGAAATATTAAGCACATGGTAAAATATTGAGTGTGAATAATTAGACCCAAACACTTTATTACATTGATTATTTCCCAATTTATTCTCGTCATTTTAATTTAAATCTTAGGATAAAATATACTAAAACTTTCACTACAAGCCCATAAAATAACAATAATAATAACTATACAAAATTGAAATCTACCTCCTTGTGGGATCGACACTCGTCACTATTAATCTATTCTGCAATAAATTCGTATGCTTGTCAGTTCAATAAAATTTGCACAACAATGTTATTGTAATTGGCCCTTCTAGAACAAGTAATAGATCTTTAATGCTCTAAGATTCAACATATGGCTCAATTGATGTTACTGAAATTTGATAAATATTGGCAAGATATGAGTGAAATTTTGGGTGTGGCCTGTATTTTTTATCTAAGATATAAAAAGAAGTTCATTGAGTATTATTTTTCTATGGTTTATGGTGATGACAAAGAGTTATATGTTGGGAAAATGGTCAGCCTCTACCACGAATTAGTGGAAGAGTACCGATTGAAGTTTCCACCAATTGTTTCTTGCTCTAATTATACTGGTAGTAGTTTTTCTTCTACTGTATCTACTAGGGATTCATGTAAGAAAGCAACCAAATGAATATGATTATGTGAATAGTAGAGATTGTGGAGCTGTTGCAAATGAGTTAGATTTATATTTAAATGAGAAAGTTATGCCACGGATAGAAGATTTTAATATTTTGAGTTGGTGGAAAACAGATACCCATAGGTATCCTATTTTGGCACGAATTGCTAGAGATATTTTGGCAATTCCAATTACAAGTGTTGCTTTCGAATCAGCTTTTAGCACTAGTGGTAGAGTTGTCAGTCCACACTGTAATAGATTTCATCCAAGCACATTGGAGGCTTTAATATGCTGTCAAAGTTGGCTACGAGCATACAATGACAGTATGAGTTTATTTTACACTGTAATTATTTTATATAATTATTACTATTTTTACTTATAAGTGACATTGCTTAAATTATTTTTGTTGTTTTAGATTTGAAACATGAAGCTATCTCTCAATTTGCCACATTTCTTGAGGGAGAGCAAGAGGAGCAAGAAACATAAGAGGTAAATACTTTTATTACAAACATTGATTAAGTATTTATATCCATTTCATTTATTTCATTGTTGATGTAAAAATAGCTTCTTTTTTTAATTGTAGGATTATAAAGATTGACGAAGATAATTATTATGGTGATTTGTATTTTGTAATATGACTTTTGTAATGAGATTAATGTTAATGTAAAATATATTGTCATTTGTCAATTTTTATTTTTATTTAAAATTTTATTTTAATATTATTAAATTAAAATAGAAAAATAAAAACATATTAGTTATTCGGAGATCGAGGACCCTCGGGGATCCCCTGTTATTATTCGGGGAGGGGACGAGAATTACATCATATAATTTTGACAGGGACGGGGAGGAGACGGGGACATATTCAAAATATCAGGGATGGGTATGGGGAGGTCAGTCACCTGCCCTCCCCTCCCCATTGCCATCCCTACTTTGGATCACATCGCTTACAATTGAATCTAAGGTGTAAATGAACCTCTACAAATAGTGTTTCACTAACAAACCTTTCTCAAGAAACCCACACTTATTATACTCACACAAATTTGATAATAAATTTAAAGATTATAACAAATACTCTTATTTAAAGTGAATATAAAAATGATAACTCAATGTATATAAATTAGCAAAATGAAAGTTCAAGGTAAGTTGTATGGACTGGTTTTAACCCAAAGAAGATTGAAAAGTTATTGGATTTGAGATTGGTTTAAATTTATATAATTTAAACTTTTAAACTAGCTGTTATAGACATTTTGAAAAATAGTTGGTTAGTTGCTTACCTAAGGTGGTTAGCCGCTTAGGTTACCGTTAAAAGGAATTTTAAAATTTTAGGCGTAGGTAGTTAGCCGCTTGAAGTAGCCGACTAGCCACAACCTCTCGAAACAGCAATCAATTAGTCGCTTGCTGGGAAGCGGTTAGCCGTTATCTTTCTGTTTTGAAGAACTATTTTCTGAAATTAAAAAATATGCCCAAAAATCTTTCTAAAATTATATTATGGGTCATATCTTTTAAAACATTTTCAAAAAAGTTTATTTTTAGAATTTATAAATGTGAAAAACAATTGGGAAAAGTGCGTGCAAGTAAAATACAATTTGTAAAAGGTCATTGACACCTTGTAAGTAAATTATAAGGAATTAAAGCCTTGAGAGACTTAGATAGTGAAGAACTTTGACACCTTGTAAGTAAATTATAAGGAATTAAAGCCTTGAGAGACTTAGATAGTGAAGAACTTAAGCATGGCTTTCTTGAAGGCGTGGATGTAAGCGGATTTGCTGAACTACGTAAAAATTCTTGTGTTTGTTTCACTTCTGCTTACACCTTTTTAAATGTGTGCTTTGTTAGATTAATTGTTATCAATTTTTCTTGAGCATTTATTTCAGTTACTTTGTGCTTTTAGTATAAATTTTTTGTTACCTAATTCGCCCCCACTTAGGTTGCATGGCTAAAATTTCATTTGGTATTATAACAAGGTTCTCTTGTTAGGACTTAATCATTTATTACTTTAGATCCATGACAACCTAAAACAATTCTACCTTTAGGGAAGTTCAGTCTACTACTAGGTCACACTAGAAGAAAATAAGTAATAGATAACAAAAAATAACTGTCATAAAAAGGAGTGCACGACAGACAGTTAATCTGTCACTATCATTAATTCATGACAGAATATTTTCCGTCATAAACTCACGATATTATTTCATAATCATATATCCGTCACACAATATTTTAATATGAAAATTAAATTAAATTTAAATTTACATTTATTTAAATTTTCGTACTTGTTTTTATAATCTTGGTTGGAAATTCAATTATCATTTACAAATTTATTATTCAATTTTGGCAAAAAATTATTTATGACATAATTTATGATGGAGATTTTCAGTCATAAAGTCTTATTTTTAAAAAAGAAATTATATTATAATTATAATTTATTGATGAATTCCTATTTACAAATATAATTAATTAATAAAATGAATATTGCCAAAAAAAAACTAAAAATAAATAATATGAATTACCATCCACTCAATCCAACAAATTAATTTCAAAAGAAATATATCTAGTATTCAATGTGATCACTACCGATACATAATAAAACATTCCAAATTAAAAAGAAAAAATCATCCTAAAATATAAAATATCAGTTAAATTCCAACCAAACTCTAAGAAAGCAAAAAACAATTCTAGCTACCAAGCCAAGTTACCCAACAAAATTTCCAAAGATTAATGCAAGCATTCCAACAGCTAGACTTCTAGCAAGACTTCCAGCAAAACTTCCAGCATCAATAAAATTTTCCAACGGCACTCTAAATGAGAATTAAAACTTACAAAGCAACCTGCAAGCTTCCTGTGAACAAGAATCGATTCAGACACCAATTATCAATGCATTTCATGAACACTGCAGTCATTATGAATTGGGGAGCATAAACAAATATGGGAATGAAAACAAAGATGAAAAACTCCAAACAAGAAAACCCAGTACAAAGTAGAAAGAACATAAGAAACTACGGCATAACCATATCATAAAATGTGAAATTGTGAGACTAGTAGCACCATTTCCTTATGAGTTGGGGAACAGAAAATCCATGCAGAACTCCTTTTGCATCAGGCTTTGCATAGCCAAGCTCCATAAAAAAACATCCAGCCATAGTACATACAAGAAAAGTTATAAAAAATTCGAGCTTCCTACCTTGTAAAACAAGGACACAAACAATTAAGGCTCCAATTGAAGAACTAACAGGTACATATATGTAAAAATATAATAAGAAAAATAAGGTATGATACCTGTGGCCCCTACTAAGGTGTAAGCAAATGTGTTTCGATACACGTACATTTCCTGAAAGAAGATTGAACTGTAAATAAACTGCCAAATGATGAAAATGCACTTTCAACACAAATAAAAATAAAAATAATAATTATTATTATTTTCATAATAATAGTAATAACATTAATAAAATAAATATCATCTTCAGCCCAAGCTCTGCAGTATCTCCCCAACCCTTGTCAAAAACCATTCCTTGTAACCTGTATACATGGAAGAATGGTAATATCATGCACAGAAACGATAAGTTGAATAACAATTGCCTGATTTTATACACCATTGAAGCATGAATAGAACGTTAGTTCAAACCCCATCTTATTATATAAAATATATTTTAAGGTTTGGGGAGACTATAATTCAACTTATGAATGTTTGGAATATAATATAAAAAATATATTTTAAGGTAACACATTCATAATTATAATTAAGGTTGTAACTATTAGTGTGAAGATAAAGGAAGTAATCACATTGTAACAAATCTCATGACCTCTGTGATCACCAAGATCATGATTTGCAAGTATCACACTTAGTATATAATTAAGTATATATTTAGTTTCATTGATTAGCTACTTTAAATGCTATATATAAAAAAGGCTTATTTATTCACTTGCAAAATAAAATAAGAAGTCTGCCAAATTAGAATTTATAGAACAATAAAGAAATAGAAATATGTATTCCATACCTTTCAGTTCCCTTCTAAAAGAAAGAAAAAGATCTAGTAAAACATCTGATAAGACACCATTATATGCTTTTAGGTGAAATATTAAATAACAACTAAAAAAAATCTGTTTTCAGAAACCTGAAGATAAATATATAAATGTAGCATATCCTATTTTCTATTGCAGCAACCTTTTTGCAATAACCTGCAAAATAACCACGTACTTAACTAAATCAACATTCTATTTTACATTTTCCCCATTCACTCAGTTAGAGTAGAAAGCAATTTACAAATTTAATAACTCAATGAAACTAATCTTGTCTCCTATTCATTCTTTCTCCACTTGACAATGTTTCCCTATTTCTGCAGAAGACATTTAAGACAATTTTAAGTTCTAAGATAAAAGCAATAAAGAAAGAATGGAAGGAGAGGGAAAGAAAAACAAAAAGAAAATCAAACAATTCTCATAATTTAAAGAAAATTCAATTCTCATAATTGAAAAATCAAAAAGAAAAACATAGGGAAGCCAAACAATTTAAAAAATCTGAACACAAAAGAAAATGTCCAATTCTCATAATTTAGTTGCTGAGCCATTTTCCCATACAACGAACAGATATACCCAAAAATCTTCAATTAACCACACATAGTAATCACTCGCTTATACTCTCACTCAACGATTAGCATCCCCTAAAGCAAAGGCAAACTATTAACATGCTTAATCCTCCCACAAGTCATTGGCCAGTGTCCATACCATTACATAACAGATTCAAGGGGCAAGCTTGTAAACACAAACAACAATCAAATCACACACAAACAATAGATGCATAAAAATCAATCCCAGAAACTGAATTAAATCTACTCATTTGCAAATCTCCTCCTCTTTAATCACCAAAGGAAAAAGAAAAATGTCCTGCTGTGATGGAAACAGTGGCTGTGGCCCCGACTGCAAGTACGGCAATAGCCAGAATGAAACCATGACAATTCTTGAAAAATAGTAAGCAGAGCCATAATGTTGCGCCTATTAACCCAACCCACTCAAGTATGAGAAGCCAACAGACCCACATCAACATTACCAACATTATGGGCAGTCCTAAAGGAATCCCAAAAATTTTCAACTTTATACACAAGGCTGAACGGGAGTCTTCTACATGAGCAAACAGAAACCGATTCCTAGACAACCACAAAATCATCACGAACACCTCCAATCACCCCTCTCAAATCGGCAAAAGCGTTCAACAACAAATCCCAAATAACCAAATTGAAGCACAGCCAACTGTCGTGCATTTTGCTCCTGTCAAGATGCACTATGAGGTGTTCGAGATGGCGGGATTTGGAGCTATGGCTGCAAGTGCAAATTTTGCAAGAAGGATTACTCAAATTGACATGCAAGAGAAGATCAGAACAAAAATTACTTGTTCTAGTCGTTCAATTGGGCTTAATCAACAGTGGGTGCTTAGTTAGGGTTTTGAAATTCAATGGTGGCAGCAGTCGATACTCCGTATGGTTCTCAGTAAGGGCCAAATCGATAGAAGACAAGACAACGTTCGCGGCAGTTCGTTGCTTGTGCAAGGATTTTAATCGAAGAGGAATTTGTGAGTGCAAGACTGATGAGAGTCAGAGACAAGAATGAGAGTCCACGCTTGGAAGAAAAAAACGACGAGTGGGTTTTGATTTTGTTCTTCTTTTAATTTAGTTTTAAACTAAACGGTGTCGTTTTTTTTTTGAAAGAGAGATCTTAATATTTTGCGTTGCCATTTATTTTTTTTCAAAGTAATGCATGAAAATTAATTAAACTATGAAAATTAACTATTTAGGAATGTTTATTTGATTTTTGAATTATTTATTTATTTATGTATATTATTATCAACTATGTACAGAATGGTGGCTAATTGGTCATGAGCAACTGAAAAGTGAAATTGAGGAGCAGCAATTAACAGCAGTGGGTCCAAGAGGCGAGCGGCAGCAGCAACTTAACAAGTAGTGTGTTTGATTTGGTTAGATTTAGGGTTCATATTTTTCATTTTATACTTTAGAAATAATATAGTGTAATTGTTCACATTGTAACTTATTAAACAACGAATTAGAAGTCAACATATGGCCAAGTATAATATCATAAAAAACGAATTATAAGTCAACATGTGGCTAAGAAAAAATAATTGTTAATTTTGTTATTACTGCTACTACTTTTATTATTACTAACAACAATTACAAAATAAGAAAAATAAATATAATAATATAATATTTTAATTGAAGAAAAAAGTAAAATTATGAAAAATAATTTTGTCACAAAACCATCATTAATTCATGATAAAACATAATTATATCATAAAACCATCATTAATCCATGATAAAAATAATAATTCTATCACAAAACCATCATTAATTTGTGATAGAAAATAATTGTATCACAAAACCATCATGAATTCATGATAGATTGAAAAATCTGTCAAAAGTCCATTCTACGTTTATGATATAAGCCAATTTACCCAGAATCTATCACAAATTATCTGTCATCTATTACTAGTTTTTTTATAGTACCATTTTATGTTGATAGAAATGATTATTCATATCGAAAAATATGATGAAAATTTACTTGCAGGCTCTAGATTATAAGATATGGAAAATTCATGTGATGGTCCATTCATGCCTACTATAAAAAATTAAGGCAAAGAAATTCCAAAACCTTCATATGAATGGATTGAGGCACAAAAAAAAAAAGATTTCTTTAAATTCAAAAAACATGAATGTTTTGTTTTGTGCCTTAGATAAAAAAGAGTTCCATAGAGTTTCAGGTTTTCAAATGCTTATAAAATTTTGAAGAAACTTAAAGTTATTTATAAAGGTACAAACCAAGTCAAAGAGTTTAAAATCAATATATATATTAGGCAATATAAATTATTCCAAATAAAATAAAATAAAAGTGTTCATTCCATGTACATTAGATTTATAGATATAGTAAATACTTTAAGAATCTTAGGAAAGACCTTTTCAAATAGTAAAAAAGTAAAAAAAATTATTAGGTCATTGTCAAAAGAATGGAGACCTAACATAAATGTCATTGAGAAAGTCAAAGATTTAAATACTCTATCTATTAATGATTTAATTGGCTCACTTATCTCTTATAAAGAGAATTTAGTAGTTGAAATGGGTGATGAGAATAAAAAGAATAAGAGTGATAAAGAAGAATCATAAGAAATATCAAACCTGGCACTCAAGACAATTAGAGAATAATCATTCGATGAACTTGAAGAAGCAAATGATTTTCTCACTTATGATAAATTATATAAAGCATTTAAAGAATTGTATAATTATTTGAGAAAAATTAGTAAGAAAAATGTTTCCCTTTAAAAGAAAATGCTGGAACTTTCAAATGAAAAGGTTGCTTTGCAAAATGTAATGATTCTTTAAATGAAAAGATCAAAGGACTTGAATTAGAAAATAAAATATTGCATGATAGTTTTATCATTAAAAGATAAACAATGTACTTCATATGAGCATAAAAAGTCACATGTTAATGATTTGATCAAAGAAAATGAAGTGCTCAATGAAATGTGTTGAAATTCACCAATGGTTAAAAGAACTTAGAAAAATTGTTCAGCTCTAATAAACGTGTTTTTGATAAGGGAAGACTTAGGTATAAACTTAACTTAAAACGAAAATATTACAAGAATTTCATTGTTAAGGCTACCTCTACTAGTGATCATAAAATTGTTTGTAAATGGTCACTTAAGCTATGTATGTCCGATAAAGAAACATGCATACTTTGGAACAATAATTGTTTAGGTTTAAAAAAAAAACCATTACTAACACTTAAGGATCCAAAAAATTTTGAGTGCACAAAACTTCATATCTTTTTTTGCAAGAAATAAAGAATAAAGGAAAAAGGAATAGATGATATTTGGATAATGGATGCTCAAGACACATAACCGGTAATTATTCATGGTTTTAAGTTCTACTAAAATTAAAAATGATGGAAATGCATCATTTGGAAATAACTCAAAAAGAAAGATTCTTAGATTTGGTAATGCCAATTCTTTAACTTTTATTAAAATATATGTTTAGTTGAAAACTTGAAACACAACTCACTTAACATTAGTCAATTGTGTGATAAAGGCTACAAAATCATCTTTGATAAATCAAAATGTTTTATTAAGAATGCATATGATTGTAAAATTCTCTTTGTTGGAAATAGATGCATAAATGTGTATACTATTAATGTAGATTGTGTATTGTCTCATGATAAATATTTTTCTGTATTATATGATGATAATTTTTTGTAACATAAAATACTAGGTCATGCAAGTATGGATTTGATTTCAAAGATTTCCAAAAATGATTTAGTCAAAGATTTTCCTAAAATTGGTTTTCAAAAAGATAAGAATATGTAACGGTAAGTAAGTTAAATCATCCTTTAAAGATAAAAATCATATCTCTACTTCAAAACCTCTTCAACTTATTTACATGGATTTGCTTGGACTATCTAGATCTGCAAGCCTAAATGGTAAGTATTATGCTTTTGTGATTGTTGATGATTTTTCAAGATTTGCTTGAGTATTCTTAGCTAGTAAAGATGATGTTTTTTTATGTATTTAAAACTTTCTACAAAAAATTTCAAAATGAAAAAATATGATATATCTTGTATTAGAAGTGATCATGGTAGAGAATTTGAAAATCATGCATTTGAAAGTTTTTTTAATGACTTTAGTATAGAGCATCAATTTTTATCACCTAAGATTCTACAATAAAATGGAGTTGTTGAAAGAAAGAATAGAACTATTTAAGAAATGGCTAGGATTATGCTTAATAATCCTATACTCTCTGCCTCTGGGCTTCATCTCCTGCGTTTCCCACAGTGGGAGCATTCCCACGGCTGGATTCAGGAACGTCATTGCTTGCTCTCTTTTGTCCATCCTGAGTTCTTGTAAGATGGACGTCAATGTCTCTATTTACTTTTCCATCCGGTCCATCCTTTCTTGCATTTCTCTATATTGGGTCTCATTAGCCGCCTCCCTCAGAGTCACCGACTCTACGAGGCTTACTCCTCTTCTGTTGTTTCCTCTCATTGTCACATCACTTTTTGAATGTGATGAGAATTCAGGCTTTTGGAACTGATCCCCATATATGGCGCCAAAATGTTGATGTTGTTTTCTGCTCGCTCCTAAGTAGTGTTGCTGCCTTCTGGTTGCTGGTTGCTCGAGCAGGATTTTTGGTTAGTTTCTGCATTTTTCCGTCCACTGAATCGGTGGTGTCTTCCAATCTGTATCCACATAAAAAGTATCAGGGGTCGCCGGGTGTTTTTCTGGTAAAAACCCTCCGATGCTCAAATCAGTAATCAAGTTGATTCTTTTTTAAGTTCTCTATTAGTCTGAGAAAGACCGGAAAGTAGAAGGTTTAGAGAGATAAGGAAGAAGCTAAGAAATCCGAATTGGAATTTAGAAATTGGAATCAGAATCCTTTTACCTTGCTCTTTGTCTGATATTTATCCCCTTGTTTTCCCGCCCCCCTTTGCTTGGGCTCCATCTCCATGCATTAATTGGGCCTGCATCTTTCTGACAGTTATGGGCTGCTGTGACACAACCTGGGGGTATGAGATGTCAGACGGCTATGGGTTCCCGTGATCAAATGATGATGCCGTGTAGGTTTGTACAAAATGATGATATTGTAGAGGCGTGCGCCGGTCATTGGTAACAGTGACGAAACCCTGCGGCGTGGGGGTGCCTGTCAGTTATCGATCGCCGTGACAAGTTATTAGAGGATGGGGTTGCCATGTTTTGGTTTGCTATGCTCGAGCTCTGGCCTCTCCTTGTTCATGGTGCTGTCCATAACGCGACTAGGTCTCACTCGGTGGTCGAGGGTCTTTATGACCTTACCCGAGCAGGATGGGAATAGTCGAGCCTGGCAAGCCTAGAACTCTTGACCTCGACCAGCTTTGACACCGAGTAGGGGTGCCTTCGTGCTAGTGATCAGGTCTTCTGCTCTGTCTTACTTCCCCTCGAGGAGGCCTGCTCGGCATTCCCCAAATAGAAACTTTTACTCTAATAACTAGATTAGAATCTATCAAGATACTTTTATCATTTGCATGTCATAAAGATTTCATTATATATCAAATGGATGTTATAATTGCATATTTAAATTGTTATATTATGAAGAAGTTTATGTGAAACAACCCTCTGGTTTGAAAAATGAAAAATTTTCAAATTATATTTATAAATTGTCTAAAGCACTATGTAGTTTAAAGCAAACACCTAAAGCATGAGATTATAGGTATAGTAAGTTTCTTTTAGAAAATGATTTTTCAATACGTGTTGTGGATACAATTTTATTTATTAAACACAAGAAATAAAATATACTTGTTGTTCAAATTTATATTTATGATATTATCTTTGGTTTTTTTAATGAATTTCTGTGTAAGGAATTTTCATCTTGCATGAGCAAGGAATTTGAGATGGGCATGATAGAAAAATTAAAGTGCTTTATTGGACTTAAAATTAAGCAAAACAATTAAGGAATCTTCATTAATCAAGCCAAGTATGTCAAAGATCTACTCAAAAGATTTGGCATTGATAGCTCAAAGACTAAGGACACTCTAATGAGTACTACAATCAAGCTCGAGAAGTATGAAAAAGGTAAAGATTACATCAAAACGTATCAAGGTATAATTGGATCCTTACTTTACTTAACTGCTAGTAGACCTGATATTATGGTCAGTGTTTGTTAATGTGCAAGATTTCAATTATGTCCCAAGGAGTCTCGTTTGCTTACTGTCAAAAGAATTTTTTATTATTTGATTTATTGTACTGTTGATCTAAGTCTTTGGTATCCTCTACATATAGATTTAACAAGTTACTCAGATGCCAACTTTTCCAATTATAAAGTTGACAGAAATAGTACTAGTGGAACATGTTATTTTCGAAGAAACTCACTTGTTTCACAATTTAGTGAAAAAAAAAAAATCTATTGCACTTTTAATTATTGAAGCTGAATATATCACTGCTGGTAGTTATTATGCACAAGCCATTTGGATGAAACAAACACTTAGATATTATGTTGTTAATCTTAATCACATTCCTATCAAGTGTGATAGCACAAGTGCAATAAATCTATCAAAAAATCTTTTTCAACATTCTAGGACTAAGCATATTGAAATTAGCACAAGTTCAAAAGGGATATGTTACTTTAAAATATATTTCTACAAAAAAACAACTTGCTAATATTTTTACAAAGCTTCTCTGTAAAAAACAATTTTCAAATATTCGACATGAGCTTGGAATAATGACATTTTCTCATTAATATTTCATTGTATGATATTGAGACTACAAACTTGTATGAATTTCTATCTTGAATGATTGTATGATAAATACTTAGTTCTATTGTGTTATATGCTTAAATTTACATTTTTTGAATGTTTTTCATCATGTCTCATGCATTAAAAATAGCTTTTGAAATGTTTTAGGATCATGATTAAAATATGGCCGAAAAGCAAAATTATGCAAAATTTAGGGGAAACAGCTAACCGCTTAGTTTCTCACCATTTTCTTAAAATTGTTCATCTCTCTCTCTGCCCGTACCTACTACAGTCTGTCTTACTCTAAAATCCTCCATTTTTACTTTATTTTTTGTGTTAGATTACTTCTGCCAAATCATTTCTCATATATTATTCTTCATTATTTCACTCATAAAACTCAATCAATCAAATCACCAATTTCTAAAATTCCTAAATTTCTAAATCTAGGTTATCTATTTCTATAATCTTCAATTTTACTCATTTCTAACTCATTTTTTCCCAAAGCATACCTATTCATTCTCTCTAATCATCCCTAAGAACACTTTAATTGGTTCCAAATCATTCATTTCACAAAAAATCTTATGAATCCGAATTTGTATAATTTAGGTATTTTGATAAATTCATTATGGCTAGTGGTGAAAAGTCTAAGAGTAAACAACTGGCTAAAAGGTGAAAAGAGCCTCATGACCGCATTTCGAAGTTCATTGCCACTCATTTCTTAAACCCGACTTTACGGAAACACTACTACGACCATTTCATGATAAGGTCGATTATCCAATCATACTATGTTAATCTTGATATTTTGGATAACCTGTGTATTTGTAGCAAAACCATTGGGACTTTGCCTGTTGATATGGGTTAGGAAAATGTCTTTGCTCTTAGAGAACCAGTTTATCTAAATTTGGTGAGGGTATTCTATTCTAATATATTGATTGCTCTGAGCTCTAAAACTAGGCCTATCTAGAAAACCGATTAAGTTTGAAGCTAAGGATTTAAACATGATACTTCGAACTAGGAATGAGGATTTCCATGTGTATACATCTAAACATCGGATTGATTATCCTTGGTACTCTATGGTTGTTTTATAGGAGATTTGATTTATTGGAAGAGTTCTGTAACTCCTCTTTTAAATCACAATCCATAACTCTTCAAGTTAGGATGCCTCATAGTGTTCTTCAGCACGTAATCAGTCATCGAAAAGGAGATGCTGATGAACTCAAACGTTTAGATATTGCTTTACTAGATATCATACTTGTGGGTTGAAAACTTAATGTGGGGTACATTATCCTTCAGTACATGCTTAGCACCTCGGGTATAACATCCCGATCTTTTCCTTCTGGTAGTATCATTACCCAAATCCTTAAGCATTTCCAAGTCCCTTTAGCTGAACCGTCTTATGAGGAACCTAAAGAGTTAGAGGATGAGGTTATTGCTGGTTTAGGTTTCGCATGGGTAGATAACCAATGGGTTAAGAATCGAAACCTAAACAAGCCCACTGAAATGACTCATTAAGATCATCACATTTTTAACGATGTACTTCCCCTCGACCAGCTTCTTGATCTTAGTTTTTCTTTGCGGGTACAAGCTCCAACCCATCCTTCTGATGCCCTACCTCGTACTTCTGATGCTCCACAAACATTATCCTCAATTGTTCTCGAGGATCTAGCTGTTAAGTGAATTTCATTTCATATTTGAGCAGTAGAATGAGCTTTAATTATAGTTCATGGTATTTCAGGATCATTTTCTTTATGAGCAATATTGTCTCTTTGCCCACCTGCAGCATATCTAAGATGGTTAACAGTGCCTTTTAACTACTCTCGGATTTCTACCCCTATCATCATCTTCATCTCAACCACCTTACCAGTGATTTCTTTTTATCCTTTGTTTTATGAACTGACATTATTTTATATTTTCCATATGTATTTTATTTTATTTTTTTACAATTGTGAACACTTGTTTATGCATTATGGATATTTGACTTGATATAGTTTACCTTTATGATTTGTGTTGATGGATTGGGGATTTTATGTGCATCTTTAAATTTGTGACTCTTGTGGGAGATAATTTTTACATAATCGAGAAGTGATTTTTTATGATGAAATAGGAGAAAATTGTGACATGTATTCTGAGATGGTGACATATATTTTGAAGTGTCATATTGTTTTTGAAGTATTTTGACTCATGAATGATTGGGTGTTTGTAAGTATGTTTGGTATCTTCTGAAATACTCAAGGGGAGTTTATAAATGATGGATAAATATAGATCATGTACTAAAAGGGAGATTTTTGAAATGTCTATAACGACTAGTTTGAAAGTTTAAGCTATATAAATCCAAACCAAACTCGAATTCAATATCTTTTCAATTTAGTCCATAACATTGAGAATCACTCAAATTGATAAAGTTATTTTCTTTGTAGTTGTAAAATCAATTTGGTTTATAAAAATTATTATTTTTCTAAATCATAGAGGATGTCTTGAGCTTTTAAAGTTCTCAATCATGCATACACTAACTTATATTAACTTTACATTATCAAAATTAAGGATCATATAGCTTAGGCCAACAGTTATCTTGTATCACTTTTGGTACTTCTTCCAAGATATTCCATGAACTAGAAACACCATTTACTAACTCAGTATCCATCACTACATCAGTTCATCGGCTTATTCCCATCAGCATAACCTAAACTTTTCACCATTATGAACTTATCCTTCTAGAAGCAATGAGACTATTAATAGACTTTTAACTTTCAATTTGCATACAGGTTCCCTTACCCATGTAGTCATCCACACTTTTTTGGTTTTAAGAAGCCTTAACAAGTTTTCACAGCCTAATCAAGTTGTCAGTTTTTCATTATAAGACAATAAAAACTCTTTTTTCATTGCTAAATAATAAACATTGAATACAAGCAGATACATACCTATGTCGACCAACTCTAAATTCGCACCTTGTAAAATGTCACCGTTCAATTCAATCGGCCTTTATCCTCTTCTTTACATTCAATCTCACTACAAAATGAACAAACATTATAAGAACTGTTGATGCTGTTTTTTGTTCGTTTCCAAGTGACGCTGTGAACTTCTGCTCGTCGGTTGCTCGAGTAGGATTCTTTGCTGGCTCCTACCTCTCCCTGTTTACTGGAACGGTGATTTCCACCGTCCTGCGTTCACAAAGAAAAATGTCAGGGGTCGCCGGGTGTTTTTCCGGTGAAAACCCTCCGACGCTCAAGTCAGTAATCGGGTTGATTCTTTTGGTATCCCTCTTGGTTTGAGAGACCGGAAAAGATAGGGCGTTTGAAGAGGGAAAAGTGATAGAGAAAGTCTAAGTTTTTGGTGGTTTTTTTTGGAGTTGAAATATTTTAGATTTGAGGAAGGAAAATATGGTAAGGAAGAAGAAAGTCCCAAAGGTCCAAAAGTCCCTTTACCTTGTCCAAAAGTCCCTTTGCTTGGATGCCCACCTCCGCATTAATTGCGTCTATGCCTTCCTGACAACTAGGGGTTGCTGCGGCACAACTTGGGGGCGTGGGATGTCAGGCGGGTATGGGTTCCTATGACCCAATGATGATGTCGTGTAGGTCTGTGTTTAATAATGATATTGTAGGGGCGTGTGCCGGTCATCAGTTACAGTGACGAAACCCTACGGCGTGGGGTGCCTACTAGGCATCGATCATCATGTCAAGTTGTCGGGAGGAGGGGTCGTCATGTTTAAGTCTGCTCTGCTCGAGCTTTGATTCTCTCTGCCCACTGTGTTTTCGGCAACATGACTGGATCCTGCTCGGTGGTTCGAGGATTTCGAACAGGATGAGAAGATCAGGGCTCAACCAGTCTTGGAGCACTTGATCTCGACCAGCTTTGATACCTAGCAAGAGCTTTTTCGTGCTATATTGGGTCTTCTACTCTGACTGGGTTGACCTCGAGGGAGTTTGCTCGATATTACCCAAACAAGAACCTCAACAAGATGAATTATTTCTTAGCTTGTTTGGTCTTACAAATTATAATACAAGATTACAAGATGAATTATTTCTAATTATTTCTTTGTAGAGTTTTTAATTTTTTTACTATTGGGATCTAGAGCTTTGGAAGGCATATATTACCTACAACAATGAAATCGTGATCCTTACAAAATATACTAAAATTTTCATGTTTTTAGACAAAGCTATATTTTGTATTGCATTTTCTTCAAAATATTGCTTAAATACAAAGCATTTTTTTTATAATTACTTTACAAAAATTTGAATGCTCAATCTACCATTTTTTTTACAAGAAATTACAGTCCAAAGTTTTACCAAAATCATTTTTCAATACCCACCTGGCCACCACCTAATGAACTAACAAAGATGAAGAATATTAGAAAGGAACACAAAACATATTATATTTTTTATGGTCAAAAGGAAGAGATAATGTTTAAAAGAGAATTATTTAAGGTAGATTAGTGACATGAGAGAGAAAAAAAAAAAAGAAAATAGTTAATAATATGTGGCGGGCCAATCAATTTTAGTTTTTTTTATTGGTAAAACTTGATTTCAGTATTTAATTTGATCCATTGATTTTATTGGTATTAAAAAGTTAAGATTTTATGTATATTTCAAAAAAAAAAAGAAAGAGGGCTCTCGATTCTATTCTTATAATAAAGACATGACCAGTGTGTATACAGAGAAGGGGGGTTCCCAAAAAAAGGGGGTTTGGCCGGGGGCGAGGGAAGGACAATGAAGCTACATAATGAAAAAATCAATGAATCGACCGACTAGAAATACATTAAATAATTGTGTTTAGAAACATCAATAATTAGTTACCAAATGGCAATACAACCAATTTTTCCTATAACAAGTTTTATATGTAGTTACTTATTGTCATAATCATTGTAGCAATAATCAAAGGTCAACAAAAACGAGTTCCAAGAAAATTTGGCTACCTTTTAAAGTTCTGCAAAGCCTGCTAGTGTGACAACCATAGCAACTGACAAGAATAATAACCCACAAAATAAAGATAATCTTAAATTATATTATTTACAAAATTCAAAAAAAGCTTCACATTCGTTAAAAAAAAAAATCTAATTTCCTTCCATATGCAATATTTATATCACCAATGCATACAAAGATCATAATTAATTAAATCTATGAAAAAATTTCATTGTTTTAACATACAAAGCTACAGTATTTAAGTCTTTTTAACGAGAAAATTTAAAAGCACTACTTTTAAACAAGGTTCTATTGAATCAAATAATTGGATCTAATATAAAATACATTCAAAGTACAAATGCTAACTCCCATACTAATGATTTCAATATAGTGATCTTTGCTACATACATTAAAATCATGACTATTAGCCTGTCCTCAACTTTTACAAACAAATTTCATCATAAAACAAAGTACAGGGCAGAAAAAAAAAAAAAGCATTAAAGGCTACTTGGAATGAGGAGTAGGGGCTGATGAGGTTGTAACCAAGATCAAAATCAATGCATCAAAACCAATAATATGACAAAACCCATGCTATGATTTGTTTTAAATCATGTTTTACACCTGATAAAGGGTTAGTATATCAGAGAGAATGATACTTGGAATGTACTTGGGAAAACACTGAAAATAATAAAGAAAAGTTCTGCTTAAAATTCCAAAAAAACTCAGCGTCTTTTTAGCTCTTTTTTAAAAACTATATTTTGTAAGTACTACCAAAAGTTCCATTTAGTGCAAACTTAATGGCCAATCCTGATATTAAGATAAAAGCCTGCTTGCTACACCAACTTGATAAGCTTCAATATATTATAATTCCACTCCAAATAATACTAAAAACAATTAAAAAAAAATACCAAAATATATATTGCAGAACTTATTTAAAATAACCAACGAAACTATCAGGGTTATAGTGCTTAGAAACCTGTCTTAACTTCATTTATCTTTACCAACGAAGATAGGTCAAAATTTAGCTTTCATTCACAACCAAGTACACTTAGCGTTGGGGGAATGCCAAGCAGGCCTGCTCAAGGACAATCCAGCCAGAGCAGGAGACCTGATCACTAGCATGAAGACACCCCTGCTCAGTGTCAAAGTTAGTCGAGGTCAAGTGTTCTAAAATTGGTCGGGTTCTGATATTCTCATCCTGCTCGGGCAGGATCGCAAAGATCCTCAACCACCAAGCGAGTCCTGACTGCGTTATGAACAGCACCATGGACAGCAGAGGACCAGAGCTCGAGCAAAGCAGACTTAAGTATGGCAGCCCCATCCCCTGATAACTTGTCACGACGATCGCTAACTGACAGGCACTCCCGCGCCGTAGGATTTTATCACTGTTATCGATGACCAGTGCACGCCTCCACAATGTCATCATTTTACACAAACCTGCACAGCATCATCATTCGATCACAGGAACCCATAACCGTCTGACATCCCGCACCCTCAGGTTTTGTCGTAGCAACCCATACTTGTCAAAAAGACGCAGGTGCAATTAATGCAGGGGATGGTGCCCAAGTAAAGGGAGGCAGGAAAACAGGGGGATAAATATCAGACTGAGGGCAAGGTAAAAGGATTCGGATTTCCAATTTCTGAAGTTAATTTGGATTTCTCAGCTTTTTCCTTATCTCTTTGAACATCTATTTTTCAGTTTTTCACCTGAAAAACACCCGGCGACCCCTAATACTTTTTCTGTAAATACAGATTGGAGGACCCCACCGCTTCAGTGAATGAAAAAATACAGGAACTAACCAAAAATCCTGCTCGAGCAACCAGCAACCAGAAGACAACATCACTATTTAGGAGCGAGCAGAAAACTGCATCAACATTTTAACGCTGTCTGTGGGGATTAGTTCAAAAAGCCTAAATTCCCAGTACATTCAAAAAGCAACGTGACAATGAGAGGAAACAGCAGAAGAGGAGTGAGCCCCGAAGAATTGGTGATCCTGAGGGAGGTGGCCAATGAGGCCCGGGATAGAGAAATATAAGAAAGGATAGATCGTATGGAAAAGCAAATGGAGACACTGAAGGATAGAGGAAAGCAAGCAATAATGTTCCTGAATCCAGCCGCGGGGACGCTCCCACTAGGGGAAATGTAGGAGATGAAGCCCATAGGCAGAAAGTACAGAACGTTCCTAGAAGGGAGGAGACGAACTTGGAGGAGAGAGAGTCCTGACAGCACTTGCAAGACACGGCACCTACTTCCCTGGTGGAGGAGTTAGAGGGGGAGGTGCGCAGGCTGGCACAGGTCGTTAAAGACCTTTGGGGAAACGAGAAAGCACCGAGTTGGAGGATCAAGTTGGACAACGAATCCCCACTCTCAGTAGAAATCATGGGTGTCACAATCCCGAAAGAATTTTCGTTTTTCCGACCTGAAGTTTTCGGAGAAGAGTGACCCGCTAGTGCACATAGAACGCTTCAACGACATGACTGGAGTGCAGGGCTTAACAATGACCCAAACATATAGAGCTTTCCCTCTTACTTTGGAGGAGAGAGCGAGAGAACGGTATTGCAGGTTACCACGGGGGAGCATTCAGAACTTTGAACAAATGTGCATGGAGTTTGCGGAGCAATTCCGGGGGGCAGTAGTCCCCGAGGATGATATGATGGAGTTGGTGGAGATCAAATAGAAGGAGGGGGATTCCCTCCGAGAGTTCATCAAAAGGTACCACTGGACAGTCTTAGATTTCGGGGCATTCAATCACCCCTAGGCGTTGAGGGGTTGAAGGAGGGGGTGAAGATAGGGAGGCCCTGGTACAACTTTCGGAGTCCCTCGATCCGCTCATACTTCGATGCCTACGAGCAAATGAAGATGGACATCGTCATCGAGGAGGAAAAAACTGCAAAGTTAAGGAGTGAGCAGAGTAGTGGAGCAAAACGTAAGGAGAATGGAGGACCTGCTTGGGGCTCATCGACTTCTAGAGGAACAAGGGACCGGGTCGCTCCCTATAACACGTATCAAAGGGCCCCTAGCTGTAGCTGGGCCTCGCTCCACTCCGCAGGTCCCCAAGCAGGGACTACAGGGATTATCGACAATATAGCGGTAACCCGCCTCATAATTCCCTTACAAATCGGCTCATACAAGGCAACAACAAAGTTGACAGCCCATTGTCTCCATACTTAGGAAACTTTCCCTGGGATAGGGCGGTGAATATGATTGACCAAAGCCCCACCTACAAACAATACACCTCATTGAAGGTTTCACTTGAGGAGATGTTCCATGTTGTAGAGGAATGAAGTCTGCTGTGCTCCCCGATACCTATGTCTAAATCAGCAAATAGGAGGGACAGGAGTAGGTTCTGCTGATTCCACAACGATCATGACCACTCAACATCTCAGTATTGTGACCTAAGGAACCTGGTGGAGGATTTGGTGAGAAATCGTTACTTAGACAAAGTCATTGAAGGAGGGCACACAATAGTTGAGCGGTATACAGGGTGAGAATGGTCAGGCCTATGATATGGGCCGTGAGCCACCTACTGTGAGGGTGATAACAGGAAGGCCGATGATGGTAGGGAATTCAAACAGAGCTAGGAAGAATTACAGCTGATATGCCTTTGCTAATCGGGAGGTTCTGCTCACTATGCCTGCCGCGAAGAAAGCCAGAATTAGGCAAGTTGCGATCATGTGGACGGAGGAGGATGAGGAGGGGGTCCTATACCCCCACGAAGACGCCATGGTTATAAAAGCAAATGTCGCGAACAGGGAGCTCAACTGAATTTTATTGGATTCGAGAAGCTCGATGGACATCCTCTTCAAGTCCACCCTCGATGAGATGGGGATAGCTGACGCGAGGCTCGAGCACACGAGCACATCTCTGAAAGGATTTGGTGGAGAAAGGCTCCGGGGATTGTAAACCTGCCAGTGACCATGGGCTCGAAGCCTTTTGAGTAGAATATGATGCTGGACTTCGTGGTTATGGACAAGGTCGGCCTCTACCAAGCGATATTAGAGAGGCCTTTCATGAAGATCAGCCAATCGGTGATGTCCACCTATTACTTAGCCCTAAAGTATCACATTAATAGTGTTGTAGGAGTTGTCAAGGGCAATCAGAGGGTCATGAGGAGTTGCTATGCCATAGCGGCAAAGGAAGCAATACAGGTAACGTCACTGGATGCGAGGGGTGAATCTAAAAGGAGAGACAAGAACCCACGGAAGAATTGGAGGAAATTTTGATAAGGCCAGACGACCAAAAGAAAAAGGTTAGGGTTGGCTTGGGTATTAGCGAGCAGCTGAGAAGAAGCCTGGTCGAGTGCATGCGAGCACATTCTACTGTGTTCACCTGGACGTATGAAGATATGCTGGGATTGATCCGAAGGTGGCATGCCACAAGTTGGAAATAAAAAAAGACGCGAAGCCGGTAAAGCAAAAGAGTAGGTGGAGAAGCCGTTAAAGGCAGGATTCATAAGGGAAGTCAATTACCCTGAATGGATCTCAAACGTGGTACTAGTGAATAAGGCAAGTGGGAAATGAAGGATGTGTGTAGACTTCACAGATTTGAACAAAGCCTGTCCTAAGGACAACTTCCCATTGCTAAAGATAGACCAGCTGGTTGACTCCACAGCAGGACACGGTCTACTCAGCTTTGTGGATGCATTTTCAGGTTACAACCAAATCCCCATGTATGGGCTGGACGAGGAGTGCACGGCCTTCATCACCAACCAGGGTCTGTTTTGCTACAAGGTCATGCCCCTCGGCCTGAAGAACGTGGGGGCAACATACCAAAGGCTGGTGAACAAGAGTTTCAAGCCTCTGATCGGCCACACGATGGAAGTTTATGTGGACGACATGATCACCAAGTCCAGGGATACAAAAGAACATGTCAAGCATCTGGAAGAGACCTTCGCGCTCTTGAAGGAGTACCGGATAAAGCTTAACCCTGAGAAGTGTGCCTTTGGAGTAGGTTCTGGAAAATTCTTGGGTTTCATGGTCAGTAACAGGGGAATTGAGGCCAACCCGGAGAAGATAAGAGCGGTGATAGACATGAAGTCCCCGCGCACTCTCAAGGAGATACATAGCCTTACGGGTAAGGTGGCATCCCTTAACAAATTCATCTCCTAAGCGACAGACAAGTGCCATGCCTTCTTCCAGGAGATGAAAAAAGGGAGGAAAACAAAGTGGACACCAGAATGTGAAGCGACATTCCAACAGTTGAAGGAGTACTTGCTGAAAGCCCCGTTACTATCAATACCACGAGCAGAAGAAGTTCTATACTTATATTTGGCAGTGTCACAATAGGTAACAAGCTCAGTCTTGGTAAGGGAAGAGTTAAGGGTACAAAACCTAGTGTATTACACGAGCAGAGCTTTGTTGGAGCTGGAGACTCGGTATCCACTGGTGGAGAAATGTGCCCTCGCGTTGGTAACGGTAGCTCAAAAGTTGAGACCTTATTTCTAAGCACATTCGATAGCAATCTTGACGAACCAGCCACTTAGGCAGATCCTGCACAAGTCAGAGACTTCAGGCCGATTGGTAAAGTGGTCGACGGAGCTCAACGAGTTTGACATTAGCTACCAGCCTCGAACAACAATTAGAGCACAAGCCCTGGCAGACTTTATAGCTGAGTGCACAGAATCAGACAAAGGAGCAGACAACGAGTGAGCAGCAGGAGAGCCTGTTCCAGACAAGGTTTGGACGGTCAAAGTGGATGGGTCATGTGGAGATCAAAGAGCGGGAGTAGGAGTAGTGCTTCTCAGCCCGAAAGGAGTTGAAGTACAATATGCCGTGAAACTCGAGTTTAAGGCCACTAATAACCAGGCCGAATATGAGGCTGCCATCGCGGAGCTAAAGCTGGCGTCAGTGGTAAAAGTAGAAGAGGTGAAAGTCCGAACAGACTCCCAGTTGGTGGCCAACCACCTCAATGAAAGCTTCCAAGAGAAATGAGAGAAGATAGAGGCCTACCTTCGGAAGGTGAGACAGTTAATTGGGAGGTTTCTAGCAGTAGAGGTGGAACAGATTGCAAATGGAGAAAACTTTCAGGCAGATATGATAGCACGGATGGCCGCTATATCAGACTCCAAAATGCCCAAGTCCATCCTAGTGGAGATCAGGACGAGCTCGAGTATCGAGCAAGAGGACGAGGTGATGGGCATGTCCTCGAGCAGCACCTGAATAGACCCAATTATCTCCTACCTTATGGAAGGGATGGTACCTGCCGACAAGAAGCAAGCGAGGAAGCTGAAGTGCCGAGCAACGAGGTACCACTGATCAACGGGGTATTGTACAGACGAGGATACACCCTGCCGCTGCTATGCTGTTTGGACGAGGAGGAGGCTGACTACGTCCTTAGGGAAGTACACGAGGGGATTTGTGGAAGCCACTATGGTGCAAGGTCTCTAGGTTTTAAAGTCTTAAGACTGGGGTACTTCTAGCCTATGATGCACCAGGATGCACAAGAAAAGACCAGGAGCTATAAGAGTTGTCAAAGTTTCACCAATCACAAAGCTCAACCACCAGAGAACCTCACCGTGACTATTTGCCCAATAGGGGATTGACCTGATCTTACCACTGTCGAAGGGGAGAGCATCTACAACACATGCCGTGGTGGAAATTCATTATTTTACTAAATGGGTCAAAGTGGAAGCTTTAAGCAGCATTACAGAAAGCAAGACCACTGACTTTATTTGGAGAAAAGTGATTTGCAGGTATGGGATCCCCCACGCACTGGTTACGGACAATGGGAAGCAGTTTGACATCAACAAGTTCCAGGACTTCTGTGCAAATATGGGAATAGAGTTGAAGTTCTGCTCGCCATCACACCCATAGGAAAATGGGCAAGTGGAGGCTTACAGGGTCTTGCAAGTAGCAGGTCCGGGGGCATACAGGCTATCTTATCTGGATGGACGAGAAGTTCAAAGGCCATGGAATGCTCAACATCTGATGAAGTATTTTCAGTAAGTTCCCTTGTATTACAAGCATTGATATTCAGTTTCTCTCAAAATAGAACTATGTAAAATCTTGTTATGAATAAAAGCAAGAAAAACGCTTCCAAAATTAATACAATGCGAGCAAGTTAAAGTTTACGAAAACAAATAAAAGCCAAAGGCCGTAATTCTCAAAGCCTAACTTAAGGCAAGACGGTGCCAAGCATAAGCCAGAAAGGCTCGAGCAAGATAAGCTCACTAATAAAACTAAAGGCCATAAGTCTCAAAGCCTAACCTAAGGCGAAAAAGTGCGAAATATAAGCCAGAAAGGTTCGAGCAAAATAAGCTCGCTAATAAAGCTAAAGGCCATAAATCTCAAAGCCTAACCTAAGGCGAGACAGTGCCAAGCATAAGTCAGAAAGGCTCGAGCAAGATAAGCTCGCTAATAAAGCTAAAGGCCATAAGTCTCGAAGCCTAACTTAAGGCGAGACAGTGCCAAGCATAAGTCAGAAAGGCTAAAGCAAAATAAACTCGCTAATAAAGCTAAAGGCCATAAGTCTCGAAGCCTAATCTAAGACGAGCCAGTGCCAAGCATAATCCAGAAAGGCTCGAGCAAGATAAGCTTGCTAATAAAGCTAAAGGCCATAAGTCTCAAAGCCTAAGCTAAGGCGAGACGAAGTGCCTAGCATAAGCCAGAGAAGACTCGAGCAAGATAAGCTCGCAAATGAAGCTAAAGACCGCAAGTCTCAAAGCCTAACTTCAAGCGAGACAAAAAGCCAAACACAGCCAAGACTAGCTCGAGTATGATGACCTCACTGAGAAAGGTACTACGGCCACAGATATTAAGGCCTGGTCGGGTAAGGTAAAACAGCCGAAGTCCTTAAGGGGATCAATCCAGTTGTTCACATCTTAGCAAATGGGCAAGACGAGCAGAAGTAGGCCAGGGTCCCGAGAACAAGGGAAAAGCTGGAGGCCTACTGAAAATCCATCTCACAAGGAATTCAAAATAGGACTAAAAATTTAAAGCCAAAGATGGAGAATCTGGTTTCTTTATTGCCAAAAGTTACAAAGTGTAAGTACAAAAAAAAAAAAGTGCATCAAAGCCAATTAAGGGGCTTGAGCAGTCGGGCTAGCAGTTAGGGAAAGGGCTTCAGAAGAGGGGGCAACTTGAAGATCTTTCTCGGCAGTAGGAGTAGCTTGGGCTTCATTAGTTGAAGGAGCAGCTTCTCCAGGCCTTGCAGCGTTCGCTTCCACTTGAGCAGAGGGATCCCTTGGTTCTTAGTTCTGGGCCTCCTGCTCGTTCATGTAAGCATCCACGCCTGCCTCAAGCTTGGACATATCCAGCTCAAGGTATTCCTTACCCAAGACGGACATGATACATTCGTAGCAGAATGTCAACCCTTTGTTGTACTCCTCCGTGAGCTAATTCCCCAAGGAGTCCACCTTAAGCTGAAGGCGAGAAGTCTCTGCCTTTATGGTCCTCTCAAAAGCAAACCTCTGGACGTCGAGATCCTTTCGAGCATTCAAAAGCTCATCTCTGACCAGGGACAACTCCTTCTCGAGCTGAATAGCCTTAGACTCAGCCAACGCTACCTTTTCTTCAAAGGTGGAGATGTCGGTACGAAACTTTTTCGCTTCCTCCTCTCTCAGCTCGAGCGTCTCCTTCAAGCTTTGGTTACTGATCTTCCTCTCGAAATTCATGGCCTTTGTCTTAAAGGCAGTAGAGGTAGCAGTACCTTGGCATGAGAGGCGCTGAAAGAGATTGGCCAGCTCGCTAACGCTGGAGGATTCCAACTCCTCCACGAAGCTCTCCACCACGTGCTTAGTGAAATCTCTTACGTAGGGCTTGGTAAAGTCGAACCACTGCTCCCGAGAGGGTGCAGATCTAGGTCTGGTAGGGACGACAGCTCCAGGGACCCTCGGGGGGCTTCTTCGACTGCTCGCTCACTCTCTCGAACAGGAGGAACAGCCCTGACTGGCGAAGCGGTGAGGTCGACTCTGGACCTCTTGGTTTAAGTAGAGAAGCTGCTCGGTCTTTCAACCGTGCTCTAGCACTTCTTCAACCGAGAGAGGATGCTGCTTATTTCTTCCTTATCATTTTCTCTGAGATTAATAGAGAACTCATAAAGGATTAACCCGATTACTGACTTGAGTGTTGGAGGGTTTTCACCCGAAAAACACCCAGCGACCCCTGATACTTTTTCTGTGGATACAAATTGGAGGACCCCACCGCTTCAGTGAACGGAAAAACACAGGAACTAACTGAAAATCCTACTTGAGCAACCAGCGACCAGAAGATAACATCACTATTTAGGAGCTAGCAGAAAACTGCATCAACACCTAGTCTTAGATTTATCGTAATGCAACTCAAACAATTCCATTATCACGCGAAGACCTGAATCTATTTCTTATAAACACTCTAGGAATCACATCCAAGATCAAGCAAATTCTATTACAATCCTCAAATGACACATACCCAACGCATAGCCAACTCGGCACATACCCATCACGTACCCAACTCTTTGTCTAATTTGAGGCCCAAAACAATAGAATAACATCATAAAACCACCAAAATATTACTTGATTTGAATTTAAGAATAATAAAAATATAATTGTTGAATTAGAACATTACCCCAAGTCACCAATACTAGCGACACTACATTAATTCATGCCAATGGCAGCAGCATATTATTTAACAAAATTATTTTAAACATCAAAATTCAACTACATGCAAATCTAGATTTTAGAAGGAAATATACAATAATTTTTTAGAGAGAAGAAATCTCTTTCCACTCATATTGAAGATAATTCAAGAAAATGATTTTGTGAAGTACAAGTTAACTTAATTGCATAGATCCCCTTTAACTGGAAAATGCAAATTTTTTTTTTCAATTTCTAATTTTTTTCCTTTTTGTGAACAAAAGAATCTCAAGATAAAATATTGCAGTATAACTTAATTGTAGCTCTATCTGTTCAAAAACAAAAAATGACAAGCCCTAGAAATTATCATTCAATTATCAATCCCTAGAAATCATCCCAGTATTTCAAGTAATAATTTCTCAATTGCAAAATCAAATTATTGAAACTGAAATTTCATGTAATATTCATAAATTAAACTTAAATTTCAAGTTTTTTGAATGACATGAGAAGATTTTTAATCATATGTCAAATTAGAGAGAGATCTAGCAAGAGATATGATTCACGAATATAAAGACTTGAAGCTGTGTCGAACTAAAGTTGAGATTGACTGATTGAAGCTGAGTGCGAGAAATTGAGCGAGGGATTGAAGCGAGAGTGAGAGATCGAATAAGCCTGAATAAATGGCACTCCTTCAACTACATCTTTGCTCTTTGTTGTGATGGGTGGTGGCTGTTCTTAAACAGTTATGATTATTCATCCAAAATACTGTATTTAAGGAAAAAAATAACATAGAAAATTATGGGTAGAAAGAACACGAAGGTTGTTATTATCACGAGAGAGAAGCATAACAATCCAACGGCTGTGATTTTTAGATAAGATAATTCATGAAATAATAATTGGCATATCCGGTAGCCAAGGTGAGTATCCATGCATATTAAACATGGGATGTAACCACTTCTATCTAATAGCCATTATATTTTTCAATAAAATATTAAATTTGGCAGTATCACATACCATGGTTGGAGTATAAGTGCACCCCTCATATTCATTCTCTGCGTAATGCTTATCAATCAAATCAAATGGAGTGAACCCACAGAACAGAAAATTCAACAATCACTATTGATCTATCTTCTTCTTCTTCTAATTCAGTGGGTAGAGGCAAATAGACTAGCTGGCTAGTTATAGACTAGTAATAAATAGTCTTTTCAAATTACAAGTGCACTTTTTACGAGGGTGCTGAAAACGAACAAAATCAAGAGCGAATGAAGGCAGAATTAAGTTTCTTTAATTCTTTTGGATCTCCTAAACGTTTTATGTTTATTCTAACAAGTCCTTATGAACTTGATTATTTTTAAATTTAATGGTTTTAAATATTCGGATGATTTCTTCATTCATTTCTTCTATATCTATTTTAAAAATTTTTGAAGATTTTTATTATATTCATATAATAATTTAAATATTTATGAGTTTTAAATATAGTTATGCACCTGTATTTATAATTCTTTATCTCTCTTCAGATATAGATAAAATTTTTTTCTTTAATATATATATAATCTATTTTCTCATCTAAGATATACAGCATCAATGCTTTCACATAGATAATGCAATCTTAACTTAGTATTCTGAAATAAAAAGTTTATGTTATTATTATTGTTATTAGGAAAATTATATGTTAATCACATTTGTTTTGTCATATGTGCATCTAATTATCACAAAATTTGACATGTTCTCTACATCACCTTTATTTTTAAATTTGTATTAATCAATCACTTTGACACTAACAAATGAACATTTTACAAAATTAAAAGGCTATTTCATTTTACAAAATTTTAAAAATAAAGAAATTATAATTATAAAAATACCCCTGATTTAATAAAACTAATAAATCTTAAAATCGAAGATGTTAATTTTTATAGCTATGATTTCATTTAAAAATTATCATATTAATTTTTTATAATTATAACTTCATTTAATTTATGTAATTAAATTAAGTATAAGGAAGTTTACAAAAATTAACATCAAGAGAAAAGCTGTCATAATAATTGTAAACTTCCCTATAATTCATTTAATTGAAAAAATTAAATAAAATTATAATTACAAAAAAAAACAAAAAAATTAAATGAAATTATAATTATAAAAAATAACATGATAATTTTTAAATAAAATTATAATTATAAAAATTAACATCATTGTGATTAAGGTGTACTAAATGCAGTAAATAGTATACTTTCTTTTTCAAATTTGATTTGCCAATACTTTCTTTTTCAAGTTTGATTTGCCAACCAGGTTTGCAATCGAATTTGCTATATATGTTTTTATTAATTATAGAAGTAACTAAAGTATCTTTATGAGGCAAAAGATATCCATCAAATTTAGTATACTTATTTAACACTTTATAATTAATAACTATACAAGCATTTCCCATTTAATTTATGCATAATTCCTAACCATAAAGGTTGGATTACTATGTGGAATTTTAAATTCTCAAATAATTTTGAGATCTAAGAGTTCTTTAATTTATTTATCAAATTTGAATATACTTTCTTACCCATATGTCACAGGCTTGACTCTTATGATAATATTTGAAATTTTTAATTCAATTTTGACATAAGTTTTATCAATTTTCATAACTGAATTAGATTTTCTCCAAATTTTTATCTAGCTTTTCTAAGATTTTTTCATAATAATATATGATTTGATTAATTTTTATCTAGCTTTTCGAATTATTCACCTAATAGGGTTATAAATTCTTGATTTTAATTAAATGGTTACGTGATGTTTTAAGAGTCATTATTTTGTTAGTCATTATATAAATGAATTGACCAAAGAAATTAACCCCTAAAAGTATATCTACACCTATATGATCATAAGACCATAATATAGGCATGCTTAGAACATAATCTTATACTTGTATCAAAGTTTTAATTCTATAAGTTTCTAGAATGTTCTTTTCTCCATTTATCCCTTGTCCTTTTGAGGATTTATAAATCTTTCCAATAAGATTTTGGATAAATTCTTTGAATTAGCTAAACTAACTCCTAAATTAATGTCGATAAAAGCATGGAACCATTTTGGCTTATGCTTATAATATGGTATAATCACTTTTATATGTACTATAAAAGGATTAAACATATCTTGATATAGTTCATTTAATTCCATCTATTGCTATGACTATTTTTCTGTCTCCTATGGAATACGAAGATAAATTTTCATGAAAGTTCATCCCTAATAACAAATGACTTATTTTTATTTTATACTCAATTTCTATGATAAAAAGGAAACATAAATTCTATTCATTGAATCTTTAATGTATTTCACAATATTGACTAAGCGTCTTTCTTTTTCCATTATAGCTTATATAAGTATGTGGTTCTGTTAGAATTCTTCTTTCTAAATATGTAATCATTTTGGCATCAACAAAAGATTTTATAGTTCATATATCTAGCATGGCCACAGCCTCATGCCATGACTTTCCTTAGTATAATCAGTCTTAAATTTTAAATTTTGATTATTTCTTCGAACTATTGCTAATATTTTATTCAATGATGGTATTAAAAGTTTTCTACAATTAGTAAAACTTTGTATTTGACTTAATTTTGGTTCATTTTTTAGTAAAGAGAATAATCTATTAGAACAATAAATCTTTGGTGAAAACCATCATCTAAATTCCAAAAATATTCATGTTATATCACAAAGAATTAGTAGTAAAATATGCAGAAGGGTACTTGAATCCATAATATTGAATTATTCTCTAAAGTTGTGTGGTTTGTCCTCTAGATCAACACGTTATCCTAAAAAATCTTTAAACTTCTCACTACACTTTCTCTGATGATAGGATGTTAGAAGAGAATAGAAAGATACGTGTGATCTAGAGACTATAACAACTTAAATATATAATTTTTTTTATTATCTTTAGGTATTCCTATTTCAACCTATTATAAAAATAGTAATTACCTTTTTAGTCTCTACATATTAAAAGTACACGATCGATTAGATACATTAAAGCCAAAATTACTGAAACTATTAATTGATCACTTTTAATTAAGCTTAACCTTATATGATAATCTGCAATATATAATTATTCACATATACGCCCAACACTAGATTAAAGATCTAACAATCTTCCACTTGGGCTATATATGTAACCTTATAATTATGCTTTACAAAATAACTGTATAAGCTTAACCTTGCTATCATTATCAAAATGTATCTATAACTAATCTAGTCTATCAATCATACTAATATAGAATCAAAGCGGCCTTTATTACAGTTGTTGTTACTTGACCCATCAATAGTTAATATGCTAATACAACTGAATAACATGGATTATGATGTGAATGTATAGCATGGACATTTCATGCAATGTGATCTTAATATGCCTATTTGCAAGTGGTCCACTTTAAACCTTATTGAGATCAAGCAATACAAAATTAGAGTGTGAATAAACTAAAACTTTATTTCTACAGAAAAAGCTTTAAATATTCATAAACTAAAGAAATTGAAAACTTTCTATATCATAATAGCATTCAAAATCACAAACTCCCACTAAAACTTAATATTCTTTAAAGATACAACGCTCAAACGTGCAGTGTACTTATAAACCATTTTCGGTGGCAATCCTTTAGTAAGCAAATCCGCAATCATGTAGTTTATGCCAGTGTAATATATACACAATTGTTCACTTTGAACTCTTTCTTTAACAACTAGGAATTTAATGTCTATATCCTTTGACTTCATCGAGCTCCTATTGCTTTTGGAATATAGCATTGTTTTCTTATTGTCAAAAAAGAACTTGAGTGATCTATCAATGCAATCTATAATGCATAGTCCCGTGAGAAAATTTTGAAATCATATTTTTTTATTGGATGCCTCATAACGAGTTATGAACTCTACTATCATTGTAGAAGAGGCTATAAGAGACTGTTTAACACTCTTCTAAGAAACAATACCCTCAACTAGCATATAAATGTAGCCCATCGTATACTTTATACTATTTTATCATCCAGCAAAATTTGTAAGTACTGTAAAATCCAATTGGCTGCTTTCCAAAGGTCTAATAGAGATTACTTAAATGTCTGCCCAACATCTCAATAACATGTCTAAAATCAGATTGCGTACAAACTAAGCATAAATCAGACTTTTTATTATTGACGCATAAAGAATCTTCTATATTTTCTTTTCTCAAAATCATTCTTAGCGTACTGATTGAAGCTAAAATTATATCCTTTAGCCACAGAGGTATCACCTAGTTTGCAATCTTATATGTTATATCTCTTAAGAACCTTTTCGATATAACTCTTTTGTGATAACTCAAGAGTACCCTAGGAGCGATCCCAATATATTTGTATGGCTAATACAAAATAGCCATCATCAAGATCTTTCATCTCAAAATTCTTAGTTAGAAATCTCTTAGTTTGGTGCAATAAGCCTATAGCGTTGCTAGCAAAAAAAATGTCAACCACATATAAAACTAGAAAAATGAACTTGGTCTTGTCAAACTTATGGTATATGCAATCATCGATCAAATCTCACAATCAAATAAGATGATTACTTGATAAAACTTGAAATACCATGTTGAGATGCCCGCTTCAGCCCATAGATGGATTTCTTAAGTTTACAAACTATATTCTTCAAAGACAAAGTCTCTAGCTGTATCTACCTCACAAGCTTGACATCCTTAAAGAACTGTATATTTCGTGACTCAAAAATTGACTTAGTCATGGGATCATAAAACTTGTACCTATTGGATCTTTCAAAGTATCTAATAAAATAATAACTCATCATCTTTATGTCTAATTTGTTTTCATTAGGCCTATAAGGCCTTGTCTCAACTGGATATCCCTAAACAGACAAGTGTTTTAGACTAGATTTCTTGCATTTTCAAAGTTTGTAAGGGGTTTTAGCAATCTTCTTAGTTAGAAGCCTCTTAAGGATATATATTATAGTCTTAATGATTCTCTTTTAGTAAAGTAGAATGAAAAATCAAACTCCTCACCATGTTCTTAAACGTCATGTTTCATCTTTAAGTAATACTATTCATAGTGGTTGAACCTAGCATAGTGTACTGTAAGACGATACCCCATTCCTTTAGGAACTTAGCAAACTGTCCTAGAAGTTTTGCACTTGAACTGTTATATTTGCCAAAATACTTACCACTATGATAAGATTTGAGTAGTTATGAGTAGTTATATCTAGAAAAATCATTTATGAATGTCATAAAATATTGTTGACTATTCCAAGCAGCCAGTAAATAGCCTATAAATATCTATATGTATGAGTTCTAAGACGTCCAAGGTCTTATTAGCTTCAAATCTCCTTTCATTAATTTGTTTTCCCTTAATCAGTTAACACAAACATCAAAATCTATAAAGGCTAAGGGATCTAGAATTTCATTTTTCACAAATCTCTCAATTATCCGTCTGGAAATATGATCCAATCTCTTGTGCCATAATACAGCTAAATTATCATTGGTTAATTTTCTTTTTTTACTTCGTGTACTTAATTGCAGGGATTCATTAAAGAAAGCTATCGTATAAATCAAATAAAGATTATCATTGCCCAATAAATAACCAAAACTAACCAATTTTGATGTATGAAACAAACTAAATTTTCTAAATGAAAAAGAATAACCAGACTTGTTTAAAGCAAAAATGAAAATCAAATTATATCTAAATGATAGAATAATAAATGTTTCATTAAGATCCGAATGGAATCTGATCTTTAATAATTATCTAAATTTTCCAATTTCTTTAACTTTAGTTGTTTTGCTATTGCCCACATAGATTATCTTTCACAATCACTGGGCTTTCGGCAACCCTACATAGACACACTAATGTAAGTTGTTGTACTTGAATTTATCCACTTTGTGTGTCTAAATATCAAAGTTAAATTAACCTCAGAAAAAACTAAATTAATAAACATATCCATCCTTCTTATCATGTTATACATGATAGTTGGTGTAATGTTTCTTCTTATACCCTATAGCTCCACAAAAGAAATAACTAGTACCTTCTAGATTACTCTAAGGTATATCTACAACTTTCTTATCCTTCTTTCTTTCTTGTCTCTTGCATTTATATCTCATTAAAATGAGATTTATCAAGAGCTTACCTATTTCAGCATTTTCATTTTTGACAGACTTCTTTTCAATATCTACAAGGAACTCTTTAGCCATAGTTATCTTTTCAGATTTTGAGCCCCTGAATGCTTTCGGAATGGCCTTCTTCATAATCATCATATATATGCGATTTGATTTCTTTCACCTTTCTGAATTCTTCTTTTCATCAAAAGTACTCTCATTTGTAAGAAGTAGGGCAAAATTGACCTTTAATGCAAGGTCGAGACTTGAAATTAGAGCCATTTAGTATAGGAATAGAATTGATTTTAGTAGTAATATTAGCAAGAATCATAACTAAATCAAAGAATAATAAACGAACAAAACAAGATCATGTAAGTCTCAAACAAAAATAAATTCAAATAATGGTAAATCCAATCTCAATATACCAAACATTTCGTTAATATTTCATCTTTGAACGAAAAATTAACTTATAAGTGATATTTTGGTGCAGTAATCAAACACTGATAATAATAACATATCAAATAATAAATCTTCTTTTGGACAAATTTATTGTTCACATATAAAACCGAATAATAATCCCATGTTTATTACCACCAATAAACATGTACTTACGTCAAATATAGACCTTCCTTTGGGCCGATCAATATTTACATAAATTATATACAGAACCCAGTTTATATTTCAAAACAAATTAATTTGCATAAGACAGGTCACTTTGGTGACATGTTGCTTCAATTTATTCATCTCAAAATATATATAAATACATTAATATTTGAATTTAAAATTGCACTAAAATTATCCCTAAAAAAAAAAAAATGGCTCAAAGCAAGATCAATAGTCAACAGTTAACTATTGACTGGGTCAGGGCTGAACTAGCTTGGTTTGACCCGAACTGAATCCTAAACTAGCCCATACCACCAATCGGGTCAGGGTTACATTAGCCGAACAAGTCGAGTTAACTCAGATCCTAAACCAATCTTAACTTTTATAATTATTCTCAAACTCAATAATTCAAGAACACTAAAGATTTAATCATTAAAAAAAATAGATTTGATTCTGAATAATTCAATATAACGAGGCTATCCTACCACTTGTTAGAATAATAAAGCTATGCTACCACTTATTAGAATATTGAACCTTGGGTGAAAACCACCACCTTAATTATAAGAACATTCATATTATATCACCAAAAATAATAATCAAATATACAAAAGCGTACTTGAATCTATAATACTGAATTATTCTTTAGAGCCGTGTGTTTTCTCTTCCAAATCAACATGTCATCTTAAAGAATCTTTTAAACTTCTCACTGCTCCCTCTTTAATGATGGGTTGTCAAAAGAGAATAAAAAGATACATGTGACCTATGGAACATAACCACTTATATAGATAACATTTCTTGTTATCATTGAGTATCTCAATCCGTCATAGAAATAGTAATTACCCTTTTAATTTATACATATTAAAGGCCCACATCTTATTAGTTACATTAAAACCCAAATTATTGAAAACCTTGATAGATCACTTTTAATTAGGCTTAAGTTTATATGACAGTCTGTAATATCTAATTATTTATATATAAGCCAAACATTAAATTAATTATCCAAAAATGTCATATTAAAGATCCAACATAATCTCCTATTCCCTAGAATGATTTTTCCCTCTGGTGTATATTATATAGTTTTAGTAGTAGTTCCTCTAATCAAAGTAAACTGACTACTCAAATCCATTTCTTATTCTTCTAGAAAATATATTTCATTCAATGTTTCAGGAGATTGTACTTTTTCAATTTTATTGAAAAGTTCATCAATTTCTATAAATTCCTTATTGGTAAACATTTTGCTATTAACTGAATTCGTTAATGCATTCTCAATAGCATATGTTATGTTATATGGATAATATCAATTATGCATTATATCAAAATATTTAAAATCATGACTTAAGGTTAAAGTCTTATTTTTATTTGTCTCTAAGACTTATGAAATATTTAGGGTATATCTTAAATATTAATTTCTTCTAACTAAGGTTTCCTTATATTATTCTAAAGAGTGCATGTTTTCGGTCTTTTATTCTATTATCTAATACATCTAGATTTATTGGACTACCTATTCCTCTTCGAAAATGAGATTTTATCACAATTTGGATTCCTCATATATGAACATATCCAATATTAGATCTATCACTAGATTTTATTGTATATATGATTTTAATAATAAAGGTATATTTGTATTTCCTCTGCTATGCTTAATTTCAATTGGTTCTTCTCTTACCATGATGAGATTATGGATAAGGATGGTATAAGCACTTGGAATAATGCATATTTGGATCCTATTCAACTTCTCGTGGGACCAGTTATAAGAGTTCATGCAAAGAAATTCAAAGAAGCACTTAATGAGCTGAGTCAAGTAACTTGGAATCAATCATGGAGGCCCATTGAAGGAATCTTACAAGATATTCAGACCAATAAATGCGTGATTTAGGATCTTGAGTTTTTTGAGCAATCAAATCTATGAAATCAGTGCATTATAGATGAAAGATATGCTACGATCTTTTCAGATAATATTTCCATATTTTAGAGAGGCTACAAATCAGCTATTTTCATTTTATTCAGTCATTTAAGATACTTTCTTTTTTATTAGATTAGGATTCTGATTTATTTAAGATTCTTTTCTTTTTATTAGATTATGATTCTTATTTATTTAGGATTATTTATTTATTTATATTGAGATTCTAATTTGATTTTGGATTAGAATTTGTTTTTTATTTTAGATTAAGATTTATATCAAGATATCTAAGAAAATTATGACCAAGATTTCTTGTAACCTATATATATATACTCGTATTCAATAAAGAAGAAAGAAGTTTTCATACAATTCCTTGAGAGTGTAATTCTTTTTAGTTCTTAAATGAACTTTTTAAACTTATTGGATTTTCCATAGTATTCAACTCTTGACTTATCAATTAGACCATCTATATAACTAATTATGGCGTCTTAACATATTTGCTTCATTAAGTAATGGGTTCAGATTCCATTCAATTCCTAAATTTAGAAATGATCTTGGAGCCTAATTTGATCAAGGTGTCGTTAGTTCTTGGCAAGGTTCGTATCAGTTGGTATTGGAGCAAAGGTTCTAATAAAGTTTTACTTATCCTTTAAATTTCCTTTTCTGTCTTGTTTATTCTAATTCTTTAAAAAAAATTATGAACAGTATCGTGAACAATGTCGCTTTAACAATGCCATATGAACAGTATTTTAGGGTGTTCCTAATTTTCCATCTTTGTGATTTATTTTCTTAAATCCATAAATTTTACCTAGTCCTTACCCTAAATTCATTCAAATCTCACTTATTTAGGGTTTACCCAAAAAAAAAAAACAGAGGATAGTGAAAAAAATTTCAATTTCAAAATTTTATTATTTTGTGAAACCCGAATCCCCTGGTATAATCTTTTTGAATTACTGCTAGAATATTGATATTAATTTGATTAGTTTTATAAGAACCGAAAGAGAATTACTATGAGTGGAAAAATGTAAGAGAGTGTGAGTGTATTAGAAGGTAGAAGCCAATAAATTTGAGAAAAACATAAGTGAAATTGTGTGAATCATTCTCTTAAGTAAAATATGTAAGGCAATGAATTAAGGTCATTTCCATATTATTTCTAATCTCTTTTTGTAGATTTCAACTATGTCATACAACGAGGAACAAAACATAGATGCACAAGATCAATAACCAGCTATTCAAAATTTTTAAATTCAAGCCTTGATAGGAGAGATGGGACGAATGATGAGTGTTGAATTAACACACATACATGAGCGTTTAGATCAAGTAGAGAACGCACGTGCAGGACAACCATAACACATTCCCCAAGCACATAGGAGTGAGAAAGTTCTAACTAGATAAGAGGTTGATGATTATTATGGGGATGAGTACAATGAAAGAGAGGATTCTATAAGTAATCATAGAAGAGCTATGCATCGAGATGATGGTGAGAGTGGCATAAAAATGAAGATCCTATTTTTTCTGGGTAAATCTTATCCATAAGTATACTTTTAATGAGAGAAGAAAATAGAGTTTGTATTTGACTGCCACAACTATTCCGATGCAAAAAAGGTAAAATTGGTTGTGATTGAATTTTCTGACTATGATATTACTTGGTGGGATCAGCTACTTATAAATAGGAGATGGAACAGGGAACATCCTGTTGAAACCTAGGATGACGTTGATGAGAAGGCGTTTTATACCTAGCCACTACTATCGAGGCTTGTACCAAAAACTGCACTATCTTACACAGGGTAGCCGAAGTATGAAGGATTACTACAAAGAAATAGAGGTTGCCATGATTAGAGCAAATATAGAGGAAGATAGAGAATCCACTATGGCACAATTCTTGAATGGACTTACCAAGAGATTATAAATGTGGTTAAGTTGCAACATTAGGTGGAGATTGAGGAGATGGTCCACAAGGCCATCAATATTGAGCAGCAACTCAAAAGGAGGGGTAATGCTCATGCAACCACAAGCTTGAGTTCCACTCTACGGAAGTCGAGCTATGTAAAGTGAGACAAGAGGCTACAAATATCTACTGCACCTAAACCAAGATCTAAGCCCTCCAAACCTATTTCACAAGGTAATACTATGACTTTCACTATTAAGAATCGTGACATTAAGTGTTTCAAATGTCATAGCAGGGGACACATAGTAAGTGAATGTGTGAATATGAGAGTTATAGTATTGCAAGATAACGATGAGATTGTAATTGATAATGAGGCAAAAGATAATAAGATGACACCATTAAAGGACATTGAAGATGAAGAATATGCAGTTCCTAAAGAATTAACTTCAGTAACTTTCAGAGCTTTGAGTGTACAAGTAAAAGAAAATAAAGTAGTGCAACGGGAAAACATCTTTCATACTAAGTTTTATGCTCAGGACAAATTATGTAGTATAGTTATTAATGGAGGGAAGTTGTACTAATGTTGCTATTACTATCATGATAGAGAAGTTAAGGCTTCCAACACTTAACAATCCACAACAATACAAACTGTAGTGGTTTAATGACAATGATGAGGTGAAAGTGAACCAACAAGTACTAGTGTCTTTTAGGATCAATAAGTATGAAGATAAAGGGCGATGCGATGTGGTATCAAAGCAGGCTAGACACTTATTACTTGGGTGTCCTTGGTAATTTGACAGACATGTGAAGCGTGATGGCTTTACCAATAAGTATTCATTTGAGTTTAATTAATGCAAAAACACTCTTGCTCTATTGACACCAAAACAGGTTTATAAAGACCAAGTAAGTTTACAAAGATAGATTGTGTGAAAGAAAAAGAAAGAAAAAGTCAGAGAGAGACCGAGAAAAAAAAAGAGAAAAAGAAAAGAAAATTGAAGCCATTAAAAAAAATTAGAGAGAAAGCAAAAGAATTTTAATGCAACAGCGAGTGAGATAAAAAGAGCGTTATTTTCAAATTAGCCAATGATTTTTTTTTTGTACAAAAAAGTATTTTTTAACACTAAGAAGCTTAACCATATCGTACCTAATTCTGTTGTTTCTCTTTTACATGATTATGAGGATGTCTTTCTTAAGGAAACACCACATAGATTACCTCCAATCCAAGATATCGAGCATCAAATTGATTTCGTACCTGGTGCAATCATTCCAAAACGACCAATCTATAGAAGTAACCCGGAGAAAACAAAAAAGCTTCAAAGACAAGTTAATGAGTTAATGGAAAAATGGTACGTGAAAGAAAGCATAAGTCCATGTGCATTTCCTATTTTGCTAGTTCTTAAGAAGATGAGACATAGAAGATATGCGTTTATTGACAAACAATCAATTATATAACGGTAAAGTATCGATATCTCATTCCTAGGTAAGATGATATGCTTGATGAGTTGCGTGGTTCTTGTGTATTTTTTAAAATTAAATCATATTAGAATGAAAGAATGAGATGAATGGAAAACTGCCTTTAAAACAAAATATGATTTGTATGAATGGTTAGTTATGTCTTTTAGCTTAACTAATGTTGTGAATACTTTTATAAGATTATGAATCATGTTTTGCGAGTTTTATTGGCAAGTTTGTTATTGTTTATTATGATGATATTCTTATATATAGCAAAAACTTAAATAATTATATACCACATTTGAAATTTATTTTAAATATGCTTAGTAAAGAAAAATTATTTGCTAATATGAAGAAAAATACCTTTTGTACTGATAAACTTGTGTTTCTAAAATTCACTACTAAAAAAAAGAACTTTATTGACATTAATTTAGTGTCAGTAATTACTTTTTCTAACACTTGTTAATTGTATCAGTAATGATCCCGCCAAAGCACAATGACACTAATTTTTTGTGTCAATGATTTTGTGTTAGTAATTTATGCCACTATCGTGTCATTATACTATCGTATCATCAAAATAATGACACGATAGTGTTAATATCTTATGATACTATTTAAATGCAGTAATTTATATTACTACAGTATCATGAGTATACTGACTTAACAACGCAAAAAATTATTAATGTTATTTTAAATATTTAGTATCAGTATTTAGTGATGCCATGCTGCCTTTATTTAATAATATTTTTTATTTTAATTATATTTTTCTTGTTTATTTTACAACTGAAAGAAAACTCAAAATATATTAAATATACCAAATGTCATAAAACAATTCACATAATAAATATCTCAAATACACATCACTTAAATTCATGAAATCCATCTATACCACTGTTTGGAAAAAAAAATAAACATAAGTACCAAATTAAGTTTTTGACAAGCTCTAAGCTACTCAATTTTAAATTATCTCTGTAGTTGGCTATTGAAAAACTGCTAAATCTATTTGCAGCCATGCCAAAAAATTTCCACTGATAATGAGTAATCTCCACTGATACCATGATGTAAAACAATGCAGCAATTAGCACACCAGTTTTGAAGGAATATTCCCCTGATGTTATCGGAAGATATGGCATGTCAACCTATAATGAAACATGGTGCATCTAAAATTAGATTATTGAGATACAATTATCTCTAACTGTTTACAAGGTAAAGAAAGTCAAAAGGAGCTCTTAAGGATAACTAAACACAAACAAGGAGCTCTTAAGGATAACTAAACACAAACAACTTTATTTCCGATGTTCCAACTACAAGCTAAAAGAGTATACCATGAAGAATAAAGAATAGGTGGAATACTTAGATTGTTTGGTTAGTTCAATAGAGGGTCAGACTCAAGATATCCAGAGAAATGATTCAAGCAACAGATCCTCCCAGTAGTTCCACTATTTACACTGTCAGCTATTAGTGCAATGACTCTCAAGTCTAAAATAAGGCAGTCTGAAATTACATTTTCTTTAAACAATATGCTTAAGATACTTTCGAAAGGTTCATTCTATCTCAATGTCACCCAACTGATTTAAACCATGAGTATAAATATTTATTATGAGTGCAGCAGCAATGGCCTGAAAAAGAAAGCAATAAATGTTTATAAACTGCATTTATCCAGTGCAACAGAAAGCTCTTCAAATGATCAAAGATATTTTGAGTATTACCTTCAAACTCCTATGAAAAATAGTGGAGAAATATTTGATACCTTTTCAATTACAAGGAGAGCAACTGACACAATACTCAATGCCTATTGGAAAAAAAGTAAGGTTAGCTTTTTCATTTTGCCCTTTCCTTATAGAGACCAAAAACACAAAAGCAAGAAAAACTAGTATAAGTCAGATTTGTGAATAAATACAAGTGGAATCTTGGAGATCAACCAATCACCCTTTAGTGAATCTATATCATTAAACATAAACTTATTTGTGACCGTAATTGTGTGAGACCTTGAAAACCTGTAAAAGGCATCTAATGCATTGATAATAGAGTTCCATAGGCTCTTGGGTTTATAATCATCAGGCTGATTAGACTCCAGTGGGTGACTGGAGGTTGCATTTGCCAGTCACTTAATATTTCTTTTTTGATGGTATATGGATCTTTCCTATGCACTCTAATGTGATGCTTCAAATGATGCCACTCTAACTTCACAACAGAAGTCTTATCTATGATGTTCCATATTTTGCACCTTGAAACTTGGATTCCTCTATAAAAACCTGTTATTTGAAGGACTAGAATTGAATCAGATACTAAGGATAACGAGAATAAAGAAGGAAATCATTTAATCCAAGTCAATGTTAAATATAACAAGAAATTTCATAATACATGCTTATATATGCATTTCTAAGCTTCTAACAAATTGATGCTCACCTATTGCAGCAAGGAACTAGGATTAGCATATTAGAGATTTTATTGAATAATTAACATCAAATATTATGGAGCAATTTCTTGAATGTGACAGAAATAATTTACTTATACATTTTAACTAAAGACTGATGAAATAATGAAAAATCATGCTTGGGAAACAACTTCAATCTTTCGGAGGCATTGGTCTTATGTGGTTATATTACTAATTACATAACTTAATGGCTCGGAAGACTAGAAATGGACCAGCTAGGATTGATATAATAAACAAGTCCACCAAATTAGCAAACATAAAATGGGGCTTATTGAGATTGATTGCAATCAATCTACGAACCCCAACAAAGTAATTTGGTAAATAAGCTTTCAGCTAATGGGCTGCTCACTTTTAATCATCAGTTTTTGCAATGTATAATTTGAGATAATATACTAATTCATTGACAACTGGAATACTTGGTCGTCAGATCTTAAAGTAGAACCTTCAGGGGTCAAGTCTTTACACTATAAGTTCGACATTGGTAAATAATTGAATATGCATATTACCTAACTTTTGGCATCATGAATATGATATTGACACTTTTTGGGAAATGAAATATAATTCAAACTTGAATTCCTTTTACGAAATTTTTCCAAATTCAAGGACTTCAACACAGAATTCTGCAATTATCTTTAATGTACATGCAACTAATGTTAGATGGTGAGAAGTGAAATCTTACTTGTGAAAAATGACTTGCCTTTAAATCTTTACTTCTTCAACAACTACTAACTTCATAAACTTTGCCATGTCTGAGATGAAACATATAAAAGTGTCCACTAGCATTAATTTAACACTTTCCAAAGAATAAACCATAACAAAAAAACAGAAAGAATAAAACATTAAATTTTAACCTAAGGCACATGCCTATTAAAACAGGTTAACAAGCGTCCTCCCAGGTGCTGACGTGGCCCCTCTTCTTACAGTTCTTTAGGGTTGGCAATTTATGGGCTTGGGCCAGGCTTTTGTAAGCCCAAACCCAAGTCCATGTATTCAAAAATAAGTCCAAGCCCTGAAAAAGTCTGTTCATATTGAGCGGGCTTGGCTTGGGCCGGGCTTGGGTTTTTACTAATTTTCTTAAAATAAATTTTTAATAATACTATAAACTAAAAAAACTTAAATTATACACGATTACCTAATATTAACAATACAACAAAATAACTCACAAATACTAATATCGAAAATAAACTAATCCAATAATAAATTTTTATTCAATAATTTGTATAAACCATTAAATAATATTAAACATAAAAATTTATCGATTAATTCATCATAATATTATTTCATATTATTTATTAAATTCAACAATTAGTAGTATAATTTAAAAATAATTGAACCATTTAAAGAATTATTTTTAATTTATTAAAATAAAATTAATATAATCCTATTCAATATTACACCAAATAAAAGATAATATTATATATAATTTAATCTAATTTAATATAATTTAATTGGACTTAATTTTTAAAATTAAATACATATATTTATTTATTTATTTATTTATTTATATTTTTTAATTTATAAATTACTTTTTATAAAAGTCCTTATCCGGGCCCGTTCGTAGCGGGCTTTGGATTTTTGAGCCCATGTCTAAAGATTTAATACGCGGGCTGGGCTTAAAGCCAGCAGGCCCGGGCCGGACTTTTTTGCCCACCCTACAGTTCTTTTTTAATCAGATTGTCATCTTCTCTCTCTAGGACTACGGAATTCTTTTCTTTCTTTTTGCTTACCTTCTGCTGAGGCTGCAGGGCATATTAAATTATTATAGTATTACTCACAACTCAATTAATTTGAGTATTTAAGTAATTTAATTCAGGCAAAAAATTAATGAAAAATAAAAAAATAAAAGAAGTCTCAACTCACTAAGACCGAAGGGTGAACGCGGTTGCGATAACAAATAGCTGAGACCAGAGGGCGAGATAGTGACTAGAGACGAAGAAAGTGAGAGCGACTGAGCGAGCGTGAGAGAGAGAGGCTGCTGCTGCCGCATGTGCGTGTTGAGAGAGGGCGAGAGCGAGCGAGCTGCTACTACTTGTGATGCTGCCGTGCTAGGCTGCATGTGCCGTTGTCGCTGATCGTACTGCTAAGACCTGAGACAGGGGCTGCCACTGGTTAGTGCTTAGTGAGAGTTAGGGATTTAGGCATTTCGAATTTTAGGATTTCAACATTTAGTTTGTTAAAAAAGGGAACAAATTCTAGTGAAAGGAGATTGAAAAATTTATATTAAATTGTAGATAAGCTTTGTACATTTGTCTTATTTTTATCTTCAAATTAATTGTGTATAATTTAAATAAGTTCCCATACTAAAAACATATGTTTCAGTAGTTTGCATGAACTTAAAAAATTTTAGTAGTTCTCATACTAACAAATACTAAAAATATTAGTTTCCAAATCTTGGAACAAGTCAACGACAATACATATAAGATGGATTTGCCTCGCAAGTATGATATAAATGATACTTTTAATGTTTCATATTTAAGTCCTTTTGATGCAAGTGAAGATTTGAGGACAAATTCTCTTTAAGAGGAAAGGAGTAATGAGATTATGGATAACGATAATACAAGCACGTAGAATAAGGTATATTTAGATCCTATTCAACTTCCCGTCGAACTCATTATAAGAGCTCACGCAAATAAATTCAAAGAAGCATTTAATGAGATGATTCAAGCAACTTAGGATCAATCAAATGCGTAGAGGCCCATTTAAGGAATTTCACAAGATATTCAGACCAATAAATGTATGATTCAAGCTCTTGAATTTTATAAGCAATCAAATCCATAAAATCAGCGCATTAAGGATTAAAGATATTCTACTATCTTTTTAGATAATATTTTCATTTATTTAATCATTTAAGGTACTTTATTTTTTATTAGATTATGATTATGATTTATTTAGAATTTTTTCTCTTTTATTAGATTTAGATTCTTATTTATTTAGGATCTTTTCCTTATTTGTTTATATTGAGATTCTAATTTGATTTTAGATTAGGATTTTTTTTCAATTTTATATCAAAATTTATGGCAGAAAATATCAAGGACAATTATGGTCAAAATTTCTTATAACCTATATATATACTCATCTTCAATAAGAAAAGAAAAAAGTTTTTATCTAATTTTCTTGAAAGCATAATTATCTTTAGTTTTTAAACGAAGTTTTTAAACTTCTCGAAGTTTTCACGGCGTTCAACTCTTGACTTATCAATCAGATCATCAATAGCTGATTGTGGCGTCTTCATATACTAAAGTTCTTCCTTCATTAAGCAATGGGTTGCAGTTTCATTCAATTCATAAATTTATAAAGCTTAATTTAATTAGAGTATTATCAATTCTTGGCGGGATTCGTATCATACCGTGGCACTAAAATACATTATAATTTTTTTTTATCATATTAGCAATTGCTCGAGCCAATTTATTGACTAACATAGATGTTTCTATTCCGTTTTTATTAATCTTAAGGCTTTTTTAATCAAAAATTAATTATTTATTGAGATAACCTTGTTCTTCTAATTCTTCATCTTGATATAGATTTATATTATCTATTTCTTCTATTTTCATTCTGATTCTGAGCTACTCAGAGCCTTATCAAATAGATAGTATATGTGATCATTAACACTAATATCTTCACAATCAATGATTAATTATAATTCATTGAAATATTCAAATATTTTGATGTTTGCTTTTCTTTTTCTTAGAACATTCAATTGTGAAATGCAATATCTTCTTCATTACATAACTAGCATTTACACCTTTTGGGTGTGTTTTACTTTATATTTTCCTTTGTAATTATTTTTCTTGAAAAAATTTCATTTATATTTATTTTCATGTAATATTTTTTATTGGTTTTAAAGAATTCCTTCTTTTTGAACTTTTTTTTTATGTTTGTAGGTTTTATCTAAACATCCAAATCTTAAAGGTTTTTCTAATTTAGAATAGCGTAATCCTTGATTTTACTGTTTCATAAACTTTTAATCTCTTATTTCTGCTCAACACTTATTGTATTTTGCAAACTTGATTCTATTTCCTAGTGTAGCAGTGTATGTACTATTTCCATATTCTTTGCTTTATTCTAGTATTATCTTTTTTCCCCATGAGTTTGGTATTTTCATAAAATTTAAATCATTATAATATCCTGCTATTTGATCTGCACTATCAAACTCACATTTATAATATGGTTCATCAAAGCTACAAATATATGTTTCTACGTTACATATATCACATATTTCAAGACTAATTAGCTTCATCACATTTTCTATTCTTTTTCTCTTTGCTTCTTGCTAAAATCAGCATCCTAACATTCTCCTAAGAATTCTTTTCTTATTTCTTTTTCAAATTTGTTTAAGATTTTTTCATGATTTTAATTTAGATTAGGATTTTCTCTATACAATATATTATTTTTATTTCTTTTTTTTCAATCCCATGTATCATTAGGCTACTATTCCCATAAATAAAGTTTTAAGGAACTCTATGCTATTATTCCTATTAGATGGTGAAATGACAAAGCAATTTTTTATAGATTTTACCTAAGTAGTTATTATTTTATCTCTGTCTTTAGCATAATCTAAATATAACCATACTTCATCATGATTGATTGGTCTTTTTTTATATTCACTTGGAGTTTCATATTCTTCTTTAAGTTCGCTGGACCTAAAATATTGACTTTATAGTCTTTTATAAATTGGTATCTCTTCTCTAATATAAAAAGCTCTGTTGTTAGATTCACCCTGTTCATAAATTTTTGGCTTTATCTCATTCATTTTTTTTATGTTTGATTCCATCTTCAATATCTTGTAGATTAATAAATATATCATCATCTTCATCTGTTTCAAATTCTTCATTTGTATTAGAGAACTCTTTTAATCCATTATTTGGGTTTTCACTCATCAATCTTAAGCTTATTAATATTTTGTTTCCTTCAATTTTGTTGAATAATGGTCTTGATATAGACTGAATTTCATTATTTTTTCTTTTCATTAAAGTAAATTATTGTATTATGTAGGATTTTATTCTATTATTGTTTACCTTATGTACTTCAATTTTCTTGAAGCTTGCCATGTATCTTTATTGCAAACTTATTCTAAGTTGTTCAATAATTTTTCAATCTTATTTAATTGAATTTCAATCTTATTTAATCTTATATCGATTGAATTTTTTCATAGTATTTAATTGTTTTAATATATCCTGATCTTCAATTTTGAAGTTTTTTATTAATTGTTTAACATGATCAAATTCTTCACTCATTTTATTTCCTAACATTTTAATTTATTTTATATTTTCATCGTTGAAATTGTTAAATTCTAATATTTTATATGCACTTTCTATACCATTATAAATAATTTAGGGTTTCCTAATTTATTTAATAAATAAAATGAAATCCAATTTAATTGATTATTTCTCTACATGTCTGAATCATTAATTATATCAATGGGTTGGAATCTTCTATAAATAAATCCTTTTTGGTAGTAATTATAGGGTGAAAACTTACTAGTTTCTATAATTTATAAAATTACTAATGACTCAAGTAATTTATTCATTATAACATCTACATAATATTTCATTATATTCTATTAAATATTTATGACATATAATGTCTCTTTTTTCTTTGAGAATGTTACTCAAGTAAGGCAAAGTTTGTGTACAAATAAATCTTTATATCCGATTAGCATATTACTAGAAAGATAGTATTTACTTCTAATCCTTATTTGTAAGGCAAAGTTTGTGTACAAATAAATTTTTATATCCGATTAGCATATTACTAGAAAGATAGTATTTACTTCTAATCCTTTTGTAGATCCAATTATATTCATTGCTCTGCTCAACAGATAAAAATTTATTATAAACTATAATGAGTTCATCAATATATTCATCAACAAAATTAATATTCTATCGTTTCCATGAAAAATTATTCCTAGAAACTTCTCCTCTAATTTACTTAGTAGGAAAGGATTTATGTTTAAATTTCTATTTTTTATTCTCTAGCTCTAAAATCATATGCATATGATATATATAGTTGTACTAGTTGTTTAATATCTAAATCAAGTGATTCTAATGAATATTGCCTATGTTTAGTTATATTATTCATTATTGCATTATAATCTAAAATATATCGTATCTTACATTTGCAGGGAATAGCCCTGTACTCCTGTCATGTCATTGAACCGTTCTATGTGTACCAAAGGGTCACTCTTCCCTGAAAACCTCAAATCCAGGAAGTAGAAATCCCGGGGGATTGTGACGCGCGGGGACTCATCCAGCATTATCCTCCAACTCAGGCCTTTCCCGTTTCCCCGGAGGTCTTGCACTTCCCCCTCTAATTCCTCCGCGCGGGAGATAGGTGTCGTATCCTGCAAGTGCTGACGAGATCCCCTTTCTTCTAGGTTTGTTTCCTCCCTCCCGGCAACATTTGGTGTCTTCGGTCTCCGAGCTTTATCTCCCACGTGCTCCCGGGCGGGGGCGTTCCCGTGGCTGGACTCAGGGATGTCGTTGCATGCTTTCCCCTGTCTCTCCTTGAGTTCTTGCAGAATGGATGTCAGTGCCTCCATTTGTTTCACCATCCGATCCATCCTCTCTTGGATTTCCCTATTTTGGGCCTCATTGGCCACCTCCCTCAAAGTCACCGACTCCTCTGGACTTATTTCTCTCCTGTTGTTTCCTCTCATTGTTGTGTTGTCTTTTTGAATGTATTGGGAACTCAAGCTTTTTGGACTGATCCCCACAGACGGCGCCAATATGTTGATGCGGTTTTTTGTGTGCTCTCGAGGAGGGTTGTAGACTTCTGCTCGCAGGATGCTCGAGCAGGAATTCCTGTCAATCCCAGTTTTTCTTTATTCCCCGGAACAGCGATTTCCTTGGGCATGTGCTCATAAAAAACAAGGTCAGGGGTCGCCGGGTGTTTTTCCGGCGAAAACCCTCCGACTCTCAAGTCAATAATCAAGTTATTCTTTTTGTATCCCTCTTTGTTCGAGAGACCGAAGGGATGAAATGATCCCTGGATAAAAAATGACCAGGATAGAGAGAATCTGAAAGACCAAAAAGAAAATAAAGAAGAAGAAGAATCTAAAAAACTTAAGAACCCCTACCACTTACACTTCGATTCATACTTATTGCTCTGTTTTCCCGCCCTTTCTCTTTGGAGTCCGTCGTTCCAGTGCTAATGGTGTCTGGGTCCCTCTGACAGCCGGGGTTATCGTGGCATACCCTGGGAATGCCAGATGTCAGGTGGGCATGAGTTCCCGTGGCCTAATGATAGTGTTGGGCATGCGCATATGAAATGATGATGTGTAGGGGCGTGTGCCGGCCATCGGTAACAGTGACGACACCATACCGCATGGGGTATCGACCAGGCATCGATCGTCGCGTTGAGTTGTAGGAATGAAGGATCCAATTGTTTCAAACCGGCTATGCTTGAATCTTGCATTTTCTTCGTGCCGTTGCAGGTGTGGCTGAGTCATGCCTGGGGGCTTAAAGACCTTGAGCAGAAGAAGGAGCTTGGGGTTTGACTAGCCTTGAGGTACTCGACCTTGACCAGCTTTAACGCCTAGCAAGGCCGTCTTCGTGCCAGCGGTCAAGTCTTCTGTTTGAGCTGGATTGACCTCGAGGTCTTCTACTCGAGCTGGATTGACCTCGAGGAGGCCTGCTCGGTATTACCCAAACAAGTAATTATGATATAGTAAAATGCTAATAATTGAACATCATTGTAGACGATGAATAAAACATAATAGTCATATAATGTAAGATTAGAAGACAACAAATTACCTTGTCCTAGGGTCAAACACTTCATTCTGTAATGTAACAAAACTAATGATCACTTGACAAACATCCTTAGTCGATAGGGTTATAGTTTCATAACCAAAAATGTATACATCATGCTTAATTAATATTTCTTTTGTAAAAATGTATCAACTATAACCGAGAATATTTTAAATGTTACATTACTTATATTTCTCACTTGCGTAGCTGGCCTAGTGTTCTTTTGCAATATTAGTGTTTTGCTAGAAAATTTTTTAATCACCCTTGGCTTCATGGGAGGAGGCGCTTTAAATTCAAGTCAAAAAACAACATGGTCTTCTTGTTTTCTTTTACTCGTTTGGAGTCCTCTTTAGTAGGGGTGGGAAAAATTTGGGTTCAGATCGGGTTTTGATCAACTCGATCAGATTTTGGGTTATTCGGGTTAGGAGAAATGTAGCCCAAACTCAACCCAAACATGTAATCCAATCTGATCTGATCTGAACATATTCAAATTGGAATAGATAGAATCAAGAATTTTTTTATTATCAGTACTTTATTTTCTTTAGATTTTCAAATCGGATCGGGTTTGATCCAATCTGATCAGGTTAAAGTCCTCATCTGAATTCAATCTGAACCCAAATTTTTTTGATCGGATCAGTTCAAATTGGGTTAAATGCCCACCTGTACTCTTCAGTGTAGGAGATCTTTTTAGAGTCTTTGTGGGGGACTTCCTTGAAATCTTTGTTCTGTAAATTTTAATGCACTCGAAAGTGCATGAGTCTATTATAGTATAAACTAAGAATAACGAGGTTGAACCCCATAAAAACTGCCAATTTTAAGAAACATCAAATTTAATCTTAGCTAATTATAACTCTACCCTAATTGAAAAGAAAATATTTTTTTTGAAAAAATAAAAACTAAAGATGCAAGTAAAATAAAAATAAATAAATTGACATGAGAATTCAAAAGATTGAAGCTACCAGTTCAAAATCCACCATATTCAACTTAACAATTAACTAATTGACAATCAATTCCCAATTTTAGAGTAACAACTCGAAATCAATCTATGTCTACTCATAAATTTAACAATTAAGCCCAAATAAAATTAATCTTATGTATATTCTTTTTCTACTTAATAGTATGATATCTAAGCATCTTATGTAAATAATATTTAATAACGAAGAGTCAGTTTTCTTAAGCACTATGTGTAAACAATTTAATGAAAGATACAAAATTAAAGATAATCACTTATTAACATTATAAATCCAAGCATAAGTTTAGTCAAATGTTAATCCTAACAGTCAATATTGTATGAAAAAATTGGTGAAAATATTTAAGTAATAGGGAATTAATTGAATAAAAAATAATTTATTTAATTGAACAAGGTTTCATCCTTAATCTAGTATAGTAAAATTAGTAAGACATAGGAAGATTAAGAACAATAAAACCAGTAGAATCCATGGCCGCCATTGCTGCCTTTAATTCCTTTCTTGTCTTGGCAACTTCCTCTATCCTCTTTCTGGCAACTACAACTCTCCTTCAAAGCCAAAGGCTTGGCTTATATATATATATATATATAAGCCAATTACCAAGCCCTTTTAAAAAGGCTTGGCCTTTTTCTTTGTTTTGGATTTGGCTTAAATCAATCTATTTTATTGCAAATGCTCTTCATGTGTTCTTGCAATTTAGGCCAATAAATTTAATTTCTAACTTAGCCATAAGCCAACTAATAATAAATCCAAATAATCTTAAGCTATTCTCTAATTTAATTTCTTAATGCATAATTTGTTCCCAATCTTTAATTTATTACCCTGGTCAATAAAATAATTTAATTAATTAAAATAATAAATAAAAATAACTAGCAAATATATAATAAAGGATAAAAAATATATATAAATTATGCCCATCAAATACCTCTAAAATTACAGTTTGCTAATCCTCGAGTAAAACTAAAGATCAAAAACAAAGAATAAAATTAAATATAACTAGGTCACTTTCGCAGGCAATCGCGATTGCATTTAGCCTATACAATAAGTCTTTAAATCATAGGCAACCCTAGTGGATAAGTTATAGTTTCATGAGGTTCTAGTGATGATACCCACAAACATCAAGAAGCATAACTTGAAGATAATAAATAAATACTAAAAGCAATGACTCTTTTTTTTTAACTTAAGGCATTTGCATTCACTTCTTCAATCATATTAATAACAACAATCAAACAAAAGTATGAGCATTATCTCCAGCCTAAAGAGGTATTACTCAAACATCAACCACTCACACGAATTAGTCAAGAAAACTCATGTAAAATGACCAATCATTCAAGCTACATTAATCAAGCCACTTTCAAGAACGACACATAAAACTCCAAAATCTCACATGTTAGGAATGACAATCTTAAAAGAAATAAACGCAATTGAAAAAATCACTCCAAAAAATCATAAACAATCACTCCAATTTAATCACTGTGGAATAGTTGTAGTTTCATATTTATATGTAGATATTGATCATATAAAGAACTGAAGTTCAATTTGATTCTGTTTGAGGAAATGTAAAGCTTCAAAGTTAAGAAGTTTGTTTTTAAGTTTGCATCATTGCATGTTGGATGTATGGGAAATGAAGAAATTCGAAGTGTTTGTTTCAATTACATTTTTTTTAGTTACTTTAATTCAATAGAGAACTTGGTTCATTTGATTAAAGTTGCGCTTTTTTCTTTTGCTATCGATAACGAATTATTTGTGTTTATCCAATTGGGTTGGAGTTGACATTAGGTCTTTTTACATCCAAGTTGAGATATTGTGATTTAATGTTTTTATTTGAATTATTCTTTTTGATGTACTAAATTGGAACTATAGCTTTTGAAAATATAGGAAAAAATTTGGTTAAAACAAGATTTGAGATTTAAGTGAAATAAATAGATTTTTCAGTTATCCTAAATTCCACTTTTCAGAGTTGGTATAAGTATTAGCAAAGTGCTTTTTTTATGTTTATGTATGTGGTAGAATCTACCAAGGTTTGCAATGTTTTCCGGCAAGTTCTTTGCTTTTGTAGTTGCAAGCCTATTTATAAAGCTTCTTCCTCTTTCTTTGTCTTTCACTACCTTTTTATTGCATTTTCTTGGTTTTTTAAGAATTTGATTGCAAAGCTTAAGTTGTACTATATATGCTTAACATGTAATGTTTTCCATAGTATATATATTGTGAAACACACATAACTCAATTGTTTTAATGCCATTCTGCTGTTGCTTGTTGTTGTCTTTACTGCTTTTTACTATTATCTTTATTTTTTACTGTTTATACTGTTATTTGGTGTTTTTTCTACTGTCTTGGTTTTTTCTATTTTGGGTAATTTTTTACCATTTCTATTTTTTTACTTTTTTGTTATTTATTAGTATTTTTATTGTTTTGTAATTATTTGTTTCTATTTTTTCTTTTTTAAATGTTCTACAATTATTTGCTTTTGTTTTTGCTATTTTTTTTTACAGTTTCTACTAGATATGATTGTAGAATTTATGTCATTAACTTTATGGAGAGTTCAAAACTCCCATCTAAGAAGTCATCATCTTTGGTATAAAATTGCTAAACTTCTTAATTCTTCTACTTTTTAATTGTTAAACTTCTTTTGTGTGAATTAAAAAGAAAATTTTGATTGGTTTATATTGTGCATTTATGTGTCTAATAATATTTTGGAAGTTTTCATAACATTTTGAATAATATTTAAGTTTTAAAGTAAATCAAAACCTTAAGTTGTGAGTGTTTCCTATCAATAAACTAATTTTTTGTAACTTTGAATTGAGTAATAAAAATAGTAATAAATATTATTAAATTGAGTTGAAATGTTATATTCTAGGTGTGTTACATGTCTCGATTAGATCTACAAATTTATATAGCAATTGAATTGACCTAATAATCATCAAAACTTCAATGATGCAACAAGTGACGTAAACATGAAATATGAAATTTACATATAAAAAAGTAACATGAAATATGCAACAATGATAATTAAATATGCAATGTTAGTCATTAAACATAATACAAAGTAAACAAGAAACGTGGTACTTATACATAGGACAGACGATGTTGTACATCTGTTGGATTAAAATTTTTTTTCAGCGAAAATAATAGGATCACTTTCTCATGCAATATATAAAATTACTATAAACTAGAAATCGTACCTTTACTTTTTCATTGTAGTAATTAAATATCATAAGTCACGATCTATCACCACCTCTCCTGCTAGATCACGATCTGCTACCAATGATCTTCTAGGTTATGATTTAAGTTTGATCAGCACTTGATATGTAGACACTTTTTCACTACTAAAAGCGATTAGCAAGAAAATATTTTTCTCTCAAAGTTAGATAGAAAAATTCTATTTTCTATGATTTGTATATTAGGCTTCTCCCTTTTTTGTGGAAAAAAAACCCTGTTATATTATATTGGTGAAAAACCCTAGGCTCCTTATTTATCTCCTTTTTTTAAATTCTATTAAATTAACATAATTAATTTAAATTAAAATAAGATAAAAACCCAAAAGCTTTTGATGTTACACTTGTTATACTTATAGAGAACTACCTTGTAAAATAACACACGCCCCCTTATACACAAGTATATTAATTAGAGCCTCCACCGAATAATATATTTAGGCTTTTAACTCAAATAACTAGTTATCTTACTTATTAATCTAGCAGTGATACAATCAATTAAATGAGCTAACTCGGGAATAATATGGGTACATACAATAATGACTATAATAATTAGGCATGTAAGATTAGAACTGACCTCCATAATTATATACTATCTAGGATGGTGTTCTCAAATAATAGTTCGACCCACGCCACATTAATTTCTTTACTGAACAATCCTTTATACCACATTACTAATTAAGTTGATATCTCAATTGTCCAATCAATTTAATTACATATTGTTTCTTGACACTTACTAGATTTCTCTAATGATCATTTTTGTACAAATTCTATACTGTTAATTTATAATCTCACTGCTTATAATTACTCCTACCAAGATACAGATTAATCTTAACTACAAATATATGTCACACCCATTGGTAACTCAAATGGAATAACAATTATAAACATGAAACTATAATTAACTCAAGATTGAGATTGCAATAAAATCAATGCCTATGAGATTTAATAAGTCTAACAATTATTCCAAGGTTAAATAAATCTCATATGTGATCTAGTTCAATGTAGTCAAACTATATCAGTAACTTTATACATGATTAAGAAAAATCATTCAATGAATTTATTACAGTCTAAATATAAATAAAGCGTCCAACTCTATTTATCAACTGTAAATTTAATTTATTTAATCATAAGATAACTTATATTTATGTTTTCTGTCAATCCGTATGATGATGACAAAATATGATTAAATGGACCTTATTCAAAATATTTATGCAATTAAGACGCCTGAAAAATGTATCTAACATTTTATTAATTAGAACTGTATTTATCATAAATAAATAAATTAATATGCTTTAAAGAGCACATAATTCCATCACATGCAACATGAACGAGATATATGAAATGGACAGGAAAATAATAATTTTTTGCTCTATTTATGACCTAAAACACCAAACTTCAACGATGCAACATGTGATACAAATATGAAACATGAAATTTACATTAAAACTTGATGTGAAATGTACAACAACGATAGTTAGACATAAAAAAGATTACGATGTAAATATCAAACATGGTACTTGATACACGTGATGTAAACATCAAATAGGCAACAATAGTAGTTAAATATGCAATGCTATACTTGTTACATGTGACAGACGATGTTGTACATGCAACATGAACATCATACATAAAACGAGCAGGAAAATAATAATTTTTGCCTCTACTTATAACATGAAAAACCAAACTTCAAAGATGCAATATGTGATGTAAACATAAAACATGAAGTTCATATATTAATAACATAAAATATGAAACATTGAAAGTTAAATATGCAACTTTAGAAATTAAGCATGCGTACAATGTAAACATGCAATAGGGTACTAGATACATGTGATGGATGATGTAGTACATGAAACATGAATATCATAGATGAAATGAGGGATAAAGAAAATTATGGGGGTATTTAGATTGAGAAAGTTGAGATAAATAACAATATACATGCAAATTTTAATGTCAAATATGAGATATCACATATAAAATAAGACACAATTTTTTTTCCTTTATTGTATAAAATTTTTATTTTTTCTCTGGATTTTAATAAAAATAACTTTTCATTGTCTATTTATTTATTTTTTTCTTGATATTAATATTATGTTTTCAATAATTTTTAATTAATATATTATTTTATTTTAAAATATAAAATTTAAATATTAACATAAATAGAGCAACTAGTTAAAGAAACCGATTGTTCTAGGTCTTTGGTTGTCAATTATGCCGCTACAATGCCCAACATTTTAGCCAAGCCCATCTTACTAGTCTTTTAAGTAAATTATCATTAAAACTTAAGTTACAATTGCCATGATGATTAGTATATCTAAATTTTGATGCTTGGAAATGTTTCAAAAACATGCATGATATCCTTGATGAAAAAATAGAATATTATCTCTTTGAATTTGTTGATAATATTTTCTTTTAAAATCAGCTTGCTAGAACGGGCTTCATTTAGAATTCATTGAGTAAGATTACATTCTATTAGACTTACAGAGATTTTATTTTATATTTGCCCACAACATGCTTGGCATAATATCTTAAATAAGTAATGGTTGAGCTTTGAGCTGGCTACTTAGATTTGTAATGTCGGTACCATCATTATTTTACCATCGTATTCTTTGATTGATTATTCTCATTTCATTGGATTCTAGACATAAAGTATGTTGAAAAAAATAAAATAATATTTGAGTTGCAATATTATCAATGTTCAAATTTTTAAATAAAGATTACTCATATAGATAAACTTATTTGGTGATAAGCATAAAAAATCTATAGATCTTTAGTCTCTTCATGATATTTTCTACAAGTTTTACAACCCATAATTTGATCATGTAGCTCTTTTTTGTTTATGATATCCAATTCACTACAAGTTGATACAAAATTCTTAAAAATTAGATCAGTTGCACTTGTTCTCTAACCTCAATTTTATATTTACCCTTTAAATCTGTTTATTGATTTAAGATATCTGTTATAGCATGTTTTGACTCATCATCATTAGCCATTTTCTAGTACAAAGATTATATTTTATAGTATATATAATTTAGTACTGAATTATCATAGCACTGAATCCCAATGATGAAATGATATGACTTTGTTTAATGGTTTAAACAACCATGTCCTTTTTTTATTACATTTTCTAAAATGCTATGCTTTATTTATATTTAAATATTTATAGCAATAACAAATGATACTATGGACCTTTAGCATATGACTTTTATCATATTAATAAACGAATGTATTATTGACAATAATGGGGCATAAAAAATGCTTATCTATAAAAAAAAATAGACACATAAATAAATGACTAGAAACATCAGTTGTAAATGGTTTGCATAGTTATTTCCATATTCCATTGTTCTGCTACTATTATCTTTGTCTAGCTCGATATTATATTTGTTTAGCACGACTTTGTCATTTAACTCGAGATCATATATTAACTCTCTTCATTGTTCAAATTTCCAACACTAATCATACCTTATGAGTAATGAAAACTGAAAACTATAGGACTAATGTTAAGTTCACAACAATTTTTTTTAATTTTTAACAATTAGTTTCCAAACATCAGTGATAGCTTATCAATATTGAAACTTAGGAAACTTATGTTTAGGTTAGATTTTTCTAATAGCACCAAGAAATATAGTTGACCCTAGTTCACTTGGAATCTGTTGTTATTGGGCCAATTTTATAAGTACAACCTAATATCTATATGGTAAAAATTCTCCAATCTTCTATAGAAATGAAGTTGTTTGACCTGAAAATTCATTTTTCCGACCTAGAAGTGTATTAGCTTAACCTAAAAATGTGCAAGCTCGACATAGAAATTTATTTGTCAAGACATATGTGGCTTGTTCTTTTGTAAAGATAAGTGCCAAGAGCTTCTAACCACCTGCAACTGGCAAAAATCATGTGCAACTACTACAAGAATGGGTAGGATTCAAGGATACAACTGCTCTTTACTAAGAGCATATTTAAACAAAACAAGCTATCACAAGAAGGGTTAGCAAATTCAACTGAAAACTTTACAAGGCATCAACTTCTTTACCACTCTACCTTCTAAATGATCTTCAACAACACCAAAAATCCCTTGAACTTTGGCTTATATCGAGTTTTATTAATTCACTTTCCTATCCATATATATAAAATATCTTACTTAGGCATCATATGATCTACACTAGAATCCCTTCTGCTGTATCCTAACCATATTTTATTGAGATGTGCAGAGAGTTATGTTTGGGTTGGCGTTTAAGTTAAAATTTCTTTATGTTACCCCCCAAAAAATAAATTCAACTGTTGAGTTAGAACTCATATTTGGGAAAAGGTATAAGAAGCCATGTCTTTAAAAATTTGACGAGAGGAGGCTAAGGAGCTCGGGCACAAACAAAAGAAAATTCCTGTGTTTTGTGACAGTTAGAGTGCTTTGCATATTGCAAAGAATCCAGCCTTTTATTCTAGGACAAAACATATAGGGGTATAATATCACTTCGTTCGAGAAGTAGTGGAAGATGGAAGTGTAGATTTACAGAAAATCCATACCAAGGAGAACTTAGCAGATATTATGACTAAGCTAATCATTACTGACAAGTTTATATGAAGTAATCCTCTTGTGGCCTAGCAGAAACGTAAGCAACATGTCAATGGCAAAGCAGAAAGTATAGTGTGGAGATTGATTGGTTCTCAATCAAATATCCAAGTGGGAGAATGTCAAAGTTGGAAAGTTGGGCACTGCCCTTCTAGATGGGCGGTGCCCAATTCAACATGGCACGCGGTGCCGTGTTGGAAAAAAAAAAGAAAAAAAGAAAATATATATATATAATAAAATAATAATAAATAGTAGCCAAAATGAGGCTATAAATTGAGAGCTTCTTCCCTCATTTCAATCATCCTAAAAAATTCATTTCCTCTTGTATTAGAGAGAATTTTGAGAGTTAGTATTGGGTGTAATTGGGGTATTGGGAAGTGAGAATAGTTTTCTCCTAATTATAGAAAGAGTATAATTATTCTCTTCTATTATTAGAGAGAAGTTATTATTTTTCCAGTATAATAAAACTATTTCCTTCTGTCTTTGCCCGTGGATGTAGGCTATAAGTCGAACCACATAATTTCTGGTGTTCAAATTTGCTCTTGCTCTTTATTTTTTCTTCTAATCTAATTTAGCTGTGGTTCTGCTTCACCCATAAATTTCCTAACAACAATGTACCATAAGGAGGTCACCGACATGAAGGCCTTTGATCACCTATATGCTCAGAAAGGATTAAAAAAAGAAATGAGAATAAATCATTGTGGATTAGTTTTATAGTAAGGCAATCACAATATATGCCTCATTATGATCAGGCAAAACTAAATATGAAAATAGAAGATATAGAGAAAATGAAAGAATAAAGAACCAGGTAGGTATATACAAGAGAAATTGAGATAAAAAAAAAAGGGAGAAAACCTTGGGTATAGCTTCAGGAAGAGCTTAGACAACATAAATCATTATGACAGAAGACAGAAAAGGGCCAGCTTGAGGTTGAAAAAGAAATCATGAAAGGAGGGAAATCTCACAAATAAGTTAAGGCAAAAAAAAAATGACAATAGGAAAAATCTGACAATATAAGAAGAGATTATGATAGGTTGCCGCCATCTATAGACCAAAAAATATCAAGATCAGATCATAAGATGAATTTGGTAAAGTCAAATGGGAGATTTACACTCCTCAACACAAACTAAGTAAAAATATTTGCTGCAACTAAAAATAAGGGGCTATTAAGCCCGCTAAATTCGAATGTAGGAGATCAGTGTAAAAGTGCTCACCACAAGTATCACAAGTTTAAAAAGGTGTTTGGGCATGGAATTGCAAATTGCATAGACTTAAAAGAGCAGGTTGAATGGCTTGTGCAAAACCAATATCTAAAGAAGTATGTGTTGGGATTATGTGCTCTTTAAAGCATATTAATTTTCTGATTAATAAAATATTTCAAATATTTATTCAGATATTTTGAATTGCATTAATATTTTGAGCAAAGTCCATTTAATCATATTATATGTATTTATGCGATCACCATGTGGATTCGCAGAAGACATAAATACAAGTTATCTTATGATTAAATAAATTAAGTTCGCAGTTGATAAATAAAGTTTGGCACTTTATTTAGGTATAGACTGTAATAAATTCATTGAGTGATTTGTCTTAATCATGTATGAATTTATTAAAGTAGTTTGTCTACACTGAACTGGATCACATATGAGATTTAATTAACCTAGTAATAACTGTCAGACTTATTAAATCTCATAGGCATTGATTTACTGTAATCTTAATCTTGAGTTAGTTATGCTTTCATGATTGTTGTTGTTATTTCATTTGAGTTACCAATGGGCATGACATACACATGTAGTCTAGATTACCCGGTATCTTGGTGGGAGCAATTACAAGTATTGAAATTATAGATTAACAATATAGAATTTGTACGACACATCTCTTGATGGGTTTTCAGTACTTGATCATAGAATTCTCTGACCAGAGTGTCTCAACATAAATAAGTATGTTGAAAATGATCATTAGAGAAAACCAGTAAGTATCAAGGAAAAAGATGTAATTAAATTGATTGGACAGTTGAGATATCAATTTAAATTAACGATGTGGTACAAAGGATTGTGCAGTAAAGAAATCAATGTGGTTTGGGCGAATTATATTCGAGCATACAATTATGGAGGTTAGTTCCAATCTTATAGTGGAGTAGAATTGGAATTAAATAATTATATTTGTTTAATTACAAATTTAATTATTGTAGCCACTATTGTATGTTCCCAAATGATCCCCGGGTTAGCTCATTTAATTGACAACACCATCACTGGACCCAAAAGCAAGAAAAAACTGGCATATAGATGAAAATTATAATTATAATATTTGTTAAGGCCTAGTATGTTATATTAAAGTGTAAATGGGGGCTTGTAATGTTTTACAAGGTGGTCTCCTAGTTTGTTACACATTCCTTCCACTTTTAGGTAAGTAGAGAGATAGTTAAAAGAGGAATTCTATTTTAAATAGAAATCCTAATCCTAACATACTAGGGTTTTTCATAAGATATTATAAAAGGGGCTTTATACTCTTAAATTGAGAGATGAGGAGAACCCCAGGGTTTTTAAGAAAAATAAAGAAGACATCTAAGAGGTGCTAGTTACAATTTGGGGGAGTGGTGAAACAGACGCCCACACGTCCAATGTTGATCAAACTTGAGTCATAGCCTGGAAGATCGTTTGGAGGCGGATCTACAACTCTCAATTGTTCATCTTCTCAAAACATCAAGGTATGAATTTCTAGATTACTTAATTCTTATATGTTGTATGAGATCGGTCCTAAAAGATTTTAATTTAAAAATTGAAAAACCTAGTTTATTTTCCCTTCAGTATGTAAATAACCAAAGAAGAGATAAGAGAAAAGAGGACATTAAAGGTAGTGTAGCGATAGTGATCATAGGAGCTAAACTTAACAAATGACTTAAATCATTCAAAGAAGAATTATAGTAGATACTCCTTTAAATGTTATTAGGTAAATTTTAATATTCCAACACCACATAAACAATGAGTCTAAAGAGTGTTTATCATGCTTACAAATGAAGATGAGGAAGCAACCACACATCTACATAAAAATTACTTTGGTTGGTGGGAATTAAATCGACCTCTCATAGATAGGGTAGCTCACATTTCGTTTAAGTAAAATTTGGATGGTTTGTAGATAGGTAGTGGTGATTGATTAGCCTAATCCTTATTATGTTATTTTGGATAGAGTATCCAATAGAAAAGCCTAAACTATGAGCTCAATTCGTACTTAATGCATGAAATTTAGAGTCCAAGGTAAGATTAGAGTAATGAGAAGCCAGAAAAATGTTGCTCAGAGTTGTGACACTATGGTCGCAAAATAATCTATGTAGATCATAGTGTCAATATACAAACTATGAACAAATTGTGTTAGTAGTGACCTAATGAAGAGATGAAATAAGTGCCAATGTACAAGAATGAGCCGAGCAGAGTAATAAGAGTGGGGACAAAAATGACGGATGAAATTTCCAACCAGCTTATGAGCTTACTAGTTGATTGCAACGATATATTGGTATGGAGTCATGAAAATATATCGTTAATAGATCCTCAGATTATATGCCATCAATAGGCTATCGACAAAAGCACAAGCACGTGAAGCAAAAGATGAGAGTGTTCAACAAGGAAAGGGGGAGGCCATTTATGTAAGGTGGATAAATTGATAAAAATGAGATTTAATTATCCAAAATTGGTTTTGAACGTGGTAATGGTTAAGAAAGCTAATGAGAAATGAAGGAAGTGAATAGATTTTACTGACCTCAGTAAGTATTGTACTAAAGATTCCCTCTCCTAAAGATAGATTAGTTAGTGGATTCTATGGTAGGCATGAGTTGATGAGTTTTATGGATGTATTTTTGGGCTACAACCAAACTCGTATGTTAGTTACCAAAGAAAAAAAGAGAAATTTTGTGATTGACCAAAGATTGTATTGCTACCATGTGATGTCGATCGGGTTAAAAAATGCTAGTACTACGTACCAATAATTGATTAGCAATCTCTTCAAGCCCCTGATTGGTAAAACTATGGAAGTGTATATGATGACATGATAATTAAGTCTATTAATCCAACTAACCTTATGGTACATTTGTGCGAGACGTTTAAAGTGGTATGAGAGCATTAGATGAAGCTAAACCTGAAAAAGTGTACCTTCAGAGGAGAATATAAGCCAATCCTAAAATAGTTGAGGTCATACATAAGATGAGGCCACCGAAGAACCAGAAAACTAATTTAGTTTCTGTATTTGCCAAAAAAAAAAGGTTTTTCTTTATCTTTCTATTTTACTATTATTATTCTTAATTTTAATTACGGATAAGGTTATTAGAAAAATCAATGCAATTGTGCTTGGATTTGAGGTACACATTTCTTCTCCATTGTCCATTATTTATTTTCTATAATTAGTTTCAGATAAACTTACTTTATTAGTTTATGTTGCTTTATATAAATTTTAGGACACTTTATTTTTTTTATAGCAAATACTTAATATCTATTTTTTTTTTCTTGTTTGGTTTGCATTATATATTTTACATTGAAATTATTAGTAATGGCATCAATCCCAAATAAGATAAGGATTGGATTTCATCACTGATTCCTTGCCCATAGGTTAAAATCTCTTGCATCTTTCAACCTGAGTCTTGAATTGAAATTAAAGAATGTAAAAATTGGCCTATATTAGATTTACAAGCTCATAGAACTTTTGAAAAGGGTACAGGTGCTAGTCACTTTATGAGCAATTCTTAAGTTGATATTATAGCTTTTCTGGCTAAAAAAGTCTTGGAATTTAAGTAGAGCCAGGTGCCTCTCCTCACTTTCTTAGGAATTTTTGTTTTGTTGATTATTATCTTTAACTAGTAATCTATCAAATTTGTATCTCAAAAGAAGTAGGAGCTGTCTAATTAGGAAATAATTTATTCTTTGTAGATTATAAGCAAAGAAACTTTTGCTCTTGAGCTTAAATTAAGATAAGATGAAATCTTTTTCTTTTTCTACTATATGTTTGTTAAGTCTAAGTTTTCTAAGTTTTGATCAAATTTAGGTCCATTTATTCTTTATAATTTATTCTTATGTTTAAATATATATTAGGAGCCCATTTTTTTATGAACATTTGGCAACATGATTCAACAATTTTTTCTGTCCAAATAGAGTTTTCTGAATCATCACATCGTAGTCTTAGGGTTATTGAATCTTTAATTAATATGGAGGACCCTGAAATTGAAAATCCCGTTTAAAGGGAGAAAATAAAATTCATCAACTCTTATTTTTCCTTGATTGTGACAAATCATCCACTTGCATTGTATTGCCTCAAACTTCAGCCACTCACTTTGAACTTAAACCCGGCGAAATTCAACTTTTTTCCATCTTATGGGATAGATACAAAAGATCCATACTTGCAAGTCAAAATTCTTTTTGAAATTTTTTTCAACATTTTATTTTCAAAACTTCTTTGATGAGTCCATCAGAGATAGACAATTTCCTGTTTCTTTGAAAGATAAGGCGAAAGCTTGGTCAAATTATCTTACACCTAGATTTGTTACTAGTTAGGGCGAACTTAAAAATAAGTTCTTAACAAATTTTTCCCAATGTCCGAAACAAAACCTTAAAAAGAAAATTTTTTTATTTTTATCTAAAACAAGGTGAACAATTTTATAAATGTTGGGAAAAGTTTAAACAATTGCTTTGAACTTTAAAGACTTTTCTATTATTTTTATTATGATTTAACAATGTCAAGTCGTCACATGATCAAGCCAATGAATGGTGGAGCTTTCCTGAACTTAAGTGATAGTATTGCATGGAAATTTTTAGAAACCTTGTCTAAAAATTCTCAGCAATGGGATTTTTCAGATCAGAAAGAGAAACTAACTTAAGCACCTAAAAACAATGGCAAGTATAAAGTGAGGGATGATGTAAATATAAAAGGAGCACTAAAAAACCTGACTAAAAATTTTGAAGCAATAACACTAGGCCAAACCAATAATTCCTCAAATTTTAAAACTGAAATATATTGTTTATATGTCAATCTTTCACACATGTGACAATCGTGCCTTCCTTGCCAAGTGTTATGCTGAGCAAGTAAATGCATTAATTTATAATAGAAAGTCACTTGATAGTCTATACTTTTCCACTTACAATCCTAATTGGTGGAACCACCTAATATTTCTTGGATATAGAACCAGCCTCCAATGAACTAAAGAGGTCAACAATTTGTCACTCCTAATCAAATATATCGTCAACAATTATAAAGAAAACTTTTTTTAGAGGATAGTTTACATCAATTCATGCAATTAATCCAACAAGTCATATAGTCTAATTCTCAAGCTATCTCAAAACTTGAAACAAAACTAGGTTTATTAGACAGTGCAATAATGGATAGAGAAAGATGATAATTTCTTAGCCAACCAATTCTAAATCCTAAGGGTCAGTTTGAAATAGGACCTTCAACCATTTCTATGAAAAACGAAGCTAAATTTGTAACCACACTTAGATCATGAATGAATTTTGATAATAATGTGAAAATGCCATAAAATTTAGGAGAAAGTCACCAAAGTCAAATTGATAAGTCATCATTGAGTGAGCCTAAAGAAAGTGAAACTTTGTAAACTTTAAGTTCCTAAAGCCCCATACCCAAAAGACTTAATCCAATAAAAAAAAATGTGTTCATTGCAATGAGATATTAAATATGCTTAAGTAAGTCTACGCAAACATTCTTTACTTGATGCTATAAGGACAATGACTTCTTATGCTAAATTTTAAAAAGATCTTTGTATGGTAAAAAAAAAACAAAAGAAGAAGTAATGTTCCAGAAAAGAATTCTGACTATTCATTTAAGTTCAATTATCCAACATAAATTTTTTATTAAATATAAAATCCCTAGTTATCCTATAATTTCTTATGTCATTAGAGACCATCTGTTTGATCAAGCTCTACTTGATTTAGAGGCTAGTGTCAACTTGTTGCCATATTTTATATATGTGCAATTAGGTTTATAAAAATTGAAACACACCCTATTGGCACTCCAATTAGTTGATAGAACCGTCAAAATTCCTAGTGGTGTCATAGAGGATGTCTTAATCAAGGTTGATAATTACTATTCTTTTCCAGTAGATTTTAAATAGTCATTGATACTAAAGTTGTAATCAACTCGAGTAATTAAATTCCAATAATTTTATGTAGACCTTTCTTAGCTATAGCTGATGCATTAATAAATTGTCATAATGGTGTAATGAAACTTTCATTTGGAAATATGACCGTTGAACTTAATGTTTTAATGCTATTCAACAAACTCAAAAACATAATAATTTATGTGCTATTAATTTTATTAAAGGTGTCGTCGATAACTTGGCATGATAAATATAATTTGAACTCCTTCAAACATATTACACTTTGGCTAATGATTTCTCATGCCAATCCATATTAACTTACAGCGGGCATCTTTTGTGTTAATTACAGAGCGATGAATTCCATGTTGGCCATACACTTATCTATATACATAGCCAACTATGATAGTTACTGTTGGATATATTCCTTAATTAAGAATCAATCTTATGCTTTCACATAACATAGATATCTATGTATAAGGCATCTGTAATGCCTCAGGTCTAAAGACCATTACTCAACATAGTGTCTATAACAATGTGTAATAATTCATATGATTTATTATTATTTGGTCAAGTTCAATAAACTTGTTCTTACAACAAGTACCTATGTGTTTGACTTGGCACCTCATGTCAATAATATGAAACTCACCATTCATTTTAGTATCACAAACTATAAAGGAATCATAACGTATAATAATGTTTATAGTAATTTTGACGTCCAATCATAAATCTACTACTATGAACTATCTTAGAAGTATAATATAAAGGATACACATTTCATATTCTCAACAAACTCGAGAATATGTTCCTTAGCTATTTTATTTCTTGGACTATATTTATCAATATAATTTATGAATATTATTAACTTTATCATTTTATAAATATCAAAATGCTAATCAATTGCAATAATTTTATAAAAGCAAGCACCACTCAATTGGCCTTTAGAACATATCACTAACAACAAAACCAAGTTTAAAGCATAAAATATTAAGAAGGTCCTCTATAATATATCTTCATCGGTGATCTTCTCTCTATATAGCTTCAACTATGATGTAATTTTATAAAGTGCAGAGTTATAATCATGGATTGACTTGAAATCTTACAATCGAGCTGATTCTGCAAACTACAAGCACTTGGAAGAATCACTGGTTTGATTTGGGGATATCTCTCATATAAGTTGCTCCAAAATGACATGTGAGTCTTTTTATGGTGAGATATTCTATCTTCAATGATTGACGGAGTTGATGATGAAGGGAAATCATTTTCTGGCATAGGTTTTAGTAGGTATGTTGTTACCAGGCTTGATTGCACTGCCAAGGCCCATGGTGTCAAGGTGAATTTCTGCATCCAGGATCCATGACAAGTAGTTTCCCCTGAAAATATCAAGGGCTTAAATTCAAGCTTTGTTAGATTAGTCATCTTTAAGTTCTCTGATGAGTCTTCAAATATATATAATTTAGAAAAAGTTGAAAAAATTTAGTCTTCTATTTTTATTGTCTTCTATTTTGATAGTTGAAATCTTTAGTCTTGATTTGTATTCTCTGAGCTTCAATCTTTTTCTTTAGGCTTTGTTTGTGATGCTAGTAACAGAATAAATAAGAAAAACAAAATAACAAACCTTATTTTCTAATGTTATAGGCACAGAGCATAATTATAAGTATTTATTAAACATATAAAATAAAGAAGTAGGGGATAAGACATTTCCTGTACCAAAGCGTTGTTTAGCTGATAGCGTATTATAGTTCTTATGTGGAAGTATCTTAGCTTGACAAAATAATTGCAAATTATGAAGATTAAAAGACTAAAATGAAAAAGACCAAATAAAGAAGAGAATCAGCCATCAAGCCTTTATTATTGTTCTCGAATTCAAGTGTACTGTTTCCAAACAATTTATGTCCATTTATATTAAAACAATCACCAGCCATCTATTATGCATCGATAATCTGAATTCCAAAATCAAGTGGTGGAATATCGTAACTTTGGTTATATGTTTCAAGCGTATGCTTGAGTAAATCAAACTTGCAGAATCAATGCACCAATAAATTGTAGAATTTTTGTGGTATTCAATATGAATAAAGATAAATAATGGAGAGCAAAAATGAATAAATATTACATAACAAAAATCTCCTTTCACTAAAATAAAATTGACATTTATTTTTACGATTTACACAAACTGATAACTTAGGCATCTTATATAAAAACAACATGTTCTTCTTTTAGGGTGTGTTTATAAATAGGATTGGGCAATGAGATGATTGATGTTGTATTTTATTTTTTCACAGGAAAAATGCTTTTTTCATCTATAGGGTTTGATTCAATACCCACTCATTATACTTTCTAAGTAATGGTCTAAAACACCACTTCGTTAATTCATTATTAATTTGTTGTTGTTTAATATAATTCATTGAGAATAAAATATTATTTTCAATTAAAGAGATACACACCATTTTAAAATAAAATTATCGAACACAATTAAATAACATGTGTTTATATGAAGATATATACAATAGAACCCTGATATGCTAATATTCTTGTGACTATAAAAATCTATTAATTTAAAAAATATTAATATATCAATAAGTTAATAATTATTCATTTATAAAGATGATATCACCTATCTGCGAAACTAATATTAATATCTTTAAAATATTAAATTTAGAAAATATTAAATAAAATTCCAGATATCTTTAAATATTTAATTTAGAAAAAGTTAAAAAAAAAAAAGTCTTCTATTTTTATTGTCTTCTATTTTGATAGTTGAAATCTTTAGTCTTGATTTGTATTCTCTGAGCTTCAATCTTTTTCTTTAGGCTTTGTTTGTGATGCTAGTAACAGAATAAATAAGAAAAACAAAATAACTAACCTTATTTTCTGATGTTAGGCATCTTATATAAAAGCAACATGTTCTTCTTTTAGGGTGTGTTTATAAATAGGTGAGGCAATGAGATGATTGATGCTGTATTTTATTTTTTCACAGGAAAAATGCTTTTTTCATCTATTCAATACCCACTCATTATGTTTTCTAAATAATAGTTTAAAACACCATTTCGTTAATTTATTATTAATTTGTTGCTATTTAATATTAGTTTATGCATTAATTGGGTACTATAGAAAAATAGTTTTTTAAAAAATTTATTATCTAATAAATCTATCAAGTTATTAAATTACCACATTGGCCCCAAGTCATGAGACAAAATCTATTAATTGATTATGGCTATAAATTTATCAAATATTAATTTAATGAGGTTCTATTGTAATTCTATGCCAATTGTGTTTATCATAAAATTTGCTAATAAAATTAAGCAAGAATAAAATTAAACTATTGATATTATTATTTTTTGAATTTGTTTTGATTTGTTTTGTTCTTTTGCTACAATATTGATGCAATTTTATTTGCTTATATAATGGATGGCTTTAGAATTTCGACAATGTTCATGATTGGTGTGTGAATATAAATTTTAAAAAAATAATAAAATAAAAAAAGTAATGCTACATTCTACGGACATCCTAAATTGTATTCCAAAAGAAAAAAGTAAAAAGAAAAAGAAATAATTGTTGCCAGATCTAATAGCATGGATCGGGTTTTCCGGAACTCAAGTCTTAGGTTCATGCTTCAATAGGAGCATAAGTTATTAAGAACAAAAAATTGTATCCTACAATATCATCTTAAATTGTTTTAACATTTGATATGAGAAATAGAACAATTGGATTCAAACAACTTGGTTTGGTTGATCAACACCTCCTCCACTTTATACTTAAACCCAACCACTTGGTTGGGTTGAGAAGTAGTTGGGGTTAGTCAACACCTTCTCCCCTTGAGTATAAGTGGAGGTTCCAGTCATCTTTTGTGATATAGAAAAAAGGATTCTTGGACCTTAACCGCTTGGCTGGGCTGCTCAGAACCTCGTTCCTTTGAGTATAGAGCGGATGGCGCAAGCCTCTTTAGTGGTTATGGGAGTTAATTTTCAATGATGGGTTTTCGAGGCTTATCAGTGATTAGGCTTGGGCTTGTATATAAAGTGTATGAGTAATAATATTTAACCCTTTCAAATTATCTCAATTGCCACCACTTTTTAATTTATCTTCCTAGTTAAAATTATTTTTATTAAAAATTTTAAAAAATTATTATTTTATTTTATTTTACTCTCTTTGTCCTCCCTCTTTCTAGCATAATTATCATACTATCACCTATCTTCATCAATAAGAAATTCATCACCATCACCACCAACATCTATCTTCTTCCTCAATCCATCACTTTTACCAACATATCATGAATTTTAGTATTCGGTTTTGTAAAAGTTTTTGAACAAAAGTTGGGTTTTGTTGTTATTGATTATGTTGGTTTTTATTGTGTGTAATAATCTAAGATTTTATTTAACTTCAAATTGAAATTTGATTAGGTCTTAATATTTGATTCAAATTGTAAACCAATTAGAAAAACGAAAAAGATATAAGGGATGAAAAGTTAATTTATTGAGAGCTTGGAAGAGAAGAAAAATATTTATTTTTTAATTATTAATTTATTTTTCATTAATAATAATTTTGGAATAGATAATATTAATTAAAAAGTGGGGGCTAGAGAGATAAATTGAGAGGTTAAATTTTACCCCTCATATTGCATTGTAATATTAAAGTTTCTAATGTGACATATATAGACCCTCGTAAGTTAGCAAATTCTACTATATTTATCCTAAAAGTGCACATCACAATTTGATTAACTTTTAATATAAATTTATTTTTATTTAATTAAAATATAAATTTAATTAATTAAAGTTAAATATGATGAATTTTTCACAAGGAGAAACGTGTCGCATATTGATTAGTTGCCAATTTTTAATATTTTTAAAGTTAGAAATTTTGAAATAATTAATTATTTTGAAAAAAATATTTTATCTTTTTTATTATTTTTATATTTATATAAATTTTGCACATCAATTACCATATAACTTTTTAAAAAATTAATTACCATTTAAAATTAATAATCCTGCTTCAAACAAACTGTTCTGCTAAAAAACGGCAAGGCCCAAGGTCCTCATCTCGTGGGTGGACTGAGCATCGCATCAGATTCTGATGAAGCCCATAATCTAATTGATGTCCATAAATTGGGAGGAAAGTGCTTGGAACATTAAAGGAGCTTCGAGAGAGCTGTAATTATTTTACAGCCACAAAAACAAAAGCAAGCCCTAGCCTTAGCTAAGAGCTCAAACCGAAGAACAAAAGAAAGATGTCGCACTTCGGGAGGTCAGGCCCTCCAGATATCACCGACACTTACTCTCTTCTCGTTCTCAACATAACCTTCCGTGAGTTCTGTGATGAGATGATACCTCTCCCTTTTCTCTTTTGATTTTCTTATTAATAAATGGCAAGTTTGTTTGTAAATTTTTTAATTAATTTTGAATTGTTGTTTATCTCATGTCAGGTACTACGGCTGATGATCTGTTTCCGCTTTTTGATAAGTATGGCAAGGTCGTTGATATTTTCATACCCAGAGATCGAAGGTATTGAAATTGTAGAGGGAAATTATTATTGTTATTATTTTTTATTCCATGAAATTGTTTTTGAAAACTCCTTTGGCAAATGAAAACTAGATTTTTTAGATAACAATTGGGGCGTTCAAGTTATGTTATCAGTTTTACTTAAATTTGGCCTTTATTTATCTTTTATTTGTATGATGTAGGACGGGGGACTCTCGTGGTTTTGCATTTGTGCGATACAAGTATGCTGATGAGGCACAAAAGGCTGTTGATAGACTGGATGGTATGCTTTTCCTTTCCTTTATAGAAGCATTCTAATAATATGTACATAATATGGGATCCACTAACAATATTTTATTTCTTTTTTGTCTTCTTTTTCCAATTGTTTTAGGACGAGTTGTTGATGGTCGTGAAATAACAGTTCAGTTTGCAAAATATGGCCCAAATGCTGAGAGGATGTAAGTCCTGTGCTAGTGCTTTTTTGAAACTTTTGTATTTAAATTATCACATTGGATTACCGTCTGACAGAATAAATTTCCTACTTGGGTTTACACTGTCCTTTATTTAATGAGCTAGGAGAGTGTTGTTCATTTTTCTTTTGGGGGTAAATCTTTTTGTTTGGTGAAGTGGCAGCAGATTGTTTCTCAGTTTTTGCCAATATTGTTTTGATATATTTATTCCCTCAGGATATACACATCTTTATGAAAATGGTATTTTTTAGCTTGACGTTGTTGTTGCTGTAGCTTGTGATGATTGTACTATATCTTCTGGACATTGATGAGTGGTTAAATGTAAAGTTAGATAGATGGGATTGTTCTCTTCTTTTATATAAAGTATGAATGCCTAAGTTATGTTTGAGCTTCAATCGATTTTTTACTTTTGATTGTATGATGACTGATTTATTTTAGTTTTTTCATTCACTTCGCCCATATTGAAACTGAAGAAAATCTCATCTTGAATTGAGCTGCTTATCAAGTTACTGGTGTTTATGTTTTAGTCATAAAGGAAGGATTATTGAATCATTTCCAAGATCGAAGCACAGGTCTAGGAGTCGCAGTCCTCGGAGGAGGTAAGCAATATTTCCTTTTTTTTTTTCCCTATTTATGTCAATTCCTGGTTGTTTCAGGTGTTCAATAATTTGAACTCTTTTTGTTTGCATATTTGTTGCTGTGCGTTCTAGCTATTTGTTATGCTTTGAGTTTATTTATTGTGTATTTTCTGAATTTGTGGGTAAAAATGTGACTTTGATAGGCATTTTGACTTCAGTGACTTTTGTAATTAGGAAAAAAAATTAAAATTAATTACTCAGTGCTCTTATGTTGGTTGACTCTTATTTTTATTTATTTATTTTTTGCATGGGTGGGTTTTGAGGGCAGCATTGGGAAGTGCATTAATGATCTGATGGTTCCTCAATCCACATTTTTAATTTTTTCCGATTAATCTTGGAAGCTGTCGTAGTTAATTATGCCAGAACTTTCTGAAGCATCTTTTGCTTTATGCTTTATGCTTTATGCTCCATTATCATGATCCACCTTGGTTTTCAACCTAGAGGTCAGCATCCAAACCTTGTTGGATGAACATGCTTGGGATAAGTTCCTAACTATACAGGTTTCCTTGCTCCAGTTATCCTTGGTCCCAAATAGGGAAGTTGTAGTTGGGACCCAATTTATGTGTGACATTGATATTTCTTGTTTTGAGAGTTTTGTTTAAATTGTGATCTATGAATTTTTTTTTTTCTTCCACCCACCCCAAAAGGGTCCTTGGTTTTGGTGGCAATAAGACATTTATTCGAGATGTTTGGATAAAGGATTGTTGTTTGGTTTCTTCTGAATTTATTTTGTTATGCTGTTAGGTCATTGCACAATTGAGTTGTTCGTTTTGTCCTCATTCTTTAATATGATACTAATTAGTTTTGCACTTTTCAGATACAGAGATGATTACAGGGATAGAGATTATCGGAGGAGGAGTCGCAGTAGGAGCTGGGATAGGTACGAGCGTGACAGATACCGTGGGAGGGATAGAGATTACCGTCGACGAAGTAGAAGCAGAAGTTTCAGTCCTGATTACTACAGAGGCCGTGGCAGAGGCAGATATGATGATGATCGCCGGAGTCCTAGTCGATCGGTTGGCAGGTTTTCACACAATACCTATTGAATTTCTAGTGTTAAATTTACTTGGCTTAAGTCAATAGTGTATGTACAATTTTATTCACTTTCTATGATCTGTTTATATGATAGTGCCTCCCCAGCTCAGCGTAGCCCCAGTCCTCGCAGGATTCCTTCCCCTCGCAAGACTTCTTCTCTTAGGGGTGACAATCCTGATGGACACAGTCATGATGAGCGATCTCCGTCTCCTCAAAGTGCATCCCCGCGAGGTCGACGTGCTGATTCTCGCAGCCATTCCCCTAGAAATTCAGATGTTGATGTGAGTGTTGATATCTCATGTGTTCCTTTTTGCTGTATTTTGAAAGTGATGATTGAATGGTTTATTTTATGGATCTATTTTTGCAGGACTGATTTTTGTGTTCTATGTGGGAGTAGATGGAGGCATCTCAAGTAGCTGATTGATAATAACATTCTTGAGGATATTTGATTACCTTGCATTTTCTGATGTTAAAGTTTCTGTGATATTGGTAGGACTGGATTTCGTTGGTGTTTAATATGTGTTGAACCGAGTAGCTTTTGTTAATTATTGTTTGGTATCTCTAGACTTTCAAGTCTGTAGGTTGTTATTTCATGTCAATCAAATGATTTTGTTTGGTAGATTGATTTTCTAAGAGTGCTGATTCATGATAATCTCTAAACCATTTACTGGGTTTTATAGTTGTGTTCGGGAAGAGTGACTGAGGCGGATGGACAGAATGTTGATATTATTGGCTGTTGATGCTGTTTGTAAATCGTTGATGGATGGTCGTTGATTGCGATGCTGATTGTAGCAATTTGCACTGATTGAAGGAACAAATATAATAACTAAATGTTCTTTGAATTGATTGGTAAGACAGTCAAATCTTGGTTTTGAAGCCTTTGTATGATAATAGGTTTTCAAATTTTGGCCTGATTATACTCTGGTCTTTTGCTGGTTAGAAAATGTTAGCCCTGAAACACTGTAGTTGCTGTGATGATAAAAAGGATGGACACAAGTTGAACGTGTTTTGACCTGTGGCTCATAAATGCTGTGTTGATAAACAAAATGGTGGAAAAGTTGAACTTTGTTTCACCTGTGGGTCACATGCTGTCATGATAATAATGGTGGGCATAAGTTGAACCTGTTTTAACTTTTTGCTGATGCTGCATTTGAGATGGACCTTTGATATGCTGGTCTGAAATTTGCAGCCACAACAATAATTGGACAGGGTAAATTGCTACTATTTAATCATTTGTTTGGGATATTCCCACGAGATTTTAGGACCTTTAACTGTGGCGATTGAAGTTCATAATTTATGTTGCTTAATGTAGTGGGATGTATCTCATGTGTACGTGACTGTAGCTGTGAGGCGGTAGCTGATGCTTTGAAGTACTAACGAATAACAACCTGTAGCGGGCTGTTGCTGCCCTTCTTGCACGAGATGGGGTGGTAATTGGTACTAGAAATTGTTCATCTTCCTTGCTGGCTTTTTATTTGATTCAAGTGCTCTTTGGTTTTTTTTTTTTTTAAAAAAAAAAAGAAGAATGGGTGATATTTTGGTTTTACGTCGCAGTGTTTCGATGCGTGTGATGCTATAGGAATTTCATGTGATTAAGTCATATCTACCTCGGTCATTTTGAGTGAAATTGATGGGGTTTTGAATGCAAGCTTTTATTTTTCTTTTGTCAGATTTTTCGGAGCTTTGGTGTTAATTCTTTATTCCTCTATAGCAATTACTATGCCTCTCAAATGCTGTTTTGCTCTACAAATTGTGCGATATATCTATTATATATATGTATGTATATATAGTTTTTTTTATTGGTGTCTTATTTATCCGCCTCTCACGATTGATTTAAGGAAAAAGAAAATATTTCAACTTTGAATAGGTGAAATGTTCTTGCATGATTGTCCATGATTTTGATGAATTTGCATTTATTTCTTTGGTAAAGTGGGTTAAATGGAGGATGACCAAGGAGGCTGCCATCCCTTGGAAATGTCACTTACCTTCAAATTGATTGTTCATCTTCAAATTATTTGTTAATTGGATTGTCTTTAATATGTGTTGCAATTTGTTTTGCAATTACACTGGAGGTATTTGAACAATTTTGCACTCCCTAGATTTTTGGCACAAGGGAGTTGGGAGGGGTTCAATTGATGATTTTGCAAGCTTGGAAATTAGTTGCCTGATTAGCTCCAACATGTTGAATTATTATTTCTCCACTTCTATGACTAGCGGGTGAAATTGATGTCAATTTGGATCTCATTTCTAATTTTAGTTTGGCATTGTGTCTTGGTAAGAAATTTATTCAATAACACTATTTTTTGAATGTTTTCTTGGTGTGAAATGAGCTCTAAGGTTGAATTATAATTTTTAATTTCTTATTTGTGTTAAGAAAGAATCAAATTGTATATGAATTATATGAGTAAATGTGAAATGTCAATCATCCATTGGAGTTCTCTTCAATTTCAAAAATACCTGGAAGCTTTTAGTTTGTTTGTGGTTCACCCACTGTTAAAAGTGTATAACTTTTTTGTTAATGGACATGTTTATGTTGTAAGAAGTGTAATTTTCTGCTTGATAATGGTAAAGGCTATTAGTGTTTTATCCGAGAGTTGTAAAATATTCAATGGATTTTACATTCATTGTTGAGTTACGGCTAAGGGTTAAAAAGTCTTGGTCGGTACATGATTTGTTTGAATCTGCTAAGTATGAGAATGATGTATAATTATTTTCGTATTGGAATGATGCATAATTATTTTAGTATGGGGGAGTAGCAGCTGATTTTCTAACACTGCAAAAGAGGAAATGTGGAAACGCAGTATAAGTTATAAAATTTGGATTGTTGTCCAAACATTTTGAGTATTTTAAAAGTGGAACAAAATGATGGGATAATCGATGATTTTTCTCAAATACAGATGAGGTCCCACTGAAGCTGAGAGGAGCATCTTGAAGTTTGTTTGTAGATAAGAGTAGCTATATATATATATATATATATAAATATGTATGTATGAATATATTTTGTATTTGCTTAGTTTCAATAAAATAATATTGGACGCAGCATTTTAGTGGAAATAAAAAAAAAATTATCAATAAATTTATAATTGTTAGTAGGCTTTTCTTAGTTCTTCGCGGTGGTGTTTTATTTGGCAGCAGCATAAATCCAGGCTGTATTCCTTACTAAAATTTGACCAGAAATAAAAAATTTCGTTTTATATGGCAGCGGCATAAATCCAGGCCGTATTCCTTGGTAAAATTTGACCTGAAATAAAAAATTTCGTTTTTAATCCAATTTAAATTTAAGGAATTCACTTTCCTCTATAGCGGTGAGGAAATCTGGATTCCACCGAATTAAAAGGTTCAATTTCTTTGTTGTTAATTAGATGTTGATTTTCAATTTTATCCTTCAACAAACTTAAACAATAACCTTAGTTCTTATTCTCTTATTTGATTTTGCAACTCATTAAATGTCAAAATTTGTATTTCAAAATCATTGATGTTCCTTCTCGAACTTCCAGTAGCTTTAACTGGTGATAAAAAGCACTGTTGGCGGCGTTTGAGTGTAAGAGACCGTTTGGAGTTTAAATGGTGTCTCATCCATCCTCCTTTGACGAATTCGTTCGTAGGTTTGAACAATAAGACTATTCACCCGCGAGCTTCATAAAATCTTGGTTAGTGATTGCTACTTTCACTACTATATTAGCAATTTTTAGAGACTTTAGCTTCACCGTTTCTCACTTTAGGTACTTTTTCTCATTTCTTTCATTTATTATTTTGTTATTTTGGTTGTTTGGATGTTCTTGGTTTTATTAATGGCTGTTGTAGTTGTTCTCTTGTGGCTATAGTATTTGTAATTGTTCGTTTTAATTGTTATCCCTCATAAAACAAAAGCTTTACTGGGCTCATAGTAATTGATTTTGTTGATTTGAAGATTTATTGAATAATTGATTCCTGCTTATGATAGGAATTTGTTGATGTCGAAAAACGATCTCAATAGCTGAATTTGTTTTCTGAGGGATAATAGCACAAATGCAAATTGAAATGCCGATCCAAATGCAACTCTCCACAATTGCCAACTACAAAATATAGTTAGGATACACTGGACTTTCGGCGTAGATCTTCATATGTTTAAGTCAAATATTTAATATATACGAAAATGAATAAATTGGAAAAATTAGAAATAAGTTGGAATTTAAGAGATATTTTGGTGGTGTTGTTGAAGATCATGTAAGAGGTAGAGGGGTTAAGTAGATAATTTGTAGAGTTTTTGGTTGAATTTATTAAACCCTTCCTCTGCTGTTCTCTGTAGCTTAAATAGGCTCCTGGTCATGGATGATTACTTCCTTGATTTTATCACTCTATTCAATAGTTGCAGGTATTTATCTATCAGTTGAAGGTGATTCCAAAGGTTGTGGCACATAATTTCCCTAAATAATAAGTCATTTATCATGGTAAATAAATTTCCATGTCAAGCTAGCACATTTTTAGGTTAGACAAACACATTTTCAGGTCCAAAAACTTCATTTCTAACTTGGACCGGTGAATTTCTAAGTCGTCCACATATGTTTCAGGTTGTACTTATAAATTAAGTTATCTACATAAGCTTTGAGTAGTTCTTATAAGCCAGGTCGCTCACATAGGCTTAAGGTTGTACTTATAAGGCAGCTCGCCCATATAGTCTTCAATTTGTATATATAAATCAAGTCGCTCACATAAGCTTCACGTTGTACTTATAAACAGGTCACCCACTTAGGCTTTAGGTTGTGTTTATAAAGTCGGTCCAATAACAGTAGGTTCCGAGTGTGTTTGGTCGGTCGTGTTTTGTAGTGCCATTAGAAAAATCTAATTTAAATATTCAATATCAAGAAGCTGTTACGAGTGTTGGAATCTAACTATTGAAAAATAGAAATTTTTTTATAAACTTGACACCAATCCCTAGTTTACAATACTAAGAAGGTATGATCAATGTTGGAAACTTGAACAACAAAGAGAGGGCAATTTATGACCTCGAGCAAAACAAAGATAGAGTCGAGTTGAACAAATAATGCCGAGTTGAATGGCCTTAAAAAGTTGTAAAAATTTAGCATTGATCGTAGCGAAAAGAAAATAAAGAAAAACAAAGAAAAATAAATAAATGAATAAAAGAATAAAATAAAAATGCAAGTCAAGTGAGTACAAGAAATTAAAATTAAAATTTCACACTTTTGTCTAGAGATGGCCAATGGCCAATGGGTTCGGTGGCATGTGTTCGTATAGCACGACACCAAATGAGCACATTTTGATAGAACACATGGCACGGCACGCTGGCTGGAATGGGCTGAGAATTTTAGGCACGTGGGCCTTAAAAGATGGTAGAATTAAAGATGGACTAAAACACGACATGTGAAATTACTCGCAATAAGCATTTTTTCACTAGTGATTTAGCACACGGTTTGTGAGCCATCAATAGCATGTGAGTCAAATTATATTAAAGTAAAACTTTCAAATTAAAGTAAATGATTTTGCAAATAAATTGAAGTGGATCTTTAATGTATTTTATTATCTTAAGTTTTTTTAAATTCATTTAATTTTTAGTTTTTAAAAAATATTTTAATTGTTTTATGTTTATAGTTTATAAATGTGTAGAATATATCATGATTTTAATAAATAAAATTATAAATATCATAATATTATGCAATAATATTATTATAGACAATGATATATGACTATGTAAGTTCAAATTAACAATTAAGTTAATTCTTAAGAAAAATTTGTTATTGTTGTTAAGTATTAAAAAAGAATTTTAATATTATAAGAGTCTAACTTATTAATTAGTAATACATTCTCTTATTATTGAATATGTATTTAAGTTTTGAACTTTTAATTTTATTAAATTTGACTAAAGGCATGTAGACCTAACTAAAATACATGGGCTTGAAAAAAAAACTTGTCTTAGTTTCTTTTTAGGCATAACCCACAGCACAGTCCGGTCCAAAACTGTATGTGTCGGCTCAGCAAGTGTGCCGGGTTGGACCTAAGTTAAATGAAAAAGACATAACAGGGCATGACACAAATCATATAATGGGCCGTGTCGTGCAAGCCCTCGTGGGCCTTCCTTGATAGGCTGGATCGATACGGCATGATCGGTTAGACATCTCCACTTTTGTCTTATAGCCGATTCTTTGGAATACTTTCACCTTGTTCAAGGTAATTTTAGCCAATCATTACTTAGAAGCTAAGATTATTATTATTATTATTACTATTTTTATTTCTTTGTGTACCTTTATCCTAATCCATTTGAAATTATGCTCTTTGGCTTGTTTCTTCTCTCGACATTCATATTCAGTTTTCAAAGAACAAATCCCAGTGGACTTTAATATGTAGTGCCCCTTGAAATTATTTGCTAATCGAAAAGTTATTGGGTTTATTCACAACGAAACCTCTTGGAAAGTCTTTTCTCAAATCCTTTTTTTTATTTATTATTATTTCTCTTGAACTCCACTCGCCACGGAACAATAACTGGACTCATTTTTTATTTATTTATTTATTTTTATGTATAATCAATATTGCGTTGCTTGTTTTCGCCGCTTCTAAAAAACTAAAAAGATTAAGGAATTAGGGAAGAGTACTAGATTCTAGATGATATTACACTTAGGTTATTGGGAAAGATGAGATGGCCAGTAAATTAGACGATGCAGAAACTACGATATATGTGGAGGTATTTAAATTTGGAATTAGGATGCCAATTCAACCTTATTTTGCTAAAATATTGGTGACGATAGGCTTGAGTCTCGATCATCTTGACGCAAATGACTGGAGGATTTGAGGTGGAATGTATGTTGTGTGGGTTGACGATATGTCTATGCAATGAACGTGGAATTGGTCATAAAGGATGATACTATTTTATGTTCAATTTTAAGGGTAAAAGAGTAGTAATTGACTTTCCAAACTCATGTAGGTGTTGGAAAAACAAATATTTTGTGGTGGGTAGAAATTGGGGTTGGGATGTAGAATTAACAAATGGTTAGTATTTGGGTAATATCGAGTAGGTCTCCTTGAGACTAATCCAGCTCGAGTAAAAGACCTTGAGGTCAGTCCATCTCGAGCAGAATACTTGACCGCTGGCACGAAGACGGCCTTACTAAGCGTCAAAGCTGGTCAAGGTCGGGGACCTCAAGACTGGTTGAGCCCCGAGCTCCTTCTTTTGCTCGAGGTCTTCAAACCCCCAAATATGACCATCCTGATCAGCGATGGCACGAAGTGGATGCAAGATTCAAGTACAGCCGATTCGAGACAGTCTGACCCGTCTTTCCAGCTACTCAACGCGACGATCGATGCCTGTTCAATACCCCACGCGGTATGGTGTCATGACTGTTACCGATGGCCGGCACACGTCCCCACGGTATCATCATTTCATGTGCGCATGTCCGACACCATAATCAGGCCATGGGAACCCATGCTCACCTGGCATCCCGCATTTCCAGGATATGGCGCAGTAATCTCGGCTGTTAGAGGGACCTAGACACCATCAACGTGGGAACGGATGACCTCAGAAAAAAAAGGGCGGGAAAATTGAAGAATAAAAGGAAACGGACGTGTAAGTTAAGGGGGTTCCAGATTTTTCAGATTCTTCTTCTTTCTCACGGTTTTGTCATTTTTGAGCTACGACCACTTTTATCAGAAAATCATTTTATTTCTTCGGTCTCTCTAACAAAGAGGGATACAAAAAGAATAACTCGATCACTGACTTGAGCATCGGAGGGTTTTTGTAGGAAAAATATCCGGCGACCCCTGACCTTATTTTTGTGAGTATAGGCCCGAGGAGATCGCTGTTCCGATGAATAAAGGAGAATTGAGATCGGCAAGCATTCATGCTCGAGCGTCCTGCTAGCAGGAGTTTTGACACTATTCGAGAGCACGCAGAAAACGCATCAACATTTTGGCGCCGTCTGTGGGGATCAGTTCAAAAAGCCTGACTTTCCAACACATTCAAGAAACACAACACAACAATGAGAGGAAACAACAGGAGGATAATAAGTCTAGAAGAGTCGGTGACTTTGAGGGAGGTGGCCAATGAGGCCCAAAATAGAGAGATCCAGGGGAGAATGGACCGGATGGAGAAACAAATGTAAGCATTGACATCCATCCTATAAGAACTCAGGGAGGGACAGAGAAAAGCATGTAATGACATCCCTGAGTCCAGCCGTGGGAACGCCCCTGTTCGAGAGCATGTAGGAGATGAAGCCTAGAGATCAAAAACACCAAATGTTGCCGGGAGGGAGGAGACGAACCTGGAAGAATGGGGATCCCGTCAGCATTTACAAGACACGGCACCGACCTCCCGTGCGGAGGAGTTGGAGGGGGAAGTACGCAGGTTGGCGCAGGTTGTGGAGGATCTCCGGGGAAACGGGAAAGGCCCAAGTTGGAGGATAATGCTGGACAATGAATCTCCACTCTCAGCGGAGATCATGGGCGTCACAGTCCCCCGAGACTTCCGATTCCCAGATATGAGGTTATCAGGGAAGAGTGACCCTTTGGTGCACATAGAATGGTTCAACGACATAACAGGAGTACAAGGCCTAACAGCAACCCAGAGGTTCAGGGCCTTCCCACTCACTCTTGAGGGAAGGGCGAGAGAATGGTACCGCAGGCTACCGCGGGGAAGCGTTCTGAGATTCAAACAAATGTGCAGAGAATTTGCGGAGCAATTTCGGGGCGCGGTGACCCCCGAAGACGACATGATGGACCTGTCAGAAATAAAACAGAGAGATGGAGAGCCCCTTCGGGAGTTTGTTAAAAGGTATCACCGGTCGGTTCTGGATCTTGGGGCATTCAACCATCCTCAGGCGTTGAGAGAGCTAAAGCACGGAATCAGGATAGGAAGAACATGGTACAACTTACAGAGCCCCTCGATCCATTCATATTCTGATGCATATGAACAGGTGAAGATGGACATGATTATCGAAGAGGAAAAGGCTGCAAAACTAAGAAGTGAGCAGGGCAGTGGAACGAAGAAGAAGGAAAAAGGAGGTCTTGCTTGAGGAACATCGACTTCCAGGGTAATCAAGGACCGGGTTGTTCCCTATAACCCCTATTAGAGAGCTCCCCAATTGCGAATGGCTCCCGCTCTACTTCGCAGGTCCCTTGATCGCGGCCGTAGGGAATGCCGACAACAAGATAGCCACCTGCCCCGTAATCAACCGCCAAGCCGACCTATGCAAAACAACAACAGAGCTGACCGCTCATTACCTCCTCCCCCAGGAAACTTCCCTCGGGATCGGGCGATACAGGTGGTTGAGCATAGCCCCGCTTACAGACAATATATGACATTGAAGGTATCGCTCGAGGAAATATTCCTAGTGGCGGAGGAACGAGGACTGCTGAGTCCCCCAACACCGATGGCCAAACCAACTGGCAGAAAAGATAAGGGACGGTTTTACCGCTTCCACGGTGACCACGGCTACTCAACATCACAGTGTCGAGATTTGAAGAACCAGGTGGAGGACCTGGTTAGAAACCGATATTTGGATGAGTTTATTGAGGAGGGCCATCTGGTAGTCGAGTAGCACCCAGAGGAGGATGGTCGAACCTGCGGCATGGACCTGGAACCACCTGCCACGAGAGTGATCTCAGGAGGACCCACGATGGCAGGAAATTCCAACAGGGCTCGAAAAAACGATTGTAGGTATGCTGCTGTTGGCCGGGAGGTTCTATTCGCCGCACCCGCTGCAAAAAAGTCTAAAGTACAGCAAGTGCCCATCATGTGGACGGAGGAAGATGAGGACGGGGTACTGTACCCCCACGAAGATGCCTTAGTCGTGAAGGCAAATGTCGCTAATAAGGAAGTCGATCGAAATTGGTGGATTTAGGAAGCTCGGTGGACATTCTCTTCAAGTCCACACTCGACGACTTGGGAATAACGGATGTGAGCCTCGAGCAGACAAATACTTCCCTGAAAGGGTTCGGGGGAGGAGCTGACCCCTTTGGGAATCATTAAGTTGGTTGTGTCTATGGGCTCGAGGCCTTTTGAAAAGAATATGTTATTAGACTTTGTGGTGGTGGATGAAGTCAGCCCCTACCAAGCAATATTGGGGAGACCCTTTATGAGGATCAGCTAATCGGTATTATCCACCCATTACTTAGCCTTGAAGTACCGAGTAAATGGAGCCGCAGGAGTCGTCAAAGGCAGGCAGAGGGTCGCGAGGAGTTGCTACGCTGTGGCGGCTGAGGAGACTATGCAAGTAACATCATTAGACTCGAGGTGGGAGTCGAAGAATGGAAGACATGAGCCCGTTGAGGAGCTGGAGGAAATTAGAGTAAGACCAGACGACCTCGAGAAGAGGGTCCGGATTGGCTCGGGCATTAGCAGGCAGTTGAAGAAAAATTTGGTCGAGTGTTTGCGAGCACACTCAGATGTATTCGCTTGAACACACGAGGATATGCCCGGGATTGACCCGGAGGTGGTGTGTCATAGGCTGTCAATACGGAAGGACGCCAAGCCAGTAAGGCAGAAGAGGAGATGCGTCAACCAAGAAAGGTACGAGGCCATGAACTGTAAGGTGGGGAAGTTGCTGAAGGCGGGATTCATAAGGGAAGTTTCCTACCTTGAATGGATCTCAAACGTGGTGTTGGTAAAGAAGGCAAGCGGAAAATAGAGAATGTGCGTGAACTTCACGGATGTGAATAAAGCTTGCCCGAAAGATAGCTTCCCGTTGCCGATGATAGACTAGCTGGTGGACTCCACGGCGGGACACGGACTGCTTAGTTTCATGGATGCATTCTCGGGTTATAACCAAATTCCTATGCACCGGCCAGACGAGGAATGCACAGCTTTCATCACCAACTAAGGCCTGTTTTGCTACAAGGTCATGCCCTTCGGCCTAAAGAATGCGGGGGCAACCTACCAGAGGCTGGTGAACAAGGTCTTCAAGCCACTGATCGGCCGAACAATGGAGGTCTATGTGGACGATATGATCACCAAGTCAAAGGACGCGGAGGAACATGTAAAGCATTTGGAAGAAACTTCGTGCTCCTAAAAAAATATCGGATGAAGTTTAATCTAGAGAAATGTGCCTTTGGAGTTAGTTCGGGAAAATTATTGGGCTTCATGGTCAGTTATAGAGGAATCGAAGCCAATCCGGAAAAGATAAGAGCAGTGGTGGAGATGAAGTCCCTACGTACTCTCAAGGAGATACAAAGCTTAACAGGGAAACTGGCATCCTTCAACAGGTTTATCTCCCGAGCTACAGATAAGTGTGCATCTTCTTCCAGGAAATGAAAAAAGGGAGAAAGACAAAATGGACACCGGAATGCGAGGCGGCGTTCCAGCAGTTGAAGGAATATCTGTTAAAAGCCCCATTGCTGTCAACACCTCGAGCAGGGGAGGTTCTGTATTTATATTTAGCTGTGTCGTAATGGGTAACGAGCTCGATTCTGGTAAGAGAAGAGTCAGGGGTGCTGTACCCTGTCTATTACACGAGCAGAGCCTTGCTAGGGGCTAAAACTCAGTATCCACCAATGGAGAAATGAGCACTGGCCCTAGTGACGGCGGCCCAAAAACTAAGACCTTACTTCCAAGCACATTCGGTGGTAGTTTTTACGAACCAACCGCTCAGGCAAACTCTGCACAAGCCCGAGACCTCCGGAAGGCTGGTAAAATGGTCGATAGAGCTCAGTGAATTCGACATTAGCTACCAATCCCGAACAGTAATAAAAGCTCAGTCCTTAGCTAATTTCATGGTCGAGTGCACAAAAATGGATGAAGAGACGAATAGCGGGCACCTACCAGACCCCTCTGTCCCAAACAACACATGGACAATCATGGTAGATGGGTCGTGTGGAGATCAGGGAGCAGGAGCAGGAGTTGTGCTTCTTAGTACTGAAGGAGTAGAGGTGTAGTATGCCGTAAAGCTGGAATTTGAAGTCACCAACAATTAGGCCGAGTACGAGGCTGTAATTGTAGGATTGAAGCTCGCCCTGGTAGTGAAAGCAGAAGAGGTAAAGCTTCGAACAAACTCACAGCTGATAGCAAATCACCTCAACGAAAGCTTCCAAGCAAAAGGCGAAAAGATGGAGGCTTACCTTCGGAAAGTGAAGTAGCTAATGAAGAATTTTCGAGCAGTCGAGGTGGAGTAGATCGCGAGAGGGATGAATTTTTGAGCTGACATGATAGCGCGAATGGCCGCTATATCCAACCCCAAAATACCGAAGTCTATCCCGCTAGAAATCAAAACCTGCTCGAGCATCGAGCAGGAAGACGAGGTGATGAGTTTATCATCGAGTAGCACTTGGATGGAACCAATTGTTTCTTACCTCAAGGAAGGAGTGTTGCTTGCCGATAAGAAGCAGGTAAGGAAGCTGAAATGTAAAGCGGCCAGGTATACATTGGTTGATGGGGTATTGTACAGGCGAGGATACACTCTCCCATTGTTACGGTGTTTAGATCAAGTGGAAGCTGATTATGTCCTCCGGGAAATACATGAAGGAATTTGCGGGAACCATTATGGCGCAAGGTCTTTGTCTTTCAAGGCCTTAAGGCAGGGATATTTCTGGCCCCATATGCACCAAGACGCACAAGAGAAGACCAAGAGCTGCAAGAATTGTCAAAGTTTGCCAACTACATGTCCCAGCCTCCCGAGAACCTCATAGTGATGAATTATCCATGGCCATTTACTTAGTGGGGAATCGACCGGATCGGGCCATTACCAAAGGGGAGAGAATTCGCAACTCATGCCGTGGTGGCAATTGATTATTTCACCAAATGGGTTGAGGTGGGAACCTTGAGTTGTATTACAGAAAGCAAGACCACTTACTTCATCTGGAAAAATGTGATTTGCAGGTATGGGATTCTCTACGCGTTGGTTACGGACAACGGGAGACAATTTGACAACAACAAGTTTAGAGACTTCTGCAAAAACATGGGTATAGAGCTAAAGTTTTTCTCTCCATCACATCCACAGGCCAACGGGCAAGTAGAAGCCGCAAACAAGACTATAAAACGTCTCCTAAAAACCAGACTCGACAAGCAGAAGGAAGTTTGGGTTGACGAGCTGCCTGGTGTCTTGTGGGCTTACAGAACCACACACAAAACGGCCACAGTGGAAACCCCATTCTCCTTGGGATTTGGGCATGAAGCGGTTGTCCCCATTGAAATAGGGATGGGAACACACAGAACAGAGCACTTTAACGAAGGGCAAAACGATGAACAGATGTTTGCAGGCTTGGACTTACTGGAAGAGAAAAGGGAAAGGGCCGCTGCAAATATAGCAGAGTACCAGCAGAGAGTGACCCGCTATTACAATCGGAATGTGCACATCCGCCGATTTCAAGTAGGAGATTGGGTACGTAGAAGAGTCAATCAGAATACGAAGGACCCCAGGCAAGGTGTGTTAGGATCGAACTAGGAAGGTCCCTATAGGGTCTCAAATAGCTGGTCCGGGAGCGTACAGATTGACCTACCCCGATGGACGAGAAGTCAAAAGGCCGTGGAACGCACAACATTTGATGAAGTATTTTCAGTAAATTTCCTTGTATTGCGAGCATTAATATCCAGTTCTTTCCGAAATAACGATGTATAAAGTCTTGAACATGAATAAAAGCAAGAAAAATGCTTCCAATATTAATTCAATATGAGCAAGTCGAAGTTAAGAAGCTCATGAAGAAAACGCAAAGGCCAGAAATCTCTAAGCCTAGCTAAAGACGAGACGGTGCCAAGCGTGAGCCAATTGTAGGCTCAAGCAGGATAAGCTCGCGAAGAAAACATAAAGGCCAGAAGTCTCAAAGCCTAGCCTAAGGCGAGACGGTGCCAAGCGTGAGCCAATTGCAGACTCGAGCAGGATAAGCTCGCGAAGAAAACACAAAGGCCAGAAGTCTCTAAGCCTAGCCTAAGGCGAGACGGTGCCAAGCGTGAGCCAATTGCAGGCTCGAGTAAGGAAAATTTTGTATTCTCAATTTAGTAGACCAAGTAAGGAAAATTTTATTTAGGTTGAGATTGGAATAGGGTTGTAAACGAACGTTTATTTTTTACTGCAATGACTTGAAAAAAGAATTTTGACATGGTGACAAATTAAGTGACGTCAATGCCAAGAACAACGCCAAACTCAACAATGAGGCGAACGAGATCGATTCAAGCGTGACCTCAATGCCAAGAGCAACGAGAATGCCCATCTAGCAGAAGAGTTGCTAACTGAGAAACGATCCAATATGAACAAGGATTCCAAGATTGCCAAGTTTAGCAATAAGTTGGAAAAACTTAGATCTGATATTGATCGACGTATTTGATTGGAGAAGAGGCAGCTGAAAGCTAATGTCATTTAGACGTGCACTGGGTTAGTCTAGGAGAAGCACCCGGTCATGGACTTTCAGTGGATGTTGACTACTTATGTGGACAAAGAGAAAGCTAAGAAGAAATCTCAGGGTATGGGTCAAGAAGAAAACCATGACCAGGATAAAACTTCCAAAGTCTGGAAAGTTACTACTTGCCTTTTATTGCGTTATAAACCTGTGCAGATAAAATATTATTGAAATTTAATTTGCTTTTGTATCCAGATAAATATTGTTTACTCACTTTGTACCCACTTTGTTTGCTTGAACTTGTTATTGTTTGGACTCCATCAATTGTAAGCCAATCTAAGCTTTTGCAAGATTAGACATATAAATAGATGTGGTTGATCTCGATCATAATAAGATCGAGCGATGACCACAATCTCATTAACATCGAATGGCAACCTCAATCTTAATATGATTAGATGATGATTGGGTCTCAATGATGACGACCTTGATCTAAATAAGATTAGATGATGACCTTGATGACAATCCCAATATGATTGGATGACGACCTAGATGACGATTCTAATAAGATTGGATAACTACCTTTATGACAATCCCATTAAGATCATATGATGACCTTGATTACGGTCTCAATAATATTGGATGACGGACTTCATGATAATCTCAATAAGATTGAATAACGTAATTTATTCATTTATTCACATTAAACCTCAGGCCAAAATGTAAACCTCGATCTCAAGAAGATGAGATGATGACCTTGATGACGATCTCAATATGATTGGATGACGACTTTAATCAGGACAGAAATTTTGACCTCAATATGGTAAAAAATGACAACCTTAATAAGGTGAAAACCGATGACCTCAACAAGGAAAAAAATGTTGACCTCAAAAAGGCTGAAAATGACGACCACAAGAAAGCCAAAAATAACAACCTCAATAAGACTAAAATGACGAAATCAACAAGGCCAAAATTAACGAACATAGCGACGCCAAAATGAAAACCTCAAGAAAGGCAAAAAATGACAACCTCACTAAGGAAAAAAGTAACGATCTTAACAAGGAAAAAATGACAACCTCAATAAAGCGAAAATTGATGACCTTAACAAAGCAAAAAATAACGACTTCGATTTTAATAAGATCATATCACGACCTCGATCTCAATAAGATCAGATCAATTTATTCATGTTCAACCTCAAAAAGGTCAAAATGATGACCTCAATCTCAATAAAATTGGATCACATAATTTATTAACATTGGACCACAATAAGGCCAAAATAATTTATCAAGCCATACCTCAATAAGCCTAATAGAAAAAACAAAATCAATTAGACCTCAACAAGGCCATGATGGAGTCCACAAAATTTCCAACTTCAATTTTAATAAGATTGGATCAAATAATTAAATGAAGTTATCAAATATAGGAATTGAAGGTGAACTAAATTGAAATGACAAAAGCAAGAAACAAACTTTTCTAACATAGTTAAAAAGGAAACCGAAATATAATCCTTAATGCTTGGGTCAACCTATTGATAATATTTTCGCAGATTCTTTACATTGCATGCTTTGCTAACAACTCTTTCATCTGGATAACCCAATTTATATGCACCATTGCTTAACGAGTGTAGTACTTTGAACTGCCCTTCTCGGTTTGGCCTTAGGACAACATAACCTAGCTTTTTAGTTGACTGTATATAGCATAAGGTCATGCTCTTTGAGTTGTCGAAGCCAAACATTTCTATTGTAAAACTTTGACACTTTTTCTTTGTAAATTGTTGCTCAACCACTTATTGCCTTTCTCTTTTCATCAAGCAAGTCTAGATCCAATAATATTAGTTTCTTATTCACTACCATCATAGTACTTTGTTCTTTATGAACCCATGCTAATTCTACTGGAATTACTGTTTCATGTCAGAAGGAAAGTGAGAATGAAATCTCCCCTATTAAAGTCTTTGGGGTCATTTTATAGGCCCATAACACTCTTGGGAGCTCGTCCACCTTCTTTTTACTTAACCATTTTTTTCAATAATAATTTCATAGTTTTGTTTGCTGCTTCCACTTGTCCATTTGCTTTTGGGTTAGCGAGTGAACTAAATCGTAGTTTGATATTAAATTGAGTATAAAATTTCTTGAAGTTTTCATTTTTGAATTAGTTTTTATTATTAGTGATAATCTAGGCCACATATGGAAATCACTCTCCTTTATATGAAATCCGTTGTTCGTTTCTTAGTAATTTTTTAAAGCAGTTCAACTTCAATCTACTTGGTAAAGTAATCAATGACTACCACAACATATTTTATTTGGCCCTTCCTAGTCAACATCGATCTAAAAAATCCATCCCCCACAGTGCAAATGGCCATATGCTTAACATTGTGTCATATTTTGTAGTGGTTGTTTTATAATAATGGTAAATTTCTGGTGTTCATTACATCTTTGAACTAACTCTTGAACATCCTCATATATAGTTAGCAAAAAATAACTTTACCTTATCATTTTATGGTCCAAAGATCTACTTATACCATGATCTCCACAAATTCTATCATGCACCTCTCTCATTACATAGTTATCATTAGCCGAACCTAAACATCTTAAGTAAGATAAAGTATAACTACTCATGTAATGTACACCCTCAATGATGGTGTGACGTATCTCCTAGCATTATAGTCTTCTTGCCTCTACTTTATTTTGAGGTTGTTCCCCGAACTCAATATAAATTATAATAGGCATCATCAAGCTTTTCTCATCCTCTACCATACAAACTTCCATCTCGACTTTAGTTATACACAACTTTAAAACTATTTCCAATGGATTCCTTATGGGAACTTTAGACACTTTGTAACTATGATTCTCGCTATATAATCTGTTCCATAATTCTCTCCCTATGGAACTTATTCTATTATTTTTCACTATTAGCTCGAAACGTTCCATTTAAGTTATTCACCACCAGTTGTGAGTTGCTCTTCACCTTCAAAATTCGAACCCTAATGCCCTTATTAGACTTATAATAAGAGCCTCGTATTTAGATTTATTGTTTGTAAGCTGAATTCATACTTGAGACTTAGTATACTTACTTCTCGGTCGGGTGAAACTAGAATAGTTACTCCACTTAACCCTTCTAGGTTCGCGGCCCCATCTATATTAAGTTCACATACATTATGTTTATTTTTCACCCCGTTAATCTCCTGTTTGGCATTCGAGCAACGAAATCTGTGGTGATAGGACTGGCCAAGGGAATATTTATTAAGCTCCACAAATCATGGTAAATGGTGCATATCTAAGTAGCATTCTAAATGTGAAAAGAACTCATCTTACTATTTCTTAGATTTAGCTACTTAATTCTAGACTTTTATTTGAGGTGAGCTTCTTCCATAAGAATGAAATCAGTAATATCTCCTAATTTCTTAATCGAAATCTGATGTTAGGCTAGCTGAACACTTTCCTAATCGAAATGAATTCAAAACGCGAGAGTGACAATGAAAATACGAGACTCAAATTGAGGATCAACCCTCTTCCTTAGGTTATAGAATGCGTTAGCTTAATAATAGCTTTAGAAAGATCAAGGTAGGGAAGGATAATTTTTTTTTGTTAATCACTATACTTATTAATGAAGCCGACCAGAGAAATCTTAATTGGTAACCTCAGTACTTATGTAGAACTTGTCTAATTCTACTGACCACTTAATTAGCCTTCCCTAAATGTTTGGTTTTTTCAAGATTTATCTTAGAGGTTGATTAGTGACAACCACGTTCTCATGAGCTTTAAAATATAGCCTAAACTTTCTCGAAGTTACAACTAAAGCCATAGCCCACTTTTGCCTTGGTAAATCTACTAATATAGTTCATCAGACATTGAACTCCTCCCTCTTCTCTTATCAAAACTAAGCTAGTTGACTAATTCAAGATAACCAAATAGACCAAGATATTACCCATTAAAGGCTTGGTTAAAGTCGGTATATTGGCCAAATATGCTTGTTAAAATGTTACCTCACCTTCCTTTGACAACTTCAGCCTCTTTTCTTTCTTTATGAACTTAAAAAATGGATAGCACTTATCCGATGCTTTTGAAATGGGTATGTTCAGTGCAACAACTTTCCTAGTTATGGTATGAATGTCCTTAAGGTCCTTCGACGACTCATTTTGAGGATTACATTAAATTTTTCTTGATTGGCCTTTATTCCCCTCTGGCTAACCCAAAAACCCAAAAACTTCCCTGACTATCCTCTAAAGGTGCATTTTTCTAGTTTTAACTTCATTTGATTCTCTTAGTACACTTCAAACATCTCGCAGAAATGTAACACATGGCTGGTTGGCTCAACAGACTTGGTTATAATGGCATCCGCATACACCTCTATAGTTTTATTAATCAAGGACTTCAAGAGTTTGCTTACTAATTTCTAGTATGTAGTACCAATTTTAACGCAAATGACATTACACGGTAGCAATATAATTTTTGGTTAGTTAAAGAAGCTACATTTTCTTTATTTGTAACTGACGTACAAATCAAGTTATAACCTGAAAATACATCCATAAAACTCATCAAGTCATACCCCGCCACATAATCCATCAATTGATTGATCTTTAGGAGAAAAAATATCATTAGGACAAGCTTTGTAAGGTCAGTAAAATCTATACACGTCCTCTATTTTTCATTCACCTTATTCATCATTAATACATTTGAAACATATTTTGGATAAATTCACTTCCTTGATAAACCCTGCTTTTAGTAATTTATCTACCTCATTATAAATGCCTTATACCTTTATAGGTTTAGCACTCTCATCTTCTACTTTATAGGCTTAATGTCTTTTGTCTATAGCTAATCAATGGTATATAATCTAAGGATCTATTCATAGTATATCATTATAACTCCGTAGAAATATATTGTTGTATTAAACCAGTAAACTCTAAAGCTGATTAAAAATTTCATTCATTATTTTTTGTCCCTATTCTTACAACTCTGCTTGGCTCGTCCTTGTTCACTAGCACTTGTTTTATCTCTTTATTACATCATCACTAGCACAATCAATTCTTAGCTTATAGATCGACCCTTGTGATTTGAATAGATTTTTTTTATTATAGTATAATAGCTTCGAGCCACATGTTGTCTCCTCATAACTTCGATCCCATTTTGACTTTAAATTTCACACATTGCATTTGGTTGAGCTCACTGCTCATGCTATCCTCCTGAACGGTTTGCCCAAAATAACATGATAAGGGCTAGGCTCAACAACCACCATCCATGTCTCCATTACATTTTTATTTTTGTAGTGGTCTAGCCATAGTTAATGGTAGATCAATCATCTTGAGAGGCTTAACTCCTCTAAACTCTCTAAACGATGTTCTAATAGGATCAAGCCTGAGGTCACTTATTTGCAGACCGTCTAAATTTTACTTGAATAAAATATCAGCTAAGTTACCCTATCTATGAAAGTTTGATTCAGCTCTTGCCCTGCTAAGGTAATTTCACTATAATCTCATCTTTATGTGGATTCACGACCGCTCCAAGACCGCTTATTCATATTTGCTTATGAACATAATCGTCACTCTTTGAACTCTTTGCTTCATTGGCATCAGAACATTAAAATTCACCTCATAACTTTTCAAGGAGTGTTTATTATAATTCCTCCTTGAATAAATTGAGTCTTCTACTAAGATCAACCCCCTCATGATCGCCATCACTACATTGTTTCTGATGTCCCCTATTTTCCGATATCTTCTTGATTATTTACATACTCTTTTTGATATTTATTTTATAAAAGCAATTCAATCGGCATTTTCAAGTCTACCTAACCTCCAACAATCTACTTTGGCGAGCTCAATAGCCCTTTATCTTTTATCGCCGTAAATATTTCTAATATTCTCATGCTCAAAAGTGCAAATTTCCCACGCTGCTTTCCTAAGTGCACCATATGATTTGAACCTGATCCTTTCCGGTCTATAGGTGGTGGCAACTTACCATATTTTTTTACTTGGTTCTCCTGTGTGCTCTGCCCATAGTCATTTCGTCTTTCTCAGCTTCGACCCTTTCGTGAGACTTACTTCCTTCATGATTTTTTTTTCCAAATCTCGAACTGGCGTATCTGGTCATTTATAACTTTATCATATTGATGCTTGTTATCCGAGTTCCTCCTTAATCTATACCCAAGGTCATCTCCTCCCCTTCTTGGTTCTTTCTTTTATATCAAACCCATTATTTGTTCTTTCATTCTCTTTTTTTTTCTTTCTCTGCATCTTCAGTTTTCATATTCAGTTTTGCCTGAACATATGCCTCAATATATGTTGCAATCCCGTTACCACACAAACTATTTCATAATTGATTTATTGTCAACCCTTCTTTAATCCTTCCAAAGCATCTGGTTGATTAAAGGTCTCCAGGTCGGTAACTTCTTTATAATACCTCATCACAAAGCTTCTTAAACTTTCAAACTCTCCTTGGACCAATTTGCTTAGCCTACTAGTAACTTGCTTGGGTATACATGAATCTTTGAAATACACGACAAAGAGCTCACACTGTTATGCCAATTTTATTGAACTCGCAAGTGCACGAATCTATTGAAGTATAAATTAATAGTGACAAGTGTTAATCCTACGAGGAGGTGGATTTTTAATTATATAGAGTTATTTTTATTCTTTATTATTTAATATGCTTGTTGTGAAAGTTCTAGTTTATTTTATCCTATGATTTAAATGAAAATAGAGAGAATAAATTGGGAATTAAACAATGTAATAAAGTGTTTAGTCCCAAGATTCACACTTAACATTTTATCATAGGCTTAATATTCATTTTTAGTTCTACTTAATTTATGAGGGGGGTACTTTCACTCCTCATAAGCCTAACTCTAATAAATATAGTGTCAAATACTCATTATGCTAGGAAAAAAATAATCTTATATTAAATGTAGTATCAAGAATATATTGTGCCATGTAATAATAATCCAACTGTTGACAAGGTGGCAAGACTATCTATTAATTAGCCTAGATGAATTTTCTGTCAACACTGAGTCAAGATCTACCACAGAAATTAGAGGGAGATTTTTCTCTAATAAATATAGTGTAAAGTGCTTACCGTGCCAAATAGTAATAATCTTGTATTAGGGAGTCGATGTAACAGTATAATATCTAGATAAGATTATTACTATCTGTCTACAATAAGTCAAAAAAATTTAATTAAATTGGAGAAAGTGAAAATAAACTTACCAAATTAAACTCGTAGATCATATTGAGTCTTCACCTTTAACCCAAGCTTGGAAATAAATTAACTACTTATTTTATAAATAGGAGTAAAATGAGAATTTTATAAAAATAAATAGAAAATACAAAATGAAGAAGGAATTACAAAAAAATGGAGCTCAAAAATGGGTTTAGGGGTGTCAAATTAGGGGGAGGAGGAGTTCCCTATTTATGGATACAACGAGTAAATCATGGCCATTAGATAAAAATAATTCAGACGCTCAAGATTGTACTGTGTGGCGCTCGCAATTTGTCCCTTAACTCATTCATCTGTTCTCTTGCACTTATGCTCCTCTATTATATTTTAGTTTGCGGTAGTCTCTATTGAGTTCTAGAGACTGTATATTTATAAAGGGTAAAATCATCATTTTACACCCCAAAGTCTCACTAACATCTCCACCTTTATGTATTTTAAGTCCCTTGATATTTAATTGTTTATGTTTATGTGTATTTTTAATACTTTATGTATTTTAAGAGTATTTTAGTCATTTCTCAATAAACAAGAAGTGGGACAACAAAACAGATGGCATTTTTGAACTCAGAACGGCTGAAAACCTTAGGAAAGACATAAAGGGCAAAATCATAATTTTTAGATTTTAGTAGGCCCTACTGACATGGCGTTGACTACTGACGTGGCATTGACTGCTGACGTATTGTTGACTGCTATGTATTGTTAATCGATGATGTGGCATTGACGGATGATGTGGCAGAAGTCTATTGGACCGAAAAATGAGCTTATAATACATGCAATGTACTGGATCATATTGGTTGACTTTTACATTGACCGATGACGTGGCAGAATATTAGTGGACCAAAAATCGCACGTACCATACATGGAATGATAGCCCTGGTGACGTGTTCCAACTAATCAGAGACTGCCACGTGGCGCAATCCTGGGAGTCCGAATTATTTTCATCCGATGGCCATAATTTGTTAGGGACTAGCAATAAGCTTGTTGGGGGGTGTGTTGAGTTCTAGAGAGTGTATATTTATAAAGGGTAAAATCATCATTTTACACTTCAAAGTCTCACTAATATCTCCACCTTTATGTATTTTAAGTCCATTAATATTTAATTTTATATGTTTATGTGTATTTTTAATATTTTATGTATTTTAGGGGTTTTTTAGTCATTTCTCAATAAACAATAAGTCAAACAGTAAAACGAACAGCATTTTTGAACTCAGAATAGCTGAAAACTTAGAAAATACATAAAGGGTAAAATAGTAATTTCTATATTTTAGTGGGCCCACTGACGTGGCGTTGACTGGTAACATGTCGTTGACTGCTATGTGTCGTTGACAGATGATGTGGCATTGACGGATGATGTGGCAGAAGTCTATTGGACCAAGAAATGAGCTTACAATACATGCAATGCATTAGATCATATTGGTTAACTTTTACATTGATCGATGAGGTGGCAGAATATTAGTGGACCGAAAATTGCGCGTACCATAAAGCCCTGGTGACTTGTTCCAACTAGTCAAAGAGTGCCACGTGGCGCAATCCTAAGCGTCCGAATTGTTTTCATCCGATGGCCATGATTTACTTGTTGTATCTATAAATAAGGGGCTCTCCCCCTAATTTGACACCCCTGAATCTATTTTTGGGCTCTATTTTCTATAATTTCTTCTCCATCTTATATTTTCTACGTATTTTTATAAAATTCTCATTTTACCGTTAGTTAAAAAATAAGTAGCTAATTTATTTTCAAGCTTGGGTTAAAGGTGAAGCCTCAACATAATCTATGAGCTTAATTTGGTAAGTTTATTTTTACTTTCTCTAATTATTTAAATTGTTTTGACTTATTGTAGACAGATAGTAATAATTTTGTCTAGATATTGCACTGGTATACCGGCTCCCTATTTTAAGATTATTATTATTTGGCACAGTGAGCGCTTTACACTAGATTTATTAGAGAAAAATCTCCCTCTAACTTATGTGGTAGGTCTTGACTAATTTTTAACATAAAATTCATCTAGGTTAATTAGTGGATAGTCTTGCCACTTTGTCGACAGTTACACTATTATTACCTGGCACAACGTGTTCTTGATACCACATTTAACATAGGATTATTCTTCCTGTCACAATGAGCACTTGATGTCATATTTATTAGAGTTTGGTTTATAAGGAGTGGAAATACCTCCCTCATAAATTAATTGGAACCAAAAAAGGAATATTAAGCCCATGGTGAAATGTTGAGTGTGAATCCTAAGATTCAAGCATTTTATTACATTGATCAAGTCCCAATTTATTCTCACCATTTTAATTTCAATTTTAGGACATAATAAACTAAGAAATTTCACAAAATAGCATAAATAATAAAGAATAATAATAATTCTATATAATTAAAATCCACCTCCTTGTGGGATTAACACTCGTCACCATTAATCTATACTTCAATAGATTCGTGCGCTTGCGAGTTTAATAAAATTTGCACAACAGTCTCATTCTGCTCGGTCATTCGCTACGATGCTCCTCTTCTCCCATGCTTTACTACACTCTAGATCACCACATTGAACTTTATTCCCTCTAACTTAGGCATCAATCAACCCCTTGATCATTTCCTCAAATCTTACTATTTACCTTTCATTCATTTCTCTCCATTTATTTTATCTGCAATAACATTCACTTCTTCTACCATTTAGTGCAAGGTTTGCTTATTTCTACCATCATTATCTACTGTTATTTTCTTGTTCCTTAGCCTTCTCTTGTCAAATTTTTAAATGTATGACTTTTCGTACCATTCCTTATAGACGGCGCCAAGATAGTGATGTTGAAAAATGACCTCAATAGCTAAATTTATTTTTTAGAAGATAGCAGATAACAATATAAATCCAAACTAAAATGTTGGTCTGTACGCAACTTTGCACATCTGCCAACCATAAAAATATTCGAGACACTTCAAAAGGGGTTTTGATGTAGATCATTCGATGTCTACTTTAGATATTTAATGTATAAAGAAAGGAAAATGAAATAGAAAAACTTAAAAATAAGCTATAATTCAAGAGATTTTTTTTTTTTGTTAAAGTTCATGAGCAAGGTAGAGTGGTTAAGTAGATAACTTATACAGTTTTCAAATATATTTGCTAATCTCTGATGCCCGCTCTAGCTTAAATTAGCTCCTGGTCATAGGTGGTTACTTCCCTAATTTTAAAACACTCTCTTCAGCAGTTGTAGGTAGTTGTCTATCAGTTAAGGGTGGTTTCAAAGTTATGGCACATAACTACCATTAAAAATAAGCCATGTTTACCATGAGAAATAAATTTCCATGCTAAGCTAGCACATTTTCAAGTCTAATAACTTCATTTCTAGATCAGACTTGTGAATTTTCAAGTCATCTACATAGGTTTCAGGTTGTACTTATAAACCAAGTTGCCTATATATATAGGCTTCAAGTTGCACTTATAAACCAAATGGCCCACATAGGCTTTAGGTTGTATTTATAAATGAGGTTTCCCATATAGGCTTCAGGTTGTACTAATAAACTAGGTCACCCATATAGGCTTTAAGTGTAAACAAGTCTTTTACCATTTCTTTCATCTCACTACATTTGCCAGTATCATTGCTATATAATTTCTCAAAGCAATTTGCTGTGAATTTCATTTTGCCTTATGGATCCAGTAACACAAGCAAGAAATTAACATCTTATTTATCTTGATTATGCCCTCCTAATACTTGTCAAATTAATCCTTTATTTTAGTTGCCATCGTACTTAAATCAAAATCATTGCTCTTAACAATGATTGCATACTTATTAAATTGTAACAAAGATTTGATATGACCTAAGAAAAAAATTACTATTAGACATTAAAGCCAAAGTATAATCAATTAAATTTTAGCGAAAAAAATTGCAAAGTAGCATTATACAAAGTCTTCAAAACTTGTAAATGTGAGGAGCACACACCCAATCACTATTTAATGTTAGCCCTATCATTTTTCTCACAATCTTTTTTTCACTAAAGCATCATAAAGCTCATCTTCATTTGCCATATGATAAAATGTTGACTTAAACTTCAGTGTAGTACTCAATGTGGAACAATTAGAATTCCACCTCGTAGAACAATTCAAAATCACACTTCCCTTACAATTAATCTTCTCTTGATTCACATAAATTTGAAATGCTTGCATCCTTGCAGTGGAAGCTCTCACTTACTTCACAACGTTACAAACATTAACTATACTCGCATCTATTTGTTTCAACTCTTCATTATCTATCAAATTCAATAGGTGTGCACAACCGAGATGCATATACTCCCCATCCAATACTAAAGAATCATGTGTCCAAGTCCTCAATCTATCCTACAAATACCTAATGGCATCCTTATTTGCACTTATATTATCTACGGTTACTACAAACACTCACTTTATACCCTAATCAATAAAAAATTTTTCAAGTTACTTACCAATTGTCTCCGATGTATGATCATTAACAGTGTTAAAACTAATAATCCTTTTACGTAAATTCCAATATGTGCCAATAAAGTGAACTATGATATCATAATGGAAGTCCAAATATGGGTGGTCAAAGATACTATTTATTTATTCCCGACCAATAAACTCTTCAATTTAGCCTTCTTTTCCACAAACAAATCAAGAGTATCCATAGTAATAATTATTCATGATGAAAGAATGTACCTAAGAGCAACCAAACCACAAAAAATCTTGACACTAGATTCTCTATAATAGAAAATGGCAATTCATTAAGAATAATCATTTTCACAATTGCCCGTTTGCAAGCATTTTGACTAAATCCCCTTGCCAAAAGATTTTCACTATCAAAACCTTTAATTAAAACTGTTTGGTCTTCTAGAAGCTCTTATATTTATCACACATCTCTTGATAGTGAGTCTCTAAAGTGCTAGTTGCACGCCCTATATGAAATTCTACACCACAATAGTTGCATGTGCACGTTTTTGCATCACTTGGTAGTGTAGTGAAATGTTTCCATACCTTTGATCTAGGAAGCATTGTTTTTCTAGGTACTGACAGTTTGGATTGCAAAGATCTTATTCTCTTTGTTCCACTACTGTTGGATTATATTAAAGAATCATTTTCAACTTTAGTTTCATGGTCAAATTCATTGCTTCCAGATTCAATATTGCCTTGGACTCTTGAAGAAGTAGCCATCTGAAAATATGGAAAATAGTAGTCAAATCGCGAAAGGCTAACATGTGATTAAGAGCATTAAGAGCACAAGATTAAATCAATAGGTATTACTAGAAATTATTAATCTAGTTCATAAAATGTAATTAAGAGCACAATATTGTAAATAAATGTAATTGAGAGCATAATATTAATAATTTTAAAGGCATTGGTTGTCTCATGTACCTTGATAGCTGTTAGGCAAGACTAGCGATGACGTGAGAAATGTGTTGTCTGACAGTGAAAGAGAGTAAGAGATGATGGTGACTTTTGGGCTATTTGCAACAGACTGAAGTGCGACGGACTGAGCACTAGAACAAGCTAATGGTGACAATGACAGTGGTCTTACAACGACGATGACAATAGGGGATTGAACGCGTGAGTGGCGTCCGGCGACAGAAGAAAAGTTTAAGACGATAGGGCGTTAGTTGCTATGTGAGAGTAGTGAAATTTGATGTGTTTAGCTAGGGTTTTCACTTTTCATTTTTTTAATTTAATTTTAATTTTAATTCTATCATGAATAATTTGGTTCAGTAATTTGGTTCGGTTTTAAACCAAACCAAATTAAAAACCAAATAGTTCAGAAATTCTTAACAATTTAGTTTTTATGCTCCGAACCAAACCAAATCAAGCCGAATTATTATAACACAGTTTAGTTCGGACTAGACTGAACCTAATGCCTACTCCTACTCTCTTTCAATTTCTTCTATCTCTTTTCTACAAACCATAAGTTAAAATAAAACAAATCAACTAGCCTTGTAACAAAACAAAAACTCTTAGTCTCTTAACAAAATAAGATCATTTATCCTTTTAAGTCAAACATAACCCTAAACCAAAAGCAAAACCCTAGAACGAAACACTGATAGATCGAAGATAAAAGATTGGAGAAACCCATAACAAAACATTCAAATCAGTAGCCAAAAAACCCTAGTTCACTACATTGATTTGTCTAACTAGATTAGTCTTAATTTCAAATCCTAGCTCTCTTAGTCGTGACTCCTTTAACTCTAGTTCATCATTTAGCTAGACATAGATAAATTTGTTCAAGACAATTGGTTTCAGATCAATCACCAGCTCTTCGAATGATATATCCTCTTGAACCTCATCAAATCCCTAATTTTAGTTTCAAATTATTATTATTATTATTATTTAAGTTTTAGGATTTTGGGATCTGATGATTGAATCTAAAGTCTATCTAAAATATAAATTTTTTTGGTAGTAGAGAAAGTTAGGGAAAGAAAAGAGTAAAAACAAATGTTATAGGTTTAATTTGATGAAATTTGAAAGCTTTAGGTTAATTTAATTTTTCAATTGCTTGGATTTAATTCTTTTATAGTGAAAAGTATAACTTGCTCCGAGATCATTTTTTAATGTGTAAAATTGCTATTATGAACAATGTTAAATTGAATGAATTTACATTTTGTTTTTTAATTATTAACTAGTCACACCCTTTAGCATTTTGCACGAGCTTTTGGATTTAGTTTTTTCTCCTTTTTTTTTTTTGGTTGCTACTCTATTGAAGCAAATAAGTGGAAATCATGTGGAAGCCTTCAAGGCTTTGATAATCAAACTCTAATTGCTCTTTTCGTTCTTATTTTTTGTTTCTAGAAAAAGGGATGTAGTGAGAGTATGTAAAATAATAATAGACACTACTAGAAAAGTGACATTTACTGACACTTAGTTTACTAATAATAGACACTACTAGAAAAATGACATTTACTGACACTTAGTTACTGACACTTAGCAAAAAGTATCAGTAATTGTGAACAAATGCACCTATTAACAAGTAGGTATTAAAGATTATTGATACTAATGTATTAGTAAATTAAACATCAATAATCACTGACACTAAAGTATCAGAGATAAAAAAAAAATTATTAATAATTGTTTTAATTGTAACTCGAACCTGAGACTTCTAAAGTTTAAAATTTTAACATTTGAAACGAAGACCATTGAACCATGTTGAATTAACTTAATTCGTTTGTTTTAAAGATTTTAAAAACAAAAATATAATAACAAAAAGATGAAAGACCTAAATGCTCGATCTCTCTAACTCTCACCCATCTCTCAGTGCTTTCCCCCGTCCACCTCTTCGCCTCCCTCCAGTCTGCGCTCGTCCTCTTCCTCTTCCTCTTCCTCTCCCTCTCCACCCTCCTCTCCGAATCCACCTCCTTCCTCCATTTTCCCTCCGATCTCTTCTTCGGCCTCGCCGCCTCGCTTCTACCTCCACTACTCGCCGCCTCCTCCACGCCTCCGTCCAGACCTCCGATCTCTAGGCCAAATGCGACACCCTCTCCAGCCGCATGTCCGCCCTTGTCTCCTTCCTCTTCCTTGCGCTCGCTTGCAACTCCAGGCTCTTCGTTGCCGACGTCGCCCTCGGCTGAGCCCTCCGCCTCCAAGGCCTCTGGAGTCGAAGGTTTATTATCTAGAGGAAGTGCGAAGAGAAATGGAGGATTTATACGCATTGGACTTTGACGACGTTATTCAGGATAGCTGCGAGAGACCGCTCTCTCGTCGTCAAGGTCATTCCCCGCTTTCACTAATGAGAAAATCATGTGATATATGGATTTTATTAAAGATGTGCTTTTGAATTAGATTTGGATCGGTCCATTTTCCTTTATTTCACTTGTGTTTAATAGGCTGCCATTTTCCTTTATATTATTGCGACTATGGCACTGTGGTTGAAACCGGATATGAAAATTTCGTTGCTAGTGAGGTTCGTTGCTTGAGATGAGACCGCTCGCTATTCGAAAATCCACGGTTAGTGTAACTCGTGCTACAATTTATTTGATGGATATTATTAAATGGCTACATAAAATTGTTTCAAACTAAAGGTTGCAGCAGGACTCACGAGTGGAGGGATATTAGAGAAGCGGCTTAAGATTAAACCCGTGATTATGGAAGAATGGAGTGAGAACAGAGAAGATTTAATAGAACTTTTCGGAAAGGTCGAGACGAGGTAGGGTGTTTTTGCATTGTGTTTGTTGTATGTTTGGATCGTTGGGAAAGTATGTGAAAAGAGAAGAGAAGAAGAGAAGTGAATGGGTTCAATCTTTTGTCCGTAGATGTTGTGGCTTTATGGTTGGTATGTTGATTGGTTCATTCATTGCTGCAATTGTTTGACATACAAAAAAGATGCACTTTTTATCATTGACAACATTGTCAATGGTTTCTTCGCCATAGATATCATTCTCACCTTCTTCGTTGCATATCTCGACAGCCAATCATATCTTCTTGTTGATGATCCCAAGAAAATTGCAATCAGGTAATAAGAGTTTTGCAGCCTCAATCAAAGTTCAAACAATTCAATTAATTGACGAGTGAAATGATGTTTGGTTCTATTGGAGTCACTCGACTTTCTTGATATGATGTCTACCGGTTTATATTCGATGTCCGCTCAATGACCTCATTTCGGTTTCTTGCTCTCCTCCGACAAATAATAACGGTGAGCTTACTTTTAGACTCCTCAACATGCTCGGACTCGGCGTCTTAGACGAGTCGACTCTCTTTTACAAGGTTGATAATTGATTTCAAACTTGAATACTTTCCCAAAATTTTGAATTCTTACAATGGAAGGATCAATGTACTTACCGACCACCTTGCTTTCCTTCGGACTTGAGAAGGACATTCGGTTTAACTATTTTTGGACTTGATGCGCAAAGCTTGTTGCTGTAAGATATTACAAATTTCCGCTTGTTCCCTATCTAAGATCATGTATATGACCTTCACACCTTTCTTTCACTTCAATCATGGATTTATTCCCTTCTTGTTTACTTGTGTAACGCTATTTGCGATGACATTGTCTTGGGTGCTTTAACTATCTAATTGCAGCTAGGTACCCCGATCCGGAGAAAACTCGGATCGGTGCAAGAAGCCGAAATTTCAAGGAGGAAACTCTTTGGAACATATATGTAACCGCAATGTACTAGTCTATTATAACTCTGACAACAACTGGCTATGGTGACCTGCATGCTGAGAACCCCAGGGAGATGCTGTTTGATATCTTTTACATGATATCAAATGTTGTCACACATATGCTTGAAGTTCAAAACTGAAGGATTGAAGCAGCAGGAGGCCTTGGTTGGTCTCGCCAAAAGCCATTCGCTCAAGCATTGCACACTATCTCTTCTTCCCCATTGCACAAAATGTCTGTCTCTTTCAAGGGGTCTCTCATGATTTCCTTTTTCAACTGGTAAAACTTTGACGGACAATTATACACGTACATATTGCTCTGACTTTTCTCTTCTATAGTATAGATGTGACCCGATAAAGTAATCTTTCTTCAAAGGTTTCGAAATGGATGCGAGTATTTTCCACCCAAGGAAGACGTAATTCGCAGAATGAAGCTCCAACAGATCTTTACGTCATCGGTATCGGGAGTCGTGGTGAGTGAACTTAAATTTTCCGGGAAACAATTTTTCTATAAATCAGAATCAATTCAATTTATGTTAATTTGACTTGAAAAATCTGCTTGTTACGGGATTTGATATACTATGTTGACTGCCAAGATCAAGTAAGTGCAATCTGTTAACCTTTATAATTTTTTCTACTCACTGCAGTAAAAGGAAAACACATCAAAATAATGAGTTTCACATTTGCACATGGGCCATACGGATCCTAGGAAAGGCGTAGCGTGGAGATGCATTTGGAGAGATTGAGTTTTATGTTACGAGCCACGACCCTTTACAATGACGATTGAAGATCTATTTGAATTATCCTATTGTATCAATTCAAGATCCATTTGACCAAGACGACTGGGAGCCTATTGATTGTCACGTTATCGATGTGGGTGATCTTTATTTTTTTTTTTTTATATTTTAATCTTCCTTAAATTTGTAGATGGAGAGCCTGATTTGTTTGTGTATGAAAGTAATGGTGTTTTGTCAAAGAACCCATATGATTTGGGGTGTGTACAGAATTAAGTAGCAAACTCTTTTAAGATTGTTTGGTGAAGAAAGCCAAACAAAAGAGCCATAATGTTTTGTTAGAAATTTTATATATAATTGTTCATTTTAGCAGTTTACTAATATTCTTTTTTAAATAATATTATTAGATTGACAAAACTTAAAATGACAATAATAACTAATAAAAGTCATTGATACTAAAAATGTATTATAAAGTATCAGTTTCATTGGGGTGATTGTTTTACTGGTATTACTAACTCATGATATTATAGTAATAGTAATTATTGACACTCTAGTGTCATAAAATCTGTAATACTATAGTAATAGTAATTCCTGACACCACATTCAAGTGTCAGTATTTTTCTGACTCCCAGATCACTGACACTATTAATAAGTGTCACTAAAAGTAATTAGTGACACTATTTTAGTATCACTAAAGGCCATTTTTCTAGTAGTGAGAGTTTTTGTGTTGTCTAGTTAGATTTTGTTCTTGTAAGTTTCTTTTTTTTTTTTTTTCTTTTGAAAATCTGATTGCTAAAGAGAGGCTTCTTAGAATTCCCACTTTATTGATTAAGAGAACTTAATTTCTTGGTGTAACTGCTGTAGTTGGATATTATTTGTCTTAATGATCTGTCTTTTCCATAATAGAAACAATTTGCTTAGCTTTTTGCAATATTTGAATATCTTAAAGATCGAATGATTATTGGAAAAGTATTGTCTTTACAGGGTATTGTAACTGGAACCTTTTAAAGAGGTAATACATGATTTTACTGTATTTTCTTTGATTTGCTAATTAATATTTTTTAACTTTATTTATTTTATCTTCTCCTTTAATGAACATTATTTATTTCACTATCATAAACATGTTATCTCTTATTTTTGTATGTAACAAGTTCATGTACTGAATAAGAACTTGCTGTCAACCTTGACTGAAACATTTTCATTCCAAGATCTAACATCTAAAAAAAGATTGGGTTAAGCTAGTAGACATTAGTATTTTCTGAACTAGAACATCCTTATTGAAGAATGGCACAATTAATTGCTCATGTAGGTAAAGGCTTGCTAAATATTTTAGTCGTATCTCCTTTTCTTTTCTTTGAATGGTTGTGTCTTATCTAAATGTTTTGTTGAATTGTTCAAGGTTTATGGTGAAAAATATGTAGTAATATCATTGCTTTGGATGTTGGTTTTCTTATGCTTATAATTTGTATTAAATCATAGTACTTATAATAAAATATAGATACCAGTGGCTGGTGTTACGACAAAACTATTGGACCAATAAGTGCAATTGCTTGGCCTTGGCTTTCTATTTGAAAGAGTAGCTACTGTATGTGAAATGCTAAAGTGTAAGGCTATATCTTGAAATACCCCTTCATTCTACATTTAGTCATTACTACTCATGCTTTGGAGAACGCATTGGTGTGGTTTTTCTTAGTCATATTTATTTATTTATTCATATTATTCTTAATCTGATACATTACGAACTTTGTTCAATGTTCATTTTAGCTGATCGTTTGAGAAAGCATGTCAAATTGGATCATGACACTGATTTTTCATTTCTAAATAAAGATAAATATATTAAATTTGCTAGAGTGACTTTATTGCAAGTCTTTTGCCCCATTATTTGTACTTACGCAGGTGTTCCATCCCATGGTTGCTAGAGTAGATATAGCTAAAATGTGGAATATTTGGAAAATGTCTTTTATTTCTTGTACCAAGTTGATGCTTGCATTATGTCGGTTCCTTTATTAGAGGGCTCGCCAATACAGTAACTAGTTACAAATTTGGTTACTTATTTGCAATGTTCTTGTGTTATTAAATTTGATGGGCATTAAATTAAAATCCTGGATCAGCTAGTGCAGCCACCGTATCGGTATACAATCACACTCACTATTGTGAATTAGTTCATTTCTTTAACACATTTATCTTTTTAACTTGTTCTTTGAACAAATTTGTAAATTACGAGAGGGCGTAGGGACAATAAAAAGTAATGTTGCTAAATATCCAGGCTTGATTTTAGGATTGAAATATGCTCTTGAAAAAAGCTTTTTCAATACTTGTGCCTAAGGGACTCCAAACTTGCCTGTATGCAAGTTTGTGTTTCCTTTATAAAACATTTAAAAAGGAAAATGGACTTTAGTTATTTTCTTCTTTTTTTCCTAGCTTTTCTTACACAGGTTACTTTTTAATATAGGTTACTAGTTCTATAAGACCAAACACTAGGGCATGGCAAAACTATGTGAGGAGGCCGAAGGCTGAAGGAAAAATATATTTTATTCCATGTTCTAAGGGTGACTGTAGTTTTTGTGCCTAACGGTTATTATTGATTAGAACAAGATAATGCCTTTATTCTTTCATAGATTCACATGTGTTAGTTATAAAAGTTCTAGCTTTTTTTTTTTTTCTGCACAAGTTTCTAACATTTTCTTTATGCATTTGCAAGAACCTAAACTCTGAGGCTGATGCTTAAGCGAACTTGGTTGTCAGGTTACTGGTGAGGCTTACTTTATTACTTAAGCCATTCATGTTGCTTTAACCAATCCATGAATACTTAATTAACTCTATTCGTTGTTCTATATGGTAAAGTTACAGATAAGTGCGCAATATAGTGCACACAGTGGTTAGCTATTGGATACATTTTAGGTTTATTTGAGAACACTTCTACATTAAGATTCAGCAATTGCATCATTACTCTTTGGACTAAAAATTTATAATCTATATAGTTGATTTTGGCCATGCTCAAAATTCAACTCACTTTATAAATGAATGAATGGGGATTTTTGTAACTGCACTTATGCATTGAGCTAGAGTTTTGTCATGACTCATACGCCCTTCATTATGTAATTCTGCAATGATGTTTAGTCTCAAGCTTGAGTAAAAAACATATAACTAATGACCATTGAAAAGGAATTTATCATGCAAATGATAGTCTGAGCAGAACCCTGCAACAGTGTCTTCTAATAAAGAAGTGAAGAAAGGGTAAATAGCATATAACTTGTGAAACGTGTCAAAACTGAGGACTTGATTATGCATTTGTGTTAACAAGGTAGATTGCCGACTAAGTGCATTTACTACCCTAATAGATTCACCAGTAGTATGCTTTACAGCAAAAGTAAATTGTTGAAGGAATTCTATCCACATAGTATGTCGATAAGAAAACTTATCTTGAACATTGAGATGTTTCCATGCAGCATGTCATCCATAAAACAAAGTCTCTATGAATCAGTTAACGTCGTCATTGTTTTAATGCCTAGACCATTCCATAAAACTCTATATCATTAGAATTGCAACGTGCCTTTGCTCTATTCCACTTCTCACTAAAATAAGCTATAAGCTTACTCTGCTTATTAAGAGCAACTCTAATGCCTATTTTTGATGCACCATAATGTACCTCAATAATGATAGTGAGAGAAAAGTCTCATATTGCAAATATTAGGTCAGTAGTCAACTTCTCTATGATAATTTCAAATGCTTTAGTACTTGTTTCCTGCTTTCATGCAATCAGTGATTGGTATCATAATTGTATTGAAATGAGCAATGAATTACCTGTAAAATGATGCCAACCCATGGAAAATCCTAAAGGAAAATAAAATAATTAGTTGTAACCACTTTTGAATAGTATCTGCTTTCATTGATCAACGAATATACCATCCTTTGACACCACATATCCTAAAATAATACTCTATTTGACACCATATATCCTAAAAATAATACTCTATCTGTCAAGAAAATGTACTTGTTTACTGCAGTGTGTAAACTTTAATACACTTAAAGTCAAAGGTACTTTCCTCAAATGTTACAAATGTAATTCATGGGTGGTACTATATATAAGTATATCGTCGAAGTACACAACCATAAACTTTCTAATGAAACAATGAAAGTTTTGATTTATAATTCGGATGAAAATACATGGAGCATTAGTTAAACCAAATGACATTACTAACCATTCGCATAACCATTCGCAAGTCTTAAAGGCTATTTTCCATTCATCCTCAATCCATATTTCTGTTCCTCGGAATTATGCCATGTTTTAAGTTGATTTCCTACTTTGTCTTCTCTTTTACTATCTCGGTCAAGCAAATACTTCGGGAAGCTACTTCTGTTGCTGATTTTCTGACTTAGGCTTGTACTCATCAGGTTCATCGGCGCTTCTTAATTTCTTGGGATACTCCTGTTGGCTTATCTGGTATTCTTTATTTAAATGCGCAGGCAATTCCTCATATCAGCTGTTAAGATTAATTTTTTTTATTATCTATTATTGGTTTTTTGAATCACCATATATGTTTTGTCATATATTTTCTTTTGTTCTAGGAGGTTATGGATCATATCCCCTACTTATGTTTTTACTTCATTATATGTCTACATTACAGGTATGTGTCCTTTCTAACTACCTACCATTTTGGTGGTTTAAAAAAATAGCTAAAAAAGTGAACTCACCTCAATTACTTCTTTCCACTTAGATCATGTCTCAATCTAATTTAATGATGGATTGTGGATCTTGATCTTTTACAATGTTAGTATCTATTAAAAATGCAACTTATCATCGATGACTATCTTTTTATAATTCCAAACCTTCGATGTAAACATAAATTTATAGATTTTTCTTGTTATAATTTTGTGCTAACTCTTAGTCATATAGCTATTTAGGATGTTTCTTAGGGGTTTGTGGTCTCATCAAGGACCAAACACATTTTTAGAATATTATGCAGAGTAAAATCAATAGAAACCTCATTATTTATGGATTCATCTACCTCTTCAAGATCTTGGACCTCATTATAATTTCATATATAATCAAGGTCTTTCATATATAATCAAGGTCTTTCAACTCTTTACAGACTATTCAATTTCTATAACGATTTGCTCATTTTCACTTTGAGCATTATTTAGCCAGACCCTGATCTTTTACTTTTCTTTTTTGTGAGACAACATCTTTTGAAGCAAGTGGCCTACCACTTTCTATGCATGCCATAGACAATTTCTCAATTGCATTTTTCATAACTTATTATTTGGGAAAATGAAATAATCAGGGACATTAGCACTAATATATTTGATTTGGTTACTTTTGTCATATATTTAAATGCATCTGGCAATTAATTTGTCATCTACTATAAATAAACTATCCTTCGCACTTCATTTTCGTTATGAGAGGTGTGAGTGTATAGATAAGACATATAGATCACTTTCCATTGAGGATAATTCCAAACCACATGGAGTATTTTTCACTCTCCCAACGGGGTAAAATTTATCTTTATCAAAATGATAATAATCAAAACAAGTAGTAAATAAATTACCACTCATGGATTCAAGATATCTAATAATAGTTGGTGAGCAAAATTTAGATAGATTTCCAAATGAACATTGGAGTTCCATCTTCATGTGTTGTAGTGTTTGGAACTTGTACAATATAGCCAAAATTGCGAAAGTGAGATATATCAAGTTGATGCCCTAATACCAATTACAATGGGGAATACTAGTGATAATCAATAAGCCTCAGGTGAATTAATGCAGCACATGCAGAATTACATTACCCATGTAGAAACAGGTAATAAACTATATAATAATAAAGTTCTAGCAATTGTCTGAAGACATTTGGTGACAAATTCTGCTAATATCCATTCTACGTATCGAGGTATGGTATTAAACGCTCTTTATCAATACCAACTGATATGCAATAGTCATCAAAAGTTTTGAAAGTAAACTTACTAGAGTTATCAAGTCGTATGGTCTTGATTGGATAATCTAGATATTGTGCATATAACTCAATAACTTGTGCAAGTAATCTAGCAAGTATAATGTTAAATCTAGATAATAATAATAAAAAAAAGACCATCATGTAAATAAAACAATCAAGACCCATAAAATAACGAAATAGACTACTTGATGGGTGCGTGAGTCCAAAAATATATCCTTAAATTCCTTGCAAGAATGATAGAGATTTAAAACCAATTTTACTAAATGATGTTCCAACCACCAATTTACCTTGTGAATAGGTAGTGCAACTATTCTCATTAGATAGTAGACTTTTTAAATTCTCCAATAGGCATCTAAGTTGACCAAGATAGTCATATCAAAGCATAAAAACTTTTGGATCACGTAACTTCTATTTTATGATTGTGTAGCTTTCCATTAATTCTATCATTGTACAATACAAGCCATATTAGAGAGCTAAAAGCTTCTCTAATATTCATATTTGGTCGAAGATATTAAAGTGTTGCAGAGATATTCCACATTATTCTTATTTATTGTCTTAATATGAAAATCATTACGACGAATATCTTCAAAACTAAGTAGATTTCTTCTACTCTTGGGTAAATATAGAGCATCATAGATATGGAACTCTATGCCATTTGCTAATATGAATATAGCTCATCCAGAGCCTTTAATAATGTCTATAGGACCTAATATTGTATTCACCAAAGCTTCAATCAATGTTAAATTCGAGAAATATTTCTTATCTCGGAGGATTGTATGTGTAATTGCACTATCAGAGAAGCAAATATCCTCATCAAATGATATACTTTTAAAGTTCATATCTTTCTAACAAATATACTGTTGGGGTAATACCGAGCAGGTCTCCTCGAGGCCAATCCAGCTCGAGTAAAAGACCTCGAGGTCAGCCCATCTCAAGCAGAAGACTTGACCGCTAGCACGAAGACGGCCTTACTAAGCTTCAAAGCTGGTCAAGGTCGAGGACCTCAAGACTGGTCGAGCCCTAAGCTCCTTCTTCTGCTCGAAGTCTTCAAACCCTCGAGCATGACCTATCTCTATCAGCGATGACACGAAGTGGATGCAAGACTAAAGCACAGCCGGTTTGAAACAATTTGACCCTTCTCTCCAGCGACTCGATGGGATGATTGATGCCTGATCTATACCCCACGCGGTATGATCAGGCCATGGGAACCTAGGCCCACCTGGTATCCCATATTCCCAGGATGCGGCATAGTAATCCCTGCTGTCAGAGGGGTCCAGACACTATTAACGAGGGAACGGTTGACCCCGAAGAAAAAGTGGCGGGAAAACTGAAGAATAAAAGGAAACCGACGTGTAAGTTGCGGGGGTTCCAGATTTTTCAGATTCTTCTTCTCTCTCAGGATTCGGCCATTTTTTAAATTGTCATTTTGATCATTTTGGATTCCTCCGGTCTCTCGAACAAAGAGGGATACAAAAAGAATAATCCGATCACTGACTTGAGCGTCGGAGGGTTTTCGCCGAAAAAAACATCCGGCGGCCCCTGACTTTGGTTCTATGAAAGCAGGACCAAGAAACTCGATTTTCCGAGGAATAGAAGAGAATTGAGATTGGTAATATCTCCTGCTCGAGTACCCCGCAAGCAGAAGTTTGTGACACTACTCGAGAGCACGCAGAAAACCGTATCAACATATACTAAACAAGTAAATATTATCAATATTCCTTTTTTTTTATGTAGAAGGTCAAATTTAATGGCAACCACAAATATTTATAAGAATAGTTTTATTAAATAAATAGATAAAATAAAGAGTACAAGTGAATAGGATTCTTCCTACACTAGAGCGAAGCTATGCTGATAACATTTTGTAGATCAAATTAGAAAGTATCCGAAATATGCAAGTGAATAATGTAAATTAAAACTAAAGGAGCCGAATCATAATGAACCAATAAATAAAAGACAAGCTTGTATAAAGCTTTCAATTTATGTGCTTCTATTCAATTATTTAGCCATAAATATAAATTTATTACAAACTGTGATGATATTATAGAGAATATTTAAAGAGCTTTGAGTAGTCGAAAAATTTTCCATTAGTATTACACTTTCGTATTTATGGAGTACAACTAAAAAGCACAGCTCCAATGATGGACCTAAACGTACCTTGGAAAAATCCATTAATAACCTTTGAGTTTTTCCAATTTTCCTAAAATAATATAATTTTTATTTTATTTTTATGTATGTCCTCTATTCATTCCTTCTTTTTTTCAATTAGAGATAGAAACTTGTTTTATAAAATAATTTAATTTATATGTATTGAATAAATTGAAATCATTAGGAGGTTAAATGTTATTACTCCTCTAACTTATTACAAAATAAGTATTATTTGGTCTAATTGAAAGAAAAGTATGTCAATGTATTTAAAAATTATCACTCGGAATAGAAACTTACAAAATGGCATACACTAATAATTAACTATATTTTCATGATTTTATAGTTTACTTCCTTCATAATCATACTTTCTCCTTTTCTTTTCATTAAATCAAATTATTTAAATATGTCACCTTCTCTATCAATATAATAACAAAGAATTTCACAAATATTTTTTGTGGCATAATTTAATAATTTATAATATAAGCTTATTTATTTCGTTGTTGTTGTTTAATTTTATCAAGTATTTATGTATTTTATTAAGAGTTTTAATGTTGCGCTACTCGATATATATGTATTTTTATATTCCACTACATGTACCAACTTTCAGACAAATGCTTGTAATAAATTTATAAACTATCCCAGGCTAATTAAAAGTTTTGGATCCTTTTCTCAATTGGAAAATCCCCTATATAGATAATACACACTCTAGATTCCTATATAGATAATACACACTCTAGATTCGAAGAAAAGATATCCATATGTCCGTACGCCCTATTCAGATATTCATGACCAAGAAGTATTGGATTCTCTTTTGAATATGTTCTGAAAAGAAAAGAAAGAGTGGAATGCAAACAATTATCTACTCCTACATAGCTCAAGTTAATTCGTTTATTTTATAACATACACTTTAAATCACAAGGTGTTATGTACGATAAACCTTCTAATTTGATGATGTAGGCTGTATACACTGTATAAATCTCAAGAGGTGGATAAACGTAATTCTATAACAAGATCCTAATTGTATAATTTTAGAGATTGATGAGAAGTTGAGAACTCTATAACTGACTTGCCCTTCAATAACTGCAGTAGCATATGCAAATTATTTTGCTAACAGGGAAAAAGAGTTTTGCATACTGTAAGACTACCAGCTCTATGTAGGCTTAAAGATCAAATTTTATCTAAATTTTGATCATTGTAGTGAGAAATGAGTAGTTATATGCAGGCTCACAATATTTTGTGGCTAATGGGTTTAAGGGCTAGTTTAGTAATGCTATTACATTTAAAATAATTGTTGTTAACTGTGCAAAAATAATCAACTATAAAAAAAATTAATTAAATATTTGGTAAAAGTTATTTTTAAAAGTACTATGAGTTTAAAAGTAATCATATGGATTTAATAAATCTTACTGTTAAATTGTTATAAGAATATAAATTACTTAAATGAATATAATGTGGAATAAAATTTATTGATACATTTATAAACTTATATATATATATATATATATACATACATATACATATATATATATATATAATATTTTATTGTGTATATATAATAATTGATAACTAAAATAACTACATTAATATTATGATTTTTATTTTTTATTTTGTTATCTCAATATAATTAGCAAAAATAATAATCTCTTTAAATTAAAGACTACATCTCCTAATTAACAAGGATAATTTTATATGTTTACAGCATATATAAAGATATATATGAAATTGCAGTATAAAATTAATTCTCAAAATTAAATTTCTCAAAATCTGCTTCAAGATGCTTGATTTTGCCAAAAGTGAATTTTAGAAAATTTACCAAACACCAAAATGAGCTTTTAACTTTACAAAATCACTTTGAGCTTCCCAAAAGAAATCTCAAATGCGGCCTGAGTGATATTAGGACCATTAGTTCATCAATCTTTTATGTAATGTGGATTTAAAAGTTTATGGTTGATAATTGAAATGAATTGTATTCTCATTGATATGTTTACTTTGTCTCAGCTAAATTGATTATTTCAAGTTACTAAATTGCATAATCATTATTATTATTCAAAAAAATTATTGCTATAAATAAAAATAGTAATGACACTAGTAATAATTATTATAATTAAGAATTTCACTCTAAAATAATCATGTCAAAGAAATTAAAAAAATAGAATTAGTGAAATTGATCAAAATATTCAACCTAACAAAACCAAAATACCATACCAAAATACCATAGAATTTCTACTTCAAGTACTTAGTAAATAAAGAAACGGCCCAAATTGTTTCTTAACTTTATCATATGCACTATCATTACTATTTTGATTCCCACAAGGCTTATTGAAAATGAATGGAACCACAATATTTGGGGCAAATTAATCAACATTATTTGGAGTCAGCGATTGTTCTGATGGACTCTCGCTACTAAAAAAAAGCTAAGCAATGACATAAATTTTATGACTTACCTCATTATGTCTCAAATCTAACATGAAAGTATGATAGATTTGTGACATATTGATGACAGATTGCTAAAACTTCACTAGATTTGTTGAACATCTATGAAGGTCCACTGACAAGGGCAAGAACCAAAAAAATGAGGGTAGCATTAATGGATTAATTGAGCACATCTCAAATTCATGCCTTATTCAAGACAAATAAACTACCCAAATTGCGTATTCAAGATAGTCAATGCTTTGTCAATATTATTCAAGTTCTAAATCTGATTTGGAGTGACTTACATGAAAAACAAACAACGATTTTGGCAATGTATTCAATGCATGTTAGAAAGTGGCATTTGGGAAATTTTGTAGGCATAATGCTTTTTGTTTATGGAAAATAAGTTATATGTGAAACACTAACTAAGCAATTCAAGAGGAGGGATGAATTGCTATTCTAAAAATATGCTAAACTAAAACCTAATTCAATCTCAATAAGGCAAACAAATTTGAAATATTCAAATTTAAAGTGCAGTAAATATAAAAGAGTAAGGAAAAGAGAAATGCAAACATAAGGATTTTTACGTGGTTCGGCCAACCTTACCTACGTCCACGCCTCCAAGTTTACCGGGCTTAAGGTTTCCATTGAGTGCACCTCAACGGCTATAACAATGCTTACACTTGACTTTTTAAATGTCAATGAAACTTTACAACAACAGATTAATCCCCAATCTCTTAATCCAAGTGTATTCCGAACACTTACAATTGCCCAATTTTGTGTTTACAAGTAAAGACTTATAACACAACTTCTCCTACACTATATAATTAATTACAAGATGAATACTCAATGCGTGAACAAAATTATTACAAGAATTTAAGTTTACATTGCTCTTGAATACTTTGTGATAGATATAGTTGTGTCCCCTTCATTTGGATTTGAATGAGTCTGTTTATAGTTGGAGCTGGAAATTAGCTGTTATAGACTTTTGAGTCTTAACAATCTGTCGTTAACTTATTGTCGGATCACCATTTTGACTTGAAAAAGTTACCATTGGATGTTTTTCAAATAGTCGGTTAGCCGTTTGAAATTGTCGGTTCGCCCTTAACTAATCGGTTAGCTGTTTACAAGATGTCGGATCGTCATTAACATCAACCAAGATGTGTTACTCTCTAGACCTTGTCGACGACCTGCTAACTTTGTTTTCGATTAGCCGTTAACTTTGAACAAGATATATTGCTCTCTAGACCTTATCAGTGACTAGTTAATTTGTTGTCGGCTAACGGTTAACTTAGAACAAGATATATTGCTCTCTTCAATGACCTGCTAAATCTGTTTTTGGCTAGTTGTTAAGCTACAATGCCAATTTTTCTGAATTTTACAGTTTTGTCTCAATTTTTTCCAAAAATATATTGTCCTCTGGATATTATAAGTAAGTCCATTTTATAAATTTAAACAATTTTAGAAGTTTTCAATTACTCTTTAAAATTATTCCAAAAACTTGAAATGTAAAAAAACTTGAAATATAACCAAATTAAATTTTCTTTAAATTTAATCAATTCAAAAACATATTTGTTATCATAAAATCATAATTATGAAAGTCTACATGCTAACATTCTCTACCTTTTTTATGATGACAAATCCTTAAAAAATTGTTTTGAAAATTTTGAAAGTTTTGGAATCCTCCTAAATATATGCTCCCCCTAAATAAATCATTTGCGTTCAAAAATTATTTTAAAGCCATATGTTTAAAAAATATTTTGAAAACATAAGTATAATTACATACTCTCTTTTTCTTACATATTTATCCCCCTTCATCATAAAAAAGAAACAAAAAATGCAGAAAATATTTTGGAGAAAAATAACTTCGGCAGAGAATCCCCATAAAATAGAGTAAACAAAAATTTTGAATGCTAAGAACACCCCCAATATATGTTAAAATTTATATCAACACCAATAAATAAATTTCAAGATATGATCTCAGCAATTCTACTCAACCATCCATAATGAAACGAGCATCTAAAAATAAGCATCCACATGAATCCATAAGCATAAACATGTAAATCTAACAGAAAAATTAGCATGCTATCCGAAAGTACTATAATAATAGTAAGGATAAATGTATCTAGCCATATATATGCAAAATATATATAATGAAATACATAAAAGAGACTGAAAATCTATGGAGGCAGCTGTGATGATGACTCGGATGGAGGAACTCCTAGAGCGAAAAAGATGTGTCACTGAAACTTAATCTATTGAATATGATATGTGTCAAACTAAGATTGGAATTGCTGCTGATACTTGAAAATAATATCACCATGACCCATAAGCCATTGCAGCAAACTGTCGGAAGCTGGAGGCTGGTCGTCAACAAGTTCCTCATGGGCATACTCTTCATGTTCTTTCTCACGACCCCATAGTACTCTAACTCTCCTAGAGGCACAAAGTCAAGCTCCAAAGAAAAAATTCGGAAGCTGATCAGTAGGATTAATGGATGTCACTGAGTGTCCTTATTCTTAGATGGGGGAATCTTTGCCCATCTATCTCCCCGGCTCTAAAAACCAATTGCGAAAATAAGCTCACGTCTTAGTTTCTCGACCTCGACATGAACAGATTCAGTGAGAAGAACATGAAAGTGACGAAGGATCTTGGTGTTGATTCTCCCATAAAGAAGAGCCTGGTTACTAACATTTTGTGAAGTCAGCATGTAACGGGTAATGGTGTAGCCAAAGTTGACCTCCCGACTCCATATGAGATAATCTAACAAACCCACATCAAGACGGGTCACCTTATTACTATGACTTCGCCTAAGAATGATCATGTGCTGTAAAATACTATGAATAATCCTAACTTGGAAGGGTAGGAGCTGAGATATAAATAATAGAGTGTAAACATCGTCGGAAAGATCACGACACTATATATGTTCTTAACGGCACCTATATGATGAAATCTGTCAAATTCTAACTACTTTCTAGCAGTACAAAGGTCTAAGCCATTAGTAAAAATTTCCAAAATTCTATGTAGGTCAGTATCATGAAATACAATACGTACCTCTGCAACTTATGCAACCACTCGACTTTTTTGAGTATTAGTCATGCCTATATTGGTGTAAAAGACCCTAACAAGGTTTTCATACACTAGTTCGTCCACACTTAAAGCTAGTTCCCATTGCTTTAAAATTTTGGTAACACTACACCCACAAAAGAGGTTTCAAATCGTCGAGCCACATGAGGAGGAGGAAATGCAGTTAGGTGAAGTCCATAGGAGCATTCTTTGGATCAAAGCCTGTTGCAGCAGAATGTTTGACCCTTTTGCCTTTCTGAGATGAAGAACCACTAGCCATAGATGGTGAAATTTGGGATATTGAAAAGTGGATGCGTAAAAAAAGGAAAAAAAAAATGAATTGACTGAAAGGTAGAGAAAGGGTAGAGGAAGATGTATTTGAGCTAAATATAGCCAAAAACAAAGGAAATTTAAAGAAGAAGCCCGCCGAAAACCTAGGATTTTAAATTTAGGATTTTGTAGTTTAGATGTAAAATCGGTCTTTTAATCACAAAAATATGAATTTAGGATGATTAGAATGCTATTAGTAACCCAACTTTGTAAGAAAAAAAAAAAAAAAAAATGGATTGTAGAGAAAGAGAGAGAGAACTGTCATTTGACAAATTCAAATAAAACGATTCAAGACCAAGGGAAAATAAAGAAGAAAAAGGTCAATGTATAGATAAAACGAGAAAACAATGAGTCATTTATAAGTTATCGGTTAGCTATTATAGTCCAGAGGGTAAACCTTTTTTCAGCATGATATTGGCTAGCCATTTATTGAGTTATCGGCGAGCCGTTTAATTTCCAGTGGTTGTGTAGCTCGTTTATCAATTAGCGGTGATTCGTTTACGTAATTAATAGCAAACCGTTAATTGACAGAGTGCTAGTTTAAAAGCCAAATATTATCGGCTAGCCGATTACAAAGTTAGCAACGAGCCATTATCCTCCTGAATGCTCATTTAAGATTTCTATAAAAATGATTTTGCGTAATATTTTAATTTTTGGCCAAATTATGAATCACTCCAAACCCATTTCTTGAACTTTGAATATTTTAATGGCCATTTGATGTATGATTCATGAATACACAAATGATTAATCATGTAAAGCACATTCAAGAAACAATTAATGAAATTACACAAACTACTATTAATAATATCAGCTAGCCATTTATTGAGTTATTAGCAAGCCGTTTAATTTCCAGTGGTTGTATAGCCCGTTTATCAGTTAGTAGTAATCCGTTTACGTAATTAATGGCAAACCGTTAACTGACAAAGTGCTAGTTTAAAAGCCAAATATTATTGGCTAGCCGATTACGAAGCTAGCAGCGAGTCGTTATCATTCTGAATGCTCATTTAAGATTTCTATAAAAATGATTTTGCACAATATTTTAAATTTTGACCAAATTATAAATTACTCCAAAGCCATTTCTTGAACTTTGAATATTTTAATGACCATATGATGCATGATTCATGAATACACAAATGATTAATCATGTAAAGCACATTCAAGAAATAATTAATGAAATTACACAAACTACTATTAATGATATCGGCTAGCCATTTCTTGAGTTATCGGCGAGCTATTTAATTTCCTATGGTTGTGTAGTCCGTTTATCAGTTAGTGGTGATCCATTTACGAAATTAATGGCAAACTGTTAATTGACAGAGTGCTAATTTAAAAGCCAAATATTATCAGCTAGCCGATTAGTAGCAAGTCGTTATCCTTCTGAATGCTTATTTAAGATTTCTATAAAAATGATTTCGCATAATATTTTAATTTTTGGCCAAATTATGAATTACTCCAAAGTCATTTCTTGAACTTTGAATATTTTAATGTCCATTTGGTGCATGATTCATGAATACACAAATGATTAATCATGTAAAGTACATTCAAGAAACAATTAATGAGATTACACAAACTACAAATTCAATCACAACATCTCCCATTTGAACATGATCTCTTAGAAAATGACGTCGAATCTCTATTTATTTAGTCCTAGAGTGTTGAATTAGATTCTTTGACTAATTAATAGCAATGTGTTGTCACATCTAATAGGAATATGATATAGCTTAATGTCATAGTCTTGAAGTATTTGTTTCATCCATAATACTTGTGCAAAACAACTTCCAACTGTAATATATTATGCCTCAGTAGTAGAAAATGCAACTGAATTTTGTTTCTTGCTAAACCAAGAGACTAAAGAGTTTCTTAGAAAATGACATTGTACCACTAGTGCTTTTCCTATCAACTTTATACCTAGAATCAGCATCCGAATAACATGTTAAATGTATATGTGTTCCCATGGGATACTAAAGGTCGAGATCAATAGTGCTAATCAGGTACCAAAAAATTCATTTAACAACAAGTACATGAGACTCCTTTAAGACATGATTGAAATCTAGCATATAACCATATGCTAAACATAATATCAGGCCTACTAGCAGTTAAATAGAGTAAGGATCTTATCATACCTGGATATGTCTTGATATCAACTTCTTTACTTTTTTTTTTTTCATTTTTGTCTAGCTTGATGGTTATACTCATTACAGTGTTTTTTTTCATTTGATTTTCATAACCAATTCTTTTGAGTAAGTCCTTCACATACTTGGCTTGGTTTATGAAAATTTCTCCTTCATTTTGTGTTATTTGTAGTCTAAGGAAGTACTTTAACTCCCTGATTAGTACTAGAAAGTGTATATTTTATAAAGGTTTAAATTATTATTTTTTCACTTAAAGTATTAATTAATGTGTACATAACTTACATTTTATCGTAATGTTCCTCATATGTAATTTTATGTAAATTATATTTTATTATGTTAATTTTTATCTTAATTGTTATATTTTGTTATGGGATATTATCATTTTCCCACCTAAGTTATTCTGACATATCAAGTCAGTACCATGATTTATTAAAAACAGCATTTGACTACTAAACATTTATACTGTTATCATTTTACCACAATTCCGTTAAAAATCAGTTAGTATTTAACAGAAAATAAATAACAAGTCCATTTTGCCCCTAAAGTGTAAAAGACAATTTTACCCTTCGTGAAGAAATAAATAACAATTTTCCACTGAGCCCACGCACTGTTTGGTCTCGCCCGCACTCGGTGCCCTCTTACAATCACCATATCCTTAACTTTAGATCTTTCGAAAATGATCCTTGCTGGATGTAATGCCCGTGCATTCACAATGCATATGCATGAGAGCTGCTGATAGACGATGATCGAAATCAATGCCACAGCAATAAACATATCCATAAATTGCTTTCCCAGTCTGTAAATCACAGCTCAGCACAAGCTAGTAAAACAACTTTTAATGTCACTCGGTTAGGTTTAACCCCTTCTCTCTGCATTGCTCTAAACAAATCAATACCCATATTATAGTTTTGATCATCAATGCAACCTCGAAATCATGGCGATCCACGAGACCTCATTTCTTATCACCATTTGATCAAAAACACGGAAAGCTATCGACGAAATGTCGGCACTTCGAGTACAAGTCTAATAATGCAGTTGACACAAAACCGACTCCATAAAATTTCCATCAACAATAACAAGAGCATGAATTTGCCTTCCTACTTCCAACTCTTCTATTCGATGCGCAAAGCGATATAATTTGAGCAATCAGCTCAGCTTTTGGTACAAAATCGAATAAATGCATTTCTTTAAACATTTCCAATAATCTTACATAAAATCCATTTTGAGCAAAACAATTTATGATGGAATTCCAAGAGATGGTGTCTTTATAAGGCATTTTATCGAACAATTGGTACGCAGACTCGGGTGTCAAAAATTTTGCATACATCGAAATGAGAGAGTTGGATATGAGTGGGTCCGCATCGAGCCCTGATTTGAGAGCTATGCGGTGAAGTTGAAGACCAAAGTGCTTGGTGGGTCCGAGCATAGCGCATGCTTTGATCATCGAAGGAAGAATGGTTGTGTTTGGACAAAGACCTGAAGGGTGCAGCTCTTGTTTGTACAAGTGAAGTGCCAACGCCTCTTCAATTATAATCACGGAATGGTAAAATTGTCTTTTATATTTCAGGGGCAAAATTGACTTGTTATTTATTTTCTGTTAAATACTAACTGATTTTTAACGAAATTGTGGTAAAATGATAACAGTATAAATGTTTAGTAGTCAAATACTGTTTTTAACAAACCATGGTACTGACTTGATATATCAGAATAACTTAGGTGGGAAAATGATAATATCCCTTTTGTTATTGTAGGTATATTTTGAGAATGAAGAGAGATCAGAACTGAAAAATGAGAGAAAAAAAAGAGCTGCTTTGTAATAACGAATAAATAATATATATTAAAAACAAAAAAAAAGGAAAAGATAAAGAGATTAAGTGCCGTCTCTCTCAATTATATATAATATATAATAATATAATATTACAAATAATATACTAGTATAATAATAAAATAATAAATAGTTTCTTTTTTTTCCTATAGAAAGGGAAGCATCGGAGAGGAGAAGAGTGCGCGGAGGAGAAGGAAAAGAAAAGAAAAGAAAGAGAGGAAAAAGAGAAGAGAAATGAGAGAAAGAAAATGGTGAAGTTGAGTATTTCAAATTTTCTTTTTCTATTGTTTCAAGTTCTTAAAATTTTCTTGTAATATATTTTAGAAGTTTTCCAAATAAAATGAGTGTTTTTCTTTTCAACATGAGTGGCTAATTTATTAAGCTAGGGCAAAGGGTGAAACTCAAGAATTTAAATTATAGAATTAATATCTCTCTCAAGTAAGTTCAAAGTTAATTTTATTTAATATTTAATATTTTGTATTTTTATTTGCTGAATATTTTTATGTCATATTAATTTATAAACTTAAAATCTTATTGGATTTATATGGTATTTTGACATTATGTCGACACTCCAATTTAGTCGTGGCACATCATGTACTCCATTCTCATATTCATCCATAAAATTAGTTAGTTAAGAATTAAATGACATAATATTTAATTAGTAAATAAAATATAAAATATAAATATGAGAGAATATTATGAACATAATTTAAATTGTAAGAGTGAATCCCGTAACCTTAGTACTTTTTAGACAGGTAATCTATTTTTCTACTATTAATTTTTATTTAATAATAGACAACTATATTTAAAATTCACTGTGGTTCGACCCCGGACTCACCGGGTTATATTATAATTAGACACTCTTATACTTGGGAGTAAATCAAACACTTTTAAGTCGTGTCAAGTTTTTGGCGCCAATGCCAGAGAAATTTCAAAAATTTAGTGTCATTTTATTATATATATATATATATATATATATATATATATATATATATATATATATATATATATTTTTAATTCTGTCATCACACTTTCCATTACTTTATCTTTTTTTTTTAATTATAAAATTTCAATTAAACCCTTCTTTCTCCTAAAATTATAAAAATATTATAAAAAATATAAAATTTTTATTTTAACAAAAAAAACTGGACTGAATTAAACTTAAACTTATGGACTTATGACTTGACCTTCCTTGTACTTTTGGACTCAATTTGGATATTTGGACTGAATGGACATGGACATGGACATGAATTTGGATTTGCACTTTTAAATTTCTGCAATTTATTTTCCGCATTTATTTTTATGGCTGGTTCAACCGCCTACTTTGTTATTTAATTTCCGTTATTTTTTTTGTTATTTAATTTTCTTGTATAATAAATTGTGTAATTTTTATTCCGCATTTATTTTTTATGTTTTATTATTTTATATGGCTGGTTCAACCGCCTACTTTGTTATTTAATTTTATAATTTTATCTTTTGTACATTTATATTTGTTGCACATTTAATTTTCAGTTTGTTTATTTTTATTTTTATTTATCTCAATTGTAATTTTTATTTTATTTTTTTTCATCTGCTTGTGCATTAAATAATTTCACACACACACATCATCATCATTGTATGAGACGTTGGTCTCGAACTTCAAGTGGCAGGTTAATTCGAATATCTCAATCACCACCACCAATCATCGAAGAAATCCATGGTGAAAACATTTTGAACAAACTTAATCTACAAATTGATCAAGGAGACAATCATTCTCAACAATATGAACACGATCAGAATCAACCACGAACTTTGAGAGATTACATGAATCCAACAAGAACTGGAACACCTTCGTGTATAATATTTCCTCCTAAAGCATCTCAATTCAATTTTAAACCAGGTATTATCCAACTTTTATCAACATTTCATGGTTTATAATCCGAGAATCCATACTTGCATTTAAGACATTTTGAGTTGGTTTGTAATATATACACAGACCAAAATTGTTGCATGAATATAATTCGATTAAAGCTTTTTCCTTTTTCACTAAATGATAAAGCTAAAACTTGGCTACAAAACCTCAGATCCGAATCAATAAGAACATGGAATAACATGCAAGAACAATTTTTGAAAAAAATTTTTCCACCCCATAGAACAAATTCTTTTAAAAGACAAATCACTACTTTCACTCAAAAACAAGGAGAAACTTTTTACCCGTGTTGGGATAGGTATAAAGAATTACTTCACATTTGCCCACACCATGGTTTTGAAGCATAGAGGTTAGTGTCATATTTCTATGAGAGACTAACATCCTAAAGTAGACAGATTGTTGAAATGATGTGTAATGGTGAGTTTAGAAATAAAAATCCTGATGATGCATTAGATTATCTTGACCAATTAGCTGAAAATGCACAACACTGGGATACTGTTGGTTCTTATGAGTCATTCGGTAAACCTCAACTATTACCAACTGGTGGAGGCATGTACAACCTTAAGGAAGACCATGACCTTCAAGCCAAATTTGCATCCTTAGCTAGAAAGGTTGAAGCATTAGAGTCGAAAAAGAATGATCATGTTAAATCTGTTCAAAATGCTTCATGTCATATTTGCAGTTCTACTGACCATTTCACGCAAGACTGTCCAACCTTACCAACTCTGAAAGAAATTTTGCATGAACAAGCGAATGTCATAGACAATTTCAAAAGGCCGAATCCCAATTCATATTCACAGACATACAACACTAGTTGGAGAGACAATCCAAATTTCAGTTGGAGGAATGACAATCATACACAACCACCTCCACCACGCCAGAATTTTCAAAATCCTCAGAGTTACCCACCTTATGTCCCACCACCCAGAAAAACTCTTGAAGACACATTGCATTTATTCATTGAAAAACAAGAATCAATTAATAATCAAACTATGCAAACATTGACCAACTTGACAAAAATCATCTCAAAACTTACCTCAACACTTACCATTCATGAAAAAGTTAATTTCCTTCTCAATCTGAACCAAATCCCAAAAGTCAACAACATCCTCATATGGGTAGTACTGGAAACCAAAACATGAGCCAAGTTAAATCGGTTATAACTCTCCGTAGCAGTAAAGTTGTCGAAAAATATATTCTTGATCCTCGTGAAATTGGTAAGGATTCAATTTCAGAGAGTAAAGTAGTGCCCGACGAACCAATAGTCCACGAAGAAATAACCAACTCTCCTCCTATACCCCCATTCCCTCAAGCATTGATCAAACCAAAGCAATCAAACCACAACCCAGAGATTTATGAAGTCTTCAAGCAGGTGAAAGTTAACATTCCTTTGCTAGATGTCATTAAACATGTACCATCTTATGCTAAATTTTTGAAAGATTTGTGCACTGTAAAAAGAAAACATAAGGTACAAAAGAAAACATTTCTTGCAGAACAGGTAAGTTCCATTCTCTCAACTAATAATGCTTTAAAATACAAAGATCCTGGTTGTCCAACTATTTCTTGTATTATTGGGAACTATAAAATTGAACATGCTTTACTTGATCTTGGAGCTAGTGTTAATTTACTTCCATATTCTCTGTACCAACAACTCAATCTTGGTGAGTTAAAACCTACATCTACTACTCTTTTACTTGCTGATAGGTTAATCAAGGTACCAAAAGGGATAATTGAAGATGTATTGGTTCAATTTGATAAATTCATATATCCTGTAGATTTTATTGTGTTGGAAGCTGAATCAATTATTGATGAATGCAAGCAAATTCCTGTAATATTAGGTTGACCATTTTTAGCTACTGCTAATGCTTTGATTAATTATAGGAATGGAGTGATAAATTTATCATTTGGCAATATAAAGTTGGAACTCAATCTATTCAATATGTGTAAACAATCTCATGATAAAGAAGATGAAGAAAATGAGACTGAGGATATTGAACTCGTTGAACCAATCATTGAAGAACACATTCAAGATGAAAAATTTTCAAATTCCATGGAAATTTATTTTGCTAGTTCATTTGAATCAAGTAAAGAATTGGAATGTGATACTACTAATATATGTTCTATACTTGATTCTACATAGGTACCCGAAGATGGCAACAAAAATTGGACTTTGAAGACATGAGACAACTTGAAAAGACAAAAGAAAATGAAGCACCGAAGCTTGAACTAAAGCCTTTACCAGAAAAATTAAAGTATGCGTATTTGGGAGATTATCAAACTTATCCAGTGGTAATTTCTTCTCAACTTACAAGCAACCAAGAAGGTAAGTTACTCACTATTTTAAAAAGGCATAAGACTGCTATTGGTTGGACCTTAAAAAACATAAAGGGCATTAATGCTTTAATTTGCATACATAGAATACACTTAGAGGAAAATGCTAAAAGAGTCCGTCAGCCACAAAAAAGATTAAATCCTCACATGAAAGAAATAGTAAAAAATGAGGTTCTTAAACTACTAGATGTAGGAATTATCTATCCTATCTCTGATAGTACATGGGGAAGTCCAACACAAGTAGTACCAAAGAAATCTGGAGTAACTGTTGTAAAAAATGAAAAAGGTGAACTAATCCCAACACGCATCCCATCTAGCTAGCGCATGTGCATTGATTATAGAAAATTAAATGATGCCACTAGAAAATACCATTTTCCTCGTCCATTTCTAGAACAGATTCTTGAGAAAGTAGTAGGACACCCCTATTACTGCTTTCTTGATAGCTACTCAGGTTATTATCAAATTCCTATAGCCTTAGAAGACCAAGAAAAGACCACATTCACATGCCCATTTGGAATATTTGCATTTAGGAGAATGCCTTTTGGACTTTGTAATGCTCCTGCAACATTTCAAATATGCATGTTAAGCATTTTTAGTGACATGGTTGAAAATTACTTGGAAGTTTTTATGGATGATTTAACTGTGTTTGGAAATTCTTTTGATAATTGTCTTGATAATCTAGAAAATGTTTTGAAAAGGTGTAAAGAAAAAGGACTTGTTTTAAATTGGGAAAAATGTCATTTCATGACTGTTTCTAGAATTGTTTTAGAACATGTCATTTCTTCTAAAAGAATTGAAGTTGATAAAGCCAAAGTTGAAGTCATCTCAAAATCACCATCACCAAAGATAGTGAGAGAAGTTCGATCCTTTTAAGGACATGCAGGTTTTTATAGGAGGTTTATAAAAATCTTTAGTGTTATATCTAAACTACTTTGTAACCTCATGATTAAAGACACACCATTTGAATGGACCGAACATTGTCAGAAAGCTTTTGAAAAAATAATCAATCTTTTAACAACAGCCCCTATAATGCAATCCCCTAATTGGACTTTACCTTTTGAACTAATGTGTGATGCTAGCGATTATGCTGTTGGAGCTGTTTTGGGTCAAAGAAAGGAAGGTAAGCCCTTTGTTGTTTATTACACAAGTAGAACTTTAAATGGTGCTCAAATGAATTATACCACAACTGAAAAAGAACTACTTGCTGTAATATTTGCATTGGATAAATTTCGATCATATTTAATTGGCTCATCTACTATTGTTTATTCTGATCATGCAGCTATTAGATATTTAATGTCGAAATAGGATGCCAAGCCAAGATTAATACGATGGATTTTGCTACTCCAAGAATTCAACTTGACAATCAAGGATAAAAAGGGTGCTGAGAATGTTGTTGCAGACCATCTGTTAAGACTTACAAATGAGTCTTCAATTGATACAACACCTATCAATGATTCTTTTCCTAATGAATTCTTGTTTTCTATACACAATATGCCTTGGTATGCTAATATTGTTAATTATCTTGTAGCAGGTGAAATGCCATCTGATTGAAACTCCCAAGGTAAGAAGAAATTCTTAACAGAGGTAAAAAGTTTTTACTGGGATGATCCATACCTATTCAAGTACGGTTCTGATCAAATTTTTCAGAGACTCGTATCGAACAATGAGGTAAGTAATGTCATTCAATTTTGTCATTCTGAAGCTTGTAGTGGTTATTTCTCTTCAAAGAAAACAGCTACAAAAATATTGGAGTGTGGATTTTATTGGCCTACATTATTTAAAGATTCACATGAATTTTGTAAAATGTGCAAGAATTGTCAAATATTAGGGTCCATCTTAAAGCGAAACATGATGCCTTTAAATCCCATTCTTGTCATTGAAATATTTGATTGTTGGGGAATTGATTTTATAGGCTTTTTTCCATCATCATTTGAATTTGTTTATATTTTGGTTGCTGTTGATTATGTTTCAAAATGGATTGAAGCTATTCCTTGTTGGCATAATGATCACAAAACTGTGATTCGCTTTTTAAAAGAAAATCTTTTGAGCATATTTGGAATCTCTCAAGCTATTATTAGTGATGGAGGTAAGCATTTTTGTAATAAACCATTTGAGTCTTTAATGAAAAAATATGGAATTACGTATAAAGTTGCTACTCCTTATCACCCTCAAACAAATGATCAAGTTGAATTAGCAAATAAGGAAATTAAACATATTTTAGAAAAGACGGTTAACCCAAGTCGAAAAGATTGGTCTCTTCGATGCACTTTGGGCTTACAGCACTGCATTTAAAACATCTTTTGGAATGTCACCTTATCGGTTAGTTTATGGTAAGCCTTGCCACTTACCAGTTGAGCTTGAGCATAAATCATTTTGGGCTGTTAAAGATTTTAATTCAAATCTTGATGATGCTGGTAATGTGCGTAAATTGCAATTGAATGAACTTGAAAAATTGAGAAATGATGCATATGAAAATTCAAGAATTATTAAAGCAAGAACCAAAGCTTTTCATGATAAAAAAATTTTTAGAAAAATATTTGAAATTGATCAAAAACTTTTGCTATATAATTCTTGTCTTCATTTGTTTCCAGGGACATTAAAATTAAGGTGGAGTGGCCCATTTGTTGTAAAATATGTATATCCAGGGCCGTAGAAATCGAGAATCCAAAGAACGGTGTCATATTTAAAGTTAATGGTCAAAGATTAAAACCATATCTGGAATTCCAACCACGTGAAGAAGACACCGAAATCAATTTGAGTGACCCACCAAATCTTAATTAAATCTTTAATGTGTGACTAATATATATATTTTTTTCTTTTTTTTTTATTATTTTATCATTTGATTGTTTGATTATTTGATTATTCTTAGTTTCACACTGCATATTTATTAAGCATAAAATATTTCTTACTTAAGTGTGTTTGTTTGACAATTTTGTTTTCTCTTATTATATGTCATGAATACCTCAATTAGAAAGATCCTCTTGAAACATCTTAAAACTCTTTTACGTGTAAAATTTTAGTTAGCAGAACTGATACGAAGCTGTAAATCACATCCAATATGGGATCAATGACCACCAGAGTTTGTGTCATATGTTGAAGACCTAGAAAGACAACTTTGGGAAATAGAGGAAGGTATTTATAATGTTCAGTTAGAACTTGAAGTTAATGCAATAAGAGGACGAATGTAAGTTTCAATTATTTTATTTTTTTTTCTTTTCATTGTATTTTGTTTATTTTCACATTTCAATTGATTTTTCAGAGTTGATTTGTTTCTTTGGTGTGTTTTAATTTACTTTCCCGTATAAATGGTGGATATAGTACTCTGTGACTTCTTAAGTCGGTATTTTCAACTTCCCATAATGAGTAAAGAATCGTTAGATGATATCTTACGATCTCTTGAGACGCATCGAAGCAGATATGTACAACATTCAATTCAAAGGTATTGGAAACTATTCCAAAAAGAAAACACACAGTTTAGTCTTGGGACCTGTTTGCCAATTTATAAGAAAACTGGATGGGAAGCCTATCCTCGACCCATAGAGGGCGCTCAAGCCGTTACTGGAAGTAAAACCAGAGGAAGATGTGATCCACAGTCACAACTACCAGTAAATATCATTTTTCGATTAATAATATTTTATTTTATGCATTATTACTTTTAATAGTGTGATTACAGTTTTCTTTTTCTTTTTACTATTTGTTTTATCTGTTTACTTTTGAAATATAGGCTAAAGGTTCAAACGTCATTTGATAAGTACACCACTCCATTTACAGTTGTTTATGAATATCTCTATCTTTAAATACGTGCTTTTATTTTAAACTTTCACAAATTATTTTTGCTTATTCCAATGGCAGCATCTTCGAGTAGACAATTCAAAAATATTTGTGTGCTTTCTGGGTTTTGCTATGGAAAGTACAGGGAATTCGTTAAGGCAGCTGTAGATCTTGGTCGTGTCATAGCAGAGAGAAACTTGCAATTAATATATGGAGGATGTGACCGTGGATTATCCAAACTTGTTTCAGAAACTGCTTTCACTAGAGGAAGTCAAGTGCTAGGAATCATCCCAAAAGCCCTTAAACCTCTGGGATGTCTACCTGGCCCACCAACTGGAGAAGAGTTAGTTGTCTCAAGCATGCAAGAAAGAATATCCAAAATGTTAGATCAGCTGACGCTTTCATCTTTTTGCCAGGCGATCTTGCAACTCTGGAGGCACTAATTACATTTATATCTTGGGCCCATTTGAACATTCATCAGAAACCCATCAGTTTGTTAAATGTTAATAATTTTTATAATGGATTGTTCACATTTCTTAACCATGCAATTAACAATTAGCTTATTCCTCCCTCAGTTAAAAAAATCTTTATTTGTACTTCTACTGCTAATGAATTACTTGATCTTTTACAAGCTTACAAACCAAAGTCAAAACCCATGACTTTGGCATTGGATTGGTCAAATGAAGATGATAACAGTAACAGTAGTAAAAAGTGCAAATTAGATTTAAATTTCCATTTGTAATTTTTTTTTTTTAGTATCCATGCGATGTCTTCTAAACTCTACTTCTTTCCTTTAAGACATTGAAGACAATGTCTCATTTAGGTTGGGGGAGGCAATAGTTGACAATTCTGGAATGTGTCAATCCTGGTGATGTTTTTACTAATTTTCTTTTTGTAAAGACTAACTTTGGATAAATTTTAAGTCGAAGATGGCCGAATATGGAGTAAGTGGTTCTAGAAACGCATCTTGTTAATCTTATAGTCTTTTATTTATTTATTTTTCAAAAAAAATTCTAAGCCTCTACAACAAGTTCAGGTATCTTATTATCTACTTTTTCTTTTATGTTTCTTTTCTCTGTTTCTCATTTTGCATGCATATCTTTAAATTATAATATATTAAGAATAATGCTTAGATTAGGTTGGAGGGTGGGAATAGTTTATGTAAATTGTAAATATATGTGTTTGTCTATCTTTCTTTAAATAAAAAAATCCAAAAACAACAATTTTATTTTTGTCTAGGATGACTGTGTAAAGAGTCACTACTTTTGATACGCATCCTAACAGTCCAGTCTATATTATTTTTTGAATTTAAAATTCATATTAAGTTGTTTTTGTTCATTATTCTCTGAATTACTCAAATTTATGAATTCTCAACTTGATAATCATTAATTAAATCTTTTTGTCAGTTATTTTTTTAAATAGGTATTATTAAATCATTCTTTTCACACAAACGCACTATGACACATGCTATTGGGTTGTAAGTTAAAATTTTTTGCAATATTTTATTCTCTTGATCTGTTGAAGATAATTTCTAAGGTAGTGGAAAGTGTGTTATGTTTTTTAAAAAAAAAAACAAAAAAACAAAGAGAAAAAAAGAATAAAAAGAAAAAAAAATGTGTTTAATTTTACTATATCTAAAATTTGAGTAATTAAGTCCGTAGGGGTATTTTAACACCTAGTGCCCTAAGGCCAACTGGTCTGGGAGTCATTGGCCCAAAGCTCGCTACATGGGCTGCAGATATATTGTTTGCTTATTTATCTAAAATCCGAGTAATTAAGTACGTAGGCGTGTTTTAACATCTAGTGCCCTAAGGCCAACTGGTCTGGGAGTCATTGGTCCAAAGCTCACTATATGGATTGAAGATATAATATTTTAAATTGTATGAATAATGTACTGCCTAATAAAGATATTATCTCTGATAAATCACTAGAATAAAAAAATATTGTTTTCTTTTAATGAAGCCTCATAAGTATTGTGTTAATTTTTCGAGTACGAAAGAAAGTTTGATGATATTTTGGATAATGAGTGAATGGCAAAAAGCTAAAATAAATAAATAGGAGAATTTATTTATTTGGTAGTTTAGAGGATAAATGAACAACTATTAACTTGCGAGTGAATTTTATAATTCTTAATTTAAAATAACGCTTTAATTACTAGGGACTAGCAATAAGCTGGTTAGGGGGTATGATTAGTACTAGAAAGTGTATATTTTATAATGGTTTAAATTATTATTTTTTTACTTAAAGTATTAATTAATGTGTACATAACTTATATTTTATCTTAATGTTCTTCATATGTAATTTTATGTAAATTATATTTTATTATGTTAATTTTTATCTTAATTGTTATATTTTGTTATTGTAGGTATATTTTGAGAATGAAGAGAGATCAGAATTGAAAAACGAGAGAAAAAAAAGAGCTGCTTTATAATAATAAATAAATAATATATATTAAAAACAAAAAATTAAAAAAAAAAAAGAAAAGACAAAGAGATCTCTCTCTCAATTATATATAATATATAATATTATAATAATATAATAATATAATATTATAATAATATAATATATTATAATATAATATTATAATAATAAAATAATAAATAGTTTCTTTTTTTTTCCTATAAAAAGGGAAGCATCGTAGAGGAGAAGAGCGCGCTGAGGAGAAGGGAAAGAAAAGAAAAAAAAAAAAGAGAGGAAAAATAAAAGAGAAATGAGAGAGAAAAAGAGGAGAAAGAAAATGGTGAAGCCGAGTCTTTCAAATTTTCTTCTTCTATTGTTTCAAGTTTTTAAAATTTTCTTGTAATATATTTTAGAAGTTTTCCAAATAAAATGAGTGTTTTTCTTTTCAATATGAGTGGCTAATTTATTAAGCTAGGGCAAAGGGTGAAACTCAATGGTTTAAATTATAAAATTAATATCTCTCTTAAGTAAGTTCAAAGTTAATTTTATTTAATATTTAATATTTTTTATTTTTATTTACTGAATATTTTTATGTCATATTAATTTATAAACTTAAAATCTTATTGGATTTATATGATATTTTAACATTTTATCGACACTCCAATTTAGTTGTGGCAAATCATGTACTCCATTCTCATATTCATCCATAAAATCGATAAGCTAAGAATTAAATGACATAATATTTAATTAGTAAATAAAATATAAAATATAAATATGAGAGAATATTATGAACATAATTTAAATTGTAAGAGTGAATCCCGTAACCTTAGTACTTTTTAGACAGGTAATCTATTTTTTTAAAATTAATTTTTATTTAATAATAGACTACCAAATTTAAAATTCTCTGTGGTTCGACCCCGGACTCATCGGGTTATATTATAACTAGACACTCTTATACTTGGGAGTAAATCAAACACTTTTAAGTCGTGTTACTCTCTCATCACGCTCATCTCAAATTCTTTGCTTATATAGGATGAAAATTCCTCACACAATACCTCATTAGTAGATTCAAAGATAATATCATCGACATAAATTTGAACTAAAAGAATATATTTGTTCTTATGCTTAATAAAGAGAGTTATGTCATCTTTACCCATCGAGAAACCATTTTCCAATAAGAAATTTTTAAGTCTATCATATCATACTCTAGGTGCTTATTTTAAGCCATACAAAGCTTTGTCAACTTATATACATGATTTAGAAATTTTTCATTTTCAAAACCAGGAGGTTATTTCACATAGACTTCCTCTATAATATAGCCATTTAGAATTGTACTTTTAACATCCATTTAATATAAGATAAAATCTTTATGATATGCAAATGCTAATAACATTCTAATAGACTCTAATCTAGCTATAGGTGCAAATGTTTCACCAAAATCAATTCTCTCTTCTTGGTTGTAACCTTGAGCTACTAATCTATCTTTATATCTTACAACACACCAGTTTCGTCCATCTTATTCCTAAATACCCATTTAGTAACTATGAAAAATTAGTGTTCTGATTTAGGAACTAATTCTCATACATTATTTTTCTTAAATTGATTTAACTCTTCTTGTATTGCCATAATCCAAGACTCATCGTCTTCAGCATCCGAAAAGGATTTTGGTTCAATTTGAGAAATGAATACAGTATATTCAAAAGTATTTCTTAATGATGATCTAATATTAATTCCTCTAGAGGGATCACCTAAAATTAAATCTCTTGAATGAGAAGAGACATGCCTCTACTCCTTGTGGAGTGCATGAGAAATACCTTTATTTTGTTCTGCATTTGTTTCTTTATTTTTTGTTCTTCTTGATTTTTCGGGGGCACATCATTTTGCTTGTCCTTTAATTACTCTCCATATGACTCTTCATCTACATCTTTAGTAATAATAGCTTACTTCAAAGATGAGGGATTAAATTCATCAAATGTGACATGCATAGATTCTCCCACAACCAAAGATCTTATGTTATAGACTCTATAAGCCTTGCTTGAGTTTGAATATCCAAGAAAGATATCATCATCAGATTTTGGATCAAATTTACCAAGATTATCTTTTGTGTTTAAAATAAGACATTTGCATCTAAAAACTTTGAACTAACCAATGTTGGGCTTTCTATCTTTCCAAAACTCATTGGAAGTCTTATTAAAAGTAAGTCTAATCAATACATGATTTAAAACATAACATGCAGTGTTAACGGCTTCGACCAAAATATTTAGGCAAATTATTTTTGTTTAGCATCTTCCTAACCATTTCTTGAATAGACCTATACTTTCACTCAACCACTCTATTTTGTTGTGGTGACCTAGGTGAAGAAAATTGATGTTTAATACCATGATCATTGTAAAACTGTTTAGATGCATGATTTTTAAATTTTGCTCCATAATCACTTCTAATACATACAATACCATAGCCCTTTTCATTTTGAACCCTTTTACAAAACACTTTAAATGCATTAAAGACATCATCCTTATTGACTAAAAATAATAGTTAGGTGTATCTAGAGAAATCATCAACAATTACAAATGCATAAAACTTGCCATTTAAACTAGCATACTTAGAAGGTCCAAATAAGTGAAGTTGAAGTGGCTTTGAAGTTGAAATATAATTTTTGTTTTTAAAAGAAGTTTTGATTTGTTTACCAAATTGACATGCTTCACAAACTTTATTCTTTTGAAATCTAATTTTTGAAACTTTTGAAATCTAATTTTTGGAAGACCTTTAACTAAATCATTTTTAGAAATCTTTGAAATTAAATCTATGCTTGCATGTTGTAATCTTCTATGCCATAGCCATTCATCATCATGTAATGTAGAAAAACATTTATTATTTGTTGATGCACATTCAATATCAACGATATACATATTTCTATATTTATTTCCAACAAATATAATTTTACAATCACATGCATTCTCTATAATACATCTAGTTTTATCAAAACTAACTATGTAATTCTTATCACATAATTGACTAATACTAATCAAGTTATGTTTTAAATTTTTAACCAAATATATATTTTCAATTGGTATAGAAGAAAAATGACCAACATTTCCAATTCTAAGAATTTTCCCTTTTGAATTATCTCAAAAGAAAATGTTTCCACTGTTTTCAACCTTGGTAAAACTTGAGAACTAAGAATAGTTTCCTATCATATGTCTTGAACATCCATTGTCCAAAAACCATTTAGTTTTCTTCTTCTTTAGTCCCTGTAATGACAATCTCAAGTCTTAAGTACCCTAAACATTTTGGGTCCTTGAGTGTTAGTAATGATTTCTTTAGGAATCCAAATACATTTCATTCCATGATATGCATTGATCTTAATAGGACATTTATCTTTCATATGACCATTCTAATTCTAATAATGGCACACAACTTGATTATTAATAGAGATACTTGTCTTAAAGTAGTTTTTATAATACTTTTATTTCAAATTTGGCTTATAGCCAATACCTCCCTTGTCAAACTCATATTTTTGTGAACCAAGTAAGTTATCTAACATCTTTTGCTCATTTGTGAATTTTAAAACAACATCACTAAGTTCTTTATTCCTTTTCTTGAGCATCTCTTTCCTTTATCAAATCATCTATATATGATTTTAAATGTTCAAGTGATGTGCTAGGTTTCTCATTTGACAAATCAATTCTATCATGCAATGATTTTTACTCTAATTTTAGCCTTAGGCATGTAATCTTAGTACTTAAATATTCATTCTCATTTGCGAGCTATATTATTTTCTTTTTAAGACATGAATTCTTCTTACTTATTCTCATCCATTATTATGCAATTCTTTAAAAGTATCATATAGTTCATGATAAGTAGAATGATCATTTACTTCATAAAGCTCGTCAAATGATTCATCCTTAAATGTCACAAGAGTTAGGTTTGACACTTCTTAATACTCTTCATCACTACTTGATTCCTCATCACTGTCATCACATATAGCCACTATGGCTTTATTCTTGAGTTATTGACGAGAGGGTATTTCGATCGAATATATCCAGGCTTTTAACATCATAGCAAATGATAGGTTCCTTATTTTCTTTTGATTCTTATAGTTTTTTAACTTACTCCATTTATTTGTTTTCTTGTAGAATTTTCTAAATCTTCTTGCCAGTATAGCCATTTTTTCATCATCTAGCTCGTTTTCCTTATCACTTTCATGCTTTAAGGCTTTCAGTGTAATATTTTTCTTCTTCTTCTCCTCATTCCCTTTTTCATGCTTTAAGGCTTTCAGTGTAATATTTTTCTTCTTCTTCTCCTCATTCCCTTTTTCAATTGTTAAATCTTCTTCATCGGAATAAGAGAGCTAATTAAATCATTAGTAGGTAAGATATTTAAATCTTTAGCTTCTTTTATAATTGTTCTCTTAAGTCTTCATTCAGTAGGAAGTAACCTAATGATCTTCTTAACTTTTTCACTATTAAAGAAAGTTTTCCTAGGGCTCCCAAAATGTTCACAATGTCTTTAAATCTAGTATAAATGGCATAGATACTTTCATTTTGTTCCATTTAGAACAATTTATATTATCTAATGTATCTACTAATTTTAGACTCTTTAACTTGATTTGTCCCCTCATAGATAACTTCAAATTTTTTTCCAAATTTCTTGTGCACTTTCACAACTAGACACTCTATGGAATTCTTTTTTATCAAGTGCACAAAATAAAGCATTTATGGCTTTGGAATTTAGATACAATTTTCTTTTCTCTTTTTCATTCTATTGGCCGGATCATTTGGGGATATCTTTCAATTTTTCATTTTTCATAACAGGAATGAATGGTCCATCATTAGCAATCTCCTAAATTTCATATTTTAAGATCTGTAGGTAAATTCTCATCCTAATTTTTCAATAAAAATAGTCATTACAAAAAAAAAATTGTGGCCTAGTGGTAGATTGTCCTTCCCTAAATGTAGAAACATATTTAGTTGCCTTCAATCTTTAACTCTAGATGGTTAAGTCGATAATAAGAGCACCTTGATCTGATACCAAACTAAGCAATCCAAGAAGAAGTGAATTGGTATTCTAAAAACATTACTAAATTAAAACGTAATTCAATCTCAATAAGGCAAACAAATTTGAAATACTCAAATTTAAAATGCAATAAATATAAAAGAGTAAAGAAAAGAAAAATGCAAACATAAATATTTTTACGTGGTTTAGCTAACATTGCCTACATCCATGCCTCCAAGCTCACTAAGCTTGAGATTTCCACTAAAAGTGCCTCAAAGACTTCAAAAATGCTTACATTTAACTTCTCATGTGTCAATGATCTCTTAACCTAAATGTATTACAAACACTTACAGTTACCCAATTTTGTGTTCACAAGTAAAGACTTACAACATAACTTTACTCACACTATATAATTAATTACAAGATGAATACTTAATTTGTGAATAAAATGATTACAAGAATTTAAGTTAAATTGCCCTTGAATACTCTATGATAGATATAGTTTTGTCACTTTCATTTGGATTTGAATGACTCCTTTTATAGTTGGAGCTGAAAACTAGCCGTTGTAGATTTTTTAAGTCTTAACGATTCACCGTTAACTTATTCTCGGATCGTCGTTTTCACTTGAACAAGTTACCATTGGATTTTTTTCAAATAGTGGGCTAGTCATTTGAAATTGTCTGTTCGTTGTTAACTGATCAGTTAGCCGTTTACAAGTTGTTGGATCGCCATTAACATTAACTAGGATGTGTTACTTTTTGGACCTTATCGGTGACCTGCTAACTTTATTATTAGTTACCACTGGATGTTTTTCAAATAGATGGTTAACCATTTGAAATTTTCTATTCACCATTAATTATTAGCCGTTTACAAGTTATCGGATCGCCGTTAACATTAACTATGATGTGTTGCTCTCTAGACCTTATTGACGACCTGCTAAATTTATTGTCGTTAGTCGTTAACTTTGAACAAGATATGTTGCTCTCTGGATCTTATCGGTAACCTGCTAACTTGTTGTCAATTAGCCGTTAACTAAGAACAAGATATGTTGCTCTCTGAACTTTATCGATTACCTACTAAATCTGTTGTCGGCTAGCCGTTAAACTACAGTGCCAACCTTTCTGAATTTTATAGTTTTATCCCAATTCTTTCTAAAACTATATTAAAGCCCAAAACATTATAAATAAGTCCATTTTAAAAATTTAAATAATTTTAGAAAATTTTAAAGATTTCAATTACTCTTTAAAATTATTCCAAAAAATTGAAATATAAAAACTTGAAATATAACCAATTTAAAACTTTTTCAAATTTAATCAATTTAAAAACATATTTTTTATTATCAAAATCATAATTATGAAAATCTATATGTTAATAATGTGTGCCTAAATGTTCATTGTGTGACTTGCTTGTTAAAGAAGCTCATGAGGTGTTTTGATTAGGCATATTAGTATATGATTTAGGTGTTGTGTTACCTATAAACAAATTAAGTCTAAAGTTAAGCCTTATGGTTTGTATACTCTTTTGCTTATATCAAATTAACCTTAGACTGATATATTTACGGATTTTGTGGTCATTGATAAGTTTTCTAAAATGGCAATTTTTATTGCATATTATAAAACCGGTGATGAATCACATATTGCTAATTTATTTTTCAAAGAGATTATGAGATTACATAGCATGCCTAAAAGCATTGTTTTAGACGGGCTGCAAAGTTCTTATGTTTTGTTTAGAAAACTTTATGGGATAAGTTAGGAACTAAACTTTTATTTTCTACTAATGGTCATCCACAAACTGACGGACAAACTAAAGAAGTTAACAGAACTTCATCTACTTTGTTACGAGCTATAATGCAAAAGAACTTGAAAACGTGGGAAGAAAGTTTGCCACATGTAGAATTTGCATATAATAGGAGTATGAATTGTTCTTAATATCTTAGTATAAAGTATGATAAAATGTTATTTTGACTTATTGTAGACAATTTAAATTTTGGCATATTAAGTACTTAATTCATAATAAAACTAATGGAAAAATAATAATAATTTATATAATGAATCTTTTGGGCAATAAAGAAATTTGATAAAAAAAAATTTATTAAATTATATTTACTACCAAGAGGGGATTTATAACCCTAACTAATTTAATTATATAGTTTTACTCAAATTAAGTTTCATATTTTTAATTTAATTTAATTTTTCTTAGATAAATTAAAATAAACAAATTAAATTTTTCCTCTATAGATCGACCTCAGGCTTACTGAGCTAGATTATAATAAGACACTTTTATATTTGGGAGTTAAAAAATAATTTTGAGCTGTGACATGCATTCAGCAACTAAGTTTTGACCTTTTAAAAATTGTGTATAGATTTAATCAATTAACTCCTATGGATTTAACTCTTTTACCTATGGATGAGCGTATGAATTTATATGGAAAGAAAAAAGTGACTTTGTTAGGCACATCCATGAAAAACCAAGGCAAAACAATGAGAAAAGAACCAAACAATATACTAACCAGGCTAATAAGGGACGCAAGAAAGTTGTATTTGCACATGGAGATTGGGTTTAGTTGCATATGATGAAAGAACGGTTTCCTATTTAAAGGCATTCAAAACTACTTCCAAGGAGCGATAGACCATTACAAGTGATTGAAAATATCAATGACAACACTTGTGAGTTGGATCTTTTAGGTGAGTATAATGCAAGTGCAAGGTTTAATGTTGTTGATTTATCACCCTTTAATGTAGAAGACAAATCTTTTTTCAAGAGAAGGAGAATGATGAGGACCAAAGCTGCTAAAGCTTCACTAGATCCGTTGAAAATCCATAGAGGTCCAATGACAAAGGTAAGAACTAATAAAATAAAGGAAGAATTAAATAGATTAATTGAGCACATCTCAAATTTATGTCTTATTCAAAACACTAATCTCCATAAATTGTGTATTTCAATGCTTTGTCAATGTTATTTAAGTTTTTAAATCTAATTTGGAGTGACTTGCATATTAACAAATAAGGGTTTATCAAATTATGAAAAAAATCAAGCACAATCTTTTGTTTCTTAATCTATTTTTAAAATAAGATCAATATTTCCTTTTTAATTTAAAATCAACAAGATATTTTATTTCTTTTTTTATTAAGAATCTTTTATTTTCTTTTCACTTTAGCTATATTTAGTAATAAAGAAAATCTTATTCTATTAGTAAACTTCAGTTATATAAAACCATGTAACCCTATTTAAAATTTCAAATCAAAATTTAAAATAATATTGAAAGCTTTTCTCTTTGGTTATTGAAAGAACTTTCAAAGCTTATCAAGATTTATATGGTTTTAAAACAATGCATTTTAATTAAGTTGTAATAATTTTTATTAAATGTTTAAATTAGTTTTTAGAAAATGACTAAAACCAAGATGCCGTTTATACTAAGTGACACCGGTTTTATAAAACCTAAGTGTTGAGCAAACCAACAAATCCATCTCCCTCTCCACAAATCCCTCTCCCTAACACTATATAGAACCCTAACCGTAAGCCTCACACATGCCGCTCGAGCTCGATTCCGACCACTTCACCGACAGTAGAGATTAACAATCGAATTTCCAAGAGCCACCAGTTATTCCCTAGCCATCATTGTCGCCACAAAACATAGAGGCCACCGTACAAACGTGGAAGGTCACGGTAATTTTGTCGGATTTGTGATATGTCGCCGCCTGGGCTTCGTCACTTAGAGCACTCTCTTCAAAACCTAACCGAAAACCATCAACAAAAGCAGCCAAATCGCTGCCAATCAGCCAATAAAGTTTCATGAATGTCAAAACTCAATTCGACGCCGTGGCCGCAAGTCGGAGCACACCGCTGCCATTGTTGGATTCAGTGTGGCATGAAGCTTCTATCCCAGCCTTCCTAGTCACTATCGTTTGAATTCTGGTCACCTTTGGTTTATGAGGGCATTTCGATAATTTTGGACTTCGAGGGTAATTTCAACCTTCATCATTTTTCAAGAGCCACCGGTCATTACCTAGCCATCATTGTCGCCAAAAAACATAGAGGCCACCATACAAAGCGTGGAAGGTCACGGTAATTGCCGTCTTTGATCGATGTCAATTTTATCGAATTTGTGATATGTCATCGCCTGGCCTTTGTCACTCACAGCACTCTCTTCAAAACCTGACCGAAAACCATTAACAAAAGCAGCCGAATCACTGCCAATCAGCCAATAAAGTTTCATGAATGTCAAAACTCAATCTGATGCCGTGGCCGCAAGTCGGAGCACATCGCTACCATTGTTGGATTCAGTGTGGCATGAAGCTTCTATCCCAACCTTCCTAGTTACTATCGTATGAATTCTGGTCACCTTTGGTTTATGAGGGCATTTCGATAATTTTGGACTTCGAGAGTAATTTCAATCTTCATCATTTTTTAATACTTCTTAGTACTTAATTTGATGGATATATTTCAGTATATTATCATTTTAATTTTTTATTTTAACTGTATATTACTATTAATTCATTTAGAATTTGGCAATCTTGTTTTGATAATTTGCTGCTTCATAAATCAAGATTGTATTGCCTAGAGTTTAGGATTTGTTTGGTAACTTGGTTAGTGTACACCACTAAATGGATAGAGTTTCGCAGGCTGCTGTTTTAGGTTGCTTTGAACTTAAACTTAATGACAGTATATTTTTTGTTTTGACCTGTCATTATTGTTTTGATTTCCATATTTATTCATAAATTTAATTTGTAATTTGTTGATTAATTTACTGTTTTGGTTTCTAGGTATTTTTATTTCCACAAGAGGCATGATGTGTTACTAAATCCTACAATTTTATCTAGTTTCTTTAAGGTGGGTATTAATAATGTAATTATTTAAATAGTTGTACAACAATGAAAGGAACTCTGCATGAATGTAGTAGGTATCTATAAACTTTCAATACTTAATAAATATTGGTTTCTTTAGTGTAGGTATTAATAATTAAGCGAAAAAAGAGGAATTTGGTTTGATGTTGCTTATCAAGGTGAGCATTTTGCTTTATGGAAGAAGATGACGAATATGGTTCAAGATCAAAAATTTTTGGATAATTTTTCTAAAACTTCATTCTCCAGGGCTCTTGTGTATTCTTAGGTCTTGGAATAATAAGATTAGATTGACAGTTACAAATCATCTTAGCAATTTCAATTTTTCTAATTTTTCAAGTTATGGCTTCCATGAGGATAAACTAAAGGTGCCAAAGATATTCTCTGCAATAAAGTTATAGCACATTTATTTAATATAAAAAAAAAAAACAAAGTTTTACACATTACTTGATCATCACAACAATAAAAGCAATAATTTCTTCGAAGATGGTTTTTCAAATGTTTGGTTAAAATATTTCTCTGATGTGGTTTATAGTTTGCTTGACCAATCTTCAACTTAGGTGTAAAACGGTCCTTATTTGTTTACAAGTATGTTTCTTTGCAGGCTGGCATGATTACTGAACATGGTGTGCTTTAAAGAGTTATGCTGTTTTGAGCAATCCAAACCATATGGCCCGGCTTTTTGTTACTAGATTTCTAAGATGATATATCTCTCCTGCCTGTTTAATGTGAGTGCATTCTTAATTTCATATAGTTTGGCCTATTTTTTCTTCAGCACGTACATTTTACATTCATTCATCTAGTCATAAACAGTTTCATTTTTACGCTCTTTAGAGAGCAATCTAGGTTAAACACTTGGTTGTATGCCTTTTTGGGGATTATAACTAGTGGAGCATTCAAGGATTTAGAGTTTGAAATGTTTGTCTTAAATTGAAGATTTTAGGAAAAATGCTTGAAGTCTCTTTTTGAAGAGCGCTAAATATGCTACTTTTAAAACTTTAAAGAACCAAAATCAATATTTTACTTCTGTTACATTTTTTAATTTTTTAATTTCTAGAACTAAATTTTGAATTAATGCATAAATATTTATAGAGTGTGCATTTTGGCTTCACAGTTTACTGAAGGAAGGAGGCACCACTTTTACTTTTGAAGGAACACATAGTACCTGCCCTCTGAAATTCATAATCCCCAGTTTTAGGGGAAGGTAATTAATATATATTTAGGTTTGATTTTGCTCTGAGAGTTTTGCTTTGAACATTGCTTGCTGGTTAATTTGTTTTGAAAGGTTTTCTTTTGAAATTCTAACTAAGCAGCCTGAGGGGGTGAATTGGATTTTAAAAATGTTGACCAATAAAATCACAAATCCATTTAAAGAAATGATTTAAGAAATTCATTAACAATAAATTTAACAATAAATAAATTAAAGAGATAAGGGAGAAGATATCAAACTCGATTTTTATATGGTTCTGTAAAATCTACCTACCTCATGCTTCCAAGCAACTCAAGCTTGAGAATTTCATTATTCTAACCTTAATCCAAGGCTTCAAAATTTTACAATTAACTTTTAAGGTGTCAATAAACTTTTACAAGTAAAAATATAAACTCACATCTTTACCCAAGCGTTTCTCATTTTTACAATCACTTAATTTTAATGTTGAAATGAAGTTTACAAGAGTTGTTTTCTATAAGAGTGTGTAGGAAAAATGGTAGCTCAAAATATGTCAATAAATGTTAATAAGCAAATAAAAGCTTAGAATGATTTTATAGTTGATAGACTTAGCAAAAGTTCTTTGAAATGAATATGATTTGATTTTTTATAATTTGAACATGAAAATTAGCCGTTATCTACTCTCTAAGCACATCGATTAACTGCCCCATATGAAACGAATCACCATTTGCTTATGTGCAAAGTTACTATTATTGCTAGATTTGAAAATTTTGCATAGTCAGATAACCGTTTAAAAATTATTGGTTAGCCGTCTAAAGCTAGAATCTATTGCAAGATTTATCTGTCAGCTGCTTTAAATAAACGGCTAATCGTTTCAACTAGTACCTTCTCCAAATTATCAATTAGCCACTTAAAATAAAAGATTCACCGTTTTGCATTTTAGAATCTCCTACAAAAGATATCGGTTAGCTGTTTGCCATGAACACCGATTTAGATAAGAACATCCCCCAATATTATCAATTTGCTATTTTATATGAACGGTTAACAGCTAAGTTTTTTAAAATAATATTTTTTTCTCAAAAATGTTTATAAAGAATCAATTAAACACATTTCTAGTAATTTCAACTTGCAGAAATTCGCTTATTAAGCAAGTTCATTTTTTAAAACGCTTAATATAACAAAATCAATTTTCTCATAAAATGTTTTATCTTATGAAAATGATTTTCTTGAAAATGTCATGAAAGAGATTTGATCTTTCAAGTTCTTAATGCATTCATTAATTATAAGAGCTTTACAAGAATTATAACAATGTGATTCTCATAAGCTTAATACCCTTGAACCTTGTCATTGTCTTAATAAGTTTGAGCTTGTTCTCACATGAATTATTTTGTTCTTCAAGAGCTAATAAGATAATAAATATATGAAATGCCTATTTTGCCCACAATACATGGTTTGTTATCATTAAAATTGAAAGACCGAATAACTATATAAGTCAACAACTTTGAACTTTGCTTGTCGGTTAATTTGCTTTGAAAGGTTGTTGTGATGATTGAGCTAGTGGTTAAGTAGCATCAATGTTTCATCTTAACTTGTAATTGTTTTTACATTTTACAAGTGTTGCTGATCATTTGTATTTATGGGTTCATTGACTTGTTGGATGTAACTCTAGGTGTTCATGTTGTGGATTGATATAGTTATTTGAGGACTTGCCGAACATTATTTGTAGATAGAATTTGTCATTTAAATTTCTATATTTTTTAGTTTGTTGGGAGCTTTTTGGTAGTTTAGTTATTATTTTATAACTGATAATTGAGATGAATGTTTCAATAATTAGATTCTCAATTATTGATGACTTTTGCCCAATTTTTTTTTAGCAATTTATAATTCGATAAATTTAATTATATATGTGTGTGTGTGTGTAAAAATTTATACATGTATGAAAATAAAATTCAATAATAATAATAATAACAATTAGTGCAAAAATTTAAAATTGGGGCCAAAAAATTAAAAAAAATCAATTCCCACCAAAATTATTTATTTAAGACTATAATTCAATTCCCGCTAAAATAATTAAAAATATTCCCACCAAAATTAATTTTTTAGTTTATATTAATTTAATGAACTATTTTAGTAAAATATCTATTTTTATGGACAAATATTAGTCATACATGCAAAAAATAATGATGGGCAATAGTCATATGTTAATGACATTTTCATGATATAAAAAAAACCGTTATTAATAATTTATTGACACAGGCTTCAATGACCGTTGGGCAATCCTTATATAATTGGGTGCATAAAGGTCAAAAGAAGTCATTGTTAATGTTTTTTTTTTTTTTTTGGGTCTTCAAAAATTTCGCAACCCTTTCTCCACAACTCACATTTATTTTGAAGTGTTGCATATTCTTGCATTGATCTCCACCGTACATACTTGAAAAGAAATATGTACTTCTTTATTTTCAGGTGTTATGTTGCAATTCAGTTTGATGGATTTGGGATTTGGGCCACTTAATCCATTTCCACGTAACTGCCATTTTATTTTTTGTAATATTTTAGTTTGGGCTATTTTAGGATTAGAGATGATAAAATTATCTATAGGTTTGGGGTTTTATTGGATCTCATCCTAAATAGGTTAAATTTTAAATAATTTTTAAAGAATGCGGTATATAATTAAAAGAAAATAATCTTTAAATTCTTAATGGGGTGAGATTTAAATTCTTTAAATAATTCTTTAAATAATTGATTTTGTACTCCTCACCCTATCCCACTCCACTCTACTCTAAACTCCATTATATGTAAATATTTTTTTAATTTTTATTTAATAACTTTTATTTTTATCAATTATAATATTAGTTGATTAATAAATTTTTATTTTATTTTTACCGAATATAAATAAGTTATAACTAAAAGAAAACCCTACAATATAATTTCCTAAAATATTTTTTTTTCTCTCTTAAGATGTCATTTACTTCAAATATATTTTAGTTTTGATATCATTTTAATATATTGTTTAAAAATTTTAGAATTTTTTAATAATTTAAATACTTTATAATATTATGATAATTTTATTTAAATATTTAATTTTTAATTTATTAAAATTATATATTTATATATAATATAAAATAAGTAAATGAGGAATAAGGTAGAAATGGGGGCAGAAAAATCATTCCCCATATAAAAATTTTCTATTTTCATTACTCTAAATTTATTGGAAAATGAAATATAAAATAAAAAAATAAAATTTAATTTTTCACTCACCAATCTAAATTTATTAAAAAATAAAATAAAAATGAAATTTATAATAAATAAAAATATATAGTGGGTGTCTCCACTCCACCTCCACACCACCCCATTTGGGATTGTTTTGATTAGCTATTTTTTATGTGTTTTTTGAATTGATGTTTTAATTATTTAGATTTGTTTGGAGTGTTTCTTTCTGTGAATTTTAGCTTAGTTATTGTTGGACCCTTTGGCTCTTGCTTATAAAGAGTATTTAGGTGGTTGTAATGAAGATATCGAAGGTTATCAATAAAATCAGTATTCTTAGTCAAAATTAGTGTTTCCTCTTCCTGGTTGTTTCATTGGTATTACAGCAGCGATCTGGCATCATAAAAACATGGTGGAGGGAACTAGAGCAGAAGATCAGCGACGTCTGAAGGAATCGGTACATCAATTGAAAGAGGCTCTTAACTAGCAAGTAGTGGAATTGAAGGAGTCTTCTCTGGCAGCGATCAGTCTCAAACTTGATTAGATGATGGGCACATCAGGGGCATCAAGAACATTATTAGAGGGTAGAAGCAGTATTTCCACAAGGCCAAAAACTAGGGTGAACTCTAGTATGTAGAACTCTCAAACGAGATTTTCCAAATTAAATTTTCCAACGTTTTGAGGGAGAAAATCCTAGTCGTTGGGTCTACAAGTGTGAACGATTTTTCAAATACAATAGGGTGGGAAGAATCTGATATGTTTTGTTTGGCAACCATTCATTTGGAAGGAAAAACATAGGGTGGTTCCAAGGGTAAGAGGTAGCCATTGTGGAACCTAATTGGAAGCAATTTTCTACATATTTAATTGCACGGTTCGGTCCGGATACCTATAGTTAGCTTACAAAGTTAAGGCAAACTTCAATAGTAAGGATTTACCAAGAACAATTAAAAGCATTGGTGACCAGAACTTGAGGATTACCAGAAGATTTCTTTGTGCAATGCTTTATGAGCGGATTAACAGATTCCATAAAAAATCATGTAGCCATGTTTCAACCAAAAACACTAGTTGACGTTGGATTGGCTTTGTTACAAGAAAGTACCCTAAAGGCAATGATCAAGCAGGCCAAGGCTTCAAAAAGGACAATGTTTTCCCATGTAACACCTACAATAGAATCGAAACAAAGTTCTATGGGACAAATTCCTCTAATCAAAAGAATATCTACTGTAGAAATGTAAGAGAAGAGGGATAAAAAGTTGTTACTCGTGACGAGAAGTTTGGACCAGGGCACAGGTGTAAATGACGGGAGATTTAATTATTAGAGGGGGAAGATGATGAGGAAATCGGTGATGAAGATAATAAAATTGACGATGATGAAGAGGATTAGAGGGAATATCAAGAAGAATGGGATTATCATCTTGATTGATTTTGGCAGTACTCATAATTTTATAAATGTATCAGTGGCCAAGCATATGGGGTGTGAAGTACAACAAGATATATCATTAATGGTGGCAGTGGCTATTGACACCAAAATTGCTAGTAATACAACTTGTAAGCAATTAGTCTGAAGCATGCAAGGGAGAGTGCTCAGAGCAGACATGAGGCAGATTTATTTAGGAGGATGTGAGGATGTGATATGGTGCTAGGAATTCAATGGCTATCTCAATTAGGGCTAGTGATTTCAAGAATCTGTGGATGGAGTTCAAGTGAGAAGGAAGAAGAATGGTGTTAATGGTTTCATGGCAGTCCCTTGAAGCTAGTTTTGACCATCCATATGTAAACGAATCTTAAACAAGTTCCCCAAGTTGTTGCTGCCTATATTTTTTCACAACTTGAGAAGCCATGTTTTAACTCTATGACAGAAAACATAAGTTTTTTTTCTGTTATTAAATAATGTATAAATTGTTTCTTATATACATGTTAACCCTAACTAGCCCCAACTGGCCGAATCTCACAATTTATGGGATTTTAACAAATCAAGTAACTACTTAGCCTAATATTAGAAAACTACCCGCCAATAATTCTTTCCTTATTTACATATGTATACACAGTTTTCCAACACTCTCCCTTAAGCTGGTGAATAGGCATTCTCCATTCCCATCTTGGATACAATGCTCTCAAATATTGAACTACCCAACCCTTTTGTAAGTACATCCGCAAGCTGCCCTTGTGTAGACACATAGGGTGTACAAATTAAACCACTATCTAGCTTCTCTTTTATGAAGTGCCTGTCAATTTCAATATGCTTGGTTCGGTCATGCTGTACTGGGTTGTGGCAATGCTAATAGCTGACTTGTTATCACAGTATAATCTCATAGGTGCATTCCACTCAACTTTCAAATCCTCCAGAATAATCTTTACCTAAAGCAATTCACACATGCCTTGAGCCATCGCTCGAAATTCTGCTTCTGCACTCGATCTTGCTACTACGTTCTGTTTCTTACTTCTCCAAGTCACGAGATTCCCTCCAAGAAAGGTACAATACCCCGGAGGTTGATCTTCTATCAATAATTGATCCAGCATAATCAGTATCTGTATATGCTTCGAGTGCCGAGCCTTCATTCCTCCTAAATAGAATTCTTTTTCTCGGTGTTCCTTTGAGATATTGTAGAATTTCTATACGTTGCTTGCAGACAAACCTCCTTTGGACTATGCATAAATTGACTAACTACACTAACAGCATGTGCTATATCTGGTCTAGTGTGGGATAAATAGATAAGCCGCCCTACCAGACGTTGATATATTTCTCAGTCTACTGCAGCATCCTCTTTTGCTACTGCTAGTCCAAGTTTGAGGTTCGGGTCAATAGGGGTACTAACCGGCTTGCATGCTGTCTTGCCAGTTTCTTTCAGCAGATCCAACACATACTTCTAATGGAGATGAAGATACAATTCTTGGAATGAGCTACTTCAATTCCAAGAAAATGCTTTAATCTTTTCCCGATGTTCCTTTGAGATATTGTAGAATTCTATGCGTTGCTTGCAGATGAACCTGCTTCAAACTATGTATAAATTGACTAACTACACTAACAGCATGTGCTATATCTGGTTTAGTGTGGGATAAATAGATGAGCCGCCCTACCAGACGTTGATACATTTCTCTGTTTACTGCAACATCCTCTTCTGCTAGTCCAAGTTTGAGGTTCAGGTCAATAGGGGTACTAACCGGCTTGCATGCTGTGTTGCCAGTTTCTTTCAGCAGATCCAACAAATACTTCTGTTGGTAAATGAAGATACCTTTCTTGGAATGAGCTACTTCAATTCCAAGAAAATACTTTAATCTTCCTAGGGCTTTGATCTCGAATTATTTAGCCAAACTTTGACTCAGTAGTTATCTTTCTCTATCATCATCACCTGTCATAATTATATCATCCACGTAGACAAGTTGAGCTGTAACTCCCCCTAAAATCGAGTGTTTGATGAACAATGTATGGTCCCCTTAGCTTTGTCTGTATCCCATAGTAATCATAGCTCTAGTAAATCTCCCAAACCATGCCTGTGGTGATTGTTTAAGCCCATACAATACTTTCTTCAACTTACACACTTTATGCCCAGATAAGTTATTCCTATATCCTGGTGGAATGTTCATATAGATCTCTTCCTCTAAGTCCCCATGTAGAAATGCATTTTTTACATCTAATTGCTCTAGCTCTCAACCATAGTTAGCTCCTAAGGACAACAAAATCCTTACTGTGTTCATTTTTGCAACTGGGGCAAATGTCTCAAGATAATTGATACTATAGGTCTCGGTGTATCCTTTGGCAACCAATCTGGCCTTGTATCTCTCAATTGACCCATCTGCTTTATACTTAACTGTATATATCCATTTACATCCCATAGGTTTTTTCCCTTCGGCAACTGTACTACCTCCCAAGTCCTATTCTTCTCTAAGGCCTCCATCTCCTCATCTATTGCTTGCTTCCATTTTCCAATGGTTAATGCCTCGGATAGAGTGGTAAGGATGGCAATGGTGTTTAGGCTGACGAGGAAGGCTCTATGTGAGGGTGAAAACTATTTGAATGAGAGATAATTTGCAAGACGGTATAGTGGCCGTTTGGTGCATTCTCTCGTTCCTTTCCTAATAGCAATGTGAATGTTCAGGTCATCCTCATTGGGTTCAGTTTTAGTTTGCGAGGCAGGGTCAGAAAATGCTACCTCATGATCAGGTTTCGGATTGGATTCTTAAGCATGTCCAGATGTAGGAGCAACCATCTTTTGCCTTGTAAACACTTTCCTAAATCTTGCATTTTCATTAATAGATTTATCTTGACTAGACTCGGGTTCAAGAGATGTAGGGTTTTTAGGCATAGGTTCGGGTATGATGACAGGAGCGATTTGTTTAGAAACAGTGGGAGGAAGAAATTCACTAAAACCCCAATCATGAAATTCACCAAAACCCCAATCATCCTTATCTTCCCTTGCTGAACTCTTCCCCTGAAGATAAGAACAGTAAAGTAGGACTCATTTTCATGAAATATTACATCAATGGAGACGTAAAACCTTTTTAAAGGGGGGTGGTAACACTTGTACCCTTTTTGTGTGGAGCTATAGCCAACAAAAACAGTTTTCAGGGCCCTTGGATCTAATTTTTTCCTATTGCGATCGTGAATGTGAACATAGGACACACACCCAAATACTCGAGGGACAAGGTTATTTGTGGTTTGTATATGGGGATAAAAGGTGGAAAGTTTATCCATCGGACTCTTGAATCCCAAAACTCTAGTAGGCAACCGGTTTATCAGGTAAGTAGAGGTAAGGACAGCTTCCCCCCAAAAGGGCTTTGGCACAATTTTTTGGAATAATAGGGCTCGAGTGGACTCAAGGAGATGGCCCATTTTTCTCTCTGCTACCTCATTCTGTTGTGGGGTATTAACACAAGATGATTCATGTACTGTCCCTTCTTTTTCAAAATAAGGGCTAAGTATCTGATTGAAATAATCCCTCGCATTATCTGATCGAAACCTTTTTATGTTAACCCCAAATTAATTTCTTATCATGGAGAAAAATTTAGGAAGGACGGTACTAACATCAGATTTATGTTTAAGAAGGAAAATCCAAGTAACACGAGTGCAATCATCTATAAAAGAAACAAACCATCTGTTGATGCAGTTTTTCCCGCGTGCCTTCAAACAGTGCCTCGAACCTTCTGCTCGCGTCTAGCTCGAGCTCGAGCAGGATTGCCTCCTTCGTCCTGTTCCGCTGTCTTTTCCAGAACGGAGATCTCCCGGACCTGTACTCACAGAAAATAGGGTCAGGGGTAGCCGGGCGTGTTCCGGCGAAAACCCTCCGACGCTCAAGTCAGTAATCGGGTTGTTCTTTTTGGTATCTCCCTTAGTGAGAGAGACCGGAAAGATGAAAGGGATATTTTTCGCCCTCCTTTTTTGAATGAATATGTAGTTATTCAGAGGATCAATGTAAGGAAAGTCCGAATAAGAAGAACCTGTATAAGCTTTCGAAACCCTTGTGAATGAATTTTTCCAACCCTTGTAACGTACCCGTTCGTTTCCTTTTATACTCCATTTTTCCCGCTCTTACTCTCCCGACCGTCCATTCTCGCGCTTGAGGTGTCTGGGTCCCTCTGACAGCCGGGATTGGCGTAATATTCCCTGGGGATGCGCGGCTGTCTCCTTAATCCGGTTCACGTGGCCAGATCACCATGTCGGGCATGTGCGCTAGGAATGATAACATCGTGGGGGCATGTGCCGGCCATCGGCAATAGTATCACCACCATACTATGTGGGGCCCTGGTCAGACATTAAAAGGTGTGCCAGGATTCTGAGAAAACGGGTCGGGCTGCCCTGGGCCGGGTCTTACATTCCATTCGTCCCATGACTGGCGCAACCCAGTTGTGCTCGGGGACTTATCTTCTGCGAGCAGGAAAGGAGTGCTCGGTTCTCGACCTTGACCAGCTTTAACCGAGAGAGACGACCTCGAGCAGACAGGAGAGCTCGGAGCTCGGATGGCTCTAAATTCCTCGACCTTGACCAGCTTTGACCGGGAGAGACGACCTCGAGCAGGCAAGAGAGCTCAGAGCTCGGATGGCTCTGAATTCCTCGACCTTGACCAGCTTTGACGTCTAGTGAGATCGTCTTCGTGCCAGTGGTCGGGACTTCTACTCGAGCTAGGTTGATCTCGAGGTATTTTATTCGAGCTGAAATGGCTTCGAGAAGACCTGCCCGATATTGCCCAAACAATTACTAACAATGCCCCGCATTCTAAATTTTCTTGGGAAAATAATGTACTCAAGTATAAGGGAAGACTTTGGGTTGGCAAATATTGAGATTTGAAGCAGTTCAAGCTCGTGGCAGAATAGAAGGTGGGCATTCTAGGGTTAAAAAAACTGAGCCATAATCAAATGATCTTTTTTTTCAAAAAAAAATGCGAGGTGATATTTGTTCTTTTGTGGCATCCTGTGACATTTTCCAAAGGAATAAACATGAAATTGTGTTATCTCTTGGTTTGTTGCAGCCTCTACCAATTCCTGAGCATAATTGTAATTTAATTCATTACAATTAAATTCAATCTCATTGAGTCTAGTCATATAAATACTTCGAAGAGGTGTCATTGCAAACATAGTTCACACTCCAAGGTGACTTGGGAAACTGTTTACTCTTATTTTTTTCTTAAATTAAAAAAAAAAAAAAGAAACAAAAAAAAACCCAAGAAATAGACTCTGAAAAGTTATTTAATATTACAAAACACAGCAAATACAAAATACTTTCACTTTTTCATCACGACAAGCTTAAGTAAACATGCATGTTGGTGCTTACTTTGCAAAAGACCAATTACATTTTCTAATACAAAGCTCCTAAAATTCGAGTGGCCCAAAAAGGCAATGATAGGACAGAATTGATAAACATAAAATGACAAACAAATGAAAGGGTAAAAACGAGCATTACTCAAGTCAGATTGATTCAGTCTATTGAAAAGCTGAGGGTACATTTGATATTATTTTTCAAATGGTGCTTTTGTATTTGTTTATAATATAAACATAAATATTTTTTAAATATAAAAATACCTTTGGTAAATTTTTTTTCTTTTTTAATATATATCTGAAAATAAAAATATGTTTAGTAGTGTGTCTAAAAAATAATATTATTAAAAAATTAAACAAATATATTTGTGTGCTTATATTTGAACAGATAAGTGTACTTTAATTTTTGTTGGTTCATTTACTTAATTTGCACTGGTGCAAATTAAAAATGGTATATTGATTATACTTTTCAAAAGGTATGGGACCTAATAATGTTATAATGATTAGAAATCGTAAAATTATTGTTTTACAATTTCTTTTAGTTTCTTTGCAAAATGAGTATAACTTGTTTTCATTTAAATAAAAAACACAACGTAATTAGAGCCCGCCAAACAAGTTTTTGTGTTCTCTATTTTTGTAAATATAAAAAATCATTTGCCTAAAACAAAACCAGACATCCCCTAGTGGACCCGACTCTAAACGGAGTTAAGTACACTAATACAGAATTGAATACAATACAAAATGCCATGAGATTGGCATCAACCAAGTTCATCAAAAAGAATGAACCTATTTCAGCTTATTGAGTTTTCAATTCTGAGTCAATCTAAAGCAGGAGAGGAATCCTTTTAGAAATTGAGTGATTAAATGTATTAAAGTCAAAATATTTGACGTTCTTATGTACTAAGGAATTGAACAATATGATACAAACAACACATACATGACAAGTTACCCACTCATAGAATGAGTCTCTTTTCCACCAAGTGTCTGAATTATAGCTTCCAGGAGTTTAATTTCCTTGTTACACTTGGAGATCTCTTCTTGCTTGGCACGCAACTCTTCCATATGCAGCTCAAAAACTTCTGCAGCCAAAAGCAAAATTGTTAGACAAAAATTTGAGTTGTTTGTGAAAGGCTATAATGTTGCATTCAGTACAGAATCTTTTGACATCAGTGAGTAAAATTCCCAGCGGCGTATGTTTTCGAAAATTCATTGATAGAAAGATGCCTGTTTTCCATAGGCTTTGTATCACCAAAACCTTAACCTGCCTTTGTTTCCCTGCAATTGGTTTGTAAATGAATTTCTCATTCTCCAATTTCAATTATAAGTTCCTTTCTCATTACCATGTTTATAATGATATGCTCATATCAATCTCATTTTGAGTGAATATTCAATGATTAGGAAGAACCCAAACATGGACATGAACATCAAAAGGACCAATCTTCGCTTTTTAGAAGATGAAGTAGGATGATTTGATGTGCGTATTTGTATAGACAAAAGGTCAATGAACACCAGCGGCTTGGCACAGTTTTGCACTGTATTGTAAATAAATTGTTGGGATGAAATTCTGATTTTGGGATTAGCAATATGATGATAACAGTAAACAGTATTTGTACTTGAGCTGTCGTGTGTGCAGATGACATCTTCAGTGAATCCACTGGATTTTACGGATTAGACCCTTTGGGGTAGTTCTTTAACAAGGACCTGTTAGAGTTTAAGAATCAAGAGTTTGGAGTTCTAGAAGAGAAAATTCAGACAGGACAGTACGTATGCTTGGATCCACAGTGATGGCATATGATCAAGAAGAAGAATAAGAAAAGGTAAAGATAATTTAAAGAATGTGAATAGAAGATAAGAGGACTAGAAGGTTGACTGAACAAATAAATTAAACTTTCAATAATGAAATTAAGATACCACTGACATCTGCTATCTGCATGAATTATGGCTATTTAGGAATTTAAAATTGTTTATTTAAGTCAAGAAAAATGAGAGGAAATTAAGCAACTGATTAAAATAGGCAAGCAAAAATAATCTAGTCACAGTACCTAACACAAACCCAACTAAGACAAGATAACTGCTTCAGGAAACTAAAGAAAACCCAACTAAGTAATTAAGACTCAAATAAGCTAATATAAAACCTAATCATACTAGAATAAGGACGATAAAAATAACACCTAAATGACCTAGTTTATCCTATATCAGCTTCTTTTCACTTAAAAAAGCCTGACTGCTGGCAGTTGAGCAAATAAATCTAAATTAAGTGGATGCATCTAATAAATGAGTAAACACCAAAAATTGTTTGCACAGATGTAGCAAACTTATCAAATTTCTGCAAGGAAATGCAATTGTGCTTGCAACCCCTGATAAAGTATTTAGGGAAAAAAAATGGGTATCTTCAGTCACATTGGATTTTGTGCTCTTTTGCCTTGTAGTTCCACGTGCATTATAAAAAGATGTGGACATCCGCATAAGATGAGGACTGATAAATGGTAGGAAAACCATATTACTCCAATATTCCGGTTATCCAAACATATGACAGAGGTAAAATAATGATTCATTCCATCAAATTTTAATTCAATGAATAAGTTAATATACCATGAGATGCTGTGTATACTAGAACAATTTTGAGGCGTAAGCAAAAGAAACAGTAATATTTCAAAATTCTAAATCCTAATGCAGTTTCTTTCCTTTCAAAATGACAAAATGCTCATGACAGCACTTACTTGTGGTATTTTCAAGCTCTTTTGTGATCTCTTGCGCACGTAATTCAGCAGTCTTTTGTGCTGCCTCAGCTTGTCGTTTCTCCAAACGAGCATGAGCAGCTGCTGTAATGGCAGCATCTAACTCTCTTTCCAGAGTTTCTACTCTTTGTTCAAGAATCTATATGCAAAAAGATAGATAGAAATAAGTCTCGTGGTACTTTATGGTAAAAAGTCTATACTCTTTGTCATATGCTAGTGGGCAAAAGAATTAGAAAGTAAATTCTGACTAATAAAGTAAGGTTTATATCTGGTTTCTGTCTCAAGCCATTTTAATGTTCTTCAAAGACGAAAAAGATGTTTTCCAAAACAAATATGTGTGTGTATAAACAGAAACAAAAACTGAAAGCTCTCAAATATCTTGTTGTTTTCATTAATTTTCCATAGTTTACCACTCAAAATATTATTCAGCAAAATGTAAAACTAATAAATGCTTCCAAATATAAATTGATGAATTTTAGGTTATTAAAGATATATATGCTAAAATTCCAAACATTGCTAGTGTACGTTAATTTCTTCCATACAGTAGTCCAAGATGCTGAATTCTCACGTATAATCCCAATTACCAACCAATTTGCAAATAAAAAACATCTTACAATAGTTAAACCAATTGGCTTGTTGCTACAATGAACTTCTGACCAACCTTCTTCTCTGAAGCACCATAGACATGTGATATAGGGGTGATTCTATGCTTCCTATGAAAAGAAAAGAATATGATAAGGTTGATTCACTGTACTTAATGTGATAATGAACTTTCAATATACATATTGTTTTCCATTTCAAGTAACTACTACCTTATTAGTAAATTTCTATCCACTTCATTTAGGAATTTTACAGGTTCCCACAACATAAAAGAAGAAATGAATTCAATTTCATGGCTATCTCCATCTTTCATTAGTCCTCAATTTATCCTTCTTCCTCCTTACAAGTTGTGTTATCTCCAACCCATTGACATACTCATACTCTATTCCATCCATTTCCATCTTTTTCCCCTCAACATTGAATTTCTTGTACTCTCAGGTTTTACTATCCAAAGTTCATTCTGCAAATCTCTCTAATATCAAACTTTGCCCATGTTTGATATTGTAGTTGGATAGCTGTAACTTAAAAGTTATAGCACGAAAGTGTTTGGTAAGCACTTACTGTTATGGTTCGGAAACTAATTTGAATTTATCCCACAGTTGTAAGATGAAAAATCCATAATATTTTTACTCTTTTTATCAAAATTATTATTTAAAAATCATACTTACCATACAATATCAACTTTTAGTTAACAGTTACAGCTTTTTTCCCACAGCCCACAGCAGCTCAATACCAAACAAGACCTTAATTGGATATGTTTCCTAGTTCAATTGAAGAATGCATAGTCCGAATGAACACAAATACCTTTCTTCCATACAATATCTCAAGCAAATAACAAACATAGACTAAAACATCTTGACCCAGTTATAAATCAAACAACATATGATGACCCATAATTTTGATATTTGTAACAATTCAAAAACCTCTAAACACTACCCAGGTACAAAATACGACCGCTAACAAAATTCAATGCACAAACAATTAACAAAAGAATGAAAAAAATATTAAAAATTAAATAAATGGTGGAACCCACTATCAAAGCAGACCAACTTAGTCAAATATAGCAATCACACAGAATTCGAAGTTGATAAACGGAAAAATGAGATCAGGGCAGCAGAGAGCGAGAAGAAAGACAAACTTTGATGGTTCTAGATTGTTCAGAGCTAAGAGAGGCTTTGGCGAAGGTGTCATCATCGACAAAGACAGCTTTCTTGAGAAGCAGACTTTGGAGAGATTCTAAATTTGAAGACATCTCCGTTAGATTGGCTATGGCTCCTCTCCATCTCTCGTCGCTTCCTTTCATCTTCTGCTTCTCTTTGTCGTTCTCCAGATCCAGTCTTTAAACTTTTATCCTATTTTATTTTTTATTTTTTATTTTTTATTTTTTATTTTTTATTTTTTGCCGTTTCTCCACATTCGATCTGTGAGAAGCGAGCTGCAAGCGCTTTATATTCAAAACATTTCCTTTGGATCATTCTTTGAATAATGACACTTGACAGAACCACAACCCCCCCCTTCTATATACTTAATTATTTTAATATTACAAGTAAAATTAGTTGATATAAATGAAAATATAAGATGGGAAATTATGAAGTCAAGGATTTTATTTGATTTTAGTTATGAGTCTTTATTTTTTAATAAATTTTAATTATATTAAAATATTTATATTTATATTATAATATAGTGTAATTTAAGATAATTTTGTATAACACATAATACTATTAGTATAGTATAATATATTATTATATAATATATAACTATATTGTATAATATATGATAGTATAATATAATACATAATTCTTTGTTTATGATGAGTTTGATTTTTTTCAATTGAGAGTGAATAAAATTTAAAAATTAGGAAAAAAAATTTTTTTTATACCTTCTTTATAATTAAAAAAATACATTATGCACATTTAACTGACTTTAGAATTTAAATTTTACCACAAATAATACTATTAGTATATTACAAAAATATTATCATGTAATACATTATATATTCTACAATACATAATAGTGTAATACAAAACATGACTTCGTCATGTATAATAAGTTAAAATTTTTAGAATTAAGAGTGAATGAAATTAAAAATTTTATAAGAAAATTTTTTTTTATACCTTCTTATAACAAAAAGACATTATAGATATTTAACTGACTTTAGAGTCTAAATTTTATCATAGAGTCCAAATCTTAGGACTAAACCCCTCTAAGGATCTCGTAAAAAAAATTCTCGTAATAGCAAACTGTCGCGGGCTACTCAAATTCACTACTAAATACAGCCAATTTACGCACACGGATTCGCTTAGTACAGGTACGCCCAATGGCGTGATGTACTTAGAAGTGGGTTGTGCTTAGAAATGGGCCACCCCACACAACTAGCCAGCCGTAGTGCGCTCAGTACGGATGCACTTAGCAATTGGGCTGTCACAAAGCGTGTGCACTTAGCAAGCCCGACCCGTTATCTAGAATATTCTACCATCTTCCAAATCTAGAAATCACCATGCTTATCCTTATCACTATATTATCTTTATCCCTATCTATAACCTTATCTTTATTTAGATAGTTACTTGTACAAATTGAATTGTATAACTTGTATGGATAAGTCTAGAACTAAGAGAACCACACTATAAATACGAGTAAGCACCCACCAATCTAAGCATCTCCAATAATCTCCAGGTCTCTAATACTCAAAGCACCCACACACACACACATATCACACAAATATGTGTAAAGCTCTCTTGTAACCTCTTTTGTAAATAATAAAATCACATATTGGTCATATTGCTCTTTTCTTCTCTCTATCATTCTTGCAAACTTCTTTTCTTAACTAGCTTGAGAAGTTCATTAGGCTTATTTAGCAACTTTGTGCTAGGAGTTGTCTAAGTGTCACACGGGTTGCTGCGCATTCACTCATCCCGAGACAAGTGGTATCAGAGCCAAGGTTTTGCACCAACACAACCTAGCTCACGTCTAAAGCTATGGCCAATCCTCCTAGCATAACTCAAGGGGGCGTTGTTAGTGTGAAAGTTTCGCCGGAGCCTACTTGTGGCCGTGAGGAGGGTCGTACACAGCCCAAGACCCACGAAAAATCCAAGTCTCATTTCGTAGATGCCTTGGAGCCTCGCGTCACTATGCTCGAAACATCGATGTCCATGACCCAGGACACCCTCGACAATTTGGAGATCATGGTGGATGATCTTGAGGATGAATATGCCGACTTCATGGTAGCCACCAAAGCGCTCATGCAAGATCAAAGCAACATCCTTCGAGGAGAGTTTCGAGCATTCCATGAACAATTGGTAAAACTTCGTAGTTTCGTGCAAGACGAACTGGGTGCTGTCCGTGCGGAAGTAGAGGAAGTACGCTCAGATTGGGCATGGCACAAGCGCACACTCTCCGCTAGCCTGGCTTCCACAAGCACGAGTGATGTGCGACGTATTGACGTGCCAAAGCCTGACACCACTATAGCACATGCAACGCCACCATCGTAGACAACTTTTTATTCGGGCTAGACCAATATTCGATGCCGTAGGTGTACAAGATGAGGCATCGAAAGTGGGTACAACACCCACGTTCCTACGAAGCACCGCAAAATTGTAGTGGCGGCGAAAGCATGGTGACATGGGCAAGGGAATTTGTGCCATCAATACATGGGCAGATTTTCAACAAGAACTCCAAAAGCACTTTGCCTCAAGCAATGCCGAGAAAGAGGCAAGAGCGCGTCTTCGTCTGCTCAAGTAAACGGGTAGTATTCGTGACTACATCAACGAATTCATTAGCCTTATGCTAAAGATCACCGACATGTCAGATAAGGATTCCCTCTTCTATTTCCAAGACGGCCTTAAAGATTGGGCCAAAGCGGAGTTGGATAGGCCTGGTGTACAATCTCTTGATGATTTCATCGCCATTGCGGAATCACTTGCAGACTACTCCGCCCAAGCCAAAGACAAAAGGCCGAATCAAGGCAAAGGTGGGGGAGAGGCTCGTAAGGACAAAGGCCACAACTGCAAGGAGTGGGGGCAGAAAAAGCCTCCTAGTGGCAAGAGCGGGCAAGGTAAGGCGGACGGAAAAAAAGATGCACCTAAGTCTCGCAGCCCATACTTCATTTGTAACGATCCGCATTGGGTATGCGACTGTCCGGAGAAGAAATCGCTAAATGCCCTCAATGTACAGCTTAAGGGCCAAAATTCGCCCACGGAAGAGGAACCCCAACCTAGCATGGGTACCCTCCAGCGTCTCGTTGCACTCGAGAGCCAACCACAGGCACATGCGAAGAAATGGCTCATGTACGTGAGTGCAAACATCGACGGCAAAACTTTGCGTGCATTATTAGATACCAGAGCCACACACAACTTCATTACGAAAGATGAGGCCAAGCACCTAGGCCACAAGACAATGAAAGAATGAGGCATAATCAAGGAGGTAAACTCACCCGCCCAATCTATTACGGGCACCGTACAAAGCGTGCACTTAATGATCGGGACATGGAGCGGAAAGCTTGATTTCTCCATCGTGCCTATGGATGATTACAAGATGGTCCTTGGCATGGAATTCTTCGACAAAGTCCATGCCTTCCCATTACCAGCCACAAACTCCCTAAGCATTATTGACGGGAGTAAAGCTTGCATGGTTTCAGTCGAGCATACCAAGATCGAAGAAAGGATGCTCTCAGCCATGCAATTTAAGAAGGCTTTCAAGGAGGACCCTAGTTTCTTAGTCTTCATTCACGAGCTCAACGAGGAGGAAGATCACGCAAGCCCCATCACAAATACAAGCCGTCCTCGATGAATTCAAGGACGTCATGCCTCTGAAGCTTCCAAGGAAGCTCCTACCTAGGAGAGAGGTGGATCACGAGATAGAGTTGGAGCAAGGCGCAAAACCTCTAACTTTAGCTCCTTATCGTATGGCGCCACCCGAACTTGAAGATTTGCAGAGACAACTCACGGATTTATTGGACACCGGATATATCCGTCTATTAGAAGCTCCGTTTGGTGCACCCGTCTTTTTTCAAAAGAAGAATAATGGCTCTTTATGAATGTGTATCCACTACCAGGCACTCAATAAGATCACTATCAAGAATAAGTACCCAATTCCCTTGATAGCAGATCTTTTTTATCAACTCGGCAAGGCACGGTACTTCACCAAGCACGACTTACGTTCGGGATACTATTAAGTCCGAATAGCAAAAGGGGATGAACCAAAAACGGCATGCGTCACGAGGTATGGATCTTTTGAATTCCTTGTTATGCCATTTGACCTCACTAATGCACCAGCCATATTTTGCACACTTATGAATAAAGTCCTCCAACCATTCTTCGACCGCTTTGTTGTCCTATACTTGAATGATATCGTAGTGTATAGCACCACCCTTGAGGAACATGCTCAACATCTACACCAAGTCCTCGAGCATTGCGACCAACCCGACCACGGCTTTGGGGCCCTTTGATTGCACCATTTACATTCTCTACACTTTATAAGAACTTTTATTCTTAATGGCAGCCTTTTTGAGGCTCAACTCCTCATGACAAGCTCTATCAGGCTTTTAATTAAGGGTGGGATTAACTGATTGGGGTAGGTTTTGCCCTAAAACCGAGTTAAACCTAAATCGATTGGTTCAAAGGTTTTGAATCAAATACAATTAAATTATTGAATCGAACCAAATTTTTTTTGTTTAATTCTATGTTCGGTTCGGTTCAATTTTATATTATTCTAGTTAAGAAATATAATAATTTTTCTTATTTTTGAATTAGCCAAAATTTTAGATTTTTCACCTAAATTTCATCACTTATTTAGTTCAATTTAATTGTAATAGTTAACCATTCATACTTTATACAAAAATTATTTTATGATAAATAAGTATTATCATTATTATTTTAACACAATGAACCAATTATTTTTTTCGATTCCATTCGATTAAAAAATCAATCCGTTCATTTTTTTTAAACCATTTGATTCTCCCATAACCAACCGAATGCCTACCTCTTATTTCAATAAATACATATACGTTGACTTTCTTTTGGTCAAGCAAAATTCACCCACCAATAATTATGCATGTTTTAAATAAGCTTATATCACATGTTACTCATATTGCATTAACATTCCATCTATGCTAAAATATTAAAAACAAACTTATATTGATAATCAAACACAATCACTAACTTCATCTTTTAAATATTAAACAACATACCATGCCTTTGAATATAAAATTTAAAGAAACTTAATGTAGTGTTAGCACTTCCTAAAATACTAGATGCTTGTGTTGGCGTTGGTATTGGTGTCGATGTGGGTGTTGTAGTTATTGAGGCACCAAAGCCCTTTGCTTGTGTAGGTATGTTTGTTATTGTCACTAAGGTAGAAGCATTCATTCCTAGAAATGACGCACAGGAGCTTAAAGGTGCTGCCAAAGTCTTTTAGTACATCTAAATATTATGAATATTATAAAAGGTAGTTAGAGAATATTGAAGCAGATGTTAAACAACATACCATACCTTTGAATATAAAATTTAAAGAACCTTGATGTAGTGTTAGCACTACCTACAATACTAGATGCCTGTGTTGGCGTTGGTGTTGGTGTCGATGTGGGTGTTGTAGTTATTGAGGCACCAAAGCCCTTTGTTTGTGTAGGTATGTTTGTTATTGTCACTGAAGTAGAAGCATTCATTTCTAGAAATGATACACAGGAGCTTAAAGGTGCTGCCAAAGTCTTTTAATACGTCTAAATATTATGAATATCATAAAAGTTAGTTAGAGAATATTGAAGTAGACGTTGATAATCAGAAAAAAAATACATAAATTAATGAACACATAGAAGAATAAGTTTTTCCATCATTGTTTTAGTATTCTGGCTTGTATTGGCTAGATTATGAGGACAGCATCTTGCATTATGCCTAATGCCTCAACAATATGTCAATTAAACTGTAAATTTTCTCATGTGGGATGCTTTTTCATAGGCTCCCTTCTTCTACAAGTGTTGGGCCTTCCAGATGGTTTATAAATATCAAAAGGTAGGATATCATCAGCCTTTATATTCGGCCATTTATACTTGTTGGGCAGAGGATGAATGATGCCTGAATAACATTTCAAAAAAGCTTTTTTTGTGAAGCAAGGAGCAGCACATGGTTTATAAATGGCCCTTAAATGAGCAACGCAAGGCATTGCATGACTACATGGTAGACCACTAATTTAAAATAGCCTACAATCACATGTATTATCCTCCAAATTAGCCATATAGGACTTATAGCTATCCGTAATTTCAAATAGCACCTCACTTATTGATATAACATGACAGATTTTTTCAACCTTAAGTAATTTGTTCATTTTCTTATTAATGTAAGAAAGAACTTTATTTCACCATTCTTACATTCCATCTTTCTTTCGATGATTGCCTACACCATCTTCTTCCTTATATGCTCCATTAAGGTGATTATTGGCGTCTTCCTCATATCTCCAAAATATGCATTCTAACTCTTAACCATGTTGTTTGTCGTATGATCACATTTGACCAATTTGTCAAAAGCATGAACTAACCAATATTTTAGATTGGTTTTCCTTAGCTAAATGAAAGCATGTACATCAACCTTCATTATATTGTTCATCGCTTCTGCAAAATCATCCTTATTTACAGCCCTTACAACCTTCCAATACTCATTTCTCAACTGTACATTGGAAAACCTCTGTATTAAGTTGGAAAATACATGCCTTGCACAGTACCTGCTAAGGGAAATAAGTGTACAAGGTTAATTTTGAGCTACCCCTAGTGAAGTGATAAATCTTCAAATTGCTCCTTTTATTTTTGCAAACATCAAGTTCCCCCCATAAAGACTTAATTAGATAGTATGAAGCTTTAAATCTAAAAACAAAAAAAATATTTTAAATTAAATAAATAAAAGCTAGCAATTTATACACACCTATTTTGCGATAAGTTCAAGGCATTTAAAATACACTTCTGCATATTCGTCATAAAGGTTAATTGCCTTGAATCGACTAAAAACTCTATCAAGTGTCCTAAGAAGCATGGCTAACTTTTAGTATTGTCAAATTCACAAACATATACTACTAATAAAAAGATCTAGTTTGCATCAAATGTAATTGTTGATAATAGTATACTCTCTCGAATGGTCCTTTCAAATGATATCCATCAAGACCAATAAATGCCATATATCTATCCTTGAAATCATCTCAAATTGATAGTGAACTTTTAGAACCTACATTTGTTAGTAGGTGTGCCTGATTTTGTAATTTTAAACATTATTAGTGCACCTAATATTTGTTATTTTATGACGTGAGCATACTCTCAAAGGTCTTTAAAACTCTGACCATGGTCTTTACTACTTATTGACTTTAGAATTTTTCTTTAAGTCCTATAAACCTTCTATGAAGTGACCTCAACCCTATACATTATTTGATATCAATAATCATAGTATCCATAGAAAATGAAGGATTAATAATAATTTTTTTATGATATTTCCTGATAATCCAAGCAACTGTTCTCTCTGGACTTTTCATAATCCCCTCACATATATGGATATTATGAAAACTTCTTATTTGAAAGCATTCATTGTCTCTGCACTGAAGCATATATTTTGAAAGGACGCTTGGATGTATAACAACGACATATTATTCTTCTATCAAATTTCACTCTTTTACCTCAAAAGCCTTCTTAAAGGGCCCATGCAAAAGACTTCATGTTCTGAAAACCATTCCAATTTTAAACCCCATCGGATCTGTATAATCCTCAAACATTTGACCCCCCAATATGCGAGACAATGTATTGAACAGATGTTCATCATCTAGTGATAACATTTGACCAAAATTAACATTGTCACTTTTATAACCCTCTAACAAGCCATTATCTTGATCATTGCCATCTTCTTCATCATCATCAAATTTATCATTGCCATCATGTCTTTCTTCTTTATCATTGCCATCATTTTCTGAATCAGACTATAAATAAAACTTACCTTGAACATCAACATGAGGCAAACCATCTATTATTGTTTGTGTTGAAGGACTAATAACTTAGGAATTTCTAGTTGTCTTTGTCTTTATTAGCTTAGGCCTGCTTTGAAAAATTTGACAATCTATAATTTTTTTTTTACTAGTCTTTAAAGGCTTAACAAGATAAGTTGTACCTTTTGCCTCTGCTGTGCAATCATTTGAAAAGCTCTTATCTTGACAAAAGCAGTTTTTCTTTTGTTGGCAAGCATATAAGATGACTGCACTTTACTTCTTCTCACCTTACCCTTGGTGAACTTGAGATGGAAATTCATGAGGCAATGTAAGTTTATGATCAGGAATTGGTGCTTGTTGTGGAGGTTGTGTTGACTTTGTAGGTTTAGAGATTGTTTGGAAAAGTGTTGATGTTTCACATTCTAAGATAGATTGACACCTCTGTTAAGTATTGTCTTCATAAAATTAGGACAATGGTGGATTTATGTAATCAGTATCTAGTCTAATGCCATCATCATCGTTTTCATCTTCCATTACAAAATCTTAGAAATTATTAATAAAATCAAAGTAAATAAAATGGTCATTGCAATCTAGAAGGTGTACAGATTCAGAAGCACATTATTATTATTTTTGTTTTGGTTGATTTGTATGGGTAGTTGCATGATCTAATATTTGGCCAATTTTTAGATTAACTATTAGAGTAGGCAATGGGTTTTGGTCATAGATTGGGTGTGTGTCATTAAAGTCCCTGCAAAAGTTTTTTGTAGGTTTCACAGGCTGACTTTATTGCAGATTAGCTTCCTTTGGTGACCTAATTTTCTTAAGAAGCTATTGTGTGGTTAATATATTAACTGTTGCTGTCGTAGGTGTTTCATGTGGTTCATAGTTTAGGATCAGCTGCGACTTATTAAGCTATGCATTGAGGTTTAATTTCAATTTCATTTATAGGCTCAAGTTTAGAGGGTGATGGAACAATAGGTTTAGGTTTAGGAGTAGATGTAGGGGTAGGGGTATGTGTCTTGCCTTTTCTTCTCTTTTTTGGAACACTCTTAATATCCCTACCACTCTTCTTAGCAGATGTTGATTCAGAAGGTTATAGTACTTATGCAACAATAGTCTATATGTCATTATTAAATAATCTATTTCTATCCACATTCAGTAAATTCAGTGATAGCAACTCCATATGGAAGTTAATTACTATGTACTTTTTCTCATTAAACAAGTGTCACATATGATATAATTCATTGTTATTCTCTATTGCCCATTTTTTCATTTTTAGGCAATGTAATTTCAGTAACAAACATCTCAAGAGATCAGTTATTTCTCTCAAAAACTTGTCTTATTAAACTATTAATCAAGATCGCTCTACCTAAAAAATATGAGTCTATTAGGCCAATATTTCATCTTACACATATCAAGTTAACACTTAAATTTTGTTTCCTATATATCATAACACACAAACAAGCTTCAAAATTCATAATCTACACATATAATAGTACCAGTCAAATAATTTGCAACAAACTAATCACTGTAATTTACGCAAGAAGAGCAAACAATTAATTTTCTGCAAAAGTTGTACGTGTACATGTAAAATTATGTCCACAGAATAAGTATTTTAGTTGGTTAAGAAAATAAAATTAGGTAAAAATATTGAGTGATTTGATGTTTGTTTGCACATGCTGTTGTCATCCACGTGACTCTATGCTTAATGATCGTTTCAGATTTATAGAAGTACCATCTTACCCTTTTTGTCGTTTAAATTAATAGAGGGATAATAAATTTTGAGACTTTGAGGGGGTAATTTGATGTTTTGAATAATAAAAGAGATAATTTGAAAATTGTCAATTGACAAGGGATGAGCCCAAATAAACCCATATATTAAATGGGGTGCGGCCCACAGGGGGCCAGTGTTCCAATAGAAAAGAAACAGGTCAGCATGGAGCAACACACACGCACGTTATGCTCTTCCTAAAAATGTCAATTTGCTTTGCATTGAATAAAAAAATATAAAATAACTCCCCACTTGGCAAAACCTATGATACCACATGCAAGCGACCACGTGCTAGTCAGAAGACAAATTCTGGCTCAAGTCGCGTTCTTCCACGTGTCCACATACCAGAACCTACTATATACGTGGACCAATACTATTTGAGAAACTGATCGGATCTCATCTCTTTCTCTCGTCCACGAATTTTGATATCTACCGGACTACCACTTCAAATGTTTTGATCTCCTCGCCACGTGTCATCATGTACGTGACTCTCTTTTTACTTACCATAAAAAATTAACAAAATTTTTTAAAATCATTAAAAAAAATAACAAAAATTGAAGTCTTGGTTGAGAGAGAAATCTAGAACCTACGAGAAAGGATTTGCCTTGGAGGTCAGCTGCGTCGTGTTGGTGGCCGTGTAGTTATCATTACTGTCTGAGATCTTCAATTTCACCGGAGGCCTTTTTTTCTGTCAAAATTTTGACTTTGTTTGAAAGTTTCAAGTTCCAGGTGAGTTTTTCATAAGACTTTGATGCAGATAAATGGAAGAGATTTAGGAATTTATTTTTTATTTACTGCCGAATAATAGTCAGAAGAAAAAAATTAATAAAATTGAGACTTATATTAGAAATAATTAGTACTGTGTAGAGATGTTGTTAACGCAGTGATTATTAAGACTTTGATTTTGTTGACCAGATAAGATTTGAGTATTACTCTTGCTTGCATATGGTGGGATTAAAGTTTGGGAAATTTGTAGAATATTAGGTTTGAGGTATGAAATGCTGAAGAAAAAGCCTATGATCTGCAGTTTAATTAGGGTTTATTTGGAGGTGAGAAATTTGTACTAATCTTAAGTAGTTCTAGCGTGCATAAATAGATTATTGGTGGAGCAAAAGATAATATTTTTTTAGCTAAATAAGGCAAGAAAAGGCAGAGAATTTGTTTCTATTCTGGTAGCTGTAAACATCAATACATGAACAGCAATACTTTTTAAGTTTTCTTTTACTCTCCTAGAGATTTGAGTAATTGAATAATGGGATGAGGGTGTAACAGTTTAGCTATTAGAAAATAATGGGCTGGCTGCGAATCAATTGAAAGAAGGGAGTCAAGATTAACAAGAACACAAAGAAAGAAAAGAATTGGAGAGGGGAGAAAAAGAGAGAGGAAAGTTACCAAGCATTCACACCTTCAATAGATCACACCTTCAATAGATTAAGTAACTCGTACCTCATTATTAAAATCACTTTTTTACAAAAAGTACATGTGCATTTGTTTCTAGGATTAGTAGAGTTCAAAATTGAAAATCGGGACCTATTATGGACATAAAGGCCTCACATGGACTCTAATTAAACGGCCTCCTAGACCTAGAGTATTGAAGTTGATCATAATTTTGGAAACATCCTAAGAGGCAGGAATGATGAAATTATGGTTTTGCTGCTAATTGGATAAATATCAATGATTCTTGAATCTCTAATCCAAGAAGAAAGGGAATAAACTCTAGAGTAATTATGACTTGACATTGAAAATTTTGCAAAAGTGTTAACTTTAGATTGCTACACAATGGTTGCATGTAATGTCATGAGGTATCATAGCTAGAATTATACTGAAAAAGCAAACGGAATTTTTGGGCTATTTTTGGTCTATGTAGTTTTTTGAGTGCTTTGTTTAGAGTGGGACTTCTCGTCCTTGTTTTTGTGGATTTGTAGTCCCACCAATCCTTGTATATATCTCATATAGTTCTTTAGTTAATCTTTTGTTTGTTAGCCAAAAAAAAAAAAAAGAGTTCATATATTTGGTTACATTGAATTAAGTTAAAAGTATTGGAAGGAAGTCTTTTGATTGTTCTGAGGAATAGGTGATATTCCCTACGGTTAATAAGCATTAATATTTATCTTTTGAAAAACCTTTGGTCCTGGAACATAAATTGTTTTACATTTTTAATTAATTAAGAATTTGATTCATGCTCTGCTTGTTTGATTGAAACATTGGTGGAATGGGATAGTTGACTTGGGTTTTTTTACAATACCTTAAAGCATTATATTGTTGATGAATAAAAAAAATTCTCGTAAACTGAATCTGATTATTTCACTTAACTTAATTGAGTTCAGTTCCTTTTTTATTACTGTGGTAGGTAAACAGCTTAATGCATGATACTTCAAATTTTCTTTTCCTTTCTGCTAAATTCTTATTTTCTGCTTATCATTAAATAGACTCTAGGCCTTTTCCAATCCAGAAATCATAGTTGGGGATAGATTTTCTGGCATAAACATGATGTTGGATCAGGCAATTGCATGTGACTTTAGCGATGGGTAGAGATCTTGGAGGAATGTCTGACTTGTGCATTTATGAGGTAAGATTTTCTCTTCCCCCCTCCCCCCGCCCCCCTCCTTCTTTATATCTTCTAAACACATCCCTGTATGCCTGTACATGTACTCTGTACTACTTAGTCTTATAATACTGCTATATTGTCAGGCCATCATGTTGTTTATGGGACAGAATAACCACTGTTGATTTGTTTTATAGTGCGATTTTGTACTTTTCCTGGCAATTGACATCTATCTATGGAGAAATTAATCTCTTATGTGAGTAAAACAAGGAAGACCTAGGTTCAACTATTTTAGTTGGCATTTATCTTTCAATTTACTTCTATCTATGGAGAAATTAATCTCTTATGTGACTAGAAAAGGAGATTGGATTGGCATTTAGCTCCATAAATTATTGAGCACATCTTTTTACATTTCTGTATTGCTTGGATTGATAACCTTGAGAAGCATTAAACAACTACAGAATAGGATCTGTCACATAGAATAGGATCTGTCACATACACATATTAGATGACTTGTTTTGCTTTTGTATAACTTAAGGCCATGAATCCCATGCATTCCTTGACCTTTGTTTTTGACCATCTAATACTAGTCTGTATGGTGTAAGGTGTGTTATGATCTTTTCTTGTAAATGGGTATCCATTCTTCTTTTACTGAGAAGGGTCAGAGGGGTAGTCCTTAAATTGGAAAGATGTGAACTAACACAAGGAACCTGAGACCATATGTTCCATTGCAGCATATTTTAACAAAGCGCTGCTGAAATTGTTTAACTACTGAAGCCAGAAGCACTTAATAATTTCTATGTTCTCTAGCTACTTGGTTAGCAAGCAATCCAACCTTTTCGGCTGAAGCTATATGTCTGCATTCAATACTCATATGTCTAACAGTTTATCCAAATCTTGTCCTTAAGAAAGAAGAAAGTTCAAAGCTTTAAGTGCCGTTCTTACAACTGCTGTGAGAAACCTATCTCTTATTGTGAATCTAGACATGCTATTGCATGTGGAACTGTTAAACTATTCTATCACTAATGTTGCAAAGTAGTGCCCCAATCTCCTTTTTTAGTTTTATTTAATATTGTGTTCTTGAGCACAATACAAACTTTCTATATCACTTTTCTTTAAAGACATAGGCATAATTCATCAACAATTTCTTCTCAATGGAGGTTGTCGAAGGACCTGGTTTCCTCAGTAGTGGGGTGGAGTGTATGTGCTTCTTGTTGAGTTTGCGATGGTTTTGTATGCAGATGGTACTTAGTTCTTGGGGTTAGAAATAGTGAATGAGGTCCATGTTCTGGTATGGCATAGTAGCGGGAGAAGTTCGGGGACCATATAGGTGACCAAAATCAGTAATGTTGCTTTGATTATGCTTTTGGGTCTGAGGTCAAGTAGTTTCCTATAATTTGGTTGGTCTAATGAGATTCTATATGAGGATCTGCAAATCAGATAAAGCAGATAAGTTAGAGAAATGATGGACAAAATTACAGAGAGAGAAAATGTAGCTAAAAGATAAAGAAGAGACGATATGCTACTAAGGTTCTCCTTGCTTTTTGGACTTTAGACCCTGAACATATCATTGGGTAGCTTTAATTTTGCCTTTAGCTCTGCTGGTTTAAAGTTTATTGTATGACACCATGTTATTTAACAATTCCAATTGGTGCCTAGCTTGTCAGATTTAAGCCTTATTTTATATCTTTATCTCACATCAATCTAAAATACGTATTATTTGAAAAACACCTTGTATGTCAGTAATTCAACCCCCTTTTTATTTTAATAAATTCAATTATTCTACCATGTTGACGTACATAAAGTTTCAGTATATTTTACGCAGATCATCGTGAGTATTAGATGTCCTAGTATATATTTATGCATCATTTGGTTTCACCATGGCTGGACCTTCTGATCATATGAATTCTACATCACTGTCCTTAATTATAGGAAAAAAGTCTACATAGTCTGTAGTAGTTCTTGGTAATGTTGGCTATCAATTACTATTAGGTATTCACATTTAATCAGTCTTTTTCTACTCTGTAGTTTTTGTTCTTTATCTTTACTAGGAAAACTATTTTACTATTGAACTCAGTTCCAAAACATTACTAATTATTCCAGGATCTCAAGAGAAAGATAATTGCTGGAGGAGGGCATTGTGGACGGCTCTACTATCTTGGTTGGGGATAACAAGTTTGCGTTACTGCTCATTATTCTGACATTTCTGGAAATTAGTATAATTGCTGTGTTCATCATTACTATTTGCGATTCCGATATTAGAACCTCAATTCGATCAATTGGCTTGTCATTGTTCTATAAATCTAGTGCTTGCTAATTCAGAAATTAGTATATTGCTGTGTTCATCATGCTAGCATCTGAAGTCTTGTCCGTATGGTGGTTCACAACTGTTGGGCATGTCATGTTTGGTTAGTCATTTGATTGTTTGAATCTTTTGTAAATACATTGGTGAAATTCTTGAGGTTTATCACTTTTAGTATTAAGTTTCCCTGTTAATGTAATAGATACAGCTTACTCTAAAATAGTATTTATTGCATATTGATTTGTTCGTATCCTACATAATCTTGTTAGAAGTTAATACTTCCATTTAGGCTTTTTCTCCATATGTATGGGGATGCCTGTCTTGAGTTATGCTGTGAATTTTCTAGGAATGATCCTGCGCAATTTGCATGCCATGTAATCCGTCAATCATTGAAGCTCATACACCAGAACACCTTCATATTATTAAGCATGCCTGTCTCGAGTTATGCTGTAAATTTTGTAGGAGTGATCTTGTGCAGTCTGCATACCATTTTATGATTCATGAGGTATTGAAGGACACACCAGAACACTATGATAAGATTAAGCATGCTGATAAATTTGTTGAATGTAGGTTAAGTTGAATTTGGATGGAATGTTTTTGGAATATGCCTATGATGATATTATTCACTTTGTTGTTTAAGAGTACGTGTGATGAGCATTTGCTGACTTTTACCAAACCTCTTTTTATGTGAAGATTTATGTAAGACTGCACCTTATTTGATATCACAGACATGCTTTTTAGTGCAGCAGGGGGTTGGGGGATATTGCTTAATCATGAGTTTTAGCATGCCAAATTCTTCGCTTTATTTATTGTCCCTTGTTGTTTCAGCTTGGCACCTTTTTGAGTAATACTACTTTTTTTTGGAATCAACAAGATCCCTTATGTTTCATTGAGTTTGACAAGGGATAGTTTTGTCTGGTTTTGTAGTAGCTGTTCTATCTCTTCAACCAGTGTGCCTAATATGTTTTGTCAACCTTGATGCATGAATATTGTCCAAAGTTTAGGCTGTGCTAATTGTCTGTCATTAGGAAATGCATGCTTAATTTTGTATGTGGCATTTTTATGATCTTTGAAAGGGCTTCCTCTTCCTTATCGAAGGATGTGGGCTTGTATGTGTTATACTAGCAATCTTTGGTAGTTTTACAAGGTTAAGAGCAGTATTGGGTTTCCTTTGTTTGTTCTCCGGTACTTGTTCCTACCTCATGTGAAAAAACCTTTGTTTGTTTGTCTCTCTGAACATTTTGAAGGCTAACCTTGGGGTTTGATTTGTTCACTAGAAATATTGCACCTTTTTTTGTGGAGGTTGGCATTAGTTCTTTATAACTTGATTAATTATGCGTTATCATTTGTTTTTTTTTTTTTTCCCATCTTGAATTTTCTTATAAAATCTAATGAAAACAAAAGGATGAAATAGTAGTTACTGTTAGATGCTTTATGTATGTCTGTGACGAATAACATAGATCGGAACTTTTCTGGTTTATCATTGACAGGAAAATATATCACAAATTTATCCTTAATACTATATTTGATCACATCTTAATGATTAGGGGTTGAGTTTATTATCACTTGATAGACATAGTTTCTGATGAAGACATCATCGATTGGAGGTCAATTTCATTGAGCTTTTTCTTTTTTTCAATAATATATTTTTAAATCTATTTATTCTATGAGGGGTTATGTTTGTGAGGTATATTTCATTGAGCCTTTTTTTCTGAAATGTCTATAAATTGTAATGTTAAGTTTATTTAATATTCAATAAATCTATTTATGCTGTGAGGTGTTATGTTAGTGTAATCTGTTCTATAAGGTCTTTTTCTTAATGGATGTCAAATGTAATGTGAGATGGTATTTATTTACTAATTAATACTTTGTTGACAGGATGGTAGATAATTAATTTTTATTTAATATGTTTCAGTTTTGTGGAAGTTAATATGTAAAGTTGCTTTGGCTTAAGATTTCAGTGAGCACAAGACAGATTCATATTGAAAATTATTAGTGCCTTTACATACAAGAGGATATTAGTTCTTATCAACTTATTTTTTTTATTTTTTATTTTTTAATTCATTTGTCCAACTCAAGCAGGCTTAAACTTTACAATGATATGAGAACTAACATTATTATGATATTAGTATTGGTTCTTTTGAAGATGATTTTACCTTCTAGGAAATCCAATGGCCATTCTTTAGCTTGCATATCTTTATTGGCTTGTATTTCCATTTATACAAATTTTATGTGGTTTATTGACTGATGGATGCATTTCTGCTGTCATCTGCACCTTAAAACTTTAGTGTTCCAGATGTTATTTCTCTTTACAAGAGTTTGATGACAATGTGGAGATATTGACTAGATGTTTTCTAATGATGCAGCTTGAAGACAATGTGTGGGATGAATTTGGTGCCAGTGGTGACCATATAGTGCCACATCCCAATAATGATTCTAACGAGCAATTTCCGATTCACTGTGATAATAGAAAAAAACCACGACGTGAAGTGATTGGTATTGTGGGCGCTGCTAATAACACAACCATAGATCGTATTTGCGGAAAGGAGGAAAAATATTTACCCTGTATGACCGGGGAGGATAGAATGTTGGAGAAGGGTTCATGGTCTGATACACCTGATGGTACGTTTCCTGCTTTATGTGATAGTGACACTGCAAAAGAAGTGACAAGTTCAGCATCTGATGATACAAGGATGTCAAGTCATGGATCAAAAAGTGAGAAAGTAGATAAAGCTGGTGATTTCTGCGAAGAGGATCCTATCTTTGGTGATAAGTGTGCTGCTGTTGATAACAATTTGTACCGCTATCCATTAAATCAGATTTCGCATTCAGACAACGATCTCAGCTTTCTTGATAATGATTGTGAAGACAAAGTGAGCAATGACCTTTTGTATTATGGATGGCCTGATATAGGAAATTTTGAAGATGTAGACAGGATGTTTAGGTGGTATTCAAAATGCATTCTTCATTTTATGTGATTTCTTTTCTTTAAAATTTACCAATTAATTTTCATGAGATTTCCTTTTCTTTTATGAGGTTCTGCATCATTGAATGGTGTATTCATATAGCATATGTTGCTCAAGTTTTTGAAATAATAGTGGTTTCTTTGAATCTTTCAGAAGTTGTGATTCGACGTTTGGGTTGGGCAGTCTAAGTAATGAAGATGATTTTTGTTGGTTTACGCCTGCAAATGCTGCTGAAGATTCTGAAGATGTATTGAAGTCAGGTTCTAAATTGAATACCTTATTCGGACATCCGGAAGCTTGCAGGGAAAATGGTGCTGGTTGTACTAATGATTGCAGCCATAAGCGTTTCACTGCTGGTGACAAAAGGAATTTCAAATCCATGGATACTGATGATTCTGCTTTTAATCACTTGTCATTTGGAAATGGATTAGATACACAATCAGAAAGTAAGGATGACACCATGTTTAGTGATCAGGTTAGTAAAGTATTTATAATTTACCTGCAACCTATTCAGTTATTCGTTAAGATTATAATTATTGTTAGGTTAGAGTGTCTAGATTTTTTTCTATTTTTTTTTTTTTTTTTGCCTAGTATTATGGAATCACGAGGCTCCTGTGTAACTCTTACCAGCACTTGGAGATCAGCTTTTGTTTTATTGTTTTCCACTTGTCACCTAATTAAAAATGACCAAACCTCCAAAAAAAAAAAAAATTGAAGAAGAATGACCAATGATATAATAAGAGACAAAATGAATATTAATACTCTTGTAAGCTGCCTATCCTCAGCTAGTTTCTCTTGAGTGATAAAAAATTATGCATCCTAAAGGGCTTGCATTAAATATCAGGCTATGCATTGGTGTAATTTCTGATAAGTTGACATGCAATTTTTGGACCTGCTTCCAGTGCTAGGAGAGGCTGAACCTCAAATCTCTTATGTTTATTTTGTTTGGCTATTTATATTTCTTTAACGGATAATTTGATTATTTTCTTTAGTAATGTATGCATTATGTCTATTCAAGTGGTGGTTTGCAAGAATAGCCTCTTGGGCCTTAATCTTGATTGCAGAATCTGATTTTGCTGTTGCATGACAGATGAATATGGAACATAAACTGCTGGAGCACCATAATAAATCAGAAGGAAAAAGAAGATTCATGGAAAATGGTGGTTCTGTTAACCATTATGTTAGCCAAAACCAATTAGCCGATAAGAAGCATCTGTTTGGAGATTCATCTTACCAAATCCTCTCTCCTTCGGGCCTTCGGCAACGTAAACAAAACTTAGCACCTGATTCATTGAGTTATATGCAAACTCATATTCCTTACGCACACCTAGACTACAGTCATCCATCTGATAAAATTTCAGTCTGTCCAACTCCTTGTGGTATCAAATCTGACAACAATAGTCACATGTCTCCTTCTCCAAAGGAATCTTCATATGCGTCAAATCAGGTGCAGTCTGTGGAGAGCTCTCATTGTCCTCCATTTGATGCTTCTTCTGTGACAACAAATGAGAAGAGAGAGAACTCATTACATTGCCAGGGTGTACAAGTGCCATTGACCAGGAATTTCAAACATGAAAATATGGAGAATGCAATGGCATTTGGTAATGCACTTCCAGTGCAGAAACAAGTTCATCAATCAGAACAAGAAACTGAAGGTCATAGCGATTTTAAAGGTGTTAGCATAAGGGTTCCTGCAGAATTGGACTCTTTGAATGCTCAAGAGAGCTCTTGCATGAGCTCTGTGTTGGATGAAATCTCTCTGGAAGTAACTAGTTTTCGTCAGCTTCAGCAAGTCATGGAAAAGGTATCAATTTAAATGCTTTGACAGTATAGTTTGAGCATGTGCAGTGATTGATTTATTTATTTTTTGATTAACATGTCTAGAAGAGTATGAGTGTGTTCATGCATGGGTGGTTATATGAACGTGTATTTAGGTGGCAGTTAAAATATCTTACATTTATATGAGTGTGCTACTTTGGCACTCGATTAATCAGTATGTTGTGTCAAATTTCACAATTCCATCACTAAGTCAAAAGATTTGGAGTTTGAAGGTGTTGATGCAAATTGAGATGCAATGTTGCAGTTGCAGGATACTCAGAATTTAAGATGCTTATACATACATATATATATATATATATGTATGTATGTATGTATGTATGTATATATATATATATAGTTCTTATCAAGTGTGGACGCCTGCTTTTTCTTTAATCTGGACATGGCCAGTCCCTAGCAACTGGATAATAACAACAAAAAATTATGAGCTTCAATGCACCAAATTTTTTTTTTTTTTTTTTAAAATGCAGATGTCTCCACCTTATAATATGTATATATAACTTAATTGTAAGTTTAGAATTTTAAAATGCTTACATGGAGAATTAGTTTGAAAAACTGAAAACGAGAACAGAAAAGTGAAACATGAAGAACAATCAAACGATTTACCTATGTGATTAGAAATATTACAGATTCCAATAGGGATTGTTTAGTTCCACCACTTGAGAGAATTACAGTATAGATATATCTATATCCCAATTACCATGATACCTTCATCCAAGTGAGAGTTTAGGACCAAACCACTAAAAGGGGAAAAAAAATAAAAAAAAAAAAAAAATAATCATGAAACATTGGAGAAACATAATTGAGAAATAAGTCACATGATTATTGTATCGATATTATCCAAGATGTACCTAGAGGGCTACTGCGATCTTTTAAATTCTAGTTGATGCCATGAGTTTTGGAGCTATTGCATAGGCTTTGTATTTTCTTTTCCTCTCTACTCTCCTTTGATTATATTCTTGGACATCTGGTCCCCCTTTGCAATTTTATCTTTCTTCTTTAATATACTTAGTTTCTTATAAAGGAAAAAGGTTGTTACCTTAAGTTTTGCATATACTGCAGGGGTTTAAATTGGGATTATTAAAATAAATGTTTGATCAAAGTGCCAGGTACCTTTGTTAAACATTTGTAAATTTTTAGTGATGTGCATGTTAAAATTTATTTATCATAATGTAATCAGAAAATTGATGTTTTGACAGTATGTCTAAATAGGAGACTACACTTTCTCTATACCTTGAACATAACACTGTCATTTGAGGAAATGGCATCTGTGACCTACACATCATCAAGATTTCTAGCTAGGCGATAGGGAAAATCAAAGATGGATGGTGTAACATGAAGAATTAGTAACGGGGCCTTGTGTTACTTAGTTTTGGATTGGCTAAAGATCATTTGGGTAAAATATTTTGGGTTGGAATAATTCATTATCATTGTCGTCAGGCTTGTTGCCTGCCTATAATCTACATGAGAAGGCATATATTAACTTTGTTTGCTTATATGCCATCATGGATGCCATTGAAGTAGGTTTCAGCATTTATGATGAACAGGTTGAAAGAGGCTTAATAAGATGATGTTTGTAACCGAATAATTATCAATGCCCAACAATTACTATTTGAAGGACTGCTTGTAAATTCTCTGTATACAGCATTTATCAACAGTGGTTAAACAATTACTATTTGAAGGACTGCTTGTAAATTCTCTCTGTACAGCATTTATCAATAGTGGTTGAGAGATAGGTGGGGAAAAAAACGCATGATATACTGGATTCCAGTAGCTACTTTTGAGTAAATTTTTAGGGGATGATGACATTGGTATTGATGCTGAGTTTAGAGAAGCAAGAGATTCTTAGAAAAGAAATACAACATAAAATGACTGATATGTAAATTAGTATTTTGGGATTTTCAGATTCATGTGTGGACGTCTAGATGAATTTAATGTGTGGCTAGAGCTAAAAGACAAGAAAAACACGAATCTCAAAGTGCCTTTTTTTGTCTTTTAGCTTCGTCCGGTTGAATTTTTTGTTCGGACATTTGCACTTGAGCACAACTCTATATATGTATATATATATGGAAAGAGAGAGAGAGAGAATCATTATCTAATAAAGGATCCTGCACTTTAGTTAAAATGTGCGATTAGGGGTGGGTAAATCGGGTTTCGTTTCGGGGGTTTGGGTTATAATCCGTTCAGTTTGGAGAGTTCAACCCAATCAGGTTCAAACAGTAAACCGACCCGAATTAAATTTGGTTAGGTTTAGATCGGATTATAAATTCGGGTTCATTTAAGTTAGAAAGCCTAATTTTACATCCATTCAAAAATCAATTAACTAAGTATCAAATAAATTTCTCATAATCTCATTCACAAAATAACTAATTAACATAAAGAATTCTATATTTAACAATTAACCAAAAAAAAAAAAATGAACAGTTAACAAAGAAAAATAAAAATTAACTATTAATTAATGGGAGATTAGGAAAAGAAGTAGACATATTTGGTAGTGGAGGAAGAAAAGAAGAAGAAGAAGAAGATGTTGGGCTGTGGCGAAAGGAAAGAAGAAGAAGAAAAAAAGGAAGGAAAGAAGAAGAAAAAGAGAAGAAGGAAGAAGAAGAAGAAATGATGGAGGAGAAGTCAGGAGGTGGCTGAGAAGTGTAGGAGTTGTGATGTGTTAGGGTTAGGATTTAGGAAATGAGTTTTAAAATTTTTTTTTTAAACAACCCAAACCAAAATGCAACCTGATCGGTTTTGAGTTTTCAACCCAAATGGTTTCAAGCTTCAACCCAAACCAAATCAAACTGATCCGAACTCCCACCCCTATGTGGGATCTCAATTGGAGCACGTGGATAATCCAATGGCCCAAATTGAGATCCCGCACTTTAACTAAGGTGCGGTATCCCTTATTTCCTAATGAGTACGCTCACGCGCACACACACACACACACACACACACGGAATGCATAGTAGTGTGCAGGCCATGTTTGGACAGGATTACCATAGTCTCAAGAGAAGGTTTTATGTAATTGTTAATTCAATTTAGTGATGAAAATTCCGAAAAGTTTTTTTTTTTTTTCTAGTTCTCAATATTCAAAGGAGTTTTCAATAGTATTTGCAATTTTGACATGTAAATATTTTCAACACATCATATGTAATTTTCTGTTCAATATATCAATAGTCTGCTTGAGTAGGAGATTTTATGTATGTGTTATCATGGAAAAATATGAAAGCATATTTATTTCTATGTTCAGACATGCAGATACAGTGTTTCTTCTAGTTCACTGCTACAATGTTTCATTGCTTAATTCATTGCAGTTGGACATTAGGACAAAACTTTGCATAAGGGATAGTCTGTACCGCTTGGCTAAGAGTGCAGAGCAAAGGCATAACTGTGCAATATCCAGTGCTAGTATTGGAGTTGACAGAGATGCAAGTGATGCAGTGATGGCCGAGGAAACAAATAAGTATGTAATTAGACTCATCTTCGGTAGCCATCTTTTTTTATTTCTTTTTACAATACATGGCATGATTTTCTCAATTCTTGCATGTGAAGAACGTTATGTGCAGTCACATCCATTTACTACAATATGGGAAGACAAATCTCTAGGTTTTGTGTCATTTTATAGTAAACTAATGGTTGATATTTGGGCGTACGTGAGTACTCTAATAAAATATATCTATGGGATTACCATTTTCGTTGTTATATCTTGTCAGCAAATCAGTAAACTTGGAGAACTAAGTTACTTCACTACTAATATGTAATCTTTACATACAAAACCATTTCACATTCCAATCCTAGCATGCTATCTGTTATTTTATGAATGGGTAAACAATTTCCTAGTTTGATGTGGGGTTAGAAGCTTTATTATTTATTTTAGGATATATTTTATGTCTAGTTTATGGATACTACTTGTTTAAGTTGGATTACTATTTGCTAGTGGTTTGTGCATGGTTAAGGTTCCTAGCTAAGATGGTTGGGAGCAATTCTGTGTGCAAGATCCCATATGGCTAGCATTATAGTCTTCTTGGCTAGTATATAAGAACAGGGTAGCCTTAAATATGTGCAAGGCCTTAAGAGTGAAAAACCCAAGAAGAGTGAAAAAGCCCAAGGAGGTCGTCAGGGTTGTGCCCAAAGAGACAATTTCATGCCTGGTGGAACTAGGTTGCGATACTTGCTATCTAAGCCTGAATGCGACATGATGGGGGTGAGCTCCGCATGAGGAAATCTGGCTCCATAAAGGGGTGCATTTCCACGAGACGTTCTTTTAGATGAATGAGAGCAAGTCTATGTGCAAGATCCCATATTGCTTGGGTATAATTCAGGGTTGTCTTAAAAGCCCTCAGAAGAAATCTGCTGGTGCTGTGTAGTTGTTAAAAGGAATTTAAAATGGGCAGTTTATGCTTTAGTAACTACTGCTTTACTGGCTCTAGTATTCACCGGCTTTCGAATTTGGCTTATTTGAAGTATATTATGTTCCCTTCTGAGCTCCATAGATTTTCTCACCCCCAACCCGAAACTCCATAGATTGGAACCGAAGCATATAGGATGGTTAGCAATTTTGTTTGATTGAGGCTTTTGATTATTAAATTTGCTGCTTCTTTCAATAGGACTTGGGTTGCTTATTTCAACTAAAGTTGGCTACATTTTGACTGCTAAGATGAGCTTTGACCTAGCTTTTTAGAATACTGTATGATTGATTGATAAATTAAGAACCACTAGTTTTCTTGTTCTTAGTTCAGTCATTAACCTTTTAGAATACCAAGCTATTTTTATTTATTGTTCATCTCTCTCTCTATCTGTTTCATTTTCTGTTCCTCGGCCATTCTAAGATCATCTCTTTTCTCTCTTAATTTCCATGGTGTTTTGTAATTGTTCTTGCTTTTGTCACTCCTCTTTCCTCTCTTGTTTATCACTTGTTCTTTCCTTTCAATCATTAGTTCTGTTCTATGCAGACCCTCAGTATGCAAAAAACTACCCTATGTGCCACCCCTCGCACCCTCGTTGTATTTGTTTTCAACTCATATGTTGAGACAATTTAAGTATGAGAAATCGACACCATTGGATGACCAATAGAAATTTAGATTCTTTGGAAAATTTTCTGCACAAATTGAGGGTACACACTGCTGGCAAATGGAACTTAAGTCTATTATGAGGCTTTTGTTGGCAGGAGATTTCTCACTTAGATCTGGTTTCACCTTCCAGAAAATAAAAGTGAGGAAGTCAAAGCTGGCCATAATTTAATTATTCTATCAAAGAGAGAAGGGTTTGAAATTGGATGATAGAGCTTACGCTTGGCACCTGGCACTACTCAGCTTGTTGAGCCAAGGTCCATGAAACTTGAAATAGGATTAAACTTATTCTGTGAAGTCCATAGTTTGACAGATTAATATAGTCCCCAGGATGTGGAATTATTTGCTTTGTGTTATAGCCACTTTGAAGCCACACCACCAACAAAACCCCTTTTTGTTTCTTGTAGTTCTACATTTTGGTAGTTATCTTTTATAAGTTTTTTTCTTCTTGTCCTTCCAATACTACTAATTGGGTTTTATTCAGGTGCACTGGATATATTGATATGGAAACTGATACAAATCCCATTGATCGATCCATAGCGCACTTGCTGTTTCACAGGCCTTCAGACCCATCCATAATGCATACAACGGACACTTTGTCCTTGAAGTCTCATCCCACGGTAATATTTTGCCCATTTATTGCAGATTTTGGCTGTGTGCAAGTTTCGTGGTTGTTGTGCTTACTGGGTGGTATGGATTTGACAGATTCATGGGTCTATCAGTAGTCCTCCAGTGAAGGGTGAGAAACAGGTGTGCAGGAAAGATACTAGTATCGATGCAGATAAAAATTTGCTGACACGTAACATGAAGTAACGAGAAATCATTATTTGGAGCGTATATGAGAGTGAAAGATATCAATTATTTATCACTACATGATCATGTATAATACCATATCACAAGGCTCAACATAGATGTTAGGTTTGCTGTCTGTTTTGAAGCTCGTTTCTTAGATTTGTTTTGTATTTGGTAGTGCATGATATAATGGATACCGCAAGAAAAGTATCTGCATCTTTGTATCGCATGTTCATAAATGCAATTTCCTTATTCTGTCCACTTGGTGGTATAGTATTCACAAAAGACGTGCCCCTAGTGATAAGCACTTTGCTCTATTGATGATGTTACAATGTCCCAAGCCTTCATTGTGTGCTACCAAGAGGTAAAGAATTACTCTGCCCTGCCTCTTTCTTTGAATCGTTCCAAGGTTCTTGAGGTGGCTGTGGTAATCCCACCTTGAAAGAAAATAAATCTTGTAACAAGAAGATACAGGTTTGTCTTTTTCGATACTAAGTCTCATACCCGCCCAGCTGCCCGTAATTGGCGGGTACCGAACATTAACGATATTAACTTTTAATCTTAAAAAAAAAAGAAATATTATGCTTTACTTGTCTGACGGTGCAGTGGCTCAGTTGAGAGAGGTGGAAGGGTTTGTTTTATTTGGCTTCTTTGGCGGTCGATTTTGGGAGGATGAGCGAGAGGGACAAAAGAGATTGGAAACGCTACGAAGGTTACATATTTGGATAGAAACCGGATGCGTTTTAACCATGACCTGGGGATCTGACCGTAGAGCCCTTTAATTGTTCGCCGTCACCTGGCAGGAAAAATATGAAAATGGCTGAAAATGCCAATTATTGTAAATGATATTCAACAAATAACGTAGAAAAGTTAAAGCCCATTACGAAAATTCATAAATACTTATTTCAACTTTGAAATCAGCATTATGCATCATCAATCAACCACATAAATTAAAGCTGAAATGGAACTACATAAAGAGGACAGGAAATAAGTTATCAGAATGGGCATTGCTACAATACCTTCGTGTCTGTGATACATGTAGGGGAAAAAAAAAAGGTTGGTCATTGTTTGGCTGCCAACAAAATAAAAATTTAATTTTATAATAATTAAAAATTAGTTTCAAGTTTAATGGTCTCAGTTAATGGTAAGTGTTTCATGTTTATTGGTGCATTAAGTTCATGATTTTTAAGTTTGCAAGTTAATGGTTCTAGGTTTTAGTTTCAATTTTTTTTAATTTCAAGTTTAATAGTTCCAGTATCAAGTTAATAGTAGGCATTTCATTTTTATTGCTCAATTAACTTCATGATTTTTGGGTTGTAAGTTTATGGTCCCCAGTTTCATGTTCATTGTTCTCAGTTTCAAGTTTCTTTGCGTTCAAGTTTAATGGTCACAGTATCAAGTTAATAGTAGGTGTTTCATATTTATTGGTCCATTAACTTCATAATTTTCAAGGTTGCATATTAATGGTCCCCAATTTCAAGTTAATGATTTCTAATTTTATGTTTATTGCCCTTAGTTTCAAAGTTTAATTATCACAACATCAAGGTAATAGTAGGTGTTTCATATTTATTGGTCTATTAATTTCATGATTTTTCGAGATTACAAGTTAATGGTCCCCGTTTCATGTTCATTGCCCTCAGTTTCAAGTTTAATGGTCTCAGTATATTGTTAATGATAGGTGTTTCATGTTTATTGGTTCATTAACTTCATGATTTTCATAATTGCAAGTTAATGGTCCCTGGTTTCAAGTTAATAATTTATAGTTTCATGTTCATTGGCCTCAGTTTCAAGTTTATTTGGTTTCAAGTTTAATGGTCTTAATATCAAGTTAATGGTAGGTGTTTTATGTTTATTGGTTCATTGATTTCATGATTTTTGAAGTTGCAAGTTAATGGTCCCTGATTTCAAATTAATGATTGCAGATTTCATGTTCATCACCCTCAATTTCAAGTTCCTTTGGTTTCAAGTTTAATGGTTACAATATTAAGTTACTGGTAGATGTTTCATATTTATTAGTCCATTAATTTTATGATTTTTATGGTTGTAAGTCTAATGGTCAATCTAAGTAAGTGCAATGACTCTTCATGCTAGCATTAAAAAAGAAAATATGACACAATCTAATATGTTTAATAGAAGCTTATTATTTTTTTTTTACAATGACTTATCATTTACATTTAATATTATATGAGTCATATAAATTATAAACATAAAAAATTAAATAATTACCAATGTTATAATATTAAGATTAAAATTATTTATTTGTAAAATATTAGGTATTAAAATTATTGATTTATAACTATTTGCATATAATGATAATTACAATAACTATAATGTGAATTCTATAATAAAAATATTCTATAATGAGTTATATGAGTCATTTCCATAATGCTGGCACTATAAGAGGCCACTAATTGCCTAATTTTAAGTTAATATTATATCATTAAAAAATAGACAAAAATTATAGTACCAATAATGTAAATTTACAACATGAAATATCTATTTTATTCAGATAAATATATGAAAATATTAAGTGCTAATGAATTTTCTACCCATTGTTAATTTAATTACATTTAAGGATAAAATAATCACTTTTACTAAAAAGCTCTAATATTGATAATAAAAAAAAAAGAACAAAACTAATATAATTTGTAAATTTCAAGTAGACTATTAAACAAATTTGATGAAAATAAGTTTTGGAAATAACTCATTTCACGAAATCATATTTTTCTTAAATTATATAGATTAAGTGTTCTAGATCTTTCATTTAGTTGGAGGATTTTCTAAGCCTCTTAGGATATTATCTCTAATTTTAATATCTGAAATATAATACTCATTTTTGATTAAAGAAATATATAATTGAAAATATAAATATTTTATTTAAATTTATTAATTATCATATCAATAATCATAATTGTTTTAATTATTATTGAAATTCTAGCTAAGCAATGTATGCCTTCAACTTGAAAAAATGTCAAACACAATGAATGGGTTTTAGCTAGGTTATGGTAGAAATTCAAATTTTTAAATTTGAGCGAAATTTGTGAAACTAATCAATTAAATTAAAGTGAAGATATGTGTGCTAAAACAATGTACGAATTCAATTTGATAAAAATTAGCCAAAAAAGAGTCAAATACTAATGGTTGTAATAAGTGGCCTCACAAAAAAAATTAGAAACAACTCATATTTTGCTACAACTTTTTATTGCCAAAATCTCGATCGCAAATAAACTTGCAACCATTTTTAATTCTATTGATTCCCTTACAAATTTATAGGCTTATTTTCCCATTCCGCTAAATCAATTTATTTTTATTTTGTCTATTAATTATAGGAAACACAATTTAATAAAAATAAATCAAATTAACTATTTTTATATCAAACATAATTTTTTTCTACATATCATCCCTAAAAATTCACCAAAAACTAATCTATTAGCCCAAGTGCACCATCAAATCTTATTACAAGTATCATCTCTGGAAAAACACCAGTAGCCCACTTGGAATGTCATCAATTTAATCTAAAAAACAAAAATATAAAAGAGATTATAATTAATTATAACAGATCCAAAATCCATATAAAAATTTTCATAAAACAATATAAATTAAATGACATTACACGTAAGAGCTCCAAGGATCAAAGATTATAAATGTGGACATCAGAGTTATTTAATCCCCTTCAAGCAAACTCTATTAATAATTAACAATATTTTTACCTTGTGTCCAAACTATTAGCCCACTCTCATGCACATCGAAAAATTTGTATAATACACCTCAATTATTAGCATGATATATCTAATATTTTCTGATAGTTTCAACACAAATTCTAACCAAAGCTTCAATAACTTAGATAAATACACCTCTCTAAATTATAATTGTATATTTTTAGCTAGTATCTTCAATGACATTACACAGAACAAAAAAATAACCAGGACGATGAATATAGAGTTCATAATTTGAAATCTATAGATATACATGAAGTACACTAACTTTTGGAGTTATATGTATATCAGCAGTAGTAAATATTTTCATAATGCAGAAATCAAGCCAAGTAGATCTATTTTTATGATTCAGAACAATTGTTAGTGAATGCCTTCAAGTTGCTCAGCATCTTCGCAACTGCAAAAATAGTAAATAGATGCTTAAGATGTCAACTCTGATAAAGTATCAAGCTAAAAAATATGAATTACAAATTACGCTTTAAGTCGATGTTCGGCACAAATAAAATTCAATTTACTATAATGGAATCTTACCATAAAAAAAAGGAAATGGAGATCACATTGACGAACAAATTACAGGATATAAAGCAATAAGTAAACATACCTGAAAATTTTCATATGCAGTTTTTTTGCACAAACATTAGTAAAACAACACCTGGAAATTTCCTGCTGGTGTTTTTTCAGAATAACAGTAGCTAAACAGCACTTGAAAATTCTAGGTGCAGTTTCTCTGCACAAACAGCAGTAAAACAACACTTGGAGATTTTCAGGTGCTGTTTTTATGCATAAACAGTAGTAAATCAATGTTTGGAGATTTTCAGGTGTTGTATTAACTGACCCACGATTAGTTACAAATTACAAAAGAATAAAATCTACACATTTTAACATATTAATGTAGAGTAGAAAGTGGTGCATATGTAGAATAATTAAAGACATAAGCTCTTTAGCACATAAATCCTTTAGAATGTACTATCAAGATATAAACTACAAAAGAGATACTAACATAATAAAAAAAATTAAATTGAGAAGTTTTACTTACAAAATCTTCGAGGTTGGTGCGATCTTCACTCTAGGATAATCACCCAACAAAACATCCTACAAACAAATGTGGAAACCCATTAATTTACAAGCACTATGTCGAATAAGAAAAGATTGAGAAGTTTAACTATAATAAAAAAATCAATTTGCAAATAATGGTATTACCTGGAGAGCATAATCTTGAAAACCTTTCAAAGAAGCTTTAGTTAGACAATGAGAAAATATCAATTCACTCAAGATCTGTTGACTAATATCACTTGGCAGCATTGAAAAGGACTTATAACATCCTACTATTGTTGTGTCCTAAAGAGTATATATTTATAAAGGGTAAAATCATCATTTTACACTCCAACCCTCACTAACATCTCTACTTTTATTTATTTGAAGTCCCTTAATATTTGATTGTATTTTGATCATTTTACAATAAACTAGAAGTCGGATAGCAAAACAGATAGTATTTTTAAACTTAGAACAGCTGAAAACCTTAGGAAGGACATAAAGGGTAAAATTATAATTTAAAGATTTTGGCGGTCCCCGTTGACGTGGGATTGATGGCTAATGTGACGTTGACCGCTGACGTGACGTTGACCGCTGATGTATCATTGACTGTTGATGTGTTGTTGACCAATGATGTGGCATTGACAGATGACGTGGCAGGAGTATATTGGATTGAAAAATGAGCTTACAATATATGCGATGCATTGAATCATAGTTGTTGATTTTTGCGTTGACCGATGACGCGACAACATATTAGTGGATTGAATAACGCGCATACCGTACATGCATATATATGGAGTAATAGCCCTGGTGATGTTTTCCAACCAATTAAAGAGTGCCACGTGGCGCAATCCTCGGCGTCCGAATTATTTTCATCTGATGGCCATGATTTACTCATTGTATCTATAAATAGGAGCTCCCCTCTAATTTGACACCCCTGAATCCATTTTTAAGCTTCATTGTCTGTAATTCCTTCTTAATCTTGTATTTTCTATGTATTTTAATAAAATTTTCATTTTACCCATAGTTATAAAATGAATAGCTAATTTATTTCCAAACTTGGATTAAAGATAAACCTTTAACATGATCTATGGACTTAATTTGGTAAGTTCATTTTCACTTTCTCTAATTTTAAATTATTTTGACTGATCGTAGATAGTTAGTAATAATATTGTTTAGATATTGCACTGGTATACTGGCTCTATAGTACAAGATTATTACTATTTGGCACGGTGAGCACTTTACAGTAGATTTATTAGAGAAAATCCTCCCTATAGTTTCTGTGGTAGGTCTTGATTCATTGTTGATGTAAAATTCATTTAGGTTCGTTAGTAGATAGTCTGGCCACCTTATTGACAGTTACCTTATTATTACTTGACACAACGTGTTCTTGATACCACATTTAAAATAAGATTATTTTTCTTGGCACAATGAGCGCTTGATATCATTAGAGTTAGGTTTATGAGTAGTGAAAATACCCTCAATGGTGAAATTTTGAGTGTGAATTCTGAGATTAATTTCCAATTTATTCTTGCCATTTTTATTTAAATCTTGGAATAAAATAAACAAAAATTTTCAATACAAGCCCATAAAATAAAAAATTAACAATAACTCTACACAATTAAAATACACCTCTTCGTGGGATCGACACTTGTCACTATTAATTTGTACTTCAATAGATTCGTGCGTTTGTGAGTTCAATAAAATTTATACAACCGTGCATGCAAGAGGAAAAAAAAATGAGAGATATCCCAACTAAACATATCAGAGAAAGGAAGTACCTGACAAGTTTTGCTCGTGCTGGTGCCACCGTTGAGAAAAAAAACAATGAGCAAAAAAATATGAATTGAAAGGCCATGAAATCAGTTTAGAGTTAAGAAAAATACTTGAAAATCATATCCGACGTTGACCTTTTTTGAAGTTGTGTCTCCTTTGACTGTTACGGAAGAAGAAGAAGAGAGGAATTAGTAATAAGGGATTTTGATTTTATTTTTTTTCCCATAAGCCCGCATTAGATGAGAGAGTGAGACTGAGTGAGTGGGGCTGGGGGTTGTGCGTGTGCCGCCGTTCACTGTTGTAGAAGTTGTGCCACCATTCACCATGCAATTCACTGTTGTCGAAGAAGAAGAGGAGAAGCGGCAGCCCGAGTGAGGTGAGAGTTTTTTTTTTTCAAGTTCTGTGAAAATTTTTAATTATTTATTAATTAAACTCATGCATGTACTATAGCTATTCCCTATCAGAATATATTTAAGCAAAATTACAGTAAAAGTTTGTCACTATCGACGGCCATGAATCAGTGGCAGTGTAAGAAATCTTGACGGTGGCATTCGATCGATCTACTAGCCAAGAGGTAAAAAGAAGAAGAAGAAGCACCGACGACAATGACTTATAGACGAAGATGCAACAATATTTGTTGATGCTATTTTCTGCTCGTTTTCAAATGACGCTGTGAACTTCTGCTCACTGGTTGCTCGAGCAGAATTCATAGCTGGCTCTTGCCTTTCTCCATTCACTGGAATGGTGATTTCCTCCGGCCTGTGTTCACAAAGAAAAATGTCAGGGGTCGCCGAGTGTTTTTTGGGTGAAAACCTTACGACGTTCAAGTCAGTGATTGAGTTGATTCTTTTGGTATCCCCCGTTGATTTGGGAGACCGGAAAAAATAGTAGATTATGAGAGGTAAAGAGAGACAATCCCCTTTTTTTTGGATAAAAAAGTTGGAGTTGATATTAATACTTGATGAAAAAAAGGGATAAGAATCAAGTAGTTCCCCCTGTTCATCTTGTCCCTCGTTGGTATTTATCCACCTGTTTTCTCACCCCCCTTTGCTTGGGCGCCCACCTCTGCATTAATTGCGCTTGGGCCTTCTTGATAACTAGGGGTTGCTGCGGCACAACTTGGGGGCGTGGGATGTTAGAGGGGGTATGGGTTCCTGTGACCCAATGATGGTGCCGTGTAGGTCTGTGTTTAATGATGGCACTGTGGGGGCATGTGCCGGCCATCGGCAACAGTGATGAAGTCCTACGGCTTGGGATGGCTATCAATCATTGATCGTCGTGACAAGTTTTCAGGAGCAGAGATCGTCATGCTTAGGTCTACTCTGCTCGAGCTTGATTTCCCTCTGTCCATGGCGCTATTGGCGACATGACTAGATCCTGCTCGGTGGTTCGAGGATCTCGAATAGGATGAGAAGACCAGGGCTCGACCAGTCTTGGAGCACTTGACCTCGACCAGTTTTGATACCTAGTAAGGGCATCTTCGTGCTAGCGATTAGGTCTTCTGCTCTGGCTGGGTTGACCTCGAAGGGTGTCTACTCGGTATTACCCAAACACCAGTCCCCCAATTTTTAGTCTTTTTGAGTGAAACGAGATAAGACTGGAAACTTCTTGTTCGAGCACGATTCCCCCCCTTTTTACCTTCTCATGTTGAGCTGTTTGCCTTTTCCGTCAGTTCACATTTAATGCGAGACGCGTGGGCAGTTCTGGGCCGTTCGTTTGAATTTTGAAAAGGCGGTTACTTGAATCGTCGCGGTCTATTGACATGACTTGCTTTCCCCTTTATAAATCCCTAATTTCTTTACTATGCTTCTTGTTTTCAATCTTTGCTTAATCTAGAAACAGCCGCCTGCAAGTGTATCTCGCTTCCCTTTTTTCGTCGCTGTCATTTGCCATCGTTGAATCCATCTCAGGTATAAACTCTTCTCCCTCTTCTCATTTTTTTTTTATTTTCTGGATTTCTGGTTTCCCACTTGGTAGATTGTGTCCCTAGGAAAAATGTCAGCCACTCAGCAACCCTGCCGGATGTCCCCTGAAGAGTTATCTTCTTCGAGTGACTCCGAGACCAATAGGGGTTCTGGTGAGAGAGCCAAGCCCGGAAGGGGTCGAGGTTGTGGGGGAAACCCGGCTGCAATAGGAGCAGAAGGCCGGCTAGAGGTCAGAGACCAAGTCGTTTGCTCGTTTGCCATTGACAACATGAGATGTGAGACTTCACACCAAGAACTAGATCAACTTAGGGACATGTACTACATTCTGGTTAGTGTGGATCTGTATGTTCCTGGAAAAAGTAACACGCCTAGCCGTCCTCTCCAGGGGTATGTTACCCTTTATTTAGAATGCTTTAGGTGGGGCATTAGGTTGTCCCTTCAATCCTATTTTGCCCAGGTCCTGTCCCAACTGCGTCTGGCCCCGGGGCAGCTGAACCCAAATGGGTGGAGGGTTCTGTCAGGGTTGTATATTTTGTGGGGATGGTGCAATTTGGGTGAGCTGACGGTAGATGAGATAAAGCATCTCTACCAGTTGAAGAGTAGTCCAAAAGACGCAGGATGGTATTACCTCACCTCCAGTTTGAAGGGCAAGAAACCCATTACTGACCTCCCCACCTCTGGTGGCAATTGGAAGGGTAAATTCTTCTTTGTCGGGGCTGGGGGCGGGCAGCTTCTGCCGCTGAGGAGGTTCCTCAAATCCCCTCTCGCTTTTGTACTCTAGGTCGTCTGCTGCCCATGAAATTTTTCATTTTGGCTTTCCTGCTCGCACTTTTCTCATTATTTTTCCTGGTTGTTGTTACAGTCTCTTGGAGGAGCTTCAGTCACATGTCAACATTGCTCTGGATAACGCGAGCTCGTGCAGGGAGCTATTGACACTTCACAAACTTGTCGAGTTCGGCCTTATTCCGAGGGAAGAAATGAGTGGCATCCTTTCTCGATTGAAAAGGCCCTCGAGCACAGCAGAGCAACCAAACAACTCTTCTGATCCTCCTAAACGGTCCAGAGTTGACCGTGCTGCTTCACCAACCAGAGCTGCTCCTCCTGCTCGAGAGGGTGAGCGGTCAGCAGAATGGGCAGCTCGGAGGGGTTCGGGAGATGTCGTTCAGGCCAGGTCTCGATTCAGACGTTCTCAGGAGCAGCAGCAGCTCGATGTTGCCAACCCTTATGTCAGGCATTTTTTTAGGCACATGAGAGAGAAGTTCGTGGAGGAGTTAGAGGCTTCTAGTGTCAGCGAGCTGGCCAACATGTTCCAGTGCCTCTCATGCCATGCTATGGCTGCCGCCACCACCTTTAAGACCAAGACTATGGATTTCGAGAAGAAGATCAGAGCCGACAATCAGGGCTTGAGGCAGTCGTTCAAGTAGAAAGAGGAGGAAGCGGCTAAGCTTCGTATTGAGATCTCCATTGTCGAGGAGAAGGTAGCCCTGGCTAAGTCCGAGGCTCTCCAACTTGAAAAGGAGTTGTCCGTGGTCTGGGACGAGCTGGTGAATGCTCGAAAAGACCTCGACGTGCAGAGGTCTGCCTTTGAGAGGACCCTGGAGGTAGAGGCTTCTCATCTCCAACATAAGGTGGACTCCTTAGAGAGCTAGCTCGTGGAGGAGTACAACAAGGGAATGACCTTCAGCTACGAGTGCATCATGTCTGTCCTGGGCAAGGAATATCCTGAACTGAACATGTCTAAGCTCCAGATGGGTGTGGATGCCTATATGAGCGAGCAAGATGCCCGAGCTCAAGAACCAAGGGGTTCTCCTGCCCAGGATGATGGAAGGTCTGGAGAAGCTGCTCCTCCAACTGTCGAGACTTCCACTGCTGCTACTACCAACTCTCAAGCTGCCTCGTTCTCTGAGGCCCCAGCCTCCACTGCTAGCCCGACCGCTCCAGCCACTTGAGTGGCTTTATTGTACTCTTTTTTTTTTGCTTTGTAATCTTTGATGATGAAATGAGGAACATATGTTTCTTACATTGCCTTTATGCTCTTATTTTGTTTCCACAATTCTCTATGAGATAGATTTTAGTAGACTGTGGGCCTTTTTCTTGTCTTGCCAAAACGTGATTAATTGAACTGCCCCTTACGTATTTGGCTGTCTTACTTCAACTTAGACAAACTCCAAGTCTGAGGTCGCAACAGCCTTCTGCCTGCGCTGGTTATTCTCGAGCCTATTCTGGTTGTGTCTGCCTCCTCGCCTTACCCACAATTAGGCTTCGTGGCTTCAGCTTTTAGCTTCATTCGTGATTTCATATAGCTCGAGCCCTTCTGGCTCCGTCTCGCCTTAAGTTCAAGCTTTGAGTCTTGTTGCTCTTGTTCTCCTGTGCGGCCTTGTTCTGCTCGAGCTTTCAATTGGCTCATGCTTGGCACAGTCTTGTTCTGGGTTGGGCTTTGAGACTTCCGGCCTTTGTATTCATTCTCGAGCCTATTCTGCTCAAGCCTTCATTTGGCTCACGCTTGGCACTGTCTCGCCTTAAGTTAGGCTCTGAGACTTCCAGCCTTTGCGTTTCTTCTCTGAGCTTGTTCTGCTCGAGCCTTCATTTGGCTCATGCTTAGCACCGTCTCGCCTTAGGTTAGGCTTTTAGACTTCCAGCCTTTGCGTTTCTTCTTTGAGCTTATTCTACTCGAGCCTTCATTTGGCTCACGCTTGGCACCGTCTCGCCTTAGGTTAGGCTCTGAGACTTCCGGCCTTTGCGTTTTTTCTCTGAGCTTGTTCTGCTTGATCCTTCATTTGGATCATGCTTGGCACTGTCTCGCCTTAGGTTAGGCTTTGGGACTTCCGGCCTTTGCATTTCTTCTTTGAGCTTATTCTGCTCGAGCCTTCATTTGGCTCACGCTTGGTACTACTGTCTTGCCTTACGTTAGGCTCTGAGACTTCCGGCCTTTGCATTTTTTCTCTGAGCTTGTTCTGCTTGATCCTTCATTTGGCTCATGCTTGGCACTGTCTCACCTTAGATTCGGCTTTGGGATTTCTGACCTTTGCATTTCTTCTTTGAGCTTATTCTGCTCGAGCCTTCATTTGGCTCACGCTTGGCACCGTCTCGCCTTAGGTTAGGCTCCGAGACTTCTGGCCTTTGCGTTTTTTCTCTGAGCTTGTTCTGCTTGATCCTTCATTTGGCTTATGCTTGGCACTATCTCGCCTTAGGTTAGGCTTTGAGACTTCTGGCCTTTGCATTTTTTCGCGAGCTCGAGCCTTTGCTTGGCTATACTTGACACTGTCTCGCCTTAGGTTGGGCATTGAGACTTACAGCCTTTGCATTATCATCATAAACTTTAAATTGCTCATATTAAATTAATATTAGAAGCGTTTTTCTTACTTTTATTCATGCACAAGGTTTTACACACTTCTATTTTTGGAAAAAACTGAATACCAATGCTTACGTTACATGAAACTTACTAGAAATACTTCATCAAATGCTGTGCGTTGCATGGCCTCTTGACTTCTCATCCATCTGGGTAAGTTAACCTGTACGCTCCCAGACCGGCTATTTGAGAGACCCTATAAGGACCTTCCCAGTTTAGACCCAACACTCCTTGTCTGGGGTCTTTGGTACTCTGATTCACTCTTCTAAGTACCCAATCCCCCACCTGGAATTGGCGGATGTGTACGTTTTGGTTTTAGTAGCGGGCCACCCTTTGCTGGTACTCTGCCATCTTTACTGCGGACCTTTCCCTTTTTTCTTTTAACAGGTCTAAATTCGCACACATCTGTACATTATTTTGGTCATCTCTGAAGTGCTCCTTTGATGTGTACCCATTCCTATTTCTATAGAGATCACTGCTTCATGTCGGAATGCCAAGGAAAAAGGGTTTTCCCCGGAGGTGGTTTTGTATGTGGTCCTATAAGCCCACAAAACACTAGGTATCTCGTGAACCCAAGCTCCCTTCTGTTCCCCTAGTCTGGTCTTCAAGAGGCACTTTATTGTCTTGTTTGCGGCCTCCACTTGCCCATTTGCCTGTGGGTATGATGGCGAGCAGAACTTCAATTTTATCCCTATATTCCTGCAGAAGTCTCTGAATTTGTTGTTGTCAAACTGCCTCCTGTTGTCTGTGACCAGTGCGTGGGGGATCCCGTACCTGCAAATCACATTTCTCTAAATAAAGTCAGTGGTCTTGCTTTCTGTAATACTACTTAAAGCTTCCACCTCAACCCATTTAGTGAAATAATCAATTGCCACCTCGGCGTGTGTTACAGACGCTCTTTCTTTTGGCAGCGGCCCGATTAGGTTGATCCCCCATTGAGCAAATGGCCATGGTGAATTCATCAGTGTGAGGTTTTCGGGAGGCTGAGCCATGTAGTTGGCGAAGATTTGACAACTCTTGCAGCTCTTGGTCTTTTCTTGTGCATCCTGGTGCATCCGGGGCCAGAATTACCCCTGCCTTAAGGCTTTAAAAGCCAGAGACCTTGCGTTGGAATGGTTACCGTAAATCCCTTTGTGTATCTCTCTAAGAACATAGTCAGCTTCCTCATTGTCCAAACATCATAGCAGCGGCAGGGTGTATTCCCGCCTGTACAATATCCCATCGATCAGTGTGTACCTTGCCGCTTGACATTTTAGCTTCCTTGCCTACTTCTTATCGGCAGGCAACGTCTATTCCTTGAGATAACAGACAATTGGATCCATCCAGGTGTTGTTCGATGTTAAGCTCATTACCTCATCCTCTTGCTCGATACTCGAGCAGGTCCTGATCTCCAATAGGATAGACTTGGGCATTTTGGGGTTAGACACAGCGTCCATTTGTGCTATCATATTTGCTCGATAGTTCTCTCCCCTTGCGATCTGTTCCACCTCTACTACTCAAAATTTCCTTATCAACTGCCTCACTTTCCGAAGGTAAGCTTCCGTCTTCTCGCCTTTTGCGTTGAAGCTTTTGTTGAAGAGGTAAGCTTTACCTCTTCTGCCTTTACTACCAAAGCGAGCTTCAGTTCTGTAATTACGGCCTCGTATTCAGCCTGGTTGTTGGTAGCCTTAAACTCGAGCTTCACGGCGTATTGTACTTGTACCCCTTTAGGACTAAGAAGTACCACTCCTGCTCCTGCTCCTGCTCCTTGGTCCCCGCATAACCCATACACTGTAACCATCCACGCTTTACCCGGTGCAGGGGAGCCTGTTGGGCACTCTCTGTCCGCTTCTTCATTTGCCTCTATACATTCGACCACAAAGTCTGCTAGGGCTTACCCTTGGATTGTTGTTCGGGGTTGGTAGCTGATGTCAAACTCATTGAGCTCTATCGACCATTTCACCAGCCTGCCAGAAGTCTCTAGCTTGTGCAGGATCTACCTAAGCAGCTGATTTGTCAAAACTGCTACTGAGTGTGCTTGGAAATAAGGTCTCAGCTTCTGGGCTACTATTACTAAGGCAAGTGTCCACCTCTCCATCGGCAGATACCAAGTCTCTATTCCGAACAAAGCTCTGCTCTTGTAATATATGGGGTACTGCACCCCCGACTCCTCCCTTACCAAGACTGAGCTCGTTGCCCATCGCGACACTGTCTAATACAAGTACAGAACTTCTCCTGCTCACGGTGTTGACAGTAGTGGGGCTTTCAGCAAGTATTCCTTCAGCTGTTGGAATGCTGCTTTACATTCCGGTGTCCACTTTGTTTTTCTTCCTTTTTTCATTTCCTAGAAGAAGACGTGGCACTTGTTTGTTGCTCAGGAGATGAATCTGTTGAGGGATGCCAACTTTCCAGTGAGGCTTTGTATTTTCTTGACAGTGCGCGGGGACTTCATGTCTATTACTGATCTTATCTTCTACGGGTTGGCCTCAATTCCCCTGTTACTGACCATGAAGCCTAAGAATTTTCCAGAGCCAACTCCAAAGGCACACTTCTCAGGATTAAGCTTCATCCGATATTCCTTAAGAGGCGAAAGTCTCTTCGAAGTGCTTCACATGCTCCTTCGTGTCCTTGGACTTAGTGATCATATCGTCCACATAAAATTCCATTGTTTGGTTGGTCAGCGGCTTGAAAATCTTGTTCACTAGTCTCTGGTAGGTTGCCCCGTATTTTTCAGGCCTAAGATCATGACCTTGTAATAGAATAGGCTCTGGTTGGTGATGAAGGCCGTGCATTCCTCATCCGGCCCGTACATAGGGATCTGGTTGTAGCCTGAGAAGGCCTCCATGAAGCTGAGTAGGCCATGCCCTGCTGTGGAGTCCACCAGTTGGTTTATCTTTGGCAATGGGAAGCTGTCTTTCAGATAAGCTTTGTTCAGATTTGTGAAGTCTACGCACATTCTCCATTTCTTACTCGCCTTCTTTACCAACACCACATTCGAGATCCATTCAGGGTAGGTGACTTCCCTTATGAATCCTGCCTTCAGCAACTTCTCTACCTCGCTATTCATGGCCTCATACCTCTCCTGGTTGATGCATCTCTTCTTTTACCTTACTGGCTTCGCGTCCTTCCTTATCGCTAGCCTATGGCATGCCACTTTTGGGTCAATCCCGGGCATATCCTCATGTGTCCAGGCAAACACATCAGACTGTGCTCGTAAACACTCGACCAGAGTTTCCCTCAATAGCTCGCTAATGCCCGAGCCAATCTTGACCTTCTTCTCATGTTCGTCTCGTTTTATCCCAATTTCCTCTAGCTCTTCAGTGGGCTCCTGCCTTCCCTTTTTAGACTCTCCCCTCGAGTCCAACGATGTCACTTGCATTGCTTCCTTTGCCGCATGGGCCGAGTTGTGGGCAGATTGCGAGGCTGGTTGTTGCCGTACTGCAGATACTCCCTGTGGTCCCTACTCAGGGACTCGCAGGGTGGATCAAGAGCCACTCGCTGCTGGAGAGCCCTCTAGTAAGGGTTATAGGGAGCAACCCGGTCCCTTATTGCCCTGGAAATAGACGTGCTACGTGTAGGCCCTCATTTCTCTTTCGCTTCGTTCCACTGCTCTGCTCGCTTCTTAGTTTCATGGCTTTTTCTTCCTCAATAACCATGTCCATCTTCACCTGTTCATATACATCAGAGTACGAACAGATCGAAGGGCTCCGCAAGTTGTACTATGGCCTTCCCATCTTGATCCTAGTCTTCAGCCCCCTCAGCGCCTGGGGGTGATTGAATGCCCCAAGATCTAGGACTGACCGGTGGTATCTTTTAACGAACTCCACGAATTCCTTGTACATTTGTTCGAAGCTCAGAATACTTCTCCCCTGTAATTTAAGGTACCATTCTCTCGCCCTCCCTTTCAAAGTAAGTAGGAAGGCCCTACATCTTTGGGCAGTTGTCAAGCCCTGTACTCCGGTCATGTCTTTGAAACGTTCTATGTGCATCAGCGGGTCACTATTTCTTGAGAACTTCAAGTTGGGGAAGCGAAAATCTTGAGGATTGTGACGCCCATGATTTCTGCTCGGGGCTTTCCCATTTCCCCAGAGGTCCTCTACAACCTTCGCCAACCTACGCACCTCTCCCTCCAATTCCTCTGCACGGCAGGTAGGTGCCGTGTCTTGCAAGTGCTGGTGGGATTCCCTTTCCTTTAAGTTCGTCTCCTCCCTTTCGGCAACATTTTGTGCTTTTTGCCTCTGGGCTTTGTCTCCTCCATTTCCCCGGGCGAAGGCATTCCAGCGGCTGGATTCAGGGACGTCATTGCTTACTTTCCTCTATCCATCCCTGAGCTCTTGCTTCAGGGACGTCAGTGTCTCCATCTGTCTTTCCATCCGGTCCATTCTTTCTTGGATTTCTCTATCTCGGGCCTCATTGGCCACCTTCCTTAGAGTCACCTATTCTTTTGAGCTTACTCCCCTCCTGCTGTTTCCTCTCATCGTTATATTGTTTTTCGAATGTATTGGGAAGTCAGGCTTTTTGAACTGATCCCCACAGACGGCGCTAAAATGTTGATGCTGTTTTCTACTCGTTTCTAAGTAATGCTGTGAACTTCTGCTCGCTGGTTGCTTGAGCAGGGGTTCCTTGCTGGCTCCTGCCTTTCTCCGCTCACTCTAACAGTGATTTCCTCCGGCCTGCATTCACAAAGAAAAATATCAGGGGTCGCCGAGTGTTTTTCCGGTGAAAACCCTCTGACGCTCAAGTCAGTGATCGAGTTGATTCTTTTGGTATCCCCCCTTGATTTGGGAGACCGAAAAATATAGAAGGTTATGAGAGATAAATAGAGACAATCCTTTTTTTTTCGGATAAAAAAGTTGGAGCTGATATTAATACTTGATGAAAAAAAGGGATCAGAATCAAGTAGTTCCCCCCCTTCACCTTGTCCCTCGTTTGGTATTTATCCACCTGTTTACTCACTCCCCTTTGCTTGGGCGCCCACCTTCACATTAATTGCGCCTGGGCCTTTCTGACAACTAGGGGTTGCTGCAGCACAACTTGGGGGCATGGGATGTCAGGTGGGTATGGGTTCCTGTGACCAAATGATGGTGCCGTGTAGGTCTGTGTTTAATGATGGCACTGTGGAGGTGTGTGCCGGCCATCGGTAACAGTGATGAAGTCCTACGGTGTGGGATGGCTGTCAGTCATTGATCATCGTGACAAGTTGTCGGGAGCAGAGATCATCATGCTTAGGTCTGCCCTGCTCGAGCTTAATTTCCCTCTGTCCATGGCACTATCGGCGACATGACTGGATCCTGCTCGGTGGTTCGAGGATCCCAAACAGGATGAGAAGACTAGGGCTCGACCAGTCTTGGAGCACTTGACCTCGACCAGTTTTGATATCTAGCAAGGGCATCTTTGTGCTAGCGTTAGGTCTTCTGCTCTGGCTAGGTTGACCTCGAGGGGGTTTGCTCGGTATTACCCAAACAATCTTGTAGATAGATTGATTAGGTTTTGCTTCTTTTGTTTCAATTTGTCACGAGTTTCTTTTTTGCATCTTCACAAATCACAATTCCTCTTTAATTTTCCATTTTGAACATTTTCAAACAATCTTCAAACCGTTTGGATCAGCTACCCATCACTTAAATGTAGTTAAAACATGCGAACTATACCAATTTGCCCCTTGGTACTACCTTCCCACAAATTGAACATTACTCGTTAGATTAGTTTTTAGTATTTTTGAAAGATATAAGTAACGTTTAATGTAACTTAAGCATTGCCTTAAAAAAAATCAATTTTACTGTATAAAACCCACAAACTAGATTTAAACCTGATTTTTTTTTTCCCGAGAGTTCAGGCTGAGTTTAACCTAGAAAAATTTGAGTTTTTGAATTTTTTATACTCGTATTACTTAATAAAAAAAATGAAATCCAAATACAAATCTAGTTTCTAAAAAAATCAAATACAAATACAAATTCTAAATTTTAATGTTTCAAAGCAATAAAACATTCACAAATACATATTCATTACGTAAGTCTACAATTCAAACTTTCATCAATCAAATGTTCCGCAAAAAGTATTGGTTCCTCTAGAATTTCATCTAAAAGACATGTATAAATTATGAACACAAGGAATAAGACAACCAGCTAGTGACAAATTGATAATAGAAATACTTTAACAAATTCATTTGATTCTAGTAAATAAGTTTAATTGTAACAACCCTACACATTTTGAAGATACCATTTCTAATCTATTAACAGCATCAATAAAAAAATATTTCAAAATTAAATAAACTAAAAATAATTAAAGGGAAGCATAACAAAGCATAATTATTAAAATCAAATCATAATAAAGCATAAATCGTCAATCCGAGAAAAAAATTTGTCAATTTCACTCTAGATTTCAAATTACTAATAATTAATACGCACACACATATACATATACACGACTCATATTTTTTTATTGTCATACGATTGGAAAAAAAATCAATTGAAATTTGAAAACTTTTAACTTGTATTATGTATTATTATTATTATATATTTATACTTATACAAAATTAGGTTTTAATTTTTTTTGAGAAAAATAAGGTCTTATTTTTCTAGAGAGTTAATACAAAGAAGATGTACACTAGAGATGCTCGTCATTTCAAGGTTTAGCTTAGAGACACCATGATGACTCCCCACTTGTACGATAAATGGCTTGTCGTCCTACTCATTCACACAGCCATATGGAAATAGTATGCGTCGGCACATACAATTGTAGACATGTCATTTATGTTTTAACCAGAAACGTCACGTTGTTTTCAACAAACTAATAGGACTACATGACATCAATTTTTTTCCTTCTTAAGTGACATGCATATGTTATGTTGAATTCCATATTATTTTAATAAAAGTGTTTTGCTTTAACAATTACATAGAATAATAATCACTACAATTTTAATTGTAAAAAAATACAAGTGAATCCAACATTTGGTTCCTAACTGTTGTGGATCACTCATTTATTAGATGGTGAGTTTTATAATGTGAAAATTGCATATTTACCATCCAATAGATATATTACTCAAATTTTAATAGTAATTGCAACAACAATTCTAATTTACAACTAAAACTATTAATTACATTAAAACCCTAATTATGATTATAGTGACAATAACAAAATACTAAACTTTGGTCATATAAATAAAATCCGTAATAACAACATTCAGTAGTATTAAAAGTCTCACTAACAAGATTATATATTTTATTTTTATTTTAGTCCAATAAATACATTAAAATTAGAGAAAAATACTTTATGTAAGTATTAAAAATCTGAAAAAAAAATTATTTTCGGATATGATGATCCATCTTTAATGGAGTTATGCTTTAGTGGGAGCATAACAAGATATTTGAAACATAAAATGACATAATAATATGGATAAATTTCATGCACTACTAGAGTCATCTAACAGCCTTTATGACAGAATTTCTATCTGTCATTGTAGCTAGGGGTGGGTGTTCGGATCAGACTAATCCGAACTAAACCGAACTTGAAATTTATTTTGGGTTCGGTTCGATTCGGGTTAATTGTTTAGTCTTAAAGAGTGTTCTTAAAGAATGCATATTTATAAATGGTAAAATCATTGTTTTATACTCCAAGTCTCACTAACATCTCTGCTTTTGTATATTTTAAGTTCATTAATCTTTGATTGTATATGTTTGTGTGTATTTTTACATGCTTTATATATTTCAGGATTATTTTAGTCATTTTATAATAAACAATAAGTCGGACAGTAAAATTAACATTATTTTTTAACTCAGAATAGTTGAAAACTTTAGGAATGACATAAAGGATAAAATTATAATTTTAAGATTTTAACGGTCTCTACTGACGTGTCGTTGACCGCTGATGTGTCATTTAATGATTATGTGGCATTGAACGGATGATGTGGTAGAAGTCTATTGGACTGAAAAATAAGCTTACAATGCATGCAATGCACTGAATCATACTTGTTGACTTTTATGTTGACCGATAACATGTCAGCATATTAGTGGACTGAAAAATACGCATACTATATATGTACATACATGGAATGACAGCCTTGGCGATGTGTTCCAGCCAATCAGAGAGTGACACCTGGCGTAATCCTAGGCGTACGAATTGTTTTCATTCGATGACTACGATTTACTGATTGTATATATAAATAGGAGGCTCCCCCTAATTTGACACCCTTGAATCCATTTTTGAGCTTCATTTTCTGTAATTCCTTCTCCATCTTGTATTTTCTATGTATTTTAATAAAATTTTCATTTTACTCATAGTTATTAAATGAGTAGCTAATTTATTTCCAAGCTTGGGTTAAAGGTGCAGTCTTAACATGATCTGTGGACTTAATTTAGTAAATTTATATTCATTTTCTCTAATTTATTTAAATTATTTTAAATTATCTTAGACAGACAAGAATAATATTGTTTAGATATTGCATTGGTATACCGGCTCCCTAGTGTGAGAATATTATTGTTTGACCCGGTGAACATTTTACACTATATTTATTAGAGAAAATGCTCCCTCTAATTTATGTGGTAGGTTTTGACTCATTGTTGACGTAAATTTCATTTAAATTAATTAGTGGATATTCTTACCACCTTGTCGACAGTTGGATTATTATTAACTGGCACAATGTGTTGTTGATACCACATTTATTATAAGATTATTTTTTCTAGCACAATGATCACTTGATGCCATATTTATTAGAGTTAGGCTTATGAGGAATGCAAATACCCTCCTCATAAATTAATTGGAATAAAAAAATGAATATTAAGTCTATGGTGAAATGTTGAGTGTTGAATCTTGAGACCCAAACACTTTATTGTATTATGTAATTCCTAATTTATTCTAGCTATTTTAATTTAAATCTTAGGATAAAATAAACTAAAACTTTCACAACAAACCCATAAAATAAAGAATAACAATAACTCTACACAATTAAAATACACCTCTTCGTAAGATCGACATTCGTCACCATTAACCTACACTTCAATAGATTCGTGTCGTTGTGAGTTCAATAAAACTTGCACAACAAGTTTTTGGTGTCGTTGCCGGGGAGATAAGTCATTTTAAATCATACAGTTATTTTTCTTTATTGTGTAAATATCTTTTTATTTTCTTATAATTTTCTTTTTGTATGGCCGATTTAACTGCCTATAATTCATTTTAATTTCAATTAATTTATTTTCTTCTAATTTTTGTAATTTAATTTTTATTTTATTTTATTTTTATAATTTTTTGTTGATCTTGTTAATCTATAAGGCTGGTTTAACCGTCAAATAATTCATCTTAATTTCAATTGATTTATTTTAAGTACTTTATTTTCTTCTAACTTTTGTAATTTAATTTTTCATTGTAATTTTTTTTCTTGTTAATATATATGACTGGTTTCACCGACTATTAATTTATTTTATTTCATGTATTTTTCTTCTTTTTTTTTTTTTGTATTTAAGTGTGTTTTCATAGCAAGGTTGTAACAGCACGATAAGATTGTATTGTAATTTCTCCTCTCTTTATTTTTAGTTTTATTTTTGTACGTGTTCTTTGCTTGCATGATTGAAGGTCGTTATCATATAATTTAGAGCCCACAAACCTCGAGCTAGAGAAAACACGTGGCACATGAAAGCACATTGCATCCTAAGTTGAAATTGTGGATAAAATTGAAATAGATTTGCAACAATAACCACAAGCACCCTAGGAGAGGCCATTTAAGGACTACTTTAGTCCCTTAGCTAATTTGAGCACATCATATATAAAATACCCAAATGTAGCTGCTAAGAATTTTGAGGTAAAACCTAGTATGCTAAATTGTCTCCTCATTCTATGGCCTAGAAAATGAAGATCCATACAATCATTTGAATGATTTTTATGCTATTTGTCAAACTTTTAAATATGAAAATTTTTCAGATGAAGATGTTAAACTTAGGTTGTTTCCATTTTCTTTAAAAGATAGAGCTCGTTCTTGATTCAATATATTGCCTGTTAATAGTGTTACATCATGGGAACAAATGGTTAATAAATTTTTAAATAAATACTTTTCAGTGTATAAAACCAATGTTATTCGTAGGAAAATCTCAGAGTTTATCCAAAAAGAAGGCGAGTAATTTTTCGAGGCATGGGAGCAATTCAATGGGCTGCTCATGATGTATTCACATCATGAGTGGCACCAATGCCAATACTTTTTGGAGGGACTATTGCTACATGTGCAAGAATGACTAATGACGACAAGTGGAGGAGATTTAATGTCAAAAACTTCATTAGAGATTTGAGATTTCTTTCAGGAACAGGTGGATAACTCCCAACAGCGAAGCCGATTGTTTAAGAATGTGAGAAAAATCAAAGGAGTAAATGAAGTTCATATTGGTGAGTCAAAATCAGAAATCAAGGAAGTCAAAGAAATAGTTGAAGGACTTTCTCGCCAAATAGCATATTTAACGGCTGCAAAATCAATAGAGCCACATGCCTATAATCAACTTGATCATGACTTATACCTAGATCAAGCCAATGCAATTAGTATGATGGGAAAGTAACCAAACTACAATCCTTACTCCAATACTTATAATCATAGGTGGAGAGTCCATCCCAACTTCTCATGGTCTTAAGGATTCCAATAGAACAGAGCAGTTACTCCAACTTCATTAATATAATCAGAACTAGAATTACTCTCAACCTAGACCATGGGAAGAAGCATTCAAAAATTTTAAAAATTAGACTCACTTCGCAATAGATTAACAAAATCTCACCATTGATGAACTATGGAATGAGATGAGAGCATGCTTCAATTCACAAGCCTAGTCGATTTCACTTAGAAAAGATGGTAGGTCAGCTAGCTTCTTTAGTTTAGAACTTAACAATGACTGTTTAAAAGCAAAAATTCCCAATCCAACCAGTGCCAAATCCTAAGGGAGTACAAGAAGTAAGTACCAGCTCAGTGCAATAGTATGAAGAAGTCAAAGCTATGATGACCTTACGAAAAGGCAAAGAAGTTTACAACAAGGTAGAGATGTCGGTGATAAAGATGACTCAAGTTGTGCCTATAGATTTTGAGGATTCATCATCAAAGGAGAAAGAAGAAAGCTGTCCACGAGAGTACATCCTTAAAGCTCCATTCCCTCAAAGGTTAGTTAAAGCAAAAAAGGAAAATTCTACAAGTGAAATTATAGAGATCTTTAAATAAGTAAATGTTAACATTCCCTTGGTTGATGCTATAAAGCAAGTGAAGTTTCTAAAAGATCTTTGCACTAAAAAGAGAAGCATTCATGTTCAGAAAAAGGCATTTTTAGCCGAAAATATTAGCTCTATACTTCAACAAAAAATTCCTCTAAAATTTAAAAACCTAGGATCCCCTATTATCTCATGTAGCAGTGGGAACCACACATTTGAGAATGCCTTGTTGGACTTAGGAGCTAGTGTAAATCTTTTGCCTTACTCTGTATTTTTGAAACTTGGATTGAGAGAATTACACCCAACTTCAGTTGTGTTACAACTTGCAGATCGGTCTATGAAAATACCTCTTGGTATTGTGGAGGGCATGCTTATCCAGGTAGATAAGTTTTATTTTCCTGTTAATTTTATTGTGATTGATACTTAACCAATACAGGTTTTGAAGAAGCACATTCTTATTATTCTAGGCCGATCTTTCTTGGTAACTACCGATGCCCATATTCAGAGCAAAACTGAAAATATGCAGTTGTCATTTGGCAATATGACTATGGAGCTTAATATCTTTAACATTGCCAAACAACCTCATGATGAAGATGATGAAATTGCTGATATAAATTTTATTGAAGAATTAATTGATCATAATCTTTCTTCTAACCTTAGTGACGACCCTTTACAAGAATGGTTTACTCACTTTGTTTTGGTTTTTGACTAGATTAATATCTTACTCGATTCATCACCATTCATCGATACTAATAAATGGAAGTTAAAGGAAGACTAATTGGCACCATCTGGAAAAATTCTATCCCATCAACATTATTACCAAAGCTCAAGCTTAAACCATCATCAAACACTTTGGAGTATACATCCTTGGGAGAAGAAAGTACGTTGTAAGAAATCATCACATTATCCATTGACAATAAACAACTAAATGAAATTATCATTTACCCTTGCCATAGTTCAAAAAGAAGATTCCAGCTAGCAAAATTTGAGGAGATTTACAGCGATGAAACAGATAAAGATAACAAAAAGTGAACGCAAGTCTTTCATGACAAGCATATCATGATGAAATTTTCTAAACCAGGTCAGAAAGTGCTTTTATTCAATTGTCACATGATCTTATCCCTAGGTAATTTACACTCTCGATGGTTTCAACCCACTATTATATATACTATTTTTTCGCATGGAGTAGTTGAAATTAAGGATTTGAGTGACCCACAAAACTTGAATTGAGACATTTCCATTTCTTTTTGACATTTCATTTCACTATTCTTTTGATCGAAATTATTTATTTTCTACTAAAGTGTGCTTGATTACCAGTTATATAATTAGACAAATCTTCTTCGACAAGCTTAAGCTACTTCTACTTGTGAAGCGTCATCTAAATGGCCTGCTCTAAGTTTGTCAATCACATTATTTTTAAAATCTACGACCACCAGCGTTAGTATCGTACTTTAAAGACCTAGAAAGTCAACTCAAGGAAATCAAAAGTGGTATTTATGAAATCTAATTGGAACTTGAGGTAAATTTAATAAGAGGACGATTGTGAGTAAGTGTTTGATTGTGCTCATTTTTTTTTAAATTGTTTTTTTTTATTTTATTTTTTTTTTACTTTCATGTGTTACTTGATTTTGCATACTTTATTTTAGTGTACTTTAATTTGTTACCCCAATTAAGTGGCGGATAATGGTACTCCGTGACAATCAAAGCTGGTTACTTTATTTTTCCATAATAACTGATATTCTGAGGAGAAGGTATGGATAAAAATATAATTTTGGCAAAGCTTCACAAACAATTTCTTTCACTTCTTCAGAATGCTCTCATTACAATCTATAAAGCTCGGTCCGAACACATCTAATTACTTATGAGAAATTACATCTCTGCTAATATCCATTTCTTAATTAAAGACAAAGTGCGATTGGGAAGTGAGTTACCTCCCAAATTTATTACATATATGCCTGGTTGTGGTAATGGAAGTTACTAAGAAAAAAAAAGAGCTCGACGACTTCCAATTGCTTGTCATAAGTGTGCCAAAATGGAATGCAATAAAAATCCATGTACTTTAGAAATGGTGTCTGATAACAGAGAAGACAAGATTCAATTCAACAAGGATGGCTTGAATTAAGAATAATTGAATAATATCCTTTTGTCTCTTGAAACGCATCCCAGTAGATATGTACAGAGAGCAATTCTCAAATTATGACTATTATTCTAGAAGAACATGCAAGATATAGTCTTGGGAATCTGACTATAAACGACCTTGTTTTCTAGTTTATAAGAAAATTGGATGGGAAGCTTATTCTCGACCCATAAAAAGTGTTCAGAACATTTCTGGACATAAAATTGGAAGAAGATGTAAGTCACAATCGCAACTACTAGTACTTATCCTTTTCATTTACTGTTCTTTTATTATTTGTATTATTTTTTCCTGTTGTTCACTATTTACATTTGACTTTTAAGCCATAAACTTCACACGTCATTTGACAAATGTACCACTTTATTTACAGCTACGTATCATCATGTTTATTACCAAGATCTTTAAATACGGTCTTATTTTGTTGAACATTCACAAATTATTTTTAAGGATTGTCTCAATGGTAGCAACTTTGAGTAAACAATTAAAGAAAATTTGTGTTGTTTCTGAGTTTCACTATAGAAATTATAAAGAGTTTGTTGAGGCAGCCATAGATCTTGGTCGAGTCCTAGCAGAGAGAAAAATGCACTTGGTATATAGAGGAGGTGATCGAGGGTTATCAAAGCTTATTACAGAAGCTACTTAGAATAGAGGAAGACAAGTGCTAAGCATTATTCCAAAAGTCTTAAAACCTCTTATAAGCATACCCGATCCACCAATTAGAGAGGAGTTAGTTGTCTCTACCATGCAAGAAAGACTATCTAAAATACTACAATATGCTTTCATTTTCTTGCGAGGAGATCTTGCAATTTTAGAGGCACTGTTTACATTTGCTTTTTGGGCCAATCTGAACATTTATAAAAAACCCATCGTGATATGCTTGGCCAATTTGTTAAATGTTAATAAATTTTATGATGGCTTACTTGCATTTCTTAACACACAATAAAATATTATTTCATTCTTTTTATAGTAAAAAAATTTTTTATTTGTACTCTTACTGCTAACAAGTTGCTTGATCCTTTATAAGCTTATAGACTAGAGCTAGATCATAGGACCTCTTCATTGGATTAGTCGGCTGATGATGATAGCAGCACTAGTAAGAAGCACAAATTAGATCTTGCTCTCCATTTATAAATATTTTCTTTCATTTTATGTTGCAGCGCTGTGGTGATATCTTCTAAACCCTACTTCTTTCCTTTAAAACATTGAGGACAATGTCTCATTCTGGTTGGGGGGAGGGAATAGATGATGATTGTGGAATGTCTCAATCTTAAAGAAGTTTTTATTGATTTTTGTTATAGGAACTAACCTTGTCTAAATTTTAGAGTAAACCATGGCTGAATATGGAGTGTAGTGACTCTAGAAACGCATCTTCTTAGTCTTAGAGTGAAAAAAAAAAAAGATTTAAGGCTCTTTATGTGATTTTTTGATATTAGATGACATGATGACTTTCAAATTTTTGTATTTGTATTATCTTTAGCCTTGTGGTATGTTACACCATATTTGCTACTCTGTATGCTAATGTTGGTGACAAATGTGAATTGAGTGAGCTGACGAGTAAAATTGGTTGAGTTACTTGAAGGAATGCACATATCATAATTAATTCCAATTGAGTTTTTGAGCCTATCATTTTTCTTAGAGAGTAACCCATTTTGCCCATTCTTTATATAGCTTAGTAGTCTACTATACATGATCTCTATATTTTCCTTCGAGTCAAACATTTAAAGGTTGTGTTGCTACATCTAAAAGTCCATCGAGCTAGCAAGTATGGAAGACTATTTAGAACCTTAGAAGATGTTGGAAAGGCCATCTTTAACTCGCTTGGGCCTTTTCCAGCCATCATTTTTGTGAAATATCTAGTGTTTTCTTTGTTAACTTATCGTCCTGGTCCACTCTAATTTGGAGAAGTACCCTATATTTTATATGTTCTATCAACTAATTATGTTTGAGAAAATTTTAGATGATTATTTTATTAAAAAAAAATAATGGTGCAATATATATATATAAATTTAAAAAAATAGAAAAATGATGTGCAATTGCAAAAAAGAGAAAAAAATAAAAAATAAAATAAGTGAATTGCACCTTATAATTTTCAAGAGATCACTATCTTTTTCTCAAACAATATTTTATTTCTCTTATTATCCTTTATTTGTTAGCCCTGTCCTCGACCTATGTTACATCCAAATAAAAGTCTTTCTTGATTTTAGGGAACTATAATTGGAGGTAGAAACTAGTAATATAGGCTAAAATGATGCAGTGATACATTTAAAAAAAAAGAATAAATTAGTTTGACTAGCATTTCATATAACTTAGGATCATATTATCTTATAAGCTGTGGGCATTACTCTTGATGAGAGTGTGTGATATTATCTTCTTTCAAGTTATCATTTTTGGAGTGACTACTTTTATTGAGTTTATTTCTTCAAGAGAATCACTCTAACCTGTAATCTTTTGGGGTTGACATGTCACTCTTAAAAGTGGCTTAATTAATGTAGCTTTGATAATCAATCAGTTTGCATGTGCTTACTTGACTGACTCACGTGGATGGTTAATGTAGGAATGATATATCTTTAAGCTCGTGATAATGCTTATAATTTTATTTGATTACTGTCGTTAATCTAATTGAAGAACTAAACATAATTACCTTGAAAAAAAATTAAAGTGCGTTTGAATTTTGTTAGCGCTTAATTTGCTAGGGATATCAATAAGCTAGTTGAAGGGTGTGTTGAGTTCTAAAGAGTGTATATTTATAAAGGGTAAAATCATTATTTTACACTCTAAGTCTCACTAACATCTCCACTTTTATATATTTTAAGTTCCTTGATCTTTGATTGTATATGCTTGTTTGTATTTTTGCATACTTTATGTATTTCAGGGGCATTTTAGTTATTTCATAATAAACGAGAAGTCAGATAGCAAAAAGAACATTATTTTTGAACTCAGAACAGTTAAAAACCTTAGGAAGGACAAAAAGGACAAAATCATAATTTTAAGATTTTGGCGGGCTCTGCTGGCGTGTCGCTGACTGCTAGCATGTCATTGACGGCTGACGTCTCATTGATGGATGATGTGGTAGAAGTCTATTGGACCAAAAAATGAGCTTACAATACATATAATGCACTGAATCATACTTGTTGACTTTTGCGTTGATCGATGATGTGGCAGTATATTAGTGGACTGAAAAATATGCATACCATATATGCACATACATTATCTATGTGCTTAATTTGATAAGTTTATTTTCATTTTATTTAATTTATTTAAATTGTTTTGACTTGTCATAGACAGATAGTAATAATTTTGTCTAGATATTGCATTGGTATACCGGCTCCCTAGTACCAGATTATTACTACTTGGCACGATGAACACTTTACATTAGATTTATTAGAGAAAATCCTCCTTCTAATTTCTGTGGTCGATGTTAACTCATTGTTAACATAAAATTCATCAAGATTAATTAGTGGATAGTCTTGCCATATTGTCAATAGTTGGATTATTATTACCTGGCACAAATTGTTCTTGATACCACATTTAACATAAGATTATATTTTCCTGGCACAATGAGCACTTAATACCATATTTATTAGAGTTAGGCTTATGAAGAGTGGAAATACCTCCTCATAAATTATTTGGAACTAAAAAATGAATATTAAGCACATGGTGAAATGGTGAGTATGAATCCTGATACACAAGAACTTTACTGAATTGTTTAATTTCCAATTTATTCCCCATATTAATTTAAATATTAGGTTAAAATAAACAAAAATTTTCACGACAAGCCCATAAAATAAAGAATAACAATAACGCTACCCAATTAAAATCCACTTTCTCGTGAGATCGACACTTGTTACCATTAATCTATACTTTAATAGATTTGTGCGCTAGTGAGTTTAATAAAATTTGCACAACATTAACCAACCAATACCGATGGGCTAAAAAATACAACCTGATCGGTTTTAATTTTGGTTCGGGTGGAACTCGATCGGGTTAGACTTAATTAATATATATATATATATATATATATAAAACAAAACGCATCAGCATTCTTCCTTTCGTTTCAAATCCCTAATTCCTATTCTCCTTTTTTTTTTTGGAAGCCTAATTCCTCTTATTTGCTCCAAATCTCTTTTTGCGACTTCAAGTTCGCGCTCCGTAATGGCACAACCCTAGGCCTAGTACATAGCAGTGAGCACAGACATGGTAAGTTTATCTATTTTTCTGTTGATTTCATTCAGGTGCATCAACGTTGCAGCTTCTATCCATTCCTCCTTCATTAATCTAATTTGATTCCTCGTTCCAGGCTTTAAGCTATTGTCGTCTTCAGCAGATCTTGAGTCGTCGGCTTTTGATCCAACTGCCTCCATCACTACGTCCTTTTTTCTAAAGTTATGTTTGTGATTCCTAATGGTGATAAAAGGGACATGGTAGGGGAGATATTATTGATTGAGTTTAGTAAGTTTTCTTGTATGCAATACATATGTATTTCTTGTATAATGGCCTTTTTTATGTTGTAATTCAATTGGGCGTGGCTGTCGTTACCTAACTCTCGTGCATTTTGGTTTCTTGTATAATTATTAAAGTGTAATTGGCCATTTTAGGGGCTTTTCATGTAAAATTGTAAAATCCATATGGTTGAAATGTTATCTTTGTTTTATTTTTGCATTAATTTGGGCTGTAGGAATAGGATTTGAACTATTATAGCCGGAAATTGAACACAAACTGAAAATCAAATCTGAATTTTCAAATCAAACTAATCCAAAATGCAAATCCAAATCGAACCAAACCGAATAAATTTCGGTTTGATTTGATTTGGGTTCACTCTTTGAATCCAATTGGGTTGAATCCTCCAACCCGATCAAGTTGTAACTCGAAATCCAATTTGCCTTGTAGCCCCTGTCATAAGTTTATGGCACTATTTTATCTATCACATGATCCTGTGACAACTTCTATCTATCACATGTGTGGTGAATCATTTTAAAATATCATTCGACATAATTTTTTTTAAATAGCGAGTATTATGATTTTAATTTTAAATTTTGGCAGATCATTATTTGTCACATGTTCATGATTTTACTATAGAGTCACAATGAGAATATTTTTTTTAAAAAATCATAATATTTTAAAAATAATTTTTAATATTATTTTTTAAAAATTATTTTAATATTTTATTAATTTTGTTGAAATTTAAAAATCAAAATACGTATTAAATTATCATATCTAAACAACAATATCATCGAAACATCACTCGAAAAAAATCATCTAAGATTATGATAACAGTATCATCATCACAATAGTATCATTTAGATTACTACCAGCCTAGTACAACAATATCACAACAATATCATCTCAATCACTATCAATCTAATCACCATCTCAGTTTTGCAATCTTGCAATATCATCTTTCAGCAACAAGTAATTTGAAATTATTAAAATCTTATCAAATTCGCTATTGATGCAGTTTTTTGCGTGCTCTCGCATAGTGACACGAACTTCTGCTCGCAGGATGCTCGAGCAGAAATAATTGCTAATCTCAATTCTCCTCTATTCTCCGAAACAACAATTTCCCTGGGCCTGCGCTCACAGAATCAAGGTCAGGGGTCGCCGGATGTTTTTCCGACGAAAACCCTCCGACGCTCAAGTCATTGATCGGGTTATTCTTTTTGTATCCCTCTTTGTTTGAGAGACCGGAGAAAATAATAAAAAAGAAATGATCTTTTGATTACAATGGCAGTAGCTAAAAAAATGACAAAACCCTCAGAAAGAAGAAGAACCTGAAGTTCTGGAACCCGCAACTTACACGTCGGTTTCCTTTTATTCTTCAGTTTTCCTGCCCTTTTTCTTCGGGGTCATCCATTCCCGCGTTAATGGTGTCTGGGTCCCTCTAATAGCCGGGATTACTATGGCATTCATTGTGAATGCGGGGTTGTCTGGTGGGCATGGGTTCCCACAGCTTAATGATAGTGTCGGGCATGCGTGTCCAAAATGATGACACTATAGGGGAGTGTGCTAGCCATCGGTAACAGTGATGGCACCATACCGCTTGGGATGTTGGCCAGGCATCCATCGTAGCGTTGAGCTGTCAGAAGGGAGGACCCCACTGTCTCGAATCGGCTATGCTTGACTTTGGCATTTTCTCCGTGTCATGGCATGGTCATGCCCGGAGGGCTGAAAACCTCGAGCAGAAGAATGAGCTCGGGATTCGACCAGCCTTGGGACACTTGACCTTGACCAACTTTGATGCTAGTGAGGTCGTTTGTGTGCTAGCAGTCGAGTCTTCTGCTCGAGGTGGGTTAACCCCGAGGTCTTCTACTTGAGCTGGATTGGCCTCGAGGGGACCTTCTCGGAATTACCCAAACACCAGTCCCCCAATTTCTAGTCTTTGGAGTGAAGCGAGATATGACTGGAAACTTCTTGTTTGGGCCGGCTTACCCGACCTTTTTATCTTCCCACGCTGAGCTATCCCCCACTTTCTGTCATTTCATATTTAATGCGAGACACGCGGACGGATCCTGGCAGTTCGTTTGAATTTTAAAGAGGCGGTTACTTGAACAGTTGTGTCTCTTGAGATGCATGCCATCTGCTGAAGAGACGCGCTTTCTCCTTTAAAAACCCTCAATTTCTTTACTGTGTCTTCTATTGCCAATCTTTGCCCAGATCAGAATTAACTGCCTGCAAGTGCTTCTCATCTTCTTCCTTGCCGTCGCCGCCATTTCTATCGTCAACTCTTTTTTAGGTATAAACTTTTTTCCCTCTTCTCGTTCTTGTTCTGCTCTTCGTTTATTTGGGTTTCCGATTCCCATTTGGTAGATTGTGTCCATAGGAAATATGTTAGACACACAACGACCCCGTAGAATGTTGTCTGAAGAACCATCCTCTTCGAGTGATTCTGAACCAATTAGGATGGTCTCGGTGAGAGACCTAAGTCCCGAGGGGGTCGTGGTTGTGGGGGACCCTCGTCCACAATAAGGGGAAAGGGCTAACCAAAGTTCAGAAGGTGGATGGTACCCCATTGATTTTATGAGGTGTGAAACTTCACACCCGGACTGGACCGACTTAGGGACACCTACCACATACCGGCTAGTGTGGACCTGCGGGTGCCCGGTAAGGGTAACATGCCTAGCCATCCTCCCCGAGGGTATGTCACCCTCTATTTGGAATATTTCAAGTGGGGGGCTAGGTTGCCTCTCCAACCTTATTTTATTTGGGTACTATCCAGGCTCCGCTTGGCCCCGGGACAGTTGAACCCTAATGGGTGGAGGGTCTTGTCTGGTCTATATGTATTGTGGAGGTGGTGCAACCTAGGTGAGCCTTCGGTAGAGGAGATAAAGCATCTCTACCAACTGAAAAGTAGCCCGAAGGATGCTGGCTGGTACTACTTCGCCTCCAGCTTGAAAGGCAAGAAGCCCATTACTGATATCCCCACTTTTTGTGGCAACTGGAAGGGCAAATTTTTCTATGCCGGGGGAGATTGGGGGCAAGCTGCATCTGCCTCTGAAGGGGTCCCTTCGATTCCTTGTCATTATTGCACTCTAGGTCGTCTGCTGTTGAATGTATTCTTTTTTTTTTGGTTTTATCTGCTTGCACTTTTTCTCACCCTTCTGTTCTGATGGTTGCTGCAATGTCTTGGAGAACCTCTTATCGGATCGGGGAAGAGCTTCAATCGCGTGTCAATACTGCTCTCGACAACGCGAGCTCGTGCAATAGCTTCTCTACATCCACAATCTTGTTGAGTTTGGCCTGGTTCCTCAAGAAGAGATGAGCGGAGTTCTTTCTCGCCTGAAGAGACCTGTGAGCACCTCGGACCGTCCGAGCAGTTCCTCAATTCCAGTAAAGCGGCCTCGAACTGATGCTCCCACCTCGCCGAATAGGGCTGCACCCCCTGCTCGGGACTTAGTCGGCGTATTCCACCACCTTCAAGACCAAGACTCTGGATTCTCAGAGGAAGATCAGAGCAGGAAATCAGAACTTGAAATGGAGTCTTGAGTAGAAGGACGAGGAGGCGGTGAAGCTTCGCACGGAGATGTCCACCTTCGAGGAGAAGGCAGTCATGTCAGAGTCGAAGGCTCTCCAGCTCGAGAAGGAGTTGTCCATGGTCCGGGACGAGCTGCTGAATCCTCGAAAGGATCTAGACGTTCAGAGGTTCTCCTTTGAGAAGACCCTGGAGGTGGAGACTTCTCGCCTTCAGAAGAAGGTAGATTTCTTAGAAGGTTGGCTCGTGACTGAGTACAATGACGGGGTGACTTTTAGTTATGACTGCCTCGTGTCTGTCCTGGGCAAGGAATACCCTAACGTGGATATATCCAAGCTCGAGGTCGGTGTTGATGCGTACTTGCTCGAGCACAATGCCACAAACCAAGAGCCGAGAGTCCCCCTAACTGAGGCCCCTGTCGGGACTGAAGAGGCTGCTCCTCCTGCTGCCGAGGTCTCCCCTGCCACTGTTATTGCCACGGAAGGTGCTCCTCTCCCCGAGGATCCTGCTCCATCTGCTAGCCCTAATGCTTCAGCCAACTGAAGACCCCCCCTTTTTTTTGTACTTGTATTTTCTAATAAATAAACGAAGAACATTGATGATAATATGTCCTTGTGTTTACATATATATCTTTACCTTGACTATGAGATTAACTTCATGCACTTGCCAAGTAAATTTTAATAATTGTTGGGCCATTGTTTTTCTTCTCCGAGTCACTTCTGCTCGTGCCCTCTCTTGGCTTATGCGCGACAAAGTCTTGCCTTAGGTCAGATATCTGGCTCATATTATGCTCCGTATCATCTTAGGCTAGGCTTTGAGACTTCTGACCTTTGCGTTTCTTTGCGAGCTCGTTCTGCTAGAACTTGCTGTTGGTTCACGCTTGGCACTGTCTCGCCTTAAATTTGGCTTAGAGACTTCTGGACTTGGCTTATCTTCGCGAGCTTATTCTACTCGAGCCTGCTATTGGCTCACGCTTGGCACCGTCTCGCCTTAAATTTAGCTTAGAGACTTCTGGCCTTTGCGTTTTCTTCGCGAGCTTATTCTGCTCGAGCCTGCTATTCTGCTCAAGCCTGCTATTGGCTCACGCTCGGCATCGTTTCGCCTTAAATTTGGCTTAGAGACTTCTGGCCTTTGCATTTTCTTCATGAGCTTATTCTGCTCGAGCTAGCTATCGGCTCACTCTTGGCACCGTCTCGCCTTAAATTTGGCTTAGAGACTTCTGGCCTTTGCATTTTCTTCATGCTCATAAGCTTTGACTTGCTCATATTGAATTAATATTGGAAGCATTTTTCTTACTTTTATTCATGTTTAAGACCTTATACATCTTTATTTTGGGAGGAACTGGATATTAATGCTTGCAATATAAGGGAACTTACTAGAAATACTTCATCAGATACTGTGCGTTCCATGGCCCTTTGACCTCTCATCCATCGAGGTAGGTCAATCTGTACTCTTCCAGACCGGCTATTTGAGAGACCCTATAAGGACCTTCCCAGTTCGGGCTTAACAGGCCTTGCCTGGGGTCCTTAGTGTTCTGATTGACTCATCTAAGTACCCAATGACTCATCTAAGTACCCAATCTCCCACCTGAAATCGGCGGATGTGTACATTCTGGTTTTAATGGCGGGTCACTCTCTACTGGTACTCTACTATCCTTGCAGCGGTCCTTTCCCTTTTTTCTTCCAGCAAGTCCAAGCCTGCACACATTTGTTCATCGTTTTGACCTTTGTTGAAGAGCTCTTTCGGTGTGTTCCCATCCCTATTTCAGCGGGGACAACTGCTTCATGCCCAAATGCCAAGGAGAATGGAGTCCCCCCTGTGGCAGTTTTGTGCGTGGTTCTGTGAGCCCACAAGACACCAGGTAGCTCATCAACCTAAGCTCCCTTATGCTCGCCGAGTCTGGTTTTTAGGAGGCGCTTTATAGTCTTGTTTGCGGCCTCCACTTGCCCGTTTTTCTTACGGATGTGATGGTGAGCAAAACTTTAGCTCTATTCCCATGTTCTTGCAGAAGTCCCTAAACTTATGATTGTCAAATTGCCTCCCGTTGTTTGTAACCAACACGTGGGGAATCCCATACCTGCAAATCACATTTTTCCAAATGAATTCAGTGGTTTTGCTCTCTGTAATACTGCTCAAGGCTTCCACCTCAACCCATTTTGTGAAATAATCAACTGCCACCACAGCATGGGTTGCGGATGCTCTCCCCTTTGGTAATGGCCCAATTAAGTTAATTCCCCATTGAACAAACGGCCAAGGAGAATTCATTACTGTGAGGTTCTCGGGAGGCTGGGCCATGTAATTAGCAAAGCTTTGACAACTTTTGCAGCTCTTGGTCTTCTCTTGCGCGTCCTGATGTATACGGGGCTAGAAGTACCCCTGCCTTAAGGCCTTGAAAGCCAAAGACCTCGCACCAGAATGGTTCCCGCAAATCCCTTCAGTAGGCAACATTCCTTCCTTGAGATAAGAGATGATCGGATCCATCCAAGTGTCACTCGGTGTTAAGCTCATTACCTCGTCCTCCTGCTCGATGCTCGAGCAGGTTTTGATTTTTAACGAGATAGACTTTGGCATTTTAGGGTCGGATGTGGCGGCCATCCGTGCAATCATATCAGCTCGAAAGTTCTTTTTTCTCGCGATCTGCTCCACCTCAACTACTCGGAAATTCTTTATTAGTTGCCTCACTTTTCTAAGATAGGCATCCATCTTCTCGCCTTTGCTTTTGTTGAGATGATTTGCTACCAGCTGAGAATCTATCCGAAGCTTTATCTCTTTTGCTTTTACTACCAGAGCGAGCTTCAGTCTAGCGATTATTGCCTCGTACTCGGCCTGGTTGTTGATGGCCTCGAATTCCAGTCTTACAGCGTATTGCATCTCCACCCCTTCGGGGCTGAGGAGCACAACTCCTGCTCCTGCTCCCTGATCTCCACATGACCCATCCACCGTGACTGTCCATGCATTGCTCGGGGCAGAGGGGCCTGCTATCCATCTCTTCATTCCTTTCTGAGCACTCGACCACGAAGTCAGCTAAAGACTACACTTTTATTATTGTTCGGGGTTGGTAGCTGATATTGAATTCACTGAGCTCTACTGACCACTTCACCAACCTTCCGGAGGTCTCTGGCTTGTGAAGAATCTGCCTGAGCGGTTGGTTCGTCAAAAATGTCACCAAATGTGCCTAGAAGTAAGGTCTCAATTTTTGGGCCGCCGTCACTAGGGCCAGTGCCCATCTTTCCATTGGTGGATATCAAGTTTCTACCCCTAACAAGGCTCTGCTCGTGTAATAGATGGGGTATTGTACCCCTAATTCTTCCATAACCAAGACTGAGCTCGTTACCCATGGCGACACTGCCAAGTACAAATACGAAACCTCTCCTGCTCGAGGTGTTGACAGTAGTGGGGCTTTCAGCAAGTATTCCTTCAACTGTTGGAACGCCACCTCACATTTTTGTGTTCACTTTGTCTTTCTGCCTTTTCTCATTTCCTGGAAGAAGACGCAACATTTATCTATGGCTCGGGAGATGAACCTGTTGAGGGATGCCAATTTACCCGTCAGACTTTGTATCTCCTTGAAAGTACACGAGGACTTGATCTCCACTACTGCTCTTATTTTCTCCGGATTGGCTTCGATTCCTCTATGACTAACCATGAAGCCCAAGAATTTTCCCTAACTAACTCCAAAGGCACATTTCTTTGGATTAAGCTTCATCTGGTATTTCTTTAGGAGCGTGAAGGTTTCTTCCAAATGCTTTACATGTTCCTCCTCGTCCTTTGACTTGGTGATCATATCGTCCACATAAACCTCCATTGTTCGGCCGATCAGTAGCTTGAAGACCTTGTTCAGCAGTCTCTGGTAGGTTGCCCCCGCATTCTTCAGGCCGAAGGGCATGGCCTTGTAGTAAAACAGGCCTTGGTTGGTGATGAAAGCTGTGCATTCCTCGTCTGGCCGATGCATGGGAGTTATAACCCGAGAATGCATCCATGAAACTAAGCAGTTCGTGTCCCGCCGTGGAGTCCACCAGCTGGTCTATCTTCGACAATGGGAAGCTATTTTTCGGGCAAGCTTTATTCACATCTGTGAAGTCCACGCACATTCTCCATTTTCCACTTGCCTTCTTTACCAACACCACGTTCTAGATCCATTCAGGGTCGGAGACTTCCCTTATGAATCCTGCCTTCAGCAACTTCTCCACCTCACAGTTCATGGCCTCGTACCTTTCTTGGTTGACGCATCTCCTCTTCTGCCTCACTGGCTTTGCGTCCTTTTGTACTGCCAGTCTGTACCACGCTACCTCCGGGTCAATCCCGGGCATATGCTCGTGTGTCCAAGCGAATACATCAGAGTGTGCTCGCAAACACTCGACCAGATTTTCCCGCAATTGCCCGCTAATGTCCGAGCCCATTCGGACCTTCTTCTCGTGGTCGTCTGCTCTTACTCTAATTTCCTCTAGTTCCTCAGCGGGCTCCTGTCTTCCACTCTTTAACTCCCCCCTCGAGTCTAATGTTGTTACCTATATAGTCTTCTTTGCCGCCACAACATAGTAGCTCCTTGTGACCCTCTGACTGCCCTTGACGACTTCTACGGCTCCATTTACTCGATACTTCAAGGCTAAGTAGTGGGTGGATAATACTGATTGGCCGTTCCTCATGAAGGGCCTCCTCAATATTGCTTGGTAGGGGCTGACTTCATCCACAACCACAAAGTCTAGCATCATATTCTTTTCAAAAGGCCTCGAGTCCATAGTCACAGCCAATTTGATGATTCCTAGAGGGATCAACTTTCCTCCCCCGAACCCTTTCAGGGAAGTGTTCGTCTGCTCGAGGCTCACGTCCGCTATTCCCAAATCGTCGAGTGTGGACTTAAAGAGAATATCCACCGAGCTTCCTGAATCCACCAATACTCGATCGACCTCCTTATTAGCAACATTTGCCTTCACGACTAAGGCATCCTCATGTGGGTACAATACCCCCTCCTCATCCTCTTCCTCTTCCGTCCACATGATGGGCACTTGCCGTACCTTAGCCTTTTTTATAGCGGGTGCGGCGAATAGGACCTCCCGGCTAGCAGCAGCGTATCTACAATAATTTTTCTGAGCCCTGTTTGAATTTCCTACCATCGTGGGCCCTCCTGAGATCACTCTTGTAGCCGGCAGCTCCAGGTCCATGCCGTAGGTTCGGTCATTCTCCTCTGGCTGCTGCTCGACCACCGGATGTCCTCCCTCAATAAACTCATCTAAATATCAGTTTTTAATCAGGTCCTCCACCTAGTTCTTCAAATCCTGACATTGTGATGTTGAGTGGCCGTGGTCACCGTGGAAGCGGCAAAACCGTCCCTTATCTCTTCTGCCATCTGGTTTGGCCATTGGTGTTGGAGGACTCAGCAGTCCTCATTCCTCCGCCACTTGGAATATTTTCTCGAGCGATACCTTCAATGTCATATATTATCTATAGGCAGGGCTCTGCTCAACCACCTGTATTGCCCGATCCCGAGGGAAGTTTCCTTGGGGAGGAGGTAATGGGCGGTCAGCTCTGTTGTTGTTTAGCATAGGTCAGCTTGGTGATTGATTACGGGACAGGTGGCTATCTTATTATCGGTATTCCCTACAGTCGCGGCCGGCGGACCTGCGAAGTGGAGTTGGAGCCATTCGCGGTTGGGGAGCTCTTTGATAGGGATTATAGGGAGCAACCCGATCCTTGATTACCCTGGAAGTCGATGTTCCTCGAGCAGGACCTCATTTTTCCTTCTTCTTCGCTCCACTGCCCTACTCACTTCTTAGTTTTGCAGCCTTTTCCTCCTCGATAACCATGTCCATCTTCACCTGTTCATACGCATCTGAATATAAAAGGATCGAAGGGCTCCGTCAATTGTACCATAGCCTCCCCATCTTGATTCCGTCCTTCAACCCCCTCAACGCCTGAGGATGGTTGAATGCCCCAAGATCTAGAACCGACCAGTGATACCTCTTGATAAACTCCCAGAGGGGCTCTCCCTCCCTCAGTTTTATCTCTGACAGCTCCATCATGTCATCTTTGGGGGTCACCGCGCCCCGAAATTGCTCAGTAAATTCTCTGCACATTTGTTCGAAGCTCAGAACGCTTCACCGCGGTAATCTGCGGTACCATTCTCTCGCCATTTCCTCAAGAGTAAGTAGGAAGGCCTTGCACTGCTGGGCTGCCGTTAGGCCTTGTACTCCTGTTATGTAGTTGAACCATTCTATATGCACCAACGGGTCACTCTTCTCTGAGAATCTCAAATCCGAGAATCAAAAATCCCTGGGGATTGTGACGCCTATGATCTCCGCTGAGAGCGGGGACTCATTGTCCAGCATTATCCTCCAACTCGGACCTTTTCCATTTCCCTGGAGGTCTTCCACAACCTGTGCCAACCTGCGCCCTTCCCCCTCCAATTCCTCTGCGCGGGAGGTGGGTGCCGTGTCTTACAAGTTTTGACGGGATCCCCTTTCTTGTAGGTTCGTTTCCTCCCTCCCGGAAACATTTAGTGTCTTCGATCTCTGGGCTTCATCCCCTACATGCTCCCGGGCGGGGGCGTTCCCACGGCTGGACTCAGGGATGTCATTACATGCTTTCCTCTGTCCCTCCCTGAGTTCCTACAGGATGGATGTCAATGCTTCCATTTGTTTCTCCATTCGATCCATTCTCTCTTGGATCTCTCTATTTTGGGCCTCATTGGCCACCTCCCTCAAAGTCACCGACTCTTCCGGACTTATTCCTCTCCTACAATTTCCTCTCATTGATGCGTTGTATTTCTTGAATGTGTTGGGAAGTCAGGTTTTTTGAACTGCTCCCCACAGACGGCGCCAAGATGTTGATGCGGTTTTCTGCGTGCTCTCGAGCAATGACACGAACTTCTGCTCACAGGATGCTCGATTAGAAATAATTGCTAATCTCAATTCTCCTCTATTCTCCGAAACAACGTTTTCCCTGGGCCTGCGCTCACAGAATCAAGGTTAGGGATCGCCGGATGTTTTTCTGGTGTAAACCCTCCAACGCTCAAGTCAGTGATCGGGTTATTCTTTTTGTATCCCTCTTTGTTTGAGAGACCGGAGAAAATAATAAAAAAGAAATAATCTTTTGATCACAGTGGTAGTAACTAAAAAAATGACAAAACCCTCAGAAAGAAGAAGAACCTGAAGTTCTAGAACCCCCGCAACTTACAGGTCGGTTTCCTTTTATTCTTCAGTTTTCCCGCCCTTTTTCTTCGGGGTTATCCGTTCCCGCGTTAATGGTGTCTAGGTCCCTCTGACAGCCGGGATTACTGTGGCATTCCCTGAGAATGCGGGGTTGTCTGGTGGGCATGGGTTCCCACGGCTTAATGATAGTGTCGGGCATGCGTGTCCAAAATGATGACTCTGTGGGGGAGTGTGCCGGCCATCGGTAATAGTGATGGCACCATACCACTTGGGATGTCGGCCAAGCATGAATCGTAACGTTGAGCTGTCAGCAGGGAGGACCCCACTGTCTCGAATTGGCTATGCTTGACTCTGGCATTTTCTCCGTGCCATGGCGTGGTCATGCCCGGGGGGCTAAAAGCCTCGAGCAGAAGAAGGAGCTCGGGATTCGACCAGCCTTGGGACACTCGACCTTGACCAACTTTGATGCTAGTGAGGTCGTTTGCATGCCAGCAATCGAGTCTTCTGCTTGAGCTGGGTTGACCCTGAGGTCTTCTACTCTAGCTGGATTGGCCTCGAGGGGACCTGTTCGGAATTACCCAAACATTCGCTACCAATTTCAAAGCTAGAATACTAACATAATGCCACCAATTATTAGAAATTCAAAAAACTATACATTATCCATTCCACTACTTATATTATCAGCTCGGATACAAAGAAGCATACTCAAGATGAACTTCATCAAGCTCATTTTAGGAGTATACACATTTCCCTTTAAACTATCAAATGATAATTGTGTCAAACTAAATTATACTATATATAAATAAACCACTAAGTGAAGTAATACTAAAATGCATTTGACAAAATATGTACTGACATCATGGAGAAGTAAACTTAGGTCTTGAATTATGTCTATCATAAACCTTAGCACATAGTATCCACATTCAATACTCCTTAGTTGATTTGAAAACTTGGTCTTCAATCATTATTGTTTATATATATGAGTTTTTTGAAGTGATTAAGTATTAACAAGTTCATGATTGTTTTACTAAAACTTTTATAATACGCAGTTTCACCATTTTTTTTCGATCATCGCAATATGCATTGAAATTCCATTGTATGAAAGTACATGTAATTAGTAAATAAACATTATATACAAAAATGTATTAGAAATACAATATTAACAATATTAGCATACTTGGTAACTATGTCCCTAAAGTCACTGTCATCATCCAAATCACTGTTTATAGAATCCAAATATTCTTTCAAATGGTTTTCACTTCCTTAGTGTTAGCCTATATGGCTATATAATTGACTTTGATGATAACAAACCACATGTTCTAGATAACAAAAACTCTAATTATTTTTCATAATATTTCAAATTACTATTTTCATTATATAAGAGTTTTTATTTTAAAGAAAAAATAATTTTATTAAATTAATTATTTTCAAATTTATGGAATAAATTAAAAAAAATGTTTTGAAAAAATTTGAAATCCTGAAAATGGATATTTTTGAATGGTTTTATAAAGTATTTGAGCTCTTGTATAGTTTCTAGAAGTTTGGGCCAAAACTATAGTTATAAAAAGTTTTCATTGTAGCGATACTGTAGCAAGTGGCTAATCGAATTCAGAAAATGACAAACTGGTTTCAAGGTAGCAGCACTCTGAAATTCAAATAGCATACCGAATTTTAAAAAGCGGCAAGCTGTTTATATGGAAATTTAAATTTTGACTCTATCGATAACTTGAAGCGGCATGCGGTAAGCCGATTATCACCAGAAAATTAATAACGGCTAGTTTTCTTCTCCAACTATAAAAAGACTCATTCAAATCTAAATAAAAGTTAGACAACTACAATTATCAATGAGCATGCAAAAGCAATGTAAGCTTAAAATCTTGTAATCATTCTTGTTCACACATTGAGCATTTAACTTGCAATCAGACACATTGTGTAAGTAAAATCTTTTGTAATTCTCATTGTAAAATCCAAATTGAGTGATTGTAAGTATTGAGAAACACTTGGGTTGATGCAGTTATATTATTTGGAATTTTATTGATTTGATGCAGTTGTATTTAGTTTTAATTTAAAAATATTTTTAGAATCTCAATTCAGCCCCTCTCTTGAGTTGCTTAGTTAGTATTTCACTTAGGATCATGAAATACAAAATTCCGACATCTATTATATGGACACCTAACAACAATAATTTCTGAAATATTTTCAATTGTAGTTTTAATAAATTTGTCTGTGCTACCCTCATACTCGTTAGACAATCTATCATATTTAACCCAAGCTTTATCCACTTTTTGTTTGTTACTTGACATATGATTGAGAAAAAGTTCAACATAATGTACTAATGGGTAGAAGTGAAAAACAATTTCCATTGTCATTACTAGCAATGAATATAGCTTTACCCACATGCTATCATCACATTTACTAAAATATATATATATACATAATAACAATTAAGCAATGGACCACAGTTTGGAGTTCATCCCATTAAACAACATTTAGTTAATGAAAAGTGTTATATCAAAAAGCAAAATTAGTTCCACAAAGAACCCATCACTTGTAGCATCATGATTGGTTTATTTATACATAGTATAACCCACCAAATGATTAAAATGCAATGATATATCATACCTTGATTAGAATGCATCGTCTAATTATAATATGATATAATCCAATCTAATTAATTAAGTACCCGTGCAAAAAAAATAATTAATTACAATTCACTAGCTTATAAAAAATTTAGGAACCTAATTACCTAAATTGATCATGTAAATGATTGACGACCAAGATATACTTTTAAATTAGTCTATATAAAAAATAAAATACTCACATGAATCTCGATTAGTCAAAATTCTACTATATATCGTACCCTTGATTTGAATGTATAATCCAATCTAATTAATTAATTACAATCCACTAATTTATAAAAAAAAATTAGGAACCTAATTACCGAAATTGATCATATAAACGATTGAAGTCAAAGATATTCTTTTAACTTAGTTTATATAAAAATAAAAATTATGTCCTTATTGTAAGCTTTAAAAATTCAAAAAATTATAATTAATATAATACACATTCATTGTGTTTAATAATTGAAACTAACCTAATTTCCTTGGTGTAACAATGCCGCGTAGAATCATTATTTCCTTAACGTAACAATGCCACGTACTTTCCGCATCAGTGTATCTGAGGATCTGTCTGTTTTTCAAGTAGAGGAAATTTATCTTGATAAGAGCCCTGGGAGGACATCATTAAACAAGATCGGATGGGAGGTGAAGGGTTTTTTGGTCTTTTGGGTATAGCTTCTTCTTCATGTAACATATGAGAGCTTTTCTGTAGATGGAGAGAGGTTCCATCGAATCAAGATGGTTTGGTGGGAGTGTAGGTTGCATTTTATATGATTTATATGGAAGTTTAAACTTGTCTTACTGCGCCGCCTTTTACATAGAAGTTTATCATCATGTGTATCTGATTCATCCCGACAGGGACAATTGGGGTCAGACATATCACTGACTGGTGTGCCTTCAGGAGTAAAACTGTTAGTTGAGATCACCTCAGTTGTTAGAAAAGCAAGCTGAGATAAGAAAATTGAGAAAGAATTAAATATTGGGTACATTCTCATGAAGCATTTATAAATGTGTCACCTTGACTGGGTTAAGATGAGGCTTATATATGATAAATATAAAATCGATCATGATATGCTGAATAATGAGGAAAACTTGATTAAAACCATACGTGAGTCTTTTAACTTGGCGCTTTAGATAAGCGGGCTTATTAAAAACTCAGATTAGGTACTTGACTAGTGATTGAACTAAGATCTTTATACTAAAATAATTTAGACATACGCTCTTAGAAAAGAAAATTCATTATGCGTATTTCATACAACGTGTACTTTTGCTTGAATGGATGAAATGAGGGTTGACATTGAGCCTATGAGAAAACTTTTGTGTGGGACTATGTAAAGACATCCCTTTACTCTTAAAGTAGGCTGATGAGACTTTTTGTATCTAGCTTAGTCATATTAGTGCAGATCTTGACTGTGTGGGAGGGGTCGTACAAACTTGTACAAACATCATTGGCTTTATTATTTTCCCCTTGTAATATATATGGAGAGTCTTAGGTCAAGTGTGGATTCCATTCCTTACTATACTAAGGTGGTGGCAACGAACCCTGAGATGATCGCAAGTGCAAGGAGTCTCTCTATAGATGGATGGATAGTTTCGGTAAGTGTGAGGAAGTTCTCTGTAGGTAGAGGGATGATGTTAAAGGGATGGTGTGGGCATTTGCGAGAGACTCTCTGTAGATGGAGAGATGGTGTCGGCATGTACGAGAAGGCTCTTTGTAGATAAAGGGATGGTATCGGCATGTATGGGGAGGCTCTCTGTTCGTAGATTGGTAGAAGATAAGTTCCCCTACTTAACTTTATTATAACAATATTTTTCTCTTGTTTGGTATTCTTGGTTCTTCGGGGAACGACCGGTGCTAACGATAGAAGACTGTTTATACTGCAGAGGCAATGTGGAATGTCACTATGGCCGCGTTAGAGTAACATCCTCGAGCTGTTTTTTGATAGCCTTTGATGGTCGTAACCCTGTTAGGGTGGGACTTTATAGCCAAATAATGCATAGAAATGATGCACTAGTATGCAGTCATGAATAAATGAATGATGATGCAGTTATGGGTTATTCCATTGTAGATAATTAAAAAAAAAAGGCACAACATAGTGACAACTGTTTGAAATAGTAAATAGTAAAGATACAATCCTCTTAGGTATGACTCTCGCCCATAAATCCCACCAGCTGGGTCCCCCATGGGCACATTTTCACTAACTTTATATCTAGTGTTGTATATGTACATTGTCCATAAAGGCATTTTTAGGATTTTACCCTAACATAGATTTTCCCATATCCTCATTACATCCCCCTACCCAAGTCATTACTGAATTCAGTTATGAAATAAACAATGACTTATACTTTGGTTGGGGGTGATGTCTACGGATGATATCCAACTAGCTGATTTTCAAGGACCATGTGATCAGCGATAGAGGGGAGAATTGTTTAAGGTTCGAACGATCCTCGTAAACAAGGAGACTTTCTCTGGTCTTGATCTGTTTGAAAGACAAAACTGATAGAGCAGAAATAGTCTTATAAGATTAATTCATACGTACGCTTAAAGTCCTCTCGTTTGGCATCTTTTGATAGTGACAATGCTTATTATGGTGGGGCCTTTTATAGCCACGTAGTGTCGGAGATGGTACCTTGGAATATGGCTATATATGGGCGACCGATAATAGAGCTGCAGACACTTTCCCTATAAATAATAAAAAAAATCAATAAGATGAACAATATAGTGATATCTGTTAGTTATGATAATTAGTAAGGATATAATCTTTTCATGCATTGCTGCCTTGCCTACAAATCCTACCAACGTGGTACCTCTAGGGCGCAAGGCTAACTGTATATGTTGCTCTATCCCACATATCCAATCTCTAGACATATAGGCTCCTGATTGGGAGCATAAGGATTTTTTTTAATCCTTTTTGCAGCTTTTTGGGATCTTCCTATGAATTAAAACAAAATTTTCCTGAGGACCCTCTCAAATAATTGCGTGAGATCTTCCATTGAGTTAAAATATAATAAGTCTAGAGATCCTCTTAGATAGTTGTGTGAGATTATCCTCGACTTGAGGTAGACTAGGTTTGGGGACCCTCTTAAATAGTTATATGAGTTGTTCACTTTACATGAAATCGAATAGGTCTTAAGATCCTCTCAGATTATTGTGTGAGAACTTTCCTTGAGTTGAGATAGAATGGATCCGGGCACCTTCTTGAATAGTTTTGTGAGATATTCTCTTGATTAGTTTTTCATAAAAATATATTTAATCCAATAAATTGCAAATACAATAAGAGCAATCAAATAAAAATAAAATTTACTCAATCAGCGAACATAATAGAACTCAAGTTCCTTAATAGGCATGTAGGGCTGGTATTTGTTGTCTAGATGTTAGCTCTAATCTTAATCTGTTTAGAGGCTGTGATTTTAAGTTGTCTCAATGTGTCTAATTAGAAATAAATTCACATTAAATTAATCCAAGGAAAGTGGGTTAGAATTCTTATAACCTATGAGATCTTGATCAACTCAACGTGGTCAATGAGATCCATTTGGAGATCTTCCTCATGGTATATACATGTAATCAAATGTGTCCTTATCATATTATAAACAAAATGAATGGGCCTGTATCATGCTATAAATACAGTCACTAGAGAATTTAAAATCATGCTTTTATTAAACAAATATTGAGCATTATTAATTTAAGAGGGAGATTGTAAGTTATCCAATTCTTCAATAAATGCTTTAAATAAATTATAAATAATTGCCAATTGAGACAGCTCTGTGAGGTCTCTTTGAATAAAGGTTGGTCATATTGGGGTACCGTTGAGATCCCTTGAAGCATTAAGGGTAAAGAATATTATTAAAATATATTGATTTTAAAAATAAAAAGTAGAGTTAGAAAGAGATAACTGAGAATGTCGGGATGATCTTCTCCGCATGTTGGAGAGTTTAAGGATTTAAGGCGAATTGCTCGACAAGGAAGCCTTCTCAACGTCTGAAAAGAGCTTGAGGCATTTTCTTCTTATTTAGGGATGATCCCTCCTTGAAAGAGTTCTTGTTGCTTAGGGGTGATCCTTCATAGAGTTCTTCTTACTCTGGGATAATCACATGGGAGGTCTTTCTCACTTTAGTATGATCCCTCTGGGAGTCCTTCTTACTCTGGAACAATTCCGTGAAAGGTCTTCTTGCTTTGAGACAATCTTTATGGGAGTTTTTCATATTTTTGGACAATCCCATGGGAGGTTTCTTGGTTCTGTGATGATCCCTTTGTAAGTTTTTTTGCTCTAAGGCAATCCCTTGGGAGGACTTAGTTGTAGGTGCAATTTTCTTGCTGTAGTTATAGTTTTTTATAACATAAGTCAGCATTACAAAAAAACCAATTTAGGTTAGGAATGAGGTAAGATCAATATACCTAGGAAACCTAGTAAAATAAGAAGGGGCAATAAATTATGAACTTTGCATACCTATTTGGATAATCACGGCGTTAAATAAAGTGAAATTGGGTGATTTTAGAAAGGCCTTTTCATTTAAAGGATCCTAACCCATATGATGGGTAAGTACTGCCCTATGAGAAGTGTGCAAATAAGCACAAATTACACTACCCTAAGGTACAAATTACATGACCCATCAAGGCATGAATTAAATAGCTCTACGAGGTGCAAAACACACTGCATTACAAGGTACAAATTACATGGCCCACTGAAGCACAAATTAAATAACCCAATGAGGTACGAAATTACTGCTTTATGTAGTACGAATTAAAATTACCTTATGAGGTACGAATTATACAGCCTTATGAGGCGGGAATTCGATGAGGCACGAATTAAAATTACTTGTGAATTTTAATGTTTTACGTGGCATGAATTAGATGTCCTAATCAGGACTTGAATTAAAATTACCTTACGACAAATTATACAGCCTTACGAGGAACAAATTCGTTGCTGTAGTAAAGGCATAAATTAAAATTACCTTATGAGATATGAATTATATAGCCTTACAAGGTGCGAATTTGATGCCCTAATCATGGCACGAATTAAACTTTATGAGACACCAATTGTACTGCTTTATGAGGCGTGAATAATATTACACATTGAGACATGAAAAAAGCTACCTTACGAGGAATGAATCATGTCGCCCTTTGAGGCGCGAATCACTTTGCCTATTATGGCATAAAACATACAGCCCTATAAACCATAAACAATAACCCCCATTTCTTCAATGCGTATATGGGCAAAAACCATGATTGCCCATTCAATAAATTATAGGTAACTACGACCTACTGTTATCCAAGTAGAATGACAAGTCGTCATGAATTAGAACCGTCTGGCCGAACGTATAGATAATAGTGAGTTGTTGCTAACTCAGTAAAGGTACAAGTAATCGCGAGTTATCCCAATTTGAGCAAGGCACGGGCAGGATGAATTATTTATGTTTTCATAAGAAGGCGTGAGTCATTAATACCAAAGCAAGCTTAAATCATTGCCACCTATGCAAAAGTGCAAGTAAGCACAGATTATCACAATTAGAATAATATGCCAAACTAGGCACGAATTATCATCATCAGAACAAAGTCCATTCAAGCATTTATAATTCCTATATGCACAAAAGTGCATCCTAGCACGAAAGACTACCGCCTGTACTATTTCAAGTGGATGATTTCTACCTTTCCATAAAGATTACATATATAAGCCAACTCAAATGGTCATATGTTAATATAATGTAAAAATTATGTTGTGGGACATATTACCAGATGCGATAACTATTAAATTATGCCACTAAACATGCAGAGGTCATCAAGGCAATTTAACTTGCCTCAAATGCGATGAATGCAAGTGCATTAAAAGAAGTAAGTATGCAAGTACGATGAATGTCATCTCAAATAAAAATTAGAATCCAAGGAATGCCAATTGAAGAGCCATTAAGACAAAGGCACTTACCAATGGAAAAGTGCTACTACAAATTTAAGCACGAAAAAATGGTTAGCAAGAGACCAGCATCTCGTAAACTCCTACAAGTGTGAAGAACTCAGCAAGGAGGAATATATTGAAGCTATACAATTAATCTTTACAAATTAGATAGCTGAAAGGAACATCAAAATTTGATAAAATCTGTCAAATCTTAAAGTACTTAAATAATGGTACAACAATATCATTTGAGAAAATGATCAATCTACCCAGGGACGAAAGCATACCACTTAAACAACTTATAATAAGCCGTCTATATATGAAATTACAACATCTAAGCACAAGAGAGAAGAAGCTGAGAAAGAAAATTTTCCTTCTCAAGTGGAATTTCTCAAAAGGAAAACTTGAAGAGAGTAATGAAGACTGTTAGGTAGTTAATACATGCTACATCAGCAGAGCACATTGGTATTGGTAAAAAACTACACCATATGCAACCTAACTTTATCATACCTCAAAATTCGCCCTTAAATAACGAAACTTCTAATATCGCCATCAAAATATTTTATCTTATTGAGAAGTAGCTACAGTCAATATCTTCAAAGAAATATAATTTAAAATAACTCCACTAGAACGCCAGAACAGTCTCCTTAATATTTCAAAGTCTCCTAAGAGTTATTCAAGTTCAAGCAATAAGAAATGTCTCTTCCTCTAGATGTGAAAGGTGTATAAAAAGAATCATGAAAAATAAAGTTAGCAAGTTAAAAAGATTTTCTTGTGCGATCATAAGAGTTAAACTAAAGAGTCGACATAAAAAAATTGAGTATTGACATTTACTACCTATTTAGTTCATAACAAGAGATTTTTGAATTTCAAAAATTCTTCTCATGAACTAAGGGCCTATGTTGATATGGAAATTAGTCATTTGTCTCACCTCAAGCGGGTTGGAATCTCTAAGGGGGAAATACGGATACCTTGAAGGTAGAAATAAAGACCATCAGGTGGGAACTAAGAATCCCTTGAGGTGGGAAATTAGGAACTCTCAATCGGGGCTTTAAATTAGTCAAAGACAGTAAGCAATAGGGAAAAAATATAGGGATAAGGCTTATTAATAGAAGAGAATCACAAAAACATGATAATAAGAGTGGATGAGAAGTTGGATATAAAACCGCCAAGCATGTAAAAGTAGGGGCATGACCTCCACTTCTGAAAATGTGCTCCACTATTGTATCACCCTAAGGTTCAAATTATACCAGCTGCACCGGCATCCCATGATCTCTTAAAATAAAGGAAATGCATGGAACCATCACCACCATGCATCACATCATTCCTACAATGGAATAAGGCCACCACAAATGAATAACTCCTCACATTAACTTAAATAAGGGAATCCATTCAACTAAATAAGTGGCATAATATAAATATTCAATTTCTCTTAAAGAGCGTTGCTCATTAGAATTCTAGTTTTATGATTCAAATCAAATTCTCCTGCCACTAACTTAAGCATTGGAGTGGAATTGTTGGAATCCTTTGCCGAACCCATTTCACTGCTTTTTATTTGTTACTATGTGTACAGCTATAACTCCATCTATTACATCTGGTTCGACACCAAGAGGGAAAAAATTAGGTTTCAATAATAATAATAAAAAAATTTCTAATTTCTAGTAATGTTATTATTTTGAATAGATTTTAATAATGATAATATTAATAAAAAAAAATTAATAGCAATTAAAATAATAATTATAACGATAATAAAAAATAATAGAATTTAATAATAATAATAATAATCATAAAATAATAATAAATATAATTAATAATAATTAACATAATAAAGCTAATTTATAGTAATAATAATATTGATCATGGTGATCACAACAAGAACAAAAAAAATAATGAATAATAATATTATTATTATTATAGTTACTAAATGACCTATTTGTAAATAATACAAAACTACTAGGTATTTTCACAATTCTGTAGGGACTAAAATGAAAAAATGATAGAATTTGATTGAGGGAATTTTTAAGATTATGAAAATTCAATAAGGCTAGAACGAGAACTCCTGAGAATGATAGATTGATTTTCAACCTGCTTTTGGTAATCAATCTCTCATTCCTCATTTCTAAATTAGAGTGGACCCTATTATTCCAATTTCTCCTATATTTTATGAAGCAAAAGTTGTCAATAAATTCGATTCTGTAATTCAGGAAGTAAATGCACCATTAAAATGAATTACTAGATTCAATTAGATTGAATCCAATGGTTAAAATTAAATAATAACAAACATTGAAAAAATGGGTAACTTTTTTAATTGGTTCTAGTATTATTAATTGCAATCCCTAATTCCTTATTTCTTTTATGGGTAATTATCAGAAACCTCTCCTAAGGTTTGGCATATTCTCTCTTTGATAGATTATATTTGTGTATTCTCAAACACTTCTCCTGAGCTAAGTATACTGCTTCGTATAAGTTAGGTTATTGAGGGTAAGATGGCAATAGAATTAAAGTTATCACATTGGGTTATGAAATTAGTTGGAATTTTTTTAATATATAGCAGGTAAAAATCAAAATCAAGTTTTTAACCAACATACATTATCACAAAAAAAAAAATGAAAGTGGTCATCTTTTTCCTCCATTTAAATCGATGCTACCAAGCATAACACCGATTTCATCTTCTTTAATGCTTTGAAGAAAAAGATGGCCATAGATGGGAGAACATTACAATGAACTCGAAGTCGCTGAGACCATGAACAATTGATTCATGACCGTGATGTGGAAGAATACTGACCAGTGAGTTTCGCGTTGAACCACTAACAATCCCAGTGTTTTAAAGCCACAAATAAGATATGAATAAGATTATTTTGGTGCATCAGTTTTAATAGCTAAAATTAGAAGATTTAGTAAAAAGATGAATAATGGATCTCGAAAATTTTTTAGTAGTGTTTCTGTTGCTTCAAATTTTTTTTCCATCGGTTAGTGTTAGCAATAGGTTAACGATTGTTGCAAATGCATGTTCACTTGTGATTGATTAAAAATGACTTGTGATTTGTTATTGCCAAGGAAATTTTTTTCTTTAAGCAACTGCTACTGATTATTGAAAAGAGATTAATGCTAGTTTTTCTTAAACTACAGATGGAATAAAATGTTGGAGATAACTTGAACTGTTTATTAATATGTTGAGGACACTTGAGTTTCTATTTTATTTTTATCATGTTATTTATAGGGGTTGCAAAAATTGTCATGGTTTGCTGCATTCTCTTATACTGCGACAATGAGTTCAGATAATAGGGTGCACTTGAATGCTTCATTTTATTTGTTTATCTTTTATAATTTAAGCAAAAAATGCTTTAAAATTGATGATGCATCTTATGGCTTCATTGATTCATTCTCCAAACTGATGATGTACTAGTTATTGTATATGAAAAAGTAGTTTGATTTGCAGTAGAAAATGTTTTGACCTCATGATCGACTTTTATGTTACATTAACGATGGAATTGCATGTTGAAGACAGATTGAGGTGTTCAGTCTGTTTGCTGTTAAAGTGGCCAAATTTGATTTTTTTTTCTTTTTTTGGTTTATAATGTGGAGTTTACATGACTTAATAAATGTTTTAAATTGGTCTATTCAAAACGTAATTTTACTTGTTTTGAAACATTTACTAAGTTCTTCTCATTGTACCATTTATAAGCCTTATTTATATGGACATTGAAGCTGTGATTTATGGTGAAATGATTAAAGTTGGGCTCATAATCTTTGAACAGTATTAAAAGAGTTGTGGGAGTACATCAAAGATATGATGTACTAGAAGCCTATAAGATATGTTAAACAAGTGAAGTTTAAGATTATGCTGATATGGCAAAATTCTGAAGATAATTTGCATAATGATTTAGAACTTCAAAATGCCTTCAAGAAGTTGAGAGACAAGTCATATGCATGGGCCACATTTACAATAATGACTGAGCTACTATATTCAGGGGCTGCCATCCATAGAGAGGTTGACAACCATATAGATGTAAACAGATTACTTTACCTACACCCCAGTTAAGCAGTTCCCTATTCCACTAAATATTGGGGCTAAATTTGAGTGGCTTGACCTTGATGAAGTAAATTAACTTGTGGTGCATGACCTGAATGAAGACGTAATGCCTATGAAATTTGAAAAAATAAATGTTACGGTAAAGGATTCATTCGAAGGCCAACAACCAGTTATAGTTGTAGATGATGGTTTAGCTAAGGCTATAACTGTTAAAGAGTATTAAGGAGGTGATGAAATGGAGGATTATGATGGTGAGTATTTCGCTGTAAATATTACTGAGAAATGTTTTCGTTAATGTTACCATTGAGAAACACTGTCTTTATATCCATCTGATGTAATTCAAGATTGAAATACACCACTAATGCCATTATACTCCTTAAAAAGTCTTTTGAAGATATCAGAGAGAAAGTCTCTCTATAGTCTACGCCATATTTTTATGCGAAGCCCTTTGCAACAGGACGTACTTTGTACTTATCCATGTCACCTTTCAACTTTCTTTTGGTCTTAAATATCCATATGCAATCAATAGGTTTCACTCTTTCTAGCAATGAGATAAGATCTCATATGTCGTTGTCCTTCATGTACTTTATTTCCTCATTTATGGCATCAATCCACTTCTGAGAGTTAGAACTTTTCATGGCTTGAAAAAAATTGATAGGATCATCTTTCATCACTCTAATGTCCATTTTATATTCTTAGGGAAATATAATGTAATCATCTAGCATTGTACTTTTCCTTTCTTTAGTGAATCTCCTTCATGGCATAGGTTATTGAGGTGATACAATTTATTTTTCTAAAATAATTTCATATATGAGTGGTCCTTCAACATTGTCTTGATCTGTTACGTTTTAAACAAATTCAGAAATGAAACCCTAATTAATATAATAACACATATGGGAATATCAACAAATTCCTCTTCAAAGACAAAGTCTATAATTTTATATCCTCCTACAAACTCAACATCCTCAAAGAACTATGCATTTCCTAACTCAAAAATCAACTTAGGGCTAGCATGGGAATGAGGTTGGACAGTTTTAGCTTAAAATGTACAGTATTAAAGTGTTTAGTAAATACTAGTTACTACAACATAAAGCTAAGTTGATTTGATTTTATACTTGTATGATAAAAATTTATTATATCTTTACTAATTTTATCAAAATTATTATTTAAAAACATATTTACTATATACTATTAAATCTCCTTTCTTTTTTTTTTACTAGATTAAGATCCTGATTTATTAAGGATTATTTCTTTTTTATTAGATTAGATTCTGATTTATTTAGGATCATTTTCTTTTTTCAATTGGATTAGGAATTTGTTTCTGATTAAGATTTCTTGTAACCCATATATATATTCGCATTTAATAAGAGAAGGAGAAGAAGTTTTTCCTGCAATTTACTTGAGAACATAATTCTCTTTAGTTCCTAAACGAACTATTTGAACTTATCAAATTTTTTGTGACGTTCGACACTTGACTTATCAATCAGACCATCCATAGCTAATTGTGACGTCCTCACATACCAAGGTTCTTAGAGCCTAATTTGATTAAGGTCTCGTCAGTTCTTGGCGGGGTTCGTATCATTATATTCCAAATATCTTTGGAAAATATGCCACTAACTAAATAGGGCCTTAGTTATGGGATTATGAAACTTGTACCCCTGGATCTTTCTAAAAATTTAATAAAATAGCAACTTACCGTCCTTAACTCTAGTTTCTTTTCATTAGGTTTATAAGGCCTTGCCTCAACTAGATATCCTCAAACATGTAAGTGCTTTAGACTTAACTTCTTGCCTGTCCAAAGTTCGTAAAGGGTTCTGGCAGTCGTTTTAATTAGAACTTTGTTAAGGATATATGCTAAAATCTTATGCGCTTATCCTTAAAGTAATTCTTGTAAAGTAGAATGACAAATTGTACTCCTTGTTATACCTTAAGCATTCTATTTCGTCTTTCAGCAATATCATTCATAGTGGGTCTCAGCATAGGGTACTGTAGGATGATATCACATTCCTCTAGGAACTTATCAAACGGTCATAGACATTATTGATCTAAACCGTCATGTCTACCATAGTACTCACTACTACGATCAGATATGACGATTTTGATTCTTTTACTGAGCTGGTTCTTAACTTTAGCCTTAAATTTTTTGGACATATTTAAGGACTATGGCTTTTTATAGAGGATATATATAGCTATATCTAGAAAAATCATTTATGAACGTCATAAAAGAATATTGACCATTCCAAGCCGATGTAGGAAATGATCCACAAATATCCGTATGTACGAGTTATCAGACGTCTAGTCTTGTTGGCTTCAATTCTCCTTTTAATAGTTTGTTTCCCCTTTTATAGTTAAAACAAGCATCAAATTTTGTAAAATCTAAGGGGTTGAGAATTTTGTCTATCACAACTCACTCTATTTTCTATATAGATAATGACCTTTTTTCTTGTGCAACAACATAACTGAATTCTTATTAAATAAAGCTTTTTGTATCAATGAAATAAATATTATCATGACCTAAAAAATAATCAAAACCAACTAATTTTGAATCATAAAACAAACTAAATTTTTTATTCCCAAATAAATAAGAAAAATAAGATTTGTCCAAAGTATAAATAGAATCAAGTTACATCTTAACGATGGTATTATAAAATATCATCTAGATCCAAATAAAATCCAGTTTTCAATAATAAAATAAAAAAATTCAATTGCTTCAACTTCAATTGTCTTACCATCGCTTTCATAAATGTATCTTCCACTATCACTTGGCTTTCAGCAACTCAAGCAATCCTGCATAGACAAATTAATGTGAATGTTTGCACCAGAATCGATCTACCACATGTCTCTAGGTACAAAAGCCAAATTATACTCAGATTAAACTAAATTAAGAAGCAAACATTTTTTAGCATGCTTTGTATGATTATTAGTACAATGCTTTTCTTATGCCATTCAGTTCCATAGGAGAAACAACTAGTACTTTCTTAATCACCTCGTTTCTTTTGTTGTTTCTTTTGAAGTACTTTATCTACAGCTTTTCTTATGCCATTCTTTCTTTTCTGTCCCTTGCTCCCATCTTAGAGATTGAGGCCAAGTGACCACATTCTGACTTATCTTTCTTTAGCTTTCCTTCTTCCTAAACACAGTGTGATATGGGATTATTCAGAGACCAAATCATTTTTTAACTAGCACACCTTAAACTTGTTAAACTTTGTTAGTAAGGATATCAAAACTAGATGCACTAGCAACTTCTCAGAGAGTTTAATCTTAAGTACTCTTAGCTTAGAAGTAAGATGAGACATCTCTATGATGTACTCCCTGATATTGCCTTTGGTCATATACTCCATTTAAATGAGACTTGTCAAGAGCGTACATATTTTATCAATTTCATTCTTGATAACCCTCTTTTTAACGTCCACAATTAACTCCATAGTTGTAGTTATCTTTTGATATGAATCTTGCCAAGAGCTTATGGACCTATTCAAATTAGGCTCCAAAGTCGTTTCTAAATTAGGAATTAAATGGAACTTGCAACCCGTTCCTTAATGAAGCAAGAACCTTGGTATGTGAAGACGACATAATCAGCTATGAGTGGTATGATTGATAAACAGAGGGTTGAACGCTACAGAAAATCTGATAAGTTCAAAAGATTCTTTGATAAACTAAAGAGAATTACACTGTAATTGAAGTACTTTATCTACAGCTTTCTTATCCTTCTCTCTTTTCTGTCCCTTACTCTCATCCTTAGAGATTGAGGCCAAGTGACCACATTCTGACTTATCTTTCTTTAGCTTTCCTTCTTCCTAAACATAGTGCGATATGGGATTATTCAGAGACCAAATCATTTTTTAACTAGCACACCTTAAACTTGTTAAACTTTGTTAGTAAGGATATCAAAACTAGATGCACTAGCAACTTCTCAGAGAGTTTAATCTTAAGTACTCTTAGCTTAGAAGTAAGATGAGACATCTCTATAATGTACTCCCTGATATTGCCTTTGGTCATATACTCCATTTAAATGAGACTTGTCAAGAGCGTACATATTTTATCAATTTCATTCTTGATAACCCTCTTTTTAACGTCCACAATTAACTCCATAGTTGTAGTTATCTTTTGATATGAATCTTGCCAAGAGCTTATGGACCTAATCAAATTAGGCTCCAAAGTCGTTTCTAAATTAGGAATGAAATGGAACTTGCAACCCGTTCCTTAATGAAGCAAGAACCTTGGTATGTGAAGACGACATAATCAGCTATGAGTGGTATGATTGATAAACAGAGGGTTGAACGCTACAGAAAATCTGATAAGTTCAAAAGATTCTTTGATAAACTAAAGAGAATTACACTGTAATTGAAGTACTTTATCTACAGCTTTCTTATCCTTTCTCTTTTCTATCCCTTGCTCCCATCCTTAGAGATTGAGGCCAAGTGACCACATTCTGACTTATCTTTCTTTAGCTTTCGTTCTTCCTAAACACAGTGTGATATGGGATTATTCAGAGACCAAATCATTTTTTAACTAGCACACCTTAAACTTGTTAAACTTTGTTAGTAAGGATATCAAAACTAGATGCACTAGCAACTTCTCAGAGAGTTTAATCTTAAGTACTCTTAGCTTAGAAGTAAGATGAGACATCTCTATGATGTACTCCCTGATATTGCCTTTGGTCATATACTCCATTTAAATGAGACTTGTCAAGAGCGTACATATTTTATCAATTTCATTCTTGATAACCCTCTTTTTAACGTCCACAATTAACTCCATAGTTGTAGTTATCTTTTGATATGAATCTTGCCAAGAGCTTATGGACCTAATCAAATTAGGCTCCAAAGTCGTTTCTAAATTAGGAATTAAATGGAACTTGCAATCCGTTCCTTAATGAAGCAAGAACCTTGGTATGTGAAGACGACATAATCAGCTATGAGTGGTATGATTGATAAGCAGAGGGTTGAACGCTACAGAAAATCTGATAAGTTCAAAAGATTCTTTGAAAAACTAAAGAGAATTACACTGTAATTGAAGTACTTTATCTACAGCTTTCTTATCCTTCTCTCTTTTCTGTCCCTTGCTCCCATCCTTAGAGATTGAGGCCAAGTGACCACATTCTGACTTATCTTTCTTTAGCTTTCCTTCTTCCTAAACACAGTGTGATATAGGATTATTCAGAGACCAAATCATTTTTTAACTAGCACACCTTAAACTTGTTAAACTTTGTTAGTAAGGATATCAAAACTAGATGCACTAGCAACTTCTCAGAGAGTTTAATCTTAAGTACTCTTAGCTTAGAAGTAAGATGAGACATCTCTATGATGTACTCCCTAATATTGCCTTTGGTCATATACTCCATTTAAATGAGACTTGTCAAGAGCGTACATATTTTATCAATTTCATTCTTGATAACCCTCTTTTTAACGTCCACAATTAACTCCATAGTTGTAGTTATCTTTTGATATGAATCTTGCCAAGAGCTTATGGACCTAATCAAATTAGGCTCCAAAGTCGTTTCTAAATTAGGAATTAAATGGAACTTGCAACCCGTTCCTTAATGAAGCAAGAACCTTGGTATGTGAAGACGAAACAATCAACTATGAGTGGTATGATTGATAAGCAGAGGGTTGAACGCTACAGAAAATCTGATAAGTTCAAAAGATTCTTTAAAAAACTAAAGAGAATTACACTGTAATTAAATTGCATGAAATACTTCTTATTTTTCAATCATTGAATGCAAATATATATATATATATTTAATAATGACCATAAATTTCCTAGATATTTCCTGCCATAAATTCTTATCTAAAATCGAAAACAAATCTTATCTAAAATCAAATCAGAATCTCAATCTAATCAAATAAGGAAATAATCCTAAATAAATAAGAATCATAATCTAATAAAAAAGAAAGAATCCAGAATAAATCAGAATCCTAATCTAATAAAAACAAAAAGAATCCAGGATAAATCAGAACCCTAATCTAATAAAAAAAAAATCTTAAAGAGCTTAACAAAATATAAATAGTTGATTTGTTTTCTTTTCTAAAAATGGAAACATTATCTGAAGAGATAGTAGCATAACTTTTATTCTTAATGCATCGATTTTATAGATTTAATTGCTTAAAAAATTCAAGAGCTTGAATCATGCATTTATTAGTCTAAATATCTTGTGAAATTCTTTCAATAGGCCTCTACGAATTGGATTGATTCCAAGTTGCTTGAATCATTCCATTAAGTGCTTCTTTGAATTTCTTTGCACGAGCTCTTGTGATAGGTCCAACAGGAACTTGAATAGGACCTGAATATGCCTTATTGCACGTGCTTGCATCATCCTTATCCATAATCTCAACATCTTTTCTGAAATTTAGCCCCTGGATGCTTCCGAAATAGTCTTCTTTATGATCATCATGAACATGCAATTTGATTTCTCACACCTTTCCATATCTTTATTGTCATCAAAAGTATTCTCATCCATAAGAAGTAGGGAAGAATCAACCCTTAATGCAAGGTCGAGATCCATAACTTCGAGAACTATTAAAAGGTTCTCTTACCATGATTTGAAGTTAAAGCCATTAACATCGAAATAGAATTAATGTTGGCAGTAATATTAGCAGGATTCTTAATTAAATAGAGAATAACAAAAAAATAAAACGAGCTCATATAAGTCTAAAAATAAAAATAAATTCAAATAAAGTTAAACTCCATCTCAAGATACCAGATACTCTATTAATATTTAATATTTGGACAAATATTAACTTGTAAGTGATATCTTAGTGTACTAATCAAACACTGATAATAAGACCATGTCAAATAATAAATCTTCCTTTGGACCAATTTATTGTTCATATGTAAAATTGAATGATCAATAACACGTTTATTACTATAGGTGCACATTCAATTATATTAAATATAAACATTCCTTTGGGCCTATTAATATTCACATAAATTACATACACAATCATTTATATTCCAAAACAAATTAATTTTCACAAGAGATGTTACTTTAGTGAAATGTTACTTCCATCAATTCATCTCAAAATATACCAATATTTGAATTTAAAATTGCACTAAAATGACCATTTGAAAAAAATTAGGCCAAAGTCAAAGTCAACAATCAATAATTGACTATTGATCAGTCAACTATTGATTGGGTTAGGGCTAGACAGTGTTGGGTTAACCCAAACTACATCCTAAACTAGCCCCAAATTTTTGAATAACCTTAACTTTTTTTATTCCTTACTTCATGCAACTTCGCTTGGTGTAGTGACTATGGCCGTTGCTTTTCTGATCTATCGCGGCCACGACCAAGCCGTATCTTGCCGATACCCCTTTTCTATTTTTAATGGCCACCACACTTCTTTATATTGCAGTGTTTGGCCATGACTTTTTCTTCTCGAAGCATTTGGACAACCTAAGCCGGTACTAGTGAGTGACTCTAGTAGTGGCAGGGGATGCCACCAGTATTAAAATTTTCCAATACTAAATTTTTTAAATATATATTTTTTTATTTTAAAAAATCTAAATTTCTAAATATTTTAATCCTTGAAGACAACTATAAATTGTTCTCAATAATTTAATATGAAGAGGCTTTTATACCACTTGTTAGAATAATAAATCTTTGGTGAAAACTATTACCTAAAATCCAAGAATATTCATGTTGTATCATCAAGAATCAATAATAGATATGTAGAAGCGTACCTAAATTACTCTTTGAGCTGTGTGGTTTGTCTTTTAAATCAACACGTTATTCTATTGAATTTTTTAAATTTCTCACTGTACTCTCTCTAATCATGGGATATGAGAAGAGAATAGAATGTTAGGTCTGATATAGGGATAATAACCATTATATAGATAAATTTCTTATTCTCATTAGGTATTTTTATTTTAACCCATCATAGAAATAGATATTACCCTTAAGTCTCTACAAAATAAAGGCTCAAACCCTATCAGATATATTAAAGCTTAAATTATCAAAAATCTTAATAGATCACTTTCAATTATGCTTAATCTTATATGTAAATTCACAACACATAATTATTCACATATATGCCCAACACTGGATTAAGGATTCAACAATGTTGGATTAAAGATCCTACACATAGAATTCATAATTTAATCATATTTTGAAGTGATATGATAGTTTGTTTGTGAATCCTTACTTTTAAAGTAAGGAATTTTCAAGTGGTGTTGCACTAACAGTTAATAATTAAGGTATATCTAGAAATCATCTATTTAATTTGTAAATACATTATCCTCTCCACACTCATCTATTTCCTTATTTTTTGGTTCTTTGGCAAACATGAAGTACATGTTTTCTGAATGTTGTAGCTTTATGTGTATGAATAAAAAAATTATTGAAATTTATTTAAGGAAAATTAAAACACAAATGTATAAGCATGCATTTGTAGAGTGGCTAAGTGATTTATTGGTTATGCATTTGCCTGAAATGATATTTAGCTGCATTTTCAATTTAATATAAAAAATGCATAAAAGGTTAATAGCCTTGGTGATGAGATTATGGATAAGGATGGCACAAGCACATGGAATAAGGTATATTCAAATCCTATGCAAGTTCCCATTGGATCTGTCACAAGAGCTCATGTAAAGAAATTCAAAAAAGTGCTTCAAGCAACTTAGGATCAATCCAATTTATGCATGCCTATTGAAAGAATCTCTCAAGATATTCAGACCAATAAATGCGTGATTCAAGCTCTTGAATTTTATGAGCAATCAAATCCATGAAATCGGCGCATTATAAATGAAAGATAGTGTTTCCATTTTTAAAAGAAATAACAAATCAGCTATTTTCATTTTATCTAGTCATTTAAGGTACTTTCATTTTTATTATATTAAGATTGTGATTTATTCAAGATTCTTTCATTTTTATTAGATTAGATTATGATTTATTTAAGATTTTTTCTTTTTTTAATTAGATTGAGATTCTGATTTGATTTTGGATTAGGATTTGTTTCCGATTTTAGATCAGGATTTATGGCAAGAAATATCTAGGACAATTATGACCGAGATTTCTCATAACCTATATATATTCGCATTCAATAAGAGAGAAATAAGAAGTTTTTCATGCAATTTACTTGAGAGTATAATTCTCTTTATTTCTTAAACGAACTCTTTAAACTTATTAGATCTTTCATGGCGTTCAACCCTTGACTTATCAATCAGACTATGCATAGCTGATTGTGGCGTCCTCACATGCCAAGGTTCTTTCTTCATTAAGCAATGGGTCGCGGTTCCATTTAATTTCTGAAATTGAAAATGATCTTGGAGCCTAACTTGATTAGGGTCTCGTCAATACTTGGCGGGGTTTGTATCACTTGGTAGTGCATATTAAGGGCACTTTTGCTTAGGAATTAGAGAATTTGGTGAAGCAAAGAGAATATAAATTGCCCCATTTTGATTATTTATTTTATTTTATTCTTAACTGATTACTTTGAATATAAGTTAATATTTTATTGTATTTGTCCATTCATGGTATTGTCCACAATGTAATTGGTTTTGAGTAATTTAGGATAAGGATACACTTTTCCTAAGCTTGTTATTCATTGATAATTGTAGGGCCATTTTTTAGTTTTTTTTTTTTTTTTTATCTTAGCAAAATTTTTCATTTTTGTTGGTTTAGCTAAATGGATATTAATGTTAATTATGCATGCAATTGAAAATTTTTAGGAATTGTTTTGCGAATGTTTTGCAATTGTAATATCACTTAGAAAGTTCTAGGTGCTATTTCGCTGTTGTTTTGTAGCTGAAACAGCACATGGATCATTTTAGATGCTGTTTTGCAGTTTAAACAGTACTTAAAACTTTCAAGTGCTGTTTCGCTGCTCTTTTGTGGCTGAAACAACACTTGGAAAGTGTTGGATGTTGTTTTGTTGCTCTTTGACAACAAAAATACCACCTAGAAATTTCAAGGTCAATTTTATTACTATTTTGCCTGCTAAAATAGCACATTTAAATTTTCCACTGTTCTTTTTCCTTTTTTCTAACTTTATAATTTACTTGAAATGTAATATTTATTTTTGTATTTTAGGACTACATAATTGATGTATTCTTCACTTTATATAGTCTCACATGACAAGAAACTATGTTAAACTATTCAAGGAGAGGTCGATGGAGTTAGTTGTGAGTCGGTTGCGTATATAGCAACTTAATCTACATACACACATGATTATAAATTCGAGGTTGGTCTATACGTATACGATTTGGTACTTTAAAATTTTGTTTTACTATTTATGTTTCTAAAATGATTTAATTATTATGAATTGTAATGCACGAATTTAATATCTTAATATTTCTTTGTTATTTTTAATAATATGTACACTGCTAATGGTGGTGAGAAATGTTTGCAAATGAAGGCTTCATGAGAAATTAGATGCTATAGACAATCCAATTTTGCTGGTTGCAGCGAACTATTATATTAAATATTTTTTTTGTAAAATAACAACTAACTAGTATATGAAGTTTTTGTAAAATAACAATTGTAATACATTTAATAAGAAATGACAATTGAACAGGGGCTTGATTATTAATTTATTTTTGTATTTAATTACTTTAAAGATGACCTTTATTATGTAAAAAACTATCATTGTCCAAGCACATAAGATGACCATTATAAAATAAAATCTGTCATTAATAATGTACATATGATGATACGAGCCCTGCCAAGAACTGATGAGACCTTAATCTAATTAGGCTATAAGATCTATTTTAAATCTAAAAATTGAATGTAACTGCGACCCCTTGTCTAATGAAGCACGAACCTTGATATCTGAAGACACCATAATCAGCTATGGATATTCTAATTGATAAGTTAAGGATTGAATATCACAAAAAATCTGAGAAGTTCAAAAGTTTATTTAAGAACTAAAAAGAATTACACTCTCAAGTAATTTGTATAAAAACTGAATTCCTTTTATTGAATACGAATTCATTATGTATAGGTTACAAGAAATCTCGGCCATAATTGCCCTACATATTTTCGACCATAAATTCTTATCCAAAATCAAAAACAAATCCTAATAGAAAATGAAATCAAAATCTTAATCTAAAATAAATTAGAGAAGAATCTTAAATAAATCAGAATCCTAATTTAATAATAAGGAATGAATCCTAAATAGTTAAATAAATAAATAAAATATAAATAAATCATTTGTTACCTCTTATGACTAAACAAAATGAAAATACTATCTAAAAAGATAGTAGCATGTCTTTTATTCATAATATGTCGATTTCATGGATTTGATTGTCTGAAAAATTCAATAGCTTGAATCACGCATTTATTGGTCTGAATATATTGTGAGATTCTTTTAATGGGCTTCCATGAATTTGATTGATCCTAAGTTGCTTGAATCGACCCATTAAGTACTTTTTTGAATTTATTTGCACAAGCTCCTTTGATGGGTCCAACAAGATCTTGAATAGGATTTGAATATGCCTTAAAGATTTATGATCAGTGTGAATTATGAACTCTTTAGGCCATAGATAATGCTACCATGTTTCCAATGTCTAAACTAAGCATATAGCTCTTTATCGTAAGTAAGGTAGTTTAATGTTGCTCCATTTAGTTTCTCACTGAAATAAGAAATTAGTCATCCCTCTTGTATTAGAAGAACAATAGAACTAGTCAAAGTAAGGTCAAGATCATTAGTATTCAGAAACGCCTCTTTGTACAAAAGTACAATCATTGATTGAATTGAACTCAAAGCTTTTTTTTTTTTTATCTCACTCGCTCTTGCATAAGAATTATTTTTTTTTTCTCTTTGATTTTCTCTCGATGGCCTAAATTTTCTTTTCTTTTTCTCTATCTTTTTTCTCAGCCCCTCTCTAATTTTCGTTCTTTTTTTCTTTTTTCTTTCTTTTCATCTCTCTCTCTCTACAATCTTACTTGGTCTTGACAAACCTGCTTAGGTGTCAATGGAGTAAGAGTAATCTTGCATTAATTAATCTCAAATAAATACTTATTGGTGAAGCCATCATTCTTCACAAGTTTGTCAAATTGCCAAGGATGCCCAAATAATAAGAGTCTAGCCCGTATTGGTACCACGTCATATAGTACTTTATCTTAATAATTGCCGATTCTAAAAGACACTATTATTCAACCATTACATTTCTTTTACTTGGACACTTAAAGCTCTCTTAGCTACTAAAGTTAATTCTTCAGGGCCTGCATATTCTTCATCTTCAACGTCCTTTAATGGTGGCATCTTATTATCTGTCACCTTATCATCGGTTAAAATCTCACAGTTATGTCACAACACCATAAATTTCTTTTTCATACACTCGCTTGCTATGTGTCCTATACCATAACATTTGAAACACTTAATGTCACGATTATTAATAGTATGAGTCACAGTGTTACCTTGTGAATTGGGCTTGGAGGGCTCAGTTCTTAGCTGAGGTGCATTAGATGTTTATGGCCTCTCATCTCGCTTCACATAACCCGGCTTCTATGGAGTGAAATTTGAGCTTGGGGTTGCTGTTCAATCTTAATGGCCTTATGGATCATCTATTCATTATCCATATAATGTTGCAACTCAACCATATTTGTAATTTTTCGATTAAGGCCATTCAAGAATCATGCTATGGCAACCTCCATTTCTTTGTAGTAATCCTTAAAGCTTAGGCTACCTTTATTAAGTCTTTATAGTTTTTGGTATAAGTCTCGGTAGTAGTGGCTACGTAAGAAACGCCTTTTCTTCAATGTCTTTATTTCTTCCCACATATTAACAAGACCTTCTCATCAACGTCTTCATAATCAGAAAACTTAATCATAATCAATTTTACCTTTTTCAACTTGGAATAGTTGTGGCAGTCAAATATAAGCTCCATATTTTTCTCTCATTCAAGGTATGCTTTGGGATCAGATTTATCTTGAAAATATGAGATCTTCATCTTTATTCCACTCACTCTATCATCTCAATTTCTGGCTTTCTCATAATTACCTACAAAATTCTCTTCTTCACCGTACTCATCCTTATAATAATCATAAATCTCTTCTCTAGCCAAAACTTTCTCCCTTCTATGTGCTTGGAAAACATGTTATGATTACCCTGTACATGCATTCTCTATTGATCCAAACACTTATATATGTGCTCTAATTCAGTCCTCATCATTTGTCTCATCTCTTACATTAATGCTTGAATTTTCAAATTTTGAACAACTAGTTGTTGATCTTTTGCATTTCTACTTTGTTTTTCATTGTAAGACATAGTTGAAATCTACAAAAATATATTAAAAATATTGTGGAAAGGACCTTACCACACTTCCTTAAGTGTTTCACTCAAGAAGATGATTCACTCAATTCCACTTTTAGTTCACTCAAATTCATTGGCATTTACCCTCTAATACACTCACACTCTCTTGTCTTTTTCTACTCGGAGTAATTCTCTCTTAGTTTTTATAAAACTAATCAAGCCAATATTAAGATTTCAACAGCAATTCACAAAGATTACACTAAGGACATTCATGTTTCAAAGGCGAGGATACAACAAACACATATGATTAGGTTTTAGAAGCACAAAATACTAAAATTTTGTGCAAAAAAATTTTACACTACGAAAAATTAGATTATACTCTATAAGACACCAATAATGGAAATTAAATTTTTTTCCACTATTTTCTTTTTTTTTCTTGCTCTTTTTTTTTTTTTTTGTAAACCCAAATAACTGAAATTTGAATGAATTTAGGGCATGAAATAGGTAAAATTTTGTAACACCCCACTTATAAATAAAATATGATGATTTAAATATAGTTGTAACACCTCACTTATAAATAAAATATGGTGATTTAAAAATAATTGCAACACCCCACTTATAAATAAAATATGGTGATTTAAATATTTAAAATCTTATTAATTTAAATAAGAACACTATTTACTTAGGAGTTTACAAAACAAGTAGAAAATCTTTGTTACAAAATATATGACATATGTAGTTGAGCCCATCATAATCCCCTAGTCAATATACCTATATACACTTTGTCTTGGAAAGGACTTGGCATTGGCTTGATCTATTCATCTGTAACATATGCATTTTATTTTATTTATATATGTAAATAATAAATCAAGAGGGGGTCTATGTGATAATTAAGAGGGGGCCTATGTGATAATAAAAAGGGGGTCTAGTTGATATTTGGAGGGTGCTTAAAAGAGTGAAACAGGGTGAAATCGGATTGAAAACGAGAGAGAGAGAGAGTGTTTGACCTGTTGACCCGAACCCGAACCTACAACCCGACCCAGTTGTAACTCTTTATTCTGACCACCTCACTGGCCGAGCAAGGTTTCAAATGGAAGCTTGTGAGCCGGGTGTCCACCCCCACCTGTCCTTGCTGCCGGAAAACGCTTGAAACACCGCCAGTGAAGCTTGAAACTTCCGTGGGTTAGCACGGACGATCGCCGCCAATCCCAACCTTCTTTGGCCATGCCACCGGTTGGAAAAGGTTCCTCACCTCACTATCTTCCATTCCCGACCAGTCAACGACACCAAGGAGGCCGATTTGCCGTCGACCGATCACCCCTAAGTGTCGTGGCTTCACGGTCTCGATTCGACGCCACCGCCGCGTGTGGGAGGACACTGCCGGCACCGTTGAACTCACCTCGACTAGAAGTGTCTAGCCCGAGCTTCCCCACCGCTGTTGGGTGAATTCTGGTCAATGTTGACCGTAGGCGCATTTTGGTAATTTTGTAATTTATGGCTTTGAAGATGTTTTTGCAATCTGAATTGAGGATAAATTGGTAATTTTATGATATTGAGGGTAAATTAGTAAATTATGAAATTGAGAGTAGTATAAATTCGGATATTTTATTAGTAAATTATAAATACGGGATTAATACGGTAAGTCGGGAAAATTGAGAGTTGTAATGTTAGGACTAATATTTATTTTAAGTGTTATTTTTGCGAGATTAGTTCGAATTATAATTATGGAAAGTAGTTATATCATTTCTGTAAAATAGGTGGATCTGCAGACGAGAATCTACCTGCGGACTTGGGTGATAACCGAGTCTGAGTTTGTCACTGTGAGTGGAATAAATTAAAATTATTTGATTTTTTTTTTATATAGTAAAGCTTGTTCGTGAAATGAATATTTAAATTATATTTATTCATTTATGCTCCATATCGATTTTAAATTGGTAAAAGAGATTATTCATTTTCGAGCATGAATTAAAGTGTATTTATATAGATTTCAAGCATGATTTAAAGTGTATATATGTTGATTTTGAGTATGATTTAAAGAGTATATAATTGATCTTGAGCATTATTCAAAGTATTTATCTATTGATTTCGAGAATAATTTAAAGTGTTTATAAATGGTCTTCGAGCATGATTTAGAATGTTTATACATATGGAATTTGAGCATGATTTCAAGTATACATATGTTGATCTTGAGCATGATTTATAATGTATATATATTGATTTCAAGCATGATTTAAAGTTTTAAGCAAATACCCATTCCCTACATATGAGATGAGATAGTAGGCCTTTAGGGCCCGTCTGAACACACATATAGGCTTTGGGCCATGTGTTTGGGCGCTTTCGCCCTTTGGGGGCATATGCATGCAGACATATATTGAGATATGAGACCGGGTGGTCCAGACACGATGTCGTAAGATAGCACATCATAGCACGTCCGTTGAGATCCGGGTATGAGTTATGTTGATAAGCATGAAATGGTACATCCTTTCGTCTATCCGTATAGCTCCGGGCATGATGGTACTCAGATAGTACATCATTGCCGTCCGTTGAGGTCCGAATATGACTAGATTATCGCCTGAGTATTTGTTTAAGGATATTTGTATTACTTAGTATTTGATATTTCAGCATGAGATGATATTTCAATATGAGATGGTTTTTTTTGATTTTGTGACAGTATCAATTACGTTCATGTTCAGAAAATGATTGAATTGAAAGGAATTTTTACATTAAAATAATTATTTGAGAAAAGTAATTATACAAGTGATGCACTTATTTTTGTAGGTATTTTATTTTTCAAAAACTATTATCCATTCACTGAGCTCACTGAGTTTTATACTCATTCCATTTTATTATATTTCCCCCCCCCTCGAAAATGCTCCAAATATTGAGCAGTCATTTGATCGGCTAGCTTAGATTATAACTGCAGCTATTCAGAATCAAGCTCATTCACAGAGTGGTACCTCTAACACCATAGAGCGCGTGAAAAGTTTAGGAGGGAGGAGCATTAATGGTACTGGAGAGCCACCTGAGGCTGAGTCGTGGCTTGTCAAGCTAGAGCGTATTTTTGAAGTGATGAAGTGCTCAACGGAGGATAAGTTAACATTTGCCACTTTTCTACTTGATGATAGAGCTTATCATTGGTGGCAGACCGTGGAACATCGATATCATGGGCATGCCGACATTACTTGGGACATATTCCGTAAGGAATTTTATGCTCATTATTTCCCAATGGTGTATCAAGACATCAAACGCAGTGAGTTTTTTCGATTGGTCCAGGGATCGACGATAGTGGAAGAGTATGAGACGAAGTTTATGGACCTTTCTCGATTTGCTAAGGCTGTAGTGAGTGATGAGAGAGAGAGATGCAGATGATTCGAAGAGGGTCTTCAATTTGAGATTCGCACTGTTGTAACTGCATTGAGATACACCAAGTGTGCAAAGGTAGTTGAAGCATCCAGGAGGGTTGCGCATAGTATTGTGGAGGGACGTAAACTTCAAGCATTAAAGCAGAAGCGAAGCTAGAGCTGGACAAATGGTGGCTCTAGTAGTAGACCACCTAAGCGAGGGGCATTAGTGTGGGATATGTTGAGGGCACTCAGAGGAGTTAGGGAATAAGCATCAGGGGAGACCCGAGGCAGACTGTCAACCATAGCTCAGTGCAGTAGTCGGTGGGAAGTAATGTCAGGAGTCAGGGACAGTATGACAGGAGTAAAAGCGGATATCGTGATGATTGTCCTATGGGTGCTCAGCCTAATTTTTGCCATGTATGTGGTAGGAACCATTAGGGTCAGTGTCGAATTGAAGAGAAACTTTGTTATCATTGTAGTCAGCCTAGACACGTCAAGAGATTGCCCTACTTTATCTCAGGGTGATAATCCTGCACGAGGGACATCCTCTCAGTATCAATCTTACTCTAGACAGACTCAAGACCGGAGAAGGATGCAGATAGGTGATTCTACATCAATTGGTAAGAGTCAGACAACTGTTTTAGCTCAGAGAAGTCAACTTGGTCGACCTCATACTCAGGCTTGAGTCTTTGCTTTAACACAATAGGAGGCACGTGCTACACCAGATGTTATTATGGGTATATTATCTATCTTTGGTTGTGAAGCACATATTCTTATTGATCATCGATCTATACATTCTTTTATTTCCTGTACATTTGCTAAACATGTAGAACGAGAGCCTGAACCACTAGATTGTGACTTAGTTGTTAGTACACCTAGGGGAGATTCACTTTTTTCCAAGAGTGTGTATAGGAATTGTGTGATTGAAATGGGTGAGCATGAATTAGAGGCGAATTTAATTGTTATAGATATTCGAGATTTCGATGCTATCTTGGGTATGGATTGGCTTGCATCGTATTATACTACGGTGGATTGTTTCAAGAAGGAAGTTGTGTTTAATAGGCCAGGGAAAACTGTGGTGGAATTTTACGGGAGCGCAAAATTTTACCCTCATATGTCATTTCCGCCATTAATGTGAGACGCTTGCTTAGAAAAGGATGTTCAGCTTACTTAGCATATGTGGTGGACACTAAAGTTCAAGAGTCGAAATTAGAGGATATTCCAGTAATCCAAGAGTTCCCATATGTATTTCCAGATGAACTGCCAGGGATGCCAGCTAATAGGGAGGTTGAGTTTTCCATCGACTTAGTTCCTGGAACATCTCCTATATCTATAGCACTGTACAAGATGGCCCAAGCAGAATTGAAGGAACTTAAGGTTCAACTACAGGAATTAATGGATAAAGAGTTTATCAGGCCTAGTGTTTTCCCTTGGGGAGCTCCAGTTTTATTTGTAAAGAAGAAGGACGGTACCCTCAGACTTTGTATTGATTATCGGGAGTTGAACAAGGTTACGATACGCAATAAGTATCCACTTTCACATATTGATGACTTGTTTGACCAACTTCAGAGGGTTAAGGTATTTTCTAAGATCGACTTGCGATCGAGATATCATCAGCTTAGAATTAAAGAGGAAGATATTCCTAAAACAACATTCAGAATTCGATATGGATATTACGAGTTTTTAGTGATGTTGTTTGGGTTGACTAAGGCTCCAACAACTTTTATGGATCTCATGAATAGGGTATTTCACCAGTATTTAGATCGATTTGTAATTGTGTTCATCGATGATATTTTGGTGTATTCCCGAAATGAAGAAGAGCATGCTGATCACTTGCAGATGGTTCTGCAAAATTTGAGAGAAAAATAACTTTTTGCTAAGTTTAGTAAGTGTGAGTTCTGGTTGGACAGAGTGATTTTTTTAGGCCACGTGATATCAGCTGAAGGCATTTATGTCGGTCCCCAAAAGATTGAAGCAGTTGTGAAATGGGAACGACCTACAAATGTCACAGAGGTTCGGAGTTTCCTTGGTTTGGCAGGGTACTATCGTCGATTTGTAGAGGGATTCTCTAAGATTGCTACTCCGCTAACGCAGTTAACTAGAAAGAATGCCAAGTTCCAGTGGAATGATGATTATGAAAAGAGTTTTTAAGAACTTAAGGCACATCTTACCTCAGCACCAGTTCTTCCACTTCCATCGGGCAAGGAAGGGTTTGTGGTATACAGTGATGCTACCAGACAAGGATTGGGTTGTGTGCTAATGCAACCTAGGAAAGTAGTGGCTTATGCTTCTAGAAAACTTAAAAAGAACGAACAAAACTAACCAACACATGACCTAGAGCTGACAATGGTGATGTTTGCACTCAAAATATGGAGACATTATTTGTATGGGGTAAATTATGAAATTTTCACTAATTATAAAACTCTCAAGTATTTGTTTACTCAGAAAGACTTAAATTTGAGACAGAGAAGATGGATGGAGTTAATTAAGGATTATAAATGTACTATTGATTATCATCCAGGCAAGGCGAATGTGGTAGCTGATGCACTGAGTAGGAAATCTTCTTGTTCTATGGCTCATATGCGAGTGGCCAGTATACCTCTATTGATCGAGCTGAGATCTTTGGGAGTTGAGTTGAATGCCGATAACTGCGGAGCTTTGATAGCTAATTTTCCAGTTAGGCCGACTTTAATTGACAAAGTCCATCGGATGCAAGCACAGGATCCCTAGTTAATGAAGTTGATAGAGGATGTACAAAAAAGTTTATGAACCGATTTCATGGTGAGAGATGATGGAGTTTTAGTCATGGGTAATAGATTGTGTGTACCGAATATTGAGAAGCTAAAAAGGGGGATTATGAAAGAAGCTCATTGTTCAGCTTATGCAATGCGTCCTGGAAGTACGAAGATGTACCATACCTTAAGGGACCATTACTGGTGGCAAGACATGAAAAGAGAGATTGCAGAATTTGTTTCTCGATGTTTGGTTTGCCAGCAAGTTAAAGCTGAACATCAGAGACCTGCAGGGTATTCCCAACCGCTTCCTATTCCTGAGTGGAAATGGGAACATATTACTATGGATTTTGTATCGGGACTTCCGCGTACCCAGCATTGACACGACAGTGTTTGGGTGGTTGTGGATAGACTTACAAAATCTGCTCATTTTCTACTCTTCAAAACCACCTATTCAATGGATAAGTTAGGGAATATTTATGTGCCTGAGATAGTTCGTCTTCACGGAGTACCGATATCTATTGTTTCAGATAGAGATTCTCAGTTTACTTCGAAGTTCTGGACTAGCTTGCAAAATGCTTTAGGTACGAAGTTGAATTTCAGTATAGCTTTTCATCCTCAGACTGATGTCCAATCAGAACGTACCATTCAAACTTTGGAGGATATGCTGCGAGCATGTGTTATGAAAATCACGGCTAACTGCGTCATTTATTTACCTTTGATTGAGTTTGCGTACAACAACATTTATCAAGCTAGTATCAAGATGGCGCCATATGAGGCTTTGTATGGACGGAAATGCAGAACTCCAGTATGTTGGGATGAAGTTGGTTCAGGATACTAATGAGAGGGTACAACTTATTCGGGATAGATTAAAAGTGGCTCAAGATAAACAGAAAAACTATACGGATAAGCGTAAGCGGAAATTAGAATTCAATGTTGGTGATAAAGTGTTCTTATGGGTATCTCCTTGGAAACGAGTACTTCTCTTTGGTAATTTATGGGAAGCTAAGTCCAAGTTACATTGGGCCATATGAGATCGTAAAGCGTATTGGTCCATTGGCTTATCGATTAGCTCTACCACCTGAGTTGTCCAGAATCCATAATGTGCTTCATGTTTCAATGCTCCGAAAGTACATGTATGATCTGTGTCATGTTTTATTGAAGCAACCAATTCAATTGAAGGATGATTTGACTTACGAAGAGGAGCGAGTTGAGATACTAGAGGGAAAACACCAGGTGTTGCGTTCAAAAACCATTCCTTTGGTAAAAGTGCTGTGGAGGAATTACTCAAAGGAAAAGGCTACTTGGGAATCCGAGGACTTGATGTGAACTCAGTACCTTCATTTATTTCTAACTGGTACGTAAATTTCGAGGAAAAAATTTTTATAAGCAGGGAGGATTCTAACATATGCATTTTAATTTATTTATATATGTAAATAATAAATCAAGAGGGGGCCTATGTGATAATCAAAAGGAGGGGTCTAGTTGATATTTGGAGGGTGCTTAAAAGAGTGAAACCGGGTGAAATCGGATTGAAACCGAGAGAGAGAGAGAGTGTTTGACCGTTGACCCGAACCTGAACCCGAACCCGCAACCAACCCGGCCATAACTCTATATTTCGACCACCTCACCGGCCGAGAAAGGTGTCAAACGGAAGCTTGTGAGCTGAGCGTCCACCCCCACCTATCCTTGCTGCCGGAAAACGCGTGGAATGCCGCCGGTGAAGCTCTAAACTTCCCGGGTTTGCGAAGACGATCGCCGCCAATTTCAGCCATCTTTGGCCGTGCCACTAGTTAGAAAAGTTTCCTCAGCTCACCATCTTCCATTCCCATCCAGTCACAGGCACCAAGGAGGCAGATTTTCTGCCGACCGATCACCCCCAAGTGCCGCGGCTTCACGGTCTCGATCCGATGCCACCACCGCGCGTGGAAGGACACCACCTGCACCGTTGAACTCAACTTGACAAGAAGTGTGTAGCCTGAGCTTCCCCACCGCTGTTGGGTTAATTTCGGTCAATGTTGATCGTAGGGCATTTTAGTAATTTCGCGTATAAAGGGTAATTTCGTAATTTCTAGCTTTGAGGATGTTTTTGCAATCTAAATTGAGGATAAATTGGTAATTTTATGATGTTGAGGGTAAATTAGTAAATTATGAAATTGAGGGTAATATAAATTCGGATATTTTATTAGTAAATTACGAATATGGGATTAATACGGTAAGCCGGGAAAATTAAGAGTTGTAATGTTAGGACGAATATTTATTTTAAGCGTTATTTTTGCGAGATTAGTTCGAATTATAATTATACAAAGTAATTATATCATTTCTGTAAAATAGGTGGATCTGCGGACAAGAATCTACCTGCGGACTTGGGTGATAGCCGAGTCTAAGTTTGTCACTATGAGTGGAATATATTAAAATTATTTCATTTTTTTATATAGTAAAGCTTGTTCGTGAAATGAATATTTAAATTGTTTTCATTTAATGGTTCTCCAAAATAAATGTTTACTACGTATAAATATTTTGTTAAATTATTTATTTATTTATGCTCCGTATCGATTTTAAATTGGTAAAAGAGATGATTGATTTTCGTGCAAGAATTAAAGTGTATATATGTTGATTTTGAGTATGATTTGAAGAGTATATAATTGATCTTGAGCATGATTCAAAGTATTTATATATTGATTTCGAGAATAATTTAAAGTGTTTATATATGGTCTTCGAGCATGATTTAGAATGTTTATACATATGGATTTTGAGCATGATTTCAAGTATATATATGTTAATCTTGAGCATCATTTAAAAGGTATATATATTGATTTCGAACAAGAATTAAAGTTTTAAGCAAATATCCATTCCCTCCAGACGAGATGAGATAATAGGCCTTTGGGGCCCGTCTGAACACACATATAGGCTTTAGGCCGTGTGTTTGGGCGCTTTCGCCCTTTGGAGGCATATGCATGCAGACAGATATTGAGATATGAGACCGGGTGGTCCGGACGCGATGTCGCAAGATAATGCATTATAGCACGTCCGTTGAGATCCGGGTATGAGTTATGCTGATAAGCATGAGATGCACTACTAGAAAAATGACCTTTAGTGATAGTAAAATAGTGTCACTAATTACTTTTAGTGACACTTATTAATAGTGTCAGTGATCTGGGAGTCAGAAAAATACTGACACTTGAATGTGGTGTCAGGGATTACTATTACTATAGTATTACAGATTTTATGACACTATAGTATCAATAATTACTATTACTATAGTATCACGAGTTAGTAATATCAGTAAAACAATCATCCCAATGAAATTGATACTTTATGATACATTTTTAGTATCAATGACTTTTATTAGTTATTATTGTCATTTTAAGTTTTGTCAATCTAATGATATTATTTAAAAAAAAATATTAGTAAACTGCTAAAATGAACAATTATATATACAATTTCTAACAAAATATTATGGCTATTTTATTTGGCTTTCTTCACCAAACAATCTTAAAAAAGTTTGCTACTTAATTATGTACACACCCCAAATCATATGGGTTCTTTGACAAAACACCGTTACTTTCATACACAAACAAATCAGGCTCTCCATCTACAAATTTAAGGAAGATTAAAATATTAAAAAAAAGAATAAAGATCATATCCCTCCCAGGCCCATTCCCTAGATATTAACAACTGATATGAAAAGCAAACTCAAGAATTAATAAGAGTAAAAAAATTTTGTAAGAAATAATCCTTCCATCCTCCTCATCGGATTATAAATCCCTCCGGTTTTGAAAAATGAATTGTTTGTTCCGGTTATGTTCGCTTGCTTTCTAACCTTGAACTCGGATATGTCTTGGTCAAATGGATCTTCAATTGATACAATAGGATAATTAGAGATGAAAGACTTGTAGAGATCTTTGAGTGCATCTCACGAGATCTTTTGTGAACCGTCATTGTTACGCAAAAGAAGACCAAAAAATTAAGAAAGCAGGAAAAAAATTAAGTATTTTACCACAAAACATTAGCTCGAGGATTGAGAGTAAAGAAAATTTTACGATAGCACTACCTCGGAATATTGACAAGGAAAGCCGACAGTAAGTAAAGCGGCAACAAGCTGCGACTCTCGTAAATCATGTTCTTGCTTGTGGTGTAGCGACAACAAGCTGCGATTCTTTGTAAATCATTCTTTGCTTGTGGTGTAGTGACAACAAGCTGCGATTGCTTATCTTCTGATGACGAGAAAATGTAGCCTTGCTTGTCTTTGTTGTAGCTGCATTTTCTGCTGCTGCGGCATAAGCGGCAGTTGCTTTTCTTGCGGTGGAGCTGCGGCCTGGCGACCTGCTGCGATTCTACTGCGATAAATCGGCAGTTGCTTGTGGTGTAGCGGCAACAGCTACGGTTGCTTGTCTTTGCGATTCAGTTCTTGCTTATCTTTGCGGCGAGAAAATCTGACTCGCTTGTGTAGCGGCGATGGCGGCTACTAATCTTCTTGCTTGTAGAATAAAAGCGATTCGCGATTCGGCGGCGAGAATTGCAACTCAGCGGTTATAGCTCTGCAGTTGGTGTAGCTTTTGCTGCGGTTCCTCTGCGATAAATCACGTTCTTTGCTTGTGGTGTAGCGGCAACAACTACGATTGCTTGCTTGTCTTTGCAGTGACGAAAATGCAGCCACTTGCTTGTCTTTGACGGCGATAGCTGCGATTCTTCGCTTGTGCAAATTGGGACTCATTTTCTCTTATCAAGAACATGCCCTTGTGCTGCTGCAGTGGTTGCAGCTGCAATTCCTGGTCCACCTCCACCACCACCACAAACAGAGATAGGATTTCAGCATCATATTAAGATACTCTAACAGAGTAATGCTAGTTAAAGCTAAAATAGCAAATAATCCGTCAATCTCAAGCTCTATTTACAGCTACATTCAAATTCCAGCCAATTCAAGTATCACATCAAAATCGACAACAAAAATGTTTACTAGTCTCTGCAAATCTATTATTTCACACATATCATAATATCTAATATTTACTAGTCACTCGCAAATAGGAAAAACAAGACCTCATCCACGACTTACTTGAAACTCATCGAGTTGCCTTATTGAAATACTCCTTGGCCTCATCACGGTCGAGAGTCAAAAAGCATGAGAAGTATGAGCATTTCCCAAACACCACAATGTGTCGTGTACTGCTGGGTGTAACCATCAATGCCTCCTCCAGACTTTGAAATTGCATCCGCACATCGGCACATCATTAAATTATCTTTTGTTACTCTTCGGAAAAGCAAGCAATGAAAATAAGATATCATCCAATCATTTGGACTCTTTAGCATCTAGTTTGTACAGTGACATGAGCAGGATACACCGAGCAGTTCGATGTCAAACAATTGCAGCAATGAATGAACCAATCAACATACCAACCATAAAGCCACAACATCTACAGACAAAAGATTGAACCCATTCACTTCTCTTCTCTTCTCTTCTCTTTTCACATACTTTCCCAGCATCCAAACATACAACAAACACAATGCAAAAAACACCCCCACCCCCCTAGAAATTCATCTCCAGAAATTGATAGCAGTTGCTGTTCGTCGATCACACATCAGCTTCCACATACATAATCAAAATTCAAAACAAACAAATGAATCGTTACCTCATCCTTGAGGCTCTTATCAATTTCTGGAGATTCCAAACGCTGATTTTCAATATCATTACTCCAGCACTCTTCTTTCTCTATAAAAAAACAAACACAAATGAACTCCAATTTTGAAACAAAAAAATTATATTCAAAAAAATTAAAAAATAATAATAATAAAAACAAATTTTAACTTCAGATCAAAACAGAGATGAAAATAGAAACACAAAATCTTGAGTCAAGTAATTTCTAGCATAAATTCTAAAAATCGAACCAAAATGAAGCTCACGGTGTGTTTATTGGCGCGAGTAGTATGAGAAATACGAGCGCGATCGTCTCTGATACAAAAGCAACCACAGAAACAGCCCATGGCTCTCGAAACAGTGACGTCTAGGAACCTCACTACCGATCTGCGAACACGACCGATTTCTTGATGATTCAGACGTCTAGGAACCTCAGTTCCTCTCAAAACGGTGACGTCCCACCGCCTTGCTGGACCACCAACGAAACCCTAGCCATCATCAACGCCTACTATGCCAAGTGGCTCTCTCTCAATCGCGGCAACCTCAGCACCTTCGATTGGGATGCCGTCTCCTCCGCCGTCTCCGAATCCACTCCCGGAGTTAGAGAGATCGAGCATTTCCTCAGACAGGGAAAGCATTGAGAGATGGGTGAGAGTTAGAGAGATCGAGCATTTAGGTTTTTTTATGTTTTTGTTATTATATTTTTATTTTTTAAATCTTTAAAACAAACAAATTAATTGAATTCAATATGGCTCAATGGTCTGCGTTTCGAATGTTAAAATTTTAAACTTTAGAAGTCTCAAGTTCGAGTTGCAACTAAAACAACTATTAATAATTTTTTTTTTATCTCTGATACTTTAGTGTCAGTGATTATTGATGTTTAATTTACTAACACACTAATATTAATAACTTCTAATACCTACTTGTTAATAGGTGCATTTGTTCACAATTACTGATACTTTTTGCTAAGTGCCAGTAAACTAAGTGTCAGTAAATGTCATTTTTCTAGTAGTGATGGTACGTCCTTTCGTCTATCCGTGTAGTTCCGGGCATGATGGTACTCAGATAGTACATCATTGCGTCCGTTGAGGTCCGGATATGACTAGATTATCCCCTAGGTATTTGTTTAAGGATATTTGTATTACTTAGTATTTGATATTTCAGCATGAGATGATATTTCAATATGAGATGGTTTTTTTTGATTTTGTGACAGTATCAATTACGTTCATGTTCAGAAAATGATTGAATTGAAAGGAATTTTTACATTAAAATAATTATTTGAGAAAAGTAATTATACAAGTAATGCATTTATTTTTGTAAGTATTTTATTTTTCAAAAATCTATTATCCACTCACTTAGCTCACTGAGTTTTATACTCATTCCATTTTATTATATTTTTCACCCCCAGGAGATTACAGGTACAACAGTTAACCCAGCAGCTGTGCATATTTGGAGTCATTTTGGCCACGTGAGGTTGTTTGAGGACATAGAATAATTATTTTTCTTTTGGTTAATGTATAACTATCCTATTTTAGAAATTATACTAGGAATGTAATATAAGAATTATGAAACGTGTGTATTATTGGATATGTTACTGGATGATACTGGTTGGAGTAGTTTGATGTATACATTATTTGGGAGTGCTTGTGTTGTAATTACAGGTTTGGGAATATTATATGTTTAGGGGAGGTTTTGCCGAAATTTCGGTAGAATTCTCATTTAATATGATGATTTTTAATATTTAATTTCAGTTTCTTAAGATAGGTCACCTCTAGGAATGGGGCGGGTCATCTCATCATCATTACCTACAATGTAAGGATTACATGAGCTAAATGCTCAGTAAGATAACACTTGTATTAATTTTATGCACATGAGTAACCTTATGAATATTATGGCCTAAAATAAAAATCTCAGAATAGAAAATAACTTTATTAGGGCCCCTGGTATATTACACTACCGGGTTGACATCTTTTATTTCTTGAATAACTTGCTCTTGACCCTAAATTAATTATTTTTCTTTTAGGCGTTATGTATAACCGTCCCCAAAAGATTATTCTCTTCTTAATCTTGAGGGCTTGCCCTCTTTCGAAACTTTGTCATCCTAGTAGTACAACAACCTATTTTTAAAACTCAGCTTTTTAAAATTCATTCTTTACTCATAAAATATGCATGTGTACATGCAAATTATGTTATTTGTAGTTCATATACACAACATGTAATTATGGCATAAGCATATAAAGATTAATTATCATGTAATATAGGTGGCAAAGCTGACCATATCTACTTGAAATAATAATTAATCACAAAATAGGTGGCATAGCCGACCATATGAATATTAAACAATAAACAATCACAATATAGGTGTCATAGTTGATCATATCAATACTAAATAATAATTATTCACAATATAAGCGACATAGCCGACCATATAAATATCAAACAATAAATATTCACAATATAAGCTGCATAGCCGACCACATAAATATTAAACGATAAATATTGATAAAATAGGTGGCATAGCCGGCCATATAAAGAGTAAATAATAAATAATCACATATAAGTGGCATAGCCAAGCATAAGAATTAAACATAAATATAAAAGTCCTCACATTGCAGTTGAAGTGTTATTTACCTCTTAACACTTGAGGATTTCTCCTCTCCTCTACTCTTAGATGTTTATAACTTATAATAGAAGAGAATAAAATTCTATTTGGATAGTAAGAAAAAATGAAATGGCTAGAGGGTATTTATAGAGTTTCTTAAAGGAAATGGATGGCTAGGATTTTGCCACCAAAATTCTAAATCGATGGTAGAGATTTATCTTTGCATAAATATTTGGCTTATGTCATCGCTGATAAATTGTTGATGTAAGTGTTTATATCATTGTTGACATCACTTATGTAAGTGCTTATGTCATTGTCATTTTAGAATTTACCTATGGTAAGGTGGTAATGTATGGTACATTAGAATTTACCTATGGTAATTTATGGTAACTTTTAGATTTTATCTGATAGTGGCCTATTGTAAATTCTAATTTACTAAAGTATTTTAAACTTAAGGAAATTTATAGGCTTAAAGATTAATTCTATGAATTTAAATAAGTTGCACCTCACAAATTTTTGGATTTATGGAAATAAACCACAAAGATGCAAAATTAATAAAAAGAAAACCCTAAAAATACTGTTCATGTTGCACAGTACACAAGATTTTTTTTTTTATATGAATTAGAATAAACAAGACAGTAAACAAAATATAAAATAAGGATAACCAAAATCTGATCAGAACCTTTCTTTGATACCAACTGATATGGTGCTAAGATCGATTATAAATCTAGGAATTGAATGGAATTAAGCCTTTTGCGTAATGAAGTACGAACCTTGGTATGTGAAGACACCATAATTAGCTATGGATATTTTGATTGATAAGTCAAAGATTGAACAAAAAATTTGAAAAGTTCATAAGCTCATTTGAGAACTAAAGAGAATTACACTCTTAAGTAATTTTTATAAAAACTAAATTCCTTTTATTAAATGGTTCATTATATATAAGTTACAAGGAATCTCGAACATAATTACCCTATATATTTTCGGCAGTAAATGTTTATCTAAAATAAAAAAAAATCTTAATCTAAAATCAAATTAAAATCTCAATATAAAACAAATAAAGAAAGAATCCTAAGTAAATTAGAATCCTAATCTAATAAAATGGAAAGAATCATAAATAACTTAAATGACTAAATAAAATGAAAATAACTGATTTGTTGCCTTTTATAACTAAATAAAATGAAACTACTATTTGAAAAGATAGTAGAAAATCTTTTATCTATAATGTGCTGATTTCATGGATTTGGTTGTTCTAAAAATTCAGGAGCTTGAATCATGCATTTATCAGTCTAAATATCTTTTGAGATTCCTTCAATGGGCCTGCGAGAATTTAATTAATCCCAAGTTGCTTGAATCAACCCATTAAGTATTTCTTTAAATTTATTTGCATGAACTCTTATGACGAATCCGACGAGAGCTTGAAACCAAAATGATGACAATTTATAAACCATTATAAAAAGTGATTCCCATTTTAATGACATTGCCTAAAATGATGGTTTTAAAATGATCAAGTTCATTTATTTAGAACGGTCATTGTTTTCATTTTTTGTAGTAGTGAAAAATGTAAAATTGGAAGTTAATTATGAAATAAATTGCATCCAACATGATTAAAATTTAACATAAAATATTTTACTTTAAACATTAAACTCTTGACATTACATATGCAACAATAACATCAAACATGAAACGAGGACAAATAGTAAGTTTTGGGGACACTTAGAACATAAAACATGGTGCATTAGACATCATCATGTGACATGAATATGAGACATGAAATTTATACTGAAAGTGAAATATGCAACAATATCCATTATGATTATGATTCAAACATTCAACATGGTATTTATACATGTGACAAATGATGTTTATATGAAATATAAATGTCGAGTATGAAAAGACTAGAAATGTAAAATTTTTTTACACCATTTAGCACATTAAATTGCAAACTTTCATGATACGACATGTGATGTGAATATGATACCTGAATTTTAAACTTAAAATAATAACATGAATATGAAAAAATAAAAATGAAATATGTAAAATTTGACATTAAGCATGATTATAATGTAGTTATACAACTTGGTATTTGATACTTGTAACAGACGAAGTTCTACATGAAACACAAACATCAAACATCAAACAAACATAAATAAAAAATGTTTTGGCTCTATTTATGGGAAGAAACATCAACAATAAAGGATGGAACATGTAATTTAAACATGTAACATCAAACTTATATGTAAAAGGATAACATGAAATATGCAATAATGAAAGTTAAATATGCAACATTACACAATAAACATGGTTACGATGTAAAAATGCAATATAGTACTTGATACATGTAACAGACGATGTTGTACATGCAACATGAATGTCATAAATGAAACAAGCAAGAAAGTAATAATTTTTTACTTTATTTATGACATAAAGCACCAAACTTCAAATATATAACATCTAATGTAAACATGAAACATGAAAATTTACATGTAAAAAAATAACATGAAATATGCAACAGTGATAGTTAAATATGCAGCATTTGACATTAAATAGGAGTACGATAGGCACATGCAGTAGATTAATTGATATATGTGACATATGATGTTATACAAGAAATGTGAAAGTCATACATGAAATGAGAGGATAAATAATAATTTTTGGCACTATTTCTAACATGAAATACCAAACTTCAAATGTGCAACATATGATGTAAACATCAAACATGAAAATTCATACATTAAATAATAACATGAAGTAAAAAAAATTCATACTATAAAGTTAAATATGCAACGTTGACATTAAACATGAGTATAAAGTAAACATGCAACAAGGTTCTTAATACATATGATAGACAATGTTATATATTGAAATACTAAGTAAGCAACCCAAGAGGAGGGCTGAATTGAGATTATAAAAATTAAGTAAATAAATTCATACAACAATGCCTTCATATGATCAATAACAATCACAATAAACAAAATTTAAAGAGATAAGGGAAGAGAAAGCAAACATGTAATTTTTACGTGGTTCAACCAACCATGCCTACATCCATACCTCCAAACTCAACAAACTTGAGGATTTCACTAAGTGGGTCTTTAAGACTTCAACAACACTGACAATTGACTTACAAAGTGTCAATCAACCTTTACAATTGTGTTTCACTCACACAAAAATTTTCCCAAGTGTTTCCCATACTTATAATTCACAATCTTGATTGAGAATTCAAATATTACAACAAAATTCTCTTATAGAGTAGATATACAAATGATAGCATAAATATAACTCAATGTATGTGTATTAACAAATTGAAAGCTTAAAAGAAGTAGTATGCTTTGGGTATAGCTAAAAAATAATCAAGGAGAATGTTGAAAGTGAGTTTGAATTGAATTTATATATTTTAAAGTTTCAAACTAGCCGTTATTAACTTTTCTAGAAAAGAGCTTGTTAGCTGCTATAAATAATTGGTTAGCTGCTTATGTTACCATTGGAGGGATTTTCAAAATCTGCTACATAGCCAATTAGTCACCAACAAGCATCTTGCTAGCCGCTAACTCTATGGCATTGAAAAATAGAAATGCACTATAGGTGGTTAGTCGCTTAGAGCAGCTGGTTAACTGCTATATTTTTGGAATTAATTTTTCAAAGTTGTTCCTCGAGTAGTTAGCCACTTGCTAGTAAGTGGTTAGCCGCTAACTTTTTGTCTTCAATTATGATTTTTTGAAATTAGAATTTAGGCTAAAACCTTTATGAAATTATAGCATGGCCAAAAAAATTTAAAAACTTTTCAAAGAGATCCATTTCCAGTGGAAAAAAATATCATTTATGGATTTCAAAATTCAAATCATTTCAATACAGTCTACAATATCCATTTTGATGTAATCATTTTTCTTATAAATATAGAACCTTGGTTTATGAAAATTGATGATTTTTTTTAGAAATTATGAAGTTTATCTTGAGCTTTTAAGATGCTAAAACATGCATACATCAATTTATACTAGCTTTACAATAATTATACAAATAAGCTGCTTGATCAGCCAGTACCCTTTTTATAGATCGTCTTCTATGTGCTGTTTTTATTCCTCTTGCATAAACTTTGCCTTTAAAAAAATGTGTGAGATAATAAAACATGAATTAATTTTATACATGAAACGGGCGTGAAAATAATAATTTTTGGTGTCATTTCTAACATGAAGCACCAAACATCAAAGATACAAAGTGTAATGTAAACATCAACCATGAAATTCATACATGAAATAATAACATGAAATATGAAACATTGAAAGTTAAATATGCAATGTTGGACATTAAACATGAGTACGATGTAAGCATGCAATAAAGTACTTGATATATGTGATAGATGATGTTGTATATGAAACATAACTGTCATACATGAAACAGGGGAGAAAGTAAATGTTTAGGGGTATTTAGAATAATAAAGTTGGGACAAATAACATTGTGCAAAAAAAAATTAATGTCAAATTATAAGAAACAAATTTTTATCCTTTATTATATAATTTTTTTTTCTCTTGATTTTGATAAATTGATTTTTTTCCTCATTTCCCAGTTTCATTTACTTTTTAAACGAACTGTGTGTTGGCGTTGGTACAAGACGGACGGACTAAACACATAACCATAAGAATCATTCCTCCTGGGCTGACCTATAAGAATCACTTTAGTTTTCATGAATCTTGCATTTTGGTCATTTACATGCATCGTGAAACAAATTGAAGCAAGTATAGTGTCGTCTACGGGGATGGATTGGCAGGACTCAACACTAGGCAATTGCAAAATCGTCTTTGGCATGCGTTCGTTATTCTAATTTCTGTAAATTGTTTCCACCGCATTTGCGTGTGGACTGTGTAGGTTTATGTTTACATTTTTTCATTTTTGATTTAGTAAACTATTGGTTATCATACTTAGTTTTGGCTTACATTAACTTCACATTTAGGGATTCTGATCTTTTTTGGCATGGGGATCTGGTGACAACACTATCTAATTTGGCATTTTCTTTCTAAGTTTTTGTTATTTCCCATAAAAAAAAAAAAAATCAAGCATCCTCTGATATTCATGCCCTATTCAAGTTTTCAATTTCTCGGGAACTCTAGCCTGTATTATCAGATCATTAAAGCTACTGTGTTTTACATCCAACAGACATTCAAGGGTGGCCAATACTGGATCAATGGATAGGGTCAGTGGACTACCTGATTATGTTCTCTACTAAATTCTACAATGTCTACCCATTAAAGAGGCAGTGGCGATGTCCAATTTATCTTGAAAATGAAAGATGGTCTGGACATCTGTTCAGAACCTATACTTTGACGATGGGGTAGGTCTTACAACTGCCGATGTTGCTACTGTTAAACTGGATGGGTTTGAAGACTTCGTCCATAAAGTGGTCCTTGCAACTCAGCCTGCACTGATTGTCAACTTCTACCTTTGCTATTTTAATGTACTTGCTTTATCTAGGTTAGATTTTTGGGTGACTTCTACAATATTGAGTGACATTCAAGAGATGAAACTTGATTAGGGTGACTATGAATTCGTTCCGTTACTCGCTAATATTTATAGTTCGACAACACTTGATCTTCTTTGACTTCGTACAGATTTTTCCCTCGCTGTTCCTCCTCCTGGTGCATGTTTCCCCTCAATGAAGACTACATCTAATCCTTGAGTAGCCTAGAAACACCATAATAAAGCATTTGTTTCCAATATTCCCTTCCCTTCAATAACTAATCATAATGGTTTTTTGGAGTTCTGCCGGTTTGGCCTGAAACATCATACTTTTGTCCAGAACTCTGAAGAACTTGGTGTTTATGGTAACCTATTAAAGACTTTCTTTCGCCCCTAATGAACACTGTTATAATTTCGGGTCTATGCTTGGAAATTCTCCATATCACCGATAACATTTTCGTGGCTTATGTGGTTGTGGATCTACATTCCCTTAAAAAAGTGATATTACATGTGCAATATCGGGATTGGTCAGCCATTGATCCCGTACATACACTATGCATCTTGTCAATGGCCAGGCGAAAACCAAGTCTGTGACCATGTCCGTTGGGATTCTAGTAAGTTTTGTGGTTCCTTTACCATTTTCGTTTGGTATACAACAAAGAGATTTATGCGAATGTGAACTAATTATAAGTGTATCCTATGTTACAATGATGTGTCTGCCGTAGTCCACATTGTTGTTCATTTTTCAAAATCATTGTAAATATTTATGCTTCTAACCTTGGTACACACTTCGTAATGCCCGTTATTGAAAATTTGTATTTGTTTCTTGTCTGTATTTTTTGTGAGTTTTCCTTTGTCTCCAGGCACTTGAAATTAGAGACGAAACTTTATAGCCTTTATTTTCTAAGCTGGCCTTTTGCATGTTACCATTGGTGAGTTTGGGTGGACAATTATTCCTAATATCCTCAGCAGTTCTACATACGTTTAGACTATTCTATTACAAATGGTGAACATTAGATTAACTTATAGTATAATCTTATAGGTCTCTACTGTTGGTAAATCCAATCACTCAAATTTCTTTTTCTTTTTCTATATCATCAGTCGTATTGGTATAGGTTAAGAGAAGAATAAATTCGGTAGATAAAAATAGCCACTGCTCCCCTTTGCTTGACCAGCCTTGTCAAGATTATCCAACTTAATGGAGTTGAAGATGAAAATTTTCCTGCTCAAGGATTGCAAGGTTTAGGATACTATGATTGTTACAGTTCAAGGGATGAAATTCGTTGATCTGGAGCACAAACTACTAAGGCTACACAGAGGATCATTAATAACAATAACAATTAATTTACAACAAACTTAGAAACCTTTATAAATGAAAAAGAAAACCTTGATGTTTGATTACCCTCATAAACAACACGGTCACAGCCGAAAATTGAAATAAAAAAAGTATAAAATTATGTCTGTGCCATTTATACGAAAGGACATCAACTAGAATCTTGACTACGGTACCATCTGCCTAAAGGATAGGCCACGACGTTCTCACAGGACCTAACAATAACCTGAACTACTTCATTAAAACATTTGGATATGAACATTATCATTCAAGGATCGATAGATGCTTTCACGTTTTTAGTCTGACGTAAATAGACAGGTTGCCTCTTCAGCGTGAATGGATGAATAACTCTCCCAACCCTCACTGACATGTGCCACATTGCTTCTTGATCCATCATTAGGGGTGCATACATGTGAGATGATGAACTTAAGGCTTCTATGTTGAATATAGGAAGGTCGTGGTTTGTTTCATTAGCATCATTGACATCGTTTATAGTTGACTTCTTTCGATCATCTAGTTCAGCATTCGTAATAGTAGTAATCCGCCCTCATACTATCAAGATGGCAATCATCCATAATATCAGCTAGTGACCATTGTCAAGCAAAAACGCTCCATATCCACCGTTATTCGCTTGTAGGTTTTCAACAGTACCTGGTCCATAATTTCATCACAACTCCATATATCTGATTGAGAATGTCTAATGTAGTGTCTCTCTCATTCGAATGTGACAAAAATTTTAATCCATTCAAGGTCAAGCCGTAATGACACGCCAATTTCCTGTGTACATGTTGGAACCATAGATTTAGCACAAAATCATTATCCAAAAATAGGCAAAAATTATATACATGTGATATGTTTCAATTTTTTTTTTTTTTTAAATGGCTTTTTCCATTGTCATAACGAGAAGTATCTGATACGATATAGTATGCTTTCCTAAAGTTATAGGAATCAGATGGAAATTACTTGGTAATGCTGTATGCATTTTTATATTTCTTCATTATAATAATAAACTATGAAAAATTAATAGTTGTAGACTTCATGACAAAAATGTTGATATGTAATAATGTTGTGGTGATTTAATAACAGTATACCACCGGAGGTGAATATTACAGTCATTGTATTAATTTAATTAACTATTTAATGAATTATGACAATCATTGCTTGTATTAAATGAAATAGTCGCTAGTGTAACTGGACAAAAATAATCAAGAAAATTATTAACCACAATAACTAACTGATTTTGTATATATTATTTGCTAACTTTTTAATAAAATTGAACATATTCAAATCATACTATAATACATAATTAATAATTATAACTTTAAATAAAATAGATTTTTAATACATATTTGTTTATTTTAATTATGCCTACCAAATAAGTAAAGTCCTATATATTTAATATTTTAATGAAGTATGTTCAATTTATTTTTAATTACTACTCTTAAATATTCATAAATAATTGTTGTTCTGTTTAAATATAATTTAACAATGTACAGTTCGATCATGTACCAAATGTAAGACAGTTTCACATAATCCAATTTAATCCAATCCAGACCAAGTGTAATATTTAGTTCAATCCAATACTACGTGCCAAAAGCAATTTACCTAGGGATGGCAGAAATTCCCACAGGGATGACCCCTTGAGGATTTTCCTTATTCGGGGAGGGCACATGAACGATTTTATACCAAATTTCTTATTTAGGGAGGGTATGGAGATGATTTTTTACCTAGTTTCTTATTCAAGAAGGGGATGAGGATGAGGTAGAATCCTCATGCCCTCCCCATATCCCCATTTTTAATTATAATATTTTAAATTTTTATCTAATAAAACAAAAGTATAGTCAAATCGTTAAAACCTAATTTTTAATTGACGAAGACGAAGATAATTATTCCGATAATTTGTATTTTGTATTGTGACTTTTGTAACAGATTAATTTTAATGTAAGATATGTTGTCAAACTTTATTTTTATTTAAATTTTTATTTAATATGATTAAATTAAATACATAAATTAAAAACATATCAGTTATTAAGGGATTGGGGACTCTTAGGAATCCCCTGTTATTATTTAGGAAGGGGATGTGGATTCTCTCAAGCAATTTTAATGAGACAGGGAATATGTAAAATATCGAGCATGGGTACGGCGATGTCAGTCCCCTCCCCATTACCATCCCTAAGCCTACTGTAACTGAGATAATGACATCACAATTTCTCATTTGTTTATGATATTATAACACTACGAGTGAAGGACATAATTAGAGTGGATATATTTTGATATTGTAACTATTATTTGTAGGGTAAGCACCTAATACATGAAACGTCATAAAATGATTTTGCACAGATGTCAAAATTCATAATCAGCAAATTTCAATTTCCTTTCTTAGTTATATAATTCACACTAATAAGAATATGACTTCCAAGTTGTGTTATGAACTTAATATAATTATTACTATGCATGTATATACTATTGTGCAAAATTTTATTAAAATCGCAACCACACAAATCCATTAAAATATAAATTAATGATGACGAGTATCAATCTCACAGATAGGTTGATTTCAATTGTGTAGAGTTATTATATTATTATTATTTATGAGCTATATTTTAGTATATTTATCCTAAAATTAAAGTGGCGGGAATAAATTAGAAATTAAATAATGCAATGAAGTGCTTGAGTCTTATGATTCACACTCAATATTTCACCATAGGCTTAATATTATTTTTTAGTTCCAATTAATTTATGACGGAGTATGTCCACTCCTCATAAACCTAACTCTAATAAATAAGATGTAATGTGCTCATTGTGTCAATAAAAATAATCTTATGTTAAATGTGGTATCAAGAACACGTTGTGTTAGGTAATAATAATCTAACTGTCGACAATGTGGCAAGACTGTCCACTAATTAACCTAGATGAATTTTCTGTCAATACTGAGTCAAGACCTATCACAGAAATTAGAGGGAAGTTTTTCTCTAATAAATCTAGTGTAAACTACTCATTATGCTAAATAGTAATACTCTTGCACTATAGAGCTGATATACCATTGCAAAATTTAGACAAGATTGTTGCTATCTATCAATGATAAGTTAAAATAATTTAAATAAATTAGAGAAAGTGAAAATAAACTTACCAAATTAAGCCCATGGATCATGTTAAGGCTTCACCTTTAACCCAAGCTTGAAAATAAATTAGCCACTCGTTTTATAACTAAGGCTTCACCTTTAACACATAATTGCACCACGTGGCACTCTCAGATTGGATGGAACACATCACCAGGGTTGTCATTCCATGTATATGCATGTACAGTACGCGTATTTTTCAGTTCACTAATATGATGCTACGTCATTGGTCAATGCAAAAGTCAACATATATGATTCAATACATTGCATATTATTGTAAGCTCATTTTTCGATCCAATAGGCTTATGTCATGTCATCCGTCAATGCCACATCAACAGCCAAAGATACGTTAGTAGTCACTGCCACATCAGTAGGGCCCATTAAAATCTCAAAATCATAATTTTGGCCTTTATGTCCTTCCCAAGGTTTTCAGCTATTCTAAGTTAAAAAAATGCTGTCTGTTTTGCTGTCTAACTTTTCGTTTATTATGAAATGACCAAAATAGCCATGAAATACATAAAGTACTAAAAAATACATACAAACATATACAACTAAAGTTCAAAAGACTTAAAATAAATAAAAATAGAGATGTTAGTGAGACTTGGAGTATAAAATGACAACTTTACCCTTTAAATATATACACTCTCTAGGGCTCAACACACCCTCTAACCAGCTTATTGCTAGTCCCTAGAGTTTTTTTTCAAGATAATTATGTTTACTTCTTCAATTAGATTAATGACAATAATCAAGTAAAAGTATAAGCATTATCTCCAACTTAAAGAGATATCATTCCCATATCAACCATTCACATGAGTCAGTCAAGTAAACACATGCAATCTGATCTATTATCAAAGCTACATTAATTAAGCCACTTTCAAGAGTAACATGTCAACCCTAAAATCTAACAGGTCAGAGTGACACTTTTAAAAGCAAATAAACCTAATAAAAACAGTTACTCTAAAAATGATAACTTGAGAGAAATTAATGAAAGACAATATTACACACTCTCACCAAGAATAATGTCCATAGCTTAGAAACTAATATGATCCCAAGTTAAATGAAATACTAGTCAAACTAATTTATTCATGTTTATGCATCACTATATCATTTCAGTTTATATTACTAACTTATACTTTAGACTATAGTCCCCTAAAATTAAGAAGGACTTTTATCAGGATGTAACATAGGTTAAGAACATGGCTAACAAAGAAGGGATAATAAGAAAAGTAAAGTACTTTTTGAGAAAAAGATAGAGATCTTTAGGAAATTATAAGGTGAATTCACTTATTTTTTTATTTATTTTTTCTTTTCTCTTTTTTTTCAAGCGCACATCATTTTTCTATTTTATTATATATATATATATATATATATATATATATATATATATATTACACCATTTTTTTAATAAAATAATCATCTAAAATTTTCTTAAATATGAGTAGGTGATGGAACACATAAAATATAGGGTATTACTCTAAATTGGATTGGAATAAGATGATAAGTTAACAAAGAAGACACAATTTTTTTTTTAACTAGGCTCAAAAGGACTAACTATGGATATTTCACAAAAGGGATGTCTAGAAAATGCTCAAAGGGATAAAGATGGTCTTTCCATCATCTTCTATGACTCCAAATAGTCTTCTATATTTACTAGATCGATGGACTTTTAGATATAGTAATACTATTTTTTTAAATGTTTGACTCGAGGGAAAATATAGAGAACATATATGGTAGATTGCTAAGCTGTATGAAGAACGAGCAAAAAAGGGTTACTCTCTAAGAAAAATAATAAGCTCAAGAACTCACTTGAAATTTATTATGACATGTGCATTCCTTCAAATAACTCAACTAATTTTACTTGTCAACTCACTCAATTCACATTTGTCAGCAACATCAGCATGCAGAGTAGCAAACATGGTGTAACATAATTCAAGGCCCCAAAGATAATACAAATATTAGAATTTGAAAGTCCTCATGTCATCTAATGTCAAAAGATCACACAAAATGTCTTAAAAAAATTTTTTTCTTTTTTTTTTTGCATTTTTTTGTGACATTTTACCCCCAACATATTCTAAACATGAAAAATATGCATGCAAAAGGTGAAAATTATGTAAAAACTAAGAAGTTAAAAGGATCACACATGAAGTGATTGTAGAAGCCTAAGAAAAGATCATAAAATTAACTTTTTTTTTTTTTAACTTCAAGATTAAGAAGATGCATTTCTACTCACTACATTCCATATTCAGCCATCTTTGATTCAAAAATTTAGTCAAAGTTAGTTCCAATAATAAAAATCAATAAAATCTTCATAAGGATTGAGATATTCTACAATCATCAACTATTCCCTCCCCCTAATCAGAACAAGACATTGTCTTCAATATTTTAAAGGAAAGAAGTAGGGTTTAGAAGACAACACCTAGGTACTGTAACACAAAATGAAAGAAAATGTTTAGAGATAGAGAGTTAGATCTAATTTGTACTTTATACTACTACTGCTACCATCATTAGCCGACTAATCTAATAAAGACATCCTAGGATCTAGTTCTGGTCTATAAACTTGTAAAAGATCAAGTAACTCATTAGTAATAGGAGCACAAATAAAAATTTTTTATTGTGAAATGAATTAAATGATTTTTTATATCATGGTTAAGAAATGCAAGTAAGTTATCATAAAAATTATTAACATTTAACAAACCGATAGATTTTTTGTGAATGTTCAGATTGGCCCAAGATGCAAATACAAAAATTGCATCTAACGTTACAAGATTTCTTGTAAGAAAATGAAAACTTCAACATGTTGTAGTATTTCAAATATTCTTTTTTGCATGGTCGAGACAATTAACTCATCTCCAATTAGTGAGCTGGACATGCTTATAAGAGGTTTTACGACTTTCGAAACGATGCCTAGCACTTGGCTTTCTCTATTATAAACAGTTCCTACAATAAACTTTGATAACCCTCGATTACCTCCTCCATATATCAAGTGTATTTTTCTCTCTGCTAGGACTCGACCATGATCTATGGCTGCCTCAACGAACCCCTTATACTTTACATGATGAAACTTAGAAACCACAAAAATGGTTTTAAATTGTCTACTTAAAGTTGCTGCTCGTATTTAAAGATTTTGGTAACAAACATAATGATACACAGTTGTAAACATATTTTAAGATTTAAAACACAATAAAATAAAATAAAATATGTGAAATCAAGTAACACAGGAAAGCAAACAAAAGAAAATAAAACACACAATGTAAAATAAATGAGTATAATCAAACACTTACTCGCAATCGTCCTCTTATTGAATTTACCTCAGGTTCTAATTGAATTTCATAGATGCCACCTTCGATTTTCTTGAATTGTCTTTCTATGTCTTCAAAGTGGGATACTAACATTAGTGGTTGTAGATCCCAAATAGGATGTGATTGACAAACTTGGAGTAAGTCGCTTAGATGATGCTTCACCTGTAGAAGTCGCTTAAGCTGGTCGAAAAGGATCTATCTGATTGAGGTATTCATGATGAGTAACGAAAGAAAATATGACTAATAATCAAACACACTTTAGCAGAAAATAAATAATTTCGATCAAAAGAATAGTAAAACAAAATGATAGAAAGAAATTAAATCACCGAAAGGAAATAAAAACTTCTCAGTTCAAATTTAGTGGATTACTCAAATCGATTTCGGTGTTTTCTTCATGTGGTTGGTACTCTAGATATGGCTTTAATTTTTTACTATTAACTTTGAAAGTGACATTATTCTTTAGATCCTTAATTTCAATTGCTCTATATGGAAAAATATCATGAACAATAAAATGGCCAGACCATTGAGAGTGTAACTTACCTAAGAACAAATGCAAGCGAAAATTGAATAAAAGTACTTTCTAACAGAGGGTAGAAGATTTTCTCACAATTTACTTGTCATAAAAGATTTTCATTCGCTACTTGTAAATCTTGTCATTTTTGTATGCATCTTTGCAAATTTCTTTAAGTTCTGCCAACTTTAAACTATTTTTTTAGTCAACTTGTTGCATATCAAAATTGAATTTCTTGATAGCCTAGTATGCACAATGCTCGAGCTCCATAGGTAGGTGAAGCTTTTTCATACACTAGCCTATAGGGTGACATCCTAATTGGAGTTTTGAAAGCAATTTGATATGCCCATAGTGCATCATCGAGTATCATTGACCAATCTTTTTTGTCTGATCTTAGTGTCTTTTATAATATGTGTTTTATTTCCCTGTTGGAAATTTCAACATGGCCACGAGTTTGTGAATGGTATGAGGTAGCCAATTTATGAATGATGGAGTACTTTGTCAAAAGATATTTGAATGATTTGTTACAAAAATGGGCACCACCATCACTGATTATTACTCAAGAGAATCCAAAGCATGAAATAATGTTGCTTTTGAAAAATCCAATTACTACTTTATGGCCATTTGTTTTGCATGGAATAGCTTATACCCACTTATATACGTAATCAACTGTAGTAAATATGTACTGATGACCAAAAGAAGGAGAGAAGGGTCCTATAAAATTGATGCCTCACACATAAAAAATTTTAACTGCTAGTATAGGATTTAATGGCTTTATATTCGTTCGTGTAATTCTTCACACACAAGGATTTAATGGCTTTTTCATACACTATGCATAATCAGATGCATCACACATAAGCTTAAAAGGTAAATTCTAGCTTGGGGGCTGAATAATGGGTGATGATGTCAATAATTGCTTTAGTTTTTCAAATGCCATAAGATATAAATCATCAAAGACAAAAGGTACATCCTTAGTAAGTAGATTGCATAAGGCTCTAGAGACTTTGCTTAAATCTTTAATGAAACGTCTATAGAAACCAGCATGCCTAAGAAAATATCTTACTTCTCTTACTGTTTTAGGTGGAGAAAAATTGAAAATGAGATCCACGTGGTTATTACCTTTTATATCGGCTATAGTCTATCCTAATACTTCCTTATGATCTCTTAAAACTTCTAACCACTTACTTTTTTATTTATCATTTAAGGTGGATGAAATTATTATTGGCAGAATATTTTCTTCTCTCAAGAATGCATATTCTAAAGTGTTGGATAGCAGTTTGAGCTCAAGTTTTGGTGGTGATTCTGATGATGGGCTAAATTCTTTCCCTAATGGTGCCAGTTATTCAATTCTTGACTTCTATTTGTTGGTGTATATGGATGGTGCTTAATCAAGTAAGGCGTTAACCTCATTGACTAATCTATCAATATCAAAATCCAAACCAAAGTGAGTTAAACATATTAGTAAAAGGTCATCTCTAAGGTTAAAAGGAAAAGTATAATCAACCAATTCTTTTATTAAATCCACATTAACAATTCTATCGTTTGCATTGCGAGAATGTTAGGCAATATTAAATATATTTAACTCTATAGTCATTTTGCCAAGGCAATATGCATATTTCCAATCCTACATTAAATGTGAGCATCAATAGTTGCCGAGAAAGGTCGGCCTAAATTAATGAGGTTGTGCTTCTTCGAATCCTACACTAATTGATATTCAATAACAATAAAATCAATAGGAAAATAAAATTTATCTACCTGGATAAACACATCCTCCACAATACCACAAGGTATTTTCATAGATTGATCTACAAGTTGTAACATAACTAGATTTAAGTGTAATTCTCCCAATCCAAGTTTCACAAATACTTAGGAAGCAAAAGATTTACACTAGCTCTTAAATCCAACAAAGCATTCTTAAATATATGATTCTCAATACTACATGAGATAGTAGAGGATCTTAGGTATTTAAATTTTAGAGGAATTTTTTGCTGAAGTATGGAACTCATGTTTTCAGTTAAAAAGACCTTTTTTTGAACATGAATGCTTTTATTTTCAGTGTAAAGATCTTTAAAAAAAGGCATAAGAGGGTACTTACTTTATAGTATCAAGCAATGGAATATTAATACTTACCTAGTTAAAGATCATCATAATCTTACCTGTGGAATTTCCCTTCTTTGCTTTAGCTAACCTCTGAGGGAATGGAGCTTTAGAGACATATTCTCATGGGCTGCTTTCTTCTTGCTCCTTTGATGATGAATCCTAAGAGTCTAAAGGTGCAATTTGAGTTGTCTCCAATATCTTCACTTTGTTGTCGACTTTTTTACCTTTTCGCAAAGTCATGATAGCTTTGACCTCTTCATAATGGTAGGGTGAACTGGTACTTACTTCACGCGCTCTTTTAGGATTAAGCATTGGCTGGCTTAAGAGCTTGCATTTCACAAGAGTCATTACTAAGGCTTGAGCTGAAAAGGTAAGTTGATCTACTATTACGTTCTATTAGAATCCTTGAGACCATGAAAAATTGAGATGGTCTCTCCATCCAGGATTATAAGTGTTGGAGTAAGGATTGTAGTTTAATGACTTTCTTATTACACCTATAGCATTGGCTTGATCTGGGTGTGAGTTATGATGAATTTGATTATAGGCATATGGCTTTACTGATTTTGTAGCCGTTGAAGATGCTATTTACCGAGAAAGTCCTTCAATTATTTATTTGACTTCCTTGATTTCTAATCTTGATTCACCAACATGAACTTCATTTACTACTTCGATTTTTCTCACATTTTCGAATGATCGGCTTCGTTTTGATAATTGTCTACTTATCGCTGAAAGAAATCCCAAATCTCTTATGCTTTTTTTTGACATCAACACTCCTCCACTTGTCACCACTAGCCATTCTTGCACATGTGGCAATAGTCCCTCTAAAAAGTATTGTCATTAGTGCGATTTCTTGTACTCATAATGTGAACACTTTAAAAGTAGCCCATTGAATAACTCCCATTGTAACATATGCATTTTATTTTATTTATTTATGTAAATAATTAAATTAAGAGGGGTCTATGTGATAATTCAAGAGGGGGTCTAGTTGATATTTTGTGGGTGTGTTTAAAAGGAGAACCGGGTGAAAAAAATTGAAGCAAAACTAAGAGAGAGAGAAGCGAACCCATTTGACCCAACCCGTGACCCGCGACCCGACCCACCATTTTCTTCCATTTCCAGCCACCTCACCGGCTGAACAGGGTGTCAAACGGAAGCTTGTGAGCTGGCGATCCACCCCCACCTGTCCTTGCTGCCGGAAAACGCGTGCAACGCCGCCGGTGAAGCTCGAAACTTCTGCTGGTTTGCGCGGACAATCGCCGCCGATTTTGGCCTTCTTTGGCCACACCACTGGCTGGAAAAGGTTCCTCACTTCACCATCTTGCATTCCCAACCAGCCAGCAGTACCGAGTAGGCCAATTTGCCACCGATCAATCACCCTGAGGAGCCGCAGCTTCACGAGCTCGATCCGGCGCCACCGCCGTGCGTGGGAGGCCATCACTGGCACCGTTGAACTCACCTCGATGAGAAGTGTCTAGCCCGAGCTTCCGCACCGCTGTTGGGTGAATTTCGGTCAACGTTGACCGTAGGGCCATTTTGGTAATTTCACATATTTAGGGTAATTTCATAATTTCTAGCTTTAAGGATGTTTTTGCAATCTGAATTGAGGGTAAATTGGTAATTTTATGGTGTTGAGGATAAATTAATAAATTATGAAATTGAGGGTAGTATAATTTCAGATTATATTAGTAAATTACGAATACGAGATTAATACAATAAGCCGAGGAAATTGAGAGTTGTAATGTTAGAACGAATATTTATTTCAAGCGTCATTTTTGTGAGATTAGTTCGAATTATAATTACGGAAAGTAATTATATCATTTTTATAAAATAGGTGGATCTGCAGACGAGAATCTACCTGCGGACTTAGGTGATAGCCGAGTCTGAGTTTGTCACTGTGAATGGAATATATTAAAATTATTTGATTTTTATATAGTAAGGTTTGTTTATAAAATGAATATTTAAACTGCTTTCATTAAATGGTTCTCTGAAATAATTGTTTATTCAGTATAAATATTTTTGTTAAGTTATATTTATTCATTTATGCTCCGTAACGATTTTAAAATGGTAAAAGAGATGATTGATTTCCGAACATGATTTAAAGTATTTTTATGTAGATTTCGAGAATGATTTTAAGACTATATGATTTGATCTTGAGTGTGATTTAAAAGTCTATATATGTTGATTTTGAGTATGATTTAAAGAGTATATGATTGATCTTGGGCATGATTTAAAATGTATATATATCGATTTCGAGTATGATTTAAAGTGTATATATATAATGATTTCGATCATGATTTTAAGTTTTAAGCAAATGCCCATTCCCTCCAGATATGGGCTTTGGGTCGTGTGTTTGGGCACTTTCGCCCTTTGGGGGCATATGCATGCAGACAAATATTGAGATATAAGACCGGGTGGTCCGGATACAATGTCGCCAGATAGTACATCATAGCACGTCTGTTGAGATCCCGGTATAAGTTATGCTGATAAGCATGAGATGGTAAGTCCTTTCGTCTATCCGTGTAGCTCCGGGCATGATGATACTCAGATAGTACATCATTGCCGTCCCTTAAGGTCCGGATATGACTAGAATATCCCCTGAGTATTTGTTTAAGGATATTTGTATTACTTAGTATTTGATATTTCAGTATGAGATGATATTTCAATATGAGATATTTTTTATTGATTTTTTGGCAGTATTATTTTACAAGCGATGCATTTATTTTTGTAAATATTTCTCACTGAGTTTTATACTCACCCTATTTTATTATATTTTTCTCCCCCAGGAAATTACAAGTACAACAGTTAACCTAGCTGCTGTACATAGTTTGGGGTCATTTTGGCCACGTGAGTTGTTTGAAGATATAGAATAATTATTTTCTTTTGGTTAATGTATAATCATCATGTTTTAGAATTATACTAGGGATGTGATATAAGAATTATGAAATGTGTGTATTATTAGATATATTATTGGATGAGACTGGTTGGAGTAGTTTAACGTATAATACATTATTTGGGAGTGCTTGTGTTGTAACTGCAGGTTTGGGAATGTTATATGTTTAGGGGAGGTTCTGCCGAAATTTCGGTAGAATTCTCATTAATATGATGATTTTTAATATTTGAGTTCAGTTACTCAATATAGGTCGCCTCTGGGAATGGGGCGGGTCGTCTCAGTTGGTATCAGAGCATGGTTTTAGATTCTGTTGACTTTACTTATTTAGGAAGAATAAGCTTATAATTTTGATAAGGAGGAATTTATATTTTATAGGCACCATCATGATTCGTCGTAGTGGTAGACGTGGTCGTGGTCGTGGCCGTACGCGATCAGTACCTAGGTTGACTCCTAATGTTTTACCTGAAGGGGCAAGTGAGCCTATAGAATCTTCAACACATAGGGCTAAACAACAAGCTCCTGAAAATGCTCCAAATATTGACCAGTCATTTGATTGGCTAGCTCAGATTATGACTGCAGCTATTCAAAATCAAATCCATTCACAGACTGGTAGCTCTAACACCATAAAGTGCGTGAAAGGTTTAGGAAGGAGAAGCTTTAATGGTACTGGAGAGCCACCTGAGGCCGAGTCATGGCTTGTCAAGCTAGAGCGTATTTTTGAAGTGATGAAGTGCTCAGCAGAGGATAAGTTAGCATTTGCCACTTTTCCACTTGAGGATGAGCTTATCACTGGTGGCAGACTGTAGAACGTCAATATCATGGGCATACCGACATTACTTGGGACTTTTTCCGTAAGGAATTTTATGCTTATTATTTTCCTATGGTGTATCAAGACATCAAACACAGTGAGTTCCTCCGATTGGTCCAGGGCTTGACGACAGTGGAAGAGTATGAGATGAAGTTTATGGACCTTTCTCGATTTACTACGGCTATAGTGCGTAATGAGAGAGAGAGATGCAGATGATTCAAAGAGGGTCTTCGATTTGAGATTCGCACTGTTGTAACTGTATCGAGATACACCGAGTTTGCAGAGGTAGTTAAAGGAGCCAGAAGGGTTGAGCACAATATTGCGGAGGAACGTAAACTTCAAGCATTGAAGCAGAAGCGGAGCCAAAGCTGGACAGATAGTGGCTCTAGTAGTAGACCGCCTAAGTGAGGAAGCATTGGTGTGGGATATTTAGAGGGCACTCAGAGAAGTCAGGGTATAAGCATCTGAGGAGACCCAAGGCAGACTGTCAGCCATGGCTCAGTGCAGCAGTCGGTGGGAAGCAATGTCAGGAGTCAGGGACAGTATGACAAGAGTAAAGGGGGATTTCTTAATGATCATCCTATGGGTGCTCAACATAGTTCCTTCCTTGTATGTGGTAGGAACCATCAAGGACTGTGTCGAGTTGGAGAAAAAGTTTGTTATCATTTATGGTCAGCCTGGACATGTTAAGAGATTTTGCCCTACTTTATCTCAGGGTGATAATCCTGCACGAGGGACATCCTTTCAGTATCAACCTTACCCTAGACAGACTCAGGGCCAGAGAGGTGTGCAGATAGGTGATTCCACATCGACTGGTAAGATTCAAACGACTGCTTCAGCTCAGAGAAATCAGCCTGGTCGACCTCATACTCAGGCTGGAGTCTTTACTTTGACACAGCAGGAGGCACGTGCTACACCAGATGTTATTATGGGTATATTATCTATCTTTGGCTGTGAAGCACATATTCTTATTGATCCTGGATCTTCACATTCTTTTATTTCTCGTACGTTTGCCAAAAATGTAGAGCGAGAGCCCGAACCACTAGATTGTGACTTAGTTATTAGTATACCTACGGAGAGTCACTTTTTGCCAAGAGTGTGTATCGAAATTGTGTGATTAGAGTGTTTCCCCTTGGGGAGCTCCAATTTTGTTTGGTAAGAATAAAGATGGTTCCCTCAGACTTTGCATTGACTATCGGCGGTTGAACAAGGTTACGATACGCAATAAGTATCCACTTCCGCGTATTGATGACTTGTTTGATCAACTCCAGGGGGCTAAGGTATTTTCTAAGATCGACTTGCGATCGGGATATCATCAGCTTAGAATTAAAGAGGACGATATTCCTAAAATAGAATTCAGAACTCAATATGGACATTATGAGTTTTTGGTGATGTCATTTGGGTTGACTAATGCTCCAGCAGCTTTTATAGATATCATGAATAGGGTATTTCACCAGTATTTAGATCTATTCGTAATTGTGTTTATTGATGATATTTTAGTGTATTCCCGAAATGGAGAAGAGCATGATGATCACTTTCAGATGGTTCTGCAAACTTTGAGAGAAAAACAACTTTATACCAAGTTTAGCAAGTGCGAGTTCTGGTTGGACAGAGTGACATTTTTAGGACACGTGATATCAGCTGAGGGCATTTATGTTGATCCCTAAAAGATTGAATCAGTTGTGAAATAGGAACGACCTATAAATGTCACAGAGGTTCGGAGTTTCCTTGGTTTGGCAGGGTACTATCGTCGATTTGTAAAGGGATTCTCTAAGATTGCTACTCCGCTAATGCAGTTAACTAGAAAGAATGCTAAGTTCCAGTGGAATAATGATTCTAAAAAGAGTTTTCAAGAACTCAAGACACGTCTTACCTCAGTACCAGTTCTTACACTTCCAACGGGCAAGAAGGGTTTGTGGTATACAGTGATGCCTCTAGGCAAGGGTTGGGCTGTGTGCTAATGCAACATAGGAAAGTAGTGGCTTATGCTTCTAGACAACTTAAAAAGCATGAGCAAAATTACCCAACACATGACCTAGAGCTGGCAGCAGTGGTGTTTGCACTCAAAATATAGAGACATTATTTGTATGGGGTAACTTGTCAAATTTTCACTGATCATAAAAGTCTCAATTATTTGTTTACTCAGAAAGACTTAAATTTGAGACAGAGAAGATGGATGGAGCTAATTAAGGATTATGAATGCACTATTGATTATCATCCAGGCAAAGCGAATGTGGTAGTTGACGCATTGAGTAAGAAATCTTCTAGTTCTATAGCTCATATGCGAGTGGCCAGCATACCTCTGTTGATCGAGTTGAGATCTTTGGGAGTTGAGTTGAATGCCGATAATTACGGAGCTTTGATAGTCAATTTTCAAGTTAGACCTACTTTGATTGACAAAGTCCATCGGAAGCAAGCACAGGATCCCCAGTTAATGAAGTTGATAGAGGATGTGCAAAAAGGTTTACGAACCGATTTCATAGTGAGAGATAATGGAGTTTTAGTCATGGGTAATAGACTGTGTGTACGGGATATTGAGAAGCTAAAGAGGGAGATCATGGAATAAGCTCATTTTTCAGCCTATGCAATGCATCTGGAAGTACGAAGATGTACTATACCTTAAGGGATCATTACTGGTGGCAAGGCATGAAAAGAGAGATTGCATAATTTATTTCTCGATGCTTGGTTTGTCAGTAGGTTAAAGCTGAATATCAAAGACCTGCAGGGTATTCCCAGCTGCTTCTTATTCCAGAGTGGAAATGGGAACATATTACTATGGACTTTATATTGGGACTTCCGCGTACCCAGCGTGGACACGACAGTGTTTGGGTGGCTGTGGATAGACTTACAAAATCTGCTCATTTTCTACTATTCAAAACCACTTATTCAATTGATAAGTTGGGGAGTCTTTATGTAGCTGAGATAGTTCATCTTCACGGAGTATTGGCATCTATTGCTTTAGATAGTGATTCTCGGTTTACTTCGAAGTTCTGGACCAGTTTGCAAAATGCTTTAGGTACGAAGTTGAATTTTAGTACAGCTTTTCATCCTCAAACTGATGGCCAATCAGAACGTACCATTCAAACTTTGGAGGATATGCTGCGAGCATATGTTATGGAAATCAAGGGTAATTAGGACATTTATTTACCTTTGATGAAGTTTGCGTACAACAACAGTTATCAAGCTAGTATCAAGATGGCTCAATATGAGGCTCTATATGGACGGAAATGCAGAACTCCAGTATGTTGGGAAGAATTTGGTGAACAAAAGTTATTTGGCCTAGAATTGGTTCAGGATACTAATGAGCGAGTACAACTTATTCGGGATAGATTAACAGTGGCCCAAGATAGAAAGAAAAGCTATGCGAATAAGCGTAGGCGGGATCTAGAATTCAGTGTTGGTGATAGAGTGTTCTTACGCATATCTCCTTGGAAAGGAGTACTTCGCTTTGGGAAGCGTGGGAAGCTCAGTCCACGTTACATTGGGCTATATGAGATCGTAGAGCGTATTGGTCCATTGGCTTATCGATTAGCTCTACCACCTGAGTTGTCCAGAATCCATAATGTGTTTCATGTTTCAATGCTCCGAAAGTACATGTATGATCCGAGTCAAGTTTTATCGAAGCAACCGATTCAGTTAAAGGAGGATTTGACCTACGAAGAGGAGCCAGTTGAGATACTAGAGGGAAAACACCAGGTGTTACATTCGAAAACCATTCCTTTGGTAAAAGTGCTGTGGAGGAATCACTCAAAGGAAGAGGCTACCTGGGAATCCAAGAACTTGATGTGAGCTTAGTACCCTCATTTATTTCTAACTGGTACGTAAATTTTGAGGATGAAATTTTTTGTAAGTAGAGAGGATTGTAACATATGCAATTTATTTTATTTATTTATGTAAAAAATTAAATCAAGAGGGGCCTATATGATAATTCAAGAGGGAGTCTATGTGTTAATCCTGAGGGGGTCTAGTTGATATTTTACGGGTGTGTTTAAAAGGAGAACTGGCTGAAGAAATTGGAGCAAAACTGAGAGAGAGAGAAGTGAACCCGTTTGACTCAACCCGCGACCTGACCCCCCGTTTTCTTCCATTTCCGGCCACCTCACTGGCTGAGCAAGTTGTCAAACGGAAGCCTGTGAGCCGGCCGTCCACCCCCACCTGTCCTTGCTGCCAGAAAACGCGTGGAACACCGCCAGTGAAGCTCGAAACTTCCACGGGTTTGCGCGGAAGATCGCCGCTGATTTCAGCCGTCTTTAGCCACACCACCGGCTAGAGAAGGTTCCTCACTTCATCATCTTCCATTCTCGACCAGTCACCGACACCGAAGAGGCCGATTTGCCGCCGACCGATCACCCTAAGGAGCTGCGGCTTCACGAGCTCGATCCAGCGCCACTGCCGCGCGTGGGAGGCCACCACTGACACCGTTGAACTCACCTCGATGAGAAGTGTCTAGCCCGAGCTTCCCCACCGCCGTTGGGTAAATTCCGGTCAACGTTGGCTGTAGGGGCATTTTGGTAATTTTGCGTATTGAGGGTAATTTCATAATTTCTAGCTTTGAGGATGTTTTTGCAATCTAAATTGAGGGCAAATTGGTAATTTTATGATGTTGAGGATAAATTAGTAAATTATGAAATTGAGGGTAGTATAATTTCGGATTATATTAGTAAATTACGAATACAGGATTAATACGATAAGCCGAGGGAATTGAGAGTTATAACGTTAGAACGAATATTTATTTTAAGCGTTATTTTTGTGAGATTAGTTTGAATTATAATTATGGAAAGTAATTATATCATTTTTGTAAAATAGGTAGATCTGCGGACGAGAATCTACCTGCGGACTTGGGTGATAGCTAAGTCTGAGTTTTGTCACTGTGAGTAGAATATATTAAAATTATTTGATTTTTATATAGTAAGGTTTGTTTATACTCACCTATTTTATTATATTTTTCCCCCTAGGAGATTACAGGTACAACAGTTAACCCAGCAGTTATACATAGTATGTTATTGGATGAGACTGGTTGAAGTAGTTTGATGTATAATATATTATTTGCCTTGTGTTGTAATTGCAGGTTTGGGAATGTTATATGTTTAGGGGAGGTTCTGCCGAAATTTCGGTAGAATTCTCATTAATATGATTATTTTTAATATTTGAGTTCTGTTGCTCAAGATAGGTTGCCTTTGGAAATGCGGTGGGTCATCTTACCCATGCTTTGAAAAATTGCTCATCTTCTCTCTGAGTAAACTCTAAGATTTCTCTATAAATAGTATTAGTTTTATACACTAAAAAAAATTATTTAAAAATTTAGTAACCAATTGTTTCGATGAAGTAATATTATTAACAGGCAATATATTAAACAAAAATCGAGCTCTATCTTTTAAAGAGAATGGAAACAATCTAAGTTCAACAGCTTCATCTGAAAAATTCTCATATTTAAAAGTTTGAAAAATAGTATAAAAATCATGCCAATGATTGTATGAGTCTTCATTTTCAAGGCCATAGAATGATGGGAGACAATTTAGCATACTAAGTTTTAACTCGAAACTCATAGCAGCTACATTTGGGTATCTTATGCATGATGTGCTTAAATTAGCTAGGGAACTAAAATAGTTCTTAAATGGCCTCTCCTGGAGTGATTGTGGTTGTTGTTGTAAATCCATTTCAATTTTATCCATAATTTCAACTTGTGATGAAATGTCTTTACGTGTGCGACATTTTTTGCTAGCTCGAGGTTTATGGGTTCTAAATTATGTGATAGCGACCTTCAACCATGCATGCAAAGAATATCTACAAAAACAAAAATAAAAATAGAGAGAGGAAAAATTACGATACCAACCTTATCACGCTTGTTACAACTTTGCTATGAAAATAAACTCAAGTGCTAAAAATATACAAAAAGAAGAAAAATACACGTGAAATAAAATAAATTAATTGAAATTAAAATAAATTAATAGGTGGTTAAACCAGTCATATAAATTAATAAAAGTAATGAAGATAAACTGACTTAAATAAAATAAATTAATAGGCGGTTAAATCGACCATATAAATTAACAAGATCAACGAAAAATTACAATGAAAAATAAAATAAAAATTAAATTACAAAAATTAGAAGAAAATAAATTAACTTAAAATAAATTAACTGAAATTTAGTTGAATTATAGGCGGTTAAATCAACCATACAAAAAGAAAATTATAAGAAAAAAAATACAAAAAGATATTTACACAATAAAGAAAATTAACTCGATGAATTAAAATGACTTACCTCCTTGGCAACGGAGCCAAAAACTTGTTGTGCAAATTTTATTGAACTCGTAAGTATACAAATCTATTGAAGTATAAATTAATAGTGATGAGTTTCAATCCTACGAGGAGGTGGATTTCAATTGTGTAGAGTTATTATTATTATTTATGAGCTTGTGGTGAAGGTTTTAGTATATTTTATCCTAAAATTAAAGTGGAGATAATAAATTAGAAATTAAACAATGCAATTAAGTGCTTTGGTCTCATAATTCACACTCAACATTTCACTATGAACTTATTATTCTTTTTTAGTTCCAATTAATTTATGAGGAGGATATTTACACTCCTCATAAGGCTAACTCTAATAAATATGGTGTCAGTGCTCATTGTGCATGGAAAAATAATTTTATGTTAAATGTGCTATCAAGAACACATTGTGCCAAGTAATAATAATACAACTGTCGAAAAGGTAGCAAGATTGTCCACTAATTAACCTAGATGAATTTTCTATCAACACTGATTCAAGACCTACCGAAAATATTAGGGGAAAGTTTTTCTCTAATAAATCTAGTGTAAAGTACTCACTGTGCCAAATAGTAATAATCTTATACTAGAGAGTCAGTATACCAATGTAAAATCTAGACAATATTATTACTATCTGTTATCGATAAGTCAAAATAATTTAAATAAATTAGAGAAAGTGAAAATAAACTTACCAAATTAAGCCCATGGATCATGTCGAGGCCTCACTTTCAACCCAAGTTTGAAAATAAATTAGTTACTCATTTTATAACTAGGGTAAAATAAGAATTTTATTAAAATATATAAAAAATACAAGATATAGAAGGAATTGCAGAAAATGTAGCTCAGAAATGGATTTAGGGTTCTCAAATTAGGGGGGGAGGAATAGCCTCTTATTTATAGATACTAGTAAATCATAGCCATCGGATGAAAACAATTCGAATGCGCGGAATTGCGCCACAAGGCACTTTCAAATTGGATGGAGCACGTCATCAAGGTTGTCATTTCATGTATATGCATGTACGGTACGCGTGTTTTTCAGTTCACTAATATGATGCCACGTTATTGGTCAATGCAAAAGTCAACATATACGATTTACTATATTGCATGTATTTTAATAGACTTTTGCGGTTCAATAGACTTTTGCCACATCATTTGTCAATAAGTGACTGCATTATCAGTCAATGCCACATCAGCAATCAAAGCCATATCAGTGGGGCCCACCAAAATCTCAATATTATGATTTGGTCCTTTATTTCCTTCTTTAAGGTTTTCGGTTGTTCTAAGTTAAAAAATATTGTCCGTTTTACTGTCTGACTTCTCGTTTATTATGAAATGATGAAAATACCCCTAAAATATATAAAATACTAAAATATATATATACAAACATATACGATCAAAGTTCAAAGGATTTAAAATACATAAAAGAGGAGATTTAGTGAGACTTGGAGTACAAAATGACGAGGTTACCTTTTATAGATATACACTCTCTAGGACTCAACATATACAACATGAATTAAACACAATCCGAACTAAGTCCTGTATGCGCTATAAATTTTATATATGGCATATAACTGACTCTTTATTGTGGGAATAAACGACAACATATTATTTTAGATTCATTTATGTGTCTCTTCCTCTGACATGCACTCAAAGGGGCTGAGTTCGTTCTCTAGTATGCCTAAATCAATGGTTTCATTCATCACCTGTTTCTGCCAAATTGAACATTGAGTCAAAGACATTACATGGATATTATCTCTTTTATCTGGAAACCGTGGAGACAAATTTACTTCCAATATCATTGTGGACTAAATTCAATTTATATAATAATAAGTAGGTGTTGGATTTCCCACCCCACAGTTCTTATTATGGCTGTTAGGTCTCCTCTCTGTTTTATACATGAAAGCATAGGCTAGCTCACCTTGATGTTCTTCTGACGTTTAGGTGCTTCCAACGACAATTGTGTTTAGGATTAAACTTTGGACCTGATCTTAATTTTCTCCCTTTTATACGCCAGTCACATCCAATGTCAGAACATTCATAACTGATACAGGTGCTATTATTCTCCAAACGACAGAGCTTAAAGCCAACCCTCTGTACAAAGGCCTTCACGACATGGCAGAAAACCAGATTGTTATGAAATCTTTTACCTACATGCATTACTATGGTGTTTGCCTCTTCTGCACTAAATTGAATACTCCTCCCGTGAACAATATCATGTTCTTCCAAAATTGAGACATTCATAACTTCAGCTCTTTCACTCTCGGATGCATAGCCTTCCATATAATCATCTTCGTTGCTAAAATGTCCCAATTCGTCCATGTCGTCATCTGTTTCATTAACTTCAAACGAAATGTTATTTAATCAAGCAAGCATGCGGTCCACATATGATATAGACTTTTCGAACCAATATATAGTTTTTTTTTTTTTTTTTTTAAAGGGAGGGGTGGGCAAGCCCAAAGAGTTTTTTACCCCCTCTCCACCCCCAAGACTCGAACCCGGGTTGCTACGAATCTAGAACCGACTATGGCAGCCAACCTGACTACGGCCTTGGGGGCTTTCGAACCAATATATAGTTGTCCACAAGTGCTAGTATAACTGATCGCTATCAGAATCAGAGTATATTGTACATACCTCATTGTCTGGGGTGTGATTTCCCCTAGACGCAACATCTTTATATCCTGAAGCATCAGTTTCTATATCAAAGTGTGCATTACTCCTCCCATTAATGTAGGGAGTTGATATGACACTTCTATATTTTTTTTGGAGAATTTCACAACCCATCACTAAATGACGGTTACTTCTATCCAAACACATCTCCCCATTAACTCATTCTTGGAATAGCGACTTACATATCCTCATCGTCCTATTACATGGGAACAAAGTAGTGTCATCCAAACTATGCGAATCACAAAGTTTAGGGACCCTCGATTCCTTATCGGTTGGTATGTTTCCTTGAAATGTCATTCCATCACGGCCTTCACCTTAGTAGCTCTATTCCCGGGCATCTGCTTTTGACTGATATTTGGCATACATGGAGTATAATTGTCCTGTAGTTTACTTTGACCACTACATCAAATAACAAAGCAGTGCCCCTTATTCGAATATTCCAAATATCAGAGGTCTCAAATTATTTAGAACATTGAACAACCAGATTGCATATATGAATACGTAAATGATCATCAATGCAAACATTCATACATGCGCTATGAATTCATTAGGCATAAATTTTATCCAATTGATAACTTAACTTTCGCTTTACTGATCTACCTGTGATTTGACTCCAATCGCTATTATTATACGTACATCTATTACAAAAATAATCAAATCCATTTCACAAGTGTTTAGCACGGAATGAAATAAAATCAAATTTATGACATTATTGAGTGGAGTAAATACACATTGTTCAATAAGAAAATTTTTTCCTCACCTGATGAATTTTTGTTCTTTCTGCAGTCATTTGTGATGCCTCGTGATACTGCCAGTTTATAACAATATAAAATTTATGCCTCTTGTAATACCACTTCTGCACCAACTTAACCTGGGAATAATTCACTCTACCATGTCAAAGATGCATTTTTATAGGATTGAAACACCGTTGAGAGGATAATATTGTGAACAATGCTCAAAATTCCTGAATACATCTCATAATTTACTTATAAACTGACTTTGCTTGGTGCGAAAGACATGTGTTACTTGTGAACATAAGCTTGCCAAGGATTTGTAACTTATTCAGCTTGCAATTAACTTCGTTGCTAAGTGAAAACTTTACCCTTTTTCCAAAGGTCAATTTTCCGCTATTGTTAATGCATTAACATAATGTTAATGTTGGTTAGGCACGTATTGATGAATGTAATCGTCGTCTCTCATATTATGGAATAGTGGGTGGAGTTTACATTGTTTGCAAGCAGTAATCTGACATATAATCGTGGGTCATGTCGCGCAAATATCAATGCAGGTTTGGAATTTTCTTGCAAAAGAAGCTTACAGTGACGGATAAATGCATCGTATCTCTTAGTGTGCATTCTTAGGGTTCAGGGAATGAAAGTTTATTACGAGAGTAATGATAAATGTTTGTTCAAGATCGTAATAAAAATAAAAATATAAAGCTTATAGTTGCAATGTTGATGTAGTAAATTACAAAACCTCAATTTGTAAGCTTACTAACGCAAATAACGTAGATAATTTGAATGCCGCATCAGTAGGATATTGGGGAAGAATAACTTGTATGACAGGATATAATTTGTAATCAAAACTGAGACGGAAACAGTTATGGATGACAATGGCAATTAGCAGTAAATGTAGTGTACGATGGGAAAAGGAATTTCATTTTATTTATTTATGCAAGACGTGCAATTTAATTATTTGGGCTCTTAAAACTGAAGTAAGAATTTGGATTTCGGGAAGCTTGAACTATTCGTTGGAACGATTGGCCAAAATATTCAATTTGGTATCGTACTAGAAAATTGTTTTTATACAAAAAAAAAAAAAAAAAAAACATACTAGTGTTTCTTACATACCAAGATTATGGTATTCATTAATTGAAATTGCGAGTATGATCAAGAATTTTATACAGTTTGATAATGTCTTCAATGTACAAAAGGTTATTACGAGTCCCCGAAGTACGTAACTCAATTGAAAACAAGCGAGCGAATCCATGAAACGACCCACGCCATCTCCAAAAGCGAGCCTATCTCAAGCAGCTGAACTCAACTATTAAAAATCTTATTAACGAGAATTCTACCAAAAAGAAAGTTATGACCGGGTCAAAAATTCGGGTTCCAGGTCGGATCGGGTCAGCTCTCTCTCCCTCTCAATACTTCTCTTATGTTTTCCCCCCATCTCCTTATATACACAGTTCTGTTTTAAATATTAGCATACATAATAAAAAAAAAAATGCATATGTTACAATCCACTTCCATTGAGGCCAGCAAAATATCAAGTTCGCTGAATGAGACATTCATTCGGTCTTCCCTTTCAAGTAATGGACTTAATACAACCAAAAAATAAAATTCAGGAAACAAGACCACATTCGAAGTCATTCTTCCGGACCAAACCACAACATATGGGTACTCGGATCTGGACCAATCCAAGTCTAGATAATTCTTCCACCTAAGTAATTTATTGCGACTAAATGATGGGATGTTCATGCCTAAGGCGGATGAAACCATTTCTTGGCGACCATATGTTGCCCACACCTATAGGGCCTGTGCAGTTGACCATCACATAAGCCTTATGATGTCAGAACTCAGTCGGTTTATTTATGATTATTATAAAAGGAAACTCATTTTAACAAGAACATGAAACTTTGTTTGATTCCAATAAAGATAGGGGTTATTCGGTTTGTATTAAATGGTGTAATATCTTTTTTTCCCTTATTATTTCTTTGGTTGTCAAGTAGCTTCAAACCTTTGCAGCCATGGTCATATTGCATAACTACAATACAATATGGGTAAATTTGAACTTATACATGTTATTGCACTAACTACGGCATCATGCACTTAACAAAGTGTAAACTCACATGCGTACGAAAAAAAATGAGAGCACACTGCACAATAAATATTGTTGCAATAATCAAGTCCCCACTCTTCAACCACCACGTGTATATTAACCAATACTAGTTTTGAGTTTTGATTACTTCACTAAACAACATCTCCCCAACTTACAATTGGTGGGAACTAACACGCTCACTATTTTGCTATTGTCTAAACCAGTCGTTTTCTTCAACTTCATTAAGAAGATGATGGATTGGTAACGCTTGTAACTGTTTACCATTTTTAATTTTTTTTCGCTGTTCAATTTTGCAACTGCTGTGCTGCAAATTTCTTAATCATTTTATTGATAATAGGCACCCACGTGGCAGAGATTTGTAGCCATGTGAGGGGAAATTTATCATTTGTTTCCCCGATCCCATATTCTAGGCATTATCTCTATAATGGCAACTCAACAAAATATTTATTTATCTTTATTACTTATTTTGCAACATGATATGTATGTTAATTCCAGTATGCACACCAAAAAATTCTGTAATGTTAACTAATGCTTTGACATCTTGTTAATGCAACCACAGGAATTAGAAATGTTTATCCCAGTGAGTTTTTGGGCAACGAACATACATGTTGCCATTATTATACATTTGACATTGGTATGGCCAACTTTCTGTTATTATTTAGGATATTTAGTTTTCTGCAATCTGGTTATATATGACAAAACTGAGAAGTCCTCTACGTCCAAACCTTATTGGTGTTACTATATTTAGAAATTTTTCATGTTTGTGCATTTGTCATATGGATAAATAGAACGGTCCCTGCATTTGGAAAGGAGTTTAATTAACACAACATGAATGTCTCCTAATTGCAGCATGCACAACTAGAAATAAATGGAAAATGTGATAAAACATTATTTTCCACTTCAGGCAGAAAGTGGACTTCCTCGTCCGTTGTGACAACGAAAAAGGAAATTATGCATTCAGTCTCGTCACTAAGGTCTTCCTTATTGCTTCAAGCTGGGACACTCCATTCTGCTGCCTGATCTTACAGTTCAGGTTTGGTGTTCATGCAGATTTGCACACTATGGTGGACAATGGTGGAAGTCATGTAAATAAGTTCAAGGTTAACGATTGAAGACTGAATATTTTGGCCAAGTACATACCTTTAACTTGTATAATATCTCTAGAATGTGGTACATATGCTCGTATAGATGGGCAAGTGTGGTAATGAAATTCGTTATATTAATGTATTTTGTGACCATGAACTTCATCTGATGCAAAGAACTCGAGAAATACCTGGATGCAAATCTTTCAACAGCGTAAATGTATTTTGTTTATCACATTCAACGAGAAAGAAAGTTTATAAATATCAAGTGTCTGATTGTTTATATGGTTTCGGCATGGTATATTGGTTTTGAACTTATTGCAGACTTTTATGGTACAAAGTGTGAGATTAGATATAACTTGTGAGCAAAATGGCTAACCTTTTCATCCCTATGTTAACTTATTTATTAATGAAGTGGAATGTTGATTACAATATTTCAGGAAAATCTTTTTGAAATTAAACTTTCATAGGATCTTGTTACCTTCAATTGTTTATGATTATATCTAGGTTTTTTTTTCCCTAAAAAATAGAAATTTCCATGAAAGCTAGCATGAACCATCAAATTCATAGTGATCAAACATTCACAATTTCTTGTGCATATATATGTGCAAATTGTACTATTTGTTTGTTACAATAAACTTTTAGTTTAAAAAAATTATCCGCTACTCAAACATATATTATGTTTTATAAATTCCCCGATGTATTTGTTTTAGTATGTCAGCAACATTATGGTCTAGAAAAGATACTACACTATTATAAGTTAACGTAATCAAACATCAATAATGACATATGGCAAAAACCATACCTCCTATATTAAGCATAAGAGCATAACTGCCGACTGCTTCTATAATATATTGAGCTATGAAAAGAACACATTCTATAATATAAATGTTTGAATATTAGATATTAGGCCATCAAATTTTTTTTTTTGTGGTTTTATATATTTGTTTAGCGTACGTTTATCGTATCTACATTGTACAAACTATCCATCTAAGCCTATGTTTTTAAACGTACATTGTTTACACTAACGAAATCACCAAAATATGAATAAAGTATTTGGAATATAATTTTAGCCAAAGAGTATGTTGTAGTGTTCATGGACGACAATGAACCTACTAAGATTCAGTTGTACGCATGTGATGCATTCAAAATTTTCTTCGATATATAGGCAAAAACTTAAACACTATAATTATCCATTATCAGTAGTTATTACTAGCGACAATTATATTTATGTTATAGATTTTGAGATTGATAACACTGAACCACATTTTTGTATGTTTGTTGTGCAAATTTTATTGAACTCGCAAGCACATAAATATATTGAAGTATAGATTAATGGTGTCGAGTGTCGATCACATGAGGATGTGGATTTTTAATTATGTAGAGTTATTATTATTTAATGTGCTTTGTTGCAAAAGTTCCTAATTTATTTTATTCTAAGATTGAAATTAAAACGGTGGGAAAAAAATTGAGAATTTATCAATGCAATAAAGTGTTTGGGTCTTAGGATTCACACACAACATTTCACCATAGGCTTCATTTTCCTTTTTTCTTTTAGTTCCAACTAATTTATGAGGGGGTATTTCCATTCCTCATAAACCTAACTCTAATAAATATGACATTAAGCTCTCATTGTGTTAGGAAGAATAATCTTATGTTAAATATAGTATCAAGAACACGCTGTGCCAGTATTAATAATGTAACTCTCGACAAGGTGGCAAGACCATCCACTACCTAGATGAATTTTATGTTAATAATGAGTCAAGATGTACCACATAAATTAGAGGGAGATTTTTCTCTAATAAATCTAATATAAAGTATTTGGAATATTGTTTAAGCCAAAGAGTATGTTGTAGTGTTCATCGATGACAATGAACCTACTAAGATTTAGTTGTACGCGCGGCGACGCATTCAAAAGTTTCTTTGATATATAGGCAAAATTTTAAACACTATAATTATCCATTATCAGTAGTTATTACTAGCGAGAATTATATTTATGTTATAGATTTTGAGATTGATATTACTGAACCACAGTTTTACATGTTTGTTGTGCAAATTTTATTGAACTCACAAGCGCACAAATATATTGAAGTATAGATTAATGGTGACGAGTGTCGATTCCATGATGATGTGGATTTTTAATTATGTAGAGTTATTATTATTTAATGTGCTTGTTGCGAAAGTTCCTAATTTATTTTATTCTAAGATTGAAATTAAAATTGTGGGAAAAAAGTTGAGAATTTATCAACGTAATAAAGTGCTTGGGTCTTAGTATTCACACTCAACATTTCACTATGGACTTCATTTTCTTTTTTTTTTCTTTTAGTTCCAACAAATTTATGACGGGGTATTTCCACTACTCATAAACCTAACTTTAATAAATATGACATCAAGCACTCGTTGTGTCAGGAAGAATAATCTTATTTTAAATATTGTATGAAGAATACGTTGTGCCAGTAATAATAATGTAACTGTCGACAAGGTGGCAAGACCATCTACTACCTAGATGAATTTTATGTTAACAATGAGTCAAGATCTACGACATAAATTAGACGGAGACTTTTCTCTAATAAATCTAATACAAAGTATTTGGAATATTGTTTTAGCCAAAGAGTATGTTGTAGTGTTCATCGACAATAATGAACCTACTAAGATTTAGTTGTACGCATGTGATGCATTCAAAATTTTCTTCGATATATAGGCAAAATTTTAAAAACTATAATTATCCATTATCAACAGTTATTACTAGCAACAATGGTATTTATGTTATAGATTTTGAGATTGATGTTACTGAACCACAGTTTTGTATGTTTGTTGTACAATGTTTATTAAACTCGCAAGCGCACAAATATATTGAAGTATAGATTAATGGTAACGAGTGTCGATCCTATGTAGATGTAGTTTTTTAATTATGTAAAGTTATTATTATTTAATGTGCTTGTTGCAAAAGTTCCTAATTTATTTTATTCTAAGATTGAAATTAAAATGGTGGGAAAAAAATTGAGAATTTATCAATGCAATAAAGTGTTTAGGTCTTAGGATTCACACTCAACATTTCACCATGGACTTCATTTTTCATGTTTTTCTTTTAGTTCCAGCTAATTTATAAGGGGGTATTTCCACTCCTCATAAACCCAACTCTAATAAATATGACATCAAGTGCTCACTATGTCAGGAAAAATAATCTTATGTTAAATATGGTATCAAGAACACGATGTGCCAGTAATAATAATGTAACTCTCGACAAGGTGGCAAGACCATCCACTACCTAGATGAATTTTATATTAATAATGAGTCAAGATGTACCACATAAATTAGAGGGAGATTTTTCTCTAATAAATCTAATATAAAGTATTTGGAATATTGTTTAAGCCAAAGAGTATGTTGTAGTGTTCATCGACGACAATGGACCTACTAAGATTTAGTTGTACGCGCGGTGACGCATTCAAAATTTTCTTCGATATATAGGCAAAATTTTAAACACTATAATTATCCATTATCATAGTTATTACTAGCGAGAATTATATTTATGTTATAGATTTTGAGATTGATATTACTGAAACACAGTTTTGCATGTTTGTTGTGCAAATTTATTGAACCAAGCGCACAAATATATTGAAGTATAGATTAATGGTGACGAGTGTCGATCCCATGATGATGTGGATTTTTAATTATGTAGAGTTATTATTATTTAATGTGCTTGTTGCGAAAGTTCCTAATTTATTTTATTCTAAGATTGAAATTAAAATTATCGGAAAAGAATTGAGAATTTATTAATGTAATAAAGTGCTTGAGTTTTAGGATTCACGCTCAACATTTCACCATGGACATCATTTTCCTTTTTTTCTTTTAGTTCCAACTAATTTGTGAGAGGGTATTTCCACTCCTCATAAACCTAACTCTAATAAATATGACATCAAGTGCTCATTGTGTTATGAAGAATAATCTTATGTTAAATATGGTATCAAGAACACGTTGTGCCAGTAATAATAATGTAACTGTCGACAAGGTAACAAGACCATCCACTACCTAGATGAATATTGTGCTAACAATGAGTCAAGATCTACTACAAAAATTAGAGGGAGGCTTTCTGTAATAAATTTAATATAAAGTACTCACCGTGACAAATAGTAATAATCTTGTAATAAGGAGCTGGTATACCAATACAATATCTGGACAAGATTATTACTATCTATCTACGATAAGTTAAAATGATTTAAATAAATTAGAGAACGTGAAAATAAACTTACCAAATTCAGTCCATAGATAATGTTTAGGCTTCACTTTTAACCCAAGATTGGAAATAAATTAGCTACTCATTTTATAACTAATGGTAAAATGAGAATTTTATTAAAATACATATAAAATGCAAGATGGAGAAGGAATTATAAAAAATAGAGCAAAAAAATGGATTCAGGGTATCTAATTAAGGGGGAGCCTTTTATTTATAGAAACAACTAGTAAATTATGGCCATTAGATGAAAAAAATTTGGACGCCTCACTAGGACTGTCATTCTATGTACATACTTGTACGGTATGTGCGTTTTTCAGTCCACTAATATGCTACCACATCATCGATCAAAGAAAAAATCAACAAGTATGATTCAGTGCATTACATGTATTGCAAGCTCATTTTTGGTCCAATAGACTTCTGCCACATTATCTGTCAATGTCACATCATCAGTCAGCAACACATAAGCAGTCAACGCCACGTCAACAGAGCCTACCAAAATTTTAAAATTATGATTTTACCCTTTACATCCTTCCTAAGGTTTTCAATTGTTCTGAGTTAAAAAAATGTTACTCGTTTTGCTAACCGACTTTTTGTTTATTAAGAAATAATCAAAATACCCCTGAAATACATTAAGTATTAAAAAATACACCTAAATATATACAATCAAATATCAATGGCTTAAAATACATAAAAGTGGAGATGCTAGTAAGACTTGAAGTGTAAAATGATGATTTTACCCTTTATAGATATATACTCTCTAGGACTCAACAGTATTGCTAAATGGCAGACTATAACAATTGACTCAATACCTTAACAAGATATTGAGGCATGTGTGTGGGTTTATATATAAAAGTTAAACATTTATTCAATTGACGAATTGCCATATTATTCACATAGTGTTTGGGTAAATCACTATTCAAAGATTTTATAATGTGGATATTAGATTAAATCATATAAAACATTCTCATATAAAATTGTATTTGAGTTTGTCCGCCCCCTTTCCTTTTAAAAAAAAAAACATATTATTATACCGTCATTGTCACAGGGAATATAAAGATTATTACATGAGCATATCTCGCTAGGGGAAATTCTCTCATTGAACCACTGGGATGATGCAGCACAACGTTGCATTCCAATTTTTGGGGCATTTTGCTGCCACCCAAGAACCTGTATAGAGAATAAAATTTCAGTAAATATATGTGTTTTCCAGATGCATGGATAAAGTCAATATTCATAATCAGCATATGCATGCGAAGCAACGTTTAATCCACAATTTTTCTACCTGATATTGACTATCACGAGCATTGGCAGGGATGCTCACACATGGAAAATCATTGAGACCACGTAGACCAACTGAGATTGATAATTTTAGAAACGGTAGAGAGCAAGTAAAGATAGAACAATAATAATTATTAAAGATTAGCTAGACAAGGCAGATAGAAATAAACATCTATGAATGATGTACAAAGAAAGCCAAATTTATAGTAACCACGCACCAAAGCAAATGCGTTAGAATCAACGTAAGGTCAACAAGTCAATGCATCTTAACGCCTCCAAAGTGGACTTGGTGCTACGGAAAAATAATTGGTTCATTTATTTGTTAGTTAATCACCATCAATTGAGGCCTTATTAATTTACAACATTATATTTTAAAGATAACAGTTTTAAATTTTTAATTACTAGCAATGTGGATTTGTGTAAGCTTCCCTGCTACACGAGTAGGGAACTTCCCATCGGCTTTAGGATCCCTAGCTGACCATAAACAGAACTTCCCATTGTGTAAACATGGCCCGTAGTTGTTAGTGCAATGGTGAGGCTGTGTCCACAGGAAACTTGACAAAAGTTGGGTTCTACAAGAGCAGCAACACAAGTGGGAACCAGTCTAGCGTCTTTGTCACCATGCCCAAGACGACCTAGATCTCCATCTCCCCATGTAAAAAGCTTTCCCGAAGAACAGTTGCTAGAACTTGAAGACCCAACCATTACTTCAACAATAGCAGCAGTGTGCCAAACACCACAAGCTGCTCGCACAGTGCGGAGGACCTTAAGGGACTGCACTTCCCTTGGTGTAGAGACACTTATACGATCCCCATGGCCTAAAACACCAAATGTACCATCACCAAAAGTAAACAATTGCCCTGCAGAGGTTACAACAGCTGTGTGCCATGGGCCACAAGAAACAGAAGAAACATGTATTCCCTCCAGAGGTCCATTTAATTGTTTCGGAAGCCATAGACTCATTTCATTTCCATGTCCAAGAAGCCCAAAGTTGCAGTTACTACCACCCCAGGTGTACATTTCACCGGACCATTTGAATTAAAACACCCATTTTCATCGCAGGCTTTGAACATTTTCTTTGAAAACGAAATTCTCAAATGTCCAGATAAATTAAACAGGTACGTAACGCATCGTTTGTGAAAAATACGATTAACACAACACAACAGATCTAATCTAGACCGTTAATTGACTTCCCCCAATCCCCATCCAAATCCTGCACCTTACTTACGATCATCGTCTACTATTAACTTACACCCAATGACTGACACATCACCGAATAATATCATGACCATCAAATCTCAATCAAACGGTCATCATTACACAACACCTGATGACTGAATGTAAATTACTGATAACAAATAATTTTGTAATTTCCGCTATTAGCTAATTTAATATTTTGCAAACGCACTCGATTTCTCCAGTCCGACGGTACCCCTAACAAACAACCAAAATGCCCTCCATGTCCTCACTCTATAAGATTTATCACACATGAGCACTAGACACTCTCTGTTTCTATCAGACTCAGATCTGACGAGAGAAATTGGAAAATCAAAATATATAAAACAAACAAACCCTTAAGCTCTCTCTCTCGATCTAAAAAAATTTTCTCTATTATAAATTCGCAAATCTGGCATTGCTGATCTTCGCTTTGCTGATGCGATAACCAAATCATATGCCGTTGCAGTTATTTTTAAAAAAAAATAGAGTAAAAATCAAATGAATGTTCGAAACTGACCACCCCACCTCTTCTTGTGGTATTGTGTATCTAAGTACGGATATGTGTAGCACGACCTTGCTTGAAATCAGATGAAAATTCGGGAGCCGCGCAAGAGAAGACCAAAATTCGTGTGCTATAGCCTTAGATTTTGGCCAAAAAATACCACATTTTTAGAAAAATTAACATATTTCTGCAAAATTAACCTTATTTGTCTCACGTCAGTCTTGTTTGGATTCAGTAATAAGTCATGCAAGCGATGAGGCATCGTTCTTGGAAGATTCTACTAATTTTTGGTGATATTTTTAGAAAAATACCAAAAAATTGATTTTTCCCTTATTTTTTTAGAAAAAATCAAGTAAAAATCAAACGAATGTTCAAAACCGACCTCCGGCTCTTCCCGTGGTATCCTATACCCATTACAGACATGTGTGGCACGGCGTTACAAGAAATCGGATGAAAATTCAAAAGCCGCCTAAGAGAAGGCAAAACCCGTGTGCTGCACCCTTGGGTTTTCGGGCAAAAATGTAACTTTTTTGGGAAAACTAGAGTATTTCTACGAAAGTAATCTGTTTTGTCTATGTCAGAATCTTGTTTAAATTGATAACGAGCGGTCCCAAGCAGTGGGACATAGCTCACGGAAGGTTCTACTAATTTTTGGTGATTTTTTAGAAAAATTACCAAAAAAATTGATTTTTCCCTTATTTTTTAGAAAATATCAAGTAAAAATCAAACGAATGTTAGAAACTGACTCCCGCCTCTTCCCATGGCATCATGTACCCAGTGTGAAAGTGTGTGGCACGGTCTTGCAAGAAATCGGGTGAAAATTAGGAAGCTGTCCAAGAGAAGGTCAAAACTAGTGTACTATAACCTTGAGTTTTGGGTCAAAATAGGATATTTTAGGGGAAACTAGGTATTTCGGCAAAAGTAACTCGGTTTGTCTCTGCCAGGATCTTATTTGGATTCGTAACGAGCCGTCTGAAGTAGTGGGAAACCACTCCAGGAAAGTTCTACTATTTTTTGGTATTTTTTAGAAAAAATACCAATAACATTGATGTTTCCCTTATTTTTGGAAAAAACCAAGTAAAAATCAAACAAATATTCGAAATCGACCTCCTCCTCTTCCCATGGTATTGTGCACCCAATATGGACGTGTGTGGGATGGTCTTGAAAGAAATCAATTGAAATTTCAGAAACCGCCCAAGATAAAGCCAAAATCTGTGTGTTATAGCCTTGGATTTTGGGCAAAAAATTAGACATTTTTGGGAAACTTAGGGTATTTCAACAAAAGTAACCCAGTTTTCTGTTATAGAGTCTTGTTTGGATTCATAACGAGCCATCTGAAGTAGTGGGGCACTACGCTTGGATGGGTCTGCTAGTTTTTGGTATTTTTTTGAAAAAAAAAATAAGAAAAATTGATTTTTCTCTTATTTTTTTAAAAAGAAAATCAAGTGAAAATCGAACGAATGTTTGAAACCGACCCTCGCCTCTTCTCGTGGCATTGTGTATCCAGTAATGACATGTGTGGCATGCCCTTACAAGAAATAGGGTGAAAATTCAGAAGCCGTCCAAGAGAATGCCAAAACTTGTGTGCTATAGTTCTGGTTTTTGGGCAAAAAATATGACATTTTTGGGAAAACTAGCATATCTCTGAAAAAGTAACCCGATTTGTCTCTGTCAAAGCCTTGTTTGGATTCATAACGAGCCGTCGGAAGCCGCCCAAGAGAGTGCAAAACCTGTGTGCTTTTTGGCCAAAAATGGGACGTTTTTGGCCAAAAATAGGACATTTTTGGGAAAATTACGGTATTTCTATTAAAGTAGCCCGGTTTGTCTCTTCAAAAGCCTTGTTTGGATTCGTTACAGGTTTACTTCTGTAAGCCCTATTCGACTATGTATGTCCAAGCACACAAGCAATGAGGGTGGTGGTTGGGCAAGGTTTCTCCCGAAGAACTGAAGCAAAGTGCTATGCCGAGATCGGGTAAAAAGCAAAAAGTATAGCGGGAGCATTCTTGGATTGGTTAAGCAATGGGTCATCGCTCTCGGAAGGTTATACTAACTTTTGGTGATCTTTTAGAAAAATACAATTTTTCCTTTTTAAAAAAAAATTCAAGTAAAAATCAAACGAATGTTCGAAACAGACCCTCACCCCTTTCCATGGCACGATGCACCCAAGATGGACATGTGTGCAATAAGAATCGTGAAATCGAATGAAAATTCGAAAGCCGCCAAAGAAAATGAGAAACCCGTGTGCTATAGCCTTCGGTTTTTGGCAAAATATGGGATATTTTTGGGAAAAAAAATAGGGTATTTCTGTGAAATTAATCCGGATTGTCTCTGCTAGAGCCTTGTTTGTACTCGTAACGAGTCACCGCGCCACGAAGGTTCTACTATTTTTTAGTGAGTTTTTGAAAAAAAAATATCAAGAAAATTGATTTGTCCCTTATCTTTTTGAAAAAATAAAGTAAAAATCAAATGAATGCTCGAAACTGACCACCGCCTCTTCCTGTGGCATCGTGTACCCAGCACAGCCTTGTAAGAAATCGGGTGAAAATTCAGAACTGCCTAAGAGAAAGCCAAAACCTGTGTGTTATGGCCTTGGGTTTTATGCCAATAATGGTATTTTTTTGGATTCGTAACTAGCCGTCTCAAGTAATGGTATTACCTAAAATGAAAAAGGAAAATATATCCACAAATCATCAAGTCAATGGATTGAGGAAAAAAAGAGATGTGATGTGTTCATGCTTAAGCACATTAAGTCTTAGCAACTGGTGTGACTTTTAATTTTGGACTAAATGATGGGCTGCTCCTTAAGATGAAGATTGTTGTTTCAATTATGCGGGATGAGATTCTGTGATCATGAAAGCTGTGAATAGACTTAAGAGAAGCTTTTGGTTATTTAATCTGAAGGTTCAATTGCGGTTATCGTTTTGTTTTCTTCTAATGTTATACACTATTAATGTTAATCAAGTCATCTTTCATGGTTTATTCCTACCTCATATGTGTAGTTGTCGATCTCGTAGTATTTCTATTAGCTTTACTATTGGAGAAACCTGGTCTTTTGGAAGAACGATGCACATGGACTTATCTGACATATTATTTGAGATCATTCATGTGTAATTGTCAATTTGCACTATCGTGTGTTTTCATTATACTTTCGTAAACATTTTTGGAATCTACGAACTGTAGTAACTGTTGCTTATGTAATCTTTGACTTTGGGTTAAAAGTATTGAATTAATGAGTAGTAAGTCTTCTTGTGTTTATTATGAAGTCTAGCATTTCAGATACTCCATTCTTAGTTTCACTAGCTTTTTTATTTTAACAATGTTTTCAACATCCATTGATATTCAAACCCCACATATGTTTATATTTCTTAAGGAGGAGCAAACCTATGTGATGAAATCACCAAAGATGATGTGCAGCACATCTAACATATAAGCAAAAAGTGTCAATAATGCATCGGAGGATAGAATTAATAGACTACATGAGTCCATTCGTTGTCGCATTCTACATTGTCTACCCATAAAAGAAGCGGTGGCAATGTGCATTCTATCTTAATGGTGGAACACGGCTAGGAAATATGTCCAGATTTGTGCTTCGATGATGATTAGGCATAACAGCAAGTGATGTTTCTACTATTCAACTAGAGGGATTAAGGAATTTGTGTACAAAGTTGTTGAAACGACTCGCCCCATTCCCCGAGACGACCTATTTTCAAGCAACTGAACTCAAACATTAAAAATCTTATTAATAAGAATTCTACCGAAATTTCGACAGAACCTCCCTTAAACATATAACATTTCCAAACCTGCAATTATAACACAAGCACTCCCAAATAATTTATTATACATCAAACTACTTCAAACAGTCTCATTCAGTAATATATCCAATAATACATATGTTTCCTAACTTTTATGTCACATCCTTAGTATAATTCCAAAATAGGATGATTATATACACTAATCAAAAACAAATAATTATTCTATATTCTCAGACACTCTAATATGGCCAAAATGACTCCAAATATGTACAGTTGTTAGGTCAAATACCCAGGGAAATAATCTTGTCATATCCAGACCTCAACGGACGGTAATGATGTACTATATGGGTACCATCATGCTCGGAGCTACCCGGACAAACGGGGACGTGCCATCTCATGCTTATCAGCATAACTCATATCCGGATCTCAACGAACGTGCTATGATGCACTATCTGGCGATATTGTGTCCGGACCACCCGATCTTAAATCCCATCATATCTCAATATCTGTCTGCATGTATATGCCCCCAAAGGGCGAAAGCGCCCAAACAAACAGCCCAAAGCCTATATGTGTGCTCAGACGGACCCCAAAGGCCTACTATCTCATCTCATCTCATCTTATCTGGAGGGAATGAGTATTTCCTTTAAACTTTAAATCATGATCGAAATCAATATATATACACTTTAAATCATGTTTCGAAAATCAATATATATACACTTTAAATCATGCTCAAGATCAATCATATACTCTTTAAATCATGCTCAAAATTAACCTATATACACTTTAAATCATGCTTGAAATCAATATAAATACACTTTAAATCATGCTCAAAATCAACCATCTCTTTTACCATTTTAAAGTCGATACGAAACATAAATGAATAAATATAACTTAACAAAATATTTATACGAAATAAACATTTATTTTGGAGAACCATTAAATGGAAACAATTAAAATACTTATTTCATGAACAAGCTTTACTTTATTAAAATAATGTACGCAAATAGTTTTAATATATTCCACTCACAATGATAAACTCAGACTCGGCTATTACCCAAGTCTACAGGTAGATTTTCGTCCGTAGATCTCCTATTTTACAGAAATGATATAATTACTTCCTATATTTATAATTCGAACTAATGTCACAAAAATAACGCTTAAAGTAAATATTCGTTCAAACATTATAACTCGCAACTCTCTTGGCTTACCGTATTAATCCCGTATTCATAATTTACTAACACAATCCGAATTTATACTTGTCGACAACCCTCAATTTCATAATTTACTAAATTATCCTCAACATCATAAAATTATCAATTCAACCTTAATTTAAATTGCAAAAAAAATCCTCAATGCTAGAAATTGCGAAATCACCCTCTATGTGCAAAATTACCAAAATACCCCTACGGTCAACGTTGAGTGAGATTCACCCAACAGTGATGTGGGGAATCTTTTCCAACCAATGATGGCGCAGCCAAAGACAGTCGGAATCGGCGGCGATCGTTTGTGACAAACCCGAAAAAAATTTCGAGCTTCGCTGGAGGCGTTCCGTGCTGTTTCCGGCAGTAAGGACGTGTGGAGGTTGACAGCCGACTCACAAGCTTTCGTTTGACACCTTGCTCGGCCGGTGAGGTGGCTGGAAATGGAAGATACCGGCAGGTCGGGTTCGCGGGTTCTGGGTCCGGTCAAATGAGTTAGCTCACTCTCTCTCTCGCTTTTAATCAAATTTGCACCTGTTTTCCATCTTTTAAACACACCCTAAATATCAAATAGACCTCCTCTTGATTTAATTATTTACATATATAAATAAAACAAATGCATATTTTACAGTTGTTCTTGGAACTCTTGATTTAATTATTTACATATATAAATAAAACAAATGCATATGTTACAGTTGTTCTTGGAACTCAACCTTTATTGATTCAAAAGTTTTCTCTTTGTTGTTCTAAGTTACTAGCTTTAGATAAGTTTGATTTTTGGGTGTCTTCTGCAATAAATCATAACGTTTGTTAGATGAATATTGATCTTGGGGACCATGACCGCACTATCTTACCTGACAATGTGCACAGTTCGACAACACTAAAGGTTCTTCAGCTTCATTCAAATTTTATCCTCTCAGTTCTTCCTCATGGCATATGCTTTCCTAGTGTAAAGATTCTTGATATAGTGTTGCATAAATGTTGTGCAAATTTTAATGTATTAGCAAACGCATGAATCTATTAAAATATAGATTCTGAAATAATGAGGTCAAACACATAGAGACTGCTAATTTTTAGAAAGTCAAATTTAATCTAAGCTAATTATAACTCTACCCTAATTGAAAAGAAAATATTTTGTTTGAAGAAATTAAAACTAAAGACATAATTAAAATAAAAACGAATATATTGACATAAAAAATTCAAGAGGCTAAAGCTACCAAGGTTTCAAATTCCACCACTATTCAACATAATAATTATTTAATTACCAATCAATTCCCAATTTTAGAGTGACAATTCGAAATCAATTTATGTCTATTAACAAATTTAACAATTAAGTCTAATTAAAATTAATCTTACGTACGTTCTATTTTTTCTTAATAGTATGATGTCTAAGCATTCTATGTAAATAATATTGAATGACAAATAATCAAAAGTTTTTTTAAGCACTCTGCATGAACAATTTAATAAAAGACACAAAATCAAAGATAATCACTTTTAAACTTTATAAATCCAAGCATCGATTTAGTCAAATATTAATCCCAATAATCAATGTTGCATGACAAAATTGATGAAAAAAGTTAATAATATTCAACCAAACATGTCAAATAAAAACCATAAACATTAAAGCATAAAAGTAGAGAATTAATTAAATAAAAGGTAATTTATTTCATTGAATAATACTTCATCCTTAACCCTATATAAAAGATTTAGTTAGATATAAGAGGATTGATGATACGATGCCAAGAACTAACGAGACTCTACCAAATTAGACTCTAAGATCGTTTCTAAATTCATAAATTAAATAGAACTGCGACCTGTTGCTTAATGAAGTACGAACCTTGGTATGGGAAGACGTCACAATAATGAAACGACATGCCCCATCCCCAGATGCGACCTATTTCAAGAAACTGAACTCACACATTAAAAATCTTATTAATGAGAATTCTACTGAAAATTTCAGCAGAACCTCCCTAAACATATAACATTTCTAAACCTGCATTTATAATACAAGCACTCCCAAAATAATTTATTATGTATCAAGCTACTTCAACCAGTCTCATTCAGTAAAATATTCAATAGTACACTCAAAACAATTTCAATGTATTAAAAGGATATTATACCATAGGTCAGGTCAAACTATATACACGTTTCCTAATTCTTATGTCACATCCCTAATATAATTCCAAAATGGGATGATTATATATACTAATAAAAAAAATTATCTATATCCTCAAACGCTCTCACGTGGCCAAAAAGGATCCAAAATATGTACAGCTGCTGGGTCAACGGTTGTACCTATAATCTTCTGGGGGGAAAAATATAACAAAATAGAGTGAGCATAAAACTGAGTGAACTCAATGAGTGGATAGTAGTTTTTGAAACATAAAATACTTACAAAAATAAATGCATCACTTGTATAGATAATTTTCTCAAATAATTATTTTAATGTAAAAATTCATTTCATTTCAATCATATATTAAACATAAATATAATTGATACTACCACGAAATCAAGAAAAGTATCTCATATTAAAATATCAAATACTAAATAATACAACTATCCTTAAACAAATACACGGGGGAATAATCTTGTCATATCCGGACTTCAACAGACGGCAATGATGTACTATCTAAGTACCATCATGCCCAGAACTACACGAATAGAAGGGGACGTGCCAGCTCATACTTCTCATCATAATTCATATCTGGATCTCAATAGACGTGCAATGATGCGCTATCTGGCGACATTGTATTTGGACCACCCGATTTTAAATCTCATCATATCTCAATATCTATCTACATGCATATGCCCAAAAGGTGAAAGCGCCCAAACACACGGCTCAAAGCCTTTATTTGTGCTCAAACAGGCCCCAAAGACCTACTATCTCATCTCATCTCATCTTATATTATCTTGAGGGAATGGGTATTTGCTTCATGATTTTTCATAACTTATTTACACATATATAAAATTAATATCATGCTCGAAGTTAAGATATATGCACTTTATATCATGCTCGAATTCAATATATATACATTTTAAATCATGCTCGAAATCCATATATAAACACTTTAAATTATACTCAAAATCAGTCATTTCTTTTACAAATTCAAAGTCGATACGGAACATAAATGAATATATGTAGCTTAACAAAATATTCATACATATAAAACATTTATTTCGGAAAACCATTAAATGAAAACAATTAAAATACTTATTTCACGAACAAGTTTTACTATATAAAAATAACGTACACAAATAGGTTTAATATATTCTACTTACAGTGATAAAGCTCAGATTCGACTATCGCCCAAGTCCGCAGGTAGATTTTTGCCCGTAGATCCTTATATGTCAAAGAAACGATATAATTACTTCCCATATTTATAATTCGAACTAATGTTACAAAAATAAAACTTCAAATAAACATTCGTCCAGACATCTCAACTCTCAAGTCTCTCAGCTTATCCTATTAACCCCGTATTCGTAATTTACTAACAAAATCCAAAATTATACTTGTTGACAACCCTTAAATTCGTAAATATACAAACTAACATTTGGAAATTATGAAATTGCAATGAATTTTAAAATTACCAAAATACCCTTCACTGGTCAATGGAGGTCAACAGCAACCAACGGCGGTCGGGATGGTCAGACGAGCTCCGACTAACTGCCCTGAGTCCAAAGGTGGTGGTGGTGAACTCCGATGTGCGGCAGCGGCGCAGGATCCAGCCTTCTCAGCCGTGGCTCTTTGGGCGGTCGATCGGTAGCAAATCGGCCTCCTCGATGGCGGTGGCTGGTTGGGAAAGGAAGATGGTGTGGTGGGGAACCTTGTCCAACAGTGGCGCGGCCAAAGATGGACGGAATCGGCGGCGCTTCTACGTGACAAACCTGCGGGGTTTTCGAGCTTCGCCGGCGTCATTTCGTGCGGTTTCCGACAGCAAGGACGTATGAAGGTTGACAGCGGGCTTACAAGCTTCCATTTAACACCTTGCTCGGCCGGTGAGGTGGTCAGAAAAGAGAGTTACAACCGGGTCAAAATTCGAGTTCTGGGTCGAGTCGGGTCAGCTCTCTCCCTCTCTCTCAGTTTTTCTCTATGTTTTCCCCCCATTTTCATCTCCTTAAACACACAAAAAATATCAAATATGCCCCCTTTTGTTTTAATTATTAACATGTATAATAAAAAAAATGCATATGTTACAAATAATCTATGGATATTTTGATTGATAAGTCAAGGGTTAAACGCCACAGAAAATTCAATAAGTTCCAAAAATTCGTTTAAGAACTAAATTGAATTACACTCTCAAGTAAATTTTATGAAACTTTTTACTTCTCTTATTGAATACGAGTATATATATATTACAAGAAATCTTGGCCATAATGACCCTCGATATTTCTTGCCATAAATCCTTATCTAAAATTAGAGACAAATTCTAATCCAAATTTTAAAACTCAATCTAAAAAAATAAGGAAAGAAGCCTAAATAAATCAAAATCCTAATCTAATAAAAATGAAAGATCCTAAATAAATCAAAATCATAATATAATAATAAAAAAGTATCTTAAATGACTAAATAAAATAGAAATAGTTGATTTGTTGCCTCTTATGACTAAATAAAATTAAAATAGTTGATTTGCTATATCTTTTAAAAAATGAAAATATTATATGAAAAGATAGTAGAATATTTTTCATTCATAATACACCGATTTCATAGATATGATTTTTCAAAAATTCAAAAGATTGAATCACGCATTTATTGGTCTGAATATCTTAAAATATTCCTTTAATAGGCCTCCATTAATTTGATTGCTCTCAAGTTGCTTGAATCAGCCCATTAAGTGCTTTTTTGAATTTTTTTTACATAAGCTTTACACGAGCTCTTATCATAAGTCCAACAGAAAGTTGAATAGGATCCAAATATGCCTTATTCCATGTGCTTATGTCATCTTTATCCTTATTTTCATCATTCCCCTTCTCTAGAAAAGGATTTATCCTCAAATCTTCACCTGTATCAAAAGAACTTAAATTATAAACACTAAAAGTAGCACTTACATTGTACTCACTATGCAAATCCAGCTTGTATGCATTGTCGTTGATTCGTTCCAAGCCTTTCCCATCCCCTCGAGGTAATATCTTAGATTTTCTTTGTTCCGAAAATCATTCTTTGTGCATATATAACCATACCCAATCATGAGGTTCAAAGACTAGCCGTGTCACTCTTTGTTAGCTTGTTTGGCATATTGCTCAGTTCGCCACTTGATGTTGAGCCTCGTCATTTGATGTATTTGCTTAATAATTTCAGCCTTTATCTTTCCATCTAAGTTAACACACTTAGAAACAGGTAATGGAGTTAAAGGATTAAAATCATAAATAATTTCAAATGGTGAATATTTACCAGCAGAATGAACAAAATGACTATAGGCAAACTCAATACATGGCAAACAATCTCCTATGTTTTAATATTCTTTTTAATGATTGCCTACAACAAAATAGATAAAGTTCTATTTACAACCTCTATTTGACCAACGATTTGAGGGTGACATGTAGTTGAAAACAACAACTTAGTCTCCAATTTAGACCATAAGGTCTTCTAGAAATAACTTAATAACTTAGCATCCCTATTATAAACTATTGTTCTAGGCATACCATGTAACCTTACAATCTATCTAAAGAATAAATAAGTAATATTAGAAGGATCATTTGTCTTGTAGCATGGAATAAAATATGTCATCTTAGAAAATCTATCCACAACCACAAAAATTGAGTCATTTCCTCGTTTAAATCTAGGTAAACCTAAAACAAAATCTATTGAAACATCAATCCAAGGTACACTAGGTATTGGTAATGGGGTGTATAAACTATGAGGGTACGCTTTTAATTTGGCTTGCTTAAAAGTTATACATATACCACAAAGTCTCTCAATATCTTATTTCCTATGTGGCCAATAGAAGTAATATTACAAAATCGTTAAAGTCTTTATAACCCCGGAATGTCCTATCAATCCTCCATTCTCTCACCAATAAATCTCTTAAAGAGCAATTAGGCACACACAACTTATTTTCTCGAAACAAGTAACCTCTAAGCCTAAAGTGCTTACCAACTTCAAACTTTTCACAAGTTTGATATTCAACACTAAAATCATGGTCATTAGTATACAATTTCTTAATATGTTTAAAACCAAGCAACTTATTATTAAGTATTGAGATTAAGGCATACATACGGGAAAGCATATCTACAACGACATTTTATTTTCCTTGCTTATAACGAATGACGTATTGAAACGTCTATATGAATTCCACTCAACGAATATGCCTCTTGTTTAGCTTCTGCTGGCGCTTAAAGTGTTTTAAAAATTCATGATCAGTGTGAATTATGAACTTCTTAGGCCATAGGTAATGTTGTTATATTTCCAATGTCTGAACTAAAACATATAGCTTTTTATCATAAGTAGGATAGTATAAGATTGGTCCATTTAATTTCTCACTTAAATAAGCAATTGGTCTTCCCTTATGCATTAGGACAGCACCTATGCCAATACCTGAAGTATCACAATCAATTTCAAACATTTTATTAAAATTTACTAAGGATAATAAAGGAACATTAGTTAGCTTTTGCTTGATCATTTGAAATACCTTCTCTTCTTCTTCTCCCTACTTGAATCCAACGTTTTTCTTGATTACTTTAGTAAGTAGTGCAGCCAATATACTAAAGTCTTTTACAAATCGCTGATAAAAGCTAGCAAGTCTATGGAAGTTTCTCATATTACTGTAACATATGCATTTGTTTTATTTACTTATGTAAATAATTAAATTAAGAAGGGTTTATGTGATAAATTAAGAGGGGGTTTATGTGACATATCATGAGGGCGTCTAGTTGATATTTTGTGGGTGTTTATAAAAGGGGAAAACCGGGTGAAATTTGGTGCTAAACCAAGAGAGAGAGGAGACACCCGCTGACCCGACCCGAACCCGCAAAACCGACCCACCGTTTTCTTCCATTTCCGACCACCTCACCGACCGAGCAAGGTGTCAAACTGAAGATTGTGAGTCGGTTGTCCACCCCACCTGTCCTTGCTGCCAGAACATGCGTGGAACGCCGCTGGTGAAGCTCGAAACATCCGCGGGTTTTTGCGGACGATCACCGCCGATTCCGGCCGTCTTTCGCCGCGCCACCTGTTGGAAAAGCTTCCCCACCTCACCATCTTCCATTCCCGACCAGCCACCGGCACCGAGGAGGCCGTTTTGCCGCCGACCGATCACCCCAAGGAGCCGTGGCTTCACGAGCTCGATCCGACGCCACCGCCGCACGTGGGAGGACACCACCGGCACCGTTGGACTCACCTCAACGATAAATGTCTAGCCCAAGCTTCCCCAACGACGTTGGGTGAATTCCGGTCGATGTAGACCATAGGGGCATTTTGGTAATTTCGCGTATTGAGGGTAATTTCATAATTTCTTGCTTTGAGGATGCTTTTGTAATCCGAATTGAGGATAAATTGGTAATTTTGTGATGTGAATGGTAAATTAGTAAATTATGAAATTGAGGGTAGTATAATTTTGGATTATATTAGTAAATTACAAATACAGGATTAATACGGTAAGTCGAGAAAAATTGAGAGTTGTAATTTTAGGACGAATATTTATTTTAAGCGGTATTTTTGCGAGATTAGTTCGAATTATAATTATGGAAAGTAATTATATCATTTCTGTAAAATAGGTGGATCTGCGGACGAGAATTTACCTACGGACTTGGGTGATAGCCGAGCTTGAAATTGTCACTGTGAGTGGAATATATTAAAATTATTTGATTTTTATATAGTATGGCTCGTTTATGAAATGAATATTTAAAGTGCTTTCATTAAATGGTTTTCCAAAATAAATGTTTATTGCGTATAAATATTATATTAAATTATATTTATTCATTTACGCTCCGTATCAATTTTAAAATGGTAAAAGAGATGATTGATTTTTCGAACATGATTTAAAGTGCTTTTATGTAGATTTCGAGCATGATTTTAAGAGTATATGATTTGATCTTCAGCGTGATTTAAATGTGTATATATGTTGATTTTGAACATGATTTAAAGAGTATATGATGGATCTTGGGCATGAGATATATTGATTTCGAGTATGATTTAAAGCATGATTTAAAGTGTTTATATATAATGATTTCGATCATGATTTTAAGTTTTAAGCAAATACCCGTTCCCTCCAGATGAGAAGAGATAGTAGGCCTTTGGGGCCCGTCTGAACACACATATAGGCTTTGGGCCGTGTGTTTGGGCGCTTTCGCCCTTTGGGGGCATATGCATGCAGACAGATATTGAGATATGAGACCGGGTGGTCCGGACACGATGTTGCAAGATAGCGCATCATAACACGTCCGTTGAGATCCAGGGTATGAGTTATGCTGATAAGCATGAGATGGTACGTCCTTTTGTCTATCCGTGTAGCTCCGGGCATGATGGTACTCATATAGTACATCATTGCTGTCCGTTGAGGTCCGGATATGACTAGATTATCCCCTGGGTATTTGTTTAAGGATATTTGTTTTACTTAATGTTTGATATTTCAGTTTGAGATGATATTTCAATATGAGATGCTTTTTCTTGATTTTGTGGCAGTATGAAAATATATTTATGTTTAAAATATGATTGAAATGAAAGGAGTTTTTACATGAAAATATATTTGTTTGAGAAAGGTAATTATACAAGTGATGTATTTCTTGTTGAAAGTATTTTATGTTTTAAAAGCTACTATCCACTCACTGAGCACTGAGTTTTATACTCATTCCATTTTATTATATTTCCTCCTAGGAGATTACAGGTACAACAATTAACCCAGTAGCTATACATAGTTGGAGTCATTTGGGCCACTGAGGTTGTTTGAGGCTATAGACTAATTGTTTCTTTTGGTTAATGTATAATTATCATGTTTTGGAATTATATTAGGGATGTGATATAAGAATTAAGAAACGTATGTAATATTGGATATGTTACTGAATGAGATTGGGTTGATGTAGTTTGGTGTGTAATAAATTATTTGGGAGTGCTTGTGTTGTAATTGCAGGTTTGGGAATATTACATGTTTAGGGGAGGTTCTGCCAAAATTTCGGTAGAATTCTCATTAATATGATGATTTTTAATATTTGAGTTTAGTTGCTCATGATAGGTCACCTCTAAGAATGGGGCGGGTCGTCTCAACTACTTACACTTATAAGACTTGGCTATTCTTGGATTGCACGTACCTCCTCTTCATCAACCTGTATACCTTATGCACTCACAACAAATCCTTTAAACATAAGTTTGTCGGTGTAAAAGGTACATTTCTTCATATTGGCAAATAACTTTTCTTTCCTAAGCACATTTAAAACAAATTTCAAATGTCTTGTATGATCATTCAAGTTTTTACTACATATAAGAATATCATCAAAATAAACAACAATAAATTTGCCAATAAAAACTTACAAAACATGATTCATAAGTCTCATAAAAGTACTTGGAGTATTAGTCAAACTAAAAGGCATAACTAACTATTCATATAAACCATATTTTATTTTAAATGCAAATTTCCATTCATCTTCTTCTTTCATTCTAATATAATGATATCTACTTTTAAGATCAATTTTAAGAGGCCCATCCGTGCTGTGGGTCAGTACGATAAAAAAAATTAAGACCTAACACGGCTTATGGGCACGGTACCCATGGGTCGCACGCCTCACTGGTCGTGCCTAGGCCAACTTGCAACCTAATAATTTTTTTATTTGTATTTAATTATAATTTGTTTAATGACATTAGTTTTTAATTTTAAAAATATAAAAACTATAATTTGTTAAACAAATTCAATTTTGATTGCAATTTGCAAATTAATTATATTTAAAGTTATTAAGTTCGATGACAATTAAGATATAATAATAAGAATAAATTCTGATATTTGATAAATGATAGAATAATAACATCTTAGAAATTAAAAACACTTAACAACTTAAATTCAAAATATAAATAATACAGAATAAAAGATTGATATTTTTAATCTTTTTAATGAGATACGTTAGCACTACCTCCCCTCCTTCGATTAAACTTATTAATACCTTCAAAAATGGGTTAACAATGATTAATATGATGCTTTAAGGATCCCGTGCTATTACAGACTATATAACAAAATATGTTTTTGCAATAGTTGCACTAAAGCTTTCGCACCTCGTCCCCTGATTCAATTAATGTAAAATGATCAAAAACTTTTGGGCCAGGATGAGGACTTTGGAATTCATTGCCTTGAGGAGGATGGTGCTCATTGCCTTCAGGCTTAGGATAAGGATACTCATTTTGATTGTTATTACCTTCTATTGAAAATTCAAAGTGAATGAGTGATAGGAGTTTAGAACTTTAGGTAAACAAATAAGTAATAGGAGTCGAGACAAATGTATTTATAGTGAATTTAAAAATGTAAGTGTGTGTGTTTAAAACCAGTAGATTGTAGTGTGTGTATTTTAATAATATGGGCTATATTTAATAATTTAAATATAACTCATTTTTAGTGATTTAAAAACTCACATTTTGAAAATGTGTGTTATAGTTATAATTTATATGTTTAATGTATTAGAATCACATTACTCGTGTCTTAATTTTAAATGTTAAAAAAATAAAAATGAGAGAAAAAAGTGAAAATTACCCTTTTTTTTTTACATGTCATTGTCACTTTATCATATGACTAATAATAATTGACCACGTGACATTGTGACAATGATAATTTGAATTTAGGTTTAGTCATTATATTTTTTTTTGAAAGTAAGTTTGAATATTAGCCAAGTAAATTTAGTCAAAAAAAAAAAATTTACTAACATTACACATTTACACATGATCTTTTTCTTTTCTTTTTAAAAAATGAAAAAGTAAAGTGCACCTATGAAATCATTATATTTATTTCCTTCACATTTTATCAAATCATCATTTCGTCTCCCTCTTTATTTCTTTTTTATGTCTTTTGTAGCCTTTAACTGTTTGGCCTATTTTTAACCATTGCAATAAATTATAGTCGTTTCCAACACACATTCTCATCTCATTTTCTTTTATTCTTAAATTTATCTTTTACTATTACAAAACATTGACTCATTCTAGAAATTATGAACTTGATCCAAATTTTTATTTTGTTCAAGTGAGGCAAGATGTAGAAATGATGGGAGATTAATATAATCAGTGTTTAAGTGAATCTCAAGTCTAAAGTGTTTAGAGTGCATGTGCATCTATTTTAACTACTATGAGTACTTCTTCAAAGTCTAACAAAAGACCAAAAACTTCAAATGTTTGGAAATATTTTACTCTTAAGGAAAGAGTAAATTCCAAAGGCAAAAAAGAATAAATGGTGGTTTGTGTATTTTGTCATAGTTCTTTGTCTTGCAAGTCTAATGGTAGCACTAAACATCTCAAGCGCCATTTTGATAAGTGTCGTGCAAAATACAATGCAAAAGACCCACAACAAAGTGCTTTCACAACATGGATTAAGGGGTGATGATGCCATTTTCATATAACCACCAGAAGAACCGAGCTGGTTTGGCACTATACATGGTAGCTGCTGAACAAACGTTATTATTTTCAGAAGGACGTACACTTTAAACACTATATGACAAGGTACACTCCACCTCAATTTAGAAGAGTTCCTAAAAATACAATTAAACGTGATATAGAGAATGTTTATGCAAAAAGAAAATGAATTTGGCTTTAGAACAACAAAATTACAACAACTTGCTCTTTTATTAAGGTCATAATCGAAACAACGGACACAAACTGTGTGATGAATCCCCAGTAACGATACTTTTGGACACTGTGACAATGGAAAGACACCGTAAGGGCAGTATCATTTGATACAACAATTGACCCAACACTTGTTCAGTGATAAAACTCCCATTTCCATAGGTATATTTTCATGAAATGTAGATAACATATTCATTCTTTCACTAACACTTTTAATAAATGAACCCATTACAAGTTCATTATATTTGGCATCTTACTCACCTGGAAGATCATACATTTCCCAATCATGTTACGAAGACTAAAACTTTCGGATTCGATTGTTTGGGTAATATTGGGCAGGTCTCCTCGAGGCCATTCTAGCTCGAATAAAATACCCCAGGGTCAATCCAGTTCGAGCAGAAGTCCCGACCGCCGGCACGAAGACGACCTCACTAGACGTCAAAGTTGGTCAAGGTCGCGGAATTCAGAACCGTCCGAGCTCCGAGCTCTCTTGCTTGCTCGAGGTCATCAGGCCCTATCAAGGCTGGACAAGGACGAGGAGCTCGAAGGCCGGTCGAGACCCGAACTCACCTTTCTGCTCGCTGCAGTCAAGCCCTCGAGCACAACTGGGCCACGCCACACGAGACCCAACTCAGGACAGTCCGACCCGTTTTCTCAGAATACCGGCACAACATTCGATGTCTGATCAGGGTCCTACATGCCGATGGCCGGCACATGCCCCCACAGTGTCATCATTCCTTGCGCGCATGCCCGACATTATGATCTGGCCATGTGAACCATGCTAACGAGACAGCCGCGCATCCCTAGGGAATATTACGCTAATCCCGGCTGTCAGAGGGACCCAGACACCACTGACGCGGGAACGGATGATCTCGGAGAGAAAGGGCGGGAAAAATGGAAAATAAAAGGAAACGGATAGGTAAGTTGAGGGGGTTCCGAAAATTCACACAGGTTCTTCTGATTCTGGCTCCCCTCTACTCTGATTTTTCTGAAATTCCATTATTCAGAAAGGAAGGCAAAAATACCCCTTCCATTCTTCTGGTCTCTCTAACTAAGAGGGATACAAAAAGAACAACCCGATTACTGACTTGAGCGTCGGAGGGTTTTTCCCGGAACAACATCCGGCGAGCCCTGACCATGTTTTCTGTGAGTACAGGTCCAGGAGACTTCCGTTCTGATAAAAATAGAGGAACTGGAATTGGAAGGCAGTCCTGCCGAGCTCGAGCTAACCGCGAGCAGAAGGTTTTTGACAATATTTTTGGCGCTGTCTGTGGGGATCAGTTCAAAAAGCCTGATTTCCCAACACGTTCAGGAGACACAATGCAGCGATGAGAGGAAACAGCCGAAGAGGAGTGAGTCCAAAGGAATCGATGACCTTGAGGGAAGTGGCCAATGAGGCTCAGAATAGAGAGATCCAAGAAAGAATGGATCGGATGGAGAAACAAATGGAAACTCTGACCTTCATATTACAAGAACTCAAGGATGGACAGAGAAAAGCATGTAATGACGTCCCTGAATCCAGCCGTGGGAACGCTCCCATTTGGTAACATGTGGGAGATGAAGCCCAAAGACCTAGGGCACCAAATGTTGCCGTGAGGGAGGAGACAAACATGGAGGAAAAAGGGTCTCACAAGACTTGCAGGATATGACCCCAACCTCCCGCAGGAAGAGCTGGAGTGGGAGGTGCGTAGGTTGGCACAAGTTGTGGAGGAGCTTCGGGGAAACGGAAAAAGCCCAAGTTGGAGGATAATGTTGGACAACGTGTCCCCACTCTCAACGGAGATCATGGGTGTCACGATCCCACGTGACTACCGCTTCCCGGATTTGAAATTTTCAGGAAAAAGTGATCCGTTGGTGCACATAGAGCCGTTCAACGACATGACAGGAGTGCAGGGCCTATAAGCAGCCCAGAGGTGCAGGGCCTTTCTGCTCACTCTTGAGGGAAGGGCAAGAGAATGGTACCGCAAGCTACTGGGGGGAAGCATCCTGAGTTTCGAACAGATGTGTAGGGAATTTGCAGAGGCCTGGGCTCAGCTGACCTCAAAATGACATGATGGAGTCGTCGGAAATAAGACAGAGGAGGGAGAACCTCCCGGAGTTCGCCAAGAGGTATCACAGATCGGTCCTAAATCTTGTGCGCTTAATCATCCCCAAGCGCTGAGAGGATCAAGGATCGGATCGGATGGGAAGGCCATAGTATAATCTGCGGAGCCCTTCGATCCATTTATATTCAGATGCGTATGAACAGTGAAAATGGATATGGTGATCGAAGAGGAAAAGGCTGCAAAGCTGAGAAGTGAGCAGGGCAGTGGAGTAAAGAGGAAGGAGAAAGGAGGTTCTGCCTGAGGAGCGCTGGCTTCAAAAGCAATAAGGGATCGGGTTGCCCTATACAACCCTTACCAGAGAGCTCCCCCACCGCGGATGATTCCCCGCCACCCTGCAGTCTCCAGTGCCGGATCACAAGGAGTACAGAGCGCTACGACGACCACCCATCCCGCAACCGACCACTAGCTGCACTCGCGATGAACCGCAACAGAAGCGGATCGTCCATTGCCACCCCACCAAGAAGTTTCACAAGAGATCGGGCGATACAGATGGTGGAGCGAGCCCCGCTACGGCAATACATAAGGTTGAAGATATCTCTCAAAGAGATACTTCAGTGGTCGAGGAGCGAGGATCGCTGAGCCCCCAACGCCTAATGGCCAAGTCGGTCGGCAAACGAGATAAGGGACTGGTTCGCTGCTTTCACGGTGACCACGGCCATTCCACATCACAGTGTCGTGATTTGAAGAACCAGGTGGAGGATCTAGTTAGGAATCGGTATTTGGACGAGTTTATTGAAGGAGGACATCCGGTGGTTAAGCAGCAACCTGAGGAAGATGATCGAGCTTATGAAATAGACTTAGAACCATCGGCTACAAAGGTGATCTCAGGAGGGCCCACGATGACAGGAAATTCAAACAGGGCTCGAAAAAACTATTGCAGATATGCCATCGCCGCCAAGAGGTCCTGCTCATCGCCTCCCACGCCAAAAGGCAAAGGTCCGGCAGGTGCCCATTATGTGGACGGAGGAAGACGAGGAGGGGGTGCTATACCCCGATGAGGATGCCTTGGTTGTGAAAGCGAACATCGCTAATAAGGAAGTTGACCGAATACTGGTAGACTCGGGAAGCTCGGTGGATATTCTCTTTAAGTCCACACTCGAGGATTTGGGAATAACAGGTGCGAGCCTCGAGCAGACGAGCACTTCCTTGAAAGGATTCGGGGGAGGGAAGCTGATACCTCTGGGAATCATCAAACTGGCTGTAACCATGGGCTCGAGGCCTTTTGAAAAAAATATGATGTTAGACTTTGTAGTAGTAAATGAAGCCAGCCCATACCAAGCGATATTGTAGAGGCCGTTCATGAGGATCAGCCAGTCCGTGCTATCCACCCACTACTTAGCCCTAAAGTATCGAGTGAATGGAGTCGTGGGGTCGTAAAAGGCGATCGGAGGGTGGCAAGGAGTCGCTACTGTTGTGGCGACCAAAGAAACCATCGCAGATAACCTCGTTGGACTCGGGGAGTCAATGAGTGGAAGGCGGAGTCGGTCGAGGACCGGAGGAGGTTGAGGTGAGAGCGGAGCGACCCCAGAAGAAAATTCGGATCGGCTCGGGCATTAGCGAGCAGTTAAAAGAAAAGCTGGTGGAGTGTTTGCGAACACACGCGGATGTATTCGCATGGACGCATGAGGATATGCCTGGGATTGACCCAAAAGTAGCGTGTCACAGGTTGGCAATACGGACAGATGCTAAGCTAGTGAGGCAGAAGAGGAGATGCGTCAACCAAGAGAGATATGAGGCTATCTACTGCGAGGTGGAGAAGCTACTGAAAGCGGGATTCATAAGGTAGGTCTCCTAGCCCGAATGGATCTCGAACGTGGTACTGGTAAGGAAGGCAAGTGGGAAATAGAGAATGTGCGTGGACTTCACAGATGTGAACAAAGCTTGCCCTAAAGATAGCTTCCCGTTGCCAAAGATAGACCAACTGGTGGACTCCACGACGGGGCACAGGCTGCTTAGTTTTATGAATGCATTCTGAGGTTATAACCAGATTTCCATGCACCGATCAGACGAGGAATGCATGACCTTCATCACCAATCGGGAGTCTGTCTTGCTACTAAGGTCATGCCCTTGACTGAAGAATGCGAGGGCAACATACTAGAGGCTGGTGAACAAGGTCTTCAAGCCATTGATCGGTCGAACGATTGGGGTGTACGTGGACGACATGATCACCAAATCGAAAGACACGGAGGAGCATGTAAGGCATTTAAAGGAGACCTTTGCACTCTTAAGAAAGTATCGGATGAAATTAAACCCAGAGAAGTGTGCCTTTGGGGTTGGTTCAGGAAAATTCTTAGGCTTCATGGTCAATCACAGAAGGATCGAGGCCAATCCGGAGAAGATAAGAGCAGTGGTGGAAATGAAGTCCCCCCGTAGCCTCAAAGAGATACAAAATCTTACCGGTAAATTGGCATCCCTCAACAGGCTCGTATCTCGAGCCACGGATAAATGCCAAGTCTTCTTCCAGGAAATGAAGAAAGTCAGGAAGACAAAGTGGACGCCAGAATGCGAAGCGGCGTTCCAACAGTTGAAAGAATACTTGTTGAAAGCTCTGTTACTGTCTACACCACGAGCATGGGAGGTATTGTTTCTATACTTAGCCGTGTCCCAATGGGCAACGAGTTCGGTTCTGGTAAGGGACGAATCAGGGGTGCAATACCCCGTTTATTCCACTAGCAGAGCTTTGCTGGAAGCTGAAACTCGATATTCGCTGATGGAGAAATGGGCACTGGCCTTGGTAACAGTAGCCCGAAAGCTGAGGCCTTATTTTCAGGCGCATTCGGTAGCGGTTCTAACAAACCAGCCCCTCAGGCAAACTCTGCACAAGCCAAAGACCTCTGGAAGGTTGGTGAAATGGTCGGTGGAGCTCAGTGAATTCGACATCAGCTACCAACCCCGAACAGCTATAAAAGCTCAGTCCTTAGCTGACTTTGTGGTCGAATATACAGAAAAAATGGAGAGATGGAGAGTGAGCATCCACCAGACTCCTTGGCCCCAACCAATGCCTGGATAGTCACGGTCGATGGGTCATACGGGGACCGAGGAGCGGGAGGCGGAATTGTGCTTCTCGATCCGAAGGGTAGAAATGCGATATCTTTGTGAAGTCGAGTTTGAAGTCACCAACAATCGGGTCGAATATGAGGCTGTAATTGCTTGGATTGAAGCTCGCGCTAGTAGTAAAAGCAAAAGAGGTGAAGCTTGAGACGGACTCATGACTGGTGGCTAACCATCTCAGCGAAGCTTCAAGCGAAGGCGAAGATGGAGGCTTATCTTTGGAAGGTAAGACAGCTGATTGATAACTTCAGAGCGATCGAGGTGGAGGCGGATCTCGAGGGAAGAATTTTCGAGCTGATATGATAGCTCGCATGGCCGCTACCTCAGACCCCAAAATACCAAGGTCCGTCCCGTTAGAAGTTAAGACACTGCTCGAGCCTCGGCGGGAAGGCGAGTATTGGGTTTATCGTCGAGCAGCGATTGGATGGAACCAATTGTTTCTTACCTCGAGGAAGGGACGGTGCTTGTCGATAAGAAGCAAGCAAGGAAGTTGAAGTGTAAAGTGTCCGGTACACTCTCGTCGATGGAGTCTTGTATAGACGGGGATACACCCTCCCTTGCTGCGGTGTTTAGACCGGGAGGAGGCTGATTATGACCTCCGAGAGATACATGAAGGAATTTCACGGGAATCATTCAAGCGCGAGGTCCTTGGCTTTCGAGGCCTTGAGGTAAGAATACTTTGGCCCGCGTGCATCGAGATGCTCAGAGAAGACCGAGGCTGCAAGAGCTGCGGAGCTTTGCCAATTACCGACTCGACCTCCGAAGAACCTTACGATGATGAACTCACCATGACCGTTTGCTCAATGGGGAGTTGACTTGATCGGGCCACTGCCAAAGGGGAAAGCATCTGCCACCCACGCCATAGTCACAATCGATTATTTCATAAAATGGGTCAAAGTGGGAGCCTTGAGCAGTATCACAGAAGGTAAAACCACTGACTTCATTTGGAAAAATGTGATTTGTAGATATGGGATCCCTCATGCATTGGTCACAGACAATGGGAGACAGTTTGACAACGACAAGTTCAAAGACTTCTGCCAAAATCTGGGGATAGAGCTGAAATTTTGCTCTCCTCACACCCGTAAGCCAATGGACAAGTGGAAGCCGCAAACTAGACCATAAAACGTCTCCTGAGAACCAGACTTGGCGAGCAAAAGGGAGCCTGGGTGGACGGGCTACCTGGCGTCTTGTGGGGTTATAAAACCACACACAAAACGACCACAGGTGAAACCTCATTCTCCTTGGCGTTTGGGCACGAAGCAATTGTTCCTGTTGAAATAGGAATAGGGACGCATCGAACGGAGCACTTCAATGAGGAGCAAAACAACGAGCGGATGTGTGCGGGTTTGGACTTCTTTGGAAGAGAAGAGGAAAGGGTCATTGCTTAAGATCGCGAGTACCAACAGAAAGTGGCTCGTTATTACAACCGAAATGTGCACATCTGCCGGTTCCAAGTAGGGGATTGGGTACTCAGAAGAGTCAATCAGAACACGAAGGACCCGAGGCAAGGTGTGTTAGAGCTGAATTGGGAAGGTCCTTATCGAGTCACTTAAATAGCCGGACCAAGAGCATACTGGCTAACCCATCCGGATGGATGAGAAGTCAAGAGGCCATGGAACGCACAACTCTTGATGAAATACTTCCACTAAGTTTCCTTTTGTGTTGTAAGCGTTAATGTAAAATTCCTTCCCAAAATGGGGATGTGCAAAAACTTGAATGTGTGTAAGAGTAAGAAAAACATTTGTAATATTAATTCAAGTTGAAGCCAAGAAGCTCATGAAGAACGCTAAGGCCAGAAGTCCCAAAGCTTAAGCCTTAGGCGGAACGGTGCCAAGCGTGGCCAATTGCAGGCCAAGTAGAAGAAGCTCATGAAGAACGCTAAGGCCAGAAGTCCCAAAGCCTAAGCCTTAGGCGGGACGGTGCCAAGCGTGGCCAATTGCAAGCCTGAGCAGAAGAAGCTCACGAAGAACGCTAAGGCCATAAGTCCTAAAGCCTAAGCTTTAGGCGAGACGGTGCCAAGCGTGACCAATTGCAGGCCCGAGTAAAAGAAGCTCATGAAGAACCCTAAGGCCAGAAGCCCCAAAGCCTAAGCCTTAGGCGGGACGGTGCCAAGCGTGGCCAATTGCAGGCCCGAGCAGAAGAAGCTCATGAAGAACGCTAAAGCCAGAAGTCCCAAAGCCTAAGCCTTAGGCGGGATGGTGCCGATCGTGGCCAATTGTAGGCTCGAGCAAGAAGAGCGCGAGGAGATTACACAGAACTTAAATCGGGCTCGAAGCAAATAAGCTCGCAAAATAAAAAGCCACAGAGCACGAGCCAAACGTCGGTTCGAGTGAGCCAGAGCTCACGAGAGCAGTAGAAGGCTTTCAGCCTAACTTCAAGGCAAACCTTTGCCATGCATAAGTTAAAAAATGATATAAGCAGTAATAAACTTGGGCATAAAATAAAATAAAAAGTCCAACACTTATAAAATTCCCACTTAGCAAGCACATAAAGTCAATCCCACACATAAAACACGAGAATATGCATATGGGTACAGAAACGAGTTGTCCAATATATGCTCTTTATTCATTGAAATGATTACAAGTACAAGAGTAAAAAAAAAAAAAAGAGAGAGTTCAAGCAGCGAGGGCATCATCGGCAGTAGGGAGGGCACCATCGGCGAGTAGGAGGGGCACCATCAGCAGTGAGGAGGAGCATCTTGAGCAGTGGGAGGAGCATCGCAGCGGGGAGGAACAACTTCCCAGGTTCGGTCAGGGGCTCGGAAGGGAAGCTTGGACCACTTGGATGGGGACGTCTTGAATGCGCATATACTCAGCAACACCCACTTGGACCTTAGACAGGTCGACCTCGGGATGTACCTTGCCCAAGGCATACACGAGGCAGTTATAGCTGAAAGTCACCCCATCGTTGTACTCTGTTGCGAGCCGAACCTTCAAAGAATCCACCTGCCCCTGGAGACGAGAAGTTTCCCACTCCATGGTCTTCTCAAAGGAGAATCTCTAGGTGTCCAAGTCCTTCCAAGCCTCAAGCAACTCTTCCCGGACAAGGGACAGCTCCCTCTTGAACTGGGTAGCCCTAGAGTCCAACACCGCTGCCCTCTCTGCAAAGGTTGCGTTCTCCTCTTGAAGCCTCGTGTTCTCCTCTTTCAATTGCTCAATACTCTACTCCAAGCTCCGAATCTCTGCTCAAAGTTCCTCCTGAGAATCTTGAGTCTTGGCCTTGAGCCTGGTCACAGCAGCTGAAATATGGGAGGAGAGGCGCTGGAGAGTACTAAACAGCTCATCAACATCATGGGACTCCAGCCCATCCAGGAACCTGTCGTTCATCTCCCCGGTAAAGTTCCTAAGGTAGGGCTCGGCGCGGCTAGACAGACCCTGCTCCTGCACACTTTCGGGCCGAGGGCGAGTTGAAGCCGCAGTCCTCGAACGCCTGCGAGGAGGACCTTCTTCTACTCGTTCTACCTCCTGAGCAGAAGGGGAAGTTCGAGCAGGTGGAGGCAGAGCATCTGTATCGGCTCGGGGTCTCTTCGAGCCGCTCGCACCTCCGAAGGTCCCTACACGCCTATGCATCATTTCGAGCATCCCTCTCATGTCTTCCCCTGGCACCAGACCGAACTCCAAAAAATTTTAGGGTGTAAGCAGCTCCCTGCACGAGCTCACGTTGTCAAGTGCAGTTCTTACGTGTGCTCGAAGCTCTTCCCCAATTCTGTAGGAAGCACCCCAAGAAACTGCAAAAACAATCAAGGCAGAATAGTGAGAACAGGTACGAGTAGAAGAACTAAAATGAAAATTCACTGGAGTGCAAAAATGCTAGTGGAGCTGGAGGGATCCCTCGGTGAGAGTGCAGATGCCCCATTCCCCCAACAAAGAAGAATTTGCTCTTCCAATTGCCACCAGAAGTAGGGAGATCAGTTATGGGCTTTTTACCCTTCAGGCTGGAGGTAAGGTAGTACCAACCAACATCCTTCGGGCTGCACTTTAGCTGATAAAGATGCTTTATTTCTCCTACCGAGAGTTCACCCAAATTATACCATTTCCACAAAACAAAAAGTCTGGAAATGACTCTCCACCCATTCAGGTTCAGCTACCCCGGGGCCAGACGAAATTTGGACAAAATCCGGGCAAAATAAGGCTGGAGAAGCAGCCTGACCCCCCATTTGAAGCACTCCAGGTGGAAGGTAGTATACCGCGAGGGGAGGGTGGGGATATCACCCTGCCTGACACCGTAACTCCACACTATCGGGTATATGGTAGGTATGCCTAAGCCTATTCAAATCTAAATGTGTGGTTTCACACCTCATAAGATCAATGGGGTACCCCCTACCCTCTGACCTTTGGCTGGCCCTCTCCACGATCTGGTGGGTCTCATGCATGGCAACGCCCTTCCAGGACTAGAATCCCTCACCGGAACTACACTAAGGGGCTCTACTTCACTAGAAGAGGAAGATTCCTTGGGTGACATCCTACGGGCTTACTGGGTATCCGACATTCTTCCTAAAGTATAATCTACCCAATTGGAATCAGAAACCCAGAAGAAGGAAGAACAGAACTAGTGAGAAAAGAAAGAAGAAGGGTTTGTACCTGAATACAGAGAAAGGTTTATACGGCCGGAAATCGCTCTGACACGGAAGAGGAAGACGAAGAAGCACTTGCAAGAAGATTTCGGGTTTGAGTAAAAATGAGCAATAGGAGGTACAGTGAAGAAATCGAGGGCTTTTAAAATGGGAAGGTGCGTCTCTTCAGCAGACGGCACGTAGAGCAAGGGACGCGACCTTTCGAGTAACGTCTCTTCAAAATTTGAACGAACGGCTAGGATCCTTCCACGTGTCCCGCATTAAATACGAAATGATGGAAGCGGAAGACAGCTGGAAAACATGGGAAAGTGGAAAAGGCCGGGAAGCCGGCCCATCACTAATAAGTTTCCGGTCTTATCTCGTTTCACTCAAAGACTAGAAGCGGGGATCGGTGTTTGGGTAATATCGAGCGAGTCTCCTCGAGGCCATTCCGACTCGAATAAAATACCCGAGGTCAATCCAGCTCGAGCGGAAGTCCGATCACGGCGACGAAGACGGCCTCACTAGACGTCAAAATTGGTCAAGGTCGAGGAATTCAGAACCGTCCGAGCTCCGAGCTCTCTTGCTTGCTCGAGGTCATCAAGCCCTATCAAGACTGGACAAGAACGAGGAGCTCGAAGGCCGGTCGAGACCCGAGCTCACCTTTCTGCTCGCTGCAGTCAAGTCCTCGAGCACAACTGGGCCACGCCAGTCATAGAACAAATGGAACACGAGACCCGACTTAGGACAGTTCGACCTGTTTTCTCAGAATCCCGGCACAACTTTCGATGTCTGATCAGGGTCCCACATGGTTTGGTGGCAATACTATTGCCGATGGCCGGCACATGCCCATGGCAGGCATATGCCCCCACGATGTCATCATTCCTTGCACGCATGCCCGACATTATGATCTGGCCATGTGAACCATGCTAACGAGATAGCCGTGCATCCCCAGGGAATATTACGCTAATCTCGGCTGTCAGAGGGACCCAGACACCACTGACGCGGGAACGGATGATCTCGGAGAGAAAGGGCCGGAAAAAGGGAGAATAAAAGAAAACGGACGAGTAAGTTGAGGGGTTCGAAAATTCACACGAGTTCTTCCGATTACGGCTCCTCTACTCTGATTTTTCCAGAATTCCAATATTCGGAAAGGAAGACAAAAATACCCCTTCCATTCTTCCGGTCTCTCTAACTAAGAGGGATACAAAAGAACAACCCGATCATCGACTTGAGCGTAGGAGGGTTTTTGCGGAACAACATCCAATGACTCACGACCGCTTTTGCGTGAGTACATGTCCGGAGACTTGGCTTCAGTAAAGATAGAGGACTAGAATTGGAAGGTAGTCCTGCTCGAGTTCGAACTAACCGCGAGTAGAAAGTTTTTGATATTATTTAAAAGGACGCGGGAAAATAACATCAACACCGATCGTCCAAGAAACTTCACAAATATTTGTTTGCGGTAATCAAAACCCAAAATTGCATCCCTTTTTTTGTTGCATCGGCAATGAGACAGAACACTCCAACTTTAACCCTTTTGTCAATAAGCTCCAACTTGCTCTAATAATTAACTTGTGTTTGTTGCATCTACACGTGGCGAAATATCAGCTGCAAACTTATTCAATCACTTATTTTTGTTGCCTAATAAGGTTAAGTAAGAAGGTCTTAATAATAAAATCGGAAATGATTAGAATTTTTTCATAATTTTTTTTTTCTTAATTTTTTTTTTATTTTTTAATAATTAATTAAATATATATATTTATTAAAAAAATTAACTTAATTATTACATATTTAATTAATTTTTTAAAAATAAAAAAGTATAAAAAAAATAATGAAAGAACCCTTATACAATATGAAGTTGCTTTAAATACAATAGTGAAATATTTATTTTATATTAAGCTATGCGGGTGTTAGTTAATTAACTTGATAAAATCTCTTCTGTTAAAATATATTTTAATTAAATTTAAAAATAATATAAAACTGATGAATATAAATTCTATAATAAACAATTGAAAAACATATTTTATAAAAAAAAATTACTGATCGAATTATTTTTTTTTTTCAGACAAATAATTAAATGTATTTCCACTTTATTCATTTTTAAATACCATTTTAAAAGTAAACTAGCAATGCCCCTTTTTCTCAATCCAAGCAATGCCCCTTTTCTTTTCAACGCCCAGCATCGTGCACCCCTCTTCTCAAGTGCTTCGAGTCGGTACCCAAAAAAAAAAAAAAACTCAACCTTGCTCCGAACTTCCTGAGTGTCAAAAGGCAGCAAATTTTGTTGTGTTTACGGAGCAAAAAGTTTGGGGCCATGGAGAGCATTGTAAACAAGCTGAGGAATTTAGACGCGTACCCAAAAATTAACGAGGATTTCTACAGTCGCACGCTCTCCGGTGGCGTTATCACTTTGCTTTCCTCTCTTTTTATGCTCGTCCTTTTCTTCTCTGAATTCAGTATGCACCACTTTCTTTTTTTTTTTTGTGACATGGCAATTATTTATTTCTATTATTTATTATTAGGCTAAATTTTTGGAGTAGGCTTAAGTGCAGACATAGATAGTTTCAACATGGCATCTTCTTTTTTGCAGGATTTTACCTCCACACTGTCACTGAAACGAAGCTTTTAGTGGATACTTCTAGAGGCGAAACCCTGCATATTAATGTAATCATTAAGTAATTTTGTTATTTGTTCAAATGTTGAACTACGGCTCCATTTGTTATTGCTCTCTAGTTTCTGTAAAACGTTTCGTAAACACTTGCAACCTGTTTGTTATTGCTGTCTAGTGGCTGTAGCTTTTAAATCATAGCTTTACAAAGTCAAGTTTACCAAACACTGTCAAACTTTTATTTCACACCAGTTGCAGCTGCAACAGCACACTACCAAACAGAGCCTAAATCTTTTGTTTAACAAGTTGTAAAATTAGCTTCATAGATGGTGTTCAAGCAGTGAATGAATTTGGGTCCTTTTGATTTGATGGTTTTAATTGTTTTTAAAACACTTTTCTATATGTTATTCTCATTTTCAAAGATTTACTCTTTCAATTTTTATTTTTTACTTACAATACCTTTTTTTCCCATCTAAGGAATAACTAATGGCGGTATATTGATTCAGCTTCATCTTTGTTGGATAATGCAGTTTGATATCACTTTTCCAGCCATTCCATGTTCAATACTCAGTGTTGATGCTATGGATATCAGTGGAGAGCAACATCTTGATATAGTATGCACAACAGACAATAATTAATTTGTTGATTACGTTATATTCTCTTTTGTTCGCCTTGTACTGTAAGGAATAATGCATGGTCTATACTGTATATTTCATTTTATCATATTGCTCCTGAGAAGTTTTTAGTGAGTTTCATGTTTATTTTCCCTTGACTTTACAGTTTTCTCTTGTAGAGACATGATATATTCAAGAAAAGGATTGATGCTCATGGTAACATAATTGAAGTCAGACAGGATGTCATTGGTGCACAAAAGGTTGGTGGGCTAATCATTTTGATAGCTTTTCTTCTTCAGCTGGCAGTAATTACCTTATTTTTTTGGTAATATTTCAGACCTGGATTTAATGGTATCCTCATAAAGAGATTTTGACCATATTTATTTACATATCCCTTTTATTTGTCTGTATCTAGGAGTTAAAATACTGATGGTATGCTCCTCAATTTGAATAAAGCCTCATTTTTTACTAATTGGGGTAGGTTGATTGAAATTGATTTTTTTTTTTTTTTCCTTGTCACCTCAATTATATGGAGCCATTTTCCTGCACCACTTTTATTAAATTCTTTGGTTCCTTTTGCTCTTTTGCAAGGAGAACTTGAATGATCTGTATCTATATTAGGAGGAATAATTTTCTACATCAAATGCTTAATGTCAAACAATGTAGAGTGCATTATGTTGATGATGTTAGTAGATATTTGAAGGAATGGGAATTTGGTTAAGATAACACATATTGTTGCTTGTGATGTAAAACGATGACTATATGTAGCTATTATTTTGAGGCTGCAAATATATTTTTTCTGATATAACTTACAAGCAAGAGTAATTTGTACTGGTTGGTATCTCCCTTTTTTTTCTGCCTTCATTGAAACTTACGTTAAATTGACAATTTGGAAGATAAATTTTATTTTTCTGCTAGGCTAGTCTATTATTCCAAGCATGGTGATACGATCTCTAAGTCATGAGATATTTATTTTGATTTATTACGAATTGTATTGATCCTAACGGTTTGGCTAGTTGTTAATTAGCTAGTTATCTGCGTTAATTTAGGATTGTGATGTCTGGTTTTATTCCTATTTTTTAGTTCCAAGTTTATCTTTAAGCTAGTATTTTAACTACCATCAGTGTCCAATAATTGTAGGGTGGAATATTATTTGGCAACTTTAAGTTGTATTAGGAGGTATTTGGTCCGTCAAAGTACCAAACTAGGGGTGGGCAAAATCATATTCGGATCAATGCGATCAGATTTTGGATTTTTTAGACCTATTAAAAACTTTTCCAAATGCAATCTAAACTTAAACCTGATCTGAAACCAATCCGATTATGTTCGGATCAAATGAATAATTCAGATTAGTTCGAATCGGTAATCTCGGATTTAATTTGGATTTTCAAGTCCCTGTATTCACTGGAAGACATAATTTGCAGATCTTTGTATTCAATATTCAAATTGGATATTCAACCACATAGATAGAAGAAAAATAAGTCATTTTCATTATAATTGCCGTGCATATCATTGAAAATTGTCATAAGAATTCATATTTTTTTCAGAAAATATAAAGTAAACAATATGACAAGCTAATTCAAAACAAAGTCAATTAAAAATATGAGAAAATAAAAATTTTAGAATTTCTTGAAAAGGAAAGAACAGATATAAGCTAGATAAAGAGAAATCACCTAACAAGGAAGAAAAGAGCATCCCTGCATAAAAACAACTAATGCAAAAAGCTAACAAAAAAGGGTCCATATATTTTTTTCTTCTCTAATTTTTTCATAAGTTGATTCAATTCTTCCTCCTCTACCATTCCAAGTCATTTTTCCAATTTTCTAAATTTTTATTTCTTTTCAAAAAAAAAAAAAAATCAAACAACTACAATAAACAACCATACCAAAAGCTAATCGTGAGGCAGCTACCCCCCAAAGTCACAATTAGAATTTGCATTGCAAAAAATAGTGCAGCAGTAGAGGAGAGAAGAGATGAGTCACTCCAACATATGGAACTCTCATGCCAAGACCTACTGCCTTGGATCTCGTGCTTGCCGCGTTTGCAATACCCTCATGCGATTATCAAAAAGTACAGCCTCACCAAGTATTGTTGAAGAAAATTGGTGTCAAGAAGATTGCGAATCAATTAGAGCTTGAATTTTGTAGATGGATTTCATTGTTATCTTAATATGACTACCAATCTTTTTAAAAAAATTCATGAGGCAGCTGTAGTGATGACGGTGGCTGAGCAGCTTTGAGGTATGGTTGGCAAAAGTTCGGGTCTCGGATATTCTAATCCTCAGCCCGGACTTATTCCAGACCGGGTTTTTTTCCAGATAAAATTTAAATTTTTATATTTATGAATATTTTTTTATTTATTTTAATAAAATTAAATATGAAATATGAATTTTAAATATGTTGAATAGATATATAAAAAAATGTAATTAGTTAAAATAAAATGTTTTTTATAAAATCTGGGTTCCGCGTTTCTCAAGTGATACCTGGACTCGGCCCAGACTAATATCCGGGCCGAGTATTATCCGGCCCGCATTGCCCGAGTCCGGGCTAGCCAGGTATTTTTGCCACCCCTACTTTAAGGTGGCTGTTAGAGGCTGTAACGGGGAAGATGTGAGGCAGCGGTTTGGTTGGAAATCATTTGGCCAATAGGTGATCTCTAGCCTTTGGGATGAGACAACAAGTTGAGTAACATGTGGTTGGTTGGGTTTGGGATTTTGGGGAAAATAAATTAGGTTTACACTTTACAAACTTCACTATTTATATTTTTATATACATACTTATTTATATATATGTGTGTGAGTGTATTAAAGTGTGCAATCCGATCGAACTGTTGGATCAGATCCGAATCCTATCCAATTCGAATCCCATTCGAATGTGCTTGGACTAGATCGGTTTGGATCAATCTAAATTTGATCCGATGCCCACCCTACCAAAAATATGTTTGTAGAGGTGTGGGTTTTCTCGAATTAACCCGTTTATCACTTTTATTTCTATTTTGTTCAATTTCCCATTGCAGACAATTTGTATCTCTAATACATGGTGATTGATGTGAATCTCACAAAGATCAGTGAGACCTTACACACAATGAGGTTCCTTTTGCCAGGGATCATTCTAATTCATATTCAAATAACCATAAAATAAAGACCTTGACCCTTTATCTATAAAATTAAGAACCAATGGTATAAGAAATTTGGTACTAACGCCACATTCAAGAAAGAAGAGAAAAGATTGTGAGTGATAAGTCAAGAAAGAACGCCACAAGATGAAATCTTGATAAGTTCTGAAAGTTCTTTGAAAAACCAAAGAGAAGCTCTCACTATTATTATAAACTCTGATCTCAAATTTCTAAATGTTACATAGGTGTGTTACATAGGTTTATATAGTTAAAGTTTAATACTGGAATAAGGTTTTCCTTATTGTTAAATATAACCTAAAATGAAAAGGAAATAAAAGATCTTGAGTAAAAAACGGAAATAAAAAGATCTTGTTAATCCTAAAGTAAAAAGCAAATAAAAGGTCCTAAAATAAAAAAGAAAAAAAAAAGATCCTAAAGTAAATAGGAAATAAAAGATTTTGTTTTCAAAGCAGATTAGGAAACAAAAGATTGTTCATGATTTTTCTTCCTAATTTGATAAAGCCTTGTTTGTTTTTCATGCAAGTCACTCCAAATCAGATTTAAAAACTTGAATAACATTGACAAAGCATCAAGTATCTTGAATATGCAATTTGGGCAGATTAGTGTCTTGAACAAGGCATGAATTTGAGATGTGCTCAATTAATCTATTTAAAGCTTCCTTCATTTTCTTGGTTCTTGCCCTTGTCATTGGACCTCCATGGATGTTCAACGGATCTTGTGAAGTTTTAGCAATCTGGTCCTCATTAGTGATGCTTTCTTTATGTCAGACTGCTTTACTAGTATAGCATGGGTGGATATTAGACTAAGATGTGCTTACAAGAAAATATCTTCTGATAGTGTGTTCTGATAGGCATATTGAATAGATTCCCCATTGAATCTATTTATGGATAAGCTTGTTAACTTTTTGAAACCTATACTACTATTATTGTCATTACAAGGCTTCTTTCTTTTCAGGGAAAAGAAAAGGATTCTGGAGGGAAGAAATTAATATATTTGCTGGTTGATGTTGAAATAGGACTGCAAAACCTTTGCCAATAGACTTTGCATCAGCTCATATTGAAGGATAGAGCTGAAAAATCTTGCCTTGTAAGCTAGAATGAGATGTCATACTTGTGCATACTAAGTAACCACTATTATGAGAGCTTATAGTGAATGATCCAACAATAACATTTAAGCTCAAAGCACATTTTCACAAGTGGATGGATAGATTAATTAATCGACATTTTATACTTATTCAATCATTTTAAATTTACAATTCTTTTCACCTGTTATCTATGATAATTTTTTTTTTCCAATTCCTCTGGTTTGTTGAAATCCATTTTTACTGTCTTTATTGCTTACATTTCTTTATCGCTCTTCCAAAATGCAGATCGAGAAGCCTTTGCAGAGACATGGTGGCAGGCTTGAACATAATGAAACATATTGTGGTTCATGCTATGGTGCTGAAATGGTACATTTGATGTCCGTACATTATCTAATTGCTTTTGAAGCTTGTGAGAGAAAAATATGTTAGGTACTAATGTGATTTTCAAGTGGTTAACTAGAAAATTGTTGGGGATATTATCCTTGCATATTCAAGTAACATTGCAATTGATTTGAGCAAAAACTTGGTAAGCTGGTATATAGTTTCAGGAGATTTGTTGGATTCAGATCAACTAATATCTTTCTTCTTGCTCAACTTTTATTTCTTCTACTTTCTTTTGGTAAATCATCTCTTCTTTTCTTTTCCGTTATCAATTTGGAGCTTGATTTTTGAAAGACAACATCAAGTTCAATTGTGTTGAACCTCTGTTACTCATGAAATATACATTTATTTTTTTAGCATGGTCATATTGCTTCAGTGACTGATACTTTGTTTCTTGAACCTATGTTAACTTTGTCTATCTTACAAGTTCGTATAGCCTTTTTTTTTTTTTTTTTTAAAATAAATGTTATCTTTCAATATGATTTTTCTGTATTTTAGTTTAGTACTTTAGTATCATCATTATGCATAAAGATTAACACTTACTGGTTTGTACTGCTATATTTGATCTTAAAGGTTCATTGTAGTTAAGTACTCAGATACAATGTTCCAAAGGGGCCAATCCTGTTTGTATGCCTCTTGTAGTGGAAACAAGAGGTCAAGGTTTGAATCACCCTCACTTCAACCTTGGAGGAGGATTGATTTAATTTGGGGTGGATGGGTGGGGTGCATGGTAACAAGAAAAAAAAAATACTTTGGTACAATGCTGTGCTAACATTTCTATACATTGATTCTATGAACTAGGTCACAAGCTTTCCTGTGTCAAAAAAAAGGGGTGAAACATACACCAAAAAGGGATTTTGTCAAAACAGTGAGATGATAAAACTTTTCAAATCATACTTCCACTCTTTGTTGTTGTTAAGGAAGCACTAAACCTATAAGTTTATGCCTGTAGGAGCCTAGCAATAGTCTAAAAGCTCTGTCATGTGATATCACATTTAACGTATGTGTATCAAAGATAACAACATCTGCATGCATAACAAAAATAAAAACAAGTTATTATAGTTTTATTAATGCAATGGAGGGATTCAAATCATAAACACTTGGTGAACCGGACTATTAATTATAATCACTGATCAGATTGCTTAAATTAATTCTGTTGCAGAGATTGTAGACACCATCATCTAAATTAATATGGTCTATTTACTCTTGATTTACTAATTTTTGTATTGTTTTGAAGGCTATCTTTATCTTATATCCAATGATCTCATCAACATAGAATATGTATGTTTATTATTACTGTGTTTCCTTAATTTATTAATCTATTTCTCATGCAGTCGGATGATGATTGCTGTAATTCATGTGAAGAAGTTCATGAAGCATATAGGAGAAAAGGGTGGGCAGTGACAAATGTAGATTTGATAGACCAGGTTAGTTTTTGAATCCCTTATTCCTCAGACATCTTTGCTGTTGCAACGGCATGCCTATTGTATGTTGACATCCACTTTGTCCTGAAAAATGAATTAACTGTTGAAATTATTATTATTGATATGCGTTGTACTTCTTTTATTACTGTTTGTCTCTGTTATCTTAAAATTGTTTACACATTCAATTTGGTTTTATCATTACTTAGGAAATATAAATCCAGTGAGATCTCTCACGTTTACAGTTGTAGTGTCATTAGAAAGACAAAAGATCAGCAAGAAGTTTGTTTCTGCACACAGGCTAACACTCAAAAGGTTTAAAATATATTTGTCCAGAACAGTTCTTGAATACTCAAGAGGCACTTGCAGCTGATTAAGGCAAATTTTTTCTGGAAATTGAATCCTTGCACTACGATTTTCTTCCAATATGTCTCTGTCTTTGCTTTTACGTTTTTCCAAGTCAAATTGCTTCCATTTAATGGTTTCAGCGTGGTTAATCAAGGAAAGGCAATGCATGATTTGCCAGAATATTTTGTCGTACCCCGTCACTGGCCAGAAGACCGTCAGTAATGATTACTAATGAGCATTCCAAATTCCTTTGGTTGGCTGTCACTGGAATAGATAAATGATTACTAATGAGCATTCCAAATTCCTTTGGTTGGCTGTCACTGGAATAGATAAATGATTACTAATGAGCATCCCAAATTCCTTTGGTTGGCTGTCGCTGGAAGGGACAACTATTAGAAAGAGAGGGAACCACAAAAGACATAAGAAAGTTTGATTTTGCATATATACAAAGAAGAGTGGTCAGAGATTATGATGGTGAAGACTGCCTAGGTAATCAGGAATTCAGAAAATATGATGTTTTATTCTTAGTGTCTTAGATTTGTCTAGAAGAGAAACACTCCTTCAGTTATCGAGTGACTTAAGGGCTGGTGCTCACTCTGATGAGTTTTATCTTATGCAAGTCTTCTTGCCCATCTTAGCACTCATGGCCCCATATGACTTTTAGAAGCTCAGTTCTTTCTTCTCAATGAACAAATTCATTATTGCCTGGATGAAATATACAAAAAAAAAATATGCATGGTTGTGTTGGATCCTTGTTGGTGAGAAACATAGAATAAAGGGTTAACTTATTGATCATTGCATCTATGACATCGTTTTGCAATCCTACATTTTAACTCTATGAGGGGAAAATTTTTCAAATTTAATTATGTTCGATGCTGCAGCTTGTGGGAATGAAAGATGCACTGACTTGTTTGATTGTTCTGTTTAGAGCGCCTCGTTCTATTTTCTTGAATCTTGAGCTTTAGAAATTTTCTATTTCTAGATTTAGAGTTTGTCTAAGCTTCTAATTTGACTCATTGGCTTTCAGTGCAAAAGAGAAGGCTTCATCGAGAAGATAAAAGTTGAAGAAGGAGAGGGATGTCACATCTATGGATTTTTAGGTGTTAATAAAGTGGCTGGGAATTTTCATTTTGTACCTGGGAAAAGCTTCCACCAGTCTAATTTTAATTTCCATGATTTGCTGGCTTTTCAAACTGATAATTATAACGTAAGACTGCTTGGTTTCAAAATTCATTTGATATGATTTAAAATGCTTCCTTGTACAAATTTAACAAAGTTTAGAAATGTCAGCACTGTTATAATCTATGGTGTATGGGCAGATAAGTCACAAGATTAACAAGTTAGCTTTTGGTGACTACTTTCCTGGCGTGGTAAATCCTTTGGACGGGTAGTTATTTCATTATTTTTCTTGCAAGAAAATTCTTCTTAAATTGCTAAATTGCTTAACTTTATTTGTCGTGTTAGTGTCTGTTGAAATGAATGAGAAAAAATTATAAGAAATTTTGTTTTAAGCAGCTGTTCAATTGACTCTCATTTATATGTATTTAGTAAATGGCATAATCATCTGCTTAAGCCCATGTCTGTCGATGAATATTCTGGTAGATCAATTCAATGTCCCTATTTAGTTTAGCTTTCTGCTGGATGCATTAAATTCATGAATATAAGTTGCCTTATTATATTTGTATTTACTCATGCTTGTGTCATCTCTCCACCTCTTTTCTGTGGAATATGCATTGCCATTGAAAATAATCATATTTTAACCTTGATGTTCCACCCTGATAAAATATATTCCAACTTGCAGAAAAGATTACCTCAGTTATACTCATTCTCGTACTTGTGTGTTTACATATGTTTATTTAGGCATGTACACGTGCATTTTATTCTTTTCTCATGCAGTTCTTTACTTTGATATTGCCTCTTCAGGGTACAGTGGGTGCCTGAAAAACCATATGGTATGTACCAGTATTTCATAAAGGTTGGTAGTTCATAGAGTTAGCCTCTTTCTCCCCCATTTCTTTTTTTTTTTTTTTATGTCTTTTCTTTTTGGGTTTTAGGATTGGAAGCTCCATATTGTTGTACAACTTTTAATTATTTGTTGATACATTTTTTTTTTTTTAATTAACCCTTATAAGGACTCGAACCCTTGCTCTCAACATGGTGAGTGCAATGGCTCTCCCACTAGGCTATAATCCCATTGGTAATTATTTGTTGATATATATAAGTGGAAATTGTTCAATCATTGCAATCTAATATCTCGCTTGATACAACACAAACTAATAATGTTTGTGATGCTAGTAAGAGATCTAGATCATTGGGTTTTAAAAGTTCTAATCATCCTTCTCTTTTCAACCATTTATTTATTATTTTTTTTGTGAAGTGATAATTACTGATCGTTGAATTCATAATAAATAATAAACTGAAATAATTGTGTCTTGAAATTATACTTACAAATTTGGACTTTTCACTTAAATCTTTTTGATATTCTATATAATACATGCAAGGAAATGCAATTTCTCTCCGAACACTTTCATACACTTTCATACAAAGAATGACTTTTTCCCATAACGTTTGTGTAGGATTTGTCTATGGTTTGAAAAATTGATTCTTTACAGTCCCCTCTCTCTCTCTCTCTCTCTCGTCTTGTTTGTGCATATGTCTCTTATTCAACAGTTTATGTTGACAGTACTCGCATTATGATGTTGTGAGTCATTTACTATTTAATTGTGCAGGTCGTCCCTACGATATACACTAACATTAGAGGTCGCACAATACAGACAAATCAGGTATTGTTATACATACTGATTATTCCATCTTATTCTTGAGATGATGCCATGAGGTTCTTATAATTGGTATTGCTCAGTACTCTGTGACGGAGCACTTCAGAAATTCGGAATCAGTTCATCTTGGTTTTCTTCCTGGAGTTTTCTTCTTCTATGACTTTTCTCCAATAAAGGTGCATTCCTTTCTCCACATCGAACAACTCAGTTAAACGTTTGCTTTTGATTCTTTTATGATTGAGAAGATCATTTTTACAGATATTCTATTTTTCCTTTATTTTTGAATTTCTGTTTGAATAATTTTTTTTCTTTGCTGCTAAAGACTTAGAGATGGTTATCTTTATAGTGTGACATGAATATACTTTGCTGGCAAGGTCTGATATATTAGAATATGATGCAAAATAAGTGAATATAATAAACATGTATACTGAAAAGAGATTATGAAAATCAGCCTATTTAAAAGAGATGTGGAAATCATTTAAAAAATTTCATTAGAAAAACTTATTCATTATTAACAAGGATGATAATCTTAATCTTTAGTGGAGATCCTTGTCTATTTTTTTTTTTTTTGGGGGAAAAGAAACTAAAAATTGTATTAATGAAGAAGATTTGAAACAGATAGTGAACCAGCTGTCCACTAAGAAAACAAAAACTAGGACTATTTGTGCTATACAAAAGCATACCCAATGTCCTCTATACAAGACTAGAATCAGTTATAACTCCCTATCTCAAAACCCATCCCAGTTTAGATGTATGAAGAAAATGGATGAATCTTGAGACTCCTTAGAAATGAAGCCCAAAGTTAAGCAAGAAAATGAATTCTAGCCCACAGTTCTTCAGCATTATCTGCACTTTTCCCCTGAAAAATACGAACATTTCTTTACTCCCACGTATATATATATTTTTTTGATAAGAAACTATAAATTGTATTAATGATCAAGAATCGTTACAAGGAGTGAACCAGCTGTCCACCGAGGAAGCATTTCTTAATCCCATGTTATCCAAAATAGTGCTGTCACTGCACATTCTCAAAGAGTTTTAGCCTTTGTTCCTCTACCAAAAGCAAAGGAATATGCCATAAGAAGAGAATCACAAGAACCTGGAATAACCCACAAAAAATAAACTTCTTTGCTCAACTTAGCACAACTTTGAAGCCACAAAACGGTGAAGAAAACGTTGATTTGAAGTTTCTGCACTTCTCTTGCACATCACATACCAAGGAGGGACAAAAATTAGGAAACTTTCTTTGAATCACTTCTCCAGAATTTAATTTTTATTGTGCCAAAGCCCACAAGATGACTCGAATTTAGGGGGATGCTAGCCTTCCAAATCATTTTGAAGGGTAAAAACTCTCCAGCAAAATTCTTAGAATATGATTTGCAAGTATACTGTCCCTAGGCTTTAAACTTCCATATCCTTTTGTCTTCTTCCAATTCATCAATATTGATATTTTCAATTCTCAACATAAGCATTGCAAGTTCTTCAACCTCTCAATCATTTCAATTTCTTTTAAAATTGAACTTCTAATTCCAATTCATATTGGGTGGAGAGAAAGTCATGCTAGAGAAAATCGAGATATTCCCAAAAAGGCATAACCTGTAGAAATGGGGGAATTTCTCACACAACAAAACGTTTCCCCTCCATTTATCCTCCCAAAAATGAATAGCTTACCATTACCCCCTTCTAAGGCAACAAAACTTAGAAAAGTGGGGTACTCTTTAGATATGCTTCAGAAAACGCTGATCACCTATTTCTACACTGCACTACTGCTTGTTTTTTGTGGTCTAAGTTGTTTAAGACCTTCAATCTGAGTTGGTCAGCTCCTGCCTCATGTCAATCTCTTTTTACAAAGTTTTTTCGCTTAAAAAGGAGAAAAAAAGCAAGGGTTCTATGGGATTGTGCAATCTTGGCTATTTTTTGGGTCATGTGGATGGAAAGAAACAAAAAAATCTTTGATAACAAAGATGGGGAAGATCCTTCACACCTATGGGACAAAGTGAAGTTTTGGGCTTCCCTCCGGGCATCTATTACTGATGAATTTAAAGGCATCTCTTTCTTTTTTATTTTGCTTAATTGGAAGCTTCTGTATCTTAAGAAGGTTGCATTCTTAGTGAGTTATATTTTTGGGGTTTGGGTTATTTTTGTATCTCTTAAGTTTCTGAGTGTTTTGGTTAGAATTGGGTCATCTTTTGTAGAGTTGCAGTCTCAATAATCATTGTATATATCTTTTATAGTTTTATATATAATCTTCTGTTTTTTAGCCAAAAAAAAAAAAAAGTATACAGTAGAGATAAAGTAAAATTTCGATTTAGGCATCCTTTACAAAGTTGAAGAATAAAGAGAGGGGAAAAAATGTAAAGCTTAAGTATGAGAAGAACAATATGAGAGAAAGATGGAGCAAATTGGTTAAGGCCTAGTATTTTAAGTACCTATGTATCTTGGCCCAGTCGATTATGTCTTTAAATGAACATCTAAATGTGAGAACATAAATTTTGATTACTTTGTTATTAAATGAATATCTGATTGTACAAAAGATAGTCCCTTGTAGGTATCACAAGGGAATACTTAAAATTCCCATTGCATTATAGGATGATGATGACCTTAAGAGTCAGTTGCTGACATCTGTTTTCCCTTTTATGCTTATTTTTTGCAGGTGACTTATAAAGAGGAGCATATTTCATTCTTGCACTTCATGACAAATGTTTGTGCCTTAATTGGAGGTAATATTAAACCTATTCATTGTGACAATAGAAAATCATTCTTCCTATTTCTCGTTTAGGTTTAATAGAATTTCCATGAATCATATTCTATTCAGAAGAATTTCCATTCCTCAGATGTGCTAATTCAGTCTAATGACACCTAGCCAGAGATATTACTAAATTAAAGATACAATGTGTCTGGTCATGTTGCATTCCTGAAACAAGCAAGCTGAACTCCAGAAACAAACAAGCTGAACTTTGTTTATCAACTTTTTTTAAAAGCTTTACTCCCCTGCCTTCTATTCATTCCTTTCTGTTATAAATTATACTTTTCCCACAAAGGTACTGGAATTTGTAGTCAATTGAATAATCAGGACACTGTAGCAGTCTCACTTGATAAGTTTTGATCATTGCTTGTTCAATGATTCTTTCAGAAAGCCCAAAACTTCAACATACTTCGAACCGGTGTAAGTGCCTTTGTTCTGAGTTTTGCATTTATGGTGCATGCTGAGTGACAACTTTTGAATCAAGCCAGTACTATAAGGATGACTTAGTTCCCTTGTGAATTGCTGTTATCAAATTGATAATCATGATGAGCAGGAAGATTATCAGTGTCAGTGTTTTGATTATGATCAGTGGTATTCATCATGGGTGGTGGTTTTTTTAGTTTCCATGTCTGAAACATAGCTAGTTGTCTGCAGTGTCTGAGTGAGAACATTTGAATTTTATTTTTTTGTTCTCTCCTAATGGTTTTGCTGTCGGGGCTTGAAAACTGGTACATCTCACAATGAGTTATTTTTTACACCAAGAATATGCTTTACATCAAGCTGAGTCACATTACGTCACAAAATGAGTGGTTCAAGGTCTGATGTGGATTTATTGCAAAATCAACCACCCTCCCCCACCAACCCCCCTTCTCTCTCCCTGGTGAATTTCGAAATTTTGTTCACTTATCACTGAGGTAATGACTCACAGACCAAAGGAACTAGATGTTGAGTCCTTTACCTATCACTTTTTCTTTGATAGGAAACTATTTTTTTTTTTAAACCTTAAGATTTAAAATTAGATCTTTTTGCAAAACCAATGTAAGATTGTTACAATTTTAGCTTCAATTATTTTGTGTTTACAGTGATTGCAGTATACCATAGTACGAACATGTGGCTCACATTTTGCACTTTGGCTTTGTTTTATTTTCAACTACTTTTGGAAGAAAAAATTTGGCTACTTTTTACCTCTTTTGTCTCTTCAGGTATTTTTGCAGTTGCGGGAATAGTAGATTCATTCGTATATCATGGTCAAAAAACACTACAGAAGATGGAAATCGGCAAATTCGGATGATGATAATTTGATTTTTGGAGTGCTGCTTGTAATGCTCAAATATCCAGTTGATTCTTCAAACTGACAGTGTTCTGAATTTCCACCGCGTAGTCGCTCCAACTCATTTTCCTTTTCTATATCTACGTAACATTATTCGTTTAGTTTACTATATTGTATTATGTTATATTATATTAATATTATATTATATTAATACTGTACAATATTTAGTGTTGTACTATATTATATTAATTTTTTTATGATTAATTTAAATTATATATTATATTATATTAATACTTTTATTTTAAATTAATATATTTAAATTATATTAATATTTTATATTATTATTAATTTTAAATTAATATTATTCAAAGTATTCATATTTAAAAAATTTATTATTAGTTATATTAAATTATAAATTTATTAATAATTATAATGTAAAAATAATAAACAAAAATATTATATAATATCTTATTAAATTAAAAAGTTTTATTTATGCACCAGTTGGTGCATGAGTTTTCTTCTTAACACAATACTCTTTAAAATCAAGCATGTTATTGTATAAAATTAATTCAATGTAGTATTTTAATATTATAACCAAACTAGCGTTGAATGTTTCTACAATTAATGAATTTGAACTATGGTCCGTCCTGAACTTTTTTATAATTTGAGGAAATTAGATAAGCAAAACACTTTATAGGCCTTGCCATTTTTTTGGGGGGCTTTGAGAATACAGATGATTTGAATTAAGAACAATGAGTAAACATGTACGCGCATGCTTGGTTATTTAGATATGTTGTAACTTACCAAGTTTTCACTGCAGTATTTGCACTGGTGCCCATCATGTATATAAGGGTTTTGAACAGGTGAGCTACGGCGCACACAACTCTCCAAATGAAAGCTGGCCATGCGGGCTGTCGCTGCATAAGGTAGGGATGGCAATGGGTGCCACTTGGCACTTGCTATAGGCTTGTGATATTACTAAATTTGCTTTTGCAAAAAATTTAGATTATCAAACTTATATGCTGCTCGTTGTTGGTTTTTTTTTTTTTAAAAGAAAATTATTGGTTTTTTTTTAAAAGAAAATTATCTCCCTACAGATTTTAATAATTACAAAACATAGCCGCAACTTACAGCAGTTTTTTGTGGGTTCTCATATTTAAAATTACTAATATTTTAAAAAATACTTTCAATAATACATAAAATTTTAAATTATGTAATTCAAACTACAAATTTACAACAATAGCCTAAAAAATTTATATAAATACTTATATTGTAAATGAGAAATTAAAGTTTCAATATTAAAACAAATACACAAAATATTTCAATCTAATATAAAGTTTTTTTGTTGTAGGTAAATCATCACTAAGACCAATGTCTTGCTCTATCTCTTAATCAATTTACAAGTATTGTCAATAATATTAATAAGAAAATTGTGGACGACTACCGTTAACAATTAATCAAACAAATAAAAACCCAGCTTTAGTTTATAATAATTAGGTTCAAGTCATTAAAGCAAAACAAACACAATTAATCAAATTAAAATAAAATATCAATAATATTAAACTTGAAAATTATAAAAATTTTACTTTAATATAAATTAGGAGTAGAGCATGCAGATGTAGTAAATTAGGTTACATTTAGGAATTAGAAAGATAGATCATGAGTAATAACTTTAACTTAAATATATATTTATAATTAAATTTTTATGATTAATTGAAAACATAAATAATTAAAAAAAAAAAAAAGGAATGCAGGTCGGCAGACACCCAAAAATTTTTCTCAATACTAAACTCACCCGTAATCCATAGTGGGTTTAAATTTGAAATACCAAACTTGCTTACAATCCAAAAAAATATCCGCAGCAAGTGGTTTGTGTGGGTTTGTAGGTAATTTTGTTATCCATACCATAAGGTGAGCAATAGCGCTCACCTAATTAGTTCTCTGTATATTTTTTTTTTCATTGTAATATTTATAATTTTTATCTTCTTGTTTTAGAATTTTCAATCATTTTTGTACAATAAGGTAAAATTTTGATGAATTAATACTTAGAAAAATGGTATCTAGATTAAATAATATATTTTTCCAATCTCGATTTGAAGCCACATGTTTTAAAATATTATTTGATTAATTTATATACGATAAATTATTATATTTTTCTTGATCTCAACAATATTAATTTATTGAAATTATTTATTATTGTTATCTCATTCTCTCTCACACAATTGTGCATACAAGAAAATTTTCAATTATTTATCTTTAGGTAAATATCAATTTACCTCCATTTGCTCTTAAAAGGACTAAAAAAAAATTATTAACACACCCACTATTTGCCCTCACTTTTTTGAATAAAAATAAAGGTTAAATTGAATACTGTCAATTCCATCTGAGGGATCCACTGGAGTTTATCTTTCAATTGTTCGAGTTATGATATTTTATTTTTCTCGTCAAAAGAACATAATTTATAAGATATTTCTCTCAAAAGTTGGTTTAATGTTACGGTTTGATCTAATGTATTTAACAAAATTTTATAATGCAGTAATTAAAATTACGACATCTGTCATAATAAGTATAAATTTTATAAATTATACATAAAATTAATAAATAAAAGATAAAAAAAAATAATATAAAAGTGGTAAATTAGTGTTTAATTTTTTTTTAAAAAATAAACATATGTAAAAATAACATAAAATTTATAAATCAATATTAAACTTTAATTATACAAAAAATAGTTTATTCATTTAATTTATTTAAACAAAGAAAAAGTCATTCTTTAATTAAAAAAAATAATTGCATAAAAAAAAATTGGAATAATCTTTATTGAACTAATTTAACTATAAATTATATATTTATTCTAGGACATTCATTTTTTCTCTATCATAGTATTATTTATTACAAAGGTTAATTAAGCAAAATTATTTTTCTTGATGTTGATCTAGCCAAAACAAAATAAAAGATATTCTTATATTACTAGACATATGTGATATATTAATAAAACTGGATTTAATTTTATGTTTTATGCATACTTCATAAAAGATGCAATATCACCTTATATGATGAGATTATGCATAAGGATGGCACAAGTACGTGTAATAAGGCATATTTATATCCTATGTATGTTCCCGTCGGACCTGTCATAAGAATACGTGCAAAGAAATTTAAAGAAATATTTAATGGGCTGATTCAAGTAACTTAGGATCAATCTGGAGGTTTATTGAAGGAATCTCACAAGATATTTAGACTAATAAATACGCGATTCAAGCTCTTGAATTTTATAAGCAATCAAATCCATGAAATCGGCGCATTAAGGATGAAAGATATGTCACCATCTTTTTAGATAGTGTTTCCATTTTTAAAAGAGGCAATAAATCAAATATTTTGATTTTATTTAGTCATTTAAGATATTTTCATTTTTCTTATTAGATTAAGATCATGATTTATTAAGGATTCTTTTCTTTTTATTAGATTAGATTCTTATTTATTTAGAATTCTTTCTTATTTCAATTGGATTAGGATTTGTTTCCAATTAGGATTTCTTGTAACATATATATATATTCTCATTCAATAAGAGAGAAATAAGAAGTTTATCATGCAATTTTCTTGACAGTATAATTCTCTTTAGTTCTTAAACAAACTCTTTGAACTTATCGGATTTTCCGTGGCGTTCAATCCTTAACATATCAATCAAACCATCCATTGCTGATTGTGGCGTCCTCACACACAAAGGTTCTTACTTCATTAAGCAACGGTGATGAGATTATGCACAAGAATGGCACAAGCACATGGAATAAGGCATATTCAGATCCTATGCAAGTTCCCATCGGTCCTGTCACAAGAGCTCGTGCAAAAAAATTCAAAAAAGAACTTAATTGGCTGATTCAAGCAACTTTGGATCAATCCAATTTATGGAGGCCTATTGAAGGAATCTCACAAGATATTCAGACCAATAAATGCGTGATTCAAGCTCTTAAATTTTATTAGCAATCAAATCCAAGAAATCGGTGCATTAAGGATGAAAGATATGCTACTATCTTTTTAGATAGTGTTTCCATTTTTAAAAGAGGCAACAAATCAATTATTTTGATTTTATTTACGATTCTTTCCTTTTTATTAGATCATATTTTGATTTATTTATAATTCTTTTTCTCATTTCAATTGGATTAGGAATTTGTTTCTGATTAGGATTTCTTGTAACCTATATATATATTTTCATTTAATAAGAGAAGGAGAAGGTGTTTTTCATGCAATTTACTTGAAAGAAGAACTTAATAGGCTGAGTCAAGAAACTTGGGATCAATCCAATTCATGGAGGCCTATTGAAGGAATCTCACAAGATATTCAGACCAATAAATGCGTGATTCAAGCTCTTGAATTTTATGAGCAATCAAATCCAAGAAATCGACGCATTAAGGATGAAAGATATGTCGCTATCTTTTTAAATAGTGTTTCTATTTTTAAAAGAGGAAACAAATCAACTATTTTGATTTTATTTAGGATTCATTCCTTTTTATTAGATTAGATTCTGATTTATTTATGATTCTTTTCTTATTTCAATTAGATTAGTAATTTGTTTCTGATTATGATTTCTTGTAACCTATATATATATATATATATATTTGCATTCAATAAGTGAAGGAGAAGAAGTTTTTCATGCAATTTACTTGAGAGTATAATTCTCTTTAGTTCTTAAACGAACTCTTCGAACTTATCAGATTTTTCATGGCATTCAATTCTTGACTTATCAATCAGACCATCCATAACTGATTATGGCGTTCTCACATTCCAAGGTTCTATTCAATTCCTGAAATTAGAAATAATCTTGGAGCCTAATTTGATTAGGATCTCGTCAGTTCTTGGCGGGGTTCGTATCAGTTGGTATCAAAGCAAAGGTTCTAATTAGGTTTTGCCTATCCTTATTTTGATTTCGTGTCTTGTTTATTCAATTAAAAAAAAAAAAATTCTGTGAACAGTGCCATATGAACAGTGCAACATGAACACTATTTAAGGTTTATTAATTTTGCATCATTGTGATTTATTTCCTTAAATCTGTAAATTTTGCTAATTCCTTACCTTAAATTCCTTCAATTTTCAGTTATTCAGTGTTAAAGAAAAAAACAAAGTAAAAAAAATAGTGAAAAAAATCTTTCAATTTTTATTATTGGTGTATTACATAATCTAAGTCTAATTTTTCATTAAGTGAAAATTTGTACCAAAAATATTATTATTTTGTGCTTCCAAAACCTAATCATATATGTTCGTTGTGTTCTCGCGCTTAAAACTTGAATCTCTTTGATATAATCTTTCTGAATTATTGCTGGAATCTTGATATTGGTTTGATTAATCTAATAAAAACTAAGAGAGAATTATTATGAGTGGAAAAAGGCAAGAGTATGAGCATATTAGAGGGTAAAAGCCAATAAATTTGAGTGAAACATGAGTGAAATTGAGTGAAACACGTAAGGGAGTGAAGTGAGGTCCTTTTTACATTATTTCTAATATCTTTTTGTTGATTTCAACTATGTCTCAAGACAAAGAACGAAGCACAAATGTAGAGGATCAATAATCAACTATTTAAAATTTTCAAATTCAAGCCTTGATGGGGGAGATGAGACGATTGATGAGGGTTGAATTAGAGCACATACATGAGCATTTGGATTAAGTAGAGAACGCACGTGCATAGCAACCGCAACGCATTGCCCAAGCACATAGAAGGGAGAGAGTTCCAACTAGAGAAATGGTTGATGACTATTATCGGGATGAGTATGATGAAGAGGAGGATGCAATAGGTAATCATAGAAGAGCTAGGCATCGAGATGATGGTGTGAGTGGCATAAAGATGAAAATTTCATCTTTTCAAGGAAAATATGATCCTGAAGTATACCTTGAATGGGAGAAGAAGATGGAGTTTGTATTTGATTGCTACAATTATTCTGAGGCAAAAAAGGTAAAATTAGTTGTGATTGAGTTTTCTGATTATGCTATTACTTGGTGGGATCAGCCTGATATAACTAGAAGACGGAATGGAGAACGTCCTGTAGAAACGTGGAATGAAATGAAGACATTGATGAGAAGGCGATTTGTATCTAGCCACTACTACCGAGGCTTGTTCTAAAAACTGTAAAGTCTCACCAAGGGTAGTCGAAGCGTGGAGGATTACCATAAAGAAATGGAGGTTGCCATGATTAGAGTAAATGTGGAGGAAGATAAAGAAGCTACCATGACACGATTCTTGATTGGCCTTAACCAGTAGATTGCAAATATGGTTAAGTTGTAACATTATGTGGAGATTAAGGAGATGGTCCACAAGACCATCAAGATTGAGCAGTAACTCAAGAGGAGGGGTAACACTCATACAACCCCAAACTTGAGTTCCACTCTATAGAAGCCACCGAGCTATGTAAAGCGAGATGAGAGGCCACAAACATCTACTGCACCTAAACCAAGATCCGAGCCCTCCAGGTTTAATTCACAAGATAACATTGTGACACCCATTATTAGGAATCGTGATATTAAGTGTTTTAAATGTCATGGCAAGGGAACACATAGCCAGTGAATGTGTAAATAAGAGAGTTATGGTGTTACAAGATAATGGTGAGATTGTAACCGATGATGAGACAGAAGATAATGAGATGCCACTATTGGAGGATGTTAAAGATGAAGAGTATGCAGTCCTTAATGAATTAACTTTAGTAGCTATGAGAGCTTTGAGTGTGCAAGTAAAAGAAGATGAAGCAGTTCAATGGGAAAACATATTTCATACTAGGTGCTATGTTTAGGAAAAAGTATATAGTATGATTATTGATGGGGGAAGTTGTACTAATGTTGCTAGTACTATCATGGTGGAGAAGTTAGGACTTCCAACACTTAAACATCCACAACCATACAAATTATAGTGGTTGAATGATAGTGGCGAGGTAAAAGTGAAGTTTAGTACTAGTGTCTTTTAAGGTCGATAAATATTAAGAAAAAGTACTATGTGATGTAGTACCAATGCAAGCTAGACACTTATTACTTGGATATCCTTGGTAATTCGATAGACGTGTGAAGCATGATGGTTTTACCAATAAGTACTCATCTGAGTTTAATCAATGCAAGATCACCCATGCCCCATTAACACCGAAACAGGTTTATAAAGACCAAGTAAGCTTACAAAGAGAGAGCGAGTGAAATAAGAAGAAAGAAAAGAGAGTGAAAATTAGAGAGATACCAAGCAAAAAGAGAGAGAGAGAAAAAAAAGAAATTGAGGCAATTGAGAGAAAATTAGAGAGAAAATAAAAAAAATTTTATGCAAGAGCAAGTGAGATAGAAAGAGCATTATTTTCAAATCAGCCAATGATTATACTTATGTACCAAAAGGCATTTTTGAACACTAACGAGTTTAACCTTATCTTGCGTAGTTCTATTATTTCTCTTTTGCAGCATTATGAGATTTCTTTCTGGAGGAAACACTACATGGATTACCTCCAATCTAAGGGATCAAACATCAAATTGATTTCCTGCCTTGTACAATCATTCCAAACCGACCAGCCTATAGAAGTAACCCAGAGGAAACAAAGGAGCTTCAAAGGCAAGTTAATAAGTTGATGAAAAAAAGGCATGTGAGAGAAAGCATGAGTCCATGTGCAGTTCCAATTTTACTAGTTCCTAAGAAAGATGGGACATGGAGGATGTGCGTTGACTGCCGAGCTATTAACAACATAGCGGTAAAATATCGACATCTCATTCCTAGGCTAGATGATAAGCTTGATGAATTGCATAGTTCTTGTATATTTTATAAAATTGATCGAAAAAATGGATATCATTAAATTATAACGAAAAAATGAGAAGAGTAAAAAACTGCCTTTAAAACAAAATATAGTTTGTACGAATGGTTAGTTATGCCTTTTGGTTTAACTAATGCTCCGAGTACATTTATGAGACTTATGAATCATGTTTTGTGGGCTTTTATTGGTAAGTTTGTTGTTTATTTTGATAATATTCTCATATATAGTAAAAACTTGGATGATCATGCAACACATTTGAAATCTGTTTTAGATGTACTTATGAAAGAAAAATTATTTGCTAATTTGAAGAAATGTACCTTTTGCACCGATAAACTTGTGTTTCTAGGATTTTTTGTAAGTGCATAGGGTATATAAGTCAATGAAGAGAAGGTACATGTAATCCAAAGAATGGTCGAGTCCTACAAGTGTAAGTAACGTGAGAAACTTCCACGGACTTGCTAGTTTCTATCGGTAGTTTGTGAAAGACTTTAGTACATTGGCCACTCCGCTTACTGAAGTAAACAAGAAAAACATTAGATTCAAGTAGGGAGAAGAATAAGAGAAGGTAGTTCAAATGATCAAAGAAGAGCTAACCAAACCCCGTTTATTATCTTTGTATAACTTTAACAAAATATTTAAAATTGAATGTGATGCTTCAGGTATTCGTATAGGAGCTTTTCTTATGCAAGAGGGACGTCCAATTGCTTATTTCAGTGAGAAATTAAGTAGAGTAGTCTTAAACTAACCTATTTATGATAAAGAACTATATGCATTAGTTCGAACATTAAAAACATGGCAACACTACCTATGGCCTAAGGAGTTTGTAGTTCACACTGACCATGAATCTTTAAAACGCCTTAAAGGCCAACACAAGCTAAACAAAAGGCATGCTCGTTGAGTGGAATTCATAGAAACATTTTCATACGTCATTCGTTATAAGCAAGGTAAGGAAAACATAGTTGCCTAAGCGCTTTCTCACAGGTATGCTTTAATTTCAACACTTAATGCTAAATTGCTTGGTTTTGAATATATTAAGGAATTGTATGCTAATTACCATGATTTTAGTGTTGAATATAATAATTGTGAAAAGTTTGGGGTTGACAAGTACTTTAGGCATGATGGTTACTTGTTTCGAAAAAATAAGTTGTGTGTGTCTAATTGTTATTTAAGAGATTTATTGGTGAAAGAATCCCATGGAGGAGGATTGATGGGACATTTTAGAGTTGTAAAGACCTTAGTTGTATTGCAGGAACACTTCTATTGGCCACATTTGAAACGAGATGTTAAGAGACTTTTGTAGTAGGCGTGCCACTTATAGGCAGCCTCATGGATTATACACCCCATTACCAATACCTAATGCACATTGGTCTGATATTTCAATGGATTTTGTGTTAGGTTTACCTAGGTCCAAACAAGGAAAAGACTCAATTTTTATAGTTGTGGATAGATTTTCTAAGATGGCATATTTTATTTCATGCAAAAAGATAGATGATGCTTCTAACATTGCTGATTTATTCTTTAGAGAGATTGGTATGCCTAGAACAATAGTTTTTTATAAGGATGCTAAGTTCTTGAGTTACTTCTGGAAGACTTTGTGGGCTAAGTTGGGGACTAAGTTGTTGTTTTCAACTACGTTTCATCCTCAAACTGATGGTCAAACAAAAGTTGTAAGTAGAATTTTATCTACTTTATTGCGAGCAATCATTAAAAAGAACATTAAAACTTAGGAGGATTGTTTGATACATGTTGAGTTTACTTCTATTCATTCTGCTACTATATATTAGTCATTTGAATTTTTATGGTTTTAATCCTTTAACTCCATTAGATTTAACTCCATTACCTGTTTCTAAGTATGTTAACTTAGATGGAAAGAAAAAAGCTGAAATTTTTAAGCAGATACAGGAAACGGCAAAGCTCAATATCGAACGACTAAGCAATATGCTAAACAAGCCAACAAAGGGCAACACAAGTTAGTCTTTGAACTCGGCAATTGGGTATGGTTACATATATGCAAGGAACGATTTCCAGAACAAAGGAAATCCAAGTTGCTACCTCAAGGGGATGGACCTTTCCAAGTTTTCGAATGGATTAACGACAATGCATACAAGTTGGATTTTCTTGGTGAGTACAATGTAAGTGCTACAATTAATGTTTCTGATCTAAGTCCTTTTGACATAGGTGAAGATTTGAGGACAAATCATCTTCAAGAGGAGGGGAATGATGAGATTATGCACAAGGATGGCACAACCACGTGGAATAAGGCATATTCAGATCCTATGCAAGTTCCCATCGGACATGTCACAACAGCTTGTGCAAAGAAATTCAAAGGACTTAATGGGCTGAGTCAAGCAACTTGGGATCAATCCAATTCATGTAGAACTATTAAAAGAATCTCACAAGATATTCAGACTAATAAATATGTAATTTAAGCTCTTGAATTTTACGAGCAATCAAATCCATAAAATCAGCACATTAAGGATAAAAGATATGCCACTATCTTTTTAGATAATGTTTCCATTTTTAAAAAAGGCAACGAATAAACTATTTTGATTTTATTTATTCATTTAAAATACTTTCCTTTTTTTATTAGATTAAGATCCTGATTTATTAAAGATTCTTTCTTTTTTATTATATTAGATTCTGATTTATTTAAGATTCTTTTCTTATTTCAATTAGATTAGGAATTTTTTTCTGATTAGGATTTCTTGTAACCTATCTAATAGGCTCACACTCTCTTGCCTTTTCCACTCGTAATAATTCTCTCTTAGTTCTTATAAAACCAATCAAACCAATATCAAGATTTCAGCAGCAATTCACAAAGATTATATCAAAGATATTCGGGTTTTAAAGGTGAGAACACAACGAATACGTATGATTAAGTTTTGGAAGCACAAAATAATAAAATTTTTTGGCAAAAATTTTCACACAATGAAGAATTAGACTTGGATTCTATAAGACAATAATAATGAAAATTGATGGATTTTTTTTCACTATATATATATATTTTTGCTTTGCTTTCTTTTTAAACACTGAATAAATGAAAATTGGAGGAATTTAAGGTAAGGAATTGGTAGAATTTTACAAATTGAAAAAAATAAATAAGAAGGATGCAAAATTAAGAAACCTAAACATTGTTCACGATGCGCTGTTCATGCGGCGCTGTTCATGAGGCACTGTTCACAATTTTTTTTTTTAATTGAAATAACCAAGACACAAAATTTAAATAAGGATAGGAAAAAGCTTGATTAGAACCTTTGCTCTGATACAACTAATACGAACCCCGCCAAGAATTAACGAGACCCTAATCAAATTAGGCTCTAAGATCGTTTCTAATTTCAGGAATTTGAATGGAACCGTAACATGTTGCTTATTGAAGCAAGAACCTTGGTATGTAAGGATGCCACAATCAGCTATGGAAGGTCTGATTGATAAGTCAAGAGTTGAACGCCACGAAAAATCTGATAAGTTCAAAGAGTTCGTTTAATAACTAAAAAAAATTATACTTTCAAGTAAATTACATGAAAAACTTCTTCTTTCTCTCTTATTGAATACGAGTATATATATAGGTTACAAGAAATCCTAATTAGAAACAAATCCTAATCCAATTAAAATAAGAAAAGAATTCTAAATAAATCAGAATCTAATGTATTAAAAAGGAAAGAATCCATAATAAATCAGGATCTTAATATAATAAAAAAAAAAGTATATTAAATAAATAAATAAAATCAAAATAACTGATTTGTTGCCTCTTTTGAAAATGGAAACACTATCTAAAAATATAGTGGCATATATTTCACCTTTAATGTACCGATTTCATAGATTTGATTGCTCATAAAATTCAAGAACTTTAATCACGCATATATTGGTCTGAATATCTTGTGAGATTCCTTTAATAGGCTTCCATGAATTGGGTTGATCCCCAGTTTCTTGAATCAGCCCATTAAATACTTCTTTGAATTTCTTTGCACGAGCTCTTGTGATTGGTCCGACAAGAACTTGCATGGGATCTGAATATGCCTTATTCTTCGTGCTTGTGTCATCCTTATCCATAATCTCATCATACTAATGTCTTTCAAGAACGGTAAATATGAAGATAAAGGACTATGTGATGCGGTACCAATGCAAACTGGACATTTATTGCTTAGGCGTTCTTGGCAATTCGACAGACATGTGAAGTATGATAGTTTTACCAACAAGTACTCTTTTTATGCAAGAATAAATGAGATAAAAAGAGTATTGTTTTCAAATCAGATAATGATTGTACTTATATACAAAGAGGCATTTCTAAACACTAACAAGCTTAATCATATCTTGCCTAGTTCTATTATTTCTCTTTTGCAAGATTATAAGGATGTCTTTTCCGAGAAAATACCACATGGATTAGCTCCATTCCGAGGGATCGAGCATCAAATTGATTTCATGCCTGGTGCAACCATTCTAAATGGACCAACCTATAGGAGTAATCTAGAGGAAACAAAGGAGTTTCAAAAGCAAGTTAATGAATTAATGGAAAAAGAGCATGTGAGAGAAACCATGAGTCTATGTGCAGTTTCAGTTTTGCTAGTTCATAAGAAAGAGGGACATGGAGGATGGACATTGACTACCGAGCCATCAACAACATAACGGTAAAATATCGACATCCTATTCTCAAACTAGATGATATGCTTGATGAATTGCATGGTTCTTGTGTATTTTCTAAAATTGATCTAAAAAGTGGATATCATCATATTAGAATGAAAAAAAGAGATAAGTGAAAAACTGTCGTTAAAACAAAATATAATTTGTATAAATGGTTAGTTATGCCTTTTGGTTTGATTAATGCTCTGAGTACTTTTATAAGACTTATGAATCATGTTTTACGAGCTTTTGTTGGCAAGTTTGTTGTTGTTTATTCTGATGATATTATCATATATAGCAAAAACTTGGATGATCATACAACACATTTGAAATATGTTTTAGATGTACTTAAGAAAAAAAAGTTATTTACTAATTTGAAGAAATGTACCTTTTGCACCGATAAACTTGTGTTTCTAGGATTTGTTGTAAGTGCACAGGGTATACAGGTCGATGGAGAGAAAGTACATGTAATCTAAGAATACCCGAGTCGTATAAGTGTAAGGAACGTGAGAAGCCTCCATGAACTTGTTAGCTTCTATCGGTGGTTTATGAAAGACTTTAGTACATTGGCCGCACCGCTTACTAAAGTAATCAAGAAAAAAATTGAATTCAAGTGAGGAGAAGAATAAGAGAAGGCATTTCAATTGATAAAAAAAAAAAAAGGCTAACCAAAGTCCCATTATTATCCTTACCTAACTTTAACAAAACGTTTAAAATTATTTATGATTTAATCCTTTAACTCAATTAGATTCAACATAGAATGAAGAACTGAGCAATATGCTAAACAAGCCAACAAAGAGCGACACAAGCTAGTCTTTAAACCGGGGGATTGGATGTGGTTGCATATGTGCAAGGAATGATTTCTAGAACAAAGAAAATCCAAGTTGTTACCTCAATTTGATGGACTTTTCCAAGTCTTGGAACGGATCAAAGCCAATTCATACAAGCTGAATTTGCCTGGTGAGTACAATGTAAGTACTACAATCAATATTTTTAATTTAAGTGCTTTTGACGTTGGTGAAGATTTGAGAACAAATCTTCTTCAAGAGGAGGGGAATGATGAGACTATGCATAAGGATGGCACAAGCATGTAGAATAAGGCATATTCAGATCCTATGCAAGTTTTCGTCGGATCCGTTACAATAGTTCGTGCAAAGAAATTCAACGAAGCACTTAATAGACTGATTCAAGCAACTTAGGATCAATCCAATTCATAGAGGCCTATTGAAGGGATCTCACAAGATATTCAGACCAATAAATGCATGATTCAAACTCTTGAATTTTATAAGCAATCAAATACATGAAATTGACGCATTAAGGATGAAAGATATGCCACTATCTTTTTAGATAGTGTTTCCATTTTCAAAAGAGGCAACAAATCAGCTATTTTGATTTTATTTAGTCATTTAAGATACTTTCCTTTTTTTTTATTAGATTAAGATCCTGATTTATTAAGGATTCTTTCTTTTTTACTAGTTTAAATTCTGATTTATTTAGAATTCTTTTCTTATTTCAATTAGATTAGGATTTGTTTCAAATTAGAATTTCTTATAACACACACACACACACACACACACACAATATATATATATATTCGCATTCAACAAAAGAGAAAGAATAAGTTTTTCATGCAATTTACTTGAGAATATAATTCTCTTTAGTTCTTAAACGAATTCTTTGAACTTATCGAATTTTCTCTGGCGTTTAACCCTTTGCTTATCAATCAAACCATGTATAATTGATTGTGGCATCCTCACATATTAGGGTTCTTGCTTCATTAAGTAACGGGTCGCGATTCTATTCAATTTCTGAAATTAGAAACGATCTGGGAGCCTAATTTGATTAGGGTCTCGTCACTTCTTGACGGGGTTCGTATCATTATATTCCAAATATCTTTGAAAAACATAAAAAATATAGTTTTTTTTAAATCTAATTTTGAGAATAATTTTTATCACATATATTATCAATATATTACATAAACCTAAAACTATCATTATTCAATTTAAAAATAAAATCAGCAAATATATAAGGTAATCATCATTAAAATGAGTTTTATTTTAAATTTGTAAGTTTTTATTTTTTTCAATAATTTTATGTTAATTTATTTGTTTTGTCTTCCATTTACCAGTCTCATGTTTCATTTTTTTTTTAAATAACCCCTATAAATATTTTTATAGGGTCTCAAACCCTTACTCTCAACATTGTGAATGCAATAGCTCTCCCACTAGGCTATAACCCTTCCATTTACTTTACACTTATTGTTGATTTACGAGTTTTATGTTATATTTATAAGTTTTTATTTTGTTTTCTAATAATACACCAATTTACCACTCCTATATTAATTTACTTCTTTTATATTTCATTTAGAAGTTTTATATTATATTTACACAATTTACGTTTAATTTTATACTTAATATTGATTTACAAGTTTTATATTACATTTATAAGTTTTTATTTTGTTTACCAATAATACACCAATTTACAACTCATGTATTAATTTACATGTGTTATTCTCTATTTACAAGTATTATGTTTCCTTTACATAGTTTATATTTTATATTAATTACACTTAATATTTATTTACAAGTTTTATGTTATATTTATAATTTTTTTTACCAATAATGTTAATTTACTTGTTTTATCTTTATTTACAACTATTATGTTTTCTTTGCATAATTTATATGCATAATTTATATTTTATATTACACTTAATATTAATTTACAAGTTTTATATTACATTTATAATTTTTATTTTATTTATTGATAATACATTAATTTATCATTTTTGTGTTAATTTACTTATTTTACATTTCATTTATAAGTCTTATATTTTGTTTACCTAATTTATGATTTATTTGACACTAATTGTTGATTTACAATTATTATTTTGTTTACCATTTATACACCAATTTACCACTCCTATATTAATATACTCATTTTATCTTCCATTTATAAATCTTATATTATATTTACATAATTTATACTTTATTTTACACACAGTATTGACTATAAATTTAGAAGATTTATATTTCATTTACATAATCTACATTAATTTATATCATAGAATGACCCCTTATTAAGACACTAGTTCAAAATAAGACACAGTAGCAAATTCAATCATTTATATTGCTTCTTTGTTTTTGGGCTTTTAATCGTCTTCTTTACTTTTGCTTTATTTAGAAAAAAAATATACTCCTGGTACATTATATGCTTCATTTACCTTTTAATTTTCTTATTTTACGAAATAAGGCACAAAACCTGAAAGAAAAAATAAAATAAAATTATGAAACTCCATATCATGACTGTTACCTGAAAATTTGGTACAAAAAGATGAATCGAGGCATAGAGAATTATATACTCTCTACAGGAACATTTAACCCACCTTGATTAATTGAAACATGGGAAAGCTTCAACTTAATAGCCTCAAATTCAGCACTCTGCCTCTCTTCATTTGTCAGCCACAATGATAAGCATTGTTCAACCAAATCTTTGCCACAATTCAAAATATAACTTCCCTTAAGCATCTTGCTGCTTCCATATCTTGTAATCTGGGACAGATTTGAATCAGATGGCTCATCTGCATAACTTTCAAGAATCTCCTTAATGGCACCACACCAGATTGGTCTGGCTACCTTAAGAAAGTCATTCAACACTAACACTGGAAGCTTTACACTTCCCAATTCAGATTCGCCATGCCCACCTCTTCCATGATAATCTGACCCCCCAAGCTTTAAAAGACCATGAGCATCAGCTAAGTCACTGTATGCTGTCAGTCAGATAATAACATCAGGATAAGGACTCAAATACGGAGACAATCAATCTTAAGAAATCATATAATAATTGCAAAAGGTTATGGATAAAATGCAAAGTCACAATTACATAATATATAAATAATTGTTGCAGGCACAGTAGAACAGAAAATTGTCAATCTTTTTCAGAAAGTTTACATCTGTGGTAAACAACACAATCAACAGGACAAAAGGCAGTATAGGAGACTAAAACAGATTGCAAAATGTTTTTGATATGCAGCATAGTTCGTTTCATCCCTAATTCCAAACAAAGAAAAGCTTTTCACACCTCCATACTGATGCAGGTGCAGCATTCAAAGTGTTCAGCAGTATCATACATCAAAATGGATTATTTCTATGATACATGAGCAGTAACTGTCATAACCATTGACACAGACTAAATTAGCTCCATTGATTGATTTTCGATGTTGTCTAAAGATTTACATATTGATAATTCAAGGAAAAACAATTCACATCAAATAATCAAATTTCAAAATATGAAGGTGAATATATTGCAGTCAGTCTGCAGAATTGGATTGAAAATGACCAAAGCGAATATTAAGTGGTAAGAGAGAAAATAGCAAACCATCTCGCAATGTAAAATATCATACCTACTAATTTTCCATCACTTCTGTAAACCTCTAACCCATGAAGGCCCACATCTTTCAACTTTCTAATGATGGCAGCAGGATTCTTCAATGCCCATGGATGAGCAAGTACTGCCAACCCACCTGTTCTATGTATCAATCGAACTGCTACCTCCGCCAGAGGTTCACTTCCCCTACAACCACAGAGAACAAAAACTTTAGTCAGTTTCATTTATTAGAAATATGCATTAACTATATTCTATACATTTTTCAACAGCATCCGCTGGTTCATTACGTGCAGTATGCAGGTCCCCCATCATAGAGATATCTGGAAAATGCCTGTTTAAGATTCTCCACATAGCCTGCTTCAACCATAGCACGAGCCACATGCAGCCTTCCAGGAGCAACTCCCTTGCCGGCAATCTTTGCCACATGCTCCCACTTAAGAGGTAACTTCAGTTTATTTAGTTTCAAGATCATGTCTTTAGCACGTTGGTAACGGCCATCCCTTATGTTAGCCAAGAAAATTTCCAGTTCTTCATACTTTGATGAGCCACAGCTACTATAGTATGCAAGGATGTGAACTGGTTCCTCTGATTCAGTGCCCCTGCTTTTTTATCAAGAAACCAAATATTGGCATCATATCAAAATTATGCGAAAGAAACAATGAATTACTTTGAAATTCTATTTACTGCTCTCCCAATAACTTAAAAGTGTATCATGCCTAAATCTAATTGGGGTTCGCGGTGGTGGAGGAACTGGCTCGAAAAAAAGAGGGATTTTAGTTGTAAGATATCTAATGAAACCATCCCTGAAATTGAGATCTCATCAGAGGTGAGAAGGTTTAAGAAAGAAGTATATGACATGAAAACACTACGAGAAAGTGTATTTAAAGACAACGAGGAATTAAACATAATGATGGTTACAAATGTGAAACAAGACCTTTGAGAGAAAATCGTGCTGATTTCGACACCTGGAATTATCTTCATACCAAATCTGCCAGCAGTTTCAATGGCCTCAGGTATGCCAGACATGGTGTCATGATCAGTCAGAGCAAGAACTTTCACCTGTTCTGAGTACATTGTAATAATTAAATTTCTGTTTCCAGCTGATCTATTTAGAGAATTCAAAAGGAAGTGAAAGGATTCAGATAAAAATAGCAAACAATTGCATTCTTAATTTTTTTAAAAAAATGCTATAATAATATTAAGATAATCACACATTGCATAATATTAATTACTTCCTACATATAAAAAATCTTAAGTATAGTTCTTGTAGTTCAAAAAAATTCACAAACAAGATCTAAGAAATTGAATTCCATTCAAAATAAAAGGTCTGATCTGATTGCTGTCAGAAAGAAAATTCACTAGCAGTAGAACTTCTCGATGAACAACAAATTATAATGCAATTGGCTGTTCGACCAACAAAATGCCCAAAATGAAATACAAGTAAATGCACCATTCTTCCATTAGATAGAGACAATAAGATTGATGTTTTCCTGTCAAAGCCTCTTCAACCTATAAATAAAACTGCAATAGAAATCTTATTGGAAGGTCACCATTCAAAATTTTATAGCAAACAAAACATCAAGGTAAAGGTAATTACAAATAAACTATTACATTCAAAGAGTTTCCAATACAAGGGAGCACTCTTAAGGTGACAGTAACAACTGCGGTGAAGAAACAGTATTTTGCGAAAAAAATGATAACTTCCATCTAACCAAGCTCAAGGCCAGATTCTACGTAGAAAGAAGCTTGAGTCTATAGATGCTGTATCTAAATTGATTTTTTATCGTTCATCTTTATCCTTTTTATCTGCATCTCCAGAGAGAAGATCTTCTCACTCAGTTGTTTCACTTTTTTCAATCAAGTTTTTGTAAGTTGGTTTCATTTGCAAGTGTTGCGTGCTTTGTAACTTAGAGCAAAAAATATTTTGCATAGAATTCTGCCATGACATAAAGGAAATCACTCTTCATTCATTACCATCAGCATCATTGAGGTTACCATTGACTACATCCTCACTCCCAGTCTACTGTGAGGCTCCTCATTATCATCAAATTATGCAAAGGTTGCTGATGTTAATCAAACCGAAAAAATCTTATCCCCAATAAGAAAAATGTGTCAAACACATTTAATATCTTAGAGATGCATAATCTGATAGCACAGCAAAAGAGGGTCAGGACTAAAGGCATCAACAGATAAATTAATTACGAGTTAAACCATTGGCGATTATATATAAACTGAACAAAGAGACTTTTCTCACAAGAAAACATAAACATAAATAGACTTTTGTGATTAATAATAATAAAAAATAGTATAAGAAACTCAAGTTCACAAGCAATAATAGCACCGAGTCTGGAAATAATATTTAAATGAGAGCTCAACAAGATAGAGAAAAACAATAATACATTTACAGAACCAAGAACTACCAAATACTTCAAACAAAAATGAACTCAAATTATTGGAACTGCTGCTTTTTTTTCAGATTAAAAATAATAAAAAAATAAAAATAAAAATAAAAATAAATACAAGCACAGTAAAGAAATCAGACTCACCCCATTACAATGAGCTCTCTCAACAAGCTTAGAAGGTGACAAGTACCCATCACTAAAATTGGAATGTGAATGCAATTCAAACACCACGTTGTTGTCCACAGCTCTATTAAGAATCTTCTGCACTCCGAAATCATCCTCAGAGGAAGAAGAAGAAGAATGGTTTTGATCCAAATAAACCCATTCGGTCACAGATTTCAAAGCAAGACTCTGCTCGGCTGTCATCTTCTTCTTGCCACCACCGCGCTTCTTCTTCTTTTTCTTTTTGTCTTTTGGCCTCTTCTCGACATGACAATCACCAAACATGGCTTTTTTTTTCTTTTGGGATCGTTTGGTTTGAGGGTTTCGGTTTGTTTTGTTGGGCCAAACAAAGAGGAGAGAAAGAACGGTGCAGCTGTAGCGTAGTGGTTAAAGTTTGAAGCTGATTACAATCTATGTAAACGCAAAGCAGAGTTGGTAGATGGGGTAAAATTAGGATAGTTTCAAATTATTAAAATAATCTTAGTTAATTACAAAAAAAGAATATTATTATTATTATTATAAAAATGATATTAATTAAAACAATAAATTAATAAAGTTCATAATAATAAAATAAATAAATTTTAATAAAATAATGTTAAAATAATAATAATGACATTATTATTATTATTATTAGATTTTAATAATGATAATATTAATAAAAGTAAAAATAAATAAAATAAATATATTTTATTAATAATAATGATGGTGATGATTACAAAAACAATAATAATTAATAAATTTCAATAATGTAATATTAATAATATTGACATTAATGATAATAATAATAACAATTAAAATAAAAATTATTAAATTTTGATAATAATAATAATAATAATAAAATTAATGACAGTAATAATAATTAAAATAATAAAATTATTATTATTAAATAAATTTATTATTAAATAAATTTATTATTAAATAAATTTATTATTAAATAAATTTATTATTAAATACTTTTTTTACACAAACAATAATAATAATAATTTTTATAATTTTATAAGGACTAAAATATAAAAATAATAAAATTTTATTGAAGACATTTTAAAAATATTAAAATATTAATAAAGTAAAATCAAAAGTTAAAAAAATAATATAATTATTCCCAACCTCTATTAAAAATTAATCTCTCATTCTTCATTTTTAAATTATAATAGACTTTACTATTATAATTCTGATTTTTGTATTCATTTTACAAAGAAAAGACAGATAATTAAAGTTTCGATTCCTTAATTCAATATTTTTTTTTTATACAAGAGACTATTGCTCAGAATTATAACTCATATTACATGAGACTATAACTGATATTTACAAATCAAACTATAACTGGGATTAGTTTCAATAATTAATATAACTGATATTTACAAATCAGACTATAACTAAGACTAGTTTACAATAATTCGTATGAAGTACTGTCCAGATTTAAATCCTCGCTAATATTTGAGGAATATCTACTTCTCACACTTGGGTAAGGAAACAAACTAACATACACTCAATGTCTGATGAAGGACTTACCCTCACACTTGAGTAAGGAAATGACCTTCACTCAATGTTTGAGGAAGGACTTACCTCAACACAATTTGGAGGGTAGCAGCCCTGACCACCAGGCCAAAGGTCTGGTAACCCTTAATTCGATATTAAACATAAATAATTAAGCTAAAATAAGAATAAAATAGAATAAAAGCTATTAAGAAGATTGATCTGGTCACAGTCACTAGTGTCTTGAATCCTCTCTTTTAGTATTTTTTGAGTTAGACAGGTATTCGCCATTCATGATGTTGCTACGAGCCCGGCATTAAGCGTATGTTTTGGATTTTAAATTATAACACTAAAATATTTGATAAACACTAATTATTATAATTTATAGATATATTAATATAATTTTTTAATTGGGTAAAGAAATGATTTTCACTCAATGTCTGAAAAAGAACTTACCTCTACAATTTAAAGGGTAGCAGCCCTGACCTTTGGCCTGGTGACCCTTAATTTGATATTAAACATAGATAATTAAGCTAAAATAATAATAAAATAAAATAAAAGTTATTAAGAATATTGATCTGGTCACAGCCACAGGTGTCTTGAATCTCCTTTTTTTAGTATTTTTTCAATTGGGGAAGGACTTACCCCCACAGTTGGGTAAGGAAATGACTTTCACTCAATGTGTGAGGAAGGACTTACCCCACAATTTGGAGGGTAGCAGCCCTGACCACCAGGGCAAAGGTCTGGTGACCCTTAATTTGATATTAAACATAGATAATTAAGCTAAAATAAGAATAAAATAGAATAAAAGCTATTAAGAAGATTGGTCTGATCACAGTCACTGGTGTCTTGAATCCTCTTTTTTTAGTATTTTTTGAGTTGGCAAGTGTTCGCCATTCATGCTGTTGCTACGAGCCCGGCATTAAGCCTATGTTTTGGATTTTAAATTATAATACTAAAATATTTAATAAACACTAATTATTATAATTTAAAGATATATTAATATAATTTTTTAATGATACGATAAAAAATATATTATAATTTTATCAAAATTATTATTTAAAAATTATATTTATTATCTATTATTAATTTTTATTTTATAATTATAATTTTTTCTATAATAATTATAACTTTTAAGTTATAGTCCTTCAACTCCCAATGTAACCTAAATTCAGCACTATGCTGCCTGATAAGATGAATCCAACGGTTGAGATATAATATAATATAAAAATAAAAAATTATGGGCAAATGATAAAGCTGGTTACCTCATCACTTCAAATCCCTAATTTGCTCTCAGCCAATATATTTGCTGCATCTCTCTCTCAAATTACTAATATCTCTCTTCGATTTCTTTACGAATCACATAAAACCGAAGCACCAACTCGCTCACACCAAACAACCAATCCAATCCATCAACCCGTTACTGTCATCCTGAGCCGTTTACTTCCGATTCAGCTGTTTCCTTCCCTACCGTCCCTGCCACTTTCTTCGTTCGACGTTGTCAGCTGCACAAGGTAAGGATGGATGGTTTTGCTGGTCTCATGCTTGTGGCGTTATCCTCATGGGTACGTCCTGGTTGATTTAGTTTAAACATCTAGTTCTTAAAGTTTACTGCAAGTTTGCTGGTACTGTTAAGTGATTGAAATGTTATCGTTTTTATTGTATAATTTTGATTATTATTATTATTATTTTTCTTATCCTCATCCTAATGATATCGTTTGCAATAATAATCTGGATTAGTGCGGGGAAAAAATTCCTGTTGATTCGTCGGTCGTTGTTCAGGTATGCAATATGTTCCTTCCAGTTCATGATGTTTGGCAGATTATTTTGAGAGAGACGCCCTTTCGTAACTGAAGAATAAAACAAATCCTACCATACAAATTTCCAAAAAGGGAAAAAAAAACTGAAACCAGTTTTTAATATCGGGATATAGATTTTAGCCCAAACCTTCCTAATTTAATTTTACACATAACAAAACTTGGTTAGAATTTAGGTATATATATAGAAATATAAAAAATATTTCTTTCTTATAAAAAATATATATTTCCTGTTCTCTTTATTTCTTCATTTACTTCTATAAAAATATAAAAAAAAGGGCTGTAGATATGACTTATAAAGTTGTGGTAATTGTTGCAATCTTTGAGGAGGTATATGTAGACTTTTTGTTGCAGCCATTCTTCTATTGGGAGGAACTTTGGGTAGTTACGGTGAGTTAGTAGTTTGGTAGTTTTTGAAATTTTCAGGCATATTAATGATTGGAATATTTGTTTTGAATATATTTTATTCTCTGCTGAGGATATACCATGTATATGTTTTACATCTCAGAATTATATAGGTGTTATTGTACCTAATGTCTACTGTTTTGGGAAGACTGATTTTCACTATCTGAAATTTAAATATTGTAATCTTCGGAAAGTGAAGTGACTGCATATTGATGAGTGAAACAGTTGCAGGCAAGTGCAAAAGCTTGCTTGCTGAGGCTGTGTGATGACAAGTCATGGACCCAACTAAAAAACTAGATCTAATTGTAATAGTAACAAAGATGTGCAGATGTAGCCACTGTGTGTATTGGAGGTTAAGGCACTGTATCATTTTGTATTAGCATGGAAGCAAATGAGATTTTTTATTTTCAGACCTTTAATTTATTTCTAGATTTCTTTTCTTAATGCCTTTGAATTACAGAAACTCTGGATCTGTATGCATGTGTTTGTGCAAATGTGCATGATTCAAACATTGTATATTGGTTGAATTTCAATCAATGTAAATGTACCTACTTATTTATGCTTCTGAGAAAGTTTTGGAATTTTAAAATTTCAGATATTATTTCCAGTTAACTACAATTTTAAAATTTAAAATTTAATTAGAGCTAGTTTACTAAATATTCTGAATAAAGCATCATTGTTACTATTACAATTAGAAGGCTGTGTTGCTAAAATTTATTATTGCTATTTTCTATTAATTGTTTATTTTGGTCTCCTGCTATTCCTTAAATTGAGAAAACTAAGGTCAGAGAGAGCTCTTGACTTCATTATTTTGTTTTTCATTAACAAATTTCTTTTAAAATGAGTGTAATGTAATTTGTTTTCACAAAAAAAAGTGTCTTAACTTAATAAAAATAATTTAAGATACAGTAGGTTCTAAAATACCCTCAAATGTGCCATCAAATTGTTGCAATCCTTAGGTTTGGAGATGTTATTGGTGATTTAGAAATTTTACGTTGTCGGTTTTCGATGTTTAGTAGATCGGTTTCATTATTTTGTTTTTCATTAACAAATTTCTGTTAAAATGAGTATAATGTAATTTGTTTTCACAAAAAAATAGTGTCATAACTTAATAAAAAATAATTTAAGATACAGTAGGTTCTAAAATGCCCTCAAATGTGCCATCAAATTGTTGCAATCCTTAGGTTTGGAGATGTTATTGGTGATTTAGAAATTTTACGTTGTCAATTTTGGATGTTTAGTAGATCGATTTACTCTATTAGGTTGTAATTATGTTGAAATTGCCCATATTATTGGGAAAATTTTGGCTTAATTTTTCCTAGAAAAATGTCATATTGATGTTGCCTTTTCTTTCTACAATATTTCTTTTTATCCCTCAACTTTTTTGTCTTGCTAGCATATTTTCATTCATAAATGATTGTAAATTTCAATTGAACTCAGAATTTTTGTCCCTCAGTAATTTAAAATTTGAATAAACCAACTAATTTTTAATGTAAAATATCCCTACTTTATTATTAATTTTTCATGCCTGTCCGAACTTTCGGTCGATCAACTTCCATATCTAAATGTCACATAAGATCCTCCCTCTTGCCGTTCGACTATGCATAAGCCTTTATCATATCAGTTCATTTTCAAGAATTTTGAAATGTTAAAAAGTTTACCAATCTCAAAATTTTTATTATTGGCAATTTAAATTTGTTAACATAGTTAGTTTTGCTTGAAAAAGTAAACAAATTACAAAATAATGAAATAAATAATAATAAAAATGATAGATTATTACTTGAAGTATTAAATAATAATCACTTGAATTATCAAATATAATTTTGACAGTAAGCCAACATTTTTAATTTTTTGTATTTGTTTCTTAATAGAATGACTTAGTTAGACTTAATTAATAATAAAAAAAAAGAATATAAAATAAAAAATAATTTAATGGATTCAAATTACCACTTGAATTGTCAAGGAATTGGTTGTTATAAATAGATTCAAAGATGGAGCCAAAAGGCCTAGACAATTGATTGAAAATGTTGTTTATGCACTCTTATTCTGTATTTAGTTATGAATAGAAGTGTTTGATGTTGTTTATATTAATCAGCTTGATAGAAAATTAAATAATTCTTAAATACTAAATACATTTGAATGAGTTAAATGAGGTTATTGAATAATTCTCAAATACTTAATATATTTAAATTTACTTTGGCTTGTATTTCATTATCGATAATCTTAAAATTCTCTTAAGATAGAATACAACTATGTCTCGACTAATTGAATTCAATATAATATATCTACTATATTTCTATATCTTGAATTAGCCTATAAAAATTTATGTGCATAATTAGATTAACAAATTCAAATTAGCTATTTTTTGTCATTCAAATTAATTATTTTTTGTCAAATTAAAATTAGAAAAAATGACTTTTTTTAACCTAAAAATATGCACTCATGAAGAACAATACAAGTATGTATTGACTAACTAAGTTCAATATAATATTATCTAACGTATTTCTATATATATCATTTAAGTAATAGTTGAATTAGACAATTAAAATTTATGTGTATATCTATACTAACAAAATTCAATTTGAAAAATGACATTTATACATGAAACAAATAACATAAAGATGTAACATTTAAAGTACAATATGAAGCGAAGAACATCGAACATGAGTGCAAGTAAATATTAAACATGCAACATTAACATCAAACATGAAAACTTTCAAAAAATAAATAGAAAAGTACAACATGTGATGTGAATATGAGACATGAAACCTTCAAAAGTTCAAATGGCGACATTTCAGGATTGAGATATGGCCTTGGTTTCGATCAATTTTATACTGAAATTTAGGGAAAACAGTTAATCGCCCCATTTGGAGCGGCTACGCTTGGTTCAAGCGGCTAACCTCGTGCAGGGCATAAACTTGCCCATTGTAGTGGTTAGCCACTACCGAGAACTGGCTAGTCAGTTTTTGGTTTTAGGCAATTGCTAAGTTACTTTAAAAGTAATTTACTCTCCTCGTATAATCATGCAAAAAGTGGTAACAAAATATAGAATTTATTTATTTTGTGTGAGGAGAGTAAGTTACTTTTGAAGTAACTTAGCATGACCCTTGGTTTTAAGTTAATTGTTTCAATTTTTCAAATATAAAATAAAAGACTTCAAACATGCAACATGTGATGTAAAAATGAAACATGAAATTTGTATGTTAAAAAATAACATGAGACAGGCAACAATTGAAATAAAACATGTAATAATTGAAGTCAAACATGAATAAGATTTAAATATGCAACAAAGCACATGATGCATGTGAAAGATGATGTTAAATATGCAACATAGATGTCAAACATGAATCAAGCGGGAAAATACTCATTTCTTGGCTTTATTCAAGACATGCAACAATTGAAGTAAAACGTGTAACATGTGAGGTCAAACATGCAACATAAATTTACATGTAAAAAAGTTACATGAAATATGCAACAACTAAGGTTAAACATGAGGACGATTTAAATATGCAATAGACGAGGTTAAACATGCAACAATTGAGGTTAAACATATAACACAAGCGTTAAATAGGGAATGGGTGGAAAAATCTTCAATTTTTGCCTTTATTCAAGGCATACAACAATTGAGGCCAAACATATAACATGAAATCTATATGTAAAAAAGTCATAGGAAACATGCAATAGCTAAGATCAAACATGTAAAAGCTAATGTTAAATATAAGAATAATGTAACATGCAACAGTTTATGTCAAACATACAATAACTGAGGTCAATCGTGCAATAGGGACGTCAAACATGAAACAGGCAAAAAAAATTTTATTTTTTAGCTTTACTCAAGACATGCAAGAATTCGAGTTAAATATGCAATAAATGAGGTTAAACCTGCAAGATGAAATTTATATGTAAAAAAGTCACATGAAACATACAACAACTAAAGTCAAATATGTAACAGTTGAGGTTAAACATAAGAACTAGGTACATATGTAACAGTTTGCATTAAACATGCAACACAGACGTCAAACATAAAACGACCAAGAAAATTTTTGTTTTTTGGCTTTATTCAAGACATGCAACAAATGAGGTCAAACTTGCAACATGAAATTTATATGTAAAAAAGTCACGTTAAACATGCAATAATTGAGGTCAAACATACAACAGTTAAGGTTAAACATGAGCACCAGGTAAACATACAATAGTTAACATGAAATATGCAACAAGTGAGGTCAAACATGCAACATCGATGTCAAACATGAAATAAGCGGAAAAATGTTTATGTTTTGGCTTTCTTCAAGGCTTGCAACAATTTAAGTCCAACACGCAACAAGTAAGGTCAAACTTGCAACATAAAGTTTACATGTAAAAAGGTCATGTCAAATATGTAACAACTGAGATTACACATAAGAACTGAGTACACATGCAACAATTGAGGTTAAACAAGCAACATGGACGCCAAACATAAAACGAGCCGGAAATTTTTTTTATTTTTTTGGCTTATTTAAGAAATGCAATAATGGAAGTCAAACATGCAACAAGTGAGGTCAAACTTGTAAGATGCAATTTACATGTAAAAATGTAACGTCAAACATGCAACAGATGAGGTTAAACATGCAAAAAATGAAGTGAAGCATGGGAACCACGTAAACTCCACCAAGAATTGACGAAACTCTAATCAAATTAAGCTCTAAGATCGTTTCTAATATCAGGAATTGAATGGAACAGCGACTCGTTGCTTAATGAAGCAAAAACCTTGGTATGTGAGAACGCTATAATCAGCTATGGATGGTTTGATTGATAAGTCAAGGGTTGAACGCCACGAAAATTCTGATAAGTTTAAAAATTTCATTTAAGAACTAAAGAATTATACTCTCAAGTAAATTGTATGAAAAACTTCTTCTTTCTCTCTTATTAAATGCGAATATATATATATATATATATATATATATATATATATATATATATATATATATATATATATATATATATATATATATATATATAGGTTACAAGAAATCCTAATTGGAAACAAATCCTAATCCAATTGAAATAAGAAAAGAATCCTAAATAAATAAGAATCTAATCTAATAAAAAAAAGGAAAGAATTCTTAATAAATCATGATCTTAATCTAATAAAAAAAGAGAGGAAAGTATCTTAGATGACTAAATAAAAATAAAAATAGATGATTTGTTGCCTCTTTTAAAAATAGAAATACTATCTAAAAAGATAGTGACATATATTTCATCCTTAATGCGCAGATTTCATGAATTTGATTGCTCATAAAATTCAAGAGTTTGAATCACGCATTTATTGATCTGAATATCTTGTGAGATTTCTTCAATAGCCCTCCATGAATTGGATTGATCCCAAGTTGTTTAAATAAGCTAATTAAGTGCTTCTTTGAATTTCTTTGCATGAGCTCTTGTGACGAGTCCGACGGAAACTTGCATAGGATCTGAATATGCCTTATTCCACGTGCTTGTGCCATCTTTATGCATAATCTCATCACCCAGACTACACCATTGTTATGTTTCAGGATTTACAAGATCCTTATGAAGACTTCACTTATGTCTTCTCCCAATCCTGCCATCCACCGACAGTAGCTGACTCCTCCTCCTACACAGTTAAGCATCCCTTATAGACTACTGCCAAAGTCTATCACCTCTTTGATGAAGTAGACAGTGACATTGACAATATATCCCCATCACATAGCTTTTCTTAAAGTTTGTAATAATTGTGTTTTACTTTTGCTTTTACTTTTGTTTAGTGAAATAGGTTTGTTTTTTTAAAAGGAGAGATTGCCAATTTATTCTCTACTATATTCAATATGTAATATTTACCTCTCTGTTATTTTTTTAATAGTCAATAACCTCCCTGACAGCATAAATTTATAATATTATCCTTATTTTTAAATACATTTTTATTCTATTTATTATAAATTAAATAACTCACATGAATAGAAACTAAAATAAAAAATTAAGTATTAAAAATAGAAATATATGTTTTATTGTGAACAAAAAATTAATATAAAATATTTTTCTTGTATTTTTTTATTTTATAAAATTTTCTTATGATAAATATATAAGAAAATTATTATAAAATGATAAAAATATAAAAAATTATTATAACAAACTTGAATGATAAATAAAAAATTATTATAAAATAAATAATAATTTTTTTATGCTTTTTATATTTAATTTTAACATATTTTAAAATATTTATTATAAGAAAATGTTTATAAAATAAAAAAAAAGTACAAAAAAATATTTTATATTAATTTTCTGTTCACAATAAAACATGTATTTCTTACTTTTAATACTAAATTTTTTATTTTAATTTATATTTATGTAATTTATTTAATTTATAATAAATAGAATAAAAGTGTATTTGAAAATAAGGGTAATATTGTAAACTTATGCTGTCAGGGGGGTTATTGACTATTCAAAAAACAGTAGAGGGATAAATGATACATATTAAATATAGTAGGGGAAAATTGACAATTTCCCTTCTAAAAGTCACTTTTATATTTTGTTGGTTTGTAATAATGTGATTAGGGATCTGTCCTACCACTTTATATTTTGTTGGTTTGTAATAATGTGGTTAAAGGTCCTATCCTACCACTAAGTTTGGTCAGCCACCTTTTGGCTGTTGTCTCTCACAAGCTCTTTATAAATAAGGCTTCCACTTCTTTTGTAAGATAAGTTGAAAAAATCAATAAAAATAAGTCAAATGACTTTCTTCTAAATTCTCTCCTGTTTTCTCAAAGTAATTCAGAAATAGATATTCATCACAAATAGTTCATTTCTTTTGTAGATGAGTATGTCATATACTTACCTTGTTAAGGTTTCAGTATAGTAGATGTTTTCCTAACCAAGTGTTAAAAACCAACATATAAAGACCTCTATAAACAACTGTTCACCTTCAACCATAATTGAGGAATGGGTCAAAATTAGGTGTGTGAAAACAATTGTCTTTTAATCCTTGGTTTTTGGTACTTTAGGTTTTGGGTATATAGATTGCAAACCCGAGGGTGTGAGCTATTGGCCTAAAGAACGAACTTAGGGTAGAAATGTCAAACTCAGGAGTGGAGTTATGATTCCCATACCTCCTTCTAAGTTAGAACTATAAGAATTCTTTCTAAATTTATATGGGCTCTAGCTAATCCATTCTCATTCCCCTACCTAATCTTTTAAAAAATTATCATAATGATTCTCATTCGAGCAATCTCATTTCTATTTTTAATTAATAAACACACCATAACATCCTTACACCAAAATCGCAATTCCTAGCCCAAACACTTATAATGTTAAAATTCAGCATCAATTATTGAGGGCAAGGAATCTGTCTTCCACTTATATACTCTTATTATGTCAAGGATTGATCTTCGGCTTATATTTATCTATAAATTTGTTTCATGATCTTAGAGATTTTCCCATAAGAATTATTGGGATTTTCTTTGATCGCTTTCTTTATTAGTTATCTATTCTCTTGTATGAAAATGTCAATACAATGTAAATAAAACACAACTTTCATCCGCAATCTTTATTTGTTTGCTATTTTTTTAATGGCATTAGAGCATCTTTCTTGGGTGTCTCTCAAATTTTTCTCTATTCTAATATTTGTTTCAAGATGCACTACTAGAAAAATGGACATTACTAACACTTAGTTTACTGACACTCAGTAATTATATACATATGTACTATTTTCTGCTTTTAACAAATAAATGTCATAAATTACTGATACTAGTGTGTCAATAAATTAAACATTAGAAATTTGTGACACTAAGGTATTAGTAGTTAAAAAATAAAATTTTAATTTTATATCTATGATGAATCGAACCCAAGAGCTCTAAAGTATAAATTGCTCAATTTTAAACATTAAACCATTGAGCCAAGAGTTTCATTTTAATCTTTTAAGTTACATTAAATAATATATAATAATTAAAAATTAAAGTAAGTTAAGTATATGAAACCTAAAATAGAAAATTTTTTGTCAAAGTTAAAACCTATCCCACGCACGGCCGCCAAGCTCTTTCGCTCCTTTCTTCTTTATCCCTCCCTCGATCTCTCTCTCTGACTCCCTCTCTCTCCCTTTCTCTTTCTCTACCTTGAAAGCTATCTCCATCAAAACCTTGAAGGCTTCCATCCTTAAGCTAAAATATCCATAAAGACGACTTAGAAAGTTCCGTGAAGAATTTGGGCAAAGCTAGGGTTTGAACAATCAGTGTTGCGGTAACTCTCTATCTCTTTCTCTATTGTCATTGTTTAAGTGTTCATTTGTTAATTGGTTGACGTTTATTGAATGCAAATGCGACCTTGTACTTGTTTGGAAATCTATGGTTTTTGTTGCGTATAAACTAATTTAATATTTAATAAAATAAATAAAGCTCTGTTGTTTTATAGGGAATAATGATATTCAAGTTGCTAGAAACTTGATTTTGAGTTGAAAATTTTATTAATATTTAAGAAATTCTGCTGTAAATTTCAAGATTGATTGACTGTTGCTGTAAACGTGGTTGTTTGAAAACATGATTAAGTGACTTTTAATTGATTTGAAACTTTGAGAAACTTAATTTAAATTCAAACATTTCCGTTCTTGAAATTTGGAATGGATTGGATTTATATTTGATTTTGAAATGGATTTTTCAATTTGGTTGGTTGCTGTCCAATTTTATTAGATACTACGTACGTATCATGTTTGATATTATAAATGAGTAGTCTAACAATGTTAAAACAAACCAAAATTTGGATAAAATAAACTTCTATACGCATACTTCAAATCTGAAAAATTTCATTTTGATTGAAATTGTATTTTTTTTAAATGATTTTTTAAACTCTGCTACCTCTCTGCAGCAATTCTTCTGATAAAATTGTTCATGAACTTTGATCTTATTAAAAAACAGCCTAACGATATCAGAATGTCTTCAAATTTTAATATGTTGTTGACTTATATGTCCACTTAAAATCTGAAAAGTATCATTTTGATATGTTCAGTATTTTAAATTTAATAAATATTCAAATATCTGCTATTACTATTATAATTTCAACTGCAGTTTTTGACTTAATATTTTATAATGTGATAATCTGTTGTAGAGTTGTCCAAATCACATGAAAATTTTATACATGGTGCACCGAGATATCTCATAATACTTTGAAAGTTTCATAACATTCTGAATAGTATTGAATTAAAGAAAATCTTAAATTAAAGTTGTCAATACTTCCTATCAATACTTATGAAATTATGCTGTAGATTTAAAGATTGATTCACTGTTGTTATAAATGTAGTTGTTTCAAAACATGAGTAAGTAACTTTTAATTGATTTGAAACTTTGAGAATCTAAATTTAAATGCAAACATTTCAGCTCTTGGAATTTTGGAATGGATTAGGTTATATTTGATATTTAAATGAATTTTTCAATATGGTTGATTGTTGTGCAATTTTATTAGAAATTACATACGTACCATGTTTGATATTGTAAATGAATAATATAACAGTGTTAGAACAAGCTGAAATTTAGATAAACTAAACTTCTATACGTATACTTCAAATCTGAAAATTTTCATTTTGATTGAAATTATTGTTTTTTTTAATGGTTTTTAAACTCTGCTGCCTCTCTGTAGTAATTTCTTTTGATAGAATTGTTCATTAATTTTGATCCTATTAAACAACAGCCTAACTATACCAGAATTTCTTCAAATTTTAATATGTTGTTGACTTATATGTCCACTTAAAATCTGAAAAGTATCATTATTATATGTTTAGTATTTTAAATTTAATAGATATTCAAATACCTACTGCTACTGTTGTAATTTCAACTGCAGTTTTTGACTTAATGTTTTATAATGTAATAATCTGTTGTAAAGTTGTCCAAATCACATGAAAATTTTATATATGGTGCACTGACATGTCTCATAATACTTTGAAAGTTTCATAACATTCCAAATAGTATTAAATTAAAGAAAATCTTAAATTAAAATTGTCAATATTTTCTATCAATACTTACGAAATTCTGCTGTAAATTTGAAGATTGATTGACTCTTGTTGTAAATGTAGTTGTGTCAAAACATGAGTAAGTAACTTTTAATTGATTTGAAACTTTGAGAATCTAAATTTAAATGCAAACATTTCAGTTCTTGGAATTTTGGAAGGAATTAGGTTATATTTGATATTTAAATGAATTTTTCAATATGATTGGTTGCTGTCCAATTTTATTAGAAATTACATACGTACCCATGTTTGATATTGTAAATGATTAGTGTAACAGTGTTAGAACAAGATGAAATTTAGATAAACTAAACTTCTATACGCATACTTGAAATCTTAAAAATTTCATTTTGATTAAAATTGTAGTTTTTTTTAATGATTTTTCAAACTGTATTGCCTTTCTGTAATAACTTCTTCTGACAAAATTGTTCATTAATTTTCATCCTATTAAACCACAGCCTAAAGATATCAGAATGTCTTCAAATTTTAACATATTGTTGAATTTAAAATTTGGAAAGTATCATTTTGATATGTTAAGTATTTTAAATTTAATAAATATTCAAATACGTGTTGCTGTTGTTATAGTTTCATATGTAGTTTGACTTACATAGTTTTATAATGTGATAATTTATTATATAGCTATCCAATGACTTAGAAATTTTATATATGCTGCACTAACATGTCTCATTTTGTTTGGAACATTTTATAGCATTCAAATAGTATTGAATTAAAGAAAATTTTAAATTTAAGTGGTCAGTGCTTCCTATTAAAACCTTATTAGCGATAAATTTACTAACTTGAAATAATTTTCAGGAAAAAAATATCTAGTGACTGTGGCTTGCAATGGTAAAATAAAGTACCAAGGGCATAAAACGTTTTTCATTATATGCGGGACTATTATTATTTTGGTTGTGGATTCATTTGTTAACATCTGTTATTTATTGCTTATAATGGGATAACAATGCATCAAGTGAAGACTAACAAAAACAAGACTGTGCAGTGGGTTTCTGTTAAGGTATTAACGAAACAAAGTTATAACATTCGTTGTTACTTTCATCAGATTTTTTTAGACTAATTTTTATTTAGTGTCCAAAACAACCTGGAACCTTTGAATGTGGCTATTATGTGATGAAGTACATCCAAGAGATTGTTCGAGATTTATACATTCTTGAAAACAATGTAAGTTCCTCTATAACTTTTTTTGAATTTTGTTGAAGAATGCATTGTGGGATGAATTATGCTCCAGAACAGTTTTGATCGATTAATTGCTACTGGTTGTGATAAATTAATTGACTTAGATTATATGATTTGTGAAGATGTTTAATTGGTGAATTGTATGATGCTAAATGCTTGATGCTTGGAATTTTCAATTTGTATATATAGTACCTATAATTTTTTTTGAATTTTATTGAAGAATGCATTGTGGGATGAATTATGATCCAGAACAGTTTTGATTGATTAATTGCCACTGGTTGTGATAAATTAATTAACTTAGATTATGTGATTTGTGAAGATGTTTAATTGGTGAATTGTTTGATGTTAAATACTTGATGCTTGAAATTTTCAATCTGTATATATAGTACCTAGGGATAATAGAGGAAGTTCTTTGTATGTTATAACATTTTAGTGAATCCAGAAGTATTGCAAATCTTGGAATTATAAATGGAAGGTGTATGAAACCCAATGTTTTGAATGCACAATTAATATTGATTTGAAGTAAAATAATTAATTTAAAGTATTAGCTTGTAAGACAGTTTTGGTAATTATTGTTTACTATAATGATACTCTTTATTTTCATTAGCTAGATTTTTTATGTTAAGTAAAACAGATTTAAAAATAGATCTATACATTTCGTTGCTTTATTTTTAAACTTCAAGGGCTGTGATGAGTACACTATGGATGATATTTCGCAACTTCGCGATGAGTGGACCACGTATGTTGCAAAGTTAATTGTAGCATACAATAATCAGGTAAAATTATAAGTATATTTTTTTCTTGTGAATATCTGAGAATTGATTTGTATAGCATGCTAGCTAATTAAATCTATATAATGCACTTGTAGGTAGGGAAGGCGAAGGGAAAGGCAAAGGTCGAGGAGTAGATGTACTCAGGATAATTGAATGATTGCTACAAATTGTCATTATGTTGATTTCAAATTATATTTGAAATATTTGTTTTGATTTCTACAAACTATCACTATGTTGATTTTAAATTATATTTGACATATTTTTTTGACTATTATATTTGTATTAATGTTTGATTCAGACTTATTTAAAATTTGTTAGGAATTCTATATGTAATTGTTCATTTTAGCAATTTAGCCTACTTTTAATATTTTTTTTAATAATATCATTAGATTGATAAAACTTAAAATGATAATGAAAACTAATAAAAGTCATTGATACTAAAAATGTATCATAAAGTATCAGTTCCATTGGGGTGATTGTACTAGTGATATTACTAATTAATGATACTATAGTAATAGTAATTATTGACACTAAAGTATTACTATTTGTATTATATTGACATGTAATAATTGTTTGTAAATACTGTTACAAGAGTGTCACAATATTAGTAATACTATAGTGATACAAACTTTTGACACGTAATAATTATTAGTAACTTCTATCACTATAGTGTCATAAAATCTGTAATACTATAGTAATAGTAACCCCTGACACCACTTTCAAGTGGCACTATTTTTCTGATTGCCAGATCACTGACATTATTAATAAGTGTCACTAAAAGTAATTAGTGACACTATTTTAGTATCACTAAAGGCCATTTTTCTAGTAGTGATGACTAGTGAATCTTCTAGAAAATCTTCAGTCGACGACATTGATCCTTCTGATCGTCTTTACTTACATCACTCAGATCGTCCAGGAATTCCATTGGTTACAAAATGATTGAATAGAGATAATTATGGTACTCGGAGTCGTTCCATGGAAATTGCTCTTAATGCCAAAAACAAGTTTGGCTTTGTTGACAGCTCAATTGAAAGACCATTATAATTTGATCTAAATTTTCATGTATGGAAAAGGTGTAACGATATGATTGCATCTTGGATTCTTAATTCAGTTGAACCAAACCTTACCACTAGCATAATATATGGTAGCTCCGAATTTGAAATTTATTCTAATCTCAAGGAGAGGTTCTTAAAAAACAATGCCCTAAGAATTTTTCAAATTCAAAGAAAAATTGCAGCAAATCATCAAGGTACAATGTCAGTCGCGGCTCATAATAATAAATCGAAGACACCCTGGGATGAATTAGCATACTTTAATGATCCACCAATTTGCTTTTGTGGTGCTGCAAAGAAACTTGAGGACCCAGACCAAAGAGAAAAGGAAATGCAATTTCTTATGGGTTGCCAAATTCTTCTTATGGATCTTTTTCTACTGCTCGGAAGACATACTCTCTAGTCACTGAAGAAGAAAAATAAAGAAAAATGAGTGTCTCTAGAGAAGCCATGGCTGTTACAAGCAATAAAACTCATCAGCATGAGTCGACCACTTCTAAAAATGGGTCAAGTGCATTTGAATTGTTGCAAACTTAGCAAGAATTGGAATTATTTTTATTGTTGCAGACTTAGCAAGAATTGGAATATACTCATGTGCATTTGGTAAATTATTCATGACAACAATTTCAGGATTAGACAATGGTAACATTAACGAGTCAGTTTGAGTGTTTTGTGGCATGTTAAAAAATAGAAAAATGGTCTTATGAAATACCATGTCTCTACTAGAGAATAATTATTTAGTGGCCAAATCATATAGATGATAAGCCTTTTGACAAGAAGGTTGCCTACAAATACACATATACAGGCTTATTGCTCAAGTTAATGTGTAGGATGCATTTGGAGAGGACATTGTAATGTCCAAGTATATAATGCCACTACACAAGAACTGACCTGCTAAAATACCAATGACTATTACATTAATTAGACAAAAATTTAAAGAAAAATAATCAAACTCTAATTCATAAATCAATTACATCATTACTAACATTGATTCTATAGAAAACATTCACAAATCAAATCTTAATTAAGAAATGAAAGCCAAATTCAAAAAATAAAACTTGCAACTTGATGCTTTAGGTGGTGAAGGCAGGCATGGTAGTGGTGGGGCAGTGGTGGAGCGCTGGTGGAGCTGGTTGTAGCGTGGGGTGGTGGTGGTGGTGAAGCATCGTGCATTTACAAGAGTGAAGAAAGAATGTAGGTTTCATGTTCAATGCCCTCAGTTTTAAGTTCTTTTGATTTTAAGTTTAATGGTCCCAATATTAAGTTAATGGTAGGTGGTTCTTATTTATTAGTCTATTAATTTCATGATGTTTAGGGTTGCAAGTTAAAGGTCGCAGATTTCATGTACATTGCCCTAAGTTTAATGGCCTCGGTGTCAAGTTCATTGTAGGTGTTTCATATTTATTGGTCCATTGATTTCATGATTTTTAGGGTTACAAGCTAATTGTCGTAGGTTTCATGTTCATTGCCCTCAGTTTCAAGTTCCTTTATTTTCAAGTTAATGATGTTAGGTTTCATATTCATTGCCCCTAGTTTCAAGTTCCTTTGGTTTCAGCTTTAATAGCCCCAGTATTAAGTTTTTTTAGATTTGCAAGTTAATAGTCCAACATTTTATTATCATTGCTCTCAGTTTCAAGTTTCTTTGATTTCAAGTTTAATGGTCCCAAGATTAATTTAATGTTATGTGTTTCATGTTTATTGGTCCACTAATTTCATGATGTTCAGGGTTGAAGTTAAATGTCGCGATTTCATATTCATTGCCCTCAGTTTTAAGTTCCTTTAGTTTCAAGTTTACTGGTATTAATATCAACTTAATGTAGGCTTTTCATGTTTATTGGTTCATTAATTTCATGATGTTCAGGGTTGAAGTTAAATGTCGCGATTTCATATTCATTACCCTCAGTTTCAAGTTTCTTTGATTTCAAAGTTAATAGTCCTCGCATCAAGTTAATGGTAACTGTTTCATGTTTATTAGTCTTTATATTTCATGATGTTCTGGAATGTAAGTTAATGGTCCCGGGTTTCATGTTTATTGCTCTTAGTTTTAAATTCGTTTGGTTTTAAGATTAATGGTTCTAGTATCAAGTTAATGACAGATGTTTCATGTTAATTAGTCTATTAATTTTATGACTTTCGTGGAATAAGGCATATTTAGACCCTATGCAAGTTTCTGTTGGACTCGTCATAAGAGCTCATGCACAGAAATTCAAAGAAGTACTTAATGGGCTGATTCAAGCAACTTAGGATCAAGCTAATTCATAGGCTTATTGAAGGAATCTCACAAGAAATTCAAACCAATAAATGCGTGATTCAAGCTCTTGAATTTTATAAGCAATCAAATCCATAAAATCAGCTTATTAAGGATGAAAGATATGCCACTATTTTTTTAGATAGTGTTTTCATTTTTAAAAAAAGGCAAAAAATCAGATATTTTCATTTTTTCTAAATATTTAAGATACTCCATTGTTATTAGATTAATATCTTAATTGCTTTAGGATTCTTTCCTTTTTATTAGATTATATTTTGATTTATTTATGATTCTTTTCTTATTTCAATTGGATTAGGATTTACGGTAGGAAATATCTAGGACAATTATGGCTGAGATTTCTTGCAACCTATATATATTCGCATTCAATAAGAAATGAATAAGAAGTTTTTCATACAATTTACTTGAGAGTATAATTTTCTTTAGTTCTTAAATAAACTCTTTGAACTTATCAATTTTTTCGTGGCGTTCAACCCTTGACTTATCAATCAGAACATCCATAGTTGATTGTGGTGTCCTCATATATCAGGGTTCTTGCTTTATTAAACAATGAGTCGCGGTTCCATTCGATTAGGGTCTCGTCAGTTCTTGATGGAGCTCGTATCAGTTGGTATCAGAGTAAAGGTTCTTATCAAGATTTTGCCTATCATTATTCAGATTTTGTGTCTTGTTTATTTCAATTAAAAAAATAATGAAAACAAATGTGAACAGTGTCGTATAAATTGTATCACATAAGTAGTGCCGAGTGAACAGTATTTAGAGTTTCTTAAATTTGCATCCTTGTGATTTATTTCCTTAAATCTATAAATTTTACGAATTCTTCATCCTAAAATCCTTCAAATTTCATTTATTCAGTGTTTAAAAAAATCAATGCAAAAAAAAGTGGAAAAAAATCTTTCAATTTCCGTTATTAGTGTCTTATAGAATCCAAGTCTAATTTTTCATTGTGAATTTTTGCCTAAAATATAATTATTTTGCGCTTCTAAAACCTAATCATATGTGCTCATTGTTTTTTCTACGTGTTTGTTGTGTTCTTGCCCTTAAAACCCGAATCTCTTCGATATAATCTTTGTGAATTACTGCTGGAATCTTGATATTAGTTTGATTAGTTTTATAAGAACTAAGAGAAAATTATTATGAATGGAAAAAAGGCAAGAGAGTGTGAGCATATTAGATAGTAAAAGCCAATAAATTAGAGTGAAACACGAGTAAAATTGAGTGAATCATTCTCTTAAGTGAAATACATAAGAGAGTGAAGTGAGGTACTTTCTACATTATTTCTAATCTCTTTTTGCATATTTCAACTATGTCTCACGAAGAAGCGCAAATGCAGAGGATTAATAATCAACTATTCAAAATTTTCAAATTTAAACCTTGATGGGGGGATATGAGACGACTAATAAGGGCTGAATTAGAGCACGTACATGAGCGTTTAGATCAAGTAGAGAATGCACGTGTAGGGCAACTGCAACGCATTCCTTGTGCACATAGAAGGGACAAAGTTCTAGTTAAAGAAAAGGTTGATGACTATTATGGGGATAAGTATGGTAAATGGGAGAATTTTGTAGGTAATCATAGAAGAGCTAGACATCGATGATGGTGTGAGTGGAATAAAGATGAAAATTCCATCTTTTCAATGAAAATCTGATCCTTATGCATACCTTGAATGGGAGAAGAAGATGGAGTTTGTATTTGACTGCTATAACTATTCTGAGGTAAAAAAGGTAAAATTGGCTATGATTGAATTTTTTAATTATGCTATTACTTGGTGGAATCAGCTTATTATAACTAGAAAATGGAATAGAGAACGTCTCATTGAAATGTGGAATGAAATAAAGACATTGATTAGAAGGCGATTTGGTATAAGTCTCGGCAGTAGTGGCTAGGTACAAATCGTCTTCTCATCAATGTCTTTATTTCATTCCTCTTTTCAACAAGACGCTCTCTATTCTATCTCCTAGTTATAACAAGTTGATCTCACCAAGTAATAGCATAATCAGAAAACTTAATCACAACCAATTTTACCCTTTTTGCCTCATAATAGATGTAGCAGTCAAATAAAAACTCCGTCTTCTTCTCCCATTCAAGGTATGCCTTGGGATCTGATTTACCTTGAAAAGTTGGAATTTTTTTTTTATCTTTATACCACTCACACCATCGTCGCAATGCTTAGTTCTTTTATGATTACCTATAGAATCCTCTCATTTACCATAATCATCTCCACAATAAGTATTAACCTCTTCTCTAACTGGAACTCTATCCCTTCTATGTGCTTGGGGAATGATGGAATTTTCAAGATCAGATTTTCCTTAAAAAGATGGAATTTTCATCTTTATGCCACTCACACCATCATCTCGATGCCTAGATCTTCTATGATTACCTATTGCATCATCCCCTTCACCATACTCATCCTTATAATAGTCATCAACCACTTCTCTAGCTGGAACTCTCTCCTTTCTATGTGCTTGGGCAATGCGTTGTGGTTGCTATGCACATGCGTTCTCTACTTGATCCAAACGCTCATGCATGTGCTCTAATTCAGCCCTCATCAATCATCTTATCTCCCCCATCAAGGCTTGAATTTGAAAATTTTAAATAGTTGGTTGTTGATCCTTTACATTCGTACTTCGTTCTTCATCTTGAGACATAGTTGAAATCTGCAAAAGGATATTAGAAATAATGTGGAAAGGACCTCACTTCACTTTCTTACGTGTTTCACTTAAAAGAATGATTCCCTCAATTCCACTCATGTTTCACTCAAATTTATTGGCTTTTACCCTCTAATACACTCACACTCTCATGCCTTTTTCCACTCATAATAATTCTCTCTTAGTTTTTATAAAACTAATTAAACCAATATTAAAATTCCAGCAGCAATTCACAAAGATTATATCAAAGAGATTTTGATATTAAGGGTAGGAGCACAACGAGCACATATGATTAGGTTTTGAAAGCACAAATAATAATATTTTGGGCAAAAATTTTCACACAATGAAAAATTAGATTTGAATTCTATAAGACACTAATAATGGAAATTCAAAGATTTTTTTCACTATTTTTTTTTTTTTTTTTAAAAATATTGAATAACTAAAAATTAAAGGAATTTAGGATAAGGAATTGGTAAAATTTACAGATTTAAGGAAATAAATCACAAAGATACAAAATTAAGAAACCCTAAAAACTGTTCACGATGCACTATTCATGAAGCACTGTTCATATTTTTGTTTTTGAATTGAAATAAACAAGACACAAAATCTAAATAAGGATAGGCAGAACCTGATTATAACCTTTGCTTTGATAACAATTGATACGAACCCCACCAAGAACTGAAGAGACCCTACTCAAATTAGGCTTCAAAATCGTTTCTAATTTCAGAAATTGAACGGAATCAACCCATTGCTTAGTAAAGCAAGAACCTTGGTATGTGAGGACGCCACATAATGATTGATAAGTTAAGAGTTGAACGCCATGGAAAATCCTATAAGCTCAAAGAGTTCCTTTAAGAACTAAAAAGAATTATATTCTCAAGTAAATTGCATAAAAAACTTCTTGGTTCCTCTCTTATTGAATGCGAATATATACAGTTACAAGAAATCTCGGCCATAATTATCCTAGATATTTCCTACCATAAATCCTAATCTAAAATAAAAAAAAAATCCTAATCCAATTGAAATAAAGAAAGAATCCTAAATAAATCAGAATCTAATTTAATAAAAAGGAAAGAATCTTGAATAAGTCAGGATTTTAATATATTAGAAAAAAGGAAAGTATCTTAAATGACGGAATAAAATGAAAATAGCTGATTTGTTGCCTCTTTTAAAAATAAAAACATTATCTGAAAAGATAGTGACACATTTTTCATCCTTAATGCGCCGATTTCATTGATTTGATTGCTTACAAAATTCAAGAGCTTGAATCACGCATTTATTAATTCGAATATATTGAGAGATTCCTTCAATAGGCCTCCGTGCATTGGATTGATCCCAACTTGCTTCAATCAGCCCATTGAGTACTTCTTTGAATTTCTTTGTACAAGATCTTATGACGGGTCCGACGGGAACTTGCATAGGGTCTGAATATGACTTATTCCACGTGCTTGTGTTATCCTTATCCATAATCTCATCATTATATGTGCATTAGCTTCATGATTTCCAAAGTTTTAGTTAATGATCCTGTGTTTTATATTTATTTCCCTCAATTTCAACTAGGCTTACTCTTCATTTCCCAAACACCAGTCCCCAAGTTTCTATTCTTAAGAGTGAAACGGGATAAGACTATAAATTATTTCTCCAAACAGGTTTTTCCCCTTTACTTTTTTATGTTGTGCTGTCCGCTTTTTCAGTCACTTCGCATTTAATTTGGGTTGCATAGGTTAATCTGGACCGCTCGTTTGAAATTTGAAGAGGCGGTTCCTGAACAATCATGCCCTTTGAGCATTATACCGTCTGTTGGAAAGACTCACTTTCCTCTTTATAAATCCCTAATTTAACCGTTTTCCACTTTCTTATTTCCCCTCATTGCTCGAAGCTGAAGCCCACTGCTTATAAGCGAAATCTACTTCTCGGTCGCAGTCGTCATAATTTCTGCCCTCCAAATATCTCAGGTATAAATTCTTTGACTTCTTCTTCTCATTCTTGTCATTTTTGTTTTTGTGGGTTCTTTGTTTCCCATTCTAGTAGACTATGATTCGGCTTTTTGAAATCTGATAGCGGTGTGTTGTGGGGGAATCCGTTAGTCTTTAGGAAATATGTTTACCACACAAAAACCTATAAGGATGTCCCATGAAGAATCTTCTTCTTCTAGTGACTCCCGAGCTGATAGGGGGGTTGCGGTAAGAGGGCAAAGTCCCGAAGAGGCTGTTAACATTACCGGCGATGTCGTTGAGGGCAACGTTCTTGAAGAGACCCAGCCAAACAAAAGGCAAAAGACTGGTCAAAGGTTGGAGGCCGAGCCGTTTGCCATTGACTATATGAGGTGTGAGAACTCCCAGCAGAACTTAGATAGGCTTAGGGCCACCTACCATATTCCTACTAGCATTGACTTTCGTCTTTCTGGAAAGAATAACACTCCTAGTCGTCCTCCTCGAGTATATGTTACCCTCTACCTCGAGTGCTTTAGGTGGGGTGACAGGTTACCCTTACAGCCTTATTTTGCCCGAATCATTTTCCAGTTGCATTTGGCACCAGGGAAACTGAACCCTAATCGATGGAGGGTTTTATCCGGCCTATATATTCTGTGGAGTTGGTGTAATCTGGGTGAATCTATGGTAGAAAAAATAAAGCACCTCTACTAACTGAAAAGCAGCCCAAAAGATAGGGGCTGGTATTACTTCACCTCTAGCTCCAAGAACAAAAAACCCATCACTAATCTCCCCACATCTGGTGGCAATTAGAAAAGTAAGTTCTTTTTTACTGGGGGGAACTGGGGGCTAGCAGCCTCTGCTACAGAAGAATTTCCCAAAATTCCTTCTCGCTTTTGCACTCCAGGTCATTTGCTGCTCATTATGCCTTCTGATTTGGTTTTTCTTCTTACTTTTTCTTATTGTCATTTTTGTTCTTTTCAGTTTCTTAGAGTGTATCACATCGGATCAAAGAGGAGCTAAATTTTCAAGTGGATATTGCCCTAGACAACGCTAGCTCGTGCAAGGAATTATTGACCCACCAAAATCTCGTCGAGTTTGGCTTAGCGTCTGAGGAAGAAGACATGAACAACATCCTTTGCCCAATTGAAGAGGCGCTTTGGTATTGTTGAGAGCCCGAGAAGCTCCTCTTCTTCACTTAAAAGGCCTAGGGTTGACCTTACTGCCTCCCTAATCAGGGTTCTTCCTCCTCTTCCCGAAAGTAAGAGAGTGTTCGGAGGAGCTCCTCCGAGGGATTTTGGTGGACTGACTTTGCCGAGCCTTACGTCAAGGAGTTCACAAAGCATGTACCGGAAGACTTTGTTAATGAGTTGGAGTCCTCCAGCCTTAATGACTTGGCCAATTCCATCCCACGCTCTGCATGTCAAGCTACTGCTGCCTCCACAGCCTTCAAGACCAGAGTTTTTAATTTTGAGAAAAAACTTAAAACTGAAAACCAGAGCTTAAAGAAGAATCAGGAGCAAGAACAGGAGGAGTCGGCAAGGCTTTGAACTGAAATCTCCACATTCGAGGAGAGGTCTGCCATGGCTAAGTCAAAGGCATTTCAACTCGAGAAGGAGTTGTCCATAGTTAGAGACGAGCTTGTGAACGCGAGGAAAGATCTTGATGTTCAGAGATTTTCCTTCGAAAGGATCATAAAAGTTGAAACTTCTCTTTTCCAGAGCAAAGTGGACTCCCTGGGCAATCAGCTTACTGAAGAGTATAATAACGGGCTGACATTTTGCTACGAGTGCATCATGTCTATCTTGGGCAAGGAATATCCCGAACTAGACATGTCTAAGCTTGAGGCTGGCGCGGACGCTTATATGAACGAGCAGGATGCTAGGAGCCAGCAACGAAGAAATCCACTTTCGCACGTGGAAGTTGCCACTACATGGCCTAAAGAAGGTACTCATTCCACCGAAGAGGCTCAAGTTGTTCCCCCCGATGAGGGGGGTCCTCAGGCTGCTCCTTCTTCTCAAGCCCCCAACCTAGCTGCTGATCCATCTACCCCAGCTCCCTGATTGTTGTGGCCTCTCAAGCACCCCTCTCTTTTATATATATATATGTATTTGTAAGCCTCGGCGGATTGAACTAAATGAAATAAAGAGAATTGATTTTCCACTTTTGCCTTCGTGCCTTTAATTTATTCTGAATTTTCTGTGAGATAAGTTTCCAGCAAGCTTCGAGTTTTTCTTTTGCCCTTATTGAACTCCAGGACTCTGGCTTACTTTATTTGTTTTACTCGTTTGCAAAAATGTGAATAACTCGCCTTATCTCTTACGTATTTCTGCTTCTTTACCTTATGGCCTTAGTTTTTATTTGCGAGCTTATCTTGCTCGAGCCAACTTTGGCTATGCTTGGCTCTTTATCTCGCCTTGAGTAGGCTTTGAGACTTATGGCCTTAGTTTTTATTTGCCAGCTTATCTTGCTCGAGCCAACTCTGGCTATGCTTAGCTCTTTGTCTTACCTTGGGCAGGCTTTGAGACTTATGGCCTTAGCTTTTATTTGCGAGCTTATCTTGCTCGAGCCAACCCTGGTTATGCTTGGCACTTTGTCTCGCCTTAGGCAGGCTTTGAGACTCATGGCCGTAGCTTTTATTTATTTTCATAAGCTTTGACTTGCTTGAATTGAATCAATTCTAGAATTGTTCTCCTTTGCTTTTATTCATGAACAAGGTTTTACATACTCTAATTTGAAGAAAACTGAATATTGACGCTATTATACAAGAGAACTTACTGGAAATACTTCATTAGATGCTTTACATTCCATGGTCTCTTGACTTCCCATCCGTCAGGATAAAATTGTCTGTATGCCCCCAGACCTGCCACCTGTGAGATCCTGTAAGGTCCCTCCTAATTTGGGACTAACACCCTCTGACTGGGATATTTGGTATACTAGTTTACTCTTCTAAGCACCAAATCCCCTACCTTAAATCGGCGAATGTGCACGTTTTGGTTGTAGTAACGAGCTACTTTCTGCTGATACACCGCCACCTTCCTTGCCGAATTCTCCTTTTTTCTTCCAGCAGATCCAAATTTGCACAAATCTGCTTGTTGTTCTGCTCTTTATTGAAATGTTCCGTTCGATGTGTGCCTACCTTTATCTCTGCTGGGATCACTGCTTCGTGCCCAAAGCAAATGACGTCTCCCCTATATCGGTCTTGTGTGTGGTTCTATAAGCCCATAACACGCCAGACAGCTCGTCTACCTATGCTCCTTTTTGCTCTCCCAATCTGATTTTCAAGAGATGTTTTATGGTTTTGTTCGCAGCCTCCACTTGCCCATTTGCCTGTAGATGTGATGGCGAGCAGAACTTCAACTCTATTCCCATGTTTGCGCAGAAGTCTCTGAACTTGTTATTGTCAAACTGTCTCCCATTATCTATAACCAGTGCATGAGGGATTCTGTACCTGCAAATCACATTTCTCCAGATAAAATCATTTATTTTGCTCTCTGTAATACTGCTTAAGGCCTCTACTTCAACCCAGTTCATAAAATAATCAATTGCAACAACGGCATGTGTCGCAGATGCTCGTCCTTTTGGTAACGGTCCGATCAGATCAATTCCCCATTGAGAAAATGGCCATGGCGAGTTCATCACCGTGAGGTTCTCTGGTGGCTGAGCTATGAAATTAGCAAAACTTTGGCAACTCTTACAGCTCCTGGTCTTTTCTTGTGCTTCTTGGTGCATTCTGGGCCAGAAATACCCTTGCTTCAATACTTTAAAAGCTAAAGACTTACACCAGAATGGTTTCCACAAATCCTCTTGTGTACTTCCCTAAGCACATATTCGACTTCTTCTTCGTCCAAGCAGCATAACAGTGGCAGGGTGTATCCTCATCGTTAGAACACTTCGTCAATCAATGCATACCTTACTACTTGACACCTCAACTTTCTTACTTGCTTTTTATCGGCAGGTACTGTCCCTTTATTAATGTAGAAGACAATCGGGTCCATCCAAGTGCTGCTCGAGGTCATGCTCATTACCTCGTCTTCCTGCTCAATACTCTAGCTGGTTCTAGTCTCCACAGAAATTGACTTGGCCATTTTAGGGTTTGACACAACGGTCATTCGCTCTATCATATCCGCTCTAAAGTTTTCTGCCCTCGAGATCTGTTCCACCTCTACTATTCGAAACTTCCCAACTAATTGCATCACCTTTCGAAGGTAGGCCTCAATCTTCTCACTTTTTGCTTGGAAGCTTTCGTTGAGATGATTTGCCACTAACTGGGAATCTGTTCCAATTTTTACCTCCTCTGCCTTCACCACTAATGCAAGTTTTAGTCCCGCAATGACGGCCTCGTACTCAGCCTGGTTATTAGTGGCTTTAAACTCGAGCTTCACGGCATATTGAATTTCTACTCCTTCAAGGCTAAGCAGAACCACTCCTGCTCCTACTCCAGGATCTCCACACGATCCATCTACCGTTACCACCTAATCCTTGCCCGGAACATACTCTCTCACTGCTCGCTCGTTATCTGTACCTTTATCTGGTTCTGTACAATCATCTACAAAGTTTGCTAGAGCTTTTACTTTAATTGCTGTCCGGGGCTGATAGCTGATGTCAAACTCACTGAGCTCTATTGACCACTTTACCAACCGACCTGTGGTCTCTGGCTTATGCAGGATTTGTCTAAGCGGCTGGTTCGTCAAGACCACTATTGAATGCGCTTGAAAATAAGGCCTTAACTTCTGAGCTGCTGTTACCAACGCGAGCGCCCATTTCTCTACTTGTGGATACCAAGTCTCAGCTTCCAGCAAAGCTTTACTCGTGTAGTACACTAGGTGTTGTACCCTTGACCCCTCCCTTATTAGGACCGAGCTCGTTGCCCACTGCGACATGGCCAAGTACATGTATAAAACTTCTCTTGCTCGTGATGTTGACAGTAACAGGGCTTTTAACATGTACTCCTTTAATTGCTGAAATGCCACCTCACATTCTGGTGTCCACTTTGTCTTCCTCCCCTTTTTTATCTCCTGGAAGAAGACATGGCACTTGTCCGTTGCTCGGGAGATGAACTAGTTCAGGACTGCTAGCTTACCCGTAAGACTTTGTATCTCCTTAAGAGTGCGTAGGGACTTTATTTATAGTACTGCTCTTATCTTGTTTTGGTTGGCTTTAATTCCCCTGTGACTGACCATGAAGCCTAAGAACTTCCCATAACCTACTCCAAAGGCACACTTTTCTGGGTTAAGCTTCATTCTGTACTCCCTCAAGAGCGCGAAGGTCTCCTCCAGATGCTTGACATGTTCGTCTGCATCTTTGGACTTGGTGATCATATCATCCACGTAAACTTCCATTGTTCGGTCAATCAGAGGTTTAAAGATCTTGTTCACTAACCTCTAATACGTCGCTCTTGCATTTTTGAAGCCGAAGGGCATGACCTTGTAGAAGAACGAACCTTGATTGGTGATAAAGGCTGTGCATTCCTCATCCTGCCCAAACATGAAAATTTAGTTATAACCGGAAAATGCGTCCATGAAGCTAAGCAAATCATGTCCGGCCATGGAGTCATTTAGCTAGTCTATTTTCGGCAGTGAAAAATTATCTTTAGGACAGGCTTTGTTTAGTTAGGTCTGTGAAATCCACACACATTCTCCATTTTCCATTTGCCTTCTTGACCAGTACCACGTTCGAGATCCATTAGGGGTAATTAACTTTCTTTATGAATCCTGCCTTTAACAGCTTCTCCACCTCGCTGTTCATGGCATCATATCTTTTATGGTTGACACACCTCTTCCTCTTCTTTACTGGCTTCCTTTCTCTTCTTACCACTAGCTTGTGGCATGCCACTTTTGGGTCAATCCCTGGCATGTCGTCATGGGACCAAACGAATACATCCAAATAGGCTCACAAGCACTCGACCAAATTCTTTCTCACCTACTCGCTTAGGCTTGAGCCGATCTTAACTTTTTTCTCCTGGTCGTCCGACTTTGTCAGAATTTCCTCCATTTCCTCAGTAGGTTCTTTCCTTCCTTTTTCTGACTCCCTCCAGCGTCCAGCGATGTCACCTGCATAGTTTCCTTGGCTGCTGTTTCATAGCAGCTTCTTATGACCCTCTAATTGCCTTTAATAACCCCCACCACTCCATTCATTCGATATTTTAATGCCAGGTAGTGCGTTGACATCACCGATTGACTGATTCTCATGAACAGTCTTCTCAATATCACTTGGTAAGGGCTGACCTCGTCCACAACCACGAAGTCAAGCATCATGTTCTTCTCTAAAGGCTTCGAGCCTATCGTTATCGGCAGATTCACAATTTCTAGGGTGGTCAACCTTCCCCCACCGAATCCCTTGAAGGAGGTGTTCATGTGCTTAAGCCTCGCGTCTGCTATCCCCATCTCATCCAAAGTGAACTTGAAGAGAATGTCTACTGAACTTCCCGAGTCCACCAGAATTCAGTTGAGCTCCCTATTTGCAACATTTTCCTTTACAACTAGGGCATCTTTGTAGGGATATGGGACCCCTTCATCGTCTTCCTCCATCCATATAATTAGGACTTGCCTGGTTCATACCTTCTTTGCGGCAGGCATATTGAGCAGTATCTCACGATTAGCAGAAGCATATCTGCTATAATTTTTTCTGGCTCTGTTCGAGTCTCCTGCCATCGTCGGCCCTCCTGCTATCACTCTCACAGTAGCTATTCGCAGTTCATTCCATAAGTCTGGTTATCCTTTGCTTGTTGCAGCTATACCACCGGGTGTCCCCATCGATGAATTCATCCAGATATCGGTTTCTCACTAAATCCTCCACCTGGTTCTTTAGACCACGGCACTGAGATGTTGAATGGCCATGATCATTGTGGAATCTGCAAAACCTGCTCATGTCCCTCCTATTCGCCGGTTTGGACATTGGTGTAGGGGAACACAGTAGACCTCGTTCTTCCACGACATGGAACATCTCCTCTAGTGACACCTTCAGAGGAGTGTACTGCTTATAGGTAGGAATTTGGTCGATCATTTGTATGGTCCTATCCCTGGGAAAGTTGCCCGCGTGTGGGGGCAGCGGGCGATTAATTCTGTCGTGGCACTGTACAGGTCGATTCATTACGAATTACGGGGCGGGTTACCACCGAATTGACGGTAATCCCTCTGGTCCCTGCTCGGAGACCTGTGGAATAAAGCGTGTCCCATTCGCAGTTGGGTCCTCTGGTAATGGTTGTAAGGAGCAGCTCGGTTCCTACTTTGTTTGCCGATTTTGCTTGCTCCTCAACTTCGCTGCTTTTTCTTCCTCAATCATAATATCCCTCTTCATCTGCTCGTACCCATCAGAATATGAGCGGATCAAGGGACTCCGTAAATTGTACCAGGGCCTTCCCATCCTCACCCCCTCCTTCAATCCTCTCAACGCCTGGGGGTGATTGAATGCTCCGAGATCTAAGACTGCCTAGTGATACCTCTTGACGAACTCTAGGAGGTACTCCTCCTCCCTCTGTTTGATCTCAGCCAGCTCCATCACAATCACATTGTCTTCGGGAGCTACAACCCTCCGAAATTGCTTTGTAAATTCTGTACACATCTGCTCGAAACCCTGGATGCTTCCCAGCAGTAACTTGCGGTACCATTCTCACGCTTGCCCTTCCAAGGTAAGTGGAAGGCTCTACATCTTTGTGCTTCTGTCAAGCCCTGGACTTTAGTTATGTCATTAAAGCGCTCGATGTGCACCAACGGATCACTCTTCCCTGAAAACTTTAAGTCGGGAAAACGAAAATCACTAGGGATTATGACATTCATGATCTCCACTGAGAGTGGGAACTCATTGTCTAGCATGATCCTCCAACTCATAGTTTTCCCATGTCCCCAGATATTCTCAATGACCTGAGCCAGCCTGCGGACCTCTCCCTTCAAAACTTTCGTGCGGGAATGATTCCGTATCCTGTAGGTGCTGTCTTAGCTCTCTCTCCTCTATATTTGCATCCTCCCTTCTGGCCACGTTCTGTACTCTCTGCCTTTGGGCTTCAGTTCCCACGTCCTCCCCAGCAAGAGCATTCCCACGACTGGATTCGGGAACGTCATTGCATGCTGTCCTTTGTCCATCCCTGAGTTCTTATAGGATAGACGTCAGTGTCTCTATCTGTTTCTCCATCCGTTCCATCATTTCTTGCATCTCTCTATCTTAGGCCTCGTTGGCCACCTCCCTTAGAGTCATCGATTATTCGAGATTTACTTCTCTTCGGCTATTGCCTCTCATTGTCACGTCGTTTCCAAAGTGTGCTACGAATTCTGGCTTTTTAAACTGATCCCCACAGACGGCGCCAAAATGTTGATGTGTTTCGTGGTCGCTCTAAGATGTCGATGCTATCTTTTGGTCGCTCCCTCCTCGAGCAGGATTTCCAGCTGGTTCTTGCATTTCTCTATTCGCTAAAATGATGGTATCTTCTGGCCTGTATTCACAGAGAAAATATCAGAGGTCAAGTTAGTAATCGGGCTGATTCTTTTAAATTCTCTATTAATCAGAGAAAAACCAGAAAATAGAAAGTTGAAAGAGGAAAGAATCCCCTTCCCTCACCCTTCGTCAGATATTTATCCCTTTTTTTCTTCTAGGACCTTTACTCAGGCGCCATCCTCTGAATTCATTATGCTTGTGTCTTTCTAACAGCTATGGGTCACAGTGACAAAATTTGGAGTGTGGGGGTGTCTGACAGTTATGGGTTACAGTGACAAAACTTAGGGGTGTGGGGATGTCTGACGATTATAGGTCACAGTGACGAAATGTTGATGTTGTGGGGGTATGTGACGATTATCGATCATAATGACGAAATGTTGATGTTCTGGGGGTATGTGACGGTTATCGGTCACAGTGACGAAACTCTATGGAGGGGTGCCTCTCAGTTATCGATCGTCGTGACAAGACTTTATAGTGTGGGGGAGTCTGGCGGCTACTTTCTTCTTCTCGGAGAGAATCGTTCACTGTCGTGCATTACAGATTCGGGCTGTCATACTCGGGTTTAACTCTGCTCGAGATTCGGTCCCTTCCTATTCTTGGTGCTGCTCATAATTCGATCAGGGCTCACTTAATGTTCGTGGACATTCCTGCTCTTTCTAACTTTGTTCAAGCAGGATGCGATTGACCTCAACTAGCTTTGAACACTTGACCCCGACCAACTTTGACACCGAGCAAAGGTGTCTTTGTGCTAGTGATCAAGGCTTTTGTTATGGCTAGCTTGTCCTCGAGCAAGCTTGCTCTTCATTTCCCAAACAACATGATTGATACAGGCATTAAAAATATAATCAAACAAGAAAGATGAACCTTACGCAATCGGCCATGAGGCCTCATAAACCACGTCCACATTATTTTCATCCTCTAACGAAATCTCCCCGTCGGATGATCCAATCTCATCTTCACTTTCTCCCATGCACTCACTGTCATCACCATTATCATCAATGTTATCATTGGCAGCTAAAATGTTTGTAATCATCTATGAGGAAAAGGAAACGTAGGAGTATAACAAATTGTTTAGGTTAGTAGAGACGATCGTTGAATCTGGGGTATAAGTATGATGTGCATGGGTTTTATGTAGGTTACGTAGATTTCGCATGGATGTGGCCCTAGTTTTTCTATTGAGGCGTTGCCAGGGGATGTATTGGTAATCTTAACACGTGCCAAGGGATCTGAGTTTAGGTTAATGGTATGATTCATCGTTTTTCGGCTTCTTTCTTATGGGATTTTGGCATTTATAAAATTGTAATTAGCTAGGGTATGGTTGTTCAACAAGGAAGTGGAAGATTCCTCATTGTCATTGATATATCGGTCTGCAATTCTTTCATTAACGTTTGCCAAAACTCCAAAACGAGACTCCTTACCAAAATTATTCCATTGACTACGCATCGAATCCTGCGAATTTTCTTTTCCTTTCTCAATTTGAGTTTTTCCCTTTCTGGTCACCTCCATCCAAGGCCGCACTTAGGGTTGTTTTCGAAGGAACCTTCTTCACTGTCATCTAATCCGACCTGTTCCCGGCAGCAAAATCTTCCAACATGACTTGGCTTGTCGGCCTCGATAATATTATCAGGGCATAAGTCATTGTTGTGTCCATTTTTTCCACAATGAAAACAAATAAGTGGGAGGCCTTATTATTGCACTTTTTGAATTTTACCGTCCAAGAAAAATTGGGACACCAAAGGTTTATTAAGAGCAACTTCAACCGCAATACGAGCAAATTTACTTCTCGTAGCTGACTCAATATTATAGTCGATCCGAATGACTGTTCCGATGATCTGACCTAGCATCCGAAGAATTCTTTTGTGATAATAATAAAAGGCCATGCCAGATAGACGAATCCATGCAATGACCGAGTTTATTGCCTCTTTAAAACTATCAAAATGAGGAGTCCATGGTTGCACCACTAGATAGTGTGCCACGATTGTCCATGGTCCTTGAGTCAAGGCAAATTCAGCATCACCCTCCATTTTAAAGAGAACTAGAAAGTAGTCATTTTCGAGATCAATAATTGAAAAGCCTAACGTCGAACTCCAAATGGTTCCCAACCGGTTACAGAGAGCTTTGTAACCAATATATCGTCCCAATAATTTGATTACTACTCTTGTTGCCATGGCTTGACCAAATGAGTATGAACTTTTTGAGAGAATGAAATGGATGGCATATTATCGGCACTGTCTATTACAATATCCTCTGGGTCAAAAATCAGACCATCTTCACGACCAATAAACTCAACTTACAATTGTCTGTTGTGATTCCTTTAACTTGTCTCTGAAGAATAGGTACTCAGGATTACCACCATCATCACCCTGAGCCCTAAATTTGGCTTTTTTGTTCATCAGAAATTGGCGGGGAAATCTCAAGGCTCATTCAAAGAAAAAGCTTTTTTCAATTTCTTTAAATTTTTTTATATAATTTTAGGAGTTATTCGTTAAGGGTAATATTAATATTTTAAAAGTCAATTAACGAGTCAACTAACAAAGTGACGAAAATATAGTAAATTATTATTTTTTTTAAATTATTGTGGTGAAATTTTACACTTTAATAATTCATGTAGTTGTTTACAATACTTGGCATAATAAATAAAATAGCGCCGGCTTAAAATGATTAGCTGTTACTATTACTGAGGAGAGACTATTAAGTCGTCCAATAGCCACCTTTTTATTTGAAATGCTATCAGCCTACTCCCTCAGTCACCATAATGAATTCAGTTGTCAACAAAGATGTACAACCAGTATGGATGATTTCCAAATTAATAATCTTTCACCTTAAATAAAACCTATTTATAATGGGAAATCGATCTTGCATATATTATTTCTAGTATTCTCAGCCTGAAAGTTCCAAGATAAAAACGGCGGGTTCATAGAACGTCCTTGTTCTTGTCTTCAACAAGGAATATCTCTATTAGCTGTAATTGGATTTAACGAGAACATTTACGTTTTCATCGAGCTAATTATTACTAAACTTGCATCATTAATTAATTTTTGTCTCGTATGCCCTAACCACACCACGTAAAATTAATCACCAGGCCCTTCACTTTGAATTTTGCAGAATGGTTTTCCCATTATTCATCAAATACAACATCATTATTCTTCTTTCATTATTGTTATACTCTTATAATTCTGTAGCCAAATATGATCCTTCAAGCTCAAATAATGGATATTATATACAGGAGATGAATGCCTTATTTGCTCTCAAGGCTACGTTTAATGATCCATTTTTAAATCAAAACTGGACTGGCATTCATTGCTTCGAGGATTTTCCTCCACAGTGGTACGGCATTCAATGTGATATCAACAGCGCTCATGTTACCGGAATAGTCTTAAAAGATATGCGTCTGAATGGTGAAATAAAGACGGATGCATTTGCAGACATTCCGGAATTGATAGTTATTAACTTCAAGAACAGCATAATATCAGCAAATGTGATGAATTTCTCGTCAAATCACAAGTTAAAGGATATTGATCTTTCTGGCAACAGGTTCTATGGGGAGATTTCAAGATCACTACTGAGTCTTAAAATTTTAGAGTCATTACAGCTTCAGCATAACAATTTGACAGGACCAATCCCGGAGTTTAATCAGCCTAGCTTGAAAGTTTTCAATGTCTCAAACAACAATCTCAGTGGTTACATCCCAAAAACTCAAACTCTCCAGTCATTTAGCAACTATGCGTATTCTAATAATCCTGACTTATGCGGTCCACCATCTTTGAATAATTGCAGCTCCAGCGGAAATTATGTAATGAATTCTGATGACAGCGAATCTAATGACTTGAAAATATTTTATTTTCTTTTTGCTGCTCTGGGTATTGTTACTGTATTTATGCTCTTCATTTTTTTCTTCAAGAAAAGAACAAGAAAGCCGAACATAATGATCAAGAAAGAGGAAGAGTACATGGACCAAGAGAAGGAGAGTGGAGATAATGATGAAGAAGAAGGGAAAATCGAAAAGGGTAAAGGAAAATTAGTTGTTGCAGGAGAAGACAGGAATCTCATATTCATTCACCATGAAAAGCCGGCGAGGTTCAAACTGAATGATCTTTTGAAAGCTCCAGCTGAAGGATTAGGAAAGGGGATTTTCGGAAATAGTTACAAAGCTTTGCTTGAAGGCAGAGCACCCGTTGTTGTTAAGCGCCTACGAGACTTGAAACCACTAAGCACTGAAGAATTCACAAAACAGCTGCTTGTTATTGCTGATCAGAAGCATCCCAATTTGCTACCACTTCTAGCTTACTACCATTCCCAGGATGAGAAATTGCTTGTTTACAAATTCGCTGAAAATGGAAACCTCTTTAACCGCATTCACGGTGAGTTAGTTGGCTCCATGATAGAGTGGGTAGAGCCCAAAAATAATTTTAACTCCATACTTCCCAAAGAGTTAAACTCAGGTGGTTTAATTGATTTTGTGTTAGCACAGAATCAATAGCCAGGATTTGTTTTCTCATTTTCTTTTATTTATTTTGCCTACAAATTCCTTTAGGGTACCTTAGGTGTATTTTTTTTTTTTCATTTTTTTTAACTTTGGGGTGATCTACTAAACATAGGGGTGCAACTTGAAGGCAATTTTGTTTTACTTTTCATTTTTATAATGCTAACTCAAGTAAGTGAAAAAAATTAATTGAAATCTGCTTGACCAAACCCCGGCAAACTCACAAATGTTTTTTCTCTTTATTAATTATTTTATCCATCTCATTTCATTCATATAGGTGGGAAATCAAGTGAGGATCGGATTCCATTTCGATGGAGGTCAAGATTATTGGTGGCTGGAGGTGTAGCACGAGCTTTGGAATATCTTCACCACAAAGATAAGAGCAGGACACAAAGCGCCGTCATTCACGGCAATCTAAAATCAACCAACATTCTTCTCGATGATAATGAAATGGTTCTTGTTTCAGATTATGGCTTTTCTTCATTAGTGGCACTACCCATTGCAGCTCAACGAATGATCTCATACAAATCTCCCGAATACCAATCTTCGAAAAAGATTTCGAGAAAATCCGATGCCTGGAGTTTCGGATGCCTTCTTTTAGAACTATTGACAGGAAGAATCTCGACACACTCAGCTCCACCAGGAATCAACGGTGTAGATTTTGTAGTTGGGTTCTTCGAGCAGTAAGAGAAGAGTGGACGGCTGAGATTTTTGATTCTGAGATATCTGTGGGGAGGAGTGCTGCTCATGGGATGCTTAAACTACTACAAGTTGCAATACAATGCTGCAATAAGTCGCCGGAGAAGAGACCTGAGATGACTGAGGTTGTGAGAGAGCTGGAAAATATAAAGGTGGCTGAATCAACAGAAGAGGAAGAAGATTTTTCCTTGGATCAGTCGTTAACAGATTAATCTCTGTCTATCAGTACGGTCGCCTCTGCCTCGGACAGACCTTGATAATATTCAATTTTAGGATTTGCTGCGTCAGACTCATCACCTTTACTTTCATTCTGTAGTTATAAATCATATGCAATCTGGAATAATTTGAACATTGTGATATTTTTATTCTTCTATTAGCATTTGAACTTATAATCCATGGAAGTAAGTCTCGTCTCTAAGTGGAACCAAATCTTCGCTTAACAACCGCGTGCTGCCAAATTTCTAACCAACAACATCCACACCAACTCTTCCGTAAAAACTTTGCTGAATCCTCTAGATCTAGATCTAGATCCGTTCTTTGCAGGAACCAATCTATCAAGTAGCCGACCGGCAATTAACTCCATCCTGTCGTTCACACCAGCGACGTGACGTTACAAGGTTGCTCTCATTCGCAGCCACCACCTGGCCCTAGTCACCAAACCACCAACCCAACAGCTCACCGTCGCCAACAAAAAGGATTTTCTCTGGTCGATTGTTTTCTATTTTATTTTATTTTCAGTCATCATTTATCTTTTTATGTTTTTAATTTTCTTGTTTTTCTTTTTTTTTTCTTTTTTAATTTTTTTTTATGGAGGTTATTTTTCTTGTTGTTTGTTAGGTGTTGTTTAAGTGCTCCTCTTGATATCATTTATGGTCGTAGATGATGTCACTCATACTGTTTGGGTAATATCGAACAGCCCTCCTCGAGTCCAGCCAGGTGTGAATAAAAGACCTCGAGGTCAACCCATCTCGAGCCCAGGCTAAGTTTTCTGCTCGAGGTCTTCATAACCCCGTCAAAATTATTCAAGGTCGAAGAGTAAAAGGTCGTCAAAGCTCGAGCTCCCTCTCCTGCTCGGGGTCTGCAAAATTCCCAACCACGACCCAACAGCACTAGTGACAGCGCGGAGAGAAGATAAGATCCGAGCACTGCTGACCTGGAATAGTCAAATCCCCCTTCCGATGATTCAGCGTGCCGATCAATGTCTGGCCGACGCCCCACACGGTATGGCATGGCCCCCGTTACCGATGGCTGGCACATGCCCCCACAGTGTCATCATTTCACGCATGCATGCCTGACACTATGATCAGGCCGTGTGAGCCATGCCAACCAGACAATCACGCATTCCGGGAATATCACGCTAATCCGTATCGTCGGAGGGACCTGGACACCAGCGACGGGAGCGGATGATCTCGGAGAGAAAGGCGGAACAATGGAGAATAAAAGGAAACGGACGGGTAAGTTGTGGGGGTTCCAAAAAAAATTTCACACAGGTTCTTCTTCTTGCTTCCCTCCACTCTGATTTTCTGGAATTCCATTATTCAGAAAGGAAGGCAAAAATACCTCTTCCATTCTTCCGATCTCTCAACTAAGAGGGATACAAAAGAACAACCGATTCTTGACTTGAGCGTCGTAGGGTTTCAGCGGAACAACACCGGCGACCACGACTCTGTTTTACGTGAGTACGAGTTCGGAGACTTCGTTCGGTAAAGATAGAGGACTGGAATTGGAAGGCGATCCTGCTCGAGCTCGAGCTAACCATGAGCGAAGGTTTTGACACTTATTTAAAGGGACGCGGAAAAGCAACATCAACATTTTTGGCGCCGTGCGTGGGGATCGATTCAAAAGCTCGATTTCCCAACACATTCAGAAGACACAACGCAACGATGAGATAAAACAGCAGAAAAAGAGTGAGTCCAGGGGAATCGATGACCTTGAGGAAGTGGCCAATGAAGCTCAGAATAGAGATCCAGGAAAGAATGGATCGGATGGAGAAACAAATAGAAACTCGACCTCCATATTACAAGAACTCGGAGATGGACGAGAGAAAAGCATGTAACGATGTCCACGAATCCAGCTAGCAGGAATGCCCCGTCGAGGAACACGAGGAGACGAAGCCCAGAGCTGAGAATACCAAATGTTGCAGTGAGGGAGGAGGCGAACATGGAGGAAAGAGGGTCTCGTCGAGCACTTGCGAGGATCTGGCACCGACCTCCACGCGGAAGAGGCTGGAGGGAGGTGCGTGGGTTAGCACTAAGTTGTGGAGGACCTCGGGAAGCGGAAAAAGCCCAAGTTGGAGGATAATGTTGGATAACGAGCCCCCACTCTCGACGGAGATCATGGGTGTCACGATCCCACGTGACTTCCGCTTTTCGGATTTGAAATTTTCAGGAAAGAGTGATCCGTTGGTGCACATAGAGCGGTTCAACGACATGAAAGGATTGCAGGGCCTGTCAGCAGCCCAGAGGTGCAAGGCCTTCCCGCTCACTCTTGAGGGAAAGGTAAGAGAATGGTACCGCAGGCTGCCGCGGGGAAGCATCCTAAGCTTCGAACAGATGTGTAGGGAATTTGCAGAGCAGTTTTGGGGCGCAGTGACCCCCCGAAGATGATATGATGGAGCTGTCGGAAATAAGACAGAGGGAGGGAGAACCCCTCCGGGAGTTCGTCAAGAGGTTCCACAGATCGGTCCTAGATCTTGGTGCATTTAATCATCCCCAAGCGTTGAGAGGACTGAAGGACGGGATCAGGATGGGGAGGCCATGGTATAATCTACGGATATGGTGAACAAGGAAGTGGAATAAACAGGTGAAAATGGATATGGTGATCGAAGAGGAAAAGGCTGCAAAGCTGAGAAGTGAACAGGGAAGTGGAATAAAGAGGAAGGAGAAAGAAGGTCCGCTGAGGAGCGCGGCTTAAGCAATAAGGGACCAGGGTTGCCCTACTGACCGTTACTAGAGAGCTCCCACCGCGGATGATTCTCGTGCCACCCGCGGATCTCCGGTAGGGATCACAGGGAGTACATGCGTCGCGACGACCACCCATCCCACAACCAACCACCAAGCAGACCTGCGATGAACCACAGCAGAGCGGATCGTCCATTGCCACCCACCAGAAGCTTCCAGCGAGATCGGGCGTCATGGTGGTGGAGCAAAGCCCGTTCTACAGGCGATATACAAGGTTGAATATATCTCTCGAAGAGATACTTCAAGTAACCGAGGAACTCCATGTCGGCTGGCAAACGAGACAAGGGACTGTTCTGCCACTTTCATGGTGACCACGGCCACTCCACATCACAGTGCCGTGATTTGAAGAACAAGGTGGAGGACCTGGTTAGGAATCGGTATTTGGACGAGTTTATTGAAGGAGGACATCCGGTGGTTGAGCAGCAACCTGAGGAATATTATCGAGCTTATGAAATAGACTTGGAACCACCGGCTACAAGGGTGATCTCAAGAGGGCCCACGATGCCAAGAAATTCAAACATGGCCCGAAAAAACTATTGTAGATATCTGCATTGCCGTAGGAGGTCTGATTCGCTGGACCATTGCCAAAAGGCCAAGGTCCGGCGGTGCCCATTATGTGGACGGAGGAAGGCGAGGAGGGGTCTTTGTACCCCAGTGAGGATGTCTTGGTTGTGAAGCGAACATCGCTAATAAGGAAGTTGATCAGAATCTTTGGTAGACTCGAGAAGCTCGGTGGATATTCTCTTCAAGTCCACACTCGAGGATTTGGGAATAGCAGGTGCGAGCCTCGAGCAGACGAGCACTTCCTTGAAAGGATTTGGGGGAGGGATGCTTATATCTCTGGGAATCATCAAACTGGCTGTGACCATGGGCTCGAGGCCTATTGAAAAGAATATGATGTTAGACTTTGTAGTGGTAAATGAAGCCAGCCTATACCAAGCAATATTGGGGAGGCCGTTCGTGAGGATCGACCGGTCCAGTGCTATCCACCCATTACTTGGCCACTAAAGTGTCGAGTGAATGAGGTCGTGAGGGTCGTAAAAGGCAGCCGGAGGGTAGCGAGGACTGCTACTGTTGTGGCGACCAAAGAAACCATCTGAGATAACCTCATCTGGACTCGAGGGAGTCAAGAGTGGAAGGCAGAGCCGGTGAAGAACTAGAGAAGGTTGAGGTGAGGCGGATGACCCAGAAAGAAAATCGGATCGGCTCGGGCATTAGCGAGCGGTTAAAAGAAAAGCTGGTGGAATGTTGGCGAGCACACGCGGATGTATTCGCATGGACGCATGAGGATATGCCGGGATTGACCCGAGGTGGCGTGTCACGGTGGCGATCTGGAAAGATGCTTAAGCCGGTGAGGCGAGAAAGGAGATCGTCGACGAGAGATATAAGGCCATCAGCTGTGAGGTGGAGAAGGCTGCTGAAGCGAGGATTCATAAGGAGGTCTCTACCCGAATGGATCTCGAGCGTGGTCTTTGGTAAAGAAGGCAAGTGGGAAATAGAGAATGTGCGTGGACTTCGCGGATGTGAATAAAGTTTGCCTAAAGATAGCTTCCGTTGCAAAGATAGACCAGTTGGTGGACTCCACGGCGGAGCCGCAGACTACTTAGTTTTATGGATGCATTTTCGGGTTATAACCAAATTCCATGCATCGATCGGACGAAGAGTGCATGGCCTTCATCACCGACCACGGACTATCTCTGCTACAAGGTCATGCCCTTGGCTCGAAGAATGCGGAGGCAACATATCGGAGGTTGGTGAATAAGGTCTTGAGCCTTTGATTGGTCGAACAATGGAAGTATACGTGGACGACATGATCACCAAGTCAAAGGATGCAGAGGAGCATGTAAGGCATTTGGAGGAGACCTTTGCACTCTTAAGAAAGTATTGGATGAAATTAAACCCAGAGAAGTGTGCCTTTGGAGTTGGTTCGGAAAAATTCTTAGGCTTCATGGTCAGTCACAGAGGGATCGAGGCCAATCCAGAAAAAATAAGAGCAGTGATGGAAATGAAGTCCCCCCGTAGCCTCAAGGAGATACAAAGTCTTACCGGTAAATTGGCATCACTCAACAGGTTCGTATCTCGAGCCACGGATAAATGCCGAGTCTTCTTCCAGGAAATGAAGAAAGGCAGGAAGACAAAGTGGACGTCAGAATGTGAAGCGGCATTCCAACAGTTGAAAGAATACTTGCTGAAAGCTCCGTTACTGTCTACACCTCGAACAGGGGAGGTATTGTTTCTGTACTTAGCTGTGTCCTAATGGGCAACGAGTTCGGTTCTGGTAAAGGAGGAATCAGGGGTACATTGCCCCATTTATTACACGAGCAGAGCTTTGCTGGAAGCTGAAACTCGATATCCGCTAATGGAGAAATGGGCACTAGCCTTGGTAACAGTAGCCCGAAAGCTGAGGCCTTATTTTCAGGCGCATTCAAGTAACGGTTCTAACAAACCAACCGCTCAGGCAAACTCTGCCCAAGCTAGAGACCTCTGGAAGGTTGGTGAAATGGTCGGTGGAGCTCAGTGAATTCAACATCAGCTACCAACCCTGAACAGCTATAAAAGCTCAGTCCTTAGCTGACTTCGTGGTCGAGTGTACAAAAATAAATAGAGAGATGGAGGCGAGCATCCACCGAGACTCTCGGCCTCGACCGATTGCCTAGACGAGTCACGGTCGATGGGTCGTCGCGGGGACCGAGGCGAGGAGCAAGAATTGTGCTTCCGGTCACGAAGGGCTACGATGCGATATCTTTGTGAAGTTGGAGTTTGAAGTCACCAACAATCGGGTCGAGTATGAGGCTGTAATTCGTTGAATTGAAGCTTGCCTTAATAGTAAAGGCAAAGAGGTGAAGCTTGAGACGGACTCATGGCTGGTGGCAAACCATCTCAGCGAAGTTTCAAGCGAAGGCGAGAAGATGAAGGCTTATCTTGGAAGGTAAGGCGGTGATTGATAACTTCGAGGCGATCGAGGTGGAGGCGGATCTCGAGGGAAAGAATTTTCGAGCCGATATGATAGCTCGGATGGCCGCTACCTCAGACCCCAAAATACCAAGGTCCATCCGGTTAGAAGTTAAGACCTGTTCGAGCATCGAGCGGGAAGGCGAGATCTTGGGTTTATCGTCGAGCGATGGCTAAATGGAACCGATTGTTTCTTACCTCGAGGAAGGGATGGTGCTGCAGATAAAGCAAGTAAGGAAGTTGAAGTGTAAAGCGGCCGGTATACTCTCGTCGACGGGGTCTTGTATGAGGCGAGGATACACTTTCCCACTGCTGCGATGTTTAGACCGGAAGGAGGCTGATTATGTCCTCAAGAGATACACGAAGGAATTTGAGGGAATCGTTACAGTGCGAGGTCCTTGGCTTTCAAGGCCTTGAGGCGGGGATACTTTTGGCCCGCGTGCATCGAGATGCTCGAGAAGACCGAGGCTGCAAGAGCTGCCAAAGTTTTGCCAATTACGACTCGACCTCAGGAGAACCTTACGGTGATGAACTCACCATGGTCGTTTGCTCAAAGGGGAATTGACTTGATCGGGCCACTGCCAAAAGGAAGAGCATCTGCAACACATGCCGTGGTGGCGATTGATTACTTCACCAAATGGATCGAAGTGGAAGCCCTGAGTAGTATCACGAAGAGTAAGACCACTGACTTTATTTAGAAAAATGTGATTTGCAGATATGGGATTCCCCATGCATTGGTCACTGACAATGGGAGGCGGTTTGACAACAAAAGTTCGAGAGACTTACGCCAAAACACAGGGATAGAGTTGAAGTTTTGTTCTCCCTCATACCGCAGGGCCAATGGACAAGTGGAGGCCGCGAACAAGACTATAAAACATCTCCTGAAGACCAGACTTAGCGAGCAGAAGAGAGCCTGGGTGGACGAGCTGCCAGGCGTCTTGTGGGCTTATAGAACCACACACAAGACAGCCACAGGAGAAACCCCATTCTCCTTGGCATTTGGGCATGAGGCAGTTATTCCTGCTGAAGTAAGAATGGGGACGCTCAGGCAGAGCACTTGACGAGGAGCAAAACAACGAGCGAGATGTGTGCGAGGCTTGGACTTCTTGGAGGAGAAGAGGAAAGGGTCGTTGCTTAGGATCGCGAGAATACCGATAGAAAGTGGCTCGCTATTACAATCGGAATGTGAACCTCCATGGGTTCAAGTGGGGATTGGGTACTCGAGAAAAGTCAATCGAACACGAAGGACCCAGGCAAGGTGTGTTAGGGCCGAATTGGGAGGGTCCTTGTCGAGTCACTCGAATAGTCGAGACCGAGGAGCATCTGGCTAACCCATCCGGATGGACGAGAAGTCAGAGGCCATGGAAGCACTAACTCTTGATGAAATACTTCCGATAAGTTTCCTTATGTTGTAAGCATTAATGTCAAATTCCTTCCAAAATGGGGATGTGTAAAAACTTGAACGTGTGTAAAAGTAAGAAAAATATTTGTAATATTAATTCAAGTTGAAGCCAAGAAGCTCATGAAGAACGCTAAGGCCAAAAGTCCCAAAGCCTAGCTTTAGGCGAGGCAGTGCCAAGCGTGGCCAGTGCGAGCTCGAGCGGAAGAAGCTCATGAAGAGCAGCTAAGGCCGAAGTCCCAAAGCCTAGCTTTAGGCGGAGCAGTGCCAAGCGTGGCCAGTGCGAGGCCGAGCGGAAGAAGCTCGTGATGACAACGCCAAGGCAAAAAGTCCCAAAGCCTAAGTCTTAGGCGGGATGGTGCCGAGCGTGGCCAGTGCGAGGCCGGCGGAAGAAGCTCATGAAGACAACGCAAAGCCGAAGTCCCAAGCCTAGCTTTAGGCGGGACCGGTGCCAGCGTGGCAATTGTAGGCCCGAGCAGAAGAAGCTCATGAAGACAACGCCAAGGCCAGAAGTCCCAAAGCCTAGCTTTAGGCGGGACGGTGCCAAGCGTGCCAATTGCAGGCTCGAGCAGAAGAAGCTCATGAAGACAACGCAAAGGCCATAAGTTCCAAAGCCTAGCTTTAGGCGGGACGGTGCCAAGCGTGGCCAATTGCAGGCCCGAGCAGAAGAAGCTCATGAAGACAACGCAAAGGCCAGAAGTCCCAAAGCCTAGCTTTAGGCGGGACGGTGCCAAGCGTGGCCAATTGCAGGCCCAAGCAGAAGAAGCTCATGAAGACAACACCAAGGCTAGAAGTCTCAAAGTCTAGCTTTAGGCGGGACGGTGCTGAGCGTGGCCAATTGCATGCCCGAGCAAGAAGAAGGTCGCAAAGAAGAATGCGAAGGCCAGAAATCCCGAAGCCTAAGCATAAAGGTCGGATCTGTGCATGATTAGCCCATTCGTGAGCTCGAGCAAAAGAGCGGGGAGATAACGCGAATTTAAACATGAACCAAAATCGGGCTCAGGCGAATGAGCTCACAAAATAAGCAACTCATGAGCACGAGCCAAGCGTCGGTTCTAGTTGACCAGAGCTCACGAGACAAGCGGAAGGCTTTCGACCTAACTAAGGCAAAAGCTTTGCCATGCATAAGTTAAAAGATGATACAAGCAGTAATAAACTTGGGCAAAAAATAAAATAAAAGTCCAACACTTATAAAATTCCCACTTAGCGAGCACATGAATTCAATCCCACACATAAATATAAAACACAAGAATATGCGTACGGGTACAAAAACAAGTTGTCCAATATATGCTTTTTATTCATTGAAATGATTACAAGTACAAGAAGTTAAAAAAAAAAGGAAAGAAGAAGAGTTCAAGCGGTTGGGGAATCATGGCTAGCAGGGGCATCAGCAGCAGCAACGGAAGGGGCATTACCAGCAGCAGCAGGAGGAGCATCGGCAGTAGGAGGAGGAACAACCTCCCTAGGTTCAGTCGGGGGCTCGGAAGGGGAAGCTTCAGACCCTTGGATGGGGACGTCATGAATGCGCATATACTCAGCAACACCCACTTGTACCTTAGATAGGTCGACCTCGGGATGTACCTTGCCCAAGGCATACACGAGGGAGTTATAGCTGAAAGCCACCCCATCGTTGTACTCGGTCGTGAGCTGGACCTTCAAAGAATCCACTTGACGCTGGAGACAAGAAGTTTCCCCCTCCATGGTCCTCTCAAAAGAGAGCCTCTGAACGTCCAAGTCCTTCCGAGCCTCGAGCAACTCCTCCCGGACGAGGGACAGCTCCCTCTTGAACTGGGTAGCCCTGGAGTTTGACATCACTGCCTTCTCCGTGAGGGTGGATTTCTCCTCTTGAAGCTTCATGTTCTCCTCTTTCAACTGCTTAAGACTCTGCTCCAAGCTCTGAATCTCTGCTCGAAGCTGCTGCTGAGAATCTAGGATCGTAGACTTGAATCTGCTAACAGTAGCTGTGGTACGGGAAAAGAGGCGCTGGAGAGCACTGAACAGCTCATCAGCATTATGAGACTCCAGCCTATCTAGGAATTTGTCGTTCATCTCATCAGCAAAATCTCTTAAGTAGGGCTCGGCACGGCCAGACCGACCCCTCTCCTGTACGCTTTCGGGCCGAGGGCGAGCTGAAGTCATGGTCCTCGGACGCCTGCGAGGAGGGCTGTCTTCTGCTCGCTCTATCTCCTGAGTCGAAGGGGAAGTTCGAGCAGGTGGAGGTGGAGCATCCGTATCGGCTCGGGGTCTCTTCGAGCTGCTCGCACTTCCGGAGGTCCCTACATGCCTCTGCATCATGTCAAGCACCCCCCCTCATGTCTTCCCCGGCACCAAGCCGAACTTCAAAAATTTTGGGTTATAGCGGTTCCTGCCGCGAGCTCGCGTTGTCAAGTCTTTGTTCGACGTATGCCGGAGCAATTCCCGATTACGTAGGATGCACCCAAGCTGCAAAAGCAATCAAGGCGGTGAGAGCAGTGCGAGCGGAAGAACTAAAATGAAAATTCACCGGACGGATAAACAACACGGAGTGCAAAAATGCTAGTGGAGCCGGAGGGATCCCTCGGCAGAAGTGCGACATGCCCCATTCCCCAACAAAGAAGAATTTGCTCTTCCAGTTGCCACCAGAAGTAGAGAGATCAGTTATGGGCTTTTTACCCTTTAGACTGGAGGTGAGATAATACTACCCAGCGTCTTTCGGGCTGCATTTCAGCTGGTAAAGGTGCCTTATTTCCTCTACCGAGGGTTCACCCAAATTACACCACTTCCATAAAATAAAAAGCCCGGAAAGGACCCGCCACCCATTCGGGTTCAGCTACCCCGGGGCCAGCCGGAATCTGGACAAAACCCGAGCAAAATTAGGCTGGAGAGGTAGCCTGACCCCCCATTTGAAGCACTCTAGGTGGAAGGTAGTATACCCTTGAGGGGGACGGCTGGGAATATCACCCTTGCCCGGCACCCGCAACTCCACACTGTCGGGTATATGGTAGGTGTGCCTAAGCCTATTCAAGTCTAAATGTGTGGTTTCACACCTCATAAGGTCAATGGGGTACCCCCTACCCTCTGACCTTTGGCTAGCCCTCTCCCCCTAATGCGGCTGGGTCTCCGCAGCGGGCAACGCCCTTTCCGGACTAGAATCTCTCACCGGAACTACACTAAGGGGTTCTACTTCGCTAGAAGATGAAGATTCCTCGGGTGACATCCTACGGGCTCGCTGGGTATCGACATTCTTTCCTAAAGTACAGTATACCCAATTGGAACCAGAAATCCAGAAGAAGGGAGAACAGAACGGTGACAAGAGATAGAAGAGAGGTTTATACCTGAGTGCAGAGAGGAGTATATATGGTGGAAATCGCTCCGACGCGAGAAGAGGAAGATGAGTGAATAGTTACTGAGCGGATTAATTTCGGGTTTAAGCAAAAATGAGCAATAGGAGATACTAATGAAGAAATTGGGGTTTTAAAAGGGAAAGTGTGTCGCTTGAGCAGACGGCACGCAGATCAAGGGATCCGACCTTTTGAGTAACGTCTCTTCAAAATTTGAACGCACGGCCAGGATTCGTCCACGTGTCCCGCATTAAATGCGAAATGATGGAAACGAAAGACAGCTGGAAGACATGGGGAAATGGAAAAGGCCGCCAGTCTTATCTCGTTTCACTCCAAAGACTAGAAACTAGGGGACTGGTGTTTGGGTAATATCAAGCAGCCCTCCTCGACTCTAGCCAGGTGTGAATAAAAGATCTCGAGGTCAACCCATCTCGAGCCCAAGCTACGTTTTCTGCTCGAGGTCTTCATAACCCCGTCAAAGCTGGTCAAGGTCAAAGAGTAAAAGGTCGTCAAAGCTCGAGCTCTCTCTCCTGCTCAGGGTCTGCAAAATTTCCAACCACAACCCAATAGCACCAATGACAGCGCGAAGAGAAGATAAGATCCGAGCACTGCTGACTTGGAATAGTCAAATCACTACTAGAAAAATGACATTTACTGACACTTAGTTTACTGACATTTAGCAAAAAGTATCAGTAATCGTGAACAAATGCACCTATTAACAAGTAGGTATTAGAGGTTATTGATACAAGTGTGCCAGTAAATTAAACATCAATAATCACTGACACTAAAGTATCAGAGATAAAAAAAAAATTATTAATAGTTGTTTTAGTTCCAACTCGAACTTGAGACTTCTAGAATTTAAAACTTTAACATTTGAAACGGAGACCAACAAGCCATATTGAATTAACTTAATTCGTTCGTTTTAAAGATTTTAAAAACAAAAATATAATAACAAAAACCTAAGGTCGATCTCTCTAACTCTCACCCATCTCTCAATACTTTCCCCCGTCCACCTCTTCGCCTCCCTCCAGTCCGGGCTCGTCCTCTCCCTCCAGTCCGCGCTCGTCCTCTTCCTCTTCCTCTCCCTCTCCATCCTCCTCTCCGAATCCAACAGCCTGTGGTAATTTCGTAAATTACTTGCCCGATGATGAAGCCGTCATTGCTGGGTCAGGCGCCGACGAAGGAGGTCTCGATCCGATCGAGTCCCGGAGAGTTATGGATCTTTTGAGCAGAGAGTTGTCTAGGTTGCTCAAATTAAACCCTAGAGATTTACGCGACAAGGTTTTATTTATTTATTTTGCATTGAAACTCTTAATAGTCTTTCCAATTTCGATTGATCAATTTTTGATTGTTTTTGTTGCTTGTTTGATATGTGTAGTGGCTAGTGACGTGTCCTTGCATGAATTTTGGACAGTTTCTTAAAGTATAGGAGTAGATGGTATGATTTTCCATATCGAGGAGCCAAGGGAGTAGTTGCAGGGGTCATTGTAGGGAGCTCGAACTAAGTCGCCGTGTTTTATGCTATTTTATCGAATGTAAGTCTCGGTTATTAGTTATGCCAATCCCCTTTCATTTTCAATTTTGGATCGTTTACTTATTGGTCATTCTTTTCGGTGTGCAAATACGCAATGCAGATCTTCCAACGAGGATCCCGGTGCTCGTCTCGCTAATAACCTTAGTTCAAAAGACCATGCGAGTGGGTTAGGGGTTTCCTTGCAGATTTTGTAAAACAGGGTTTTAGTTTTCCTCTCTCAGTTTATTTTATGTAGTTTGAATGGATTTGATAAATGTTGTAATGATGCTTACTAAGTGGATCGATCTTTCATGAGGATTTTTGATTGTTTTTGTGTAACTTTTGCCTAATTATTGTGTGTGAAAGTTATTTCATGGTAATGGTATTCTGCTTTCTTTTGGGATTAGGATGAGATATTATTTTGGTTGTCATTTTTTTCTCCAGTACACTTTGTTCACTAATTCAGCATGTAGTCTTTTTGCAGGAAAATAAGTTGCTTGATTTGCCTAAGCTTTTGGACTTATGCGCCATATACTGATCATGAAAATGAAGATCCGACCGACTGCTGGTAAGGTTTTTACTCACAAAATTGGTCTATTACTAAGCTAGCAGTTCTTCTTCTCTGTTTTTTAATTATATGCTTTTATTTTTTAGGTTGGGAATGCTCGAAAGCCCAGTAGAGAATTCGTGATGGTTTGCACTGGGTATTGTCTCAATTTCGGGTATTGTCCGCACAATGCAACGAACGATGCGATGAAATCTTTAGAGGTATACTTTATCTTATACATATGTTAAGGAGTATTCCTTGTTCCTTTTGGAACTTTTCTAGCGATGTTGAGATTCGGTTGATGTCTTGTTAGTTCCTCGTATAACTTGTATCTATATCTTCAGTTGTTGTTGATCGAGCACAAACTCTTTTTCTTTGAATCCATAAGTTACGAAAATAGATGTGTAAATATATTTTCCTATATGATGGATACTTATTGAACCCATCCTTTGCCTATTTTTCCGTAGCTTAAGCAATTGTAGGCATGAGCATTTTCTTCATTAATTTAAGTTCGGAAAATTTTAATTTTCAGCGAGTATGCATCGCCCTCTTGATGTTGTTAAGACGATTCATCGCTGCTGCGATTGCTTGCTGCAGACGACAAGCGATAAGCTGCGATTCTGTCTGCTGCTGCAATATTAGTTGCACTGGCCCTTTTGATGTTGTTAAGACAGATTCTTGCGATTCTTGCTAGCTGCAGCACAAGTAGTAAGCTGCGATTCTTAGCTGCTGCAGCCTAACGATAAGCTAGCGATTCTGCTGTCTGCTGCAACATTAGTTGCACCGAGGTCGGTCGAGATGTTGAAGCCGAGAGCCGCTTTGTGTCAATGACTTGGCGGATAGCCTAGTTAGTTTTCATAAATGACGAGATAGACACTTGTTGAATTTAAGTTATTCTTTATAGTTATGTTATTATTTTACTTGTCTACACAAAGTATTACCATCCGATGATCTGTATAAAGTATTAGATCAATACATCCGAATTAAAAAAAAGAAAACAAATTATAAAGTAGCGGGTTTATTTATTTGATAGCTAGTGCGTTATAGTAATGAGAAGAACCAATGATGTTATTTTTGGTCGCTATTGTTAAATGTTTTTTTACTTATTTTTCCTTTTAGCTCGGAACTTGAGTGCTCCAGCGAGATTGGGGGCTAGCTTTGGGGCTGCATCCGTGAGTGAAAAATCATTGCCCTTTTTTTTCTTTTCTAATTTACACCTAAAAAACTTTCACTTGAAGCTAGTTTTAGTTTTAAGTCATTTTTCATATACATGATATCTATGGGAAGCTATTTGAGATGAAGCTTAGTCCATACGCTTCAATTTATTGCTTTTGTATGCTTCATTAATGCATGGTATCTATCTACTGAATTTTCTTTCATTTTCTTACGTCCTTGTAGAAATCAACAAGGCCAAAAGCAGTACTGCTTTGCTGCAGACATAAGCAATGCGATTGTTCTTGCTACACCACTAGCAACTGTTGTATTCTATTGCAGTAGGAACTGCAGCGAAGTTGCACCGATTCGCGAGTGCGATAGATTGTATTGAAGTTTGGAAATTGAAGAGCAAGCATATCTTCTTGCAATCAACTTCGCGATCGAGTAAAATTCATAACCAAACACCTTGACCACATCGGTCCCATGCACACCCTCACTTCCATAGCAACAAAGCAAGATTTTGAAGAAAGATCAAGAGCATTTTATGAATTATGATGTAGAAAGATGCCGACAACCAGATTGAGTTAACTCACGCTTTATTGTCATGTTATCGATGTGGATGATCTTTATTCTTTTTTTTTAATATTTTAATCTTCCTTAAATTTGTAGATGGAGAGCTCGATTTGTTTGTGTATGAAAGTAATAGTATTTTGTCAAAGAACCCATATGATTTGTGGTGTGTATGCAATTAAGTAGCAAACTCTTTTAAGATTGTTTGGTGAAGAAAGCCAAACAAAAGAGACATAATGTTTTGTTAGAAATTTTATATATAATTGTTCATTTTAGCAGTTTACTAATTTTCTTTTTTAAATAATATCATTAGATTGACAAAACTTAAAATGACAATAATAACTAATAAAAGTCATTGATACTAAAATGTATCATAAAGTATCAGTTTCATTGGGGTGATTGTTTTATTGATATTACTAACTCGTGATACTATAGTAATAGTAATTATTGACACTATAGTGTTATAAAATCTGTAATACTATAGTAATAGTAATTCCTGACACCACATTCAAGTGTCAGTATTTTTCTGACTCCCAGATCACTGACACTATTAATAAGTGTCACTAAAAGTAATTAGTGACACTATTTTAGTATTACTAAAGGCCATTTTTCTAGTAGTGAATCCCCCTTCCGATGATTCAGCGTGCCGATCAATGTCTGGCCGACGCCCCACACGGTATGGCATGGCCCCCGTTACCGATGGCCAGCACACGCCCCCATAGTGTCATCATTTCACGCACTCATGCCCGACACTATAATCAGGCCGTGTGAGCCATGCCAACTAGATAGTCACGCATTCCCAAGGAATATCACTCTAATCCCGGCTGTCAGAGGGACCCAGACACCACTGACGCGGGAACAGATGATCTCGGAGAGAAAGGGCCGGAACAATGGAGAATAAAAGGAAACGAACGGGTAAGTTGCGGGGGTTCCGAAAAAAATTTCACACAGGTTCTTCTTCTTCTTCCTTCCCTCCACTCTGATTTTTCGAAATTTCATTATTCAGAAAGGAAGGCAAAAATACCCCTTCCATTCTTCCAGTCTCTCTAACTAAGAGGGATACAAAAAGAACAACCCGATTACAGACTTGAGCATCGCAGGGTTTTCGCCGGAACAACACTCGGCGACCCCTAACTCTGTTTTCTGTGAGTACAGGTCCGGAAGACTTCCGTTCTGGTAAAGATAGAGGAACTGGAATTGGAAGGCAGTCCTGCTCGAGCTCGAGCTAACTGCGAGCAGAAGGTTTTTGACACTATTTGAAGGGACGCGGAAAAACAGCATCAACACATACTTCATATCAAAATTGTGACAATGTTTGAATCAAGAGAGTAAGCTTACATTAGAGTTGATGGATGACTCTAATAGTGGTGCATCAATATTCTGATGACCCAATGCGAATTACTGATAGCATGGGTTATCTGCATTAGTTGAGGTTGGTAACAGTCTATAAAATTCCTTTGGGTCCTAAGTAGTTTTAATAGATGAAATTCTTTGTATCCTTTTATTATGTAATTATAGTTATTGTTAGGAGTTATACTAATCCAATCTTGAGTCATAGGCCTTATCATATATATTGTATTTAAGCTTAATTATCATGTATTTATACTCGTGTAGCATTATGGGTATGTTTAGAATTAAAGTGCTATAATTTAAAAATTATAGTTGTTGTAGAAAAAAAAGATATAATTATAAAAGAAAAGTTAATAATATGTAATAAATATAATTTTTAAATAATAATTTTGACAAAATTATTAAAGACATAATAGATTTTTCGTAATAAATTTTTATCAAGTAAAAAATCATATTAACATAACTTCTAATCTACAGCAGCTAATGTTTACCAAACACTTTAGCGTTGTACCTTAAAAGATACAGCTGCCCAATTTCAATCATAAACATACCTTATGTTATCTATTTATGTCTGTGTGGTACTATATTATTGACCATTATTAGTCGTTAATGAGCGACATGCTTTCTTTTTCAAAAAAAGAAAAGTATAATTCATGACAGTAATTTCCCATTTCTTGTAACAGAATAGGACTTGATAGTACTTTCTTATTCGAAGCCTCCATGCTGGTGAATTTATGTCTTTTAGGCATCTTAATTTTTTTTTACTTGTACATTTCTTTTTTAATTGTAAACATCAAATTTATTCAACAATAGAATTTTTTTAATAAAAAATAATAGACTTTATTTATATTTAGATATTGTTAAAAAAATGAATGAATAATAAATCATGAATAATGTATGAAGAATTTTATAAAAATTCGTGTTATGTATTTGCAATACAGTGATTTGTAGACTTATTATAGGATTAAAATTGTGAATGCATTATTGCAATGATACATAGGGATGAAGATATGTCTTCAATAATTTATATGTAATTTTACAATCCAAAGTATAACTAATTAGATTTATTCTTATCAACAACATATATGTACTGCATTTAATTGTTAAGTCTCAATTAAAAGAGTTTGTTTGATAGATTACTAACACGAAAAAATTCAGCACCTTCATCATTTGTATCCGGAGAGGCCTTGTATTTATAGCCTTCTACCGATTCTATAATTCTCTCGCTATGGATGAAACCGAACTTCTTATGCATCCCTTAGCTTTTTAAAATCAATCTTCTGGATTCTTCTATATTTGGAGCTGGGCTGGACTTCGACAAAGTATCCGATTCATCATCTCATGGGCTTGTTGCATCTCAAAGCCTGGATTTGGACTTTCTTGCACCATCTTTTACATGGTACTTGATATAACGGGTAAACGTTTGTTTTATCTCTATATTTAATTATTATATTTTAAAAATAAATTATTGGCACCCTGCCATTATTTTTTTTACTTATTTTTACAATATTATATTTTTACAATAATGTTTCTTTTCTTTTGGACATTAATAAAAAAAAAAACTTAAATTACCAATTTAATCTCAAAAAATAAAATAAAAACAAAAAAAATAGATATAAAATTTTGTGTAAGCTTATATATGTCAAAAAAATTTGTAAAAAAAAAAAGATAATTATCCATTGATTACTTATTTTCTCAATTTTTTTAAAAAATACTTATATTTTTTTTTATAAAATTCCACCAAAAATTTATGAAACCTATCATTATTCTAGTGCCTTCTAAATTTTGTGAGAGAATTTAACATAATATTAATAAAATAACTATTTTATCTCCTTAATTTACAATTATTATTTCACTATAGCTAAATGACCAAAAAAAATAGCCGACTTAAGTTTTTCTTTCCAATTTAGATATTAAATAATCAATGAAACTAAATAATCGAAATTGCAATTCAACTCAATCTTCCGAAATCAAACCAATCACCAAAATCATCAATGACCATCCATTTCCCGATCAACCACTGCACCCAACACTCCTCCAACACCTCCCACAAACATCTCCTTAACTCTTATCAAGAACGTTCTTGACAACCTCTTCGCCTCTAACTCAAATAGCCTTAAAGTCCTTGAATTCTTCAAATTCATCCTTCGACATCCCCACTCCACTCCAACCCCTGACGCTTTCAAAAAGATCCACTCCATATTAATAGATGTCCCCGTCAAAACTTAGCAGAATTGACAAATAAATTGCTTGTTCTTTTTTGGGTGACAACTACCATACATATTGTTTTTGAATTAAGAATCTGATCATCGTATTATTGAACAAAAGAACTTATTTATACAAAACTAATTTTCTTGTTATTTTATCCGCGAAACAAGGCTTGAACAAAGCTAGTTAAATCAAGTTGTTGACAATATCTCAACAACCTGACTATTATTCCAAAATATATACCAAAACAAAAACTTGCATGGAAGATCTCCACTAAATAAGCAATGGCTAATTAGAAGAAGTCAGCTCTAAATCATTATCTCAAACATTTCATGGCTAATGGAAGTCAGCTCTAGATCATCATCTCAAACGTTGCATGGCTAATGATATGCCCATGCATATTCCATGCACTTGCTGCTGGGTTTGACTACACGACTATTCTTGTGTAGCTTCTTATCATTACTCCCCGGTGGAAAAGAGGAAACCGTTGCTTAAGGACTGCAGTATCTTCCCAAGTGGCCTCTTTCATTGGCAGTTTGCTCTACTTAATCAGACTTTGCTTAATAATATTACCATCTCTTTTAAGCCACCTAGTGTCCATAACTGATTTAGGCTCCAAAACCAGTATACCTTCATCATCTATAGAAGGTAACTTCGTGTTGCTCATTGTCGAATCTCCCACGGCTTTCTTTAGTAACGAAGCATGAAATGTAGAATGGACCTTGGCACCCTTTGGAAACTGGAGCTTATAAGCGACAGGCCCCACTTTTTGAATTATTTAATATGGTCCAAAATACCTATTACTTAATTTTTGATGTGCACACTTGAAAACGGAATATTGCCTGTACAAATGCAAGCACAAATACATTATGTCCTCCTTCTTTGAATTCAACATCCCTTCTTTTCTTGTCTGCCGTTTGTTTCATCCGATTAGCTACTGCAGCAAGGTTAGATTTTAGTTGCCATAAGAACTCATCTCTGGTTTGTAAGGCTTCATCGACTTTGTAAACCAGAGAAGACCCAATCGAATATATGGGGACAAAAGGAGGAGGCTGGCCATAGAGAGCTTGAAAAGGGGTCATTCCAGTAGATACATGAAAGTAGTATTGTACCAATACTTGGCCCATAGCAGATATATGTTCCACTTACGCGGTCATTGGTACACAAAGCAACGTAAATATTGCTCTGAACATCTATTAACAACTTCAGTTTAGCCGTCTATTTGCGGATGATAGGCTGAACTCATTTTCAATTGTGTGCCTGACAGTGTAAAAAATCCATTCCAAAATTTACTAAAAAATAATGGATCCCGATCACTTACAATACTCTTGGGCATGCCATGGAGTTTTACCACTCCGCCAATAAATCTTTCAGCAATAGATTTAGCAGTAAATGGGTGAGATAAGGGAAGAAAGTGTGCGTATTTGCTGAGCCTGTCAACTATCACAAATATTGTATCTCTTCCTTGTGCATTAGGTAGCCTTTCAATAAAATCTAAAGAAATATCCTCCAATATTAATCAAGAAACAGGTAGCGGTTGAAAAAACCCTACTGGTTACAGCATTTCACTCTTAGTTTTTTGGCAAACAACACACTTACTTACATAATCTTAAACAGATTTGAACATTGAGGGCCAATAAAATTGCTGCACCAAGCGTTTGTAAGTGTGAATGACTCTGGGATGCCTCCTATTTTCGTATTGTGGGCCTCAAATAATAGTAAGTCACGCATCTTTCGCAGAACTACTACCCTGTTTTTGAAGAATAAGAGTTCATTCTTCGTTTTGTAAGGGCCGTCAGGTTGAGTCTCATCTTGCTATGCAATCTTCTTTAAATAATCATCTTCATGCATAGCCTTTTTAATTTCTCCCCATAATGACGCCTGAGGTACAAAAAGATGATTAAAGAGTTGGGCTATTATTTCTTCTAGAGAGTGCATCGGTAGCAGCTTTTTTCTTGCCTAGATGGTATCGAATTTCATAATCGTAACCCATGAGTTTGACCATCCATTGCTATTGATTGAGAGTTGCTATCTTCTGCTCCAAGAGATATTTTAAGCTTTTCTGATCTATTTGTATCACAAATAATTACCCCAATAAATAAGGCCTCCATATCGACCAATTCTTTTTTGTTATACCCAACGCTCGCCTCATGTAAGCGATTGGCTTGCCATTTTACTATAGTATTTCTCCTATGCCATCACCCGACGCATTAGTTTTAATAAAAAAAACATCGTTAAAATTAGGTATAGAAAGTGCTGGAATTTGAGTCACGACGAATTTCAATTGCTTGAATGCTGCTATTGCTTCATTATTCCATTAAATCGACCTTTCTTAAGCAGATTGGTTAAGGGTCAGGCTAACAAGCCATACCCACAAACGAACTTGCAATAATACCCCGTTAGGCCCAAAAATCCCCTTAGCTCTTCCTAGGCGTTGGCCATGACACCATTGTTGCAATTTTTTGTTCATCCACCTTCACACTATGCAAGTGAGGATGTGTCCCAAATATTATAGTTCTTACTGGCCAAAATTGTATTTGCTAGCCTTTACAAAAAATTGTTGTTGTTTAAGAATTTTCAAGGCCTGTCTAACATGTTTCAAATGACATTCGTACGTGGGACTATAAATCAAGGTATCGTCAAAAAATACCAATATAAATTTTCAAAGATATGGCTGAAAAATAGCATTCATAATTGCTTGAAAAGTAGAGGGAGCGTTGCATAAGCCTGAATTGTCTGTGGATCCAGCCCTTGCAACCGCCGCTTAGCATTATCATAATCGAAGTCCATTGTTAGTTGTTTCCAATTGCAAACCACCGACTTTAAGCTTTCAAGCCATTGGACACCAAGCACTATGTCGAGTTCTGTAATCGGCAATGAGTAAAGAATGAGTTCAAAAGCGATGCCCTGAATTAAAAAATGTACATTGTCATGTTTTCCCTGGAAAATAACTACATATTTTTTTCTCGATCTTTAAATGGAGACATATAGCAAACACGTTGTGCCCTTATTTCATATCTTTGGTGACTTCAGATATTGTTGTAGCTTGAATTGTCTGTTGATCCAGCACTTGCAACCGCTGCTTAGCATTATCCTAATCGAAGTCCATTGTTAGTTGTTTCCAATTCAAACCACCGACCCTAAGCTTTCAAGCCATTGGACACCAAGCACTATGTCAAGTCCTGTAATCGGAAATGAGTAGAGAGTGAGTTCAAAAGGGATGCCCTGAATTAAACCATGTACCTTTTCACGTTTTACCTGGTAAATAACTTTCTCTCTGTTAGACACTTTTACTGGAAACATAGATGTCGGTTGAACTGAGAGCTGAAGCATATTAGCCAAATGCGAATTGATAAGATTGTGCGTTGAGCCGCTATCCACTAGTACAATAATCTCGTATAGCCCAATCTTAGCTTTCACTCGCATGGTCAGAGGAGTAGCTCAACCCGTCAAAACATAGAATGTTATTTTAGGTTTGTTGTGCTCTTCTGTCTCATACTTTTGTTGCGTTGTTTCTATAGACTCTTCGTTATCATCTGCTTCTAAGATTAACAATTGCGCCTTTGTGCACTTATGACCTGCAGAGAATTTTTCATTGCAGTTAAAACATAATCCTTTTGACCTTCATTTTTGTATCTACTCCCTAAAAAGTCTCTTGAAGGATTTTGTTAGTGAGGCACATTAGTTGGTGACTTATGCCATTGGTGAATGATTGAAGATTGGTGATCTTAACAATCTCCATTGTCGGGTCAGTTGCTTATCCCTCACTCTTGCTAGGATGATTGGTTCCTTAAGAGACTTCGGTCGAAACAGCCAAATTTCTTCAGATATCTGTAGTTTAAGCCCTCCTATGAATGTGCCAGCAAGTGCCTTCTGCATCTAGCCTTTAACATGGTTTTCAAGTTGTTCAAATTCCTTCTGGTAGTCACGGAGAGTAACAGTTTGTTTAACGCATAAGAGAGCTTGGCCGAAGTCTTCACAGTCCATCAGTCCAAACCTTGCCCATAACCCCTCCACAAACACCTCTTAAGTCACGAATTTGCCTTCATCTTGATAAGACCTTCGAAGCCACTGCCATCACTGATTTGCTTCCCCCTCCAAATGGAATGACGCTAGAACCACTTTCTGATCGTCTGTTGATTCCTGATATTTGAAAAACTGACTTGCACGATTGAACCATTCGGTGGGGTCGTCGCCGAAATAGTGAAGGAATTCTAGTTTTTCTATTTTTGATTAGAATTATTGAGGCCCTCTTGTACTCACCTCTCTGCCAGGTCGTGAAGAAGCAGTATTGTTGTTGTTACTTGGCGACTCTCTTGAAGTGTTGATTAAGTCCACAAGCTTGCATAATGTTGCCTAAATTAATGCCAATTTGTCGTTGATCCCCAATTCCATCCGTTGCATTTTTTCTTGTATTTCCCCGACCTCTGCTTCTACTCGCTCGATAAGCTCTTTATTGGTTGCCATCCTATCCTAGCTCTGATACCACTAATAAAGGTCCAAGTCAAAGCTTAGCAAAATTGACAAATAAATTGCTTGTTCTTCTTTGGGTGAGAACTACCACAAGTATTGTTTTTGAGTTAAGAATCTGATCATCTTATTATTGAATAAAAGAACTTATTTATACAAAACTAATTTCCTTGCTATTGTATCTGTGAAACAAGGCTTGAACAAAGCTAGCTAAATCAAGTTGTTAACAATATCTTAACAACTTGACTATTATTCCAAAATATATACCAAAACAAATACTTGCATGAAAAATCTCGACCACATAAACAACGGCTAATTTGAAGAAGTCAACTCTAGATCATTATCTCAAACGTTGCATGGCCAATGGAAGTCAACTTCGGATCATCACCTCAAATGTGGCATTGCTAATGACGTGCCCATGCATATTCCATGTACTTGCTATTGGGTTTGGCTACATGACTAGTCCTGCGTAGCTTCTTATTACACATCCTCGCACATATGCGCTATTTCGATCAAGCTTGGGAGCTGATGTAACAAATGCAACGCACTCACCCTTTGCTGTGCACACTCAAGTCCATGAGCATCATATTGTTAAGAATTTCCAGATTTCAATCCTATGAAGAAACCCTCAAAGCATTTGACAGTATGGAGAGGGAAATTTTAATGTACTTCTTTAAGCATTTTGCACTCAAAAAATGAAAGAGGCGAGATTAGTGTTTGCAAAATTGCTCTTGCGGTTTGCTCCCAAGAACAAAACTATGAACATTTTGGTTATGGGGTTTAAGGAAATTGGGAATGTTATAACAATGAAGATGTTTTACCATGAAATGGTACTAACATCCTTCTAAATGCGAAATTCTCACTTGGACCACTTTTCGTTCTTTTTCCACTTTTTTGCTGCTCAAGTCAAATAATCATTTTACCCTTATCAGGTCAGTAAAGTTACAACAGTGTGAAGATACAAATAGATAAGTGAAACATAAACTTTAAGTAAAATTCTGAAAACATATACAGATATATATGAGTGTAGGTACTTTTTTAAAAATATGAAAAAAAAATAGATGATGAATAATTATCTTAAAAATATATATTATCAAGTTTTTTAAATATTAATAAAAAATAATACACTTTTATCTTTATTTTATTTTTGAGGTTAAATTAATAATTTAATTTTTTCAATAATATTTTTAATATTATTGAAAGACTGTAATATTATAAAAATAAGTCAAAATTAATAAAAAGTAATAGTAAAAGTATAAATAATTTACTGATAAAGATATTTTAAAATATTTTTTAAAATATAAAAATTAAACAAATACAAACTTCAAAATATATAGACTGAATAAACTTTTACTCTTATTTAACGTCTAGTTCATGGGTAAATGGCTTTGTTACAGTGCTAATAGTTGTGCTGTAGGTTTAATCTGCATCACGATGCATAATCAATCTTGCATTCTTTTTTGTCGTACTCATGGTCTCATTGCAGGAGTAAGGGTTCTTCTGTAGGACTTATGGGCTTGCTACAAGACTAATGGATTTTCCTGCGGGTGTAATAAGCTCCACCATAGTTTTTATGGTTCGAGCGCCTCTATTTATTTATTTATTTATTTATGATCATGCTGTAAACTAATGATTGTGTTGCAAGATTCATGGCAGCAATATTTCTTCTTTAATTTTTCACCTTTCTTGTAAGGTCCGATTATATTACAATAGGTGTAAGTATCAGCAATAACATGACTAATTGACTCATATAACAGCAGCACGTGGTAGTTAAATAGGCATGTAAAATTATTGAACTAAACAGATACAATTTAGTTGCATAAACTGTTAGCGGTAAATCACTTTATAATTCCCTACAATAACCAGTTAAATTAATTAACATAGGAAAATTTCAAATTTCAAAATTCAATTTTTTTTTTTATTTTTATTCTCCAAGTACACCATTCACAATTTAAGTTATAGCCATCATTTTAATTTCCCAGTTGAAAAAAAAAATCTAAAGCAAATTTGAACATGCCCATTTAATGGCATGTAATTTTATGGTTATATTTATACATTTTTTGGTGTTTAACACTTTAGTGCATGTTTGGTATAGTTTTATTTAATGATAAAAAATATTTATTTAATCTAAAAAACTTATCAAAATTTTTTGTTTTGTATGATTTTATTTTGAGTTGAGTTTTGAAGGATTAAAAAAACTAATTTGTGTCTACTATCAAAAATTCAAATTTTAAACTTTTGAATTTTTTTTTTAAAAAAGTTAAATTATCTAAAATACTCTTGATTTATTTCACAATTTTATTTTATTTCTTTCATAACATGTATAACTTTGTCTATTAAAATAACTTTTACAATGTTTAATAAAAATTATCATTGACAATCTCAAGTTTTAATAAAAAAACTCTACTTGTAAAATTTAATAAAACAATTTTACCTAAGTAAGCTTTATGAAAAATTATTTCAAACAAAGCCTTCAATAGATATTAAAACTTTGTAGTGAATCATTGACCACAAGCTTGGGATAAATTGTTTAAAAATAAAATTGTAATTAATATTGACTATGGTCTTATCTATCATCTTCATTGTTTTGAGGTTTGCATTCTTTGCTTCACTAAATTAGCCGATTTAAGTATGTTTTAGCAACAGATCATTAACCACAAGCTTTGGATAAATTGTTTAGAAATAAAATTGCAATTAATATTGACTATGGTCTTATCTATCATCTTCATTGTTTTGAGGTTTGCTTTCTTTGCTTCACTAAATTAGCCGATTTAAGTTTGTTTTAGCAACAGTTCTTAGATCCCCAAATTACATAAATTTTGCTTCATTTTTTTTTTTGTTATTTCTTTCCATCTACAACATATTTTTCCTTTTCCCTTTGAACTTGTCATCTATTTAAGGATCAACTACCCTTGCCTCAAGTAATTATGATGAGAATGGTGAGCGTATAGGAATATAAGTAAAGCACCATTGGAAATAAGTATTTAACCAATGAAAAAAAAAATTACTTAGATATTCTATGAAAGTATTGATCCAAATTATAAATTAGTATACACATTAAGACATCAAGAAAAACAAATAAATTTTTTCTCTTTAAATTTGATTATTGGCTATCCCATTAACTGGCTTTTATTTGTTTTAACTCTTGCCTCAAGTTGCCCACCTTTTGTTTCGAAAAAACTTGGACTGAAGTAACTTGAAATCTATCTTTGGTTAAATTTGATATTATGCGTTGGATTTTAGATTCTCAAATCCAACCATCCTTACAAGCTGGCTGTATTTTACATAAAATGTAACATAGTCGCTACCTTCTTGTAATAGCAATTACATTGCTATCATATAGAAAAGAATATATATTGTTTTTGGGCTCTTTATCTTAATTAATATCATGTAAAAGACATTTAAATTTATAATTTAACTTTTTTTTTTAATTTAACTTAATCTTGATCAATTATAGTAAACTATCGGATCTCATCCAACTTTTCACTTTTTTTCCCTTAATTATACATTATTTTTTATCTGCACTATACAATGTGTTTCCTTAACATCTCGAGAGTAAAATGACATGGATCTACCTACAGCATAATCTATACCATGCAGTCTAATTAATAATGGATTTGGATGGTTGTGATAACTTTTAAAATAAGATAACGCTGCTTCTCTTATTAAAATTAGAATCTTAAAATTGAGAGTATAAAATAAGAAAAAGAATAAGTTATTTATTTATATTGAAATGAGAATGTAAATCTTACAAAAAAATAAAATAAAATAGTATTACTTCTCATATTAATTTTTAATGAATATAATATTATTATTTTTAATTAATATAATAATGTCATATTTAAATAAATTTAATATTATTATTTTTAATAGATGCAATATTAAAAAATAATATTATTATTTAAAAATATGATATTATTATTCTTAAACAAATATAATATTATTTTATTTTAATAAATATAATTATATTATATTTAATAAAAAAAAAATTTTAAATGTAAGAGTGAATGTTCACTCCCACCTCTTTCATGGGAGCAAAAATCTTACTCTTCACTAAAAATAAGTGAAATGTAAAGAGTAAGACTCTCTACTGTAGTAAAAAGAATTCACACTCCCGAACACGTAAACACACCATAAAAAAACCACTAATGAGTTAATTTTAACCGACGCCCATATTTTCTTTCAAATACCAGTCACCCCACGCTGAAATGAAAATACTCAATGATAAATATGTAGCTTGAAAGCGAAGCTAAGCTGTACTTTGTTATTTTTATTAAAATTTATTATTTAAAACTTAGATTTATTACACACTATCAATTTTTATTTTATAATTAATATTTTTTTTGTGCAGGTACTATAGATTAATTATTTTTACGTTTGAATCCAAAAAAAAAATACAGATCTATAGTTAATATCAATGTAGATTACAACAAATTTTTGAATATCTAGATCCGCAATTGTTAATTGACATTTGAAAATCAAACGAATTTACAAAATTGTCTAATAAATTATGCAGAAAAACAAATAAGTTATTGCTTGAACAGTTAATTTAAAAAAATGAAGAGTTAAATTAATTCAAATTAATCAAAATCTGTCGGAAAAATATGTTTTTTAAAGCATATTTATATTTATTATAATAAATATATTTCTGATTAATAAAATAAAATTATGTATTTTATTCATATATCTTTATTGCGTTAATATTTTGAGTAAAGTCCATTTAATTATATTATATGTATTTATGCGATCACCATGTGGATTCGCAGAATACATAAATATAAGTTATCTTATGATTAAATAAATTAAGTTCGCAGTTGATAAAAAAGTTGGACACTTTATTTAGGTATAGACTGTAATAAATTCATTGAGTGATTTGTCTTAATCATGTATGAATTTATTGATGTAGTATGACTACATTGAACTGGATCACATATGAGATTTAATTAACCTAATAAGAACTGTCAGACTTATTAAATCTCATAAACATTGATTTACTGTAATCTTAATCTTGAGTTAATTATAATTTCATGATTGTAGTTGTTATTTCATTTGAGTTACCAATGGGCACGACATACACATGTAGTCAAGATTACTCGGTATCTTGGTGGGAGTAATTACAAGTATTGAAATTATAGATTAACAATATAGAATTTATAAGACACATCTCTTGATAGGTTTTCAGTACTTGATAATAGAATTCTCTGGTCAGAGTATGTCAACATAAATAAGTATGTTGAAAATGATCATTAGAGAAAACCAGTAAGTATCAAGGAACAAAATGTAATTAAATTAATTGGATAGTTGAGATATCAATTTAAATTAACGATATGGTACAAAGGATTGTGCAGTAAATAAATCAATGTGGCTTGGGCGAATTATTATTCGACCATACAATTATGGAAGTCAATTTCAATCTTATAGTGGAGTAGAATTGGAATTAAATAATTATATTTGTTTAATTACATATTTAATTATTGTAGCCACTATTGTATGTTCTCAAATGATCTCCGGATTAGCTCATTTAATTGACAACACCATCATTAGACCTAAAAGCAAGAAAACTACCGTATTAGATGAAATCGTAATGATAATATTTGTTAAGGCCTAGTATGTTATATTTAAGTGTAAAATGAGACTTGTGATATTTTACAAGGTGGTCTTCTAGTTAGTTACACATTCTCTCAACTTTTATGTAAGTGCAGAGATAGTATTTAATTTAAATATTTAAATTAAAAGAGGAATTCTATTTTAAATAGGAATCCTAATCGTAATATACTAGGATTTTTCATAAGATATTATAAAATGTGTATTTTTCTCTTAAAACAAGATATAGAGAAAAGAAGAGAATTCCAGAACTTTTGAGAAAAATACATAAGACATCTAAGAGAAATCAGTTGCAATTGGAAGTGGTGAAACAGACGTCCACACGTCCAATGTTGATCAATATTGAGTCATTGCCTGGAAGATCATTTGGAGACGGATCTAAAATTCTCAATTGTTTATCTTTCCAAAATATCAAGGTACGAATTTCTAGATTGTTTAATTCTTATATGTTGTATGAGATTCGTTCTAAAAAGTTTTAATTGAAAAATTGAAAAACCTGATTTTATCCTTTCAAAATCAACATGGAAAAACAAGAAAATGAACAAAAATCACAAGCAGAATTAATATGAAATCGGTGAACAAGTTGCCTCGAGCGGCGGCGATGTTTGAATGGGTTTCTAGTGAAGCAGCCAGCAGAAGAAACAATGGCATGCAGTGGGACGGTAGTGGTTGCGGTAGCAGTACCAGTAGTGGATGACATGATTTTGAAGTAGAATATCTAGTTTCATCTAGTTTCACGTTACTAATTTATACTTAAAATTCAAGACATATAAAAGAATACTAGCTACAAATGATGAGGAAGAGACGTGTGGAATGGCTTAATGGGAAAGTAAGATATGGATAGGAAATTTTGGAATCAAATGCATTTTCAGTTTTCTTTATATATAATATTTTAGCCCTTGTTTTGTTGGAGAAACAAGAGGAGAGGACAAAGGAGTAGAATAAAAATGAGAGAGAACGGGAGAAAATGGGAGAAAAAATATATCAATCTAAATTTATTGTTTGATTTGATATGTAACTCATCTCTTCTAGTACTGGTGAAGCTGTATTTTGATTTTTAAAATTGCAACGATGGTAGGAAGCAAAGAATGAGAGTTGAGTGGTGGTGGGATATACATGATGGTATCAGAGATGAGATAAAAACATAAGGTTATTACATTTTTTTATTATTGAAATAATTGTGTAGATTCAGACATCCAAATTGTTGGATGTATCTTTCATCTGCATCTAAATCCAAATCTGGATCTAGACAGATCTTATTTTTGGCAATCGAATCCGTATGTTTTATTAATGCGGATGTGGATTTTTTTTATCACCATTTTTTTTGAACTTTTCGAATGTCAGCCGGATCTAAATTTTTTTTTTTTTTAACATGTCTTTTAAAGGATTTTGATTCTCTCTAAATTTTATTTTTCATAACCTTTCAAAGATCACACGACATGTGATAATTTTATGATGAATGGTCAAGATTTTTTTTTATATTAATCTTTCTCCGTAAATTGATATGATACTAGATATATTAATGTGTTTTGTCTCCTCTAATTTTAAAAAATCGATTACATGAATCCCTGTAAACATGGAAGAAAAAGAAGTGTCATATGATTAAATATCATTCATTATTCTAATGATTTTATGATTCACTTCTATTCTATACTATTCTTCATATTAGAACTTCTAATTAGAGTATGAGAGCAAGAAATAGCCAAATAAATGTATTAGAAATCAAATTTTGAAATAAACCAAAAGAGAAAACAGTAAATTTCACAATCAATTAATAATTGAACGATTTCCAAGTTTAGTTAGCAACTCATAATACAAATTTGATGAAAGATAAGAAGTTACAAGCGTGAGATCTTTAATTTAACGTTGAACTTATATATGAATAATTATGTATTATAGATTATTATATAAGGCTAAGTCTAATTAAAAATGAGCTATTAAAATTTTTTGTAACTTCCCTTTTAATGTATTTTATAGGTGTAAATCTTTAATGTGTAGAGAGATAAGGATAATTTTTATTTTTATAATAAGTTAAAATAAAAATATTAAAAGATAATATGGAAGCTATCTATATAATGATTATTATCCCAAATCACACGTTATGTTCTATTCTTTTTTAACATTTCATTATTAGAGAGAGTGCAAAAAGAAAATTAAATGATTATCTAAGAAAACGTGTTGAACTATAAGGCAAACCGCACTGCTTTAGAAAGCAATTGGTCGTTATAGATTCAAGTATATTTCCTCACATTAGATTATTGATTCTTGGTGAGACAATATAATATTCTTAAAATTTTAGTTGATGATTTTCATTAAATATTACTTTCTAACAAGTGGTATCAGAGACTATTCATGTTAAATAATTAATAATCAAATTTTTTTTATTAATAATTAAATTTTTTTTGGAAAATTTTATTTCCTTAAGTTTTGTGGCTGGTGACAATGGTAGCTGTCGGTGCTGAGGTTTCAGGCCGGGCAAGGAATGGCTGTTGGGTTGCTCCAGCAAGTAGGCCATGGCCACCAAGCAGCGATAGATTGGGTAAAAGCGGCAGCCATGGCTAATTAGGAAGCAAAAAGGAAAAAAATTTGAAAAACCTTTGCATTAGGGCTCATCCTATCACCCTGGCCAAAGCATGGGGTTAGTTTAGGATATGAGTTAAGGTGATAGTTGACTTTTATCATTGGCTTTTACCCAAAAAGTAATAGTCATTGAAGCAAGAGTTATAATTTTTTCATTTATTTAAAGTCAAAATATTGGTATACATACTGCAAAATGAATTAATTGAAATAACATGTCATTAAAGTGGCTTCTTAATAAGTATATAATATTTACATTTTTTTCTTAATTATATATTACTTGCTATTTTTAGTTAATTGAATTATTTTTTAAACAGAAAAATAATTGGAGATTAAGGATAGAAAGTGCACAAAAGATGAAGAAGCGGGAAAGAATTGAAGAATTGAAGGATATGTTCCAAAAAAAAGCTTCCACATGAAGCACAAAATAATTAGGGAAATTTACAAAAATAGCCAAAAAATTTTTACAAATATCCAAAATAATCAATTAAACTTTTTCTATCATATGTAGCTATTTATTTCTTGTATAGACTTAAATACCCTCATATCTATAAATAAAACAATTCTCATACATTCTCAACCAACAATTTTCAAAATCCAGCACACCATAATCCCTAAAACTCACCCACTAATCATCAACTCATCAACTAGAAAGCAAAAAGTTGAGGTTAGTATTTATTTTACACAATGTGTAGTTTTTTATTTTTCGATTAATCAAAATTTATGAGTTATTTTGAGTAAATACGAGCTTGGAGATGAACCCAGAAAATGTGCGACAAGACAGATGCCTGTCGCACGTGCGACAAGCACCTGTCGCACGGTGAGACAAGCGCCTGTCGTACATTGACAGGTCTGTCCAACCGTGCGACAGGAGCCTGTCGAACGTTTTCTGGGTTCGTCTCCAAGCACGTGCGACAAGCGTGCGCGTGTTGGGCGCTTGTCGTGCGCGCGACAGGTGCCTGTCGCGCGTGCGACAGCACGCGATCGCTGCCTGTCGCGCGTACGATGGCTGCCTGTCACGCGCTGGTGATTTTTACCTGTTGTGCATCTGATTTCTACTTCTATTGCACCTATACTCCACCTTACAATCACATCATCAACACTTTAATCTTGCAATACACCATCAACTACTTAATCTAGTCTAAGGGGCATTTTATCGAACCCCTCGCGTACCACTCTTTAAACCTAAATTTCACTTAACAATCTCCAATATTTATGGCCAATCAATCCTAACCTCATCTATATGCATCCATACACTGATTTTTCACCAATCAAACTTATCAAAATAGAAAGAAATTAAAATTTATGAAGTGAAAATTACCGGAAATTACAAAATGGAGAATGATAGAAACCCGCTGGAGTTGAGTTCACAGTCAAAAACCCGCCCAACCGCCGTTGATTGTTACCGAAAAATGTAAAATGGAGGAAGTTCGGGTTACCGGAGGGAGCCAATTGCCGAGTTTTGGTTTTGAGAGAGATATGGGCATTATGGGCAAAAAAAATGGTAAATGGCTAAGGATGATAGAAAAAATGCAATTGGTTATTTTGGATATTTGAAAAATTTTTTTGGCTAGTTTTGTAAATTTCCCTAATTATAGAAAGATTTTATTTGGCAATCGGAATGCATGTACTAGGCACCAAAAAAGACATTAATTGGCCTTTCGCTTTTGACTCAAATGAGTGGCTAACTTTCAAACTTTAACAAGGAAACAAATTTAAAAACGGCTTGGTGAGTGGGCTTTGTTCAGTGGGTGGCTGGCCTTAACTTACGATAGGTGGTGAAAAATTAATTCAAATTAGAATCCAACGAGGATTAAGCAAGTCATTAGCCATCTTATAAAAGAAATAATTGTATTAGACATTAGAGAATGGAGAAGATAGAAGGCAGAGAAGAAGAGGAGGAGCAAAAGTCCTTCAAAGTTTTTCATGGCTAATTTTATTTATTTGAAAAATTATCAATCATATACACTTAAATATTACAAATATCATTTGTGCTACAACACATGTATTACTCGTATATCCTAGGTTGGTAGAACGTTTCTATCATCCACCAATTCATTACCAACCATTAGAATATGCTGACGTCATAGGAGTAGTATGCTCTTTTAATATATGAGAAGTTGTGATAAAAAATAACATATCGTCTTTTTTAAATATATTATTTTACAGACGACATGTCGTTTTACTGAAATATTACAATATGACATGTCGTTTTAATTTAAAATATTTGTATGACATGTCGTCTTATATGGGAAATGATAACATTTTTCAGACGATATGTCGTTTATATTGAACATTATTGGATGACATGTTGTGTAACTTGAAAGTTATTAGATGGCATATAGTTTTATTACTAAAAAAAACTAGTGTTACAAAAGAAAACACGCGCAGCACACACGACTGAATCTCTACTCCTCTTTTATTTTCTTTACAAACATACTACACATAGGAAATAAATCTCAAAACCCGCAGCTGGCTGGTTTTCGTAAAAAATTAAAACCCGTAGCAAGTATGGGTGCGGGTTTAATAATTTAAATTTTGTGCGGTGTAGTTTTGGTATTAGCAAATATGCTGCTAGCAGTGCCCATTGCCATTCCTAACAACACAAAAGTAAAAGAAAAGTTTGTAGCACACCATCATAGCGACAACACTTACGATCAGAGATAGCACGATAGACATAGAGGCGGTCTCTTAACTTATATAACCAAGAATATCTTTAAGAAAAATTATATTACGTGTGAGTGTGTTACCAGATTTTCCTTTGCTTTTTATTTTTTTTGTGTGTGTGAAGAGAAGAAAAAAAAAAGAGAAGAAAAGATCTGGTCATGTGTATTGTGCATGTTTCTTTTTATTTTACTGTTTTTTAAGGTAATCAAACGACATGTCGCCTAGATAAACGACATGTCATTCTTTAACATTCTAGTAAACTGACATGTCGTCTGTAAAACTTTGTCATTTCACTTAATTAAGACGACATGTCATATAGTTATATTCCAGTAAAATGACATATCATACATTTATGTTTTACTAAAATGACATGTCATATGGTTATACTCAAAAAACGATATGTCGCCCGAAAACAATACATTTCACTGAAAGAGAACGACATGTCGTTTTTTATCACAGTTTCTCATTTACTTGTTTCGAAGGCGAAATGAAAATTTCGTTAACTTCTTAATAGTAGCAAACGGCAGGGTAGACGGTAAATATCTTTTGTCAACTTAGGGCATACAAGTAATACATGTTAAAAATGTTGTAGCACAAATGATATTCGTGACATTTAAGAGTATGTGTGATGAGATTATGGATAAAAATGGCACAAGCACATGGAATAAGACATATTCAGATCCTAGGCAAGTTCCCGTCGAACGCATCACAATAGCTCATGCAAAGAAATTTAAAGAAGCACTTAATGGGCTGATTTAAGCAATTTGGAGTCAATCCAATTCATGAAGGCCTATAGAGGGAATCTCTCAAGATATTCAAACCAATAAATGTGTGGTTCAAGCTCTTGAATTTTATGAGCTATCAAATCCATGAAATCGGCGCATTAAGGATGAAAGATAGTGTTTTCATTTTTAAAAGAGGTAATAAATCAACTATTTTCATTTTATTTATTCATTTAAGATACTTTTCTTTTTATTATATTAAGATCCTAATTTATTCAGGATTCTTTCCTTTTTATTAGCTTAGATTTTGATTTATTTAGGATTATTTTCTTATTTAATTAGATTGAGATTCTGATTTGGTTTTGGATTAGGATTTGTTTCTGATTTTAAAACAGGATTTATTGTAGGAAATATCTATGACAATTATGGCCGAGATTTCTTGTAACCTATATATATTCACATTCAATAAGAGAGGAATAAGAAGTTTTTCATCCAATTTACTTGAAAGTATAATTCTCTTTAGTTCTTAAAGGATCTCTTTAAACTTATTGGATTTTTCAAAGCGTTCAACTCTTGACTTATTAATTAGACCATGCATAGTTGATTGTGGTGTCCTAATATACCAAGGTTCTTGTTTTATTAAGCAAACGATTGTAGTTCTATTTAATTCCTGAAATTAGAAATGATATTGTACCCTAATTTGATTAGGGTGTCGTCAGTTCTTGCCAAAGTTCGTATCAATATGACTGATAATTTCCCTATTTATTTTATTGCCCTTCATTTAAGTATGTCTACCTAATATTTTTACATTGAGGTTAACGATGAAACCCTATTCAAAGAAATAATTATTATTTTATTTAATTAATTCCCCATATGTTTTCTTTAATGGTTATGGTTCTTGTTGCACATGTTTAATTAAATAATTATCTCTTCATCTTTAATATCATGTATTTTTTTATAGTTAAGAGATTATTTGATTAAATCTAAGTTTAGTAAAAAAATGATCAATGTGATTATCCTTGATTATTTGTTTTTCAGTAAATTAGATACACATTAGATACACATAATGCTTTGGAATCTTTGATTATTTGTTTTTCAATAGGATACAAATCATGCTTAGAAATTTTACGTTTAAGCAAAAAAAAAAAAGAACTTACATTATATTTAATTACTTGTGCTTAATTGTTATATTATTGAGATGATATAAATTAATTTTGAGTTGTCACTCCAAAATTCAAAATTAATAATAATTAGATAATTATTAGTTTAATAGTAGTAGATTATAAAACCTTGATAACCTTTGTCTTATTGAAATCTCCTATGCTTTAATTATTTTTCTTAGTTTAATTAGTTTAATTCTCTTTAAAACTCAATTTGCTCAACCAGATTAGGATTAATATTGATTTAAATTTAAATTAGACTTTCCAATTGATAGTAATCTACGTAGATTCGACCTCGTTACCACTACTCTATTTCTAAAGATTCGTGCACTTATGAGTATATCAAAATTTTGTACAACACCTCTCTTGTGAAAATTGATTTGTTTTGGAACATAAACGATTGTGTGTATGTAATTTATGTGAAAATTGGATGGCCTAAAGGAAGGTCTATATTTAATAGAATTGCATATGCACCTGTAGTAATAAACACATGATGATTTCAATTTTACATGGAAAAAAATAAATCGATCAAAATGAAGATTTATTATTTGATATGTTCTTATTATCAGTGTTTGATTACTATATGAATATATTACTTACAAGTTAACATTTTGTCCAAAGATAAAATATTAATGGAGTGTTTGATATCTTGAGATGTGGTTTACCTTTATTTGAATTTATATTTTTTTTAGATTTATATGAGCTTCTTTTGTTTGTTTCTTGTTCTCTGTTCAATTACGACTTCTACTAATATCACTGCCAACATCAATTATATTCATATACTGGATAGCTTTAACTTCAAGTTATGGAAATAAAACCTCTTAATAGTTTTTGGAATCATGGATTTTGACCTTACGTTAAGGGTTGATTGTCTCCTATCTCTTATGGATGAGAGTACCTCTTATGATAATAGGGATATAGAAAGGTCAAAGACATCAAATTGTTTGTGTATGATGATCATAAAGAAGACTATTTTGGAAGCATTTATATTCAATGTCTGAAAAGATAACTACATCTAAGAAGTTCCTTATAAACATTAAAAAGAAGTTTGTTAAGAATGAAAAGGCTGAAATATGTACGCTTTTGACAAATCTAATTTCAATAAAATATACAAACAAAGGCAATATCAGGTAGTACATCCTAAAAATGTCTTATGTCGCATTTCAAGTTAGAAGCACTTAAACTCGATCTCTCTGAGGATTTGCTAGTGCATCTAGTATTGATATCTTTACCAATATAGTTTAACCAGTTTGAGATGAGCTACAACTATCAAGAAGAGACTTGATCTCTAAATGAGCTCATATCATGGTCACATTGTATTCAGGAAGAAAAAAGAGGAAAGACTGAAAAATGATAAGGCAAAAAGTGCTTACCTGGCCTTAACCTCTAATGAAAGAAAAGAAAGAAGAACAAGAAAACTAAAGATACAGCATCTCCAAAGAAACCAGCTGATCTGAAAAGGTTGTTACTTCTTTAGAACTGAAAGGCATAAGAAGAAGTATTGAACTAACTATCACACATGGCATGGTAAGAAATGTATGCTTCTTAATTTAGTTTGTTTTTAGGTTAATTTAATTTTGGTACTTAAACATACGTGATGGATAGATTATAATATAACAACTCACATCAGTGTGTCTATATAGGGTTGCCTAAGTTATCAAAAGCTAAATGATAATGAAAATGACAATTAAAGTTGAAACAATGAGAAAATTTAGATTATTATTAAAGACTAAATTTTACTTTGTTCTTGATGAAACATTTATTGTACTGTCTTTTAGATGAAATTTAATTTTTATTTCTGCTTTGGACAAATTGAGTTTTTCTTCTTCATTTAGGAATAAAAAATTAAATTTGTTTAATGATTCAGAATTGGTTGATTCCAGTTCTTTAGCAGGTTATAATAATATTTATTTGATTCATACAATTGCTTCATTTAATAAGTACCTATAATTAAGTACACAAAATAAAAAGAGAAAATTAACCAATGAGAATTCGACTGCGTTATGGCACAAGAGATTAAGTCATTTCTCCAGACAAAAAATAAAGAGACTTGTGTCAAATGAAATTCCAAGCCACTTAGATTTTACAAATTTTTATGTTTGTGTTAACTATGTAAAGAAGAAATAAACCAATAAAAGAAAATTTAAAGCCAACATGACTTTGGAAATTTGAGAACTTATAGATATGGATATTTATTAGCCATTCCTTATGCTTACTTGGAATGGTCAACAATATTTTATAATATTTGTAGATGATTTTTCTAGATATGGCTAAATACATCTTCTATGTGAAACATAGTCATTGGATATGTCCAAAAATTTTAAGGTTGAAGTTAAGAATCAACTCAGCAAAATAACCAAAAGTGTCATATCCGACTGTGGTGGTGAGTACTATAGTGGACATGACGATTTAGAAGAATTTCTAGGACTGTTTACTAAGTTCTTAAAGGAATATGGTATCGTCTACAATACACTATATTGAGTTCACCAACTATAAATTATGTTATTGAAGGACAAAATAAGATACTTAAGGACATGTGAGGAGTATGATTTATGAAAGATCTTGGGGGGACAATTTTTATGATCCCATGATTAAGTTGATTTTCAAATCAAAAAGTACCAAATTCTTTGAGGATTTCGAGTTTGCAAGGAGAGATACTATAGTTAGAGACTTAGTCTTTGAAGCAGAATATGTTAATACTCTCACAGATGTTATTGACATTGATCAGGATTTCATTCTTGACTTTGTTTAAGATACAGCAGATCAAGACAATGTTGAAGAATTTGTTTCAAGACACAATAAATTAAGACAATGTTGGAGAACCCCTCATACAAGAAATTGTTTTAAAAACCAACACTTGACCACTTTAAGAACCTATGGTATTAAGGAGATCTACTGAAAAAATAAGAAATGTAGTGTTAATGACTAATTGTATTTCTCTAAGATTATGAGGTGGACATTAAAGTGATGGAAGATGATCCAATCAATTTCCATCAAGCTATAGAAAGTTTTAACTCTCAGAAGTAGATTGATGTCACGAATGAGGAGATGATGTCCATTCAGGACAACGAATGAGTAGATTGATGTCATGAAACACATTGGTTGTAAATAAATATTTAAGGCTAAGAGGGATTCAAAAAGCAATATGGAGAGGTAAAAGGTGCGTCTTGTCACAAAGGACTTCACATGTAAAGAAGGCATTGACTATAAAAAGACTTTCTTTCTGGTCTTTTTAAAAGACTATTTCAGGATTATAATAACATTAGTAGTGCATTGCAATCTTAAGTTATATCAGATAAATGTAAAGACGACGTTTCTCAATGGTAATATTGATGAAACAATCTATATATTGCAACTAGAAAAATTTTTGTCGAAAAAACTAGAGAATATAGTTTGTAAACTTAATATATCCATCTGTAGACTCAAACAAACATCTCAATAATGGTATTTTAAATTTCACAAATTGATCATCTGATTCGATTGTGAGATGAGTTTGGGCGATAATTGCATATACCATAAGTTCTGTGTGAGCAACTATATCATTATAGTTTAATATGTTAATGATATTTTGCTTTTCAACAACGATATAGGTTTATTACATGAAACCAAAAGATTAATAGCTAAGAATTTTGAAATAAAAGATCTTAGTGACGCCTCTTTTTTATTAAATATATAGATAAATTAGAATCGCTCCTAAACTATTCTTAGATTATCACAAAAGAGCTATATCGAAAAGGTTCTCCAAAGATATGACATATAAGATTGAAAACTAAGTGATACCTCTGACAAGTTTAGTTTGAATCAATGCCTTAAGAATGATTTAAAGGAAAAGAAAATACAGAAGATTCCTTATGCATCAACAGTAGGAAATCTGATGTATGCTCAGGTTTGTATGCGACCTGATGTTGTGTACGTTATTAGGTGTTGGGCAGGTATTCAAGTAACTCAGGAGTAGACCATTGGGAAGTATCCAAACAATTCTTGCAGTACTTATAAAGAATAAAAGATTACGTGCTCTAGTATTAGTTGTTAAATTAGATTGAAATTGTTGGGTATACCGACTCTGATTTTTCTGGATACAAAGATACTATGAAATCTATGTTGCTCTACATCTACCTACTAATTGGGGGTGCTATCCCCTAAAAGAGTATTAAACAGTCTTTTATAATCTCTTTTATGATGGAAGCAGAGTTCATAGTATGCTATGAGGCATCCAATCATGGAATATTATTACAAATTTTTTTCATGAAGCATCACTCAAGTTATTTATGACAATAAGTTAGCACTGCTGTATTCCAATAAGAACAGGAACTCGACGAAATCATAGTTTATAGACATCAAGTTCCTAGTTGTTAAATAAAACATTCAGAGTAGATAGTTATCTATAGAGTACATTTGCATAAAATCCATGATTGCGGACCTACTTACTAAGGGATTACCACATAAATGTTTCATGAGCATACTATTTATATGGATGTTATGTCACTATAGGATATTTTAGTAGAATTTTATAATTTTAGATGCTTTTATGATATAAAAAGTTTCAATTATTTCAATTTATGGATATTTAAGATTATTTTCTACAGAAATAAAGTTTTAATTTATTTACACTTTGATTTTGGTATAATTTGATCTCACTAAGGTTTAATGTGGATCATTTGGAAATAATCATATTAAGATCACATTATACGAAATTTTCATGCTACACATCTATATTATGATCCATGTCATTCAGTTGTATTGGTATAATGATCATTAATTTATCGAGTTACGACAGTTGTCATAAAGGCTGCTTTAATGCTAAATTGGTATGATTGATGGACTGGATTAGTTATAGATACATTTTAGTAATAACAACAAAGCTGAGCTTATATAGTAATTTTTGTAAAGCATAATTATACGGTTACACATATAGACCAAGTAAGAGATTATTTGATACTTAATCAAAAGTTAGTCTTATATAATGGTTAAGGTCTCCAGATCACACATTATCTATATAATAGTTAAGGTCTCCAGATCACACCTTATCTATATAATGGTTAAGGTCTTTATATCACATGTTACATTATACCCTGTCTAACATCTCATCATCAAAAGAGTGCAGAAAAAAAAAAGTTAAAGGATTCTTTAAGAAAACATGTTGATTTGGAAGCCAAACCGCACGACTTTAGATAGCAATTAGCTGTCATGTATTTAAGTATATTTCTATATATTAAAATAGTGATTCTTGGTGATACAACATAAATGTTCTTAGAGTTTTATGTGATGGTTTTCACCAAATGTTATTATTTAGTGCAAGTTCCCCATAAAAATACAGTTGGTGGAAGATTTAGGCACAAGAAACTATTCTTGTATGACATTATTTTCCATATTCATTTATTTCTTTTTCAAATTAATTTCAAGTTCTCGAAAAAAATTTTCTACTTGATGGATTTTTGTGAAAAACAAAGAAAAAGGAAAAGGACGAATGACTTTAGAAGAATGAAATAATCATTTGTGGAAAAAAAATACAAATAAAGAAATATTGACCATTGAATACAAAATTGACACATATAAGATTGTTAAAAGATGAAGAAAATTAGAGAAAGAGAGGATTGAAATCCCCTTTTAAAATACACAAATTTTTCTTAAATCCTAATTTTTTTTATCAATTACATTCATTATAAGCACTTAACAGTGGGTCACGACTATGTTGTAATTTTGGTAACAAACTGACTTGATTGTGGAGTACCTACATGACTATTGGATAATATCCATAAATGGCACACTTAGAAACTGCTACATAACCAGCGAATTCAGTAATGGACCGATCGCATGTAGATAGACAACTGACAGTTAAGACCGACAATGAATAGGTTAAAACTTCCAAAAAATTAAGTGCATAAAATGGGTTTTGCTATATGTAACTTACAACCCATGCAAAATTGTTCCTAAATTGTTACAGCTTTTCCCACAATTTTGCATGGGTTGTAAGTTACATATAATGGAACTTAGCATGACCCGCATAATATAGGTAAAAAAGTGGTTTGTCCAAGTAATGGTTGGAAACACAACCCATGCAAGTATTGGTTGGATTTTTGTTTGATTCACCTAAAAGTTTTAAAAACAAAGAATATAAAAAAAGGCACGTAGTACTGTCATGCTTTCACAGTTTATGGTAAAAAAACCTACATTTGGTCTTTTTATTTAGGGAGAAAGACTATTAGGTTTCCAAGGTTTGGGGAAAATGATGTAAAAATTTCTAATATTTTGAAAAAGACATATAAATCTATTTGTATCATTAATAATTCTATTTATTTTAATGAAAAAAATGATAATATTGTACATTTACAATAAAATATGTAGAAAATGACTATTAATCCCTAATGCTTGGGGAAAGGGATATAAAACTCTTTAGTGTTTAAAAAAAAAAATAAGACATATAATCCCCTTTCCGTTAATAAGTATCATGTATCACATGCATGCAGGTAATAAAAAATAAAAAAAAACATGGCCATTATTTGGGTGGCAGCTAAACACAAAAAAAAAAAAAAAAAAAACTTAGAGCAACTAGTAAATGGTAACCAGTTGTTCCTTAAATAAATATTATATTATGAAATAATATATTAAATAAAATAATAATAATTTTAATAACAAAGGCCACATAATAATAAAAAATTATTTTTATGATAATTAAAAATTAGTTTCAACTTTAATGGTCCAAGTATCAAGTTAACAATAGATATTTCATGTTTATGGTCTATTAATTATATAATTTTTGGGGTTGCAAGTAAAGATGTCCAATGGGCCGGACGGCACATGGCACGGCACAGGTACAACACATGTTTATACAGTAAGGCATGACACAAGTACATTTTAGTAAGGCACACGGTACAGTGCAGCACGCACATGAGTCGGGCTGGACTTAGAATTTTAAGCATGTGGGCTTTAAAAGCACAGCACGATTAAAGATGGATCAAAACACGACAAGTAAAAAAGTACGTAATAAGACGCATCATTGATGGGTTAACACGCGGCCTGTGGACTAAAGTATATTTGTAAAAAAAAATTAATAAAAGTAAACATAAAATATTATAATTTTACAAATAACTTGAAATTAATTTTTTAATATATTTTATTGACATGGATTTTTTAAAATTAATTTAGTCCCAGTTTAAAAAATAAATCTAATTTGTTTTATATTTATAATTTATTAAATGAATAAATGATTTCATAATTTTAATAAATAAAATTATAAATATCATGATTGTTCCCTTAATAAAAATATTATTATTATTATTTATAAATTTGTAATTGCATAGGCTGGAGTGCTTGAAGAAATGGCACGTGAGCTTGAAAAAAGCACGCTAGACACGTGAGCTTTTTCAAACACACTTTTAAAAAAAAAATGGTGGGCTTTATTGGGCACAACACACGTGGGCTCAAGCCATGGACTGTGTCGGGCTTAAGGAAAAAAAAATTGGGCATGGCATGGCCTACCTACTTAGTGGGTTGTACCATGCCGGGCCACCCACTTGTAGGCTGTGTCATGCCGGGCCGGGCCACCCACTTATCGGTCTAATTTTGAGAGCAGATACGGTCCATTGGCTATCTTTAGTTGCAAGTTAATGATCCCAAGTTTCATGTTTATTGCCCTTAGTTTCAAATTCCTTTGGTTTCAATTTTAATGGTTCCAATATCAAGTTAATGGTAAGTTTTTCATATTTATTAGTTCATTAATAGCATGATTCTCCAGATTGCAAGTTAATGAACCTAAGTTTTATGTTCATTATCCTCAGTTTTAAGCTCTTTTGGTTTTAAGTTTAATGGTATTAATATCAAGTTAATGTTAGGTGTTTCATGTTTATTGATTCATTAATTACATGATTTTATGAGTTACAAGTTAATGATCTCAAGTGATACGAACCCCGCTAAAAACTAACAAGACCCTAATCAAAATCAGGCTCCAAGATCATTCTAAATTCAAGAAATGAATGGAACCGCAACCTGTTACTTAATGAAGCACGAACCTTGGTATGTGAAAATGCCACAATCAGCTATAGATATTATGATTGATAATTTAAGCACTGAACACCGTGGAAAATCTGATAAGTTTAAAAAGTTTATTCAATAACTAAAGAGAATTACATTCTCAAGTAAGTTGCATGAAAACTTAATTCTTTCTCTTATTGAATGTAAGTATATATAGGTTACATGAGATCTTGGTCATAATTACCCTAGATATTTCCTGCCATAAATCCTGATCCAAAATAAGAAACAAATCCTAATTCGAAATCAAATCAGAATATCAATCTAAACAAATAAGAAAAGAATCCTAAGTAAATCAGAATTCTAATCTAATAAAAAAGAAAGAATCTTAAATGAATATATAAAATGGAAATAGCTAATTTGTTACCTCTTTTAAAAAAAGAAATACTATCTGAAAATATAGTAGCATATTTTTAATCCATATACGTCGATTTCATAGATTTGATTGATCTCAAATTACTTGAATCAGTCCATTAAGTGTTTTTTTGAATTTTTTGGCACAAGTTCTTATGAAGAGTCCAATAAAAACTTGAATAGGATTTAAAAATGTCTTATTTCACGTGCTTATGCCATCTTTATTCTCAATCTCATTACCAAGTTTTATTTTCATTACCCTCAATTTCAAGTTCCTTTACTTTCAAGTTTAATGGTTCCAATATTAAGTTAATAGTAGGTGTTTTCATGTTTATTGGTGAATGGAATAAAACTAGGTTTTTCAATTTTTCAATTAAAATCTTTTAGGACCAATTTCATACAACATATAAGAATTAAATAATCTAGAAATTCATACTTTGATGTTTTGAGAAGATGAACAATTGAGAGTTGTAGATCCGTCTCCAAACGATCTTCCAGGCTATGACTCAAGTTTTATCAACACTGGACGTGTGAGCGTCTGTTTCACCACTCCCCAATTGCAACTGGCTCCTCTTAAATGTCTTCTGTATTTTTCTTAAAATCCTTGGGATTCTCTTCTCTCTTTTTTCTCAAGAGAATAATGTCCCTTTTATAATATCTTATGAAAAGCCCTTATATGCTAGGATTAAGATTCCTATTTAAAATAGAATTCATCTTTTAATTTAAATATTTAAATACTATCTCTCTACTTATGTAAAAGTGGAAAGAATGTGTAACTAACTAGGAGAGCACCTTGTAAAATATCACAATCTCCCTTTTACACTTGAATATAACATACTAGGACTTAACAAATATTATAATTATGATTTTCATCTAATATGCCAGTTTTTCTCACTTTTGGGTCCAGTGATGGTGTTATCAATTAAATGAGCTAACCCGGAGATCATTTGGGAACATATAATGGTGGCTACAATAATTAAATTTGTAATTAAACTAATATAATTATTTAATTCCAACTTTACTCCACTATAAGATTGGAACTGACCTCCATAATTGTATACTCGAATATAATTTATCCAAACCACATTAATTTTTTTACTGCACAATCCTTTGTACCACATCGTTAATTTAAATTGATATCTCAACTGTCCAATCAATTTAATTACATCTTGTTCCTTGATACTTACTGGTTTTCTATAATGATCATTTTCAACATACTTATTTATATTGAGACACTCTGACCAGAGAATTCTATGATCAAGTACTGAAACCCCATCAAGAGATTTGTCCTACAAATTCTATATTGTTAATCTATAATTTCAATACTTGTAATTGCTCTCACCAAAATACCGGGTAATCTTGAGTACATGTGTATATCATGCCCATTGGTAACTCAAATGAAATAACAACTATAATAATGAAATCATAATAACTCAAGATTAAGATTACAGCAAATCAATGCTTATAAGATTTAATAAGTCTGACCGTTATTACTAGGTTAATTAAATCTCATATGTGATCCAGTTCAATGTAGACATACTACATCAATAAATTCATACATGATTAAGACAAATCACTCAATGAATTTATTACAGTCTATACCTAAATAAAGTGTCCAACTTTATTTATCAACTGCGAACTTATTTTATTTAATCATAAGATAACTTGTATTTATGTCTTCTGCGAATATAAATATAATATGATTAAATGGACATTACTCAAAATATTAATGCTATTCAAGATATCTGAATAAATACTTAAAATATTTTATTAATCAGAAAATCAATATGCTTTAAAGAGCACATAATTCCAACAATTGGTCCATTAATTAATTGACTTTTTGGGTTGTAAGTTAATGTTCTCAAATTTTATATTCATACTTTCAGTTTCAAGTTCCTTTAATTTCAAATTTAATGGTCCTAATATCAAATAAAAAAATAATTAAATATAAAATTAATAAATATTATTAATATTATTACTAATATAATAATAATGAATTAATATAAAAAAAAGGTAATATTGTACATTTACAACAAAATACATAAAAAACGACTATTAGCTCCTCAAGTTAACATTGTTTCCATTAATAAATTTCTTTTATTTTTATGTTCCTTTCCCCAAAAGTTGGAGACCATCATCAGTCATTTTTCCTTTTATTTATTTTTAATCGTGGAATGTTCTTTTCCCAAAAAAAAAAAAAAATGGTTAAGGGTGTGGATAAATCACAAACCAATTTCTTAACTTTATTTCTCATATTTAAATGCAAATACTCGCTTAAATAAAATTACTTGAAATATTTAGTCAAGTCCTAGGACTGGTATTTGATTTCAATTTTAATGCACATGACCCAAAAAAAAAAACATCATATGTAATTTAAAAAAAAAAAAAGACAAATTTGGAACTATGTCCTTGTGAATAACAATCTTGAAAATACTCCTAAGTTATTCTAAACCCTAACTTAACCCCAACTTTTTTTAAAAGATAAAAGAAAAATGGGGCTCGATGATGAATTTTTTTTTTTTTTGTATTCTTAACAAAAATGGGGATAAAGTGAGGCCTACAATAGTTTGAGGATATTTTAAAAATTATCATTTTATGAAGAGGATAATCTAAAGTTAACATAAAAATATTAGACAACAAACATTTCAAAGAAAAAAATTAATTACATGAGGATGTGAAGAAGCATTTTTTTTTTTTTGGCAGTGGAAGTAGATTGTAAGGCTCCAATTTCAATTAATTGTATGCTAAGAAAAAAATTTCTTAATTAGTTTCAAATGTCTTCTCAATATCAATTGTGACTATAATATTTTAAACTTTTTCCAATCCGGAACAATGTATACGAGTAATATGCTATGGGATAAGCGAGTTATAGATTTTAGCCTTCCATACAGAAAAATTCTATGAGAAATAAAAAATGATTACAATATAAAGTTTAATGTAGTATTTTGGGAAAAAAAATAAATAAAAGAAGATAAAGGCAGTAGCCAAAAATACCATCGATGAATTTATAGAATAAAAATCTTAATTTGGATTTTTTCTTGAAGATAGTAAGAGAGAGTGCTATTTATTATTTCGATGGTTATAAGGATTCTGAAAGTTCTAATTCTACTCTTAAGAAAACGAAAAACATGACTCTTATTGACTTTATTGTATTTTTATGTAAATTTCAATCAAGATAAAAGAGTAAACGTGTTGAAGTGGGTTTAATGAGGATTTTTCAGGGTGCCAATAGCTCCACTCAAAAAAGACAAAAAATACTTAGTTTATGAAAGTAGAATGTCCATAGAAACACAACTAGAAATCAACGCCATCTGTGAAATTTAACTTTGTCGCTTAATAACTTTGTGAGGTGCTATAGCCTAGCCATGGAAAATGTTGTAATAATTGAACCCATTGTATGTGCCTCTGTTTCAACTTTTATAGCAAATAGGAAATTGATGGGACTTGGGGAGAGGATGTTTGAATACAGAATGTTGGTTTGGTATTTCATTCATGTTTCTAGAGAAAGAAAAAATCACTAATTGGTATATTAATAAATGTAAAAGTGGGACAAAGGCAAGTTATTCCAGTATCACAAGAGTTTCAAGAATAAATTTTATTTATTTTTTGTATTTGCAGATGAATACACTATGATTTTAGTCAGCAAATTTGAAATCCATCAACAACAACAATCGAACATAACCACATGTGATATATAGAAATGTTTGGGTAATATCGAGCAGGTCTCCTCGAGGCCAATCCTGCTCGAGTAAAATTCCTCAAGGTCAGTCCAACTCGAGCAGAAGACCCGACCGCTGACACGAAGACAGCCTTACTAGGCGTCAAAGCTGGTCAAGGTCGAGGAATCCAAGACTGGTCGAGCCCCGAGCTCTTTCTCTTGCTCGAGGTCTTCATAGCTCCGTCAAAGCTGGTTAAGGTCGAGGAGCCTCAAAGCTGGTCGAAACCCGAGCTCATCCTCTACTCAAGGTCTTCAAACCCCCGGGCATGGCCTAGCCACACCAGCAACGACGCAGAGAGAATGCAAGATTCAAATACAGCCGGTTCGAAACAGTTTGACCCTTCTTTCCAACGACTCAACGTGACGATTGAGACCTAGCCGATACCCCACGCAGTATGGTGTCGTCACTGTTACCAATGGCCGGCACACGCTCCCACAGTGTCATCATTTCATACACGCATGACCGACACTATCATGAGGCTACGGGAACCCATGCCTACTTGACATCCCGTATTCCCAGGGTGTGCCACAGTAATCTCGGCTGTTAGAGGGACCTAGACACCATTAACATGGCAACGGCTGGCCCCGGAGAAAAAGGACGGGAAAAACTGAAGGATAAAAGGAAATCGAAGTGTAAGTGGCAGAGGTTCCAGAATTTTTGAGATTCTTCTTCTTTCTCACAGTTTTGGTCATTTTTTCAATGACAGCCATTTTGATCAGAGAATCATTCTTTATCTTTTCGGTCTCTCTAACAAAGAGGGATACAAAAAGAATACCCGATCACTGACTTGAGCGTCGAAGGGTTTTAGCCGGAAAAACATCCGGCGACCCCTGACCTTATTTTTTGTGAGTACAGGCCAGAGGAGATCGCCGTTTCGGTGAACAGAGGAGAATTGAGGTTGGCAAGCGTTCCTGCTCGAACATCCCGCGAGCAGGAGTTTTGACACCATTCGAGAGCACGCAGAAAACCACATCAAATAAATTTCATTCAAGTATCATTCAAGTTATATGACATGATTCCATATGGTATTTAGTCCGGCCAATGGTACAAAAGACAATACACACTTGTAAAATATTGAAATACATAACCACAAAAGTACAACAAATTCCATTGTCATGGAGAAGTCCTGTAAATCAATAAAAGCATTCTTTACCCACAATTTTTGTGTGTTGAAGCAAAACTAGTATCAAGAGAAGATGCAATTGGATGAAATTAGTCTAATATTTTGCAACTTAATACATTATTCAACAATTGGAGACTATGCATTATCATCCATATTTATGGTCATTGATTTATCTCCGATTGTAGAAGCAAAAAATTAAGGGCCTGCAAAAAGGAAGTAGTGAAGTGTGTATTTAGTGTTTTAAATAGTAACTTGAATTTACATTATGAATCCCCTTACTAATTGTTGCTTTGATGCTGCTGCTACTGCTTAATCAAAAGGTTTCTATATGTACAATGAAGCAATGATAATTCGTATCATGAAATGACGGTTCTCTTCATTTAATTTTATTATATTTGATATAAAAATCATATCATATTCAATATTAAGATATGAGTTGTTATAGGATGTCATCTTTGATTGGTGAATTAGATCCTCACCAGCAGTGGAATATATAAGCCTTTTCATCGGTGGTATCACATCTTGAAATATATGGCACATCACTTTCATGATAAGAAAAAGTGATATAAGGGACCATTGTTTCGCTGCTACATATGACCTTTTGTGACGGCAAAAGTGCGATCACAAAACCAAGTAACGATTACCAAAATAACTAACCACCTATATGCAGTTGCATAAAGTAATATCGGTTGAATCATTAATAAAGTAGGCTTTGTAACAGGTTGAATCGGTCACAAATTAGAAATGCTTAATTTTTGCATAATTTGTGATATTTTTCAATCGCAAGAAGAATCCAACATTGTTCATTACAATATTGAAACTTTAAAATTAATTGTCATGATACCATTCATAAAAATTCAAATTATATATTGAAAATGATAGGTTGACATCAAGCCACAAGTCTCCAATTCAAAAATTGAAAGTATACACAAATCAAAATACAAGCTTAAGATAAAAAGTCCTATAAAAACTAAACAAGTATAAAATAGAAGTCTCCAATACATCCTATTAAATGATAGCCTGCAATAGAAGCAATAATATATTGAAAATGTACCTCTAACCCAATCAAGCACAAGATTATATTAATAGTTTGTTGACAACTAATTAGTGCTTTTGCATAATTTCGAAAAAGGTATCAGTTAACATGCTTAATATCATAGTTAATATTTACTCATTACCCAACGGCTTAGTCGATTACTTGTATGCCTCTTCTAGCTTGAGCCTCCTCAACTTATAGAAGAACAATTGGGCTTGTTTGAGAAAGTCTCTTCTTCAATGCATCCTATCAATGACAGCCTGCAACAGAAGCAATAATATACTAAAAATGTACAAGATAAATAGTTTTTTTGTTTATTTCACATCCCATTTATAAAGGAGACCCTCCATCTTATAGCAGTTTGAAGAAACTTTGAGTTTCATCATTTAAACCCTCACATTGTTCATGCCCTAGTGGATGAACATTGATCAAAATGCCCACATCATCGTATATCATTCAAACTATATCATCATCAGCACCTGAGTCATGACTAACCTCAGTGTCTTGGTTAGATTCCAAAGATAAAGATGGTTCACCATGCAATGTCCAGTTTTGGTACTTTAACCAAAAACAATTTATAATGATATGGTCCCTTGCCACTTCCCTTATAATGAAATATCGATTACGACACTTATTACAAGGACAATAAATTCTTATATCACCAACAACATTCTCAAATGCAAAATCTAAAAATTTTTCAACCGCATCTGTGTATGACTTGGATATCCTATTGGCAAACCAACCCAACTCTTTTCCATGACCATCTCCTTTTATTGCACTACAAAAATTAGGTAAATAAATTATTTTAGTTCTTCATTTCAATTACTAAATAAGATATGTTTGTGTGCTGAGTTTTTCAATATAATTAAAAAATCATTATACAATTTTGTTGTTAATTTCATAATAATTTATATATGAAAGCAATCAAAGCCACAAGGATCAGAGAAAGAGATGTGAAAATTTAAGTGCATATACAACAATAATTAATGTAAAAAAAAAAAAAGTTTCCAATACCTTCTGTAAGGAGATATCCTACCCACTATTGAGAACTTGGCTATCAATTATAGATATATAAAGCCAACTACATAGAGATAAAAAATCAGGTCAGCCAGTTGAAACATATTTATAAACTAACATTTCATGCATGATTTTATTTAAAGCAAATTGAAAAATTATTAAAGAAGCTAATGATTATTTTATGCATAACAAGAGCTAAGGTTAATTCTTGCTTATTAGGTAATTACAATTGCTTTCAACTATTTCTTTTCATATATAATAATGATTGTATTATATGTAACTATTTTAACCAGCAAGTAAAGAATGAGAAAAGCAATATCTCTCTTTTTCTTTTCTTTTTTTAATGGTAAAAGCAAGTTCATTAATACAAATAAAAATGATTAGTGGTAGTATGGGTTCATTTATAAGATATCATCTTAAAATAACAAAATCAAGTGAAGAGAGGTTAAAGGATAAAAACAATAGTGTTGGATATCTAATCAAATATTGTTAGATCTTCAATCTAACGTTAGGTTTATATGTGAATAAGTATATGTTACAAACGTTGGTAATATGGGTTTTAATGTACTCTATAGGGGTAATATGGGTTTTAAGGATAAAGACAATAATATGGGTAATATGCGTTTTAATATGGGTTTTAAGGATAAAGACAATAGTGTTGGATTTATATGTGAATAATTATATCTTTAATCTAACGTTGGTAATATGGGTTTTAATGTATCTAATAGGGTGTAAGCCTTTAATGTGTAGAGACTAAATATGTAATTATTATTTTTATGATGAATTGAAATAGGAATACCCAAAGGTAACATGAAAAGTTATTTATATAAGTGGTTATAGTCTCCATGTCACACGTATCTTTCTATTCTTTTTGATATCTCATCATCAGAGAGAGAGCACAGAAAAACTTAAAAATAATTCTTAAGGTTTCAAAGATTTTGGGGATGGTTTAAGATCCGGTTCGAGTTTACCCGAATCAGTCCAGCCTAGATCTGGTCAATGGACAACTATTGACAATTGACTTTGACCTTAATTTTTATATTTTAAAATTTTTAAGGGTAATTTTTGGTACAATTTTAAATTCAAATATTGGCATGATAATATATATTTTGAGATAAATTAATTAAAACAGCATGTCACCAAAATAACATCTTTTGTGGAAATTAATTTATTTTAAAATATAAATAATTGTATGTATGCAATTTCGGTAAATATCAATCGGCCCAAAGAAAAATTCATATTTAATAGGGTTGTATTTGCACCTGTGATAATAAACATGTGATGATTATTCGATTTTACATATGAACAATAAATCGACCTAAACAAATATTTATTGTTTGACATATTCTTATTATCAATATTTGATTATTACATCAAGATATCACTTACAAGTTTTTTTTTTTTTCCAAAGATGAAATTTTAATGAAGTGTTTAATATCTTGATATGAGGTTTATCTTTATTTAAATTTATTTTTGTTTTAAGAATAATATAAGCTCGTTTTGATTGTTTGTTATTCTTTGTTCAGTAATGTCTGCTGCTAAATTACTACTAACATCAATTCAATTCCTATGTCAAATGGCTCAACTTTAAATTATGGCAAGAGAATATTTTAATAGTTTTTATAGTCATGGATCTCGACCTTGCATTAAGGGCTGATTATCCCTCATCTCTTCCCAATGAGAGCACCCTCGATGAAAAGAGAGATATTAAAAGGTGAGAGAAATCAAATCGCATGTGTATAATGATCATGAAGAAGGCCATTCCAGAAGCATTCAAAGCCTTTGTCTTAAAAGTTAACTACAACTAAAGGTTTATTGTAGAAATTGAAAAGATGTTTGTTAAAAATGAAATGGCAAAAATAGGTACGCTCTTGACAAATCTAATTTCAGTAAGGTATAAGGACAAGGACAAGGAAAAAGAGAGAAAGAAAGATAAGGAAGATGCAGATATAGCACTTCAAAAGAAATAATAAAAGAAACTGGGTGATTAAGAAAACACTGGTTATTTCTTTTGTGAAGCTGAAGAGCAATGTTAGGTTTGTTCTGAGGTTAATTTAACTTTGATACTTAGACACACGTGGTGGATAAATTCAGGTACAACCACTCACATAAGTGTATCTATGAATAGTTTCTTGAATAGTCGAAAGCCCAGTGATGACAAAAGGTATATTTATGTGGGTGATGGTAAAACAGTAGAAGTTGAGATAATTGAAAAATTTAGATTATTATTGAAAATCAAATTTTATTTAGATCTTGATGAAATATTTATTGTTCCATCTAGAGGAATTTGATTTCCAATTTCACTTTGGACAAATCTGATTATTTTTGTTCATTTGGAAATGAAAATTTTAATTTATTTCATGATTCAGAATTGGTTAGGTCTAGTTTTTGTCAGGCTATGATAATTTATATTTGATTGATACGACTGCTTCATTTAATTAATCATTACAATTGAGTACATGGGGTACCAAGAGAAAATTAATCAATGAGAATTTGGCTGCATTATTGCACAAGAGATTAGGTAACATCGTCAAACGAAGAATAAAAAGACTTGTATTAGAAGAAATTCTCGACCCCTTAGATTTTACAGATTTTGATGTTTGTGTTAATTATAGAAAGGAGAAATAAACCAATAAAAGGAGATTTGAATCTAACGGAACTTTAAGCGTCTTAGAACTTATACATACAGATATTTATAGGTCATTCATTACGATTGCTTGGAATGGTTAACAATATTTTATGACATTCATAGAAGATTTTTCTAGATATGTCTACTTATATCTCCTCCATGAAAAGGCACAATCTTTGATCAGTATTATAACAGGTATGACAGTTTAGGTGAACAATATTTAAGACCATTTGTTAAGTTCATAGAAGAATATTATATCGTCTTACAATACACTATGCCGAGTTCGCCCATTATAGATAGTATTGTTGAAAGACAAAACTAGACGCTTAAAGACATGGTGAAAAGCATGATTTATCATTCTACTTTACCAAAATCACTATAGGGTGAAGCACTAAAGACTGTAGCATATATCCTTAACAGGTTTCCAACTAAAGCAACTACCAAAATCTATTATGAACTTTAGATGAGCAAGAAGCTTGGTCTAAAGCATAAGTTTTATACTGAGGCAACAGGACTTTAAAATGGTAAAAATATTCTTTATTGGATACTCCGAAAGATCCAGGGAGTATAAGTTTTATGATCCCACGACTAGGTTAATTTTTATTTAAGAAATGCGAGGTTCTTTGAGGATGTTTAATTTGCGAAGGGAGATATAGTTAAGGACTTGTCTTTGAAGAAGAATATGTTAATATTCTAATAAGCGTTATTGGCATTGATCTGGGTCTCATCCCTAAATTTTTTCAAGACACAATAAATCAAAACAATGTTGAAGAATCCACCATACTAGAAATTATTACAGAAGAACATACTCCACCACTTCAAAAATCTTTGTTGTTAAGAAGATCCACTAGAGAAAGGAGAAGTGTAGTGCTAGATAAATACATTATATTTCTTTAAGAACATAAAATAGACATTAGATTGATGGAAGATGATCCAATCAATTTTTTTCAGGCAATGGAAAGTTCTAACACTCAGAAGGGGATTGATGTTATAAATGAGGAAATAAAGTCTATGAAGGATATGACGTCTGAGATATTGCCCATTACTAGAAGATGCAAAACTTATTGGTTGCAAATGGATATTTAAGACCAAAAGGGATTTGAAATGTGATATGCAGAGGTATAAAACATGCCTTGTCACAAATGGCTTTACACAACAAAAAGGCATCGACTATAAAGAGATTATTTCTCCTATTTCTTTGAAAGACTATTTCAAAATTATAATGGCACTAGTATTGCATTTTAATTTGAATTACATAAGATGGATGTGAAGACAATATTTCTCAATAGTAACATGAATGAAATAATCTACATGGTACAGTTAGAAAAGTTTATGTCAGGAGACCCAAAGAATATGATTTGCAAACTTAAGAAATCTATCTATGGGCTTAAGCAAGCATATCAATAATGGTATTTTAAGTTTTATCAAGTGATCATTTTTTTGATTTTGAGATAAAATTAGTCGATGACTGTATTTACCATAAGTTTTGTGGAAGCATGTATATTCTTCTGGTTTTATATGTCGATGACATTTTACTTACTAGTAATGATATAGGTTTATAACAAAAATTCAAGAGATTCATAGCTAAAAATTTTGAGACGAAAGATCTTGGTGATGTCTTTTTTATATTAGGTATACAGATAAACAGGGATTGCTCTCGGGATATTCTTAGATTACACAAAAGAGTTATATCGAAAAGGTTCTCAAGAGATATGGCGTGTAAAATTGCAAACCAAGTGATACCCTTGTAGCTAAATGAGATAAGTTTAGTCTCAATTAGTGCCATAAGAATGATTTTGAGGAAAAAAATATGCAGAATATTTCTTATCTATCAGCAGTAGGAAGTCTAATATATGCTCAAGTTTGTACGCAATCAGATATTGCGTACATTACTGGGATGTTGGGAAAATATTTAATTAATCTAAGAGTAGATCATTGGATAGCAGCCAAACAAGTCTTGTTGTACTTACGAAGAACAAAAGACTACATGCTCATGTATTGGAGGTCAAATTAGCTTGAGATTATTGGAGGTACTGAATCTGATTTTTCTAGATGCCAAGATAGTATGAAGTCCACGACGGGCTATATCTATATGCTGCTAGGGTGCTGTTTCTTGTAAGAGTGCTAAATAGTCTCTTATAGCCTCTTATACTATGGCAACAGAGTTTATATCAAGTTATGAGGCATCCAATCATAGAATATGACTGCCAAATTTTATCACAGGGCTGTGCATAGTAGATGGTATTGATAGACCACTTAAGTTATTATGTGACAATAAGTTAGTAGAGCTATATTCCAATAGCAACAGGAGCTCGACTAAGTCAAAAAATATAAACATAAAGTTCTTAGTTGCTAAAAAAAGAGTTAAAAGTGGACAGTTATCTATAGAATACGTTGACACAAACTCTATGATTGCGGATTCGCTTACTAAGTATTGCCACTCAAAACATTTCATGAGCACACTACTCATATATGTGTCGTGTCGTTGAAGGATATTTAGTTTTAGTTGGAGTTTGTGATTTAAATGCTCTTGTGATATTAACATTTTTCAATTATTTCAGTTATAGATATTTAAGATTATTTTCTATAGAAATAAGGTTTTATTTTATTCATACTCTGGTTTTGGTAAGGTTTGATATCACTAAAGTTTAAAATTGACTAATTGAAAATAAGCATGTGATGATCACATTGCATGAAATTTTCATGTTACATATCCATATCATGATCCATGTCATTCAGTTGTATTGGCATAGTGATCATTGATGGGTCGAGTTATGGCAGTTGTAACGGATGATGTTTTGATCCCATGTTGATATAATTGATTGATCGGATTAATTATAGATACATTTTGATAATGACAGTGAGGTTGATCTTATATGGTTATTTCTTTTGGTAAAGTATAATTATAATGTTTTGTATATAGCCCAACTGAAATATTGTTGGATATTTAATCAAATATTGTTGGATCCTTAATCCAACGTTGAGCTTATATGTGCATAATTATGTATTATGGACTGCCATATAAGGTTAAGCCCAATTAAAAGTGGTCTAATCGAGTTTTCGGTAATATGAGCTTTAATGTATCTAATAAAGTGTAAGCCTATAATGTGTAGAGATTAAACGGGTAATTACTATTTCTATGATGAGCTGAAATAAAAATACATAAAAGAAACAGAAAAAATTATCTATATAAGTGGTTATAGTCCTTAGGTCATACATATCTTTCTATTCTTGTTGGTATCCCATTATTAGATAGATAGTATAAAGAAACTTAAAGGACTCTCTAGAAGAATGTGTTAATTTGGAAGGGTACCCACACGACTCTAGAGGATTATTCAGTATTATGAATTCAAGTATGCTTTCATATATTTTTATTATTAATTTTTAGTGATACAATATAAATGTTTTTAGGTTTTAGGTGATGGATTTCACCATAAATTTATTATTCCAACAAATAATACTAATAAAGGCACTATTTTTTCATTAGCTTTTGCTTCTGCTTAATGAATAGTATAAAATGTAACCCTCCTTGACATCTACATCCTACTTTTACTTTGGTTCGTGGTCCAAATCATGCAATCCCACAATCCTTTAAACAAATTTTTTGTTCAAGAAAATCTTTTAAAAAAGGAAAGGAAAAATCTCGCTTACTTAGACATTGACATTATGAAGGAGTTCAGGTATGTATTAGAATATTAGACATTTTCGAAAAAAAAAAAACATAAATAACTTATTACTTCATAAAAAATATCAATCTTTTTTTTAATTATATTTTATTAAGTTATTCTCATAACTCCAAAGAAATTTTGGAGTTTGCATTATTTAAAATTTCAAGCTCAAAACCAAGTCAATTAGCAAAATCATAACTAATTACATTCATCCAACTCAGCTCCTTCACTCCCATCAATATATCTAACATTCCCTTCACATTTACAAAAGGTAGGTGGTCCTATGTATCCCATAAAAAAATGCATAAGTTTTTCAGTCTCAATTACCTAAAGTTTTCTTACATGTTTATAGAAATTTTGGCAACATCTCCCTGTAGCTCTCAAAGTACACAACATAGGTATATGAATGCTTAAAACAACACATCACACCCATTCATCTAGTTTGTACCCTGAGAACATAAGGAGCAACTACCGAAAAATCCTTTTTTATGTGGAAAAGAACTTCAACTACTAGCTATCATAGAAAACTATGAATTCCCAAACTGTCCAAATCAGAATAATTTAAGAATGATTAATAGACATATGATCCATACTATCATTCGAAGATGACATAAAACATGTGTCTATTAATAATTTTTAAAAGGGTCTAAGCTTTCAATGCTTGTATCAAAAAATTAAAATTGAAACTGAAATTTGAATAACATATAAATACCATATATGTCTTCTATTTATTCCTAATATAGTGTCGCTTTATTTCATATATCCTTTCTTAAGCAAAACCATAAAAATACAAACAATAAATACATTTTCTAGCACTCATGAAGATTTATGTTTACTGAGCTATAAGTTTTAAGTCATTAATGTTAAAATATCTCTTCCTATTCTTTCAATATAATTAGTACGTACACACAATTAATTAATTAAATCAGTTACCATTGGTTACTTAAAGGGTAGCCCAATTTTAAAAAGTCCAAAGCTACATTCAATTTTCTGACCACAAAAGATTTTTATCCATTTTGTTTTCAAGAAAATTCATGGCCTAAAACCATTGGTTTAGCACTCATGATCTTGAGCCCTAAATTATCAAATCTAAAATCTTCACTATGATTAGAAAGATCTAAACTATGAGATGCATGGTCTATCCTGCTACAATTTGCATAAATACCAAAAAAAGCAATAAATTTGTTTGAACTCCTCATAATGACATTATAATCTATATAAAAATTAATTTCCTTGATTCAAGGCCTTAAGGGTGAACACAAGCATTTAGAAGACAAACAAAGACCATCCTCACTTTGATTCATCTTTATCCTCACATAAATCTTCCTATCCGTGTTTTTTTTTCCTTTTATTTGACAAAGTTGCTTGTGAAGGCATGTTATGTCAAGGCCAACTTAACTTTGTGAATAAATAACAAATTATTATATATATTCAGGTCATATTGAAATTATGCAACCTTTGGTGATATTTAATGCACATGCAAATAAAACTAAAACTAGCCATTAGAACAAACACTTGGTGAGTCTATAAGATAAACCAAATCTAGTGAGTTAATTAGCAAATAAAACTAAGACCTAAGCTCAACAAAAACATTAAACATAAAATTAAAGTCTAAACAGCAATAATATGAGGAAGCTCACCAATGGAACCAAGGACACAAGGGCTTTATCTTGTACAAACAAAAAATATTGTTAGCGGGACAAAAATTGACATTAACGACTACAATACAAATTAAAAAAATCAAAATTTATAATTACAAGCTAAGAAAGAGAAGAAACTCATAATAACAAGCTTATCTAAATCAAAATTTATAATTATAAGCTAAGAAAGAGAAGAAACTCATAATAACAAGCTTATCTATTTAGATGAGAGAGAATATAAGATAAAGAAAAAGATCGTTGGTGTTTTATGTCGTTCGCCAGTAGCCAATTAAGTTTAGGATACTGGGCATGAATGAGAGAGAATTTGGGACTTGGGTTCTCAAAATAACGAGTCTAGTGTATAGTTTTCTAATTATAAATAAATTTTGAAATTCTAAAATATTAATTATTATATCAAAGGGCTTTTACAGTCGCGTGATTAGTAACATAGTCACATAAAGGGTCATAAAAGCGATTGACGGTTACAAAGTTAGTTATATATGTAACGGCTGCTTCTACAATCACATTAGGGGTCACATATACGTTATTTTCTTGTGATGTTCTGGAATCATCGTTATACATGGTTAGTATGCTGACTTGTATTCATCCACTAACATAAACTTGAAAATGCAGACTTTGTTCTTTTCACAGCACATGTCAATACACTGAGAAGCATAGTGAGACGGAATTCCAAGCAGCTACTACAATGCACAAGAACAAGTCATAACTTCCATGTTTACTTTAAAAGCTAATTTCATCCCTCGTTATACCTACAAGTGGTTCGCCAGGGGCATGAACAATAGTTCGTCCTCAACCTTCAACGACAATTTGTATGATTTGTTGTTGTACAACTGGAGTCATCTGTCATACACCCATTCCCAGCAAGCCAAATATCATCTTTCAAAATTTTGAAGTACTCCGTGTTGTCCCAACAAATCTTTGTGCGAAATTCATATCCAAGTGTTTCACCAACCAGATCCAAAGTTATTCCATGGAGCTTTTGATAAGATCCAACAAAAAGAATTAGAACAAAAGAAGAAATCTAATTATTTTTAGCTATTTTATCTCTTCAAAATCATATATTAAATTCAATTGGAAACTCACCTATTGTTTAGGCTAAAAAGCATAGAATGTGATTTCTAAATTAACTCCTCTTTATGTATGAATTCATCACTGTATTGTAAAATATATTAAGCAAGAAATATACTTTCTTTCACTATTTTGTTTGCATTAAATATTTCATTAGCTTTTGGTAACATCTGTGCTCTAAACTTAGTCAGCTCTAAAATGTAGCTTCAATGCACAAAAGTCTATACCATTAAGCCGCTTATCACATTCCATGCTTTATTTTGTATCAGTGTCATGTACATTTCAAAACTACCCTTGTCTGTGTGAACAAACATCAGAAAATTTCTTAACCATATTTTTGTAAAGACTAAAACAACATTGTCTATAAACAGCAAATGGAAGGTACTCTTCAACAAAATTGTTAACTTATCCCCATCACACGTTATGCAAAAGACCTTTTCCATAATTCAAGTGAAGTTTCTCATTTATATTCTTTAGGAAAAAAGCCAATGAATCCCAATTCTCTTCTTGTACCTTTCATAATGCAATTGGGAATACAATATCATTCCTATCACAAGACACTGCAACCAACATCACACTTTTATATGGATTGTTTATTTCTCAGCCATCAATTATTAAAAGCATTCGACATTGTGTCTTGAAAACAAATGTCATGTTATAGAAGAAAACAAACATCCGCTTAAGTATCTTGTCACTCGACTCATCTATTGTTGTAGTTTTGAAGATTACAATATTGCTAGGATTCCTCCTCTCCATTTCCTTCTTGTATTGGACAAGGCAAACATATCCTTCTAAATGATTTGTTCCAAGCCACTCTTTACCCATGTTGTCTATAGTTAGGGGTGGCAATTTAGGTCAGGATTCATTTTTTTCGATTCATTGCAAATTAAATGGGTTTGTGTTTGAAAAAACTGATTCATTTAATAAATAGGTAAATTTGATTCAATTCACTAATTAAACAAATTAAATCTAGGTTTGAGAACATTGATTCGTTTATTCATTTAAGATTCATTTAATAAATGGGTCATAAATGAATCAAATACAATTTATTAGTGTATTATTTATTTAATTAAATTACTTATTTATCCTTAAATACATATAAAAAATTTTAAAGTTTGAAGGCTAATATAGTAATTATAAATGATAATAAGATAAAATATATAGTAATTTTATTCATTATGGATTTGTTATATGATAGATGAATTGTAAACAAATCTAGATTCGATTTGATTAATTTATGAATTCATCTAAACATATTAAAAGAATCAAATTGAATTGAATAGAATCAAATATTCATTTAGTAAACGAATTGAATCCAAATCATGAGATTTCAAAACGAATTGAATCTAAATCAATAAAGTTTTGACCCAATTCATTTATAATTTGATTCGTTTATTCATTTTGCTGCCCCAATCTACAACTTTCTACTTCTATTTAGGGCATTTATTTCCAAAAATTAATTCAAATTCTTTCCCCAACGTATTGAGGTGCATCCCTAGATTTTGCTTCCACTTATGTAGTAAATTTGCTGCAATCCACTTTGTCTTTATTGAAATTTTAGGTCTTGTTTCTTGCATGTGTGCGATGGTGTTACATCTATTAGCACAAAAATATTTCATTCCATCATTTTTTAGTCACATTCAAGGTCAGAACATTCATAGCTAGTACATTTACTTGTGTTACCTATTATGTAAAGTTTTATGCCATCCCGCATTGCTTGAACCTCAATACCTCTTCTAAACTAAAATTCATCCTTAAAATGCTGACCTTCTTCATTATTATAAAGTTCTTCCCTCCAATTTCAAATAGAAAACCATCTACCTTTGAACTTCTCCTTTTTCTACCAATTTCTTGTTACAATAAATCTTCCTCATAACCTGGCCATATATAATTTCTAATGCCTTGTTATCCTTATCATTATCACTCAAAACTACATTCCTATCCATGGTGGATCTTCCTTTATCATAACAGATGTTGTAAGGTCAATGGTCGTTGATAGACTATTGCTAACATTGTGGTCATCATGTTCCAACTCCTCTATATCTTTTTAGAGCATCTACTATTGTCTTATTTAAGATAGCAATCTAGTTTGGTTGCCTATCTGTGGTCTTTGACTAACATCCTAAACTTGATCTTTCATGCACATGGCTTTGTCGCTGATTGATATTAGGATTTGCACATCTTGTTTCTGATGACCTTTTTTTTTTTTGTTTGGGAATAAGACCCTTGTGATGTTTATTCTACTCATACTATCAGAAGGGGTGGCAATATGGGTCAGGATTCGTTTATTCGATTCGATTCGATGCGAATTAAATGGGTTTGGGTTTGAAAAAATTAATTCGTTTAATAAATGGGTGAATTCGATTCGATTCGTTAATTAAACGAATCGAATACGGGTTTGAAAATTTTGATTCGTTTATTCGTTTAGAATTCGTTTAATAAATGAGTCATAAACGAATCGAATATGGGTCGATTCGTTTAAAATTCGTTTATTATTTATTTAATAAATTTGTATTATAAAATATATTAATTTTTAATTATATTATTAATTTAATATATTTTATTTAAAAAAAATATAAGTTAAAATTAAAAAAAAAACTTGCTTATAAAATTTATTTACTTTTCTTTTATAATATTATGTTTAATTATTTATAATTAAGATTTATTTTTATAAAATTATTGTAGAAAATTTAGATGTCACTGTGGACCAACTTACTCAAAACATTATAAACATGAGCACTAATTATGCTCTATCTGCACAGAGTGCCAATGATCTAAATGACAGTGTGTGAGTGTGGTAGGTAAAATTTTTATCTTGTTTAATTATTATTTCCTTGAAAATGCTACAAATTTGCTATATATTTTGATTTTTGAAATTTTACAATGACTATTATTAATATTGCAGACATGTTAATAACATTTTATTTACTTTTTGGTGTAGGATTTTTGTTTTCAAGGTAACAAAGACAAATGAAGAGAATTAAAGAAATTACATTTCTTTATAATTTGAATTTGAATTATTGTTATTTTTAATATTAAGGATTTGGTATTTGGTATTTGGATAACTGTATAATATGATTTGAATTATTTGTATTTTGTTGTGGGATATTAAATTTGTGTTTTTTTTTGCTTAATTTTGTTTATTAATTATATTTTTCTAAACGAATTGTAAACGAATCTGGATTCGATTCGATTCGATTATGAATTCTTAAAGGATAAACGAATAATAAACGAATCCGATTCGATTCGATTCGCTTATCAATTCTATTAAACGAATTAAACGAATCAAACCGAATATTCGTTTAATAAACGAATCGAATCCGAATCTCGAAATTTCAATTCGCTTAATAAACGAATCGAATCCGAATCTATAGAATTTTGACCCAATTCGCTTACTGATTCGATTCGAATTCGATTCGCTTATTCGTTTTGCCACCCCTACTATCAGTTATTTTCTTCATTTTACTTGTAGCTGAGTAAATGCCTTCATCATCTTGTGTGGCATTCACAAAAGATTTTTGTGCTACTCTTACATTCTCTTGGGATCTCAATTCTACAGGCTTAGTTTTTTGCCCTTTACACTGACATTTCATTGATGAACTCACTAACTGACTTTCATTGATGAACTCACTAACTTGCATTCACATTTCCTAACTACACACTCTAATGCTTTGTTGCAAACAATGTTTTTAATTCTAAATTTCTTCAACTACTTTATGACGATTATATTGTATAAGCGTTGGGTGATATAAATATGAATTGAAATATTAAAAAATGATGCAGTAGAAGTGTAATGTTTTAATATTCCTTTGATTCTTGAAAATATTAGCATAAATGAATGATCTAAATTCATGTTGATTTGAAAGAATATTGTGAATCTATGATATTTATTGAAATCAAATCTGCCTTCAAAAGCTAAATTAAAGGACTATTTATACTACCTGTAATTATTATAAACTATAAAAAAAAAAAAACAAAGTCCTAAACAATAAAGAAAACAAAAAATATGATAGAGATTCCAAATCTGCATCTTTCCTCCAAAATGGAGAGAATTTACCCTCAAATTTAGATCGTCATTAGCAGCATTTTCATCATGATCACTTTCGAAAGGAAAATTGAAATTTACATTAATATAAATATTTAAACTTTTAAGATAATTTTATATATTTTCAATCATATAAATTAGAAATAAATTAATCAACTCAATGTAAATTAAACTTTTAATTATACACGATCAACATTTAAACTTTCAAAATATAATTTTTTATTTAAATAATTTTTTAGTATTATAATTCATTTTTTCTCGTTGAATTATTATACTATTTTAATTTAATAATTAATTGGAAATGTAAATATTGGAAATATAATGATTAAATAAAATAATTTTTTAAATTATGATTTATACTTAATTAATATCATTGACGTTGATTGGTATAATTAATAATACAAAATTTTTTAGTTAATAAAATTGTAATATTGTAGCATAAACTGTTTAAAAAATATATTAAAATATTTTATAATTAAAAAGTTGTTATTTTACATTAAATGAGTTTTTTTTGTAATAATTCAATTAAATGTGATTAAATAATATTTATATATTTCTAATTATTTTTAATAATAACAATAAAGAATTATTGTAAGTCCATTTAAGGTGAATTATGAATATAATCCATGAGTACCTATTGACTTGGCCTCGGTTCCATATTTAATTTACAAATAGCAAAGTAGAAGACCACTTTATTCAGTAACTTCAAAAAATTCATACAGTTACACAAGTCTCTAAAGAAGATCACAAAAAATTATAAAATTGGGGTGCACAAAAAGTGTCGAGCTTTAGAATTTCAGGTAGTTGATCTTATTTTTATTGTCCTAATCAAAGACAAGTTCTCAATTAGCAAGTAAAATAAACATTCAGTAAGGAAAATCATACATTTGGAGATTATAGAGAAGATAAATTTTAATGATTCTGGACTAAAGCTCTCTAGTCATATCTGGACAGTAAATATATCAATTGTTTATAATTCTAAAGAATAAATCATTATCCGAAGTAACTTTAAAAAATATTTTATTCCATCTTAACCTTCTAATGTAGCATGACATATATTTTTTGTAATATATATATAATCATTATTATGTGAAGGCAAATTTTTTAAGCCAAGTTCTAAAAAAAACTATAGTAAAGCTTCTATAATTTAATACTCAATAAATTAATAACATCTGTTAATAAGATAATATTTTCTTTTATGAAAACTCTTATACATGTGGTCCCATTTATATTATAAATTAATTTTTTATTGAAATTACAAATATAACTGTTATGATTTTTTATTAAATAAAATATGTCTCTATTATTACTTTTTTTTTTTGTTAGATTTCATTTTTTATTTTGTTTATTGCTTTTAAAAGTTCCGAAATTGAATTCTAAACTTACAATAATTTTAATTTTTGTTAATTCAATTTATATTTAGATGATTAATTTATTTTTAATTGATTAGATTGATAAAATACAACAAATTTTAGTTGATTAAAAGAGTAAATGATTGCTTAGTTCATATATTTTGACTTAATTTATATGTTTAATCTCTATATTTTTTAAAAAATATTTGAAAACATTCTAAAAGTTAAATATGTTATATTTTTATCTTAATTTTTCATATCTTTTATAATAATATCATTGCAACAATATTCTTCATTAATTAATTTATCTTTAAAAAGTTAATTTTAGCAAATTAACTAATAAATATAAGTATGAAAGAACTAGTACTTTTTGTACTTGTGTAATAATCTTGCTAATAATTATTTATAAATAAATTAATATCAACTAACTTAAAGAAATATTTAGTATACTTGCAACAAGCTTACTAATAATTAATCCTAAAAGTAAAATAATAATTTAAAAATTTGGATAAATTTTTATTTTACTTTTAAGGCTATTTTGATAAATTATTATTTTTTTCTTTTTATTAATATCCTCAAAAGGGCATTATTGAAAAAGGAAAGGAAAGAAAAAATAAAAATAGAAGTATAATATATTTAACAACAAGAGTATCTTGAAGTATTTTTTAATATATAACTTAAACGAGTATTTAAGTTAAAATATAAGTACTAACAGTTGGGGTTTTTTTTTTGACTTAATTTCAATAGTTTTCATTTTTTATTTAATAAAAAATTTTAGTCATTAATTATTAAGCTAACTTTTTTATTATTTTTGCTTAATCTAAAAAGTTTCAGCTATCATTAAAAGATATTCTGTAAAATATCCATATCTAATTAAATAATTTTCATCCTTGCGTAAGTAAAATTTAATAATTAATATTATTACTCATCTTTATAACTTGTGATGTAAAATATCCCTCTCTAATTAAATAATTTTCATCCTTACATAAATAAAAATTAATAATTAATATTATTGCTCATCTTTATAACTTATGATAATATAGTGGTAGATTATTATTATTTTTATTAAATCAACATTATTGATTTTCATAATTTTTATGAATATTTTTCATATAAAAACATCATGAGTTACTATAATATTGATTAACATAAACTAATTTAGAATATAAAAGGTTGTATTAAATTGAACATGATTTATGTTATGATAATATAATACCTTATTTAAGTTCTTTGAGATATTTATTATTTATTTAATATTTATAATTTATAAGAGCATAAATATAAAACTACTAATTTTTAAAATTTTTAAGTTAAAAAATAAATAATTTAGTATAAATTTTAACGATTTAGACAAAAAAAAAATGATTCAGATTCATATATTGTTATATATTGTTCTATTCAGAATTTAAAGTAATTCAAATTTATTTAAATTTTAAATTAAAAAATTATCAAATTAAATATTTATCATTAAAATGCGTGTACATTGAATTATATAATATATAAAAATTTTTTTGTATAAATTATTATAAGTGATTTTTTTTAATATAATTAATATAAAATTTATTGTTTCTTAAAAAGAACTGACGGCAGGCCCAAGACTTGGGGTCGAACTTTGGCACGTGTATAGTAAGCAGCGAAGCATATAAGATTTGATCTTGCACCAAAAGACAGCGTTTCGCCAACAAGCCAAAAAGGCCGAAAGCATGGACTTTACCAATCACCACCAGTCGAGCAATTCTCCTTCGTCATCGTCCACGTCTTCCTCCACTCCCCACCCAAATCCAATCACCGCTACAGCCGCCGCCGATCAAGATCCAGTCCATTCTTGGTGGGAATCCGTCTCCAAAGCAAGATCTCGAATCCTCACGTTATCCTCAATTATCTCCTCTTCCTTCCCCTCTCCCTCCACGTCATTCTCTCTCTCTTCTCTCGCTGATTCTGACCGTCCTGCCCTTTCTCTCCTTTCTTCCCCTGATGCCTACTCCCTGCTTTCCTCTTTACTTTCCTCTCCTTCCTCCGGCTCTGGCTCTGATCCTCTCTGCCAATGGCTGTACGACAACTACATTTCATCCGATTCCAATCTCCGTCTTATTGTTCTCTCTTTTCTTCCCTTACTCTCCGCCATTTACCTCTCTCGTGTCCATTCCAACGAAACTTCTTCAATTCCTTCACTCTCCGGTTACGAGGCCGTGATTCTTGCAATCTACAGCGCTGAAGCCAAATTCCGTGCTGGCAAGCCCCTCTTAGTTGAAATACCTGACCTATCTCAGCCTTCACTCTACCACACCCCTCGTATTCCAAATATGGAGCACAAATCTAGGCCGTCGGTTGGAGTTTTGTCGGCCCCACTGGAGCCACACATTGCTGTTAAGTCAACCAAGCGAGCCTCTATTCTTGGAACAGCTTTTGATGCTTATCATAAGCACATCTCCCAATTGCCTAGTTGGTCTAAGCTTGAATTTTGCAAATTTGCAGCCGCGTGGGCTGGCCAGGATTGTCATTGTCAAAACAAGTTGGATTTTGATGGTGAAAATGACATTGATGAGTTTTTGGATAAATTGAGTATCCAACAAAATGGGGAAGTATACAAGGGAATAAGAATTCCTTTACCTTGGGAGTTCTTGCAGCCTGTTTTGAGGATTCTCGGGCATTGTCTGTTGGGACCGCTGAATTCACAAGAGGTTAAAGATGGGGCTGCTATTGCCGTTAGGAGTTTGTACGCAAGGGCTTCTCATGATTTGGCTCCGCAGGCAATTATAGGAACTCGGAGTCTCATTCATCTGGATAAGAGGGAGCGTGCCACTGCAAAGGCGAATGCTAATGCTGCATCTTTGGCGAATGCCTCTTCCAACTCTAACACTCTTACCAAGGCAAAGAAACCTGAGATTCTTTTGGTCTCCAAGTGATCTAGTCTACTGGTAATTGCTGTTATTATCTTTGTATTTGACAGGATCTTGTTATGTTCTTTGTTTGTTTTATTCAGCTGCTTTCATATACTGATATTTCTTATTTCTGTTTAGTTTCTAGAGCTTGTGTGGATATCCAATATATGGTATACTTATACATAATGTTAATATAAAGTTTTGGTATAATTAGTCAGATAAGTGGTGGTTAGCTCATATGGATTGCTATATGGACCGTGATTTTTAGTTGGCGCGTTGCTGAGATACAATTTTGTCTTTTCTTTTGCTTGGTTGACTCATGTATTCTTTGTGTGAGAAATTTCAATCACCTTTTACTTGTTGATTTCACACTTTTGCCACTTGTGATATTATGTTTGTTTAACTTCTTAGCTGGCTTTTGCATTGTTTGGTAGCCAAGCAATGCATGTCTTTTGCCTGTTGAAAAAAATTCACTTCTTTGGCATCTCGTCTGGACTCTGTTTTTTAGGAAAGATACAATATGCCTTCTTTGCTTGCAATTGTTCCCAAAAATTATCAGTTTCTTATAGAAAAATGGAGAGATAAAATAGGGTACTGTGAAACACCTGTTATGTTCTCAAATCTACTACTTTTACTGTTTCTCACATCTTTGATTATATAATATGCCTGCTTTGCAAGCAATGGTTCCCAAACACTTACGGATTAGATGTAGCTGATCTATGATTTATAATAATGGACACTATTTACAGACTTCAATTTGAATCTTCTGTGCCTTCTGTTGGTATCATTACGGTTGTACTTAAAAAAATTCATGCAGTTCATTTTGATTTATAAGATAATTTAATTTTCAGTTCAGAAATAGATTTTAAAGTTTCCATTCCACCATGACGCATTTAAGGATAAAAATGGTTAAATTTGTGATAGTGCAATGGAACTAGAGCTATGGAATTTAATTTTTCACTAGTATCCTGTCATTTTTTTTTTCTTAATTATAAAAGTGAAGTCTAAGTATACACACAATCTCTATTATCTTGTTACTTCAAGGCGTATCAGTTATATATAATCTAATGAAGGGCTGCTTAAAATTTTATACCTGAAGCCATTGATTGCCATATCTTTCATCATGCTTTTGGATTCTGAATTTACATGTTGTCTTCTTTGAAATTGAGTGATTGATATTTTATCTGGTGATTGCCAGTCTTATGAAGGTTCTACTGATTACTTTGTGGATTTTTTGGTGTTACTTACAAAGCTATGATGATTGGAGACACCTGAAATCACAACATGCTCTATAACGCCTGCAGAAATGGAATTGCCAATAGGAAATTTGCACTGTCCTTGACACCCTTGCAATTTAATTATTTAGAAATATGGATTCTTCAGTTTGTTTGGTAGATGGTATTACACAACCCTCTGAAATTAATTAGATATCAAATTTGGATCTTAATGAAAATTCTTCCATTGATAAAAGGTTGAACTCTAACTAAATTCAAGATCTTTGAGTACTGATATGAACAAGATTTTCCTAATCGATGGATTGATTATGTTAGAAAATAGGCTAGTTTCAATTACGGTATACCTGTTGGTTGTTGAATTGTTGGGAAGAGATAGATTGACGGCATACAGGTATCAGAAGATGTAATATCTGTTAAAAGTTTTTGTGGATCATGATAAGTGGAAAATGAAGCGGCCTGTCATTTGTATAATAACCGAAAAGAAAAAAAAAACATTCAGATTGAGGCTCCTCCTGTTGTGGTACCTTTTCTCTTTTCAGTTAATTCTGTTGCTTAGTCAACACTTATATGAAGAGAAAAACATGATCTGGAGTTTTATGATTGAAAAGGAAGCCGCATTGAGTGCATTTTTAACAATCTGTTTGTTCAATGAAGAGTGAAAGGGCATCTTCCTACAGTTCTTTTATACAACTAATTTCAGAAACTAATGTCGTGTTATTTGAGGAAGGCAAACAGTGTATGACAAAATGCTTTCTAATGGAGAGGTAAAATGAAGAAAGCTGCATCTTTTGCTTGTAGGATAAAACCTTTTGGCTTCTCTTTCAGCCTCTGGTTCTAAGGAATTTCAAGATAATACTTTCTACTAGGGCTGGGCAATTTCGGGTTAGGGTCGGGTTCTGGTCGACCCGATCGTATTTCGGGTAAATCGGGTAGTCGAAAATTGGACCCGATCTTAACCCGAAATGTAAACCCGATATTCGGATCGGATTTAAAAAATTTGTTAGGGTCGGGTTAAATTCGGGTAAAATTGAGTTAGGGTCGGGTTAATTCGGGTCGGGTCGGGTAAAATTTAGTTTTCTCGCGTTGGGTCGGATTAATTCGGGTCGGTTCGGGTAAAATTGACCGATCCGAACACAACCCAATCGGGTTTCACAAATTTTATCCGATCGGGTTGTGGCACTCATCCGAACCGATCCTAACCCGAATTTCTTCGGTTCGGGTCGGGTATTTTGCCTGTTGTGCGTTTTAGTATTATTTTTCTTTTCTTGGTATTATGTTTGTTGCCTCTGCTCACAATTGTTGATGCAAAGGGATTTGAATGTTGAAGTTACGTAAAGGAATGTATACAGATAAGGATAACACTTTTAATGTCCACTATTTTTGAATAGCAATAGGAAGCAGAAAAATAGCTTATTGAAAAATATCATGCTTGAATTTGAGAAAACACTGACTGATTAGATGATTGCAACTTTGTGGCATGCAAAACATCAGGCTGTCGTATATATTTGGAGAAATAGTGTTGGCAAGATCGTCCAGCCAAGAAACATACATTTTCTATAGATTTCCTTGGACCTGAAAATAAAAAGAATAAAAATAATGAATATATATTCATTCTACTCTTAGAAGCGTATTTATGAACTTCTTCATACAAAATGATATGACAACTGATATGTCATAAGTGTGTTAATTACTACAACAAAAATAAAATGCATGTCATTTATTTTTAAATCAATTTCTTGTCTCTTGCAGGTTTTGTATTTTCTTTGTGATTGTGCGTTGTGGATTGTTTTTAATGATTTGGGTAGCAAGGATTTGTTGTCTGTATAAGGCTTTTGATGAGTTGTACTTCTTTATTACTAATGGCTTCTAATTTCTTTCTTGCTGATGTGGCTACAAATGATCCAGCAATTGCTCAAGCAGCTCAAACGCTGGAAGCAGATCGTATTCATTTTGATAAATATCTGAAGATATGGCTAGTTGTTTAGTGTTTAAATAATCTTGTAATGAGTTATTAGAAAACTGTGTTCCAACTGCTACTAATGTTAGCTTTATATTCTGGTATTTTAGAATTTATATACTTGCTTTTCAGAGGATTTATATTTTGAAGGGTAGAAATGGCCTAGGTTTTGGAGTTTCATGTCGCTGTTTGTTTTCTTTAGTTGATCTAATTAGAAAGTTGCATTCATCATCTTTCTCGCAGTCATTTTTATTTGTATTTGATTACTGTATCACATGCATGATGCAAAAGATTGCTTTTAAAGAAAATTTAATGAGTCGATCGAACTATTTATATGCTTGCAGCACCATAAAAGAGTTGCATTTTGTGAAGTTTGTTATTATGTCTGTATTTGCTACTGTGTATTTATCTTGTTTTTCGCCCCACTTCTAGCCCTGGATGTGATAACTAGTATCTACCATCTAGAGCTTATCTTTACATATTAATAATGCCATGTTTGTTGTATGATAGTTTCTTCATAATGAAACATGACTAGTTTTTCGTTTTTCTATATCTATTTAATCTGAAACTATTGAAAATTAAGGTTAAACAAAATGCTTCAATTACACATGCGAAAATAATACCTCCAAAAATCTCAATCACATAAGACCCAAGCAGCAAAAGTAAGTAATTAATATACACGATCTACCAAAATTTTCAAGGAAAGTTGAATAATATTTGTATATGAGATAGCAGCAGAGTTTGAATTTACAGAAAAAATTATTTCTAAGGTCGAAATAATGAACGGAAGGGAATGCAACAGGTTAGTTTCTCGTTTCTTCTAAAATTAGCTCAAAAATATTATGTTTATTAATCTGCTTATTGCCTAAAGAGTGTTTTTTGCTTTTTGAATTGGAGAATTGAAATTATTGACGGTATTTATTTAACAAAATAAGAAAGAATTAGAATTGAAATATCGCGAGATTCTCAAATTTGTGAATCATTCAACAAAATAAGAGAGAATTAGAATTGAAATATCGCGAGATTCTCAAATTTGTGAATCATTCGCATTGATTTGATTCCCAAGGAGGGCTGGGTATCAAACTCTAATTTTCGAAACTACCTATTTTACCTCACATTAAATTTTTATAATCTCCAAATTGCTCTTAATCAAATTCTGTCATATTTGCATTGTAATCCATGTAAAATTTATAAAAATAATCATAAATTTTGTATTATTTATAAATAGATCCTTTATTATTTATTATTATTATTACTAATTATTAATATTATGAAATTTTAATTATTATTATTTATCATTATTACGGTCATTAATGTCATTATTATTATTATCAAAATTTATTAATTTTATTATTTTAACTGTTTTTACTACTGTCATTAATGTCATTTTAATATCATTAAAATTTATTTAATTATTATTATTATTAGTAGTAGTAGTAGTATATTAATAATAAAAGTATTATAATTAATTAATATATTAATGCAACAATGATAATATTATTATCAACCATAATTATTATTAATAATAATTTTTTAATAATAATCATAATTATTAAAATAAAAAAAATAATTATGACAATAGATAATTAATAATTTTTTAATAATTTATAACAATCTAATTTACTTTTATTCTAAATTTAATACAAAATAAACACATCAATAGCAATACAAATCATTTTGATTCTTATTCTTACATCTCAAATAAACAATTTATTCTAATTTTAATTACTTATTCAATTCCATTTCATTTCAATTCTCCTTTAATAAACACACAATTTCAATTCTCCTTTAATAATCACACCATTCTTCACACATCCAATAGAGCAGGCATATACTAGACGTGACGATATAGCAAAAGCAACCATACTGTTCACCAGATCATGTTTATTAGCTTATGAATATCCACTTGATGGAGCTTATAATACACCTAAGATTTCGAGTACATTCAATCAAGTGAAACCCCATTGGCATCTTGCAGAAAACACTGAGATGCCTTCTTAAGATTTTTCCCTAAACTATTGCTCATGAGCCAAAATGCGCAAGAGCATTTTCCAGGTACCAAAGGGAATCGTTTCTACTGGGGGGATAAAAGTTGTTCGTTTCTCTAGCCTTTCATAACTGGATGTACTAAAATAATCCTTTCTGAATCTGGAACAATTTTAGACTGGAACAGCTGTTATAAGTCCATCTGAGAACCTCCAAATCTCATTAAACAATAGCATCCACAAAAAGTTCTTGGAGTAGGTAGTTTTGTGGATCATGCTCAAAAGATGAAATCCTATTAAAGTATTTTTGCATGTCCATGCCGTTGCTATGGTACTGTCCAGAGAAATGATCTGATATGTGTAACCACAGACACAAACTATTTACCAAGCTTGTCCTTTCTCGTCAATTGGAGTTTAGAATATTTAGCCAACAAGCTTCTGCTGAGCAGTTGCAATAAAAGATTGACCAGCAAAGACAGCCATATCATCTGCTTTTTTCACCAGTATTATTATCCTGCAATACATACAAAGTACCATCATTTTCAATCTTGGTAAATATATAATCAGACACCCAAGATTCTACCTACAGTGGCAAAAATAGTCCAAATACAAAAATGAATGTTGAATTTTTAAAAACAGCACACTTTTACAATTACAATATCCTTGTGGAAATGAAAATGCAGGAAAGATTCTTGAGAGCTTTTGAGACAATAGGCCCAGAATCAGAAAAAAGTACGAATACCAGATACAATAACAATGAAATCCAATAGAAGTTCAGAGGTACAAAAATAAATGAAATCTCAAAAAAGTATGAAAAATCAGCACATATCACAGCAGAGAGGTTGAAACAGAAACTAGCTTCATGTCAAAGTGACCCTGCCATCAGCTAGATGGCACCTTTTATTTTTCATAAAGTTTTATCTTTCTTCTGTAATTCTTTTTTCCTGGAACAGGAATCCTACGACCAAGTAGCAACTTTTACTTAGATCTATAGACAGTGGCAGACATGGCAATTTTTCAAGAAGCACAGCCAATGTTTAGCATGGAAACTCTGAAATATAAAAATGAGAACACAGTTAAACATGTTTATGCTTCGTGCTATAACATTAAACACATTGCTTTTTCCTTTCTATTTTTACTTTGGTTTCCCTATCTGATTAAATAGAGAAAAAAAAAAAAAATTGAGGATCCTTTTGTCTCATCTTACACTCTCCACGAAAACAAACCAAATATAGTTTATTACTTTAGGCTATGTTTGGAAGGCCAAATTGTACTGGATTAACTTTTAGAATTAGATTGGATTAGATTACATTGGACTATACTGGATTGTTTAGTGCCATCTTTTGTTTGGTATAATTTCAGACAAGACTATGTAAATTTAATTTAATGAAGCTAATATAACTATTGTTGAATTTATTATTATTCAAAATAAGACTATACTGGATTGTTTAGTCCTATCTTTTGTTTGGTATAATTTCAGACAAGACTATGTAAATTTAATTTAATGAAGCTAATATAACTATTGTTGAATTTATTATTATTTAAAATAAATAACTGAATAATTTTTACGTTTAATATTACATACTAGTTAAAATAAATTATTGAACTAAATTTTTTTATATTTAATCTTAAATTAAATACAAATTAAAAATAATTTATTGAATAAAAATTTGATATTAGTAGAAAATTTGGATTGTAATAAGATATATAATCCCATCTGAACCCATGTAGAAATGGAGATTAATAGTCCCATGAATTTTCTACTAAATTGTCAGTCCTGCCAGACAAACATGACTTTGGATTCAATTAACATTTTTATCCTCAAATTAGTTTAAACACACTTTTTATCCAACAACCAAACATAGCCTTGGAATTTTACACAAACAAAAAATATGACTCACCGAGGAATCAGGTTGTGCATCCTCGTTCCCTTACTTGTACCGAGCAACATGCTCATAATACTCTTCCAGCTGTTTCTCCAACTTTTCAATGAACCAACCTGTGTGCGCAAGGGACTGCTCATACCTGTACTTTTCCAGGGCCTGGAATTTACAAATAGGATTACAAGTATTGATTTATCAGCACAAATGTTTTTAGCATCTTTCATTGACTGGAAATTTGAATGTTTTTAGCATCTTTCATTGACTGGAAATTTGTGCTATTGCTATCCAATAGGAATCCTTCTAATTTACTCACTAAATAATGAAACAGCCGTGTTCATCACAAAATTGGTGTCTTACAATTAAATGTTTTAAGTTATTACATTCAAACTATCAACTGGAAGAAAAATGAAACTTCACTGTTCCAAGACAATAGATAAAAAGGACGAGAACAGAAAAATACAGCAAGTAAACAGATAAAGACTATCCACAAGAAAAAGAAGAAGCTTACCTTGTCTTTAGATAAGGTATCCGGAGGGGAAATAACTTCTGGCTGCACATAGTTCTTTCCACGATAAAATATTATAGTATTACTTGGTTTGATGTCAATCACAATGCCTTTGCTCAGTTGAGCAAGCTCTTCAGCATACTCATGAATTTTCCCTGGCTTGCAGGGTTTGCAAACAACCTTCACAGTTTCATGCTTCTTCCAATGAAGATGCATATTAAGAACTACACCTCCAAGTACTCCCCGTCTTCCAACTTGGACATAATTCTTCTTTTTCTCACCAGTACGTTTTAAGAAGTGCCTCTCTTCCTCAGTTAAAATTTCAGGATCATATGCTTCAGCTGGGGCTTTGGGAAGCTCATATTTGGTCAACTTCTCAATGAGCCATGCTTCCTTACGTTTTGCCTGATTTTTGTAAAAGAATGAAAAAGGTATAACTAATAATTAAAAGGTCTACTTCTTATAAAAAAAAATAATAATAATTAAAAGGTGTACTAACACAAAAATAATTCAAACTAAAGAAATCTAAATGAATAATGATAATCCTTATAATTAGTGAGGTCAATGAGAAAGCTGAAACCTGCAATAAGATCAGAATATATGTTCCTTTCTTTTTCAACTTGCAAACGGAGAAAAAAAAAAAATGCTGAACCACTTTCAGTTTCAAGAAAATAATTACAGCCTATCCTTCACAAAAAACAAACTTTCATGATTTATTTAGAGGTCGGGCGCAGAAATCTGCCTCCCAAACAACCGAAAGAAAAAAATGATAATTCAAAGATATAATAGAGCAGTAGTAGCAAAATATGCATTAAGTAATGTTGAGGCTAAAGTTGTAATTCTAATGTTTTGAGCAGAATATAAATCTGAATAACTTGCAACCTTCTCAAGTTTGTATCTGATCCTAACTTCTGGATTTGGTGAATTAATCTTCCTTTTAGCCTTAAGACGATAGAACCTGAGTTCATTCCTCTTGGCCTTCTTCGACATCTTCACTCTCTTAGTCCCCTTCTTCTCTTCCATTGGCAACCTATTTCTATCACACTGTTTATTGAGTGAAAACCTTACAGTATCACCATCTGCCTTGACCTCAACTGATGCATTTCTTATGTATCTAACATGTAGCCATTTTCTAATCTCACCACGAGAATAGGCCAAAAATCGAACAGGTATTGAAAGTGCCCTATAACTTGGCTGGAAATGATGAGACTTGGAAAATGCAGAGGCTTTACAGAGCGATGGGATCACGTTCTCATGGTGAACAAGACCATAAAACCATACGAAAGAAACCCTGCACAAAGGGCACTTATTATTTCCAAATCACATAAAAAATTGGCACTTGTGTTTCTTACTTAATACTAATAATAAAACAAAGATGCAATGAAAGCCATGGACTTGAGATTCTTAATTTGTAACTGAATCAACTGATTTTCTATTACCTCACTTACAAACTAATAAACAATCTTTTTCATTCTAGAAAAGACAATGCAGCATATAAATTTTAAACGATCACAAATGATGCTATATCAAACAAATAAATAAATAATGGGATCGAGAAATTTACCTTTTGAGAGATTCTGGGCTTGCACGAATAATTGATGTGATTGAAGCTCCGTAGAACATAGCATTAAATTCGAAAAAAAAAACGTAAAGGTAAGCCTCGGCCTACAAAATAAGCAAACCAACCATCTGCTTTATTGTGAACTACAAAGTTTTAATTCATTTTCTTGCAACCAATTTTTAAAGAATTGTGCAGATTCATTGCTCACAGCCAAAATGACAAAACAATCGTAAATCGACATAGAGAAACAAACAAAACAAGAGAATAGTCATTGATAAGCATTCAGCAATTTACCAAGTAATCTCAATTTTTAAACTCCAAGCATATAACCCTAATAATTGTAAGCAGGCAAAATCGAGTTCGGATCAACCCGATCCAGTTTCGAGTTGATTAGTTGGGAAAAATAGTCATCCGAATTCAATTTCAACTTGTAATCCGAGATATTAAAAAAGTCCGATTGAATTCGGATCGGATCCAGTTAGGATTCTATCTGGATTGAGTCGGGTTCGTGTTAAATCAAATTCGGGTCAATTCGGTTGAATAATTCCTTATAATTACACTTGTTAAACAGCCTTCCCTTCCAAAGATGGCTTCAACATCTTCAAATCCCAAATAAAAAAAAAAAAAATAACAGGTATCAGACTCCAATTTATGTTATATCACATTACACACTGCACGAATTATATAATACAAATAATACAATGAAAATTTCAAATTCATTATTTAATATAATATACCATGAAAAAAGTCACTGGATTTGGATCTAAGATGGTGGCGATTGAGGTGGACCAAGCTGCAGCAGCGGTTGAGTTGGAGCATACTGCAGCAGGTCGCATCGGCGCGTCGCTATGGCCTGGCTTCACGCTGCAGCAGCAGCTCACGTCGGTGATTGGTCTCGTGTGCGTGTGGGTCGCGTTGATGCTGTGTGTGTGCCGCCGTGTGGTCACTGGCTGGTGTGAGGTGAGTGGCGACTACTGTGCTGTAACTGTGAGCTGTGTGTGTGGCGAGTGCAGAGCTCTGTGTATGTGGAGTGAGCTGTGTGAATCGTATGTGAGGCTGTGAGTTGAGTGCTTAATCGAATACGTAGTTTTTAGATTTTTAGTTTAAATAATTTATTTCTAATTGTACCAACCGATTTTCGGATCGGATAATCTGATCCGACCCGGTCGGGTTGGTTTCGATTTGAATCTGAATCTGAATCTTTTCCAAACTCTATAATTAGATATAGATGCTATGAAAAATTGAAAATCACCTCTATTAGGATCATTTTAGCATAAATTTTGGAAAAATTATTCCTGTACAACTTTTATTTTGTCATATATATATATATATATATATATATAAATAATAATAATAATAACTATAAAATTTTAATAAATTTTTTGCTTCATCTTTATATTTTAACTTGTATTAATATACCATTTTGATACTAAAAAATAATCATTTAATCTATAAATAAATTAAAAATTTATTTTATTCCATAAAATTTTGAAAATAATTATGAATATAAGAATACTTTTGAATTTAATAAAAAATATATCTCAAAATAAAAAATGTTAATTTTTTATAACTTTAATTTAATTTAAAAATATCATGTTAATTTTATAATTATAATTTTATTCAATTTATATAAGAAAGTTTCTTAATTTTAATTATATAGAGCTTTTCTCTTTATGTTAATTTTTGTAAACTTTCTTATACTTAATTTAATTATACAATTATATAAATTATAATTACAAAATATTAATATAATAAATTTTAAATAAAATTATAATTATAAAAAATAACATATTTAGTTTTGAGATTTATTTGTTTTATTAAATTTAGATGTATTCTTATAATTATAATTTTTTATATTTCAAATTTTTATAGAATAAAATAATTTTTTTAATTCATTTAAGGGTAAAATAGTTATTTTTAGTGTCAAAGTGGTTGATTTATAGATTTAGAAACAAAGATAATATAAATAACATGTCAAATTTTTGTAATGATTAGATATACATATGATAAAACAAAATGTGGTTGAAAGAATTTTTTTTTAAATTTTATATATATTTTATAAATGTATAAATAAATTTTATTTAATATTTGTTTATTTTAATAATTTAATTTTTTATAATAATTTAACAATAAAATTTATCAAATATATATAATTGTGTTTAAAATTTACAATACTTTTAAAAATAAATTTTACTAAATATTTAATTAATATTATTTATAACTAATTATTTTTACAACACATCTAATCATAATTATTTTATAAACTAAAGTATTATTGAACTAATCCTTAATAAAAGTGTAGTTACAGAAATTATTGGTTTGACTTAATCATCTTTAGTTCAATTAATATATAAATAAAGTATCATTACAATAATCATATATAATTAAAAATGTGTCAAATAATCTTAAAATAATCTTATATGTTGAAAGTCGCATTGGAATTTCCGTACTGGCAACGGATTTTTTATTGAAAAAATCTAACACACCGAAGCATAGTGTCACGGGATGGGTATTTTGCGCAGCAAACCCGTGCGGCACTTAGACAACCTTGGTCGGGATGTTGTTAAGTAAGCCTTTGCGCTTCTCAATAGCTAAGCCAAGAGGTTCCCGAAATGCTAAAGAGATGGAAGAACTAGCGAGCAATGTAGCCAAATGCGGAAATTGTATTACTCGAAAGAAAGCTTACAAGAGAGCTTACAAGTGTTTGATGCTTGATGCTTGGATGATTACAATGCCTAGAGCTCACCTCTATTTATAGGAAAGCTTGGCTAATTCTAGAGAATTCTATGTACATGTGTCTAAATCTAGATCGTACATGTGTCACAAATCTAGGCTATGTACAAAAGTGCTAGAGGTGCTGGAATTTGCTTGAATGTTCTAGAATTGGGCCAAGCTAGCACATCTTGGCTCATTCTCTCGGGCCATTTTGGGCTGGAATCATGCGGCCCGTAACATCCTCCCCCACTTAAGCTCGCGGCGTCCTCGTCGCGCTCTCGTGCTTGTATCTTTGGATGTGTTCCGTGAACTGCCACAATTCATCTTCTCGTTCCCAAGTGGCTTCGCTCTCGGGGAGGTTCTTCCATTTCACCAAGTACTCGTAATATGGTGGCACGCCCCTCCTTCGGATGATGCGATCAGCAAGGATGTAGTCCACATCTTTGTCGAACGCGGTGACAACGGCTGTTGGGGCACGCCTTGATTCTCCGCGACTTGGTTCTTCCACGTCTTCGTGATATGGCTTGAGAAGACTCACATGGAAGACCGGATGAATCTTGAGCCTTGGTGGAAGCTCTAAGTGATACGAGACGTTGCCTACACGTTGGATGATGCAGAAGGGTCCTTCGTAGCGTCTCACTAACCCCTTGTGGACTTTGCGAAGTGTCTTGAACTGTTGGGGCAAGAGCTTGATCATAACTCGATCACCTTCCTTGTACTCGACGTGCCGTCTCCGTGTATCAGCCCACTTCTTCATTTTCCTCGCGGCCTTGTCGAGGTATGCTCGCGTGATGTCCGCTTCTTCATGCCATTCGCGGGCGAGCTTGTGTGTCGCGGGGCTTTCTCCTCCATATGTCGAGGCTATGGCATTGGGGGTCATGGGCTGGAATCCCATGATGATCTCGAATGGGCTCTTGCCGGTAGCCTCGCTCACTTGGAGATTATAAGAAAATTGGGCGACATCTAGCAACTCGCCCAATCCAGTTGGTGGCGCTCACATAATGCCTCAAATACATCTCGAGGAGGCCGTTGATGCGCTCGGTCGACCATCCGTCTGCGGATGAAAACTTATTGAGAACTTGAGGTCGGTCCCCAACATCTTGAAGAGCTCGAGTCCAAAACTTTCCGAGTGAAGCGAGGGTCTCGATCACTCACGATGCTTCTTGGAACACCCCAAACTTCACTATGTGTTTGATGAAGAGGCAGGCTGCTTCATCCACCTTGCAATCGTGGTGCGGCAATGAAAGTAGCGTACTTGCATGTAGCGGTCTACCATGACCATGATGTCTGCATGACCTTCGGATTTTGGTAAGGCAGTTATGAAATTCATCGAGACGCTCTCCACGGCCTTGATGCTTGAGGCGGGGCTGCAACAATCCTGCCGGCAATTGGTGATCAATTTTGTCTTGTTGGCACACAAGACAAGTCCGCACGTATGCCTCAATGTCATCCCGCATGCTTGGCCAAAAATACGAGGCTTGAACTAGTGTGGTGGTGCGCTCAATTCCTGGGTGACCAGCCCACTTGGAGTCGTGGCACTCCTTGATGACTTCTTTGCGTAGATTTCCCACCTGGCACAAACAGTCGATCTCCCTCGGTGAGGAGGATGCCCTCTTCTTGCCAAAACGCCTTGTCTTCCTCGAAGCACTTTCTCCAGCAAGTCCTTCGCCAATGGGTCTTGTTGGAGGCCTTCCTTGATGCGTGAGACAAGGTCGGACTTCGGTTGGCTCGCGCTAAGTGTGGCCAATTCCGCCTTGCTGCTTAGTGCGTCCGCAACGACGTTGGCCTTGCCTGACTTGTACTCGAGCCTATAGTCAAATTCCGCAAGAAAATCTTGCCACCGGGCTTGCTTGGGACTCAACTTTTTTTGCGTTTGGAAGTAGCTTGTGGCTACGTTGTCGGTCATGATGGTGAAGTGTGATCCAAGCAAGTAGTGTCGCCACACTCTTAGACAATGGATGATGGCTGTCATCTCCTTTTCTTGCACGGTGTAGCGGCGTTCCGTGTCATTAAGCTTTCGGCTCTCGAACGCAATGGGGTGGCCATCTTGCATAAGGACTCCGCCAATGGCGAAATCGGAGGCATCTGTTTGTACTTCGAAGGTTTTTGTGTGGTCCGGAAGAACTATAACGGGTTCCTCCGAAATTGCATGCTTCAAGCCTTCAAATGCATGTTGGCAATCCTCGGACCAATGCCATGTCCGATTCTTCTTGAGCATATCCGTCAAGGGTGCCGCCTTGGCTGAGTAGCCTTGAATGAAACGGCGATTGTAGTTCACCAACCCAAGGAATAATCGAAGCTCGGGTATTTTTGTGGGAGGTTTCCAATCGAGGATGGCCTTGATCTTTGAGTTCTCCATCATTATCTTGCCGGCTGAAATCTTGTGCCCAAGGAACTCCACCTCTTCTTGAGCGAACGAACATTTCTCCAATTTGAGGTAGAGCTCGTTCTCCCGAAGTACTTGGAACACTTGCTGCAAATGTTTGGCATGTTCCTCAAGTGTGGTGCTGTACACCACTATGTCGTCCAAGTACACGACCACAAAGCGGTCGAGGAATGGTTGAAGCACCTTGTTCATGAGTGTGCAGAATGTAGCCGGTGCATTCGTTAGACCAAAAGGCATAACTAAGAACTCTAATGATCCGTACCTTGTGACGCACGCTGTCTTTTGTTCATCTCCTTCGGCAATGCGCACTTGGTAGTACCCGGAGCGCAAGTCAAGTTTGGTGAAGTACCTTGCACTGCCAAGTTGGTCAAATAGATCCGCTATCAAGGGTATTGGGTACTTGTTCTTGATAGTGATCTTGTTGAGCGCCCGATAGTCGATGCACATTCGCAGCGATCCATCCTTCTTCTTCTGGAACAAGACCGGTGCACCGAATGGGGCTTTGGATGGGCGCACATAGCCTGCATCCAACAAATCAGCGAGCTGCCTTCGCAATTCTTCGAGCTCGGGAGGCGCCATGCGGTAGGGCGCCAAAGCTGGAGGCTTTGCACCTTGCTCCAACTCGATTTGGTGATCCACCTCTCGTCTAGGTGGAAGCTTCTTCGGAAGCTGAGGAGGCATCACATCCTTGAACTCCTCGAGGACGGATTGTACCATAGGAGGGACTTGGGCTGGAGCACTTGCTGGATTTTCTCCCTCGTTGAGCTCCCGGATGGAGACCAAAAAGCTTGGGTCCTTCTTGAAACCCTTCTTGAATTGCATGGCAGAGAGGGTCTTCTCTTCGGACTTGCCCCGCTCCGTAGGAACCATGCATGCCTTGCTCCCGTCGAGGATGCTTAGGGAGTTCGTGGCTGGAAGATGGAAGGCATGGACTTGGTCGAAGAATTCCATGCCAAGGACCATCTTGAAGTCGTCCATGGGCACGATAGAGAAATTGAGTTTCCCGCTCCATGTGCCAAGTGCTACATGTACTCCTTGTGCGGTGCCCGCAATGGGCTTGGCGGGTGAGTTCACCGCCTTCATGGTGCCTCCTACTCTCGTAGTCTTGAGGCCTAAGCGCTTGGCTTCCTCCTCGGATACGAAGTTGTGAGTTGCTCCCGTATCCAGTAATGCGCGAACGGTGTGGCCGTTTATCTGCGCACTTACATACATTAGCCATTTCTTGAGTGCCGTTTGAGGGCTGTCGAGTGCGCCAAGTCTTTAGATCGAACCCATGCTGGGTCGGGGTTCATCCGCTATTGGTGTGGAAGTGCCCTTGAGTTGGGCAGCGAGGGCATTGAGCGACTTCTTCTCCGGACAGTCGCGCACCCAATGAGGCCCGTTGCATATGAAGCATGGGCTGCGAGGCTTTGGCGCTTCCTTCTTGCCTTCCGTTTTGCCTTGCCCGCTCTTGCCGCTTGGAGGCTTTTTCTGCCCCCAATCCTTGCGATTATGCCCCTTGTCCTTGCGACTTTCTCCCCCACCTTTGCCTTGGTTAGGCCTTTTCTCCTTGGATTGGGTGGAATACTCGTGCAGTGACTCCGCGGTGGCAATGGCATCATCGAGTGTTTGGACGCCCCGCCTGTCGAGCTCTGTTTTGGCCCAATCCTTGAGGCCATCTTGAAAGTAGAAGAGCGAATCCTTGTCGGACATGTCGCTGATCTCGAGCATGAGGGTAGTGAACTCGTTGATGTAGTCGTGAACGCTACCCGTTTGCTTGAGGCGACGAAGGCGTGCTCTCGCCTCTTTCTCGGCATTGCTTGGGGCAAATTGTTTTCGGAGTTCTTGCTTGAAGTCTGCCCATGTGTTGATGGCGCAGATGCCTTTGCCCATTTCGCCATGCTTGCGACGCCACCAAAGTTGTGCAGTGCCCCTTAGGAACGTGGGTGCAATGCCCACTTTTGATGCCTCATCTCTCACACCCATGGCATCGAAATATTGATCTAGCCCGAAGAGAAAGTTGTCCACGATGGTTGCATTCCGTGTGCCATCGTATGTGTCCGGTTTTGGTACGTCAATGCGCCGCGCATCACTCGTGCTTGTGGAAGCTGGGCTAGCGGAGAGTGTGCGCTTGTGCCATGCCCAATCTGAGCGGACTTCCTCTACTTACGTATGGACGGCGCGCAGCTCATCTTGCACGAAGCTGCGGAGTTTCATCAACTCCTCGTGGAATGCTTGAAATTCCCCTCGGAGGGTGTTGGCTTGCTCTTGCATGAGGGCCTTTGTTGCCACTGTGAAGTCGGCGTGATTACGCCTCGAGGCCGTCAACCCTTTCCTCCGATGTTTCGAGGAGTCCCGAGCGGCGGACATTGTGCTTTCAAGCGTAGCTGATCGTGGCTCCAAAGCATCGACGGATGCGGCCTTCGACTTGCCTCGAGTCTTGGCCTACCCGCGAGTGTCATCGCGGCCTCGGCTTGGTTCCGGGATGATCTCTACACCATGAGCACCTTCTTGTGTCAAGCTTGAGGTTGGAAGATTGGCCATTGCTGCTGGAATGCGTGTGTGCAAACCTTGGGCTCGATACCACTTGTCACGGGATGGGTATTTCTTGCAGACGAACCCGATGTGCAGACTTAGACAACCTTGGTCGGGATGTTGCTTAAGTAAGCTTTTGCGCTTCTCAATAGCTAAGCCAAGAGGTTCCAGAAATGCTAAAGAGAAGGAAGAACTAGCGAGCAATGTAGCCAAATCGCGAAATTGTATTACTCGAAAGAGAGCTTACAAGAGAGCTTACAAGTGTTTGATGCTTGATGCTTGGATGATTACAATGCTCAGAGCTCACCTCTATTTATAGGAAAGCTTGACTAATTCTAGAGAATTCTATGTACATGTGTCTAAATCTAGATCGTACATGTGTCACAAATCTAGGCTATGTACTAAAAGTCTTTAGAGGTCTTTGGAATTTACTTGAATGTTCAGAATTGGTAAGTTAAGCACATCTTGGCTCATTCTCTCGAGCCATTTTGGGCTGGAATCATGCGGCCCGTAACAATAGTCTCTTCTACCACCACTAAATAGGATTCACAAAAATTTAGGTCGGATCTACATAATGCATACCTTTAAAAACTCAAATATGTTAATTTTGGGCCGAATTTTTTTCTAAATTTTTTAAATTCAAATTTTATATATATATAAAATTTAAAATTTTATATTTATGAATATATTTTTATTTATTTTATAATTTTTAAATTTATTTTAATAAAATTAAATATAAAATATAAATTTTAAATATTTAAATATTTTAAATAAATATATAAAATTAGTATTCCAAATTTATCAAGATATATTACCTTACCCAAATCACTAAAATCCGGGCCAAATACCGACGAATATTTTACCACCCCTGCACCAGGTCTCGTTTATGCGGCCGAAGCCAATGCCATTCTGACTTTTGCTATTATTACATCTTCTACGACACGAATCACCGCCACTACCATTAGGTACATATTTATTCTTAATTGTATCTCTCAAAAGACAATGGCTGCTGCTGCTGCTTCTTTTGCCAATTCACTTTTCTCCTCAGATCTCACCATCCAAATCCAAACTCCTCTTCTACTCCTACTTGCATTTCTTCTAACCCAAAACCAAATACTCTCTCTGCTCGATTTAAAAAGAATCAACAACAACAACATGCTCGTTTCACCATATTTTGTTCTTTGGATCCTGCACCCAAAGATCCTAACCAAGATAAACCCATCGAACTACGTATGTTGTTAATGCTGTAACTTTTTTATTTAATTATTATTTTTTTGTTAATATTAATTTAATTTGTCTCTTTGCAGGGTACCCGGCATTTCCTAAAGTGTTGGACATTAACCAGATTCGTGTCATTTAGCCACACCGGTCAGTTTGCTTACTGAAATTTAAACACATTCGTGAAATTTTATGTACCAATTAATTATGATGTTGATGTACATGTATAGGTTCCCGTTTCTTTTGGTGGATAGAGTTATTGAATACAATCCAGGAGTTTCAGCAGTTGCTATTAAGAATGTTACCATTAATGATAATTTCTTTTCCTGAGAGGCCAATTATGCCTGTTGTTCTCATGGTTGAGTTATTTTCTTTTTCTTATCAATTCAATACTGAATGCTATTTGCTTATCTGTTTTATAGTAGGCTTACTTCAAAGCTGATTAGTGATTACTGATAGGGCTACAATGAGTATTAGTTTGAAACTTTCTGATCCCATTTTTTTTTAACCAAGGTTCAAACTCTTCTTTGACAGAATTGATATATCAATTGGATGTATTGTCCCTTTCGTTTGCTTTTTCTTTTCTTGGGGTGTGCAGATGTTGTGAATTGTTGTCTTCATCTGTTGCAAATTGCCAATGGTGCTAGATAAATGAGTTATGATCGGCAGAGACTGGCACAAAAGTCATGCTTAAACATAGACATGGAATGTTGAACTTGGTAACTCTAAAAGATCTAGGATATCGGTTCTTAGTTATACCTCTAAGTTCTTGTGAATGTATAGTACCATTTTGATATATTGTCCAATGATTGTGTGTTTGTTTGATTATAGAAAAACCATAGACATTATAACAATTATCTAGCTTGCAATTAAGAGAGTGTTATAATAAATTTTGTAACACCCTAGAACCATTACCTGACTGTTTAAGCCATAATCACTTCACTTCTACAACTTTATTTACAAGTTTTTTGCGTGGGTCAAAACAATTATTGTGTCCTGAAGTTTATGACATACCATATTATGCATTGGTTATTAATTTATTGAAATTCTGACCAAATAGTTGAGTAATGAAGTTGGCCATTATGGCTTGGATTCGATCTTATTATTTTTTTGGTTTGATTTCCAACTATTATCTTTTTAGAAATTCTGTAGTTGCCTCTTTGCCTTTTGCATTGGATAGTGGTTGTAAAGAAATTAGAGAAGAGGATTCATAAGAATAATAAGATGAATTTTAGACTAGTAGAAAAGAGAAGTTGATAGTGCAATAGAGCTTAGAGCATGTGATAGTCACAAGTAGGACTTTGGGATCAGAACCGAGTGAAAACAAAATAAAACAACAATCCTTCAATATAGTGGCAGGAAATCTTGGTGCAAGTGGGAGTGAGAGTAAGATGATGGAGGATGTTCATTGTGTAGGACTTTTTCGAGAGAATTGAATGCAAGGGTTTGATAATTTGTTGCAGTCTCAAGTTAGTTTGAAGAACGGTGTTTGCTAAGATGGTAATTTGCTTTTGGGTATCCATGAATAGAACTTGAACATTTTTCAAACAGGGTTGAGAATGGGCATGAATGAATACCACTTTTAGCATTCAAATTGTTGAGCTTAGCAACTATCTTACTCTTCTTGGGAGTAGGTGCTCCACAATCCAAATGCCTATTTAGTTTTTTAATTTGTTTCTTGAATAATGAATTTGTGGGCTCGTGCGGACATTGCCATATTTTACCCTCGTTAATACATTGCCTTGAATTGGAGCAAATGCTCTTTAGGACAATCTTTAAATTTATGGCTATTGCTTTGGGTAGTTTGCATGATGATGAAATGGAACTCTTTGAAGGAAATAGATGAGCTCCTTCAAATATAGTTTGAGAAATTCTTATCATCTCTGGACTGAGCTCCTTCAAATATAGTTTGAGAAATTCTTATCATATCTGGACTGTTAGTTGTCTCACTTTTGATCTCTCTATTTGGCCTCTATTTTCAAACACTTTTTGTTTGTATCATTGTATCTCTTCTTTTGTCTGCTTTTCTCCCCATCCATTTAAAACCATTTATTTATTTTGGAGTCTGACTCAAGACTTTATAACTGTACCCATGTCATACATATCCTTTGACAATGGGGAGATTATGTTGGTCCATAAAACATTGGAGTGTTTTACATTTGCTTAAAGAAATTTTTTTAAAAAAAAAGTTGAACCACCAATAGTTTTTTTTGACGGCTAGGGGGTGATGATATTTTTTTGAATCACCAATGTTGTTTTGTCGGCTAGGAGGTGATGTTGATGTTGGACCAAAATTAGAAGGGGTCTAATTAAAGCCCAAATAAATATGGTCCCAACAAGCCCAAGTCTTAATTGATAAAACTCTTTAAGAAAAAATCTCCTAGGACAAACCTTCTAGGACAAAATCACCTAGGACAAATTACCTAGGATAAATCCCTTAGTACAAACCTCCAAGATTAACTTAAGATAAAGATACTTCCCCCGAACTAAGCACTAGGACGTCATATCCTCAGCCAAATAGAGAGGATGGAGACACTTCCTCCTCTGACTTGAGAAAATGGTTGCATGACCAATTGTCACTCAGCATGGACAAAAGAAGACAAGCGTCGCCAATTGTCACAATCACAATGACACTTGTCATCAAAATAATGACTCAAGTCAAATCAAAGTCACCTACGTACATAAGCCCTCCATTGATAAGCCAAAAATACTTATTAGGGGAAATATTGGTTCTCTCTCGCTAAATTTTATCTCTTAAAAAATCCAGTGACTGACGTGACGGTCGGAGGGTTTATGTTGGTAAAGCTGGCCTTCTAACTTCTTTCTTATGTCTGTAGAGTATTATTGCTCAGTATCAACCTCATCAAATCCAAGGAGGTGGGCCTGTCCTAGGTGAAAATTTAGAGTAGCACAATTGAACTTGAAAATGAAAGGCCCACATCGAGAATTCAACATGGTCTAATCCAAAAAGAGGAAGCGCAATCCTAAGAGGGTCATCCTAGGTAATTGCTATCCTAAAATTGCTATCTAACAAGTTAGGACAAAATTTGCACCAACAGTTGATATCCTTTTGAACCACCAATTGTTGTTTTGTTGGCTAGGAGGTGATGTTGATGTTTTTTCAAATGAAGGTGGAGAACTTTTGGAAATTATTAGCACTTAATCCAATAAGAAGGAAGCTTAATTGTTCCTTGAAGCTAGGTGGTGTTATTAGATTGGAGAAGGAGAGCATGATAACAATTTTTCAGTCTTAAGGTATTGTTCCTATGAACTCATCCTGCATTAGTTATGCCTTACGAATTTTTGATTTAGCAGTTGACCTAACAAACGGTACTTAGAAATAGAAAATGATTTTTTATTAGCTTTTCTTTTGCATGATTATTAGCTAAATCTGGATTATTTGGAATCTTATGCATTTTAATTCCTGCTGTCAGTATGAAAAAAATGGTACTGTGCCTCCTCGCTAATGCAGCATACATTTTTTTTTTTTAATTTTATTTTATATGTATGTGTACAAACACTGAAATGAAGGTAAACATGTTCATGGTTGCAAATCACGGATATAACCATTCTTGCTAATCCCTTACAGGTTGATTGATCTGAATTTTAAGTTGAATCAGATAAGACTGGACTATATTATTAATATCTTTCTTTTTTTTTATAAGGTTAATGATATCTTCTTGTATTTTCTACGATAGAGGATTGGACATGATTGTGTGTATTGTATATATAAAATTCAATAATACAACTTCCTTATCAACTATGCAACTGTGAATATAAATAATTGATAATTGATTTAACAATACAACTTTAATTATACTTTATGAGTAAAATATTCATAAACATTTTATAATTAATTTAAAATTAATATTAATATTTATCGGTTTGCTTTATTAAGTTGATATCTTTCTGAATTAAATATTCGATCAATAACAGAAGTATATATTCAGTATTTAATACCAAAAGTAATTTCAGTAATACTTAATAGTTAATTTGAATTATGTTTTTAAGCATTTGATTATTTTTTTCTAAAATTGTGTTATGTTAGTTTTTATTATAATTATGTAATTACAAAAGTATAATAATAAAAAAATAAATAATTAAATCTAAATTAATTATTTTCTGCTTTTATTAAATATTTACAACCTTGCCCAATGTAGTATTGCTCTTAACTTCAATAGTTCTAAATAGTTCAGTTCTTTCCTCCTGGATATAATCCGATCTAGTCCATGGTACTAGATGTGCTAGAAATGTTATTTTGGGTTAGTGTGTAAAAATGATTTGCTTTTCAAAAACTAGAACTTCATCCATGGCTGCATGATGAGTTTAAGGCATAGATTACAGGCAACGTGGAAATCACTGTTGTGCAAACTTATCTAAAGCCATTTCTGTTCTTTTATGTTGTATTTTTATTCCAATTAAATAATGATGCATGGCTTTGATTTTTTATCAGGCAATGGCACAGGTTGTTGGCTTGGTCATGCTGCAACCAGATGTGGGAGGCTCTCGTGAAAATTTCTTCTTTGCTGGAATTGATAAAGTAAGATTTAGGAAACCAGTAATTGCAGGTGACACTTTGATCATGAGAATGCACTTGTCAAGAAACACTTTAGCGAAGATGGAAGGTAAAGCTTATGTGGGAGGTGAAGTAGTCTGTGAGGGCGAGTTTTTGATGGCTGCCAGTAGTAAGTAATGTTCTAATTACGAAGTAGTATCTAAATGGATGGCTTTTTCAGATTTTCCTTAATTCCAGCCTCTCCCAGTCTCCCTTGTCACTGAATTTTGAGTAACCCTATGTTTGTCTTTGGTCTCCCTTCATTTCATGTAAAATCAACCCCTGTAGCTGCAGAGTTATTTATCTCATAGCATTTTCTGGTTTTCTTACGGACAACACATGAAAATAGACCTAAAATTTCAGTTATGATTAAAATACAAGCTCCTCCTTTAGTTTAGTTTTAACTTCTTCGCTACACAATCTTCTTATCTTTTCTTTAATTTTTCACTTCAGTATAGAAATCCATGAGCATGCACAATTAGAATATTAGACATATAATCTGTCAAATTTGGTGGTACTTTGTGACGGAGAGAAATATAGGGCTTAAAGAAGTAAGGGAGCAAACTGTTGGTATTGGCTATCAGTAGGGATAAGAGTTGAAGACAAATAAACTTACTCTGCTTATAATTACCCTTTTCAAAATATGGAGTGATTTTGATTAGGTTTTAGTTTCTCAAAATTCTCAACTGGAATCCCAAACTGACCCCATGAAATTGAACTCTCATTGAAACTCATATACATCCGACAGATTACACTTTAACATCAATTAGTGGGTTTTGATTCATCTCTCTGGCAATCCCAAATATTATGTGATCTACATAAGCATGTTTTACAAACCAAGAGCCCCAAGTGGGGTCTTGCCTTGGCCAGCTTCAAAGTAGAAAATCAACATGGCTACCATAGCGAGCCTAGCATGTTTAATCTCAGCAACTTTGAGCCTGTCAAGCTTCTCTGTGTCAGGAATGTAGACACCATCCTTAATTGTTCCAGCCAAACATAAGGGATCAAAGAACTTTCCACCAGGGTAGCCTTGTTCACCGGTTGCATTGGCAAAGTTTTCAGCAGTTCTTGACCATGGTGTTGCCCATTCAACTGATTGAGATTCAGGATTGAAGAAATCAACCCACCGCTTGCTCTCAACCCAACCCATAAGGAGAAGCTGGGTTCCTAGAAGTGAGCCGAAGGAGAAGGGTGCTATAGCTCCAGGATCAGCTCCAGCCTCGAACCATGGAATCCCACTCCAAGCCTGTCCGACAAATATCCCAACAACTGCAGCCATTGCCCATCTTCCGTGGATCAGTTCTGCTTCTCTGTACCATTTCAGGAATGCTGGGTCCTTTCCGAGCCCAAGTGGGTCGAATCCGTAGTCACCTGGGAGACTAAACACAGACGCACCAGACACGCATGAAGTTATATGGTAGAATATTAAAAATGTGAAAAAAAAAAGGATAGATGGATTGATTGATTGATTCTTAGCTTGTTCGGCGTTTAGGCATTGTTCTTACATGAGTTTGAGTTAGTTGTATTTGAGGCTAATGAGACATAATGTTTAACTAACTTAGCAAAAGAATAGATTGGATGGATAGAATTCTTACGAGCCATCGAGCCACTCGGGGTTAATGAGGTTGCCCCCACCTTTAACAGCAGGAATCCAAGATTTCTTGGGAGGAAGAGCAGATACAACAACTGACTTTTTAGAACTTGTCACTCTATTAGTGCCAGCCAAGAGAGCCTGGCTCTTCTTCTTACCACCATTTAAGAATGAAGAAACCAACCCATTTAACACAGCCCCGGACGTTGCAGCCGCCATAGATATGATCCCTACTTGATTTCTATAGCTACAGATTGGGCTGTCAATCAATACTAAGTAGGAAAACGCTTGCTTGGTCCGGTTCTTAAGATATCTAAAGGAGGATTTCTACGGAGCCAAGTAGGATAATGAAATCTAGAGACGAAATCTGAATAAGTATCGTGGATAGATTACGGACCAATGGGAGCCTGAGGTCCATCCACATATTTAAATTTCTTCCAACCATGTGGACCTCTTCTTTTGTCTCTCCTCTCTTGCACTCACAACTCACAAGGTAGGGGCTTACGTTTTGTATTTTTTTTTTTTCTTTAATATTCTCCACGAACGACTTTTGGAACCACCAAACCTTGTTCTCAAAGCTTTATATTTTGATATAGGATATCGATAGTTTTAAACAAGCTAAGTGATTTAAAATTAGCTTCCGTCTCTTTTCGTGATCATCTGTTTAAAGTTGGACAATCATCTCTCAATTTTTTGTTTATTTAAATAAAATTATTATTTAAATTATAATTTATATTATATGATATTATTATTAATATTTATAAATCTGACAATTAATGCTTAACCAATCACTTTCTTGTCACGAGGATAAGTCATTTCACTTGCATTTGAGGGATTAATTTTCTTCCATATTCCGGAAAGTACTTCTGATATTTTTATATTCAAATATTCAGAAATAACCGTTCCAGATATTTAAAAGAGAATTTAGTTATCACAAAATTTATTTAAGAAATTTTTATAAACTTCTTATATTATAAATATTAGTAGATTAAAATGTAATTAAAAAAAGAGTTTTTTTAAAAGAGTTCTTTTTCCTTCTTCAAATATTTACGTAAAAGTCCTTTCAAAAAAATTGTAGGCGTCATAAAATAGTTTCTCATAATATGAATGGGTTTGGCAGCATGTATTTAATTAATAGATTTTGTGGATAATTCCCACCATTTCTTCAAACTTTACTATAAACTAATTTGTATTTGGGTTATAACCTCCAATAAAATTACGTGTAATATGTTACCAACTCAACCAAAGAAATATGATTACATAACATTATGCTCACATACACCAGTTAATATTAATATTATTATTAATATTAATATTATTCGACATAAACTATCTATCATTTTAGGTTCAACATTGACACAGTGGCGGGGACTTGCATAGTGGCTGGACTCGGCATTCATTAACCTCTTAAATTTTCATATTTTTTTTTATTTAAAAATAGAATTTTTATTTTTCTCTTTAGTATGTCCTTAAATCAATTTCTACTAAAGTAATTGAAATACTAATTTATAGTTAACTTACTCTTGCATTGAGGCTTTAGTATCCAATATTATAGAATAATTTATCATTTTAATTAGAGTTAATGACTTATTTTATTAAATATATGTATTTTATTTAAAGAAAGGTTGTTAACATCACATTACCTAATGTATATATTTTTACTCTTTTATATGTACGAATATTCACACAAACATATAAGATAAATTTATAATTTAGTCTGGGGTAATCAAAGATCATGGGTCTAGTCCTGACTTCATGATAATTGCTTAATTTCACATAAGTTTTTATTAATTTCCTTGCAAATATTTGATATTTTCTTGAACTTCTATAATCTTTATTAGTCTTTTATGTTTTAAATGAGTTTTTGAGGTAAATAAACAAAAGTGAGTAGAAAATGATGAGAACCAGCTTGCTAAAGATTCACAAGATCCGTTGAACATCTATGGAGGTCCAATGACAACGATAAGAACCAACAAAATGAAGGAAGCATTAAATGGATTAATTGAACATATCTCAAATTCATGTTTTTTTGAAGACATTAATTTATCCGAATTGATTATTTAAGATAGTTTATGTTCTGTCAATGTTATTCAAGCTTCTAAGTTTGGTTTGGAGTACATGAAGAACAAACAAGATTTTATCTAATTAGGAAGAAAATCAAGCACAATTTTTGTTTCCTAATCTGTTTTAGAAATTAGATATTTTATTTCTTATTTACTTTAGGATTTTTTATTTCCTTTTTACTTTAAATGATATTTAGCAATAAAGAAAACCTTATTTCATTAGTAAAATTCAACTATATAAACCCCATGTAACCCTATTGAGAATTTCATATATGAGATTATAATAATAGTGAGAGTTTTTCTCTTTGGTTTTTTCTCTTTGGTTCTTCAAAAAAAACTTTCAGAAATTATCAAGATTTTATTTTGTGTCATTTTTTCTTGACTTATCACTCAATATTTTTCTCTTCTTTCTTGACTGTGGTGTCAACCTCAAATTTATTATATCATTAGTTCTTATCTTTATAGGTAAAAGGTCAAGATCTTTATTGTTTAAATTTGAATTACAGTAAAAAGAACCTTATTGAGTGTAGGGTCTCACTTATCTTTGTAAGGTTCACATCAGAAAAGCTACAAATTAGTATAAAAAATTACTCAAATGCGATTTCATGGTTTCTTAGATTAAAAATTTGGCTTCATTTATGCTATTTGGTTATTTGACTTTTGTTAAGATTGACAAATAGATTTGGCCCAAAAAAATTGATTCTTAAAAGGATGGTTGGATATCCGGCCTCCATTAAAAGTGAGTTTGCAAGCTATTTTGCTACATAATGAAAGCTACTTTTCTGCAAGTGTTTCTTGGCATTTGTGGAGATTGAATCACTTAGAAACAACTTTCTAGGGAAGATTGTGATTAAGAAAAACTTAAAATCAAAGAAAACAGTTGTTAGAGGCAACGCCATAACACCCCGATAATTAAGTCAGGTGGAGGTTGAAGGAGATGATGTGTTTAAGAGAAACCCTTAAATTAGAGAATTTTAAGTGTGTGTGTGAGTGAGTGAGAGAACTTACATACTTTATGAGACTAACCTAACTTTATAAGATGTAATGCCCCTAAGGGTATCTTTGTGTCTTTTTGGACACGAGACAAGCTATTTTTGATCGTTTCTCTCCTTAAATTGGGGTCTTAGGGTAATTTAGTCTTTCTTGTTAAGGCTCTTGAGCTTGCTCGGGTTGGACATTTGTCCCCTAAGGAAATGTCCTTGCTGGCAGTGTTTCCATATTTTAAATGTACTAATTAGGTTAAGAGGCATCTAATTTTATTGGAGATAGGGTAGGCAGCTATGCAAGTGGTGTCCACTTCTTATATTTGGCCTTTACGGCCTATAGGGAGGTAGTTTAGAGACAACTCAAGTGGGAACTGTGTTCTAATAATACGTCATGGAGTAATTAGTAGTGTTGTCACTATTTTTATGGTGCCATATTGACATGTGGTAGGTTTGATGTATTATAGGAGGAGTTTTTTGCAATTATCAGGTGCTTTGAGTGGCTAAAGCTGATTTTATGAGATCTTCCTGTTTTGCTCTTGTTCCTTCAATTCATCCTTCATGGTAAGATTGAGAATAAAAATGACATAAGCACGTGGAATAAGACATATTCAGATCCTATTTAAGTTCTCATTAGACTTGTCATAAGAGCTCGTGAAATAAGACATATTCAGATCCTATTATAGTGAGGTATTTTAGAGATAACTCAAGTGGGGACCGTGTTCTAATAATATGTCGTGGAGAAATTAGTAGTGTTGTCACTATTTTTATGGTGCCATATTGACATATGGCAGGTTTGATGTATTATAGGAGGAGTTTTCTGTAATTCTCAAGTGCTTTGAGTGGCTAAAGCTGATTTTATGAGATCTTCCTGTTTTGCTCTTATTCCTTCAATTCATCCTTCAGGTGAGATTGAGAATAAGAATGACACAAGTACGTGGAATAAAATATATTCAGATCATAATTAAGTTCTCGTTGGACCTGTCACAAGAGCTTGTGCAAAGAAATTCAAAGAAGCATTTAATGGGTTGATTCAAGCAACTTGCGATCAATCAAATTTGTGGAGGACTATTGAAGGAATCTCATAAGATATTCAGACTAATAAATGCATAATTCAAGTTTTTAAATTTTATGAACAATCAAATCCATGAAATCAATACATTATAGATAAAAAAAAATATGCTATTATCTTTTTATATAGTGTTTCCATTTTTAAAAGATGAAACAAATCAACTATTCCTATTTTATTTAGTTATAAGAGGCAACAAATCAACTATTTCCATTTTATTTTGTCATTTAAGATTATTTACTTTTTATTAAATTAGGATTATGATTTACTTATGATTCTTTCCTTATTTATTTTATATTGGGATTCTGATTTGATTTTGGATTTAGATTTATTTTTTATTTTAGATCAAAATTTATGGTACGAAATATCTAGTAGGAAATATCTAGTGTAATTATGGTTAAGATTTCTTGTAACCTATATATACTCGCATTCAATAAGAAAAGAATTCAGTTTTTATGTAATTTAGATGAGAGCGTAATTTTCTTTAGTTCTTGTAATTCAGTTTGAACTTATCAGATTTTTATGGCGTTCAATCCTTGATTTATAATTAGAATATCCATAGTTGATTGTGGCTTCTACACATACTAAGGCTCGTGCTTTATTAAGCAACGAATCGCAATTCCATTCAAATCCTGAATTTATAGTTGGTCTTATAGCCTGATTTGATTAGAATTTTGTCAGTTCTTGGCAGGGTTCACATTAGTTGGTATCAGAGCAGGGGCCTAATCATGTTTTGCTTATCCTTATTTTAGATTTCATTTCTTGTCTGATTTATTTCGATTTACATAAAAAAAAATTGTTAACAGTGTCACATGAACAATATTTTTAAGGCTTAATTTTACATTTTTATTGTTTATTTGCTTAAATTTTTATAAATTTTACATATTCCTTACCCTAAATTCATTGAAATTTCAGTTATTTAGGGTTTAAAAAAAAAGCAAGTAAAAAAAAAAAGGAAGAAAGAAGGATAGTTAGAGGAGCAAAAAAAATAATAATAATAAAGAGTATGCGAGCTTTGCTTGAAGTTTTTTCATTCAATTTGCATTATTGGTGTCTTATAGAGTCTAAATCTAATTTTTCATAGTGTGAAAATTTTTGTCAGAATTTTAGTATTTTGTGCTTCTAAAACTTGATCATATGTGTTCATTGTACGATGAGATTATAGATAAGGATGGCACAAGCACGTGAAATAAGGCATATTCAGATCCTATGCAAATTCCCATTAGACCCGTCACAAGAGCTCATGCAAAGAAATTTAAAGAAGCACTTAATGGACTGATTAAAGCAACTTGGGATCAATTAAATTCATGGAGGCTTATTGAAGGAATCTCACAAGATATTCAGACCAATAAATGCATGATTCAAGCTCTTGAATTTTATGAGCAATCAAATCTATGAAATCAACATATTAAGGATGAAAGATATGCCACAATCTTTTTATATAGTGTTTCCATTTTTAAAAGAGGCAACAAATCAACTATTTTCATTTTATCTAATCATTTAAGATACTTTCATAGTATTTAGATTAATATCCTAATTTATTCAGAATCCTTTTTATTAGATTAGAATCAGATTTATTTAGGATTCCTTTCTTATCTGAACTGGATTAGGATTTGTTTCCGATTTTAGATTAGGATTTATGGCAGGAAATATCTAAGACAATTATAGCTGAGATTTCTTGTAATCTATATATATTCGCATTCAATAAGAGAGGAATAAAAAGTTTTTCATGCAATTTATTTTATAGTATAATTCTCTTTATTTCTTAAACGAACTCTTTGAACTTATCAAATTTTTAGTGGCATTCAACCCTTAACTTATCAATCAGACCATCTATAGGTGATTGTGGTGTCCTCACATACCAAGGTTCTTACTTCATTAAGCAACGAGTCGCGGTTCCATTCAATTCCTGAAATTAGAAATGATCTTAGAACCTAATTTGATTAGGGTCTCGTCAGTTCTTGATGGGGTTTGTATCATTATATTCTCGTCCTTAAAACCCAAATCTCCTTGGTGTAATCTTTGTGAGTTACTGCTGAAATCTTGATATTAGTTTGATTAGTTTTATAAGAATAAAGAGAGAATTATTACGAATGGAAAAAGACAAAAGAGTGTGAGCGTATTAGAGGGTAAAAGCTAATGAAATCGAGTAAAACACAAGTGAACTTGAGTGAATCATTTTCTTGAATGAAACACATAAGGAAATGTGGTAAGGTCATTTCCACATTATTTATAATCAACAACCAGCTATTCAAAATTTATAAATTCAAGCATTATTGGGAGAGATGAGCGAATGATAAGGGCTGTATTAGAGCATATAAATGACTGTTTGTATCAAGTAGAGAATGCATGTGTAGGGCAACCACAACACGTTCCTTAAGCACATCGGAGGGAGAGTGTTTCGATTAGAGAGGAGATTAATGACTATTAAGGGAATGAGTACTTGAAGGGGAGAATTCTGTAGGTAATCATAAGAGAGTTAAGTATCGAGATGATGGTGTGAGTGGCATAAAGATGAAGATTCTATATTTCTAAGGTAAATCCAATCCCTAAACATACTTTAACTGTGAAAATAAGATAAAATTTGTATTTGGTTGCCATAATTATTCCCTGGCAAAAAAGGTAAAATTAATTGTGGTTGAATTTATTGACTATACTATTACTTGGTGGGATAAATTTATTATAAATAGGATGTGGAATAGGGAACGTTCTATCGAGACATGGGATAAAATAAAGATGTTGATAAAAAGGCATTTTATACCGAGCCACTACTATCGAGACTTATACAAAAAAACTGCAAAGTCTTACCCAAGGTAGTTGAAGCATGGAGGATTACTATAAAGAAATAGAGGTTTTCATGATTCGAGCAAATGTGGAGGAGAAAGAGAAGCTACTATGGCACAATTCTTGAACGACCTTAATCGAGAGATTGTAAATATGGTTGAGTTACAACATTATGTGGAGACTGAGTAGATGGTCCACAAGGCCATCAAGATTAAGTAATAACCTGAGATGAGGGTAATACCTATGCAATCTCAAGCTTGAGTTTCACTCTATGGAAGCCAAGCTATGCAAAGCGAGATGAGAGGCCACAAATATCTACTATACCTAAACCAAGATCCGAACTCTCCAAGCCTAATTCACAAGGTGACATTGTGACTCTCAATAATAGAAATTGTGACATTAAGTCATTTAAATGTCATGGCAGAGGGCACATAGCAAGTGAATGTGTAAATAAGAGAGTTATGGTATTGTAGGATAATAGTGAGATTATAACTGATGATGAGGCGAAAGATAATGTGATGCCACCTTTGAAGGACATTGAAGATGAAGAGTATGTAGCCTCTGAAGAATTAACTTTAGTAGGTAGGAGAGCTTTGAGTGTGCAAGTAAAACACAGCAAGTGAATGTGTAAATAAGAGAGTTATGGTATTGTAGGATAATGGTGAGATTATAACTGATGATGAGGCGAAAGATAATGTGATGCCACCTTTGAAGGACATTGAAGATGAAGAGTATGTAGCCTCTAAAGAATTAACTTTAGTAGGTAGGAGAGCTTTGAGTGTGCAAGTAAAACACAGCAAGTGAATGTGTAAATAAGAGAGTTATGGTATTGTAGGATAATGGTGAGATTATAATTGATGATGAGGCGAAAGATAATGTGATGCCACCTTTGAAGGACATTGAAGATGAAGAGTATGTAGCCTCTGAAGAATTAACTTTAGTAGCTATGAGAGCTTTGAGTGTGCAAGTAAAATAAGAGAAAATAGTGCAATGAGAAAACATCTTTCATACTAGGTGTTGTGTTCAGGAAAAAGTATTTAGTATGATTATTGATAGGAGAAATTGTACTAATATTACTATTATTATCATGGTGGAGAAGTTAAGGCTTTCGACACTTAAGCATCCACAGCTATACAAATTGCAGTGGTTGAATGACAGTGATAAGGTGAAAGTGAACAAACAAGTACTAATATCTTTTAGGATCGGCAAGTATGAAGATAAAGTACTATGTGATGTGGTACCAATTGATACGAATTCTGGTAAGAATTGACGAGACCCTAATCAAATTAGGCTCCAAGATCTTTTCTAAATTCAGAAATTGAATGGAATTGTGACCCGTTGCTTAATGAAGCATGGACCTTGCTAGTGAAGACACCATAATCAGTTATGGATGGTCTGATTAATAAGTCGAGGGTTGAACGCTACGAAAATTTGGATAAGTTCAAAACTTTTGTGTGAGAATTTAAAATGATTATACTCTCAAGGAAATTGCATGAAAATTTCTTTTCTCTTATTGAACTCGAGTATATATATAGGTTGCAAGAAATCTTGGGCATAATTGCCCTAGATGTTTCCTGCCATAAATCCTGATCTAAAATCGAAAACAAATCCTAATACAAAATCAAATCAGAATAGTAATTTAAACAAATAAGGAAAGAATCTAATTTAATAAAAAAGAAAGAATTGTGAATAAATCAGAATCCTAGATAAAAGTATTTTAAATGACTAAATAAAATATAAATAGTTAATTTGTTGCCTTTTTTAAAAATGGAAACAATATATGAAAAGATTGTAGCATATCTTCATCATTAATACGCCGATTTCATGGAATCAATTGCTTAGAATATTCAAGAACTTGAATTACACATTTACTGGTATGAATATCTTGTAAAATTTCTTCAATGGGCCTCCACGCACTTGATTGATCCCAAATTGCTTGAATCAGCACATTAAGTACTTTTTTGAATTTCTTTGCACGAGCTCTTGTAACGGGTGCAATGGAAACTTAATAAGATCCAAATATGCCTTATTCCACGTGCTTGTGTCTCCTTATCCTCAATCTCATCATTCTCCTCCTCTTAAAGAGGATTTGTTCTCAAATCTTCACCTACATCAAAAGGACTTAAATATTAAATATTAAAAGTAGCACTTACATTGTATTCACCAGGAAAATTTAGCTTGTATGCATTGTCGTTGATCTGTTCGAAGACTTGAAAAGATCCCATTAATCATCCTCCATGGGATTCTCTTACCAACAAATCTTTCAAGGAACAATTAGGCACACAAGACTTATTCTCTCGAAACAAATAACCATCATGCCTAAAGTATTTACCAACCTCAGATTTTTCACAATTTTGGTATTCAACACTAAAATCATGGTCATTAGTATACAATTCCTTAATATGTTCAAAACCATGTATTTAACATTAAGTGTTAAGATTAAAGCATACCTACGGGAAGACGCATCTGCAACTACTTTTTCCTTACTTTGTTTGTAATTAATAACGTATGTAAAGGCTTCTATGAATTTTACCCAACAAACACGCCTCTTATTTAACTTATGCTGGCCTTTAAGATGTTTTAAAGATTCATGATCAGTGTGAATTACGAACTCCTTAGGCCATAGATAGTACTGCCATGTTTCTAATGTCCGAACTAATTCATATAGTTCATTATCGTAAGTAGGGTAGTTTATAGTTGCTCAACTTAGTTTCTCACTAAAATAAGCAATTAGTCGTACCTTTTGCATAAGAATAGCTCCTATGCCAATACCTAAAGCATTACATTCAATTTCAAACGTTTTGTTTAAGTTAGGCAAGGATAATAAGCGGGCGTTAGTTAGCTTGTGCTTGATCATTTGGAATGCCTTCTCTTATTCTTCTCCCCACTTGAATCCAACGTTTTTCTTGATTACTTTTATAAGCAGTGTAACCAATGTACTAAAGTCTTTCATAAGCCGCCAATAGAAGCTAGCAAGTTTGTGAAAGCTTTTCATGTTACTTACGCTTGTAGGACTAGGCCATTCTTGGATGAGGTAAATGAGATCATGACATATGAGGAGATCTTCTACTCAGAAAGACCATCTCAATAGAGATCGTCCCGAGATCCTGTGGCAAGATTCTTTTGTTCATTATTTTTTTTATCGGCCTTTTTCCCACTCTAATTTCTTAAACTCAATAGTAGGGGTGTGATCCAAATCTAGGAACCTTAAATTGGCATTAGCAACCTCCCTACTTCATTTCTTAAGTATTTTTTTTATTTTTTTGTTTTATTGCTATTCAATTGGTGATTTGGGCTATTTGTTTTGCATTAGCGTATAGTGTTGGGTGACGTACGACATAGGCAATATTATGTGTGACGTTAGATGTATGTTGTATGATGCGTCGGGTTAGTTGTTGGATTTATAATGGTGGTGGTTTGCTTGTTTGGTGTGACCATTGGGCTTTTAGTTTGGGTTGTGCCATTTCAACTTTTGGGATTTGTTGCCGATGAAGAGTTTAGTGAGTTAAGTGCAGCAGCAGAAGTACAATTGGTTCTTTTTCAGATTTCTTTACTTTTTGCAATAACCTTTTTTGTAGTGAAACTCTTACAGGTTTGGTGGGGTTTTGTAAGGGCTATTCTATTTCACCCCAGAATTTGTTCCCGTAGGATGGGTAGAAAGAGTGTCCTTAGTTGGATGGAGGGTGTGTTATGCCTTTAATTTGGCCCCTGCATAACTATCAGAACATTCATACTGCCTGAACATTAATAATTGTCTGAACATTGGGAGGAGAAGTTTAATAAGAAGCCTTCCAGCGACTGATATTATAGATGTTTTAGAGTAGAAAAGGCTAAGATGGTGGTGTTGTTTATTTGACATCTTAGGGCAAGGAAGTCAATGTCTCTGAATTTGCTACCACATGTCAATCCTGAGGCGGTCACTGGCTTGTCGTGGTCGGAGATTGATGGCGACTTTTACCTCATGGCATGGAGGTTCCTTGTGAATTCACAAGATCTCGTATGACTTTTTTACTCTTTGCATTCATCATTATGAGCATGATTGTTTGTTCTAGTGGATTTATCTCTTTATTCTAATGTGAATCTCCTTTTTTTGCATCCATAGGAGGTGGGCCAATAAAATAAGGATCCTGCAATCAAGCTGGTTTGGGAGCTCAAGAGGATCTTGAAGTGGAAGATGTTAAGGACCATCTCCTTTGACTTTATTTACATATTTGGTTTAAAGGACTATATCCAATCTTTAACGACTGCCTCTCATAGCCCTAGGGACTGTCCCTCATCCTTAGAAATCACTTCTAGTTGGCTTGGGGTTCGTTTTTAATGACTTGGGAACATCTCTTGATATTTGGAGGTTGTCCATTTTGTTTTGGAAAATATCTTTTGTCCTCTCTTTATTTCTCCTTCTACCACTTTAAGTAATATTCTGACCCCTTTCATCTTTATGTTTCGTATCAGGTTGCTTCCCTTTCATCTTTATGGTCCATATCTAAGATGAAAGAAGATTTTCTTTAAGCTAGCCAAAAAGAAGCATCGAGCTTTGCTAAAAGGGCCACAAATTTAGCCCAAAGATCCTCCTTAAGAAGTGAAAAAGATGAATAACAAGCCTTATTTGGAGCGAGCTTTTCTATAAAGACCTCTACCCTTAGGATATTAATCTAATAACAATGAAAGTATCTTAAATGACTAAAAAAAATAAAATAAAATAAAATAACTGATTTGTTATCTCTTTTAAAAATGGAAACACTATTTAAAAAGATAGTGGCATATCTTTCATCCTTAATACGCCGATTTTATAGATTTGATTACTCATAAAATTCAAGAGCTTTAATCACGCATTTATTAGTTTGAATATCTTGTGAGATTCCTTAAATAGGCCTCCATGAATTAGATTGATCCCAAGTTGCTTAAATCAGCCCATTAAGTGCGTCATTGAATTTCTTTACACGAGCTCTTGTGATAGGCTTGACAAGAACTTGCATAGGATCTGAATATGTCTTATTCCATGTGCTTGTGCCATCCTTATCCATAATCTCATCACATTGCCCTTTTTGAGTGTCATAACCGCATTAAGAGATAAAATTACTAGTTTGACATGCATATCTGCTGAAAAATACTCTTTTGTCAAGAATAAGGCTGTGTATACACCTCGTCAAGATGGTTACAGCATTAGTACTTTTCAAACATAGTGGGGGCTAATCGAAAGCAAATGGAGCCTTGTCCTAGATTATCACCACAATATAAAACAGAAAATAAAAGCAAAGTAGAAATTACAGAAGTAAATAGGTATACAGGCCCTTTTTTAGATTAATTATAGAGATGATCCCCTTGGTTATTAGTAATGTTTTGTAAGTATGGCAGTGTTCTAAGGGTTCTTGACCTTCTTTCTTTGAAAGTGCAAAGTACATACGTCACAGAGTTTTGTACTCATTCAACCTTATAAAATTTTTAGTAGATCTCATCAGAGTGTTATCCCCAGGGTCTTTGGTGTTCAAGGTAAATCGACAGAGAATTAAATCTTCTCCAACAAGGCATGGGGATAAACCTTCCTATTGTAGTGGTTAGTAATTCAGTATTGATATGTAGTGATTCTGAGAGCGGCATTCAATATTTTTTCTTTGGCATGGTCTACAACTGCAGCTAAAAGCTTTTTACTCTCGCTCTCGCTAAAGTGAGTGATTCTACGTGTCCAAATTCCCATTTTGAAAAGGATGACTGTGTCTGTTTCATATGTCAAGGAGATAAGGCTATCACCTACAAAGAAAATTTAATGATGCGATGCCTAATAACTTTTGGCCATAATCCATTCTTATCATTCAGCTTTTTCTTAGGAGGTTCTTAGCGGTCTTATTGACAGTTTCTACTCACCTAGTTCATTGGGTATGGGTTGAAGTTATGAACTGGTTGGCAATATCATGTACTTAAATATTTTTGACATTTTGTTGACACTTCAATATAGTTGTGGCATATCATGTATTTTATTCCCATATTTATCCATAAAATTAGTTAGTTAAGAAATGGCATAATATTTAAGTAGTAAATAAATCTAATGAGATTTAGGTCTATAAATTAATATGATATAAAAATAACCAGTAAATAAAAATAAAAATAATAAATATATAATAAATAAAATAAACTTTAAACTCACTTGAGAAAGAAAATAATTCCATAATTTGAATATTTGAGTTTCACCTTTCACCTTACCTTAAACTAGCCACTTATTTTGGAAAGAAAAATGCTCATTTTATTTGATAGATTTCTGAAATGTATTACACGAAAACTGAAAACTAAAGAAGAAAATTAAAAATAAAAGAATTGAGAGCTTTCTCTACCTCTGCGCACTCCCTTTACCCCTAGCTCTTACTTTTTATAGTCGAAAGAAAGAAGCAAATTCCCGAATTGCTCAAGCAATGTTCTTGACTTCTTCTTCATTGCTCTTTCATTTTTTTATTTTTTTATTTTAATTTATTATTATTATATTATATTATTTTTATATTATACAATAATTATAAGAATTGTCAAAAGTTCTGTGCCACTTTTGACTTTTATTTCTTATATATATATATATATATTATATTGTATTTATTATTATAAATCAGGTGCATTTCTTTTGTCTTCCATTTTAGTTCTAATTTCTCTTCATTCCCAAAATATATCTATAATAACAAAATATAATAATTATGATAAAAATTACTATAATAAAATATTATTTAAATAAAATTATATTTGAGGTGCATTAAAATAAAATATGATTTATGAGCACATTAATTAATAATTTAAGTGATAAAATGACAATTTAAACCTTTATAAAATATACAGTTTCTAGTGTTAATCAGACCCTCCAACCAACTTATTGTTAGTTCTTAGCAATTAAAGCGCTATATTAAATTAAGATTTACAAATACTCCTATTTTTTTTTTTACTTTAGATTTTTGTCATTCACTCATTATCCAAGATATCACCAAACTTTCTTTTGTGCTCAAGAATTTAGCACAACACTTATGGGGCTTCATCAAAACGAAAACAACATTTTTGTTCCAAAGATTCATTAGGAATTCTATCTTTAGGCAGTAAATTATTCACAAAATTTAAAAATTACTTTCTTTTTAATTTATATTTAGCGAGCTTTGGGCCAGTGACTACTAAACAAGTTAGTCTTAGGGCACTAGGTGTTAAAATTTTCCTACATACTTAATTACTCGGATTAATTATAAATAAGCAAAAAATATATCTGCACCCATGTAGCAAGCTTTGGGTTAATGATTCCTAGACTAGTTAGTCTTATGGCACTAAGTGTTGAAACACCCCTACAAATTTAATTGCTCAAATTTCAAATATATGAAATAAATTCACTTTTTTTTCTTTCTTTGTTTTAAATATGTACATTTTTCATCATCTTTGATATTATTTCCAATGAATCAAAATAAAAAAATATTGAAAAAATTTTAACTTACAATCCACTAGAATGTGTCATAGTGTGTGTGAAAAGAAATATTTAATAATACTTGTTTATATAAATAAAAAAAAAAAAAGAATTTAACTAGTGATTCTTTTCATAGTGACCCTACGTAATAAAATAAATTTGTTATTTATAGATTTTTTTTTTAAAAGAAAAATAAACAAACACACATATTTATAATTTACGTCAATTATCTCCACCCCTTAACCTAATCTAAACATTATCCGTAATGTTTCATAATTTAAAGATATTCAGCCATCGTATTAGAGCCTGTGTTTTCCTTGCCTGAGGTGGTAAATTGTAATGTTATCTTAACTTCTGGTTACTGAGAGAGAATAACTTCTACATCATGGCTTCAACTTCGTCTTCTTCAGCTCAATCTTCTGATCTTTCTCTAATATCTCTCCATTCTATACTATCTCTTCCAAAGTCTTGTTCCAAAACCACAATTTCTAAAATAGAACATCTTGAAGAATATACTTATGTCCTAGAATCTGCCCAAATTATTGAGCTTTCCATGCCTTTAATTAGTCCTTATAATTTGTACAAAAGAGGTAATTCTCTCACCAGGGGAATTAAAACCTTAATTATGTGACTATTGAAATCCCTCCAGAACTTGTTGCTCAATGGAAAAGAGAAGGTTACACACACCTTTATTTCGGAGGTGTTCGCCTTATCTTTACTTTTCATGGAAGGAAAGGGTTGCCTGTTACAACCCGAATAGCTTTGCTATATACGAGATTCAAGAAGTACCAATATGCTGTCATTGGTACAGTTATAACAACTCTGCATGCAAGAAGTGTCCTACTCATTTTCTATCCAAACTTTAACTTATCTCTTCAGGATTCAAATCTTCATACAGCACTGAAGGTTCAAATCCAGATCCAGAACAAACTTTTACCTCAAAAACAGCTACCCTTCATCACCAACTAGTCTATCAGCTTCAAAATCATGCGATGGACTTCCCAACACCCCATGCCACATCTGATGCCTTGATAGTTCTTGTAGACACAGAAACAATACCATCGATAATCCAAATACCCAGACAGATTCCACGACATGAACTCAAAAGATTGATGCCTTTGGAATAGTTGTCTAATTATGATAAGTTTCATAAGAATTCTCAACCTCTGCAAACATCAGATGCCATGTTCGAGAACCGTTCAGATGGAACTGTCAGAATGACTTTTCAACCACCACCTGCTGTACAAGCCCTCAGGGTTTCTTTTTCTTATACAAACATAATAACTATTGTTTTTACAGCCCAAGAGGAGATGCCTATCCATGCTTTTGATAAAGATGGATATCTATTATATCCAGCCAAACTTGATGGCCAATTCATATGGGATGTTCCGGAGTAAAAGTGCGTAGTGGCATTGTTACTCGAAGGAAACAACGAATCTAAGTTCGTCCTTAGGGTTAGTAGCCAGATCTCTTGGTTTCCAACTGATATACCCAAACCTAAAGCACCAAAGAACCAGAAATAAAGAGACAACCGTTGCCACATACCACCTAATTTGATCATCAGTCTGTTGGCTTTTTGTTTAGAGATGAACAGTGGGTTTCTAGAAATTCTATATTCCTGTTTCTCAGTACTTAGTTAGGAAACAGCTATACTGAAACCTTAACAAGGCAAATATAAAGTGTACTCATCTATGGTAAAGATGAACTATTCGTAATAAAAATCTAACTTTTGATTTACTTTGAGAGAGCAAGAGAGAGGTTTAGAAATAAGCCATTAAGTTTATTTTATTGAATTTCTAAGTTTTTTTTCACCCTCTTTATAAGGAGCTTTGAGGGAGACAAAACAATGTGGTGGGACAGGACCCCTGACCACATAATTACAAACTAACAAAACAACTTTAATAAAAGCAAAGTGATATGACAGGACCTCTAGCCACATTATTGCAAAAAAAAAAAAAATAACTTTAATGAAGTAAGAGGACAAGACTCTTCACTACAAGACAAAAAAACTTTAATAAAGTAGGAGGACATGAGGAATGATTTTATTTAGAGTAACCATACCAAACAAAAGAAAAAGTAGAAGTAAAAACACACTTATTAAAAACTTTTAGAAAAGCTGAAGATATGCTATCGGTTGTTCAAGGGCTGGATAGGTTGGCAACATCACTGTTAACCTCATCAAACATATGGTATTCTATAGATGCTGATGAATGACAGTGAACTTGGTTGATAGGATCTGGAGGATGCTCAATTATGTAGGCGGAAGAACCTGTTGTTGTTGGAGGATGGGATGACTGGGTGAAGATAAGAGTAAAGTCTTCATAGGGATCTTGGAAATCCTGGAACATGACATTGGTATAATTAGGATGTTCTTCTTTGAACAAAATGCCGCCTGAACTTTCTCCTGTGGAAGGGATTATAAGGAGTTCATGCTGTGGACCAAAAGAAGTCTACTGTAGATCTATAGGTGTTAGAGAAACATGGTTTAGTTCTAAAAGGAACTGTTGGAGTTCTCGAATGGCGGTTGGGTCATGCTGGATAGGGAATAGATGGGGAAGAGTTTTCCATTTATGAGCATGGTCTTGGGTCCAGAATAGTTTGGTTGGAAGATACTGGAAATAGGGTCTATGATCAGAATTGGGAGAATAATTAGAAAAATGTCATAAAACTTAAAAATTAACATTAGGTGCGAAATGAAACAAAAATTTTGTAAACAACTTATACGGCTATTAAATTAAAGGAACAATGGATAAGTTAATGTTGCAATTATAAATTGGTCTTCTGAATTGTGAAAAAAAAAAATAGCATAAAACCTATAAATTGATATTAAGTGTGAAATAATAAAAAAAATTTGTAAATTACATATAGGATTAGTAAATTGAAATTTTGTATGAAACGAAACAAAAATTTTATAAACCACATATATGGGTAGTAAATTGAAGGAAAATGAGGTGAATTAAGGTTGGAGTACTAAATTGGTCTTCAGATTTGTAAAATAATTAAAAAATTAAAAATTAAAAAAATAACATAAAACTTCTAAATTGACATTAAGTGTGAAATGAAACAAAAATTTTATAAATATTACATAGGACTCGTAAATTGAAAGAAAAATGGGTAAATTAATGATGGAGTAATAAATTGGTGTAAAAATAAAAAATTCATCTTCAAAATTTTGAAACAAAATAAAAAGTTGGAAAAATGTCTTAAAACTTGTCAATTGACATTGAGTATGAAATGAAACAAAAATATTATAAACGACACAAATAACTAATAAATTAAATGTAAAGGGAGCAGATTGGTATTCAGAATTGTAAAAAAAATAAAAACTTAGAACATGACAGAAAATTTGTAAATTGACAATAGGTGAGAAATTAAACAAAAATTTTGTAATCCACAAGTAGGATTGTAAATTAACAGAAAAAATTGATAAATAAATGTTGTAGTGTTAAATTGGTCTTTAGAATTGTAAAATAAATAAAAAATTAGAAAAAAAGACATAAAACATCTAAATTGACATTAAGTATGAAATGAAATAAAAATTTTATAAATCACAAATAGGACTAGTAAATTGAAGAAGAAAGAGGCAAATTAATATTTGATTGTTACATTAATCTTCATAATTGGGGAAAAAATTAGAAAAATGTCATTAAACTTGAAAATTGACATTAGGTGTGAAATGAAATAAAAATTCTTAAACAACACATAGGACTATCACATTAAAGGAACAATGGATAAATTAATGTTAGAGTGATAAATTGGTTTTCAGAATTGGGAAAATAATTAGAAAAATGTCATAAAACTTGAAAATTGACATTAAGTGTGAAATGAAACAAAAATTTTGTAAACGACTTATACGGCTATTAAATTAAAGGAACAATGGATATATTAATGTTGGAGTGATAAATTGGTCTCTGAAATGTAAAAAAAAAAAAAATTAAAATAGCATAAAACCTATAAATTGACATTAAGTGTGAAATAATAAAAAAAAATTAAATTACATGTACGATTAGTAAATTGAAAAAAAATGGGTAGATCAATGTTGGAGTGGTTAATTCACCTTGAGAATTGTGGAAAAAACAAAAACTTAGAAAAATCACATAAAACTTGTAAATTAATATTTTGTATGAAACGAAACAAAAATTTTATAAACCACATATATGAGTAGTAAATTGAAGGAAAATGAGGTGAATTAAAGTGGAAGTGCTAAATTGGTCTTCAGATTTGTAAAATAATTAAAAATTAAAAATTAAAAAAAATGACATAGAACTTCTAAATTAACATTAAGTGTGAAATGAAAAAAAAATTTATAAATATTCATAGGACTCGTAAATTGAAAGAAAAATGGGTAAATTAATGTTGGAGTAATAAATTGGTGTAAAAATAAAAAACTCATCTTCAAATTTTTCAAAAAAAAAGTTAGAAAAATAGCTTAAAACTTGTAAATTGACATTGAGTGTGAAATGAAACAAAAATATTATAAAAAGCACATATAACTAATAAATTAAATGAAAAGGGGCATATTGGAATTCAGAATTGTAAAAATAAAAATAAAAAACATAGAAAATGACAGAAAATACAATAGGTGAGAAATTAAACAAAAATTTTGTAATCCACAAGTAGATAGTAAATTAACAGAAAAAATTGATAAATAAATATTGTAGTGATAAATTGGTTTTTAGAATTGTAAAAATATCAAAAATTAGAAAAAAAGACATAAAACTTGTAAATTGACATTAAGTATGAAATAAAATAAAAATTTTGTAAATCACAAATAGGACCAGTAAATTGAAGAAGAAAGAGGTAAATTATTATTTAATTATTACATTAGTCTTCATAATTGAGGAAATAATTAGAAAAATGTCATAAAACTTGAAAATTACATTAGGTGTGAAATGAAACAAAAATTTTGTAAACGACTTATAGGGCTATTAAATTAAAGAAACAATGAATAAATTAATGTTGAAGTGATAAATTGGTCTTCTGAGTTGTAAAAAAAAAAAATTAAAATAGCATAAAACCTATAAATTGACATTAAGTGTGAAATAATAAAAAAAATTGTAAATTACATATAGGATTAATAAATTGAAAAAAAAAGGTAGATCAGTATTGGATTGGTTAATTCGCCTTGAGAATTGTGGAAAAAACAAAAATTTAGAAAAAAAAAAACATAAAACTTGTAAATTAACATTTTATATGAAACGAAACAAAAATTTTATAAACCACATATATGAATAGTAAATTGAAGGAAAATAAGGTGAATTAAGGTTGAACTACTAAATTGGTCTTCAGATTTGTAAAATAATTAAAAAATTAAAAATAAAAAAAATGATATAAAACTTCTAAATTGACATTAATTGTGAAATAAAATAAAAATTTTATAACTATTGCATAGGACTCGTAAATTGAAATAAAAATGGGTTTAAATTGATGTTGGGGGTAATAAATTGGTATAAAAATAAAAAAAATACATCTTCAAAATTGTGAAAAAAATAAAAAGTTGCAAAAATGACTTAAAACTTATAAATTGACATTGAGTGTGAAATGGAACCAAAATATTATAAACAATACATATGACTAATAAATTAAATGAAAAGAGGGCATATTGATATTTAGAATTGTAAAAAAAAATAAAAACTTAGAAAATGACAAAAAATTTGTAAATTGACACTAGGTGAGAAATTAAACAAAAATTTTGTAATCCACAAGTAGGACTAGTAAATTAACAGAAAAAATTGATAAATAAATGTTGGAGTGATAAATTGATCTTTGGAATTGTAAAAAAATAAAAAATTAGAAAAAAAATAGATAAAACTTGTAAATTAACACTAAGTATGAAATGAAATAAAAATTTTGTAAATCACAAATAGGACTAGTAAATTGAAGAAGAAAAAGGTAATTAATATTTGATTGCTACATTAGTCTTCATAATTGGGGGAAAAAATAGAAAAATGTCATTAAACTTGAAAATTGACATTAGGTATGAAATAAAATAAAAATTTTGAAACGACACATGGGACTATTAAATTAAAGGAACAACGGATAAATTCTTGTCATAGTGATAAATTGGTTTTCAGAATTAGGAAAATAATTAGAAAAATGTCATAAAACTTGAAAATTGACATTAGGTGTGAAATGAAATAAAAATTTTGTAAACTACTTATAGAGCCATTAAATTAAAGGAACAATAGATAAATTAATGTTGGAGTGGTAAATTGATCTTTTGAATTGTAAAAAAAAATAATTAAAATAGCATAAAAACTATAAATTGATATTAAGTGGGAAATAATAAAAAAAATTTACAAATTACATGTAGGATTAGTAAATTGAAAAAATAATGGGTAGATCAATGTTGGAGTGGTTAATTCCCCTTGAGAATTATGGAAAAAACTAAAATTTAGAAAAATAACATAAAACTTATAAATTAACATTTTGTGTGAAACGAAATAAAAATTTTATAAAACACATATATGACTAGTAAATTGAAGGAGAATGAGGTAACGAGGTAAATAAAGGTTGGAGTAATAAATTGGTCTTCAGATTTGTAAAATAATTAAAAAAATGAAAATTAAAAAAATGACATAAAATTTTTAAATTGACATTAAGTGTGAAATGAAACAAAAATTTTATAAATATTGCATAGGACTCGTAAATTGAAAGAAAAATGGGTAAATTAATGTTGGAGTAATAAATTGGTGTAAAAATAAAAAATTCATCTTCAAAATTGTGAAAAAAAAGTTTGAAAAATGACTTAAAACTTATAAATTGATATTAAGGGTGAAATGAAACAAAAATATTATCAACGACACATATGACTAACAAATTAAATGAAAAGGGGGCAGATTGGTATTCAGAATTGTAAAAAATAAAAATAAAAATAAAAGCTTAGAAAATGACAGAAAATTTGTAAATTGACAATAAATGAGAAATTAAACAAAAATTTTGTAATCCACAAGTAGAACAAGTAAATTAACAGAAAAAATTGATAAATAAATGTTGGAGTGATAAATTGGTCTTTAGAATTGTAAAAAAATAAAAAATTAGAAAAAAAGACATAAAACTTGTAAATTGACATTAAGTATGAAATGAAATAAAAATTTTGTAACTCACAAATAGGACTAGTAAATTGAAGAAGAAAGAGGTAAATTAATATTTGATTGTTACATTAGTCTTCATAATTGGGGGAAAAATTAGAAAAATGTCATTAAACTTAAAAATTGACATTAGGTGTGAAATGAAAAAAAATTTTGTAAACGACTTATAGGGCTATTCAAATTAAAGGAACAATGGATAAATTATTGTTGGAGTGATAAATTGGTCTTCTGAATTTAAAAAAAATTAAAATATAATAAAACCTATAAATTGACATTAAATGTGAAATAATAAAAAAAATTGTAAATTACATGTAGGATTAGTAAATTAAAAAAAAGGGTAGATCAATGTTGGTGTGGTTAATTCACCTTGAAAATTGTAGAAAAAACAAAAAATTAGAAAAGTAACATAAAACTTATAAATTAACATTTTGTATGAAACGAAACAAAAATTTTATAAACCACATACATGACTAGTAAATTGAAGGAAAATAAGGTGAATTAAGGTTGGAGTACTAAATTGGTCTTTAGATTTGCAAAATAATTAAAAAATAAAAATTTAAAAAATGATATAAAACTTATAAATTGACAATAAGTGTGAAATTGAGTGTGAATATTGCATAGGATTCGTAAATTTTATAAATATTATAAAATGTTGCATAGGATTTTATAAAATTTTATAAACAAAAATTTTATAAATATTGCATAGGATTCGTAAATTGAAAGAAAAATGGGTTTAAATTAATGTTGAAGCAATAAATTGGTGTAAAAATAAAAAATACATCTTCAAAATTGTGAAAAAAACAAAAAGTTGCAAAAATGACTTAAAACTTGCAAATTGAAATTGAGTGTGAAATAGAACCAAAATATTATAAACAACACATGACTAACAAATTAAATGAAAAGGGGGCATATTGGTATTTAGAATTGTAAAAAAAAATAAAAACTTAGAAAATGACTGAAAATTTGTAAATTGACAATAGGTCAGAAATTAAACAAAAATTTTGTAATCCACAAGTAGGACTAGTAAATTAACAGAAAAAAATGATAAATAAATGTTGGAGTGATAAATTAGTCTTTGAAATTGTAAAAAAATATTGCATAGGACTCGTAAATTAAAAGAAAAATGGGTAAATTAATGTTGGAGTAATAAATTGGTGTAAAAATAAAAAATTAGAAAAATAATATAAAACTTATAAATTGATATGAAATATGAAATGAAGTAAAAATTTTGTAAATACTGGATACAACTAGTAAATTGAAGAAACAATGTGTAAATATTTGCTGGAAATAAAAACTTAGAAAAATGACATGAAACATATAAATTGACATTAAATATGAAATAAAATAAAAAGTTTATAAACTACACATAGAAATTAGTAAATTGAAGAAAAAATAGATAAATTGGTCTTCAGAATTGTAGAAAAAGAAAAACTTAAAAAATGACAGAAAACTTATAAATTTACGTTAGATATAAAATAAAACAAAAATTTTTAAACCACACATAAGGTTAGTAAATTGAAAGAAAAACTATAAATTTATGTTGGAGTAATAAATTAGTTTTGGAATTGTGAAAATAAAACTTAGAAAAATGATAGTAAATTGACATTAAGTCTGAAATGAAACAAAAATTTTATAAATCACACATATGACTTGTAAATTAAAAGAAAAATAGATAAATTAATGTTGAAGTGGTGAATTTATCTTAAGAATTGTAAAAAAAGTAAAAACTTTGAAAAATGACAAAAAATTGTATATTGATATTAATTGCGAAATGTAACAAAATTTTTGTAAATCATACATGGGACTAGTAAATTGACTATAAAAGTGATAAATTAATATTGAAGTGGTAAATTAGTCCTTAAAATTGTAAAAAAATTAGAAAAAAAATATAAAACATATAAATTAACATTAAGTGCGAAATGAAACAAAACTTTTATAAATCATATGTAGGATTAGTAAATTGAAGGAAAAATTAGTAAATTAATGTTGGAGTGGTAAATTAGTATTCAGAATTGTGAAAATACAAAAGTTTAGAAAATTGACATAAAACTTGTACATTAAGATTAAATATTAAATGAAAAAATTTTATAAATCACACATATAACTAGTAAGTTAAAGGTCAAAAGAGTAAATTAATGATGGAGTAGTAATTTAGTCTTTAGAATTCTAAAAAAAAGTAAAAAATTTAAAAAAATAACATAAAACTTATAACTTGAACTAAAAAATGATATAAAATTTTGTAAATTCCGCATAAAACTAATAAATTGAAGGTAAAAGTGAAAAATTAATATTGTATGGTAAATTAATCTCCAGAATTGTAAACAAAATAAATATATATAAATATAACGTAAAATTTATAAATCAACATTAAATATCAAATAACACATTAATTTTATATAAGACTACTAAATATAACCTGCAACTTGAACTAAAAAATAATTAATAATTACCTGTTACTGAGATTAGTTACAGTATTACAGACTCTTGTTTTTAAAAGTATTAGAATAAGTAAAAATTATTTTCAAAGATGGGCACCCCACCCCATTTATTTCATCGTTAATTTTAAAATACCCCTTATAAAATGACATTCTTCAATGCACTCATCAAAAAAATTTATCAATGCGGTCATCATTTTCTTGAATTTTTGAACAATAAATAAGGGTGCAATTATGAAGTGCATTGAAAGTTGTCAATTTTCAGAATCAATCCATTTAGTTCGGACATCATAAATAATTTAAAAATAAAAAAGGAATATCATATCTGGGATTTGGTTGTTGTAGGGTCTATCTCGATTAATTGTAGGGTCTATCTCGATTAAATTCTCCACGAACATGACGCATCACATGGAATTATAGCCTCTTTTTGAGAGCATGCTGTTGCTTAACTTGCATTCTGCATTGGATTCACATATTGCATCCGTTGCTCAAAGGAGGCATTAGCAATTAGTTTTGTTTGACACTTAAAGCAAGCACTATATGTTTGACTGAAAAAGATGCATATTAATAACCCCAAAATCCGCTTTAAAGTTCAGGAGCCTAATTATCACCGTAATAAAAAATGCCTTCTTCTTTTGGGCGCAAGCAATAATAGCATCACTACATACTTTGAAAGGAAGATGACACGAGAAAAAGCGGCAAGCTTGCAGTATTAAAATTCAATATTCATGCCGAAGAATTAGCACAATCATTAGAAAAATTTATGCACATTCATGCAGAGGATTTTATTTTATTTTATTTTTTACTATTCACCTCTTCTTTTTCTAATTATTATTATTATTATTTTATTATACAGTCAGATAAATGGCTCAGAAAAATAATTATCATTCAGAGCATTTTTTGTAATAATTGCATGTTTCCTTTTAAAAATAGAATGAAAGGAGAAAGATATGGTAAAGGAAGGGGAGGAGCATTGCTGGAAATACTTTTAGAAAATACTCAAGAGTATATTTAAACTAATTTTATGTGATTGATATATAAAAGCAGCATAAAATATAAGTATAAGAAAAAATATATAACTTAAATAAATGTTAGAATAATCTAGTATATGCTAGGGAAAGAATAGGGATGGTAATTTGGGTCATGATTCATTTATTCGATTGGATTCGAATTAATTAAAATAGATTTGGGTCTAAAAAATTGATTTATTTATTAAATGAATGAATTTGATTCTATTTGCTAAGTAAATGAATTGAATTTAAATTTGAGATTTATTCAAATAGAATTCATTTAACAAATGGTTTACAAATGAATTGCATGAGTCTATTCATTTATTATTCATTTGATCAAATTACTTATTTACCATGAAATTTTTATGCATAAATTAAAATTTTGAAGGATACTTTCATAATTACAAGTTATAACAACAAGACAAAAATAGATAATTCTATATTAACAAATTAAATGAATTGTGAAAGAGACCACATACGCTTTGATTCGTTTAATTTTGTATAATAAACCAATTAAGCGAATTGACTTCGAATCTTAAGAATACGATGTGTTTATTAAACGAGTTAAATTCAAATTCATTCAATTTTGACCTAATTTATTTATAATTGAATTTAAATTTAATAGAGAGACACAACAATAGGACATGACCTATGACGATCGATGAGTTATAGATGCAAACCTTAGATCTATCACTTAACCTCATCGGATACTGATTTATTATTGCTATTATTACCTCGCCACCTTCAAGTGTACGCTCAAAACATAATTTTGCAGTAGATATATCTACGGGCATGGAGGCATTCAAATGTCATGGTATTTTTTCTGGTGAAGATTACTTGTGTCCACATGTTGAATTTTTGATATTCGTTATGACACAAACAAGTGGTCCTTGTATGCTCTATATGCATCTTCTCACATGGTGTCTGTCATCATTATCTGACCACTACCCAGAGCCTTTTCTAGATTCTCTATTGCTGTATGAGAAATAGGTTGATACTGTTGTGATATCGGTGGCTCTCCACCATTAGTCAAATATGTGAAGCTAATTTGAGACGAGAGTCAAGAGGCAAGCATGCACACCAATATGGCATCCAAGGCCCCACCGCTTGCATACATAATGCTTCACCAACCCACATCCTATGCACATCTCTTGTGATTTTACTATCATATTTTAATGTGATCTCTCACATGGATGGAAATTATGTAAGAGATTAAAATTATAAATAAATAACCATGAGAGTTGTATAATTAATCTAAGATATTTTTTAATCCACACCATACACATAAATAAAATTAATTAAATCATAGCCTTTCATTTATCCCACTAACCAAACATAAACCTAGCTCATTCTACTCGTAAATTACTATACCAAATATGATAAAAACTTATAATTTTACAACAAAAGTTGTAAATTCTCTTTATTAACGATTTAATTTTTTAGACCACCGGTTCCATTTGTTAATTTTTTAGGACCCTCAAATTACTTGAAATTATTATTTTTACCTAACAAACACAAAATTAAACAAAATCAAATATTTAAAAATATAATTATAATTTCACAATATATTACATAATTACACATATCAACTATAATAAAAACATAAAATAAGATTTTTATTCCTTAGAAAACATACAATTTTTAACAATAATCACACCCCCCTAATCAGCTTATTGATAGCCCCTAGCAATAAAATAATTATATTAAATTATTTTAATATAGTTTTGAGGCTAGCCCTTAGCAGCTTATTGATAGCCTCTAAACTACCAAATAAATAAATTTTCTCAAAATTAATTTATTTTAACTTTTTTTCATTCACTCATTATCTACGATATCACCAAACCTTCTTTTATGCTAAAAAAATTAATACAATGCTATGAGGCTTCATTAAAAGGAAACAATAATTATGTTTCAGTGATTTATCATAACTAATATCTTTATTAGGTAGTAGATTATTCACACAATATTATATCTTCAATCCATGTAGCAAGCTTTGGCTCAATGACTCATTGACCAGTTAGCTTTAGAGCACTAGATTTTGAGATACTTCTACGGACTTAATTACTCGGATTTTTAGATAAATAAGCAAACATTATATCTGCAACTTATATAGCGAGCTTTGGCTCAATGACTCTCAGACCAGTTGACCTTAGTGCACTAAGTGTTAAAACACCTATATGGACTTAATTGCTCGAGTTTCAGATATAGAAAAATTAAACACATTTATTTCTTTTTTTTAGAATGTATACACTTTCTACAATCTTAGAAATTATCTCCAATAGATCAAAAGAACAAAATATTACAAAATTTTAACTTACAACCCACTAGCATGTGTCCTAGTGTTTGTGTGAAAAGAATGATTTAATAATACATGTTTAAATACATGGAGAATTCACAAATTTGAGTAATTTAAATAATAGAGAACAAAGACAACTTACTAACTTTCAAAATCAGAATATAATATGGATTGAACTATTAAGATTCGTCTCAAAAGTACTAACTCTTTATATAGTTATCCTGGACAATAAAATAAATTTGTTGTTTCTAATTTTTTTAAAAAATAAGCAAATACACATATTTATAATTTACGTCAATTATCCCCACCCTCTAACCTAATTTAAATATATGCACGCAAAAAGGTGAAAAAATAACATAAATACAAATATAAAAGAAGAAGAAGAGAAGATCATGCTTAAATTAGTTGCAGAAGCTTAAAATGAGAAGACAAAAATAAAGATTATTTTTTTTTTGAAAATAAAACTCTAGGACTAAGAAAATACGTTTCTAGAATCACTATATTCCATATTCAGCCATCTTCGACTCAAAATTTATCCAAAGTTAGTCTTTACAACATAAATTAGTAAAAACATCACTATGATTGACACATTCCACAACTGTTAATTATTCCCTCCCCTTAACCTAAATGAGATATTTTCCTCAATTTCTTAAAGTAAAGAAGTAGAGTTTAGAAGACATTGTATGAGTATTGTAATAAGAAATATTTACAAACAGAAAGTTAAATCTAATTTTTACTTTTTATTACTGTTATTGTAAACATTATCGGTCGACCAATCCAACGACAAGGTCATGGGATTTGGCTCTAGTCTGTAAGCTTGTAAACTCATTAGCAGTATGAGCACAAATAAAAAGTAATCATTGCATGGTTAAGAAATGTTAGCAAGCCATCATAAATTTATTAACATTTAACAAACCGATGGGTTTCTAATAAATGTTTAAATAGGCCCAATATGCAAATGTAATCAGTGCCTCCAAAGTTGCAACATCTCCTAGCAAAAAGATGAAAGTGTCAGTATGATTTAGCATTTCTAATAATCTTTCTTGCATATCTAAGATGACTAATTCCTCTCCAAATGGTGGGTTAGGTAGGCATCCTCGAGGCTTTAGGGTTTTTAGCATGATACATAGTACTTGGCTTCCTTTAATGAAAACAGTTTCTAAGATAAGCTTTGATAGGTCACCTCCTCCATAAACTAGGTGTAGTTTTCTCTGTGCTACAACATAACCAAGATCAATAGTTGTCTCAACCTAGTCCTTGTATTTTCCATAGCGAAACCTAGAAAATACACAAATGTTTTTAAATTGTTTACTCAAAGATGTTGGAATTAGAATAATCTTCAAAAATAATTTGTGAGGGTTTAAAAAAAATGTATTTAAAGATAAACATAATGATATACAAATATAAAAAGAATGGTGTTATCGTCAAATAATACATGAAGTTTTGGCTCATTATTGAAAAGCAAATAGTAATTAGACATAAAATCATACTATTGAAAGTAATAATGCATAAAATAAAAGATTATTAAAAGAAAAATGATATTTACTGGTAGTTGTGATTGTGGCTCAAATTTTCCGCTAGTTTTACATCTAGTACCGGCTTGAACGCCTTCTATGGGTCGAGGATAGACTTTTCATCCAGTTTTCTTATAAACTGGCAAACATGATATTTTTGAGTCAGATTCCTAAGACTAAATTGTTCACTTTCTTTTTAGAATAATGTCTAATATTGGTAAATTGTATGTTGTACATATCTGCTTGGATGCGTCTTCAGAGATCGTAAGATATTATCTAACGATTCTTTACTCATGCCATCTTTAATGAGTTTAATTTTATCTTTATGAGCATAAAAAATCATTTCTAAAGATTTATTCTCTTTTTAGCGTATGTATTTTTACCAAAACCAAGCATGTAAGATATAAATGGATCAGAAAAGTCACCTGCTAATAGAACTTTTGTTGTAATTAATTAACGAATGTCGAAAGGAATGCCATGGATTTATTAACAAATGCAGTCATTCACAATGAGTTTTGTAAATTTGCCTAAAGGCATTTTGAGGGAGAGAAGGAAAATGCTCATGTAGTTTTTTGTTATATTTCTTCTATGTTTGGTTTTTGGGATTTAGTAATTATAGAAGACTGAAAATACTGACTTAAAAAATTATGAAGTACCGTTATCTACCATTTATATAGAAAAGTAAATTAAAATATACTAAGGAAACAAATCAACTATACAAAATCAAATTAAACTTGAAAGCGTATAAAATAAAAAGAAAACACACTAAAAATAAATGAAACTTACATTTGTCCTCTTGAAGTGAGTACGTGGCATTGTTACACCAAGGAAACAAGAATTTAAGTTTGTCTTTAGGGCCAGTAGCCTGTGTCTCCCATTTTTCAGCTGATATGCCCAAACCTAAAGCATAAAAGAACCAGAAATAAAGACACAACCATCATCACATACCATCTAATTTAATCGCCAGTCCATTGGCTTTTGGTTTGAAGTTGAACTGTGGGTTTCAGGAATCTCTAGATAGCTGTTTCTCAGCACTTAGTTGGGAAGTAGCTATATTGAAACCTTAACAAGGCAAGTATAAGATGTACTCATCTATGGTAGAGATGAACTATTCGTAATAGAAATATAACTTCTGATTTACTTTGAGAGAACAAGAGAGAGGTTTAGAAACAAGCCGTTAAGTTTATGTTATTGATTTTCTAAGTTTTTTTGCTCTTGATACAAACATAGACGAAGTTCTCTTTATAAGGAGCTTCGTGGGAGACAAAACAATGTAGTGAGATAGGACCCCTAGCTACATGATTGCAAACAAACCAAACAACTTTAATAAAGCAAACTGGCAGGGCAGGACCCCTAGCTATATGATTGCAAAAAGATAAAATAACTTTAATAAAGTGGGAGGACAGACCCTTCACTACAAGAGAAGAAAAACTTTAATAAAGTAAGAAGACATGACCCCTCACTATAAGACAAGAATGACTTTATTTAGAGTAACCCCATCAAATAAAAGAAAAAGCAAAAGTAAAGAGACACATATTACTAATTTTCAGAAAAGCTAGAGACAGACTGTTGGTTGTTCAAGGACTGGATAGGTTGGCAACATCACTGTCAACCTCATCGAACATATGGGTATTCTATGGATGCTGGTGAATGGCAGTAAACTCGGTTGATAGGATCTGGAGGATGCTCAACTGTGTAAGCAGAAGAACTTATTGCGGTTGAAGGATGGCATGACTGGGTGAAGACAGGAATAAAGTCTTCGTAAGGATCTTGAGAATTCTGGAACATGACATTGGTATAGTCAGGACATTCTTCTTTAAACAGAATGCCACCTGAACTTTCTCATGTGGAAGAGACTGTAAGGAGTTTATGCTGTGGACTAAGTGTTATAGATATGTGGGTATTTGAGGAACATGGTTTAGTTCTAAAAGGAACTGCTGGAGTTTTCGGATGGTGGCTCAGTCGTGTTGGAGAGAGAATGGACGGGAAAGAGTTTTCCATTCATAAGCATGGTCTTGAGTCCAAAATAGGTTGGTTGTCTATGAATAATAAAGATTATTGTGAACTAGTCTTTTTCTTGATCGGGAATTTGAGGGAGGTAAAGTCAGTCAAAAATTTGTTAGAGTTGTCTTCTCCACCAAGATAAGGAGAAAACCACTCAAACATGGTCCATAAAAGAGAATAGGCCATGGCTGGATTATTGAGGAGAGCCTTAATTGCCCATATAGGAAAAAAAAGCTTGAGACACCAGATAAACCAGAGCTCATCTTCTGTAATGTCTTTTATTAGATTAAGGGTAAAACCAGTGATGAAGATATGTTCAGAATGAAAGTTGGAGAATCCTGTAGGTTGGGAATAATAGATGTTTGTGAAGTACCTGAAAATAAATTTTTTGGTGAAATCTTAGATTTGATAAAGGGAATGAAAAGTAAGGTTCATGGGAAATGACTTATTTGTTAGGGCAGAAGCTGGAAGAGAAGAGGCCACTGTTATAACTGGGAAAGAGGAGGTTGGTGTGATGAGAGTTATTTTTTAAGGTGGTCTGGTGAGGAGATCAAGGATAAAGTTATTATCCCCTTTTATATGTTGGACCGTAAAATTGTACCTTACAAACCAGTTCTTGAGTTTGAGAAGCTATTTGTCTGGTAGTGATTTATTTTTGAAGTTTAAGATTTTTGAAAAGCATGAGTTGTCCAATCTCACTAGAAAGTTATGTCTAATCAAGTGAAATTTAAATTTTTGGATTCCGTTCTTTACTGCTAAAAGCTCCTTGTAGATCACGTGGTAGTACTTTTTGGATTCTTTGAACTTTCCACTTGTGTTGGCAAAATAATGCTCTATCCCATGAATTTCTTCAAGGAGGACCACTCCTTAATATTCGTCACTTGTATATGTCTACAATATTCACCACCCACATATCGGTATTTTGAGTGGGAGAGGTTGCTGAACCATCTGCTTTAGTTTTTGGACTACTATTATTTGAATAGGGCCCCACCAGTCCTCTTTAGCATCAATAAAAGTTGGCTAGTGTAGTCCGCAACATGTGGGAGAAAATCACGGAGATAATTGATGATGCCAAGAAATTGTTGTAGTTGCTTTCTAGACAGTTGTTAATCTGAAAATTTTAATAATTCTTAGGCGATGTGAGGCCCAGGCTGATATTTTCAATCTTTTAGAATCATTCCAAGAAATTCAACAGTTTTGTTGCCTAGGATGCTCTTTTTTGCTCATATCATAATGCCATACTTATCCACAATATGATAAAACATGTAAATCTATCCCATGTGTGCCTTATGATATTTGGAAAACAACAAGATGTCATCAATATAGATTAGGGCACTGTGGAGGATAGGCTCAAATATTCGAGTTATTTCTTTATGAAAAAGTAATGGTGCCACTTTCAAACTAAATGGTATGACTGTCCATTAGTGATGGGCATTGGGAATGTAGAAAAATGTTTTGTATCATTCTTCAAGCTGAATGCCAAGTTGCCAGAAACCTGTTTTAAGATCAAACTTTGAAAATACCTTAGCATCCTTGAGATGAATAAACAATGATTGAATTTTTAGCAATGAAAACTTATCATCTGCTAAGAAGCAGTTAAGGGCTAGTAGTCAATTACTAGCCTTTTTTTCTACAAACAATATGAGATCCCTTTTCAGTATACAAGGTCTGGCAAGCCCAATTTGATCTTATGGGCTCAATCAATCCTTGAGATAATAGTTCTGCACATTCTTCTTGGTCTAACTTGAGATCAGAAGAAAAAATTCCTAGATATTTTGAAGGGTAAAGCTTATTAATTTTTTCCAAAGGACATAATTTTGAAAAAACTAGATACCAACAGGTTTTTTGGTAATGAGGAAAGTATTTAAATGTTCTTTATTTGCAGCTTTATAGTACTCAGTATGTCTTTCCCAACAGTGAGAAAGAAGAATGTCAGGATGAATCATACTTTTTTGAGAACCAGTATCAATGAATCCAATGGCTGGTAATGGTTTGGCAAATTTAGAAGAGAGGATTTGGATACGAACAGAAAGAATAGGTATTTTGGAAGGAGAAGCTGTTTGAACAGCATTTATGACTGAAATAGTATCATCATCAGATGTTACCTCATTTAGAGTAAATATTGTATCCTCATCATGAGCTTTTTGTTCAGTGAAAACAGACTCAACATCATATGAATTCGAAAGTAGAGATACTTTTTCAAGATGTTGGATTAGACGTACTGCTTTAGCTGACATGTTGGGACAATCCCTATTTTTTACATATGAAACATCTGAAATTTTTTACTCTGTGCATCCGAGATGGATCCTTTTTCTTAAAAAACTTATAAAGCTTCCTGTACTTAGAAGAGGATGATTTGGATTTGTCACCATATCTTCGAAAATGAACCTTTTTCTTATAAGGTGAACAAGTGCAATATGTGTCTGAGTTACACTTGATCTTGAGATATGGTTTCTTGAAATCTTCTTTGAATGGTTGCTTATTTTTCATCAGATCTTTGAAGAATTCCTTTTGCTCATATAATCGTGCAAGACAGTTGACTGCAAGCTGGTAAATTTTTCCAAGAGACATGTCAGCTACATTGAGATGATTGACATTTATTTGCCTTTAAAGTTCTAGTTGTAGTTCTTTTGGAAGAGAAGCAATAAAGACGTGTTTTAATGTTGGATTATTAAAACCGTCGAGCTTATAGAAAAGGAAAAACATTCTTTTGTAATGATAATCCAGATCTTTTTGTTGTAAGGAACAATATTTCATCTCCATATGCTCCCTGTGAGCTAATTCAACTGAAGCAGTTTGATCACTAAGAAATTGATCATAAATGAGGCATAGGGCTGTAGAGAACTCTAGGAATTGGACAAGCTGTAGCTGCCTGTATGGGCCTAAGCTCTCAAACCAATCTCTTGAAACCTTGCTGGCCATCTATTTTTGGGAAGATCATTAAAATAAACCAATTGTTGCTTTTTGATTTTGAACTATGGTGTGAAGATCTTGGGGGCTGATCTTCATATTAGAATCTCTATTTTCTGGTTTATCAACAAAAATGGGACCCCGTGTAAGATTATCAAATGGAGGTGTATTAGCAGAAGGTTTTACCATGAGTAGCCTAAAGATATCTGCAAATTCAGATTCTGAATCAGAAGAAGTCTGTGGTTCTGATTCTGATTGAGATTCTGTCTTTGTTTCTGTTACCTGTAAGTCTGCTGAAAAATGTACAGACAGATTAGAATTAGATAGTTTTGAAAAAGCTTGTACAGGGAAACTGGCTTATGGTGAGTATTGGTGAAAAAGTGCTTTCTGTTTAAGATCAAGTTGGATTGAATCTTTATCAGTGGTTAGAGATGGTGATTGAGAAGATTCAGTGATTGGTGCTGGAGAAGAAGCTTGAGAACTAGCTGAAGGTTTATAAGATTTTGTCTGAGGTTTTTAGACTGTGTCTAGATTAGTATTTGGTATAGTGTATGGGTAAGGCCAAGGTATTTAGCATATTCTATGGTTTTTTGTGTAGAAGGTGTATAAAAGAGTTGGTATGTACTAAACGTTGAAGGTTGGAAAGGTAAATGAGGGGTCTTGGTTAACAAAGGTTGTTGGAAGAGATAGTGCAGAAGAAAGAGAGATTGAAGAAAAATCAGAAGATTGAACTGACGAAGATGAAGTTGAAGCCACGATGTAGAATTTGTTCTCTCTCAGTAATTAGAAATTAAGATAACATTGCAATTTACCACCTCAGGTAAGGAAAACAAGGGCTCTGAACGTCATAAATACCACCCTCTATTTCTCAGAGTTATCTTTCAAGATCTTCAACATATGACACAAATTCTGGTGGTCGTCATTCCTAAATTTGTATCAAACTTGTTAAGTGAAATTTCACACATAAAAGAGTTTGAAGATGTTTTAAGAAGATTTTTCTAATTGAAATACTCATGACATAAAATGATAATGATGAGTGAAAACTCAATTGTCAAATAAACACGCTTAAGCAAAAAATTTTATAACACTCAACAAATATGTTGTGTGAATTAATTAAAAATAAAATAATAATAATAATAATAATAATAATAATAATAATAATAATAATTAAACACTTAAACGGCAAAATAATAGTACAAAAGAATATATTAGTCACACATTAAATATTTAATTAAAATTTGGTGTGCCACTCAAGTTGATTGCGGTTACGTGGTTGGTATTTCAAATATAATTTTAATATCTGACCATTAACTTTAAACACGATACAATTCTATGGATTCTCAACTTTTATAGCCCCATATGAATATACACATTTTTCAACGAATGGGCTACTCCACCTTGACTTTAACTTTCTTAGAAATTACTGAAAATGAAAATTATAATGCAAAACTTTTTGACCAATTTCAAAATTTTTCCAAAAAATTCTATTGCCATGAAAAGTTTTGGTTCTTGCCTTTATAATTCTTGAATTTTCATATGCGTTATTATGTAATTCCTCAAGTTCATTTAATTGCAACTTACGTAATTTATAAGCATTATCAAGGTTTGCATTACAAGTTTTAATAGGCCAAAATGCTTTATGCTCAAGTTCAATCAGTAAGTGACAAGGTTTTCTATAAACTAGACGATAAAGAGAGATTTCTAAAGACATCTCAAATGTAGTGTGCCAGGCTCAAAGTACATCATTTCTAAAATTTATTTTATGGGTTAACCGTCTTTTCCAAAATTTATTTTATCTCATTATTTGCTAATTCAACTTGACCACTTGTTTAAGGATTATAAATGATAGCAACTTTATGTATAATTATATAATTTTTTTTTTTTACAAATCACTGATAGTAGCTTGATGAATTCCAAATTGACTTAAAAGATTTTTTTAAAAAAAATTTAATCACAGTTTTGTGATCATTGTGCTGACAAAGAATTGCTCAAATCCATTTTAAGACATAATCAACTACAACTAATATATACACAAATATAAAAGACAGTGGAAATAGACAAATGAAATCAATTCCCTAACAGTCAAATATTTCTACTCAAGAGTAGGATTTAAAGACATTATCTTTGTTTTAGTAATTGTTCCTAATTTTTTGCAGATATCACAAGTTTTACAAAATTTATATGTATCTTTGATTATGGTGGGTCAATAACATTCACATTGCAAAATTTTAGCAGTATTTTTTCTTGAGGAAAAATGTCCACCACATGCTTTAGAATGAAAAAATTTAATGACACTATTTACCTTATTGTTGGGAATACATTGTCGAAAAATTTAATCAAGACAATATTTGAACAAATAAGGATCATCCCAATAAAATTTATTACCTCAACAAAAAAATTTCTCTTATCTTGAGTGTTTCATTGCAAAGACATTCCACTTGTAACAAGAAAATTAATAATATTAGCATACAATGGCATTGAATTAATAGAAAATAAAAATTCATTCAGAAAAGAATCATTTATGGGTGTTATGTCAGCAACGATATTTTTGGCATCAGTTTTGTCTTTGATGGTGAGGTCAAATTCTTAGAGTAACAGAATCCAACGGATTAACCTTGGTTTGGCATTCTATTTAGTCATAAAATATCTCACAGCAGCACGGTCAATAAAAGCAATAGTTTTAAAACCAAGCAAATATGAATGAAATTTGTTTAATACAAATACCACAACAAGTAATTCTTTTTCAGCTGTAGAATAATTCATTTGAGCACTTCTAAAGTTTGATTTGTGTAATAAATCACAAAAGGGTTATCATCCCTTATTTATCCTAAAACAGCACCAACAGCAAAATTACTTACATCACACATTAATTCTAAAGGTAAAGACCAATCAGGAGATTGCATAATAGGCGCAGATATTAAAACACATTATTTTTTCAAAGGATTTTTGGCAATTATCAGTCCATTCAAACAGTTCATCTTTTAATAAGAGGTTATAAAAATAGTTAACATATAGTACTAAAGTTTTTTTTATAAACCTTCTATACAATCCTGCATGTTCTAAAATGGATCACACAATTGTAACTATTTTTTGTTGTGACAATTTATATATGACTTCAATTTTTGCTCTTTCAACTTCAATTTCTTTAACAAATACAATATGACCCAAAGCAATTACAGAAGTAATCATTTAATGACATTTTTTCTAATTCGACACAAGTTTTTTTAACACATCTTTTTAAAACCTTTTCCAAATTATCAAGGCAATCATCAAAAGAATTTTCAAACACAATTAAATCATCCTTAAAGACCTCTAAACTATTTCAACACATCTTTGCAAACAAGCAAAGCGAATAAAGTAAGCTAGAGTTCCAAAATTTCAATAAGGGTAAAGGAAAAACACGAAGCATACTGGAAACTTATCTTACAGAAAATTTAGAACAAATTAAAGGTATGAAGGCAAAAGTAGAAAATCTACTTTCTTTATTTCATTCGATTCAATCCGTCGAGGCTTATATATATATATATATATAAAGAGAGCTACAAAAATCAAAGAGTTGGGGCAGATGGATCAGCAGCTGGATCAGGGGCTTGAGAAGAAGGAGCAGCCTGAGGATCCTCCTCGGTGGGGGGAACAACTTGAGGCTCCTCAGTGGAAGGAGCATCTTCTTCAGGTCCTACAGCGGCAACTTCCACATGCGAAGGTGAATCCCTTGGTTTCTGGCTTCTAGCATCCGGCTCGTTCATATAAGCATCCACGCCAGCCTCGAGCTTAGACATGTCCAGCTCGGGATATTCCTTACCCATGACAGATATGATACACTCGTAGCAGAATGTCAGCCCATTGTTGTACTCCTCAGTAAAATGATTGCCCATGGAGTCCAGTTTGCTCTGAAGACGAGAAGTTTCGGCTTCTATGGTCGTTTCGAAGGAAAATCTATGGATATCAAGATCTTTCTTGACATTCACGAGCTTGTCTTTGACTCAACTATGGCAGCCCTCTCCTCAAATGTAGAGATTTTGGTTCGGAGCTTTGCCGAGTCCTTCTGTTCCTGCTTCAGATTCTTCTTCAAGCTCTAGTTTTCAGCTCTAAGCTTTTTCTTGAAATTCAAAAATCTTGTATTGAAGGCCTGTAGAGGCAGCAGTAGCTTGACATGCAAAACGCTGAAAGGAATTAGCCAAGTCATTAAGGATGGAGGACTCCAACTCATTAACAAAGTTTTCCCGTACATGCTTTATAAACTCCTTGACATAAGGCTCAGTGAAGTCAACCCACTTCTTAGAACGCGCTGACCAGGACCTAACAGGAATGACGGTGCCAGAATCCCTCGGAGGAGCTTCTTCAACCACTCTCTTGCCTTCGAAAGGAGGAGGAAGAACCCTGACTGGGAAAGCAGTAAGGTCAACCCTGGACCTCTTATGTGGAGCATAGGAGCTGCTCGGACTCTCAACAGTATTAGAGCGCTTCTTCAATCAGGCAAGGATGTTGCTCATGTCTTCTTCCTTGGACGCTAAGCCAAACTCGATGAGATTTTGGTGGGTCAATAATTCATTGCACGAGCTAGCGCTGTCCAAGGCAGTATCCACGTGCAACTTTAGCTCCTCCTCAATCTAATGTGATACACTTCAAGAAATTACAAAGACCAAAAATGACAATAAGAAATGGTAAGAAGAAAAACCAAATCAGAAGGCACAATGAACAGCAAATGACCTGGAGTGCAAAAACGAGAAGGAATTTGGGGAATTTCTTCTGAAGCAGAGGTTGCTCGCCCCCAGTCCCCCCCGACGAAAAAGAACTTACTGTTCCAATTGCCGCCAGATGTGGGGAGATTAGTAATGGGTTTTTTGTTCTTGGAGTTTGAGGTAAAATAATATCAGCCCGCATCTTTTGGGCTGCTTTCCAGTTGGTAAATGTGGTTTATTTCGTCTACCACGGGCTCACTCAGGTTACACTAACTCCACAGAATGTATAGGCCGAATAAAACCCTTCACCCATTAGGATTCAGTTGCCCTGGTGCCAAGTGCTACTAGGAAAGGATTCGAGCAAAATAAGATTATAAGGGTAACTTGACACCCCATATAAAGCACTCGAGGTAGAGGGTGACATATCCTCGAGGATGATGGCTAGGAGTGTAAATCTTGCCAAGAAGACAAAGATCAATGCTAGCAGGAATACGGTAGGTGGCCCTAAGCCTATCTAAGTCCTGTTAGGAGGTCTCAAACCTCATGTAGTCAATGGTAAATGACTTGGCCTCTAATCTTTGACCAGTCTTTTGCCTTTTGTTTGGCTGGGTTTCTTCTAGAACGTCATCCTTGACGAAACCGCTGGTAGTGTTAACGGCCTCTTCGGGACTCGGGTTTCTTACCACAACCCCCCTATCGACTTAGGAGTCATTAGAAGAAGAAGATTCTTCAGAGGGCATCCTTCTAAGTTTTTGTGTGGCAGACATTTTTCTAAAGACCAACGACTCCCACATAATATACCTAGAAGGTAGATTTCACTTACAAGCAGCGGACTTCGACTTTAAACAATGTGGGGAAATAAGAAAATGGAAAACGGTAAATTTAGGGATTTATAAAGAGGAAAGTGAGTCGCTCCAACAGACGACACGTTGCTCAAGGGGGCGTGACTGTTCAGGGAACCGCCTCTTCAAATTTCAAACGAATTGTCCAGATTAACCCACGCAACCCACATTAAATGCAAAGTGACTGAAGAAGCGGACAGCACAATGTAAAAAAGTAAAGGCGGAAACCTGCTCGGACAAATAATTTATAGTCTTATCCCGTTTCACTCCCAAGACTAGAAACTGGGGGACTGGTGTTTAGGAAATGAAGAGCAACCCTGCTCGAGGGCAAGCCAGCCAGAACAGGAGTCCTAATTACTAGTACAAAGACACCCCTGCTCGGTGTCAAAGCTGGTCGTGGTCAAGTGTTCAAAATTGGTCGGGCTCAGATACTCGCATCCTGCTCGAACAAAGTTAGAAAGAGTAGGAATGTCCACGACCATCAAGCGAGCCTTGATCATATTATAAGCAGCACCAAGAATAGAAAGGGAACGAAGCTCGAGCAAAGCTAAACTAAAGTATGACAGCTCGAATCTGTAGTGTAAGACGGTGAATGGCTCTCTCCGAGAAGAAGAAAGTAGCCATCAGGCACCCCCAAACCAAAAAAATCTCGTCACGATGATCGATAACTGACAGGCACCCCCACACCATAAAGTTTCATCACTGTAATCGATAATCATCAGGCACTCCCACATTAAAAATTTTTGTCACTGTAACCGATAACCGTCAGGCACTCCTAGACCAAAAAGTCTTATCACGGCGATCGATAACTGTCAGAAACCTCCACACCATAAATTCTCAGTGGTGTGGCCGAATAACCGCAAAAAAAATACAACCAGGCGCAATCAATTCAGATGATGGCGACCGAGTAAGGGTCCCAATGAAAAAAGAGGAATAAATATCTGACGAAGGAGAGGGAAGGGGGACATCCTTTTCTTTCAGTATTCTGTTTTTTTGATTTTCTCTCTGATAGAGGAAAAATTAAAAAGAAAAAACCGATTGCTGACTTGAGTGTCGGAGGGTTTTCACTGGAAAAACACCCGACGAACTTTGACATTTTCTCTATGAATACAGGTTAGAAGGTATCGTTGCTTCAATGAATAGAGAAACGCAAGAACCAGGTCGAAATCCTGCTCGAGGAGGGAGTGACCAGAAAACAACATCAACATCTTGGAGCGACCAGAAAACAACATCAACAATATGCTTTACTTTTAAACATTTTACTTTTATATATTAATTTATTTTAATTTTTAATTAAACTTAGTAAATTTTCTAAAATTGGATCTATCAGTAACTTCCACTTTAGAATTCTAGGCAATCAAGCAAAAGGAGGAGTGCATGATATGATAGATGTGTTTATAAGATCATGATAGCAATCCGCCAACATTCTAATTTGTCCAACTCTTCAATCTAGATAAGTCGCTCTTAAAAGATCCGTAATTTTATTTCCTAGTTTTTCTCAATTATTAATTTATTTTTTAAAATCTAACTGCCATGAAACATACATAATTTATGACCTCATATCAAATTAGGATTATTAGCAGTCTCCAAAATTGATACGTTATATAGTTTTGTTATTTTGTAACGCATTACGGACAATTGAAGAAGATAAGAAAAAAAAAGACATTGTAGTCATTGATGATTTGGAGATTAAATGGTATTTGAATACAAAAAAAATGGAGGTGATTTACAAGAACATCATCTCAGAACATTTTGCAATAAGAAGAATGAGAAAAGTGAAGGAGTAAAGAGAAAAATGGAGGAGCAAAGAGAAAAAAGGAGGATCGATAATGAGATTGAGAAAAAGAAGTTGAGGTAGAGTTTTAATTCTTTTACTTTTTAAATTTTCAATAAACAATAGAGAGTATAATGTTAATAATCAAATAATCACATATATTTAAGGCATAAGAATATGGTATGTAATTATTGTATTGATTAAATAATTTATAGTAAAATTTATTAAAATTATACTAAAAATAAATTAGTTTAAAATTTTCAAAATGATCTTTAGTAAGATATCTGCCCAAATTATCTTTAAATTAATCTTAATCAAAATTTAATTCGAATGACTAATCTAATGAGGGAAGGATAATGATTTGGGTCCAAATATATAAAAATAAGTCATTAGGGTCCAAATATATAAAAATAAGTCACATAGTTAGGGTTTTTATTATTGGGATCATTGCGACAATAATATTATAGTTGATTTATTCTTTGTACGAAGATTTGTTTAGTCTTGAATATTTATTAGATTAGATTAGATTGATTAATTGAGAATATTTTTGGATACAAAAGAAGCAAAGTGGTGTGCATGTCCAATTATGTATTAAAGAGTTCAAAATAGAGGTGATTAGTACAATGGTAAGTTATATTAGAGATGGCAAAAATTTTTCGCAAGTACGAGGTCTTGTTATATTGCGGTCAAGTATCGGGGCTAATTTTATCTTGTTTATAAAAGAAAAAAAAAGTTCAACTATAGGTATAACTTTTTATACCTATTGATTGGGCGGCTCGGGTACGAGTGTAAAACACTAATACCTACACCCATTCACTAAACCCATTTGACTATTGATTTTTTTTTTTAACGTTTTAAAATTTAAAATTAATTGCTAAATTAAATAAATATTAAAGTAAAAAAATTAAAATGTAAACATTAGCACTTAGCAGCTTAGTTATTGGAACTACCATCTAATATGATATTATTTTAGACATTTACTTAGAGATTTTAGTTGTTTAATAGACTAGACATTTACCAAACTATCTAAAATCTTGTCTGATTGGAAAAAAAAATGATAATAGAACTATTTTCAAATCATGACAATGAAATATTGTAGTGGAAACTTTTGTTTTGAATCCAAATATTTAGTAATGCATTAATTAACATTAAAATTAATAATTATCAAATTATAATTAATATTTACCTAAAATTGAAAATAATTTTTTTTAAAATATTTTAGAATAAATTTCTGCATTTTCATCTAAAGCTAAATAGTTAGGAACTATTTTTTCTTTTAAATATATGAAAATGTTAGAAAATAAAATAGTATATAAGGGATAGAAGAAGGAGATGAGTATCTCTAATTTTTATCAGAAAATCCCTAACTCGTACATATTTAAGCCCACAACAAGTAAGAATCAGTAATAAGAATGTGAAATACTAACTCAGCAACACAAGAGGGGTGTGAATTGGGATTCTACAACTTCAGTTAAGCAAACCACACAATAATTAATTCTAATGCCTTAATGGAATCAAGAATAATAAATTTAAAAATCCTCAAAATAAAAGAATAAGGGAAGAGAGAACAAACACAAGGATTTTCACGTGGTTTGGCAATACCTGCCTACATCCACGCCTCCAAGTACACCAGGCTTGAGGATTTCACTATCCAAGCCTACCAAGACTTCAAGCTCTTACAATTAACTTCCAAGGTGTCAATAAACCTTTACACCAAGATATTATCTTCAATCTCTTAACCTAAGTGTATCTCAACCCTTACAATCACTTAACAAGATTTTACAATATAGTTTACAAATTATTTCTCTCACACACACAATATGTGTTTATAATTAAAAGCCCAAAGTATGTTTTAATAGAATGATTAAAACTTTAAAGCTTAAGAACAATTGTATACTCAGTAGCAAGCTCAAATATATCTCTTGAGATGAATGTTGTTTGAATCTAATTGAGTCTTTTTATAGTAAGAGCTGAAAACTAGCCGTTGTAGACTTTTTGAGTCTTAATGGTTCGCCGTTCACTTGTTGTTGGATACCATTTTGACTTAAACAAGTTACAGTTGGGCTGTAATTCAAATAGTCCGTTCACCGTTTACTGTTGTTGGTTCGCTGTTAACTTATCGGCTAGTCGTTTTATTTTTGTGGGATCGCCGTTAATTTTCAATAAAATATATTACTCATTGAACACTGTTGGATCGCCGTTAATTTGTTGTCGGTTAGCCGTTACGATATAGTGCCAAGTAATTTCGCTACAGTGCAACGTTCTTAAAAATACTATTTTAACTCAAACTTTCAAAAATTATAATATAGCCCAAAACTTTATGAAATTATTCTAAAAGGTCCATTTTCAGGATTTCAAAGTTTTCAAAAATTTTTCAATATAATCCATAAACTTGAAAACAACTAACTTAATAAAATCATTATTTTCTTTAAATATAAAACCTTTATATTATGAAAATAATTATTTATTTTAAAATGTCATAAAAAATAACTTGAGCTTTTAAAAGCTTAAACATACATATATTTAATCGTACTACCTTTGCAATAAATATATAATTAAAGATCATCTAAGCTAGTGAGATTGTAAAATATATGCATTTTCTATTTGTTATCATCAAAATTAAAATATCATATGGCCGTATAGGTCAACAGAATGTCCTCTACCAAACGAGTACGAGTACAGATATTGACACCCCGCACAATACATAGCCCATTGCCACCCTTAGTAAGTTTATCAAGAATTTATAAAGTGTTAGACTCTTAAAAAAGTATATTCGAGTATTGCTCTACTACGATTTGCGTGAAATACTACACCTATATAAACGAAAGTATTTCACACATTGAAAAGTAACGAAGATGTATTATTTTCATATCAAATAGGCAACCAATGCAAAGAAAGAAAAAAAAATTCTTCTTTGACTGCATGTGATTTTTCATATATTTATGGAGTTTTAGTTTTGGTGTCTTCAATAAATATGATCATATAATAATCATTCTTTGAAGATTATTTTTGTTCTTTTGGGATGAATGAGTTGTTTATAAGGAGACCTCAGGGAAGTAGCAAACACAATTGAAGATGAATGGTGCTGCTTAGCAAAGTCAATTAAGGGTTGTTTATGTTAAATGTCTGAAGTTTAAATTTTTATTAATTTTAAACTTTTCTAAAATTAATTTTAGTCATTTTCTAAAATTTACTTATTTATTTTTTATAACTTATGTTTAATTTCTAAGCATTTATATCATAATAGAAATTGTTAATTTTTTTTTACTTTTATATGAATGTGAAAGGTCTTAATGAGAAGTAAATATTATATTTCAAAAATATCTCTATAAAATATATTATTTCTTAAACTATAAAATTTAATCTTTTTTTTATTTACAAATATATAAATGTCAAATAACCACATTTAAGATATTTTTTATCTATAAAAACAAACAAGTCGTCACTTATATTTAGATAATAGAAAAATATATATATGTTATCCAAATATTCGTATTCACACTTATTCGGACTTCAAGGAAATTCATATTCATTCAAATTTTAAATAAAAAATAAATACTATTTAGGCTAAATTCAACTAGATAGTAGTAAGAATAAGACACAGTAGAGTTTGAAATAGTATAAGAAAATAATATATTTAAACTACATAAACACTCTCTATGTACTTTTTACTTTCTACAATTTCCTATTTCCTATTTCTGACATGTGTGATTATATTTGCAATAGTAAACATTCACCAACTTGATAATCACTAAGATTCTATAGCAGTGACAATCCATTGTATGGATGATCACTATAAATAGAGCTTCTTCTCTCGTTTTAAAATAAGGTTGAAATCAATGAAAATAAACTTCATGGCTTTCTTTTAAATCTCTATTGTTTTCTAAAGTAATTCCGGAAGTTAGATTAATAAATGTATATTGTGAACAATATCATGTCGTAAAATTTATTGTAAGCACATACTATAAATAGTATGGTGAATATTCGATGTGATCGCTTCATTGAGATAATTCAATATAAGCATTTTGAATTTAAATAATTAATCTGACTTTTGTTTTAAGATTTTAATTTGTCTATGTAATCGAAAATAGATTCAATTTCTTAACATACAAAAGCGAACTAAACTTTTAACTTTGATAAGCAATTGCTATATTAGGAACATCAAATTAATATAAGAAAAATTATTTACTTAGTAAAAATTTTTGGTTAGGTTGATTGACACTATCTATTAACATTAAGGTAGAAGATTTTGAGTTCCCAGAATTTCCTTGCTTTGAATTTTGTAATATATTTTTATGTGATTATATACCTATTTGTAAATTGTATTAAAAGTAAAAATTATTTGCTCATTTATTTGTTATTTCTACATGAAAATCATTGATGGGTCATGATTCGTAAGTCGGTAATAGATCTCAAATTGGAAACTTACTTGGGGCCATCTGAACCGTCCACTTCATAGGATCAAACTTGGAATAATAGATGCATGACACGTTTGCCAACATACTTGAAAGCATCTACAATGCACCGCCTAGCGTGCTCAGATGTCACTTTCCCATTTTTTAAAATGGCAAGACTTTAAAAGACGCTTTTCTTTTTTTTTTTTTATTTAAAGGGCGAACCCAACTTTCCTCATCTCAATATCAATTCTTCCTTCAAATCAAATGGCATCAAAAGCAAACCTCGTCTTTCTGTTGGTTCTCTCAATCTACGCCATCAATCATGGCGATTGCGCTCACCACCACGCGGCTGTTCCATCACCGGCGGCCTCCGTTGACTGTTCGACTTTGGTGTTGAACATGGCTGACTGTCTTTCGTTTGTGCAAGCCGGAAGCACGGTCACAAAGCCAGAAGGATCTTGCTGTTCCGGACTTAAGACAGTGTTGAAGGCTGACGCTGAGTGTCTGTGTGAGGCTTTTAAGAGCAGTGCTTCTCTTGGTGTCACTTTGAATGTCACTAAAGCCCAAACTCTCCCTTCTCTTTGCAAAGTCTCTGCGCCTTCAGCCACGAACTGTGCTTGTGAGTTTGATTTGACGAACTTACATGTCTTGCTATTTGCTAGACTTTGAACATTTTTTTATGTACTATTGCATTCATTCTAAATTAAACATTAATTTCGGATCTAATTTGTTCTTTTTGCAGTGTCTCTTTCTCCTGCTGGTGCCCCCGCTATTGGTAGTGGTATAAATCAACTAGATTCTTGCATTAAATTTTAAAATGTGCTGCTGAATTTAAAAGTCATAACCAATGTCGAATTCTTGCAGGCATGTCTCCGACTGCTGCCGCTGCACCGACCGAGAGTGTTGGAGCAAATGAGCAGGCTCCGGCACCGGCTCCCGGCATATCGGGTTCGTCAATGACCTTCAATTCAGTTGGATCTTTGTTTATTGGCCTCGTCCTTGCTATCTTCTCTGGTTTTTAATGCTAGTCTAATGGCATTTTGAGACTGTTTGGACATCTAGTTTCTACTGTTTTGTTTCGATTTCTCAATAGTAGAGCAAATTTCTTTTGTTAGTCACTTGTTTTGATTTCATATTGTTCTTAATGACTGTTGGATACTTCGATTATTTCAACTTTTAGTTTAGCTGGATTCTCGCTATGACACACAAATTGTTTTGCAAAAAATTAAAGCAAGCTATTCTACGGCGATATTACAGAAAGTTTTAACGAATAATAATAAAAAAAAGCAATAATATCCATATTACAATTGTCTAAGAGCACTGATTTCGATCTTGTAATGATGGATCAGATGTCTAGAATTCATATGTGATGATAATATTTACATTTAAGGATTTTAATCAGTGTATGGTTAGGTATTTTTTCTTTGGCTATGGTTTGGTGTTTTTTCTTTGGCAATAGATAGGGTGAAATTGTTTTACTGTTGTACAATATTGTTTAGAATCGTGGTAAATAATAAAAATAAATAAATTATTACTATAATTTTGTGGTTATTAGTAGTGCTATACAGTTAAGCAAATCCATTATAACTGAATTCTTTTTTATAAAGTTTTAAAGAGTCACTTATATATATATATAAAGTTTCAAAGAGTATTTCTTATCGTGCTATTTTTGACATATTTAATTAAGTTTGTGCACGATTTTCATTTAAAAGTATCTGCTTCATTTTGCATTGGCTTTATAAACTCACTCTCAATCAAGTTCTTATTATTAGATTTAAATCATCATATTAAAATATACAAACAATTAAAAACAAAAAATTTTATGATATATTCCGTGTGTGTGGGTGTAGGATTTTAGATTTTATTAAAGTATAAAAAAATTATTAAATCGTGAAATTTAATATTATCGTGACATTATATTATTAAATTAAGTGATTTAATAATTTTTATGATTATTATATTATTAAACTGTATAGTTTAATAATTTCTTTTTAGACTTTATCAAAATATAGATATCTATATCTGTGTGTGTAGGTTGGTTATATTTTATTAACTCTTTGCAAAGTTGGCTTGCTGACCTAGCACGTGTGGGACCAGCTAATTGTTATATTCGTTACAGTTGGATTAAGTGCATAGAAAGGAGGTAACGTGAGCTGGCTAATGGGTATTATTTAAGAACTAAAAAGAATTATACTATTAAGTAAATTGAATAAAAATTTATTATTTCTCTTATTGAATATGAGTATATATATAAAAGTTAAAAAAATCTTGGTTATAATTGTTTTAAATATTTTGTCATAAATTTTGATTTAAAATTAGAAACAAATCATAATCTTAATCTAAATAATTAAGGAAAGAATCTTAAATAAATTAGAATTCTAATTTAATAAAAAAGAAAGAATATTGAATAAATCAAAATATTAATTATAATTTAATAATAAAAAAAAAGAAAGTATCTTAAATGTCTAAATAAAATGAAAATAATTGATTCGTTGTCTCTTTTAAAAATGAAAATATTATATAAAAATGTAGTAGTATATTTTTCATTTTTACTACGCTGATTTCATAAATTTGACTGCTTAGAAAATTCAACAGCTTAGATTATATGAATCTCGCCAAGAACTGACGAGATCTTAATTAAATTAAGCTCTAAGATCATTTTAAATTTCAAGAATTGAATGGGATCACGACTTGTTGTTTAATGAAGTAAGAATTTTAGTATGTGAGGATGTCACAATCAGCTATGGATGGTATGATTGATAAGTTAAGGGTTGAACACCACAGAAAATTTGATAAGTTTAAAAAGTTTGTTAAAAAACTAAAGAAAATTATACTTTCAAGTAAATTATATGAAAAATTTCTTATTTCTCTCTTATTGAATGCGAATATATATAAGTTACAAGAAATCTCAGTTATAATTATCTTAGATATTTCCTGCTATAAATCCTAATCTATAATCATAAACAAATCCTAATACAATTGAAATAAGAAAAGAATCCTAAATAAATCAGAATTTAATCTAAAATGAAAAAATTCTTAACAAATTAGAATCTTAATCTAATAAAACAAAAGTATCTTAAATAATTAAATAAAATCAAAATAACTGATTTGTTGTTTTTTTTTAAAATGGAAATACTATCTAAAAATATAGTGGTATATCTTTCATCCTTAATGCGTTGATTTCAGTGAATTTGATTGTTCATAAAATTAAAGAGCTTGAATCACACATTTATTGGTTTAAATATCTTGTGAGATTTCTTGAATTAGATTGATCCCAAGTTTCTTGAATCAGTGCATTAAGTGCTTCTTTGAATTTCTTTGCACGAGTTCTTGTGACGGGTCCGACGGAAACTTGCATAGGATCTGAATATGTCTTATTCCACGTGCTTATACCATCCTTATCCATAATTTCATCATTAAATCATACATTTATTAGTCTGAATATTTTGTGAGATTCCTTAAATGGGCCTCCATGCATTTGATTAATCCCAAGTTGCTTGAATCAGTCTATTAAATGCTTATTTGCATTTCTTTACATGAGTTCTTATGGTGGATCTGACATGAACTTGAATAGGATTTGAATGTCTTATTCCATAAGCTTGTGTCATTCTTATCCATAATTTCATCATTCCCTTCCTCTTCAAGAGGATTTGTCCTCAAATAAAAAATATTAAAAAGTAGCACTTATAATGTATTTACCAGGCAAATCTAGCTTGTATGCATTGTCGTTGATCTGTTCCAAGATTTGGAAAGGTTCATCCCCTCGAGGTAACAACTTGGATTTTTTTTGTTCTGAAAATCGTTCCTTGCGCATATGTAATCACACCCAATCACTAGGTTTAAAGCCTAGCCTGTATCATCTTTTGTTGGTTTATTTAGTATATTGCTCAAATCTCTGCTCAATGTTGAGCTTCGCCATTTCATGTATTTGCTTAACAATTTTAGCTTTTTTCTTTCCATCTAAGTTAACATGCTCATAAATAGGTCATAGAGTTAAAGGATTAAAACCATAAATAATTTCAAGCTGTGAATGCATAGTAGCAGAACGAACAAAATGATTATAAGCAAACTCAACATATGATAAACAATCCTCTTATGTTTTAATGTTCTTTTTAATGATTGCCTACAATAAACTAGATAAAGTTCTATTTACAACATCTATTTGTCCATTAGTTTAGCGATAACATATAGTTAAAAACAACAACTTAGCTTCCAACTTAGCCCATAAAGTCTTCTAGAAATAACTCAAGAACTTAGCATTTATATTAGAAACTATTGTTTTGATCATACCATGTAACCTCACAATCTCTCTAAAGAATAAGACAGCGATATTATAAGCATTATCTGTCTTGTGGCATGAAATAAAATGTGTCATTTTAAAAATTCTACCCACAACCATAAAAATGTGAGTCTTTTTTTCGTTTCAATCTTGATAAACCTAACACAAAATTCATTAAATATCAGTCTAAGGTGCACTAGGTATTGATAACGAGATGGCTGCACTTTTGATTTGGCTTGCCTATAAGTGACATACCTATCACAAAGTCTTTCCACATCTCGTTTCATATATGGGCAATAGAAGTGTTTCTGCAATACTGCTGAAGTCTTTACAACTTCAAAATGTCCTATCAATTCTCCTCCATGGGATTCTCTCACTAATAAATCACTTAAAAGAGTACTTAAGTACACCCAACTTATTCTCTCGAAACAAGTAACCATCATGCCTAAAGTACTTACCAACCCTAGACTTTTCACAAGTTTCGTATTCAATACTAAAATCACAATCATTAGCCTACAATTCCTTTGTTTAAAACCAATTAATTTACCATTAAGTGTTGAAATTAAGGTATACCTGCGGGAAAGCGCATTTGCAATTATGTTTTCCTTAGCTTACTTATAATGAATGACGTATGAAAACGTCTCTATAAATTCTACCCAACGAGCACGCTTCTCGTTTAGCTTGTGCTAACTTTTAAGGTGTTTTAAGCATTCATGATCAGAGTGAATTACGATCTCCTTAGGCTATAGGTCATGTTTCTAATGTCCAAACTAGCAAAACTAGAACTACACATGGACTTATGCTTTCTCCCATGTACCATTTTTTCATCAATTCATTAACTTGCTTTTAAAGCTACTTTATTTCCTCTGGGTTACTCTTATAGGCTAGTCAATTTAGAATGGTTGCATCAGACACGAAATCAATTTGATACTTGATCCTCAGATTGGAGGTAATCCATATGGTATTTTCTCAAGAAAGACATCCTCATAGTCTTATAAAAGAGAAATAATAGAACTAGACAAGGCAGTGTTAAGTTCATTAGTGTTCAAAAATGCTCTTTGTACAAAAGTACAGTCATTAAATGATTTGAAAACAACGCTCTTTTTATCTCACTTCCTGTTGCATAGAAATTCTTTTATTTTATCTCTGATTTTCCCTTAATGGCCTTAATTTTCTTTTCTTTTTTTTATTTCAATTTTCTTTTCTTTTTATTTCCTTTTTCTCGGCCTCTCTCGATTTTCACTTTATTTTCTTTCTTTTTCTTTTTCTTTTTTCTTTTTTCTTTTTTGTTCGCTCTCTCGTTGTAAGCTTATGTGGTCTGTATAAAGCTGTTTTGGTGTCAATGAAGTAAAAGTGATATTGCGTTAATTAAACTCAAATGAGTACTTATTGGTAAAGCCATCACACTTCACACATCTGTCGAATTGTCAAGGACGCTTAAGTAATAATTGTCAAACCTACATTGATACCATATTACATAGTATTTTATCTTTATGCTTACCGATCTTAAAAGACACTAGTACTTGTTTGTTCACTTTCACCTTGTCACTGTTATTTAACCCCCTATAGTTTGTATGGTTATGGATTAAGTGTTGGAAGCCCTAACTTCTCTACCATGATAGTATTAGCAATATTAGTACAACTTCTCCTATCAATAGTCATATTACATAATTTGTCTTGAATATAGCACCTAATATGAAATATGTTTTCCTGTTACACTACGTTATCTTTTTTTACTTGCACATTCAAAACTCTCCTAGCTACTAAATTTAATTAGTTAGGAGCTCAGTACTCTTCATCTTCAACATCCTCCAATGGTGGCATCCTATTATCTTCTACCTCATCATTAGTTACAATCTTACTATTATCTTGCAATACCATAACTCTCTTATTCACACATTCACTTGCTATGTGTCCCTTGTCATGACATTTGAAACACTTAATGTCACAATTCCTAATCGTAAAAATCATAGTATTACCTTGTGAATTGGGTTTGGCAGGCTTGGATTTTGGTTTAGGCGCAGTATATGTTTATAGCCTCTCGTCTTACTTTACATAGCTCAACTTCCATGGAGTGGAGCTCAAGCCACCTCTTGAGTTGCTGCTCAATCTTGATAGTTTGTAGACTATCTCCTCAATCTCTATATAATGTTGCAACTCTACTATATTTGCAATCTCTCAGTTAAGGCTATTCAAGAATCGTGTCATGGTAGCTTTTCTATCTTCCTTTATATTTGTTCTAATCATGACAACCTCTATTTCTTTATAGTAATCCTCCACGTTTCGGCTACCATGGGTAAGAATTTACAGTTTTTGGCACAAGTCTCGGTAGTAGTGGCTAGGTATAAAATGCCTTCACACTAAAGTCTTCATTTATCCCACGTCTTAATAGAACGTTCTCTATTTTGCCTTTTATTTATAACAATTGATCCCATCAAGTAATAACATAGTAAAAAAAATTCAATCATAGCTAATTTTACCTTTTGTTGCCTCAAAATAATTATGGTAGTCAAATACAAACTCCATCTTCTTCTCTCATTCAAGGTATGCTTCGGGATTATATTTACCTTAAAAAGATAGGATTTTCATTTTTATGCCACTCACACAATCATTTCAATGCCTAATTCTTCTATCATTATTTACATAATCCACCTTTTCACAGTACTCATCCCCATAATGGTTATCAACCTCTTCTCTGACTAGAACTCTCTCTCTCCTATGATACCAATCGAAGTGAGTATGTGGCGTTGTTATACCAAGAAAATAATGAATCTAAGTTCGTCTTTATGGCCAATACCTTGCATCCCCTAGTTTCCAGTCGATATATCCAAACCTAAAGTACCAAAAACCAAAAATAAAAAGATAATTATTGCCACATACCATCTAATTCGATTGTTATCCCTTTGATTTTATTTGAAGATGAACAATGGGTTTTAGGGATCTCTGTATACTGGTTCTTAATCTTAAGTTGGGAAGTAACTACTTAACAAGGTAAGTATAGGATGTACTCGTCTATAGAAGAGATGAACTATTTGTAATAGAAATCTAACTTCTGAATTAAATTGAGAAAACATGAGAGAATTTAGAAGAAGGTCATTAGGCTTATTTTCATTGATTTCAAGCTTATCTCACAATGATAGAAGAAATTCTATTTATAAAGAGGTTTATGAGAGAAAAAACCAATACGTGGCCAACTAAACAAAGTGGTAGGATAGAACCCTTGATTACAAACCAACAAAATATAAAAGTAACTTTTACAAAAGCAAACCCACTCAACAAAAGTAAAAGCAAAAACATAATTATTATAAGCTTTAAGAAAAGCTAAAGACAGGTTGTCGATCAATATTTATTGATAGGGCTATGTGATAGGGATAGGTTGTCAACATCACTATCCGTTTCATCAAATATATGATATTCTGTGGATGTAGGTGAATGGCTATGAACTCAAGTAGTAGTTTCTAGAGGATACTTAGTATTGTATGAGGAAAGGCTCAGTATTGTATGAGGAAAGGCCAATTGCAGTAGGTGGATGGCAAGATTGGGTGAAGACAAGAGTGAAGTCTTCATAGAGATCTTGAGAATCTAGGAACATACCACATTCTTCTTTGAATAAAATTCCACCTGAACTTTCTTCCGAAGAAGGAACTGTGAGAAGCTCATGTCTTGGGCTAAGAGAAGTATGTGCAAGAGGAACATGAGTCGGTTCCAAGAGGAATTGCTGTAATTATCTGATAGTGGTTGGATCATGTTGAAGAGGAAAAGAATGATGGAAAGTTTTCTATTCATATGCATTGTCTTGTGTCCAAAATAGTTTAGTAGCGGGATGCTGGAAGTAGGGTCTCTGGACAATAAAGACTATTGTAAAATTACTTTTTTTATGATAAGGAATTTGAGAGAGGTGAAATCATTCAGAAATTTGTTGGAGATGTCATCTCCACCAAGGTAGAGAAGAAAACCACTCAAACATGGTCCATGAAAGGGAATCAGTCATGGCTAGATCATTGAGTAGAGTTTTGATTGTCCAGACTAGAAAAATAAGCCTGGTGGCATTCAAAGACTCACTCTATTTTATTATAATTTTCTTCCCCAGGAGATTACAGGTACAACAGTTAACCCAACAGCTGTAAATATTTTGGAGTCATTTTGGCCACGTGAGGTTGTTAGAGAACGTAGAATAATTATTTTTCTTTTGGTTAATGTATAATTATCCTATTTTGGGATTATACTAAGGATGTGATATAAACATTATGAAACGTGTGTAATATTGGATATGTTACTAGATGAGATTCGGTTGAAGTAGTTTGGTGTATAATAAATGATTTGGGAGTGCTTGTGTTGTAATTGTAAGTTTGGGAATGTTATATATTTCAGGGAAGTTCTGCCGAAATTTCGATAGAATTCTCATTAATAAGATGTTTTTTTTTTTTTTTATGTTTGAGTTCAGTTTTTTAAGATAAGTCGCCTCTGGGAATGGGGCGGGTCGTCTCAGAACCTCGCTAAGAACTAACGAGATTCTAATCAAATTAGGCTACAAGATCATTTTTAAATTCAAGAATTGAATGGAATCGCAACCCATTGCTTAATGAAGTAAGAACCTTGGTATGTGAAGATGGCACAATTAGTTATGAATGGTCTGATTGATAAGTTAAATGTTAAATACCATAGAAAATCCGATAAGTTCAAAAAGTTTGTTTAAGAACTAAAGAGAATTACACTCTCAAGTAAATTACATGAAAAATTCTTACTTCTCTTATTGAATACAAGTATATCTATAGGTTACAAGAAATCTTAGTCATAATTTTCCTAGATATTTCCTACCATAAATTCTAATTTAAAATCAGAAACAAATCATAATCCAAAATTAAATCAGAATCTCAATCTAAACAAATAAGGAAAAAATCATAAATAAATCAAAATCGTAATATAATAAAAAAGAAAGAATCTTAAATAAATCAGAATCCTAATATAATAAAAAAAAAAGTATCTTAAATGACTAAATAAAATGAAAATAGTTGATTTATTGCCTCTTTTAAAAATGAAAATACTATCTGAAAAGGTAGTAGTATATATTTCATCTAATGTGTCAATTTTATGGATTTAATTGCTCAAAAAATTCAAGAGCTTGAATCATACATTTATTGATCTGAATATCTTGTGAGATTCCTTTAATGTGCTTCCAAGCGTTTGATGGATCCAAAATTACTTGAATTAGCTCATTAAGTGCTTCTTTGCATGAGCTCTTATGACGAGTCTGACGGGAACTTGAATAGGATTTGAATATGCCTTATTTCACGTGCTTGTGTCATTCTTATCTATAATTTCATCATGTGGGGATTTTCAGCTGTGGAAGTAGGTACATTGGTACCGAACAACGCAATCTTTTTGTGTTGTTTAATCTATTTCTTGCTTTCATTTCAGTTCTTGAGTCCAATTTATGTTTTTTTATGATGTTTAAATCCATTGGCATTAGTTAGTCTATCAAATAAGATTGTTGTTTATTATGGTTTGGTCCAACAAACTGGTATCAAAGCCAGTTCTTAATAATTCTTTATTAGCAATGGCTTGTAAAAAATTTGATCTTGAAAAGAAATGATTTCTATCTCTAGAGCCTTAAGATGTGTGTCATTCTTATTGAACAAGGGCTTGACAGTGCCCTCAATGATAAAGAATAACATCTTAATAGTAAGAAAGAGAAAGGTGAAGGTTCCTCAAGCATAATTGGTGATATGAAGTCAATTAACAACAAAGCTCACAGCACCATCATCTTACATCTTTTATATGAAGTGTTGAGATAAGTAGCAAAAGAAAAATCAACTTTAGGCTTATGGGCAAAACTTGAAGAATTATTCTTAAAGAAATCATTGGCCAAAAGATTACACATTTTCAATGAAGGAACTGCTATGAAGGATTATCTTGGTGAGTTCAATCAGTTGATCTTTTATTTAAAAAATGTCAATATTGTTCTTAAAGATGAAGACAGAGCCCTCATTCTTTTGAGCTCACTTTCAGATTTTTATGAACATTCTTTTGAGCTCATTCTAAAGGATTCAAAAAATGCTCTTGAATCAAAAAACCTAAAGAAAAGTCTAGAAAACATAAAAAAAAACCTAATAATGAGAAAAAGGACAATCAAAAAGATAAAATTAATAGGAAGAAGAAGAAGAGGAAATGTTATTTTTGCCACAAAGAAGGTCATTACATTAAAGATTATTTGGAAAAGAAGAAACTTAAGAAATTGTAAAAAGAGTTAAATGAGGAGATTGTTGTTGCATCAGCAGATAAGGGAGACTTCAAAGATACTGATGTCCTTATAGCTGCTGAAATCATTAAACTCATTATGCTCTTTTCACATGTATCATAACACAGATTTTTTTAAAAGCTTAAAGTACATTTATGGTGGGAAAGTGTTGTTAGGAAACAATGTTGCTTATAAAATTGCAGGGATTAGAATTATTAGTATGTGGATGTTTGATGGGGTTATAAGGGATCTAGAATAAGTAAGATATGTTCATGACCTTAAAAGAAATCTTATTTCCTTAAGCATGATAGATCAATTGGGGTGTAGCATTAACGTCGTAAAAGGCCAATTATAGATCATGTATAAGGGTCCCATTATTATGAAAGGAATCAAGAGAAATAGTTTGTATGTTACGATAGGATCATTACCTCAATTAGGTATAAATGCCAGTGCTAGCAGTAATAGAACTAAGCTTTGGCATATAAAACTGGTTCACATGCTTGGAGGTGATCATATTTCTTCACTGGAATTCTTTGAGAAGTGTGTAATTGGTAAAGCCACAAGACATAAATTTTCTACTGGTAGATATGAGACTAAGCAAACTTTGGATTATGTACATTCTAACCTCTGGAGGCCATCACAAGTTCTATCTTATGGTAGAGCTAGGTATTTTTTTTTCACCTTTATAGATGATTTCTCTAAAAAAGTTTGAGTGTATGTTTTAAAACATTAAAATGAAGTCTTAAAGAAGTTTAAGGAATGTTATATCCTGATGGAGAATTAAACAAGAAGAAAGGTGAAAAGGGTTAGAACAGATAATGGGCTCGAATTTTATAATAGTGAGTTTGATGGTTTCTACAAACAGAATGGAGTAAGGTAAGAACTGTCAGACACACATCCCAGCAGAATAGGCTTGCTGAGAGGATGAACAGGATATTAATTGAGAGAGTTATATGTATGATGATAAATGCAATTCTTCTTAAGTAATTTTGGGCTGAGGCAGTAACAACAGTTGCTTATCTAATAAATATAAGCCCTTCATCAGTTTTAAATTTTGAAACTCCTTAAGAGATTTAGTTTGGTAAGCCTATTGATTTAAGTAAACTTAAAATCTTTGGTTGCTTGGAATATGCACATGTTAATTAAGGGAAACTACATTCAAAAGCCATTAAAGAATATTTCAATATCCAAAAGGTGTCAAAAGATATAAGATATAGTGTATTGTTAGAAAACCCTCAAAACCATAGCAGATATGTATTTCTCAATGAAGATTCAATGTTGTAAAATATAATTGAAACTATAATCACTACTTCTAGTTCTACTGGTAAGAATGATATTGAGTTTAAGGTGGAGTCATCTAGGAATAAATAAGTATTCTCAAATGGTATCCAAATCATCAAAGTTAGAGGACTATCAACTAGCAAATGATAGGCGGAGAAGAGTGATAAAACTGCCATAGAGATATGGGATAACTTATATGATTTCTATGCACTTTTAGTTGCAAATAAAGTAAATGGTTGTGAACCAGCTAGCTATAGAAAAGACATCAACAATAAAGAAACTGCTAAATGGCTTGTAGTTTTTCTGTAATCCCATATCAATAAAACAAATAATGGAAATTGGTCTGTCAAATTTGGATGGGGCCAAATGAATCTTAAGAGATGGAATGGTAGGGGATTTGTCTGAACATTGAGTTGTTGGGCTGTATTTGATGAGATTATGGACAAAGATGGTACAAGCATGTGGAATAAAGCATATTCAGATCTTATGCAAATTCTCGTCGAACCTGTCACAAGAGCTCATGCAAAGAAATTCAAAGAAGCACTTAATGGGCTGATTTAAGTAACTTTGGATCAATCCAATTCATGGAGGCATATTGAAAGAATCTCACAAGATATTCAGACCAATAATGTGTGATTCAAGCTCTTGAATTTTATGAGCAATCAAATCTATGAAATCGGTGCATTAATGATGAAAGATATGTCACTATATTTTTAGATAGTGTTTTCATTTTTAAAAGAGGTAACAAATCAGCTAGTTTGATTTTGTTTATTCATTTAAGATACTTTTTTTTATTAGATTAAAATCCTGATTTATTAAGATTCTTTCATTTTTATTAGATTAGATTCTGATTTATTTATAATTCTTTTCTTATTTCAATTGGATTTGGATTTGTGTCCGATTAGGATTTCTCGTAACCTATATATATATATATATATATATATATATATATATATATATATATATATATACACACACACATTCAATAAGAGAGAAAAAAGAAGCTTCATGTAGTTTACTTGAGAGTACAATTCCCTTTAGTTCTTAAACGAATTCTTTGAACTTATTAGATTTTTCATGGCGCTCAACTCTTGACTTATCAATCAAACTATCTATAGCTGATTGTGGAGTTTTCACATATCAAGGTTCTTGCTGCATTAAGTAACGAGTCGCGGTTCCATTCAATTTCTGGAATTAGAAACGATCTAAAGCCTAATTTAATTAGGGTCTTTTTAGTTATTGCCGGGGTTCGCATCAGTTACCTCCTAAGTAGCACTTGGTTTAGCATCCTTAGCCAAACTTGAAAACTCTTATTAATTAAGATACAATGGTGTATGATATTTAAAATGCTTTGGAAGCGGTTCAAGCTAACCTCACCATCAAACTACATAATTAGAGTTCCAATATATACATCTATGTTAGTTTTGATTGTTTTCATGAATCGTCTTCCTAGAAGTAATAGAGTTGGCGTAGGAGATGCATCATCCTCCATATAAAAAATATAAAAATCAGTGGAAAAAACTAATTCATTAATTTGTAAAACTAAAATATCTTCCAAAACACCTCTTGGAGAATTATTATATCTATCGGCAAGTTGAATAGCAACACCAGTTTCTTTAAGTTCACCTCTTAAGTTTAAAAAAACATATATAAGACCTAAGGATATGTTTACTTGCTGGAGTGAGAGTGGAGACTGTTAATTCATCTCACTCTAGTGTTGTAAACTCATCGAACGAGGGGAGTTGGAATCTCACTCCCTAAGTCTCACTTATTTTTTGAGTGAGCAGTTGGATTCCCACTCTTGTAGGAGGAGGTGGGAGTGGGAATCCATTCCCACCACATTGTTTTCACCCTTCTCTTATTAAATATAATATAATTATATTTATTAAAATAAAGTAATGTTACATTTATTTAAAAATAATAATATCATATTTATTTAAATAATATTATTATATTATTTAATAATATTACATTTATTAAGAATAATAATATTAAACTTATTTAAATATATAATATTATTATATTTAGTTAATAATTTACATTGATTAAAACAATTTTAAAATAATATTATTAATTCTCTATCTTTATTTGAAACATTACTATATACTATCTTTATTTAAAAATATAATATTATTTTTATTTAATTTTAATAGTATTATATTTATTTAATATTAATAATTAATAACAATAAATATTTTATTCTAAGAAAATATTTAATTTTGTACTATATTATTAATAGTAATATTTCATTTGTGTTTGTCTTGTCAATAATTTTTAATTTATAAAATTAAAATTAATTAAAAAGTGATTTATATAATTAAAATTAATAATAAAAGAATAGTTTATTTTGCAAATATTTTTTATTCATTTTGTAATTAAAAACTACAATTTCAAATAATTCACTCTCAATCCAAGATAAAGTAAACACATAAATCGAATTCTCATTCATATTCCTATTCCATACTCTCATTCTATTGTAAATAAACAACTTACTCCCACTCCTACTATACAATTTCTCCTACTATACAATTTAAATCTCGGAATTGTCATTCCTCATCTCAAGATTCCCAATCCAATCTAAGAAGGAAATACTACCAAGTCTAGCATAGCTCGTTCAAATCTAGTGTTACCAATAATGCATAGAAAGGTGAAACTTCCAGGATCTTTGCATTGTAGTGCAAGCTTTCTTTGCAAAATAGTAGACACATTATCTCCCTCACTTATTCCCTCATCACCTTTCCTGCATTTGTTGGTGCATAACCATTTAAGGAACTTTGCATAGTGATACTAACCCTGCCAAGAACTGACGATACCCTAATTAAATTAGGCTTCAAGATTGTTTCTAAATTGAATAGAACCACGACCCGTTTTCTAATGAAGCAAGAACCTTAGTATATGAGCACGCCACAATAAGCCATGGATAATCTGATTGATAAGTCAAGGGTTGAACGTCACCGAAAATCCTATAAGTTCAAAAAGTTTATTTAAGAATTAAAAAGAATTGTACTCTCAAGTAAATTGCATGAAAAACTTCTTCTTTCTCTCTTATTGAATGCGAATATATATAGGTTACAAGAAATCCTAATCGGAAACAAATTCTAATACAATTGAAATAAGAAAAGAATCCTGCATAAACCAAAATCTAATCTAATAAAAATGAAAGAATCCTTAATAAATCAATATCTTAATCTAATAAAAAAAGTAAAGTATCTTAAATAACTAAATAAAATCAAAATAATTGATCTGTTACCTCTTTTAAAAATAAAAACACTATCTAAAAGGATAGTGGCATATCTTTCATCTTTAATGCGCCGATTTCATGGATTTGATTGCTCATAAAATTTATGAGCTTCAATCACACATTTATTGGTTTGAATATCTTGTGAGATTCCTTCAATAGGCCTTCATGAATTGGATTGATCCAAAGTTGCTTGGATCAGTACATTAAGTGCTTCTTTGAATTTCTTTGCACGAGCTCTTGTGATGGGTCCAACGGAAACTGGCATAGGATCTAAATATGCCTTATTCTACGTGCTTGTGCCATCACTATCCATAATCTCACCAAGGATTTAAATCTTTCCGCAAATCTTCACCTACGTCAAAATGATTTAAATCAGAAACATTGATTGTAGCACTTACATTGTACTCACTAGGCAAATCCAACTTTTGATCCATTCAAGACTTGGAAAGGTCCATCCCCTCGAGGTAACAACTTGAATTTCCTTTGTTCTAGAAATCTTTCTTTGCACATATGTAACCACACCTAATCGCCAGGTTTAAAGACTAGCTTGTGTCACCCTTTGTTGGCTTATTTAGCATATTACTTAGTTCTTCGTTCGATGTTGAGCTTTGCCGTTTCATGTATCTGATTAAAAATTTCAGTCTTTTTCTTTCCATCTAAGTTAATACGCTCAGAAATAGATAATGGAGTTAAATGATTAAAACCATAAACAATTTCAAATGGTGAATACTTAGTAGTAGAATGAATAGAACTATTATAAGCAAACTCAACATGTGGAAAACAATCCTCCCAAGTTTTAATGTTTTGTTTAATGATTGCCCGCAATAAAATAGATAAAGTTCTATTTACAACTTCCGTTTGACTATCAATTTGAGGATGACACGTAGTTGAAAACGATAATTTAGTCCCCAACTTAGCCCACAAAGTCTTCCAGAAATAACTCAAGAACTTAGCATCCATATAAAAAATTATTGTTATAGGTATACTATGTAACCTCACAATCTCTCTAAAAAATAAACCAGCAACGTTAGAAGCATCATCTATCTTTTGGCATGAATTAAAATGTACCATCTTAGAAAATCTATCCACGACCACAAAAAACTCGTTTGGACTTAGGTAAATCTAACACAAAATCCATTGAAATATCAATCTGAGGTGCACTAGGTATTAGTAATAGGGTGTATAATCCATGAGGCTGCACTTTTGATTTGGCTAGCCTACAAGTGACACACCTACGACAAAGTCTCTCAATATCTTGTTTCATATGTGGCCAATAGAAGTATTCCTGCAATACGACTAAGATCTTTACAACTCCAAAATGTCTCATCAATCCTCCTCCATGGGATTCTCCCACCAATAAATCTCTTAAAGGACAATTAGGCACACGCAACTTATTCTCCCGAAACAAGTAACCATTACGCCTAAACTATTTACCAATCCCAAACTTTTCACAATTATGATATTCAGCACTAAATTCATAGTCATTAGCATACAATTCTTTAATATGTTCAAAACCAAGCAATTTAACATTAAGTATTGAGATTAAAGCATACCTGCACGAAAGCGCATTTGCAACTACGTTTTTCTTACCTTACTTGTAATGAATGACGTATGAAAACAACTCTATAAATTTCACCCAACGAGCATGCCTTTTGTTTAGCTCGTGCTAGCCTTTAAGGTGTTTTAAAGATTCATGGTTAGTGTGAATTACAAACTTCTTAGGCCATAGGTAGTGCTACCATATTTGCAATATTCAAACTAATATATATAGCTCTTTATCGTAAGTAGAATAGTTTAACACTGTTTTACTTAACTTCTCACTGAAATAAGCAATTGATTGTCCCTCTTGTATAAGAACAGCTCCTATGCTAATATCTGAAGCATCATATTCAATTTCAAATGTTTTGTTAAAGTTAGGCAAGAATAATAAAATGGATTTTGGTTAGATTTCCTTTGATCATTTGGAATACCTTCTCTTATTCTTCTCCCTACTTGAATCCAATGTTTTTCTTGATTACTTCTGTAAGTAGCGCGGCCAATGTGCTAAAGTCTTTCACAAACTGCTGATAGAAACTAACAAGTCCGTAGAAGCTTATCACGTTACTTACACTCGTAGGACTTGACCATTCTTGGATTGCACGTGCCTTTTCTTCATCAACCTGCATACCTTGTGCACTTACAACAAATCCTAGAAACAAAAGTTTATCGATGCAAAAGGTACATTTCTTCAAATTAGCAAATAACTTTTCTTTCCTAAGTACATCTAAAATATATTTCAAATGTGTTGCATGATCATCCAAGTTTTTGCTATATATGAGAATATCATCAAAATAAACAATAATAAACTTGCCAATAAAAGCTCGTAAAACATTATTCATAAGTCTCATAAAAGTACTCGGAGTATTAGTCGAACCAAAAGGCATAACTAACCATTCGTACAAATCATATTTTGTTTTAAAGGCAATTTTCCACTCATCTTCTTTTTTCATTCTAATTTGATGATATCCATTTTTTAGATCAATTTTAGAAAATACACAAGAACCATGCAATTCATCAAGCATATCATCTAGCCTAGGAATGAGATGTCGATACGTTACTGTTATGTTGTTGATGGCTCAACAATCAACGCACATCCTCCATGTCCCATCTTTCTTAAGAACTAGCAAAACTGGAACTATACATGGACTCATGCTTTCTCTCACGTGCCCTTTTTCCATCAACTCATTAACTTACTTTTAAAGCTCTTTTGTTTCCTTTAAGTTATTCCTATAGGCTGGTCGGTTTGAAATGGTTGCATTAGGCATGAAATCAATTTTATGCTTAATCCCTCGGATTTAAGGTAATCCATCTGGTGCTTCCTCCGGAAAGAAATCCTCATAATCCTATAAAAAAGAAACAATAGAACTAGGCAAGATAAGGTTAAGCTCGTTAATGTTTAGAAATGCCTCTTTATACAGAAGTACAATAATTGGCTGATTTGAAAACAAAGTTCTTTTTATCTCACTTGCTCTTGCATAAAAATTCTGTTGCTTTCTCTCTAATTTTCTCTCAACTACCTTAATTTTCTTTTCTTTTTCCCTCTCATTTTGCTCGGTATCTCTCTGATTTTTACTCTCTTTTTCTTTCTTTTTCTTTTGCTCACTCCCTCTTTGTATGCTTATTTAGTCTTTATAAACCTGTTTCGATGGTAATAGAGCAAAAGTGATCTTGCTTTGATTAAACTCAAATGAGTAGTTGTTAGTAAAACCATCAGGCTTCACATGTCTGTCGAATTGCCAAGGACTCCCGAGCAATAAGTGTCCAGCTTGCATTGGTACTACATAACATAGTACTTTATCTTCATATTTACCAATCTTAAAAGACATTAGTACTTGTTTGTTCACTTTCACCTCGCCACTGTCATTCAACCACTGCAGTTTGTATGGCTGTGGATGCTTAAGTGTTGGAAACCCTAACTTCTCCCCCATGATAGTACTAGCAACATTAGTATAACTTTCCCCATCAATAATCATAGTACATACTTTTTCTTGAACATAGCACCTAGTATAAAAGCTATTTTCCTGTTTTACTGCTTCATCTTCTTTTACTTGCATACTCAAAGCTCTCCTAGCTACTAAAGTTAATTCATCAAGGATTATATACTCTTTATCTTCAACTTCCTCCAATGGTGGCACTCACTATCTTCTATCTCATCATCGGTTACAATATCACCATTATCTTGTAACATTATAACTCTCTTATTCACACATTCACTGGCTATGTGTCCCTTGCCATGACATTTAAAACAATTAATATTACGATTCCTAATAGTGGGTGTCACAATGTTACCTTGTGAATTAGGCCTAAAGGGCTCGGATGTTGGTTTAGTGCAGTAAATGTGGCCTCTCGTCTCGCTTCATATAGCTCGGCTTCTATAGAGTGGAACTCAAGCTTGGGGTTGCACGGGTGTTTTCCCTCCTCTTGAGTTACTGTTCAATCTTGATGGCCTTGTGGACCATCTTCTCAATCTCCACATAATGTTGCAATTCAACTATATTTGAAATCTCCCGATTAAGGCCATTCAAGAATCGTGCCATGGTAACTTCTCTATCTTCCTCCACATTTGCTCTAATCATGGCAACCTACATTTCTTTGTAGTAATCCTTCACGTTTCGACTACACTGGGTAAGACTTTGGAGTTTTTGGTACAAGTCTTTGTACCATGTTAGGTACAAATCGCCTTCTCATCAATGTCTTCATTTCATTCCACGTTTCAACAAGCCATTCTCTATTCTGTCTCCTAGTTATAACAAGCTGATCCCACCAAGTAATAGTATAATTAGAAAACTCAATCACAGCTAGTTTTACCTTTTTTCCTCAGAAAAGTTGTAGCAGTCAAATACAAACTCCATCTTCTTCTCCCATTTAAAGTATGTTTCAGGATTAGATTTTCCTAGAAAAGATGGAATTTTTATCTTTATGCCACTCACACCATCGTCTCGATGCTTAGCTCTTCTATGATTACCTACAGAATCTTTCCATTCACCATACTCATCCTCATAATAGTCATCAATCTCTTCTTTTGCTGAAACTCTCTCCCTCCTATGTGTTTATAGAACATATTGTGGTTGTCCTGCATGTATGTTCTCTACTTGATCCAAACGTTCATGTATGTGTTCTAATTCAGCTATCATCAGTCATCTCATCTCTACCATCAAGGCTTGAATTTGAAATTTTTGAATAGTTGGTGTTGATCCTCTACATTTACGCTTCGTTCTTCGTCTTGAGACATAGTTGAAATCTGCAAAAGAGATTAGAAATAATGTGGAAAGGACCCACTTCACTCTCTTACGTATTTCCCTTAAGATAATGATTTACTCAATTCCACTCGTGTTTCACTCAAAATTTTTTGGCTTTTACCCTCTAATATGCTCACACTCTCTTGCCTTTTTTCACTCGTAATAATTTCTCTTAGTTCTTATAAAACTAATCAAACCAATATCAAGATTCCAGCAGCAATTCATAAATATTATATCAAAGAGATTCGAGTTTTAAGAGCGATGACACAATGAACACGTATGATTAGGTTTTGGAAGCCCAAAATAATAATATTTTGGGCAAAAATTTTCACACAATGAAAAATTAGAATTAGATTCTATAAGACACCAATAATGAAAATTAAAAGTTTTTTTTCACTATTTTTTTTGCTTTTTTATTAAACACCGAATAATTGAAAATTGAAGGAATTTAGGGTAAGGAATTGGTAAAATTTACAAATTTAAGGAAATAAATCATAAGGATGCACCTTAAATATTGTTCACGAGGTACTGTTTACGCGGCACTATTTATGCGATACAGTTCATGCAACATTGTTACTTTTTCACGATTTTTTTTAATTTAAATAAACAAGACACGAAATCTAAATAAGGATAGGCAAAAACCTGATTAGAACCTTTGCTCTTATACCAACTGATACGAACCCCGCCAAGAACTAACGAGACCCTAATCAAATTAGGCTCCAAGATCGTTTCTAATTTCAGAAATTGAATGGAACCACGACCCGTTGCTTAATGAAGTAAGAAGCTTGGTATGTGAAGACACCACAATCAGGTATGGGTGGTCTGATTGATAAGTCAAGAGTTGAACGTTACAGAAAATTCAATAAGTACAAAAAGTTAGTTTAAGAACTAAAGATAATTGTACTCTCAAGTAAATTTCATGGAAAACTTCTTATTTCTCTCTGAAATAAGAAAAGAATTCTAAATAAATCATAATCTAATCTAATAAAAAGGAAATAATCTTTAATAAATCAGGATCTTAATCTAATAAAAAAAAATAAAAGAAAAGTATCTTAAATGACTAAATAAAATCAATAGTTGATTTGTTGCCTCTTTTAAAAATGGAAACACTATCCAAAAAGATGTGGCATATCTTTCATCCTTAATGCGCCGATTTCATGGATTTAATTGCATATAAAATTCAAGAGCTTGAATCACGCATTTATTAGTCTGAATATCTTGTGAGATTCCTTCAATATACCTCCATGTATTGGATTGATCCCATGTTGCTTGAATCAGCCCATTAAGTGCTTTTTTAAATTTCTTTGCACGAGCTCTTATGACGGGTCTGATAGGAACTTGCATAGGATCTAAATATGTCTTATTCTATATGCTTGTGCCATTCTTATCCATAATCTCATCACATAGTGTGATACTTTGTTAATAGCATCCAATAGAGGTATATTAACTTGTACTTTATGGAAGGTTCCTAGAATCCCTTTTTCATGCTCCTCTTTCTTGGATCTTATAAACCTAACATTAGAAAAAATATTAACCTCGGAAGTTACCTTAAGTGATAAAGTTGTCTCAATATTAGAAGTGGCTTGATTTTTCTTAATAATAAAATCATCTGGTTGTTTTGTCTCATCCATGGTCGATTTTACTCTTTTTGATATTTCCTCAAGTTGGTTCCCGCTCCTTCAAGCCATAACATTATCACTCTTTTGGGTTGATCATGGCTTGGGATATAAGTTTTCCAAATTCTTGCACTTTTAACCTACCCACTATACTTTTGTCTCCAAATAATTTATAGTTTTCCTTGCTTCTTGTTGAAATACCAAAGAACTTGTAGCTAAAAATTTAACCAAATCTTCCAGAGATGTTCTTTGATTCTATGAAATAGGCTATGGCCCAGAATGATAAGGCTATTAATGCCATTGTTGAATGAAACATAACAGATGATTAAAGTTATCATTAGGACCAACTTATTGACTTCCTAAATAACTAAAATTTGGATGATCTCTCCATCGTAAATTATATGTGTTGGAGAAAAGATCATACTTTTATCTTTGTTTCACATGTTGCCCCTAATACCACCTATAGCATTAGTTTGCTCTAAAGTAATATTGTGAAGATGGACACATATCAACTGGATGACTTACCATAAAACATAATCCACACATCTTTGATTGTTGAATGTTTCCCCTAGGCAATTGATGAACTAATGAAATAAGGCTATCAAGTTTCTGTTCAATGTTAGAAGTAACATTAACCTCATTCACCTACTTGAACACACTTCGTGAAAATCGTTAAGGTACTTGTCTGGATCTTTTCCAGCAAAACAATTTAAGGTTGGTAGAAGATGAATTATTCCAAATTTAAGCTCAAAAGCAACCGCAATTATAGGGTATTCAATGCAAAGGTTGGTGATCCAAAATTAGTACTGCAATCTCCTAGAGTGTTCGTTCATTTTTTGCTACCATCTCTTCATGCTCAACTCTATATATAATGTTTAAAGAATCCTTTACCATTGGACTAGGTGGAAGAACAATATTTAATGCTCTATCAAATTCAAGTAGTCCAGGGATCTAATGTTGAGGTGGTAAAGATGCAAATTGATTGAGTAAACTATGATGATATAGGTGGTAAAGATGCAAATTGATTGAGTAAACTTCGATGAGAAGAGGTGAATTCCAAGATCCTTTTAAGCCTTTAACCGTTCTCCTTTTGAGTAAGATTGGGCATTTACTAATACAAACCCAAAACAATGAGAAACAAATTAATTAAAAAAATATTAAAACTGAAAAAAAAACGAATAACCAATCAATAGCACCAATTTTAACATATACGTTCTATATGTTTCTATTATTTTGTTGGATTTATTCATGTTCACACAATCTTTAATGATATTGCTTAAAAGAGTATCTCTTAAAATTTTGTATTAAATATTATTTTTATTGAGTATAGAAGCAAACAAGGGTATTTCCACAAAATATTGTTCTAATTAACTAGTTATTAACACAAAAATGCATGAAACACATAAACTGACCTAAAACGTTAATTAAATTAAAAACTTTATCTAAACTTAATGAAATTGATTCAAACATTGTAAATCTACTAAAGACAGGCTAACAACCACACACGCAAAATTTGGAGGGATTTGAAGTTGATTTGCTATATAAAAAGGATTACGTGTACCAGAACGATTACCCTACACCTACATTGTTCATCTTCATTGTTAGCTTAGGAAGCTATTCCTTAAATGGTATGTGTCAAATGACTAGTTTATGGTGTCTGGGTATATCAGTTGGAAATCAGGAGATGCGGGCTACTGGCCCTAACAACGAACTTAGTTTCATTGTTTATTTGATGTAACAACACAACCCTGCGTACCTTTTGCACCTAAACAAATTTAAAGTAAAAAAATATTAAATTACATAAAACAACTTTAAAGAGATTGAAACGTGATGTGAAATATTGTTAATAAATCATTCTTCACTACTAAACATTTGATTTTAGGTCAATTATAAGAAACATCATTGAATTTCAAAACAGCAACCCTAAGATAATTAATTACAAGCTCAATTTCTTGATCTTTTCTTACTTAACTATCAAGTAAAATATGCTCTTTAATCTCTTTCTACAAAACAATCCAGAACTCTGGATTTACTTTAATGAAAAAAATTAGAATCAAGAAAGATATAGGGTGAATTAAGAAATAAACGGTTTATTTATCTTGAATTACATTGTACATCCAATTAAAACGAAAATATCCCATAATCTTGATCACAATCTGGCACATAGGTTTAGTTCTTTGACAATTACAGATTAAAAATCCTAAAGTAGCAATCAAATCACTGTCAAATTCATCTATTTGGCCATCAAATCAAACAAAATAGCAATTCTTGAACATTAAAATAAGTAAAACATAAAATTTTCTAGAGAAAGATGAAGAAATTTTAATTATGAAAAATTATTTTTAAAAAAATCTATGTCGAGGGTTTTGAAATGAACCCTAACCAATAAAAAAATTACTCACACGTCTAAATTATTTAATATCAAATCCATTAAAGACAAGAGAAAGAAAGACTTATTGAATGAATTATAGCTATACCGGACAAGTCTTCTCTCCAATTCATCTACTCCTTTCCTGGCAATCTTATAGGTTGATTTCCTCTTCTTTGTAGGACTAGTGAAATTGGTTTTCTACCTCCTTTTTCTTATAAGAATAGTTTTTAACCCAAGGAAATAGACCCATGTGTTAATAACTCCAAAATCCATTTTTATCATAGATCTAATCTGGTAATCCAACCAACCCTGCGAGAATTAATTTTTATGGCTCAAATCTTATCCTCAATCTTAGTACATATCTAATATAGCCCAATAAAGTGAATAGCACCCAAAGATTCATTCAAGAAGCAATCAAAATCTATGAAATCGTAATCTGGCTATTCACACCAACTTGTAGCATTTCTACTCCTTTTTGTTTTTGTGGCTCAAAAACTCTTAAAAAACATAAAAAGACTATTAATAAAGATAGAGCTTTTATTTCAATCTTCATTGTTAGTCAGTGTATGTGCTTGGTGTTTATAACTTGTTAATTGAGAACGATTATGTGGAAATGACCCTTGCTTACTTTTATGCTCAATAATGATAATATTTAAGGCAAAGTTTTAAGTTAAACACTTTACAATGATATCAAGACCAATTACTATTATTAGTCTGTTTTTATCTTCCTTTTTTTTTTATGCTTAATGGAGTACATTTGTTTATGTTCAAATCATCCATTCAACAACCATGACTATAATCAATTCATTTTCAGGTTTATCTATGCTTCAAAGAATACTTTCATTTCTATTCAATTCATCCATTAATCCATAACTATAATCAATCTATTTTTAAGTAGTTTTTAGTACTAATCTTCCATCTCAATTCTTGAAAATTTTTTGTGATTTACACTTTTTCTTCTTATTTTTCCCCAAATTTCCACACATTTTTTACTTGCCTTTCTTTCATTGTTTTAAATAGTAAATAATGGCTGGGATCCTCTATCAAAATAATTGGTAACATGAAGCTTTCAGTTTCAAAAATCCATATCAGATTTGAGGATCCACATAGGTAATTCAAATATCCATATCATTTGCCGCTGCTGTAATAAACTCTCAGTTGCCTGTTGATGGTAGTGGGAAGGAAACTTATAAGCTTTTCGGTCAAGCTATTATTGGATAAAGGCTATAAATTAGTTATAAATTAAGCGAGCGACTACTATGGCAGGGCATATTGTCCCGATATCTAGAAACCAAAAACGAGAGCAATTTTTTTTTATTTTTTTATCCGGTTGCCTCTAATTAATTCATAAATTAATTAACATTAAAATAAAATAATTTATTAATCAGAAATATTTTTTAAAAAAAAGACAAATAAAAGAGAAAGAATCTGATTAAAAGTTTATGTAGAAAATGATAAAAATTTGTTTCATATTTAGTATGTGATGTCCCATCTCTCTCTCAGTTCTTCATGTATTTTGTTTTCTATCTCAACTTTCATATTCTAACTACTCCAACTACTCCAATTTTTTTTTTTAATCTCGTTTCACGTCTGACGTTGAAGTTTCACATCTAATAATTATCGTTAAATGTTTCATATTAATAATTACATGATTTGTGTTCTATTTTTCATGTATAAATTCATGTTTTATATTTACGTTATACGTTGCATCTTCGAAATTCAATGTTCCATGTTCTAAAGGCACCTATGTTAACCCTTGGTTTAATATTTGGCATTTATGTTTTATACGTTCAGTATTACATGTGTTAAATAGCTTAAATATTTTATTTTATTCCATAGTTTCATGCTTGACATTCATGTTATATATATAATATAATGTGTCACATGTATAACCCTTGCTTTAGAGTTTAGATCACCATTATTGCATATTTGACTTTAATTGGAGCATATGTTGTGTTCAATGTTTCATACAGAAAAGTAATGTACAGAATTAAGGGATCAGCCGATCAGCGTTGAATAATTGTACTTGGCATAACCTTATAAGAGCAAACGGTGTATCCTATGTTTACATTTATACAGTATCACAGAGACCACAATATACACAATACCAATACCAATACCGGATTAGTGGTTACATAAACTTAACGTTTAACGCCCTCACAAAAGATAATGAAGCACAGACAGTTCCCCTTCACACCATACCTATTGATTCTAACTTCAACTATTTTGAATGATGATGTTGTGCATCCCCTCCAGGAAAAGCACCCGTGTTAAATGTTAAGCACGACAACTGTTATTATACTGCTTTTACTCTTCTGCCACTGTACAAGCTGTTATTATCATTAACAACATTGTAACCATTCTCAGGGTTCTCTAACCCTAGCAGAAATCTGGAATCAGATTTGACACACTACTCCACATTAAATGAGTTTCATCACTAGATTCAAATTGCTACAGGACTACTGTCCCGTGTGACAACTACCACGGTTCAAAGTTATTACCAAGAAAATTCCTGACATATGTGGACCTGCTCCAGCCTTGCTCCATGAGAATGAGGTTGAGACATATCATCAATTTCTCCACGGCATCATCCTCCAGGCTGCTAACTGAATTAGACGGATGCTTTTGTAGTGACAAATTCTGTAAGTTCAATTAGAACTCATTATTCAGTACATTGCAAGATAAATGTCAGAAGCAGGTCACTGAAATATTGTACCTTTGAGTCCTGATAAAATTTCAGATATTGGAGCGATTGTTCATAAAGTCCGCAATGATAGAGAAGAATGCTGTAATCTCTTAATTCCTTGGCATCAACTTGCAGAAGTATCAGACGTTCACATGCTGTAACAACAGGAACAATTTCCAGCTGAAAATAGGTAATAGAAACACTTAAGAAGAGCATTTTACCCAAATATTCAATGAAGCATTTCAAGGCCTAGGGGAGGACAAATCAGGTTTCGGTTCAGGTTGTTCGGATTTCAGTTTGAGTTACAATCTGTTCAATTTGGATTATTCAACCCAATCAAGTTCGAACTAAACTCAAACCGAATTCAATTTAATTCGGTTCAGTTCGGGTTATAAATTCACGTTCAATTTAAGTTAGAAACCCTAATTTTACCTCAATCCAAAAATTAACTAATTATCAAACAAATTTCTCTTAATTTTATTCAAAAATTAACTAATTAACATAAAGGATTCTATATTTAACAATTAACCAAAAAAAAACTAATAATTAAAAAAATCAATTACTAACAATTAATTAATTAATGGGATAGGAGAAGAGAAAAAGAAAAAGAAGACGAAATTTTTGGTAGTGCTAGAAGAAAAGAAGAAGAAGAAGAAAATGAAAAAGAAGAGAACAAGAAGAAGAAGAAGAAGAAAAGAAGAAAAGGAAAGAAGAAGAAGATACTTGGCAGTGGCGGAAGAAAAGGAGGAGAAGAAGAAGCGGAGGAGGGGGCTGAGAAGGGTTTGTTTGGGAGTTGACTTTATCTGTTAGGGTTAGGATATGAGTTTTTATTTTTTATTTTTTTAATTTCTTAGTTAACCCGATCGGATTGATATTGATTACCAAACCGAAATACAACCAGATCAGTTTTGAGTTTTGAAAACATGTTCAAAGCTTCAACCCAAACCAAATTCGGGTTCAGTTCATTTTGGGACTTTTGGTCAAACAGATCCGAATGCCCACCCCTATGAAGGCCTATAGTTGGCAGGGCCTGCACAATGCATGTTGTCAAGAAATTACATTCTGAAGAGTACAAAAATAAAATTACAATGACATGAAGTCAAAAGATGATGCATTATTGGCCAAATGAGGCATAGCCAGTAAATTGTACTTCTTGGTAAGAGCAGTGGATTATAAGAGTTTCCTCTAGCAGCTAATGCACTGAGAGAGTCACTGGATATGCAAATAGATTAATTAAAAGAAAGAGATTTGCAATCAAGGGTACCATGGTTGCTTCTCAGCCTATACGTACCTTTGAAGGAAGAGAAAAGTTATAACATAAAAAGCTGCAAGGCCACCAAACATCTTCCAAGCCTCTTTGTCATAGAAAGCAAAACTCTAAGGCTGGGGAGAGAGGAAACAAAAAGAAGTATGGGAAGAAAAGCCCTTCAAAACATTCTTTTCTTCTATTATCTTCATTTTCATTTAAATTTTAACCACCAAGTCCTATAGTTTATACATTCAATAAACTAAAACAATTAGCAGATGCAATTTGGAAAATAAAAAGACAAAGATTTATCTATCCCATAATTCTCAAAAAGGCCCAAAAAGAGTGATACAATATTTTTCAATTCACAACTCATTGCAAAACTAAATCTAAGAAACCATCATTGGTCCGTAATGCTAGATTTATTTTATTTGATAAATCTGATATTAATTTTATCAGACATGTTTAATCATATTTGAACAAGCCAAAACCTACAAATCATAACCAAAATATTTGACAAAACACTCAAACACACTTATTTCATCATAAACACATACATCTTAAGTTTAAAAATTTTACCATGAAAACTTGAGAGATAAAATTCAAGCAATTTTGCTGCTTTTAAGAGATGATCAAGTCGAAATTCGGAGGTGAGAATGAGTAATACTGTACTTAAATTAATGGCTAATTAGGAAAATGATCGTGGCAATAGCTATGTAAACTTTCAAAAAGAAAGAGTGTGAAAAAGAAAAACGCCATATAGAAAAGTTTACTGGTAGTGGCACTTTTCGTAATTTAAAAACCACTGAGTGATAATTTTTTAATTGTTTATCAATTCTTTTCCCCATACTGGGCCTGAATGAGCTCCATCCCTAAATGGAAAAACATCAGCCAACATAGATTGTTTTACAGCTACATACCAGCTAATGCACGTCTCATATCCCCAAAGCGTACACTGGTCCAAACACCACGTTCTAACCGATGATGAGCAGCTTTTGCTGATGCAAGCTGCAAGCCACTGCGGTATGAAAGCAATAAAATTTGAAGAAAGTAAAATAAAAAATAAATGAAAAAGAAAAATAGGGCCAGAACAATGGGAGAGAGGTGGGTGGGAAGAATTCTTAATTAAGCCTAAAATCTATTGACTTTTCATAGGTGCTGATTACTTGGCAGTATAGGTAAATTACCTGTCCCCACTGTTCAATTGATCAATGCAGTTAGCAGCACGTGCTGCCCTTAAGAATAAGCTCTTGGATTGATCATGTTGAAAGGGCCAGAAAGCATTTTTTAAATTCCTTAAACTCTGCATACAATTATGTATTATTAAACAAACATTTAATAAGGCAAGAAAGCATTTCATGTGTTCATCAGTTTCTATGAACACCAGTTTCATAAATGCAAGTCAATTTATGAAGCCTGTGAATATTTAGCATCTCAACTTCACCGACTTAAACCACACCACACATGCATAAGCAAGACCATAGAAGTTACCTCCTCCAATAGCATTTGCACTGTCATAAGGTGAGGCTGATCAGAGTCCTTACTTTTCTGCTTCTGGTAGCCTCTAGGAAGACTATAAAGATCAGGAGGAAAAGATATTTCAACATCTAAATCGATAAGGCCCCATATGCGAAGCATTTTAAGGAGTTCTGAGTATATAAGTGATAGCATAACTGCAGAGCCTGTGCGATGTGTCAAAACCTGCACACCATGGTAAATCAAACCTCATACATTTCCTCTATGACGCCGTTTTCTCCCAACAGAGAACATAGAAGGAGATAAAAGAATGAACTCCATACTGAGTGAAGATATAATGACATTGGTTCTATTAATTGATTCCTTGCATTGGTTCTCCGAAAACCTTGATAAGAAAAAATAGGGACATGTATAAAAAAGGCTGAGGGCTCCACAAATCACAACCAGTTTATAAATGTGCAAAATTAGATTTTTTTATATTAATCTTGTTATTATTACACTAAGAAAGAATACATATTTATATACATTAGACCTAAGAAAAAAAAAAGAAAATGCAACTAGGATATTCAAACTAGTATCCCTGAAAATTAGGAACTAAATCTCCTAAATTTAACACATAACTGTAAAATACAACTATCATAAAAAATAGTCAACACAACTGCAAAGTACAGCTAATATCTGCAACACTCCCCTCAAGTCGGAGCATAGATGTTCTTCATGCCCGACTTGCATACAAACTCTTCAAACTTATGTCCAGTACTCCTTTTGTCAACATATCCGCAATTTGTTGTCCTGTAGGAATATACACCAAACATATAATTCTATTTTCCGGTTTCTCTTTGATGAAATGCCTGGTCTACCTCCACATGTTTTGTCCCGTCATGATGGACGGGATTATGAGCGATATTAATTGCTGCCTTGTTGTCACAGATAAAGTTGCATAGGATTGTCTTTGATTAGTGGTAGTTCCTCGAGAACACGTTTTATCCACATTAGCTCACATATCGCATGTGCTAGTGCTCGAAATTCACGCTCTGCACCGCTTGCCACTACAGTTTGCTTCTTGCTTCTCCAAGTCACAAGGTTTCCCACACCTTAGTACAATAACCTGTTGTGGACTTCCTATCCATGACATTTCCAGCCCAATCCGCATCAACAAATGCTTCTACATTCCTTTTTCTCCTTCTCAAAATAAAGTCCTTTTCCTAGTGTTGACTTCAAGTATTGAAGTATCCCGCTTATTGCCACTAAGTGAGCTTCTCTTGGAGAGTGCATGAATTGGACTAAGCTAACTGCAAAAGCAATATCAGGTCCGGTATGGGAAAGGTAGATTAATCTTCCTAGTAGTCTTTGATATCTCCCCCTCTCCACAGGTGCACTATTTTCTTCAAGACCCAACTTGCTATTTGGTTCAATTGGTGTGGCGACGAGTTTACAGATCAATCATGCCGGTTCCTTTAGCAAATCTAAAGTGTATTTCAGTTGTGTAACTAGAATTCCTTTAATTGTTCTAGCCACCTCCATTCCCAAAAATAACGCAGTGGTTCAAGATCCTTAATTTCAAATTCACGAGCCAATTTTGTCTTCAAATCTTCCAACTCATCTTTGTCATCCCCGTGAGTATAATGTCGTCAACATACACAATCAAAATAGCTAACTTCCCTCTATAGACCGTTTATAGAACATAGTGTGATCGGCTACCCCGAGAGTATCCATAGAACTTCAAGACTTTCCCAAATCATCAAACCGAGCCCTAGGAGACTGCTTAAGCCCATAGAGACTTTTTAATCGACAAACTCTTCCAAGTGAGTTCTTTTCTTCGAAACCGGACTGGCATATCCATATAAACTTCCTCTTCCAATTCTCCATTCAAGAAAGCATTCTTGATATCAAGTTGGTTGAGAGACCAATCGAATTTGCAGCAGAGAGAGAAGAATCCTAACAAGATTAAGCTTTGCCACTGGGGCAAAAGTCTCAAGTAGTCCACCCATAGGTTTGTGTGAAACCCTTCGCCACAAGTCTTGCTTTATACCGTCTCACACTTCCATCACCTTACATTTAATTGTAAATACCCATTTGCATCCCACGATCCTCTTGTCTTTAGGTCTTGGTACAAGATCCCATGTGTTATTCTTTATTAAAGTCGTCATTTCTTCTTGGATGCTTTCTTCCACTCATTTGACTTAAGAGCTTCATGGATGTTTCTTGGAATAGTGGTATTAGATATATTGGCTACAAAGCTCTTATACTCCTTTGACGATTTGCATATGACGAGAACTTATAGATAGGATGCTTGATGCAATTTCTCACTCCTTTCCTTATCGCAATAGGCAAATCGTGGACTCTGAATTTCCTTCTCAACGATGCTCGATAGGTGAGTTTTGATCCTCCCTTGGTTTAGATCTTGGTTCCGCTTGGTCTATAAGTGATCTGCACTCTTGAGTTTTATTATTTCTTCGTGAATACACACGAAACTTCGACTATTGGTTCCTCCGAATGTGAATTTGCTTCTCCTCTTCATTCATTGGTGATGCTTATTGGTTGAGGTAGGTTATGATGAAGGTCCGGAATGAGTGAGGAGGTATTTTGTAGATCCGAAGCAGTATAGAATCATTTTCCAGATTTGGTTTTAAGTTGGAATTCATCGCATGATTAGATTTTAAGCTAAAATTATCTGGATGATTGGGTTCTAGACCGAAATTATGGGGTAGATTAGGTTCTAAAATGTCAAGAAGATTGGGTTCTAAACTAGAATTATGGGGTAGATTAGGTTCTAAGATGTCAAGAAGACTCCAAGAGTTATCTTCTCTCAAATTCCCCCCTGAAGAGAATTATTCGGATAGAAAGGTTGATTTTCAAAGAATTTAACATCCATAGTGACAAATAATTTCTTTATTTGAGGATTATAGCACTTGTACCCTTTCTTGGTAAGAGAATATCCTAGAAACAGACATTTGATGGCTCTAGGAGATAACTTCGTTCTTTGATGACTCGGAAGATATACAAAGTTGTCATGATCAAAGGTTTTGAGTGCAAGATTAGAGGTAACAAGGTGATTTTATGGGTAACTTTTAAGAAAAACAGAAATAGGTGTCTTGAATCTAAGAACTCGGGAGGGCATACGGTTTATGAGATAAGTTGCTGTAAGAATGGCTTCCCCCCAATATATATTTGGTACATTGGTTGTGAACATAATGGCCCTAGCAACTTCTAAAAGGTATCTATGCGAAGTACACGAATGTCAATTTGAAACTGAGTTTTTACCATAGCATGGAACTATTTACAGGTTTGTGAGAAGATAACTCTTGGAGTCTTCTTGACATCTTAGAACCTAATCTACCCCATAATTCCAGTTTAGAACCCAATTTGCCCAATCTGCCCAATAATTTTAGCTTAAAACCTAATCATCCAAGTAATTCCACCTAAAACCAATCTGGAAAATGATTCTATACTGCTTCGGATCTACAAAATACCTCCTCACTCATTCCGGACCTTCATCATAACCTATCTCAACCAATAAGCATCACCAATGAATGAAGAGGAGAAGCAAATTCACATTCGGAGGAACCAATAGGCGAGTTTCGTGTCTATTCACGAAGAAATAATAAAACTCAAGAGGTACGATCACTAATAGACCAAGCAAAACCAACATCCGAACCAGGGAGGATCAAAACTCACCTCATCGAGCATCGCTGAGATGGAAATTCAGAAGTCCACAGATTTGCCTATTGCGATAAGGAAATGAGTGAGAAATTGCACCAAGCATCCTATCTATAAGTTCCTGTCATATATTGTGCAAAGAACTGAAATATTGAGTCACCGATAGACTCCCTTGCTTTTGGTCGCGCAACTGTGACTTGATTTCAAAGAGTTAAGTCGCATTCCCAAGGTCAGAAAAGGTTTACATTACGACTTCCCAAAGCTCCTTAGCGGTTGGTAGGAAGAGATAAGTCCTACCAATCTCAATGTCCATCGAGTTGATCAACTATGCTTGCACCATTGAATTTTCAGCATCCCATTTCAGATAATGAGGATCCGAGACATCTGGAGCTTTAGTTTCCCCTGTAATATACCTTAATTGGCCTTTGCCACGAAGAAATTGGGTGACGGATTAAGACCATTACAAAAAATTTCTGCCATTTAACTTGTACAGAGTTATTTGCAAGGATGGGTTTTCAGTACCTAGGGAGACTGAGGAGATGTCCTGCTCTATGACGAACTAGAGGAAATCTCGATTCTTGTGCGAGGGCCTGTTGTCTTTTCCATTGGAAGGATTGAGACTTTGAGTGGAAGGAAAAAAAATCGGAGGCTTGGATCAAAAGAGTCGCTCCGATACCATGTGCGTAATCAGATTTTTCTATATTAATCTTGTTATTATTACACTAAGAAAGAATATCTATTTATATACATTAGACCTAAGAAAAAAACAGAAAATGCAACTAGGATATTCAAACTAGTATCCCTAAAAATTAGGAACTAAATCTCCTAAATTCAACACATAGCTGTAAAATACAGCTATCATAAAAAATAGTTAACACAACTGTAAAGTACAGCTAATATCTGCAACAATAAAATAAATTTTAAATAGAAAATGAAGATACATCTATATCAAAATTAAGGATGTCCTCATTTTTTTTCCAAAGCAAACTTATAAAGTGGGACGAATAGAGAAAAATGTAGTAAAAAAGGAAGGAGAAATCCGAGTAAAGAGAGACAGGGGGAGAACACATTATGCTTTGTTCATCAAGTTTGTGTCACCACTAGCTTCACAAGCCTATTTATAGGCATAGGCATCGAAAGATGGAGAGTAAAAGGAAACTTGGAAAAGAAATGAAAAGAAAAAGACAAGAACACATCAACACTATTTAAATTGTCCCAAGTCTTACACATATGCCAAAAATACTTATGTAGGTCTCCAACGGAATCTCCACTGATAATTCAAGTACTGTGAATTCTGCAGTTGTGCTCAGGAATTCCTTAGGCTTGCTGATTTAAACGTTGGGCACTTCTTAACATTAAAAAAAATATCAATAATCAAAAGTTCAAAAGAAAAAAAAGATCGAGTAAACTTGGAGAATATTTGAGATTGAGACGTTGTGACTTTAATCCATAACTACTAAAAAACAGAATCAGTAGTTGTCAAGTGTAAAAGATACCTCCCAAATAAAAAAGTGAGCGTTTAAGAAACACTTTAGCTATTGTAATTTCAAAATTAAGCAGAAGCATTGCAGTTACAAACGTTTCCTCAGCAGACAAAAAGACAAAATTACAATACCCAGTTATACTCTTTCGGCGTTTCATTGAGTAGAACAACTAATTAACTCAGAAACACATAAAAAGGAACTGTAAATTCACTACATATGTTATATCTTACAACGAGCATACCTTTTTATCAAATAAATATCTCTCAATACTCTCCAAAACACTTTCTGGCGATGACCTGAAACTGGAACTATAATGAGGGCAGTATCCCACAGGGAGAGGTACTGATGAGTGCGAAATGAGGGAGTCATCCTCTGCGGCTACATGAAGAGCTGTTTTACCTAAATCCACACATCTATTAATGCTAATACTCGTTTCCCTTTCAACATTGGATAATCTTTTAATCTGAGAGTAGAAACAAGAATGAAGACTAATTAGTACGAGCAAATATATTGTATCAAATTGACCTGTAACAGAAATATAGCCAAAAAGGGGAAAAAAATCAATTGATCTTCTATCAAACAAAAGTTCACAAAGTACAAATAGACCAAGCACACAAATCTCACTACAATTTTTTATTTTATCGTATTCTATTTTATTACATTTGCTTTGTTGTGGAAACAGTAAATTTCCCAATAATTACACCTGCACAGGTGAATATATCCAGTTTACCTCAGTTCAAACTGTAAATTTTGCTCAATAAGAATCTGTCATTATGTTGAATTACCCTGCAAAACAATATAACAATATATAAATTGTTTTTTTTTCCTTTTTTAATTAATTTTGAAGAACGAAGTGGATGCAGATAATAATAGTATGGCATATAGAGAATTGTTATATTATTATATAATTCTAAAACAAGAAACGTAAATAAAGAGCCTAAATAAAATTGTTATTCTTATAACTACATCCACTGAATTAAGCTGACCAATAAATTCAAGAAATTTAATCATACAAAACACATAATTACGAAATAAATTACAAAAAAATAATAAACGATGAAGAAACCATAGATACTCTAGCAAAAGCGGTATCCGTTCCAATGGATTCGAGAGCATCGTGCAACTCCAACTTCAGATCACTGGCCACGTATTTCCTCTGGGATCCACTGCAGCAGGCCACACGGTATCTTGAGAATTTCGAAAGATATGGAGAAGAAGGAATACAAAACACAGCGTATAGTGAAGAACTCATTGTTTACAACGATGCAAAGAGTGCGGAAAGAAAGATAACAATGTTTTTTACAGGAAATATAAGAGTAAGGATGCGTGGGCCGTTAAAACTCAAAAGAAAAGATCTGTGGACCGTACATCAGATTTAATTTTAAAGGATATTATTTTAAGGGATAACTATTAAATACGTTATGATAATTTCAGTTATATGGAAATATTAAATATATTAATAAGCATTGACCGTTAATGATTAAAATATTTTTTTGAACAAATTTATAAAAATAACTTAAAAATTTTAGAAACTTTCAAAATTATCCACTATCCAGTTTCTCTCATCTCAAAACCTGCAGCGGCTAGAAGGTGTGAAATTGGCAGTAACTTTCCGTGGGTAAAATCGACGCAGACTCGATGAGTTTTGATAATAGCATCAATTCCAGTAGGATGCGACTGCATTTTTTACAATTAGACGGAGATATTTTCTAGATTTTATCTAGTAAAATAAGATATTTTTATTCCTTTCCATATCATTGAACAGTATAATTATGTATATTTATGTATATCATAATAGATGAATATTTAGTAAATGTTATTTTATATAAAATTTTTATATTACAAATAACACATTACGTATTTAATAAAATATCTTTTAGAGTTTATTTATCTAATTTTTGTTATATTTGGCTTTGTGCGTTGATGGTTCCTTGGGATTCCACAAATGCATAGCTCAACAAGTGTTTTTGAATTATTATGCGACGGTGAGCGTGAGGGCCGTGAGCATTTGCTTGTGAGTGACAATCTATCACATACACGGGTGACATGGGCTTGTCGTTCCGTGCCCGCTAGCCACAGGCGCATGTTGCATGAGGACGACATGTGCTGTCACCCATGTAGGCAGTAACAACATTCTTGGAAATTTGTAGGATAGGCACTTGTCACTTGAAGTTCCAATAACAATATTTTTATGTTTTTGAGCGTCACTCAAAACCTCAGCAATACACACACACATATATGTGTGTGTGTGTGATTTGCATTGTCAAGTTAATAAATATTAATAATAAATAAAATTTAGATTTTGTCACGGATACAATAGTCAAGAAGTCGTGAGCAAAACACAATCCATCGGTCCAAAGAAGGAAATGGGCACGATGAAAATTTTGGTATCTAAGTATTTCTCAGGGTGTATTACAAATATTTTAAAATTTAAAAATGTAATAGAAGCTATCAAAAAAAAGTTAACAAGACGATAATTAAGATTATTCAAAAAAGATATATTAGGACATTTCACAAAAATGAATACTTATGTATTTAGTAGCGCGATCATATATAACGCACGTAAACAAGTAGCCCGTGATAAATATAATAAATATCAATTGTGGTTTAAATTTGGTAGACAAAAAATTGTTATTTTTAAAAAGTAAATTACACAAAATTATAATTTGACAAAACATTGTTATTTTTTTTATAGATAAATGCATGTGTGTTGATTTTGGCTTGGTGCCACAACAAAGTAGAGCAAGTAAATGTTGTTGGAAATTTGAGCAACAAGCTCCCATCACTAAAAGGCATAGTAACATGATTGCTGAAAATTTGAGTGACAAGCGGCAGACATGCATCACTAAAAAACATAGCAATATTATTACTAAAAATTTGAGTGACAAGTGTCCGTTGCTCAAATTTCTAGCAACATTATATATTTATAAAATATCTTTTACAATTTTACTTTTATATACTAACGTTACATACATATTTATACTAATGATAAAATTAATAAATAAGAATATATTTAATCTTAGTATCTAACTGAAATAACCCTTTTTTAAAAGTTCAAAAAATAGTTAAAGGATTTGTACCCATGTAAGTGCCTTCAAAAAAATGCCAATGCTACAATGCGGGACAGAAGTCCTTGGTAGCATGCCATAGTTTAAAATTAACCATTTAACGAGTCCAATGGCTTAGAATAGTGATGACAAAATTTAGGTCTGGTCTGAGTCTAGCTATTCCGGTTTCAGAGTCGGATATAAAAATTTATATCGAACCCAGCCTTAAACCCCATTTTTTAATCCCAGGTTTAGACCAAGAAATCAACAATTTTAGAAGCACAAAGAGAATTAAAAGAATCAATTAGACATAAAGAAAAAATACAATTTGGAGATGTAGCCAAAGAATCATTTAATGAAAGAATAAGAACAACTGTCATGCCAGAAATATTAAGAAGAGAAAAAGAATATCAAAGACAATTAGAAGAAACAATAAAAAATCAAAAGAAAAAACACCAACAAGTAAATCAAAAGAAAAAACTAATACAAAACAAAAAGGCATAAAAATTTGATGAACCCAAATAATCAAGTAAAATTGAATAATGGATAATTTAGAAGAAAAGTTTGATAGATTATCATTAGAAGATTTAGACTTAGAAACATTAGGATTTGATGTAAACATGAATGTTGGAGCACCACCTACTGAACCAAATATAAAAACCGAAGACCCTGAAATCTCTTATACTAATACAAGACTAAGATCACAACATCAGATATTGGCATCTAAAAAATCTTATTATAAAATGTATTCAGAAGAATATATACCAGAATACAGAACTGAAAATGAATCCATTAAACCTATGGGAAGTAAATTAGACATAGACTGTAGAAAAAATCCTAGTAAAACACTAACAAACTGGTCAAATGATATGAAAATAATGTTTATGTTTAATAAAACAAATGATGATTGGGATACAAAAAATACAGAAGAAAAATTTGATATATGGATTGATTTATTAATAATGAATTTTACTGGTAATGTACAAAACTGGTGGGATGGAATAACTGAAAAAACAAAAACTTTAATAAGACTAGCAACTAAACAATAATTTAGAAAATGAATTAGTGAAAGACTAGATAAATTCACAAATTATATAAGAGATGAATTTTTAGGAGAAAATTGAGAAGATTTTAAGTAACAAGAAATACAAAAAGAAAAATTATTAGCAAGACAACATTTGATGAATCTTCAAATATGTAATTTATACAACATAAAAAATTATATATGTGAATTTCAAAAATATTATTATAAACAATTTTATAGTAATGATGATCAAACAATTTATTATGATATGTATATAAACAAGTTACCATCACCATGGAATACTTATTTTATGAAAGAATGAAATTTATATAAATTAACAGAATTAGGAAAATTAATACCAAATACTTTAGGATCTAGAATAGAATTTGTCATAAGAAAATTAAAAGATATATGTATAGAAAGACAATTATATAAAAAGGAAAAATATGCAATGGTAATTTGTTGTGATCAAGTAGATGCACCTAACAAATGGGGATGTAAACCATATTACAAAAAACATAAAAAACGTAAATATAAGTATAAAGGTAAATATAAAAACAAAAGAAGATATAAAAAAATTATAGAAAATATTGAAAAAATAAAACATTTAAAAGAAAACCTTATAGAAGATATTATAAAAAAAAACATAATAAAGAAATTAAAAAAGACCGTAAAGAATGTAGATGTTGGAATTATGGAAAAAAAAGACACATAAGTCCCGAATGTAAGCAGATAAAGGTCAAAATAGCTGAAATAGAATATCATGAAATAAAACCAGATTTAGAATTATTATCTGATAATGAAACCATAAATTGTTTTAATAATGAAATATATGAAAGTTATAGTGATACGGAGTCTATAAGTACAAGTTCTTTAGAAAGTTCAAAATCAGATAAATCAGAATCAGAATTCTGAAATAGAAAATGTAGAAAACATAGAAATAGAAAAGGAAATAGAACAACAAGAAAATAGAAATAGATATCAACTAATTGTACAATTAAATCAGAAAAAATTAAAGTAAATTTCAAAAATATCTTTAAATTTAAGAAATCCAGATAATATTATTTTAAGAAATATGCAACAATTTTTCACAAGAAAGAACATAGTTATTCATGAATACCAAAAACAAGAAAAAATTATAGATATAACACAAAGTAGAAGAAATATTAAATTAAATTTATTAAACTCTAGAGGTATAGAAGCTACTTTAAATAAAATCAAAAGTGATAGAATTAGAAATAAAATACAATATGTATATTTAGCTGGAATATAAATATTAGTAAAATCCTTATTTAGGGAGGAAATAAATTCACCTATAATACTTAGTTTACATGATCAAAGATTTATATACCCTGAATTAACACATTTAGGAACTATAGAAGGAAACTTATGTTATAAAAAATTTTTATTTACATATTACCCTAGATATTGTGTCCATATAAAAGATAAAAATATAAATGATACTTTAAGTTTACATTTTGAGTTAAAAGGAAATGATATAATGAAACCTGGAAATAAAATTATAACATTTTATTATTTTACTTTATATAGCAATTATGGAGAAATACACAGCAATAAACCATATATAGAAATAGGAAAAGAATTTCAAGATTTAGGATAAATTATAGAACCAATATTACAAATCCCTAATTTACCAATAACATATAATTTAGATATAGAGGATGATAAACCTGAATTAGAGGAAGATATTAAGAACCAAATGATACCAATTCAATTTGGTAATAAACAACTTATTAAAGGAATCAAAAATAAAGGAAAACGACCAGATTATAATGTATATAAAGAAATACTAATACCTGATAACACATCAAATGACAGTTTAGTTATAATCAGAAAATATTTTAATGGAATAGAGTTTATAGAAGGGCCAAAAATATTAATAGATACAGGTTCAAGTCATAATCATTTAAATATATTAAAAAATAAAGGATTAACATAACATATTACAACAAGTGAATATAAATATAAAGACTTTAATGGAAATATAAAAATCTGTACAAAAGAAGTAACTGTCCCAACATATATAGGAAGGTTACTATTTAGAATAACATATTTCATAGATTCAGGATTTGTTCAAAATAAAATGTATGACATCATATTAGGAATGAGTTTCTTAAAACATATAAATTATAATATTACTTCTGAAGGAATATATATAAAAATTGATAATAAAACAACAGAATTTTACCCTAAAATAGCTATGTGAAAAGATAAATAAATGAATACTATAAAATTCCCTTTAGGTACTTATATAGAATTAACTTTTCCTGAAACTAATATTACTACATGTGCAATAATAGATACAAGAAGTGAAATTACACTAAGTAAATCCTTTTTACTAAAAGAATGGAATAAATTCTCAGGCTCAGGAATAAAACTTATAGGAATAACAAATACTACTCAAGCACCTTTATTATATTATAAATCACAAGTTTCAATTATTCTTGGAAATAAAATAATTCTACTAAAACATACTATTCAATATAATACCTTAAAACAAGATTTACTCATAGGAAATGATTTTCTCAGTCAATTTCAAAGTTATCAACAAACTTTATACAATATCAATCTTAAAACTCCTTGTGGTTATATTCTTAGATTACTTCGTATTTTTAAATCATACAGAGTTGCAGCTGAACGTGGTGATTATACTTATAAGATCTTTTTTGATAAACAACAACTACAGAATAATATTATATCTATAGATGAAATAAAGAAACAATTACAAGAAGTATATCATGAAAACTCTTTAGCCTTATGGAACCCTAAAAATTTAAGAACTAAAATAAAATTGATAGAACCAGTAATCATTAGAGTAAGACCAATGGTATATACCCAAGAAGATATAGTAGAATTTAAAATAGAGCTAAAAGAATTATTAGGATTAAATTTAATAAGACAAAGCTTTAGTCCTCATTAAAGTCTAGCTTTTATGGTCATGAAACATAGTGAACAAGTTAGAGGAAAAGTTAGAATGGTTATAAATTATAAGGAATTAAATAAATATATTAAATTTGATGGATATTTCTTTCCAAAGAAAGAAGTATTAATTAATTTAGTAAAATAAAATACATACTACTCTAAATTTGATTGTAAATCAAAATTTTGGCAAATAAAAATGGAAGAAGATAGTATAAAATATACAGCCTTTAGTACACCTCAAGGACATTACGAATGGTTAGTCATGCCATTTGGATTAAAAAATGCACCACAAATATATCAAAGAAGAATGAATGATTTATTAAGAAATAAAACATATTTAATAGTTTATGTAGATGATATTCTAATAAGTTCAAAAACATATAAAGAACATATTAAACATTTAAAAGACTTTGCACAAACATGTAAAGAAAAATGAATAGTATTAAATGAGAAAAAAACTAAAATATGTTAAAATGAAATAGAATTTTTAGGAATGATATTGAATAATATAGGCATAAAGTTATAATCTCATATAAGTGAAAAAATAAAATATTTTCTAAATAAATTAGAAAATAAAAAACAAATATAAAAATTTTTAGGATGTTTAAATTATGCAGAATGATTTATAAATAATTTAGCTAAGAAAAGAAATCATTTACAAAAATTATTAAAGAAAAATAATCTCTAAGGATGAAAAGAAAAACATACATAAACAGTTAAACAATTAAAAGAAGAATGTAAGAATCTATCCAAATTAAGATTACCAGAACCAACAAATAATTTAATTTTACAGACAGATGCCAGTGACTTATATTGGGCAACAATATTAAAAAATGATTTAAATGAAATATACAAATACACAAGTGGAACACTAAATTCAGCAGAACAAAATTATACAACACATGAAAAAGAAATATTAGCAATATTAAAAGGAATTAAAAAATTCTCATTATTTTTAATTGCTAAAGAATTTACAGTAGAAACTGATAATACTCAAGTTAAATCATTAATATTTAATAAATTACCAAATGAACCTCAATATCGAAGGATCCATAGATGACGAGTATTTTTATCTTTATATACTTTTAAAGTTAATTATATTAAAGGTTCTGATAATTATCTTGCAGATTTTTTATCCAGGAATATAGAATTTACTGAAGAATCATAAACAATGGAGGAAGAAATCTCCAAAATAAATGATGAAATAAATCAGCTGAAAGCTGATGCTACTGAAGCCTTGGACACCATAGATTGTCTAAGGGATATATTTGAAACTCATAATGATGGAGTAGACAAGCTAATATCCTCCTGGAATAGTCTGATCAGTAAACTCCAAATAAATCCAATAAATGCTGGAAGTAGTAGTGGACACGTTCCACATGATCTTATTAGTGATCTAATAAATCAGGATTCTCTCAGAGATCCAATAAACCAGGACTCTATCAGAGGCCCAATAAAACAGTATCCAATCAACGATCCAATAATTTTGGATCCTATCAGTGATCCAATAGTCTAGAAAAATAAAACCATAACCATCTGTGCAACAGGTGAAGAAAATAAAAGAACTGTCAGTATAAATCCCTTTCTCTCAGAAGATGATAATCTCTCTTTAAATCTAAAAGAATAAGACTATAAACAGGTAACCACCTGAATATATTCCATTTGCTCCTATAAAAATATTATCCATAAATCTCCAGGGAAAAATGTCTATCCCAGAATGATAGTAATAAAAGATGCAGATCCAATCCTTCATTACTAGAAAAATGACCTTTAGTGATACTAAAATAGTGTTACTAATTACTTTTAGTGACACTTATTAATAGTGTCAATGATCTGGGAGTCAGAAAAATACTGACACTTGAATGTGGTGTCATGGATTACTATTACTATAGTATTACAGATTTTATGACACTATAGTGTCAATAATTACTATTACTATAGTATCACGAGTTAGTAATATCAGTAAAACAATCACCCCAATGAAACTGATACTTTATGATACATTTTTAATATCAATGACTTTTATTAGTTATTATTGTCATTTTAAGTTTTGTTAATCTAATGATATTATTTAAAAAAGAATATTAGTAAACCGCTAAAATGAACAATTATATATAAAATTTCTAACAAAATATTATAGCTCTTTTGTTTGGCTTTCTTCACCAAACAATCTTAAAAGAGTTTGCTACTTAATTCTATACACACCCCAAATTATATGGGTTCTTTGACAAAACACCATTACTTTCATACACAAACAAATCAGGCTCTCCATCTACAAATTTAAGGAAGATTAAAATATTAAAAAAAAAAAGAATAAAGATCATATCCCTCCAGGCCCCCATTCCCTAGATATTGATAGCTGATATGAAAAGCAAACTCAAGAATTAATAAGAGTACACAAATTTTGTAAGAAATAATCCCTCCATCCTCCTCATCGGATTATAAATCCCTTCGGTTTTGAAAAATGAATTGTTTGTTCTGGTTATGTTCGCTTGGTTTCTGACCTTGAACCCGGATAATCACTCCGGTCTGTGTTAGAATTCTCTTTCTGGGATTCAATCTCCATACTGGTGCCTCCCTGGGTTCTTAGGTGGCTTCGATCCTGTAAAAAGACAAGTTTCATTCAAATTCAGCTAAACAAAATCCTCTGCAAAGGCTCAATTGGAAAGAAGCAAAGAGATGAATACGAGCAAGTGTGCAATGAGTTTTATAATATTTGAAGATATAGTGTCGTGGAAAGTTGTAATTAAGATAAAGAGAATAGAATGAGGTTAGACTTAATAAAATTATTGAAGAGAGTGAAAAGTGAAAATAATGAGTTCATTGGTATAGTTCTAATCAGCTTATGCAAATTTGAGCTAGAAAAATTGAACTAACCTCTCTTACTATTAAATACTCCTCGGACTCAAGCATGCGCACAACTTGACTCATTTTCTTATTCACGACATGAAATCAAATAAGTCTATTCACTGATGGAAGCAACAATAAAAAGCATATGTACAAATCATTAACACAGTATGAAAGCCAATAGGGAAGATATATGAATGAAAATCAATATTTTCCTTACCCTCCAACGGGTGTTTAATAATTAATTGCTTTAACTTGGAAAATGGACAAGTTGAAATAAATGATGCCCAGCAATCAAAATCATTTGAACTGGAGGAACCAGGAAAAAGACTTTTATTCCTGATGTACACAAATATTTTCTCCTAAAAAACCTAATAAATGTCCATATTTACCTTGGGATTGGTGACGAAAAGATCATCTCCAACAATTTGTACTTTTTCTCCAACCTCGCCGGTTAGCTTGGCATAGTGCTCCCAGTCGTCTTGGTCAAATGGATCTTCAATTGATACAATAGGATAATTAGAGATGAAAGACTTGTAGAGATCTTTGAGTGCATCTCCTGAGATCTTTTGTGAACCGTCATTGTTCTGCAAAAAAAAGACCAAAAAAATTAAGAAAACAGGAAAAAAAAATTAAGTATTTTACCATAAAACATTGGGCACCTAAGGAGAAAGTTGGTCAGAACAGAATTACAGTAATAGCAACAGATAACTAGTTAATGAAAATCTCCAAAAGGGTTGGCTTAAATAATGCATACAACCAATCAAAGATGATCAGGCAACAACTTCAAATGAATATGCAAATCAGACAACAAATCATGATCGCTAAACCAAACAAGTAGCTCATGCCAACTACCAATAACTCACCTCTTCCTTGAAGTTCAGATCATAAGTCTTATCTGAGCCATAAAATTCAGAAGTAGCGACATCTATTCCAATGATAACCTAACAACATGATGCAAATTTTATTAAATTTGTCAACATTAGTTGACTCGAGAATTAAGAGTAAAGAAAATTTTACGAGTAGCACTACCTCGAATATTGACAAGGAATGCACTGCAGTGACAGATGCAATTCTGTCTGCTGTAGAAACGAAGCGATTCTGATTGCGGCAGCGAGAGCTGCGAGTACAAGTAGCTATAGCACTGCAAGCTGGTGGAGCTTCTGCTGCAGTTCCTATCGTAGTAAATGCATTCTGTCGCTTGTGTTGCAGTTCTGCCACAGACAAGCAATGCTTGCTTGTCTTCGCGACAACGAAACTACGACTCATGCTTGTCTCGTAGCGGCGACAGAATCGCAGCTCATCGCTTATGCAAATTGGGACTCATTTTCTCTTATCAAGAACATGCCCCTTGTCTTGCTGCGGTGGTTGCGACTGCAATTCTCGATTCTCTGCCGATGCGGTGTTATTGCACAAGTTCTCTGCGGTGCAATTCTTTGTAATTCTTCGGTGTGCTTCCTTCTCAATAGCGGCAGCGATGAATCGCTTTCTAGGAACTGCGAGTAAGAACATATGCACAACTTAAAGTGGATGCAACCAATTCAATGCACACTATATCCACCAAAGGTTCGACATCGATCTTTTATGAATATCAGGGCTTCATCAGCCCAACAATTCAACAAATTCCAGCATAATTGAAGCACTATCCATATCCAACAATAAAAGTTTGTAATGTGCTGGAATTAAAAATTGGCTAAATAATACAGGAAAGCAACTTGAATATTTTATATTATGTAAAAGCGTACATAACATCAACGTTGTCTTTTAACAAAAATTCAAAAGTCCAAGATAAACAAATGAATCGTTACCTCGTCCTTGAGGCTCTTATCAATTTCTGAAGATTCCAAACGCTGATTTTCAATATCATTGCTCCAACACTCTTCTTTCTCTATTAAAAACAAACACAAATGAACTCCAATTTTGAAATAAACAAATTATATTCAAAAAAATTAAAAAAATAATAATAATAACAAAATTCACCTTCAGATGAAAACAGAGAGGACAAGCGATTTTTCAATATTACAGGTTCCTGATCAAAACAAGCAGAAACACAAAATCTTGAGTCAAGTAATTTCTAGCATAAACTCTAAAAATCGAACCAAAATGAAGCTCACGCGTTGTGCATCCTTGGGCAAGGACAAATAATCAAAACCCATTGTTCTTTCTTAGGTATTATTCAAACCAGATTATTTATCAACTAACAAATTATGTTTTTTTTTCCCTAATCTCAATAATAAGTTCGTTTATTTCAGGTCCATGCCTCAAATTCAAAGTGTCAAAGCACTAGAAAACAAGAAGTCCAGTCCACGGTATGAAAAACCAAGAACTAGTTTCTCAGATATTCCAGACAAAATTCAATATCATTCATTCCTTCAACTAAAATTTTATATTGATGTTTACCAAAGATAAAAGAACATACCTTTCACACATATCGTCATTCCCAAAGACTGGACCGATCAGCTCTGTTCGGTTCTCTATTAGCGAAGCAGCTTCAACGCTCTCACTTCTGTAAGTATTATCGAAACCCAAGAATCCAACACGCCGTCAGAAGAACTTGCAATGCCAACTTCGACGCCTTCGACGAAAACCAAAACGAAACTATCAGCCACGATAACGCCGTCAACTCAGCAATTAGGGTTTTATTTTTTTTTCAATTTAAGGAAAAATGGAAAAAGAAAATAGAGTGTAAGCATGAGAGAAAGCATGAGAGATCGAGTGTTTGGGTGTGATAGACAACAGAGAACAGAGAACAGAAGATATCAAGAAAAGAAAAACGAAAGAGAAAGCATGAGGGAAAACATGAGAGATCGAGTGAGAGATGGGTGAGAGTTAGCGTTAATTAGGTTTTGTTATCCTTTTGTTATTATATTTTTGTTTTTAAAATCTTTAAAACGAATTAATTAAGTTAATTCAATATGGCTTGATGGCTTCTGTTTCAAATGTTAAAGTTTTAAACTCTAGAAGTCTTAGGTTCGAGTTGGAACTAAAATAATTATTAATGAATTTTTTTTTTATCTCTGATACTATGTTTAATTTATTAACACATTAGTATCAATAACCTCTAATACCTACTTGTTAATAGGTGCATTTGTTCACAATTACTGATACTTTTTGCTAATTGTCAGTAAACTAAGTATCAGTAAATGTCATTTTTTTAGTAGTGCTTGTTGGAAAAATAATAAGGTATGGATTCCTTGACATGATATACCATGATATAAACTTAAAGGAGCAAGCCAGTTTTGACGAACTCCTTGTAAAATAAGTCTCTAAATTTGCTAAAAAGAGACAAATATACCTCAAATTTTACACCATTAGTCCTGAATACACTAATAACATAGATTATCAAGCCTTCTATATGATCACAATAGGTCATGTAACCAGATATTTTCAGCTCGAAGTGGGAACAGAATATACAGCAGCCCCACAGTTCAATAAAGCATGGATAAGAACAAGAAGAGCTCGAGGAATAAAAGCAATCTGGAGCATAGCCAAAGATCTGTACTATAAAAAATACAGGACAATAATAAAGTTCAATAATTACATTCTCTTGACAGCAGAGGTGAAGAGTCATCCTCAGAAATACTGCTAAATTTCATACACGAGATAACAACCATGAAATTTCCATCAAGTACAGCCACGTTGTAACAAGCATGCTGGTTGATGGAGATAAAGTAAATAAAAGAAGTCTTGTCGTTTGTGTCGGCAGAAATAAATAATGTAATCTTTATTTTATACATTTGTTATTTGTAATAATGTAGCATAAAACTTTTTGACTTTGTAAGGCCACCACATAAAGTTGGATATAAGGAAATTCCAAGACGCCACAGGATACAGTGAAGCCGTATGACTGTCCAGTTTTCTCGTGATGGTTAAAGGTGAAGGCGTGTTGAGGGAGTTAAGGACGAAGTCATTTAGGCAGAAGGTTACTCTGCCGGTGTATAGGGAAATCCTTTTATACAATAAAGGATATAGGTAATAATTTCAAATTCTTATCTTTTGGTGGTAAATGTTTATAAATATGTTAATGTTTGAGGGGAAGAGGATGGGATCTTGGATATATAGCAATAATATGGAAAAATTTCATGAAACCTTATGTATAGATGCTGGAATAAACAAAATAATTTGGATAAATGATAAAACAAAAATTTTATATAACAATAAAACTTTAATAATGAGATTTAATTGTAGAACATGGAAATATGAAGCATACATATTTTCTAAAAGAGAATTAGTGCCAAAAGAAGCTTTATTAGCAATAAAAAATATAAGACTACCTAAAGAATTAGAAAGAAAAATAATAAACCAAGTTAAAACGGACAATTTACAAAAGGACATATATATGTTAAAACTAAATCAAGAAATTTTCATATTAGAAACTAATATACAATTAGAAGAACAAGTAGAAATATGGGAAAGAGCAAGTAGTAATGATAATGTCTAAACATAAATAACTTTTACCATCAATAAAGATTTATCAAAATCCTTTATAAATCCATAATTCCTCTTGTATCCTGAATAGAAAGTTTCTTTCTGTATACATAGAATTCTTTTGTAAATACATATGAATAATCTCTTTTGTACTTACGCAAATCATGTACTCAGTCTTTGAATAATAATATACATTTCATTTTAATTAATTTCTTCCATATTAGAAAATTTCAAACAAATAAATTTCATTTTATTAATCTTATTGACTGGATTTTCTTAATTAACTAGATTAGTCTTCGGACACCCCAAGCAAATGGTATCAGAGCCAATAATATTAATAAAAATTATAAAAAAATAAAAACTTGAAAACATCTAATTAGAAAAATACATAATAAATAAATTTATCCACAAGAAATGGATCAAATAATCAATATAGTAGATGCGATGTATACTTTAAAAATAGAAGATAAAAATGAAATAAGAAAATTAGTTAAAGAAATAAAAGAAAGTAAGAATAATATAAGAAATATTGAACTAGATTTAATACAAAATCAAAGAGAAAGATTTAATATAAATACGAATGATGAGATAATATTAAATAAAAGAATGAAATTTATATACGAACTAATTAAATTCTTAATATATTAGTATAAAAGAGAAATATTATGAATAATAACTAAGATCCAGAATTTAAAGACTGGAATAGAATTAGACTAATGTGTAATACTATAAAAAAAAAAAAACTTTTAGTTGGGAATATAAAGTTAATCTTTATATAGAAAATTTAAATTAAGAAATTGTAAGCTTAGAACAAGAAAAAAAAACTTTAATAAATATTAGACAAGAAAATTATGAAAAATTAAAATTTATAAATTTTTATTATTTAAAGTAAAAAATATATTTTTACAAACAAATAATAAAAATTTTAGAAAGAATAAAATGAAGATGTAAGAATGATGAAAAAATAAATAATACATAAAATTATAAAACGTTAAGAGTTATAAAAAAAATTTATCATAAAAAAATCGATAATATTTTTAAAAATAAAAAAATAAAAATTTTTATCTATCCAATCAATAATTAGTTAAATATAATAAAATTAAATATGATAAAAAAAGATTAAAAAATATTGAAGACTAAATTTTTAAAATTATACGACTAAAATTGATGATTTTTCATATATATTCCAATAACTAAATACAAATACAGCAAAAGTAAAAAATACAAATCAATAAAACCTTCGCAAATACAAATCCATAATGTAACATAACATTAACAAATGCAAATCCACATGATTCTACAATTCAAACTCAAGATTCACAGATTCAATATTCATGAACTTGAAGGATCAACGTCCGGCGAAGCAACAAATGGCGTTTGCTGCTTATGATGAAGAACATAAAGTCACAACCACGATCTCGATCGCCAAGGTGGACAAACGACGGTCAAAACCTACGACACAACTGGACAAACGGTGGCTGATGATGACGACAAACATGAAACATAGCGAAGGTGGCGATGATTTGAAGAAGATTGAAGAGAAGAGTTGAAGAGAGTGGAAAAGAATGGATTTTGGGCGGCTATGAAATTGTGAAGAGGAGAGTTGAAGAGAAGAAAAACAAAGAAGGACAGAAATAAAGGGATTTGGGCGGCTATGCTTGTGAAAGTTGGAATTGGGGCATGGCTGATTTTTTTAATTAAAAAATAATATTAAAATAAAGACCTCTGAATCTGAGTTTTAAATATATGATTACATCCAAATCCGAACCTAGACTCAAATACATCCGGTTCAATAAAATTATATTCAGATATTAATTTTTTTTTTATTTTAATATGAATTGAATCAGGCCCAAATTTTTTAATTCGTCCAGATCCGAATTAAATTATCATCCCTACTTAATAAACAAAAGAAGAAAGGCAACTTTTGCAGCCAGCTACCACTTTTTCTCTCAAGTTATTCAAATCCATAATTTTTCGATCATTAAAAATCCCTCTCAAACTGTTCGTGTTATTTCTCCCGAAAAATCTTTAAGTCTCATTCTCAAACTTGGGTTTTCTATCTGAAAGTAATCACCCTCCTTCTTTCTCCTTATGCTCGTGATCCAAAATGTCCTTGACTCAGTTTGTTTAGTACAAGAGAATGGGGAGGCATTTTGTTTGTGCGCGGAAGCAAGAGATAGGCAGAGCTGCTGATGTGCCTATGGCAATTGTTCCGATAGGCGGTCACTACTCCTGCCGCATCGTTGTCCATCATTAGTTGTTCAGCCTCCACCTAAAAAACAACCCATCTTAAGTTTTTTTTTTTTTTTTTAAATTTTACCAATCATTTTCCTTTTTTTGTATTTTAAGTGTTATTTTTTTTCATGGGTACTGATCTTTTATTGTTTTATGAAATATGTATGTTTGGCTATTTATTATTATTATTTGTGGGTTTGTGTTTGGTTTTCATTTCTTAGGATTTGACTCTGTTTTCTTCTTTTTTGTTGATAAAGCTCATACTTTTAGCTAATGGTTTCTTGTTTTGGGTGTTTTTGCTGGTTTTTTTTTTTTGGTTACTGTTTTGCTTAAAAATTTGAGTTTATAGCTCAATTTTTGGCTCATGTTTTTAATTTATATGGATCGATGAAATTCAAGGGATCATCAGGTGGCTATGAACATATCAATACTGGATGTAATATGATTGTTTGAAAGATGGAGCTGATGGATCTTGTTAGATAGTCAAAGGAGGACGCCTCACTTCTGAAAGGTCTGTTTTTCAAGTTTTTAAAAATAATCTGCATAATTTTTTGGTTAACTTTTTTTTTTTTATATTACTTATATTATTCATTTTTAATGTATTTTTCTACAATCCCTTGTGCTTGCTGCTCACAGTGTTGGAAATATGGGTTGATTTGGGTTTAACATTTTCACAGCATTTAATACTTGAGTGGTAGCAATCGTGAGTTATATTAGATCAAATAGACTCATTTCCGAGTGGAATTGGAATTGTATTTTTCATTTGCTTTTATGTCCTTTTTAATGCATGTAAAACAAGCTAGAGTTAGAATTGCATTTTTTATTCACTTAAATGTCCTTTTGACTGGTCGAAATCAACTCCATTGGCTAGGACCTTATCTCCTCGTGTTTTGGAAAGTTATAGATGCCAAGAAGGTGAATTTATGAATCAAATTAATTCTCATTGTATGTTACCACTTACCGTTTCAGAAGCATCTGCTGCTGAATCACTTGTGTCCTTGTTTTGAGAGGAAAAGATCATACAGTTTGTTGAAGCATTTATGGACAAATGAGCCAAAAAAAACTTAACTACAGAGTGATATATAATTACTTATCTTTTTTTTTTTTCTGAAGTTATTCTAATTTGAGGATCACCATATTCTTCATTTCTGTTTTATCATGCCTTCTTGCATTATGATTACCAACAAAATACAAACAGCGAAGGACACATGAGTTCATTTTTTAAAAAGAAAATAATAAGATAATATAGAAATTAGCAACGATACTGTTTCTAGGATGCAGATAAAAGGGATATATTACAAATATCGTGTTCAAGCTTGTGTGACGCATATCATGCCTCAAAAGATAGAATGAAGTTTTAAATTATGTTCATGTATTTTTCCCTTTCGAAGTTTTTACGAAAATTGATCAGTGAACCCCAGTGATACCTTTTTAATTCCATTATTTCTGTTACATACGTCCAGGAATTGGAGAAAAGCCTAAAAGCTACTTGTGAGGAGTTCATCATGTCTGTTATTAAGCTAGTTGTGTATCCCATGCTTTCATTTGTTACCAATGTTTGTTTTTTACTTCTAAATTGTACTTTTAGATAACTTACTATTTGAGATTGTGTGGAAAATATGACACTGCAATCTCTATGACTGACCAGATCCCTGGATCTAAATACAAAGACACTTGCAAAAGTTATAAGTTTATACTGACAGAACAAGTGTTTATTTCCCCTTTTCTTTATTTAAAGAAAGGACCCAAAAAGACTCAATTTCTAATTATATGGTGGCACTGCTTCTTGAGACTTTGATTACTTGGTAGAACTAGTTGTGATTGATGAGTCTAATGCTTTAAAAATGTATTGTTGTTGAAGTTAGTGGTATGAATTATTGAAATAGTGATTTGAGGATCATTTTAGCAATTTGCTTGATTCAAAGAGAACTTTGGAATATTGCAACCCGTATATTGTTTTTGAAGCTTTGAAAAATGAGGATTATCCTATTTATTGTGAAGGTTATGGGAAATATTCTTGTAATGCTATTTTCTTAATTATTTCTAACAGACTATGTCTTTCTAAGGGTATAATATTGTTCAAACATGCATTATTGATATAGGACCGGATGAGCATGTGAAATGAGCAATGAATGAAATTATTGCTGGTAAAATATTTGATCTTTTTTTACAAAGTTGAGAAAGAAATTGGTTTTTACTTTTATTGTTTCTTGGCATTTTTTCTGCTATTTTTGGACTTTTTTATGCTATATTGGGAAAAATACCTTTTGCCTCTTGTGCTGGTCAGCACTTATTCTAGATTTGTAATAGCTATGAAATTATTTCAAGTATGACCTACAACTTTGTTTTAAATAAATGCTTCCCGCAGGTTCTATACACGTGGAATTTAGTCAATTTTTGGCTCAATGCTTGAGTGGGTAGCTTCCCGGATCTTTATCATTCTATAATCTCCATATGTTAATAGTTTATCTTGTTGGAAATATTAAAATTATATTTATTTGCCTTATAGTGGTCCACAAAAAATTTAGAATCTGTTTGCAGGTGCCATTTTTATTTAAAATGTAGAATTTATTTAGGAGTGAATTTTTTATATGCTTTGCTTAATTATATTGATGTTGTACTACCAACTTGTTTGTGAAAATGTTAATGAATATATGTGTGTCTTCTGTGAATATAAAGACCTAAATTAATTTTATGGCATGATGAACAAATTAATTTGATGACCATGTGGTGAAAGTGTGATTGTAATTGTGGTTACTTTTTTATTGGAGACAGATGATGCAAATTTGCACATTTTGCTTGTTTTAGGTTGGTATTTTATGCTATTTCGGATTTTTTTTTTTTGGCTGGTTTTAGGCAGTTTTCATGTTATTTTGTGCCTCTTTGTACTGTTTCTAGGCATTTTTACTTTTGTTTTGGATTTTTTTGTTATTTTTAGGCATTTTTCACTGTTGTTTTAGGATAACTTTTATTGCTGCTTTGGGCATCTTTGTCTGCCATTTTTGGGCATTTTTTTTTGTTTGTTGTTTCTTGCTTATATTTACTGTTTTGGTGTTTTTTTTCCCTATTTTTTAGTGTAATTTGTTGTTGCTTCATATGATTCACGGTTGTTTTTATCTTTTAGATTAACTTAAAAATTTTAGATATTTGCAGGGGAGAATTCAACTTGATATTGCTCGGCTCTATAAATTATTTGGCATGAGTGTTTTACTGGAAACTTTATGAATTTTGTTTTTCTTTTTGTAGCTTATTTTTATAAATGAGTGCTCTTGATTTTCATTAACAAATTTCTTTTAAAATAAGTGTATTATGATTTGTTTCATTAACAAACTTCATTCATAAATGATTGTAAATTTCAATTGAACTCAGAATTTTTGTGACTCAGTAATTTAAAATATCTACCATGATTAGTTTTTCTGAAAAAGAGCCTTAACAAATTGTACTTAAAAAAAATATTATGCAACACATACAAATAGAGATTAATTCATGTATGGCGTACACCCTCCAACTCTTTTTTACAACTTTTTTTGTTTTTTTTTTTTGGTAATTACATAGCTTGAGTTGCCTTTCCTTATGGGCTTCATTAAATAGTTAAAGCAACACTATATTATTTGATTTTTTAAATAAAAAATGTATAAATTATCAATTGAATTCAAAATTTTTGTTATTTGGTAATTTAAAATTGTCATCGTAGTTAGTTTCAGTTGAAAAATTAAACAAATGAACTATCAAATAATTTTAACACTAAGGCAACATTAAAATATGTGTTTCTTAATAGATTGGTTTAATTAAACTTAATTAATAATAAAAAATGAAAAATAATAAGTTTAATTATAAATTATCACTTGAATTTTTAAGGAATTTTAAAATGTACTCTTATTTTATGTTTTATGTTTATTTATTGTAGTATTGAATATAAAATTTAGGGAATCAGTTAGCCGATTTAGGCGGTTAATCGTTTAGAAGGTAGAAAATCTGCCAAAACCATGCAGATAGCCGATTGATCCAAGAGGCTAATCTTTTGGAAGGCAAAGAGTTCATTTTTAAGACATGCAACATTTGATGCAAAACATGCAACACGGATGTCAAACATAAAATTAGTAAGAATATTTTATATTTTTTAACTTTATTCAAGACATGTAATATTTGATGGGAAACATGCAATAATTAACGTCAAATATGTAACAATTAACGTAAACCATACAATATGTAATTTTATATATGAAAAAGTAATGTGAAATATGCAATAATCGACGTCAAATATGCAAAATTGGGTTAAACATGAGAATCATGTAAGCATATAATATTTTATGCAAAACATGCAACACCTTACTCCAAACATAAAACTCTAAACATAAAACAGGCGAGAAAATTCTTTATATTTTTGCTTTATTCAAGATATACAACATTTGATGTGAAACATGCAATAGTTAAGGTCAATGATGGGCACAAATAATTCACATATTTTTATCTCTAATTCTATATTTGTTAGAACTGTCATTTACAAGTTTTATTGTTAATTTACTTTTATTGAATAGGTTAATAAATTGAAGATTATTGAATAAACATGCTTAAAGGGATAAAAAAAATTGGAGATAAATGAAGGTTATCAAAATTGTTGTACTTAGAGCTAATCATTACATGTAAAGAAGATAAAATATCAAGTCCAAAATATCAAATTCCACATTTAAGAAGTAAAAATGAGCTTAAATTTTTTTTGGCTTCATATTCATAGAAGAGAAATTTAAAATGACTTCTCTTCTTATTTATTAAAAATGATATTCAATCTTTAATAAAGAGATGGAGACTTAGTTGATTTTAATAGTTAGCAACCACTTATTTTATTTTTCATTCACACCATGATAAAAGGAATGTATTTGGTAGTTAAAAATAAAGAGAGTTCAATTTCAAAAAAAGAAGCAATCAGTCTCACTAAAAAAAAAAAAGAAAAAAAACGTACTTACAAAAATAAAATTAAAGGAATGCTTTGAAAGATAACGTGCTGTCATAGTAGAAATTCAATCAATAAGCTTTTTTTTCTCTTGTATTTTTATAGTTTTCTTTAATGACTTTGATTTGTAATATCTTAGACAAGAGAAGTCAAGCATTGGAGAAGTTAACATTTATGACACCAATATGAGATCCTTAGTCCTATCATAAGACTGAAATTCAAAGTGTGCAACTCAAGAGGGATGGTTAAATTAGGTTTCTAAAAATATTCTTAAAAATCTTAATAAATTTTTAGAATTAAAACCAAGCAAATTTAATTATTTAAATTCCTGTGCAATAAAGATAAAGAGATAAAGGATAGAGAAAAACAAATACTTGAATTTTTACATGGTTTGGCACACAAAGCTTGAGGATTTCATTATCCAAGCCTCTCAATCCAGAGCTTTAAAATCTTATGATTGACTTTCAAGGTGTCTATCAACCTTTACAATCTTAAGATGATTTACTCATCTCTTACCCAAATGTTTCCCACACTTACAACCACTCAACTTTTGATAATTAAATGATAAATACAAAAAAACAAACACTCACAACTAAATGTAATAAAATGATAGCTCAAATGTGTGTATGTGTACAAAATGCAAGCTTAAAGCACATTTGATTGTAGATAGATATTGTCAAGATTGTTTACCAGCACTTGCAATAATGTCTTCTTCAGCTATTTATAGATAAAGTCACAAAACTAGTCGTTATTGACTTTTTGGACATAACCAATTTTTTGTTTACCCTAGTCAGTTTATCGCTTGACTTTGTGGTAGTTATCTTTGTACCCAAAATTTGAAACTTTTTAATAACCGGTTCACCGCTTGTTGGTAATTGGTATGCTGTTTGATTCTAGACAGTAAATTTTAAGTAACGGTTTGTCGCTTAAGTTATCCAGCATGCCAGTTGTCTCTAGAATGCTCATTTCATGTATCTGATTTACCTTTTCCTATAAGTAGAATGTCGTTTATTAATAAAACAAGATTTTACTTGAAAAACTTGCTTTTATAAAATTATTTAAATTATATTATCATTTTTCATTTGAATTTACAAAGAAAATTTTTAAGACTGAGATAAAATAATATCCATTTTCTCATTTTATAAAAACACAATGTATATTTCTAAATTTACCCAAAACACGTGGTTTGGTATCATCAAATTCAACATACTATATAGTCATATAGACTAATAGTCTCCTTATTTTTTATGATGACAAAATACGTCATGTATTTTTTAACCTTTTTATAAAGAATCCACCTTAATGTATGCCTATATTGAAAAAACAAAATTAAAGAACTCCCCCTACAGAAATGCATGTGTTTTCCAAAATAATTAAATACAACACTTCAAAATACATCTCAAGTTACCACATCGTAAGTTACTAATTTATCTTCCTTTCATCATAAAAAAGATTAAAAAGGAGCTTGGAAATAAGCTCCCCCTATCAAATATAAACATCTCAAAATAAGCATTCATAAGCATAGATAAATAATTAAACATAAATATCCATTAAGCTAAAATAGCTAATAAACAACTATAACATCAAACAGAAAATATAAACCTAGCATCTTGAAATGATAAAATGGAATGTCATAATAAAAACAATGTTGTTGTGCTTAAATATAAATGAGATAGATCAAAAAATAAAAAATAAAGGCTACTGAGGAGGTGGAGGTGGTGGAAATGGATAAGGGACTCCAAAGTGCTTGAAGAGTCGACGTTGTCTATCAAGAAGTTGCCGTTGCTACTGAAGAAGGTGTAGATGTTCCTCAAGAATGTGCTGCTGAAAGCTGGTTTCTGCATAGAGAGTGTCCTCACTATTAGCCTATATGGCTATAATATGTTGATTTTGATGACAACAAAGCACATGTTATGGATAAACAAGGAATTACAATTTATAGTCTTATAAAATAAGATAATGAGTTTTTTGTAACAAAAATTATATTCTGGAGACAAACTGAATCACCATATAATCTAACGACAAATCGAATACAATAAGGATCATTCTAGAAAGCAACCGGCTAACCGAATTCAGAAGCGGCAAACCGATTATCAGATATATGTTTTATGGAATCAAAACGGCTAATCGGATTTAGTAAGCTGCAAACTGGTTATACAAACATTCAAATCTTTGACTATAACAGTAACATCAAGCGACAAATCGATTAGCATAAATGGCAAACCAATTATCATTAAAAAGTCAATAACAACTAGTTTTCTACTTCAATTGTAAAATGGTTCAATCAAATTCAAATGAGCGATGTGATATGAACCTTGCCAATAACTGATGAGACTCTAATCAAATTCAGCTCTAAGATCATTTTTTAATTCAGGAATTGAATAGAACTGTGACCCTTTACATAATGAAGCACGAACCTTGGTATGTGAAGACGCCATAATCAGCTATGGATAGTCCAATAAACAAACTCTTTGAACTTATCAGATTTTTCTGTGGTATTCAACCATTGACATATCAATTAGACCATCTATAGCTGATTGTAGCGTTTTCACATACCAAGATTCTTTCTTCATTAAGCAATGGGTCACAGTTCCATTCAATTCCTGAAATTAGAACCGATCTTGTAGCCTAATTTGATTAGGGTCTCGTTAGTTTTTGGCAGAGTTCGTATCAGCTATGCTCAAGACAAAGTATGTAGTATGATTATTGTTATACTACTTTTACTAATACTATCAAGGTGAGGAATTTAGGGATTCCAACACTTAAACATCCATAACTATACAAACTACAGTGGTTGAATGACAGTGGTAAGGTGAAAATGAACAACCAAGTACTAGTGTCTTTTAGAATTGGCAAGTATGAAGATAAAGTGTTATGTGATATGATAACAAGCTGAACACTTATTACTTGGGCGTCGTTAGCAATTCGATAGACATGTGAAGCATAGTGGCTTCATCAATAAGTATTCGTTTAAGTTTAATCAACGCAAGATCACTATTGCTCCATTGACACCGAAGCAGATTCATGAAGACCAAGTAAACTTACAAAGGCAGAGTGAGCAAAAGAAAAGGAAAGAAAAAGAGAGTGAAAATCATAAAGAGGCTGAGAAAAAAAGAGAGAAAAAAAGAAAAGAAAATTTTGGCCAATGAGAGAAAATCAGAGAGAAAACAAAAGAATTTTTTGTTTATAATTATATTTATCAGATGTAATTAGATTAAGATTTTGATTTATAATTAGAATTCTTTCTTTTTTTTGCTAGATTAAGAGTCTAATTTATTTAGGATTATTTTCTTATTTGTTTAGATTGAAATTTTAATTTGATTTTGGATTAGAATTTGTTTTTCATTTTAGATAAGAATTTATGATAGAATTTCGTGTAACCTATATATATACTTGTATTCAATAAAAGAAGGAATGGAGTTTTATGCAATTTACTTAAGATTATAATTCTCTTTAGTTCTTAAACGAACTTTTTGAACTTCTCGGGTTTTCCATTGCATTCAACCCTTAAGTTATCAATCAGAATATCCATAGTTAATTGTGCCGTCTTCACATAACAAAATTTATGCTTTATTAAATAATGGGTCGCGGTTCCATTCAATTCCTGAATTTATAACCAGTTTATGAGACTTATTCGATTAATGTCTCCTCAGTTCTTGGCGGGGTTCATGTCAAAACTCAATTTGCTCAACTAGGTTAGGATTAATGTTAACTTCATATTTAAATTAGACTTTTCAATTTATAGCAATCCTTTGGGGTTCGACATCGTTACTACTACTCTATTTCTAAAGATTCATGTGCTTACGAACATATTAAAAATTCAACACAACTCCAATAGCTGATAGTCGCTACCAAAAAGAGTGTTTCTTTGGCCGGAGAGAGTAAAATCCCTCTATGATCGGTGTGTTTTTTATTTGTCTTTTTTCTTTTGTTTTTATTTATTTTTCTAGTCTAACTTATTTTATATTTTAATTTTTCTAGCTTTTATTTTTTATTTCCTTTCTTATGGTAGTTGATTTTATTGTTGACTGTTTTGGGTGTTGTTTTTCTGCTTCACTTGATATCTTGTATGGTCTCGATGGTGTCAACTCAGAGTTCGAATTGAAATTATACCAATATTTGAATAGGGAGAATATGCCTATATTAGAGTTGATGAAGGGCTCTAACAGTGGAGTATTGATATTCTAATGATTTGGTTTGAGTTACTATCAGGCCTTAGTTGAGGGCTCGTTAAGAAACTTGTTGGGATACTCTATATGGGGTGATTATGCTGTTGAGTTTTTATCGTGTGGTAATTAGTACTTACTATTATGTTATAATGTATTGTGTTAATTTTATATTATTATTTTCCTTTTCTAACTGGGAAATTTTTTTTTTTCAGTATTAATTGAGGTTGGCAGCAATTCATAAAATTTGTTCTGGGTGTAAGGTTTAATAGGTAAAAGTCTTTTAGTTTATAATTGTATTTGTTGGCCGGAGTTATACTAACTTATAAATAGGTGTTATAGTGTATATTATTTTTATACTTAGTACGCGTGTATTTATGTCCTAGAGGCATTTTATAGTTAGACTATTTTGGTCTTCAATAAGGCACACTTTCTTTTCGGGAAAAAAAAAAATAAATTGACTTATCAGAAAAATCAGCGGACGCTCAACAGACCAATCCTCAGTTCTTCACATTTTTCTCGCAATCCATAGCATAGCCTGTGCATCATATATATAGTTATTGCATCATTAACTGACGAAATGGCTTCTCTGGTCGGACAGCTTCCGTTTGCTTTAGAAAATGCAAATGGGTATAAAGTTTGGGAAGATCCGTCCTTTATCAAGTGGAGAAAAAGGGACACTCATGTCACTCTGCGTTGCCATGACTCTGTCGAAGGTAACCTAAGTTTCATTTTTTCCGTTTTCATTTTGTTTGAATTTTAAGGTTTAGCAAACGGGTTCTGGGTCTATTTCAGTTTAATCTGTTCAGTCATAACATCTTGATTTTGTTCCTTTGCAGAACTTGTTTTCTCTCGTGTTATTTTCTTTGAATTTCCAAGATTGTGATCTTTTTCATAAAGTTTTGGTGCTTGCAATAAAATAGTCGCATGTTCAGTTAGCTAGTTTTCCTCTTTTGTGTTGTCTTGCTTGAGTTTATGTGAAATATATATCTAGGAAAGAAAAAAAAAAGAGGGATAAAAGCAAATTTGGTTGTTTTTGTCAGTTTGCAGGTTGAACTAAATCTCAAGTTTCTTTTTTCATTATCCCGTTTTTTCTTGTTGACACCCATTTCTGACTTTCTTTTCTTTAGATTTATCTAAGTTAATAACTGAAGCAAATGTGGTGAAAAGTTTTTAATTGGAAATGTTTAGTTTCAACTTAATAGTTGGATATTATGTGCTTGTGCTTGTGAGCTTGTCTGTTTCTTTCTTTTTTCTTTTTCAAATAAATTTGACATTGAGTTGTATGTGATAGGTTCTCTTAAATATTGGTATGAACGCAATAAAGTGGATATTTCGGTGTCCAATTCTGCTGTTTGGGATGATGATTCTGTTCATGAAGCTCTCAATAGTGCTGCCTTTTGGGTCAAAGGCTTGCCTTTTGTCAAGTCTTTATCTGGTTACTGGAAATTTTTCTTGGCTTCAAGTCCTGCCAATGTTCCTATAAATTTTTATGATAGTTCATTTCAGGATTCCAAGTGGGAAGCTTTACCTGGTAAGTGTGTACTTTCTAATATGCATTTCCAGGCATTTATTATTATTATTATTTATTTATCAATTGTTTCTTATTATAACTTATTAAAATCAAAGTAGTTAATAGCTAACTAGAATAATATAGGTTCCAAGACATTTTTTATCCTTTCTAATTTGTCGATCTCATGTGATATGTTGACTTATAGAAAGAGATGAGTCTTTTGGTTGTTTCTTTTCATATTTATTTTTTGCAAGTGCTCTCTACATTCTTGTCCCATAATTTTAGTTGTCTTCCTTTTTGGAGTAGTTCCTTCAAATTGGCAGATGCATGGCTTCGACCGCCCAATTTATACAAATGTTGTATATCCATTTCCACTCGATCCTCCTAAAGTCCCAGCAGATAATCCGACAGGCTGTTACAGGACATACTTTTACATTCCCAAAGAGTGGCAGGGTATGATCTCTTTAATTGTGTTAGTAATTGGTTGTGAATGCCAATGCTTCTTAAACCTGGTTTAGTTTGGCTGTACCTATTGAAGTTATGCTTCCTGTTTAATTAGTATCTGAGTAAAAGTATGGTAGTTCTTATGCTTTCCTCTAGTAAACTTTACACTCATACAGACTGTTTGACTTCTTGCTAACAGGTTTGCTAAACTTTTGGCCTTGTTATTATAGGCAACATTGTTGTTGCTAAGTAAATTTGCATGTATTGTCAGATCTTTTTCTTGTATTGATAAGGAACATGACTTTTACTATGGCATATATTGTCAAACCTTAACTTCTGCCTAACCAGAAGACCTTGCGAATTGTTTCCTCTTTCATTGCTCTTTCCTCATTTCTTTTTCCTTTGACATAAGCGATTATGTAGTTAACAAGATTTCATAGAAAGAAATGTCTGTGCAAGAAATAATTAAATTTATCTAGCTGAGATATAGTTGATACTAGGGGTCAGTTCTGGGTGTTCTGATGCTAATGTTTAGTTAAAATTTTGAAGCATGGACTCATCTATTCATGTTGAACTGCACTATCTAGTATCGATTCCACTTCTTCATGCAGTAGAATGGGATCCTTCCTCTTTCTTGGTTGTTGACATATGTTTATTAGATTTATATTTCTTTTTCAATTAAATGTGTTAGGTGTTTTTGACCTGAGATGCAAACACAATCTGTTGAAACAAAAGCTTGGTAAACTGGTTAAGTCTAGAATTGAATTTCATTGAGTTTCGAGTGGCGGAACAAAAGTTATTGCCTATAAAAAGAGACAGAAAATGTGTCAGAAAGTTGCCATTACTGTGCAAGCTAAACAAGTCCAATGCTCAATCTTGTTCTGTGATGGTTTGGAGAGAGGGCAATAACTTTTTTTGCTGGCTAATTCTTCGTTGAACTATTCCTATTGAATTATTGTAGGTGCCTATCTGTTACTAGCAGTGTACTAAATTATCTTTATTATCAATTTAGATTATCTACAATTGGTCTCTCTCAATCTCTTCCTCAAAGTCCAGATTATTCCTAATTTTCTGTCATTCGTATATTCTTTCTATATGCCTTTTATGTCTTTGCTTATCTAAGGGCCATGTGCTATAATAGTCCACGGTATTAAGCAAAATGTCCAAATTTTCCTTCGTCGTTGATGGATTGGTTGTGGAATTTTAAAAGAAGACAATGGGGTTGGGTGTAGGTTGGTGAAGAATGTTTAAAATATTAAAGATACATTTTAGGTTGATGAATATTTTCAGAAATCTGGAAGCACTTTCTACACGAGTATTTTAAAATATGCAAGTCAAATTGTAATGATAAAATAAGTTGATGTATGGCTTGTTGTCCTTCACATGAATACTGGAGTTTATCTTGGAGATTCTTATTTTACATAAATAGTTAAGAGTTATAAAAATTATAGACTTCTCTCCCATTGTGGCAGCTATGTAAGCGTGGCGCTCTTCTTAAAATGAGATACAAAAGTTGAGCCATTTGTTTCTATGAAGTGTTTTGTGGATTAACGAGAATGATTGTTACCCTTCTCTATGTTTGACTTTACACTCTAGACTTTTTGATTAACATAAATGGTTGGTTTCAAATTTGACATCCTTGTTATGTCAAAAAATTCAAGCGACAGTAGCCTATTTATATCAAATCACCATTTATTTAGTAAGCTAGCTAGGTCGTCCCCCGTCTCTCTCTCTCTATCTTTTGATCATCTAATATTCATAGTCATGGCTGTTGTTCAAATTCATAGAGCCATGAAATCTTGTTATAAATCAATTTCCAAAGTACGAATTTGTTATGCTATTCATTTCAGGTCATGCTTCCTGTTCTTATTTTTATTTCATCTCACTATGTTTGTTTTTCTTTTTTTACTGTTTCAGTTATATGCTCATTATAATATCAAACACTTAAATTGTTCAACTTATAAATTGTTGATGACAGGTCGCAGAATTTTCCTGCACTTTGAAGCTGTTGACTCTGCTTTCTGTGCATGGATTAATGGGGTTTCTGTGGGATATAGGTACAATTACTGCATGCTTACAAGAGATATTTTTACAGTAGCTGTTCTGTATGCAGGATATAATTATTTTCTTTCTGATGCTCTGTAGTTGTACTAACAGTTACAGAGTCGTCATAGTGAGCATTAGCTAAATCATTAGGTTGTAATCCATTTTTTGTGGATGTTAAACTCATTCACATAAAGCATTGTGAGCTCTATGAGAGAACTTATGCAAGTGAATTTGAGATCCAGTTTAAAGAGAAATTGGTTAAATTTATTCTAGAATCCTATAATTAATGGATAAAGGGGGTGGACGAACAACTTATATTTTACAACATTGATAATCACGCTTGAGATCATAAACTAGAAAAGAGGCTAATGTTCCTTGAGCTAGAGCTTATATATCATTTGATGGATGAAAACTATTGCATAAAATATCACAACAGAGGTAGAGAGCATACTCTAAAGTAGTATTATACAGTTCACTAAGAATTTGATCTTTCAATTCAATTCTTTTTCATGTGAAAAAGAAATGGGAAAGTTTGTATTCTGGAAGTAGTAATGTCAAATTCCGTCTTTAGAGTAATCGTTGTTTTCTTCAATTTATCCAATTTTTATAGAGTAAAGATAGAGCTACAAACTTTTTTTGTACCAATTTGATGTGGCATAACTCAATTGATTAGATTAAATAGCTCTTGGCCCATATTATTTATTATTTTGTATTTTCAACCAGCCAATAAATTTAGGCCACATCAGTTTGTACAAAATAAGTTTGTAGCTCTATCATCACCCATTTCTATAATATAAATTCTTTCACCAACTTTAAGCTAGAGCGTGGATATAATTTGATGGATGATAAACGATTTCAAAATATCATATCTGAAGTAGAGAGCAAATGCTGAAGAATGGTGTGTCATTGAGTGAAATTTGATCTTTCAGTTTCCCCTCATAGAACTGAAATCCAAGAATTTACACTGTGGAAGTAGCAGTTTGAATTTCAATCTCATGCAAAACAGTTGTCTTTGTCTGAGAAAAAAATGACGACACTTCGAAATCCATGAAAATGAAAATATATTAAAAGTATTGTATGCTAGTAAGTTTTGATCTGAAGGTTTTTATTCATTAATTTACTGGCAAAGCTTTGATTTGATTCATATGCTGGAAGTGCTTAAAAGTATTGTATGCTAGTAAGTTTTGATCTGAAGGTTTTTATTCATTAATTTACTGGCAAAGCTTTGATTTGATTCATATGCTGGAAGTGCTTAGTTTTGCAAAGTTGCATGTTGATGTCATGGTTGTTAATTGTTGTGCTGTGTGTCGTAGATCAGTGATATGCATGTCTTGGGGGTTCTTGATGACTTGGGGAGTTAAATGCGTGTCTTGGGGGTTCTTGATGACTTGGGGAGTTAACAAACTTGTTTAAAATGTGCTACATCAGTCAGGATAGTAGGCTACCAGCGGAGTTCGAAATCTCCGATTACTGTCATCCTCATGGTTCAGACAAGAAGAATGTTTTAGCAGTTCAAGTTTTTAGATGGAGTGATGGTTCTTACCTTGAAGATCAAGATCATTGGTGGCTATCTGGTATTCACCGTGACGTGCTTCTTCTAGCTAAGCCACAGGTTTGTTTCCTCTTAAGTCTTGTTTTCAAGTACTGTTAAATTAAACTGAACTTTAGGCAGTAATTCAAACCTTGTTATAGGTCCCTAGGTTTATCTTATTGCTTAACTCACAGCAATTTGGTCAGTTTGGATATTGGGTTTTGTTCATATTTTTGTACTTAAATGTTGAAGCTTAAGAATACCTGTTGTTGTTTTTCTAAAATTTGTATCTAATACTACTACTTTTTGGAGAAAAAGTTATGCTTTTTGGTGCATGCTGCTGTATCTAATACTACTAATGACTCGGATGGCATCTTATTAAAATTTAATTAATATAGTGGGGACTATCATTCAAGTACTTGACCACTTGGCACTTTTACTATGTTAAGTAATAATTTGACCAAAGCCTAAGCTTTTTAGGTCATGGTAACGGAACAACAGTATTATCTAAATTTTAACAATGTGCAAGGATGAATAGTCAACAGACTTATCCTGTGAGTAGTTGTTACTTGGTAACAATGAGAATGCATTTCTAAATGAAATAATTGTAGTAAGATTGGTTCTCAAGTTGTAAAATTAAGCACATTATAAATATACATTAGTTTGAAGTGATGTAGGAAAGGGAGAAGAAAAGAGGAGGAAAGAATAGAGAGAGAAATGGAAAGGAACGAGGATAGAATAGATACTAGCAATCCCAAGAAAAAATTTAAATAGGGAGAATTAATAAAAAGAAAGATAAGAGAGCTTGAGAAAAGAAAGACAAAGGAGTTCCCATGGGAGTTAACCGAGTGGTTATAACTCTTGCAATAAAATGAGAGGTCTAGAATCCAATCCCCCTCTCACATACTTTAGAGGGGGTTTACGTTTGAATTCTGTTTGTGCATGGGGAGCGATGGAATGTGGAGTGTGATAAGAGATGCTAAAAATGTAGAAACAAAATCATAATAGCAAACTATGTCATTGTTTCATCTAAAAATAAAAAATAAAAATAAGACAACGGAAAAAAATGTAAAACTAAAGAGAAATGAGGGAAAGAAGAAGAAGAAAGAGAGGGAAGATCCAAGTTGGTAGTGACTTCCCTCATTAGTAATGGGTGGTTCGAAACCCTTAAAGCCGGTCATTGGATGGTCTCAGTCCTTTTGATTGAAAAGCATAAATGAAGAGAAGTGTCATGTACTCCAGCTTGGCTGATGAGATAATAAGGAACCTGTCATAGTGAATTAACTCTTGCTCCTATTTTTTTCTTTGTTTTTTACTACGGCGGCGAAGAATTAAATTCTCATCAATTACATGAAAAGAAAAGCAGTACTAGCTATGTTTTATGAAGGCCTTCTAGATGTATCATATGGATTTAGTTGCATATTAGTAAATTATTAATTTATGTAGTGCATGGATCCTTTATAACTGCAAGTATTTTTTGATGATGTTGTTATCTTATAAATTTTATCGAATTATTAATTTAGCATGTTGATCCCGAGTCGAGACCAACAAAATGTGTTATTTAATCAAGGTTGTCAATTTATTAAGTATTAATTTGTTGAGTTTTTACTATATTGTTTAATTATTATAAAGTTATTCAACTTTCCCCACAAAGGTCCCTTTATTTACCTTCCATCTGGATTGAGCAAAGGACTCCAATGGAAGTCACTCAATGAGATCTATCATTGATTAATGGCCCATCTATCAATTGAAAATGACCAGTGTGGTTGGAAAAGTCTTTAAGACTAATTTAACACGTCTTACCCATATGAAATATAGTAATTTATTAGATGTTTTGCTGTGCCTTATTTGAGACAGTATTTTCTATTTTTGCCAATTTCTTTTGTTTGATCTAATAAGTTGTCCTAAATTCATGTTAATATTTTTCATTTTTGTGATGTCCTCTCTCTTGTGGGTTTGATGGCACCTTTTTGACTATTTAAAAACAGACTAAACAAATAAACCAATTGTAATGAAGGTATTCATTTCAAACTACTTCTTTATATCAAATCTGGCTGAGGATTTTTCTTGACTAAATAAATAAACAAATTGTAATGCAGGTATTCATTTCAGACTACTTCTTTAAATCAAATCTGGCTGAGGATTTTTCTCATGCGGATATACAGGTAAAACACTTGTCAACTTTAAGACTAACTTTCACCCTTTTGGGTAATGAAATCTGAAAATAATGCATTTTGCTTGAATTTGAAAAGTTTTCATTATCCATTATATGGAGAATAATTGTATAGTACCTAGTTATACTCAACTGTTCTCGTATTGTTGTTTATGACTTCCAAGTATTATGTAAAGTTGTCAATTGAAGCGTTTTATCGTTTTACCTGAACCCCCCTATTGCATGTGAGGTATCTGTCTTTTTATGTTGTGACCTTATGCATCCAATGGAGTTGGTAAGTTGAAAATTTTACCATGGTGGTTACTGGTCATTTTCAACAAGGTTTCTTGGTGGTATCTGTAAAGAGAACCTTAGCACTTTTGGTGCAAACTATTTTGGCACAGTTAATATTGAAAGACGTAGTACCGTTCTGCCTCTAATATCTGTTACTCTTCATGAAGTACCTTCCGAAATTCTTTTTAATTGTTTGGTGTAACTGAATTTTGTTTACTTTTGCTTCCAAGTGGTTTTATGGTGAGTGTTTTTCCTGTTGTTATTGCTTCACTACCTCTTTTAATGGAAGAGTTTGGATAAAATTGGATTGGAAGTAGTCATTTAACAGGCAGAGTCTGTTTGTTAATCTGCGCCATTAGCAAGCATGATTTGGTCTTTATAGGTTATTTGACAGTCATTATTGACTATCTGCATTTTTTTTAATAAGAAACTGTAAATTGTATTAAATATGAAGAATCGTTGCAAGGCGTGGATCAACTGTCCACTAAGAAAGAAAAATAATGAAAAATTTTCTGTGCTATACAAAAATATATCAATCACCAGCACTCTACAATACCAGAGCAGCCTAGACACCTATCTCAAAACACTCTTCCAGCTTAGATGAATGAAGAAAAAAGATGAATCTTGGAACTCTTTAGAAACAGAAGTCCACTGCGAATCTAGAAGACGAACTCTATCCCACAATTCTTCAACGTCATCCGCATTTTTCTCTTAAAAAATACTTAGATTTCTTTCCTACCATATTATCCAAAATAGAGCTGCCATAGCACAGTTCTAGAGAGTTTTGGCTCTTTTTTCCTTTATCAAAAGCGATGGAATTCTCCATAACAAGAACTGTGTGACCCACAAAATGTTAGCCTCTTTGCACAACCTATTCCACAACTTTGAGACTAAAAAACAATGAAGAAAAAGATGGTTAGAAGTTTCTGCATTTGTTTTGCACATCACACACCAAGATGGAGATATACATATTAGGGAGCCTTTATTAAATCACTTCTCCAGAATTTAATTTTCCTTGTGCCAAGACTCACAAAAAGACTTGAATTTTAGTGGGAATACTAGCCTTCCAAATCATTTTGGAGGGTGAAAAATCAATCAAGGAGACATCATTAATCAACCAGATAAGATAAGATTTGTAAGAATAATGTCCTAATGTCTCCAAACTCCACAATCTTTTGTCTTTCTTCATTTCTTCGATATCGACAATGTATAACAACTCTAAGAAAAGCATAATCCTGAATCTCTCTACCACTATTTTTTTAAAGTTGAAATTCCAATGCTATTCCAACAATGAGGAAGAAGATGTATATAAATTTATAGGAACATTTCTTGTAGGTCAGAGCCTATAGAGGTGAGGGAAGTGCTCACACAAAGAAAGACCTCCTAACCATTAATCCTCCAAAATCGAATAGCCTTACCATTCCCCACACTCAGTTTAATGTGAGAAAGAGAAGAGGGATATTCCTTTGAGATTGCTTTCCAAGGGCTTCTAAGACTTTAGTGTTAACCACATTACAGTCACAACCATTTGAGTGGATGCCATACTTCTAATCACCAAATGCCAAAGAGAATCTTTTGCACTTCGTAGCCACTAAGCTAAAATAGCTCCATTTTTCTTTACCACATTTCCAAATCCTAGCCCTCCTTTAAACTTAGATCTTGAAACGACATTTAAGGTGAGAGTTGTTCGATTGATCAAAATCTTCCCAGAAGAAATCCCTTATCAACCTTTCTATTCTGTTAGCCACCTCACTAGGAATTTTGAATAAGGAAAGGAAGTAGATAGGAAGAGCCAACAATATGGAATGGATTAAAGTAAGTTTGCCACCTTTGGAAAGAAAGGCCTTTTTCCATTCTCCAAGTCTTCTTTCGATTTCTCCACAGTCGGATCCCAAAAACTTGAAGATCTAGGATTGCTTCTTAAAGGAAGTCCTAAATACTTAATAGCCCAGCTTCCTTCTGACTAGCCAAGTTGATTGGTTAAGGCATTCATGTTCTCTTCAGTAGAATTGATTTCCACAAAAAAGCTTTTAGCTTTATTCACTTTAAGCCCATAAATAAGATTAAACACTTCAACTGCTTTGAGAAGATTATCTATCATCTGAACCTTTCCTGAAGAGAAAAAGAGAGTATCTTCGACAAATTGGAGGTGAGAGACCATTGTCTTCTCCTTATCAAATTTCATGCCCTTCACTAGATTTGCTTCAAGAGCTTTTTCTGTCATTCTGCTCAAACCATCCACTACTAAAATAAATAGAAAAGGAGATAAAGGATTGCCTTGTCTAAGCCCCTTGTAGCATCAAAATGACCCCTTGGGCGATCATTGATGAACACTGAAATATTCATAGATTGAAGACAACCCTTTATCCAACTTCTTCATTTACCCAAAAATCCTTAACTTGTAATACAAAATTCAAGAAGTTCCAATCTACATGATTGTAACTCTTTTCAAAATCAATCTTAATCACCATTCCTTCTTTCTTCTTTTTACACTCTTCCACAACTTCATTAGCTGCCAACACAGCATAAAATATTTGTGTACCTTGAATGGTGTCTTGCACAACTCTTTTCAACCTAAGAGATAAGACTTTTGCTATAATCTTGTACAGGCTGGTGACAAGGTTTATAGGTCTAAAGTCTCTAATCTCAACAGATTCTTTCTTCTTAGGAATAAGGCCAATCAAAGTGGCATTCATGATTTTGTTTTCTTTCAAAAAACTCCTCCATCACTTTCATATCATCTTCAATAATCTCCCAGCAATTTTGAAAAAAAGCCAAAGAAAAACCATCCAGACCTGGGTGTCACGGGATGAGTGTTTTGCGCAGCAAACCCGTGCGGCACTTAGACAACCTTTGTCGGGATGTTGCTAAGTAAGCCTTTACGCTTCTCAATAGCTAAGCCAAGAGGTTCCCGAAATGCTAAAGAGAAGGAAGAGCTAGCGAGCAATGTAGCCAAATGCGGAAATTATATTACTCGAAAGAAAGCTTACAAGAGAGCTTACAAGTGTTTGATGCTTGATGCTTTGCTTGGATGATCTAAATGCTTAGAGCTCACTCATATTTATAGGGAAGCTTGGCTAGTCCTAGAGAATTCTATGTACATGTGTCAAAATCTAGATCGTACATGTGTCAAAATCTAGGATATGTACAAATGTGCTAGAGGTGCTGGAATTGTGTGGAATAATCTAGAATCGGGCCAAGCTAGCACCTCTTGGCTCATTCTCTTGGGCCATTTTGGGCTGGAATCATGCGGCCCGTAACATGGGGCTTTGTATGGGCAGCATTGATCAATGGCCTTTTTAACTTCTTCTTCCTCAAACCAGATCGCATGCTCTTCTCCCATCACTGTTGGTCAATCTTCTCCACTTCAGTACAAATTGGAAAAATAATTTGAAATTTCCTCTTCAATTTTGCTACTGTCCTCAATCTACTCTCCCACTGATGTTTCTAGCTTATTGATCATATTCCTGTTTCCTCTCCTATTTACTATGTTATGAAACATTTTGGTATTGCCATCCCCATTTTTTGCCCCAACAAACCTTAGCCTTTTGCCTCCACATTATCTCCTCCTTAGAGATTAGTTCCTGCAGCCTAGATTTAATCTGCTTTCTTTTATTGAATAAAGTCTTGTCCATCAGCCCCGCCTGCTTGCTTTTGTCAATTTCGATGATTCGACCTTCAATTGACTTCTTTTCTTCCTCCTTATTACCAAAAACAACCTTATTCTAGTTCTTTAGTGTCTCCTTAACCTTCCTAATTTGATCGTGAAATTATATCCTTCATAACCAGTATACTGCATCCCACTTCACCAATCTCCTATGCATTGCTTAAATTGATGATGCTGCGGCCTCAGGTCCCCATTTTATAACATTAGTGTCTAAAACAATGGGGCAATGATCAGAAGCAGTTCTAGGTAGAACTATGTTATTAATACAACCTACAAGGAGCTGATTTTACCTTATCAAATTGCAGAGTTAATCCAGTGTGTTGCAGACTGGACAGATTTCATTTTTCTGTTGGCTAGGAGGAGATTAGTTTGAGGGAAGACCGGAGTTCAAACCTTACAAAGCAAAAAAAATAAATTTTAGCTTTGTCAGCTACTGAGTTACTTTCTTCTAAGGATTCTTGTTAATTTGTTTCAATCTTGTGGGTAGGAATTTTGCCTGTTGCACCTCAAAATGTTAAAAATGGCTATATCAGTACCTTTTGTTGTAATGAGCCAAAATTTGTCTGCCGGTAGACCTTTTGAATCTCTCTTGTCGTAGAAATAAAATTTTTCTTTTCCTTATCGAAAAGACATCAAGGGAAACATTGAAGGTAGGGTTAATAGATGAGCACATACAACAAGGCGCTGTATTTTATTTTAGTCAAAATTGATCTTTTTTCTGGAATAACTAACAAGTATTGATAAGAGTCCACAGAGGTGTTATGGTCAATGACAGTTTTGTTCCATATTTATGTTTTCCATTGTGGTTTCTCATCATTATGATTATGCGTAATTGAAAAATTGTGCAAGGATGATGCTTGCTCCCTCTATTTGGGTTTTAGTCATGCCATGTGTGTTTGAATTGTTGTATGGTCAGTGACTGATACATCTTCAAGTTATCAGTTTCTCAATTGTATTTCTTGTCAAGACTCATTGAAATGTTGTCATCATTTTTCAGGTTGAAGTGGAAATAGATAGCTCCGAAGAAACATCTAAAGACAGTATCCTTGCCAACTTTGTCATTGAAGCTGGATTATATGACACTGGAAGCTGGTATAACAGTGATGGATGCCTTGATCTACTTTCATCTAACATGACTAGCATACAGCTCAACCCCTCTACTGCAAGTGTAGAATTTCCTGGTTACGTACTTGTGGGAAAACTGGAAGTGCCCAGGCTATGGTCTGCAGAGCAAGTGAGAAATCTAGGCACATTCATATATCAAATTTATATTTTAATAAATGGATTAATTAAGTGGATTTTATCCTTTCCTTTTCTTTGGTTGGTGTCAAATACGAAAATTCAGTATGAAGAATATCATTCAATTCAATAGATGCTGCCCTGCTAATCCTTTAATTGAAAAAAATGGTTGAATTTGGCGTGCTTTGATTGACAATGCACGGATTTACGCAGTATGTCTTTAATGTATGTGCTACCCATATCAAAGACTAGAGGAACCTATCATAATCGCTGCTATTACTAAAAAGTTCAGGTCTCTCATTATGCCAGTGCCTTGATTTACTTTTAGGGCTACTGCAGTTCTTTTTTCTCTTTGATGTAAAATAGTTTGGGGCTTTTTACCAACAATGAGAAAGTGCAAATTGAAAAGTTGGCATGAGATGGATGCTTTTACTCTCAAGTTAGGAAACTTCAAGATGGTACTTTGATTTTGAAAAGAATTTTCTTGGCAATTTTTTATTTCATTTTAGTAAAAACCCAATGAATTATAAGTGAAAGAGTATGTCTTAATTTGCACTTAAACCTATATATATTTGCGTATTAATCGTTCTCTGTTTATTGGCTTTCCTCAACAGCCAAATTTGTACACGCTAGTTGTCATCCTAAAAGATGCATCTGGCCTTCTCGTTGACTGTGAATCGTGTCTTGTTGGCATACGAAAAGTTTCAAAAGCCCCAAAACAATTACTTGTTAATGGCAACCCAGTGGTCATAAGAGGTGTGAATAGGCATGAGCATCATCCTCGTGTTGGAAAGACAAACATCGAATCCTGCATGGTCAAGGTTATGTTTGGTCCTTTGCTTCCCTTAGCCAATGTCTTTGCTTGTTTATTTTATTTTGCAGCTTAATTTGATGGTTTCTTTCAATTGCATTTGAGATTTTGTATTCTTCTGCTTGTAGGATTTGGTTCTTATGAAGCAAAACAACATCAATGCTGTGAGAAACAGTCATTATCCCCAGCATCCCCGTTGGTACGAGTTGTGTGATTTGTTTGGATTGTACATGATAGATGAAGCCAATATTGAGACACATGGTTTCTGTTTTTCGGAACATTTGAAGCATCCTACTATGGAACCAAGTTGGGCTGCTGCAATGATGGATCGTGTGATAGGCATGGTGGAGAGGGACAAAAATCATGCAAGCATTATTTGTTGGTCCTTAGGAAATGAGGCTGGTCACGGCCCTAATCATTCCGCTGCTGCTGGTACTTGATTCCACTTTTCAACTCCTTTTTTTTTTTTTTTGAATTTTTTTATTACTTTTATTTATTTTGAGCTAGGTGTACATGGAATTTTGATCTGTAAAAGATCTCTTGAAACAACTCTGTTGGGTATTTTCAGAGAACTTATTCAGTCAAAGGTTAATGATTAATTACTGCAACTTTACCTTAACATATTTTCATATTAAAACACAATCCTGAAAATGCTATCAGATTCCAGTGGCGGTTGAAATTTTTCTTGAATCAAAAGGTGACAAGTTGAGGATTTAAGTATTGTTGTAAAATCAACAATTGATTGATGAGCATTAGAATGTTTTGAGTATGTCTCTACATTGAGAATAGAAGGATAACAATCTTCTTTTTCACGGACAAGTGCACTTCCTCTGTCAAATTTCATGGCACAGTGATATGATTGTCACATGTCCCTCATTTCGTAAGGAGTAACAGAGAATAAATAATACACAACACTTGGTAGTCTACGATTTTATATCCTGGAATTATCGATTGAGTAATCTTTGGTAGACATTTAGACCATTGTTTTACTCAAGTCCTGAAATTGAATGATAGCTTTTCTCTCTTCTTTCTTTTCTTGTCACTTAAGAAAGAAGGGAAGAATGTCCCTCTCTTTCTTTCTTTTTTCCTTTTTATAATTTTTCCTTCTTTTTGGCAATTGAGGAAGGAGAGAAAAAAGCAGTAGAGATAGGAGGAAAAAGATATAAAATTTCTTTTTGCCACAAAGTTTTGTCTTTGGATAGTAGAGATAATGAGGGCTATCTTTTAGAGTAAAGTAAGCACAGGTTTGTAGAAAGTAAAATTCTGAATTAATCTATGAATGATTTCCTAAACAAAAATTACTGAAATCATGTCTGCCCTTCCATCATTTCTTTTCTTCATTACATTACCTTTTCGTTCCTCATACATATTAAGTCAACCTGGATGTCAATGATGTGTTGGCTTTCATTTAGGTTGGATTCGAGGAAAGGATCCCTCGCGGCTACTGCACTATGAAGGAGGTGGATCTAGAACTCCTTCTACTGATATTGTGTGCCCGATGTATATGCGTGTTTGGGACATAGCAACGATTGCAAAAGATCCAACTGAAACTCGTCCTTTGATATTGTGCGAGTATGGTACTTCTTTTCTATTTTATTTCTAATTTTAGATGGTGAATGACAAGATAAATAGCCTTTTTCTTTTTCATTCTTGCCATATTGTTTACTTAGGGGTCCTAATGATTGTTAGATGACAGGTATTCGCATGCAATGGGGAACAGTAATGGTAATATCCATGAATATTGGGAGGCCATTGACAGCACATTTGGTCTCCAAGGAGGCTTTATCTGGGATTGGGTTGACCAGGTTTAGAATCTTTCTGGATCTTTTAGAAATAGAGTGGATGATCGACATATTTTCAACACATCTTCTCTGTCATACCTTGTCTGTTTGAATGATGCACGAATGCATATACAGTGTGGATAAAAGTTAACTTCTTAGAACCTACAGCTTTGTTTAAGCGTGAGATGAAAACTGGATGCCAGTTTGTTTTCTGAGAGAGCTTGCTGATGGTATTTGTATTTTGCAAATAGGGGCTACTGAGAGAGCTTGCTGATGGTACTAAACACTGGGCTTATGGAGGTGACTTCGGAGATACCCCCAATGACTTGAACTTTTGTTTGAACGGCCTTATATGGCCAGATCGAATTCCGCATCCTGCATTACATGGTACCTATTTACATGTCAAACGTATAATTTATGGCTGTTATTGAGATGATTACCTTAGTCATCAGCTTGAATCACAATTATTGCCTTCATTGTCATTTTCAGAAGTTAAATATGTTTATCAAGCCATCAAGGTTTCCTTAAAGAAAGGGACTCTTAAGGTACATGCTTAATTCAATTGGCTTTGACTTACTCTTGACCTAATCGCAGGATTACTTATTGCTGAAATCTCACTTTACAGATTTCCAACACTAATTTTTTTGAAACAACACAAGGGTTAGAGTTTAGCTGGGTTGCCCACGGGGATGGTTACAAGCTTGGATTTGGAATTCTATCTCTTCCCCCAATAAATCCCCATAGCAGTTATGAAATAGAATTGAAATCAAGTCCCTGGTCTTCTCTATGGGATTCATGTTCTGCTGAAGAAATATTTTTGACAGTATCTGCAAAACTTATGAATTCTACTCGTTGGGTTGAAGCTGGTCATGTTATTTCTACCACACAAGTCCAGTTACCTTCCAAAAGAGAGAGAGTTCCTCATGTAATTTTTCTTCATATTTACTTAGAAAATAAGATGCATGAATTATGATATGATATTAATCTCCGCTTTACTAACTTGCTGGCTTCCAGGTCATTAAAACTGGAGATGCTATCATTCTTCATGAAAATCTTGGTGATACGATTCAACTGAGGCACCAGAATAATTGGGAGATTAAATTTGACATTGGCACTGGAGCTGTAGAGAGCTGGAAGGTACTTTATACTACTGGTCTTAGACTCTTATAAAATTAGCCAACCATATATTGGAACTGGTAGAGGTTCCATACTACTCGCAGACTTGCTCCTATTAACTTAATCTCATAATGTTAACAGGTTCTTAACTTTATTTCAAGCCTGTTTTCCTCATGGCCAAAACTATCCGTTACATTAATTAAAAGTACAGCAACTTGTGCTTGAGTTTTTTATTTGCTTTGTATTTCTGTTTGTTCCATGGAGCAAGACTGTTACAGTTTTAAATACTTTTGTTAGGCTATTAAAGATCAGGTTTCTAGGAATAATGGTTCTTCAACAGAAATGAAAGTAGTTTCCTCTATAACAAAGAGAACATGCATTTCAGTATTTTAGAGGTCATAAGACATAATTGTTTGACGTCTAAAATAAAAATTTTGACAAATATTTTTCCCTTCTCATTCACAACCTTTAGGTGTTGAGAATTTGTGGGACATCGCTGTGTTATTTACACTAGTATCATGCATAACAGGCTTTTCAGTTTAGTCATTGGCCAACCAATTTCTTGTAAATAATTGCAGAAAATACGTGTATTGAACCAATGGTGGATCCTCAGATTTCCATTGTAGATAAAAAATTCTCTACGATACTCGATGTTGAATTTTCTGATGTAGAAGAGAAACCAGTGTCATATTTTCAGAAACAGCTTAAAACTTGTACGGATACTTGTTTATTTATGGTGATTAATTATGTTGCAGATATTAGTTGTACTTTACAGTTAATGTTGATTATTTTTATGATAGTTGTATTTTACAGCTATATGTTGAATTTAGGAGATTTAGTTCCTAATTTTCAGGGATGCTAGTTTGAATATCCTAGCTGCATTTTCTGCTTTTTCTTAAGTTCTAATGTATATAAATAGGTATTCTTTCTCAGTGTATTATAACAAAATTAATATAGAAAAATCTGATTTTGCACATGGTATCAGAGCAGCTCTATTGATCCAAGCCTTTGATTTTTTTTTTCCTTCCACTCAAAGCCTCAATCCTTCCAATAGAAAAGACAACAGGCTCTGCACCAGAGTCTAAGATTTCCTCTAGTTCTGTCATAGAGCAGGACATCTTATCGGTCTCCTTAGGTACTGAAAACCCATTTTTGCAAATAACTTTGCACAAGTTAAATAGCAGAAATGTTTTGCAATGGTCTCAATCCGTTACCCTATTTCTTCGTGGCAAAGGCCGATTAGGGTATATTATAGGGAAAACTAAAGCTCCTGATGTCTCGAATCCTCGTTATCTGAAGTGAGATGCTGAAAATTCGATGGTGCAAGCATGGTTGATCAACTTGATGGACGTGGAGATTGGTAGGACTTATCTCTTCCTACCAACCGTTAAGGAGTTTTGGGAAGCTGTAACAGAAACCTTTTCTGACCTTGTGAATGCAGCTCAACTTTTTGAAATCAAGTTACAGTTGCGTGACCAAAAGTAAGGGAGTCTATCGATGACTCAATATTTTAGTTCTTTGCACAATATATGGCTGGAACTTGACCTCTACTATGAATCCTAATGGCATTGTTCCGAAGATGCCATCAACTATAAGAGGATGTTAGATAAAGAACAACTCTTTGATTTCCTTTATGGACTCAACAAAGAACTTGATGAAGTTCGATGCAGAATACTAGGAAAGAATCATTTGCCATCCATCCGAGAAGCTTTTTCTGAGGTGCGGCGTGAAGAAGGTCGAAAGAGAGTCATGATGGGACAAAAACATAGAGAGATCAGCATTGGTGACCAGAAAGATAGATCAGCCAAGCGACAAAAAAGGACAAAAATATGGAGAACGTCCCTATTGTGGCTATTTCCATAATAAAGGACATACTCGAGACTCATGCTGGAAGCTTCATAGAAAACCAGTAGATTGGAAACCAAAATGCCAGCAAGAAGCAAAGGGAATGGTGATAGAGAAAACTAATCAGTTTTCCCTTACAAAAGATCAATTTGAGATGTTGCAGCAGCTCCTCATACAAAATCAGCAAACAAAAGGGAATGACATGTCCTCCTCTACCTGTAATGTAGCCCAAACAGGTAATCCATCAGCCTTTAACATCCAATTCCTTGGAAAGAGTCACTGGGTTATTGATTCAGGGGCCTCGGATCATATGACAGGGTTTTCTCAATTTTTTTCTAGTTACACTCCATGTCCAGGTAATTATAAAGTGAGGATTGCTGATGGATCATTATCCACTGTTGCTGGAAAAGGAACTATAAAACTATCAGATTGTCTCACCTTTTTTTTCAGTTTTACATGTCCCAAATCTAAAGTGCAATCATCTTTCAGTTAGTAAACTTACTAAGGACACAAATTGTGTAGCTAAATTCTGTGGTTCTAAATGTTTATTTTAAGATCCAATCTTAGGGAAGATGATTTGGAATGCGAAGGAATGTGAGGGGTTGTACTATCTTGAAAATAAAGGGCCCGTGAAAGGACAAGCTCAAGTTTTTCAATGTGAATTTGTTTCTTCTGAAATAATGTTGTGGCATTATAGGTTAGGCTATGCTAGCTTTCCATATCTAAAAACCATATGCTCTTCCTTACTCAAAAATAAAGATACGAGTTTAGTACATTGCGATTTTTGTTAAATGGCTAAAAAAACATGTGTTCCATTTCTTGCTCGTCCTTATAAACCATCCCAATTTTTCTCTTTGATTCATAGTGATATTTGGGGTCTCTCAAGGTTTAATAACTTGTCAAAAACTAAATGATTTATTACATTCATAGACGATTACTCTAAGACAACTTGGGTATAACTTTTAAAGGAAAAATCTAACGCTGGACAAACTTTTAAATAGTTCTATGCTATGGTAAAAACTCAGTTTCAAACTGACATTCGTGTACTTCGCATGGATTATGCAATCGAATATTTCAATTCTATTTTAGGAAGTTACCTGTCACAGTAAGGAATTGTCCACCAAAGTTCTTGTACAGGAACAGCACAGCAAAATTGGGTTGCAGAAAGAAAAAACTGAAACCTTTTAGAGGTTGCTAAGGCCATTATGTTTACAACTAATGTACCAAATATATATTGGGGGGAGGCCATTCTTACAGTATTTAGATTCAAGACACTTATTTCTGTTTTTCTTAAAAGTTACCCACAAAATCACCTTGTTATCTCTAATCTTACACTCGAAACCTTTAGCTGTACAACCTTTTATATCTTTCGAATCTCCAAATAACGAAGTTGTCTCCTAGAGCCATCAAATGCCTGTTTCTAGGATATTCTCCCTACCAAGAAAGGGTACAAGTGCTATAATCCTCAAACAAAGAAACTATGTCACTATGGATGTTAAATTCTTTGAAAATCAACATTTCTACCCGAATAATTCTCTTCGGGGGGGAATTTGAGAGAAGATAACTCTTGGGAGTTTTCTTGACATCTTAGAACCTAATCTACTCCATAATTCTAGTCTAGAACTCAATCTGCCCAATCTTCTTGACATCTTAGAACCTAATCTACCCCATAATTATAGTCTAGAACCCAATCTGCTCAGTAATTTTAGCTTAAAACCTAATCTGTCTAGTAATTCCAACATAAAACCAATCTGTCAAATGATTTTATACCTGTTTCAGATCTACAAAATACCTCCTCACTCAATCCAGACCTTCATCATAACCTACCTCAACCAATAGCATCATCAATGAATGAAGAGAAAGAAGCAAATTTACATTTGGAGGAACCAATAGGCGAGTTTCGTGTCTATTCACGAAGAAATAATAAAATTCAAGAGGTACAGCCACTTATAGACCAAGTAGAACGAATGGAGGATCAAAACTCACCTACTTAGCATGCTGAGAAGGAAATTCAGAAGTCCGCAAATTTGCCTATTGCGATAAGGAAAGGAATGAGAAATTGCACCAAACATCCGATCTATAAGTTCCTGTCATGCAAATCTGTCGGAGTATAAGAGCTTTGTGGCCAATATAGCTAATACCACCATTCCAAGAAACATCCATGAAGCTCTTGAGTCAAATGAGTGGAAGAAAGCTGTCCAAGAAGAAATGACAGCCTTAATAAAGAAGAACACATGGGATCTTGTACCAAGACTTAAAGATAAGGGGACTGTGGGATGCAAATGGGTATTTGCAATCAAATGTAAGGCTGACGGAAGTCTGGACAGGTATAAAGCAAGACTTGTGATGAAGGGTTTCACACAAACCTATGGGGTGGACTACCTAGAGACTTTTGCTCCAGTGACAAAGTTTAATACTGTCAGGATTCTTCTCTCTTGCTGCAAATTTAGATTGGTCTCTCAACCAACTTGATATCAAGAATGCTTTTATGTATAGAGAATTGGAAGACGAAGTTTACATGGATATACTGTCTGGTTTCGAAGAGAAAGAACCTGTTGGAAGAGTCTATCACTTAAAAAAGTCTCTCTATGCCCTTAAAGAGTCTCCTAGGGCCTAGTTTGACAGATTTGGGAAAGTTTTGAAGTTTTATGGATACTCTCAGGGGCAAGCCGATCACATTATGTTCTACAAACAGTCTATAGAAGGGAAGTTAGCTATTTTGATTGTGTATGTTGACGACATTATACTCACAGGGGATGAAAAAGATGAGTTGGAAGATTTGAAGACAAAATTGGCTCGTGAAATTGAAATTTAAGGATCTTGGACCACTACGTTATTTTTTTGGAATGGAGGTGGCTAGAACAGCTAAAAGAATTCTAGTTACACAAAGGAAATACACATTAGATTTGCTAAAGGAAACTGACATGATTGACTGTAAACCTGCTACCACACTAGTCGAACCAAATAGCAAGTTGTGTCTTGAAGAAAATAGTGCACTTGTGGAGAGGGGGAGATATCAAATACTGGTAGGAAGATTAATCTACCTTTCCCTTACTAGACCTGATATTGCTTTTGCAGTTAGCTTAGTGAGCCAGTTCATGCACTCTCTAAGAGAAGCTCACTTAGTTGCAATAAACCGGATACTTCAATACCTAAAGTCAACACCAGGAAAAGGACCTTTTTTTTAGAAGGGAGAAAAAAGGAATGTTGATGAGGATTGGGCTGAAAATGTCATGGATAGAAAGTCCACAACAGGTTATTGTACTAAGGTGTGGGAAAACCTTGTGACTTGGAGAAGCAAGAAGTAAACTGTAGTGGCATGAAGCAGTGCAGAAGCAGAATTTCGAGCACTAGCACATGCAGTATGTGAGCTAATGTGGATAAAACGTGTTCTCAAGGAACTACAACTAGTCAAAGACAATTCTATGCAACTTTATTGTGACAACAAGGCAGTAATTAATATCGCTCATAATCCTGTTCATCATGATTGGACAAAACATGTGGAGTTAGACCGGTATTTCATCAAAGAAAAATTGAAAAATGGAATTATTTGTTTGGTGTATATTCCTACAGGACAACAAACTGCAGATATGTTGACAAAAGGAGTACCTAGACATAAGTTTGAAGAGTTTGTATGCAAGCTGGGCATGAAGAACATCTATGTTCCAGCTTGAGGGGGAGTTTTGCAGATATTAGCTGTACTTTACAGTTGATGTTAACTACTTTTATGATAACTGTATTTTACAGCTATGTGTTGAATTTAGGAGATTTAGTTCCTAATTTTTAGAGATACTAGTTTGAATATCCTAGCTGCATTTTCTATTTTTTTCTTAAGGTTTAATGTATATAAATAGGTATTCTTTCTTAGTGTATAATAACAAGATTAATATAGAAAAATCTGATTTTGTACAAATTAACTAGTTTTAAGGAATATCGTATTCCTAGGAACGTTATAAATTCTTTTATCTTCTGCTTTCAATTTGTCTATACTGAATCACAAATTAATGTGAAATTAGGTGGGGCTTTGGTCGGTTTGGTTCGGTTTTGGCCAAAACTAAAATGAACTGAAATCAATTTAATTTTCTTATTTCAAAACCTGTTTGGACCAACCAATGGGTTTGTTCAGCACGCATCAATATTTTAGAAGATAAACCAGACATGATTCATAGTACGAGATAGAAAGGAGGAAAACAACTATTAAATCCATTTATGCAATTGATTACACAAATTGTTTATATTGAATGACAATCTTGGTAAACTAAAAATTTAAAATTAATGTAATAATAAAAATAAAAAGAAAAGGATTTTGTGCTGTTGTTGGGTGCAATGTCTGGTGATAAAAGAACAATAGCAGCCAGCAAGTCAGCAACTTGAAGTCAGTTTGAAGTCATGGCCAGGGAAAATAAGAGATAGTAGCAAAGATCTTTTTCCTTTATCCTTTTTCTAAAAGAATTAAGAACTTAAAATTGATGATGGAGTGTGAATGAGAAAGGTGACGTGACCCGTAGCAGCTAGTGCCATTGATGGCATGAGGCATGGCTGCGAGGAATGAGAGGAGGGGGCGGCTGGGTGAGATTAGTGAAGTTGAAATTTCTTTTATTTATTTATTTTTAAATATTCTATGTTTCCATCGTGCATGGGTAAAACTAAGAGTAGGATATAAACATCAGTTAGAATGATTAGATACCACATGTTTTCAATTTTATTAAATTGCAATTTTGTATGGGTGAGTGTGAAATATAAAATGTGATAGCACTAACAACTTCAGGTACAAATAGAAATAATATTGTCAAAGGTTTGTTTTTGGTTATGTCGATCTTGAAAATAAATCTGAAAACCAAATCAAGCTTTTCAGGTTCTTATCCTCTAGAAACTTACTCTTGCATTTCCTTTGCTAAGCACTAGTGTTTTCGTGCACATAGCTGAGTAATGATGTGTGCAATATGGCAGGTTGAGGGAGTTTCTGTGATGAAAAGAGGCATATTCCCATGCTTCTGGAGAGCACCTACTGATAATGACAAAGGGGGAGGGGAAAGTAGTTATTATTCCAGGTGGAAAGCTGCAGGTATTGATAGCCTTGTTTTTCTTACAAAGAGTTGTTCAATACAGAATGTTACAGACTGTCTTGTGAAAATACAAGTGGTCTATGATGGAACACCAAGGGTGGACATGGGTTCCTTAGCCAAATTGGAAAAGGAAAAAGCTTTATTTGAAATTGTTATAGATTACACAGTCTATGGTTCTGGAAATGTCATTGTAGAATGCAACTTCAAACCAAATACTTCTGATCTTCCACCTTTACCACGTGTTGGAGTTGAATTCGATTTGGAACAATCAATGGACAAGATTAAATTTTACGGAAGAGGACCATTTGAATGTTATCCAGATAGAAAAGCAGCAGCCCATGTTGGTGTCTATGAGCAGATAGTTGGGGACATGCATGTGCCTTACATTGTTCCCGGAGAATGTGCGGGTAGGGCAGATGTTAGATGGGTGACATTCCAAAACAAGGAGGGAGTTGGAATTTATGCTTCAATGTACAGCAGCTCTCCACCAATGCAGTTGAATGCAAGTTACTACACCAGCACAGAACTTGACCGGGCAACACACAATGAGGAACTTGTAAAACAAGACAAGATTGAGGTAATCTTTTTCCTGTTAAAAATATCATTGCCACTTGCCAGTAAAAGTTTTTGTAGTGCTAGGTTGATTATTAGGGCCTAGTGATCCAATATTTCATTCATCATTGTTTGTATGTGCTCAACTGTCAAATATGCATGAGTGTATAATGGATTTCGCACTTACGATAACTGTGTCAGCCGGTGCTGGTGTTATTACAGGTGCATCTTGACCACAAACATATGGGTCTGGGTGGAGATGATAGCTGGACACCTTGTGTCCACGATAAGTATCTCGTTCCTGCTGTAGCTTATTCCTTCTCTATTAGATTGTCACCAGTAACTGCAGCCATCTCTGGCTATGACATCTATAAATCCCAGCTGCAAAACTGAGTCCATCTTGTCAGAGGGATGGTATATGGCCATATATACATGAGATCCAATACTGATCTCTGTCGTGACACGAACACGAGGGATCTCTCTCTTGAGTATATGTGCTGCAAATATCGTATTTTATCATGAACCTTTTGTTCTTTGTTCTTTCATTTGCCATTATCTGTTGCAGAATGTTGCGTGAATTTTATGGGATGACTTGGATATATTGTTTTCCGTTTTATGCAGTAGTAGTTGATGTTATTTACGTTTCTGGTGTTTACAATTTCATATTGTTGTGATGCATGTAAGTTTGTGGAAGTTCGCTCCTCTTTTGTTTCTTGTAATGTCTTGGATAATTTACTAACTTTTTCAAACTTTGTTTCAAATTATAAGATTCCTTTAGTTAATTATAAGTACATATTTAACAAAGTGATTATTACTGTATAACATTTATATTGTCACTTCAATTTGTAGCAATTTATTACAAATAGCTTCTAACTTGTCTAACTGTGACAAATTGTTGCTCGCGCTGATTAGTGTGTTTGGCACCCTGACAATCTGTTACACGCACTGATTAGAGTGTGTTTAGCACAACATAATGTACTTTACAAAATAGAATAGATTGTTTTGTATTAGATGGAATGGATTAAAATTTAATGGGGCATTTTATATTAAATCATTGTTGGGGTCCTTTAAAAAATATTGGCCTAGAAAAGTAAGTCTTATCAAGTAATTGTTGATATTTCTTGATATAATTTGAAACATTGGAACCCGGTAATCAATTGTAGGTAGCTTTAGTTCGGTTAATAATGGAAAATCATCAGTACTAAAAAGTTAGGTTCTTTGTTTCTGAGTTCCTTTCCTTGAATTCTTGATGAGCCATTTTTTCAAATGACATTTGTGGGATCTTTAGGACTTATCATGCAGAAGTTCTCAATTCTTGCTGTTATTATTGTATTGTGATTGTTGGTGCTAATATTATGAATTCACGATGATGATGTCTACAATGAAAGTGAGAAGTATGGCAATAAGTAATTGCTACATTGCTGAATAATTCTACTAGTATTTTTAATCTTGTTGATTTAACGGTATCTCAGATTTTTTCATTTAATTCTTTCCTTATTTCTACCAGGTAAAATGTCAGCTCTTATTCAGATATCCAACTTCTGAATTTCCTTAAATATTACCACGTGGACCTGATTTATTTTGACACCAACAATAATGTAACTTGCACGACTAAATGTTGTGTTCACAATAAATAATTCAAATCTGCATGTATCGCATACGTGCAAGGAAAAAAAAAAAAGATGGTCATTGTTTGGCTTTCAAGTTAAAAAAAAAAAAAAACTTGGAGCAACAGGTTAAAAGCAACTGGTTGCTCCTTAAATGATTATTATATGTAATAAAAAATAGTTTTATAGTAATTAAAAATTAGTTTTAAGTTTAATAATTTTAATATTAAGTGAACAGTTAGTGTTTTATGTTTATTAGTTCATTAATTGTATAGGTTACAAGTTAATGGTTTTGAATTTTATATTTATTGTCCTCAGTTACTAACCAATAATTTGATACTGGAATCATTAAATTTGAAAACAAAGGAAATGTGTAGTAATTAAAAATTAGTTTTAAGTTTAATAATTTCAGTATTAAGTTAACGGTTAGTGTTTTATGTTTATTAGTTCATTAATTGTATGATTTTTAAGGTTGCAAGTTAATGGCCTTGGATTTTATATTTATTGTCCCTAGTTTCAATTTTCTTTGTTTTCAAGTGTAATGGTTCCAACATCAAGTTATTGATAAGTGTTTCATATTTATTGGTTCATTAATTTTATGATTTTCAAGGTTGTAACTTAATAATCTTAGATTTCATGTTCATCGCTCTCAGTTTCAAGTTTAATGGTCTAAATATTAAGTTAATAATAAGTGTTTCATATTTATTGGTTAATTCATGATTTTCAGGGTTGTAAGTTAATAGTCTCTAGTTTTATATTCATTGTTTGGGTAACGCCGAGCAGGTATCCTCAAGGCCAATCCAGCTCGAGTAGAGGACTTCGAGGTCAACCCAACTCGAGTAGAGGACTTAGCCACTGGCATGAAAACGGTCTTATTAGGCGTCAAAGCTGGTCAAGGTCAAGTGCCTCAAGACTGGTCGAGCTCCGAGCTCTTTCTCTTGCTCGAAGTCTTAATAGCCCCATCAAAACTGGTCAAGGTCGAGTGCCTCAAGGCTGGTCGAAACCCGAGCTCTTTCTTCTGCTCGAGGTCTTCAAACCCCCGGGCATTACCCAGCCACACCAGCGACGGCGCAGAGAGAATGCAAAATTCAAGTACAATCGGTTCGAGACAGTTTGACCCTTCTCTCCAGCGACTCAACGCGATGATCGATACCTGACCAATACCCCACGCGGTATGGTGTCACGACTGTTACCAATGGCCGACACATGTCCCTACAGTGTCATCATTTCGTGCGCACATGCCCGACATTATGATCAGGGCATGGGAGGCCATGCCCACTTGGCATCCCGCATTCCCAGGATATGGCACAGTAATCCCGGCTGTCAGAAGGGCTCAGACACCATTAACGTGGGAACGGATGACCCCGGAGAAAAGGGCGGGAAAACTGAAGAATAAAAGAGAACCGACGTGTAAATTGCGGGGGTTCTAGAACGGGAGATTCTTCTTCTTTCTCACGGTTCGGTTAGTTTTGAGTTACTGTCACTTTGATTGAAAAATCTTTTTTTATTTATTTCTCCGGTCTCTCAAACAAGGAGGGATATAAAAAGAATAATCCGATCACTGACTTGAGTGTCGGAGGGTTTTTGCCGAAAAAACATCCAGCGACCCCTGGCTTTGCTTCTGTGAACGCAGGCCTAAGGAAATCGTTGTTCCGGAGAATAGAGGAGAATTGAGATTGGCATGTATTCTTGCTCGAGCATCTTGCGAGCAGAAGTTTGCGACACCACTCGAGAGCACGCAAAAAACTACATCAACATTTTTGGCGCCGTCTGTGGGGATCAGTCCAAAAAGCCTTACTTCCCAACACGTTCGAGAAACACAGCGATGAGGGGAAACAGCAGGAGGGGAATAAGTCCGGAGGAGTCGGTGACCTTGAGGGAGGTGACCAATGGGCCCAAAATAGAGAAATCCAGGAGAGAATGGATTAGATGGAGAAACAAATGGAAGCGTTGACATCCATCCTGGAGGAAATCAAGGAGGGATAGAGGAAAGCATGCAATGACATCCCTGAGTCCAGCCGCGGGAACGCCCCCGCCCGGGAGCATGTGGGAGATGAAGCTCAGAGACCAAGGACACCAAATGTCGCCGGGAGGGAGGAGACGAACCTGGAGGAAAGGGGATCCCGTCAGCACTTACAGGACACGGCACCTACCTCTCGCGCGGAGGAATTGGAGGGAGAAGTGCGCAGGTTGGCACAGGTTGTGGAAGACCTCCGGGGAAACGGGAAAGGCCCGAGTTGGAGGATAATGCTAGACAACGAGTCCTCGCTCTCAATGAAAATCATGGGCGTCACAATTCCCTAGGATTTTCGATTCCCGGATTTGAGATTCTCAGGGAAGAGTGACCCGTTGTTGCACATAGAACGGTTCAACGACATAACAGGAGTACAGGGCCTAACGGCAGCCTAGCGGTGCGGGGCCTTCCCACTTACTCTTGGGGGAAATGCGAGAGAATGGTACCGCAGGTTACCGCGGGGAAGCGTTCTGAGCTTCGAACAAATGTGTGGAGAGTTTGCGGAGCAGTTCCGGGGCGTAGTGACCCCCGAAGATGATATAATTGAGCTGGCTGAGATAAAGCAAAGGGAGGGGAAATCCCTCTGGGAGTTTGTCAAAAGGTATCACCGGTCGGTTCTGGATCTAGGGGCATTCAATTACCCCCAAGCGCTGAGGGGGCTGAAAGATGGGATCAGGATGGGGAGGCCATGGTATAACTTGTGTAGCCCTTCGATCCGCTAATATTCCGATGCGTATGAACAGGTGAAGATGGACATGTTCATTGAGGAGGAAAAGATCGTGAAACTAAGAAGTGAACAGAGCAGTGGATCGGAGAGGAAAGAAAAAGGAGGTCCTTCCCGGGGAACATCGGCTTCCAGAATAATAAGGGAACAAGTTGCTCCCTACAACCCCTATCAGAGAAAGCTCCCCAACTGCGAATGGCTCTCGCTCCACTTCGCAAGTCCCCCGGCCGGGACCGTAGGGAATACCGGCAACAAGATGGCCACTTGTCCTGTAATCAACCACCAAGCCGACCTGTACCAAGCAGCAACAGAGTTGACCGCCCATGTCCCCCACCACCGGGAAGCTTCCCCCGGGACAGGGCGGTACAGACGGTTGAACAAAGCCCCTCCTACGGACAATACACGCCATTGAAGGTGTCGCTCAAGGAGATATTCCAAGTGGCGGAGGAACGAGGATTGCTGAGTTCCCTGGCACCAATGTCTAAACCAGCCGGCAGAAGAGATAGAGGGCGATTCTGCAGCTTCCACGATGACCATGGTCACTCAACATCATAATGCCGAGATTTGAAGAACCAGGTGGAGGACTTAGTTAGGAATCGATATTTAGACGAGTTTATTGAAGGCGGCCACCCAATAATCGAGCGGCAGTCGGAGGAAGACAGCCAAGCCTGCGGCATGGACCTCGAGCCACCAGCCATAAGGGTGATCATAGGAGGACCCACAATGGTAGGAAATTCGAACAGAGCTCGAAAGAATTATTGTAGATACACCTCTGCGAGACGAGAGGTCCGGCTCACAAGACCTACCACAAAGAAGGCTAAGATGCGTCAAGTGCCCATCATGTGGACGGATGAGGACGAAGAAGGGGTGCTATACCCCCACGAGGATGCCTTGGTTGTTAAGGTAAATGTCACCAATAAAGAGGTCGACCGAGTACTGGTAGACTGGGGAAGCTCGGTGGATATTCTCTTCAAGTCCACACTCGATGATTTGGGGATAACGGATGTGAGCCTTGAGCAGACGACCACTTCCCTGAAAGGGTTTGGAGGAGGAAGATTAACCCATCTGAGTATTATCAGACTAGCTGTGACAATGGGCTCAAGGCCTTTTGAAAAGAATATGATGATAGACTTCGTGGTGGTGGATGAAATCAGCCCCTACCAAGCAATACTAGGGAGGCTCTTCATAAGGATCAACTAATCCGTATTGTCCACCCACTACTTAACCTTGAAGTACCGAGTAAATGGGGTTGTAGGAGTCGTTAAAGGCAGTCAAAGGGTCGCAAGGAGCTGCTACGCTGTGGCAGCAAAGGAAACTATGCAGGTAACGTCATTAGAGTCAAGAGAGGAGTCGAAGAATGGAAGACAGGAGCCCGCTGAGGAACTGGAGGAAATTAGAATAAGACTAGACGACCGCGAGAAGAAGGTCCGGATCGGCTCGAGCATTAGTGGGCAGTTGAAGGAAAATCTGGTCGAGTGTTTGCGAGCACACTCTGATGTATTCACTTGGACACACGAGAACATGCCCGGGATTGACCCAGAGGTGGCGTGTCACAGGCTGGCAATACGGAAGGACGCTAAGCCGGTGAGGCAAAAGAGGAGATGCGTCAACCAAGAAAGATACGAGGCCATAAACTGCGAAGTGGAGAAGCTGCTAAAAGCAGGATTCATAAGAGAAGTCTCCTATCCTGAATGGATCTCAAACGTGGTGTTGGTAAAGAAGACAAGTGGGAAATGGAGAATGTGCATGGATTTCATGGATGTGAATAAAGCTTGTCCGAAAGATAGCTTCCCATAGCTGGTGGATTCCACAGCGGGGCACGGCCTGCTCAGCTTCATGGATGCCTTCTCAGGCTACAACCAAATCCCCATGTACCGGCCGGATGAAGAATGCATGGCCTTCATCACTAACCAAGGCCTGTTCTGTTACAAGGTCATGCCCTTCGGCCTGAAAAACGCGGGGCAACCTACCAGAGACTGGTGAACAAGGTCTTCAAGCCGCTGATCGGCCGCACCATGGAGGTTTACGTGGACGATATGATCATTAAGTCAAAGGACTCGGAGGAGCATGTAAAGCATTTGGAAGAAACCTTTGCACTCCTAAGAAAGTATCGGATGAAGCTTAATCCAGAAATATGTGCCTTTGGAGTTGGGTCGGGAAAATTCTTGGGCTTCATGGTTAGTCATAGAGGAATCGAAGCCAATCTCGAAAAGATAAGAGCAGTAATAGAAATGAAATTCCCGCGTACTCTCAAGGAGATACAAAGCCTCACAGGAAAATTGGTATCCCTCAACAGGTTCATCTCCCGAGCCACAGATAAATGTCGCGTCTTCTTCCAAGAAATGAAAAAAGGGAGAAAGACCAAGTGGACACCAGAATGCCAGGCGGCGTTCCAACAGTTGAAGGAATATGCCGTAAGGCTGGAATTCGAGGCCACCAACAACCAGGCCGAATACGAGGCTGTAATCGCGGGATTGAAGCTCGCCTTGGTAGTGAAAGCGAAAGAGATAAAGCTCTGGGCAGATTCTTAGCTAGTAGCAAATCACCTCAACAAAAGCTTCGAAGTATAAGGCGAGAAGATGGATGCCTACCTTGGGAAAGTGAGGCAGCTGATAAAAAATTTCCGAGCAGTCGAGGTGGAGCAGATCACGAGAGGGGAGAATTTTCGAGCTGACATGATAGTGCGAATGGCCGCTACATCCGACCCCAAAATGCCAAAGTCTATTCCATTGGAAATCAAGACTTGTTCGAGCGTTGAGCAGGAGGACGAGGTGATGAGTTTATTATCGAGCAACACCTGGATGGACCCAATCATTTCTTATCTCAAAGGGTGCTACTTGCCGATAAGAAGCAGGCAAGGAAGCTAAAATGTAAAGCGGCCCGGTACACACTGATAGATGGGGTATTGTACAGGCGGGGATACACCCTCCCTCTGCTACGCTGTTTAGATCAAGAGGAAGCTGATTATGTCCTCCGGGAAATACATGAAGGGATCTGCGGGAACCATTTTGGTGCGAGGTCTTTGGCTTTCAAGGCCTTGAGGCAGGAGTACTTTTGGCCCCGTATGCATCAGGACGCGCAAGAGAAGACCAAGAGCTGCAAAAGTTGCCAAAGCTTTGCCAACTTCATGGCCCAGCCTCCTGAGTACCTCACAGTAATAAATTCTCCTTGGCCGTTTGCTCAATGGGGAATCGATTTGATCGGGCCGTTACCAAAGGGAAGAGCATCCGCAACCCATGTCGTGGTGACAATTGATTATTTCACCAAATGGGTTGAGGTAGTTGCCTTAAGTAGTATCACAGAAAGCAAGACCACTGACTTCATTTAGAAAAATGTGATTTGCAGGTATGGGATTCACCACGCGTTGGTTACGGACAACGGGAGACAATTTGACAACAACAAGTTCAGAGACTTCTGCAAGAACATGGGAATAGAGCTAAAGTTTTACTCACCATTACACCCGCAGGCCAACGGACAAGTAGAAGCTGCAAAGAAGAATATAAAACACCTCTTAAAAACTAAACTCGGCGAGCAGAAGGGAGCTTGGGTTGACGAGCTACCTGGTGTCTTGTGGGCTTGCAGAACCACGCACAAAAGTGCCACAGGTGGGACTCTATTCTCCTTGGCATTTGGGCATGAAGCAGTTGTCCCTGCTGAAATAGGGATGGGAACACACTGAACAGAGCACTTCAACGAAAAGCAAAACGACGAGCAGATGTGTGCAGGTTTGGACTTGTTGGAAGAAAAAGGGGAAAGGGCCGCTGTAAAGGTAGCAAAATACCAGCAGAGAGTGACCCGTTACTACAATCGGAATGTACACATCCGCCGATTTCAGGTGGGAGATTGGGTACTTAGAAAAGTCAATCAGAACACTAAGGTCCTCAGGCAAGGTGTGTTAGGGCCGAACTGGGAAGGTCTATAGGGTCTCTCAAATAGCCAGACCGGGAGCATACAGACCTACCCAGATGGGCGAGAAGTCAAGAGGCCATGGAATGCGCAGCATTTGATGAAGTATTTCCAGTAAGTTCTCTTGTATTGCAATCATGGATATCCGGTCTTTCCCAAAGTAGAAATGTGTAAAATCTTGAGCATGAATAAAGGCAAGAAAAATGCTTCCAATCTTAAATCAATATGAGCAAGATAAAGAATAAGCTTGCGAAGAAAACGTAAAGGCCAGAAGTCTCTAAGCCAAATTTAAGGCGAGACGGTGCCAAGCGTGAGCCAATAGCAGGCTCGAGCAGAATAACCTCGCGAAGAAAACGCAAAGGCCAGAAGTCTCTAAGCCAAAATTAAGGTGAGACGGTGCCAAGCGTGAGACAATAGCAGGCTCGAGCAGAATAAGCTCGCGAAGAAAACGCAAAGGCCAGAAGTCTCTAAAGTCAAATTTAAGGCAAGACGGTGCCAAGCGTGAGCCAATAGCAGGCTCGAGCAGAATAAGCTCGCGAAGAAAACGCAAAGGCCAGAAGTCTCTAAGCCAAATTTAAGGCGAGACAGTGCCGAGCGTGAGCCAATAGCAGGCTCGAGCAGAATAAGCTCGTGAAGAAACACAAAGGCCAGAAGTCTCTAAAGCCAAATTTAAGGCGAGACGGTGCCGAGCGTGAGCCAATAGTAGGCTCGAGCAGAATAAGCTCGTGAAGAAACACAAAGGCCAGAAGTCTCTAAGCAAAATTTAAGGCGAGACGGTGTCGAGCGTGAGCCAAATGCAAGCTCGAGCAGAGCAAGCTCGCGAAGAAACGCAAGGGCCAGAAGTCTCTAAGCCTAATTTAAGGCGAGACGGTGCCAAGTATGAGTCAAATATCAATTCGAGCAGACCAAGCTCACAAATGAAACAGAGGTTTATAGGCCTAATTTGAGGTGAGGCAGGAGGGGGCACAAGCAGAATTAATCCCAAGTAGAAGAACGATGGCCCAAAATTTGTTAAAATTTACTTGGCAAATGCATGGAGTTAATCTCATAGTGCAAGACAAAAACATATATGTAAACACAAGGATAAATTATCATCAATGTTCTTCATTCATTTATTAAAAGAAGTACAAATACAAAAAAAAAAAAAAAAAAAAATTTAGGTGGCTGGAGCGTTGGGGCTAGCAGTTGGAGCTGTGTCCTCGGGGAGTGGAGCACCTTCGGTGGCAACAGTAGTGGAGGAGACCTCGGCAGCAGCAGGAGCAGTCTCTTCAATCCCTGCAGGGGCCTCAGTTGGAGGGACTCTCGGCCCTTGGTTTAGGGCATCGTGCTCGAGCATGTACGCCGCAACGCCTGCCTTGAGCTTGGATTTATCCACGTTGGGATGCTCCTTACCCAGGACAGACACGAGGCATTCATAACTGAAAGCCACCCCGTCATTGTACTCTATCGTGAGCCGGCCTTCCAAAGAGTCCACCTTCCTCTGAAGGCGAGAAGTCTCTATCTCCATGGTATTCTCAAAGGAGAATCTCGAACATGCTAAGTTCTTCGGAGCATTCGGTGGCTCGTCCGGGACCGGAGACAACTCCTTCTCGAGCTGGAGTGCTTTGGACTACGATAGGGCCGCCTCTCCTCGAGGGTGGAGATCTGCATGCGAAGCCTCAGCGCCTCCTTGTCCTTCTGCTCAAGACTCTGTCTCAAATTCTGATTTTCTGCTCTGATTTTCCTCTGGGAATCCAAAGTCTTGGTCTTGAAGGCGGTAGCAACAGCAGTGACACGGGAGGAGAGGCGGTGGAGCGTGCCGACTAGGTCCTCAGCACTAGAAGGTTTTATCCCCTCCAAAAACCTCTCTTCCATGTGCCTGCCAAAGTCCTTAAGGTAGGGCTCGGCGACGTCAGGCCTCTGCTGCTCCTGTGTGCGTCCTGCTCGTGGTCGAGTTGGAACAGCGATCGTTGGACCCCTTCGGGTCGCACCCTCTGTTGCTCGCTCAGTCTCCCGAGCAGAGGGTGTAGCCCTAGTCGGCGAGGAAACAGTGTCGGTTCGAGGCCGCTTCGCTGGAGCAGAAGAGCTACTCGGATGATCCGAGGTGTTCGCAGGCCTCTTCAGCAGAGAAAGCACACCACTCATTTCCTCTTGAGGAACCAGGCCAAACTCAACAAGATTGTGGATTGAAAGAAGCTCCCTGCACGAGCTCGTGTTGTCGTGAGCAGTGTTGACACGCGATTGAAGATCTTCCCCGATCCGATAAGAGGCCCTCCAAGACACTGCAGCAACCATCAGAACAGAAGGGTGAGAAAAAATGCAAGCAGATAAAACCAAAGTAAGAATACATTGAACAGCAGACGACCTGGAGTACAAAAATGAGAAGGAATCGGGGGGACCCCTCAGAGGCAGATGCAGCTTGCCCCCAATCTCTCCCGGCAAAGAAAAATTTTCCCTTCCAGTTGCAACCAGAGGTGGGGAGATCAGTAATGGGTTTCTTACCTTTCAAACTGGAGGCGAAGTAGTACCAGCCAGCATCCTTCGGGCTACTTTTCAGTTGGTAGAGATGCTTTATTTCCTCTACCGAGGGCTCGCGTAGGTTGCACCACCTTCACAACACATACAGACCAAACAAGACCCTCCACCCATTAGGATTCAACTGCCCCGGGGCCAAGCGAAGTCTGGACAGAACTCGAACAAAATAAGGTTGAAGAGGCAACCTAACCCCCTACCTGAAACACTCCATATGAAGGGTGACATAGCCCCGAGGAGGACAGCTGGGCATGTCACCTTTATTGGGAACACGCAAGTCCACGCTAGCCGGAATATGGTACGTGTTCCTGAGCCTGTCCAGATCTAGGTGTGAAGTTTCACACCTTATAAAGTCAATGGGGTATCACCCACCCTCTGACCGTTGGCTAACCCTTTTCCCCTATTGCGGTCGGGTCTCCCCCACAACCACGACCCCCTCGGGACTTGGGTTTCTCACTGGGACCATCCTAATTGGTTCAGAGTCACTCGAAGAGGAGGATTCTTCAGGCAACATTCTACGGGGTTGTTGTGTGTTTTGGCATGTTTTCTATGGACACAATCTACCAAATGGGAATCGGAAACCCAAAATAAACGAAGAACAGAACAAGAACGAGAAGAGGGAAAGAGGTTTATACCTGAAAAAGAGTTGACGACGGGAAATGGCAGCGACGGCAAGGGAGAAGATAAGAAGCACTTGCGAGCAATTAGTTCTGGTTTGGGCAAAGATTGACAATAGGAGGCACAGTAAAGAAATTGAGGGTTTTTAAAGAGGAAAGTGCATCTCTTCAGCAGACGGCACGCATCTCAAGAGACGCGACTGTTCAAGCAACTGCCTCTTCAAAATTCAAACGAACGGCCAGGATCCATCTGTGTGTCTCGCATTAAATATAAAATGACAGAAAGGGGGGACAACTCAGCGTGGGAAGATAAAAAGGCCGGGGAGCCGGTCCAAACAAAAAATTTCCAGTCATATCTCGCTTCACTCCAAAGACTAGAAACTGGGGGACTGGTGTTTGGGTAACGCTGAGCAAGTATCCTCGAGGCCAATCCAGCTCGAGTAGAGGACTTTGAGGTCAACCCAGCTCGAGCAAAGGACTTGGCCACTGGCACGAAAACGGTCTTATTAGGCGTCAAAGCTAGTCAAGGTCGAGTACCCGAAGGTTGGTCGAGCTCCGAGCTCCTTCTCTTGCTCGAAGTCTTCATAGCCCCGTCAAAACTGGTCAAGGTCGAGTGCCTCAAGGCTGGTCGAAACCCGAGCTCTTTCTTCTGCTCGAGGTCTTCAAACCCTAGGCATGACCCAGCCACACCAGCGACGGCGCGGAGAGAATGCAAGATTCAAGTACAACCAGTTCGAGACAGTTTGACCCTTCTCTCCAGCGACTCAACGCGACGATCGATACCTGACCAATACCCCACGCGGTATGGTGTCACGACTGTTACCGATGGCCGGCACACGTCCCCACAGTGTCATCATTTCGTGCGCACATGCCTGTATGATCAGGGCATGGGAGCCCATGCCCACCTGGCATCCCACATTCCCAGGATATGGCACAGTAATCCTGGCTGTCAGAGGGGCCTAGACACCATTCACGCGGGAACGGATGACCTCGGAGAAAAGGGCGGGAAAACTGAATAATAAAAGGGAACCGACGTGTAAATTGCGGGGGTTCTAGAACGGGAGATTCTTTTTCTTTCTCACGGTTCAGTCAGTTTTGAGTTACTGCCACTTTGATCGAAAAATTATTTTTTATTTATTTCTCCGGTCTCTCAAACAAGGAGGGATACAAAAAGAATAATCCGATCACTGACTTGAGCGTCGAAAGATTTTTACTGGAAAAACATCCGGCGACCCCTGACCTTACTTCTGTGAGCGTAGGCTCAAGGAAATCGTTGTTCCGAAGAATATAGGAGAATTGAGATTGGCAGGTATTCCTACTCGAGCATCTTGCAAGTAGAAGTTTGGGACACCACTCGAGAGCACGCAAAAAACCGCATCAACATTCGCTCTCAGTTTTAAGTTCTTTTAGATTCAAGTTTAATGGTCCTAGTATCAAGTTAATGGTTGGTATTTCATGTTTATTGGTCTATTAATTTTATGATTTTCAGGATTGCAAGTTAATGTTACCTGATTTTATGTTCATCGCCCTCAGTTTCAAGTTTAATATTCTCAATATCAAGTTAATGATATGTGTTTCATGTTTATTAGTTCATTATTTGCATGTTTTCTTTTAGTGTTGCACGTTTAATGAATGTATGAAAAATGAGAAGTTTGTTCAACTTTCTCATAATTTAACATCTAAAGATTCACAACATGGTAACATGAGAAAGTGATAAACCTTTTTTTTTATTTTAAATAATAGAGGAGATTAGAGGGGAGAAAAAGCCTTGGGTTGGAGACAGACCAACAAATGTGAACTTATTTGAATAGTTATTGTTTTGATTTATCATGTCACTAAGACCCACTAAAAAATATTTAATTTTCATAAAATTTTGGATTCTTAAAGTTGTCAAATGATTAGTTAGCATATTAGTGTAATATAAGTAAGTGGATCAATAAAGTATCTGAACTCGAAAAAAAAAATCACTAGTGATGGTCCAAGAGTTTAGAGATTGATAGATCGAAGTTCTATTTATTTCTATATATTTGCTCAATAGATAAATCGATCGAAAAAATTATAAATATACTTAACAATAAAATACTAATAAAAGCATACACGATGATATTAAGGATAAGGATGACACAAGCACGTGGAATAAGGTATGTTCAGATCTTAAGTAAGTTCTCGTTTGATCGGTCACAATAGATAGTGCAAAAAGATTTAAAAAAACACTTAATGAGCTGATACAACCAACTTGAGACCAATTCAATTCATAGAGGTTTATTGAAGGAATTGCACAAGATATTTAGATTAATAAATGCATGATTCAAGCTCTTCAATTTTATGAGTAATCAAATCCATGAAATTAGCGCACCAAAGATGAAAGCTATGCCACTATCTTTTCAAATAGTATTTTCTATTTAAAGTTTCGTGCTTCATTAAGTAATAGGTCGCAATTGCATTCAATTCCTGAATTTAGAATCAATCTTAGAGTCCGATTTGATTGCAGTCTTGTCAGTTCTTGACTGGATTCGTATCATCTCCCTCCATATATTTTTTTTCTTTATCGAATTTATATTATGGATAGAAGTCTAACGTAACCCTCCACCTTATTGGTGGTTTTTTAATAAAATAAAAAAAGACTTTGTCCAAAAAAAAAAGAAAAAAAAATCTTTAGGGTTAACGGGACATGCGCACCTTTTTCGTTTTAATCTTTTATTTTTGTTCTTCGGCTAAAGCATTTAAAGGCCTAACATCTACTCTCTATAAAAAAGTATATTATTGAAAGTCTTATATCTATGTGTGTGTATGAAACAATTAACTTATTTTTAAAGAGAAGTTCTCATGCTCAAAGGGGATGAAATAGGGAAATTTAAGGGTTGGGATTTACAAAGAATTAAAGATTGGGTCGTGCGAAATTGATTTGAGAAGTGATTTTAACTCCAAATTCATTTGGGAAGACCCATTGAAGTACAAATAGAAGCTGGAAAGTGTAGAGAGAGAAATTAAATGCATTTAAAGTGAGGTGTAATTCAAGCAAATAAATTAGATTTTTCATTAAAGGGAGTAAGATTTCCATCATTCTATCCTTCTTTATGTTGAAATATAGGGAAGACTACCGAATTCTCAGCAAAATCCTTATTATCATGATGCTCACGGAAGTGTTAAAACATAGAATTGGACTGATATTCAATCAATCAATCAACCTCATCCTTGAAATACCAAAGAAGGCCTTGGTTCTGGTAACAGAAGAAATTTGTAGCCTATCCGTGAAAAAGGGTTTAAAAAGAAAAGGGAGACAAGAAAGGGAAGGAAGCAAGAGACCTGATTTGCAACTGAAAAAATTAAGATTATTATACGGATAACAGGATGAGCTATGTCCGGCCATAAATCACCAATTGGCTGTAAATGCTATGTTTAAAAGAGAAAGAAAATGGCAATATTGCACGAAAAAAACTCCTCTCTTCTTTCCCTGTATAAACACTAAGTTCACATACTAATGTAAGATTCCTCTCTCAAAATTGCAAGGTACTAGTTAAAGAGCAAGAGTTGAATAAAACCATGTCATCATCTTCTCTGATAGAAATTTATATTGAAGTTACTAAAATGTACAGATACAAGATCAAAAGTGATATATGAAACATAAACACCATGAACAGTTGTCTGGTGCGTGTTGGCAAAAGACTGATCATTTAATCATGTTGGAACCGCCATCACCTGTCACTCAAACAGTATTAGTAAATATGAAATGTCAATTTAAGGTTTATTCCAATAAAGCTTAGTTCCTACCTTACCCAGCTTTCTGAAGAAAATCAGCTCCACTTCTCTACGGAGGGCTTCCACATCCATCGCATAATCTCTTTGATATTCCTCTAGCATTATTTCCAGCAGCTGCTGCCTCAACCTCTCCAAGGCAGTGTCCAAACCACAAAAGTCCTTTAAAACTAGTGCTTCAGTTGTTCTGAGCTGCAGAAGATTCTTAATTGCTGCAAGGGCCTAATAGCACAATTTTAGAAACAGCATAACAAATTAGAATGAAATGCGTGCTATCAAACAAATTGGAATCTATTCTCATGTTTTATATTGGAATAGGCACTATGTAGATATCCTAATATATTATAGTTAGCCATATTCAGTTCTTTAGGAAAAAAATGCACTGAAATTAATATATATGTATTCAGCAACAATAACAGCACCACAAACAACACACAGACAAGTGCAGAACACTAAACCACAGAAAACATGCTTAAGAAACACCTTCTCTTGTAGATCAAGGTCAGCTGATGCGGTTAGATCAACCACAGACTTCAAGAAGAAGCGATCTCTGAACAAAGGCAGCTCAGCTTTATGTATATTTTCCAATTGACATTCAGCCAGATCACCAACCAGAGACACTGCTTTCCTGCGAAGTCTGATATCAAAGCTTGAGTTGCCCAATATGTCCTGAAAAAATTTATCATCAGTTGAAATTGCCAGGGATACATATAGGATTTTAAATGCTCTATTCATTCTCTACAGTGTAGTCACCTGAAGCATCAAATCTCCAGCTTCTGCGTTGAACATTTCCTGACCAGCTAAATTATTTCGGATCAATGCTGAAACAGTATATAATGCTTTGACAGCTTCCTCTATGAAACTGGATTTAACCATCTTCATTAGCTTTGATAATGCCCCAAGCTCCAGGACCTGTGACAGGAAAAATAGTAAATCACTTATTAAAAACCATAACCAACTTAAATACACAAAACGAAATCCTCCATAAAATGAATAGATGAACATATTCAAATTGCAAAGACAATATAATATCAAAGATTAACTTCATTGACAAAGTGTGAAATATTGATAACTAAAATCCACCTTTATAAATAAAAAAAATAATAATAATGAACCTGCTTCTGAACTAATGGATTATTTTGACTCGCTTTCCCAAGAATCCATGCAGAAATTTTCCTTATATCTGTGTCAGGGTGATTAAGTTGCCGTATAAGAACTGAAAGGCCCCCAAGTTTGCTCAGATCTGAAAAAAAAAAAAAAAAAAAAAAGATACAGTATGTGAGCCATTTATTCCACGAAATATGCAAAATTAGCATGATTACACCTGATATACAATCTTCCAACACTTCTACCCATAAAATATAGTTTCTTTCTTTTGGAAAAGTGTATGGTATATTAATGACTTCATCTATTTAAGTTCCAAGACCATATAGACCAATATCCACCAGAGAGAGATCAATGGAACCTACAAGAGGTAGGATGAGGGGGTAAGTTCAGATGGTGCAGTGAACCATAAAACACAGCATCCCAAGAGCACAGGATACCACGGCAATATGTTACAACAGAACAATTTCAATAGTAAGTTAAACTCCTAATTTCAGATCCATGAAACCAACATGCCCATTGGAGTGTTTTTGTCCCAATATTCTAAAATGAGAAAATGAAGCACACCATTAGCATTATCTATGGGCTCGACAATTATCAAAAGTTCTTGTAGTGCACGCTGGCAATCTTCTAAAGACAGAGTAGAATTATTCAAGTCATCTATTGCAATTTGCATCAATTGCGCATCTGACGGCATTTTCAGCTTCTCCATAAGTTCCTGTATTAGCACCACAACAATAATTAAACTTCTAAAACATGTGCTACCAACAGGCAGAGAATGACAAACAAAAGCACTTATAAACTTTAACTAATATGTTCTTAAAAAAGTAGTCCACCACAAATATATTGGATTGAATCATCTTATGTGCATCCCCATCAATCAATAGTTCAAAGCCATAAGCCCTTTCACTTTGCACACCCTCTCGTCTCTACTCTTCTGATTTGTAACTGAAGCTACTCGAATATGCAAGTTTACTTCTTTCACTATCAGATAGTTCAAACAATAACTAATGCCAACAACAATTTACAATCAAGTTCCAGAAAGAGGAATGCATATGTCCTAGAAAAGTTTGAAGCAAGAACACCAAATAAGTGGGGACAACCTAACAAACGTCCATAGAAATAAATACACTCTCTATTTTTGAGAAAACTAAAAGAGTAAATGACACAAACTCAACTAATTCATAATTTCAAAATCCGAACATCACATTCACATGATTAAGTAACTTTTTACAAAGCAGTAAATGGCATGAAAGAGAATATTTGACCTTTATTTCCATTTGACGCTTCTTCAACTCACTAGGAGAGAGACGCTGGACATCTTGTGCCGTTTCCTTTAACTTGGCTGGATCAGAATGACCTAATACATTAATGAAAAATAATTTAAGAAACGAAATTAGTACCATTTTCCCAAGAAAAAAACAAAAATAAAACGTATCATAATAATCTAGCACTAAAAAATTAAATTACAAAATAAGTGACCGTAATAGCACCTATAGCCCACTGTAGCATTCCGTCAATGGAAGAAAAACCGCCGTCGAACTCATCATGGTCATTAACGATCGCAGCCGCCGTGGAATCGTCGTTTGGTTCAGCCTTGCGCAGTAGATCCTCATCCTCCTTCGCAGTAGACCAAAATAGACCTGCAGAAGATGAATTAGTTACACGCTCTGCCCTCCCTATCACTGTCGTGATCATTAACAATATCATTAGCCATAGCGCTCGACTTGCGATTCGATTGCGTCTTGTATACATTAATTCGCACGATGCACCAGCAGCTTTCCGACTTTCCGTTGCTATGGAATGGGGATGTGCAGTGCAAGGGCGCTTGAGAAGTTGGGTGCGCTTATTTATTTTGATCGATGAAAAATAATAACTCTTCATTTTTTATTTGTATTGACTAAAGAGAGAGTAAGAATAGGATTTTTCTTTTTCGGCTTATAATTTCATGGCTATTTACAGCAAAAAATAAAAATAAAAAGAAAAATAAATTATGGTTTAATTAATGAATCAATGAACTGCAGACTTGTTAAATTTAAGCCATTTCAATAAGGTATAAATGTACTATATTAAAGTGGTAGTAAATGTTATATAACACTTTTCTTTGAATGTATATTATAATATGATTCTAGATGTACTGTAATAACTATCCTTAATTTTGAATAACTCAACAATTTCTCTTCCATCTTTTTCTGGTTCTATTTTTAAAATCTTTTAAAATTTTAATTATATATTTATATAAATTTAGATGACTATCATATTTATAGAGATCTATATATTCTAGATTAGATTTTATATTTATAATTATTTATCTTTCCTGAGACATCAACCAAACTTTTCTTCTAACATATTAATATAAATATTTAAACTATCCTCCCAACTAAGGTACATTTCATCTAAGCTTTCGTAAAGATATTATAATCTAAATTCAGCATTTTGAATCAAAAAGTTTATATAATTATTGTTATTATTCATTATGGACGTGTCTTATTATTAGTTCTGCACCTATCTTGAATTACTTCAATATTTATTATGATTGATTCATTTAAAGCTATCTTGTTTTCTTCTTCAAAAACATCAAATATTTTATGTTCATTTTCAATGTTTATCATTTTTATATTTCTATACCAAAATTTTTTTAGATTTAAATGATTTTTAATTATAAAAATTACATAATCGACATGATATTCTTAACTAAAATCTAAATTATCAATAGCATCTATAAACTTAATAACAAATCTTTCCATATTTTATGAATTTTGAGCTACTTTTATCATCTTCTATCTCATGAAATTTTAAAAACAATTAAGGTTCAACATGCTTCAGTTTATTGCTAAATATAAGAAGATAGTTCAAGATTATCAACCAGTGTATTATCTCTCAGAATTCTGAGATAAACGCGTTAATTTCCTTCAACCGTAGAGAGGTCCAAGATTAGCACTGCCATAGCTCTACACATCTTGCAAAATCACCTCTTCGACTATCCTTTATGGCCCAATACAACACACTGCTTCATAGCCTAAAAGGATTTGCCTAAGTGATTTCCTTGCAAGTGTCTCTAGAAGAGTGCTTAACAATATGAAATCTTCTTGATTTAACAAAAGTATTGGCATGTAGATTGCTTGATATATTTTAAAATATATAAGATGTATAATAGTTGATAATTTCACTCAAAGAATTTTTATTTATTTCAACATAAAAATGTTTACAAGAGACTACAGATGAGAATTGTTTTGAAAGATTAGAGATAAAATGAAAATCGACGCCCCTTTCTCTTACATCTTTTTATTTATATATTTGAAGAAATAAGGTCATCTCTCCTTTACATGACACTTGTTACATGTTTGAAGATCTTCTGGAGATAGAGTGACCTTTCTCCTTTTATATGTTGTTGTTTTTTATTTCCTCGTGGCAAACAACTTTCTTTTTTTAGATAAGGATTTTGATAATCTTTTTCTGAATTATTGATACTAGCATCTTTTATCTTTTGAAGTGGTCCATGTTCTGTCATATTCCTATTATCAGTTCTTCATCTATAAATATATCTTCACTGGACCTATTTTTAGATAGCAAAAGCCACTGATAATTGATGCTTTAGCACTTTACATATCTCATAGTGTATCAGTAGGCTAGATTCTACAAAATTTTCATATATCATCTTTTTCTTTTTCTTTATTTCTTGTTTTGCTAAAATTATTTATTTTCTTCGTAGAGTCAGACCTTTTCCTTACTGACCTCTCGAGCTGCTCATAGAGGACCTTTATCATAATTACTCTTTTACTGCTAAGAACTCTAGGTTCAAACAAATCAAAATCATAATCATTATAAACCTCATCTAAATCAACTGTTGAACTAACTTTCTTGCTGCTAATTCTAACTTGAATCATGTGTTGAGCTAAATACCACTTGTTATCATAATATTCAGGATAAGTAGTGAGAAATTTAACAAAAATTGTTTCTTTTGTTTTGCTTATCCTTTTAAGATCAATCACAGCTTCTTTTATCTTTTTGAAAAGTAATTCTAATTCCCTACAATCATCACTAACATAGATGAGGTTAAAAAATCATATTCAAATATATCATTTATTACTTTAGGATCTCCTCCTAAAATGAAATTAATCCTTGAGTATAACCCTGAATGATCTAGTATTATAGTCTAACTAGGACGAATCCCATAGGCTAATTTACCAACTTTTTTATACTCATAAGCGTAGTCACTTTTATATAGAATTTTAGCCATTAAAATTGACTATCCACTTTTGTTATATTGAGGCTTTAAGCTCGGTGAAGAGCTTTAGAAACCTTCTCCCTTTAAATATCAATCTTTAAGATCATGAATTGTGAGAAAATTCTCTAAATGAGTGATCTTTGAAATCTGGTAAAAAACTTTAGGGAATCTAACCCTTAGGTTGATCCTTAAAATGAAACTTGTTTAGCATTTTTCTAATGTATTCTTCTGAAGTTTGTACTTTTGGATGATTTTTCAAAACTTTGTCTATACAAAGTTTACTTAATTCTTCGTAGGCTTCATTAACCATGGCAAGCCCATCATAAATCATTCCATTGTCTTTCAGAAGCAATTCTTGACTTCTGAGCACATCATTATGCCATTGATTATTTGGGATAAATGTTTGTCCATTGAATTTTCTACTGAGAAAATCTTTAATACAATTGTTAGATCCTTTAATATACTCAATTTCAAAATCGTATTCAGCAAAGAATTGCTGCTATCTAATTAATTTTTTATATTGTGGTAAATTATGTAATTTATTGAATGTAAATCCTTTGACCTGAATGTTATCAGATCTTACTTTAAATTTCTTTGGCAACAAAAAGAAAGTGAATTTTAATATTTTATTTTTAATAGCTAACAATTCTTTTTCATTATTATGATAATTCTTTTCTGCGGGTTTAAATATTCTACTAGTATTTCTGACATGAGTCAAAAGTGTTTTGCGACTCCCAAGTGTAAGATGTCCTATTATAATATAGCTTGGTAAGTCCGAGGTTGATCCACAGAGGAAAGATTTTTTTTTTATTTTAATTATCTAAGAAAAAAGAAAATTAAATTAAAAATATGAAACTTAATTTGAGTAAAATTATGTAATTAAATTAATTAAGGTTTAGATCCACTCTTAGTAGTAAAACATAATTTAATAATTTATTTTTATCAAATTTCATTATTGTCTAAAAGATTAATTGTATAAATTATTATTATTTTATCATTAATTTTATTATGAATTAAGTACTTAGTGTGCCAAAATTTAATTTGTCTACAATAAGTCAAAATACCAACTTACCATACTTTATACTAAGATATTAAAAATTTATTGTGCCAAACTCTCTTGTTTGTATACAACAAATCAAAATTTCTAAATATAAAATATAGATAATATTAATTAGAAAATAACTTAATTTATATAATTAAAAATAGAATTTACTTAAATCATATTTTTCTACTAAAAGCTTCACTTTACCCTTACTTATTATTATTTAGCCCAACATAATTGAAATAAAAATGATTATTAATATTAAATTATACTTAAAAATAGAAATAACTAAAATTAAAAATAAAACAAAATTATTTATTAATTTACTAAAAATTACAAAGAGAGATGAGAAGAAGAGATAAAAAAGTGAAGAAAGAGGTGTAGAGAGGTTTGTTCCCCCTCCTCTCTATTTATACTACTTTATGATTAATCCACATCACACAAATAAACAAAGTCAATTAAATTATGACCTTACATTTGTCCCATTAACAAAATATAAACCTAACCTAATTCACTCAACTATATCTACTTACAATTACTTTACCTAACACGGTAGAAACTTACAATTTTACAATTACCGTACTGATACGAACCCCGCCAAGAACTGACGAGACCTTAATCAAATTAGGCTACAAGATCGTTTATAATTTCAGGAATTGAATGGAACCGCGATCCGTTGCTTAATAACAAGAACCTTGGTATGTGAGGACGCCATAATCAGCTATGGATGATCTGATTGATAAGTTAAAGGTTGAACACCACGGAAAATAAGATAAGTTCAAAGAGTTCTTTTAAGAAATAAAGAGAATTATACTCTTCAATAAATTGCATGAAAAACTTCTTCTTTCTCTCTCATTAAATGCGAATATATGTATAATCCAATTGAAATAAGAAAAGAATCCTAAATAAATAAGAATATAATCTAATAAAAATGAAAGAATCCTTAATAAATCAGAATCTTAATCTAATAAAAAAAAGGAAAGTATTTTAGATGACTAAATAAAAATTAAAATAGCTGATTTGTTATTTTTTTAAAAAAATGGAAACACTATCTAAAAAGATAGTGGCATATCTTTCATCCTTAATGTATAGATTTCATGGATTTGATTGCTCATAAAATTCAAGAGCTTGAATCACGCATTTATTGGCCTGAATATCTTTTGATATTCCTTCAATAAGCCTCCATAAATTGGATTGATCCCAAGTTGCATGAATCAATCTATTAAGTGCTTCTTTGAATTTCTTTGCATGAGCTCTTGTGACGGGTTTGACTGGAACTTGCATAGGATCTGAATATGCATTATTTCATGTGCTTGTGCCATCGTTATACATAGTCTATTCATTCTCCTCCTCTTGAAGAGGATTTGTCCTCAAAATCTTCACCTATGTCAAAAAGGACTTAACTCAGAAACATTAATTGTAGCACTTACACTGTACTCACCAGGCAAATCCAGTTTGTATGCATTGTCGTTGATCTATTCCAAGACTTGGAAAGGTCCATCTCCTTGAGGTAACAACTTAGAACATCTTTGTTCTAAAAATCTTTCCTTGTGCATATATAACCACACCCAATCGCCGGGTTCAAAGACTAGCTTGTGTCGCCCTTTGTTGGCTTGTTTAGCATATTGCTTAGTTCTTCGTTGGATGTTGAGCTTTGCCGTTTCATGTATCTGCTTAACAATTTCAGTCTTTTTCTTTCCATCTAAGTTAACATGCTCAGAAACAGGTAATGGAGTTAAATTTAATGGAGTTAAAAGATTAAAACCATAAACAATTTCAAACACTGAATAATTAGTAGCAGAATGAATAGAATGATTATAAGCAAACTCAACAAGTGGCAAACAATCCTCCTAAGCTTTAATGTTCTTTTTAATGATTGCCTACAATAAGGTAGATAAAATTCTATTTACAACCTTTGTTTGACCATCAATTTGAGGATGACACGTAGTTGAAAACAACAACTTAGTCTCCAACTTAGCCCACAAAGTCTTCTAGAAGTAACTCAAGAACTTTGCATCCCTATCAGAAACTATTGTTCTAGGCATACCATGTAACCTCACAATCCCTCTAAAGAATAAATCAGCAATGTTAGAAGCATTATCTGTCTTTTGGTATGAAATAAAATGTGCCACCCATTAAAATATCAGTCCAAGGTGCACTACAGGTGACATACCTACCACAAAGTCTCTCAACATCTCGTTTCATACAACTCCAAAATGTCCCAGGGCAGGTTTTGTAGTGGTGTTTCTTTTGGTTGGGCAGACACAGGTCTTGTCATCACTGCATTTGATGGTAAGATGAGGTTTCTTACAGGCTTTTTGGAATAGGTGCTTCTTCTTCAGAAGGTCTATAAAGAACTCCTTTTGTTCACATAATTCAGGCAACTAATTGCTATTTGGTAGATCTTACCGAGAGAAAGATTTGAAATGTCTAGCTGGTTTGCTGTGAGTTGTCATTGAATCTTAGGCCGGAGCTCCTTCGGAAGAAAGGCTACAAAGATATGCTTCAAGTTTGGATCATTAAATCCATTCAACTTGTAAAATAGTGGAAGACATATGCTTGTAGTGAAAGCTTCTCACGTTACTGATACTTGTAAGACTCGCCGATTCTTGGATTGCACGTACCTTCTCTTCATCAACATGTATACCCTGTGCACTTACAAAAAATCCTAGAAATGCAAGTTTATCGGTACAAAAGATAAATTTCTTTAAATTAGCAAATAACTTTTCTTTCTTAAGTACATTTAAAACAGATTTCAAATTATCAAAATAAACAACAACAAACTTGCTAATAAAAGCATGCAAGACATGATTATAAGTCTTATAAAAGTACCCGGAGCATTAGTCAAACCAAATGGCATAACTAACCATTCATACAAACTATATTTTATTTTATAGGCAATTTTCCACTCATCTCTTTTTTTTCATTCTAATTTGATGATATCCACTTTTCATATCAATTTTAGAAAATACACAAGAACCATGCAATTCATCAAGCATAACATTTAACCTAGGATTGGGATGTCGATACTTTATCATTATGTTATTGATGGCTTGACAGTCAATGCACATCCTCCATGTCCCATCTTTCTTAGAAACTAGCAAAACTGGAACCGTACATGGACTCATGCTTTCTCTCACGTGCCCTTTTTCCATCAACTCATTAACTTGTATTTGAAGCTCCTTTGTTTCGGTTTGGAATGGTTGCACCAGGCACGAAATCAATTTGATACTCGATCCCTCGGATTGGAGATAATCCATGTGGTGTTTTCTTGCAAAAGAGAAACAATAGAACCAGGCAAGATAGGGTTAAGCTCGTTAGTGTTCAGAAATGACTCTTTATATAGAAGTACAATCATTGGCTGATTTGAAAACAATGCTCTTTTTATCTCACTTACTCTTGCATAAAAATTATTTTGCTTTCTCTCTAATTTTCTCTCAATTGCCTCAATTTTCTTTTCTTTTTCTCTCTCTTTTTGCTCAGCATCTCTCTGATTTTCACTATTTTTTTCTTTCTTTTTCTTTCGCTCGCTCTCTCTTTGTAAGCTTACTTGCTCTTTATAAACCTATTTCAGTGTTAATGGAGCAAAAGTGATCTTGCGTTGATTAAACTCAAACGAGTACTTGTTGGTAAAACCATCATGCTCACACGTCTGTCAAATTGCCAAGGACACCTAAGTAATAAGTGTCCAACTTGCATTGGTACTACATCACATAGTACTTTATCTTCATATTTACCTATTTTAAAAGACACAAGTACTTATTTGTTCACTTTCACCTCGCCACTGTCATTTAACCACTGCAGTTTGTATGGCTGTGGATGCTTAAGTGTTGGAAGCCCTAACTTCTCCACCATGATAGTACTAGCAACATTGGTACAACTTATCCCATCAATAATCATATTACATACTTTTTCCTGAACATAGCACCTAGTATGAAAGATGTTTTCCCGTTGAACTGCTTCATCTTCTTTTACTTCCACACTCAATAGCTAGGAGAAGTTAATTCATCAGGGACTGCATACTCTTCATCTTCAACATCCTCTAATGGTGGCATCTCATTATCTTCTGCCTTATCATTATCTTGTAATACTATAACTCTCTTATTCACACATTTACTGGCTATGTGTCCCTTGTCGTGACGTTTAAAACACTTAATATCACGATTCCTAATCACAATGTTACCTTGCTGCTCAATCTTGATGGCATTGTGGACCATCTCCTCAATCTCCACATAATGTTGCGACTCAACCATATTTGCAATCTCTCGATTCAGGCCATTCAAAATTTGTGCCATGGTAGCTTCTCTATCTTCCTCCACATTTGCTCTAATCATAGCAACCTCCATTTCTTTGTAGTAATTATCCACACTTCGGTTACCATGGGTAAGACTTTGTAGTTTTTGGTACAAGCCTCGATAGTAGTGGCTAGGTACAAATCACCTTCTCATCAATGTCTTTATTTTATTCTACGTTTCAACAGGACGTTCTCCATTCCATCTCCTCGTTATAACAAGTTGATTCCACCAAGTAATAGCATAATCAGAAAACTCAATCACAGCCAATTTTACCTTTTTTGCCTCAGAATAGTTGTAGTAGTCAAATACAAACTCCATCTTCTTCTCCCATTCATGGTATGCTACAAGATCAGATTTTCCTTGAAAAGATGGAATTTTCATCTTTATGCCACTCACACCATCATCTTGATGATGCCTAACTCTTCTATGATTACCTACTGAATCCTCCCCTTCACTATACTCATCCCCATAACAATCATCAACCTCTTCTCTAGCTGGAAATCTCTCCCTTCTGTGTTTGGGGATGCGTTGTGGTTGTCGTGCACGTACGTTCTCTACTTGATCCAAACGCTCATGTATGTGCTCTAATTCAGCCTTCATCAGTTGTGTCATCTCCCCCATCAAGGCTTGAATTTGAAATTTTTGAATAGTTGGTTGTTGATCCTCTACATTTGCGCTTCGTTTTTCATTTTGAGACATGGTTGAAATTTTCAAAAAGAGATTAGAAATAATGTGGAAAGGACCTCACTCCACTTCCTTACGTGTTTCACTCAAGAGAATGATTCACTCAATTCCACTCGTGTTTCACTCAAATTTATTGGCTTCTACCTTCTAATATGCTCATACTCTCGTGCCTTTTTCCACTCGTAATAATTCTCTCTTAGTTCTTATAAAACTAATCAAACCACTTATGGTGTTACAAGATAATGGTGAGATTGTAACCGATGATGAGGCAGAAGATAATGAGATGCCACCATTGGATGATGTTGAAGATGAAGAGTATGCATTCCCTGATGAAATAGGTGCTATGTTCAGGAAAAAATATTTAGTATGATTATTGATGGGGGAAGTTGTACCAATGTTGCTAGTACTATCATGGTGGAGAAGTTAAGGCTTCAAACACCTAAGCATCCATAGCCATACAAACTGCAGTGGTTGAATGATAGTGGCGAGGTGAAAGTGAACAAACAAGTAGTAGTGTCTTTTAAAGATTGATAAATATGAAAATAAAGTATGTGATGTGGTACCAATGCAAGCTGGACACTTATTACTTGGGCGTCCTTTGTAATTCGACAAACGTGTGAAGTATGATGGCTTTACCAACAAGTACTCGTTTGAGTTATTCAATGCAAGATCACTCTTGCTCCATTAACATCGAAAAAATGAGAGTGAAAATTAGAGAGATGCCAAGAAAAAAGAGAGAGAAAAAGAAAAGAAACTTGAGGCAATTGAGAGAAAATTAGAGAGAAAACAAAAAAATTTTTATGCAAGAGTAATTGAGATAACAAGAGCATTGTGCAAATTGAGAGAAAACAAAGGAGCTTCAAAGGCAAGTTATTAAGTTAATGGAAAAAGGGCACATAAGAGAAAGCATGAGCCCATGTGCAGTTCCAGTTTTGCCAGTTCCTAAGAAAGATGAGACATGGAGGATGTGCGTTGACTGCAGAGCCATTAACAACATAATGGTAAAGAATTGACATCCCATTCCTAGGCTAGATGATATGCTTGATGAATTGCATGGTTCTTGTGTATTTTCCAAAATTGATCTAAAAGGTGAAAATCATTAATGATGAGATTATGCATAAGGATGGCACAAGCACGTGGAGTAAGGCATATTCAGATCTTATACAAGTTCCCATCGGACCCGTCAAAAGAGTTCGTGCAAAGAAATTCAAAGAAGCACATAATGGGTTGATTCAAGCAGCTTGGGATCAATCCAATTCATGGAGGCCTATTGAATGAATCTCACAAGATATTCAGATCAATCAATGCATGATTCAAGCTCTTGAATTTTATGAGCAATCAAATATATGAAATCAGCGCATTAATGATGAAGATATGCCACTATCTTTTTAGATAGTGTTTCCATTTTTAAAGAAGTTTTTCATGCAATTTACTTGAGAGTATAATTCTCTTTAGTTCTTAAATGAACTCTTTGAACTTATCGGATTTTTTGAGGCGTTCAACCCTTGACTTATTAATCAGACCATCTATAGCTGATTGTGGCATCCTCACATACCAAGGTCCTTGCTTCATTAAGCAATGGATCGCGGTTCCATTCAATTCATGAAATTAGAAACGATCTTGGAGCCTAATTTGATTAGGGTCTCTTCAGTTCTTGGCGGGGTTCGTATCAGAGCAGGGGCATGAACAATGCATCGTGAACAGTATTTAGGTTTATTAATTTTGTATCCTTGTAATTTATTTCCTTAAATCAACAAATTTTACCAATTCCTTACCCTAAATTCCTTCAATTTTCAGTTATTCAGTGTTAAAAAAAAAAAAAAGAGCAAAGCAAAAACAAAAGTGAAAAAAAATCTTTCAATTTCCATTATTGATGTCTTATATAATCCAAGTCTTATTCCCAAAATATTATTATTTTGTGCTTCCAAATCCTACTCATATGTGTTTGTTGTGTTCTCGCCCTTAAAACCCAAATCTCTTCGATATTATCTTTGAACTAAGAGAGAATTATTACGAGTGGAAAAAGGCAGGTGTGTGTGAGAGTATTAGAGCGTAAAAGCCAATAAATTTGAGTGAAACACGAGTGAAATTGAGTGAATCATTCTCTTGAGTGAAACTCGTAAAGGAGTGAAGTGAGGTCTGTTCTACATTATTTCTAATCTCTTTTTGCAGATTTAAACTATGTCTCAAGACGAAGAACGAAGCGCAAATGTAGAGAATCAACAATCAATTATTCAAAATTTTCAAATTCAAGCCACATACATGAGCGTTTGGATCAAGTAGAGAACGCACGTGCACAGCAACTGCAACTCGTTCCCCAAGCACATAGAAGGGAGAGAGTTCCAGCTAGAGAAGTGGTTGATGACTGTTATAGGGGATGAGTATGGTGAAGGGGAGGATTCAGTAGGTAATCATGGAAGAGCCATGCATCGAGAAATTGGTGTGAGTGGCATAAAAATGAAAATCTGATCCTGAAGCATACCTTGAATGGGAGAAGAAGATGGAGATTGTATTTAATTGCTTCAACTATTCTGAGGTGAAAAAGGTAAAATTGGCTGTGATTGAGTTTTCTGATTAAGCTATTACTTGGTGGGATCAGCTTGTTATAACTAGGAGACGAAATGGAGAACGTCCTGTTGAAATGTGGAATGAAATGAAGACATTGATGAGAAGGTGATTTGTACCTAGCCACTACTCTTGAGGCTTGTTCCAAAAATTGCAAAGTCTTACCCAGGGTAGCCGAAGCGTGGAGGATTTACTATAAAGAAATGGAGGTTGCCATGATTAGAGAAAATGTGGAGGAAGATAGAGAAGCTACCATGACACGATTCTTGAATGGCCTTAACCAGGAGATTGCAAATATGGTTGGGTTGCAACATTATGTGGAGATTGAGGAGATGGTCCGCAAGGCCCGCAAGGCCATCAAGATTGAGCAGCAACTCAAGAGCGGTAACACCCATGCAACCCCAAGCTTGAGTTCCACTCCATGGAAGCCGCCGAGCTATGTAAAGCGAAACGAGAGGCCACAAACATCTGTTGCACCTAAATCAAGATTCGAGCCAGTGATATTCAAAACATGGTAGGGGACATATAGCCAGTGAATGTGGGATTGTAACCGATGATGAGGTAGAAGATAATGAGATGTTACCATTGGAGATGTTGAAGATAAAGAGTATTCAGTCCCTGATGAAATAACTTTAGTAGCTAGGAGAGCTTTGAGTGTGGAAGTAAAAGAAGATGAAGCAGTGCAACGGGAAAACATCTTTCATACTAGGTACTATGTTCAGGAAAAAGTATGTAATATGATTATTGATGGGAGAAGTTGTACCAATGTTGCTAGTACTATCATGGTGGAGAAGTTAGGGCTTCCAACACTTAAGCATCCACAGCCATACAAACTGCAGTGGTTAAATGACAGTGGCGAGGTGAAAGTGAAAAAATAAGTACTTGTGTCTTTTAAGATAGATAAATATGAAGATAAAGTACTATGTAATGTAGTACCAATGCGAGTTGGACACTTATTACTTGGGTGTCCTTGGCAATTTGACAGACGTGTGAGCATGATGGTTTTACCAACAAGTACTCGTTTGAGTTTAATCAAAGCAAGATCACTTTTCCCCAATTAACACCAAAACAGGTTTATAAAAACCAAATAAACTTACAAAGAGAGTTTATCTATCTCATGGCGTCTCTTCCTAATTCAGCTCAGATTAAGATGTCCTTCCCTCTCCATCTTCATTTTCTCAGTGCCTCCCAAATTCGAGATTTCGCTAAGAAATTCCTGTTTCGATATTTTATGAATATTTACCACCTCCAGCATTTTAGAGCCACTAGTTGTCATCCAGACCACCTGCTCCTCACCTGGTTTCTCCCTCGACCCTTCCGGACCACTTATGGAAGATGAGTTATGGTATGTTTGGTGTCTTTCTCTCCTGTATGCTACCAAGTTAGTCATACCCGTATTCCCTACTCTACAGTGTTTTCTTGACCCTGAGTCATCATCCTCCCTCCTTTGGACTCTCTTAGAGTGGTTTTCTCCTCTCCCCTGGTGGAGACGAGAACTTCAGCAAATGATTGACAATCCTCCTTACCTGTTCCTCCCTGAATTCAGCAAACGAGACATCCATGCTGTTTTCATCATTCACCGTCCCTACTTCCAACATCTAGTCATTAACAGTTTCTGGACTCAAGACCAAGCATACGTATGGCGATCTTTCCCAGATCCCTTTCCTCTCCAACATGATCCTACTCGCTCTCCGTGAGCTCAAAACTTCCCGCTTGAACTCAACAACATTTTCAAGAGCCACAGGACATTCAAGATACTTCCTTGGACCAAAGCATGATCTCATCCCCTTCCAGGCCTCAAGACGGCTCCACCAAAGGCATCCTCCTCAAAGATGCTAGGCCGGACTACACTCACGCCATGTTTCGAGATTCCCGTGATCCCGACGAAGACTTTGCTTCCTCGGAGTCCATACAGCCCGAGCTGCTCATCAACTCCACTTGTGTCCAACCCCGCCAACCACCCATCGCCACGGGCTCATGCTCCTACACTGTTGAGCTCCCACCAGAACCCTCACAGCACGTGGATCATTCTCCACCAGAGACCTATCCAACTCTCTCAGGTCTCCCTCCATCACCATCCACCAGTTACCACCTCATGGATGAAGTTGATAGCGATGTTGACAACCTCTCACCATCCCACAGCGTGATTTCCGCAGTGATTTCTGCATTTACCTGTCAGTCAGTGTGTTTTGTCTGTTTTTGACTTTCTTTATGTTGTCCATTTTAGACTTTTGTCGTGTTGTCTATCTTGGACTTGAATCCTGTTGTATAATGTTGACTTTACTTTTCAGATATTGATAGGGGTCCTGTCCTATCTCTATCTTGTTTTACTTTTATCGTTGAAGAGAAAAGATGATAGGGGTCCTGTCCTATCTTTCTCTTTCATCGTGTTGTTTTATCATGTCGCTTTTACTGTTCACAAGAATGACAGGGGTCCTGTCCTGTCTTCTTTGTTTGTTAGCTTGTACCTCTCCTATAAATTGAGAGAAAAAGCGAATGAAAATCAGAGAGATACTGAGCAAAATGAGAGGGAAAAAGAAAAGAAAATTGAGGCAGTTGAGAGAAAATTAGAGAGTAAACAAAAGAATTTTTATCCAAGAGCAAGTAAGATAAAAAGAGCATTGTTTCTGAACACTAATGAGCTTAACCTTATCTTGCCTTGTTCTATTGTGTTTTTTTTTTTTTTTTTTTTGCAGGATTATGAGGATGTGTTTCCCGAGAAAGCACCACATGGATTACCTCCAATCTGAGGGATTGAGCATTAAATTGATTTTGTGTCTGGTGCAACCATTCCAAACCGACCAGGCTATAAGAGTAACCCGGAGGAAACAAAGGAGCTTCAAAGGCAAGTTAATGAGTTGATGGAAAAAGGGCATGTAAGAGAAGGCATGAGTCCCTGTGCAGTTCTAGTTTTGCTAGTTCCTAAGAAAGATGGGATATGGAGGATGTGCATTGACTGCCGAGCCATCAACAACATAACGGTAAAGTATCGACATCCCATTCCTAGGCTAGATGATATGCTTGATGAATTGAATGGTTTTTGTGTATTTTCTAAAATTGATCTAAAAAGTGGATATCATCAAATTAAAATGAAAAAAGGAGATGAGTGAAAAACAGCCTTTAAAACAAAATATGGTTTGTATGAATAGCTAGTTATGCCTTTTGGTTTGACTAATGCTCTGGGTATTTTTATGAGACTTATGAATCATGTCTTGCGGGCTTTTATTGGCAAGTTTTTTGTTGTTTATTTTGATGATATTCTCATATATAGCAAAAACTTGGATGATCATGCAACACATTTGAAATTGTTTTATATGTACTTAGGAAAGAAAAGTTATTTGCTAATTTGAAGAAATGTACCTTTTGCACCGATAAACTTGTGTTTCTAGGATTTGTTGTAAGTGCACAGAGTATACAAGTTGATGAAGAGAAAGTACGTGCAATCCAAGAATGGCCGAGTCCTACAAGTGTAAGCAACGTGAGAAGCTTCCATGGATTTGCTAGCTTCTATCGGCGGTTTGTGAAAGATTTTAGTACGTTGGCCGCACCGCTTACTAAAGTAATCAAGAAAAAAATTGGATTCAAGTGCAGAGAAGAACAAGAGAAGGCTTTCCAAATTATCAAAGAAAAGCTAACCAAAGCCCCTTTATTATCCTTGCCTAACTTTAACAAAACGTTTGAAATTGAATGTGATGCTTCAGGTATTGGCATAGGAGTTGTTCTTATGCAAGAGGGACGACCAATTGCTTATTTCAGTGAGAAATTAAGTGGAGCAGCCTTAAACTATCCAACTTATGATAAAGAGCTATATGCGTTAGTTCGAACATTGCAAACATGACAACACAAGCTAAACAAAAGGCATGCTCGTTGGGTGGAATTCATAGAGACATTTTCATATGTCATTCGTTACAAGCAAGGTAAGAAAAATATAGTTACAGATGCCCTTTCTCGTAGGTATGCCTTAATCTCGACACTTAATGCTAAAATGCTTGGTTTTGAACATATTAAGGAATTGTATGCTAATGACCATGATTTTAGTGCTGAATACCATAATTGTGAAAAGTTTGGGTGTGTCCCTAATTGTTCTTTAAGAGATTTATTGGTGAGAGAATCCTATGGAAGAGGATTAAGGGGACATTTTGGAGTTGTAAAGACCTTAGTCGTATTGCAGGAACACTTTTATTGGCTACATATGAAACGAGATGTTGAGTAACTTTGTGGTACGTCTGTCACTTGTAGGCAAGCCAAATCAAAAGTGTAGCCTTGGACTGATATTTCAATGGATTTTGTGTTAGGTTTACCTAGGTCCAAACGGGGAAAGGACACAATTTTGTGGTCATGGATAGATTTTCTAAGATGACACATTTTATTTCATGCCAAAAGACAGATGATACTTCTAACATTGCTAATTTATTCTTTAGAGAGATTGTGAAGTTACATGGTATGCCTAGAACCATAGTTTCTGATAGGGATGCTAAGTTCTTGAGTTACTACTAAGTTGTTGTTTTCAACTACGTGTCATCCTTAAACTGATGGTCAAACGAAGGTTGTAAATAGAATTTTATCTATCTTATTGTGGGAAATCATTAAAAAGAACATTAAAACTTGGGAGGATTGTTTGCCACATGTTGAGTTTGCTTATAATCGTTCTACTCATTCTACTACTAAGTATTCACCGTTTGAAATTGTTTATGGTTTTAATCCCTTAACTCCATTACCTATTTCTGAGCATGTTAACTTAGATAGAAAGAAAAAGGCCGAAATTGTTAAGCAGATACATGAAACGGCGAAGCTCAACATTGAACGAAGAACTGAGCAATATGCTAAACAAGCCAACAATGGGTGACACAAGCTAGTGTTTGAACCCTTATTGGGTGTGGTTACATATGCACAAGGAACGATTTCCAGAACAAAGGAAATCCAAGTTGCTACCTCGAGGGGTTGGACTTTTCTAAGTCTTGGAATGGATTAACGACAATGCATATAAGGTGGATTTTCCTGGTGAGTACAATGTAAGTGTTACAATTAATGTTTTTGATTTAAGTCCTTTTGACGTAGGTGAAGATTTGAGGACAGATCCTCTTCAAGAGCAGGGGAATTATGAGATTATGGATAAGGATGGCACAAGCACGTGGTGTAGGGCATATTTAGATCCTATACAAGTTCCCATCGGACCCGTCACAAGAGCTCGTGCAAAGAAATTCAAAGAAGCACTTAATGGGCTGATTCAAGTAACTTGGGATCAATCCAATTCATGGAGGCCTATTGAAGGAATCTCACAAGATAGTCAAACCAATCAATGCATGTTTCAAGCTCTTGAATTTTATGAGCAATCAAATTTATGAAATCGGCGCATTAAGGATGAAAGATATGCTACTATCTTTTTAGATAGTGTTTCCATTTTTAAAAGAGACAACAAATCAGCTATTTTGATTTTTATTTAGTCATTTAGGATTCTTTCCTTTTTATTAGATTAAGATCCTGATTTATTAATGATTCTTTCCTTTTAAGATCCTGATTTATTAAGGATTTTTTCTTTTTCTTTTTTTATTAGATTAGGATTCTTTTATTTCAATTGGATTCAGAATTTGTTTCTGATTAGGATTTCTTGTAACCTATATATATTCGCATTCAATAAGAGAGAAAAGAAGAAGTTTTTCATGCAATTTACTTGAGAGTATAATTCTCTTTAGTTTTTAAATGAACTCTTTGAACTTATCTGATTTTCCGTGGCGTTCAACCCTTGACTTATCAATCAGACCATCCATAACTGATTGTGGCTTCCTCACATACCAAGGATCTTGCTTCATCAATTAACAAGTCTCGGTTCCATTCAATTCCTGAAATTAGAAACGATCTTGAAGCCTAATTTGATTAGGGTCTCATCAGTTCTTGGCGAGGTTCGTATCAATCAATTATAATGAAAAAATGAGATGAGTGGAAAACTGCCTTTAAAACAAAATATGGTTTGTATGAATGGTTAGTTATGCCTTTTGGTTTAACTAATGCTCGTACATTCGAAATCTGTTTTAGATGTACTTAGGAAAGAAAAGTTATTTGCTAATTTGAAAAAATATACTCTTTTTCTTGCAAACAAAACATCTGGTACTTTTGTATTTGCTGGTCGCACGAAAACGGCAGGTATGTGGCATTGTTAAACCAGATGATCGTAGACTTAACTACGCTTTGGAATCAGAACTGACTTAGTACAGTTATAGATCTTGCACATCGGGTGTCTAGCCGATATACCCATACCATTTCATACAGACCAACGGACACATACTACCCAAAGACATAGCTCTCTAGGCTCACAAAGAGGATAAACAGTTATCCCTATGGTTGTACTCTATGGTTTTTTTGAGTTAATCGTTCTGGTGCACAGGATCCTTTATTCAAAGGCAAGTGCAGAGCATACTTGATTGAGTATGAATTGAAATCCTAAATCTTTCTAGAGAAGAGAAGAAAATGATTAAGCCATGAAGGTAAGGAAAATATTTCTTTATTTCTTGAGATCGAAGCTCTCCTTGAACTGAGAATGAGTTCTCAATTTAAAGGGAGAGAAAACATACCAAGCCAAAGAAGACAGAACAGGACCCCTGTCATTCCGAGAAAAAGCAAAAGCAAACATGATTAAAGAGAAAGATAGGACAAAAGTAAAAAAAAAAGGTAAAGCACACCATAATTAAAGATGGATAAGACATCCTTCTTTTACAAAAGCATAAAAGATAAAACACACTTATTAAAGCAGGAGGATGAGGAGGCCTGCTTTACAAAAGCTACTTTTTAAAAGCAGTGAGATGGCGAGAGATTGTTGACATCACTGTCGATGTCATCCATAACATGACAGCTGGATGGAGGAGATTATGGTAGACCAATCAATATAGGGTAAGTCTCTGGAGATGACTGATACATGTGCTGTGAAGGCTTTGGAGGGAGTTCATGTGTAGGAGCACGAACCTATAACTGTAGGAGGTTGACAAGACTAAATGCTAGTGGTGTTGACAAAGAGCTCTGGCTAGATGGATTCCAGAGAGGCGAATTCTTCATCAAGGTCTTGTGAATCATGGAACATGAAGCTGGTGTAGTAAGGGTGATCTTCCTGTAGGAGGAGACCTTTTGGTTGAGCCATCATAAGACTAGAAAGGAATCGCATGAGCTGAACCAAGAGAGGGGTGTTGTATGTCATGTGGGGTAGGTGTGACTCTGTTTAATTCTAACAGAAAGGTTTTAAGTTCAGAGAGGACTGTTGGATCGTGCTGTAAAGGGAATGGATGAGGAAAGGCACACTAGAGATAGGCTTGTTCATGCGTCCAGAAACTTTTGGTTACTGGATGTTGGAAATATGGGCAATGGATGATTTAGACGGAGGTGACATCAAGTCGATGAGAATTAGAAATAAATTTATATCAAAGGTTTGCTGAAGTTCTCTTCTCCACCATGGGAGAGGAGAAAACCAGTCGAGTAGTGTCCAAATGAGAGAAGAAAAAGACTCAGGATTAAGCAGACACTGTAATGTAGAGTAGACTGGAATGGTAAGCTTAGAAAAAGATGGTCAAGGTGAAGCCCTGAAATTTTGGAGATGGTAAATATTCATAAAAAAGCAAAATAAAAAATTTTTTGTGGCATCCTGAATTTGGTAAGGCCACTGAAAAGTGAGATTAAGAGGAAAGGACATTTTAGTTCTAGCTGACTGAGGAAGAGAGGCCATAAGGTAGATGATAGGTATGACAGACATTAAGGATATTTTTGACGAAAGAGGTATGGATGTTAGACTGTGAAACTGTATTTGAAAAACCACTATTTTAGACAGAGTAGTTGGCTGTTTGGAGGAGACTTGTTTTTGAAATTGAGAGTATTTGGAAAAGCAAAATTATCTAATCGGACAAGAAAATGATGTCCAATTAGATGAAATTCAAACTTCTAGATACTGTATTTCACTGCAAGAATCTCCTTACAGATTATGTGGTAGTGCTTTTCTGACTCCTTGAATTGGCCGCTAGCGTGACCAAAAAATGTTCCTCAGTAACCACGTCTTTCGAGCAAGATTGCACCCCCATAACTCTTCACTAGCATCTGTCAGTATCTGGAGAGGAGGTGGCTTCTGGGCCACAAGTTTTAATTGTTGGAGAGCTGTTGTCTGGCTTGGACCCCATGGTGGGCTGTTTTCTTTAGCATGCGTGACAGCTGGTTGGTATGGATGGAGACCTTTAGGATAAAGTCTCGAAGATAATTCACGATCCCGAGAAATTGCGGTATCTACTTTCGGAAAGGTTCTCATTAGGAAAGTGAAGTAACTCTTGGGCAATGTGTGGTCTTGGTTGATATTGTCCATTTGCAATAATCATTCCGAGAAAGTCGATTGAAGACTGTCCCAAGACAGTCTTTTTTGCCGACAACATGATTCCATGTACCTTTTACACCGATATACTTGAATGGCCGAGTCCTAGTAACGTGAAAAGCTTCCATAAACTTGCTAGCTTCTATCGGCAGTATGAGAAAGACTTTAGTACATTGGCCGCACCACTTACTGAAGTAATCAAGAAAAACATTGGATTCAAGTGGGGAGAAAAACAAGAGAAGGCTTTCCAAATTATCAAAGGAAAGCTAACAAAAGCCCCTTTATTATCCTTGCCTAACTTTAACAAAATGTTTGTAATTGAATGTGATGCTTCAGGTATTGGCATATCAGCTATTCTTATGCAAGAGGGACAGCCAATTGCTTATTGTAGTGAGAAATTAAGTGGAGCAGCCTTAAACTATCCTACTTACGATAAAGAGTTATATGCGTTAGTAAAAACATTGCAAACATGGCAACACTACCTATGGCCTAAGAATCTTTAAAACACCTTAAAGGCCCAACACAAGCTAAACAAAAGGCATGCTCGTTGGGTGGAATTCATAGAGACGTTTCTATACGTCATTCGTTACAAGCAAGGTAAGGAAAACATAGTTACAGATGCTTGGTTTTGAACATATTAAATGATTTTAGTGCTGAATATAAAAATTGTGAAAAGTCTCGGGTTAGTAAGTACTTTAAGTTGTGTGTGCCTAATTATTCTTTAAGAGATTTATTAGTAAAAGAATCCCATGGATGAGATATTGAGAGACTTTGTGGTAGGTATGTCATCTATAGGCAAGCCAAATCGCAAATGTAGCCTCACGGATTTATACACCCCATTACCAATACCTAGTGCACCTTGGACTTATATTTCAATGGATTTTGTGTTAGGTTTACCTAGGTCCAAAAGAGGAAAAGACTCAATTTTTGCTGATTTATTCTTTAGAAAGATTGTAAGGTTACATTTTATTCCTAGAACAATAGTTTCTTATACGGATGCTTAGTTCTTAAGTTACTTCTAGAAGAATTTGTGGGCTAAGTTGGGGACTAAGTTGTGTTTTCAACTACGTGTCATCCTCAAACTGATGGTCAAACAAAGGTTGTAAATAGCACTTTATCTATTTTATTGCGGGCAATCATTAAAAAGAACATTAAAACTTCGGAAGATTGTTTGCCACATATTGAGTTTGCTTATAATCATTCTATTCATTTTGCTACTATATATTCACTGTTTAAAATTATTTATGGTTTTAATCCTTTAACTTCGTTAACTGTTTCTGAGCATGTTAACTTAGATGGAAAGAAAAAGGCTGAAATTGATAAGCAAATGCATGAAATGGTGAAGCTCAACATCGAACAAAGAACTAAGCAATAAGCCAACAAAGGGTGATCCAAGCTAGTCTTTGAGCCCAGCGATTGGGTGAAATATGCGCGAGGAACGATTTCCAAAATAAAGGAAATCTAAGTTGTTACCTCGAGGTGATGGACCTTTCCAAGTCTTGGAACAGATCAACGTATACAAGTTGGATTTGGCTAGTGAGTATAATGTAAGTGATACAATTAATGTTTTTTATTTAAGTCATTTTGATGTAGGTGAAGATATGCCACTATCTTTTTAGATATTGTTTCCATTTTTAAAAGAGGCAACAAATCAGCTATTTTGATTTTATTTAGTAATTTAAGATACTTTCTTTTTTTTATTAGATTAAAATCCTGATTTATTAAGGATTCTTTTTATTAGATTAGATTTGATTTATTTAGGATTCATTCCTTATTTCAATTAGATTAGGATTTGTTTGCGATTTTAGATTAGGATTTATGACAAGAAATATCTAGGACAATTATAGCTTAGATTTCTTGTAACCTATATATATCCACGTTCAATAATAGAAAAATAAGAAGTTTTTCATGCAATTTACTTGAAAGTAAAATTCTCTTTAGTTCTTAAATAAACTCTTTGAACTTATCAGATTTTTCTATGGCGTTCAACTCTTGACTTATTAATCAGACCATCTGTAGCTGATTGTGGTCTCCTCATACCAAGGTTCTTGCTTCATTAAGCAACGGGTCACGATTCTGTTCAATTCCTGAAATTAGAAACGGTCTTGAAGCTTAATTTGATTAGTGTCTTGTCAGTTGTTGACGGGGTTCGTATCAGGTGGATTCTAAGTTGCTAAAATCCTGCTTTCAGATCAAACTTGGAAAAGATCTTTGCATCTTTGAGATTGATGAACAGAGATTGGATCTTTAAGAAAGAAATAATAAGAACTTTTCTTATCCTCCATGGCTTAATTCTTTCTCCTCTTCTCTAGAACCATCTAGGTTTAAGGGTTCTCATACTATCTGTTCATCCTCAATTAAGTATGCTTTGCTAATGAGATTAAGGATAAGGATGGCACAAGCACGTGGAATAACGCATACTCAGATCCTATGCAAGTTCCCGTCAGACTCGTCACAAGAGCTTGTGCAAAGAAATTCAAAGAAGCACTAAATGGGTTGATTCAAGCAACTTTGGATCAACCCAATTCATGGAGGCCTATTGAAAGAATCTCATAAGATATTCAGACCAATAAATGCGTGATTTAAGCTCTTAAATTCTATGAACAATCAAATTCATGAAATCGGGCATTAAGGAAAGAAAGAAGAAGTTTTTCATGCAATTTACTTGAAAGTAAAATTCTCTTTAGTTCTTAAACGAACTCTTTGAACTTATCAAATTTTTTGTAGCGTTCAACACTTAACTTATCAATCAAACTCACATACCAAGATTCTTGCTTAATTAAGCAACGAGTCGTGTTTTCATTCAATTCCTAAAATTAGAAACGATCTTGGAGCCTAATTTGATTAGGGTCTCATCAGTTCTTGGCCAGGTTTGTATCATTTGGTATCAGAGCAAAGGTTCTAATCGGGTTTTGTCCATCGTCATTTAGATTTCATGTCTTTTTTAGTGCCGCGTAAACAATGCATCGTGAACAGTATTTAGGGTGTCTTAATTTTGCATTCTTGTAATTTATTTTTTTAAATCCGTAAATTTTACCAATTCCTTACCCTAAATTCATTCAATTTTCAATTATTCAGTGTTTTAAAAAAAAAAGAGCAAAAAAATAGTGAAAAAAATCTGTTAATTTCCATTATTGATGTCTTGTAGAATCCAAGTCTAATTTTTCATTGTGTTAAAATTTATGCCCAAAATATTAAAATTTTATGCTTCCAAAACCTAATCATACGTGTTCGTTTTTAAAACCCGAATCACTTTGATATAATCTTTATCGGTATCTGCAATAGCGGTGGCTTTTGGGCCACGAGCTTCAATTGTTGGACTGCTGCTGTCTGGTTTGGATTCCGATATACATCAGATGCTTAGAGATCGAGTCTATGGTCCTGAGATTAATCATAAAGAAGTTGAGATCAGGAGATTGAAAGCAAAATTAGCCCGAATAGATCAACAGCCATCATTGTTTGGTCCCCATGGTGGGGCTGATTTCTTTAGTATGCGTGACAATTGACTGGTGTGGATGGAGACTTTTAGGATAAAGTCCCGACGAGAAATTGCTGAATTTGCTTTCTGGAAAGGTTCTCATCAGGAAAGTGGAGTAGCTCTTTTGCTATGTGTGGTCCTGGTTGATATTGTCCATTTACAATCATCATTCCTAGAAAAACGATTGAAGACTATCTTTACAAAGTGAGAAAGCAGAGCTTGATGTGATGGCTTATCTTTGCTGAAAAGCAGGATATCGTTGATGTAAATCAAAGCATGTGAAAGGATCGGTTCAAAGATTCTTGTCATTGCTTTCTGAAAGATTGATGGGGCAACTTTGAGACCAAAAGGCATGACCGTCCATTGGTAATGGGCATTTGGAATATGGAATGCGGTCTTGGATCTTTCATCTGGACTTGGGAGAAGACCTTGGCATCTTTGAGGTGGACAAATAGAGATTGGATTTTTGGGAGAGGAAACTTATCATCCCTTACGAAAGCATTGAGCTGTTGATAGCCTTTTCTTTCCTCGTAGGATTTCTGATCTCTTTTCTACATAGAATGCTTGGCAAGCCCATTCGGAAGTTGTGGGCTCTATGTGGCCTTGAGCCATGAGTTGATTGCATTCTTCTTGGGTTAGCTTTAAATCTGTAGGAGTCATTCCCGGATGTGTGGCCTTGGTTGGGTTTATGTCTTCATTAAGCTTAAAAGGAAGTTTAACAAAGAAGTCAGGATCTTTCCATAGTGGATCAATCAGCGAGCTCAGTCTGCAGAAGAGAGTGTATTTTTAGTGTATCAGTATAGGGTAAGAACATGTGTTTATACCTGATACTTGCAGGTCTTTGTCAGGAAGGGTTGAACCAATGACTTTGGTCCAAATCACACAATTCGAAAAAGAACTATATGCCTATTGGCTTCTTGGTGATTAAATTGGTTTGAAATAGTTCTCCATTGGCTGCTTTGAACAATTCAGTGTGCTTTTCCCATGCTGATGAAGGAAGGATAGCAGGGTTAAGCATAGATCTTTGTGATCCCATGTCTATGAAACCAATTACTGGAACTAGTCGGTCAAATTTTGATGGGACCAAGTGGATTTTCAAAGATAGAATTGTTGGTGAAAACACCTGAGTACTGAGCTGTTGAACTGTATTGATCTGGATTAGTTTCTGATGTGGCCAGGACAAATGCTATGTCATCATCCGATGTGTCTTGTTCTGAAAATACAGATTCGACATCTTCTGTATCTGACAGCATCTGGGTGGATTCTAGGTGGTGAATAAGCCTAACAGCCTGAGCTGGCTTATTTGGACAATTCCTTGCGTAGTGACCTTTCTTTGTACAAATAAAATCGGGCACTTTTTGTGTTTGCCGGTTTAAGATGGGTCTTTTTTTTTTGAAAAAGCGGTAGGGTTTTTTAGGTCGAGAGTGGGTTCTGTGTTTGATTCTTTTGGATGGATAGGCTTTGTAATGATGTTTCTTTTTGGTAAGGTAGACACAAGTCTTGTCATCACTGCACTTGATGGCAAGATGAGGTTTTTTGCAGGCTTTTTGAAAAGGATGTTTGTTCTTTAGAAGATCCGTGAAGAACTCTTTCTGTTCACACAGTTTTTCAAGGCAGCTTATAGCTAATTAGTATAGTTTACTGAGGAATAGGATTGCTATATCAAGCTGACTGGCTGTGAGCTGCCGTTGCATCTCTGGATGTAGTTCCTTTGGAAGGGAAGCCATGAAAATGTGCCTCAGATTCGAATCATTGAAACCATTCAATTGGTAGAATAGTTTGGACATACATTGATAATGATAATCCAAATCTTTCCACTGGAGTGAACATCATTTCATCTGAAAAAACTCTTTTCTGGCTGTAACTCTAGGTTCCCCGAGATATTGTTCATAGATAATCCCGATAGTTGTACGAATTTCTAGAATTTGGATGAACTGCAATTGCCTGTATTCTCCTAATGTTTTATACCAATGACGTAAAGAACCAGTGAACCTTGAACTGAATTCCTTAAGGACCATTGATAACTGAGCACCTAGCTTTAACATCTGGACATCTAGCCATGCAGACAATTCCTCAAATCTTGTTTGCCATTTAGATCTAGGAATGTCGTCGAATGTAAACCATGGGCCATTGCTAGGTTTCGAGGCCTGTGCTGGAGGAGGCTCTCTAGGAGGAGAACGAGCTGTCTAAATCTGCTTCTTCGACTATAGGAGTTGTCGAGGAAGATGGTTCTTCAGTTGGTTGAGCCATAAAGATTTTTGACACGTCTGCCATTTCTTGTTCTGAACCTGAGACAGTGAATTATGTTTCTTGTATTGAACCAGAAGATTCAGATGAAGTGAGTGATTGTGGAGTAAGCTCTTCAGATTCTGAGGATGAGCCTAAAGGATCTGTTGACACAGAGTCATGGTAACTCTGTATGGGCATTTGTTGTGAAGAGTACTGGTGTGATGGAGACTTTACCGGTGGTTGTACGGTGGTACAGTTTGTGGTAGAGATGGTACTGACTCCATAGGTGCCTTATCTTTTGACCTAGGAGGTGGCTCAGGAGTGATTTTTGGAGAAGACTCAGAGGTTGGTACTCTGAATGAAACTCCAGTATGGGTTCTTTGTGGTGGTTGTGGTTGTGTCTATGGAGGAGATCTAGTTTTTGGTTTTCTTGGTAGAGGAATTGGTGCAGGTTCTAGTTGTTTCTGGGCAAAGAATTGACCATGGTCGAAAGGTTATCTTTGTAGAGGTGTAAAGAAAGGATCTGTGTTGTAGAATGATGCCGGAGATGGTAATTGTGAGGATAGACCAAACAATGATGGTTGTTGATCTATCCATGCTAATTCTGCCTTTAATCTTCTGATCTCAGCTTCTTTGTGATTAAACTCAGGACCATAGACTCGGTCTCTGAGCATCTGCATCAGATCTACATCGAGCTGAGCTATTCTGGCATTCAAATCATTATACATCCTAACCAACTGTGAAGACAGGTTGTCTACTTTTGTTGAGTTGGCTCGAACTTGGTTGGCAAAAAGGTCTACCTTTGCATCAATCCTTTCTAAAGCTTGATTCTGTACCATGGCAATCTGGGTTTGCCAATTTAGAACAGCTTCGAATGGTCTGGGTTCTTCTAGTTGGCCTAATGGAGTGACCGGTGAGGAGACATAAGGTTTGGTGACAGCCTTATTATGAGGATCTCTCCGTTTTTCCAATGGAGGAAATTGATCTTGATACGATCCTTGAGAAGACATCATCAAGGATGATCTGATTGGTGGTGATGGATTCTTTGGTCTCTTTGGTAGAGCATCTTCTTCGTGCAGCATATGCAATGCTTTCTTGTAAATGGGAAGTGGTTCCATCGAATCTAGATGATCTGGTGGAAGGATGCAGTGAGGCTTGTATCTTAAAGAAGGAAGTTTAGATTTTGACTTTCTACGCCGCCTTCTGCGTAGATGTTCATCATCATCTGAATCAGATTCATCCCGACAGGGATAATCTGGATCACACATGTCTCTGCCTGGTGCATCCCAAAGGAAGTGGCCATCTATTTTTGCAGGATAGATTGGCGTGCCTTCGGGTGTGAAACTGTGTATTGGCAGATCTTCTTGGATGGTGGAGACAAGCTGAATCACTGCACTATAAGATAATGAGACTCTGGGAACTTCTGTGGATGGCTCTTGGAAACGCATACTGACTGTGCCGTCAGAACATTTCTGAAAAAGTGCATCAGAGGTTTGAATAGGCTGAGAATTTTGGTGGAAAAGCTCATAATTGGTTATCCACTCAAGTGGCATGAGCTTTGTGAGTTCAGCTTTGGTAATTTATTTTGGGATCTGGACAATGGTTGGTGAGGTTTCTGAATCAGCCAAGATCATGACTGTATCAGAGGAGTAGTTGGGATTGGGTAGATCCATGGCATGGTTTTGTAATCAATTCGGCACCCTGACCTGAACTTTCAGGGTAGTTAGGACATTTAGATCATGGAGTGAAAGGTTGAAATTTGGTTAGAAAGTGAGTAAAACACTGCTGGCTTGGAGTGTGGTTAAGATCGTACCAATAACAACGTGTTGGTACTTTTTAAACCTGGTATCAAGTAAGGCAAGGTGAGGATAAGGCGGACTGTGCCTATTTCTAAAGTAACATATTGTTTTGCAGAAGTGGACTGAAGATGATGTTGATCTAAAGAAGAAGACTAGACATATTCTCTAGGACTAGGTCTATCATGCCTAAGTAGAGTTTTAATACTGACAAAGAACTTTTTCTTATATAATTTATAAGGACTGACAAGAGGAAAACTAGACTCAGCAATCTGGGCAGACTCTGGAATATACGAATATTCTACTAGGTTTTCTATTTTAGAAGGCAAATGCTTGGTGCAGGATTTAGGAAGGGTCATAGTAGAAGAAAGGGAAACAGGAGCAAGTGAACTCGGAGTAGATGAAGATGGACCATGACTATTTGGTTCCTAACGATTATCCTATTATCATACCACGCTCAAGAAGAAAACACAAGGCTCTAAAGTGAGACAACCAAGATTCGAGCCCTCCAAGCATAATTCACAATGTTACTATTAGGAATCGTGAAATTAAGTGTTTTAAATGTCATGGCAGGGGACACATAGTTAGAATATAATATTGAGATTGTAACCAATGAGGCAAAAAATAATGAGATGTCACCATTGGAGGATATTGAAGATGAAGAGTATGCAGTCCCTGATGAATTAACTTTAGTAGCTAGGAGGGCTTTAAGTGTGCAACTAAAAGAAAATGAAGCAGTGCAACAGGAAAACATCTTTCATACTAGGTGTTATGTTCAGGAAAAAGTATGTAGTATGATTATTAATTGGGAAGTTATACCAATGTTGTTAGTACTATCATGGTGGAACAGTTAGGGCTTCCAACACTTAAGCATCGATAGCCATACAAACTGCAATGATTGAATGATAGTAGTGAGGTGAAAGTGAACAAACAAGTACTAGTATCTTTTAAGATACTAGTACTTTGTGATGTGGTACTAATGCAAGCTTGACACTTATTACTTGGGCGTACTTGGAAATTCGACAGACGTGTGAAGCATGATGGCTTTACCAACACTTACTCAATTGAGTTTAATCAACGCAAGATCACTCTTGCTCTATTAACACCAAAACAGGTTTATAAAGACTGAGTAAGCTTACAAAGAGAGAGCAAGCAAAAGAAAAAGAGAGCAAAAATCATAGAGATACCAAGCAAAACGAGAGAAAAGAAAAGAAAATTGAAGCAATTGAGAGAAAACAAAAGAATTTTTAGTGAGATAAAAAGAGCATTGTTTTCAAATCAACCAATGATTATACTTCTATACAAAGAGGCATTTCTGAACACTAACGCGCTAAACCTTATTTTGCCTAGTTCTATTGTTTCTCTTTTGCAAGATTATGAGGATGTCTTTCCCAAGGAAACACCAAATAGATCACCTCCAATCCAAGGGATCGAGCATCAAATTTATTTCGTACCTGGTTGCCCATTCCAAACTAATCAGCATATAAGAGTAACCCAAAGGAAACAAATGACCTTCAAAGACAGTTCCAGTTTTGCTAGTTCCTAAGAAAGATAGGACATAGAGGATGTGCGTTGACTGTCGAGCCATCAACAACATAACAGTAAAGTATTGAAGTCCCATTCCTAGGCTAGATGATATGCTTGATGAATTGCATGATTCTTGTGTATTTTCTAAAATTAATCTAAAAAGTGGATATCATCATATTAGAATGAAAAAAGGAGATGAATGGAAAACTACCGTTAGAACAAAATATGGTTTATATGAATGGTTAGTTATGCCTTTTGGTTTAACTAATGCTTCGAGTACTTTTATGAGACATATGAATCATGTTTTGTGGGTTTGTTGTTGTTATTTTGATGATATTCTCATATATAGCAAAAACTTGGATGATTATGCAACAAATTTGAAATCTATTTTAGATGTACTTAGGAAAGAAAAGTTATTTGTTAATTTGAAGAAATGTACCTTTTGTACAATCTGGATCACACATGTTGCTGCCTGGCGCATCCCAAAGGAAATGGCCATCTATCTTGGTGGGATAGACTGGTGTGCCTTCGAATATAAAACTGTGAATTGGCATGCTGGATCATTGCACTGTAGGAAAATGAGACTCTAGGAGCTTCTGTTGATGGCTCCTGGAAACGCATACTAACGGTGCCATCCAAATTTCCAAATACTCCCACAGCTGTTGCAATCATCTATGAGCAATATCTCGGAGAACCTACAGTTGCAGCAGAGTTAGCCAGAAAGGAGTATTTCCATATGAAATGCTATTCCTTAAAGCGAAAAGATTTGGATTATCAACGTATGTTTAAACTGTTCTATCGGTTAAATGGTTTTAATGATCCGAATCTAAAGCATACCAAGTTTACTCTTTCTCTTCTCTAGAACGATTTAGGTTTCCAAAAAATTATCATATCGTCTGTTCATACTCTTCCTAGTATGCTCTGCACTTGTCTTTGAATAAAGGATCCTGTGCATCAGAACGATCATCCTACAGTCACTATAGAGTCCAACCCACAAAACACTGTTCATCCTCTTTGTAAGCCTAGAGGGCTAGTCCTTAGGTGGTATGTGTCTACAGGTCTGAACCGTATAGTGATCTAGGTCTAGTTGTAGTGAACCGCGTGCCTGAGAAGACCTTACAGTCATGGCATCCTCATCTTCTATTCCCAGCACTTCATCCCAAAATCTTTCTCTTGTTTCCCTTCCTGCACCAAGCACTTGTCGTCTAAGATAGAACACCTAGTAGAATATTCCTATATTCCAGAGTTTGCTCATATTTCTAAATCTATCTTCCCTCTCATTAGCCCTTACTAGCTAACAATCTTCTTTCAGTATTAAAATTTTGATTCAATCTAAAAGGCCAAGTCCTAGAGAATATGTCCAGTCTTCTAAACTTGATCAGTTTCCTATTGAGTCAACCCAAGAAATCCCTTCGGAAATTATTGCCAGTTGGAAAAGAGATGGTTTTACACACATTCATATAGGCATAGTCCGCCTGATCCTTACCCTGCATGGACGGAAAGGATTACCAGTAACTGCCAGATTAGCCTTACTTGACACCAAATTTAAGGAATACCAAAGTCTCATTTTCCTACAGTGCAATGATCCAGCCTATCTCTCCAATCCAAGAAGATCTGCCAATCCATAGTTTCACATCCGAAGGCACGCCAATCTATACTGCAAAAATAGATGACCACTTTCTTTGGGATGCACCAGGCAGCGACATGTGTGATCTGGATTGTCCCTGTCGGGATGAATCTGACTCCGATGATGATAAGTATTATCCTTATAACTCTATAAGTCGGCAGTGTACTCCTCACTTTATCCAAATTTCAACCTTTCTCTTCATGATTGCAATGTTCCAACTGCTTTAAAGGTTCAGATCCAAATCCAAGGAGCTGAACAAATAGCAACAGCTAAAATTGCCACGTTACACCATCAATTGGTGTACCGTCTCCAAAATCATGCTATGGACCTTCCAAACCCCACCTATTCATCTGATACAGTCATGATGTTGGCTGATACAGAGACCTCACTAACCATCGTCTAAATTCCCAAATAAATCACCAAAGCGCTCATAAAGCTCATGCCTTTAGAATAACTCACAAATTATGAGCTTTATCATCAAAATTCCCAACCTATTCAAACATCAGATGTACTTTTCCATAAACGTATTGATGGAACTGTCAGTATGCTTTTCTAAGAACTATCAACAGAGGCTCCACAAGTCCCTTTCTCTTACAGTACAATGATCCAATCTGTTTCTACCATTCAAGAAGATCTACCAATCCACAGTTTCACTTCTGAAGGAATGTTAGTCTATACTACTAAACTAGACAGCCATAATCCTTTGGGATACACCAGGCAGTGATATGTGTGACCCAAATTGTCCCTGTCGGGATGAATCTAATTCTGATGATATGATGAACTTCTACGTAGAAGGCAGCGTAGAAAAACACAGCCTACACTCCCACCGGATCATCCAAATTCGATAGAACCTCTACCCATCTACAGAAAAGCACTTTACATGTTACATGAAGAAGATGATTTACCCAAAAGACCAAAACACCCTTCACCTCCTATCCGATCTTGTTTGATGATGTCCTCCTAAGGCTCTTATCAAGATCACTTTCCTCCACTAGAAAAACAGACATATCCTCATACTAAGGTTGTCACTCGACCTTATGTCTCATCTCAGGCCAACCAAAAGAATCCAGGCCTTTTGAGGTTCTAAACCAGCAAACACAGAATACCAGAGTACAAAATCAAGCTCTCAAGAGAGTTGATGCGAAAGTGGATATCATAGATAATCAAGTCAGAGCAACCACAACTAAAGAGAACACCCTTTCTTCTCAACTTGAAAGGATGTGTGTAGATTTAATACAGATGCTCAGAAATCATGTCTATGGTCCTGGCACAACCCACTGAAGAGCCATCATCTTCAACCACTCCCATAGTGGAAGAATTTGATTCAGACACAGCTCGTTCTCCTCCCAGAGAACCTGCGCCAGCACAGGCCTCCAAAGTTAGCCAGAATTGACCAACAACTATCTATTTTTGCTCCATCTGCACAAATACCAGTACGCACACCTCTTTTCAATACCAATAAACCTTTTTACAATCCTCCTTAAAAGAAACTGTTTAACTAGGGCCACACAACTTGGAATCTTAATAAGAAGTCTTATTCCAAATCTTGATCAGTCTCCCAGATCAACTCCTGAACCACCTCCTAAAACACCAATGGAACCTGTACAACCATCAATACAAGCACCGTCACAACCATTTCAACCATTCCACTAATATTCTTCATAGATTATGCCTTTGTTTGCCTCAAGTATTTCTGAAGACACAGATACTTCAGGATCAAACTCAAATCCTAACCAATACTCTGAACAGTAAAAAACGCCATTGATGTCTTTGGGTTCCTCCTAAGAATCTGAAGTCTCTGTTACTGATGCAGAGCAAGAATTTACTGCACACCCATTGTAGAAGAAGCTGATTCAGATACAGCACAATCTCCTATCAGAGATCCACCTATTCATGCCTCAAAGCCTAGCAACGGTCCATGGTTCACTTTTGATGAAATTCCAAAGTCAAAATGGTCTGCAAGGTCAGGCTAGGTGCTCAATTAAACACATTCCTTAATGAATTAAGTTATATGTTTACTGAATTAAGTACAGATAGATGCAGTTTGTACAAATCACTGATAATCCAATCTCTATTCGTCCATCTCAAAGATGCTAGAGTCTTCTCCAAGTTTGACCTCAAAGCCGGGTTTTGTCAACTCAGTATCCACCCGGAGACAGATCCAAAACCGCATTCTGTATTCCAAATGCTCACTATCAGTGGACAGTTATGCCTTTCGGACTCAAAGTTGCCCCATCAATCTTTCAGTAATGATGACAAGATGTGATTCTCTACAGAAACATAGAACCCACTCAAGACCAAAAAAGCGTTATCTATTTTTTTGAAAAAGGATCCTTCTCGGTCCTTCAAGCACAAAAGTAGCCGATGTTTTATTTACAAGAAGAAAGGAAATTTTGCAAGAAACTGTCCAAATAAGCCAATTTAAGCAGTTCAGCTTATTCATCACCTTGAATCTACTCAAATGCTCTCAGACTCTGAGATTATGTTGTCATCTGGAAATACTCCTTTCTGGCTAATTCTACTGCAACCGTAGGTTCTCCGAGATATTGTTCATAAATGATAGCAACTGCTGTAGGAATATCCGGAATTTGGGTAAACTGTAACTGTCTGTATTCACCCAAAGTATGATACCAATGTCGTAAAGAACCAGTAAATCTTGAACTGAATTCCTTAAGAACCATTGATAACTGTGAACCTGGTTTTAACATTTGAACTTCTAGCCATGCTGAGATTTCTTCAAATCTGGCTTGCCATTTTGACCGAGGAATATCATCAAAAGTGAACCATGGACCATTGCTGGTTTTGGAGGCCTGTGCTGGAGCAGGTTCTCTGGGAGGAGAACGAGCTGTGTCTGAATCAAATTCTTCCACTATGGGAGTGGTTGAAGATGATGGCTCTTCAGTGGGTTGTGCCATAAAGATCTTGGACACATCTGCCATTTCTTGCTCGAATCAAAGCAGAAAATTGCTTTTCGGTATTGAGGCGAGGATTCGTTGGTGTAGAAGACTGGGAGTGCCCTCATCAGTGTTCGAGGATGAGCCTCGAAGAATCTGTGGAAACAGAGTCATTGTAACTCCGAGCAGGAACTTGGTGTGAGGAATCATCGGTGATAAGGTCGAGATGTTGGTGGAGGAGACCTGACTGGTGGTAATACAGGTGGTTGTGGAGAGGCTTCTGGCTCCATAGGTGTTTTATCTTTGGACCTAGGAGGTGGCTCAGATGAGAATCTGGGAGAAGATTCAGAGGATGGTTCTCTGAAAGAGACTCCGGTATGGGTTCTTTGCGGTGGTTGTGATCTTCTTCACTTGGTTAAAAAACTCCAGATTACAGCTAATGGTATCCGGTACAAACACATGTTCCTACCTTATACAGATACCCTCAAAATACATTCTCTTGAAACCATCCCTTCAGATTACACACAGTTCAGACAACAGATGTTACCATTCTGTCCTGAAACCCATAGCCAGTTCACACATCACAGTCCTTTATGGAAAAACCCCGAGTTCTTTGTTAAGCTTCCTTTTAAGCTTAATGAGGATATTAATCCTACTAAGGCCACTCATCCGGTATGACACTGCTGACCTCAAGCTAGCCCAAGATGAATGCAATCGACTCATGGCTCAAGGCCTCATCGAGCCCACAAAGTCGGAATGGGCTTGTCAAGCTTTTATGTAGAAAAAGGTCGGAAATAGTTCGTGGAAAGAAGCGGCTCGTGATTGACTACCGACCACTCAATGCTTTCCTCGGAGATGATAAGTTTCCACTTCCAAAGATCCGGTCCTATTTGTCCACCTCAAAGATGCCGTGGTCTTCTCCAAATTTGACCTCAAAGTCGGGTTTTGGCAACTCGGTATTCATCCGGAAGATAGATCCAAACTGCATTCCGCATTCCCAATGCACACTTTCAATGGACAGTCATGCCCTTTGGACTTAAAGTTGCTCCATCCATATTCTGAAGGCCATGATAAGGATCTTTGAACCTATTCTCTCACATGCCTTAATTTACATTGATGATATTTTGCTTTTCGAGAAAGACAAGGCATCACATCGGGATCTCCTTTCCGCTTTCTCAAGATCGTAGCAGATTTTGGCATTATGCTCTCAAGAAAGAAAAGTGTTGTCGGCCGATCATCCATAGACTTCCTTGGTATGATGATCACTAACGGACAATACCAGCCAGACCACATATTGCTAAAGAGCTCCTCAACTTTCCAGATGACCACCTTTCAAGAAAGCGGATCCAGAGTAGCTTGGCATTATTAATTATTTGCGAGACTTTATCCCAAAAGTTTCTATTCATACCAGCTAACTGTCAAAGATGTTGAAGAAATCAGCTCCACCATGGGGTCCATGTCGATGACAGCAGTCAGCAGAGAACTCAAGCTCGTGGCCCAGCAGCCACCACCTCTTCGAGATACCAACGGATGGTCAGAGAATACTCCGGACCGACGCAAGCGACGAATTTTGGGGTGCTATCCTCCTCGAGAAACATGGTGCCTCAGAAAGATTCTGTGGTCATGCCAGTGGCCAGTTCAAAGAATATGAAAAGCATTACCACGTGATCTACAAAGAAATCCTTGCAGTCAAATATGGTATCCAGAAATTTGAGTTCCATCTGATTGGACATAGATAATTCAGCATTTCCCAATATTTTAAATTTCAAAAATAAGTCTCTCCCTAATAGTCAGTTACTTCGTCTTAAACAGTGGTTTTCCAAGTACAGTTTTTCCGTTCACCATATAAAAGGAGAAGAACGAACGAGAAGAACCAACGTTTGAAATAAAGAAATCTTTTCAAATATTCATGGCTTAAGTTTACTCTTTCTCTTCTCTAGAACAACTTAGGTTTCCAAAAAAGGATTATCATATCGTCTGTTCATACTCTTCCAAGTATGCTCTGCACTTGCCTTTGAAAAAAGGATCCTGTGCATCAGAACGATCAACCCTAACGTCACTATAAGAAGTCCAACCTACAAAATTCTGTTCATCCTCTTTGTTCTTGGGTGGTATGTGTCTATAGGTCAGGTCAATATAGTGAACTAGGTCCGGTCATAGTGAACCACGTGCCTGCTTCCGTTAATCCTAATGAAGTCTCATTCATCAATACTGTTCAATAACTCAGTGTCCAAATGCACCCTCCTACCATTCCATCTCTTAAGATTCATTTGGTCCCATTCAAGTTTGACCGACCAATTTCCATTATTGGTTTCATCGATATGGGATCACAGAGAAGCATGCTTAACGATGCAATCTTACCTGTCTCTGCATTGGAAAAACATACAGAATTCTTCAAAGCTTATCACAAAGAAACAAATTGGGATACAGTTATTCTCCAACTGTGTCATGTGGACTAAGGTCATTGGTTCCATACTCCTGGACAAAGACCTTTATATCGGTTTTGATCTTCCTACAGCTGTTGCGATAATCTATGAGCAATACCTCGGAGAACCTAAAGTTGCAGCTGAGTTAGCCGAAAAAGAGTTCTTTCAAATGAAATGATGTTCCTTAAAGCGGAAAGATTTGGATTATCATTATTAACGTATCTCCAAACTGTTCTATCAGTTGAATGGTTTCAATGATTCGAATCTTAAGCATATTTTCATGGCTTCTCTTCCAAAAGAATTACATCTAGAGATGCAACGACAGCTTACAGCCAGTCAACTTGACATAGCCAACCTGTCTCTCGGTAAGTTATATCAGTTAGCCATTAGCTAGCTGTCTTGAAAAACTATGTGAACAGAAAGAGTTCTTCACGGATCTTCTGAAGAACAAACATCCTTTTCAGAAAGCCTGCAAAAAACCTTATCTTGCCATTCAAGTGCAAAGATGACAAGACTTGTGTCTGCCCTACCAAAATGAAACACCATTATGAATCTTATCCAGCCAAAAGAGCCAAACACAGAACCCAATCTCGACCTAAAAAACATTCCTACTTTTTTCAAAAAGAAAGAATCCTCTCAGACCGACAAACATAAAAGTGTCAGATGCTTTGTTTGCAAAAAGAAAGGTCATTATGCACGAAACTATCCAAATAAGCCAGCTTAAGCTGTCAGGCTTATCCACCACCTGGAATCTCTACCCAGATGCTGTCAGATACAGATGACGTGGAATCTGTATTTTCAGAACAAGACACATCAGATGATGACACAGCATTTGTCTTGGCCACATCAGAAACTGATCCAGATAGCGTCTCTGTCATCAATACAGTTCAACAACTTAGTGCTCAAGTGTCTTCTCCAACCATTCCATCTCTGAAAATCCACTTGGTCCCATCAAAGTTTGACTGACCAGTTCTAGTAATTGGTTTCATTGACACGGGATCACAGAGATCTATGCTTAACCCTGGTATCCTTCCCTCATCAGCATGGGAAAAGCATACGGAGTTGTTCAGCATAAGGCTGATGCCTAGTCGGAGAATGTCATTTCGATCAACATCATCGACTGATGATGTTACCTAGAAACCAATTGGTTCAACCCTTCCTGACAAAGACCTGCTCATTGATTTCAAGATCACAGCTATCGATAACAGGTATAAACACATGTTCTTACCCTATATAGATACCCTCAAAATACACTCCCTTGAACACATTCCCACAGACTATGCACATTTTAAGCAGCAGATGCTTCCCTATTGTCTTGAAAGTCATAGTCAGTTCAAACACCACAGCCCTCTATGGAAAAATCCTGATTTCTTTGTTAAGCTTCCTTTCAAGCTTAATGAAGATGTAAATCCAACCAAAGCCACTCATCTAGGTATGAACCCTACAGATCTAAAGCTAGCCCAAGAAGAGTGCAACCAACTCATGGCTCAAGGCCTCATTGAGCCCACAACTTCAGAATGGGCTTGTCAAGCATTTTATGTGGAAAAAAGATCATATATTGTTCGTGGAAAAAAGAGGCTTGTGATTGATTATCAGCCACTTAATGCTTTCCTACGATATGACAATTTTCCTCTCCCAAAAATCCAATCTCTGTTCGTCCATCTCAAAGATGCCAGGGTCAACTCGGTATCCCGGATGACAGATCCAAAACTGCATTTTCCAAATGCTCACTATCAGTGGACGGTTATGTCTTTCAGACTCAAAGTTGCCCCATCAATCTTTCAGAAAGAAATGATAAGGATCTTTGAACCAATTTTTTCACATGCTTTAATCTACATTGATGATATTCTGCTTTTTAGTAAAGATAAGGCATCACATCAAGCTCTGCTTTCTCATTTTCTCAAGATAGTGGCAGATTATGGCATTATGTTGTCGGCAAAGAAAAGTGTAGTAGGCCAGTCTTCAATTGATTTTCTCGAAATGATAATTGCCACATATTGCTAAAGAGCTCCGCCACTTTCCTGATGACCACCTTTCCAGACAGCAAATGCCAAGAAATACGAGACTTTATCCCTAAGGTCTCCATCCATACAAGCCAATTGTCACGCATGTTGAAAAAATCAACCCCTCCATGGGGTCCAAGCCAAACAGTAGCGGTCCAGCAATTAAAGCTCGTGGCCCAGCATCCACTACCTCTCTAGATACCAACAGATGGTCCAGCGAATACTCCAAACAGACGCAAGTGATGAATTTAGGGGTGCGATCCTACTAGAAAGACATGGTGACTCAGAAAGATTCTGTGGTCACGCAAGCGGTCAGTTTAAAGAGTCAGAAAATCACTACCACGTGGTCTACAAAGAAATACTTGCAGTCAAATACGGTATCCAAAAATTTGAACTCCATTTAATTGGACACCACTTTCTTGTCCGATTAGATAACTCTGCATTTCTTAATATTTTAAATTTTAAAAATAAGTCTCTTCCCAACAGTCAATTACTCCATCTAAAATAGTGGTTCTCCAAAAGGAGATAAGAACCTCATCCCTGATCTCCTCACTAGACCTCCTTCAAAAATCTCTTCAATCATTCCAATTATCTATCTCATGGCGTCTCTCCCTCATTCAGCTAAGACCAAAATGTCCTTCCCTCTCTGTCTTCATTTTCTGTTTCTGTATTTTATGAATATTTACCACCTCCAGAACTTTAGAGCTACTAGCTTCCACCCTGACCACCTTTTTCTCTCTCTTGACCCTTCCAGACCACTTCTGAAAGATGAATTATGGTATGTATGGTGTATTTCTCTACTCTACGCTACTAAATTGGTAATACCCGTATTCTCTACCTTCTTTGGACTCTCCTTGAATGGTTTTCTCCTCTTCCCTGGTGGAGACGAGAACTTCAACAGATGATTGACAATTCTCCTTACCAGTTTCTTTCTGAACACAGCAAACATGATATTCATGCTGTTTACATCATCGATCATCCATACTTTCAACAGTTTCTGGACTCAAGACCAAGCATACCTATGGCGATCTTTCCCTGATCCATTCCCTCTCCAGCATGATCCCACTATCCTTATTGAACTTTAAAAATTTCTGCTTGAACTAAATAATATCTCAGATGACCCACATGACATACAGCACACTTCACTCGGACCAAAGCACAACCTTATCCCATTCCAGTCCCAAGATGGCTCAACCAAAGGCCTTCTCCTCAAGGATACTCGTCCAGACTACACTCACATCATGTTTCAGGATTCTCAGGATCCTGAAAAAGAATTTGCTTCCCTAGAGTCCATCCAGCCAGAACTGTTTATCAACTCCACCTGCATCCAATCCTGTCAACCACCTATAGCACCAGGCTTATGCTCCTATACTGTTGAGCTCCCTCTAGAACCTTCCTAGCACATGTGTCACTCTCCACCAGAGACTTATCCGACCCTCACTGGTCTCCCTCCGTCTCCTCCAACCAGCTGTCACGCTATGGACGACATCGACATCGATGTTGAAATTGAGGATATTTGGAAAAGCAGAATTATCTAATCGGACAAGGAAAGAAAAGGCTTGTGATTGATTATCAGCCGCTCAATGCTTTCCTAAGGGATGACAAGTTTCCTCTTCTAAAGATCCAATCACTGTTCGGAACTACCTCATAATCTACAAGGAGATTCTAGCAGTAAAATACGATATTCAAAAGTTTGAATTTCACCTAATTGAACATCACTTTCTTGTCCGATTAGATACTTCTGCTTTTCCAAATATCCTCAACAGCCATCTCTATTTGGTCCATCTTCTCAATTACCCTCTCCTGCATCATTTTACAACATTGATCCTTTCTTCACTCCAAGAAAACCTTTCGACTATGGTCAATTCTTCGGCCTTTCTCATCTCTCCTGGAGATAACCAGAACCAGCACCAGTACCTCCACCAAGAAAACCAAAACCCAAATCTCCTCCACAACCACAACCACCACAAAAAGCCCATACCGAAGTTTCATTCAGAGAACCAGTCTCTGACTCCTACACCAGAGCCACTCCTGAACCGCCTCTTAGGTCAAAGGATGTTGTTTACATATGCTGAAATAGTGCATCATAGGTTTGGATAGGCTGTGAATTTTGATGGAAAAGCTCATAGTTGGTTATCCATTCAAGGGGCATGAGCTTTGTAAGTTCAGCTTTGGTTATTTGTTTTGGGATCTGGACAATGGTTGGTGAAGTTTTTGAATCAGCCAAGATCATGACCGTTCTTTACCAATTAGTCGTAAGCTGTCTTGAAAAACTGTGTGAACAAAAAGAATTCTTCACTGATCTTCTGAAGAAAAAACATCATTTTCAAAAAGCCTGTAAAAAGCCTTATCTTGCCATCAAATGCAATGATGACAAGACTTGTGTCTGCCCTACCAAAAGGAAACACCATTACAAATCTTATCCATCCAAAAGAACCAAACACAGAACCCACTCTTGACCTAAAAAACCCTACCGTTTCTTCAAAAAGAAAGATTCTTCCTAGACCAGCAAACACAAGACAACTAACGACTAACTGGTAAAGTTTATCGAGAGATAGGTTGGCTATATCAAGTTGGCTTGCTGCAAGCTGTCGCTGTATTTCTGGGTGAAGTTCCTTTGGAAGAGAAGCAACAAAGATGTTTAGATTTGGATCATTGAAACTATTCAACTGGTAGAACAGTGTGGACATGCGCTTGTAGAGATAGTCCAAATCTTTTCGCTGGAGTGAACAGCATTTCATCTGGAAAAATTCTTTTCTGGCTAAGTCATTGGAAACCGTAGGCTCTCCGAGATATTGCTCATAAATATTTCAAATAGCTATACGACTATCTGAAATTTGAATAAACTGTAACTACCTGTATTCTCCTAAGCTTTAGAACTAATGCCGTAAAGAACCAGTAAATCTCGAACTGAATTCTTTAAGGATGTTGGAAATATTAGAGATAGGCTTTTGTGTTGGAACTGACTATGACTCTCAGGACAATAAGGAAGAAGTTGCTGTTTAAACTGTTCATAGTCTGCAGGTATGTGTTTTCAGTGTATCAGTATAGGGTGAGAACATATGTTTATACCTGAAGCATGTAGCAGTAATCTGGAGTTTTTTAGGGTATGAGATCGAAACTAATGAGCAGGTCTTTTTCAGGAAGGGTTGAACCAATGACTTTGGTCCAAATCACATAATTCGGAATCTTAATGATTAAACTGGTCTGAAATAGTTTTCCATTGGCTGCTTTGAACAATTCAGTGTGCTTTTCCCATGCTGAAGTAAGAAGGATAGAAGGGTTTAGCATTAATCTCTGTGATCCCGTATCTATGAAACCAATTACTTGAACTGGTCTGTCAAACTTTGCTGAGACCAGGAGAATGCATTTGAGCATTGAGCTGTTGAACTGTATTAATAACAGAGATGCCATCTGGATTAGACAAATGCTGTGTCATCATCTAAAGTATTCTGTTCTGAGAACATAGACTCAACATCTTCTGTGTCTAACAACATCTTAGTGGACTCCAAATGGTGAATAAGCTGCATCGCTTACTGAAGTAATCAAGCAAAACATTGGATTCAAGTGGGGAGAAGAACAAAAGAAGGCTTTCCAAATGATCAAAGAAAAGCTAACTAAAGCCCTTTTATTAATCCTTGCCTAACTTTAACAAAACATTTGAAATTGAATGTGATGCTTCAGGTATTCGCATAGGAGCTGTTCTTATGCAAGAGGGACGACCAATTGTTTATTTTAGTGAGAAATTAAGTGGAGTAACTATCCTACTTATGATAAAGAGCTATATGCGTTAGTTCAAACATTGCAAACATGGCAACACTACCTATGGCCTAAGGAGTTTGTAATTCACACTGACCATAAATCTTTAAAACACCTTAAAGGCCAACACAAGCTAAACAAAAGGCATGCTCGTTCGATGGAATTCATAGAGACATTTCCATACGTCATTCGTTACAAGCAAGGTAAGGAAAACATAGTTGCAGATGCGCTTTCTCGCAGGTATGCCTTAATCTCAACACTTAATGCTAAAATACTTGGTTTTGAACATATTAAGGAATTGTATGCTAATGACCATGATTTTAGTGCTGAATATCATAATTGTGAAAAGTTTGGGGTTGGTAAGTACTTTAGGCATGATAGTTACTTGTTTCGAGAGAATAAGTTGTGTGTGCCTAATTGTTTTTAAGAGATTTATTGGTCAGAGAATCCAATGGAGGAGGATTGATGAGACATTTTGGAGTTGTAAAAACCTTAGTCATATTGTAAGAACACTTCTATTGGCCACATATGAAACAAGATGTTGAAAGACTTTGTGGTAGGTGTGTCACTTTTAGGCAAGCCAAATTGAAAGTATAGCCTCATGGATTATACACCCCATTACCAATACCTAGTGCACCTTGGACTGATATTTCAATGGATTTTTTGTTAGGTTTACCTAGGTCCAAACGGAGAAAAGACTTAATTTTTGTGGTCGTGGATAGATTTTCTAAGAAGGCACATTTTATTTTATGCCAAAAGACAGATGATGCTTCTAACATTGCTAATTTATTCTTTAGAGAGATTGTGAGGTTACATTATATGCCTAGAACAGTAGTTCCTGATAGGGATGCTAAATTCTTGAGTTACTTCTAGAAGACATTGTGACCTAAGTTGCGGACTAAGGGATTTTTTTTTTATCTGAAGTCTTAATTTAGCTTAATTTAAGATGTTTTGATATTTTGGTTTGTTTATTTTTGCATCCAAAGCTTATTGTAAGACATTTTCATCTGAATGAAAAAAGAATGATAAAATGTCTTAATGAAAAAGTATTATTTTTTCTCACAAATAACCTCATTAAATATATTTATTTTCTAGCTATTAGATGTTATATTAGAATTATATTTAGTATTAAATACTTAACACACATTGAATTTGAATTTTAAGCAAATTATTTTATTATTAAATAATTTTTTTTTATGTATAAGTATTATATTAAATTGTAAAAAAATAATGTTATCAAAATCATTTTTCATAAATTATATATCAAATGCTTACCTTATAAACATTTATAATATAAAAACTATTGTACTAGAAAACATTATAAATATATACTTATTTAAACTTAAAATATATATAATATTTTCAAGGTCATAAGTGTAAAAATATTAGAGTTAAAAGGTTTTGAGCTTATAAAAACAAACAACTTACCAAAGAGTAAAAAAAATATATATATATTTTTCAGTAATATTCAGATTTCAATAATATTCATACACATTCATATTTCAGATAAAAAAAAATACTACCTAAGTTGTTGTTTTCAACTACGTGTCATCCTCAAACTGATAGTCAAACAGAGGTTGTAAATAGAACTTTATCTACTTTTTTGTGGGCAATCATTAAAAAGAACATTAAAACTTGGGAGGATTGTTTGCCACATGTTGAGTTTGCTTATAATCATTCTATTCATTCTGCTACTAAGTATTCACCATTTGAAATTGTTTATGATTTTAATCCTTTAGCTCCATTAGATTTAACTCCATTACCTGTTTCTGAGCATGTTAACTTAGATGAAAAGAAAAAGGCTGAAATTGTTAAGCAGATACATGAAACGGCGAAGCTCAACATCGAACGAAGAACTGAGCAATACAAGCCAATAAAGGGCGACACAAGCTAGTGTTTGAACCCGTCGATTGGGTGTGGTTACATATGCGCAAGGAACGATTTCTAGAACAAAGGAAATCCAAGTTGCTACCTTGAGGGAATGGACCTTTCCAAGTCTTATAACGGATTAACGACAATGCATACAAGCTAGATTTGCCTGGTGAGTACAATGTAAGTACTACAATTAATGTTTCTGATTTAAGTCCTTTTAATGTAGGTGAAGGTTTGAGGACAAATCCTCTTCAAGAGGAGGGGAATGATGAGATTATGCATAAGGATGGCATAAGCATGTGTAGTAAGGCATATTCAGATCCTATACAAATTCCCATCGGACCCGTCACAAGAGCTCGTGCAAAGAAATTCAAAGAAGTGCTTAATGGGATGATTCAAGCAACTTGGGATCAATCCAATTCATGGAGGCCTATTGAAGGAATCTCGCAAGATATTAAGACCAATTAATGCATGATTCAAGCTCTTGGATTTTATGAGCAATCAAATCTATGAAATCGGCACATTAAGAATGAAAGATATGCCACTATCTTTTTAGATAGTGTTTCTATTTTTAAAAGAGCCAACAAATCAGCTATTTTGATTTTTATTTAGTCATTTAGGATTATTTTTCCTTTTTATTAGATTAAGATCCTGATTTATTAAGGATTCTTTCCTTTTTTTAAAATTAGGATTCTGATTTATTTAAGATTTTTTTCTTATTTCAATTGGATTAGGAATTTGTTTCTGATTAGTATTTCTTGTATTTGCATTCAATAAGAGAAAAAGAAGAAGTTTTTCATGCAATTTACTTGGGAGTATAATTCTCTTTAGTTGTTAAACGAACTCTTTGAACTTATCGGATTTTTCGTGGTGTTCAACCATTGACTTATCAATCAGACCATCCATAGCTAATTGGGGCCTCCTCACATACCAAGGTTCTTGCTTCATTAAGCAACGGGTCGCGGTTCGATTCAATTTCTGAAATTAGAAACAATCTTTGAGCCTAATTTGATTCAGGTCTCGTCAGTTCTTAGCAGGATTCGTATCAAGAAAGTGGCATATCTTTCATCTTAATGTACCGATTCATAGATTTGATTGCTCATAAAATTCAAGAGCTTGAATCATGCATTGATTGGTCTGAATATCTTGTGAGATTCCTTCAATAGGCCTCCATAAATTGGATTGATCCCAAGTTGCTTAAATCAGCCCATTAAGTGCTTTGAATTTCTTTGCACGAGCGCTTGTGATGGGTGCAATGGGAACTTGTATAGGATCTGTATATGTCTTACTCCACGTGCTTGTGCCATCCTTATGCATAATCTCATCACAACATCCCCTTATTATCCTTGCCTAACTTTAACAAAACGTTTGAAATTAGATGTGATCCTTTAGGTAATGGCATAGGAGCTGCCCTTATGTAGGAGGGATGACCAATTGCTTATTGCAATGAGAAACTAAGTAGAGCAACTTTAAAGTACCCTACTTACGATAAGGAGGTATATGAGTTAGTTCGAACATTGGAAATATGGCAGCACTACCTATGGCCTAAGGAATTCATAATTCATACTGATCATGAATCTTTAAAACACCTTAAAGGCCATTGAGTATAATTCAAGAGACGTTTCCATATGTCATTCGTTATAAGCAAGGTAAGGAAAACGTAGTTGCAGATGCGTTTTTCCGCAATTATGCCTTAATCTCAACACTTAATGCTAAATTACTTAGTTTTGAACATATCAGGATGAGCATGATTTTAGTATTGAATACCAAAATTGTGAAAAATATGGGATTGGTAAATACTTTAGGCATGATGGTTACTTGTTTCGAGAAAATAAGTTATGTGTGCCTAATTATTCCTTAAGAGATTTGTTGGTAAGAGAATCCCGTGGAGGAGGATTGATGGGACATTTTGGAGTTGTAAAGACTTTGCCCATATTTTAGGAAATGAGATCACCTGTAGGCAAGCAAAATCAAAAGTGACTAATACCTAGTGCAGCTTGGACTGATGTTTCAATAAATTTTGTGTTACGTTTACCTAGGTCTTAACGAGGAAAAGACTCAATTTTTGGGGTTGTGGATAGATTTTCTAAGATAACACATTTTATAAGACAGATAATGCTTCCAATACTGCTGACTTATTGTTTAGAGAGATTGTAAGGTTACATGGTATGCCTAGAACAATAGTTTTTTTATAGGGATGCTATTTTTGGAAGACCTTATGGCCTAAGTTGGGGACTAAGTTGTTATTTTCAACTACATGTCACCCTCAAAACCGATGGTCAAACAAAGATTGTAAATAGAATTTTATCTACTTTGTTGTAGGCAATCATTAAAAAGAATATTAAAACTTAGGAGGATTATTTGTAACATTTTGAGTTTGCATCTAATTGTTATGTTCATTATGCTATTAAGTATTAACCGTTTGAAATTGTTTATAGTTTTAATCTTTTAACTCTATTAGATTTAACTCCATTACTTGTTTCTGAGCATGTTAACTTAGATTGAAAGAACATGTTAACTTAGATTGAAAGAAAAAGGCTGAACTTATTAAGCTGATACATGAAACGGTGAAGCTCAACATTGAGCAGACAACTAAGTAATATGCTAAACATGCCAACAAATGGTGACACAAACTAGTCTTTGTAATGAGATTATGCATAAAGATGGCACAAGTACGTGGAATAAGGTATATTCAGATCCTATGTAAGTTCCCGTCGAACCCGTCACAAGTGCAAAGAAATTCAAAGAAGCACTTAATGGGCTGATTCAAGCAACTTGGGATCAATCTATTTCATGGAGGCTTAATGAAGGAATCTCACAAGATATTCAGAACAATAAATGCGTGATTCAAGCTCTTGAATTTTATGACTAATCCATAAAATCGGCGCATTAAAAATGAAAAATATGCCACTATCTTTTTAGATAGTGTTTCCATTTTTAAAAGAGGCAACAAATCAGCTATTTTGATTTTTATTTAGTCATCTAAGATACTTTACTTTTTTTTAATAGATTAAGATCCTGATTTATTAAGGATTCTTTCATTTTTATTAGATTAGATTCTTATTTATTTAGGATTCTTTTCTCATTTCAATTGGATTAGGATTTGTTTTCAATTAGGATTTCTTGTAACCTATATATATATGCATTCAATATGAGAGAAAAGGAGAAGTTTTCATGCAATTTACTTGAGAGTATAATTCTCTTTAGTTCTTAAGCGAACTCTTTGAGCTTATCGGATTTTTCGTGGCGTTGAACCCTTGACCTATCAATCAGACCATCCATAGCTGATTGTGGCGTCCTCTACCAAGGTTCTTACTTCATTAAGCAACAGGTCGCTGTTCCATTCAATTCCTAAAATTAGAAACGATTTTAGAGCCTAATTTGATTAGGGTTTCGTTAGTTCTTGGTGGGGTTCGTATCAGTTGGTATTAGAGAAAATGTTCTAATTAGGTTTTTGCTTATCCTTATTTAGATTTCGTGTCTTGTTTATTTAGTGCCGTGTGAACAGTTCATCATGAATAGTATTTAGGGTTTCTTAATTTTGCATCCTTATGATTTATTTCTTGAAATCCGTAAATTTTACTAATTCTTTACCCTAAATTCATTCAATTTTTGGTTATTCAGTGTTAAAAAAAAAAAAACAAAGCAAAAAAAAAATAGTGAAAAAAATCTTTCAATTTCTATTATTGGTGTCTTATATAATCAAAGTCTAATTTTTCATTGTGTGAAAATTTATGCCCAAACTATTATTATTTCATACTTCCAAAACCTAATTATACGTGTTCATTCTTAAAACTTGAATCTCTTTGATACAATCTTTTTGAATTGCTACTGAAATCTTGATATTGGTTTGATTAGTTTTATAAGGTTTTCGCTTTATTAAGCAACGGGTTACGGCTCCATTCAGTTCCTGAAATTAGAAACGATCTTGGAGGCTAATCTTATTAGGGTCTTATCAGTTCTTTGCGAGGTTCGTACCACTTTAAACCCAGCGATTGGGTGTGGTTACATATGCACAAGGAACAACTTCGAAACAAAGGAAATCCAAACTGTTACTTCTACGGGATGGGCCTTTCCAAGTCTTAGAACGGATCAACGATAATGCATACAAGTTGGATTTGCCTGGTGAGTACAATATAAGTGCTACTTTTAATGTTTCTGATTTAAGTTCTTTTGATGCAGGTGATAATTTGAGGACAGATCCTCTTCAAGATGAGGGGAATGTTGAGATTGATGATAAAGATGGCACAAGCACAAGGAAAAGACATATTCATATCCTATTTAAGTTCTCATGAATTTTCCGTGGCACTCAACCGTTGACTTATCAATCAGAATATCCATAGCTGATTGTGGCGTCTTCGCATACCAAGGTTCTTGTTTTATTGAGTAACGAGTCGCAATTTCATTCAATTCTTAAATTTAGAAACGATCTTCGAGCTTAATTTGATTAGTGTCTTGTCAATTCATAGCAGGGTTCGTATCACACTGCCATTTGTTGAACCAATGAAGTGAGGTTTGCAATTTGCTGTTCAATGTTAGATGTAATGTTAACTTCATTCACTTTCTTTTGTGAAAAATTCAATGAGTTTCTGAATTGTTGTGAATTAACCGCCATGTTAGCTATCAAATTCATTGCTGCCATAGGTGTTTTATCCACTAAAGCTCCTCCACTTGCTGCATCAATCATATTACTCTCCATCGACAAAAGCCCTTCATAGAAGTATTGAATTAAGTGCTCACTAATTTGATGAGGGCAAAATGCACATAGCTTATTGAATCTCTCCCAATACTTATACAAACTCTCTCCATTTTACTGCCTTATGCCACATATTTCCTTTCTAATGTTTATTGCCTTAGAAGTAGGGAAATATTTCTCAAGAAAAAGTTTCTCATTTCATTCCATGTGGTAATGGTGCCGGATGGTACATAATAAAGCCACTCCTTTGCGCCGTCTACTAAAGAAAATGGAAAAGTAATCAATTTAACTTACTCTTTAGAGATACCAATTGGTTTCATGGTTGAACACACTACATGAAACTCCTTGAGATATTTGTTTGGATCTTCTCCTGCAAAACCATGAAAAGTTGGTAAAAGATGTATCATTCTTGATTTTAAGCTCAAAAGCAACTTTAAGTTGAGGATATTCAATGCAAAGGGGTTGTTGTTCTAGAGTTCGTGCAGCCAACTCTTTAAGTGTTCTATTGTTTAGCGCCATTGCTTCTTTAAGTGTTCTATTTATATGGTTAGAACAATCCCTTGATGGTGGACTAGATGGAAGAGCAATTTGTAGTGCTTGATTAAATTTAAGTGGTCTATCTATCAAATGTGAAGACGATCGTATAGGTAGAGCAAATTGCTTGCTTTTGTCTAAGATGAGAAGCTGTGAATTCCAAGATTCTTTTAAGCCTTTGATCAACCTCTTCTTTATTCAAATTGGACATTCACCTATAAAATACCTGAAACAATAAAAATAAATAAATATTAAAATAAACAATAAAATAAAAACAAGACAAAAGCAAATAACAAATTAATGAAACTAAAATTATCCCTGGCAATGGCGCCAAAATTGATGTGCCTCAAAAAGCACATAACTTAAAACCTTACCTTAAATGTTATCGTTATTGAGTATAGAGGTGAGCAATGGTTATTCCCACACAAGATTGTTGCCAATTAATAAGTTATTAACATAAAACATACAAAACAAACAAACTGACCAGCAATAAAGATTGAATTAAAATCCGTATCAAGACTTAATGAAATTAACTCAAACTTTCCAGATCAACTAAGTACAAGAATAACAAAGTCACACAAAAAATTTGGGGGGATTTGGAATTGATTTACTATGTAAATTGAACTAAAGAAATTAAGGTAGAAAATCTGAAATTTGTAGAGAACAATTTTAAGAGAATTAGAACTTGATTAAAACAAAACGTGGTTATAAGGAATCACTTTCAACTACTAAACAGTATACTTAGTCAATTATCAGATTTATCATTTACTTTGTTTTGAAAACAACAATCCTAAAATAATTACAAGTCCAATTATCTTGATATTTTTTACTTAGTTGTTAATCAATTTTTAGCCAACAAAAAGATTACTCACTCATGTTTAAGATATTACAAATCAAATTCATTAAAGAAAACTAGTAAAATACAATAGAATGTTTCCCTTTAAAACATTCATTTAATGATCTTTTGCTTCTTAGATATGGACTTTGATATTTTAGACTTAATCTTTTATCTTCTTTACATGTAATGATCAACTCTAAGTGTAACAATTCTTATGGTCTTCAATTATCTCGAATATTTTATTCTTTTAAGCATGTTTATTTCATAATCTTCAATTTATTAACTTGTTCAATAAAAGTAAAATAAACAATTAAACTTGTTAATAAAAGTGACTAACAAATATAGGATTAGAGGTAAAAATATGTGAATTATTTGTGCTCATCAATTAACTTAGTAGTTTTGATATTTCATAAGATTTCTTTCACCATTAAGTTAGAGATAGAAAGCTCATGGTTCTGCAGCTAAAAATTAGAATGGACATATTTTTATGTATGGATTTTTTATTTCTTGAAAAACAAAAGACACAATTTTAAAGTTTTCATCTTTTATGTAAAAATGCTTAGTAGTTGAGGGAAGGAAATTGAAAATAACCCTAAAATTAAATGGGGTGATATTTTCACTAGTAAACCCACCCCACTTTAAAAAATTAGTTATAAAAAATTCATATTATTTTTAAAAATTTCAAATTCAGAATAAATTTGAGTAGTTAAATAAATAAATCCTCGTTATAATTATCAAGCTTCAATTAATTTAAAAAAAATAATTTTTTCACATTATATTTTATCAAATTTATTTGACTATAGAAGAATTTAATTGAGTAATTTTTTTAAAAAAAATATTTTAAAATTTAAAAGATAAAGTAAATTTTTATAAATAATATTCTAAAAATGAGGTGGATTTACATAAATTGTGGGTAGAAATATCGCTATTCAAAATTAAATTATACTTATTTATTCAAAAATAAAAATTCTACGACTCACAGTTATTTAGGCACGGTATACTACGATGTGTGATTTGATTATAGACGGAGTTAAAATAAACAGCAATGTTGTCACAGGAAAATTAGCTGATTTGCCGGTTGAAATTTAGTTAAACTTGGACCCCTCATTAAAGACAATCTTTGTAAACCGAAGCTATCTGCTAATTTCGTGCAGGTATATGTATTTTCTTTTCTACTCTATGAGAATCCAGAAGTTGAGTTTAGAGTGGCCGCTCTTTATGCTGCAGCTAGAGAGTAAGCGCTAAAGAAAGGACAAAAGAGAGAAAGGTTGGAGGAATGGCTACTTGCATATGGACTCATTCGCATCCGCATCAGCTTCATCGTTATCGCCGATACAAATCAAAGCCAATTATTTCTCAAATTCGATTGGGCAACTTCTCTGATTATTCTCAACGTCATCATCAACTCAATCACAGAATATATTGTAACTACGATGACAATAGAGGCAGGAACCAGCCATCTGATTCTTCTGGAATTCAACTTTACCGTGATATAGAGAGGTTCCTCCTTCTATCCGCTTATAATTATTTTTCATTGTTTGCTTTTTTTAATTATAATTATATATATATATATATATATGTATTTGTATATAAATATACAGATGGCTCCTTTAAAAACAACTTAAAAAGAATCTACCTTATTGGTGAATGGTGATTGATTAATCATTTTTTGTTTTTTTCCTGCTTATGTGTGTTAGCTTGTTCAGTTGGTAAAATGTTTTGGGTTGAAACTAGAGGTCTAGAGAAATATACGCACATACACACACTTGAGAAACGCTGTTAAATTGAGTGTTCTTTTTTAATTCATCTAGTAGAAACCGTTTGTGCTTTCAGATTACTTACAGAGACTTTGCAGCAATCGCAAGGTGCTTGGGGTGGCTCAACAGATTGGAGTGAAGTGGAGGTGTAGTCTAAACTTTTTTTCCCTTTTATGTTTCTGCCCGGTAACTTTTGGTTTTAGCTTTTGTACTTGTCAAAACCTTCTTTTTCTTTTATTTTTCGGCCTACTACCTTTTGGTTTTAGCTTGTTTACTTGTCAATGTACTTTTTCATATTGCCTTTACTGAATCAATGGATAAGAAAAAGTGGATTATGAGACTGTGCACCCCCATTGAAAGTTACCCATTTGCTTGTACCCTAACACTTTTAACCATTGTCGAAGAGTAATCCTTGACTCGACGATCCTGAAACCATAGGCTTGAGTGCTTGTCCCAGATGAACTATAAATTACATTAAAATATCTCCTCGTAATCATCTCTGAAATACGACGAATGCCAGTTCCTGCACGATTAACACCCTTAAAAATTACTTGTAATCCTCTATAGATTTATATGAACCCAAATTCCTTTTGTAATTTTTCTCTTGCATATTCTATCATTGAGAAATCCCAACTGCTCTTGTGTAAAGGGGAATAGAAGCTGATATGAACTTTCTTGCTAAACTAAGTAGGGAATGCTAACAGATGATCACGAGATTAAGTCAAAATTTTTGCTGCCATATCAACTCACTTTAGGTTCTTATAGAAATTTTTGGAAGGCCAATTCATGCTGAATATCATATATGAAGGTTAATAAAAAATTTCATGGGTTCAAAACTTAGTGATTATGTTCACGTTTGTTTCAAACGGGAATTGCATATAATCAGAAACATATCTACCTTTCGCTTGAATTTTTTTGTTTTTATTCTAAATAGACGTTCCCTATAAACTTTATTTAACAAGCTCAGTATTATAACATCCAGGGAGCATGGGTTCTGAAACCAAGAAGCTCAAAACCCTGGTCAGTGGTCCATTTCATTGGCGGTATATTTGTTGGAGCAGCCCCTCAGCTGACTTACCGTTTATTTCTCGAGCGTCTTTCAGAAAAGTGAGTTGGCCTATCCGATAGAAAGGTTGTTTATCTGCAATAATAATCAAATAATTTTTGCAGCTACTAGTGTACTTTGTTAAAATCTGTTTGTTAGTGGTTATAGTTTAAGCTGTACATTGCAAAATCCTGTGCATCAAGAATCTTTTCGCTAGTAGCTTGAAATATTTCTATTGAGCTTATCATTTTGTGATGTCCAGTTGTTATTTGAGGATTTTGATTTACCGTTTAACCTCTTTATATTACTGACAGTTTGATCATACATTGCTGAGGACAAAATAAAGTAAAAATTTAAATTTTTTTTGGTTATCTAGGGGTATTATTGTGATTGCAACACCATATGCAAGTGGATTTGATTACTTCTACATTGTAGATGAGGTTCAACTCAAAGCTGATAGGTGTTTACGATTTTTACAAGAAACAGTGAGTTTCGATCTATCATTTACAGAACTCATTTTTTTTCTTTTTTAAGGCTTGTGACCCTGCAGTCACCTTAGAACTAAATAAATAATCAATATTAAATTTTGGAGGAGACTAGCTTAAAGGTGCTTCATCATGCAGGTACAAGATCTTCCTACTTTTGGCATTGGTCATTCTTTGGGATCTGTAATCCACCTCCTAATTGGTATGCCAATATCACCTTATATTGCAGCAATCTTTTATTTGCTGCAATTTATTTGATTGATGGCTTGTCTGTCATCAGGATCAAGGTATGCTGTGCCTAGAACTGGAAATATATTAACGGCTTTCAACAACAAGGTACCTCAATTTTTCTCCAACCTGGCTGCTAATTGATATTCCTGGCTTTTGGCCAACCTATTTATTGTCCTAAGATATTTACTATTTTACACCATTTATCTCAATGATTCAATGATGAAATAATTGTTCCTCGTTCTTTTGCAGGAGGCAAGTGTAGCTATTCCTTTGTTCTCCCCTGTTCTTGTACCAATGGCCCAAAGCATTGGACCCCTTCTATCACAAATTGCATCATCTCCAACAGTTCGGCTTGGGGTGAGAATCGAATTTACTCGGTCCTTTTTGTGATGACACTTAAAAGTGTTTTGAGTCATTATTTTATTTATTTTTTATTATAATTTTTATTTTTGTATATTTTTGATGCTGCAGCTCCTCTAGTGATCTTTGGTTAAGATATTTATAAAGACGTGTCTTTCCTTGTATGGTATTCTGCTTCTCTATTTGGTTTATCATTTTAATAAATGATTAGAGCATTCAGCTCTTTTATACTAGTATTGCCTCCTCTAGTTTCTCTCTCTTTCAATGGCAGTCATTAGGAGCTTGTCCCACCCACTTCCTAAAGCTTTTCCTCTTGATAATGGCATTAGATCCAACTTGCATTACTGTGTGCTTGGCTTTCACATTTTGATGCTATTTTAGTTAGGCTGTTCTAATTCTTCCCTTAGTTGTCTCCCTTGTTTAGTCTACATTTACCCAGACAGCTCAATGTGTCTTATGATGCTTCAACTTCTTTCTGGCCAATTTATTCACTATCCTATAGAGTATCATCCTTAATCTCATTATCTGTTCATAAGTCTTTATTCACTACAAGGATTGACCCTGTCATCTACGGTGCCTTTTTCGGAATGTATTAAATTTTGAGACTCACTCAGGGATAGAAAATTAGTACATGGTGCTACATATTCTTGCTGAGCAGGTTTGGACTTTTATAACACTTTACTTAGTGAGATGCTTCTTTGAGCACTATAAAGCCAGTGTTGTGGCTCCTGGATTCATTCAATGTTTTGGTTCTTGTGGAGATCTTACTGTTCTTGTTTAGGTCTGTCTTTTCAAATTTTAAGTGGCAATTTATTAGCTTGATCTCAAGTGTTGCTCTTCATGGTATTTACTGTATGATATTTTTACCTGCTTTGTTTTCCCCATTTTCCTCAACACATCTTTTATTTTCTGTTGAATTTCAACTGTCTATTCATACTGGATCTGCTAACTACTAACAATTTCTCACAGATTTGTTTTAATTTGTTTTAATGAATCCTTGCAGGCTGAGATGACTTTAAAGCAAATAGAAAACCTAAGCCCCCCAATTATGAAGCAAGTTCTTCCTTTGGTTGAGCAACTCCCTCCTCTGTACATGGACTTAGTTAAGGGAAGAGAAGAATTTACCCCTAAACCTGAAGAAACTCGACGACTTGTATGTTAAGCCTCTAACTGTCTACACTGCAAGTTAATTTTTATTTTTTATTCCTGGATTTATTTTTCTCTGTTAGAATTTCCTAATGTTTCTTGCTCGTTTGACTTAAATTTCTTTGTCAACAACATGATTGCCCATTATGAACTCTCTGAATTTCTGGGTGTCTACAATAATGGAATTCAACTCTTTAAAGGATGGTCAATCATCTGGTGTTATACCATGTATGATATGTGATGGTGGGTGTATGGCATTTTAGTGATAAGATGTAATTTTAATGCATGGCTTCTTGATGGTGGGCATTCATAAGTTTGTAGAAGATTCTTAAGATGGTGTTTTTCTCAATAGCTTGAAAATGATTGCCATAAACTGCATATCTTTTAGAACTACAGTTTTCTTTTTGAAATCTTGTATGCTTCTCTGTGATTTCTACTTCATACTTGTTTCAGATCAAGTCATACTACGGCATATCGAGGAATCTTCTCATAAAGTTTAAGGACGATGCAATCGATGAAACTTCAACTCTAGCTCAGGTGCTTAGCTCAGATTCAGCGATCAGTTCAATGTTAGATATGTCAATTCGCATGTTGCCAGGAGACCATGGGCTTCCTCTGCAACAGGTATCTTTGTGCCAAATATTCAGTGAAATATATCTCTGGCTTTGAACCATTCTATTTTTTCAGATGATTCTCATGCATATTTGCAAATCTCAGGAGGATGTAATGATTATGTTCATTTCTTGGTGAAAGAATAAAACATCTTAAATATTATATCCATTTTGTAGGCTCTTCCTGATGTTCCTCCAGCAATGGCAGATGCAGTAAACCGTGGAAGTGAGCTAATTGCCAATCTGACTGTAGGTACTCCATGGGAAACAGTTGCCAAAGAAGTCAGCAACTCATTGGGTGTAGACTCGAGGGTTCTTCGTGCAGATGTATCCAAGGACATAGACCTTCTTGTGGATGTGATCTCTTCTTGGATGGCTTCAAATAGAAGCACGAAACTTCTTAGGCCATGATGGGGATATTATCACGGAGTGATAGTATACAGAAAATTACTAAGAAAAAGGCTACAGCAACTAGGATTCGGAAACATAATTACTTTCCCTACATCACTCTCTTTACATACATTATTTTGTATCATAGCAATGAATTCTTTAATTGCACTAGTGAAACAGATATGAAATTCCCACCAATTTGGAGTTACTGCAGCACATCTTTCTTCTTGGTCGTGCAATGATCTCTCCCCTAAATAGCTGATTCATGGAACCAAAAGTACTCCATAAAGTCTAGTACTAAAATGAAGATGAGAATAGATTGATTATGGTCATGGATCTTGAATGGTTAATTTGAATGGTAAAAAACTAATATGATACCTTGTTTTAAAATTGATGTGCTTAAAAAAGCACATAACTTAAAACTTAATGTTATTGTTATTGAGTATAGAGGGAAATAAGGGTCATTCCCACAGAAGATTGTTGCTAATTAAAAATTATTAATAGAGTCGTTCCCAGCAATCAAACGATCGGGATTATTCAATACGACGGTATGAACACGATACCAAGGCAAACCTATGGGACTACCCCTTTATTAATAAAAATAGATACTATGTAACTTTATTGCTTTGAAAAAAAACTATGCTATGTACCCCTTTTTCAGGGGATTATCTCGAAAAAGGGATTAATATTAATATTTGTTCTATTCTTTTAGTAATAATGGAAGAGTTCGGTTCGTAGGAAAAAAGAGAAGCAGATCTATTCTATACTCGATAAGTACCAATACGCAATGGGGGTTGACTCCCACAGAAGATTGTTGCTAATTAATAAGTTATTAACAGAGTATAGACGTGAACAAGGGTCATTCCAAAAAAAAAAAAAATATTGTTAATTAATAAGTTATTAACACAAATTATACAAAACACACAAATTGACCAGCAATAAAAATTGAATTAAAAACCCTATCTAGACTTAATGAAATTAATTCAAGCTTTTCAGATCAACTAAGTACACACTAACAAAGTCACACACAAGCCCCCAAGGGTGTGGTCGGGTTGGTCACCATGCTCGCTGTAGAGCCGTGGAAGTCCGAGTTCAATTCTTGAGGGTGGAAAGGGAGTTAAAAAATTGTATTTGGACGCAGCCCGCCTCCCTTTCCTTTTTTTTTTTTAAAAAGTCACACACAAAATTTAGGGGGACTTAGAATTAATTTACTATGTAAACTGAACTAAAGAAATTAAGGTAGAAAATCTGAAATTTGTAGAGAACAAGTTCAAGATAATTAAAAACAACAACCCTAGAATAACAACAACCTTAGTCAATTATCAGAATTATCATTCACTTTCTTTTAAAAACAACAACCCTAGAATAATTACAAGCTCAATTTTCTTGATCCTTTCTTACCTAGTCGTTAAATAAAACAAGTTCTTTACTTAATTTTTATCTATCAAATAACCTAGAACGCGCTCTCTAGATTTAATTTAATGAAAGCATTAAAATCAAGAAAGATATAGGTTGAATAAAGAGACTGTCAAGCTCTTGTTTAGCTTGAATTATATTTCACAGGTAATCAAACAAAAATATCCTATAATCATTTATCACAATCTGTCATTTTTTATTAATTCTTTGACAATTACGGATCAATGCCCTAAACTAGCAATCAAACCACTATCAAATTCATTTAGTTGTACACCTAAATAATTAAGATAGCAATTCTTGAGATATAAACTCAGTGAAATATAATATCTTGTAAAACAAATATGAATAAATTCTGAAACTTTCTAAACTAAAAACCATGTCTAGGGTTCCAAATCTTTCCGTTTTAAGGAACAACATTTCATCTAGAAATACTCTTTTCTGGCTAACTCAGCTGCAACTGTAGGCTCTCCGAGATATTGCTCATAGATTATTGCAACAGCTGTAGGGATATATGGAATTTGGATAAACTGTAAATGTCTGTATTCCCCTAAGGTTTGATACCAATGGCGCAAAGAACCAGTAAATCTTAAACTGAATTCTTTGAGGACCATTGATAATTGTGCACCTGGCTTTAACATTTGAACTTCTAGCCATGCAGACAATTCCTCAAATATGGTTTGCCATTTAGATCTAGGAATGTCATCAAACGTAAACCATGGGCCATTGCTTGGTTTGGAGGCTTGTGCGGAAGGAGGTTCTCTAGGAGGAGAACGGGCTGTGTCTGAATTGGAGTGGTCGAGGAAGAGGGATCTTCAGTAGGTTGAGCCATAAAGATTTCTGAGATGTCTACCATTTCTTGATCTGAATCCGAGACAGAGAATTCTGTTTCTTAAATCGAACCAGAGGATTCAGTTGGTGTGGATGACTGTAAAGTACACTCTTCATGTTCTGAGGATGAGCCTGAAGAACCTGTGGACACAGAGTCATGATAACTCTGTACAGGTACTTGCTGTGAGGAGTATTGATGGTAAGGTTGGGATATCTGTGATGGAGACTGTACTGGTGGTTGTACAGGAGGTGGTACAGTTTGTTGTGGAGGTGGTACTGGCTCCATAAGTGCTTTATCTTTTTACCTAGGAGGTGGTTCAGGAGTGAATCTGGGAGAAGACTCAGAGGTTGGCTCTCTGAACGATACTCCAGTATGGGTTCTTTGTGGTGGTTGTGGTTATGTCTGTGGAGGAGATTTGGTTTTGGGTTTTCTTGGTGGAGGTATTAGTGCAGGTTCTGGTTGTCTCCAAGAAGGAAGAGAATGGCCAAAGAATTGACCATAATCATACGATCTTCTTTGTGGAGGAGTGAAGAACGGATCTGTATTGTAATATGATGCCGGAGATGGTAACTGTGAGGACGGACCAAACAATGATGACTGTTGATCTATCCGAGCTAATTCTGCTTTCAATCTCCTGATCTCAGCTTCTTTGTGATTAAACTCATGACCGTAGACTCGATCTCTGAGCATCTGATGTAAATCTGCATCAAGCTAGGCAATTCTGGCCTTCAAGTCTGCATACATCCTGTCTAATTGGAAAGACAGGTTGTCTACTTTCATGGAGTTAACTCTGACTTGATTGGCAACAAGATCTACTTTGGCATCAATCCTTTCCAAAGCTTGATTCTGTACTCTGGCATTCTGGGTTTGCTAGTTTAGAACAGCTTCGAATGGTATGGGTTCTTCCAGTTGACATGTTGAGGTGATTGGTGAACAGATATAAGGTTTGGTGACAACCTTAGTCTGTGGATCTGTCTGTTTCTCCAGTGGAGGAAATTGATCCTAGTAGGATCCTAGAGAAGACATTATCAAGGAGGATCTGATAAGAGGTGTAGGCTTCTTTGGTCTCTTGGGAAGAGCATTTTCTTCATGCAGCATAGGTAAGGCTTTCTTGTAGATGGGAAGTGGTTCCATCGAATCTGGATGATCCAGAGGAAGGATATGTTGGGGCTTGCATCTTTACTCATTCATATATAAGATATTGCAAATCAAAGTCATTAAAGAAAACTAATAAAATACAAGAGAAAGAAAAGCTTTATTGATTGAATTTCAACTATGACAGCATGTTTTCCTTCAAAGCATCCCTTCAATTTCATTTTTGTAAGTGCTTTCTTTTTTTGAGTGAGGCCGATTTCTTCCTTTTTGAAGCTGAGCTCTCCTTTTTTTTTTTCTACCAAAGACATTCCTTTTATCGTGGTGTGAATGAAGAATAGAATAGGTGACTGCCAACTATTAAATTGAAGCAAGTCTCCATCTTGTTATTAAAGAATGAATGCTCTTTTAATAAGTAAGAGAAGTAATTTTAAACTTCTCTTCTATGGATGTGACCAAAGAAAATCTCAGCTTATTTTTGCTTCTCAGATATGGACTTTGATATTTTGGACTTGATCTTTTATCTTCTTGACATGTGATGATCAGCTCCAAGTGTAACAATTCTGATGGCCTTCATTTATCTCTAATTTTTTTTTTATCCCTTTTAAGCATGTTTATTTCATAATTTCAATTTATTAACTTGTTCAATAAAATTAAAATAACAATTAAACTTATAAATAAAAGTGACTAACAAATATAGGATTATAGGTAAAATTATGTGAATTATTTGTGCTCATAAAAAATAAACCTAAAAATAGATTGATTATAGTCATAGGTCTTAAGTGGATGATTTTAACGAAAGTAAAAGTGTTTTATAAGCCTAATAAAAAAATAACTTGAAAATTGACTGATTATAGTCATGAGTCTTAAATGAATAATTTGAACAATAGCAAAACTACTATATGAAACCTAGTATGAAAATGAACATGAAGTTAATCTAGTTAAATACATCGGTTTTGAATGAATAAATTGAACAATTAGCCAAAGTATTCTATGCAACCTAATAGTGAAGTCCCCCACACTTGTCTTTTACTAGTCCTCAAGCAAAAGTACACTAAGAATAAATAAATGAAAATAAAATCCTAAGTCACTTTTGTAGGTGATCATGATTGTATTTAGTGTATGCAGCAATTCTTTAAACCCTTAGGCGGCCTTAATGGATGAGTTGTAGTCTTGTGAGGGTTTCTAGCGATAGCACCCACAAACATCAACAATCATTAATTCTAAACAGAAAATAAAGTAAATAAAACTATATAAACTTCACACAATTTAGGTCATATTTCACAAAAGTTAATGTGAACCTCTGATTTGAAATTCCCTATAGTTGAACTTTACTAATGGAATAATGTTTTCCTTATTGCTAAATATAACCTAAAGTGAAAAGAAAATAAAAGATCCTAAGTAAAAAATAAAGGGAAATAAAACATCCTAAAGTAAATAGGAAAAAAAAAGATCTTGTTTCCAAAACAGATTAGAAAACAAAAGATTGTGCCTAATTCTTCTTCCTAATTTGATAAAGCCTTATTTGTTTTTCATACAAGCCACTCCAAATCAGATTTGAAAACTTGAATAACATTGACAAAACATTGACTATCTTGAATACACAATTTGGGCAGATTAAGGTCTTGAACAAGGCATGAATTTGAGATGTGCTCAATTAGATCTTGTAAAGTTTTAGCAACCTGGTCCTCATCAAAAGTCAGCCTTAAAGATTGCATAATAGTATATGGCTTAGAGAAAGATTCAAATATTGTCAAAGTTTTAACTCTCATTCAAGAGTCAACCTCATCTCACATTAGATTTTTACAGTGTGTATGTGAATCAATTCAATCAAAATCTCTTCTCTAAATCTTCAATGTGAATTCACATTCTTTACCTTGAATGAGAAAACTAACCTTATCATCTTGACCTCAAGATTTGTATACACTTTTTTTTTATTCCATGCTCAAGAGATTTCACTCTACCCCTTAAGGTAGCATTCTTCTCATGGTAGATTATCCTCTATATACTGGTGGTACATAGGCCTAAATTACTCAAGGACAGCCTCACTCTTAAGGGTTATAGAGCTAGGAGAGCTTTGTGTAAGTAAAAGAAGATGAAGCAGTGCAACGGAAAAACATCTTTCATACTAGGTATTGATGGAGGAAGTTATACCAATGTTACTAGTACTATCATGGTGGAAAAGTTAGGGCTTCCAACACTTAAGCATCCACAGCCATACAAACTGCAGGGTAGAATGACAGTGGCAAGGTGAAAATGAACAAACAAGTACTAGTGCCTTTTAAGATTGGTAAGTATGAACAGACGATATGATAATCTAATAGGAACCAAGTCTAGTATAGAGAAGAGTCTTCATAGTCACACATCGCTTGGGTGCGCTGGGGCCAGCCAGTTTATAAGTCCTGGGGTCCTGGGCAGTCCTCACTTCCTAAGAGCTCTTTTGAGGCTGAGTTAGGCTTCGGGACAATTCGACAGACGTGTGAAGCATAATGGTTTTACCAATAAGTACTCATTTGAGTTTAATCAACTCAAGATCACTCTTGCCCTATTAACACTAAAACAGGTTTACAAAGACCAAATAAGCTTACGAAGAGAGAGCGAGCGAAAGAAAAAGAGAGTGAAAATCAGAGAGATACTGAGCAAAATGAGAAGGAAAAAGAAAAGAAAATTGAGGCAGTTGAGAGAAAATGAGAGAAAACAAAAGAATTTTTATGCAAGAGCAAGTGAGATAAAAAGAGCATTGTTTTCAAATCAGCCAATAATTGTACTTCTGTACAAAAAGGCATTTATGAACACTAACGAGCTTAACCTTACCTAATTCTATTGTTTCTCTTTTGCAGGATTATGAGGATGTATTTCCCTAGGAAACACCACATGGATTACCTCCAATCCGAGGGATTGAGTATCAAATTGATTTCGTGCCTGGTGCAACCATTCCAAACCGAAGGAAACAAAGGATCTTCAAAGGCAAGTTAATGAATTGATGGAAAAGGGCACGTGAGAGAAAGCTCAAGTCCATGTGCAGTTCAAGTTTTGCTAGTTCCTAAGAAAGATGGGATATGGAGGATGTGCATTGACTGTCGAGCCATCAACAACATAATAGTAAAGTATCGACCTCCCATTCCTAGGCTTGATGAATTGCATGGTTTTTATGTATTTTCTAAAATTGATTTAAAAAATGGATGTCATCAAATTAGAATGAAAAAAGGAGATGAGTGGAAAACTGCCTTTAAAACAAAATATGGTTTGTATGAATGGTTAGTTAGGAGATGGCTCAGATGAGAATCTGGGAGAAGATTCAGAGGATGGTTCTCTGAAAGAGACTCCGGTATGGGTTCTTTGCGGTGATTGTGACTGTGTTTGTGGAGGAGATCTGGTTTTTGTCCTGCTGGGAGGAGGCATTGGTTTAGGTTCTGATTGTTTCCACGAAGGAAGGGAATGGCCAAAGAGTTGACCATAATCATACGGTCTTCTGTGTGGAGGAGTGAAGAACGGATCGGTATGGTAGAAAGATGATGGAGATGGTAACTGTGAGGACGGACCAAACAAGGAGGGCTGTTGGTCTATCCAGGCTAATTCCGCTTTCAAGCGTCCGATCTCGACTTCTTTATTATTAAACTCGGGACCATAAACTCGATCTCCGAGCATCGATGGAGATCCGCATCAAGTCGGGCAATTCGGCCTTCAGTTTGCATATATCCTGTCTAGCGGGAAGACAGGTTATCAACTTTAGTGGAATTGGCTCGACTTGATTGGCAACAATATCAACTTTAGCATCAATTCTTTCCAAGGCTTGATTACGGACTCGGCATTCGGGTTTGCCGGTTGAGAACGACTTCGAATGGTCTGGGCTCTTCAAGCTGACCGGTTGGAGTTATCGGTGAAGAGACATAAGGTTTGGTGACAACCTTAGTCTGGGAGTTTGTCTGCTTTTCCAGTGGAGGAAATTGATCTTGGTAGGATCTTTGAGAAGACATCATCAAGGATGATCCGATAACATGAGCAGGTTTCTTTGGTCTTTTGGGAAGATCATCTTCTTCATGCAACATGTGCAAGGCTTTCTTGTAAATGGGTAATGGTTCCATCGAATCAGGATGATCCGGAGGAAGGATGTGTTGAGGCTTGCATCCGGACAATGGAAGAGTGAATTTTGCCTTTCTGCGCCGCCTTCGCGGAGGTGCTCATCATCATCTGAATCGATTCATCCCGGCGGGGACAATCTGGATCACACATATCACTACCGGAGCATCCCGAAGAAGTGGCCATCTAACTTGGCTGGGTAGAGCAGGTGTGCCTTCGGGAGTAAAGCCGTAGATAGGCGGGTCTTCTTGGAGTGTAGAAGCAGGTTGAATCATGGCACTCGTAGGAAAAGAGGCGTTAGGAGCTTGTTCACTTTTGATGATATTCCTCGATCAAAATGGCAAGCCGATTTGAAGAAATATCGGCATGGCTAGAAGTTCGAGATGTTAAAACCGAGTTCACGATTATCAATGGTTCTTAAAGAATTTAGTTCAAGATTTCATCGGTTCTTTACGCCATTGGTATCACACTTTGGGTGAATACTGAGCGATTCTGAGTTACCCAAATTCCGAGATATTCCTACAGTGATTGCTATCATTTATGAGCAATATCTCGGAGAACCTACGGTTGCCGAGAAAGGAGTATTTTCGGATGAAATGTTGTTCTTTAAAATGGAAAGATTTGGATTATCATTATCAACGTATGTTCAAACTGTTCTATCAACTGAATGGTTTTAATGATCCGAATCGAAGCATATCTTTATGGCTTCTCTTCCTAAAGAATTGTATCCGGAGATGCAAAGGCGACTACTGACCGATCAACTTGCCATCGACAACCTCTCTCTCGCAAGCTATATCAGCTAGCCATTGGCGATCTTGAAAAGCTATGTGAGCGGAAGGAATTCTTTACGGAACTCACGAAGAACAAACATCCTTTTCGGAAAGCATGCAAAAACCCAATCTTGCTATCAAGTGCAACGATGACAAGACATGTGTCTGCCCTACCAAAAGAAGCATCACTACAAATCTTATCCCGCCAAAAGATCCAAACACGGAACCCACTCTCGACCTAAAAACCCTACCGCTTTTTCAAAAGAAAGATTCCTCTCGGACCCATGATCATAAAAGTGCGGATGCTTTGTCCAGTAAAAGAAAGGCCACTATGCTCGAATCGTCCTAATAAGCCGACTCAGTCGTCGAGCTTATCCACCACTGGAGTCCACTCAAATGCTATCAGATACAGATGACGTGGAATCTGTATTTTCTGAACAAGACACATCAGATGATGACACAGCATTTATCTTAGCCACATCAGACAATGATCTAGATGGCGTTTCTATCATCAACACAGTTCAACAGCTCAGTGCTCAAGCATTCTCACCAACCATTCCTTCCCTGAAAATTCATTTGGTCCCATCCAAGTTTGACAGACCAATCTCAGTGATTGGTTTCATTGATACGGGATCACAGAGATCAATGCTTAACCCAGCTATCCTTCCTTCCTCAGCATGGGAAAAGCATACGAAGTTATTCAAAGCTGTTAATGGAGAATTATTTCAGACCAGTATGATCACCAGGAAACCAATCGGGATACAGTTTTTTTCCTAACTGTGTCATTTGGACCAAAGTTATCGGTTCAACTCTCCCAGATAAAGATTTGCTTATTGGTTTTGATCTCCTTCACCTGGTTAAAAAGCTCCAGATTACAGCCAATGGTATCCGGTATAAACACATGTTCCTACCCTATATAGATACCCTCAAAATACATTCTCTCGAAACCATCCCTTCAGACTACACACAGTTCAAACAATAGATGTTACCATTCTGTCCTGAAACCCATAGCCAGTTCACACACCACAGTCCTTTATGGAAAAACCCAGAGTTCTTTGTTAAGCTTCCTTTTAAGTTTAATAAGGATATTAATCCTACTAAGGCCACTCATCCAGGTATGACACCTGCTGACCTCAAGCTAGCACAAGTCAAATGCAACCAGCTCATGGCTCAAGGCCTCATTGAGCCCACAAATTCAGAATGGGCTTGTCAAGCTTTTTATGTAGAGAAAAGGTCAGAAATAGTTCGTGGAAAGAAGCGGCTCGTGATTGACTACCAGTCACTCAATGCTTTCCTCAGAGATGATAAGTTTCCCCTTCCAAAGATCTAGTCCCTATTTGTTCATCTCAAAGATGCCAGGGTCTTCTCCAAATTATTTTTAATTCAATTTGAATTTAATAAATAATTTAATTAATAAATAATACGGATTCGAATCCAGATTGCACGGATCTTTAATTTTAGTATCTAGATCGAAGTTTTTTAATATGCGAATATGGATTTTTCTAGATCTAGATCTAGATCTTTCAGATCTTTACGAATTCGAGCCAGACCTGACTTTTTTTTGCCATCTCTAATAAAAATATACTAATTATAGTCATATGTCTTAAATGGTTAATAGGAATAGTAGCAAAAGTACTCTTTGATGCATAATACTAAAATGTACTTCAGAGTAGACAAACAATAGTCATGGTTCTTGAATGAATTTTTTTAACATAAGTAAAGGTATTCTTTGAATAAAAAATAACTAAAAAAGACTAATAATAAGTTTAAGTACACTACGAAGCCTAGTATGAAAAACTATCATAAAATAAACTGTATAGTCATGGGTGTTATGTGGATGAATTGAATGTGGCAAGTACTCCATGAAGTTTAGTGTAAAAAACAACCTAAAAATAGACTTAGGGTATGTTTAAAATTGAGGTACTGTAGTTTTAAGTTATAGCTACTATGAAAAAATATATATATAATTATAAAATAAAAGTTAATAATATGTAGTAAATACAATTTTTAAATAATAATTTGGACAAAATTATTAAAAATATAATAGATTTTTTATCATACAACTGAACAATCATATTAACATAACTTCTAAACTATAACAACTAGTATTTACCAAACACTTTAATATTGTAGCTTAAAAGTTACAGCTACACAACTTCAATCACAAATGTATCATTATATTATAGTGATGGGTCTTGAACAGTTGATTTGAAGGAAGCAAAATTATTTATGAAGCCTTGTATTAAAAATTAACCTTAAAATAAACCGATTGTAGTTATGGGTCTTTAGTGGATGATTTGAATAGTAAAAATGTACTCTAAAAAGCCTAGAACTAAAATGATGGATCTTACCTAGTATGAATCCTATCATGAGAAATTATTGAATGTTTATACAATAAAGGTGTCCTCGAATGTTTATACAATAACGGTGTTGAGGACACCTACTTGAGCCTTTATGAAAGCTCTTCATTATCTCCTTTTCAAAAAATTTAAAATAAGTGTAAATATATTTTCCTAAACATTAGTCATAGCAGGTTTTTGAGTTGTGCTTAATAACCTTGGTACTGCAAAAGTGTATGAATTTAAATTTCCTATCAATTCCATTTATTCTTTATAAGGCCTTCGTCTTTATGTCATCTTTAGTTTGAAGAAATATAAAGACATAAGAGACGAGAAAATGAAGAGAGAAAAAAAAAATGAAGAAGATGAATTATATGTCGAATCAAATAATAAAAATAAGATTGACTATCTTTTTTACTTATTTTCTCTCTTCTTTCCTCTCCATTTCTCTCATCTCCTATCATTTCCTCCTACCACACATGGACCTTTTGCTTGCACATCCGAATAGCATATAATATGACCAATTGATGTACGTGTCACCTAAAGCGATCGAAGTTATCAACCGTTACCGACAGGTGCTTACCATGTTTCTTGCAAAGGTGCCGGTTTCTAATAAGGGATAGGCTAAGTTTAACATGAGCATTACTTAATTAAGCTTAATTAAGCAACAAAAACCTGCCTTGCCCGCATGTTTTGTTGCGCACAATCTATTGCTCACCCTTTGCACAGTTGTAATGACTGTCACGCCTACCATGTAAAAAAGTAACACTTTGGTTTTTACACCAACGAACCTACATACAACACAGATTTTGCCTCAGGTTTAGGTGTTCTTGCTATCAAGGTCGCCCACATTGCAGTTCATCTTGCATATATGAATTGAGTTGGTTTAATGAATTGATAAATTTGTTCCATAAAAGGATCAAACTATGGTTCAGTTTTCTCAGTTTCACATATGGATCAAACTAATTTGCTTAGCTTTCTACAAACCAAACTCAATAATCTGACAATGCTATTTACATCGACATACTTAGAATGACCTTATTTCTCAACAAAGTAAATATAATCCATATATTATGGAAGGTCAACCTCCTTGATTTCTCTAGCATCTATTCTTCATGATAGAGATACAGGCCGAGACCAAACCGAGCACATGCTTTGCAGAAAGCTATTTCCTCAGCAGCAGCAACTGGATCTACAATGTGACTGTCAGTGGATGATACTGTTCCAGTGGCCTCCCGGTGTGCCTACATCATGATGATGTCAAAAATTATAGATTACTATAATAAGGAAGCAAGCTTTTTCTTTTCAAATCTCTTTGTCCTTCAGTAAGAAACTCATTTTTGCAATATAATTACATGCACCATTATGATGAAGCACTCATGTGATTAGTTCATATTATTGAATATATTATAAATATACACAAAACTAAAACAGAAAAGTTCACATTTTCATATTTGGCAACCTGTCATTTTCCTTGCAAGAACAATCCCATTTCTCATGTTATTTCTGACGACATCAAACTCTTACCACTCAAAGAGATGCATTATCAAAGAAGAGCAGCTATAGAGCTGAAATATCAGACAAGATTTCTCAAAGATTGCACATCATGCAGATATTTATCACCCCCGAGTCAAAAAGGCTTTGCTCTCAGGTCAATATTAAAACGGTATCAGATGCATTCACAAATATAGATAGTGTGATCAATTATGTTCACATAGAGCAGCAGTTTCTTGTGAGACAATAGCATCTATTTGCTAAGTATCTTTTCATTAGGCAGATGATAAAAGTAACTTCACAAAGTGCTTTCGTAGAAGAAAAACATTTTATTTGTTACTTGAAAGGATTATCTCATATACTCAATTAGACAATGAGATAGCAATGTGATAAGCAGTCAATTCCAGATTTACAATGACATAAAAAACAAAAATCATACATTTGACCCTTAACAAGATATTTACAAAAAAAATATCTTGATTTTATTCTTAACTAGATAGAGACACAATCAAAAATAAAATCTCAAGAATAAATGAGGCTTCTAGGCTTTGTTTGAGAAAGAAAAATGTGAAATTCATCAGTTTTAACCCAAATTTGCTATAGATGGTAGAGCATTGGATATACAGTTAGTGACGATAGATCTAGAATTTGAAACAATTACAATGGCAATTTCAACTAAGGGTAATACATAAATTTTGAGATGGGATTAACATCTAGGTTGTTAGTAAGAAAATCTAACTAGGGTGGATATTATGGCCTTTGTCCTAGTTGGGTCATTAGGATGAATAGCACCTAGTAGGGAGATCGAAGACTAGATTCTAAATTGACGAAGCAAAACAGCAGCAACAGGTCTTTTGACCTAAAGGTTATACAAACTTTGATTTTGATGATAAGAAACCACATATCAAAGGTAAAATAACAAACATATTCTTTCAATCTCACTAATTCTTAACAGACAAAAATAATCCATGTGAGATTAAATTCAAAGCATTCAAGAACAAAGCTTATCAAGGATGGGACAAGCATCAAGGATAATAACTTAGGTGATCTTTCTTGTAACATTTCTTGTAAAGCTAGTATGATTAAATGTGTACATGATTGAGCATTTAAAAGCTCAACTTATTATCATGATCAAGGCATTTAAATCTATCGTTGTTTTCATAATTATAAAGTTTCTATACTTGAAGAAAAATGGAAATTAAGTGTTTTTATCAAAATGTTTGTTTTTTATATGGACTAATTTGAAGAGTTTGGAAATTATGAAATCATACAAGTATTGTTCAAATTTTGGAAAAGGGCCTTTTTTAAAGGTTTTAAAAAGTTTTGGGCCAATCTCAAAGTTGTGGGGCCAGAGTGTAAAATCTTGAAAATTGAGAAATCAAAATTCACAGTCATCCGCCTCCCAATTAGTGGTCATCTATTAACAATGTGTTATACTTTGTCTTTGAAATGGCCATCTACTTAGTTTTTAGCAGCGGTGATCCATTTGGGCTTAAAGTTTTTAAATCACTTCAATAGTAGCATGCCATGTCAGCAAGCAGCTATCACTTCAAAGTTATCGGTGATCCAACTACGGATAGAATGTCTTATTTTGAGAGAGTAGAGGCTAGTTTTTTTATCCATCTATAAAAATCGATTCCACAACTTTTGCCAATCTAAAACTTGATCATTATGAGCATACTTGAGCTTTCATTTGTTTACTTATATACATTGATTTATTATTGAGCTATATATTGCTTATGCACTCTTGTCAGTAGTTTGATCTTGTAAGAATCATTTCTATTTGTAAGATTGAGAAGTTGTGTGGGAAATACTAGAATAAAGAGGTGTGGGATCATCTCAAGATTGTAAAAGTTCATTGACACCTTTGAAGTCAATATATACATTTTGAAGCTTTGGGATATAAGGCTTGGTTAATAGAATCCTCAAGCTCAGATCGCTTGGAGGTGGATGTAGGCGCATTTGCCAAACTACGTCAAACTCATTGTGTTCATTTTCTCTACCCTTATCTCTTTATATTAATTGTTGTAATTATTATTGTTGGATTTTGGTGGTTGGAGTGGTTGATTTGTGATTATTATCGAAGAAACTTATAAAAACCTCAATTCACCTCTTCTAGGGTTGCTTGGTTAGAATTACAAAGTCAAATAAAGTTGACAACATAATATTTCAAAACATTGTAATATTGTGAGGACTGAAATATGGGAAAGGAAATCTGAAGTTTGCAAATTGCCATGGACTAGAATTGACTAATTCTCTAGGAGTTTGACGCTAGAGTTGGATACCCTAGAATAAAGAGGTGTGGGATCATCTCAAGATTGTAAAAGTTCATTGACACCTTTGAAGTCAATATATACATTTTGAAGCTTTGAGATATAAGGCTTGGTTAATAGAATCCTCAAGCTCAGATCGCTTGGAGGTGGATGTAGGCGAATTTGCCAAACTACGTCAAACTCATTGTGTTCATTTTCTCTACCCTTATCTCTTTATATTAATTGTTGTAATTATTATTGTTGGATTTTGGTGGTTGGTTTGTGATTATTATCGAAGAAACTTATAAAAACCTCAATTCACCTCCTCTAGGGTTGCTTGGTTAGAATTACAAAGTCAAATAAAGTTGACAACATAATATTTCAAAACATTGTAATATTGCGAGGACTGAAATATGGGAAAGGAAATCTGAAGTTTGCAAATTGCCATGGACTAGAATTGACTAATTCTCTAGGAGTTTGACGCTAGAGTTGGATACCATCAACAAATGAACATCTACACAGCTGCTAAGGGATGCACCGATAGAAAAAGGATAAACATACTGTGAACTCAAAATTTCTACTTGGAAATATGAATGTTTGATCTGACATGTTCTGTCTGTTTTACAAAAGATGGGGACATGATAGGATGAGTTTGATGAAACGATATCAGTTTCTTGCATTTGGGTCCAAAAACACTTCCCAAAATCACTAAATTTCAAGGTCCTTAACTTGTTAGACAACAAGCTTCCAGTGTGTAGACTTCCAAGAGCAGCCATATTGAAACTGTTTCGAAATGTTTCATCATAATTAACACCAAATGATATTAATGGAAGAACATCATCAACTATGAGAAAAGATAGAGGAATAATACCTATGATTTCCAAAAGCATAACAACCTTATAAAAAATATAATGAACAACAAATTTGAAGATGGCATACTAAATTGATATCATAAAAGAAATAAAGAAAAGCACCTCTCCATCAGATCCTCTTAAGGTGACTCGGTAAACCACAGTGACACTTCCGTTCTCAGAGAATATCACATCACGTACTTCCCCACACCAACCTGCCAAAAAAATGAAAATAAAAATAAAATTAATAAAATTTCAAGTATACTTAGAATAATTAATTAATTAGTTTGAGAGAAAGCTAACAAACCAGGGGCATAGAAACTCAACATCCTGTTGGCATTATACCTACGAACAAAGATGATCGGATCAGATCAGATCATCAAATTAACGAACGAACTGAAAAAAAAAACTAAAAATAAAATTACCAGGAAATAAAAGTGGAGCAAGCATTATCAGGACGATTTATGATGTTATCGGGAATCCTCTTGTTGAGATCACGAAGGATCTCAACCAGTGGGCGAGTCATGTAAGATGAGTTTGCAGAAGAAAATGACTTCTCCAGCGGCACCACATAATTTGAATTCGGCACTCCCTTGTTCTTATCATTATTATTTGCCGTATTACTGCTGTGGCTGCTGCAATGCACAAGGCCGACGGATCCGGTTCTCCGGCTGAGTCTCAACTCATTCTTGTAATTGTTACTGCTCCAATACCAATACGCACATGATGATTTTGGAACAAACAAATTCATAGCCGTCGTAGCAGCAGCTGTGTTGATTACCCATGCCATGTTACTGGATTTGCTGCCTTCGTCCCCTCTATTGTGCCGCTGCAAATGTTTTAACAGCTGTACTGCTTTACCAACTCAGATTTTAGAACAACACCTACCCACCCACCCAGACCATTCTAAGATGGGTGGTTTTTTATTCATAACTCCCTAAAGTATGATATATTTTTAAGTAGAAATGATTGATGACGTAATAGGCAAATTCTGGACGTTTTGTATGGGTAGGCAAAGACTCGGAAGAGTCGGTTCGGTCTCGCTTGAAATTAAATTTGTCAGTTTTTTAATAATTATAATTTTGATTTTTGGTTTGATTTCTAGTTCGATTTGGTTTTTAATTTTAAATCACAAATTTCTTTATTTTTTTATTTTTTTATTTTTGAACCATTTTTTCTAATTTTTATAACCAAATTAAACCGCCAGTGATGGACAATGATTATTTTGTCCACCCCTATTGGTAAATGAGGACATGAGGCTATTTCCATAAATTTCCTTTTTAATTTGAAGCGTTAATTTTATTTTCCTTTAGAAGTTTTGATAAATTTCAACAAAATCCAAAGTTTTATAAACTTCATTATATTCTTTAATTCTGTTAGATTTAACTATTGACTATCTTTAACCTTCAAAATATAGCGGCAAGCATTTTGATTCAATTTGATTTAAAAAAAAAAAACAATTGAACTTAAAAAATCTAATTGAACCTAAACCAAACTAATTAGAACTAGTTGAGTATATTTCATATTTCAATTTGGTTTGATTTGCTTTGGAGCTAGAAATTAGGGATGGCAAATCTTCTATGGATTTGGGGCTCCATGAGGCTTTACCCAAAATGAAATGAATTCTAAATAATTTTTGAGAAATGGAGTGGGGATTGAGAATAAAATAATAAATAAATTCTTAATATGATAGAGTTTGGTTTTATACTCTTGCGCTCCCACTTTAATCCCTATTATATGTAAATATTTTTTTAATTTTTTTATAACTTTTATTTTATCAATTATAATGTTGGTTTGTTAATAAATTTTTATTTTATTTTTACCTAATATAAATAGGTTATAAATAAAAGAAAATTTTACAATATAATTCTTGTTCAATTCTAAAATATTGTTTTTTTTTCTTTTATGATGCTGTTTTGATATAATTTTAAGATATTTTTTAAAAATTTTGGAGTATTTTAAATAATTTAAATACTTAATAATATAGTAATTGTTTAAGTATTTAATTTTTAATTTAAAGAAATTATATATTTATATATACCATAAAATAAGTAAATATGAAATGAGGTGAGAATGGGAAATCATTCCTCGTAAGGAAATTCTCATCCTATCCCATAAATTTATTGGAGAATGAGAGTAAAATTTTTAATGGGCTAGACACCTCCAACCCCACCCCACCGCACCCATTGTCATCCCTCCTAAAAATAAGAAAAAAAAATTATAGGTCTAACCCGCATCCACAAAGATTTGACATATCTAAAATTGATATCTCGAGTTTATCTTATCTATCGGAGGCCTATTGCAGCGCCACAAACCTTTTTCACGCCGCAAAGTTCTTAACAAGATTTATGGTATGAAAGAGTACAAAAAAAAGATTATGTTTTATTTTAAAAAAAAATTGGGATTACTGAATCATAAATGAAATAAATACATAAAGTAATGGAGCCATCATAGTATTTTTGAACTCCACAAAAAATAGGGTGGTAATTGGATCATTTACCCATTTGGGTATAGTAGAACCCTTTCACACCCCCCACACGCCCTTTTAATTGTTGTTGATGAAGGGTAAAAAGCACATTCCATTGGCAAGATGTATGCGATGCGAAAAATTGCCTATACGGTTGTTCAATTCTCTCTCTTTATTTATCTATTCCCCCTCACCTAATCATGCAAGATAGAGGAACCTTTTATTATATTATAATATATCATCAGGGGCATAATCCATCAACCTATTGATGCTTTTTATGGAGCAAAAATGTGATAATTTATCCTGGATACGGAAAAACTATTGAGATTGTGCAAAATCCTTACAACGGTTTATGTGCAAAGATTGGATAAACCCTTATGGGTTGTATCCGAAGACATGGAAAGGGATTTTTTTTTTTTTTGTCAGTAATAGAAGCCCAAGCTCATTGACACAATTCAAAAGTGTTTGATTTACTTCTTAGTATAAAAATGTCTTATTATAATATAACTCGGTGAGTTCGGAGTCGAATCACAGGAATTTTAAATTCAGTAGTTAATTATTAAATAAAAATTAATTATAGAAAAAAAATTAAAAATTTAAAAATTACTAAGATTACGGGATCCATTTTTGGTATTCAAATTATGTTATAATATTCTCTCTTAATTATATTTTGTATATTTTATTTACTAGTTAAATATTATGTCATTTAATTTTCAACTAACTAATTTTATGGATAAATATGAGAATAAAGTATATGATGTGCTACAACTATATTGGAGTGTCGACATAATGCCAAAATATCATATAAATTCAATGAGATTTAGGTCTATAAATTAATATGACATAAAAATAGCCGGTAAATAAGAATATAAATTATAAACATATATAAATAAAATAGACTTTAAACTCAATTGAGAGATATATCAATTTTATAATTTGAATAATTGTGTTTCATCATTCACCATATCTTAGTAAATTAGTCACTCATATTAGAAAAAAATACTCATTTTATTTAACATACTTTTGAAATATATTACAAAGAATTTTACAATCAAAAGAAATGAAAACAAAGAAACAAGAAAAACAAATCTCAATATTGATCTTGTCCTCTCTCTCTCCTCTCAATGCACCAGCCTCTCCCAATTTATAGAATAAAAAATATTGTCGTCTTCTTCTTTTTCTCTCTTTTTCTTTAATTATTTTATTATTATAATATTATTTTTTATTTTATTATATTCTATATATTTATATAAGTTATAATGTTGGCTTGTGATTGTCAATAGCAGCCACAATTTTTTACTTTTATTATTATTATTATTATTATTTATTTTTTACTATATATTATGGGTAAATTTTGTCCTAGCCCCTTATTAAATTGCCATACTTTAATTTACTATATAAAAATATGAAAACTCAACTTACCCTTAACTATCATTAACTCTTTGTTACTTTAACGATTAAAATGATAAATTGTATTTTTACACCTTCTTAATTGTCAACTCACTGTAAAAAGTCAAAACATATAAATTAATTTCCACAAAACCTAAAATATTTGAACAAATTTCAACACACTCAAACATTTCAATAAAATTCACTTTGCATACAATTTGATCATTTTTGTTTTGTTTTTAATTAGTTAATTTTTTAACTGCATAAGCTTTAAAAATTATTATTTGAATAAAAAATAAAAATTTCTTTCTCACCTTTTATTTTTATATTTTTTATTAACCTCCTCATCCTTTTCATTTTCTTATTTTCCCTTCTTTTTTCATTTTTGCTTTTTCATCTTCTTCCCAACTTTAACACAAAACCCTAAAATCAAACTATGATTAAAGTCATCAACACCCATATGCTACTTGGCATGGCAGCGAGCTTGCTTGGAATGGTGGCGTACAGCCGTCAGTTTGCTTGGCATGGCCGCAGGCAACCATGGGTTTTGTATAGCATGGTTGCGTAGCTATGTGCTTGGTTGTCTGATGAGATTAAGGATAAGGATGCTACAAGCACATTGAATAAGGCATATTCAGATCCTATTCAAGTTCATGTCAGACCTGTCACAAGAGCTCGTGCAAAGAAATTAAAAGAAACACTTAATGAACTAATTCAAGCAATTTGAGATCGATTAAATTTGTGGAGGCTCATTGAAAGAATCTTACAAGATATTCAGACCAACAAATGGGTTATTCAAGCTCTTGAATTTTCTGAACAATCAAATCTATAAAATCAGTGAGTTATGGATGAAAGATATGCTTCTTCTTTTTTTTTTTTTTTAGATAGTGTTTCTATTTAAAAAAAAAATCAACTATTTTCATTTTATTTAGTCATTTAAGTTATATATGATTTTTTTCCTTTTTATTAGATTAAAATTCTGATTTATTTATAATTATTTACTTATTTGTTTTAGATTGAGACTCTGTTTGATTTTGGATTCAGATTTATTTCTGATTTTGAATCACGATTTATAGCAGAAAATATCTAGGGCAATTATGGCCAAAATTTCTTGTAACCTATAGCTAATGTACTTGTGGAAGGAATTCAGTTTTTATATAACTTACTTGAGAGTGTAATTCTCTTTAGTTCTTAAATGAACTTTTTGAACTTATCAGATTTTACGTCACGTTCAATCCTCGATTTATCAATTAGAATATCCATAGCTAATTGTGGCATCTTTACATACCAAGGTTTACGCTTCATTAAGCAATGGCTTGCAGTTTTATTCAATTCATGAATTTAGAATCGGTCTTAGAGCCTGATTAGATTAGGCTCTCGTCAATTCTTGGCAAGATTAATCAGTTGGTATCAGAGTAAGGTTCTAATAAGGTTTTATTTATTCCTTAGTTTTGCATCCTTGTGGTCATAGAACCATAAATTTTGCCTATTTGTTGCCCTTAATTCATTCATAGTGTAAAAATTTTTGCCTGAAATTTTATTATTTTGTGCTTCAAAAACTTTATTATACGTGTTCGTTGTATTCTCTCCTTTGAAACTCGAATCTCCTTAGTGTAATATTTGTAAATTAGTGCTGAAATCTTGATATTAGTTTGATTAGTTTTATAAGAACCAATATATATATATTTATTTATAATTTTAGATTAGGATTTATGGCATGAAGTATCTAGGGCAATTATGGACAAGATTTTTTGTAACATATATATATATATATATCGTATTTAATAAGAAAAGTAAGAAGCTTTCATGCAATTTAATTGAGAGTGTAATTATATTTAGTTTTTAAACAAATATTTTGAACTTATCGGATTTTTCGTACCGTTCAACCCTTGACTTATCAATCAAAATATCCATAGTAGATTGTGGCATCTTCACATACCAAAGTTCTTGTTTCATTAAGCAACAGGTTGTGGTTCCATTCAATTCTTAAATTAAAAAATGATCTTAAAACCTAATTTGATTAGAGTCTCTCATCAGTTCTTGGCGTGGTTCGTATTAATTGGTATTAGAGCAAAGGTTCTAATAAGATTTTGCTTATCTTTACTTTAGATTTTGTTTCCTATCTTGTTTATTCTGATTCATAAAAAAAAAAAAAATCGTGAATAATATCGCAAGAACAGTGCTTCGTCAATAGTATTTTTATAGTTTTCTTAATTTTACATCCTTGTGATTTATTTCCTTAAATCCATAAATTTTACCTATTCTTTGATGAGATTGAGGATAAAGATGATACAAGTACGTGGAATAAGACATATTTGGATCATATTCAAGTTTCCTCCTATCTTGTTTTTATCTTTAAAAGAGAAAAGATGATAGGGGTCCTGTCCTATCTTTCTCTTTCCTCATGTCGCTTTACAGACTCATTACAGGAGCTCATTCAAAGAAATTCAAAAAAGTACTTAATGGGTTAATTCAAGTAATTTGGGATCAAGCTAATACAAACCCAGTTAAGAACTGACAAGACCCTAATCAAATTAGGCTTCAAGATCGTTTCTAATTTCAGGAATTGAATGGAACCACGACCCGTTGCTTAATGAAGCAAGAACCTTGGTATGTGAGGACGCCACAATTAGCTATGGATGGTCTGATTGATAAGACAAGGGTTGAACACCACGGAAAATCCGATAAGTTCAAAGAGTTCGTTTAAGAACTAAAGAGAATTATACTCTCAAGTAAATTGCATGAAAAAACTATTCTTTCTCTTTTATTGAATGCGAATATATATATAAGTTACAAGAAATCCTAATTAGAAACAAATTCCTAATCCAATTGAAATAAGAAAAAAATCCTAAATAAATCAGAATCCTAATCTAATAAAAAAAATGAAAGAATCCATAATAAATCTGGATCTTAATCTAATAAAAAAAAGGAAAGAAGAATATTTAATAAATCAGGATCTTAATATAATAAAAAGGAAAGAATCCTAAATGACTAAATAAAAATCAAAATAGTTGATTTGTTGCCTCTTTCAAAAATGGAAACACTATCTAATAAGATAGTGGCATATCTTTTATCCTTAATGCGCCAATTTCATAGATTTGATTGCTCATAAAATTTAAGAACTTGAATTATGCATTGATTGGTCTGAATATCTTATGAGATTCCTTCAATAGACCTCCATGAATTTGATTGATCCCAAATTGCTTGAATCAGCTCATTAAGTGCTTATTTGAATTTCTTTGTATGAGCTCTTGTGACGGGTCCGATGGAAACTTGTATAGGATCTGAATATGCCTTACTTCAAGTGCTTGTGCCATCTTTATGCATAATCTCATCATTCCCCTTCTCTTGAAAAGGATTTGTCCTCAAATCTTCACCTACGTCAAAAGGACTTAAATAAGAAACATTAATTGTAGCACTTACATTGTACTCACTAAGCAAATCCAGCTTGTATGCATTGTCGTTAATCTATTCCAAGACTTGGAAAGGTCCATCCCCTCGAGGTATCAACTTGGATTTCCTTTGTTCTGGAAATCGTTCCTTCCTGTGCCAGTTCTGTCCATAGTAATTACTTCCCTTTTGTCCTGAGAGTAATTCAAAGGATAAGATAGGACTAAACAGCAATTGCTTCCCTTTTGTTCTGAGAGTCATAGTCAATTCCAACACAAAAGTCCACTGTGGAAAAATCCAGACTTCTTTGTTAAGCTCCCTTCTCCATAGGTGCTTTATCTTTTGACCTAGGAGGTGGTTCAGGAGTTGATCTGGTATAAGATTCAGAGGCTGGTTCTCTGAATGAGACTCCGGTATGGGTTCTTTGTGGTGGTTTGTGATTGTGTTTGTAGAGAAGATCTGATTTTTGGTTTTCTTGGTGGAAGTACTGGTGCTGGTTCTGGTTGTCTCCAGGAAAGATGGGAAAGGCCAAAGAATTGACCATAGTCAAAGGGTTTTCTTTGTGGAGGAGTAAAGAAAGGATCAGTGTTGTAAAACAATGCCGGAGATGGAAGTTGTGAGGACGGACCAAACAGAGATGGTTGTTGATTAATCCATGCCAGTTCTGCTTTCAATCTTCTGATCTCAGCTTCTTTCTGATTAAACTCAGGGCCATAGACTCTGTCTCTGAGCATCTGCATTAGATCTGCATCTAGCTGAGCTATTCTGGCCTTCAGGTCAGCATACATCCTGTCCAATTGAGAAGACAGGTTGTCGACTTTTGTTGAATTGGCTCGAACTTGATTGGCTACAAGGTCTACCTTTGCATCAATCCTTTCCAAAGCTTGATTCTGTACCCTGGCATTTTGGGTTTGCCAGTTTAGAACTACTTCGAATGGTTTGGGTTCCTCCAATTGGCCTGCTGGAGTGATTGGTGAAGAGACATAAGATTTGGTGACAACCTTAGTTTGTGGATCTGTCTGTTTCTCTAGTGGTAGAAATTGATCTTGATATGATCCTTGGGAAGTGGCTCCATCGAATCAGGATGATCCGGTGGGAGTGTACGGTATGGCTTGCATCTTGAGTGAGGTAGTTTGGGCTTTGACTTTCTACGCCACCTTCTACGTAGATGTTCATCATCATCAGAATCAGATTCTTCCTGACAGGGACAATCTGGATCACACATGTCGCTGCTTGGTGCATCCCAAAGGAAGTGGCCATCTATTTTTGCAGGATAGATTGGCGTGCCTTCGGATGTGAAACTGTGAATTGACAAGCTGGATCATTACACTGTAAGAGAATGAAACTCTGGGAGCTTCTGTGGATGGCTCATGGAAATGCATACTGACTGTATCGTCAGAACATTGTTGAAATAGTGCATCAAAGGTTTGGATAGGCTAGGAATTTTGATGGAAAAGCTCATAGTTGGTTATCCACTCAAGGGGCATAAGTTTTGGAAGTTTGGCTTTGGTGATTTGTTTTGAGATCTGGACAATGGTTGGTGAAGGTTTTGAATCAGCCAAGATCATGACTATATCAGAGAGTAGTTGGGATTTGGAAGATCCATGGCATGGTTTTGCAAACGATACACCATCTGATGATGTAACATAGCAATTTTAGCACTGGTTATTTGTTTAGTACCTTGGATCTGGACCTGAGCTTTCAAGGTTGTTGGAACATTGGGATCATGAAGTGAAAGGTTAAAATTTGGGTAAAAAGTGAGAAGTACACTGCCTGCTTGGAGAGTGGTTAAGATTGTACCAATTACAGAATGTTAGTACTCCTTAAATCTGATATCAAGCAAGGCAAGTCTGGCTGTGACTGGTAAGCTTTTTCGGCCATGTAAGGTGAGGATGAGGCGAACTGCGCCGATGTGAATATGGGTAAAACCTTCTCTTTTCCAGTTGACAACAAACTCAGGAGGAATTTCAAGAGTGACATATTGTTCTGCAGAAGTGGACTGAAGATGATGTTGATCAAGAGAGGAAGACTAGACATACTCTCTAGGACTGGGTCTATTACGCCTAATTAAAGTTTTAATACTGACAGAAAATTTTTTCTTATATAACTTATAAGGATTGACAAGAGGAAAACTAAACTCTTGAATCTGAGCAGACTCTAGAATATACGAATATTCTACTAAGTTTTCTATTTTAGAAGACGAGTGCTTGGTGCAGGATTTAGGAAGGGTCATAGTAGAAGAAAGAGAAATAAGAGCAAGAGAGTGAGAAGAAGAGCTTGGAGTAGAGGATGATTCCATGACTATGAAGGTTCTTCTTTATACTAGATTTGGTTCCTAATGATTATCCTATTATCATACTACGCTCAGGAAGGAAAGAACAATGGCTCTAATACCACATGGGTCGCATGGAAACGACAGGTACATGGTTGACTACGATTATAATACCTTTACACGCTATATTATACAAACCATCAGACACATACCACCAAAAAACATAGCCCTCTAGGCTCTTCAAATAGGATGAACAATTATCCTAATGGTCAGACTCTATGGTGTACAAAGTTTAATCGTTCTGATATACAGGATCCTTTATATAAAGGCAAGTGCACAGCATACTGGGAAGAGTATGAACAGATGATATAATAATCTTGGAAACCTAAATCATTATGGAAAAGATTTCTTTATTAAGATTCAATATTTTTTTTTCGGCTCCTTGAAAACTAAGAATGAGCTCTCAATTTATAAGGAGATGATACACACAAGAAACAAGAAGACAAGACAGGATCCCTGTCAATTTTTGAAAAGGCAAAAGCAAAAATGATTAAAGATAAAGATAGGACATAACCCATACCAATATCTTTTTTACAAAAGCAAAAGTAAAAGCTAAAACACACCATAATTAAAGAAGAATAAGACATGACCCTTATCCTCTTTGACGAAAGCAAAAGCACATCATCATAAAAGTAAAAGTATAAAAATAAAACACACTGATTAAAGCAAAAGCAGGCTATACTCATCCCCATAATAGTCATCAATCTCTTATCTAGTTAGAATTCTCTCCCTTCTATGTGCCTGGGGAACGTGTTGTGGTTGCCTTATACATATGTTCTCTACTTGATCTAAATGCTCATGTATGTGTTCTAATTCAGCCCTCATCATCCATCTGATCAAAGCTTGAATTTGAAAATTTTGAATAGTTGGTTGCACAGTGCGCCTGGTGCAAATGGCTTTCTTTTTTCATGATATACCAATCAGAATGGAGGGCCCCACCTACGTACATGATTGATAGAATCACTACTTAGGGAGGGGGCGGTCAACTTGATGCAGGAGAGGCATAAGCGCAGTTTGATCTTGTGGTGTATTCATTTGTAGTGAGTAGGGCCTCTTTCTCATTGATCAGTTCACCTCCGCTCTATTGAAAGGTCTCCATTCCTACGGCGGTTTTTTTTTGTCAACGAACGCGTCTCGGGCCGGATTGACTAACCTAACCCTTCCCTTAAGGTTAAGGGGGCTTTGCCATAGTTGGGTGCTCCGCTTTAGTGTGATTTACGAAGGCTAAGCTAGGTTTGGTAATACCCAAAACAAATAAAAAGAAAAAGAGATCGGGGTCGATAGTTGGCAAGGAACTTGATCCCCCACAAAAAGGGGGCAGCTGCAGTCGAACTCTAATTCTGGAAGTTAATCCTCTGCATTTGTGATTCGTTCTTCGTTGTGAGACATAGTTAAAAGAGACCTCACCTCACTCCCTTATTTATTTCACTTAAGAGAATGATTCACTTAATTCCACTTGTGTTTCACTCAAATTTATTGGTTTTTACCCTATAATATGCTCATAATCTCTTTTGGTTCTAATCAAACCAATATCAAGATTCCGACAGAAATTCACAAAGATTACACCAAGGAGATTTGCGTTTCAAATGCAAGAATATAACGAACTCATATGATTAAGTTTTGGAAGCACAAAATGATAATATTTCGGGCAAAGATTTTCACTACCTCTTTTTTTTATTTTTTATTTTTTTGTAAACCCTAAACAATTGAAATTTGAATGATTTTTGGGAAAGGAATGATATGAACCTGTCAAGAACTGACGAGATCCTTATCAAATTAGGCTTTAAGATCATTTCAAAATTCAGGAATTGAATGGAATCGCTACAATCAGTTATGGATAGTTTGATTTATAAGTGAAAGGTTAAATGCCATGGAAAGTATCTTAAATGACGAAATAGCTGATTTGTTGTTTCTTTTAAAAATAGAACACTATCTAAAAAGATAGTAGTATATCTTTTATCCTTAATGCACCGATTTCATAGATTTGATTGCTTATAAGCTTGAAACACATATTTATTGATCTGAATATCTTGTGAGATTCCTTTAATGAGCCTCCATGCATTTGCTTGTGATGAGATTATGCATAAGGATAGCACAAGCACGTGGAGTAAGGCATATTCAGATCCTATATAAGTTCCCATCAGGCCCGTCACAAGAGCTCGTTCAAAGAAATTCAAAGAAACACTTAATAGGCTGATTCGAGAAATTGGGATCAATCAAATTCATGGAGGCCTATTGAAGGAATCTCACAAGATATTCATACCAATCAGTGCATGATTCAAGCTCTTGAATTTTATGAGCAATCAAATCTATGAAATCGGCGCATTAATGATAAAAGATATGCCACTATCTTTTTAGATAGTGTTTTTATTTTTAAAAAAGGCAACAAATCAGCTATTTTTATTTTTATTAGTCATTTAGGATTCTTTCCTTTTTATTAGATTAAGGTTCTGATTTATTAAGGATTCTTTCCTTTTTATTAGATCTTATCCTGATTTATTAAGGATTCTTTCCTTTTTTTTATTAGATTAGGATTCTGATTTATTTAGGATTCTTTTATATATATATATATATATATATATATATATATATCGCATTCAATAAGAGAGAAAGAAGAAGTTTTTCATGCAATTTACTTGAGAGTATAATTCTCTTTAGTTCGTAAACGAACTCTTTGAACTTATCGGATTTTTAACCATTGACTTATCAATCAGACCATCCATAGCTTATTGTGGCATCTTAACATACCAAGGTTCTTTCTTCATTAAGCAACGGGTAGCGCTTCTATTTAATTCCTGAAATTAGAAACGATCTTGGAGCCTAATTTGATTAGGGCCTCGTCATTTCTTAGCAGGGTTCGTATCAGTTGGTATTAGAGCAAAGGTTCAGTCAGGTTTTGCCTATCTTTATTTAATTTTTGTGTCTTGTTTATTTCAATTAAAAAAAAACCGTGAACAGTGCTATATGAACAGTGCATCGTGAACAGTTTTAGGGTTCCTTAATTTTGCCTCGTGATTTATTTCCTTAAATCCGCAAATTTTGCCAATTCCTTACCCTAAATTCCTTTAATTTTCAGTTATTCAGTCTTAAAAGAAAAAGCCAAAGAAAAAAAAATAGTGAAAAAAAAAATCTTTCAATTTTCATTATTGGTGTTTTAAATAATCCAAGTCTAATTTTTCATTGTGTGAAAATTTATTCCCAAAATATTAAAATCCTACTCATATGTGTTCGTTGTGTTCTCACCTTTAAAACCCAAATCTCTTTAAGAACTAAGAGAGAATTATTACGAGTGGAAAAAGTCAAGAGAGTGTGAGCGTATTAGAGGGTAAAAGCTAATAAATTTGAGTGAAAAACGAGTGAAATTAAGTGAATCATTCTCTTGGGTGAAACACGTAAGGGAGTGAAGTGATATTCTTTCTACATTATTTCTAATCTCTTTTTGTAGATTTCAACTATGTCTCAAGACGAAGAACGAAGCGTAAATATAGAGGATCAACAACCAACTATTCAAAATTTTCAAATTCAAGCCTTGGTGGGGGAGATGAGACGATTGATGACATGAGCGTTTGGATCAAGTAGAGAATGCACGTACACAACAACCGCAACGCGTTCCCCCAGCACATAGAAGGGAGAGAGTTCCAGCTAGAGAAGTGGTTGATGACTATTATAGGGATAAGTACGGTGAATGAGAGGATTCAGTAGGTAATCATAGAAGAGCTAGGCATCGAGATAATATTTTCATCTTTACAAGGAAAATCTAATCCTGAAGCATACCTTGAATGGGAGAAGAAGATGGAGTTTGTATTTGACTGCTACAACTATTCTGAGGTAAAAAAGGTAAAATTGGTTGTGATTGAGTTTTCTGGTTATGCTATTACTTGGTGGGATCAGCTTGTTATAATTAGGAGACAGAATGGAGAACGTCCTGTTGAAACATGGAATGAAATGGAAATTTGTACTTAGCCACTACACCAAGGCTTGTTCCAAAAACTGCAAAGTCTTACCAGCATGAAGGATTACTATAAAGAAATGGAGGTTGCCATGATTAGAGCAAATGTGGAGGAAGATAGATAAGCTACCATGGCACGATTCTTGAATGGCCTTAACTGGGAGATTACAAATATGGTTGAGTTACAACATTATGTAGAGATTGAGGAGATGGTCCACAAGGCCATCAAGATTGAACAGCAACTCAAGAAGAGGGGTAACACCCGTGTAACCCCAAGCTTGAGTCTCACTCCATGGAAGCCACCGAGCTATGTAAAGCGAGACGAGAGGCCACAAACATCTACTGCACCTAAATCAAGATCCGAGCCCCCTAGGCTTAATTCACAAGGTAACAATGTGACACCCACTATTAGGAATTGTTATATTAAGTGTTTTAAATGTCATGGCAGGGGAGTGAATGTATGAATAAGAGAGTTATAGAGTTACAAGATAATGGTGAGATTGTAACCGATGATGAGATGCCACTATTGGAGGATGTTGAAGATGAAGAGTATGCAGTCCCTGAGCTAGGAGAGCTTTGAGTGTGCAAGTAAAAGAAGATGAAGCAGTGCAACGAGAAAACATCTTTCATACTATGTTCAAGAAAAAGTATGTAGTATGATTATTGATTGGGGAAGTTGTACCAATGTTGTTAGTACTATCATGGTGGAGAAGTTAGTGCTTCCAATAGTTAAAACATCCACAGCCATACAAACTACAGTGTCATAATGATAAGCTCCTATCCCACATCGCTTGGGTGCACTGGGGTCAGCCGGTTAGTCCTAGGCAGTCCTCACTTCCTAAGAGCTCTTTTGAGGCTGAAGGAATCAAGAAAAACATTGCTCTTTGGACCGATCCTCTCACATGCTTTGATTTACATCGATAACATCCTGCTTTTCAGTAAGGAGAAGGCATCGCATCAAGCTCTGCTTTGTTACTTTTTAAAGATAGTGGCAAAATATGTAATCATGTTGTCGACAAAGAAAAGTGTTGTGGGACAGTCTTCAATCGACTTTCTCGGAATCCACCGGGACTACACATTGCCCAAGAGTTATTCCACTTTCCTGATGAGAACCTTTCTAGAAAACAGATCTAGCAACTTCTCAGAATCGTGAATTATCTTCAGGATTTTATTCCAAAAGTGTCAATTCATACCAGTTAGCTGTCACTCATGCTAAAAAAGACAGCCCCCACCATGGGGTCTAAGCCAGACAGCAGCAGTTCAACAATTGAAACTCGTGGCCCAACAGCCACCGCCTCTCCAGATACCGACAGATGGCCAGCGCATCCTCCAGACAGATGCAAGTGATGAGTTCTGGGGTACAATCTTGCTCGAAAGACGTAGTGACTCAGAAAGATTTTGTGGTCACGCTAGCGGCCAAATCAAGGAGTCATAAAAGCAATACCATGTAATCTACAAGGAGATTCTTGCAATTAAATACGGTATTCAGAAGTTTGAATTTCGTCTAATTAGGGATTATTTTCTTGTTCGATTAGATAATTCTACTTTTCCAAATATTCTCAATTTCATATTTAAGTCTCTTCCAAACAACCAGCTACTCCGTTTAAATATGTGGTTTTCCAAATACAGTTTCACAGTCCAACATATAAAAGGAAATAAGAACCTCGTCCCTGACCTCCTCACTAGACCAGCTTCATCAAAAATCTCCTCAGTGTCTGTTATACCTATCATCTACCTAATGGCGCCTCTTCCACAGTCAGCCAAAACCAAAATGTCTTTTCCTCTTCATCTCCACTTTCTGTATCCTTCTCAGATTCAGAATTTTGCAAAAAAGTTTTTATTTCGTTACTTTATGAATATTTATCATCTTCAAAACTTCAGAACTTCCAGTTTTCACCTTAACCATCTCTTCCTTACCGGATTTTTTTTAGATCCTTCCAGACCTCTTCTAGAAGATGAACTTTGGTATGTATGGTATCTCACCTTGTTATACGAATGTCTACTCTAATGTCTACTCTACACTCTAATGTCTTCTCAATCCTAATTCTTCTTCCTCACTCCTCTGGACACTCTTTGAGTGGTTTTCTTCTCTCCCTTGGTGGAGAAGAGAGCTACAGCCATACAAATTCTTGCCTGATCATGATAAACTTACTATTACCTCTCTCTATATCATCCATCGCCCATACTTCCAGCATCCAGTAACCAAAAGTTTCTGCACCACAAGAATAAGCATATCTATGGCGAACGTTTCCTGATACATTTCCGCTCCAGCATGATCCATCAATCATTTCTGATCTCAAAAACTTCCTACTAGAATTAAACAATGTCACATTGACCCCACTTGACATTCAGCACACTTCTCTTAGTCCAGCTCACTACCTGATTCCGTTCCAGTCTCATGATGGCTCAACGAAAGGCATGCTCCTGAAAGATACTCGCCCTGACTACACCAGTATCATGTTCTAGGATTCACAAGATCCTGACGAAGAATTCGCTTCAGCCAAAGCTTTTTGTCAACACCACCATCATCTAGTCCTGCCATCTTCCTACAGCCACAGGTTCGTGCTCCTACACAGTTGAGCTCCCTCCATAGTTTTCTCAGCACGTGTAGCAATCATCTTTAGAGACCTACCCTACTCTCACTGGTCTCCCACCATTTCCTCCATCTAGCTATCACACTATAGACGATAATGACAGTGATGTCAATAATCTCTCACCGTCCTACAGCTTTTAAAAAGTTACTTTGAAGATCCCATATTTTTAAGGTAAATTCCAATCCAAAAGCATACCTTGAATGAGAGAAGAAGATGAATTTTTTCTTTGACTACCATAACTATTTCGAAACGAAAAAAAGGTAAAATTGGTTGTGATTGAATTTTCTGACTATGCTTGTTATAAATGGGAGACAGAATAGGGAATGTTCTGTTGAAAAGTGAGATAAAATAAAGACATTGATAAGAAGTACAAAATACCGAGACTTGTACAAAAATTTGTAAAGTCTTACCCAAGGTAGCCGAAGCGTGAAAGATTACCACAAAGAAATAGAGATTGTCATGATTAGAGCAATTGTGGAGGAAGATAGAGAAGCTACCTTAATCAAGAGATTGCAAATATGGTTGAGTTGCAACATTATGTGGAGATTGAGGAGATGTTCCACAAGGCTATCAAGATTGAGCAGCAACTCAAGAGAAGGGGTAATACTCATGCAACCCCAAGCTTGAGTTCCATTGTATGGAAGCCATGACGAGAGGCCTCAAATGTCTATTGCACCTAAGCCAAGATCCGAGCCTTCCAAGCCTAATTCACAAGGTAACTATGACTTTCACTATTAGGAATCGTAACATTAAGTACTTCAGATGTCATGGCAGGGGACACATAGCAAGTGAATGTGAATAAGACAGTTATGATGTTGCAAGATAATGGTGAGATTGTAACTGATGATGAGGTAAAAGATAGCATTAAAGATGAAGAATATACAGCCCTTGGCGAATTAATTTTAGTAGGTAAGAAAGTTTTGAGTGTGCAAGTAAAAGAAAACGAAGCAGTGCAACGAGAAAACATCTTTCATACTAGATGCCATGTTCAGTACAAAGTATGTAATATGATTATTGATGGGGAAAGTTGTACCAATGTTGCTAGTACTATCATGATGAAAAAGTTAGGACTTCTGATACTTAAGCATTCATGGCTATACAAATTGCAGTGGTTGAATGAATATGGTGTGGTTAATGTGAGCAAACAAGTATTTGTGTCTTTTAGGATTGGCAAGGATGAAGATAAAGTGCTATGTGATGTGGTACCAATGCATGTTGGAGACTTATTACTTAGGCATCATTGGCAATTCGAAAAAATGTGTGAACATGATGACTTTACCAACAATTATTTATTTGATTTTAATCAACACAAGATCATTCTTGCTCCATTGACACTAAAACAGGTTTATAAAGATCAAGTAAGCTTTTAAAACAGAGAGCAAGCAAAAGAGAGTGAAAATTACTGAGAGACTGAGAAAAATGAGAGAAAAAATAAAATAAAATTGAGACCATTGAGAGAAAATAATAGAGAAAATAAAATAATTTTATGCAAGAGCGAGTAAGATAAAAAAAATAGCATTGCTTTCAAATCACCCAATGGTTGTACTTTTGTACAAAGAGGCATTTCTGAACACTAAGGAGTTTGACCCTACTATGCCTAGTTCTATTATTTTCTTAATACAGGAGGGAAGACCAATTACTTACTTCAGTGAGAAACTAAGTGTAGCATTAGTTCGGACATTAGAAATTTGGTAGCATTACCTATGCTCTAAAAAGTTCGTAATTCACACTAAACATGAATCTTTAAAACACCTTAAAGTCCAACACAAGCTAAACAAGAGACATGCTCGTTGGGTGGAATTTATAGAGACATTTTCATACGTTATTCGTTACTAGCACGGTCAATATACGCTTTCTGGCAAGTATGCCTTAATCTTAACACTTAATGCTAAATTACTTGGTTTTGAACATATTAAGGAATTGTATGCTAATGACCGTGATTTAGGAATGGTAAGTACTTTAGGCATGATGGTTACTTATTTAGAGAGAATAAGTTGTATGGGCCTAATTGTTCTTTAAGAGATTTGTTAGTGAGAGAATCCTATGGAGGAGGATTGATGAGACATTTTGGTATCTTTACTTAGTCGTATTGCAGGTACACGAGATATTGAGAGACTTTATAGTAAATCAAAAGTACAATTACATGGTTCATACACTCCGTTACCAATACCTAGTGCACCTTGGACTGATGTTTCGATAAATTTTATATTAGGTTTACCTATGTCTAAACGAGGAAAGACTCAATTTTTATGGTTGTGGATAGATTTTCTAAAATAGCACATTTTATTTCATGACACAAGATAGATGATGCTTCTAATATTGTTGATTTTTTCTTTACATGATATGCCAAGAATAATAGTCTTTGATAGGGATGCTAAGTTCTTAAGTTCCTTCTCATGTCATCCTAAAATTGATGTTGTAAATAGAATTTTATCTACTTTATTACGAGCAATCATTAAAAAGAGCCTTAAAAGTAACTTAGGAGGATTGTTTGTCACATGTTGAGTTTGCTTATAATCGTTCTATTCATTCTACTGTTTAGTATTCACCATTTGAAATTGTTTATGGTTTTAATCATTTAATTCTATTAGATTTAACTACATTACCTATTTCTGAGTGTGTTGACTTAGGTGAAAAGAAAAATGCTGAAATTGTTAGAGCTCCAACTGACCTTTTGCATAGAGGCCCAATTACAAGAGCTAGATGTCACGAGATGAGTGTTTTGTGCAGCAAACCCGTGCGGCACTTAGACAACTTTTGTCGAGATGTTGCTAAGTAAGCCTTTGAGCTTCTCAATAGCTAAGCCACAAGAGGTTTTCCGAAATACTAAAGAGAAGAAAGAGCAGAGAGCAATGTAGCCAAAATGCAGAAATTGTATTGATTGAAAGAAAGCTTACAAGAGAGCTTTACAAGAGTGTTTGAGATGCTTGGATGCTTGGTTAATTGGTTGATGCTCAAATGGCAAATGCTCACCCATATTTATAGGGAAGCTTGCCTAGCTCTAGAGAATTCTAGAGAAACCTAGGATATGTACAAGCGTGCTGGAGTTACTGGAATTTTACGGAAGTTTCCGGAATCAGGCCAAGCTAGCACATCATGGCTCATTTCCGGAATCAGGCCCAGCGTCGTTCTTCCTGAGCATGGTATGATAATAAGATAATCTTAAGAACCAGATCTAGTATAGATAAGAAATTCATAGTCATGGAATCCTGCACTCACTCTTCCTAAATCCTGCACCAAGCACTTGTCTTCTAAAATAGAAAACTTAGTAGAATATTCGTATATTCCAGAGTCTGCTCAAATCTTTGAGTCTAGTTTTCCTCTTTTTAGTCCTTATAAACTTTATAAGAAGAAGTCTTCCCTTAGTATTAAAACCTTGGTTAAGCGTGATAGACCCAGTCTTAGAGAATATGTTCAGTCTTCTTCTCTAGATCAATCTCATATTCAGTCAACCTCAATAGAACAATATGTCATTCTTAAAATTCCATATGACTTCATAGCCAGTTGGAAAAGAGAGGGTTCATAGCCAGTTCAAAAAAAGAAGGTTTCACCCACATATAGGCACAGTCCGCCTTTAGACTTGCCTTGCTAGAAACTAGATTCAAGGAATACCAACATGCTGTAATTGGTACTATCCTTACAACTCTACAAGCCAGCAGTATATTTCTCACCTTTTACCCCAATTTCAACCTTTTTCTCCATGATACAAATGTCCTAACTACCTTGAAAGTTTAGATCCAGATCCAAGAAGCTGAACAAATAGCCAGTGCTAAAATTGCCACGTTACACCACCAGTTGGTGTATCCTCTTCAAAACCATGCCATGGATTTACCTAACCCCAACTATTCCTCTTGATACAGTCATGATCTTGGCTATTACAGAGACCTCTCTAACCATTGTCCAGATTCCCAGACAAATAACCAAAGCTGAACTCATAAAGCTCATGCCTCTTGAATGGCTTACTAACTATGACCAAAACTCCCAGCCTATCCAAATATTTGATGCACTATTTTAGAAACGTTCTGATGGTATAGTCAGTATGCGTTTCCAAGAGCCATCAACTAAAGCTCCCAAAGTTTGATTCTGGACTCTAGCATTCTGGGTTTGCACACATATCACTACCTGGAGCATCCCAAAGGAAATGACCATCCAAATTCATATTCCTACAGCAGTTGCTATCATTTATGAGCAATATCTCGGAGAACCTACGGTTGCAGTAGAGTTAGCTAATGATCCGAATCTGAAGCATATCTTTATGGCTTCTCTTCCTAAAGAATTGCATCCAGAGATGCAAAGGCAGCCAGTTTATAAGTCCTGGGCAGTCCTCACTTCCTAAGAGCTCTTTTGAGGCTGAGTTAGGCTTCGGGCAAAACTTGGTATCAGAGCCTAACACTGTCTGGCGGGGGAGTAGTGTAGTGAATGATAAGCTCCTATCCCACATCGCTTGGGTGCGCTGGGGTCAGCCAGTTTATAAGTCCTGGGCAGTCCTCACTTCCTAAGAGCTCTTTTGAGGCTGAGTTAGGCTTCGGGCAAAACTTGAAGCTTCACATCCAAAGGCACGACAATCTGTTCTGCAAAAATAGATGGCCACTTCCTTTAGGATGCACCAGACAATGATATGTGTGATCTAGATTGTCCCTATCAGGATGAATCTGACTCTGATGAACTTCTACGCATAAGGCAGCGTAGAAAGTCGAAGTCCAAACTTCCTCACTTATCATGCAAGCCACAGCATATCCTTCCACTGGATCACCTAGATTCGATGGAGACACTACCAATATATAAGAAAGCATTACACATGCTACATGAAGAAGATGCCTTACCTAAAAGGCCAAAAAACCCTTCACCTCCAATCAAATCCTCTTTGATGATGTCTTCACAAGGATCTTATTAAGATTAGTATCCTCCTTTAGAAAAACGATAGATCTACAAACTAAGGTTGTCACTCGACCTTACGTCTCATATCCCATAACACTATCAGGCCAACTTGAAGAACCTAGATAGTTTGAAGCTGTTCTGAACTGACAAACACAGAATGCCAGAGTACAGAATCGAGCTTTAGAAAGAATTAATGCAAAAGTGGATATCGTAGCCAACCAAGTCAAGGCAAACACAACCATAGAACAAAATCGAGTCATACCTATCCCTCATGACATCCAGCACACCTCTCTCAATCTATCTCATGATCTAATCCCTTCCAGTCTCCTGATGGTTCTACCAAAGGCCTTCTCCTAAAAGAAGACCACCCAGACTTCACTAGCATCATGTTCCAAGATTCATAAGATCCTGATGAAGAATTTGCCTCTCTGGAATCTATCCAGTCAGAAATCTTCATCAACACCACCAGTGTCCGATCTTGCTAGCCTCCAACAGTCACAGGTTCATGCTCCATCACAGTAGATCTCTCTTCAGAGCTATCTTCTAGCATGTAGCAGTCATCTCCGAGTCTTATCCTATGCTGAATCATCTTCCACCATCTCCACCAGCCAGTTATCATGCTATAGATGAGATCGACAGCAATATTGACAACCTCTCACCATCCCACAGCCTGTAAAGTGTAATGGTCCAGCAAGCGTGATTCCATATCCTCATGCTTTTGCCTTTACTTTTGCTTCTATGAGTGTATTTTGTCTCTTATGCCTTTGCTTTATACAAAGAGTGATAAGGGTTCTGTCATATCTCTCTTTAATCATGTTTTAGCTTTTAAAAGCTTACTTTTACTTTTCGTAAGGTTGACAGGAGTCCTCTCCTATCTCTTTTGTCTGTTTGTATCCCCAATCCTTTAAATTGAGATATTGTTCTCAGTTTTGGGGGGGAGGGGGCTTGAAAGGCTCAGAGAGTTATCTTTAAGAAATAAAGAAATCCTTTCTCTATTTTCATGGCTTAATCTTTCTCTTCCCTTCTTTAGAATTATCTAGGTTTCCAAGATTATCATATCATCTATTCATACTCAAATTAAATATGCTCTACACTGTGCCAAATCTTCTTTCAATCTTCTGATTTTAGCTTCCTTTTGGTTAAACTCAGGACATAGACTCGATCTTTGAGCATCTGCATCTAACTGGGCTAAGAAGACAGGTTATCGACTTTTGTTGAGTTGGATCCACCTTTGCATCAATTCTTTCCAAAGCTTGATTCTGTACCCTTGCATTTTGTGTTTGCCAGTTCAGAACAGCTTCAAACTTCCTTGGTTCTTCAAGTTGGCCTAATGGCATAATCGGTGAGGAAACATAAGGTCAAGTGACAACTTTAGTTTGTGGATCTATCTACTTCTCAAGTGGAGGAAACTGATCTTGCTAGGATCATTGAGAAGACATCATCAAAGAGGATCTGATCGGAAGTTCTTTGGTCTCTTAGGTAGAGCAGGATTCTTTAGTCTCTTAAGTAGAGCATCTTCTTCATGCAGCATATGTAATGCTTTCTTGTAGATGGGAAGTGGTTCCATCGAATCTGGATGATCCAGTGGGAGGATACACTATAACTTGCATGCTAAGTGAGGTAGTTTGGACTTTGACTTTCTACGCCGCCTTCTGCATAGATGTTCATCATCATCAGAATCAGATTCATCCTGACTGGGATAATATGGATCACACATGTCGCTGCTTGGTGCATCCCAAAAGAAGTGGCCATCTATTTTTGCATAGATTGGCTGCGTCAAGACAGGCTGGATCATTGCACTGTAAGAGAATGAGACTCTGGAAGCTTCTGTGGATGGCTCCTGGAAACGCATACTAACTGTGCCGTTAGAACGTTTCTGAAATAGTGCATCAGAGGTTCCCAGTAGTTGGTTATCCATTCAAGAGGCATGAGCTTTGTAAGTTCAGCTTTGGTTATTTGTTTAGGGATCTGGACAATGGTTGGTGAGAATTCTGTATCAGCCAAAATCAGTTTTTGCAGACGATACACCATTTGATGATGTAACGTAGCAATTTTAGCACTGGTGACTTGTTCAGCTCCTTGGATCTGGACCTAAGCTTTCAAGGTTGTTGGGACATTGGGATCATGGAGAGAAAGGTTAAAATTTTGGTAAAAAGTGAGAAGTACACAGCCGGCTTGGAGAGTGGTTAAGATTGTACCAATTACAGCATGTTGGTACTCCTTAAACCTGGTGTCAAGCATTGCAAGTCTTGCTGTGACTGGTAGGCCATTCCGGCCATGAAGAGTTAGGATAAGGCGAATTGTGCCTATGTGTATATGGGTGAAACCTTCTCTTTTCCAATTGGCAACAAACTCAGGAGGAATTTCAAAAGTAACATATTGTTCTGCAGAAGTGGATTGAAGATGAGATTGATCTAGAGAGGAAGACTGAACATACTCCCTGGGACTGGGTCTATCACGCTTAATTAAAGCTTTAATTTTCTTTTATACACAACTTATAAGGACTTACAAGAGGAAAACTAGACTCAGCAATTTGAGCAGACTCTGGAATATAGGAATATTCTACTAAGTTTTCTATCTTAGAGGACATGTGCTTGGTGCAAGATTTAGGAAGAGTGAGAGTAGAAGATAAGGAAATAGGAGTAAGAGGTTGAGTCGAAGAGCTAGGAGTAGATGACGATTCCATGACTGTAAAGGTTCTTCACTATACTAGATTTGGTTCCTAACGATTATCCTATTATCATACCACGATCAGGAAGGAAATTCACAGGCTCTGATACCACCGATAAACTTGCACAGTGTATTTGACTGCCACCACTATTCTGAGGTAAAAAAGATAAAATTAGTTGTGATTGAGATCATTAAGTATAAAGATAAAGAGCTATGTGATGTGGTACCAATGCATGCTAGGCACTTATTACTTAGGCGTCCTTGCCAATTCGTCAAACATGTGAAGCATGATGACTTTACCAACAAGTATTCATTTGAGTTTAATCAATGCAAGATCACTTTCTTTTTCTTTTCTTTTTTTTTCTTTTGCTCACCCTCTTTTTGTAAACTTGATCTTTATAAACTTGTAAGAAAAAAAAGAGAAAAAGAAAAGAAAAGAAAATTGAGGCCATTGAGAGAAAATTACAGAGAAAATAAAAGAATTTTTATGCAACAGCGAGTCAGATAAAAATAGCATTGTTTTCAAATCAGCTAATGATTGTACTTTTATAGAAAGAGGCATTTTTGAAAACTAACAAGCTTAACCCTACCTTACCTAGTCCTATTGTTTCTCTTTTGTAGATTACCTTGAATCTGAGGGATCAAGCATCAAATTGATTTCATGTCTTGTGCAACCATTCTAAACCGACTAGTCTATAGGAGTAACCTAGAGGAAACAAAGGAGCTTCAAAGGCAAGTTAATAGAAAAAAAAAAAGTACGTGAGAGAAAGTATGAGTTCATGTGCAGCTCTGGTTTTGCTAGTTCCTAAGAAAGATAGGACATGGAGGATGTGCATTGATTGCCTCACTCATCAATAACATAACAGTAAAGTATCGACATCTCATTCCTAATCTAGATTATATGCATGATGAATTGCATGGTTCTTGTGTATTTTCTAAAATTGATCTAAAAAATAGATATCATCATATTAGAATGAAAGAAGGAGATGAATGGAAAAATCCATTTGAAAAAAAATATGGTTTGTATGAATGGTTAGTTATGCCTTTTGGTTTAACTAATGCTCTGAGTACTTTTATGAGACTTATGAATAATGTTTTGTGGATTTTTATTGGCTAGTTTGTTGTTGTTCATTTTGATGATATTATTATATATAGCAAAAATATGGGTGTTCATCCAGCACATTTAAAATCTGCTTTAGATGTGCTTAGGAAAGAAAAGTTATTTGCTAATCTGAAGAAATGTACATTTTGCAATAAACTTGTGTTTCTAGGATTTGTTGTGAGTGCACAGGCTGATATAGGTTGATGAATAGAAGGTCTGTATAATATAGGTCTTATTATAGTGAACCACGTACTTGCCGTTTCCGTGCGACCTGTGAGGTATCAGAGCTAGCGTCTTTCCTTCCTGAGCGTGGTATGATAATAGGATAATCGTTAGGAACCAAATCTAGAACCTGATGAGGGCACTCCCCAGTCTTCTACACCAGCAGAATCCTCGCCTCGATACAGAAGCAGAATTTTTGCATTTGATTCGAGCAAGAAATGGCGGATGTGTCCAAGATCTTTATGGCACAACCAGCTGAAGAGCCATCATCTTCGACCACTCCCATAGTGGAAGAATTTGATTCGAGACACAGCTCGTTCTCCTCCCGGAGAACCTGCTCCAGCACGAGCCTCCAAAACCGACAATGGTCCATGGTTCACTTTTGATGATATTCCTCGGTCAAAATGGCAAGCGAGTTGAAGAAATCTCGGCATGGCTAGAAGTTCAAATGTTAAAACCGGGATCCACGATTATCAATGGTCCTTAAGGAATTCGGTTAAGATTTCTTGGTTCTTTACGACATTGGTATCATACTTTGGGTGAGTACAGAGCGATTCTGATTTACCCAAATTCAGGATATTCCTACGGCTGATTGCTATCATTTATGAGCAATATCTCGGAGAACCTACGGTTTGCGGTAGAATTAGCTGAAATGAGTATTTCGAGATGAAATGTTGTTCTTTACTGATGGAAAGATTTGGATTATCATTATCAGCGCATGTCTAAAGCTGTTCTATCGGTTGAATGGTTTTAATGATCCGAATCTTAAGCATATTTTATAGCTTCTCTTCCAAAGAATTACATCCGGAGATGCAAAGGCGACTTACAACCGATCAACTTGCCATCGACAATCTCTCTCTCGGCAAGCTATATCGACTAGCCATTGGCGATCTTGAAAAGCTATGTGAGCGGAAGGAATTCTTTACAGAACTCACGAAGAACAAACATCCTTTTCGGAAAGCATGCAAAAACCCAATCTTGCCATCAAGTGCAGCGATGACAAGACATGTATGCCTTGACCAAAAGAAGCATCATTACAAATCTTATCTTGCCGGAAGATCCAAACACGGAACCCACTCTCGACACTAAAAGCCCTACAGATTTTTCAAAAGAAAGATTCCTCTCGGACCGCGATCACAAAAGTTCCGGATGTTTTATGCAGTAAAAGAAAGGCCACTATGCTCGGAGCTGTCCAAATAAGCCGATCTCAGTCATCGAGCTTATCCACCACTGGAGTCTACTCAAATGCTATCGAGATCTGAGATGGCGTGGAATATGTATTCTCCGAACAAGCCACGTCGGATGATGACCACGGCATTTGTCTTAGCCACGTCGAGACAATGATCCGGATGGTGTTTCATCATCAGCCGCGATTCAGCGATTTCGGTCGCTAAGCATACTCATCAACCATTCCATCCATGAAAATCCATTTGGTCCCATCAAGTTTGACGGACCAATCTCGATGGTGGTTTTATTGATACGGGATCACGGAGATCAATGCTTAACCGACTATCCTTCGCTTCCTCGGCATGGGAAAAGCATCTGAGTTATTTAAAGCTGCTAATGGAGAATTATTTCGGACCGGTATGATCACCAGAAGCCAATTGGGATACGGTTCTTTCCTAAGCGTGTCATTTGGACCAAAGTTATAGGTTCAACTCTCCAGGATAAAGATTTACTTATTGGTTTTGATCTCCTTCACTTGTTTAAAAAGCTCAGATTACGACTAATGGTATCAGGTACAAACACATGTTCTACCTTATCTGAGATACCTTGAAATACATTCTCTTGAAACCATCCGCTTAGATTACACACGATTCGGACAACGGATGTTACCATTACGTCACGAAACCCATAGCTTGATTCACACATCACGGTCCTTTATGGAAAAACCTAGAGTTCTTTGTTAAGCTTCCTTTTAAGCTTAATGAGGATATCAATCCTACTAAGGCTACTCATCCGGGTATGACACTGCTGACCTCAAGCTAGCCAAAGATGAATGCAATCAACTCGTGGCTCGAGGCCTCATCGAGCCCTGAAAGTCAAAGTGGGCTTGTCGAGCTTTTATGTAGAAAAATGTCAGAAATAGTTCGTGGAAAGAAGCGGCTCGTGATTGACTACCGACCACTAAATGCTTTCCTCGGAGATGATAAGTTTCCACTTCGAAGATCCAGGTCCTATTTGTCCACCTCAAAGATACGGGGTCTTCTCGAATTTGATCTCAAGCGGGTTTTGGCAGCTCGGTATTCATCGGAAGATAGATCCAAAGCGCATTACGCATTCCCAATGCACACTTTCAATGGACGGTCATGCCCTTTGGACTTAAAGTTGCTCCATCCGTATTCCGGAAGGCCATGATAAGGATCTTGAACCTATTCTCTCACATGCCTTAATTTACATTGATGATATTTTGCTTTTCGGCGAAGACAAGGCATCACATCGGGATCTCCTTTCCAGCTTTCTCGAGATCGTAGCAGATTTTGGCATTATGCTCTCGGCAAAGAAAAGTGTTGTCGGCCGGTCATCCATAGACTTCCTTGGTATGATGATCACTAACGGACAATACCGGCCGAGGCCACATATTACCAAAGAGCTCCTCGACTTTCCGGATGACCACCTTTCGAAAGCGGATCCAGCGGTTTCTTGGCATTATTAATTATTTGCAAGACTTTATCCCAAAGTTTCTATTCATACCGACTAGCTGTCAAAGATGTTGAAGAAATCAGCCCACCATGGGGTCCATGTCGAACGGCGGCGATCGACAACTCAAGCTCGTGGCCCGGCAGCCACCACCTCTCCAGAATACCAGCGGATGGTCGGAGAATCCTCCGGGCCAGACTCGAGCGGCAATTTTGGGGTGCTTATCCTCCTCGAGAAACATGGTGCCTCGAGAAAGATTACGTGGTCACGCTAGTAGCAGATTCGAAGAATCGAAAAGCATTACCACGTGGTCTCAAAGAAATCCTTGCGATCAAATATGGTATCCGAAATTTGAGTTCCATCGATTGGACATAATTTCCTTGTCCAGATTAGATAATTCCGCATTTCGATATTTTAAATTTTAAAAATAAGTCTCTCCCTAATAGTCGATTACTTACGTCTTAAGCGGTGGTTTTCAAATCACGAGTTTTCAGTTCACCATATAAAAGGAGACAAGAACCTTGTCACGACCTCCTCACTGAGACCTCCTCGAAGATCTCCTCGATTGTCGGTTGTTCGGTTTATCTATCTCATGGCGTCTCTTCCTAATTCAGCTCGGACTAAGATGTCCTTCCTCTCCATCTTCATTTTCTCAGTGCCTCCCAAATTCGAGATTTCGCTAAGAAATTCCTATTTCGATATTTTATGAATATTTACCACCTCCAGAATTTTAGAGCCACTAGTTGTCATCCAGACCACCGGACCACTTATGGAAGATGAGTTATGGTATGTTTGGTGTCTTTCTCTCCTGTATGCTACCAAGTTAGTCATACCAGTATTCCCTACTCTCGATGTCTTCTTGACCACGAGTCATCGTCCTCCCTCCTTGGACTCTCTTAGAGTGGTTTTCTCCTCTCCCACGGTGGAGGCGAGAACTTCGACAAATGATTGACAATCCTCCTTACATGTTCCTCCACGAGATTGACCAAGCGAGACATCCATCTTTGTTTTCATCATTCACAGTCCCTACTTCCGACATCCGATCACTAGCGGTTTACGGACTCGAGACCAAGCATACTTATGGCGATCTTTCCCGGATCCCTTTCTCTCCAACATGATCCTACTGTTCTCCAGTGAGCTCAAAAACTTCTCGCTTGAACTCAACAACATTTACGAAGAGCCACGGGACATTGACGTACTTCCCTTGGACGAAGCATGATCTCATCCCTTCCGGTCTCGAGGCGGCTCCACAGAGGCATCCTCCTCAAAGATGCTAGGCGGATTACACTCACGTCATGTTTCGAGATTCCGGGATCACGGCGAAGACTTGCTTCCACAGGTCCATACGACCGAGTTGTTCATCAACTCACGTGTGTCCAACCACGCCGACCACTCTCGCCACGGGCTCATGCTCCCTGCTGTTGAGCTCCCACGGAACCCTCGCGGCACGTGGATCATTCTCGACCGGAGACCTATCCAACTCTCTCGGGTCTCCCTCCATCACCATCCACCGGTTACCACCTCGTGGATGAAGTTGATAGTGATGTTGACAACCTCTCACCATCCACGACCACGAAAAGTCACTTTGAATAAGACAAGCGTGATTTCCGTGATGATTTCCGCATTTACATGTCGATCGAGTGTGTTTTATGCATTTTTGACTTTCTTTATGTTGTCTCTTTTAGACTTTAGTCCGATGACTTTGTTGTGGACTTTTGTCATATTGTCCATTTTAGACTATTGTCGTGTTGTCTATCTTGGACTTGAATCTGCATTGTATAATGGTGACTTTACTTTCCAGATATTGATAGGGGTCTGTCCTATCTCTATCTTGTTTTACTTTTATCGTTGAAGAGAAAAGATGATAGGGGTCCTGTCCTATCTTTCTCTTTCATCGTGTTGTTTTATCATGTCGCTTTTACTGTTCACAAGAATGACAGGGGTCCTGTCCTGTCTTCTTTGTTTGTTAGCTTGTACCTCTCCTATAAATTGAGAGTTTATTCTCAGTTAAGGGAGAAGAACGAACAAGAAGAACCAACGTTTGAAATAAAAAAATCTTTTCAAATATTCATGGCTTGAGTTTACTCTTTCTCTTCTCTAGAACAACTTAAGTTTCCAAAAAAGGATTATCATATCGTCTGTTCATACTCTTCCAAGTATGCTCTGCACTTGCCTTTGAAAAAGGATCACGTGCATCGAGCGATCTACCCTAACGTCACTATAAGAAATCCAACCTACAAAACACTGTTCATCCTCTTTGTAAGCCTGGAGGGCTAGTTCTTGGGTGGTATGTGTCTACAGGTCAGGTCAATATAGTGAACTAGGTCCGGTCATAGTGAACCACGTGCCTGCTTCCGTCCCAGCTTGATGCAGATCTCCATCAGATGCTCAGAGATCGAATTTATGGTCCTGAGTTTAATAATAAAGAAGCTGAGATCAGACACTTGAAAGCGGAATTAGCCCGGATAAACCAACAGCCCTCCTTGTTTGGTCCGTCCTCATAGTTACCATCTCCATCATCTTTCTACCATACCGATCCGTTCTTCACTCCTCCACACAGAAGACCGTATGATTATGGTCAACTCTTTGGCCATTCCCTTCCTTCATGGAAACAATCTCATACTTTGGGTGAATACAGACAGTTACAGTTTACCCAAATTCCGGATATTCCTACAGCAGTTGCTATCATTTATGAGCAATATCTCGGAGAACCTACGGTTTGCGATGAGAATTAGCAGAAATGAGTATTTCGGATGAAATGTTGTTCTTTACAGCGGAAAGATTTGGATTATCATTATCAGCGCATGTCTAAAGCTGTTCTATCGGTTGAATGGTTTTAATGATCCGAATCTGAAGCATATTTTATAGCTTCTCTTCAAAAGAATTACATCCGGAGATGCAAAGGCGACTTCTGACCGATCAACTTGCCATCGACAATCTCTCTCGGCAAGCTATATCAGCTAGCCATTTGCGATCTTGAAAAGCTATGTGAGCGGAAGGAATTCTTTACTGGAACTCACGAAGAACAAACATCCTTTTCGAAAGCATGCAAAAACCCAATCTTGCCATCAAGTGCAGCGATGACAAGACATGTATACCTTGACCAAAAGAAGCATCATTACAAATCTTATCCCGCGGAAGATCCAAACACGGAACCCACTCTCGACCTAAAAAGCCCTACCGATTTTTCAAAAGAAAGATTCCTCTCGGACCCATGATCACAAAAGTTCCGGATGTTTTCTCCAGTAAAAGAAAGGCCACTTATGCTCGGAGCTGTCCAAATAAGCCGACTCAGTCGTCGAGGCTTATCCACCACCTGGAGTCTACTCAAATGCTATTAGATACAGATGACGTGGAATCTGTATTCTCTGAACAAGCCACATCAGATGATGACACAACATTTGTCAAACAAACACTTTTAGACTATGGTATTAAGCTATATCACATTTCTATTAAACGTGACAACATAAGTGCTATAAATTTGTCAAAAAATCCAATTCAACATTCTAGAACTAAGCATATAGAGATCAGACATCATTTTTTAAGAAATCATATTCAAAAAGGGATGTTGTGGTTGAATTTGTTCCTACTGAAAATTAACTTGCAGGTATCTTTACAAAGCCTCTTGGTGGAGATCAATTCATCAAGATTAGGCGTGAACTTGGAATAATGAATGCTGCATCTTGATTTTTTATTTTTATTTGTGTAACATTATTGAATGATTTATTGGATGTGTTTGATATGTTTACTCGTCTATGCATTCATGAATTGTACATCAAATGGCTTTTGAAATACTTTGGGGTCAAGAAATGACCTTGGAGTAACTCACATTTTAGCCAGAACTTAAAACAAATGTGTGAAATCATCTTTTAGAAAAAACGAATAGTTGTTTACTCAATAAACAGATAGCCATTTTAGACAGAATCTTTGAGTGTCCTTTCTAGACAATAACAGCTCACCGATAAGGGGATAATGAGTCGCCGATAACTTTGGAAATTTTAGTTTGCATTCTGCCTGCTATCAACACGTAAACAGCTCGTCAATATCATGTTGACAAGAGTTGAACAACTGGACACTAGCCATCAATAACTAAGTAAAAGGCTCACCGTTTTCGCATTATATGTGCACAGTAACCCTTCTACTTCCCTATTTCCTCTTTACTCTTGAACTGTTTATTTCTCTAAATAGCAGTCAATGTTTACATCATTTTCTATCATTTTTCTTGCAAATTTGAGTTTCCCAAACCATTTCAATCACCTTAAACACTTGTTTTTCATAATCAAAACTCGCTCAAAACACAAAAATCCCAAATTAAAACCCTAGGTTTGCCGCGGGTTGTTCACTTCAAATTTGATCTCAATTTCTTCCATCTTTGATCAAATTGCCTCCATACACACCTTCCTTTATCACCATACTTCATTTCTACCAATTAATTTTCCCTCCAAAATGGCTAGTGGTCTTTCATTTAGAAAGGGTAAAAAAGTCAAGCATGCTCCTGCGATGATATTTTTCACGTGCTAACATGGCTTGGAGGTTCAACATGATTTTCATGGGCAAACGTTAACTCTCTTCTACTTTACTGATATTAATGAATTTGGAGATATTATTTTTTGTGGAAGTAGCATTAGCAATCTTTTAAAACAATGGAAGATTGCATTGAGAGTAATTGAAGTAATTTATGAAAAGTTAGTAAGAGTGTTCTACTCTAACATGGAGGTTTCCAAAACTCGAAAAAATAGAGTAGTAACACAAATGGGCTGTGTCAGGATTAAATTCAATGATATTGAGCTCCGTTAGATTCTTGAAAAATCCTTTGACGGTTTAGATATTTAAACGACTAGGAAAGAGCTAGATTTGAATGATTTTATTCATGTCGATGTCATTAGGAATATCTACAGATGTCGTGATCTTTCTGACGATCTCTACTCCCACTATTTTATATCATGATTAAAGAGAAAGATAGGACAGGACCCCTATCATGATCTCTTTTACAAAGCAAAAGATAAAAAGCTAAAGCGAGACATGATTAAAGATAAAGATAGGACAGGACCCCTATCAATATCTTAAAAGCAAAAGCTTAAAACACGACATGACTAAAGAGGAATCAGATCTTAAGTTAGCACAAGAAGAATGCAACCAACTCATGGCTCAAGGTCTCATTGAGCCCACCAATTCAAAATGGGCTTGTCAAGCATTTTATGTAGAGAAAAGATTAGAGATAGTTCGTGGAAAGAAGCGACTTATGATTGATTATCAGCCACTCAATGCTTTCCACTCCCAAAGATCCAATCTCTGTTTGCTCACCTTAAAGATGCTAGAGTCTTCTCCAAGTTTGACCTCAAAGCCGAGTTTTGGCAACTCGGTATCCATCCAGATGATAGATCTGAAACCGCATTTTGCATTCCGAATGCTCACTATCAGTGGACAGTTATGCCCTTTGGACTCAAAGTTGCTCCATCCATTTTCCAGTCTAGGTCTGCATCATCCATAGTATTCTTCAGCATATGGTCACACCTAGACAAGGGGCATAGTGAGGTAACTAGGTTAGATGTTGGGCTTCTTAATTAACTCATCCAGAAAAGGCTGGTTAACCTAGGATACACCATTATTTGCCACATGTTGACCACACTTAGTGTTTCTAACTGATCTTTTCACAAGGATTTTGAGGTATTTTAAGGTCCTCCTCACTACGCCTATTCTGAAATACTAATTAAGCATCCCAAGAGAGGATGAATTGGGATTCTAAAAATTATTACTAAACTAAGACTAAATATACTAAATTAAATTAAGGTTTATTTAAGCAAATTTTTAGAAATCCAATTCACCCCTCTACTTGAGTTGTATATTTTGTATTTTAATCATCAGTTATAATTTTACCGTTATCTTGCAACACCATAACTCTTTTATTCACACATTCCCTTGCTATGTACACCCTGTCATGACATTTGAAATACTTAATGTCACAATTCCTAATAGTATGAGTCACAGTGTTAACTTGTAAATTAGGCTTGGAGGACTCGGATCTTGGCTTAGGTGTAGTAGATATTTGTTGCATATCATCTTGCTTCAAATAGCCTAGCTTTTATGGAGTGGAACTCAAGTTTAGGGTTACTTAAGTTGCTGCTCAATTTTGATGGCCTTGTGGACCATCTCCTCATTCTCCACATAATGTTACAACTCAACCATATTTGTAACTTTTCAATTAAGACTATTCAAGAATCGTGTCACGGTAGCTTCTCTATCATTCTCTATATTTGCTCTAATCATGGTAACCCTTCATTTCTTTATAGTAATCCTCCACGCTTCGACTACTTTGGGAAAAACTTTGTAGTTTTTGGCACAAGTCTCAGTAGTAATGGCTAGGTCAAAACGCCTTTTCATCAACATCTTCATTTCATCCCACGTCTTGATAGGATGTTCCCTATTTTACTCCTATTTATAACAAGCTGATCCCGCCAAGTAATAGCATAGCTAGAAAAATCAATCACAGCCAATTTTTCCTTCTTTAACTTGGAATAATTATGGTAGTTAAAGACAAACTTCGTCTTCTTCTCCTATTCAAGGTATACTTTCAAATTTACTTTGAAAAGATGGGATCTTTATCTTTATATCACTCACACCATCATTGCAATTTTTGGCTCTACTATAATTACCTATATAATTCTCCCCTTTACCATACTCATCCCTATAATAATTATCAATCTCTTCTCTATTCAGAAATTTCTCCATTCTATGTGCTTCGGGAACGTATTGTGGTTGCCCTGCACATACATTCTCTATTTGATCCAAACACTTATGTGTGTGCTCTAATTCAGTCTTGATCATTCATCTCATCTCTCCCATTAATTTCTTGAATTTATAAGTTTGGAACGGTTGATTATTGAGCCATTTTATTTGAATTTCCTTCTTGATTATGAGACATGTCTAGAAGTTACAAAATGGGGTTAGAAATCATATAAAAAGGATCTCACTTCACTCCCTTACATGTTTTAGTCAAAAGAATAATATACTCAATTACACTTGTGTTTCACTCAAATTTATTGACTTTTACGCTCTAATACGCTCATATTATTTTGCCTTTTTCTACTTGTAGTAATTCTCTCTTAGTTCTTATAAAACAAATCAAACTAATATTAAAATTACAACAGCAATTCACAAAGATTACACCAAGGAGATCCAAGTTTCAAAGGCGAAAATGCAATGAAACACATATGATCAGGTTTTAGAAGCACAAAATACAAAAATTTTGGGAATGAAAAAAATCGGATTTGAACTCTGTAAGATACCAATAATGGAAATTGAACAAATTTTTTGTTTATTTTTTCCCTCACTATCCTCTTTTTTTTTTTTTTGCTTGCATTTTTTTTGTGAATAATAAATAACTGAAATTTGAATAAATTTAGGGCAAGGAATAGGTAAAATTTTTTAATTTAAGGAAAAAAAAACCATAAGGATGCAACACTGTTCATGAGGTTTTTTTTTTTTTTTTATGAATCGAAATAAACAAGAAATGAAATGAACTCTAAAATAAGGAATAGCAAAACTTGATTAGAACCTTACTCTTATACTAAATGATACGATACCTCGTCAAGAAACTAATGCGACCCTAATTAAATTAGCCTCTAAAATTGATTCTAAATCCAGGAATTGAATGGAATTGTGACCCGTTGCTTAATAAAACATGAATCAGCTATGGAAGACGTCACAATCAGCTATAGACATTATGATTGATAAGTCAAGGATTAAATACTACGAAAAATTCGATAAGTTTAAAGAGCTCATTTAAGAACTAAAGAGAATTACACTCTTAAGTTGATTGCCTGAAAATTGAATTCTTTTTATTGAATGCAAGTTAATATAGGTTATAATAAATCTTGACTATAATTGCCCTAGATATTTTCAGCCATAAATCATGGTCTAAAATTGAAAACAAATCCTAATCCTAAATAAATCAAAATTTAACCTAACAAAAAGCAAATAATCTTAAATGACTAAATAAAATGAAAATAGCTGATTTGTTGTCTCTTTTAAATATGAAAATATTATTTGAAAATATATTAGCATATCTTTCATATATAATATACCGATTTTATAGATTTGATTGTTCAAAAAATTCAAGAGCTTTAATTAAGCATTTATTGATCTGAATATCTTGTGAGATGCCTTCAATAGGCTTCTACGAATTTAATTGATCCAAAGTTGCTTGAATTAACCAATTAAGTACTTTTTTAAATTTTTTTGCACGAGCTCTTTTCACGAGTCTGACAAAAACTTGAATAGGATCTGAATATGCTTTATTCCACATGCTTGTATTATCCTTATCCTTAATCCCATCAACCATCTTTGGCTTCATTCACCGTCATCGCCTATTGCTTTGCTCGCCAACATCGGCCGCAGGTAAGGTTATACATGCAATTCTTAATTGTACATGAATGGTTATTTTTAATTCAATCTTCTCTTAGGCGTGGGTAAGAGGCATTACAGGCACTGAAATGATTCTATCCTTTTTTTTTTTTGTATAATGGTTGTTTGTAGTTGTTGATTTTGATACTTAACATTGTAATCGTTGTCATTTTGAGTGTTGATGGTGATAGATTGTTAATCTATTATAAATGTTTTTCATTTGGAGATGTGTTTATAGGGATAGGTTATTAATCATGTATTCACTTTTGTTTTTCATTTTTGCATTATTGAGCTGGGCTGGTATTCGATTTAGTTTGAAATTGAATTGAATTTTGGAATAGATTGTACCTTGAATTGCAATCCAAACTGAAATTTAAACCCAAATTTTCAAGCCAAACCGATTCGAAACTCAAATTTGAACCTAACATTTGGTTTGATTGAATTCTTCAATCCAAAAAGGTTGTAGCCCAACGCGAAACCCAAACACTCGAATCGAAACTCAATTTACGAACCCTTGTGAAAATAAATTTATCATATATAAATAAAAAGCCTGCAATAAAGCTCACGGTTCTCTTAGACTCTTAGAGCATTACTAAAAGGCTATTCAAATAAGATTTTACTATTTATTTGAAGAATTATATTGGCATATAAAACTCCAAAAATTATTCTAATTAAAATTCTTCAAATAAAAAGCATTTCTCTTTCTTTAATTTTCTAGAATAACTTTATTCCTCTTCAATTTATATTTTATTATTTTTATTAGAGAGAAAAGTTCTTCCATTAATATTTATTTTTTAAAAAAATTAATTGATCAAAATAATATTAACTTATTTTTATTTGAAGAGTATTTTAGAGAATAACATATTTTTTTACTTTCTTATTTATCACAAAGTAAATAAATAAATATTTTAAAAAATTTAATAAAGTATTTTAGAGATGCTCTTAGTTCTCTACTTTGGCTTCTTCATAAAACTTTAAATTTTTCTTATTTACAATCATTCCATCGAGATTAGGATGCTTCCCATTGATATCCATAATGGTGTGGATTTATTATCATCACCCTTGCTTTTCTGCGCCTCTTTTTTACAGCCGGTAAACCACTAAAATCTTTTTGTCGGATATATAAATGGCTCTCTAAGGCTCTTTGCGAGTCCATTCATCTACTAAGGCCATCTTCGACACTTACATCCTAAAGTCACCTTTTCTTTGCAGCGAAATCAGCCGATAGATAGAAGACTTTTTGGGGAAAAAAATGGTCAGACTGACTGCCGACTTGATTTGGAAAAGCCCTCATTTCTTCAATGCCATTAAGGAGCGCGAGTTGGATCTTCGAGGTTTCACCATCTTCCATTGATTTGCTTCATTCTTTAATCTTCTTGATTTACATGGTAAATTTATCCATTCTTTTTTATTTTTCTTTTCTTTTTGCAGGTAATAAGATTGCCGTGATTGAAAACTTGGGCGCCACTGAGGTCAGTTTTATTTCTGGCATGTTATTTTAATTAGAATTTAGCAACAACCAACCAACAGATAATTTGCTATTGAGTAGTGATGATTTGTTTCAGTGTTAGATTGCTTTTTCAGATATTATAGATATTGGGTGCTTTTCACTCACTTGGATGATTATGAGGTGCAAATTAACAATTCCTTACCCTTTACTATGGATTTTTGGCAGGATCAATTTGATACCATTGATTTGTCGGACAATGAGATTGTCAAGCTTGAGAACATGCCCCATCTTAATCGTTTGGGCACTTTGATTATAAATAACAATAGAATTACTCGTATCAATCCCAACATTGGAGGTAGGTAAATTTTGTACTCGATGCTTCATTCTTTTCTCGCACTGTTCTTTGAGAATAAGTGAACTATATTTATATTTACATTGCTTTCTTTTGTAGAGTTCTTGCCAAAATTACACACTTTGGTTCTGACAAACAACAGGCTTGTCAATTTAGTGGAGATTGATACTCTAACGTCTCTTCCAAAGTTGCAGTTCCTTAGTTTATTGGATAATAGCATCACAAAAAAGCCCAATTATAGGTTCTATGTGATTCACAAGCTGAAATCTCTCCGTGTTTTGGATTTCAAGAAGGTGAAAAACAAGGTGAGGCCATTTGATTACCCCTTACAAATTATACGTATATGTTGTTTATTTTGATCACTAGGATCCCTTGCCCGTGTTTGCAAGACCACCACCTAGGGCTTTGACAAAGTTTATTTTTATTATCGACAAAATATAGTTTTCTAAAGGAATTTAGATGCTTGTGCAAACATCTTAAATTCATTCCTCTTAAAGTAAATTCATTTTTCCCCATTTCAACTGAAAAATGAACCTTTATTTGCTAAAGAGAGAAAGAAAAATGGTCCCCACTATGAACATGTAACATTTTTAAGGGAATTTGAAGCATTCGGGCATATTTTTCTTGACGTGCTAGTTGAGTTCTCAAGATGGCATTTTTGGTATCCTTTTTGATAATCATCTTGTTTGTACACATATGCATGCCCATTCGATGGTAAATTTAAATTTAGATTAATCATCATGTGTGAAAATAGGAAGGAAAAATTATCAATAGTCGTTGGAGGAGCCACTTCATCACAAAATTTTAAGAGTTAAATTACTATTTGATTATCCCTTGGCATTACGTTAGGCGGGATGCTTGTCGAGTAATGAATTTTAAACGGAACAACATGTGTTTAGTCCCGGTTTAGATGCGGCTTTGTGTTTTATGGATTTTTTTTCTCTTTTGAGATATATAGGCTGTGTCCTTCTCAAATTCAGGATTTTACAAAAAAGTTCTTATTTCGTTACTTTATGAATATTTATCATCTCCAAAACTTCAGAGCTTCCAGTTTTCATCCGGATTTTCTTTAGGTCTTTCCAGACCTCTTATAGAAGATGAACTTTGGTACGTATGGTGTCTTACCCAACTCTACGCTACCAAACTTATAATACCAGTGCATTCTACACTACAGTGTCTTCTCAATCCTGACTTTTCCTCTTCTCTCCTCTGGATGCTCCTTGAGTGGTTTTCTCCTCTCCCTTGGTGGAGAAGAGAACTCCAGCAAACACTTGACAATCATCCATACAAGTTCCTTCCTGATCATGATAGGCTTACTGTTACCTCTGTCTACATCATTCACTGCCCTTACTTTCAGCATCCAGTAACCAAGAGTTTCTGGACACAAGAACAAGCATATCTATGGCGGACTTTTCTTCATCAGTTCTTTCTGAACTTAAAAAGTTTTAACATTAAACAACGTCACAGATACTCCACATGACATTCAGCACACTTCACTTAGTCCAACTCATGACCTGATTCCGTTCCAGTCTCATGATGGCTCAACCAAAGGCCTGCTCCTGAAAGATACTCTTCCTGACTACACCAGCATCATGTTCCAGGATTCACAAGATCCTGATGAAGAATTTGCTTCTCTGGAATCTATCCAGTCTTGCCAGCCTCCCACGGCCACAGGATCGTGCTCCTACACAGTTGAACTCCCTCCAGAGTCTTCATAACACATGTACCAGTCCTCTTCAAAGACCTATCTTACTCTCACTGGTCTCCCTCCATCTCCTCCATCCAGTTGTCACATAATGGACGAAGTTGACATTGATGTTGACAATCTCTAGCCGTCCCACAGTTTTTTAAAAAAATTACTTTTGTAAAGCAGGCATGATTCCCGCATCCTTCTGCTTTTGCTTTCATCAGTGTATTTTGTTTTTTATGCTTTTTACTTTTGTGATGATGTTTGCTTTTGTAAAAGAGGATAAGGGTCCTATCTTATTCCTCTTTAATCATGGTGTGTTTTAGCTTTTTGCTTTTATTTTTGTAAAAGAGATAATGATAGGGGTCTTGTCCTATCTTTATCTTTAATCATGTTTGCTTTTGCTTTTCAACAGTTGACAGGGGTTATGTCCTGTCTTCTTATTTTTAATGTGTATCATCTCCTATAAATTGAGATCTCATTCTTAGTTTTGGGGGAGCCCAGAGCTTGAATCTTAATAAAGAAATCTTTGTCTTACCTTCATGGCTTAATCTTCTCCTTCTCTTCTCTAGAATGATTTAGGTTTCCAAGGTTGTCATATCATCTGTTCATACTCTTCCTGCACTTGCCTTTGTATAAAGGATCCTGTGCATTAGAATGATTAGCCTATATGCACTATAGAGTCCAACCATAAAAACATTGTTCATCCTCTTTGTAAGCCTAGAAAGGCTAGTCTGTAGGTGGGTCTGTATAGTATAGTTATCATAGTGAACCACGTACCTGCCATTTCCGTGCCACCCGTGTGGTATAAGAATGGCCTACAAGTGCAAGTAACTTTAGAATCAGTGGTTTGTGAAAGACTTTAGTACATTGGTCGCACCGCTTATTGAACTAATCAAGAAAAACGTTAGATTCAAGTAGGGAGAAGAACAAGAGCATGCATTCCAAATGAACAAGCAAAAGCTAACCAACTCCCCCTTATTATTATTGCCTAACTTTGAAATTGAATGTGATGCTTTAGGCATTGGCATATAAGTTGTTCTTATATAGAAGGGACAATTAATTGCTTATTTCAATGAGAAACTAAGTGCCCTTTTTTCTACATAATTGCTTATTGCAAAAAACGCAATCTTGCCATCAAGTGCAACGGTGACAAGACATGTGTAATGACTCTGTTTCCACAGATTCTTCAGGCTCATCCTCAGAACCTGACGAGGACACTCTCCAGTCCTCTACACCAACAGAATCTTCTGATTGAGTGGCTGGTAGTCAATCACGAGCCGCTTCTTTCCACGAACTATTTTTGACATTTTGTTCTACATAAAAATCTTGACAAGCCCATTCTGACTTCGTGGGCTCGATGAGGCCTTGAGCAGGAGCCAGCCACAGAAGCTCCTAAAATCTCTTTTTCCTACAGTGCCATGATTCAACCTGTCTGTATTCACCCAAAGTGTGATACCAATGGTGTAAAGAACCAGTAAATCTTGAACTAAATTCCTTAAGAACCATTGATAACTGTGAACCTGGTTTTAACATCTGAACTTCTAGCCATGCTGATATTTCTTCGGCCAAGTTGGATGGTCATTTCCTTTGGGATGCTCCAGGCAGTGATATGTGTGATCCAGATTGTCCCTTAGTTTACTGGTTCTTATGTAGAAGGGACAACTAATTGATTGAAGATTCTGTTGGTGTAAAGGACTGGAGAGTGCCCTCGTCAGGTTCTGAGGATGAGCCTGAAGAATCTGTGGAAACAGAGTCATTACACATGTCTTGTCATTGTTGCACTTGATGGCAAGATTGGGTTTTTTGCATGCTTTCTGAAAAGGATGTTTGTTCTTTAGGAGTTCTGTAAATAATTCCTTCTGTTCACATAGTTTTTCAAGACTGCCAATGGCTAGCTGATATAGCTTGCCGAGAGAGAGGTTGTCGATGGCAAGTTGACTGGCTGTAAGCTACCTTTGCATCTCTGGATGTAATTCTTTAGGAAGAGAAGCCATAAAGATATGCTTCAAATTTGGGTCATTAAAACCATTCAACTGATAGAACAGTTTGGACATACATTGATATGATAATCCAAATCTTTCCGCTGTAAAGAACGAGATTTCATCCGAAAATACTCCTTCTCGGTTAACTCTCATCGTAACCGTAGGTTCTCCGAGATATTGCTCATAAATGATAGCAACTGCTGTAGAAATATCCGGAATTTGGGTAAACTGTAACTGTCTGTATTCACCCAAAGTGTGATACCAATGGCGTAAAGAACCAGTAAACTACCTTACTTATGATAAGGAGCTATTGGAAACATGGCGGTACTACCTATGGCCTAAGGAGTTCGTAACACTGTTCATGAATATTTAAAATATCTTAAAGGGCCGCACAAGCGAAACAAGAGGCATGCTCGTTGGATAGAATTCATAGAAACGTTTCTATACATTATTCATTACAAACAAAGTAAGGAAAACGTAGTTACAGTATGTGCTTTCCGAAAAGTATGCCTTAATCTCAATATTTAATACTAAATTACTTGGTTTTGAACATATTAAGAAATTGTATGCTAATGACCATTATTTTAGTGTTGAATACATTAGGCATGATGGTAAAAAGTCTAAAGGTGGTAAATACATTAGGCATGATGGTTACTTGTTTTGAGAGAGCTAGTTGTGTGTGCCCAATTGCTCCTTAAGAGTTTGATAGTGAGAGAATCCCATGGAGAAGGATTGATGGGACATTTTAGAATTTGTAAAGACTTTAACCAGTTTGAAAGAACACTTCTATTGGCCACATATAAAACGAGATGTTGAGAGACTTTGTGGTAGATGTGTCACTTATAGGCAAGCCAAATTGAAAGTGCAACCCCATGGTTTATACACCTTGTACCAATACCTAGGGCACTTTGGACTGATGTTTCAATAGATTTTGTGTTAGGTTTACCTAGGTCTAAACTAGAAAAAGACTCAATTATTTTTTGTTGTGGATAGATTTTTTAAGATGACACATTTTATTTCATACCACAAGATAGAGTTTGTGAGGTTACATGGTATGCTCAGAACAATAGTTTCTGATAGGATCCTAAATTCTTGAGTTACTTCTTAAGTTATTATTTTCAACTACATGCTGCCCTCAAACTGATGGTTAAATAGAGGTTGTAAATAGAACTTTATCTATTTCGTTGCGGTAATTATTAAAAAAAAATATTAAAATTGGGGAGGATTGTTTACCATATGTTGAGCAAAACCATTCTTATCATTCCGCTACTAAGTATTCACCATTTAAAACTTTTTACAGCTTTAATCCTTTAACTCTAATACATTTAATTCCATTACCTATTTCTAAGCGTGTTAACTTAGACGGAAAGAAAATTGCTAAAATTGTTAAGCATATAAAGCAAATTGTGAAGCTCAAAATTATTAAAAAAATATTAAAATTGGGAGGATTGTTTACCATATGTTGAGCAAAACCATTCTTATCATTCCGCTACTAAGTATTCACCATTTAAAACTTTTTACAGCTTTAATCCTTTAACTCTAATACATTTAATTCCATTACCTATTTCTAAGCGTGTTAACTTAGACGGAAAGAAAATTGCTAAAATTGTTAAGCATATAAAGCAAACTGTGAAGCTCAAAATTATTAAAAAAAAATATTAAAATTGGGGAGGATTGTTTACCATATGTTGAGCAAAACCATTCTTATCATTCCGCTACTAAGTATTCACCATTTAAAACTTTTTACAGCTTTAATCCTTTAACTCTAATACATTTAATTCCATTACCTATTTCTAAGCGTGTTAACTTAGACGGAAAGAAAATTGCTAAAATTGTTAAGCATATAAAGCAAACTGTGAAGCTCAACATTGAGCAAAGAATTGAGCAATATGCTAAACAAGCCAACAAATGGCGACACAAGCTAGTCTTTAAACCCGGCGATTGAGTGTGGTAACATATGCGCAAGGAACTATTTCTGGAACAAAGGAACTCTAAGTTGTTACCTCAAGGGGATTTCTAAGTCATGGAACAGATCAACAACAATGCATACAAATCAGATTTGCCTAGTAAGTACAGTGTAAATGCTACTTTTAATGTTTCTAATCGAAGTCCATTTGATGCAGGTGATGATTTGAGGACAAATCCTCTTCAAGAGGAAGGGGAATGATGAGATTAAGCATAAAGATGACATAAGCACGTTGAATAAAGTATATTTGGATCCTATTCAAGTTCCCATCAGACCTATTCAAAAGCTAGTGCAAAGAAATTTAAAGAAGCACTTAATGGACTAATTCAAATAACTTGGGATCAATCAAATGTGTGGAGACCCATTGAAGGAATCTCACGAGATATCTAGACTAATAAATGCGTAAGTCAAGCTCTTGAATTTTCTAAACAATCAAATACATGAAATTGACATAATATGGATGAAAGATATGCTACTATTTTTAAAAGAGGCAACAAATTAGTTATTTTCATTTTATTCATTCATTTAAGACACTTTCCTTTTTATTAGGTAGGGATAATGATTTATTCAGTACTCCTTCATTTTTATTAGATTATGATTCTTATTTATTTAGGATTCTTCCCTTATTTGTTTAGATTGAGATTCTGATTTGATTTTGGATTATGATTTGTTTCCAATTTTAGATCAGGATTGACGACAAGAAATATCTAGGTCAATTATGATCAAAATTTCTTGTGTAACCTATATATATACTCGTATTCAATAACAGAAAAGAAGTTTTCATGCAATTTTACTTGAGAGTGTAATTCTCTTTAGTTTTTAAATAAACTTTTTGAACTTATTGGATTTTTAATGGTGTCCAACTTTCAACTTATCAATCAGACCATCCATAGCTGATTGTTGCGCCTTCACATACCAGGGTTCGTGCTTCATGAAGCTACGAATTGTGGTTCTATTCAATTCTTGAATTTAGAATGATCTTAGATCCTAATTTGATTAAGGTCTCGTCAATTCTTGGCAGGGTTCAAATCAATGCTTGTGTGCTAGATTTCAATCTTATCCTAAGAGTCAGCAATTGGCACCAGCAACTTTGGCCTTAAGTATCTAAGGGAACACACATAGACTTAACATGTTAATCGGATGCCGACTTTACCAATTCCAAGGTTGATAGAAATAGCACTAGTGGAAAATGTCACTTACTAGGATACTCTCTAGTCTCGTGATTTAGCAAGAAAAAAAAATTAATTGCACTTTCTACTATTGAGGCAAAATATATTGTATGGGTGCACGGAAGCAGGCACGTGGTTCACTATGACCGGACCTAGTTCACTATATTGACCTGACCTGTAGACACATACCACCCAAGAACTAGCCCTCCAGGCTTACAAAGAGGATGAACAGTGTTTTGTAGGTTGGATTTCTTATAGTGACGTTAGGGTTGATCGTTCTGATGCACAATATCCTTTTTTCAAAGGCAAGTGCAGAGCATACTTGGAAGAGTATGAACAGACGATATGATAATCTTTTTTTTGGAAACTTAAGTTGTTCTAGAGAAGAGAAAGAGTAAACTTAAGCCATGAATATTTGAAAAGATTTTTTTATTTCAAACGTTGGTTCTTCTTGTTCGTTCTTCTCCTTAGCGAGAATAAACTCTCGATTTGTAGGAGAGTACAAGCTAACAAACAAAGAAGGCAGGACGGGACCCCTGTCATTCTTGTGAACGATAAAAGCGACATGATAAAACAACACGATGAAAGAGAAAGATAGGACGGGACCACTATCATCTTTCTCTTCAACGATAAAAGTAAAGCAAGATAGAGATGGGACATGACCACTATCGATATCACGGAAAGTAAAGTCAACATTATACATGCGAGTTCAAGTCCAAGATAGACAACACGACAATAGTCTAAAATGGACAATATGACAAAAGTCCATGACAGTCTCTTGGACTAAAGTCTAAAAGAGACAACATAAAGAAAGTCAAAACAGACAAAACACATTGATCGACGGTAAATCGCGAAATCAGCTGCGAAATCACGCTTGTCTTATTCAAAGTGACTTTTCGAAGTCGTGGGATGGTGAGAGGTTGTCAACATCACTATCAACTTCATCCATGAGGTGGTAGCGGTGGATGGTGATGGAGGAGACACGAGAGAGTTGGATAAGTCTACGGTGGAGAATGATCCACGTCTTTGTGAGGGTTACGGTGGGAGCTCAGCGGTGTAGGAGCATGAGCACTGTGGCGATGGGTGGTTGGCGAGGGTTGGACACACGTGGAGTTGATGAGCAGCTCGAGTGTGTATGGACTCAGGGAAGCAAAGTCTTCGTTAGGATCACAGGAATCACGAAACATGGCGTGAGTGTAGTTTGGCCTAGCATCTTTGAGGAGGATGCCTTTGGTGGAGCCGTCTTGAGGCCCGGAAGGGGATGAGATCATGCTTTGGTCGAGGAAGTATCTTCGAATGTCCTGTGGCTCTTGAAATGTTGTTGAGTTCAGCGAGGAAGTTTTTGAGCTCACGGAGAGCGAGTGGGATCATGTTGGAGAGGAAGGGATCGGGAAAGATCGCCATAAGTATGCTTGGTCTTGAGTCCGAAGCTGGTAGTAGCTGGATGTTGGAAGTAGTGACGGTGAATGATGAAAGCAGCATGGATGTCTCGTTCTTTGAATTCGAGGGAGGAGCAGGTAAGGAGGATTGTCAATCATTTCTTTGAAGTTCTCGTCTCCACCGGGAGAGGAGAAAACCACTCTAAGAGAGTCGAAGGAGGGAGGACGATGACTCGGGGTCAGAAGACATTGTAGAATAGGGAATACTGGTATGACTAACTTGGTAGCATCTGGGAGAGAAAGACACCAAACATACCATAACTCATCTTCCATAGAGTGGTGCGGAAGGGTCGAGGAGAAACCGGTGAGGAGCAGTTGGTGCGGATGACAACTAGTGGCTCTAAAATTATGGAGGTGGTAAATATTCATAAAATATCGAAACAGGAATTTCTTAGCGAAATCTCGACTTTGGGAGGCACTGAGAAAATGAAGATGGAGAGGGAAGGACATCTTAGTCTGAGCTGAATTAGGAAGAGGCGCCATGAGATAGATAAGCGGAACAAGCGACACTGAGGAGATCTTTGAAGGAGGTGCGGTGAGGAGGTCGGGGACAAGGTTCTTGTCTCCTTTTATATGGTGAACGGAAAAAGCGTACTTGGAAAACCATCTGTTTAAGGCAAAATGGCCGACTATTAGGGAGAGACTTATTTTAAAATTTAAAATATTGGAAATGCTGGAATTATCTAATCGGACAAGGAAATTATGTCCAATCGGATGGAACTCAAATTTCGGATACCATATTTGATTGCAAGGATTTCTTTGTGAACCACGTGGTAATGCTTTTGGATTCTTTGAGCCAGCACTGGCGTGACCACGAGAATCTTTCGAGGCACCATGTTTCTCGAGGAGGATAGCACCCCAAAATTAGTCAGCTTGCGTCGGTCCGGAGGATTCTCGACCATCCGTTGGTATCTCGGAGAGGTGGTGGTCTGTTGGGCCACGAGCTTGAGTTCTTGTCATCTTGCTTCGTCGACATGGACCCATGGTGGGGCTGATTTCTTCAACATCTTTGATGAGTTAGTTGGTATGAATAGAAACTTTTGGGATAAAGTCTCATGAATAATTAATAATGCTAGAACTACTGGATCTGCTTTCTTGAAAGGTGGTCATCTGGAAAGTTGAGGAGCTCTTTGGCAATATGTGGCCATGTCGGTATTGTCAGATTAGTGATCATCATACCGAGGAAGTCTATGGATGGTGGCCAGACAACACTTTTCTTTCTTGAGAGCATAATGCCAAAATCTGCTACGATCTTGAGAAAGCGGGAAAGGAGATCACGATGTGATGCCTTGTCTTTCTTGAAAGCAAAATATCATCGATGTAAATTAAGGCATGTGAGAGAATAGGTTCGAAGATCCTTATCATGGCCTACGGAATATGGATGGAGCAACTTTAAGTCCAAAGGGCATGATCGTCCATTGAAAGTGTGCATTGGGAATGCGGAATGCGGTTTTGGATCTATCTTACGGATGAATCCAGGGTTGCCAAACCCGGCTTTGAGGTCAAATTGGAGAAGACCCGGCATCTTTGAGGTGGACAAATAGGGATCTGGATCTTTGGAAGTGGAAACTTATCATCTACGAGGAAAGGATTGAGTGGTCGGTAGTCAATCACGAGCCACTTCTTTCCACGAACTATTTCGACCTTTTTCTACATAAAAGCTTGACAAGCCCACTCGACTTTGTGGGCTCGATGAGGCCTTGAGCCATGGTGATTGCATTCATCTTTGGCTAGCTTGAGGTCGGTGAGTGTCATACACGGATGAGTAGCCTTAGTAGGATTGATATCCTCATTAAGCTTAAAGGAAGCTTAACAAAGAACTCCGGGTTTTCCATAAAAGGCGTGATCCGTGAGCGGCTATGGGTTTCGGGACGGAATGGTAACATCGTTGTCATCGAAGCTGTGTGTAATCGATGTCCGGATTGGCTGGGAGTTTTGATGAAAAAGCTCATAGTTAGTGATCCACTCAAGTGGCATGAGCTTTGTAAGTTCGGCTTTTGTGATTTGTTTGGGGATTTGGACTATAGTGGGTGAAGTTTCGAATCGACCAAAATCATGATCTATGTCAGAAGAGTAATTGGGGTTTGGCAAATCCATGGCATGGTTTTGTAACCGATACACCATCGATGGTGTATGGTGGCTATTTTAACATCGGTTATCTGTTCGAGACCTGCAATTTAGACTTGAACCTTTAGGGTTGTTGGAACATTTGGATCGTGGAGAGACAGGTTGAAATTTGGGTAGAAGGTAAGCGAGAACACTACCGAGCTTGAAGTGTGGTCGGGATGGTACCAATAGCGGCATGTTGGTATTCTTTGAAGCGGGTATCAAGCAAGGCAAGTCTGGTCGTGACGGTGTAAGCCTTTACTGACCATGCAAGGTAAGGATAAGGCGTCTGCGCTTATATGGATGTGGGTGAAACCTTCTCTTTCCAATTGGCTATAAACTCGGAAGGATTTCTAGAGTAACATACTTATTCAGCGAGTAGGTCGAAGATGATGTTGATCTAGAGTGATGACTGGACATATTCACGAGGACTAGGATGATCACGTCTAAGAAGGGTTTTGATCTTGACGGAGGATTGTTTCTTATATAACTTATATGGATCGACAAGAGGAAAACTTGACTCAATGATTTGGGCGGACTACGGAATATACTGAATATTCGACAAGGTTTTCTATTTTAGAGGTTGAATGCTTAGAACAAGACTTAGGAAGGGTCATCGTAGATGAAAGAGAAATAGGAGCTAAAGAGTGAGACGAAGAACTCGGCGTAGATGAAAGAGAAATAGGAGCTAAAGAGTGAGACGAAGAACTCGGCGTAGATGAAGAGGGTTCCATGATCGTGAAGACTCTTTCTATACTGAACTTAGTTCCTATTAGATTATCCTATTATCATACCACGCTCGGGAAGGAAAACACTGGGCTCGATGCGGAAGCGATCGGCGGCCACGGTCGATGATGAGTTTCGAGGAGCCGACCACGAAGCTCCTAACGCCTCTTTTCCTACGGTGCCATGATTCGACCTGTTTTACACTCCAGAAGACACCGCCTATCCACGGTTTTACTCCCGAAGGCACACTGTCTACCGACCAAGTTAGATGGCCACTTCGCTGGGATGCTCCGGGTAGTGATATGTGTGATCCAGATTGTCCCTGCCGGGATGAATCGATTCGAGATGATGATGAGCACCTCCGCAGACGGCAGTGCAGAAGGCAAAATTCACTCTTCCATTGTCCGGATGCAAGCCTCGACACATCCTTCCTCCGGATCATCCCGATTCGATGGAACCACTACCCATTTACAAGAAAGCCTTGCACGTGTTGCGTGAAGAAGATGATCTTCCCAAAGACCGAAGAAACACTGCTCACGTTATCGGATCATCCTTGATGATGTCTTACCGAAGATCTACTAAGATCGATTTCCTCCACTGGAAGCGGACGGACTCCCGGACTAAGGTTGTCACCAAACCTTATGTCTCTTCAGCGAATAACTCCAGTAGGTCGACTGAAGAGCCCGGACCATTCGAAGTCGTTCTCAGTAGCAAACCAGAATGCGAGTCCGGAATCAAGCCTTGGAAAGAATTGATGCTAAAGTTGATATTGTTGCCAATCGAGTCGAGCCAATTCCACTAAAGTTGATAACCTATCTTCCGGTTAGGCAGGATATATGCAAACTTGAAGGCCGAGTGCCCGAACTGATGCGGATCTCCATCGGATGCTTTCGGAGATCGAGTTTATGGTCACGAGTTTAATAATAAAGAAGTCGAGATCGAGGCGGCTGAAGCGGAATTAGCCTGGATAGACCAACGACCCTCGCTTGTTTGGTCAGTCCTCATGATTACCATCTCCATCATCTTTCTACCATACTGAGTCCGTTCTTGCTCCTCCACACGGAAGGCCAGGTATGATTATGGTCAACTCTTTGGCCATTCCGCTTCCTTCGTGGAAACAATCGGAACTAAACCGATGCCTCCTCCGGAAGGACGAAGACCGGATCTCCTCATGAACACGACCTGACCACCGCGAAGAACCCATCAGGGTCTCTTTCGGAGAACCATCCTGCAGATCTTCTCCAGGATTCTCATCCGAGCCACCTCACAGGTCGAAGATAAAGCACTATGGAGCGAAGCCTCTCTGACCACACGTATTACCGCGATCAGGTATCCTCCGCTGACATCTCGGCCTTATCACGGTATTCCCGCGTCGAGTTCCGTTCGGAGTTCTGATGACTCTGTTTCCACAGATTCTTGAGCCTCCTCGTCCTCGGAACGATGAGGCACTCCCAGATCTTACACCAGCGAGATCCTGCGCTCGATACGGAAGCGAATTTTACGTTTCGATTGAGCGAAATGGCGGATGTGTCAAGATCTTTATGGCCTGACCAGCTGAAGAGCCATCATCTTGACCACTCCCGTAGTGGAAGAATTTGATTCGAGACACGACTCGTTCTCCTCAGGAGAACTCGGTCCAGTACGAGGCCTCCAAAACCGGCAATGGTCCATGGTTCACTTTGATGATATTCCTCGGTCGAAATGGCAAGCGAGTTGAAGAAATCTCGGCGTAGCTAGAAGTTCAAATGTTAAAACCGAGGTTCGCGATTATCAATGGTCCTTAGGAATTGATTCGAGATTTCTTGGTTCTTTCGACATTGGTATCATACTTTAGGTGAATCTGAGACGATTCTGATTTATCAAATTAGGATATTCCTACGGCGATTCTTATCATTTATGAGCAATATCTCGGAGAACCTACGGTTGCGATAGAATTAGCGAGAAAGGGTATTTCAGGATGAAATGTTGTTCTTTACTGATGGAAAGATTTAGATTATCATTATCAGCGCATGTCTAAGCTGATTCATCGGTTGAATGGTTTTAATGATCAGAATCGAAGCGTATTTTTATGGCTTCTCTTCGAAAAATTACATCCAGGAGATGCAAGGCGACTTCTGACCGGTCGACTTGCCATCGACAATCTCTCTCGGCAAGCTATATCGGTTAGCCGTTGGCGATCTTGAAAAGCTATGTGAGCGGAAGGAATTCTTTCTGAGAACTCACGAAGAACAAACATCCTTTTCGGAAAGCATGCAAAAACCCAATCTTGCTTATCAAGTGCAGCGATGACAAGACATGTATGCACTTGACCAAAAGAAGCATCATTACAAATCTTATCCTGCTTAGAAGATCGAACCACGGAACCCACTCTCGACACAAAAGCCTACGGATTTTTCAAAAGAAAGATTCCTCTCGGACACATGATCGCAAAAGTTCCGGATGTTTTATGCAGCAAAAGAAAGGCCATATGCTCGGAGCTGTCCGAATAAGCCATTTCAGTATCGAGGCTTATCCACCGCAGAGTCTACTCGAATGCTTATCGGATCTGAGATGGCGTGGAATGCGTATTCTACGAACAAACCACGTCGGATGATGACACGGCGTTTGTCTTAGCCGCGTCGAGACGATGATCCGGATGGTGTTTCATCGTCGACACGATTCAGCGGCTTCGGTCTGTAAGCATACTCACTGACCATTCCATCCACGAAAATCCATTTGGTCCAGTCAAGTTTGATGAGACCAATCTCGATGGTGGTTTTATTGATACGGGATCACGAGATCGATGCTTAACCGGTATCCTTCGCTTCCTCGGCATGGGAAAGCATCTGAGTTATTTAAAAGCTGCTAATGGAAATTATTTCGAGACCGGTATGATCACGAAAGCCGATCGGGATCTGGTTTTTCTAGCGTGTCATTTGGACCAAAGTTATAGGTTCGACTCTCCCGGATAAAGATTTACTTATTGGTTTTGATCTCGCTTCACTTGTTTAAAAGCTCAGGATTACGATTAATGGTATCCGATACAAACACGTATTCCTACCTGCTCTGAGATACCCTCAAAATACATTCTCTTGAAACCATCCGCCGGATTACACACGATTCGAGACAACGTATGTTACCATTACGTCACGAAACCCATAGCTAGTTCACATCCACGGTCCTTTATGGAAAAACCGGAGTTCTTTGTTAAGCTTCCTTTTAAGCTTAATGAGGATATCAATCCTACTAAGGCTACTCGTCGGGTATGACACTGCGACCTCAGCTAGCCAAGATGAATGCAATCGATCTCGTGGCTCGAGGCCTCATCGAGCCCGCAAAGTCGAGTGGGCTTGTCGAGCTTTTATGTAGAAAAAGGTCGGAAATAGTTACGTGGAAAGAAGAGGCTCGTGATTGACTACCGAGCCACTCAATGCTTTCTTGAGAGATGATAAGTTTCCACTTCGAAGATCAGGTCCTGTTTGTCCACCTCAAAGATGCGGGGTCTTCTCGAATTTGACCTCAGCCGGGTTTTGGCAGCTCGGTATTCATCAGAAGATAGATCAAGCGCGTTCGCATTCCCGATGCACACTTTCGATGGACGATCATGCCGCTTTGGACTTAAAGTTGCTCCATCCGTATTCAGGAAGGCCGTGATAAGGATCTTGAACCTATTCTCTCACGTACGCTTAATTTACATTGATGATATTTTGCTTTTCGGTGAAGACAAGGCATCGCATCGGGATCTCCTTTCCATTTCTCGAGATCGTAGCGATTTTGGCATTATGCTCTCGTGAAGAAAGTGTTGTCGGCCGGTCATCCATGGAACTTCGCTGGTATGATGATCACTAACGGACAATACCGGCCAGAGCCACGTATTACGAAAGAGCTCCTCGACTTTCAGGATGACCACGCTTGAAAGCGGATCCAGTGGTTTCTTGGCATTATTAATTATTTGCGAGACTTTATCCAAAGTTTCATTCATACCGATCAGTTATCGAAGATGTTGAAGAAATCGACCCGCATGGGGTCCGTATCGAGACAGCGATGCAATGACTCGAGCTCGTGGCCCGGTGACCACCTCTCTCGAGATACCAGACGGATGGTCGGAGAATCCTCAGGGCCAAGCTCGGCGGCAATTTTGGGGTCTTTATCCTCCTCGAGAAACATGGTGCCTCGGAAAGATTACGTGGTCACGCCGGTGCTGATTCGAAAGAATCAGAAAAGCATTACCGCGTGGTCTCTGAAGAAATCCTTGCGATCGAATATGGTATCCGGAAATTTGAGTTCCATCGATTGGACATAATTTCCTTGTCAGATTAGATAATTCAGCATTTCCGATATTTTAAATTTTAAAAATAAGTCTCTCACAATAGTCGATTACTTACGTCTTAAGCGGTGGTTTTCAAATCTGCAGTTTTCAGTTCACCGTATAAAAGGAGACAAGAACCTTGTCACGACCTCCTCATGAGACCTCCTTGAGATCTCCTCGAGTGTCGGTTGTTGGTTTATCTATCTCGTGGCGTCTCTTTCTAATTCATTTCAGTTAAGATGTCCTTCCTCTCCAGTCTTCGTTTTCTCGATTGCCTCCCAATTGAGATTTCGCTAAGAAATTCTGTTTCGATATTTTATGAATATTTACCACCTCAGTAATTTTAGAGCCACTTAGTTGTCATCCGGACCACTATTCCTCATTTGGTTTCTCCATGACCACTTCGGACCACTTATGGAAGATGAGTTATGGTATGTTTGGTGTCTTTCTCTCTGTATGCTACCAAGTTAGTCATACAGTATTCCACTACTCTGATGTCTTCGACCACGAGTCAGTCGTCCTCCCTCGCTTTGGACTCTCTTAGAGTGGTTTTCTCCTCTCCACGGTGGAGGCGAGAACTTCGATGAATGATTGACAATCCTCCTTACTGTTCCTCACTGAATTGATGAAGCGAGACATCCATGCTTTGTTTTCATCATTCACGATCCTACTTCCGACATCCGGTCACTAACGGTTTATGGACTCGAGACCAAGCATACTTATGGCGATCTTTCCCGGATCCACTTTCCTCTCAACATGATCCTCTTGTTCTCAGTGAGCTCAAAAACTTCATGCTTGAACTCAGCGACATTTACGAAGAGCCACGGGACATTGACGTACTTCCGCTGGACGAAGCATGATCTCGTCCCGCTCAGGTCTCGAGGCGGCTCCACGAAGGCATCCTCCTCGAAGATGCTTGGGCGGACTACACTAACGTCATGTTTGAGATTCCGGGATCACGGCGAAGACTTCTTCCACAGAGTCCATACTGACCCAGTTGTTCATCGACTCACGTGTGTCCGACCACCTTGACCACTCTTGCCACGAGGCTCATGCTCACCTGCTGTTGAGCTCCGCACGGAACCCTCGCGGCACGTGGATCATTCTCCACGGAGACTATCCGACTCTCCGGGTCTCCTCCAGTCACCATCCACGGTTACTGCACTCGTGGATGAAGTTGATAGTGATGTTGACAACCTCTCGCCATCCGCGAACACGAAAAAGTCACTTTAAATAAGACAAGCGTGATTTCGCGATGATTTCCGCATTTACATGTCGATCGATGTGTTTTATGCATTTTTGACTTTCTTTATGTTGTCTCTTTTAGACTTTAGTCCGAGTAGCTTTGTTGTGGACTTTTGTCATATTGTCCATTTTAGACTATTGTCGTGTTGTCTATCTTGGACTTGAATCACGTTGTATAATGGTGACTTTACTTTCCAGGATATTGATAGGGGTCTGTCACTATCTACTATCTTGTTTACTTTTATCGTTGAAGAGAAAAGATGATAGGGGTCTGTCACTATCTTTCTCTTTCGTCGTGTTGTTTTATCGTGTCGCTTTTCTTGTTCACAAGAATGGCAGGGGTCTCGTCTCGTCTTCTTTGTTTGTTAACTTGTACCTCTCCTATAAATTGAGAGTTTATTCTCGGTTAAGGGAGAAGAGCGAACAAGAAGAACCAGCGTTTGAAATAAAAAATCTTTTCAAATATTCATGGCTTAAGTTTACTCTTTCTCTTACGTAGAAACAACTTAAGTTTCCAAAAGGATTATCATATCGATGCTGTTCATACTCTTCGAGTATGCTCTGCACTTGCCTTTGAAAAAGGATCACGTGCATCGAGCGATCAACCCTAGCGTCACTATAAGAAATCCGACCTACAAACACTGCATTCATCCTCTTTGTAAGCACTGGAGGGCTGGTTCTTGGGTGGTATGTGTCTACGGTCGGTCGATATAGTGAACTAGGTCGGTCGTAGTGAACCACGTGCTGCTTGAGTCCGACTTGATGCGGATCTCCGTCGGATGCTCGGAGATCGAATTTATGGTCCCGAGTTTAATAATAAAGAAGTCGAGATCGGACACTTGAAAGCGGAATTAGCTTGGATAAACCAACTGACCCTCCTTGTTTGGTCAGTCCTCACGATTACCATCTCCATCGTCTTTCTACCATCTGGATCAGTTCTTCACTCCTCCGCACGAAGGCCAGTATGATTATGGTCAACTCTTTAGCCATTCCGCTTCCTTCGTGGAAACAATCTCATACTTTGGGTGAATCTGAGACGATTCTGAGTTTACCCAATTAGGATATTCCTACGACGATTCGCTATCATTTATGAGCAATATCTCGGAGAACCTACGGTTGCGATGGAATTAGCTGAGAAAGGAGTATTTCCGGATGAAATGTTGTTCTTTCTGACGGAAAGATTTAGATTATCATTATCAGCGCATGTCTAAGCTATTACTATCGGTTGAATGGTTTTAATGATCCGAATCGAAGCATATTTTTATGGCTTCTCTTCGAAAAATTACATCCGGAGATGCAAAGGCGACTTCTGACCGATCGACTTGCCATCGACAATCTCTCTCTCGGCAAGCTATATCAGCTAGCCATTGGCGATCTTGAAAAGCTATGTGAGCGAAGGAATTCTTTACGGAACTCTTGAAGAACAAACATCCTTTTGAGAAAGCATGCAAAAACCCAATCTTGCCATCAAGTGCAGCGATGACAAGACATATGTACCTTGACCAAAAGAAGCATCATTACAAATCTTATCCTGCTAGAAGATCCAAACACGGAACCCACTCTCGACACAAAAAGCCCTACAGATTTTTCAAAAGAAAGATTCCTCTCGGACACATGATCCAAAAGTTCCGGATGTTTTGTGCAGTAAAAGAAAGGCCACTATGCTCGGAGCTGTCCAAATAAGCCGACTTCAGTCGTCGGGCTTATCCACCACTGGAGTCTACTCGAATGCTATTGAGATACGGATGGCGTGGAATCATGATTCTCCGAACAAGCCACGTCGGATGATGACACAACATTTGTCAAACAAACACTTTTAGACTATGGTATTAAGCTATATCACATTTCTATTAAACGTGACAACATAAGTGCTATAAATTTGTCAAAAAATCCAATTCAACATTCTAGGACTAAGCATATAAAGATCAGACATCATTTTTTAAGAAATCATATTCAAAAAGGGATGTTGTGGTTGAATTTGTTCCTACTGAAAATTAACTTGCAGGTATCTTCACAAAGCCTCTTGGTGGAGATCAATTCATCAAGATTAGGCGTGAACTTGGAATAATGAATGCTGCATCTTGATTTTTTATTTTTATTTGTGTAACATTATTGAATGATTTATTGGATGTGTTTGATATGTTTACTCGTCTATGCATTCATGAATTGTACATCAAATGACTTTTGAAATACTTTGGGGTCAAGAAATGGCCTTGGAGTAACTCACATTTTAGCTAGAACTTAAAACAAATGTGTGAAATCATCTTTTAGAAAAAACGAATAGTTGTTTACTCAATAAACAGATAGCCATTTTAGACAGAATCTTTGAGTGTCCTTTCTAGACAATAACAGCTCACCGATAAGGGGATAATGGGTCGCCGATAACTTTGGAAATTTTAGTTTGCATTCTGCCTGCTATCAACACGTAAACAGCTCGTCAATATCATGTTGACAAGAGTTGAACAACTGGACACTAGCCATCAATAACTAAGTAAAAGGCTCACCGTTTTCGCATTATATGTGCACAGTAACCCTTCTACTTCCCTATTTCCTCTTTACTCTTGAACTGTTTATTTCTCTAAATAGCAGTCAATGTTTACATCATTTTCTATCATTTTTCTTGCAAATTTGAGTTTCCCAAATCATTTTTCAATCACTTTAAACACTTGTTTTTCATAATCAAAACTCGCTCAAAACACAAAAATCCCAAATTAAAACCCTAGGTTTGCCGCGGGTTGTTCACTTCAAATTTGATCTCAATTTCTTCCATCTTTGATCAAATCGCCTCCATACACACCTTCCTTTATCCCCATACTTCATTTCTACCAATTAATTTTCCCTCCAAAATGGCTAGTGGTCTTTCATTTAGAAAGGGTAAAAAAGTCAAGCATGCTCCTGCGATGATATTTTTCACGTGCTAACATGGCTTGGAGGTTCAACATGATTTTCATGGGCAAACGTTAACTCTCTTCTACTTTACTGATATTAATGAATTTGGAGACATTATTTTTTGTGGAAGTAGCATTAGCAATCTTTTAAAACAATGGAAGATTGCATTGAGAGTAATTGAAGTAATTTATGAAAACTTAGTAAGAGTGTTCTACTCTAACATGGAGGTTTCCAAAACTCGAAAAAATAGAGTAGTAACACAAATGGGCTGTGTCAGGATTAAATTCGATGATATTGAGCTCCGTTAGATTCTTGAAAAATCCTTTGACGGTTTAGATATTTAAACGACTAGGAAAGAGCTAGATTTGAATGATTTTATTCATGTCGATGTCATTAGGAATATCTACAGATGTCGTGATCTTTCTGACGATCTCTACTCCCACTATTTTATATCATGATTAAAGAGAAAGATAGGACAGGACCCCTATCATGATCTCTTTTACAAAGCAAAAGATAAAAAGCTAAAGCGAGACATGATTAAAGATAAAGATAGGACAGGACCCCTATCAATATCTTAAAAGCAAAAGCTTAAAACACGACATGACTAAAGAGGAATCAAATCTTAAGTTAGCACAAGAAGAATGCAACCAACTCATGGCTCAAGGTCTCATTGAGCCCACCAATTCAAAATGGGCTTGTCAAGCATTTTATGTAGAGAAAAGATTAGAGATAGTTCGTGGAAAGAAGCGACTTATGATTGATTATCAGCCACTCAATGCTTTCCACTCCCAAAGATCCAATCTCTGTTTGTTCACCTTAAAGATGCTAGAGTCTTCTCCAAGTTTGACCTCAAAGCCGAGTTTTGGCAACTCGGTATCCATCCAGATGATAGATCTGAAACCGCATTTTGCATTCCGAATGCTCACTATCAGTGGACAGTTATGCCCTTTGGACTCAAAGTTGCTCCATCCATTTTCCAGTCTAGGTCTGCATCATCCATAGTATTCTTCAGCATATGGTCACACCTAGACAAGGGGCATAGTGAGGTAACTAGGTTAGATGTTGGGCTTCTTGATTAACTCATCCAGAAAAGGCTGGTTAACCTAGGATACACCATTATTTGCCACATGTTGACCACACTTAGTGTTTCTAACTGATCTTTTCACAAGGGTTTTGAGGTATTTTAAGGTCCTCCTCACTACGCCTATTCTGAAATACTAATTAAGCATCCCAAGAGAGGATGAATTGGGATTCTAAAAATTATTACTAAACTAAGACTAAATATACTAAATTAAATTAAGGTTTATTTAAGCAAATTTTTAGAAATCCAATTCACCCCTCTACTTGAGTTGTATATTTTGTATTTTAATCATCAGTTATAATTTTACCGTTATCTTGCAATACCATAACTCTTTTATTCACACATTCCCTTACTATGTACACCCTGTCATGACATTTGAAATACTTAATGTCACAATTCCTAATAGTATGAGTCACAGTGTTAACTTGTAAATTAGGCTTGGAGGACTCGGATCTTGGCTTAGGTGTAGTAGATATTTGTTGCATATCATCTTGCTTCAAATAGCCTAGCTTTTATGGAGTGGAACTCAAGTTTAGGGTTACTTAAGTTGCTGCTCAATTTTGATGGCCTTGTGGACCATCTACTCATTCTCCACATAATGTTACAACTCAACCATATTTGTAACTCTTCAATTAAGACTATTCAAGAATCGTGCCACGGTAGCTTCTCTATCATTCTCTATATTTGCTCTAATCATGGTAACCCTTCATTTCTTTATAGTAATCCTCCACGCTTCGACTATTTTGGGAAAGACTTTGTAGTTTTTGGCACAAGTCTCAGTAGTAATGGCTAGGTCAAAACGCCTTCTCATCAACATCTTCATTTCATCCCACGTCTTGATAGGATGTTCCCTATTTTACTCCTATTTATAACAAGCTGATCCCGCCAAGTAATAGCATAGCTAGAAAAATCAATCACAGCCAATTTTTCCTTCTTTAACTTGGAATAATTATGGTAGTTAAAGACAAACTTCGTCTTCTTCTCCTATTCAAGGTATACTTTCAAATTTACTTTGAAAAGATGGGATCTTTATCTTTATATCACTCACACCATCATTGCAATTTTTGGCTCTACTATAATTACCTATATAATTCTCCCCTTTACCATACTCATCCCTATAATAATTATCAATCTCTTCTCTATTCAGAACTTTCTCCATTCTATGTGCTTCGGGAACGTATTGTGGTTGCCCTGCACATACATTCTCTATTTGATCCAAACACTTATGTGTGTGCTCTAATTCAATCTTGATCATTCATCTCATCTCTCCCATTAATTTCTTGAATTTATAAGTTTGGAACGGTTGATTATTGAGCCTTTTTATTTGAATTTCCTTCTTGATTATGAGACATGTCTAGAAGTTACAAAATGGGGTTAAAAATCATATAAAAAGGATCTCACTTCACTCCCTTACATGTTTTAGTCAAAAGAATAATATACTCAATTACACTTGTGTTTCACTCAAATTTATTGACTTTTACGCTCTAATACGCTCATATTATTTTGCTTTTTTCTACTTGTAGTAATTCTCTCTTAGTTCTTATAAAACAAATCAAACTAATATTAAAATTACAACAGCAATTCACAAAGATTACACCAAGAAGATCCAAGTTTCAAAGGCGAAAATGCAATGAAACACATATGATCAGGTTTTAGAAGCACAAAATACAAAAATTTTGGGAATGAAAAAAATCGGATTTGAACTCTGTAAGATACCAATAATGGAAATTGAACAAATTTTTTGTTTATTTTTTCCCTCACTATCCTCTTTTTTTTTTTTTTTTGCTTGCATTTTTTTTGTGAATAATAAATAACTGAAATTTGAATAAATTTAGGGCAAGGAATAGGTAAAAATTTTTAATTTAAGGAAAAAAAAACCATAAGGATGCAACACTGTTCATGAGGTTTTTTTTTTAATGAATCGAAATAAACAAGAAATGAAATGAACTCTAAAATAAGGAATAGCAAAACTTGATTAGAACCTTACTCTTATACTAAATGATACGATACCTCGTCAAGAAACTAATGCGACCCTAATTAAATTAGCCTCTAAAATTGATTCTAAATCCGAGAATTGAATGGAATTGTGACCCGTTGCTTAATAAAACATGAATCGACTATGGAAGACGTCACAATCAGCTATAGACATTCTAATTGATAAGTCAAGGATTAAATACTACGAAAAATTCGATAAGTTTAAAGAGTTCATTTAAGAACTAAAGAGAATTATACTCTTAAGTTAATTGCCTAAAAATTGAATTCTTTTTATTGAATGCAAGTTTATATAGGTTATAATAAATCTCGACTATAATTGCCCTAGATATTTTCAACCATAAATCATGGTCTAAAATTGAAAACAAATCCTAATCCTAAATAAATCAAAATTTAACCTAACAAAAAGCAAATAATCTTAAATGACTAAATAAAATGAAAATAGCTGATTTGTTGTCTCTTTTAAATATGAAAATATTATTTGAAAATATATTAGCATATCTTTCATATATAATATACCGATTTTATAGATTTGATTGTTAAAAAAATTCAAGAGCTTTAATTACGCATTTATTGATCTGAATATCTTGTGAGATTCCTTCAATAGGCTTCTACGAATTTAATTGATCCAAAGTTGCTTGAATTAACCAATTAAGTACTTTTTTAAATTTTTTTGCACGAGCTCTTTTCACGAGTCTGACAAAAACTTGAATAGGATCTGAATATGCTTTATTCCACATGCTTGTGTTATCCTTATCCTTAATCCCATCAACCATCTTTGGCTTCATTCACCGTCATCGCCTATTGCTTTGCTCGCCAACATCGGCCGCAGGTAAGGTTATACATGCAATTCTTAATTGTACATGAATGGTTATTTTTAATTCAATCTTCTCTTAGGCGTGGGTAAGAGGCATTACAGGCACTGAAATGATTCAATCCTTTTTTTTTTTTTTGTATAATGGTTGTTTGTAGTTGTTGATTTTGATACTTAACATTGTAATCGTTGTCATTTTGAGTGTTGATGGTGATAGATTGTTAATCTATTATATATGTTTTTCATTTGGAGATGTGTTTATAGGGATAGGTTATTAATCATGTATTCACTTTTGTTTTTCATTTTTGCATTATTGAGCTGGGCTGGTATTCGATTTAGTTTGAAATTGAATTGAATTTTGGAATAGATTTTGAATTGCAATCCAAACTGAAATTTAAACCCAAATTTTCAAGCCAAACAGATTCGAAACTCAAATTTGAACCTAACATTTGGTTTGATTGAATTCTTCAATCCAAAAAGGTTGTAGCCCAACGCGAGACCCAAACACTCGAATCGAAACTCAATTTACGAACCCTTGTGAAAATAAATTTATCATATATAAATAAAAAGCCTGCAATAAAGCTCACGGTTCTCTTAAACTCTTAGAGCATTACTAAAAGGCTATTCAAATAAGATTTTACTATTTATTTGAAGAATTATATTGGCATTTAAAACTCCAAAAATTATTCTAATTAAAATTCTTCAAATAAAAAGCATTTCTCTTTCTTTAATTTTCTAGAATAACTTTATTCCTCTTCAATTTATATTTTATTATTTTTTATTAGAGAGAGAAGTTCTTCCATTAATATTTATTTTTAAAAAAAATTAATTGATCAAAATAATATTAACTTATTTTTATTTGAAGAGTATTTTAGAGAATAACATATTTTTTTACTTTCTTATTTATCACAAAGTAAATAAATAAATATTTTAAAAAATTTAATAAAGTATTTTAGAGATGCTCTTAGTTCTCTACTTGCTTCTTCATAAAACTTTAAATTTTTCTTATTTACAATCATTCCATCGAGATTAGGATGCTTCCCATTGAGATCCATAATGGTGTGGATTTATTATCATCACCCTTGCTTTTCTGCGCCTCTTTTTTACAGCCGGTAAACCACTAAAATCTTTTTGTCGGATATATAAATGGCTCTCTAAGGCTCTTTGCGAGTCCATTCATCTACTAAGGCCATCTTCGACACTTACATCCTAAAGTCACCTTTTCTTTGCAGCGAAATCAGCCGATAGATAGAAGACTTTTTGGGGAAAAAAATGGTCAGACTGACTGCCGACTTGATTTGGAAAAGCCCTCATTTCTTCAATGCCATTAAGGAGCGCGAGTTGGATCTTCGAGGTTTCACCATCTTCCATTGATTTGCTTCATTCTTTAATCTTCTTGATTTACATGGTAAATTTATCCATTCTTTTTTATTTTTCTTTTCTTTTTGCAGGTAATAAGATTGCCGTGATTGAAAACTTGGGCGCCACTGAGGTCAGTTTTATTTCTGGCATGTTATTTTAATTAGAATTTAGCAACAACCAACCAACAGATAATTTGCTATTGAGTAGTGATGATTTGTTTCAGTGTTAGATTGCTTTTTCAGATATTATAGATATTGGGTGCTTTTCACTCACTTGGATGATTATGAGGTGCAAATTAACAATTCCTTACCCTTACTATGGATTTTTGGCAGGATCAATTTGATACCATTGATTTGTCGGACAATGAGATTGTCAAGCTTGAGAACATGCCCCATCTTAATCGTTTGGGCACTTTGATTATAAATAACAATAGAATTACTCGTATCAATCCCAACATTGGAGGTAGGTAAATTTTGTACTCGATGCTTCATTCTTTTTCTCGTACCGTTCTTTGAGAATAAGTGAACTATATTTATATTTACATTGCTTTCTTTTGTAGAGTTCTTGCCAAAATTACACACTTTGGTTCTGACAAACAACAGGCTTGTCAATTTAGTGGAGATTGATCCTCTAACGTCTCTTCCAAAGTTGCAGTTCCTTAGTTTATTGGATAATAGCATCACAAAAAAGCCCAATTATAGGTTCTATGTGATTCACAAGCTGAAATCTCTCCGTGTTTTGGATTTCAAGAAGGTGAAAAACAAGGTGAGGCCATTTGATTACCCCTTACAAATTATACGTATATGTTGTTTATTTTGATCACTAGGATCCCTTGCCCGTGTTTGCAAGACCACCACCTAGGGCTTTGACAAAGTTTATTTTTATTATCGACAAAATATAGTTTTCTAAAGGAATTTAGATGCTTGTGCAAACATCTTAAATTCATTCCTCTTAAAGTAAATTCATTTTTCCCCATTTCAACTGAAAAATGAACCTTTATTTGCTAAAGAGAGAAAGAAAAATGGTCCCCACTATGAACATGTAACATTTTTAAGGGGAATTTGAAGCATTCTGGGCATATTTTTCTTGCACGTGCTAGTTGAGTTCTCAAGATGGCATTTTTGGTATCCTTTTTTGATAATCATCTTGTTTGTACACATATGCATGCCCATTCGATGGTAAATTTAAATTTAGATTAATCATCATGTGTGAAAATAGGAAGGAAAAATTATCAATAGTCGTTGGAGGAGCCACTTCATCACAAAATTTTAAGAGTTAAATTACTATTTGATTATCCCTTGGCATTCTGTTAGGCAGGATGCTTGCTGAGTAATGAATTTTAAACAGAACAACATGTGTTTAGTCCTGGTTTAGATGCAGTTTTGTGTTTTATGGATTTTTTTTCTCTTTTGAGATATATAGGCTGGGTTGGCCTTTGTAACATTGATATCTCACCAAACTGTTTTTCTGGATGACAGTGTGTATTTATGTTATATTTTGTATTTTTATCATTCTTAATTTTTTCTCAGTTTCTTATACGTAAAAAGAACCATATCTGTGGGATTTGAAGTTCACTAGCGTTTTTGGTTGTGTATATGCTTGATTAATTACATCCACGACTGTTTATTTAAGTTACAACTAGCTTCTTAAATAAGATGAAGGGGATTTGGCACAATGCATTGTCTTGTGATGATGGTTTTATTTCATAGGTGTGGTAAAATTCTTGAAGAGTATAAAATAAAATATTCTTGTCCAGACATTCTAAACTTCTATTTGCAACTGTCAAATATATTGATTTTCAGTGTTCCTAATTTTTGTTGATAGGAAAGAATGGAAGCAGCAAGTCTGTTTGCCTCAAAAGAAATGGAAGAGGAGGCTAAAAAGGAATCTATGAAGACATTGACACCAGTTGAGGTTCTGAATGTTTCAGAAGAAGAGGAACAACGAACTCCTAAAGTGGTTGCCCCCACTCCTGAGCAGATTATAGCCATCAAGGTATTCTGTTTATTGCAGTATAAAACGTTAATAGTATTCTTTTCCTGAGGTTTGAATGCATGTAGAAGATTCTGGGGCTTTTCAAAAGGTTGGAAATCAGATGATTTAATCAACTTGGCATAAGGATGTAATGAGATCGAACATTTTAGGAATGTTAGAATGATGAAAGGACTTCTAGTTCTAGACTTAACTGGCATTCCATACCAGCTTTTTCTACATATGTAAAAAGAGAATTTAGCCTCTCTGCTTGGTAGAACAAGGCTGTAAAACTAAGAAATAGAGACTTAACAAAATTAAGAGTATCTCAGGTTTTTTTTTTTTTTTTTCTGAAAAACCAATATATATATATTAATGATATAAGTCCTCAAAGAAAGCTAAAGATCCTAGGAAGGGGAAGCCAAAATTATGAGGAAAAATGCTTGTAATCTGCAATGAACCACCACCGGCAGCAGTGTTTAGCTGAACTTGTCTAGTTAAGTTACATCAAAACTCCTTGCCAGTTGAGGTGAATGAAGAAAAGAAGGGTACATGGAGCTCCTTTCTGACTGAAGCAAGCCCAATGCAAAGCAAAGATTGAATTCTACTGTATCCATGTTGTCTAGTCGTTTCTCCTAAATATAGGATCTAGCTTATTTCTGTTCATATAACCAAAAGAGAGATGAAACAACACATTTCCTAAGAGTTTCGACCTTTTTCCTTTCTTGAAGGAAAAAGTATTTTCCATTAGCACTGATTCACTAGAACTCGTGGCCAACAAATTCTTAGGTTCTTTGCATATTCTATTCTACAATCTTGTATCGTCTTTTTGGGAGAAGCAGTTATTGGTAATCATTGCTTGTCAAACCTCGTTTTGAGATCTCTGATGCTTTTTCTAATATAAGTTTTATGTAAAGAAAAGGATATATATTGGACCATTGAATTAAAAGGTTTCACTGCCGTGTGAAAACAAGTTATTTTACGAAGTGTAGTGGTCTTTTTTTTTTTTTCCATGTCAAATAGCAGAACTTGTGTTGTTGACCAAACTCATACATGCTTGGCAAGAATTAGGTTGATAAAGAAAGTATGCACTCAGCAGCTAAAGTAGTTTGATATTTTAGGTTGGATGATCTTTTGAGAATAAAAGAATTAGGTATGAAAGCTCAAAATTATTGTATAGTAAGGGTTTGTCTATATCAAGAAATTATTATATTTCTTGAAATGTGTAACATAAAGGGACTTAAAACATAGAATGTTCACTCATATATGATTTATTTATGACTTCTCTAGTCTAGTTGTCGTATGATGTTTAGTTCTCTCATACTGTTTTTGAAGGACATCTTCATTTTTTGGCAATTACTGTATGCCTCAGATACATTGAGTTGTGTTCGGAAATAAGAAAAGAAACGTATGTCGAGTTATATTTTGTTGAATTGTGGTGTCATTTTTATGCAGGCTGCTATTGTGAATTCTCAGACACTTGAAGAGGTTGCAAGACTTGAAAAGGTGCTATTTTGAATTCTCTTTTCTAGGTGGAAAATATGTCTTTTTGAATTTTAGAATTTGTTATCTTCCACTGTTTGATCTTGAAATTAACAGTTAACTTTCCATGCTGGCGTATACATGGCAGGTTCTGAAGTCAGGTCAGCTTCCTGTAGATTTGAAAATTCCGGATTATGATTCTGGCAGCAAGGATGTGAAAGAAAATGATGAGAAAATGGTATCTGATGGTCAAAATGACGCCGATGTTGAACCAAACAATGTGGAAACCCAGAAGAATGATGAACCTGCTGCAATGGAACAGGTATCATCCTATAATCTTACTGGCATTCGAACAACATTATTTTTATTCTTATATTCTCACTCGTTTTTTCTTCTCTATGCGTGTCATGAGGTATGTAATGCCTGTGCTCCATGATAAAACTGTGCCTAAGTGACTTGTTTTATATTATTGTTTGTTGTTCAAGATATTAGTTTTGTTATTATGCTTAGTGAGAGTTTCAGTAAGTTAATGTAACATTTAGGTTTTAGTTATGGAAGTAATAAGGCATTGCTTTCTTCCCCTGTAGACACGTTAGCCATAGGGATGAAATTGAGCTGATCAACTTTGCCGTTTTGGTTTAAATCATGCCGGAAAGGTTTTGATGTGTCATTTTTTTCTCTAATTGGTCAACTTGTAGTTGGAGGTTGTTGAATGCAGTCCAGATCAGTAAATATTTTCTGAGATGTGGTTCATCTTTTCTGGGTTGTTCAGCCACTTTTGTACTTCTTGAAATTGGCTTAGTTAAAAATTAATTGAAGCAGCAATTTATTGACAAGAGCTGAAACCAATGTGAATGGCTCCATGTTACTTCAGAACTTAAGGACCAGATTCTCCTAGTTTTACCTATAAATTTTCATCTGCTAATGTTTGGCTCGTTCGAGGATGATTAATGAATGGGTATAACTTGGATTTTTTCGTCCATGTGGGTATGACTTAGACCTCAATGTTGTCTCTTGCTTATGTCTCAGTCATTTTTCTTTACCTACTTCTTTTGATTACCTCTAGCTGCATTGAGTTTTGGACCATCCATTATTCATCATTGACAAGGTTGCACAGATAATTTTTACTATTCTGAATTATTATATTTTGATACCTGTTGACCGATCATGGGAGTATGCACAGTAGTGACATCTGGCAATTGATTTGGAACTTGATTCCCATATTTGAATTTGTAGCAAATTATGGTGGTTTATTTTCATTTGCTTCGTAAGCTGGAAGTTTCTGGCTTCTGGTGGAAGAGGTTCTGGTAATGATGCATATTTACTTTTTTGCCAGGACTAGAAGGGGTGATTCATGTGCAAGTCCATCTGAAAGCATCAAAAAGTCCATCCGATGGATTCTCATTTGTGTGCCTGCACTCAGACCAGATCTTAAGTTCTGTTTGAGACTTTTTTCTTCCCCCCTCATTTTCTCTACTACATCTGCCTTGTGGTGACAGGATAACTTAAACCGGAGGTGTGTTTGCTCATGCAAATGTTGGCGGGAGTATGTATAACATCATTTGTTAGGAATTTTCACTATTATTTTACCCCCCAGTGCATCTGAAAATATAACACAGTACACTGCTATCTTATTCGCTACATTATCTACTTTGCGAAACAAAGACCTTCGGCTCCCGTTGCTTGTATGGCATATCCCTCATTTCCCAATCTAAATTGGCAAACTTAAGTTAGCATTTTTGTGATGAACCGGTGCTTGTAGGTGTATGGCATATTCCTCATTTCCCAATCTAAATTGGCTAACTTAAGTTAGCATTTTTGTGATGTATCCGGTTCATCAGATCAGGCATTTAATTCGATCTGACTCGATTCGTTCCAAAACATTTGGGTTCAGATCGAATTTCAATGAAGATTTTAAACTGATTAGGTTTGATCCAATCTGATCCTTATATGTTCGGATTAGATCGGATTACATGCTTGAGTTGAATGTGTTACATATCTCCTAATCCGAATTACTTGAAATTCAATTGGGCTGACTTGAATTTGATTTGAACCTAAATTTGCCCACCCTGAGAGCAAGTACTTCCAAACATCTAAGCACCATATTAATCAAATCAACATAAGGAGGGAATCTCTTTGGGAGTTAGGGGTGGGCAAATAGATTAACTTGGTAAAGCCTCTAATTCGATTAAGTGGGATTTGACCAGCCTAATTGGACTGTGCTCGATTCGATTAAAAAATTTGATGAAGTTGACATTAAATTAAAAAAAATAAATATTTTAGATATAATCTTAGAGTTGGCAAATAAATATTTTATTTATTTGACTTCTTAGTAATAGTTTTCATTATTTGTTGAAAATTGTTTAGAAAAAGACTAATATGAGATAATTACATTAAAACAATCCTATAATAACTATAATAATTTGTAAAAAAACTTAAAATAAACAAAAAAAAAAAAGAGAGCTCAATTACTCCTAATTTAAATATTATCTGAATCCATCCTAGTTGACCTCAATCCAATTTTTACTCGAAGCCATCCCAATCTGTATATATTCGGATTGGATTACAAGTTCGGATAGTTTTTTATCCAACTTGAATAGCTTAATCCGAACATAAATTTTTTCACGTCTATCTAGGACAATGAATACTGATTCTAGGCATGATAATAGTTTCATATGTGATCAAGCAGCAACAATATTGTCATAACTTGAGGTAGGCTGATGACTGTTAGTGTTATACATCTGAAGCCCATATGAATATCTTAAAATTCTTGACAACTGGTGCTTGATTGACATGCAAAACAGTAAAAATCTTTGTAACTCTTTTTTAATATAAAATTTGCGATGTAGTGGTTGCAATGTTTCAAAGTTTTTGAATCTTTTAGTGATCTTCATATGAATTTCAACATTTCAAACATTTTGGATCCCTAACTGATCTTAATATGAATATGCGTATCAAGTGTCTGAAAAAATAAAGTTGTTATTATATATTTACATTCATGAAATGTTTATCCGACCACTCAAATTCAATCAAATTTTTTAAAATTTGAATCTAGCAGCATCAATTAAGAGAATGTCTCTTTATAATCAATATAGGATTTTGTGAGAAATCTTGTAGAATATTTTGTGCTTTATATTGATGACCTCATTTTAGTTGTTAATGTTATTAGAGTAGACAAAAATGATTGACTTGGCCCAAGCCCGCAGGCTTTGGTCCAGCCCCTCCGTGTGAGTACTTGGACAAGGGCTTAGGTCAGGCCTAAGTTTGCTCATTTTTTTTAAAAAAATTAATTTATAAATTAGAATAATAAATTAAAATTTAAAAAAAACTTAAATCCTTAATTTATAAATAATAATGGTTCAAAAAACTTAAAATTATAATACTAAACTCTTTCTTTAAGCGTTAATAAATTAAGATGATGCTTGAATTAGAGAATCTAATATTAAAAAATAAATATTTATGCTTTTATTTGCTTAATTCTTTCTTTATTATTTTATTTTATACCAGTCAGAGTGAGTACGTGGCGTTGTTACACCGAGGAAATAACGAATCAAAGTTTGTCCTTAGGACCAATAGCCCTCATCCCTTGGTTTCCAGCCGATATACCCAAGTTTAAAGTACCAAAAACTAGAAATGGAAAGATAACTGTTGCCACATACCACCTAATTTGATCGCCATTCTTTCAGCTTTGTTTGAAGATGAATAGTGGGTTTCGGGGATCTCTATATACTGGTTCTTAACACTTAGTTGGGAAAATCTATACTTGATAGGATAAGTATAGGGTTTACTCATCTATGTAAGAGATGAACTATTTGTGATAAGAATCTAACTTCTAGATTACTTTGAGAAAACAGGTGAGTGTTTAGAAGAAAGCCATAAGGCTTATTTTCATTGATTTCAAAACTTATCTTACAACGAGAGAAGAAGCTCTATTTATAAGGAGCTTCATGAGAAATAAAGGCTACGTAAGTGGTAGGACAGGACCCCTAGTCACATGATTGCAAAAACAAAAATAACTTTAATAAAAGTAAAGTTGGAGGACAGGACGCCTCGCTACAAGACAAGAACTGATACGAACCCCGCCAAGAATTGACGAGATCCTAATCAAATTAAGTTCTAAGATCGTTTCTAATTTCAGAAATTGAATGGAACTGCGACCTGTTGTTTAATGAAGCAAGAACCTTGGTATGCGAAGACACCACAAACAATTATGGATGGTCTGATTGATAAGTTAAGGGTTGAACGCTACGAAAAATCCAATAAGTTCAAAGAGTTCGTTTAAAAACTAAAGAGAATTATACTTTCAAGTAAATTGCATGAAAAACTTCTTCTTATACTTGAGAATTATACTCTCAAGTAGTGAGAACTGTGCCAATAATGACATGTTGATATTTCTTGAACCAGGTGTCTAACAAGGTTATTCGGGCTGTGACAGGCAAGCCTTTTCTTCCATGTAGAGTAAGGATGAGACAAACACTTCCAAGATGAAGGTAAGTATATCCTTTTATTTTCCACTGAGCAACAAGATTAGTAGGGATCTCGAGAGTAATATACTGCTCTGCTTGTGTGACTATGAGAGCACACTGATCAAGTCAGAACAACTGGACATACTCTTTTGGAGCAGTTCTTTTGGTTCTAATTAAGGTTTTTATTCTCCTCATGAGAAATTACTTCGTTTGTACAAATTATAAGGGCTTATCAAGGATATAGCAGATTCAATAATTTGAGTTGACTCGAGGACATAAGTGTATTTAATAAGGTGTTCAATTTTGGAAGCAGTGTGTTTGGTGCGGATTTAGGAAGATAAAGAGTAGAAGAAAGAGTGATTGGAGACAAATAAGAGGATTGGGATAAGAAGGATGAAGTTGAAACCATATTTTTAAATTATTTTCTCTCAAGAACCCAAAATATAGATAACAGCACAATTTACCACCTCAGGCAAGGAAAACTTCATCCAATTCTTTCATTCTTGATTACAACAACTTGTTGATTATTAATTTATTTTAAGTTTACAACAAAAAAAATTAAAAAATAATAAGTGAAAGCCCAAGCCCAGCTTAGGTCTAGCCTAAGCCTGCAATGGGCCCAGCTCGACCTTTACATTTCCTCTACAATAGGCTTGATCCTGGGCTTGGAAAAGCTGGCCCAAACCTGCATTTTGCCAAGTCTAATGTATATTCATAATGTGTTTTTAACATCAGAAAATTACAATATCTAAAACGTACATTTGGCTAGAGAAATCAACTCTACTAGAATTATTTCTTTTGTTTAGGCCAATAAAGTCCCACTTGACACTCATTCCACAATTTATGATTTAAAATATTTATTCATTGTCAATAGATATTGTAAATGAAAATATGTGGTCAATGATTATTTCTTGCTTTCTTTACAATTCTAAAATTTTTAGCATTCTAATGTTTTTGCCTCTTTTAAGGCTTGTACCTTAGGAAATAATGTCACTACAGAACCAACTGGGTTTTCAAGAGCATTTTATTTATGGGTCATTCTATGATGCTGTGATTAAAGTTATGACATTCGTAATTAAACATAAATTATATAAATGAAACATAAAATTTATAAATTTAATATAAAACTTGTAAATTAACATTAATTGTAAAATAAAATATAAATTTAGAAATAGAACATAAGACTTTTAAATACAAAGTAAAACAAGTAAATTAATGAATTAATGGTAAATAAAACAAAAATTTATAAATATAACATAAAACTAGTAAATCAACATTAAGTGAAAAATAACACATAAATTTGAAAGATGGAATATAAGAATTGTAAATAGAAGATAAATTAAGTAAATTAATATAAAATTGGCAAATTAATGTATTACTAGTAAATGATACAAAAATATGCAAATATCACATAAAACTAGTAAATAAATATTAATTATAAAATAAAACATAAATTTTAAAAATAGAACATAAAACTTGTAAACAGTAGAGAAAATAAGTAAATTACTACAAAACTAATAAATTAATATATTACTGGTAAATAAAATAAAAACTTTAAAATGTAACATAAAACAACTAAATCAACATTAAATGCAAAATAAAACATAAATTTTAGAAATGGAACGTAAGACTTATAAATAAAAGTTAAAACAAGTAAATTAATATAAAATTTGTATATTGATTTATTACTGATAAACAAAACAAACTTACAAATATAAAAAATAATTAGTAAATAAACATTAATTTTAAAATAAAACATAAATTTTGGAAATGAAATATAAGACTTTTAAAAGGAAGGTAAAACAAGTAAATTACTATGAAACTAGTAAATTGATGTATTACTGATAAATAAAATGAAAACTTACAAATATAACATAAAACTAATAAATCAATATTAAATTCAAAATAAAACATAAACTTTATAAATTATGTCTAAAACTTATGAATAGAAGATAAAATAAGTAAATTAATATAGAAATTACTTAAAAAAAAACCTCATTATAATGTTGATTACTTTATTATTTATTAATTTTTTATTTAAATTGAATAATGCTAGTTTTGTATTTATGTAATATATGTGATGTTTTATTAAGTATGAAATTTTTTCTCAAAATTAAATTTAAAAAAATCTTATTTTAATGTTTTTCAAAGCTGTTGTAAGATGATATTATTTTGCATTTTTTTAACTTCCTCAACAATAATTCCAAATAGTTTTTGAGTAAAAGTAAACAGTTTAAAGCTATAAAAAGTATGCATGTAACTTAAAATTATATTTAATTTTCTTGATACATCATATGTGTCTAATAACATAAGAATATCTTTTTTTTTGCTTGATCTATATCAAGATAAATAATTGTGTTTAATTAGCTCGAGTAATAAATAAAGATTATTATAAAAAATGAGAAAAAAAAGTATATGAATATCCTATAATAAATATAGAATTTATAGTTAAACCAATTCAATAAAACTTATTCAACTTGTTTTCAATACAATTTTTTAGTTTAATTAATGAATAATTTTTTCTTTGTTTAATTAAAGAAATGCATAAAATATTTTTCACTAAAATTTTGTAGAAATTATGTTAATTTTTTAAATAACTAATAATCTTATATGAATTTACTTGTTTTACCTTTCATTTACTATCCTTAAATATAATTTATAAAATTTATGTCTATCACGATATTGATACCGTATAGTTATGGCTTGACCATAAATTGTAATGTACAATTCATTAATTGGCTTTTAAATCGATTGTTTAGTAGGGATATTAGTCACACACACACATATATTTGGTAATTTTTGTTGCATTAAATGCATCTAGTAACAAATTTGCATTTTAATGCAAAAGAACTATCCTTAACACTTTAATTTTTATACGAACCAAAGTAACAATCCATAAAATATACAGTAAAATATATCCATAAAAGGTTTAAGATATTTGAACATAGATTATGAATTATCTATATAAATCTCACAAATACTTTGATGAATTATATGTAAATAATGGTGATTCAAGACCAATTTTAAAAAGAGATCTATCCATTAGCTTTGACAATGCAGATACTCCCATTAGAAATTATAATGTCCAGGTTCCTCAACAAAATTCGCTCGCTTAAGGGACAATCTCCCAAAATAAAGGGATAAAAAAATTAACCAAAGTAGTGTCATGTTGAGAACGTATAACAAGAACAACAAACTTGTTGTGCAAATAATGGAAACTAAGATAAAAACAAGGGCCTATATAATATTAGAGAACATGGTCATAGTTCTTTACTAATTTTGACTTTGACTAAAAGTGCGAGAGTGCAGCCACATTTTTATAAAGGGTCCGGTTAACTGTTTAATAACCACACAGTCATAAAAATAACTTATATTTTTTATTATTTATTATTTTAATCATATAGTTATTAAACAATGCTCTACGGTGAGTAACTCCACCATAACCACTATTTTTTTTTATAAATTATAATATTATCCATCCAATAAAAAGTTGACATTCTCAAGGTCATGTGTCAGTTGTAGGAGCCTCAACGGTCAATATAAAGACATGTCACATACTCAAGTGTGTCAACTGTTTTCATTGTATGGCAAATAGATTGATTTCCTAGCTTTTGCTTTCATTCCCCAAATTGGTAGACTCACATATCTAGTCATTTTCATAAAATCATTATTAAAACTAACCATATTACAAATTTTTTTATCATATTAGCCATTTATATCCATTTTGGACCAAATTACCCTTAAAGCAAATAAAAAAAATGTAAATCTACAAGCACAACATTGCCCACACTAGGGGTGGGCAAAATCAAGTTCGAATCAACCCAATCGGATTTCGGGTGGGAGAAAAATTCGTCTGAATTTAACCTAAATTTTAAATCAAATCGGATCAACTTTAAATTTTGTGTTGAATTCGAATCAATTGGGGTTCAGATTAGGTACATATCAGATCAAAATACGGTTAAATTCGAGTTTGGGTCAAGGACCATTTTGAGCTATTTTGTTAATTTTGGGGTTGTTTTATAATTGCTTAGTTATTACGAGATTACTTTTATGAAATTGTTTCATTTTAGTCCATTTCCACTTCCTTCCAACTAAAAAAATAAAAACTAATAGTATACTACTATAACAAACACAAAATCCAAACTTATTAGTCTCTGAAATACAAAAATCACAAACTTTAAACATAAACATAATTAAACTATTTAATTACAATTTAAAAACCTCAAAATTAGTCACAAAGTTCAAACTTAATATCTCCAGTACATCCAAGACAGTGCAGTAGTGCACAATGTCCAAATATTACAATAACAATTAAAGCTTAAAACTATAACAATTATAATCAAATGAATAACAACTACAATAACAGTTATGGCCATAGCCAAACAAGTGAAATTTCTCAAAGGATTAACCTAAAAAAAAAAAAATTCACAGATACTAAGAGTAGAGTAAGGCCTGCAAATGCCAACTATACACCAAAAATGAAAGATTGCATTTCTTTAATAATTATTCCTATAATTAATTTATGTCTATTGTCATATATATATATACATATTTATTTATAATATGAAGAAATATTACTTAAGCAGCTACTATCAATTGTTAAAAAATACATATGTGATAATAAAATTGGGTAATTTTTATTAAAATTATTCCCTAAATTAATTTAAATTTAGTAATTTACATCAAAATTACCATTAAAAATTTAAAATTTAAAAAATACAAAGTTGAGTACTCGGGTTGCTATTTGCCAGTTTGAAGACTAAGAGTGGTGCTTGGAGGATGAGGAACTTGATGATGGACTGATGGTGTACGGTGGCTACATCTGCAAAATTCAAATGATCACCGGTAGAATCGGGTTATTACTAAGATGGTGACAGTGTAATCTGCTTGCTGTATTGGAGACTTTATCTGCATTGGTGGTGTGTTGGTTTGCTTTTGTCGTTTTGGGATGTGTGTGTGCTGCATCGTTGGCTTGTTTATGCTATTCTTCATGAAGAGGTTGTGGTAATTCTAGAGAATAAGAGTCAAGATAAGAGAAACATAGTGGGGTTGAATTTTGTGACTTTGTGCGCATGTATGATTATTTTTGGTTATTTATTTGTTTCATTCCAAATCCAATCGAATTTGTGGATTGGATCAATTTAATATGATCTAATGAAAATTCGATTGAGTTGACATATATACATTCGATCGGGTTAAGCTACTAAGTTGATCCAATCTGAACTTGATTTTTTTTTTGGTCGGATCAGTTGATTTGTACCGCCTTAGCCCACACCACCCCCATCTATTTTAACCGTTTTGCTAGCTTCCATTGATGGCCATTTTGTTTCCTTCAACCTAATTTTGTTAAGATTAGGTTGTGTCACAAATGGCACATTAGGTGTTTTTTAAAATGTCTTTAAGAAGATTATTTCAATTATATTGGTAAGTATCCATTGTTTCCACTCTCATGGACCATGGTCTCCATTGCCTATAACTAACGTAGGTCATCACCCACAAGCAATGCAGGCGGTAGCTTTATCGCCCACAATAAGGCAACACAAGTAATGGCTTTCATCGCCTACAAGAAATGCAGGAAATGGCTTCCATCGCCCACAACCAACGTGAGCGATGGCTGCAATCGCTCATAACCAACACAGACCATAGCTAACATTGCCCACAACCAATGCAAGCAATGGCTTCCATCGCTCGCAGCCAATGTGGGCGATGATTTCTATTGCCACTATCGTTTGCAACAAATCAAGCTCTTTTAAAGGGTAATTTAGTCCAAAATGAATACAAGTGGCTAGTATGTTAAGAAATTTTATAACATAGCTAGTTCTGAGAACAATTTTATGAAAAAGGTTAAATAGGTAAATCCCCCCCCCCCCCCTCCCAATAAACTTGAAAATTTACATAAGTGGCTTTCATTTTTCCTTTGATTTTTTTAATTTAACCTAACTCTAAACTTGAAAATTTACATAAGCAACTTAAAAACTTTTAGATTTTCCACAATTAGCCAAATATAAATTCTTAAGATGAAAATACCCCTTTCATTTTCATAATCCAAAATCTCCCTTTGGAGAAAAACATTGCAATTGCACCTTGATCTCATCATTGACAATGACGGTAATGAAACATGGCAAAGGAATGAAACACAACCTTAAGATATTAGCCACGACTAGGGTGATGGAAAGCTATCCAACAAACTCGACATCAACAACAATGATGTAAAATGAATTAAAACCCAAATTTAGCTAGTTACTCTAAACCTTGGCTAATTAAATTCATCATTGTTGATTTGTTTGAAGGATTTTGAATAGACTGTATATGATTATAGGTTATATTAGCCCAAAATCAAATGAAGATTTATCAAAATAATGAAATACAACTATAGCACATTAGATGCTTGATAAAATACTTCTTTGACTTTTTTTGTGTTTTTTTTTTTTTTAGTTTGAGTTCAAAACAATTTTTTTTTTTGTGTTGGTTTGAGCCAATGAGTTTAAGATTTTTGTTGATTTTGACCATTAGGGAGTTTCACCATTTGAGGGTGTGTTTTAATACGATATGCTAGTGTGTACGTGTGTTTTAGTGTAATAAGCACCATGTGTACTTTCCTTTTGGTCTTATTGCATGACACCATGGCTATGTTTTAGTACAATAGCCATGCGACAGGTGCCTATTGCACAAAACATTGGTGTGACAAGCACAAACACATAAACACATAGTCACTGTGTTTTGGTACAACAGATACAACAACTATGTTTTTTCTTATGAAGGCAATTATATAGCCATATGTTTTTGGAGCAACAAGTATAGCAACTGTGTTTTTTTTTTTTTTGTGAAGGCAGTTAATGTTTGGGAAGGAAAAGACTTCAGGCCATATACAATAGCTAATTGGGATCTTATTTGTTCATGTAATTGAGAGTAACAACTTGTAATTGAATCATTGCTATCTCTATAATCCTTCATCGTCATTAATAAAACCATTCATGGTTAGTTCTCTTGTGGATATGTAAGCATGTTGAGCTGAAAATTGAACACAGAATAAGCCTTCCAACTGCTGATAAATTCATAGCAAAAACTCTTGCTCAAAAACCAGTTCGCTGTCCTTTCTTTAACCTTGGGATCGCAAATCTGAGATGGGTTCAGCTGCAGTGATTATAATATGGGCTAGAGCATAAAGATTTGTGTTTGCATTATTGCGTCACTACTTGAATTGTGAACTACAAACAGTATTACAAAAATTAATTTTAAAATCATCTCTACTATTTTTTGGGTTATAGGTAATTTACTTGGTTCAGTAGAAAATATTGATGGTTTATAAGTTATGAATTATATTTTGAGCCAAAGTAAACTTTAAGGAACATTTGTCTATGTACTATAAGGATAGTTTATTCCCTTTATTTAGTTTTGGTGTAACATTACTATCATGCATTAATATACCTATTCTTTGCAGTCGTTCTTTATTTTCTTGAACCTATATCTTGGTAAAAATTATTTAGTTTCTTGATCCTTTAGATTGTGATTCTTGTGTGTGGTGTGATTATTTCTAGAAAAGCTTGTGATAGGAGAAAAAAAAAAAAACATAACTACTATATGTCTATATTTGATGAGAACCAAGTTGCAAAAACTTTATAAGATTTGTTGAAAATCCATGGAGGTGTCCAATGATAAAGGTAAGAACCAAGAAAATAAAGGAAGTATTAAATGAATTAATTGAACACATCTCAAATTTATGCCTTGTTCAAGACATCAATCTACTTGAATATTCAAGATAGTTAATACTTTGTTAATGTTATTCAAGCTTCTAAATTTGATTTGGAGTGATATGCATGAAGAACAAACAAGGCCTTATCAACTTAAAAAGAAATTCAGACACAATTTTGTTTGCTAATCTGTTTTGAAAACATGATCTTTTATTTCCTTTTTAATTTTATTTCCTTTTTATTTTAAAATTAAGAAGATATTTTATTTCATTTTTACTTTAGAATTTTTTATTGCCTTTTTTACTTTAGGATCAACAAGATCTTTTATTTCTTTTTTACTTTAGGTTATATTAAGCAAAAAGGAAACATTATTCCATTAATAAAATTCACTATATAAACTCATATAATCTGATTGAGAAATTTAGATATGAGTTTATAATAATAGTGAGAGTTTTTATCTTTTATTCTTCAAATAACTTATCAAGATTTTATCTTGTGGCGTTCTTTGTTGACTTACCACTCACAATCTTTTTCTTCTTTCTTGAATGTGGTGTCAACCCTAGATTTTTTTATACCATTGGTTCTTATCTTTATAGATAAAGGATCGAGATCTTTATTTTATAGTTGATTGAATCTGAATTAGAAAGATCATTGGAAAAAAGACTTCATTGAGGTAGGATCTCACTTATCTTTGTTAGGTTCACATAAGTATTTATGTGTGACAAATACCTATCACATCAAACACAGGTGCGACAAACACCCTGTCACATAAAAATGAACTATATTTTATTTATCGAAAGTGATGAATTTTAAATGTATTGAACTGTATTTTATTTATCGAAAGTGATGAGTGCTAAAGAGTAAATATATTAAAAAAAACTTGTATTTAGATAACTATAATAGAAAAAATTATGTAGACTAATCATAAAAAACTCACATCTTAAAAAGAAAATATCTAAGAATTGTGTTGGTTCTTGAGGACCAAGATGGCCGAAGATCAAAACCTAAATGTGCCAAATGGAGGTTTTAAGGATCCTTTTCAATTATTTGTTTTAAGACTAGCGAAATAGGAGATATGAGAAAGTAGATTGATACAGATAATTGATTTTTTGAGCTGACGAACTTAAAGTATGATAGGTTGGTAGCATTGATTGCGGTTGCTGCTTTATCTATTCTTTTAGTTGGTTCACACCCTCTCCTAGAACTCCTGAGGGTTAGAGAAATAGAACTACTGAAATTGCTCCCTCTGCTTCTAGAACTATCAAGTTGTTGATCTACTTATATGAATTTCACTTTCTCTCCTTAAGAGAGCCAAGTCCATAACACAAGATTTTACCGACACCCATAAGTGTTAGCTTTCTTGGATTCCCATACTACCAATAAATAAATATGTTGCTCCCTCTTTTTTATCTACTTGTGTGAGTTTCGCCTTCTCTCTTTATAAGAGCAAGTCCATAACAAAAGATTTTACCAACATCTACAAGTTTTAGCGTTCTTGGATTCCCACCAATAAATATTTACTAGGCATTGTGTCAATTTTGTTCCATCTATTTTCAATACATGTCTCAAAATAATTTTCAAAAGCTAATACAATTTCAATAAACATAGCATTTATATTCAATCCAAATTAAAACTTGTCTCGCCCTATAAACCTTTTAAAGTGAGTCTATCAGTATCTGAAATAAACTACATAGCTAAAGAGGGTTCAATTGCTATGGAAAAAAAAATTGTTAATGTAAAATAAAAAGAGAATAATGTGTGCTAAATATACTTCTAAGTTTCAAATAACTATCAAAAAATTTTTTTATTTGAAGTACTACAATATCAAATACACCTTAGGAGCAGAACTTGTACTAATTATAACACAACTGTTGTAAGGTAATTTTTCCCAACTAAGCTTGTGGCCGGTTTATAGAACCTTATCAACAAAAATTGTGAGCATTTCATGATCTAAGTATTAAAAAAAAATAATTATACCAACGTTAATCAAATAAATATTTCCACGACAACTACAAAAAGTTATATTTCATAGGCACATAACATTAATTAATAACCAAAATTAGGGGTGAGTGTTTCCTAGTTTGGGGCTAGAATCAAACCAAACCATACCGAAACTGATTGGTTCTCAAGAATTCAAATTGAATATAAATAAAATTTAGAAACCGAATTGAACCAAAATATTTTAACTCGGTTTGGTTCGATTCTTAAATTCACTTCGATTTGGCTCAAATATTTTCTAAATATTGCAGCTTAACCCTAATCTTACTTAATTTCACAATTTTCACCATATGTTACTAAAATTTACAGTTCACATCTATATTAACTACCAACTACACTCTACACACATAGTAACACTAGATATAAATAAATTAAAAACAAAATCCTCAGATAAAAAACAAAATAATGAAAGCCCTAATACAAAATAGTCACAATTCACACACCCATCTAAATTTAAAATTTATTACAAATTATAAATCCTTACCACCACTAAAAATAACAAAAAACAAGAAGTCTGCAATACGCACCGACATTCAATAAAATTCACATTATGATACATCCGTTTTAAACTTTAAATTCAACTACTAAATACATCCGTTTCTCTTGCAAATGGATTCTCGCAATATATACCTATTTCACACTTACGGTGGCCACAGCCCACAAGATTCAAACACCAGCACCAGCACAAAAGCAACCCAAGCAACCCCTCGCAACATTCAAAATTTCAAGCAGAAGTAAAACACACACACCCACCATAAACTTAGAAAAAAAAAAAAAAGAAAAAATTCCATCGGCGGGCTGACGCGGCTTGGACTGATGAGAGTAAGACAAACAGCGCAAGTGATGAGAGTGCGATGAGCGGCAAAGTCGGCTGATGATAGGCCAGCGGCAAAGTCGGCTGATGATAGGCCAGCGGCAGTATGAATGATAACCAGAGGAGACTGTGACGCATGAGCCGTGACGGGAAGAGATTATTGCTGTCGTAGACGAGAGGCCAAAGAGAAAGATAGACGCCGATTTAGGGTTGTTAGTTTGTTACGAATTAGGATTACAAATTGATTTTAGATTTTAGATTTTATATTTTAAATTAAAAATACTTTTTAATTAAATTCAACCAATTCGTAAATTTTCAAGCCATGCGGTTTTTATTCTTAGAACCGAATCGAACCAAATTTTTTCAGTTCAGTTTGGTTCGGCAAAAACCGAATGCCCACCCCTCTCCAAAATCTTCTAATGACTAGTCATTTCCTGCGGAAGATTAATATAGAAGAGCACAAAATAGACATTATCAAACTCAACACTTTTAATAAACAATACAATATCACTTTGTTATTATAGTAAAGCCATGGCCTACAGAAGATGGAGATCTAACAAGCATATTTAAACAACATAACCATAAACAAATAAACTACCCAGTCCGAGACACATTGGGAGATCCATCATACTGATTAACATGCATTGTTTAAACAACAGAACCATAAAAATAAATCCAAGTCTAAGAGAAAACAGTTTCAGACAAACCACAAGCCCCTAGGGTTTGCCATAAGAGAGAAGCCAATATTCCATCATCTGAATGCTAGGTAGCAATACTTGTGCAAGCACTTCCATAAAGTCCTCTCCAACCTTAGGTAGTAGCTTGGCATATTTTCTCCCTTCTAGATCATATCCAGCAGCTTCATTAAAAAGCCCATATAACATAATGATAGTAAGCTTGCTCGGCTGAGAGACAGTGTTATTGTACCTGAGAAAAAAATAATTCAAAATAAAATCCAAAAAATACAACTGTTAGGAAAAAAAAAAAAAAAGAACCAAAAGGAAAAAATGTAGTGACACCACAAAACAAAATCATTGAAGAAACAAATCAAAATAGTGCCATATGAGACATTTACATATGAAGAACCAAAAAAGGAATCTGGAAATCAAAACCTCAGCAGCATTTTGGGCATGTTTTGGAACATAGGTACTTTGAAGCTGGTGCAAAGAATCGCGTGCTGGTGCAGGCTTTTCACGTCATCATCCTTCGCCAGCAATCGGGTAGGTTTGATTGATTGCTATTCAGAATCATCATAAATTTCTCCATCATCAGAAAACTCATCAAACGATCTCATATCAAGCTGGTAGCGGAGTATTCCACCAATCCCACCAAAGCCTCTGCAAAACTGGGACCCCTCTTGTGATTTGTTGGTCACAAACTCGAGTGTGCAACCAAACCTCCTGTATTCATTTGCAAACCACTCAAGCAGTGATGACTTTTCCTGCACCTCCAATTCAGCAGAGGTGGCAGAATCACGAAAGTTGTTCTGGTTGTTTTCTTGCTCCTTGTTCAAATGTTTTATGACAATCTCACCAGTAACAGTATTTTTCAAGACATACCTAGTAATGTCCAAATTTTCCCAAACAATTAGCGTGTCAACAGCACCCATATCCAAAGCTTTCAGTGTGTCATCAGCACCAAAAACATACTTCCCAGTATCCTGGCTTATCTCTTCAAAATACTTTCCTATCAAACGCTTCTCTTGTATAAACTTCACATTGGACAGACTTTCAGCAGATAGCTCAATTGCCTGGTTAAATCCATTCTCCCCTCCGTAAGAAACATCTACTACTTTCAAAATTTTAGCCTGAAGGCGAGGATCAAACATATCTGACTGACTAAGCTCAGTTTTAAAGTCAGCTGATCCAGCAAGCACTAGTCCCGAAACATTAGGCTGGCTAGTTGCAGGATTGATATAAAACTGTGTAGCAAGTTCAGCGGTTTTCCTCACATAGTTGTGGCGCTTCTCCATTCGAAGTCGGGCAAACCGAAGGGCTGACTGTCCTCCTCTTCCATGTTTCTTTGGAAGGTCGACACTAAACTTGTGAAGCACCTCACGGGCGTTACCACTTAGAGTCCCAAAAAGGGTTCCATTACCATCCATGACAATAAAACCAAACTTGTCATCAGATTCCAACAGTTCATTCAGAGCTTCAGTGTGAAACTTATTGTCACAGAGATAAAGTGATGCATTAATAGGCCTGAAAGGCTCGAAATCAATTGTGACCTTCTTTTCCTTCCCATCCTCAGTAACAATTGTTCCTGTGTACAGCACAAGCCCATTGGGAGGAACCTTGTTGTAAAGCTTCAACCTTTGCTGAGCGGATGTGATTGCACCCAATACAGATTGACGATTGACCCTGCTTTTGATGTTTGAAGCAGTTCCAAACTCATCACCCAGCATTTTCGTGACTCGTGATACCTGATCACGAGGAGGCATGATGAGAGATATCATGCTTGTACCATTTCCTCTAGCAGCTTCAAGTGCTTTGATCAACTTCTTAATCTTCCAAATCTCAATATTTTTATCAGTCTCCTGACCATCTGCCATTGTAAGGTGGATACAGGAACTCTAAACGAGTGAAAAAAGCACCTGTAAAAACACAAAAACCAAAATGAGGTTATCTATTAGACAACCTCACATTCAAAAGATACCTCCATGCATGCTAAAAGTTTCCAAAATCGTAAGTGAATAAAAAACGATGAAATGAAAATAATAATTCAAATAAATAGTTTGCATTAAAAGAAAAAAGGAAAAATACAGAAGTCAAAATCTCACAAAGAAAACTACTATCAAAAAATTGAAACAACATCACAAAGAAGCATAATTCAAATGCTATAAGCAAAAAAAAAAAAAAAAAAAAACCTCAAGTTGAGATATTTGACATGATAGGAACTCAAGTTTCGGATGAGCTTCTCCCAATTATGTCTGGTAATAGAATAGGGAGGCTTGCTCTCACCAAGACTCCACTTTTTGCTCCGTCCATGGAGCATATGAATTTCCTAGAATCTTATTTTAAGGCAGTACTACAAATTCTCTAGTACTACATAAATCAAATTGATAAATAAAGATTTTTATTTTTGCCAAATCTCACAAGTTCAGGTTTCATAAATTAAGACAATAATTCTTAATGATTAATTAAATAAGTTCTAGCTGATAACTTTCAGCACTTAATTTAATGAAGCCATGAATTTCCACTTTGCTATCCAAATAACATATTTCATCTATGGCTTAGCAGCAAGACATCCGGATGGGTACTAATCAGGCCAGGCAGTGGAATAAATGTCCTTTCATATAAAAAAATATTGATATCCTTTTTTAAAAAAACATTTCATTTTCCTATTTCGATTCATTATTTCTTTTAATTCCTTAATTTTAAATTTTACACTAGCCAAATTGCTTATAGAAGTTGTATTCATTTAAATAATAAAATGCAAAACATAATACTAAAATAGTTATCATCAAGGCCTCCCTTGAGACTTAGTTTGCTTAGTTCTTTTAACTATTGCTAAATTTAGCATTGCAAAAATGGAAATTCAAAGGCTAAAAATCAATTCAAGATATGCCTTTGCCCTGAGTAATCAGCAAAAAGAGGGTTCAATGAAAAAAAAAAAAAACTAGGCAAATTATATCCTTAAACAAATTAATGGATGAGGCAGGGACAGAAATGATAAAATAATATCTTTTAAATTATTTTTTAATAAATTAATTTTGTATTATTAATTTATTATCGATTTTTCAATTAACTAAGAACTTTAAAAAATCAATAAAAAAAATAATTTAATCCCATGCAAATAAATCTCATAATCGCAAAGCAGAGCTGAGCTCAAAAGAAACTCCCCTTTCTCCCAAATAGAAAAATTTAACTCCCATATATGTGGTACGTTACATACCGTATTCAGAGTGATCAGATTAAATTAGAATTAAAAAAAATTGAGAAATTTTATTTTAAGATAAAAATATCAGTTTATAGCAATCAACCTAATAAATAAATTTTATTTTGATATGCAATTTTCCTAAACCGTCACCCATAATCACCAAGAGAAAAAATACAAAATTAAGAAAGTAAAATTAGCCATAATTATGAAAAAAAATTTAAAAAGAAAATTATCAATTGCTTCAATTGACATAAATAATAGAAATCAAATAAAAAAAAAAAAACGAAATAAAATATACCGAGAATTGCAGATCGGTTTCTGATAAAGAGGAGGATGGAATTTGCTTCACTCGTGGGAGAAGGGAAAATACAATAACACGCTTAATGGGAACGAGAGTAATGATACTTATGAGAGAAAAAATCGTATTTATATTGTAAACGTTAACCATGGGTGTCCCGTTAACCAAACATTTAACTATGGTTAGGTTAAATTAGTGGGGAATAAATCTGAGGTTAAGAGCTAACCGACTTGCGGGTGCCGTGCCGTGTATGGATAGCTAGAGAGCAGCTGATTTTTCTCTTTTGGGCCTTGATTGAGCCCGATTCAGATCCATGACCCATTATAATACAATGCCTTCACATCAAAGATTATAAATGATGGATAATATTTTTGTGTTATCGATGTTGTAATTTTTTACGGGAACGCAATACAAATAAATTAGGTTAATTTAAATTGAAACGATTATTAAATATTTTAGATCTAAATTTAAAATTTCTAACACAACAAATTATTATTGTATAATTTTTTATTATTTAGTTATATTATATCTGTATGATTAATTGTTATTTAGTTATATTATATTGACTTGTTTCTTATTTAGTAAGATTGTGTGATATTTTTCATACTTTATAAATTATTTAGTTGTATTTTTAAAAAAATTGATTAAAGTTTTTTTATTAAGTAGGTAGTATTATAAATTTCCAGTAAAATATATTAAAAGCATGTTATAATGATTTTTTTTTTGTACATAAAAGTTTAAAATTACTTAAAAAAATAATAATAAATAGTTTGTAGGAGAGTTTACACCTATAACAATTAGCACATTACTTCAAAAAATAATAAAAACACATCAGATTAGGATTTTAGATTCTTGACACGATTAATAAATAGATTGTGCTATGATTAACTCAATTTTAATGCAATAAAAAGAATATTAACGTACAATATAAACATGAAAATCCAACCTAAATTATTACCTTTATAAATAATGTCCCATTTATATGATAATTTATGGAAAAAAAATTGTAATTTTCCTTTAATTTATATAGATTAGTAGTTCAAATAATCAATTATTTAAATTCTTCCTTTTTTTCTCTATTACTTAAGCATCTTAACCATTTTGTTCTTTCAAAGCTTAGAAGTTTCTCAAAAAAAATTAATTTTGCTATTTTGTTCATATAAGATAAAGGACCAAAATTTTCACAAAAAAATTTCCTAACTGACAAAAAATAAAATTAAAAAGGACTTATTGATTGATTATTAAAATTATTTGGTTTTATGTGTATTTTAAACCAACAGTAAGGATTTTAATGTAAATTGCTATTTTTAGTAAAAAGAAAAATGCAAGGCGTTTTCACCATATGAAGGAACAGAAAGGCTGAAAGAGCAATGGAAAGAGAGCGAACGAGAGCGATGGCATGGAGAAGACAATTATCACGGAGCCTGAAGGAAATGAGGATGTTACTCTGCCAGACCTCTCCAAGCTTCTCCACTAGGTATGTGTGCCTTTTTCTCTTAAATTTGATGGCTCTTGATGACAAATAAACGAATTAGCATCATTTCATTTCAAATTAAAGATTTTTGGATTGGCATTCTGCTTATTTAGTTAATTTTAGTATCATTTCTTGTGATCTCTAAGTTTGTTCTCAAGGATCTCCAATTGAAATGGGAGAGGAATTAGAAATAATGGGTTACATATATTATATCTATATAATGCCATACTCATCGGAGACCAAAATGACAATGAAGGGAGACTATGCTTTTGCTCACAGCTAAACTGTAACTCTCTCTCCTTTTTTCTGGTTACTAATGTTGACTAATTTTAGGAGCTTCCCAAATAATTGGTAATAAAACTCCAAGGTAAAGCCAGAAACTAGTTGGTTTTCTTATATGTTGGTAATTTTTTTAAACTTTGAAGAATTGAGCAATTGATCTTAGAAGAATTCTACTTTGAACGGCACGACTCTTTCTATTTTTTTTTTTGTGCTGGCACTCAACTTCGTCAACCTCCTCTTTCCATCGGCACACTCGGCGCAGATAGCTCTGGTGGCCCCGGCCTGGCTTCTGCCTCTATCAGGCGGCGACAGCCCCTACCCCACAGCCACAGCATGGAGGTGTTTACCTTAATCGGCACAAAAAGAAATCAAAATTGTCTCTGGATCGATATATTATGATGCTAAACCGAGACCGAGATATAGAAAGAGGGCTGTCCCTTTGTTGGCTTTCTGAGACAAAAGCACGCACTCATAGGAATGGTGCTAATTCCCATGTTCCTTTTAGTCTCGTTTGGTTTTGAGAGCCTCCCCCTCCTCGTCTCTTACTCGTCTTTTGAAAGCCATCATCCTGGATTTTTTTCGTATGCCGGGCAAAGTGCCCCACCTTTCTACATTAATTCTTATTAAAATTTCCTCACCTCAGGTCTCTTGAATGAAAAGCCCGGGTGGAAGCACAAACAAAAGGAGAGAGAGAGGAGCAGTAGGAAGGGGGGAAGAAGTCTAGTGCTAGTTCTTACTGAAACTTCTTTATCTAACTTTCATTTTTGAGATGGGCTAGATATGGTATATTCTCTTCCTGCTGTTTTTTCATGTCATTTTTTTTTCTCTCCCCATTCTGCATTGGTATTCAATTTTTTTTCTTTTCTTTCTGTCTACACTGTGTTTGTGTTTTGATTATTATTGTCATGTCTTTGTGCTGGAAAATTTATATTAAAATTGAAAGTTCAATAAATAGTTATAGAGCCTATGTATAACTATCTACGATCTTGTTCTAAATGTCAGACTGATATAGTATTCAGCTTCAATAACATAGGTGCTCCTAGTTACTAATATTAATAAGGTCTCTTAGGGTGTACTAGAGATATTTGATCTTATTTTGCTTCTACAAGAATACGATGTGATTGGTTTGTATTACAGAAAACTCAAAAAGTTAAACAAAAGAAAAAAGTAATTTGTTGTTGCCTTTTTATGTCTAAATTCGTGCTTGTATATTTGGGGGGAAAAAAAAACTAAAAGAAACAATAGAAGTTAAGTGAAATGTTTCAAGGAACACTTCTTGTGTATATTTACTTAAACATGGTACCATTTTACCCGTCATATTATGAGTTACCTGGACCCGGCCTAGACGTGTTTTTTTAACACCTGGGCAGGGTTTTTTATCCAGGCTTTTTAAGTATGGATTTTATATATTAAAATATTATATATATGTTTATATTTTTTATTTATTTTATAATTTTATAATTTTTGAAATTATTTTAATGAAATTAGGCATGAAATATAAACTTTAAATGTTTAAAATTTTAAATATATTGAATAGATGTGTCAAAAAAATATAATTATTTAAACTAAAATATATTTTATAACATTTCTTTTATAAAATCTGGGTTCCAAGCCGGGCTTCGGACTTTTCAAGTGATGCTCGAGATCGGAGCGGCCTCATCAATACTGGGCCCGTATTGTCTTGATCTGGGCCGGACATTGATTACTTATTTTAGACTCTTATGTTTCTGTTGCCCAGCAATTTGAAGAACATGTCCTCCAATAAAAAATACTTCCCTATCTTATAGATTCTTTGATATCTTCATAGCTTACTGGAGTATTTGTGTTTTTTGGGCTGTGTGAGTCTTCTAGGACAAGAAAACATAGTTGATGTTGGAAAGGATACATCCATAAGCAGTTTTTACTTTACATAGCTTCAATTTTTTTTTTTTTTTTTGTTTTTTTGGCATATTATAACTTCTACCAGCCAAATAGCTGCATAACGGCCAGATTTTGTCCTCGTTATCATAAACTACATATTGAACCATCTTCCATAGTTAAGTTACCCTTGGATAATCCTCCTGTTGTTGCATGTTGTGTCATAGTAATCCATTTTCCTCTAACTTATTGAACATTCAAATGAAATGATTGCTAATGGTTAGAGCATGTTATATATATTAGTGCATTAATAAAAAATCAAGACTTTCCTAGTTTAGGTAATAATAGAAATCAGAGGAAGTTATTTCTTTATAATTTGAGAAAAAAAAAACACAAAATTATTGTGGTTTGACGATTAATGAAGAGGCTGCCCATGGTCATTTTTTTCCCTGTTCACTCTTTAGCCTTCCTGCGTTAAATTTTGATGCACATTTAAGAGTTTGGAAGATCCAGCTCCTTAGTTAATTTGTATTACAAAAAGGGCAAAAGTGTTTACCCAAGTCAGTTTTCATTGGAGGTCCCAACTCTTCATATTCATTTTACAATATTGACCCTAGTGCCCATGTAAGTTAGTATTTCTGAAATATCTTGAGTTGGTTCGGCTGGGTGTGTCTCGTTATGTTCTTTTTCCTTTTTTATTTTTATGGTTGGATGAATCCTGATTTTTTTTTTTTCATATTGTTTTCTTTTGACATAATTTCTGCACTGAAGTGTCTGAGATACCTTGGCTATGCTGAGATATAACCTTTATACTTAAGCCAATTACAGAGCAGCTTTAGTGAGTTCAAGTAAAATGAGAAGCTTGGTTCTTCTTGCCCGCATATAACAATGATGTGGGTTAACGGTGTTGTCTTATAATTGTGTGCCTAAAATGCCTCCCCTCTGCTAAATAATATATGCCATACTAGATGTCTTATTTATTCATTACAGATTAAGGTTTCTCCCAATTCATTTATGCACTAATCTACCCCACTTTTGTTCCTTGCCACTATTATGTTGTGCTTTTTACTTGGAACTCTATGTTGTGATCTCATCAATGGACCTTTCATATCAACACAGATATGGGGCTTGAGAAGGGTATTCGTTTGGGAGGTTTGAATGATGCACAGATCTCTACGGCATTTGAAGACCTTTTCAAAGCCGAGGAAGCCCTTAAGTGTTGATATTGCTACTTTTTGAGCTTTTTTTTTTCTGAGATACTATTTGAGCCATATGAAATGAAATAAATGGAATATTGGAAAGACTTCCTGTGACAATTTGCTATTTCGTATTAGCAATCAATTTTATGCAGTGTCTTGAAGCTTTTGACTGACAGTTGAATACTTGGCAGTGTTGTCCTGTATTTTGATCATTATTTTTATTAGCATCTTTTACTCTCTCATCCATGACTTTGGGGCTCAACTAATGTCTACTGTAATGCCAAAATCTGCACAATACTTTTCTGGAACTTCTGATACTTAGCTTGGATTGTAGATCCAATGATTGTTTTGGTGTCTGCCATGTCAAGGTATACAAGTATTAGCAATATGGCACCATGAAATAACCCCGCAGCTAAGTTTATTTCTCGGATATTGTTGTCTATGTGCTCAACAGCTCAAGTGACTTGCTTAGTAATCATGTGTGCCTGGATATGTTGCCGCCTGTGATAGTTCGACGGCTACTGCCGCTGGTGGCCACTGCATAAAATTGTGTTTTATATTAAAATTTAGTACCATTACAATCTTTACTGCCGAGACTATACAATAGTACAATTTACTGGCAAAAAAGATTCTGTGTACCGTAAATTTACATAAAAGTGGGCAGAATCGATCCAGACTATAAAAATTATTAGTTCAATTTAGTTCTTAGGATTCGGTTTGATATTTTTTTTAAAAAAATCTAAATGTTTCGGTTCGATTAGAAAATCGAATATTCGGTTTTTCGATTACAAAGTTGAATATTCCTATTCGGTTTTTGGTTTAAAATTTTTAATCTGAAAATCGAACTGTAAAACCGAAAAAATAATTTTTAAATTAATGAAATATCATGTGACGTTATTTGACAAGTAAATACACATTATTATTACACATATGCATGCGCCGTAACATTAGTGTGTTTTTGTGTGTATGTACATGTGTGTTGTTGACACAAACCCAAACCCTAGCCCCAAATGCAAATGGCGAGCCCCCTTCATCTCTCTTTTTTCATTTTCTCCCACAAACCGTAAGCCCCATCAAATCCTCACACCCTTGCAAATGAAATCACCAATCCTAACCCCGAAAACCAAAATCCTCACAAATCCCCTTTTCTATTACAAACCCTAGTCTCCAAAATCAAATCCGCCCCTCACAAATCTCACTCTCAAAAGTGTAAACCACCAGCCATAATTCCTCATCGGCGAACACCACGAGCCCACGCCTCCGCTGTCATGTTTGCAACTGTGCCACTCGCTCCTGCTTCATGAATTCATCATCGACCTTTCAACTTTTGGAAATTTGATTTTTCCCTGTTTTTTTCTCTGCCTTTATTTTTGTATTGTTCTACTGTAAAAAAAGGTTTGTTATTCTTTTTTTTTTTTAAGTTTGTTATGTTTAGAATTTATTTTTGAATTAATAATTTAACAATTTTCCTTGATATCTAATTTTTGTTTTTGCATCTACTGTGACAAAAGATCTGGAAAGAGTATGATGAAATTCAAATTTGCTGAAGTTATTTTTTTTAATTTTTTAATAAGGTCAAGAACCGAAAAATCGAACCAGAACTGAATTCAAAATTTTCGATGCTTTTTTATGGTCTGGTGCTTTTTTTGGTTCCTTTCTAGGTTCATTTAAAATTAATACCGATTCTGACGGTGAAAATTATATTATTTTAGTTATAAAAATTTAAAATTTTAATTAATTATTCATAATTAAATATGAAATTAAATTATTTTATATTAATTACAAAATTTTAATTAATTGACTATACATAATTATAAAATGTAAGTAAATATTAAATTATTAATTTAGTATAAATTAAAATAAAAATATTATTTTATATAATACAATTTATCTTATATAAATATAATATTATATTACAATTTAATACAAGACAATGCAATATAATTTAATGAAATACTAACGTAATTTAATATAATATATTAAAGTATTGACAAAGTAACTAAGATCCAGCAACTTGCCGTGAGTATTTTGAAAAAAAATGAAATTCAACATGTGAAACACGTTTGAGAAAATGTTAGTGATGTTAATTTCACTTAAGTAACATTTTGTTTTGATATTTATCACAGAAGTGATAATTATTTTACCAATACTTATACATGTGACATTTGATTAACTTTTGTTGTTAACTCTAATGACACAAAGGTACAATTGTAAAAATAGTTTTATTTTATTTATTTACATTTATTCATTAGGTGAGATTATTTAAATTTATTAATTTTTTAAATTTAAATTCATTTGAAAAAAATATATTTGTTATTAGATTTTCATTTTTCAAAATTCCAAAGTTAGTCCTCACTAATTTCTTCTTTCTTTAGTCTCATTGTAACAAAATTCTCTCACTGCTGTGATTACCTGTAAATGAAATATTTGCTAATTTATATCATATCTTTACATAGAAATTAGTAGGTATTATTTTTCCTTTCTGAAAATTTAGATCAAAACATCATTTATTTTTTATGGTATGTAAAGATTGCATGTAAATAGTGTGTTTTGTTCCTCTTTATTCATAATAGATTATATCAATATCGATTTGAATTTTTAGCAATTTATAATGAAAATTAAGGTGCTGACCAAATATTCTCAGGACCCTTTGCAAAGAATTGGCAGACAATTGACTAGGACAAGGAGGATGAAAAAGGCTTTACAAGGCTTGATTGTGAGCAAAGAGGCTCAGCTAGAAGAGTATTACAAAGCTTCAACAAGGATAGTCAATTATCTTTTTGCGCAAGACATAGATTTGGACGAACATGATAAGTGCATGGGTTAATTAGGAATTTAATTTTGTTGTTATTTAATTAAGGGTTTTTATGTTTTAATTCTCATTAGTTATAGTCTTTTTGTTAAAATTAATTAGGTTCATTATACTAAATTTTTTTTTTAGGATTTTTTATATAAAGACAGCAACTTATTATTTTTAAAGGAGGAAAGATGATATTTTTCTATTATTCAGAAAAGCTTTGCTTTGTCTTCTTGTGTTCTTGATTGAATGCATGAATTTGATTCATCAAGAGAGTGATCAACTTTTATGGCATCTTAAGATTAGGGTTTTAAGGATTTAGTTTCCTTTGAGTTCTAAGCTGATCATTTACTATTTGTTCCTAGCAAATTGAAGTGTTTTTAATCCATTGATTCAAGTGTTCCTAGGGCTGTCGCCTAAAGGGTCCAAGTCAAATTGGTATAAAAGCTTTGGTTTTCAAAAACAGGTTATTCATTATCATCTCTCTTTGTTTTCATTTCTTGATTTTGTGCCTTTCTTCTATTTTCTTTCATAGGTTTTCATTGAATTCATCCTTTATGCTTTGTTTCGATAGATTCAATTCCATTATACTTTTGTGTATTTAGTGTGTGTATATATATATATATATATATATATATATATATATATAAAGGTTGTTGCTCATCTCATTTTGGGTTAAAAAAAAAAGTATTTGGAGCTGCTATCTAAAGAATTTGGAGACAATTAAGATTATTGTGTCTCTTTTTTAGTTTCTTGAGTTGCTTGAATAAAGTAAATTTCTTATTTATGTTTTTTTAATTATTATTAGCAGCTAATTTTAATCTATTAAAAAAAAAAGGAAAGATTGTCGATCTACAAAGCTGTTTCTGCTGTCTTTTTGCATTGTTTATCAATTAGTTGCATTCTAATGATTTCTTTCACATGTCTTTTGCTTCGTTTCTTAAGTTATCTTCCTTGTTTTTTTTCTTTCTTTGCTTTTTTTCACCGTTTGCGTCAACTAGGTTTTAAAGTTCTAATTCTTGAGATTGTCACCATCTGACCAATTGCACTGTGAGATTTGTTGATTTTTTTTTTATTTTGTTGAGAACATAAAAGAGGCTGGCTTGAGTGGTAAAAGGCAAGAGAGATCATCATCAAGAAAAAGCCAAAATAGCGTGAAACACGAGTGATAACAATCTAACTTGAGTGTAAACACGTAATGGAGTGTGTGAGGAACAAATTTTTTTTTTTTTTTTATTTTGTAGGTTTAAAACATGAGTATTGAAAGAGGACAACCACAAGAGGTCGACATGAGATTGTTCATTAAGGCTGTTAATGACCAATTTAAATTGTTGAATGCAAGATTGAATGAATTGGAATCCAATTTCGATCTAAATCCCATAGAAGACGTGAGTTCGATGAAGAAGAAGAAGTGGATTCCGAATTGGAGAGAACAAGTTTTAAATGAGACAAAAAGGTTGAATCCAAATGAAACAGCAATTTGGGCAGCGTAAAGATGAAGATTCTGACCTTTCAAGGAAACAATGATCCTGAGCTATATATGGAGTGGGAAAGAAAAGTTGAGCATGTATTTGATTGCTATAATTACTCCGAGGAGAAGAAAGTAAAGCTAGTAGACGTAGAGTTCACAGATTATGCAAGTATATGATGGGATCAATTGTTGATCAATAAGAGTAGGAGTGGAGAAAGGCCTATTCGGTCATGGAAAGAGATGAAGTTGGTGATGCGCAAGAGATTTATACCTAGCCATTACTATAGAGATTTGTATAAGAAGTTGCAAGGGTTTATTCAAGGTTCCATGAGTGTAGAAGATTATAATGAGATGGAGATCGTCGTGATTAAAGCAAACATAGAGAAAGACTGAGAAGCAACAATGGCGAGATACATTGGTAAATTAAACAAGGAGATTACTGACGTGGTTGATTAGTAATATTATGTACAGATAGAGGAGCTTTTACACAAAGCCATTAAAGTGGAGAAGAAAATAAAATCAAAGGGGTTCAAATCTGATTCGTCTTCTAATTTAGTCGCTTTTCCTAAAGGTAAAATTGACACTAAAAATCCTTCTAAGACACGTGATATTAAGTGTTTTAGTTGTCAAGGATTTGGACATATTGCTTCTCAATGCCCAAAAAGGTTATAGTTGTATGGGCGAATCGAAAGTGCTAGCTCAAGTGATGATGAGATGCCATCTTTGGAGGACTGTTCTAATGTTGAAGTAGAAAAGCCGGTGCATGGTGATTTACTTATTACAATGAAAGCCCTAAATATACAGCCTAAAGATGATAGCAATGAGAAGTAACGTGAGCATATCTTTCACACAAGATGCCATGTGAAGGATAAGGTATGCACGTTGATTATTGATAGTGGTAGTTGTACTAATGTTGCTAGTACTTTGTTGATAGAAAAATTAGATTTACATACTATGAAGCATCCTAAACCGTACAAACTACAATGGCTGAAAGAATGTGGAGAAATGAATGTAAACAAACAAGTTCGAGTTTCTTTTTCAATTGACAAATATGAGTATGAGATTCTTTGTGATGTAGCAACAATGCATGCTGGTCATATATTGCTTGGTCGACCATGGCAATTTGATAGGAGGGTTTTGTGTGATAGGTATAAAAATCGTTACTCTTTTATAATGAACAACCTAAAATTTGTATTAACCTCCCCCCGCCCAAACCTTTGGAAGCCTATAAAGATCATATTAGGATAGCAAGAGAGTGCAAGTTGAGATATAAACAAAAGTGTGAGGAAGAGGAATATAAAAAGAGAGTAAGCGAGGTTGAGTGGAAAAATGGAAAGAAAAGTGAATAAAAAGAAGAGAAAAGTGAGCAAAAAGGAGAGAAAAGGAAACGAATGAGTGTATTTACTGAAAAACAAGAGATTAAAAGTGCAATGATGGCAAAGTACTTGTACTCATGTACAAGGATGTTTATTTTTCTACTAATGACCTTAACTCTTCTTTGCCTAGTGTTGTTGTGTTTTTATTGCAGGACTTTAAGGACCTATTTCCTGAGAAGATTCCCTATGGATTACCTCCTTTAAGAGGGATTGAGTATCAAATAGATTTCATACCCTGACAAAACGAATGAGATACAAAAGCAAGTGGATTACCTCCTTTGTAAGGAAAATTCTTAGCCCATGTTTGATTCCTGTCATCTTAGTCCCGAAAAAAGATGGAACATGACGCATTTGTGTGGATTGTCGAGCTATTAACAAAATAACGGTAAAGTATAGACATTATATCCCTAGGTTAGATGATATACTTAATGAATTACATGGCTCTTATTTGTTTTCTAAAATTGATTTAAAGAATGACTATTATCAAATTAGCATAAAAGAGAGAGATGAATGGAAAACTGCATTTAAAACTACATATGGATTGCCTTTCGATTTAACTAATGCAACTAGTACATTCATGAGGTTAATGAATCATGTCTTGTGAACTTTCATGAGAAAATTTGTGGAAGTTTACTTTGATGATATTTTAGTTTATAGCAACAATCTAGATGAACATATAAAACACTTGTATACTATTTTTAGTGTCTTGAGAGAGCACCAATTGTATACTAATCTTAAGAAGTGTACGTTTTGCATGGAATTCGTTGTGTTTCTTGGATATTTTGTTAGTTCACAAGGTATTAGAGTTGATGAAGAAAAGGTAAAGGTAATAAGGGACTGGCCTACATCTAAGAATGCGAATGAAGTAAGAAGTTTTCATGGTTTAGCAAGCTTTTATCGAAGGTTTGTTAAAGATTTTAGTTCTATTGCTGCATCTTTGAATGAACTTGTTAAAAAGAATGCTATTTTTAAGTGGACTGATGCACATGACCGAGCTTTTCAAAATTTGAAAGATAAGCTAACTAATGCACTTTTATTATGTTTGCCTAACTTTGATAAAGCTTTTGAGATAGAATGTGATGCATCTGGGATTGGAATAAGGGTTGTTTTGATGCAAGATTCCAAACTAATTGCTTATTTTAGTGAAAAGCTAAGTGTGGGAGCCTTGAATTATCCTACTTATGACAAAGAGCTTTATGCATTATTAAGAACTCTTCAAATATGGCAGCATTACCTATGGCCGAGGGAATTCATCATTCATTGTGATCGTGAGAGCTTAAAGTTCTTGAAGACCCAAGGTGAGCTTAATAAAAGACATGCTGTGTGGTTGGAGTTCATAGAAACATTTCCTTATGTGATCAAGTACAAACAAGGAAAGGAAAACATTATGGCTAATGCATTGTCTACGAGGTACGCATTACTTACTTCTTTACAAACTAATTTAATTGGTTTTGAATTGCTTAAAGGTTTGTATGTTAATGATTATGATTTCAGCCAAGTATGGAATGCATGTGATAATATGCATCTGGTGATTTTTATAGGCATGAAGGGTTTTTATTTAAGAAAGATAAATTATGTGTGTCTATTTGTTCTATTTGTGAGTTGTTTGTTAGGGAAAGTCATGAGGGAGTTTTGATGGGTCACTTTGGTGTTCTAAAGACTTTAGATATATTGCATGAGCATTTTTATTGGCCTAGTATGAAGCATGATGTGCGATCTATCTATGATAAATGCGTTACATGTAGGCAAGCAAAATCTAAAGTGAAACCGCATGGCTTGTATACCCCTTTGCCTGTGCCTAATCAACCTTGGATTGATATATCTATGGATTTTGTTTTAAGATTACCAAGGTCTCAAAGTGGTAGATAGTATATTTGTTGTTGTTGATAGGCTTAATAAAATGGCCCATTTTATTATATGTTCTAAAATAAATGGTGCAACACATATTGCTGACTTGTTCTTTAAAGAAGTGGTTCAATTACATGGATTGCCTAAGACAATTGTTAGTGATAGAGATGTTAAATTTCTAAGTCATTTTTGGCGCACCTTATGGAATAAATTAGGGACTAAAATTTTATTTTCTACTATTGCACATCCTCAAACGGATGGTCAAACTCAAGTAGTTAATAGGACAGTGGGAGAAGTGTTTGTCACATATTGAGTTTGCATATAATAAGACTACTAAGTTTTCTATTTTGGAAGATAAATGCTTGGTGCAGGATTTGGGAAGAGTAAGAATTAAAGAAAGAGAGACAGGTGAAAGATCTTGAGACGATGAACTAGAAGTAGAAAATGAGGATGTTAAGATTGTAAGGCCTTCTCTAGACTTTGAATTTGGCTATAAGGATAACCACTAATATTTGTCATTTTCTTATTTTGAAATTGTTTATGGCTTTAATCCTTTAACATATGTTGATATTTTACCTTTACTTACTAACGAGCATGCTAATCTTGATGGTAAAAAAAAAAAGGCAGATTTTGTAAAAGGTTTACATGCCAGAGTTCGAGCTAATATTAGTAAGAAGAATGAGCAATATGCTAAGCAAGCTAATAAGGTGCCTTTAAAGGTTGTTTTCCAACCCGGTTGGGTTTGGGTGCACATGTATAAAGAGATGTTTCCTACACAAAGGAAATCAAAATTGCAGCCTAGAGAAGATGGACTTTTTCAAGTCTTGAAGCAAATCAATGATAATGCATACAAGTAGATTTGCCAAGTAACTATGGTAATGTTACTACAACTTTTAATGTTGCTGATTTATCTTTGTTTGATGTAGGTGATTTGAGGACGAATCCTTATAAAGGAAGTGGGGGGGTGGGGGGCGATGATAATGGAAATCAAGGCGCTGACCAAATAACTCAACTTAATGTTCCCAAATATGTCCAAGACCATTTGCAAGAAATTGGCGGTCTATTGACCGGGGTAAGGACAAGGAGGATGAAATAGGCTTTACAAGGCTTAATTGTGGAATTGCATTGCAAAGAGACTCAGCTAGAAGAGTATTCCAAAGCTTCAACAAGGATGGTCAATTATCTTTCTGCACAAGTCATGGATTTGGAAGAGCATGATGGGTGCATGGGTTAATTAAGAATTTAATTGCGTTGTTATTTAATTACGGACTTGTGTTTTAATTGTCATTAGTTATAGTCTTTTAGTTAAGATTAATTAGGCTCATTTCAAATTTAATTAAGCCTAAGTCGTTTTAATTAACTAGTGTTTTCTTTTAGGGTTTTTTATATAAAGATAGCGACTTATTATTTTTAAAGAAAGAAGGATGATAGTTTTCTATTATTCAGAAAATCTTTGCTTTGCCTTCTTTTGATTTTTTGTTCTTGATTGAATGAATGAATTTGACTTATCAAGGGAGTGATCAACCTTTGTAGCGTCTCAAGATTAGGATTTTAAGGACTTAATTTCCTTTGGGTTCTAATCTAATCATTTGCAATTTGTTCCTAGTGAATTAGAGTGTTTATAATCCATTAATTCAAGAGTTCCTAGGGCTGATCGCCTAGAGGGTCCATATCAATTTATCTCATCTCTCAAAATTATTTGCAATCTATCACTTAAAGAAATGTAAAAATTGGTGGGAAATTGAAGGAGTTAGAGAAAGAGAAAATAAGGCTAGACAAGTATAAAAAATGGTTAGGTAATTACATTAAAAAAAAAATTATTAGTAATAAAAGATTGATTGAAAAGAGTGTGTAGAGAGAAAATTAATGGGTTTAAATAGTTATATCTTTATTCTTTTTCTATTTTTTTCCCTCTCCCTTTTTCGTCTTCTCTAAGTTCTTTTTCTTTTTCTTTTTTTCCCTCATTTTCACATTTTTTCTTCGTCTTCTCCATGCTTAATTTTCTTTATGTACATAATATGATAACATCTGCAAATTCATGGAGCTTTAAGTAATAGTGGTAGCAACTCATGCCTGCGATCTGAACTACGCAATGGTGAGATATTGCATCAAGTTCTCGTTCGATTCGTTACAAGAACTCGTGTAAAGAAATTTCAATAAGCAGTTAATAGGCTGATTCAAGCAACTTGAGATCAATCAAATTCGAAGTGGTCCATTGAAGGAATCTCACATGATATTTATACTAATAAATACGTTATTCACACTCTTGACTTTTCTTAAAATCAAAACCATCAAATCGGCGCATTATAAATGAAAAATATGCTACTGTCTTTTTGGATAATGTTTTTCTTTTTAAAAGAGATAACAAATCAATTATTTTCAATTTATTTAGTCATAAGAGGTAACAAATTAGCTAATTCTATTTTATTTAGTCATTTAAAATTCTTTTTTTTATTAAGTTAGGATTATGATTTATTTATTTATGATTTTTTTTTTAATTGAGGTTCTGATTTGATTTTAGAATATGATTTGTTTCCGATTTTGGATCAGAATTTATGATAGGAAATATCGATGATAACTATAATCAAGATTTCTTGTAACATATATATACTCACATTCAATAAAAAATAAATTAAGTTTTTTTACAATTTACTTAAGAGTGTAATTCTTTTTAGTTTTTAAACGAACTTTTTAAACTTATCATATTTTTCGTGGCGCTCAATTATTAACTTATCAATCAGAACATTAATAGCTAATTGTAGCGTTTTCACATACTAAGGTTCGTGCTTCACTAAGCAACAGGTCGTGGCTCCATTCAATTCCTAAATTTAGAATCAGTCTTAAAGCTTGATTTGATTAGAGTAATGTTAAGTCTTAGCAAGGTTTGTATCAGATGGTATTAGATCAATGTTCTAATTAGGTTTTATTTATCCTTTCTTTAGATTTTGTTTCCTATCTAGTTTATTCTAATTCTTATTAAAAAAAAAAAAATGCCGCACGAACAATATTTTTAGGGTTTTCTTTTTCTTTTTCTTAATTTTCCATCCTTGTGGTTTATTTCCATAAATTTATAAATTTTACCTATTCCTTATACTAAATTCATTCAAATTTCAGCTATTTAGGGTTTAAAAAAAACCAATAAAAAAAGGACAGTGAAAGCAAAAAATAAAATTTGTTCAATTTCTATTATTGATGTCTTATAAAGTCCAAATCTAATTTTTCGTAGGGTGAAAATTTTTGTTTGAAATTTTAGTATTTATTGCTTTCAAAACCTGATCATACGTGTTCGTTGTATCCGTGCCTTTGAAACTCAAATATCCTTAGTGTAATATTTCTAAAATATTGCTGAAATCTTAATATTGATTTGATTAGTTTTAAAGGAACTAATAGAGAATTACTACGAGTAAAAAACAACAAATTTGAGTGAAGTACGAGTAGAATTAAGTGAATCATTCTCTTAAGTGAAACATATAAGGGAGTGAAGTGAGGTCTTTTCTACATTATTTCTATTTTTTTTTTTTATAGATTTCAACTATGTATCACAATGAAGAACGAAACGCAAATGCAGATTATCAACAACCAGCTGTTCAAAATTTGTAAATTCAAGCATTGTTGGGAGAGATGAAACTAATGATGGGGCTGAATTAGAGTATATACATGAGCGTTTGGATAAAGTATAGAACGTATGTGCAGGCAACCACAACACGTTCCCTAGGCACATAGGAGGGAGAGAATTCGAGTTAGAGAAGAAGTTGATGATTATTATGGAGATAAGTATGGTGAAGGGGAGGATTCTGTAGAAAATTATAGGAGAGCTAGATATCAAGATGATGGTGTGAGCGGTATAAAAATAAAGATTGTATCTTTTTAAGGTAAATATGATCCTGAAGCATACTTTGAATAGGAGAAGAACATGAAATTTGTATTTAACTGCCATAATTATTATGAGACGAAAAAGGTAAAATTAACTGTGATTGATTTTCTGACCATGCTATTATTTAATAGGATTAGCTTGCTATAAATAGAAGGCAAAATAGGGAACATCCTGTTGAAACATAGGGTGAAATAAAGACGTTAATAAGAACACTTTTTATACTTAGCCACTACTATCGATACTTATATAAAAAAAATGCAAAGTCTTACCCATGGTAGCTAAAGCATGGAAGATTATTACAAAGAAATGGAGGTTGCCATGATTAGGTTGCTATAAATAGAAGGCAAAATAGGGAACATCCTGTTGAAACATAGGGTGAAATAAAGACGTTAATAAGAACACTTTTTATACTTAGCCGCTACTATCGATACTTATACAAAAAAACTGCAAAGTCTTACCCATGGTAGCTAAAGCATGGAAGATTATTACAAAGAAATTGAGGTTGCCATGATTATAAAGCAAATGTAAAACAAGATAGAGAAGCTACCATAGTATGATTTTTGAATGGCCTTAGTCGAGAGATTGCAAATATGGTTAAGTTGCAACATTATGTAGAGATTGAAGAGATGGTCCACAAGGCCATTAAGATTTAGCAGCAACTCAAAAAGAGTAGTAACACATGTACAACTTAAACTTGAGTCCCACTTAATGGAAATTAGGTTATGTGAAATGAGATAAGAGGCCACAAACATCTACTGCATTTAAGCCAAGATCCAAGCCCAATTCACATGAAAACACTGTGATTCCCGCTATTAAGTATCGTGACATTAAGTGTTTCAAGTGTTATGGTCGGGGACACATAACAAGTGGATATGTAAATAAGAGAATTATAATGTTGCAAGATAATGGTGAGATTGTAATTGATGGTGAGGCTGAAGATAATGAGGTGCCACTATTGCAGGACGTTGAAGATGAGGAGTATGTAGCCCTTAACAAATTAACTTTAATAGCTATGAGAGCTTCGAGTGTGTAAGAAAAAAAGACAAAGTAGTGCAACGGGAAAACACCTTTCATACAAGGTGCTATATTCAGGACAAAATATGGAGTATGATTATTAATACGGGAAGTTGTACCAATGTTGCTAGTACTATCATGGTGGAGAAGTTAGGGTTTCTAACACTTGAGTATCTACAATTATATAAATTGCAGTGGTTGAATAACAGTGGTAAAGTAAAATTGAACAAACAAATATTAGTGTCTTTTAGGATCAACAAGTTGAAGATAAAGTATGATGTAATGTGGTACCAATGCAGGCTGGACACTTATTACTTGAGCGTCTTTGGTAATTCAACAAGCGTGCAAAGTATGATGGCTTCACCAATAAGTATTCATTTGAGTTTAATCAAAGTAAGATCATTCTTGCTCCATTGACATCGATGTAGGTTTATGAAGACCAAGTAAGCTTACAAAGAGAAAGTAAGTAAAAGAAAAAAGAAAGAAAAATATATTGAAATTCAGAGAGAAGTCGAGAAAAATGAGAGAGAAAGAAAAGAAAATTGAAGTCATTAAGAGAAAATCAGGGAAAAACAATAATTTTTTACGTAAGAGCGAGTGGGATAAAAAAAAGCGTTGTTTTCAAATCAGCCATCGATTGTCCTTCTGTACAAAGAGATGTCTATGAACACTAACAAGTTGACCATACTTTGCCTAGTTCTATTTTTTTCTCTTTTGTAGGATTATAGGAATATCTTTCTTGAGGAAATACCATATAATTTACTTCCAATTCGCGGGATTAAGCATCATATTGATTTTGTGCCCGATGCAACCATTTCAAATTGACCATAGGAGTTACCCAGATAAGACAAAAGAACTTCAAAGGCAAGTTAATGAATTGATAGAATGGGGTACATGAGAGAAAGTTTGAGTCTATGAACAGTTCCGATTTTGCTAGTTCATAAAAAAGATGGGATATAAAGAATGTGCATTGACTATCGAGTCGTCAACAACATAACGGTAAAGTATCGACATGGCTCTTATGTATAGATGATATACTTGATGAATTGCATGGCTCTTATGTATTTTCTAAAATTGATCTAAAAAGTGAATATCATTATATTATAATGAAAAAATAAGATGAATGGAAAATTGCCTTTAAAATAAAATATGGTTTGTATGAGTGGTTAGTTGTGCATTTTGGTTTGACTAATACTTCGTGTACTTTTATGAGACTTATGAACTATGTTTTGCATGCTTTTATAGGCAAATTTATTTTAATGATATTCTCGTATATAACAAAAACTTTGATGATTATGCAGCACATTTGAAATTTGTTTTAGATGTGCTTCGGAAAGAAAAGTTATTTGCTAATATAAAAAAATATACTTTTTGCACTAATAAACTTGTGTTTCTAGGATTTCTTATGCATGCACAGGGTATACATGTTGATAAAGAGAAGGTACATGCAATCCAATAATGACCAAGTATTACACGCATAAGTGACGTGAAAAGCTTCCACGAACTTGCTAGCTTATATAGGCAGTTTGTGAAAGACTTTAATTTATTAGTTGCACCACTTACTAAAGTAATCAAGAAAAACGTTAGATTCAAGTGGGGAGAAGAACAAGAGAAGAAATTTCAAATGATTAAGCAAAAGCTAACTAATGCTCCTTTATTATCCTTGCCTAACTTTAACAAAATGTTTGAAATTGAATGTGATACTTCAGGCATTAGAATAGACGCTGTCCTAATGTAGGAGGGACAACCAATTACTTATTTCAGTAAGAAATTAAATAGAGTAGTATTAAACTACCTTACGATAATAAGTTATATACGTTAGTTTAGACATTGGAAATGTGGCAACATTACTTATAGTCTAGAGTTCATAATTCACACAAATCATGAATATTTAAAACACCTTAATGGCTAACACAAGCTAAACAAGAGACATGCTCTTTGGGTGGTATTATAAATGTTTTCATATGTCATTAATTACAAGTAAGGTAAGAAAACGTCATCGCAGATGCACTTTCCCGTAGATATGCCTTAATTTCAACACTTAATATTAAATTATTTAGTTTTGAACATATTAAGAAATTGTATACTATAGTGTTGAAGAATACCAAAATTGTACTTTAGGCATGATTGTTACTTGTTTCGAGAAAATAAGTTGTGTATGTCTAATTGTTCTTTACGAGATTTGTTGGTGAGAGAATCACATAGAAGAGGATTGATAGGATATTTTGCTGTTTTATAGGAACACTTCCACTAGCCACATTTGAAACGGGATGTTAAAGACTTTATGGTAGATGTGTCACTTGTAGGCACACTAAATGGAAAGTGCAGCCCTATAATTTATACACCCCGTTACCAATACCTAATACACCTTAGACTGATGGATTTTGTATTAGGTTTACCTAAGGTTAAATGAGGAAAAGACTTAATTTTTATGGCTATGGATAGGTTTTCTGAAATAACACATTTTATTTTTTGGCACAAGATAGATGATGCTTCTAATATTGCTGATTTATTCTTTAAGGAGATTATGAGGTTACATGGTATTCCTAGAAAAATTATTTCTAATAGGAATGTTAAGTTCTTGAGTTACTTTTAGAAGACTTTGTGTACTGAGTTAGGGACTAAGTTGTTGTTTTCAACTGCATGCCACCCTCAAACTGATAGTCGAACAGAGGTTGTAAATATAACTTTATCTATTTTGTTGCAGGCAATCATTAAAAAAAACATTAAAACTTTGGAGAATTATTTGTCACACGTTGAGTTTTCTTATAATCATTCTGTTCATTTTGTTACTAAATATTCACTATTTGAAACAATATTATGATGAATCAATTGATAATTGTTTATGTTTAATATTATTTAATAGTTTATATAAATTATTGAATAAAATTTTATTATTGGATTAGTTTATTTTTTATATTAGCATTTGTATGTTATTGTGTTGTGTTGTTAATATTTTGTGTATTAGATAATCATGTATAATTTAAGTTTTTTTTTTTAGTTTATACTTTTATTAAAAAATTATTTTAAAAAAATTAATAAAAGTCCAAGCTCGGCCCAGCCCTACTCAGGCCCGACCCAGCATGGGCCCGCTCAATATGGACTGACTTTTTCAGGGTTTGGACTTATTCTTGAATGCATGGGCTTGGACTTGGGCTTGAGCTTGAGCTTATAAAAGCCTGGCTCAAGCCCGCAAATTGTCCACCCTAATTTAACTCCATTACCTGTTACTGAGAGTATTAACTTAGATAGAAAGAAAATGACTGAAATTGTTAAGCATATACATAAAACAACGAAGCTCCACATCTAGCAGAGAACTGAGTGATAATTACTAAACAAGCTAATAAGGACGACACAAGCTAGTCTTTGAACCCAACAATTAGGTATAGTCACACATGCACAAGGAATGATTTCCAGAACAAAGGAAATCTAATTTTTATCTCAAGGGGATGGTCTTTTTCAAGTCTTGGAATAGATCAACGACAATGCATACAAGCTTGATTTGTCTAATGTGAACAATGTAAATGCTACTTTTAATGTTTCTAATTTAATTCCTTTTGATGTAGGTGATGATTTGAGGATAAATCATCTTCAAGAGAAAGGGAATGATGATATTGAAGATAAAGATAGCACAAGCATATAGAATAAAACATATTCAGATTCTATTCAAGTTCTTTTTAGATACAAGTTCTTTTGATGTAGGTGATGATTTAAGGACGAATCCTCTTCAAGAGGAGGGGAATGATAAGATTGAGAATAAGAACGGCATAAGCATGTGGAATAAGGCATATTCAGATCATATTCAAGTTTTTATCAGACCTGTCATAAGAGCTCATGCAAAGAAATTCAAAAAAGTATTTAATGAGCTTATTCAAGTAACTTGGAATCAATAAAATGCGTGGAGGTCCATTTAAGGAATCTCACAAGATATTCAGACCAATAAACACGTCATTCAAGCTTGTAACTTTTCTAAACAATCAAATCCATAAAATTGACAAATTATAAATGAAAGATATGTTACTATCTTTTCAAGTAGCATTTTCATTTTTAAAAAAGGTAAGAAATTAACTATTTTCATTTTGTTTAGTCATAAGACGCAACAAATCAACTATTTTTATTTTATTTAGTCATTTAAGTTTTTTCTTTTAATTAGATTATGATTCTTATTTATTTAAGATTCGTTTCTTATTTGTTTTAGATTGAGATTTGATTTATTTAGGATTATTTACTTATTTGTTTAGATTGAGATTCTAATTTGATTTTGAATTAAGAATTATTTTTAATTTGATATCAGGATTTATGGCAAGAAATATCTAAGGTAATTATGGCTAAGATTTCTTGTAACTTATATACTCACATTAAATAAGAATGAAATTTAGTTTTCATGCAATTTACTTAAAAGTGCAATTCTCTTTAGTTCTTAAACGAATTTTTTTTGAATTTATCAAATTTTTCATTGCGTTTAATATTTAACTTATCAATCACAATATCCATAGATGATTGTGGCATCTTCATATACCAAGGTTCATGCTTTATGAAGTAACAGGTCGCAGTTTCATTCAAATCTTAGATTTATAATCAATATTAGAGCCTGATTTGATTAAAGTCTCATCAATTCTTAGTTGGTTTGTATCATGAAGGAGCCCCATCACCATTTGTGAAGCCCTCGCTGTCAAATTAAGCGTGATTTTAGGGTTTAATTAGTTTCGGTTAGTTTGGAAAATTCTTTTTAACTTTTAGATTAGTTTGATTTAGATATGAAGTTTTAGACTTGTAGAGGTTATTTTAAAGATTATCAAAATTGAATTTGAAAATCTTGTACTTGTGTTATGGTGTTTAAAGTAGTTTAAAAAGTTTAAGGTTGAAATTCTTCACCATTGTAACAAGTTCTGGTTTTTGATGCTTTAAATCATAAAACCGAAGTTACTATAGTTGATAGAGAACATAAGAAATAAGATATTGATAGAGCTTTGTTGAAAAATGTATTAAATATCTTTATTGCTACTAGACTGGGTAGATAAATTAGTTGCTATGAATAAGATTTTGAAAGCAACTAATAAGATTTTGAAAGAACAAATGTTTAATAAGCTATCATTTATCATATTAGATTGTTGAAGATTCGAATTCAATATTTGCAAAATTAGTACTAATGAGAAAAAAATTTTAAGTTTATATCATACTTCATGATTCATGAGAAATTTGCTAATTCTTTATATTAAAAAAAGTTTGATTTAACTAAAAAAAAAAAAGCCTCGATTTAGACTAATTTTTTATCTTTTTTTATAAAAATTTTAGGTTTATATCATACTTCATGATTCAGTGAATAGGTGTAGAAATATCATTTTCTCATTAACTGACACCACTTATGTTACCATTAGAGTTAACAATAAAATTAACGGAGTATCACCTATGTGAGTATTATTAAAATAATTGTCATCTATGTGAAGAATATCAAAATATGTGTTATCTAAGTGAAATTAACCCATATTAAGAGATTCATTTTTCCCCTTTTTGCTCATTTACATTTACATTTACTCATTTTTCCCCTTTTCACTAGTTACGATTTCATGAATTTTTTTTATGTGGCAAAATTAGTAGAGAAGTCACAAAGAACTCATCTAAATTTAATCCAATTCTAAGTTGAATTATTTTGAAATATTTCATGCAGTTTCAAGCTTTTACTTGTATCTAGAGACTATTTAAAATTATTATTGAGAAATCATAGAAATATACAAAATAACTTCATCTTACAATATTATGAAAGATATTAAAATATTTTTTTTTTCAAAATCCAATTTTAAGAATAAATTTCATCCTTAATAAAACATCACGTGTATTAAATAAATATAAAACTATCATTATTCGATTTAAATAAAAAATAAAAAAAATATATTATGTAATAAACATTATAATAAATTTTTATTTTACAATTGTGAATATTTTTTTTTTTCCAGTAACTCTTATATGAATTTACTTAGTTTATCTTTTATGAAATTCTAAGTGTACAACTAAGAGGGGGTGAATTAAATAATTAAAAATTTATACTAATTTTTTTAATAAATAACAATTAATTTAATAGAGCATGAATTTAAAAGGAGTAGGAAAGAGGGAAACAAACACGAGAATTTTTATATGGCTATGTAAACTTGTCAATGTCCACGCCTCCGAGTAAATCATGCTTGAGTATTTTACTATCTAAACTTCCAAAGGCTTTAAATTCTTATAATTAACTTTCAAGTTGTCAATGAACTTTAATAAGTGGTGTTTCCTTCACACATACATTTTTCAAGTGTTTCCCACACTTATACTCACAGAAATTTGATAATAAATTTAAAGATTACAAAAAATACTCTCTTATAGAGTGAATATACACATGATAGTTCAGTGATAACTCGATGTATATAGATTTATAAAATGAAAGCTCAAGGTATGTTGTAATAACTAGTTTTAGCTCAAATGAGATTAAAAAAGTTATTAAAAATGAGTATGGTTTGAGTTTATATAGTTTAAACTTTTAAACTAATTGTTATATACATTTTTGACAAATAACCGGTTAGTTGCTTGTATGAGGCAGTTAGTCGCTCAAGTTACTATTAAAAATTTAATTTGAAAATTTGCCATAATCGGTTAGCCACTTGATTCTATCGGTTAGTTGCTATATTTATGTCCTTGAGGTGGTTAGCCGTTGTATTTTAAGCGGCTAGACGCTATTATTCTAAAAATTATAGTTTGATCCTAAAATTTTTAAAAATAATATTATGACCCAAAATTTTATAAAAATTTCTACATAGTTTTCTTTTTAGAAATACAAACAATATTTATTGATTTCAAAGTTCTCAAAAATTTTTTAAATTTAGTCAATAAACTTAAAAGCAATCAATTTCATGAAATAATTTTTCCTTTAAGTATAAAAACCTTTATATTATAAAAATAATGATTTATTTAGAATGTAAAAAAAAATAACATGAGCTTTTAAGTTCTTAATCATACACATAAATAATCATGCTAAGTTTACAAAAAATATAATAAGAGAAATCACTTAAACTAATGCCTTTGAACCTTGTCTTGATATCGTGCATTTCGTGTCTTTGTCCTCAAGTATTTTAAACTTGATTTCACATGTATGATTTTTATTCTTTAAGAATTAATAAAATTATGAAATATATGTAATTTCTATTTTATCCATTACATATAGTATGGTATTATTAAAATCAAAATATCGTATGACTTCATATGTCAACATTTTATTCATAAGTTTTAGGCATAATTTACAAAATTTATATTTTATTTTGTATTTAATGTTCATTTACTTATTTTATGTTGTATTTTTAACTTTTCATTTTATTTACTAGTAATACATCACTTTATCAATTTTATAATAATTTACTTAATTTATCTTTTTTATAAGTCTTATGTTTGATTTTTAAAATTTATATTTTATTTTATAGCAAGTGTTGGTATATTAGTTTTATGTTATATTTATAAATTTTTATTTTGTTTATTAGTAATACATTAATTTACTAATTTTATATTAATTCACTTGTTTTACATTCTATTTATAAGTTTTTGTTCTGTTTACAAGTAATTTATTAATTTATTATTTTTATAATAATTTACTTATTTTATCTTATATTTGTAAATCTTATATTTAATTTTTAAAATTTATATTTAATTTTATAGTTAATATTTAATTTATAAATTTTATATTTTATTTATATAATTTATATTTAATTATAATAACGCAGCATGACCTTCTTTCTTTCTTTTCTCATTTTTTTTTTTTTTAAGAAATTGATCGGTCTTCTCCGCTCTGTACCGAAAGAAGAAGAAAGGGAAACCCAAAGACGAAGAAAAGCCCTAACCACAGAAATGTCGGCGGGGATTGAGACGGTGACGATTGCTGAAATAGAGGGAAGGGGGAGAGGTTTAGTATCCACACAATCACTGAAAGCAGGTCAAATCGTCCTCAGAGATTCTCCGATTCTCCTCTACTCTGCTTTACCTTTCATCAAATCTTCTTCATATTGTCACAACTGCTTCCGAAAAACATTGCGTTCGTCATCGTTAATTTGCTCTTCTTGTGCAGTCGCCTTCTGCAGCCCCAAGTGCTTGACAGCCGCCACGTCATCCTCCCACTTTCCGTATGTCTGCCAAGCTCTGACCCGTCTGCTCAAGCTCAACTCCCCCGAAGCCGCCAACTTGCCTTTGGATCGACAAGTCCAGGCCCGGTTCTTGATCGCTGCATATAATTTAGCCCTTGTTAATCCTTCCCAGTTTCAGATTTTGCTTTCTCTTCAAGGCACTGTTACTGATAACGATACCTCGGCTGCTCATTACCTCTCCTCACTCTGCCCTCCTCCTGCTTCAACTCCTATTGAGCTTACGGCTGCTCTTCTCGCCAAGGACAGGCTCAATGCCTTCGGTTTAATGGAGCCTTTCCTTGAAGGCCAAGATGGCCGGAGATCGGTTCGTGCTTATGGTATTTACCTCAAGGCTTCTTTCTTTAACCACGATTGCCTTCCAAATGCTTGTAGGTTTGATTATGTGGACGCTGCTGCTGAGAATAACACTGACATTATTGTTAGGATGATTCATGATGTTCCCCAAGGCAGGGAGATTTGCTTGAGTTATTTCCCTGTCAATTTTGATTACTCCACTAGACAGAAGAGATTGCTTTACGACTATGGCTTTGCCTGTGACTGTGATCGCTGCAAGGTCGAAGCTAACTGGTCTGACACTGAGAATGACAATGATGATAAGAACAATGAAGAAGTTATGGATAAGGATCAGGATGAACAAATGGTGGCCTCTGATGATGATGCTGAAATTCACGGTGACACTGATTTTCCTCATGCATATTTCTTTATGAGATACATGTGTGATAGAAATAATTGTTGGGGAACATTGGCCCCCTTGCCTCCTCCGGATGCTACACCTTCTACTGTTATGGAGTGTAATGTCTGCGGAAATCTAAAGAATGATGCCATTGGAAGAGAAGACACCGTTGGCATGGATGACTAGCACAGATATCTGCTTTTGCTGTAAGTCTTAAATTTCTTTCTTTCTATTCGTGATGATATGATGTGTATTTACACCTTGATCGAAACTATTGAGCTACGTAGAACAAAATGGATATGTAGTTATAATTCAGCCTGTTCAGGTCTGTGCCAGATTGATCCTGTCTACATGGGTGGTACATTTGTTCACAATTAGTTGTTGTATCATAGGATACACAATTTTCAATGGAATTATGTACAAAGATCACAATTTCTTTCATTTCAAGTGTGAGGAAAATAGGAAGGGAGTTGTGGATAGGTGAAACTAGTAGATGGGATGAATACTGGCAAGAAACTACCATTTGAATAGACTGGTGCTAGATTGATGAAGATTGTTTTATGAGCCTTTGCTGCTGTTGCCATTGAATACCCTAAGTTTTATCCTTTGCATATGGCAGCTCCAAGATATGTTTGTCATTGAGGTGTTGTAACTTTTAAGTTACAGCTTATGTGAAAAAAAATTGTAATTATAAAACAAAAGTTAATAATATATAGTAAATATAATTTTTAAATAATAATTTTGATAAAATTATTAAAAATATAATACATTTTTCATCATACAAACAGAAAATCATATTAACATAACTTCTAAGTTACAGTAGTTAATATTTATTAAACACTTTAGGATATGTTTGGGATTGAGGTTGGACAGCTATAGCTTAGCACTAAAGTATTTGGTAAACATTAGCTGTTGTAGTTTAGAAGTTATATTAATATGATTTTTTACTTGTATGATATAAAATCTATTATATTGTTAATAATTTTGTTAAAATTATTATTTAAAAATTATATTTATTACATATTATTAATTTTATTTTATAATTACAGTTTTTTTTCACAGTAACTATAACTTTTAAGATACAGTACCTCAATCCCAAACATAATCTTAGTACTGTAACTTAAAAGTTATAACTATCTAATCTCAATCTCAAACATACTCTGAAATTGACACATTAGTTGGAATTTATTCCAACTAGAATATAAATAAAACATTAATAATCACCTTGACTTGTTTGATTTGGTACATGCTCTGAATATTTTTTGTATTCGATGAATATACATATGGCTGTAAGTGTGTGTTTAAATAGGCCTATCCATTTTCCTTTTTTTTTTCCCATGACTTTTGTCATTACCTCAAAGTTGGTACTACTAAATTATTTGCAACTTTTGCTTTTTGTCTATTTATGTTTATAAACTTATTGGTTGTTCCGGTTGCAGGTTTCTGGTGAGGACACTGCTGCTTCTTTTCTTCTTCATCGTCCACATTTTTTAAAAAATTTATTTATATTTAAATTAGTTCACACATTTACACAGGTTGTTGTGGTTGCTTGTTGATTCCTTTGGAAGGATTTTGTTTCTTAGTTGCAAAATGACTCCTTGGTTATACAAGATGCTTTTTTTTTTTTTTTCAGAATTTTACTCCCATAATTTTTCGATTACCTTGAATGCCGTTAGAGGAAAAGTGTCAACCAACTCAACTAAAAAGATGTCGCTTTTGTTACACACACATTCATTGATCTCATTTTTAAAGTGTTGCTTTACTTAAAAGTAACCTGTGTGATAGAATATCAAACAGATTTGTGGAGCTAATCGCTAATGAGAGAGTGCGTGTATGTATCTCTTTATCATGACTCATGTGATTGAGTTATGATATTATGGCAAATTGGCGGCATGGTATTGGTAGGAATACCGAATCTCATTAGAGAGAGAGAGTGTCCACCAACTTAAGCGATGTTAGCACCGTGAATGTGCTGCTTTTGTTGCATACACATTAATCTCATTTTTAGAGTGTTGAGTTACATAAAAGTAATAGGTGCGAATATCAATCAGATTTGTGGGACTAATCACTAATGTGAGGGTGCGCACGTGTTTGTCTTTGTCATGACTTATGTGATTAGTCAAGATATTATGACAAATTGGCGGCATGGCATTGGCAATTTGGCGTTGTGTCGTCAAAATGAGTCAAATTATCAACGATTTAGTCTCTTATATATTCTTATTCTTTACAAGTTATGCGCTTTACTGTGGGGAATATTTTCTACTTTCTGTTTCTCTCCAAAAAATATCATACAAGTAAAAAACTCGTACGTAACAGTTCATTATAAATTGAGATATTCATTTTAGGATCATCATCTTTTCTTCTACGTATCTTATTCCAATTTTAATGTTCATCCAATTTTATTATTCATAATTAATGTATTTAATTAATTAAGTAATTATAATTGTAGCGTTTAGGTGATAGGATAGGACGTTTAAGATTAGATTTACACCGTTTCTCAAAAGAAGAGAGACCGAGAGGATATCTCTCCAAGGAAGGTAAAAGACAATAAGATATTTTGAAACAATAGAAAAGGAGCGAATGATGAAAGCGGCCACGTATGGGTCTGGAAAAGGGAAAACGAGGATAGGTGGTGTGTAATGTTAAGTTGTTAACGGATGGAATACAAATAAAGTAAAAGAAGATAAAAAGTATAAACTAGAGTCAGAGGTGAATAATAATAGTAATAATAAATTAATAATAATAATAAAGGCAAATAAAAATAAATGGCGGTGCCCCCATCAATTTTAATATCAATCACCGGTTGTTGTTGTCTACTCTGTATCTACCTTGCAAATATATTTTGCTATAAATACGCAAAGGATAAAGGGACACAAAAAGAGGAGGGAGAGGAGAGCCAAAGCTAAAGGGGGTCTTTTATCTCTTTCCTGAAACTGAAAAGAAGAGGGAAGAAGATAGCATTGTTGTAATAAAATGGCCAAGTACGATCCTACTAACAACGATGCGAATGATCAACTGGTTATTCAGATCTCTAAATCAACGTCTGCCATTGCCAATGAGAAATTAGAACGAGACCCTTTACTCCTTCCTTCAAACTCCAACTCAAAGCAAACTCGCCCACAACATCAACAACGTCGCCTTATTTCTCTTGACGTCTTCCGCGGACTAACTGTTGCGGTAAACGCTTCTTTTTTTAATGCATTGTTTCCGTTTCTATGTATGTATCAATCTTTTCCTGCATTTAGTCTTTTTTGATTTTTTATTAGATTAATCATCCTAAAGTGCGGACGTTAAAAGGCTTTTACACTGTAGGGTAAAAGCTATTTACAGCACTGTAAATGTCCGAATCCGCGGACATCCGCACCTAAGGACTCTTGTTCGATGTATAACAACGAACATCAATTTAATATATGTATAGTTTATGCTTAGAATGGGCAATGTCTTCTCATTGTCTGTTTTTGCACCCCCTTTTTTTTTTTTTTTTTTTACTTTCAATTATTATAATATTACTTACTAAATCTTATCTTGATGATGCTTTAGCGTAAAGCAAAGAATAAATAAAGCGGATGTTTTCATGACCTTGGGTGGGCAGTCATATGCGATGCAATATGTGTAGCCATGCAATTGCACCCTTTCCACCCAACCCAAGTGGATCAAAAGAGAGATATTTTAAAAATCATTTAACAAGTTAGGCATCTGTTGCTGTTGCTGCCATCTCTGTAACTTATATGTGTAGCTATTGCCGCTGAATGTCATATATTGATATCCAAACTACTAATTGAACATAAAGTTAAGTTAATGCAATTCATCTTTGTATTACTTATATAATCTTAGAGTTGTAGAGAAAAATTATATAAAGCAAAAGAAAATTAATCATCTGAGATTTATAGTCAAAACTTTCTTTGAACAATCTTTTTTGAACTTTATGATAAGTTGGATGTGTTAACGTAATCTGTAACGTAATTCCTTACATATTAAACATGATGTTTAATATATAACTTATTTTATTAAAAAAGAAAAAATCATGCCATGTATTTTGAAACTCTGCTAAAGTATTTTTATTTTATTATGAATAAATTATTCATTATTCTCTCTTTACATTCTTGATGCAGCTAATGATACTTGTTGATGATGTCGGTGGAATTCTTCCTGCTATTAATCATTCACCATGGAACAGTTTAACACTTGCTGATTTTGTTATGCCATTTTTCCTTTTTATTGTTGGTGTTTCATTGGCGCTTACATACAAGGTATCTCTTCCTTTTTGAATGTATTGTTTTAATCAGAAAACAAGCAAGCAATTATGTGTAATATGGGTTATGGCATGAACTATTCAGTTACTATAGTTATCTTTTGCTTGTTAAATTTTTCTGTGCGCTACTAAGTTCTTAGCTTATCATTTGATGATGATTTTATTTATGATGCATAACCATCTATGATCTCATAAAAGCTAACAAGTTTTTTCCCTCATTCAGAACTTGTCTTGCAAAGTTGTTGCAACTAGAAAAGCAATACTGCGGGCATTGAAGCTTTTCCTATTAGGCCTTTTTCTACAAGGTGATTACTAGATCAACAACTTCTAGACATTTTTTTAATGCATAAAGCCTAACACTATTCTGTATTTTATGCGCATATTTTTCTTTTTCCTTTTGTAATGTGAATATAGAAAAATACTGGAAAAGAAATGTGTTAATTATGTTTGAGTGCTTTCTGTCAACTAAAACATGTTTTGTCAAATTGATCATGCATACTTGTATTTGTCTTTATTCTGCACTGAATATCTATTATTTGTTTCTACTGTCTAGGTGGCTTTTTCCATGGGATCAACAATCTGAAGTATGGAGTGGATATTGCACAAATACGATGGATGGGAGTACTGCAGGTATGCTTTCCAACTGGGTCTTCTCAATCCTGATACTTAGACCAATGGGATAAATGTTTATTCCATGATGCTTTAGTAGTTGAAACTTAATGGCCTATATGGCTGCTAGTAAGGTTTGGAGCATTATCAACAAGTTTTGATTGTTTTACTCTCAAATTTGGGTGGGGCTATTGGAATCCATAAAAATAGTCTCAATACCCATATTTCACAATGATTTCTACTACCAAAATATCCATAAAGACAATTAACTTTAATGACCAAAAGAAAAAAAAAAAAAACTCTTGTCATTGGAATTGAATGAAATTCTGCATAAATTAATAACATTCCCTGGGTCTATACAAAGATATCTAAAATTGTCAAAGACTAAAATCAAGCAAAAAAAATAAAAAAATAAAAGTTTTTAGATCATTTAGAACTTTTAATAGAAGAAATGTAAAAGTTTCGTTTTGTATGACTCCATAAATTGACTTGCACTCTACTGCTATTATGACGTTAATACAAACCTTTTAGTGAAGGCCAATGGATGACAAAAGAAAAAGGTAATCTGTAAGATATCTCCTAGTTTGTTGGCTTTGTGATTTGCAAATCATTTGTACTAGTATTACCAAAGTTTAACTTCGTCAATTATTTGTAATCACAATCGCTCATCTCTATATATTTGCATTAATGGATATAACTTAGAATGTTAGCAAATTTCCCATGCTCCCCCTCATAGCTCTCCTCTCTTTCTGTCTCCATTCACTATTGTACAAGAGAGCTAGAGAGAGAGAGAGAGAGAGGAGGGGGGGGAAGAAGAAGTGAAGAACTGGAGTTGGAAGGACATTAGTAAGGTAAACAAGTTTTAGGTTATCTTTGGAATGTTTAAGGGTTTGTAGAGTATAATTTTATTTTTTAAATTTTCATAATTGGTGTGTTGAGAGGAAAATTTTAGGTTCAATTAGGCCCACCTTGTCCAATTGACCATATAAATGGTTGCTGCAACCAATGGACTTATTTTTAAAGTTTGACGCAGTTTCTGCATTGTAATAACTCACTTCTTTCCCCCTTTTCTAGAGAATTGCAATATCATATTTGGTAACAGCACTGTGTGAGATTTGGCTAAAGGGTGATGGCCATGTAAGCTCAAAATTATCTCTGTTCAGGAAATATCAAGGCCATTGGTAAGTGTGATCAAGAGCTATAACAGTATTGTATCGAAGTTTGCCTGGGTAACTTGATCATATATGTGAAGAGTATCATAATTCAAAATTTTCATAAATTTTGTTGCATTTTAGTTCTTTTTCATCAATAGTTTTGTTGTAAGATCGTGACCATAGAAAACTTGTGGGATTTCTGGTTCTGAGTATCAAAAGATGGTTCAGTTTTATAATTTCTCATGTTTTATATACCAAAAATCATCTTTCACTTGTATTTCTGCATATCGATGTTTGATAGACTTCCGCTTGTAGCTCATACCATGCAGAAATATGAATACTGTACTTTAGATCTTCTCTAGACTTCTACACTATATTACCCAAGGTGTGTACATTTGTATCTGTGTATGTACGTTTGCATGTATGTGCACATGATTATTAGTGTTTTCCTGTCAATAAGGTGTGTGCAGGTCATTGAAAATATTTAATTCTGCTTGTCTTTTGAGGTTCCATTAGTTCTCATGTATTTTGTTCGCATAACAACAAAATTCTTTAATTGAAGTTTTTGGCCATTATCTGTGTTTCACAGGGTTGTTGCTTTGGTGCTTACTACTTTGTATTTATTGTTGTTGTACGGCTTGTATGTACCTGATTGGCAGTATGAGTTTCCGGTTGAAACCTCTTCCTCATCACCATGGATACTTAACGTGAGCTTCATAATGTTTACTTTTTTCTCTTTGAGGTCTTGGATTTAAAAATTGCCACCATAAGATTTTGGTCAGAAGATTTATGCCCTAAGTGGCTTTATACTATTTTTCTTCGACAGGTTACATGTGGAGTGCGTGGTAGCACTGGACCAGCTTGTAATGCTGCTGGAATGATTGATCGGAAAATATTGGGTATTAAACATTTGTACAGAAAACCAATCTATTCACGAACAAAGGTCTCTCTCTTTAATAAGTTGGTTTCAATTGCTTTTCTGTATTTCTTACAGTCCTACTTGCCAGTCTTTCTTATATGTTTCTCCTTTCTCTTTTTCTTCATAGCAATGCAGTATCAACTCCCCAGATTATGGCCCAATGCCTCTTGATGCTCCTTCATGGTGTCAAGCCCCTTTCGATCCTGAAGGACTCCTGAGGTAGGTCTAGAATTTCACTAACTTTCCATATTTTTAGCATTATTGTTCTTTCCTTTGCAAGAAATTGAGCAGATATGCCGCTGTCATATGGACAATGTGTAAATTCCTTAATTGAAAGATGCATTGTCATATACCTTCTGTCTATGGGTTACCTTGTCTTTAAGTTCTATAATTCATGTGTACTCTGAGGCTGTAGTTCAGTGATGGCCACTGTAACCTGCTTGGTTGGTTTGCACTTTGGGCACCTCATTGTCCATTTTAAGGTAAATCTTTTACTTGTGACATATTATTTTTCGTTTTCTCATTATAAGTTCATCTTCATGTCATGGTTCTTATTTACAGTGCATGTGCAGGATCACAGGGACAGAATGCTTAACTGGATTATCCTGTCTTCTTGTCTTATAGGCTTGGGCCTTTCCTTGGACTTAGTGGGTAAGATGTTTCTTTCTTTACTGTTGTTTAGATCCAAATTTAATAATGTTAGTGTTGGTGGGTTGATTGTAGTAATAGAGCATTAAGATAGGTTTTAACAACAATTTTATCTGCTTTATTTCAGGAATGCATTTAAACAAAGCTCTTTACTCATTGAGTTATACATGTCTCACTGCTGGAGCTTCTGGCATTCTATTGGCTGGAATTTATTTTATGGTTAGATATATTTCCAGTCATCTCATGTTGAAAGAAACCTTTTGATGATTCTTATGCTTGCAAGTCTATGTTATTACAGATATTAAATATTCAATCTTAATTAGATTGCGGTTCATTGTCTGACTTTCTCTTCAGTAGTTTTTATCTTCCCTTTTCTGCTGAAAAACAGCTCAATTTTTCCCATCTTCAAACTGGTAACTGAGTGCTTTTGCTGCAGATAGATGTTCAAGGACATAGACGAGCAACTCTGGTATTTGAGTGGATGGGTTTGCATGCACTGATGATTTACATCCTCGTTGCCTGCAACATCCTGCCAGTGCTTTTGCAGGGATTCTATTGGAGGGAGCCGCAAAATAACATTGTAGATTTCTTATTTACTTCTTAAAGAAATTGTTTTTTTCATGTCTTCACTTATGAATTGCAATCTAATAATTTTCTCTATATTTCTGGCAGCTTCATTTAATTGGAATTGGTAAATGAATGGGTACGTGGAGTCATTTTCTGCTGAAAGATTTTAGCAAAATTGAGGTCAGGTATCTGTACAGTTGGAGATACAAACATGTACCATCTCTCTACTTGATTTTGGGAAGCTTCTATCCACATCTGTCAGAATAATTTAGGAATAGGAATTTTACATGATAATAGAATACATATCTTATATAATACATATGTAATTATGAAGCTTTTAAAGATATTATCAATCAAATCTAAACAATATATATATGTTTAATTATATATTATCATGATCTTTAGTCAAATTGGCAGCTCGCACAGATTGTAGTCCCCTGAGAAATGGAATAAGTTAAAACTATGGAAAAGAAACGTCAATGAAGCAATGTAACTGAGCCGAAGCACAATCCTTGCTTTAAGGCATGTACTCAGATGACTGGTGTGTGGTAGCGGGTTGTAGCAAAGCCATTGTATGTTGGTGTGTGGTAGTGGGTTGTATCAAAGCCATCGTATGTAGGAGATTCATTTTTTTGTCTTTTTTAGTGGGATGGTAATGTGGAGTATGTACTCTGCAGTATAGGGAAGGCAAACAGGAGAATTAGAGCAATAAGAGTTTTGAATTAGAACATTGGTCTGCCTTTCTGGCAGTGCTTACTTACCAATTATGCTGTTAGTGACTGCAGAGAGCAATATCCCTTTTAGTGTCTAGGTTATCCGTGAAAGATATTACCACAGCGCTTGTTCCAAAACAGACACTCGAAGGCTACAGGGCATAATCTAGACTAATGACGGGAAGTTTTAGGACGCCTTTTATTTATGTAGAGAAACGACCTGCTTTTTTTTGTTTTCAACTTCGATTACCTTTGTTGCAGACCAGAAAATATTTTTGATCTCTAGGTGGTCTACATCTTTGGGAGTGCTTGGCTGCCACAGCGCAGCCCCAAAACAATAATTTCTACTACAGTTCTTCCTGTGATCTGCATAAGGTGCAGTTCTTCTAAAAATTGATAGAAATAGTCATTAAAAGTTTTAAAATTTTAAAATTAATCATTCATTTTATATTCGATAAAAAATAGTCAAATAAAATTATTTTATCCTAAATTACTCTCCATATTTCATTTTTATTCTTTTAATCTTCATCTTCACTATAATAAAAAATCAGACCCACGAGCCACGATCAACTACACCAGCAGTCAGCACACTACATGTTCACACTCAGCCATATCTTCAGCTAAATTAGAACAAAATCAGACAGAAATCTAGCCGCGTCTTCATCAAGTTACATATCGATCTGAAAAATAAAATAATAAAAGTTCTTCTAATTTCTATCAATCTTTCTATAACTAAATTATTAATTTTAATTTTCATCTACAATTTAAAACGAAACAGTGAAGTCCAATGAAAAAATTTAGCATCCTTATATTCGTGTATTAAAAACCCAGGTAAGCTAAGTTAATTCTATAAATATTTGTATAACTGTTATGAATTTCTGTCGAGTAGTCGGCATAATGAAATGTTAAAAATGTGCGAAAAAACGATTGCAGCGTTAGGGTTATGTTTATGTACCATAAAAAGAAGCTGGGTACTTTCTTACCTGTCGCACCTAAATGCAGTTTTAATATGTTTCATTTTTTAGTGATTATGTTTTCTACTGTATAATAAATTTATTTTTTTAATCATGTTAGGATTAATGGATTTAGTTGTACTTGAACTGTGTTATAATGATTGGTGAGAGACATCGGCAGATGGCCGGATAGATTATATGAATGCTAAGAATATAGAATTTTTTGTTCGAAAAAATTGTATGTTTTCTCAGTTTGTATCAAGAATATATTAGGTTTTATAAATAAATCCTAATGAATATAATATCACAATGAAGACAATTTTTAGGTCTAATAACATAACCCATTGTGCATGTTCACTACCCATGGACATATGTAATGATGAAATGGTCAAGGTTGTGTTCCATTTAGCCTCTGATATGGCTAACTGTAGATGTATTCCTATATTTGTTACCACATCTACTAGAGTTTCGAGCCAAGATGTTGAGGCACTTATAGAATCTGTCTCTGTCCCCGATGTTAAAAAAGAGGTGTTACCAAGGACAATGTCATTGCAACAATATTACTCTTCACTCCACGACAATAATAACATCAACGATGATAACGGTATTGCATTGACTGATATTGGAAGAGAGGTGTTACTACTAGAGGCATCATTAGAAGAACGTTACTCTCCATTTCACAACAATTATTTCCGAGATAGTGATAATCCTATTGACAATATGGGCAACACAGAAGCAGATAATGTTTGTGTGGAGGTGTATAATAATATGAGGGCCACTCATTGCAGTAGTCCAATTGATGATGAGGGTGTTGGTCCTTCCGATATTCCTTTTAACAAGGAGGATGAGTATCAGGATGATATTGCTACTAATAGCAGAAATAGTCAATCTATTGCTCCAATAGGCCGTTTGGTGAGGACAGTAGTTAACCAACTTATAAGTCTTGCTCCAGTTGTGTCATCAAACTTGTTTGTTACAGACTTTGTTAGATGTTGCAATTTAGATGATATTGGTGTGAGCAAGTTGTTCGCTGAGAAGAATGAGTTAATATTGGAATTGTACAAAGTTACCATTCGGAATAAGTTTGATTTCAAGATTACACGGTCCACAACTACACATTTCGAGGCCCATTATTCTTCGAAATCATGTAAATAACGTATTCGAGCAATGAGACCTTCGAATGAGCAGAATGTTTATTAGGTAGTCAGGAAAATTGACAATATACATACGTGTCATAATGAGGTGTTTGACGATCGTCACCAAGTAAGGAGCCGAGTTGGTGGTTATATTATCGCGGACAAATATATCCAGGAAAAAAAGATATACACTCCGAATGATATGAGAGTAAACATGCAATAAGAATATGGTGTCCAGTTAACATACCAGCAAGCATATTGGGTTAGAGAAGTTGGTCTTGAAATTGTTCGAGAAAATTGTGCAGAGTCATATAACTTATTACACAAATACTCACGTTTTGAAAGTTGCAAAAGAGGGTACAGTTACTCATCTTGAATGGGATAGGGATAGTAATTTCTTATACTACTTTGTAGCTCTTAGATCTTCCGTCAAAAGTTTTAAATAGTATATTAGACTGGTTATTACTGTAGATAGTACTAATCTAAAGTGCTTATATCGGGGAAGCACGTTTGTTGCAATATGTTTAGATGGAAACAATCAATTATATCCATTAGCCATTAGAGTTTTGGATTCAGAGAATAATGATGCTTGGGAATGGTTTATGATGAAGTTACATAGAGTGATTGACGATATGCTAGACTTAGTATTTATCTCCGACTAATGCACTTCTATTAAGAGAGTCGTTCTTAAAGTATTTTGTAATGCTGATTATAGCATTTGTTTCTACCATGTGAAAGGTAACATAAAAGCAAAACTTCTATCAAGAGAGCCGTTCTTAAAGTATTTTGTAATGTTGATTATGGCATTTGTTTTTACCATGTGAAAGGTAACATAAAAAAAAAATTCAGGATGTCCAAAGCTGTTTGGATGATTTCAAACCTATCTTTATAAAAGCTGCAAAAGCATATGGACATGAAGAATTTAGAAAACAACTTCAGGCTTTGTGGATATTCCACTCCAGTGCAGCCGATTACTTGAAAAATAATGTAAGTACATGTAATTGGGTAAAGTTTGAGTTCGAAGGCAGGAGATACAATATTCTTACTACCAACATTGCAGAAAGCGTGAACTCTTTTATGAGGGAACTGTAAAAATTTTAAATTATTCATCTTGTTGATCACTTTAGGAAAACAATACAGTAATGGTTTTATAATAGAAAACTTGTGGCTCAATCGATGAGTACTCGGCTAAAAATCTAGGCAGATGAAATAGTCGTTGAGAGGAGATCTCGGGCCGAAAGGATGATCATCTGTCCTGTGTCTCCACATCTATTCCATGTTTTGGGTGGTGGTATCAATGGGGGATTAGTTGACATATAGAATAAAACTTGCTCATATAAAGTATTCAAATTATATCAGCTCGTCTATGCACATGCAATTGCTGTTTGTTTAAATGTCCAAGTAGATTACATAAACCTTTGTTCTGAATTTTATACCAAAGAATCATTGGTAAAGGCTTATGCACAACCAGTAGATCCGTTTGGCGACATAATAGATTAGAAAGTTCCAGATGAAATCCAAAAGATGCAAGTTTATTTACCAATAGAAGCACCACCACCTAGTCGTTGTAAAGAGATAAGAATATCTTCTGCCAATGAGGATGTAAATTGAAGAACTGTGAAATGTGGACGGTGCAACGAATTGGGACATAACCATAAACGATGTAAAAATCTTATTATATCGAATCAAAGTTAGTTCCATTGGTTCAAGTAATAATTTACTACCGATTTTATTTTATTTTTTTTATATTGCACAATATATGTTGGTAAAATAATTTTTTAGTGTTATTTATTATTGTAACTATGTGTAATACCAATTTTTTAATTTTTAACGTAATTATGTAAATTAATAATAAAAACATTCAATACATCAAGATTCAAATAAATATAATGGTTTATAATATAATATCCCTTTAAATATATCTACAATAATGTTTTTCCTAAAATATGCTCCATGACTATTGTTGAAATCGAGCTTAAGTTCAAACATTAAATATATAGTAAACATCAATAAAAATACACCGCAATCGCCACTACTAAAAAGTAGTCAGCACGTTATATGTTATGTCAAATATTGTAGAATCTAACATGGTCTAGGCATTGAGGGAATATGACTTTGAATGGCCTAAATTGATCATTGTACGTTTTATCATCGCGGAATATGACCGATGAGTCATAAATCTATATTTTGTTGGTACGAAAATCTACTCGAGCTAGTACCCAATGATTGTCGCCAAAGTTAACAAGAATGAATACCTACACATAAAAATATTTGTTAATTTTCAGTGTTTCTTACGCCCAAATTAACACAGTAAAAAAATAAAAAAAATATATATTCACATACCATATCTACATCTGGCAGCTGCTTTGACATTATGAACTCCCGCCCACGAATATAGCTATTAAAATTATCACTATATTTTAATGATTCGACCTCATAATTTTCGTTGTTTCATAACTGCTTAAGGAACACCTGGAATATCATATACATAAGAAATAAGAAATTAACAAGATTTAAGTTGTCAATACGATGATTATATGTTTTGTAAACTAAATACCCAAAAATATGGGTCTGTATGCGTGACCCGCTGAGACAGTGCATTCAGATACTGTCGTTACTTCTCGCTGATCAAGCGTAAATACTCATGAATATGCTGTGGATGAATAAAATAGAAAACTGTTGGTCAATTTAGAACACAATCATAATACACAAACGACAGAATGGATTGATGTTAAAAAAAATTGTCTCGTCAGCTAGTCATCCCATTAAAGTATAACCTAAAAGTACTTGAAAAAACGAGTTTTAATATGAGACTGAACAATCCATTGTGATGTTACCAGCAAACTATTGGTCGAACTCATTGCATACAGTTGGATCCTACAATCCTCGAAGTAGATTTATATCAACACTCGTTCGTTCGTCGATTTGACGATCCATTAGTTGAAGTGTAGGTAGAGGATTGATGCTTTTCCCTCGCTTGAATGACGGAACCAAATATGAACTATTAAAGACATAAGACCGTCTGTATGGACGGCCAAACTTACTAATATCTGGCGGCTTCCTAAGGATCTGAACGCTCTCTTCGTTGACATCCCCATAAAAGCTATACAATGATGCAGGAGTTGAAATATTCTGATTCTCCATGTCAATATACACTTCACAATCATTTGGGATCTATCCGTTTGTCAGGATGAACATATTTACTAAACATCGAATTAAAAGCTAAAAGAATGAAATAAATAGTTAACTGTTAAATTTGCTCACCGTATACGAATGTGTAGTCGGAGAAGGATCGTGTGAGCGTTCAGTATACCAACCAATAAATCACATCACTGCTTCTCTAAATTCTTTACGTTCCACCTCAAAAGCCGACTTTAATTCACACATAGAACGATCAATCTTGTCCATCTGTCAAATAATATAATCATTATTATATTTTATCCTCGACTATTATAAATAAAAAAAAATATAAGTATATATATATTAAAATGACTTTTGTATATGAAAAAATAAATGATTTATAACCTCTGAATCATATGTGTCATTGGACTCATGTGTTTACTCATGATGGTCATCTGCAGGAAGATCATTCTAAACAAAATTTTACGGCTCTAGTGTTGGGCTAATGGCACCCACGGTGTTTTGATTCTCCTTTGTTTGTTTTGCAATGGGAGGTGCGTTGATGGATGGTTGATGCTGCACAAAGTAACATTTAAAATATATAAATAATTTACTAAAGAAAGAGCCGTTCGTAATCATCTAGTATGAAGTACTAAAGGATACTCACATTACAAACCTAACTTGGGATATGTAGAACATAATCTTTTACAGTCTGCCAATATTTTTGTGCTTTCACCTTTGAGTTCGGCTCAATGGTTTGTAAAACATTTTCCTACGATAATTCAACCTAAATTTTAAGTTAATATAATCATATAGTATTATTTAGTATTATGAAAAGTAGTAATATACAATTATCAATATACATTACTTACAAGATGAGAATTATCATTGAACAATAAATAAACTTCAGTGAAGTTTATTTTAGAAGAAGTAATGGGCTTTCATTGCATAATGCGTGGAATCTTCTTTTTGGTTTTCACAACCCACTGTGATGGCAGCCCTCCAATTACTTTGAACATCTATGCCTACAATAAGTAAAGTGAGAATATTAAAAAAAGTATTAAACATTCACTATTATCAAACTAATTATCGAATAAAATAATTTAAATACAGTGCGATCTTAATATACCTAAACTATAAATGTAAAGCCATAAACATTGTACTTTTTAAAGTTTTGGTTTGGTTTTTCCAAGCGAGTATTCTTAAATTTCTCCATTTTACCATACAATGTATTGTCAAGACTGTCGTATATCGCTTCCCATGACAAACGGTCCTATGGACGATTTCGAAAGTGATCAATGCCATACACTTCGTTAAACAATGAGAAATTGATCTGACTATGAATTTTTTTTCTATTTAGTACTCTGTTTGTAAAATAAAAGAGTGCAATCTTTACTGCATCAATGTCATTCATAGCCAAATCTTTCATTGAAATCACCGAAAGGGTAAGTGCATAACAGGAAGATCCTAGGAATTCGTCTCCATCGACTTGAACCTCCTAAAAACTGCAGAGGATGTCTCCTATAATACATCAAAACCACCACATGTCAGCTTGGGATCTCAAAGGTAGTGACCGCCTCACCAATAAGGCTATAACACATTATTACAGCTTGGTCTTCACATAGGTTATCTCTAAAATTTCCTACTATAGGTCATATAATTCAAATATGAGAATTAGGGACCGCAGACTCAACCGTTTGTTCTATCATTAATGAAATTAAATGCTTCTCAACTTAATTGGATTATTCAAAATGAGTCAATCAGGGTTGAGGACATAATGTCAGTAAAGATAATCCTTCTGAGGACAGTTGTCCAGCCCTAGAATTCTGAAGAACCTCAATAAGAAAGGCCAAATTACTCCTAATTCCTTACTTAAGGAGGGAAATAACCAATGACAATCCACCACATGTTCAAAAAGACACAAAAATGCTTTCAGGGCACTCTACTTTAAAAGTGCATGTTAGTTTTACAAACGAGGTAAGTTCTCTCACTCTCACAAAACACTCAAATTTTCTCTCATTCAAAAGATTCTCCGAAACTCTTCATCTCCTTTAACCTTTAGTTGATTTGACCGTCAAAGTATCGTTGCTAGCCACTGTCGGCACTGCCTCTAATGATCATTTTCTTTGATTTCAAGTTCATCTCAATCACAACTATCCCTAGAAAAATATATCTCAAGGTGCTTCAATCTCCATTATGATCAAAACCATCTCTTGAAAAGAAGCTCCATAATGTTTTTGGGCTAAGCCAAAATCAAACTAAAATAAATACATCATTTGTTAGTCTTATATTATAAGGATTAGAATCCAATGTTGAGCTGAATTTTTATTTAGCACTAAATTAACGGTTAGAATTATTTTAAATTTTTAACTTTTTTTCTTTTTTAAGAACTATTGATTAAGTACTGAGTAAAAACTCAATTTAGGACAAACAACCGCATGAAAGTATTGAAGACTTTAATTTGAACTTATGATTAATCACAGTACAATTTAAAATATAAAATATATTCCACTTATCAATTTCACAACTCAAAGAATAATATTATTACCAATAATATTTCAAATAACTTATTCAATTATTGTTATCTTCATTTTTATTTCCAAGACTATATATATATATATATATATAAAGAGAAATCTATTGACTTCGAGTAATGATGTAAAATAAACAAGGTGAGATATTTTCTTTATTTAAAACTAATTATTTTATTTTTCAATACAAGAAAACATTATATAACATCAATTTACATTACCCTAAGGACAAAATTATATTGCTCCGGTGTAACGTACCCTCCTTTTTTTTTTTTACTTTTTCAAGTTGTTTGTTGTAAATGGAAAGGTTTCAAAATTAGAATATTGAAGTCCTACACATATGACTATTGACTATTTTGACCAAATAATATTATAATTAGGATATGTTATTTAAACCTACCAAATTACTTATTAAATCTAACTTTGAAAGTAATTATTAATTATTAAAATATTCCTAAATCAAATTTCAATTATAGACTTAAAATATAGTAAAAAATAATAGAATTTCTACTCTTTAAAATCATTTTTACATTCAATGTTTACTTTTTTCTTAAACCCTATATTCATTTTTTAAAAAATTTTTATCAACATAGACACATTTCGTATTGATTTTATACTGACAAACTATTATAGCACATTCAAAAAATAATTTCTCATTCTTATTTACATAGTGAAAAGCACATAACACATTCAAATGTTAAGAAATTGGAGAGCTGCTGCTGGAGACGAAACATGTGAGTTCTAATATCAGAAAAAATTATGTTTTTTTTTTTTTATTTTGGCCTCAATTTGGTTCAGTACAAAACATTATAAGAGTTTTTCTACAGAGGGTATTTTTTTGGAAAAGAATGCAGATTGGGTTATCTGGAAGCAGTTTTCTAGGGACGGTAATGGCTAAGACGAACCTGAAATCATAAGAAGAAGTCGTTGGAGGCCGCGCTAGTGGTGGTTGTCGATGGCACTCTGACGGTCAAGTCAATGGAGAGTTGATAGAGGTGATAGGTGGCAAGAAACCTTAGAATAGGAGAAGAGATAAGTGTTTTTGGTGAAAGAGTGAACTTATCTCCTCTGTGAGACTAACCTGGCCTTTTAAGGTAGAGTGCCCTGAGAGATCTTTGTGTCCCTTTGAGACATATGGCAAGTTGTTATTAGTTATTTATCTCCTCAAGTGGGGTTTTTAGGTAATTTGACTCATTTAGGGGAAGCTCATAAACATACTTGCATTGGACGGCTCTCAATTTGGGGACAGTCTATACTGGCAGTGTGTCCTTGACTCTAATTGGCTCATTTTAAATGAGCCAATTGGGTTGATAAGCAATTGATTTTACTGGAAAGAGTGGAGGTAGCTTTGTTCGTGGCTTGTAAATAGATATTTTGGAGACAATTATGTGGAGACTGTACTATAATGGCGTGGTCCAATTACGCTGGTGTGGTTGTCATTGTTTTGTGGTCTCATGTTAACATGTGACGGTACGAGTACAATTTAAGAGGCACTTTTTGTCATCCCTAAGTGATTTAGTTAACTATTTCTTCGAAATCCTCTCATTACAATCCCAAAGACTAAACACTGAATGCATGGTAAAAAAAAAAAATTAAATAATTCTCACTTAGAAGAGGAAAAAAAGTTATGAAATAGAATTAGAATGAGGCAGTCACCAGTCAAACTATTTCAAAATAACTAGCAAAAGATAAAGCTCGCGAAATGGAGGGTAAAGGTGAGTAATAATAACTCTTTCAACAAACTAATATATAACAAAATAAAAAATATTTGAGATTGAGGTGGAAATAATAAAAAAAAATTCATTATAAGTATCTGTTAAAGATATACTAAGTAGCTTTGATGTAATTGAAATATTTGAGACTGAAGTGGAAATAATACTCAAAATTCTAATACTAAACCATGGAAAACAACCATAATAGGAATAAATTGTTCCCTTTCCTTTTCTCTCTCCTCACTTTTGTTCAACATTATTAATTTTATTTCTAATGACAAGATTATACTTAATTAATTTAATTATATATTGAAATTTCGATTTCAAATTAAGTGAAATTAAGACCACCCGCAATTGTGCTTGCAAGATGATACACACGCACACATACACACATACACACACACACACACACACACACACACACATACATACATACATACATACATACATACATACATACATACATACATACATACATACATATATATATATATATATCCTGCATTCATTGTCAATTTAGAATTCAATAGCCCCTGTTTTTTATTGTTAACATCAATGAATCGATCTTGTTATATTTTTTTTCTGTGTAATCTTTCCCACAAGTAACCTTACTAGAAATATGAAAGAAAGCAAATGTTTGCAATGATTTTTATTGATGCTTCACTATTGTATTTATACAAAAGCCGCTGATGGATTGAAATATGATAATAAAAATAAAATGATAATAACAATCTCTTAAGCTAAGGTTTGTCTTATGCCAGTAGCTTGCCTTTTTAAATTTTGAAAGGATAACAACTAGCTTTAGCCTAACACCTTCTTGTAAACTTAGGAACAGCCCCGCACGTCAACCTTCAAGAATGTTAAATATGGCAAGTAAGTTGCCACTTCATCCAAGGACTTTGAGATAGTTAATTCAGTTACTGACTTACTGCACTTTCATGCCCCTCAAGCGTACGGTCCTAGGAAGGAAATGTAGCTTGTTGCTCCATCACTGAAACCTCTCTCTCTGTAGCGAGTAATTTTTTGAGGATATCTGTGGATTGAAAATCTATAGGAATGTATTTAACTTCCACAAGGTCTTTTAACACTATATCTCTGACAAAGTGCACGTTAACTTTACTATGTTTTGTTCTAGAATGGTGGACTGGATTAGTAGCTCTTGTACTGTGGCATTAGATAATAAGGTTTCAACAATTGCAATATTTAATTCTTCAAGCACTGAACACAACCCCACTATTTCTGCTGTTGTATTCAGCAGTGCTTAGTGCTCAGATTCGAAGGATGAGCTTGTAACAAAGTTTTGCTTATTCGAAACTAAGAAACTAAATTATCTCAAAGGTAGATACAAAAGCCGCCATTAGATTTCCTGTCATCTATATTATTGTCCCAATTAGCATCGGTAAAGCTTGTTGATGTCATTCTCCCTTTGGGTGTATAGTACAACCTATAACTGATAGTGCCTTATAAGTAGTGTAACACTCTCTTACAGTCAAGCCAATGCACTTGTTGAGTATCCTACATAAACTGACTCAAGACGAGTGATTGTTACATAGAGTAGAGCTCCTGCGATACTCTTGTAGAAAGTTGAATCACATTAAATTGTTTGTTTCTAACAACTATAAATTTAGTTGCTATAATCATAGGTGTAGAATTATCTTTACCATTATGCTTAGTTAAGACAAGTTGTTTATTAGAATATCTTAGTGGAAAGCAAGATGGTGGGAAAGCCTTAGTTCAATGTAGAGAGATCCTTTGGTATTTAGAAAAATAATCTTGAAAGTTCTAGATACACACAAGGATCAAAAGGACAGAAATTGATCAAAAAAATGACAGGTGCAGAATATACAGTAAATGAAGATAACAGTACATAACGGTCTTATCATCATTGTCTATATTCATTAGTTAATCTTAGCTATAGATCAACAATTGTAACAACTGTAAGTTTAGTATAGATACTCTATATAAAAAGTAAATGAACTTCTGAATAAATTATTTTGTACATTGCTTTCATATTATTCTGCACAATAGCCATCACTTTCAGTAATTTAACTTGGTATCAGAGCCCTCATTCCAAAAATGGATGTGACTCAAGATCCTTGTTCAACTGAACAGTTTGTACCCATTGGGCAAACACTTGAAACACCAATAATAACACAACAGTCATCATCCTCAATTATTGCTGCACACACTTCTCTCAACTTTTCCTTTTTAGTTCCCACAAAAATTGATCGAACTAACTATGTCATTTGGAGGACCCAGGTCATGTCTGCTATTCGTGGCAATGGTTAGGAACACCTCATTAGTAACTTGCAAGATATACTAACCAAATACATCATCAGTACGGAGGATGGTGACATAACCAAAACAACACCATGTGATGTAACAGGACAACCTACTCCTTAGTTACTTCTCTCTATAATCACAGAAAGTATTATTTATGATGTGACTCACTGTACAACTTCTCTTAAGTTATAGACAGTGCTAGAGAAAATTTATTCTTCACAGTCCATAACTAGATCAACAGTGCTAATGATGCAATTGCATAGCACTATAAAATAGAATATGACTATCAGTAAGTATTGTACCAAAATGAGAAATCTAGTGACAGAGCTTGCTGCTGCTGGAAGGATTGTCTCAAATGAAGATCTCTGCCACCACATCATCACAGGACTTAATAGAAGTTACGAGTATGTGTTGGTGAGCCTGACTTCAAGGCTTCAAAATGTTCTTTTTGAATAATTATGCTCAATCCTCCTAAGCCATAAAGCAAGACTAGAATAGCAAGCCATTGTTCAAGCACAAACTGCCAATAAGGCAAATGTGGCCATGAAACACAACAAATGTGGGATGAATGAGAAGAAAGATTAAAGAAAAAGATACAATCCAAACTGAGGATCTGAAAATTCTTATGAAAGCAGAGGAAGCTGCAACAACAACTCAAGAAAAAAATGGCAAAGGTTGGTATGAAGAAAAGAAAACAGTCTTCAAGCCTAATGTCACCTGTCAAATCTACTTTAAAGTTGGCCACACTGCAGATGAATGTTGGCAAAGACACGAGGAAAACTTTGTGCCCAAAAAACAAAGAGCAGCCTTTGTTGCAGCTAATAAAGAAGTACTTGAACAAGGGTAGTACCTAGATAGTGGTGCCACAAATCATGTGACTAATGACCTCAACAACTTAAGCATGAGGTCCGAGTATAAAGGTAACTCCTTTCTTATGGTTGGAAATGGACACAAATTAAAAATATTACACATTGGCACAATGTTATTTTCTTTATCTTTTGGTAAAAAACTAGGATACTTGACTCTTGAAAATGTTCTATATATGCTTGATATAACTAAAAATCTCATCAGTATACCAAGTTTGATCTCAGATAACTATCTTAATATCCTATTTACTGACAAATACTATGCTATAAAGGACAAGTTAGGGAGTACTTTTCTTCAAGGAACTAATCATAGAGGTCTGTTTATGGTCAATAGAAATGCTGAAAATAAAGTAGAAAGTGCTGCTATCATGTCTCTTTTAAGTTCATAGTCTTTGTTTGCAACTGTATTAGAGCCAAATATAGTTGAGTATGATCCTGAGTCAATAGAGTTTATATATGTTGAGTCTGTTGAGTCAAATAAAAATCGAAGTGGATATATAAAGTAATTAGACCTGTTACACAGAAATTTTGGCCATCTAAGGGATGTTGTATTCAGAAAAATAATGTTAAGTTATAATTGAAGGGAAAATAAACTAGGTTTTTTAATTTTTAAATTAAAACCTTTTAGGACCGATCTCATACAACATATAAGAATTAAGTAATCTAGAAATTCATACCTTGATGTTTTGAGAAGATGAACAATTGAGAGTTGTAAATCCGCCTCCAAACGATCTTCCAGGCTCGACTCAAGTTTGATCAACACTGGACGTGTGAGCGTCTGTTTCACCACTCCCCAAATTGTAACTAGCACCTCTTAGATGTCTTCTTTATTTTTCTTAAAAACTCTGGGGTTCTCTTCTTCTCTCTCAATTTAAGAGTATAAAGCCCCTTTTATAATATCTTATAAAAAACCCTAGTATGTTAGGATTAGGATTTCTATGTAAAATAGAATTCATCTTTTAACTATCTCTCCACTTACCTAAAAGTGGAAGGAATGTGTAACAAACTAGGAGACCACCTTGTAAAACACTACAAGCCCCCATTTACACTTTAATATAACATACTAGGCCTTAACAAATATTATAATTATAATTTTCATCTAATATGTCAGTTTTTCTTGCTTTTGGGTCCAGTGATGGTGTTGTCAATTAAATGAGCTAACCCGATGATCATTTGGGAACATACAATAGTAGCTACAATAATTAAATTTGTAATTAAACAAATATAATTATTTAATTCCAATTCTACTCCACTATAAGATTGGAATTGACCTCTATAATTATATGCTCGAATATAATTCACTCAAGCCACATTGATTTATTTACTGCACAATCCTTTGTACCACATCGTTAATTTAAATTGATATCTCAACTGTCCAATCAATTTAATTACATTTTTTCCTTGATACTTACTGGTTTTCTCTAATGATCATTTTCAACATACTTATTTATGTTGAGACACTCTGGCCAGAGAATTTTATGATCAAATACTGAAAACCCATTAAGAGATGTGTCGTACAAATTCTATATTGTTAATCTACAATTTCAATACTTGTAATTGCTCCCACCAAGATACCGGGTGATCTAGACTACATGTGTATATCATGCCCATTGGTAACTCAAATGAAATAACAACAACAATCATGAAATCATAACTAACTCAAGATTAAGATTACAATAAATCAATGCCTATGAGATTTAATAAGTCTGACAATTATTACTAGGTTAATTAAATCTCATATGTGATCCAGTTCAATGTAGACATACTACATCAATAAATTCATACATGATTAAGACAAATCACTCAATGAATTTATTACCGTCTATACCTAAATAAAGTGCCAAACTTTATTTATCAACTGCGAACTTATTTTATTTAATCATAAGATAACTTGTATTTATGTCTTCTGCGAATCCACATGGTGATCGCATAAATACATATAATATGATTAAATGGACTTTACTCAAAATATTAATGCAATAAAGATATATGAATAAAATACCTCTTTTATTTTATTAATCAGAAATATTATTTATTACAATAAATATAAATATACTTTAAAAAACATATTTTTCCAACAACAATAATATCTCAATCTTAAATAAAATATAATCAAGTTCATTTTGTTCAACTTGTCAATATGGAAAGAACCATAAGTTTCATAGACTAAAACATAGGCACCATTATAACTATTCCATCAAGAGAAAGGTACAAATACTATTTAATCATAGTAGATGGACCACACCAGATACACTTGGATCTTTCTACTAATTAACAAATCTAAAACAACAAAGGTCTTCATAAAATTTAAAGCATAAATAGAAAGAACATTAGAAAAGAAAATTAAGTGCCTACAAAGCGATTGAGGATGTGAATTTTGGCCATTAAAGGGATATTTAGATACATAAGGAATAATCTTTAGACATTCATGCTTATACACTTCAACACAAAATGGGAAAGTTGAAAGGAAACACAGACATATTATAGAAACAACATTAACACTCTTGGCACAAGGACATATGCCACTCAAACTTTGGTGGAAAGCCATTGAAACATCAGCATACTTAATTAACAGACTCCCCACAACTATCACTGACTATTTATCTCCTTTTGAAAAACTCTATCACCAAAAACCAGACTATAACTTCTTGAAAGTGTTAGGATGTGCTTGATACCCTCATTTGAGACCTCATTTCAGGTTATGTTTCTTAGAAGCTAGTTTCTAATTCTAGTTCAAGTAATGTTCGTAGGCTAGGAGGTTCTTGGTCTTAAGGAATAATAGCGACAAGTGGGCAAGGTAATCATTCTAGATTCGAGTAATTAGAGATTGATTTAGAAGAGGACTCCACATAAATGACTGAGTGGCAGAGGAGTAACATGAGAGGACTCTTGATGTGATTTTGAAGTGTTAAAATTAAAGTTAAAAGGAAATTCCTTTTCATTAAAAATAATATGCCTTGCCATATACATTTTACCTGACGTATGAAGACACTTGCAGCCCTTGTGAATGGAACTATAGCCTATAAACACACATTTACCTGAACTAAAATTAAGCTTATTTTTATTATAAAACCTAAGATACGGATAACAAGCACTATCAAATACTCTAAGAAATGAATAATTAGTAACATTTAAGAGTTTTTTAAAGGATATTTATTTTCTAGAATAGCAGTAGCCATTTTATTAATAAAAAATATAGAGATTTAAAAGGAAGCCAACTAAAAAAACAAAAGCATTCTTGCTTAAGCAAGAAGTATTAACTCGATTTCAATAATACGTCAGTGTTTATGCTCAACTCGACCACTTTGATGATGTGTCTAGGAACAAGAAATCCTATGTGGAATTCAATGTTCCTTTAAAAAGCTAGAAAAGCTTCTGAATTATTCTCCTAATCTGTTTGCAAATTTTTATTTTTTTTTTCAATGGATTTTTAATATATATTTTGAAGTTCATAAATGCTATATAGCGTGTATGGTAACCTTCTATGCTAAGTAGTATTTAAAATCACTTCCTAACAACAAAGGGGCTGGTGCTTCCTTTTTCCTTATCGGCAAGCATCATAAAAATAAGGAATGAGACTTTTATGGCAAATTAAAGGTTTATTACGTAAAAGTAGTTGTTGGCACCAAATTTTACAAGCTCCTAATTGGGCTTTGACCTATCTATACTTCAAGAAGATTCCGGACTTCAAGTTCGATATCTTTTTTCTATAAAATAGAAAGTTTGTGAGGGCAACAATATTGTTACTAAATAAAAATCCTTCGAGAGATCAATAGTAATTGATAATACATAGGAGTTTTCAGAGAGAGAGAGAGCTCTTTAGCTTTTTGTAATTTTATGAGGATTGAGATACTTACCTTGTGCGTGGGGTGAACGTTTATAGAAGATGCTATTTGACTCCTTGTCGTGTTTGGAATATTTTCAGAAGACGACACATATACAGACTTATAGTTCTAATAGGACATTAATGTCATAGTTGTAATCGTATTAGGACTTATAACCCAACCTAAATGATCGGTAAAATAGGGTACAATAGTCAGTCCCATAGTTTGCTTGTTTTATGCTCAGAGTAAGAGGACAAGCAGAGTAATAAAATGCAAACAAACGGATGCCATAGTAGGGTTTGAAGGAATCCCGAAGGCCGAAGCAATTATATTATATCGACGTAAAATCTAGAAAAAGGAGGAGCCATATGGAATGAGAGTAATTATAAGTATGGAAACTTGCACACATTAATATGAAATGGCATAACCTGCCACGTGTAAAGATCTTAGTCAATAATTAATTTGATCTAATGGCTGGAGAAAAATAGTGGGAAACAACCGGGAGATGCTCGTCCAATCTAAAATTTCGCTGGCTGTAGTGGGTAACCAAAGATAAAAATGCAAGGGATTCAACTTCCATTTTGCAGAAACTCATTCTAATTCAAGCTTTCACAAAAGGTGTTAAGGGATAAGGAAAAGGCGAGAGAATTGGAAACGTCGTTCTGAAAAATGATCGCGAAAAAGTTGATTGGTATGTTTCCCTTTTCCCTCCTTGTCTCATATTGCTTTAATAGAACCAGTATTTAGATATGAAGAGTGTATTGATTTGGGTATAAATTTAGGCAAATGTGACTAGTTCTTACTTCTAAATCGCCAATAGTAAAAGCTCTATAGGCAGTGATTCTTAGAATCCTTGGGGTAAGCTTTTAGAAATGATGATGATAGGGAATTTGATGAAGAAATAGTGGAAACTATAACAAACTTAGACTCTGAAAAAAAACAAGGACGACCACATGTTGAAACAAATTGGCTCATATAGATTCAATATAGACGAGATTAGTGATACCATAACTAAGGAAGATGAGGAACCTAGTGGTAGTAGTAAAAGAAAAAATAAATAAATAAAGATGAGTAAAACCATACCCAAAACTGATTATCAGGACTAACCCCATAGAATATGACATGGACAAAATAATGTCAACCCTTGAAGATCTCGGCCTTGAAATACTAAGAAATAAGTATAATATCTCAAGTGAGGTTAGGTTAAGATTACCCAGAAGAGAAGAGAAACCAAGCAATCCACCATATTTTATGGATGAGGTTACCTGACAACCATATTTTAGATAAATGTTATGCTTATTAGGCTTGGCCCCTTGCCAATTAGCTTTGAATGCATAAAGGATTTAAGGTGGCACATATAAATTAGGGGCGAGAGTTTATATACCCGAACTTACTTTTCAAGAGTTGAAGAGATAATCTAAAATGAAAAGTAATTCAAAAAAGTACAATGGTTAGTACCATATATCGGCATGGCCTATAGTGAAGAAGCTGATTTTAGATTTATCGACCACAAATAAAGATTTCAAAGATTGTTGGTTCTGGGTTTATGGAGAATGGGGTCAATATTCAGAGAATATGGAGCATAGAATACCGTGGATTTTTAAGCAGCCAGGTCTGACTCCTACAAAAGGTCTTTTTTTTTTTAACTAAGAATTAAATTATAGAAAATAACTTATGTGATGTTAATGCAACTTTGTGGGGGATCCGCTGAAAACGATCTCATGTTAGAAAAGCTTAGCAACATCGTTGGACCTACAGACTTATTAAGGCTTGAAAACTTTCAAGCATGTGGACTTGTTCCTTTGCATGGGGCTAGGCAGGAAAAGATCATCCAAAAGAAGAGAAAAAGTATAAGTCTTTTTAAAAGGACTATTTGATTGCTATTTGTTATTAGGAGATGATTATCTTCATGTGACTCATTTGGGTAGGGAAAATTTCATCAAAAATTCTTGCAAGATTGAAGACAGAGAAAGAAGAGCAAGAGCAATCTGGGGGAAGCTCTAGAAAAGAAGAACGGTTCATTGCGTTGCCAATCTCAGGATTATTCTCACAGAAGTCTCCCTTGGTTGTTTGCTTAAGTGTAACGGCTATAAATTCTCAAACTTCCTCGCTGCTCGTCGTCAATATGGCAACGAGACCTAGCTAAATGTTTACTGAAGTAGAAAAGAAGGAAAAGAAAGAGAGGTTTGAACATACCTGATATGTGGCTTACTATGCTGAAGCATACGTAAACAAAGAGAAAGCAGAGGAACTTAACAGACTTCTTGTTATAGAAGCTTGGGAAAGGTTTACTGAACAGTAGCAGGAGGTAAGGTAATTACGTTATCCTTTTGAGATATTATAATGTATAATACTAAATTAATCTCGTGTCAGGCCAATTATCTGCACTGTAGATTCAAGAAACAAATCGATCAATTAATGAAGTAGTGGTCAGAGGTTCCAAGGATAAAAAATAGATTAAAAAAAGAATTGGAAAGCATGAAAGCTCAATTTGAAGAAATGGTCGAGCTTGAAGGAGTTGAAAGAGGATTTATGAAGAGTTGAGGACCTAAGAAGCAGGTCTCCTTAGCAAAGAACAAGCTCGTAGAGAAGGATAAGATAATAGTTGAACAAAGCAGAATAATTAATCAATCAAAAGAGAAGCAGCAACTGAAGTATGATGAGGGATATTTCCTGGACTGGAATTAGCCTTGGGTTTCGTCCTTGAGAAATATCTTGATTTGGACGTATCTAGCATTAAGGAAGAGATAGAGGAATCTAAAGCAGAGTTATGGGGAAAGGCTGGCCTAAAGAGAGACCAGAATGCTGGAGGAGGAATTGAGCAGGTATAAAAAGATCAGTCGCACACCAATAACTAGGACCCAGTCAATGCATTTGAAACAAAGTATCTGGAAATCAGCATAAAGACGTGCTCTTGTGAGAATGAGCAAGTTTTATACATGTGTTTTGAGCTAAGACATTTTGATCTTATGAAATATTATTTACCTCTTGCAGTGTTATGCTAAAATAAATAAAATAGAAATAAACCATAATGGCATATACTATCTTGTCACTAGATTAGAATTAGATCAGGCCTAATTAAGAATCGTTAAAATCAGGACACAGTAAGGGGCTAAGTGATTAAATCGGCCGTAATAAAGGCCGAATATTTGAAATTAGACCAAAAAAAGGTCAAACAATAAACCAGATCGTTATAACAATAATGTTTTTAGGATCGAGCCAAAGTGTGGGCTAAGTAACGAAAATTGGACCGCATTAAAAGTCTATTAACAATGCGAATTAAGTAATTAAGATTGTTGGGCCACGGCAATGGCCATTAAAAAATTTTTAAAATCAAGCCTTTACAAGGGCCATTTCTACTGAAGAAAGTTTGTCAAAAGTACTTAAAAGGATAAGTAAAAAGTAAAAGATAAAGTAAAATACTAGCATTGGGGACGATAAGATCGTTCTACCCATAATATTTCTTGAGCATTTCTGCATTCCAATTCTTTCTAACTCTGCGTCCATCAATTCTATGGAGTTGATCGCATCATTTTAGTGAGCTTGTATGGAACTTCCCACTTCGTCCGAAGGCTTTCATCTTCGTGACGTTTGGTATTGATTGTGATTTTACAAAGTACAAAGTCACCCTCTGAAAAGGTACGAGCTTCGATGGTTTGATTATAGTAACGAGCTACACATTGCTGATAAGCTGATGCCTATAGGTGAGATCTTTCTCACTTTTCTTCTAAAAGGCCAAGGTTGACACATAACATTTGCTGATTTTATTTTTCACTGTAATTTTGTATGCGATGGGTTGGAACTCTAATTTCTACTGTTATTACTGCCTCATAACCAAACACTAGAGAAAAGGTAGTTTCCCCTGTGGCTATCCTACTGGTCGTCCGATAGGCCTAATATACTTCTGGTAACTCATCAACCCATGCCCCTTTATGCTCTAATAGTCTAGTTTTCAATGACTTTTTAATTATTTTGTTTACGGCTTTCACCTGTCCATTAGTTTTTGGATGCACTGGAGAGGAAAATCGAAGATCTATGTTGAGGTCGACACACAAGCTCCAGAAATTAGAGTTGTCAAATTGTTTTTCATTATCAGTAATAATAATTTGAGGTATACTATAACGACAAAAAATATCTCGTTTGACAAAATTGGTAGTCTTTTTCTCTGATATTATAGTCAGGGTTCAACTTCGTTCCATTTAGTGAAGTAATCTATAGTTATAATTGCATACCTAGCTTGTTCTCTACCAGTTGGCAGTGGACCCATGAGGTTTAGTCCCTATTAGGCAAAGGGCCATGTACTCATTAATATCGTTAAAGGCTCAAGGGGCTTTTGTAGAACGTCAACATGTATTTGATATTAATGACATGTTCGAGCAACATGTTCGGCATCTTTATGTAAGGCTGGTCAGTAATAACGTTACCGTAATGTTTTGAAAACTAATGCCCTTGCGCCTGAGTGATTTCTCCAAATTTCTTCGTGAACTTCTTAGAGGACATAGTTTTCCTCATCTAGAGAGATGCAACGAAGATAAGGCAGGGTATATCCACTTTGATATAGAATACCGTTAATCAAACAATAGTGGGCCAACTGATAGCAAAGTTTTTAAGCTGTTATCTCGTCATAAGGAAGGATACCTTTCTCTATATATTCCTTAATCGAAATTGTCCAATCCGAGCTATGTTGGATTGCTCTGATTGCTCGCGCTTGCTTATTAATACTTTATTCTTTGAGAAGTTCGATGTGGATAGTTCTTAGGACTTGAATGGTTTGGGAGGCAGTTAACCGTGTTAATGCATTCGCCTTATGATTTTCTAATTGGGGAATCATGATAAATTCCACAATCTTAAAAATTTTTATTATATCGCTCACAATCTTTTTTTTTTTTTTTGGTAAACCCTAAATAACTGAATTTGAATGAATTTAGGGAAATGAATAAGTAAAATTTATTAATTTAAGGAAATGAATCACAATGATACCACATGTTCATGCGGAATTGGTTTACTTTTGATGACATTCCCAAAAATAGATGGCTGGCAAGATTCCAAGAATTTGCTGCATGGATTGATGTCCAAATACTTCAAGCAGAAGCCACTGCACTCAAGGTTCTTCGAGAATTCAGCTTTAGATTTATTGGATCTCTCAGAGGTTGGTTAAGAGCTTAGGCTCATACAGACAGTTACAATTTGTCCAATTCTTAGAAGTATCTACAGCCTTAAATAACTGAATCACAATTATGCAAATTTAAGAAAATCCTAAAATACTATTCATACAGCATTGTTCATGTGAAATTGATCATGCAATACTACTCGCAAGCACTATTCAAGCGACACTGTTCATGAATTTTTTTTTTTTAATGAATTCGAATAAATAAGAGAGGAAACAAAATCTAAAATAAGGATAAGGAAAACCTGATTAGAACCTTTGCTTTGATACCAATTGATATAAACACCGTCAAGAACTAACGAGACCTTAATCAAATTAGGTTCTAAGATCGTTTCTAAACACAGAAATTGAATGGAACCATGACCTGTTACTTAATGAATCACAAACCTTAGTATGTAAGGATGCCACAATCAGTTATGGATATTATGATTGATAAGTCAATGGTTGAACTTCATGAAAAATCTGATAAGTTCAAAAAGTTCTTTAAGAATTAAAGAATATTACATTCTCAAGTAAATTGCATGAAAAACTCATTTTCTCTTCTTGAATACAAGTATATATATAGATTACAAGAAATCTTGGTCATAATTGTCCTATATATTTTCTGTTATAAATCCTTATAAAAAATAAATTATAATCTAAAATCAAATTAGAATCTCAAACTAAACAAATAAAGAAAGAATCTTAAATAAATAAGAATCGTAATCTAATAAAAAAAATCCTGAATAAGTTAAAATCCTAATCTAATAAAAAAGAAAATATCTTGAATAACTGAATAAAATAAAAATAGATGATTTGTTGTCTATTTTAAAAATGGAAACACTATCTAAAAAGAAAGTAGCATATCTTTCATCCTTAATATGCTAATTTCATAGATTTGATTGCTTTAAAAATTCAAGAACTTGAATCAGGCATTTAATGGTCTGAATATCTTGTGAGATCCTTTAATGAGCCTCCACACATTTGATTGATCCCAAGTTGCTTGAATCAACCCATTAAGTGTTTCTTTGAATTTCTTTGCACGAGGTATTGTAGCGGGCCAAACAGAAACTTGAATAAGATCAAAATATATCTTATTCAATGTGCTCGTGCTATCCACATCCTCAATCTCATCAAGTCTTAAATAGATTTTAACCAAACAAAAATCTTGACCTAATATTTAAAGAAAAACACAAACCAAAGTTATAAAGAATGATATTAACGCCACACTCAAATGTAGATGAGAAAGTGAGTGATAAGTATAGATTGAAACGCCACAAAAATGTTAATTCTTAATAAGTTCACTAGTTATTAAAAGAAACAAAAAAAGAATGATCTTTCAAATTCAAAATAATATTAATCTTGAAAATTGTCCCTGTACATAGTAAGGTTGCTGAGTTTAAATAGGCTAATTAGAAACCCAAGATCCTAAAATACATATGAATACATTGGAATAACATTTAAGTATAGTTTTCTCAAAAGCATGCCCTAAAAGTCTTGACTATCCTATTTTTGTCAACTGATTATTTCAAAATCTTCACCAACCCACCATTATTAATGTTGACAAACTTAAAACATAACAAAAAGACTTAACTAACACATTGATAAACCTAGTCTACTATAATTAATGCTAGTACACCATTATTAATGGTAAACTTATCTAACACATTGAAAAACCTGTAACACAATAAGTAATTGAAGTTGAATAAATAAAGGGGTGGTTGGAATTGCCAAACTTAAATAAGTTGCAATAATTGATCAAAATTTTTGAACTCCAAATCCAACTTTATTTTTTTTCAAATTTATCATTTTTACATTTGGTCTAAAATTGTGTATTTGACTATCCAATAGCTTGAATAATGCTCACAATGTCTTGTCTTCTTTCTAAGCTCAATTCATCATGTCTTGCACTTTAAATTATGGACTCAGCTTACATTTTCTCAATTAATCCATTTAAAGGAGCTTGCATCTTTTTGGTTTTAACTCTTGTAATTGGGTCTCTATAAATGTGTAAATGGTCAGTTAAAGCTTTAATTGTATTCCCTTGATAATTCTCATCAAAAGATTGGATTTTTGGTCAATTATCAAAATTATCATTCACTTTCTTTTGAAAACAACAACCCTAAGATAATTACAAGCTCAATTATCTTGTTCTTTCCCTATTTAGCTGTCAAGGAAAATAAGTTCCTTATTAATCTCTTTCCAAGAAACAATCTAGAGTAAGCTCTCTAGATTTAATTTAATGAAAGCATTAGAATCAAGAAAAATATAAGTTAAATCAAGAAATAAACACACAAAGCTTTGTTTATTTATCTTGGATTATATCCTACAAGCGATGAAATGAAATATCTCATAATATTGATCACAATCTGTACTTAGGTTGAGTTCTTTGACAATTATGTTAAAAAAAAAAAAAAAAAAACCTCTAATCCAGCAAACAAATCACCATCAAATTTATATAGTTGAACACATAAACAAGAAGATAACAATTATTGAACAATAAAATCAATGAAACATAAAATTTTCTAGCGAAAGATGAATAAATTCTTATTCTGACACTTTATTAATAAAAATTAATGTTTAGAGTTTTGAAATCAATCCCAATTGATGAAAATATTATTTATACGTGTCTGAATTATTAATATCAAATCCTTTAAAGAGAAATAATAAAAGACAAGAGAAAATAAATGCTTATTGATTGAATTATAGCTATGGCAGCCAAGTCTTCTCTCCAATTCGCCTAATGCACTTTTCCTTGCCAGGACTGGTTAAAATTGGGTTTGGATCAATTACTCAGATTTTGGGCTGTTCGAATTGAACAAAAATTCATCCAAACTCCATCCAAACCTATAACCCGATTGGATCATATTGGATTAGGTCAATAAATCGGGTTGAATTCAATTTTTTGAATTAACAAATTATTACAAATTATTATTAATAATTAACAATACATAATTATAATTAACAATCAACAACTACTAACTGACAATTAACAATACATTATTATTAACAATTAACAACTACTAATTAACAATTTCACATGTAATATATAATATATTATTGCTATATACTATCAAAATTGGGGCTGAGCTAGCATCGACGGTGACTATGGCAAAATTGGGGGCGTCTATTTGGTAACCTGCTGCCGCTTGTTTCTCTGATATGTGTAAGTGTGAGTGAAACTGTAAGGCGAGAATTGTGGAGAGTGGAGACTGTGTACTATGTGTTTGAGTGTTTCTTGTGTTCTTAAGATGAGAATTGAGAAGTTGAGAGAGGGAGGCTGCCTGGTAAGTGTGTGATGTCAGCTGTGTGTGTGCTTCTAATCTAAGGTGAGGCTTGTCTGGCTTGAGTACAGGGACTTTAAGCATAGTTTTATTTTTCAATTTCATTTTTTAAAACCAGATCGATTCACCCGATCCGATCGAGTTGGTAAAAATACATCCAATCGGGTTTTATTAACAATGTGATCCGATCCAATCCAAATTTAATTTTTTTCTAATTAAATTGGGTCAAATATTTTGTCCAATCCTATACCTTATTATCTTTTTTTCATTTTGAATTGATGCTTCACATTTTCCCCCTTGTAAGAATAGGTAGGAAATAAGACCATGTGTCAAAAATAGGTCCAAAGTTTATCTTTATTATAGGCCCAATTTAGAAATTTGACCAGCCTTCAAGAATTAATCTTTATGGCCAAAATCTAGTCCTCACCATTAATACATGTCTAATATAGCCCAGTAAAGTGAATAGAGCCTAGAGATTCATCCAAAAAGTAATCAAAATTTATAAAGTCGCAATCAGACTATCCTTCACACCAATTTGTAGCTTTTTTATTTCTCTTTGTTCTGATGTGTCAAAAACTCCTACAAAACTAAAGATTCAATAAGTTCATGAAATATAGTAAATAACGAAAAGAAAGCAATAAATTTTAATATACTTGGAGCTCAAAGAGCAACCAACATTTAATTTTTCACGTGATTCTGCATTTTTATCTCAATCCCAGTAGGATTAGTTCCATTTTTCTTTTGACATTGAAACTTATTTTTAGGTCATTGATTCTTATGATTTTCATATTCATAGTTTTTTGCTATGAATTATACTTATTTAGATTTCAATTTTTATATTTTCTATTTGGATCTTCTGGATTATAATTAAATATTTAAATAAATTTCAGATTAATCTTATTGTCATTGATTTTGTTATTAATGAATGCGCTTATTGTATTTATTAGTCACAAAAAACATTATTATTAGACAAAATTTGTTTGTCATTACATATCAATTTGCATAACTAAATTTCGTAGTCGTGGATGCCGCTTTGTAGCAACAAAAGAAAATTGTCACAAAAATGAGGCAAGACAAAATTACCTGCCATGTACAACCAAAGTGATGGTAACAAAATAACATTTTTTTAATAAATTTTTTTTGTCACTAGATGCCATTTTATGTGAAAAAACATATCGTTATGGATGCTTGCATTTAGGGATGGTAGAAAATAGCCACTTCAACTTTACGGAAAGAAAGAAGCCATATCCGTAAATAATACACTATTTAATATAAATTATTTTTTATTATACATTATAGTCATTAATTTAAATTAATAAATTTATTAAAAATATAACTAAATAGTGTATTATTTAATTATATTATAATAATTAATATATAAAATTGATTAATATTTAATAAGTTAATATAACTAATAATAAATACTTAAATAATATATAAAAGTATAACATAATATTAGATTATTTAATTATTTTATAGTAATTAATATATAAAACTTGATTATTATTCAAAATTTTAATATAACTAAAAATAAGTACTTAAATTATATATAAAAATATAATATAATATTACATAATTTAATTATATTACAATAAGTAATATATAAAAATTAATTGTTTTTAAATAATTTAATATAACATAATAAATATTTAAATATGAATAAATTTGAATAATATTAATTTAAAATTAATAATAATATAAATAATGATATAAAAATTATTATATATACTAAAAAATTCTTACGTATATTATTTTGCAGAATTCATTTTGTTAATGTATATATTATAACAATTGTATTACTCTTTTATTTTATGATTATCTTGTTGTATGTATAAGCTTTTATTCTATCATCCTAAAATGACTTTTGAATTAATCTTGTAAGTTTTAACTATTTATTTAGTTGTTATATTATTTAGAGATAATTTGATTAAATTATTTGGTTTAGTCCTCATTTCACATGTTATATATTTAGAAAATATTGAAAAATAAATTTTATGCTTCCAAAAATTTAAGGCTACAAGCTTTGATTTTTATGAATAATTATGATTTTTTTTTTTACATTTATGCTAGAAAAAATGTTAAATTTCTAAAATTTAAAACTTCTATATTTAGTATTTTTCTAAGTACTAATAAATATTTTTTTCTAAATATATAATTTAATTTAATCACAAAAAAATTAATACAGTATAATATAACACCAAACATTATACATTATTATTATAATACAATGTTAATGAAATATAATATAATATAATACACTTGCATTAAAATAATATAATACAACATAATATACAATACAATGTGTGAAACGCATCCATAAGACATATTTGGAAGACAACGTTACATAGCCTCTAATTCCTCATTAAACTAATACTATCATTTATTTGGAATGAAATTGCAATGCATTATAAAGGAGTGCTAATGCTAAACCTGACTGTGAGTTAAGTTTGAGTTAGGTTTAGCTATGCGGCAGATTTTTTATAATAATAAATAAATAAATATAACTTTTAATTTAATATAATTTACATAATACTAATTTTTGTTTTCTTTTATTTTTACATTATAATTATTAATATAAATTAGTAAATTTATAATGTATTATTGATAATATTATATTATATTTTTTATTATATTAAAAATATAACTAAATAATGCATTATTTAATTATATAATAATAATAATATAATTTATTAATATTTAATAAGTTAAAATAACTAATAATCATATATAAAAATAAAAATCTACCATAATATTACATTATTTAATTATATTATAGTAATTAATATATAAAAATTTATTATTATATAACAATTTAATATAACTAACAATAAATATTAAAATATGAATAAATCTAAATAATATTAATTTAAAATAGATAGTAATATAAATGATGATAAAATATTATTACATATACTATAGAATTCTTATTTGGATCACTTAACACAACTCATTTTATTAGTGAATACATTGTACAAATAAGTGAACTCAATCTCCCTAAATATAGTGATTATTTTTTATAGAATAAATATTTATTTTGTTATACGAGTTGTATTCATTCTTGAATAAGTCAAGTCTCAAAGAAAAAATTACTTATTTCTTAAATAAGGCTCCTCCTAAATAAGAAAACTACTAAATAAAAAAAAAACTAAGAAATAAACTAATTTAGGATTTATAAATCTTCATTTAAAAATTAGACATATTTTTCAACATTCTCCACTTTATTGAGTTTTTTAATTAAACGACAAAACATATTTTCATCGTGTATCCACACAACCACGTCGTCTCCACCTTCTTCACTTCACCAAAACATATTCTGTCGTGTATCCACACAACCATACTCACATAGGGCTTATGAGAATCACTTCACTGTGAGTAAAATCATGTCATCTATCCAGCAATTATAATTCTTTACATTGAAAATCATCATACAAATATTCGGCGCATGTCGATCGCATTGCTGAAAAAAAAATACCCACTCTCATGTTTGGCTTTTTTAAGAGTCATCAACCATTAAGATAAAAATTCTAACACACACGTTGTATAAATACAAACCATGCATTGTTTGCAAATCTTGCAAAACTTGTGGACCCGCTAGCAGCAACACATCCTCTTTCATGGTAATAACAGCTTGTCATGAGGATGTTTTCGTCCTTTATTATAGGAGATGATGATCTCCTATAATAATGAGAGACTTTTCACTAGCGATACTATCAGCTACTTGTCGAACGTGCTTTATTTATTTTCTCACAATCCCTTTTAAGGTATCCTGATTGTCCACACACCCAACAAACTTCTTTTTTCTTGAAGTTATTTTTCTTTTAATTACCAACTGTCAGTATTGAATTATTAGAAGCTTCATTTCTTCCATCATTTGGCTTTTTTTCTTCTGAAATTAAAGTAATACTAACTGCTTCAAGATTCATAGTCTCCTTCACATACATTAAAATAGGCAACAAATACTTGTAGCAAGTTAAAAGAGGCCAAAATAGCCTAAGTGTCTTGCATTTGTCTTCAATTTTAACTCCAATTACTTCTAGTTCTGTTATAATGCTATTGAGAATACTAATGGTGTGTTTACTAATCGGTAATTAGAATGTGTTGGAATCGGAATAGAGTAGAATCAAAATGGACTGAAATCGAAGTGAGGAATGAAAATCATAATAAGTTGCTTACTTTAGTTGTGGGAATGAAATCAGAATGAACTTTATTACTTTTGGTATGTTTATCTTATCTTAGAATCGGAATAGATTGCTACAAATTATTAAATTAACCTTAGTTGATTCTTGTCATTATTTATTATAATAATTGTGATTATTGTTATTATTATTATTATTATTATTATTATTATATAATATAATATAATAGTAATTATTGTAAAAGTAATATTATTATAGTTATTAATCATTATAATTAATAGTAATAATAAAATTACTATAATAATAATTGTTATTATTTTGATAATAGTAATTATTATTACTATGCTTATAATAATTTTATTAATAATATTAATTATAATAATTAATAAATATAATAGTACTGCAATCATAATAATTACTATTATAATATTAATAGTATTATTATTAATAGGAATAATAATAAGTATTAAGTACAATAATTAATCATTATAATTAATATTAATAAAAACCATTATTATTATTATTATTATCAACAATAAATTTTTCAAAATAATAATACTAACAATAATAAAAAGAAAGGATAAAATAAAAATTTCAAAATTTGAATGAGAGTAATTAGGTCAACTGAAAGAATGAAATTCACATTCTCACATCCCCATGAAAATGAGAACTCTAGTAATCATTCCTAATTTTAGGTAAAACCCACTACTTTAATTTTCATTCCACTACTCATTTAAATAAGTAAACACATAATTTATTTTTATTTCATGATTCTCATTCACATTCTCAATACGTAAAACATCATAAAATGATTAGAAATTTTTGTGCCTTCAATCATTCTCATAGTGTGAATTTAAACAAGTAAACAAACCATTTATTCTCATTCATATTTCCAATATGTAAACATACCATAAGATAATTAAAAATTTTTGTATCTTCAATCATTCTCAAGAGTGTGAATACAAACGATTAAAGATGCTCTTTATTTGATACAAATTTTCTAACCTCTCCTAAAGTTCTTTTGTCGAAAGAATTTTTCTTACATTAGCAAGAATATTTTTTACTAGACATAATGGTATAGCACTTGCAGCTCTTTCATCCAATTCTTCATAATCTTTATCGTTCATAATATATTTTTCAGAGTCACTACTAGAAGCAATGGATGGTTTGCCCTTCAAAGCCTTGTATAGCCTAAATTGAATCAATACATCCTTAACTTAAATTTGCCACAAGGCAAAATTGATTTTTTCATGAAACTTTTCAACCTCAATTCTCACAAGATGTGAATATTTGTTTGCAAATATAATTGCTTTGAAGAGCAATCTGTCCCTTATATCACTTGTTAAGAAATTTTTTATCTCACCTGAGATTTACAAGAAAAATATCAAACAAATAATAAATAGAAAATAGATAGAGAATAGAATTAATCATATAACACAAGAATTTACGTAAAAAAAAAAAAAACTTATACTAGTGAAAAACTACGACCACCCGAGACGACGAGAGAAAAATTCACTATGTAAAAAATTATTTCAATTACTTTAATATTTTTTTTCTCACACCTAAAAAGCTCCAATAACACTCAATCTCTAAATAGATCAAAAGTTTCTTGCACACTAAAAATTATATACTTGCAGATAACTGATTATTGTGTTATACAAACAAGTAATTATTTATTATAAAAGAAGTATTTTTTTTCTTATATTATTTATATTTTTCCTTAAATAAGTCAAGTCATAAAAGAAAAATTATTTATTTCTTACATAAGAATCTTTGTAAATAAGAAAACTACTAAATAAAAAAAAACCTAAAGAGTATCTTAATTTAGGATTTACAAATCATCGTTAAAAAATGAGATACATTTTCTAACAGTACTAATAGATATTATTTTCTAAATATATAATTTAAATTAATAAAAAAATTAATATAATATAATATAACACCAGATATTGTATAATATTATTATAATATAATATTATTAATACAATATAATACAATACAATGTGTCAAACGCACCCACATAAATTTTCAAATAATAAATAACAACATAAAATGATAATTGATGATTGATAAAAATGATAATGATACCATAAAGAAACAAATCAATAGTAATTAACTATATGATATGATCATAAGCTATTTGATCTTCATATGTCTCTGTCTCTTCTGCATTCGGGAGGAAGAAATGGGTATCTAGAACGATCAGTACAGTAATTGTAAATGGTGAACTTACTGCGAACCCATTTGAGCCTTCTGTACTGAAAAGCATCAAGATCCTGAAACTCTTTCTGATCCCACCAGCGTTTGCCCTGTGTGGCACAGTATTTGGCCTGAACAGAGGCTTCGCAGCCATCAATATGGAAGCCTTTGTATGAAGCAATGAAAGGAGACTTGGACCAATCTGTTTTCTCAAGCCCACCTCTTGTGGCCCAGTCATCCGCATTCCACAGACTTGAGTATATTTTCATTGGTTGGTTGAATGGGAAACGAACCCCCAAATCTTTGCAATTTTTGAACACTCTAATTGGTACGTCATCAACCAAGAATCTGTTCGGCAATTGGCATCATCAACATATGTTATTAACGTTGTCTCTTTTGTCTTTTTAAAAAAATAAAAAATAACGAGTATGTGTGCGCCAGTTGGAAAAGTTTCAGCAAAGTAATCAACTTGTTTGACAAAGGCACTTAAATTAGTTGGAAAGTAAGAACCCCACTAGCACTAGCGACTTCAACAATATTGAGGAAACAATAAAACAAATTTTTCTCAATGTTGTTGCTGGGAATAAATTTTCGGGTAAGTTCACTTCTGTACCCCAAATTGTGATATATCTCCCCACACATCCCAGCTGTCAAATTTAGACATGCTTCAATAGTTCAATTTATTTGCTAGATTTGCTCCTAAACTTTTGATGAAGCTTTATACAATATATTTTAAGGGACAAGAATTTTTTTAATTTTTTTATTCTTTTTTAGTTTTCAATAATAAGTTAAATGTGTAATAAATAAGTTAATTTTTTAATTATTATATATATTTAACCAATTATTAAAAAATAAAAATTTAATTAATTATTAAAAAAAAAAAAAAAGATATTAATCCTATTCTAAGACTAAAATTTACCAACTTTTAATGTTATATAAGAGGTATAAGTAACAAAAATCTTTTTTCTTTTTCAATTGTTAGATAAATAATCTGAATCTGGGGAAAATAAATGACTTACACAATCTGATACATATTCCAGAGCACAGAGTAGAAGTGATAAGCTTTGGTTGGATCAAACCAAAGGTAGATTCTTTGTTCTCTGTCACCCTTTCCTCCGGTGAACACGTTTGTTTGCAGGATGTAAGGCTGTCCTGTTCTGTTCCCCAAGAACTCAAAATCTATTTCATCGTGCTCTGAGTTTTGAGAAGACAGCTGTATTTTTTTAACATCAATAAATGCTTTTTTAATATCAGCCAAGCATTTATTTTTTATTTATTTGAACTACTAAGAAAGAAATAGAGAGAAAAAACGCTCACATAAAAAGCAGTGACAGTTCCAGCAGAATCCCCCGGAACCATTTTGATTTGCATACTGAAGTGGCCGAACAAATAACTTCCTTTGGATTGGAAGCCAGTGCCTGTGTATTTGTCAAGATGAAGCTGAATCTCAGAGCCACCATTGAAGTACTTGATGTGATCAAAAGCCCAAGTGGGCATATAGTTTCTGCCGAATGGGACATTCACGGGCTTTCTTGGTGGAGCTCCCATTGTTGCTGACACCATAAACAAAATACCCAGAAGTAGAATCCATATTTTTGAAGCCATTTCTCTGCAAAACACAAAACAAAGTTTTAGTTTCAGTGACAAAATCTTTTTGATCAAACGAAAAAAGGTATATTCATCATTCAGGCTCTAGAGCATTACACAGAGAAGTGTATGTGGATCAGTGGATGTGGAAAAATGAAGAGGAGAGCAAGGCTTTAAGTAAGCTTTGATTTTAACCTGGAAAGCATTATTTGTTAAGTAAATGTAAATGTAAAAGAATGAAGAAAATGTAATTATCAATTTTGTAATTAAAAAAAAAAAAATCAATTTTGTAATTCAAAAAAAAAAATCAATTTTGTGATTTAAAATAATATAAAGTGGGTAAATAGTAAACTAATACAGCTATCATCAGCCTAAATCTGTGGCGGTGGTGTGGGGTTTGATGGGATTCAAATATTCAATTATAAAAATATTTACCTTTTTCTTTTAAGGCACGTTGGCCTGTTAAAAAAGGTTCGGTTGGAAGAGTGAGTAAACCGAGGACTAAAATACAGAACCTGTGTGTTCTGAAAACATGTTCAAAATTGTTGATTTTGTCGTCCCGTGCGCGTTTGTGTTCGCGGCAGTAGACATTTAGATGCGGAACAGAGTCAGCAACTGCGGACCTGACCCGTTTCCATTTTGTCATTAACTTCACAGTTATCTGGTCTGGCTCTGGCCACGAGTGCTGAATTGGCAGTCATGTAGTAGAACAGTAAATTTTATCGTGGATTCTAATTATTTAATATTTAAAAGCTGATAAGACTTATTATTCTATCAAATGACAAAATATTATTAAATTATTTGATCAGCTCCATCACAAATTTTTTCCCCGGCATTATGGTCTATGTTTATTTACTTTGTTATCAAATTTTTCGACCAGTTATTTTTCCTTTCCAGTGCCACAGATTTCTGCCCTTACTCTTCTGTCTTCTTATATTTGTTGCTAGCATGTGGTCCCTATTCAGGACGTGACATTAAGTATATGAGATAGGAGAGAATTATTATTTTTTACAAACCTAAAAATAAGTGTGGGCATTCTATTCGATTTTAGCCGCATCGAACTCAAATTTTGAGTTTAGTTCAACTGGTTTTAACTATAATTTTTATTTGATTTCAAAATACCAAACCAAATCAGGTTTAAAATCAGTTTGATTTTCAAAAAATAAAACTAAATCAGGAAAATATACCAGAAAAGGAAAAAAGGGAAGAATCAAACAGAAGTAACCTAAACAAAATCAAATTGAATTAAAATTCGAGTTCATTTTGGTTTGGATCTCCTAGATCGTATTGAATTCAATTTTCTGAAAAAAATTGATTCGAACCCATAATTCCACCCTTACCTAGAAGGTTACATGACAACATCTGGTGGTCTCCTTTCTTCGTTTACGTATTTGCCCATGCTATCAATTAATGCTTCGAACACCTCACAAAGCTATGTTTGTCATTCTCTTTTTATTCTCGAACTAGCAAACTGGTCCATGCGGTGTCGTGTCACTGGTTCATTGCTAAGTTACCAACATCCAAGATCAACCTACTATAGTACAATATAATTCTAATTAAAGTAGCGCTGCACTTAGAAGTTGAGTTTCAAAGTTTGTATCTCAATTCACGTGACATATTATGTGTCATGCATTAATTATTGGATTGTTTAATTAATTTATTACTAATTAATAATTAAATTAATTAATATTTTATACATGACAATTAATGATAAATAATAAATCAGTTAGGAAACAAGTTAGAATAATAATATTGAAATGTTTTCAAGTAATGTGGTAATGCGTCACTTTTAGTTAGTTTATAGAGTAAAATATTTATTTTACTTTATATTAGAAAAAAGAAAAGATAATTACTAAATGTCAAAAAGATTCATTTCTTTAAAAAAAAGAAAAAAGTTGTTACGAGCTACAAATATGTTACAGTATCAAATCTACCAAGATTCTATATAATACACTTGGTACTACAGTCTAGAAGTTTGTGGAGTACTAATTCAAAAACCAGCTCTCACTAAAATTTCGAGAAACTATCTTTATTGTCACACTTGTCATGTGTGGGCAACAGGCTCTCATGCATGCGAAAGTGAGTTTGCCAGGCCTGTAACAGGCATAACACAATTTTTTCATATTTTTGTTGACAAATATTATACTATTCATAAATAGATTCACACGACGAGATAAATAACTATGTCGGATGACCAACATGTTTATATGTTTACGACATGATATGTGGTAATATATTAAAAAAAATAATATACATATTAAACACTAAATTAATTATTTATGTCATATTCATATTGAGTTATGAATTCATTCATTAATGTTATGTTTATGTCATTTTAACTTATTTATGACATATTTTATGAATAATATTGATATATTTATTATTTTTAAACTGATTTTTATATTTTTTTAATTAAACATATTAAATGAGTTAACACAATTAATATAATTAATAAAAGAATCATATCTGACATGATTAATAAATTGATCGATTGCATGTTGGCTTAAATTCAACACGATATAAATATGACAGAATTGTGCAAATTGACACCCTGTATGTGTGTAAAAAAAAAAAAATTAGGGTTCGATTAAGAAATTACACACTTTAATTAAAGTAGGAAATTCTAAGTGGAGCCATTGGATTTGAATCCGATAGCTCTTAAGATTAGCATATATCAGGCCCTACAAATATTATATACAAATTTTAAAATGAAAAGGCAATAGGTTAATAGATTTTAATATAATGACTCAAACTATGATCTCTTACCTTAATCAACATATAAGATCCCTATATATATATTTATTTAAAAATAATAGTATTATATAATATTAATAATAAATAATAAATAATAATAGTTTTATTTGTGTTTCTCTTATCAATAATTTTTAATTTACATAATTAAAATTAAAATTAATAAAAATTATGATTTACATAATTCAGAACATTTATAATCATAATTAATGTATATAATTAAAATTAATAATAAAATAAATATTTTGTTTTATAAATATATTTTTTATTCACTTTATAACTAAAAACTACAATTCTTTAAATAAAAGTAAAAGTGTAATTTCAAATAATTCTCTCTTAACATATAAATGAGATTTTAATTAGGGTGGGCAATTTACGGGTTTGGGCTGGGCTTTTATAAGCTCAGACCCAAGCCCATGTATTTAAGAATAAACCAAAGTCTTGAAAAAGCTTTTTAATATTGAGCGGGCTTGGCCTGGGCCGGGTCCGAGCGGGCTTGAGCTAGGCTTGAGCCGGGCTTGGGCTTTTATTAATTTTTTAAAATAAATTTTTAATAATACTATAAGATAAAAAAACTTAAATTATACATGATTACCTAATATTAACAATTCAATATAATAACCCACAAATGCTAATATCGAAAACAAATTAATCCAATAATAAATTTTTATTCAATAATTTGTATGAACCATTAAATAATATTAAACATAAAAGTTTATCAATTGATTCATCATAATATTATTTCATATTATTTATTAAATTCAACAATTAGTAGTATAATTTAAAAATAATTGAGCTATTTAAAGAATTATTTTTAATTTATTAAATTAAATTTAATGTAATCCTATTTAATATTACACTAAATAAAAGATAATATTATATATAATTCAATCTAATTTAATATAATTTAATTAAACTTAATTTTTAAAATTATATATATATAAATTAAAGCCCGGGCTTTTTATAAAAACTCTTATCCAGATCCATTCGTAGTCGGGTTTGGATTTTTGAGCTCATGTATCTAATTTAAATATCGTAATACACTTTCGTTTAGTTATAATACTTTTTTATTTTATTATTGAGGTCAAAGGTTCGAATAGTATTACTTGGACACTAATATCAATTGACTTTTATCTAATATATTTTAAATTTTATCATGTGAGCAATTTTTTTTATTATTTTGTTAATATTTTAGGTAATGGTGGATAAAGTTTAACTTAATTTTTTATCTCTCTGAATTTAAATATGGATGGTCAGTAAAAAAGAAGTGTTTGAAAACCATTAAGTCCTTAAAAATGAATGAGGATTGGATTTTAATATCTATACACAAAATTGAAAATTTTTGTGTGCCAGTTACTAAGTCCTAAGAAGTAAGAAGGCTAATATGCACTAAAAATTTCAAATCGGAAAATTTTATATATTTATTCCATGAATCTAACATTTCATTTTGAAACTTGCTAGTCTCACAATTCAAATCTTAAGTTTAACATGTCACTCAAACAATGTTCTCAGAAAGGTCAATCGGATTTCTCCCATTCTAAAACATGTTTCAGCCTCTCAGGGAAAGAAAGATGATAATCTTTTAAAAGACAACAAGAAATTCAGTGGAAAGATTGAATTTGAAGACACACTATGAAATTGATCTATACCTTCGAAAAAAAAAAGGTAGAAAAAGATATGAAGTAACGTATAGATGGTGAATATCCAGCGAAAAAGAAGCTTTCTATATTTTATTATTTTGGTTTAATAGTCATATTCCACCTCCTTGGATTTTGGAGCAATATGCGTTATCAAAACTAGTTATCACATGATTTGAAAAAATAAAATAAAATAAATGAGGTTATCACCTGAACCAGACGTCTTCTACTTTTAGAAATTCGAAGGAAGTCCAGCAGTACATAAAAATAATGCTTACCTAATTAAGGTATCTGCTCTTGGACAACACTTTTAAGAAAAACATATATAAATATACATAATTATATCAATAAAATATAGTCTTTCAAAATCAAAGATACTTTTGTCAAAAGGTATGTTTACAACTGGTTGTAATGGTGAGGATTTTTAGTCAATTTCATAATTTCAAATCCATTATATTTAAATTGCAAATTCAATAAATAATCTAAAACCAACCGTGCAAAAACTGATTGAAAAAAGAAAAGTTAAATTCCCCTGGTGATATCTCTGAGAAAAATGTGAAAGAAAGCTAATGAAGTCAATTATTGTCAATAATGCACCACCACTTGAGCTTAAGAACTTCTAATAATGAACAGTAATGCATATATATATCAAAGGAAGTATTAAGTAATAACAACACTAGAGTAAGAAAGTTGAAAAGTAAGTGTCTTCCGGTTGAAGAGGGACCGACCTTGAACCCCAAAACATGTGGCATTAATGGCTTTATTGACAGGATTTGACATGGCAATTTGGCAAAATTAAGCATCCATGATACGTGTTTCCTAACATCTTAAGCCCTCTTCAATTCAATCACTTCTTCTCGTGTAATCTTAGCTAGTTAGCTGTCCAATTGTGAATTTATTGGTTATTGTTCACGGGCTAGCTGCCATTACTTGCACTTGACCTGTCTTCAATAATACTTCATAAAAACCCTTTCTGCATAAGTTTTGTCACAGCTCTAGGAAGAGTCCAAATGGCTCTTTTAATCTTGTATATAGGCATGCATGTATGTCAATTGATTATTGATTGGATTACACAGAGCAAGTAGTCCACATCAAATAAAGCTGCAACTTATTACATAATTAAATATTGTCCTTCGTATAATAGAGTTCATGTATGTGAGATGATAATATTAAGGGTCTCTTATTATAAAATAATCATAAAATTAAAATTATAAAATTTATTTATTATTTATTATTATTTTAAAAATTTAATATTAATACTGTCACCACCTGCATGTACCACACCAAATTTGCATATACCACACCAAATTCAAATTGAGTGCTTAAAATCATAATTGGTTCGGAGTCGCAAAGACTATGGATTATTTATTCCTCCCATGTACATGCATAACTTGTTGATGCAGTTTTCTAATTGCTCCCAAATAATGTTATCGTCTTCTGGTCTCTGGTAGTTCGAGCAGAATTTTCTGCTGGTTTTTGTGTTTTTTCGTCCACTGTGGCAGTGGTATTTTCCAGCCTATATCCATAGAAAAGGTATCAGAGGTCGCCGTGTGTTTTTCTGGCGAAAATCATTCGACGCTTAAGTCAGTAATCGAGTTGATTTTTTGTAAATTCTCTCTTAATCTCAAAGAAAACGGAAAAATAAAAGGTTGAAAAAGATAAGTGAGAAGAAGAAAAATAAGAATCAGAATTCCTTTACCTCCTCTTTGTCTGATATTTTATTCCCCTTTTTCTCGCCATCCTTGCTTGGGCGCCACCCCTGCATTCATTGTGTCTGCCTGTTTTCTGACAGCTCTGGGTCACAATGGCACAACTTGGGGGTATGACATGTCAGACAGTCATGAGTTACTGTGATCAAATAATGATGCCGTGTAGGTATGTGTAAAATGATGATACTGTGAGGGCATGCGTCGGTCATCGGTAACAGTGACGACACCCTATGTATTAGGCTTTTTTTTGGTTGTGGCTACTACTTTGTCTCGCCTTAGGTTAGGCTTTGAGACTTATGCCCTTTGGCTTATCTTCGCGAGCTTATCTTGCTCGAGCCTTCTTAGGCTTATGCTTGACACTTCGTCTCGCCTTAAGTTAGGCTGTGAGACTTACGACCTTATCTTTTTATTTGTTTTCATAAGCTTTGATCTACTTGAATTGAATTAATTTTGGAAGCATTTCCTTTTGCTTTTATTCATGAACATGATTTTACACATTTTGAGAGAAACCGAATATTAATGCTTATAATACAAGGGAACTTACTGAAAATACCTTATCAGATGCTGTGCATTTCATGGTCTTTTAACTTCTCGTCCATCCGGATAAGATAGCTTGTATACTCCTGGACCAGCTATTTGCGAGACCCTGTAAGGACCTTCCCAATTTGGGTCTAATACCCCTTACCTGGGGTCTTTAGTGTTCTGGTTCAACTTCTAAGTACCTAGTCTCCCACCTTGAATCGGCGGATGTGCACGTTCTAGTTGCCTCTGCTGATATTCTGCCATCTTCATTGCTGATCTCTTCATTGTTTCCTCCAGTAGATCCAAATTTGCACAAATCTGCTCGTTCTTCTACTCCTCACTCCCTAAACCCTAAACCCTAAGTGCTCCGTCCGATGTGTGCTTAGCCCCATCTCTGCTGGGATTATTGCTTCGTGCCTAAATACTAAAGAAAATGGCGTCTCCCCTGTAGCGGTCTTGTGTGTGGTTCTATAAGCCCACAACACACCAAGCAGCTCGTCTACCCATACTCCTTTCTACTCTCCTAGTCTGGTCTTCAAGAGACGTTTAATGGTTTTGTTCGCTGCCTCCACTTGCCCATTTGCATGTGGGTGTGATGGCGAGCAGAACTTCAGCTCTATTCCTATGTTTACGCAAAAGTCTCTGAACTTGTTGTTCTCAAACTGCCTTCCATTGTCCGTAACCAGCGCGTGGGGGATTCTATACTTGCAAATCACATTTCTCCAGATAAAGTCAGTGGTTTTGCTCTTCGTAATGCTACTCAAGGCTTCTGCTTTAACCTATTTAGTAAAATAGTCAATTGCAGCCACGACATGCATTGCGGATGCTCTTCCCTTTGGCAGTGGTCCAATCAGGTCAATCCCCCATTGGGCAAAGGGCCATGGTGAGTTCATCATAGTGAGGTTCTCTGGTGGTTGAGCTATGTGATTGGCGAAGCTTTGACAACTCTTGCAGCTCTTAGTTTTTTCTTGTGCGTTCTAGTGCATCATAGACTAGAAGTACCATTGCCTCAAGACTTTAAAAGCTAGAGACTTTGCACCAGAGTCGTTTCCACAAATCCCCTCATATACTTCCCTGAAGACGTAGTCAACCTCTTCCTCGTCCAAACAGCGTAACAGTGGTAGGGTGTATCCTCGTTTGTACAACACCCCGTCGATCAATACATAGCTCGCTGCTTGACACCTCAGCTTTCTTGCTTGCTTCTTATCGGTAGGTACTGTCCTTTCCTTGAGGTAGGAGATAATTGGATCCATCCAGGTGCTGTTTGAGGTCACGTTCATCACCTCGTCTTTCTGCTCGATGCTCGAGCTGGTGCTAATCTCAATAGGGATCGACTTGGCATTTTGGGGTCTGACACAGCGGCCATCCGTGCTATCATATCTGCTCGAAAGTTTTCTCCCTTTTCAATCTGTTCCACTTTTGCTACTTGAAAATTCCCCACTAATTGCCTCACCTTCCAAAAGTAGGCATCCATCTTCTCGCCTTTTGCTTGAAAGCTTTCATTGAGGTGGTTTGCCAATAGCCAGTACCCTGCCAATCCGGTCCGGATAAAATCCAGACCGCATGTAAAAAAAAAAGAGCCCAGGTATTGAAATTCAAAACTCGAGAATTTACGGGCACGAGTCCGAAGCAATGAGTTAAAAACCCGGAACCCGGATTGAGGCTAGTTTATTTTTTATTTTTTTTTAAAAATAAAATCACAAGAAAAAAATATTATTTTTGTTATATATTTTGAGATTTTTGTTATGTTGGTAGTTGGTGTTGTAGTTATGAACTTATGATATGTTGGTAATTGGTATTGTAATTATGAACTTATGATATGTTGGATATTGCATTTATTTAAATTTATTTAGTGATTATTGTGTTGTTGGATATAGATTGAATGAATTCAAGTAGTAAATAGTATATTGAAATAATTTTTATGTGTTAGTTAATTAAACTTTTCTAAGTTGATTGAAATAATTTAATTGAGATGTTGAAATAATATCATAGAAATTTTAGAAGTTTAGAGACACATGCGGGCTAGAAGCCCGGATTGACAACCCGGGCCCGGAAGGGGCAGGGCTTGACCCGGCCCGCATGTGTAAAATCTGGGTTTCAGTCCGGGTCCGGATAGTAGTTTTATTTGTCCGGGCTGGGCCCGGGTAGTCACAAACCTTGCCTGGACCTGGACTTTTGCCAAGCCTATTTGCCACTAACTGGGAATCTGTTCGGACCTTCACCTCCTCCGCCTTCACCACTGATGCAAGCTTCAGTCCTGCAATGACAATCTCGTACTCAGCCTGATTGTTAGTGGCTTTGAACTCGAGTTTCACGACATATTGTATTTCCACTCCTTCAGGGTTTAGAAGCACTACTCCCGCTTCTGCTCCTTGGTCTTCACATGATCTATCTACTGTGACTGTCCACACCTTGCTAGAAACATGCTCCCTCGCTGCCTGCTTGCTGTCTGCGCCTTTATGTGACTCTGTACATTCAGCCACAAAGTTTGCCATGGCTTGTGCTCTAATTATTGTCCGGGGCTGGTAGCTGATGTCAAACTCGCTGAGCTCTATTGACTACTTTACCAGCCGCCCTGAGGTCTTCGGTTTGTGCAGGATTTACCTAAGTTGCTCGTTCATCAAGACCACTATTGAGTGTGCTTTGAAATAAGGTCTCAACTAATGTGAGTGCCCATTTCCACTGGTGGATACCAAGTCTCAGCCTCCAGCCTATTGTGACACAGTCAGGATTGAGCTCGCTACCCATTGTGACACAGTCAGGTACAGGTAGAGGACTTCTCTTGCTCGCGGTGTTGACAGAAACGGGGCCTTCAACACGTAATCTTTCAATTGTTGGAACGCCACCTCACATTCTGGTGTCGACTTCATTTTTCTCCCCTTTTTCATTTTCTGGAAGAAGACATGGCACTTGTCTGTTACTCGGGAGATGAACCTGTTCAAGGCTGCCAGCTTACCCACGAGACTTTGTATCTCATTAAGAGTGCGTGGGGACTTCATTTCTACTATCGCTCTTATCTTCTTTGGGTTGGCCTCAATTCTTCTGTTACTGACCATGAAACCTAAGAATTTCCTCGAACCCACTTCAAAAGCACACTTCGCAAGGTTAAGCTTCATTCGGTACTCCCTCAAGAGCGCAAAGGTCTCTTCCAGGTGCTTGACGTGCTCTTCTGCATCCCTGGACTTGGTGATCATGTTGTCGACATAAACTTCCATTGTGTGGCCAATCAGAGGTTTAAAAATCTTGTTCACCAGCCTCTAATATGTTGCTCCCGCGTTCATGACCTTGTAGCAGAACAGACCCTGATTGGTGATGAAGGCTGTGCATTCCTTGTCTGGCCCAAACATGGGGATCTGATTGTAGCTGAAAAATGCGTCCATGAATCTAAGCAGACCGTGTTTGGCTGTGGAGTCAACCAGTTGGTCTATCTTTGGCAATGGAAAACTGTCCTTTGGACAGGCTTTGTACAAATCTGTGAAATCCACACACATCCTCTATTTCCCACTTGCCTTCTTCACTAGTACCACATTCGAGATATATTCGGGGTATTTAACTTCCCTTATGAATCCCGCCTTTAACAGCTTTTCACCTTCGCTGTTCATGGCGTCATATCTTTCCTAGTTGATGCACCTCCTCCCCTACTTAACTAGTTTCGCATCCCTTCTCACTGCCAGCTTGTGGCATGCCACTTTCGAATCAATCCCTGGTATGTCCTCATGCAACCAGGTGAACACATCAGAATGTGCTCGCAAACACTCGACCAAACTCCTCCTTAGCTGCTCGCATATGCTCGAGCCAATCTTAACCTTCTTCTTCTGATCGTCTGGTCTTATCAAAATCTCCTCTAACTCTTTAGTGGGTCCTTGTCTCCCATTCTTTGACTCACCCCTAGTATCTAGCGACGTTACCTGCATTGTCTCCTTAGCCGCTGTGGCATAGCAGCTTCTCGTAACCCGCTGATTGCCCTTAACAACCCCTACCGCTCTGTTCACGCGGTATTTCAGTGCCAAGTAGTAGGTGGACATCACTAATTGACTGATCCACATGAAAGGACTTCCTAATATTGCCTGGTAATGGACGACCTAGTCCACAACCACGGAGTCCCGCATCATATTCTTCTTAAAGGATTTCGAGCCCATGGTCACCGGCAGATTTAAAAACCCTAGAGGGGTCAGCCTTCCTCCACCGAATCCTTTCAAGGAGGTGCTCGTGTGCTTGAGCCTCACATCCGCTATTCCCATCTCGTCCAGGGTGGACTTGAAGAGAATGTCCACTGAGCTTCCCGAGTCCACCAAAATCCGGTTGAGCTCCTTGTTCGCGACATTTGCTTTTATAACTAGGGCATCCTCGTGGGGGTAGAAGAACCCTTCCTCATCCTCCTCTGTCCACGAGAATGGAACTTGCCTGGTTCTAGCCTTCTTTGCGGTAGGCATAATGAGCAAAAACTTTCAGCTGGCGGAGGCATATCGGCTATAGTTTTTTCTAGCTCTGTTTGAGTCTCTTGCCATTGTCGCCCCCCCTGCTATTACCCTCACAGCAGGCTGCTTGCGGTCCATATCACAGGCTCGGTCATCCTCTGCCACTGTCTGCTCTACTACCGGGTGCTCTCCTTCAAAGAATTCATCTAAGTACCGATTTCTTACTAGATCCTCCACAGGTTCTTCAGGTCACTGCACTGAGATGTTGAGTGGCAATGATCGTTGTGGAATCTCCAGAACCTGCTCCTGTCCCTTTTATTTGTTGGTTTGGACATCGGTGTCAGGGAACTCAACAGACCTCGTTCTTCTACAACGCGGAACACCTCCTCAAGTGACACCTTCAAAGGGGTATATTACCTGTAGGTATGACTTTGGTCAATCATTTGCATGGTCCTATCCCGAAGAAAGTTTCCCACCTGTGGCGGCATTGGACGATCGATTCTGTTGTTACTCTGTATGGGCCTATTCGTAAGGGGATTATGGGATGGGTTGCCACTAAACTGATGATAATCCCTCTGGTCCCTATTTGGGGACTTGCGAAGTAGAGCGGGACCCACCTGCGGTTCGAGAGCCCTCTGGTATGGGTTGTAGGGAGTAACCCGGTCCCTTATTCCTTTAGAAGTCGACGAGCCCCGAGCAGGCACCCCTTTCTCCTTGTGTTTCATCCGCCGCTCTGCTCACTCCTCAACTTTGTGACTTTTTCCTCCTTATTGACAATATCCATCTTTATTTGCTCGTAGACATCGGAGTATGGGCAGATCGAGGGATTCCGCAAGTTGTACCAGGGTCTTCCCATCTTCACCCCCTCCTTCAACCCTTTCAACGCCTGGGTGTGATTGAATGCCCCCGAAATCTAAAACTGCCCAGTGGTACCTCTTGATGAACTCTTGGAAGGACTCCCCCTCCTTCTGTTTAATCTCAACTAACTCCATCATCTCTAAATACTCCCCCGCGGTAACTTACAGTACTATTCCCTCGCTCGTCCTTCTACGGTAAGAGGGAAGGCTCTACATCTTTGGGCTGCTGTCAAACCCTATACTCCGGTCATGTTATTGAAACGCTCGATGTGCACCAGCGAGTCGCTCTTCTCTGAAAACTTTGAGTCAGGGAAATGAAAATCCCTGGGGATTGTGACACCCATGATTTATACTGAAAGTAGAGACTCATTGTCTAGCATGATCCTCCGACTCAGAGTTTTCCCATTTCTCCGGAGGTCTTCAACGACCTGAGCCAGCCTGCGCACCTCCCCCTCCAGCTCCTCCGCGAGGGAAGGAGGTGCGGTGTCCTGCAAGTGTTGTATTGACTCTCTATCTTATGGGTTCGTCTCTTCCCTTCTGGTAGCGTTCTGTACTTTCTGCCTTTGTGCTCCATCTACTGCGTTCCCCCTAGTGGATGCATTCCCACAACTGGATTCGGGACCGTCATTGCTTGCTCTCCTCTGTCCATCTCTGAGTTCTTGTAGGATGGATGTCAGTGCCTCCATCTACTTTTCCATCTGGTCCATCCATTCCTGCATCTCTCTATCTCGGGCTTTATTGGCTGCCTCCCTTAGAGTCATCGATTCTTCAAGGCTTACTACTTTTCGGATGTTTCCTCTCATTGTCTCGTCCTTTTTGAGTGTACTACGAATTCAGGATTTTTGAACTGATCCCTACAGACGACGCTAAAATGTTGATGCAGTTTTCTGATCGCTCCCAAATAGTGTTATCATATTCTGGTCGTTGGTAGCTCGAGTAGGATTTCTGACTAGTTCTTGTGTTTTTCCATCCACTGTGGCTGTGATGTTTTCCGGCCTGTATCTATAGAAAAGGTATTAGAGGTCGCCGATATTTTTCCGGTGAAAATCCTCTGACGCTCAAGTCAGTAATCGGGTTGATTCTTTGTAAATTCTCTCTTAATCTCAGAGAAACCGGAAAAATAAAAGGTTGAAAAAGATAAGTGAGAAGAAGAAAAATTAGAATCACAATCCTTTTACCTCCCCTTTATATGATATTTTATCCCCCTTTTTTTCCCGCCATCCTTACTTAGGCGCCACCCTGCATTCATTATGCCTGCCTTTTTCTAACATCTCTGGGTCACAATAGCACAACTTAGGGGAATGGGATGTCAGACAGTCATGGGTTACCGTGATCAAATGATGATGCCGTGTAGGTATGTGTAAAATGATGATACTGTGGGGCATGAGCCGGTCATCGGTAACAGTGACGACACTCTATAGCGTGGGGGTGTCTGTCAGTTATCAATTGTTGTGACAAGTTGTCAGGGAGTGGGGGGAGGCATCTAGCGGCTACTTTCTGCTTCTCGGAGAGAAGCGTCCACCGTCTTGAACTATAGACGTGAGGATGCCATGCTTAGGTTTGTTCTGCTCGAGCTTTGGTTTCTTCCTGTTTTTGGCGCTATCCATGATGTGACCAGGGCTCGCTCGATGGTTGAGGATATCCTTGTTCTTTGTGAATTCACTCGAGCAGGATGGAAATATCTGAGCCCGACCAGCTTAGAACACTTGACCTCGACCAACTTTGACACTGAACAGGGGTGTTTTCGTGCTAGTGAGCAGGTCTTCTGTTCTGGCTGGTTTAGCTTCGAGCAGGCCTTCTCGACATTCCTCAAACATAATTAATCATAAAGGAGAACTCATATCTTACATATATGATTTGCAAATAAAGCTGCATAAATACGGCAACTTATTATTCTAGTGACGGTACTTCTTTTGTTTGTTTGTTTATTAATTAGTATCTACTTATAATTTGCTAGTAGAAGATATATACTAAGAATTTCTATAAAAATTGAGGCTAACTTGGTTGAAATACAATACACTCACTTTGGTTTCAGAGCTACTAATTAATATATAATTTATTATATAGTTTCTTTCTAACGAAAAGGATGGATTCTCATAACTTAATTTTTTTTACTTAAAATAATAAGTTAAATTTCTTCCATTGATCCAAATTCAATTATTAAACTAAATAGACGGTGAGGAAATTATTTTCTTTCTGACGAAAAAGTGAGAGAAGTATAGGTTTTTCAGTAACAAGTTTTTTTTTTAAAAAAACAATTTGTTGGGTTTTGAAAGCCCACCTGCCAAAGTGTCGTAGCCCAATTGTTGGACAACTAAGTCAGTCATTCATGTGCCACAAAATCAGGTTCAAGGCATAGAGTAATAAATACAATTACAAATATTTTTTTACCAAAAAAAAAAACGTTTAAAATTTTGAAACAAATAATAAATGAATGATATATAGTTTTGTTTTCCATGTGTATGTTCACTAGAATTATTGAACAATAAAATATGGTGATAATTTTAATTCAATATTTAACATTATTCCATATAACTTCTTCAATAAATTGCACCTTTTAGTAATTTTATATAAACATAAAAGTTTATAATTAAATAAAAACAATAACGGAATCTCATGAGATTTAAATTCAATAGTGCCACTCCCGTAACATTCTATATCAACAATAATGTTTTAGTGTTGCAGTTCGGGGCCTACTACTCCTACAACTAGTTCTCGGTTCGTTTTGAAAGAACAGTGTTTGTTACTTTGAATAAGCTTTGTTTTGGGTGGAATTCCCTCAAATTTGTGTAATCATTCATCCTATTTAAAAAATAATAATGACAATTATCATTCGGGTCCCCCTATATTTTGTTACTCATATTTACATTGAAAAGGCTGGTTATAAGTTACAAGTAACCTAAGAAATTCTTTATCATAAAATCTTTATTGTTTTGGATTAGCCCTACGTTACAATAGGTGTTACTCGCAATGTACACAACTTTTTAGTTATTGCATAACTAGTTTTCATTATTAATTGCAATAACTATCTTTTATGTTTAGAAACGTATATTTGGAATTAAGATGTATTTATGCAATATTACTTATAACAAAAATGTTGTTACTAGTAACATAATACTTGTTACCGACGGTGGAAAATTAACAATCGTATTGCAATCTAAGACGAATTTATTGTTTTCCGAAAAATGAAATTATATTTTAAAAGACCAAATTGAAATAATTATAATTTGACTATTTCACTCTTATAATACAATAAGACTAAAATTTTCTACAAAATTGTATGCTATGTGATGTAGTAATTTAGAAATTTAGTTTATGATAATAATGACTAACACTTTTAAAATGAAACTTTAATACTTTTCAACAATAAATTTCATAGGTATTCTTAATAAATTTTTGAAGATTAATAATTATAGTAATGAAATAAGATCAATAAATATATTTAAAAATGATGAATTTTGTACAAAATAAAATATTAAATAAAATGAAAGTTGGAATAATTTTTTGACTATTTTAGTGCTTTTACCTTACGGGGTAAAGTAAACCATTTATAGTACTTTCTTTTAAAGGTTACATTTTGGTAACTCAGATTATATTTAAAATATATGTTGAAAAGTTAAGCTCAAATATGGAAAACAAGGCGCGCACTACAGGTCGTTTTGGAGAAGCACACTGATAGGACAAGTCGTTTGCATGAGTATCACATGTCGGCTGAGGCAGAATTAGAAGCCACTACAATAAAAATGACCTACAATGACAATAAAAACTGTCATTTGGAGGGTTGGATGATAGTTGTCACGTCTATCATTTTAGGTAGAGTCATGAAAAAATGACAAGACAAAAAGAGTTGTGATAAATTTTACCTTCCAAAAGTTTGTTACACTACTTAGGAGTGGACATTTAAATTGGGTTAACCCTAAGTAATCTAAATATTAAAGTTATCTCCAATTTAGTTTAATTTATGTTGAACCTTTAAACTATTTTAGATTCAAAATTCAAAATCAATAGGATTATATTTTGGACTGGATTTAACTTGAGCTGAATAACCACCCGATTTGAGGAAATTAAAAAAAAATCTAAAAAATTTAAAATAACATTTATTTATCATTCGATCTAACCATAATCATTTCAATTGCATACAAATACAAATTAGCTGCATGTCACGGGATGAATGTTTTGCGCAGTAAATCAGTGCGGTACTTAGACAACCTTAGTCGGGATGTTGCTAAGTAAGCCTTTACGCTTCTCAATAGCTAAGCCAAGAGGTTCCCAAGATGCTAAATAGAAGGAAGAGCTAGCGAGCAATGTAGCCAAATGCGGAAATTGTATTGATTGTGAGAAAGCTTACAAGAGAGCTTACAAGTGTTTGGTGCTTGATGCTTTGCTTGATTTTGTGTGGATGTGGATGCTTGGATGCTTGATGATACAAATGCCTAGAGCTCACCCATATTTATAGGGAAGCTTGGCTAACTCTAGAGCATTCTAAGGCCTAGAGAATTCTATATACATGTGCCAAAATCTAGAGAATTCTAGTGTTATGTACAAGAGTGTGCTAGTTGCTGGAATTTTACGGAAAGTTCTAGAATCGGGCCAAGCTAGCACATCTTGGCTCATTCTCTTGGGCCATTTTGGGCTGGAATCATGCGGCCCGTAACATCCTCCCCCACCTAAGCTCGCGGCGTCCTCGTTGCACTTTCGAGCTTGAACCTTTGGATGTGATCCGCGAACTGCCACAATTCATCTTCGCGTTCCCAAGTGGCTTCGCTCTCGGGGAGGTTCTTCCACTTCACCAAGTACTCGTAGTACGCTGGCACGCCCCTCCTTCAAATGATGCGATCAGCAAGGATGTACTCCACATCTTTGTCAAACGCAGTAACAACGGCTGTTGGGGCACGCCTTGATTCTCCGCGTGTTGGTTTTTCCACGTCTTCGTGATACGGCTTGAGAAGACTTATGTGAAAGACCGGGTGAATCTTAAGCCTTGGTGGAAGCTCGAGTTGATACGAGACGTTGCCCACACGTCGGACAATGCGGATTCGTAGCATCTCACTAACCCCTTGTGAACTTTTCGAAGCGTCTTGAACTGTTGGGGCAGGAGCTTGATCATGACTCGATCTCATTCCTTATACTCGACGTGCCGTCTCCTCGTATCGGCCTACCTTTTCATTTTTCACGCGGCCTTGTCGAGGTAAGCTCGTGTGATGTCCGCTTCCTCATGCCATTCGCGGGCGAGCTTGTGTACCGCGGGGCTCTTTCCTCCGTATGTTGAGGCTATGGCATTAGGGGTCATGGGCTGGAATCCCATGATGATCTTGAAGGGACTCTTGCCGGTAGCCTCACTCCGTTGGAGATTATATGAAAATTGGGCGACATCAAGCAACTTCGCCCAGTCTTGCTGATGAGCGTTTGTGTAATCGATGCACGTTAGCAACAATCCATCCCTTTTCTCTTGGGAAAGGATGGGTGCATCGAGAGAAACTTTAGACAGGCGAACATGGCCAGCGTCTAGTAAATCAATAAGCGGTTTCCACAATTCTTTAGGCTCAGGGGGTGCTATGCAGTAGGGCGCCAAGGCTGGAGGCTTTAAACCTTGCTCCAACTTGATTTGATGGTCCACCTCTCGTCTAGGTGGAAGCTTCTTCGGAAGCTAAGGAGGCATCACGCCCTTGTACTCTTCGAGGACGGTTTGTATTGATGGAGGGACTTTGCTTGGAGCATTTGCGGAGTTCTCTCCCTCGTTGAGCTCCCGGATGGAGACCAAGAAGCTTGGGTCCTTCTTGAAACCCTTCTTGAATTGCATGGCGGAGAGTGTCTTCTCCCCGGACTTTCCTCGCTCCGTATGAGCCATGCATGCCTTACTCTCATCGAAGATGCTTAGGGAGTTCGTGGCTGGAAGTGGGAAGGCATGGACTTGGTCGAAGAATTCCATGCCAAGGACCATCTTGAAGTCATCTATGGACACAATAGAGAAATTGAGCTTTCCGCTCCATGCGCCAAGTGCTACATGTACCCCGTGTTCAGTGCCTGCAATGGGCTTGGCGGGTGAGTTTACCGCCTTCATGGTGCCTCCTTGTCTCGTGGTCTTGAGGCCTAGGCACTTGGCCTCATCCTTGGATACGAAGTTATGTGTAGCTCCCGTATCCAACAACGCACGAACGACGTGTCCATTTATCCTCGCGCTAACATACATCAGCCCTTTCTTGAGTGCCGTATGTGGGCTATCGAGTGCGCAAAGACGTTGGATAGAACCTATGCTGGGTCGGGGTTCTTCCGGCGTTGGTGTGGATTTGCCCTTGAGCTGGGCAGCGAGGGCATTCAGCGAATTCTTCTCCGGACAGTCGCGTACCCAATGAGGACCATCGCAAATGAAGCATGGGCTTCGCGGCTTTGGTGGCTTCTTCTTGCCTTCCGATTTGTTTTGCCCGCTCTTGCCGCTTGGAGGCTTTTTCTGCCCCCAATCCTTGCGATTGTGGCCTTTGTCCTTGCGACTCTCTCCCCCACCTTTGCCTTGATTAGGCCTTTTCTCCTTGGATTGGGTGGAGTACTCGTGCAGCGACTCCGCGATGGCAATAGCGTCATCAAGTGTTTGGACGCCCCGCCTATTGCGCTCCGTTTTGGCCCAATCCTTGAGGCCGTCTTGAAAGTAAAAGAGGGAGTCCTTGTCGGACATGTCGCTTATCTCGAGCATTAGGGTAGTGAACTCGTTAATGTAGTCGCGAACGCTATCTGTTTGCTTGAGGCGATGTAGGCGTGCTCTCGCCTGTTTCTTGGCATTGCTTAGGGCAAATTGCTTTCGGAGTTCTTGCTTAAAATCTGCCCATGTGTTTATGGCGCAGATGCCTTTGCCCATTTCACCATGCTTGCGACGCCACCATAGTTGTGCAGCGCCTCGTAGAAATGTGGGTGCGGTGCCCACTTTCGATGCCTCATCTCTTACACCCATGGCATCGAAGTATTGATCTAGCCCAAACAAGAAGTTTTCTACGATAGTAGCATTCCATGTGCCATCGTAGGTGTCGGGCTTTGGCACATCAATATGTCGCGCATCACTCGTGCTTGTGGAAGTTGGGCTAGAGGAAAGTGTGCGCTTGTGCCATGCCCAGTCCGAGCGTACTTCCTCCACTTCCGCGCGGACAGCGCGCAGCTCGTCTTGCACGAAGCTGCGGAGTTTCAACAACTCCTCATGAAATGCTTGAAATTCTCCTCGAAGGGTGTTGGCTTTGTCATGGATGAGGGCTTTCGTTGCCATTATGAAGTCGGCATATTCGCCATCGAGACTGTCAACCCTTTCCTCCAATGTTTCAAGGGAGTCTTGAGCGACGGACATTGTTGTTTTAAGCGTAGCCATGCGAGGCTCCAAAGCATCTATCGAAGCGGCCTTAGACTTGCCACGAGTCTTAGCCTGCCCGCGAGTCTCATCGCGGCCCCGACTTGGTTCCGGGATGATCTCCACACCATGAGCGCCCTCTTGTGTCACGCTTGAGGTTGGGAGGTTGGCCATTGCTGCTGGAATGCGTGTGTCCAAACCTTAGCTCTGATACCACTTGTCACGGGATGAGTGTTTTGCGCAGCAAACCCGTGCGGCACTTAGACAACCTTAGTCGGGATGTTGCTAAGTAAGCCTTTACGCTTCTCAATAGCTAAGCCAAGAGGTTCCCGAGATGCTAAAGAGAAGGAAGGGCTAGCGAGCAATGTAGCCAAATGCGGAAATTGTATTGATTATGAGAAAGGTTACAAGAGAGCTTACAAGTGTTTGGTGCTTGATGCTTTGCTTGATTTTGTGTGGATGTGGATGCTTGGATACTTGATGATACAAATGCCTAGAGCTCACCCATATTTATAGTGAAGCTTGGCTAACTCTAGAGCATTCTAAGGCCCAGAGAATTCTATATACATGTGCCAAAATCTAGAGAATTATAGTGTTATGTACAAGAGTGTGCTAGTTGCTGGAATTTTACGGAAAGTTTTAGAATCGGGCCAAGCTAGCACATCTTGGCTCATTCTCTTGGGCCATTTTGGGTTGGAATCATGCAGCCCGTAACATGCAGCCATCTTCTATTCTCATTTTCTTCTTCTCGTTTTATTCTTTTTCTTCTTTTCTTCCGTTAATGCCAAATCTTTCTTTTTCTTCTTGAAGTCGTCTTCTTCTTTTGATCTCTCACACAACTATTTCTATCTACCGTCGTCTTTGCGAGCCACAATCTTATTTATTTAAATTTTATTAATTTTATGCTAATTATTAAATGTATTATATTTAAATGCTAAAGGATAAATTTCATTGTGCCTTTTACTAGAGTGACTATCTTTGAAATATCCTCAATGATACAAAAACATAAAGGTGGCAAAAATATCTGATGAGATTATGCATAAGGATGACACAAGCACGTGGAATAAGGCATATTCAGATCCTATGCAAGTTCCTGTCGGACCCATCATAAGAGCTCATGCAAAAAAATTCAAATAAGCACTTAATGGCCTAATTCAAGCAACTTGAGATCAATCCAATTCATGGAGGCCTATTGAAGGAATCTCACAAGATATTCAGACCAATAAATGCGTGATTTAAGCTCTTGAATTTTATGAGCAATCAAATCCATGAAATCGGCGTGTTAAGGATGAAAGATATGCCACTATTTTTTTAGATAGTGTTTCTATTTTTAAAACAAGCAACAAAATCAGCTATTTTGATTTTATTTAGTCATTTGTGATATTTTCCTTTTCTTTTATTAGATTAAGATCCTGATTTATTAAGGATTTTTTCATTTTTATTAGATTAGATTCTGATTTATTTAGAATTCTTTTCTTATTTCAATTGCATTAGGTATTTGTTTCTGATTAGGATTTCTTGTAACCTATATACATGTTCGCATTCAATAAGAGAAAAAGAAGAAGTTTTTCATGCAATTTACTTAGAAAGTGTAGTTCTCTTTAGTTCTTAGATGAATTCTTTAAATTTATCTGATTTTACATGACGTTCAATCCTTGACTTATCAATCAGATCATTCATAGCTGATTATGGCGTCCTCACATACCAAGGTTCTTGTTTCATTAAGCAACAGGTCGCGGTTCCATTCAATTCTTGAGATTAGAAACGATTTTCAAGCCTAATTTGATTGGGGTCTCGTCAGTTTTTAGCGGAGTTCGTATTAGTTGGAATCAGAGAAAGGTTCTAATAAGGTTTTTACCTATCCTTATTTAGATTTTGTGTCTTGTTTATTTCAATTAAAAAAAAAATTGTAAACAATGTTGCATGAATAGTACCGTGTGAGCAGTACATCGTGAACAGTATTTAGAGTTTCTTAATTTGCATCCTTGTGATTTATTTCCTTTAATCCGTAAATTTTATCAATTTTTTACCCTAAATTCCTTCAATGTTTAGTTATTTACTATTAAAAAAAAAGTAAAGAAAAAATAAATAGTGAAAAAAATCTTTCAATTTCTATTATTGGTATCTTATATAATCCAAGTCTAATTTTTCATTGTGTGAAAATTTATGCCTAAAATATTATTATTTTGTGCTTCCAAAACCTAATCATACGTGTTTGTCCTTCAAACACAAATCTCTTTGATATAATCTTTGTGAATTACTGCTGAAATCTTAATATTGGTTTGATTAGTTTTATAAGAACTTGGAGAGAATTATTTCAAGTGGAAAAAGTGGAAAAAAACAAGAGAATGTGAGCGTATTAGAGGGTAAAAGTCAATAAATTTGAGTGATACACGAGTGAAATTGAGTGAATTATTCTCTTAAGTGAAACACGTAAGGAGTGAAGTGAGGTCTTTTCCACATTATTTCTAATATCTTTTTACAGATTTCAACTATGTCTCAAGACGAAGAACGAAGCGCAAATGTAAATGATCAACAACCAACTATTCAAAAATTTCAAATTTAAGCCTTGATGGGGGAGATGACATGACTGATGAGGGCTGAATTTGAGCACATGTATGAGCGTTTGGATCAAGTAGAGAACGCACGTGCACGACAACCACAACGCATTTCCCAAGCACATAGAAGGGAGAGAGTTCCAGCTAGAGAAGAGGTTGATGATTATTATGGGGATGAGTATAGTGACGGGGAGGATTCAGTAGGTAATTATAGAAGAGCTAGACATCAAGATGATGGTGTGAGTGGTATAAAGATGAAAATTCTATCTTTTTAAGGAAAATCTAATCCTGAAGCATACCTTAAATAAGAGAAGAAGATGGAGTTTGTATTTGACTGCTACAACTATTCTGAGGTAAAAAAGGTAAAATTTGCTGTGATTGAGTTTTCTGATTATGCTATTACTTGGTGGGATCAGTTTATTATAACTAATAGACGGAACGGAGAACGTTCTGTTGAAACGTGTAATAAAATGAAGACATTGATGAGAAGGCGATTTGTACCTAACCACTACTACCGAAGCTTGTACTAAATACTACAAAGTCTTACCTAGGGTAACCGAAGTGTAGAGGATTACTACAATGAAATGAAGGTTGCCATGATTAGAGCAAATGTGAAGGAAGATAGAGAAGTTACCATGGCATTATTTTTGATTGGCCTTAATCGAGAGATTGCAAATATGGTTGAGTTGCAACATTATGTAGAGATTAAGGAGATAGTCCATAAGGCCATCATGATTGAGCAACAACTCAAGATGAGGGGTAACACCCGTGCAACCCCAAGCTTGAGTTCCACTTTATGGAAGCCGAGCTATGTAAAGCGAGATGAGAGGCCAAAAACATCTGCTGCACCTAAACCAAGATTTGAATCCTCCAAGCCTAATTGGTAAAATTGTGACACCCACTGTTAGGAATTGTGATATTAAAAGTGTTTTAAGTGTCATAGTAGGAGACACATAGCTAGTGAATGTGTGAATAAGAGAGTTATGGTGTTACAAGATAATGGTGAGATTGTAACCGATGATGAGGCAGAAGATAATGAGATGCCACAATTGGAGGATGTTAAAGATGCAGAGTATGCAGTCCTTGACAAATTAACTTTAGTAGCTATGAAAGCTTTGAGTGTGCAAGTAAAAGAAGATGAAACAGTGCAACGGGAAAACATCTTTCATACTAGGTGCTAAGTTCAGAAAAAAAATATGTAGTATGATTATTGATGGGAAAGTTGTACCAATATTGCTAGTACTATCATAGTAGAGAAGTTAGGGCTTCCAACACTTAAGTATCCACAGCCATACAAATTGCAGTGGTTGAATGACAATGGCGAGGTGAAAGTGAACAAACAAGTATTAGTGTCTTTTAAGATTGGTAAATATGAAGATAAAGTACTATATGATGTAGTAGTACCAATGCAAGTTGGATACTTATTACTTGGGCATCCTTGGCAATTCGATAGATGTGTGAAGCATGATGGTTTTACTAACAAGTACTCATTTGAGTTTAATCAACGCCATTAACACTAAAATCGGTTTATAAAAACCAAGTAAGCTTATAAAAAGAGAGCGAGCGAAAGAAAAAAAGAGTGAAAATTAGAGAGATACCGAGCAAAAAAAGAGAGAAAAAGAAAAGAAAATTGAGGCAATTGAGAGAAAATTAGAGAGAAAATAAAAGAATTTTTATGCAAGAGCAAATAAGATAAAAAAAGAATTTTTTTTAAATCAGCCAATGATTGTACTTCTGTATAAAGAGGCATTTCTGAACACTAACGAGCTTAACCTTATCTTGTCTAGTTCTATTGTTTCTCTTTTGCATGATTATGAGGATGTCTTTCCCGAGAAAATACCACATGGATTACCTCCAATCTGAGGGATCGATCATTAAATTGATTTCGTGCCTAGTGCAACCATTCCAAACTGACCAGCCTATAGGAGTTACCCAGAGGAAACAAAGGAGCTTGAAAGGCAAGTTAATGAGTTAATGGAAAAAGGACACGTAAGAGAAAGCATGAGTCCATGTGCAGTTCTAGTTTTGCTAGTTCCTAAGAAAGATGGGGCATGGAGGATGTGCATTGACTGTCGAGCCATCAATAACATAACGGTAAAATATCGACATCCCATTCCTAGGCTAAATGATATGTTTGATAAATTGCATGGTTCTTGTGTATTTTCTAAAATTGATCTAAAAAGTGGATACCATCATATTAGAGTGAAAAAAGGAGATAAATGAAAAACTGCCTTTAAAACAAAATATAGTTTGTATGAATGGTTAGTTACGCTTTTGGTTTGACTAATGCTCCGAGTATTTTTATGAGACTTATGAATCATGTTTTGCGAGCTTTTATTGGCAAGTTTGTTGTTGTTTATTTTGATGATATTCTCATATGTAGTAAAAACTTGGATGATCATGCAACACATTTGAAATCTGTTTTAGATGTACTTAGGAAAGAAAAGTTATTTGCTAATTTGAAGAAATGTACCTTTTGCACCAATAAACTTGTGTTTCTAGGATTTGTTGTAATTGCACAGGGTATACAAGTTGATGTAGAGAAGGTACGTGCAATCCAAAAATGGCTGAGTCCTACAAGTATAAGTAATGTGAGAAGCTTTCACAGACTTGCTAGCTTCTATCAGCGGTTTGTGAAAGACTTTAGTACGTTGGCCATACCGTTTACTGAAGTAATCAAGAAAAACATTAGATTCAAGTGGAGAGAAGAACAGGAGAAGGCATTCCAAATGATCAAAGAAAAGCTAACCAAAGCCCATTTATTATCATTGCCTAACTTTAACAAAACGTTTGAAATTCAATGTGATGCTTCAGGTATTTGTATAGGAGCTGTTCTTATGCAAGAGGGATGACCAATTGCTTATTTCAATGAGAAATTAAGTGGAGCAGTTTTAAACTACCCTAGTTACGATATAGAGCTATATACATTAGTTCGAACACTGCAGACATGGCAGTACTACCTATGGCCTGAGGAGTTTGTAATTCATACTGACTATAAATCTTTAAAACACCTTAAAGGCCAACACAAGCTAGTGTTTGAACCAGGCGATTAGGTGTGGTTACATATGCGCCAGGAAAGATTTCCAGAATAAAAAAAATCCAAGTTGTTACCTCGAGGGGACGGACTTTTCCAAGTTTTGGAACGGATCAACGACAATGCATACAAATTGAATTTGCTTAGTGATTACAATGTAAGTGCTACAATTAATGTTTCTTATTTAAGTCCTTTCTACGTAGGTGAAGATTTAAGGACAAATCCTCTTCAAGAGGAGGGGAATGATGAGATTATGCATAAGGATGACACAAGCACGTGAAATAAGGCATATTCGATCCTACGTAAGTTTCTGTCGGATTCGTCACAATAGCTCGTGCAAAGAAATTCAAATAAGCACTTAATAGGCTGATTCAAGCAACTTGGGATTAATCTAATTCATAAAGGCCTATTGAAGGAATCTCACAAGAAATTCAGACAAAAAAATGCGTGATTCAACCTCTTGAATTTTATGATCAATCAAATCCATGAAATCGGCTCATTAAGGACGAAAGATATGCCACTATCTTTTTAGATAGTGTTTCCATTTTTACAAGAGGCAATAAAATCAGTTATTTTGATTTTATTTAGTCATTTAAAATGCTTTTCTTTTTTTTTATTAGATTAAGATCCTGATTTATTAAGGATTCTTTCTTTTTTATTTGATTAGATTCTGATTTATTTAGAATTATTTTCTTATTTCAATTGGATTAGGAATTTGTTTGTAATTAGGATATATATATATATATATATATATATATATATATATATATATATATATATATATATATATTCGCATTCAATAAGAGAAAAAGAAGAAGTTTTTCATGCAATTTACTTGAGAGTATAAATCTCTTTAGTTCTTAAGCAAACTCTTTGAACTTATCAGATTTTCCGTAGCGTTCAACTATTGACTTATTAATTAAACCATCCATAGCTGATTGTAGCGTCCTCACATATCAAGGTTCTTGCTTCATTAAAAAACAGGTCGCGATTCTATTCAATTTCTGAGATTAGAAACGATCTTGAAACCTAATTTGATTAGGGTCTCGTCAGTTCTTGGTGGGGTTTGTATCAATATCCGTTTGGCCTGTATTTAGCTTGAACTCAGGATATGAGGGCTCGAAGATTAATTCGAGCTGCATCCGAGTATCATTTGAGAAACCCGAAACCAGGCTCAGAACTTGGATTTTATAATAGAAATTATTTTAAATAATTATATATTTTTTTGATTTATTCAATATATTTAAAAATTTAAAATTTAAAGTTCATATTCATGTTTAATTCTATTAAAATAAATTTAAAAATTATAAAATAAATAAAAATATATACATAAATATAAAATTTTAAAATTTTATATACATAAAATTCAGGCTTAAAAAGCCCTAAAAAAACTCGATCGGATGGTAATACCCAGCCTGGACCTGAACTTTTGTCAACTCTACAAAACATCACTCTACCCCCCAATTGTCGTTACTTTAAATTGTTGATTGATATTGACTTAATAAATTATGGGATTATCCTTGTGAGAAACAGAATATTTTATCTAACAGTATTGTTATGTGAACATTTAAGTTTTGCCAAAGGTGATGATGTGACATCTCTGTTAAAAAATGTGAGAGTGTTAGGCTTATAACATTCAAAATGTATAATTACTTGTTTGGTAAAAAAAGTTTTAACTTAATTCCTTATTTGGATTCAAAAAAATTACAAGGCATGCCATTAAATTAAATTTTTTTTCCTGGGAATTGTATTGTGATTTCAACCTCTCATTTTGAAAAAAAAATCACCATTCTCTCTCCATGAATATAACAATCCGAATTCAAAAATCAAACTGACTATTAGTTTATAGATTCGGAAAAAATCAAGAAATAACAGTAGGTATGCCATCTTCAAGAGGTAGTTGGTTTGATGTCGAAGATGAAAATGAGAAGTTGGAGATTAATGGGAAGGTGCTCAAGTTCAAAAATAAAACATGCAAAGTTTGCGGTAAACGTGGATCTATATACATCTCAGCGTATGCTGCAAATCCTAAAAAGCTATACTACAAATACGACAATAAAAGCTGCAATTTCTTCGTATAGTGGAAACCAAGAATGTACAAGTATGGAGTATTTATAAGAAGATTAGGAAAGATGACGGCTTGGAAAAGGAATGGCAATGGGCACCTCCCGCAGCGGGTTTGCCATTACCAAACCCACACCCACACAAAATTTAAATTATCAAACCCATCTACAACCCGCAGTGGATTTTAATTTTTTTAATTAAATCCACCCGCTACAGGTTTTGATAATTACCAAACCTGCAATGGTACCCGACGGACTTTTTGCTGGTTTTTATTTTTAAAATCACAAATATTTAATATTTAAATTTATAATAATAATTAAAGTTTCACATAACTTACCAAATTCTAAATTTAATCAATATATATGAATAATTAAAATTGAAACACCAAACCATTACAAATTTCAATATGAAATACATAAATCCATTTAAAAGAAAAACCACAAACTAGCATCCAAAAGTAACACCACTACACTAGCAATAATTATCATTCATATTCTTATTTAATACAAGTTTTAAAAGTTAAGATCTTCATTCTATCAATACTCGTCAAACTTGATTCCTACAATAATGATTAAGATTAATATTTTCTAAAGAATAATATTTTTTAAGTCTATTTTTATATTTAAATACTTTTTTAATTAAAATTAAATTTAAAATTAGGACTGGGCAAAAAAACCGTGGCCTAAAAAAACCCGCATTGAACCGGTGGTTTGGATCGGTTACGGATCGGTTTTTGTTTTATAAATAACCGAACATATAGTTATATAAAAAAAACCGAAACAATGGTTCGGGATTTGGTTCATAATACATAACCGAAGAACCGAACCGAAAAACCGGAACATTTTTATAATTTTAATAAGTTTTAAAACATATTACATTTTTATTAGTTATCTCAAATTATTACAATAAACTCACACACACAATTACTACTTTATATATATTTTCACCATAAAACAAACCTTAAAATCAAAACTTATAAACTCATAAAACTATTGAGTCATTGATTTGCACTCAAAAATGGTTTCGCTCAACTCTATTAGGAGAGCGTATAATACAACCAAGTCAGGAGGAATCTGAATTTTATGAATTAATTGAAACAGGTAATATTGTTATTTATTATGTTATTTTTTGTTATCTCATTTTTAACATTTTTTTTATAGAATTAATGATTTTGATATAATTGTTTTAATTTCTTAAAGAATTTTTTAGGCCATTGAAATCTCAATAAGAGTAAATGGCTGTCGATTGATTTTTTTGGCTAATAAGTTTTTTTAATTAAAAAAAAAAACTAGTATCTTGTTTTCATAATTTGTTTATTTAATTATTTAATGTTGTTTTAAATTTTTTTATAGATTCAAACATTGAGCTGAAAATTGGAAAATGCATGCTGATGAGTGATGAAATCATGAAAATAGGAGAATATTGTTGATATTTGTTTGTAATTTTTGTATTTTATGTTGTAACTATTGTTATTTTTATGTTTTTAGTCTTTGCAATTTTATGTTTATTTACATGGTGCATTTAAGATTGAGTTTAAATTTATATTTTTAAATGTGTTTTGAATACTTTGTATTTATTGTCAATATTTCTGTATTTGTAATAAAATTGTGATGAAAAATTTATTACATTAATGAAGTCTAATGGGGTATAAATTTAAAAATTCAAAAATAGGTCCAATAGGCATAGAACCGAAAATCCGAACCAAACCGAACCGAACCGAACCAAATGGTTTGGTTCATGTTTGGTTCTTTATTTATGTAGTTTTTATTTGGTTTTTTTTTAAATAAGAACCGATTTAAATTGATTCTGTTAAATTTCGAACTGAACCGAACCGAACTGAACCATGCCCACCCCTATTTAAAATATTTTAAACAAAAGTTATGGGTTTTATGGATATCTATGTGGGTATCCATTGGATTTTTAGCTAATATCAAACCCACCTATAATCTAATACGGGTTTCAATTTATAATACCAAATCTGCCCATAACCTGTAAAATTATTTGCATTCGACGGGTTTAGATGAATTTACGGATTTGTGGATAACATTGCCATCCCTAGTTTGGAAGGTCATGATGATATGGGAATTAAAGACAAAAAGATGCTAGAGATGAGAACTAATAGGCCTGGTGCAAAATCAAATTAAATCATTAGGTTGTTGCATATTATCTTGTTCATGCTGGTTCTTTGTACGATGTATATGCTTAATGTTTCTCATAACTAAAGTATGAGGCTAGAAAATAATAGAAATTAAATTAAATAGTTGAATAAAGAACTTTCATGCACCAAACAAGCTCATGCATTACATTTAGTGAAATATAATTTCAGCTCAAAATATTACATTTATATTGTTGTAGTCAATATTCACCATTACCAACAACATATTACATTTTGACTTTTCCGCTTCTATGACAAAGGATTACAAACCAAATATACCAAATATTAACTGCAACAACCCCCAAAACAATAGTAATTTAGCCTAAATAATTAATAAAATTAATAATTCTGAAAAAACATGAGCACAAATATTGCATCTTAGAATTTTGAAGTCCACAATTGGACTGTAATTACATATATATAGTGCACTATCGTAGCAGTGTATTCAAAATCATCAAAATATCAACATCAGTAGCACCATTCTCGTAAAATGTCCATACAACTGCCATTATGCCATTTACAATAGCAGCATTTCTCTGCAACATAAAGCCTCAATTTGTAGTTACCATGTTGGCAAAACAATATCTTACATGTAAATAAAAAAAAGATTGATTTAAAAAAAAAAACTTACAGCCATTTTGAGCTACTATTTTTCCCATCAAATCTCTGTTTGTTTGAACTGTGGTAGATTGTAGAGTGGCCCTATCAGATTTGCCTCCCTCTCTAATTTCAATTCCTCTTATTGGTGGCATTGGAAATCGATCAGAAGTTGCATTTGTTGTGTTGATGCAATCCTTGGTCTTTGTTTTGCTATGCTTATTCCTGATGCTTCCTTTATTACTGGTGCTTTCCTCATTGCTGAACCCCTTATTGATTGCAAAATGATAGGCATTGCAGTATTAGGTGATGGCTCAGTTGTTGATCATAATCCATCATCGATCATTAATAGATTTATTTCATGAGAATATAGTTATATTTCGGTTTAAACTTTTTAATTTCATTATCATTTATCAAACATCACATATTTGATGCAAGTCTACCAAGTGTTGAGTTTCCAATAGTATTCACTATTATAAATGATGCCCTTGAGCTTGAGGTTGCTGCGAGGAGCAATTGACAATTGAATCCAAAATGTCGAATTCTCAATTGTGTGAATTTCATTTCTGAAAACGATTTTCTATTTAGAGAATCAAATTCTAAAAAGAACTTCATGATAATTCTTGATCTCTCTCAATATCTCTCCCAATTCGAAAATCCAGAATTTGAATTGATATACTTTCATTGATTCCTCTTAAATTGCATTGATTTATCTTAAAGATTTCAATTTACCCCCTATACAAAGTCACTCTATGTGGGGGTAATTTGAAGTTAACCTAATAATAATTACAAAAGATTTTAAAAATTGTAAGCAATCTTAAACAGAACAATATATGCTTGGTCTTCTTATGTGCATTGCCCGAATCAACAGGGCAACCTTTTATATTGTGACTAATATCTTGACAATATAAACAACATACAACAAACCTTCTTCTACGTGCCGGTGGTTCATCAGCCTCAATTCTTCCACATGTCTTAGGCCTACTAGGTGGTCTTTGAACAATTGGGGATAATATTTCATCAGCTCCAACATGTGGCCATTTAGATTTATTAGGCAATAAATGAATAATGCTAGAATAACATCTCAAATATGCATCATTTAGGAAATAAAAAGCGACATACTTCTCATAAATAACCCTAATGTGAGCTATACAAGGCATTGCATGCTTATAAGGTAAGACACTAATTTGCTACAGCCCACAGTTATATGTATGCCATCAAGATTGACAATATAAGACTCTTGGCATGTTTCAACTTCATGTAAGACATCACTTGCTAGTATGACGTGATAATTCCTACTAATCTTCAGCATGATGTTCATCTTCTTGTTAATAAAAGCAAGAACATGATTTGGCCGCTTCAAATAAGGTTGTCTCCTCTTAGTTATTGCTTTCATCATCTGCTTTCTAACATGCTCCACCAAAGCTATGATTGGTGTTTTCCTGATTTCACCAAGACATGCATTCCAACTCTCTGTCATTTTGTTTGTTGTGTGATCACATTTTACAAACTTATCAAATGCATGCACTGACGAATGCTTGCTTTCTCGCCACTGAAATGCATCTTTATCAATTTTTTGTATGCCATTCATTGCCTTGAGAAAAACATCTCTAATAGATTCTCTGATTGCCCTCCAAAACTCATCTCTTATCTCTACTTGAGGGAATTGTCTTGAGGTTCACAAACACACGTCTTGTGAACCTGTTTGTACTTCGGCTAACTACAAATGAAGTGCATTAAGTATTCCCTTTTATCTATTAGTCAAGAATGTCTACTGCCTGTCATCAGCTAAATAATCTTGCAAGTAGCCCAAAAACTAAGTCCAGCTTTGAGTATTTTCAGATTCACATATACAAATTGCAATGGGAAATATGCCCTTTATTTGCATGCAAGCTTTCTGCTAATAATAACAGACCTTCTAAAGGCCCCTTCAAGTGACAGCCATCAAAGCCAATGAATGGCGTCCTGTCCTTCTTGAACTCATCTTTAAGGCTTGGGAAGCTGAACATAACCTTTGAAACCTGCACGTGTCATGTTTTGTCACCTTCAACAATGCCATTGCCCCTGACATTTACTGTTTGATGATATCTATTTGATCCCATAATGATTCAAAGAATTATTTTTTTGCTCTATAAAGCTTTTGTGGAACAGCAATCACCCCATGCATTCTTTTTAAATCATCCACAAGCGCGTCCACCGTTATCTTTGGATCAGCAAGCAATTTATTACGGTACTTTCTTGCTATCCAAGCTTCAATTACTTTAAGATTCTCATTTAAGCCTTCACAAGTGTGTATATTGTGCAATGACAGAATCTAAAAGCACTTGCCCCAATTCTAAAGTGTTGCATAGCAACCACACAAAATCTTTTTTCTCTCGAACTTGATCCTCTTGCCCTTGAAACTCTCTTGAACATAGAAATCCTTCAAAGCCATGCAAATGCTTTAAAATTCTTGAACACCATTCTCTCTCTAAACTTTATTGGTTTTGTACCCTTGTTGAACATTTGCCCTCCTAATGTATGAGACATCCTGCTAAATAAATGCTCATTCTTTGAGTCTAAAAGTGGTCCACAGTCATAATTATCATCTTTATACCAATCAAGTAAGTCATCATCTTCTTCATTTTGAACTTTGTGTTCAAGTGTCGCTCTTATATACTTTTGTGGCTCCACATATATCATCTTCTTATTCAGACCATATGTGAAAGTCTATTTCCTCATGTGGTAGCTGCTCGTCATCTTCTTCTACATGTCTTGATGGACAAGTACCATCATCATTCTTGGTTGATTTACTCTTCTTACTTGGCTTGGGTCTGTTCATAAGTTGCTCAGAATCTACAAAGTTGGTTTTTTTTTCATCTTTACAGTCCTTTTATGAGCATTTGCATCCATAGAATAAGGCTTCCTTTGATTTGAAATCCTTTGAGAAGCTCTAATTTAGACAACAATAACATTTCTCTTATTAGCTTGCCTATATGAAGGGTTTTGTCAAGCTGAGGTGGTGGTGCTATTGTTAGTATTGAGAATGGGGGTTTGGTCAAACTGCGGTTGTAGTTTTTTTGACTGTTTCAAAATCTACAAATGTTTTACCTGCAGCCTCTTTTGTATTGAGAATGGGGGTTTGGTCAAACTGTGGTATAACAAAGGGATCAAACACACCAAGTAGTATATTATTGCTGACAGGTGACTTCAACTTCTCTAATACCTTTTCTATATTTGAATATCAGGTTCAACTTCAAGTGGGGTTCCTACACACTTAAAGATGGTGGTTTGAGTTTTGATTTGTGTTTTAACTTCAAGTTCTGCTGCAATGGTGGGTTGAGCTGTGGTTTGTGTTTCAACTTCAAGTTTTGTTACAGTAGTGGTTTCTGTTATGGTTTGTGTTTCAGGTTCAACTTCTATTATAGCATTAACTTCAGTTATGATTTGTGTTTGAAGATCATCTTCTGCTGAAGTGGTGGGCTCAGTTGTGGACTCTAGTTCTGAAATAGAGAGCTTAGAAAATTTGGTGTTTGAAATTTTGGATTTCTTTCTTACCACTGACTTTCTTTTTACACCTCTTTTTCTAGTAGAGATTGCAAGTACTTGCTATTGTCCTTGAACATCGTCAATTGGTTGCCTTTGAAACACAGATAACAAACTCTGAGGTTCAGCATCAAGCCTAACAGCAACGTCTGCTATATCATCCTCAAACAACCTCCTTTTAATCACACTCATCACAAGTGCTATAATGCTCATGTCGAACACGATTTTTGTATACTTCTTCTCATTGTGTTCAAGTGCCATATCTGATACAATTCATGGTCATTATCTATTGTACCATTTTTTTCTTTCCATGGCAGTGTGACTTCAATGATGAATCTCTCATCTCTATTACTGTTTCCCTCAACCATTTTTTTCATTGTAGCATTGATCAAAACAACTCTACTCAAAAAGTCGAATTGGAAACTAAATGTAGGAAAAATATTTACCAATAGTATAAATTACCCAAATTGTGTAACAAATAAGACTAACATTGCAGTAACTTTTCAAAAACAAAACTAGTATATCAAAGGTTTTGACTTTTAAAAATGCAAAAATAACTTATGAGTTTTAAAGAAGAACCACTGCAGCAATCAGATGAGCAGGTTTGCAAAGCAGTGGCAGAAGCCAGCAGCAAGTTTGACGACTGCAGGTTTATTGGCAGTGAGTAGAAGTAAGAAGCCAGGAACTTCGTCCGATGTAGCAGATCGTCAGCAACAGGTCTGCACGGAAGTAACAGAAGCGAGTAGCAGGTCGTCGGTGATAGCAGCTTCATCTTAAGCAAGAATTTGATTTTCGATTATTTAGTGAGATTGATTTTGATTTTAAATTTAAGATTTTACTTGTGAGAGAGGATATGATGAATTCATACAAGTAATACATGTGTGCAAGTGTATGTTGAGTTTTTTTATATAACCAATTAAATTATGAAATGTATATAATGTTAATAAAATTACTAAAATATGTCATTTTTTCAACATTATGTTTGAATCAATAATCAAATCAAATATATATATATTAATGACAATTTTTTAAATATCGGTCATATATTACTTTTTCACAAATTTTTTATGACAATTTTTTTTTTTATAACCGTAATTAAATATATTTTTTTATGAGGGAAAAAATCATTTTCACCCTAAAGGCTTGGTACTATAACTTATTTCATTCTTATTTTTTAAACAATAATTTATTTCATCCCTATTTTCAAATAATAGCACAAAATATCCTTCCATAAATTTACTGCTAATTTACTCTAAAATTTATTGAGTGCAGAATGTGATTTTTAATTAAGTAAATGCTAACCATTTAAAATTAAAAATCTCAAAAAAAAAAAAATAAACAACGTATGATTTTATATATAAATAAAAAATTTAAGGATAACTTAATAAAAAGAAAAATAACATTAAAGAGTAAAGAATATACTTTGCCTTGGGTCAATCAGTTCTTTGGCTTACTAATGACCACTTGGAGAAGAACCTATTTGAAAATAGTCTAATGCCACATCTGACTCAACAGCTCCTTCTTCCTTTTCTTCTTCATGTACACAAGCCATTCTAAGGAAGATTAGACTGGCATCTGCCTTAGCCCTGTCTCCCTCCCTAGCTAATTGAATACCAGCTTCCTCTTCTATTAGTATTATATGTCACTTCCTTGTCCTATTAGTATGCATGGGACTGTGGGTTGCTTTCTTTGATCTTATCTGCTCACGAATGGTCTGCTTAAGCCAATAAGATCGAAAAGGCTATCTCCGAGTGGCAAAAAAGAGTGCGGCACTTTCCTTCAAGCAGCAAGGATGCAAAGTAATCCAAGGGAAAGCTAGGCCTCGAGTGAGGAAAGACGGGAGCCACTCTAGTGACCTTTGAAAAGGGTCCATACTAACCTTACCAGTTATTACTGCCTAGTGTCCAAACCGATTAGAGAGTTGTTGAATAAGCAAATCTACTGTTTACAGTTAAATAAAACTTGAAAGAAGAGCGATTGTGTGGAAGGTCTTTCTTCGACCTTTGCTTTCTCTTCTTAGCCTAGCCGCCTCGAGCTTCGGTAAGGAGAAATAAGCTCCCCTTCGGACAATCGGGAAGGGAAGAAAGACCCTCTCGATTACCGCTTCCTGTTAGACATGAAGGAGGGTTGCTTTCTCGGTTGGAAGTTTATCGCAATTGGAGTAAGTAGGAAGTTAGTTTCTCGACCTTATTTAAATGGGCTAGGGATAGCGAATTCATCTTCACGACGAGCAATTCCCTTATTATTACAAAAGAGAGAGAGCAGAGCTATCGCTAGTGGAACAAAAACCGAGAAAGGGGGTTGGCTGATGATGGATATTTGAGGGACCCATGGTTTACGTGTTTAACATTCGTATATTTAACTGGCTACGTGAGGTCGTTTTGCAAAAATCTGCGATCTAAGTGCTCCCCCTGGATTAGAATTGGCAAGCATCGTTAAAAGATTGAAAAAGAAGGATATGAAACCTTATGAAAATGAGATGGGAAATACATAGAAGTAGCATTCATCCTAGCAAAAATCGCTTCTAGAGTCTGTTTTTAGCAGGGATATATATAACCCAAAACTTGGATCCGCTTTACAATGTATTAGTAGAACCCTTAGGATACGACGCCTTGCTCCTTGAGTATCATGGGATGGAATACCCCGACCTCCCAAAGGCTCCTGAGAAAGTAATTTCAGCCTTCCGGACAGTTAAGTAAAATTCCTACATCCCTCATCGGTCTGAAGAGAGAACTTATGACTTCGCAGATGGAGAGGGATTCGAACCCCTGGTATTCTTATCAATACTTCGGTTTTCAAGACCGACTCTTTCAACCGCTCAGACATCCATCCCCTTCGCGCTTTGCCCGCCCCCTAATCCCCTGTTCCCTCCGTATGGAGCCAGCGTCAGTCAACCTTGGCATGGGGAAGTAGTGTCACCACTACCACTTCCCCGGAGTGTAAATTATAGAGCTATAACTGTCTCCAAGTACACAGCCTTTCTGTCTCCCCCTTCGGAATTTCCCCATTTGATCAATGAGCTTTCTTTCCCTCGTTGGTACGTTACGGGTTCAGCCATTGTTTTCGCGAAAGAATCATCTGATTCCCCAGCCCATCCTTTCCTTATTAATTAAAGATTAATTAAAGGATAACAGGAGTTCTTCGCTTTTCCATCATGTCTTTCCAATGGGAGTTTTGCGCAGCAAACCCGTGCGGCACTTAGACAACCTTAGTCGGAATGTTGCTAAGTAAGCCTTTGCGCTTCTCAATAGCTAAGCCAAGAGATTCCCAAAATGCTAAAGAGAATGAAGAGCTAGCGAGTAATGTAGCCAAATGCGGAAATTGTATTAATCGAAAGAAAGCCTCCAAGAGATGTTTGATGCTTTACTTGAGTTTGTGTGGATGTGGATGTTTCAAATGCCTAGAGCTCACCCATATTTATGGGGAAGCTTGGCTAGCTCTAGAGCATTCTAAGGCCTAGAGAATTCTATACACATGTGCCAAAATCTAGAGAATTCTAGTGTTATGTACAAGTTGTGCTAGTTGCTAGAATTTTGCGGAATGTTCTAGAATCGGGCCAAGCTAGCACATCTTGACTCATTCCTTGGGCCATTTTTGGGTTGGAATCATGCAGCCCGCTTCACTTCTCCTAGCGCTGCTCAAGAATCATTCTGGTATCTACTACTTCGGTACCTACTATTCCATATATATACACATATGTGTGTCCATTAATTTTTTTTTTAATTAAGTCAACTAGATTTTTTATTCCAAGAATAATAATAATAATTTTTTAATTAATAATCATTATTTATATTAAAGTTGAGGATAAGCTAAAAGAAAAAAATAAAAAACACACACTTTAATGCAATATATTTTATTATGTAATATTTTTAAATATATATTTTTATGTCTTTATTGTGTATTTTTAAAAATATATGAAAAAAATTATGTTTACTTTTAGTGGAATAACAAAACTGATTGATTTTTTATTTGTTTATCTTGACTATATTAAAATTAAGGACAACCTAAAAAGAAAGAAAAAAGAAATTCACTCTAATGCCTATGAAATCCATGCTTTTCTTTATAGTTTGTCATAAATATATATTTTACATATTATTTAGTGTTACTATTATTTAGTCATTAAGTTATCTTTAAATTTCAAGTTTATATAGAAAAATGTTATTAATTGTGTTTGAAAGTTTTATTTTAAAATAATTTATATATCCTGATTTAAAAATCTTATTTTTCCCTCCATGAATTATACACTATACTAACAATAAATTAACAAAAGAATATTTTGAACTATTATTTAAAAAATTAGGATAAAATAAACTATTATTCAAATAATAATGATGAAATAAATTATTATAACAAACCTTAGTAGTGAAATGTCATTTCTCCTTTTTACGAGGATTTTTATTTATAACCATCGTTAAATATATACTTTTTATGATAATTTTTATTTATAACCATCATTAAATGTATATATTTTACGACGGATAATCATCTTTTTTGTTGTTGATTAGAAAAAAATAATAATATACAATAATTTGCAATTTAAGAACCATTTGAAGCCCATGGTAGCATGGTTCAATTGCAATTTCATATTAATTTTACTTAAATGTCTCATATACAAAAGATATCTTTACAAAAAAAACTTTTAACATATAAGAACATCTGATTACTTAAAAATGTATACAAACGATAAGAATGTTTGCATCATGCTTGTATATTTTCTAATGATAAAAAAATTAGAATACTTAGACAAAAATTCTTGATCTTCACAGCTTGCATAGGAATTCAAAACAAAAGTATAATTGTATTTTGCTCGTAGAAAAAAATATGAACAGCTCTTCAAATATATTCTAAGGAAACTTCCAGGTGCGGTTTCTCTATATAAACAGCAGATAAACCACACCTAGAAGTGTCCAGGTGTTGTTTTTCACAGCATAACAGCAGTTAAACAACACCTGAAAGATTTTTACTGCATAATAGCATTTCCAAGTGCTGTTTTTGCTGCATAACAGCAACTAAGCAGCACCTGGACACTTCCAGGTGCTGTGTTTCTGCATACACAGTAGTAAAAACAGCACTTAGAACTTCTAGGTGCTATTTAGGTGCTGTTTCTACTGCATAACAACAGCTAAACAATAATAAAACAGCCTGTTGTACTGTTGCATAGCAGCAAAATACACTGGACATCTACGAAGAGAATGCAGAAGAAGAAAAATGATATCAGTTATTGTTAAAATGCATGAATACAAAATTCACAAAAGGCAACTTAATTAATTAATATATTTGCATTTAAAAAAAAAAGAACTTTAATTTCATTGGATAAACAACTAACACAAGATACAACTGGTCAACCGTTATGAGAGAATGCAATAAATCATGCAAGAGTAGCAAAACTAATCCCCTGTAATCATTAATAAATTATATGTATTATAGAAGACCGTTAACTACTTTGCTTAATTAAAAAATATCTAAAATTGAGTTTGACTTGTAACTCAAGTACACAGATTAATTATTTCATAACTAGTGGTTTTTCTTTCTGCAAGTAACTTTTTATGAATAATGTGTATGTAATATAAATATTTTTGAAAGCTGTGCTATGAAAAAATTCCCCAAAAAAAAATAAAAAGAATATGGAGAAAAAAATATAGAACAACTGACAGAAATCATTCCCAACTTAATTTTCTCTCATTTTAATTCTCAAATAAAAACTACCCTCGATAGGAATTCATTCAACTCCTAAAAGCAAAAATCTCTCTAGCATCCATAAAGGCACATATATTGACCATCTCAGTATAAGTTCATGAAACTGCTTTCCTTAAAAAATAAAAATTTCCAGAATAAACATTGATTCAAAAATGCTGAAAATGAAATAATATCTAGAAAGAAGGTGGACTAATTGTTGATGATGGAGAAGTTAGACAAAAGCAAACATTTTGATGGATCGAAAGAATAAATATAATCAACAATTTACAGAATTTGTAATTCTATCAACAACAATTTACATGTTACCTTGCTATCAAAGTACAGTGAACAAAAATGACTGATCTGATTTTGTGAAAAAAAAGTACCTTTTATATCATCTAATCACAGTCACAAGCTCAACAACAAAACGACATGAAGAGAAGGAAATACTCACTTTCGTGGGCCTTGGCGATCAATAATTACAAGATTAAGAGACGAACTCATCTGTAAAACAGATTCTAAAAATTCAATTCAACTAAAAAACATGCATAAAATGTAAAAGCCACCGAGTGACTAAGCAAATAGCAAACAAATGCAATACCGCATTTAAAGCAACGCCTACATGTGTTGGATACATCAATCCATCATCAACATAATACAAATGGGTAAATTCCCCAATCTTCCGAACACACTTCCCCCTCCGAAAAAAAAAAAAGACAGTTAGACCCTGTTAATCACCTTGAAACAAATCATCAATTTAAGGGGAAAAAAAAAAAAGTAATCGAATCACCTGAGAATAGGACTGCATAGTCAAAGGGGACAAAGTATGGCAGTAATTAGGCTCAAACCTGCTGTTTAATTCAACCACACTTCTCTTCCAACGATTCACTTTGATGAAACAACATACATAATGCTATCACCTAGCTCTGTATCAAATGATGCAGCTGGACATAAGTTACCAAGGCTTTATCTCAAGTTTTCAACTTCATCACATGTTCGATATTATAGAAAGTATAGCATGGGTAGAACTATTTGTTTGTCCTTGTCATCTTAACACAGTCCACCACATACCATAGATGTTTTTAATGACATTTACCTAGTGCACTGTAAACAATCATTACACAAATATTATATTATATTTTACACAGATCAACAATATAATTTTATAATACACGTACAACTAATAGAAACAGATGAATTATTTAGAGCAGCTTGTTTTATTATTATGTACCAATCAAAATGAGGCTAAATTGATCCACAACCATCCAGAAGCTTTTTAATCAAGGAAAAAAAAGTGTCTACAACTCTTTAGAGCTCTGTTAATTAATTTATTTACATTTTGAGACAGTTGAAGTTCTTTGTTAGTCAGTGTTAGTCAGTGGCATTTACAGAAAGTATCTCAAAAAGCATGCAGGCACGAACTACAAAATGAATCAGCAAACAAGCACAATAATAATAGCCATACCTAGTAGGAATTTAAGCTTAAACTAAAGTGGAATAAACATAGCAGCAACTATATAAATGATATTAACGGTCTAAGTAATCAGATATAGTAAATCATTGTGAAATACATACCGAACCATAACCACCACTTTGACCGGCCATTATGGCCTTGCCGATATTCGACAGCAGAGCTCCGCTACTGTCAGCTCCTCCCCCGACCGGCGCGCTTTCATCAGTCCCTCTCCCGACCACCACTGGCACCTACAGCCCCCATTTGCTCAAAACCGCTGCCACCTCAACCACCATGGCTCCCCACACCGCCGCCACCTCATGCCGAACTCCACCCATCCACGCAAATCACAAACTACACTCTCCAAATCACCAAACCTGCCGCGATGAGCTGCGGATCCAGCCACAAGCTTGGGTGGCCACGCCGCCATCTCCCAAGACCGGCCAACAACCCCCCATTACCCACCCCCGTCCCGCTGCCCCCACCGCCTCACAAACTCCTCCAGTCCGACGTCGAGTAGCTGATTTGGCTATGAAATGCTCTTCACTCAGCTAGTAATTCAGAAAACACAGATGTTCTTCCATGACCGATTGGGTTTGAATGATTTAGGGTTTCGGATTGTACATCCAGAGTGATGGCGAGCAGCGTGTTTAGAGGGAAGTAGCGACTTCTGCGCGGTTTCGTCTCCTTTAGCAAGTAGCAGATTTATCTTGACTTAGGGATTTTGTAACCTTTTCTCACGAGAGGTGACAACGAGGACAGCGGTGTAAAGTGTGTTTTAGTTAAGTGCAGGGCAGTTAAAATTATTTTAGGCTTGTCAAGTGTTTGTTTTCTAAACGGTGTAGTTTCTATCTTTTGTAAATTTCATTTATTATTATTATTATTATTATTATTATTATTATTATTATTATTATTATTGTTGTTGTTGTTGTTGTTGTTGTTGTTATTATAACACGGATTAGCATTTATTATAAGTTGTGAAATAATAATTAACAACACCCTTTATTTTTTTTAATTTTCTATTTTTTATATGCAAAAACTGATTTTTATATAATTTTTAATATAAATTTAACTTTTAAATATGATTTACTTAAATTAAAAAAATTTAATATGCAAAAACAAATATCTTAAAAGAAGTTAAGAAAAATAACCTGATTTCGCCACCCTACTTTCTTTTTATATGCAAAACATGACTGTTTTTTAATATTAAATTTTTTTAATTTAAATTATAATTTATAATGTTATAATTCATAAACATGACTATTTTAAATACCAAACCACCGTTGTCTTAATTACTAAAAATTAAATATAATATTTATATTTTATATATAACTACTGTTATAACTAAAACATATCATTATTTGATTGTATTTTTAATGACAGTTATTAAATAACCGTCATTAAAATTTCGGATATGCAATGACAGTTTGCTCTAACTACGTTCATTAATAGTTTTTAGTTTCAATGACAGTTGTTTAAGAACTATCATTAAAATTGATTAGATATATAATGACCATTATGTCTAAAAATGATCATTGCTTTTTTTTATTTTTAATGACGATTTTATCTAAAAAAGGGTCATTAATAGCATTTAGTTTCAATGACGGTTATTTGAGAACCGTCATTAAAATTTGAGATTATTTTAATTAGATATGCAATGTCTGTTATTTATAAAACTAATCAGTATTTTTTTTTTACTTTTAGTAATGATTTTTTCATTAAACTATCATTAAAAATAAGAATATAAATATAATAATAATCATTAAATATATTGAATGACAGTTTTTAAGAACTGTCATAACATATGGGTCATTATTTTATATGTTTATAGTATTGTTAATTCACATAAGTGAAAACATTTGATCTTGGTTGGTATGGAGTCCAGCCATAGAACAAGACTATTATGTACTAAAGCTGGTTTAAGTAATGAGTGTAAATATGCATTACAGATTCTAGGACTAAATTGATAATTTACGTGATAAAGAAAAAGATAGAATTGAACAAATTTTTCCCCATCGCACACAGCTCGCCAATAAAATTTACTTTTTACTTTTACCTTTCATCAAACAAGGATAAAAAATGGTTCTATTATACCCAGATGGGTAAATGATTTAATTACTACCCTTCTTTTTTTTTTTTTTAGGAGTTTAAAAATACTATAATGGCTCCGTTGCTTTATATATTTATTTCGTTTGTGATTCAGCAATCCCAAAGTCTTTTTTTCCAAATAAAAAAAAATAAATAAATAAAAAATAATCTTCTTTTTTTTTTTCATACTTTTTCATACCATAAATCCTTGTTGTGACTTTGGATTTCTAAAATTATCCAACAGATCTCTGATTTTCTACCTTGTCTTTTGTTTATTAAGCTTGCAACATCTCTGCAGTCAGTTGCTACATTTACATATTGAAAACCTATATTTCCGGCAACCTATAAATCTTATTATGCAACTTCAACTTCTAATTATTCAACATCTCCACCAAATTGAGTTTGTTGAATTGTTGCAGCTATGATTTTGCTATCTGAGTCCCTAATCACAACTCCCAAGCCTGCTATATTTTTGTCACAGATAATGGCTGCACTACATTAACCTTAACAACATGAGCAGAGAGTGGACGCCACTTCTGATGCATCTTGGATAGCTTCTTATCGGCAAAATTTTATTCAGATTTCTTAACTCAATTAAAACTTTTTAGGACCAATCTCATGCAACATATAAGAATTAAGTAATCTAGAAATTCATAGCTTGATATTTTAAGAAGATGAACAATTGAGAGTTGTAGATCCGTCTCAAACGATCTTCCAGGCTATGACTCAAGTTTGATCAACACTAGACGTGTGAGCGTCTGTTTCACCACTTCCCAATTGCAACTGGCTTCTCTTAGATGTCTTCTATGTTTTTCTTAAAATTCCTGAAATTCTCTTCTCTTTCTTTTCTTAAGAGAATAATACCCCTTTTATAATATCTTATGAAAAGCTCTTGTATGTTAGAATTAAGATTCCTATTTAAAATAGAAATCCTCTTTTAATTTAAATATTTAAATTAAATACTATATCTCCACTTACGTAAATGTGAAAAGAATGTGTAACTAACTAGGAAATCACCTTGTAAAATATCACAAGCCTCTTTTTACACTTTAATATAACATACTAGGTCTTAACAACTATTATAATTATGATTTTCATCTAATATGCAAGTTTTTCTTACTTTTGGGTCTAATGATGATGTTGTCAATTAAATGCGTTAACCCGGGGATCATTTGGGAACATACAATAGTGGCTTTAATAATTAAATTTGTAATTAAATAAATATAATTATTTAATTCCAATTCTACTCCACTATAAGATTGGAACTGACCTCCATAATTGTAATCTCGAATATAATTCGTCCAAGCCACATTGATTTCTTTACTGCACAATCATTTGCACCACATCGTCAATTTAAATTGATATCTCAAATATCCAATCAGTTTAATTAATTACATCTTGTTCCTTGATACTTATTAGTTTTCTCTAATGATCATTTTCAACATTCTTATTTATGTTGAGACACTCTGGCCAGAGAATTCTATGATCAAGTACTGAAAACCCATCAAGAGATGTGTCGTACAAATTCTATATTGTTAATCTATAATTTTAATACTTGTAATTGCTCTCACCAAGATACCGGGTAATATTGACTAATGTGTATATCATACCCATTGGTAACTCAAATAAAATAACAACTACAATCATGAAATCATAACTAACTTAAGATTAAGATTACAGTAAATCAATGCCTATGAGATTTAATAAGTCTGACAGTTATTACTAGGTTAATTAAATCTCATATATGATCCAGTTCAATGTAAACATACTACATCAATAAATTTATATATGATTAAGACAAATCACTCAATGAATTTATTACAGTCTATACCTAAATAAAGTGCCCAACTTTATTTATCAACTGCGAACTTAATTTATTTAATCATAAGATAACTTGTATTTATGTCTTCTGCGAATCCACATGATGATCGCATAAATAGATATAATATGATTAAATGGACATTACTCAAAATATTAATATAATTCAAGATATCTGAATAAATACTTGAAATATTTTATTAATTAGAAAATCAATATGCTTTAAAGAGCACATAATCCCAACAAGGCTTCCATCACTACTTGGGCCTTTGCAACACTTTTCATAGAATAGATTCTTTCTTATAAAAAATCATTATCATAACATATAAAACCGAGCAAAATAAAATTAACAACCACATATTTATTGATTTCGATAGAAAAATAACAATGAACCACCATAAATTTGAAGATCTGAGTAGAAGAACAAGCCATCACATGAATAGAGAAAATAAACAAAGAAAACTAAAAGGAAATGAAAAAAAGAAAAAAAAAGTTTCACCTAAAAAATAGCTTGTAAAGCTGATTTTTCTGGTAAAAGAAATTTTGAAGATGCGTTGGATGTTCAAAGAGAAGGAGAAAGGAAATAATTGTGGGAACAGTGGTTTTAATCAATGAAGGAAATAGGTTGGCATCAACAAAATATGAAGGAAGATCCTTTGAGCCTCTATATAATAAAGCCATTAGTGGTTTGTTTAACAGAGCACACAAAAAAAAAAGAAAAAAGAAAATCTCTTGATATCTTATTCTTTAAAAATTTGATAAAAACCCTAATCAGGTCTGCTAGTGGATGTAGACTGATTAACCAGCTGGACTTTTATAAATCCTTGTGTCAGATCTTTGCTTGTTTGCTGCTTTGCTTCTTTTGAATTTCTTAGCGTTTGTGTGTGATTTGTTTGGGTAATGACCGAGTAGGTCCCCCAAGGACAATCCAGCCAGAGTAGAAGACATAATCAATAGCACGAAGGCACCCCTGCTCGATGCCAAAGCTGGTCGAGGTCAGGTGTTCCAAAGTTGGTCGGACCCCAAACTCCTCATCCTGTTCGGGTATAAGAGGCCCTCAACCACCGACCTGGATCTGGTCGCGTTACGGGAGGCGCCATGGATGGAGGGAGACCAAAAGCTTGAGCAGAGCAGACCTGAGCGTGGCGGTCCCTTATCCCGATAGCTCATCACAACGATCGATGAACTGACAGGCGCCCCACGCCGTGGGGCTCCATCACTGTTACCGATGGTCGGCGCACGCCTCTATAGTGTCATCATTTCACATACGCGTACACGACATCATCATTGGGTAACGGGAACCCATGCCCGCCTGACATCCCACGTCCCCAGGGCATGCCGCAACAACCCTAGCTGTCAGAAGGGCCCAGGCACAATTAATACGGAGGGCGAGAAAACGGGAGGATAAATACCAGCGGAATGACAAGGTAAAGGGACTTTTTGTCTTCTGGGGGGGACTTTGGGACTCTATTATTCTTTCTTACCATATTTCCCTTCTTAAAATCAAAAACACTAAAATTCAGACAAAAAAACCGTCATGAAACTTAGATTTTCTCTGTTATTCTTCCCCCTCCAAACGCCCTATCTTTCCGGTCTCAAACCAAGAGGGATACCAAAGAATCAACTCGATTACTGACTTGAGCGTCGGAGGGTTTTCGCCGGAAAAACACCCAGCGACCCCTAACATTGTTTTGTGGACGCAGGTTAGAGTAAAATCACCACTCCAGTAGGAGAAAAAGACAAGAATCAGCAAGGGAGTCCTGCTCGAACAACAAGCGAGCAGAAATCTACAGCATCATCTGGGGACGTGCAGAAAACAGCATCAACATAATTAAACTTTAGCTCTTAATATTATTAATCAGTCTTTAACTGAATTAGGTTTTGGGGTGATTGATTTGTAATTTATATTCCAAATCATTCTCAACAATATAGTTAAGGCTTAATCAATTACAGCACTAAAGGATATTTATTTTATTTTTTATTTTTATTAAATGGTACATGGCTTCATGCATTCATAGCATGACGGGTAATATGAAAGTGACAATAATCAATACAAATCAAGACAATGAGCTAATACATATGGTAAGAAGATGGATTAATTATTAATACTATCATGAAAAATAACATTGAAAGTCCTATTTATTTATTAATTGAGGAAATTTCTCTTTTACTTCTTCCTTTAATTTGTACTGTCATGGGTACAAAGAGAAAGAGCAGTAAATGAGTTACGATTTACATTGCATTTCTAGAAAATTGATTGACGAATTGTCTTATCATACAATACGTGAGTCAAAGTCAGAGAAATAAAGTAAAATATTGATAATATTCAACTTATTAGTTAATTGGTTTAATTAAAAAAAGATAGCTAATAGGTTTGACTTTTTCATTTGAAAGTAAAATGTTGGACAGTCCGCCATTTCGTGGAAGGTTAAGCCGCGTCAATGGTCAACGGTCAACTTCAATGCACATTATCACTCAGTGGAGGCTTCTCTAAAATATTTTGACTAATTCTTCTCGAAATTCCTTCATTCGCTTTAAGAATTACGATTATTGCTTGATTCTTTCATTTAATGTAATTTCAGTTATTTATTTATTATTTAAAAATAAAACTGGATAATTTGCAAATCAATTTTTAACCATCTATCTTTTTAAGATTTAAATCTTGATAGCTATATATAGTAGCTAAAGAAACTGTTTGAAAACTACTTGATTAACCAAGAAAATTATAATGAATTTTTTTATTGTCTTCAACAAATGTACAGTTCAACCAAAAGTTGACAAGAGGAAAATGATCAAAAAATATAAAACGATTCGTGATGCATTAGTGTGTCAATGGTAGACATTGGATTATATATATGATAACCATGTGTTATAAGCCCCATATTATAGATTTCATTAATAAAAACTATTATAGACTTATAATACACATTATTTAGCAGTTCTAAAATCGCCTTGATTGGTCATCTGTGTTAAATTTGTGGAAGATGCTAAATGATTAATTCAAACATTGACCACACATACCTTTTTAAAAAATAAATGAAAATTAAATAAAAATAAACAACATTTACCTGCAAGATTATACGAATAATACTAAAGTACTTGTATCTTATGTGAATAAAATTTTATGACCAAAAAGTAACTTTGATTGTAATTCACATCTGTGGATTATCAAAAATAAAAAGTAATTTATAAAAAATAGTTAAACTCATTTTCAATAATATTCTGTTCATTGTTCGAATTCTTATATTTAGTTGGACGATTTTCTACCACGTTTAAGTTGCTAGTGTTTAAAATGTTTTAAAACCTTTTACCCAGCATGTCAATCCCTTTAAAATACAAAACTGAGCTATACAATAGTCGTATGAGAGCTAAACACAGGTTTATGTTCTATGGCTAGTTCCTGTCCTGATTATTTTGCTTAATGCTATTGTATGAATAAAAATGTTTTGCGAGTATGGTCATTTATCTTGCTTATTAATCCTGGCAAAGCTCTTAGATGTCAGATTCTCTTTTGGCGATGCCCCATATTTGGTTGAATTAAGGCGATCGAGCTCATATAGCCTTTGGTTGAATTAAGGCGGTCGAGCTCATATAGCCTTTCTAAAGGTAACCCTAGTGAATGATGGTGTTACTTTCTGTAAACACCTTGGTGAGTAATTTTGTTTACGGAGTTTGATTAAGAAAATTAATTATCCTGGTTACTGAGACAACTTATGAGAGGGTGGTTGCATTTTTCGTTTGCTAGAAAGTGATTCAATCCTTGATATTTAATTTCAAAGTAGTGCTAGGCTAGCTAACTCTTCTCGGCCTTGGGTGCTTAGAAATCACTGGATCAATCGCTAGCTTATTCTCTCTCAGATGCAATTCATGTACTCTCATTCCTCCAGGGAGAATAGGAGCCCTGCCGACTCTTTCAGCTTCAGGTGTCATTTATTCTACTCTTAAATGAATTTTTTTTTCCCCGAGAGTATTGTAGCAACTTCACTGGTAAATGCAGCCGAAATGGAGAAATATGTTAGAAAATAATAAAAGTTCCAACAAAATATAGTACATATACATATATGTTTAAATGGAGTAAAGAAGCAATGGATTGTTCTTTACGTTAAAAAATAATAAAAAAGGAATTGTGGAATTATGATGCAATAATTAACTAGTTTGTTAGGTGCTTGTTTTGCAAGGTTCTAGCCTTCTAGGAATTAGTGAAGTCATCATTAAATCTTTCCAGCTGTTCATGCACACAGCACGTTTGCCAATCTGCAAAAATGCAGAGCTAAAAAAATTTATTCTTCAACAAAGTCGCATACTAACGTACTAATTAGGTAATTATTTGTTAATGTTAAAAATTTGGCCACAAGGAACAGTTAAATAAATAGTCTGTGAGAGAATTTGATGTCTTTGAAATTGCTATTGTTAATAATAAATAGTTTGATAATCACGAATCCTGTAAAATGATAACCCATCAGGGGTTACCGAGGGGTGTTATTGAAGATGTTATCAATGTAAACTCGTCGTCGATGTTTAAACTAAAGATCGAGACTGACACAATGATAAATAATAGAAGAGAGAAGAGAATGCTCAGAGGATATTATACCTTTTCTCCTCTCCCTACCCTTGAGTGGTATTGTCATTATATAAGAAAAAGAATCAGAAGTATAAATAAGCTATGAAAACTTATCTCCTATTTTGTAGGATTTAAGTTTGAGTTTGATGAAGATTAGAATATGTATTATTTTATCATATTTAGATTAGATCATATTATTGAATGTAGATCCTTGGGCCTGAGGGGCTATTGGTTATGTCATCGAGTTGATTTAGATAAACATATGGGTATAACATTATTTTTTTTCTTATCACAACTTTATTATATATATATATAATAATGTGATTCACTAAATAAATGAGAGATCTATCTCACTTCTATACATATTTACAATATTAAAACACAAAGCAAGTGAGACTCTACAACAAATAAAGGTGAGATCTATCTCACTTTTATAGTAATGTGATTCACTAAACAAAGAGAGATCTATCTCACTTTTATGCACATTTACAATATTAAAACACAAAGCAAGTGTGACTCTACAACAAATAAAGGTGAGATATATTTTAAATATTTATAAGGGTTGAGGAGAGTACCTAATATATATAAAATTTGTTATAAATTCCACTATTAGTAAGTAATATAAAAGTATGTTATATGAAAAAAACACACATTAGTTAGATTCTTATTAAAAGATTGGAGGTCTACAAACAGTCACACTTAAGCTCAAACTCCTTAAATAATGTATGACATTTGTGCAAAAACCTTACTAGAATACTTAAGCTTACTAATAAGCTACTTACACACTTATCACAAGTTTATAATAACAAAATTTAAATAGTATTAATAATTATAAATCACAAAAAATATGTAACAACAAAAAAAAAAAAAAGATAAATTCGAGCCTTGTAACGTTATATTGTCTTTAAAACAGATTCGGTACCTTCTCAATGGTACTTAGGTTATAATAGCGTTTGTCTCTTAGGATCAATGAATTTAAATATTCTCGATAGCATAACCTTATTATTCTGACGAACTTCAAATAACTATTTAAACTCTATCACATCAAAGCCTAAAGCTAGAGAGAATTTGTTTGATTAAAAAAAAAAAGTAAAAATCACTTGATTTTGGTGTGTTTTGCAAATGAAATTGAAAACTAATTTATAGAATTTATTGAGGGTGTTTTGGTCTAGAAAATTAAGCACTAACTTGTAAATTTAAAGTTTGAATTTAAAATATGAAGTAAAATATGTAATTGCTTCGATTAATTGCAATCCTTAATCAATTTTACTTGAAACAAAGCCATATTAATCCTTAACATCGTTTTTAATCTTTTACTGTTATAATCCATTTTCTACAGTAATAATTGTTCTAGAATATAATAGATATTGCTATTACACTTTTCATATTCAATTTCATTTTAGTTAAACTACAGTGCTATTTAAAAAAGAAAAATAGAACTTTCCTTTCATGACTTTAAAACAATTGGTGATTTTTAAAATTTAATTTCTCATTCACGAAAGCATCAATTTAAGTGTTTTATAATTCGTTATGAAGACTTATGGAGGAGATCATGAATCATCCATATAAGTATATTTACTCAATATACATTTTGCTCAAAATTGGTCTTAAAATAGTCATTTTATATTATTTTTCTAACAATCTCCCACATAAAAGAAAATTAGCGTAAAACAAAAATTCAAACATTCTGATATCAAAATCACATCAAAACCTGCATAGGAGAGGTATGTCTCATCATTTGAACATTCTCTTGTGGATATATATTTAATTTGTTAGCTGACTAATATACATGATGTCCTTCAATTATTCTACTGTACAGTTAAGCGATGCTATAATCTTTCTTAACACATCTAAGTTTTCATTGTTACGTTTGTTTTTGCCCTAAACATCTGCCTAGGTTTGTAAGAGTTTTTAATAATTGAGCCCTAAACAATTTCGATTGAAGTAGCCCCACTATTCTCTCACATAAGTAACATTTGAATTAAAGTAACCCCTATTTACTCTACTCGTATTCTCAATGTTTAATAACCATTTAAAGCACAACTTACCATTTTCTCCTATAGACATCACTATTTTATCAAGGTATGGATATAAGGTAACTCTCATAATGATCCAACTACTTTATAGTTAGGTTGCCCCTTTAATCTTAGATCTTGGGATCTCCAATTAGGTACGTTAGGTTTCTTTTATAAAAACTTATTATTTTATGAGCTTTAGTCTCATTTCCCTTGATGATTTATCAATTAACTCTCTGTTTAACATTATGATTAATGGATCCCTAATGTTATCTTTTTTATATAAGTCAATAGAAATAACTCTAGTAGATAGAGGTGGGAAATTTCGGATTTGGATCAATCCGATCGGATTTCAAGTTAATTAAGTTGGGAGAAATATAACCAGAACTCAACTTGAACATGTAATCCTATCATATCCAATCCGAACATATTCGATTAAATCAAAAATTTGTATTCGTGTGTGCTTTAATTTCTTTGAATTTTCATGACCGCATTTGATATCGGTTCAATCTGACTATGTCAACCAAAGTCCAACACAATTAGGTTAAAGTTTTCATCTAAATTTGATCCAAACTTGAATTTTTCAAATTTGGTCATTTGTCCATCCCTACCATTATACATATGACTCTGTGCCCTTTCAATTATTAATTGACTATTGCAATGAATACAAATTTCGATACAAGCTTTGGCCAACTCAGGATACCTCTAAGAAATTTCATAGTCATTTTGCTTCCTTACCACGTTTATCCAATTCAATGATTTCAGATCCCATCTGATTACATAGTTTACTTAAAGGATTTTCATGAAACAACTGCACCTACTAATGTAAACATATAGCCACTAGTAGATAGACTTTGAGTTATTTACACGTGACATCCAGTTTGCATAATTGTATCCTTCTAACTAGATCTCCAATATAATGCACCCCAAAATTATGAGTATAATACAAGTACTTGAGCACTCTAACTATTGCTTTCCAGAGGTTAGCACTTAGATTACTCGTATATCTACTAAGCTTACTCACGGTATAGGCTAAATCTGGTCTTATATAACTTGTCAATTACATTAAACTGCTCTATCACTCTAGAATATTCTACTTGATAGATACCATTTTCTATTCTTAGATAGATGTAAACTTACATCTAAAGTAGATCTAGCCACAGTAGTATCATCTTTGTTAAATTTACCAAGAATTTTATCTACATAATATGATAATTAAGAATAAACTTATTAGAAGTCTTTGAAATTTTTATTCCCAAAATACATCTATTAAAATTATGTCTTTTATGCCAAACTTGGACTTCAGTGTATTCTTGGTAGATCTGACTACACATATATGTCTAGTGGCTCTAGAAGCAATCATCCTATCCTTGTTTTTAGAAATCATGTTCACCTCAGAGACTACCACTGCAACAATTATGTCTTCTCCTTTAGCAACATTAGCATTAGTAGATTTTTTGCTATCTCCCTTTCACTAAGCATTGTTCATACATTGAGATGCATAATGCGTGATTTCTCCACAAACAAAGCAGTGACCTTTCTTCTCAGCAATAAGACCTTTGGGTTTATTAAGGTTGTTCTGCTTTTTACTCGGTTAAAGAGTATTCTCAATTAGCTTGAAATGTAATTCCTTGGCATTATAATATTCATCTCTAATTCTATTATGCTCCTTAATCCTAATATGTACAGCAGTATCTTCAAGACTAACTTGAATCTTCTTATGATTTATAGTTTTAATAAAGTAAAATCTCGATAAATTAATAGTAATAAGACCATGAAAATTAATTCAGTGAATACTAATATGTCAATATATAAATAAATTATTAATTTATGAAGAAATTTCTTATTTTTGAAAAAAAAAAAGATCACGTTTATAGTATTTATTTACCTTTATTTAGTATTTATTATGTTTGATTGAAATATTAGTTAGATGTCTTATTTTGGTAGTAGTTAGATTATTGCAGAGATCTTATTTTTCCATATTAAGGATGACATGTGAAGCTCGTCTTGCTTTTGTATGGTAAGTAGGTCCTATAGAAAATGAAGATTTGTTTTCAAAAGTATTATCCTATAAATTTATTGAATTATTATTTATCAAGTTTGGCCCTAAATCGGGATTGAAAAATATATTATTCAATTGAAGTTATCAATTTATCAAGATTCTATTTAAATAAGCTTTTAATAATTTTAAAAGTTTCTCGATTAAACAACTAGTTACAAAGTGTTCCAAGGAGTTCTACTTCCTCTCTTTTAAGATTGTTAATCAACAAACGGTAGTCATGAGTTTGATCAGATATAGATTTACTAACTATTAGCCTACAAAGCAAAAAATCAACAATATAATATTGCTGATTCCCAACATCTTCGGCCAAATATTTTGGTTAAATAATTCCCAAATTTCATATGCATTTTTATAAGGATAATAAACAATGTAGAGGGAACTAGAAAGAGTGTTAAGTATTATGTACGTACAAATCTTGTAGCTAAAATTCTAAGTTTGTAGTCTCTTGTCATAATGTTTAGTTGATGGCCGCAATGTTTTTAGATGGTCAGTAAGATTATGAACATCTAGTACATCGAAGACCTTTTCTTGTCGGTGCTTGAAGTGATCTTTGTTACAATAAAGAACCATTTTAAATGAAGCAAGAGTGGTAGCGTTGGAGCGATAATTGTTGTATGATATATCGGTGGTGTTCGTCTTAAAATTGTTGGAAATTTTGAGTAATACAGCAAGACAAACATAAAACCAAAAAATAATAACGAAACTAAAAAGTAGTAAATAGTAAATTAACAACAAAGAGAATTAAAAATATAGTCTTTAAGATTAAAATATGATAAGATTTTTTGGTGTAAGAAGAATAAAAATATAATTTAATCTCCAAAATACAATTACCACCGCTATAAAATTGCACTCGAAATATCATGGACTTAAATATTAGAGAGAATTAAAAAGACGGAAGAAGCTGAAGAAAATTGAGAGCCTTTGTAATTTCGGATGTCCATTATGTGATACAAGCGACTCCTTTTATAGGGATAAGCTCTGGCCCTATGCTATTGTAATTCAAATCATCACTTACACGTCAGCCCCTGGGAAGTGTGGTGATGTTGAGCTGGAAACCCCATGCATGAATTGTTGGGCCTTAGTCTCGTGCAAGTGAGCTATCTCTTAATAGGATTGTTAATAATCTAAAATTAGTTTCTATAAATCAAAGGAATAATATTGAAGATCTTTATATTTAAATTTTAACTTAAGTTTTAATATTATCTATTATTTATTTATTAGATAATAAATATAAAATTATTTATTATTTAATAAATAAATATCATATTATTTAAAATTTAAATATTAAAATTTTTATCATTACTCTTCATATAAAAATTAAACACAACAATAATCAATTGAATTATAAAAGTTGATTTGCCTATGTAAAATGGTTCGTAAGAAAGATAAGGACAAATTAAATTAAATTAAATAATGGTCTTAGATAAAGTCAAACCTAACATGGGGTGGCATGAATTTCCTGCCAAACATAACTTGGTCGTACATGTTATATTTTATATATGGATTACAATACGAGGCTCGTTTCTCACAATTTGACGTCAACGAGAAAATTTATTTGTATGCAGGATTATTAATTAAAACATTAAAAAAAAAAAAAGGCCTACTGCGAAAATTCAGACGCGTCTGTATTTTGACTGGCTGTTTTGATTGACCTACTTTTCAGTTCACCAAAAGCTTGTTCGTAACCGTTCAATAATAGAGTGAGATTACTGTATAAATTACTCATAATGATATTATTCTTGAAAAATGTTGTTCAAATAATTCCATTCATTAAATTTGAGAATAAGTTTGCTAATATACTGATGTGGGAAAGGATGAAGTGATATAATTTCAAACTTATATAACTTGAAATTGCAAATGTCGTAATTAGGTTGTTAATATGTTGATCCGAATGCAGCGTGCACTTAGAGGAGGAGACAAACTCAAATTTCGCATTCACAGTCAACTTAATTAATTTTATAAAATTTTAAAGATTTTTATCTTTTAGAAAGAATAACTTTGTTATTCTCCTAGCTTTCCTAAATGGGAAATTTACACGAATAACCTTTCTCGTTTTCTATTTTTCATTAATAACCTTTCTATATTTTTCATATCACGATTAGCCAATCTTCAATTTTTCAGACCAAGATACCCTTCGCCAAAATTTTCATAGCGATTACTTCGAGAAGACGATCGAAATAGATACCAGGAGACACCGAGGTAACTTTTCTATAATTTTTTCTTTTAAAGAAACTCGGACGACTGCGGTAGCCATCGGCAGCGATCGTCAAGCGACTACCGCGGATGGGTCGCCATGACACCGAAGCGGTGCGATGGCCGGCCATCGCACGGTTTCTGGTGCCATGGCAGCAGCCATCGCACCGTTTCTGGTGCCATGGCCGGCCATCGCACGCAGTTGGTGCGGCGGCAGCCGACCGTCGCACCAAATCGGTGCGATCGCTGATGCCCGTCGCACCAAATCTAGTGCGACGGCACCGGATTCCAGAATCTCAGATTCTGGAATTTGGTGCGACGAGCATCCGTCGCATTTCCGTCGCACCAAAACTGGTGCGACGCTACCAGTTTCAGATTTTGAAATTTAGTGCGACAGGATGCTTGTCGCACAGGTTTAGTGCGACGGTCCCAGTTTCAGATTCTGTAATTTGGTGCGACATGCAGCCCGTCGCACCAGACTTGGTGCGACAGGCAGCCTGTCTCACCAAGCCTGGTGCGACAGGTCTCACCAATCTAGGTGAGACAGCTGCCTGTCTCACCGAGCCAAGTGAGACAGTGCCTGTCTCACCAATCCAGTGAGACAGTGCCTGTCTCACTAAGTCAAGTGAGACAGTCGCTGTCTCACCATGCCTGGTGAGACAGTGCCCGTCTCACCAATCCGAGTGAGACAGTCGCTGTCTCACCAAGCTAGTGAGACAGTTGCCTGTCTCACCATGCTCAGTGAGACAGTCGCCTGCCTCACCATGCTTGGTGAGACAGGCACTCTGTCTCTGTCACCAACAATCCCAAAATATAAACCCTAGCTCGCAAACGATGCATATAAATATTTAATACAATTATATTACCTTACACGCAGTTAGGTAAAGAAGAAGCTCTGATCTTCAGAACGGTGTTTAGTTTGCAAGAACGGTGAGTGGTTAGGGAATGGGTTGGCTGCAAGGCTGTTGTTGCAGAAACGAAGTTTGAAGTTTTAAATTTATAGTTATGTGATAAAATTTAAATATAGAGGGTAATTAAGGAAATGTAAGTTTTGATTGGCTATTTATGATAGGAAAAATATAGAAAAGTTATTAGTGAAAAATAGAAAACGAGAAAGGTTATTTGTGTAAATTTCCCTTCCTAAATAGCTAACCTCAACTTTTCAGGCTATTGCAGGACAGTCCTGTTTTGTCATATTAATTGATGTTTTTCAATTTAGGCTGCAAAAGTGGTTTTCGTTATATAAGCATTAACATATTTTGACACCTCATGATCGATATATCTCAGCTGTAACTTTATAATACCATAATCAAATGTATTTGGCCTATTTATTGAAACTATCTTGAAATGACACGCGCACTTTATTTTTGAAAACTTGCCCACGCGCAAGAATGATGTTTCATCAACGTGAAAAGTATGGAAACTAATTCCTATACTTAATTTTCATTTAAAATTTTCTATTCTCGGAAGTGTTGCTTTAGTTAAGACTAATTTACAATTACGGCAGCATGATGAAATAAATTATTTTTATTGTATGGGTAAAATAAGTTAATAGTTAAATAAGCACCTCTATGTTTAGTATATTGTATTACTATAATTATTGTGAGTTTAAAAATCAGAGTCTATGTGTTTAATAATTTTATTATAAAAATATTATTTTATTCTATAATGACAAAAAATATATATATAAATTTAAATTATCTTTTATTTGTGTATTAAGGTTCATAAAAAAATAGGTTATTGTTATCTTTTATTAAAACATTAAGGTTGTAATATGAATTTTAAAAAGTATGATCGTTTATTTAATAAACTACTTATAAAAGCAAATTCTTATGTACTTTTACTGGTATTTGTGGATGATACATCAATCCACATCCATCTATAATTTTGCGGATTATAGAATTTTAATTCAATAAAATCCATAGATTATGAAATTTAATCCAAATCAAATTCATACATCTGCAGATTAGATGTAGATTTGACTTAATATATATTAAATCTATCATTTTATGCATTAAAAAATTTTAGTTATGTTCAATGCATTAATTAATTAAATAAAAAATCTAACATAAAAAAAATTTTACTACTTATCAAATTTAAAATTGAATAAGATTTGAATAAATTAATTGTTTAAATAAAGCTAGAATAATACATTCAAAATTTTAAAATACAAAATATTGAAAAGAAAAAAATCTCATTTGTTTAGATCAATTTACGAATTAACTAACATTATGAACTAATCTATACAAAAATTAGAACTTGAGAGCTTAGATAATTTATCAAAATGCCCACCTCTAATTTGTATTTCGTATTTCAACACGAAGAAAATAGACATAATTGAGATAAATAATAAATAAAAATATTATATTTAATAAAAATAATTTATAAATATTTATCCTTACTTACTATCCTATCAAATGCTATTAAATTTTATTAAACATGCTCTTGTCAACTCCCAAAATCTATGTACATGTAAGACAAAAGAAAAATATCAATATTTAAAAATTGAATTTCAACATAAAATTAAATAATAATTAATAAATACAACTAAAGTTAAGTGTTCTATTTGCCTATTTCATTATATTCAATCTTATCTATTATTTCATTAAGAATTATTGGAATTGAACATAACTAATTTTATATACAAATTAGTGCATGTGTCATTCTTGTAGATAGTGAGCACTGATCAAGAATACGACCACTAATGCTAAATATTTAGCTTAGAGTTATTTATTATTATTTAATAAACTATATTTGTTTACTAAGTTATTTATTTATTTTATTTTTTTATTTTATACTATTATCGGATAAGATATATAATATGGTAATTTTAACTTATTTATTTATTAATAAATAGTAATGACACATTTTAATTTTTATTTTTAATTAATAATTTTTTTAATAAATTCACAGATTTTTGTAGATTTTTAAATTTTCAATACAATCAAATCTACCAATCCACGGATTGGATTTTTGCAGATAAATTTTTTACAAATCAAACAGATTGAGTGAGTCAGATTGAATTCTAAACATCCTAATACTTTTAAAAATTGTTGTTTAAATTAAAAAAATTTATGAAATAAACAATTTTTAAAAAGTTTATCAAACACTAATTTTATTAGAACTTATGGATAAGATGGTTATATATTTTATCGACAATTTTCAATGGGCCTTGTCCAAGCCACCCACCAATTCTACCATAAGTTGATGAGTGAAAGTGGAGAATGAAATAGGAAAATTAAAAAGTACGACTCAAAGTGTCATACTTGTAATGAAATTGACAGTGGAAAGTGATGACACTCCACTTATCTTTAAATTTAATGGTCGAATAATAATTCATAGACTAAATGAATTTATCTAATTCTTAATACATCATCAAATTTTTACCTACAATCGTTTATATTTGCCTAAAATTAAATTAGTTTCTTATAAAATCATAAAAAATTTTAGGACAACTCTATAATATTGTTAAGAATATTATCTTTTCATCTATATTATTTAAAAAAATTTGATATTACAAATAAGGTAATAAACTAATAATAATTGTTTATGGACATTTCTCCCTTTCTTTTTTGCGATGAGTTTATTTTTTTAATAAAATTAAAATTTAATCTTTAAATTTAATGATCGAGTAATAATTCACAAACTAAATGATTTAAATTGAATGATCAAGTAATAATTCGTAAACTAAATGAATTTATCTAATTCTTAATGCATCATCATATTTTAATATATAATATTTTATGTTTGCGTAATTTTTATAAAACTATACAAAAATTTGGGACATCTCTATAATATTGTTAAGAATATTATCCTTTAATCTATATTATTTTAAAAAATTCGATAATACAAATAAAGTAACAAACTAATAAAAAATTTCCCAACAGGGAAGCTGATAAAAGGCAACGGTTGAGTCGCAAAAAGTAGAAACGAAATACAGGCCTCAGCTGACGGCCCATAAGACCAACAACCAACAAGATGAACTGTGTGATTCTCACCATCAAGCAAAAAGTACAATTAGAAAAAAAAAAAAAAAAAGCAGAAGAGAAGAACAAAATCACATTCTCTAATTTTAGTGCATGGATTAGCATCAATAATAATTTCCACCTACTCAGGTGTTCGAAGCACAAAATAACCCAAAAACTGGCTATAAAGAGACATAAATTATTACAAATTATGAATAGATGACAAGAGATAGGATCAAGTAAAACTTGATCCAAAGGTTAAAGAGATCCTAATTCAACAATTTAGCTCAATTTAAGTGAAATTTAGTTATTTCTATAAAAAAAATTCAGCTATATAAACACTCAATGTGTCATTTTAATTGGACTACATAATTAATGAGAGTAAAAACAAATTATTTTGTAGCTCCTCCTAGAAGGACACCTTCTAATCCATCCGAGAAAATTTTCATTTTCATTTTTTTTCTTTTTTCATGAACTAGTCTTGATTTGAGCATCGTAATGTTTTTGGAAGGTACTAAACCAATGCTTGGAGCTTCTTGAGCTCAAAGACAATGAAGGACAAATCCGGTCATTTCACAATCAAGATTTCTTTATCTTCAATTGGCCAAAGCTAAATTTGTTAATCAAAATTTGGGTGGCAATATGATTTAAGATTTGTTTATTTAATTCGATTTAACATAAATTTAATGGATTTAGGTTTGAAAAATTAATTTATTTAGTAAATGGGTCAAATTCTATTCGATTTGCTAAATAAACGAATCTAATATGGGTTACAAAATTTGTTTAAAATTTATTTATTGAATGATACAATGAAAATATGAAATCATACAAAAAAGTCACTTTGGTTTAAAAATATTATTTTAAAGATTTTAATTTTCATTGTCTATATTTTTAATGGATCGGTAATTTGAAGTTGAGAACTTTGGAGTTTTAAAACTTTAAATATTGTAAGGATGATAAATTTATGATAGTTTATTTTGCTTGAATTTTATTTTTTATTAAATATTACTTGATATATAATATGATAATTTTAGTTGAATGAATTTACACAAATTCCAATTTAATTAAATTTATTTATTAGTTTTGTTAAAATAATAAACAAATATTTGTTTTAAAAAAAAATTGAATTTGAATCCTAAAGTTAAAACTTATTTAATAAACGAATCTAATTTGGATCCACGAATTTTGATCAAACTAATTTATTATTCAATACGGATTCGATTAGGGAATTTATTTTGCCACCCCTGATCAAAACCCTTTCAAGTTCAATTTGGAACACTCCAAAAGTCAATGATGAAACCATAGAATCCATCCTATTTATCATAAAACAATGATTTCGTATTTTTTGTAACCGTATATTTCCTTTTATATACTATAACTTTTTGTTTATAAAAAAAAAAACTGAAAATTTTCTGGTCCTAAGGTCAGGTTTGACCAGCATATCACTTTCCTACAAGCTTCTGATGAATCGCGTTTACATTCAACTTTATATATATATATATATATATAAACCATATGATCATCAAACCAGAAGCACACAGACATTTTAAAGAGATTAGACAGCTGCTAACTGTTTGATAATAATCTCTTTTTCTCCATGCACATATAGATCGCTCAAAATTAATATCATACAAGTAGTCTTTCAATTGACTGAAAATTCTTCATATTCATTCATTAAATTTTATGAAAAAAATGAGAAGCGACGAGGGCAGAGGAGGTTATAATGAAAACAATTCGGACACTGAAAGTATTGGCAGCGACAGAAGCGCCTTCAGCGGACCGCTTGCCAATAAACGAGCTTCCAAGAACAGCACTCGGTTCAATCTTCCGCCAGAAGCAGCACTCACAAGCAGCAGTAACAGTAACGATGATGGTGGTTACGTGGAGATCACACTGGACATACGTGATGACTCTGTCGCAGTTCACAGCGTTCAGGGCGCACTTCATCATGAAGATCCTGAGTTGTCACTATTGGCCAAGAAGACTTTGGAGATTAATAATAAGTCCTCATCATTTCGGTCGTCTTTGTTGAGAAACACTTCCTCGCATATCAAGCAGGTCTCTCAAGAGCTCAAACGCTTTGCTTCTTTAACACGGCGACCCAGCAGCAGGCGTTTTGACAGGACTAAATCAGCTGCAGCTCATGCTCTGAAAGGACTTAAGTTCATCACCACCAAGACTGGAGCTGCCGGAAATGGCTGGCCTGCAGTCGAGAAGCGGTATAACGAAATCGCCGTCACCACTTCCGACGGCCTTCTTCATTGCTCGATGTTCGGCGAATGCATAGGTACTTGCCGGCATAACATCTTTAATAGTTCAGGAGATCTAGCTCAGATTATGAGAGATAGGATCCTGATTCATGTAATATATGCTCAATTACTTATTTTATTTTTTAATTTTTAATTTTGACAGGGATGAACAAGGAGTCTAAAGAGTTTGCGGGTGAGCTATTCCGAGCACTTTGTAGAAAGCATAATATAAGTGGTGATTCTATCAACAAAGCTCAGCTCAAGGAGTTTTGGGACCAGATTTCCGATGAGAGCTTTGACTCCAGGCTCCAAACTTTCTTTGACATGTAATTTATTAAACTACTTTGTTAAATCGTAGCAATACAAAATGAAATTGTATATCTTGATTAATTATTTTTACTAACCGTCTTTGATTAATATATTATATAGGGTCGACAGAGACGCTGATGGAAGAATCACTGAAGAAGAAGTCAAAGAGGTAATTAATATATTAAGCAAGTTACGCATACATACTTGGTCAAACAACCTCTATTTTAATAATATATATATATATATATATATATATATATATATATAATTTCTATTTCTCTGTGTAGATTATTAGTCTGAGTGCTTCTGCAAACAAGCTTTCCAACATCCAGAAACAAGCAGAGGAATATGCTGCTATGATTATGGAAGAATTAGACCCTGACAATGCCGGATACATCATGGTAATTTATTTTGTAATTAATTTTATTAAAAAGAAGAAGTTTTTTTTTTTTAATTTTATTAAAATTGAGTACGAAATTTGGCTTTTGATCACAGATTCATAACCTCGAAACACTGTTGTTGCAAGCTCCAAATCAATCTGTAAGAGTAGGAGATAGTCGAATTCTGAGTCAAATGTTGAGCCAGAAGCTCAAGCCAACCCAAGAAAACAATCCACTAAGAAAATGCTATCAGAAGATTAAGTACTTTTTGATGGATAATTGGCAAAGGGTTTGGATTATGATGTTGTGGCTAGGAATTGTTGGGGGTTTATTTGCCTACAAGTTTGTGCAGTACCGAAACAAGGCTGCGTATGATGTAATGGGCTATTGCGTTTGCATTGCTAAAGGAGGAGCAGAGACACTTAAATTCAACATGGCCTTGATATTATTACCAGTTTGCCGCAACACCATTACTTGGCTCAGAAACAAAACTAAATTAGGACTTGTTGTGCCTTTCGATGACAACTTAAATTTCCATAAGGTAACAATTAATATCTTTAACAGATAGGGGATCAGCACAGCTGATATTAGCACTGAATGGAAATGCACTGTTTCAAATGTCTTTTTTTTTTTTTTAATTTCCCGTTTTTAACCTGTGACATAAATAATAATGTGTACGTAAACGTAGGTGATTGCGGTTGGAATTGGGATTGGAGTTATATTACACGGCGGAGCTCATTTAACCTGTGATTTCCCGCGACTCCTCCACGCGACTGAAGAGGAATACGAGCCTATGGAGCCTTACTTTGGGGAGGAGCAACCGGATAATTACTGGTGGTTTGTAAAGGGAGTTGAAGGAGTAACAGGGATCATAATGGTGGTGTTAATGGTAATAGCATTCGCTTTAGCAACGCCTTGGTTCAGGCGCAACAAGCTCAATCTGCCAAAACCACTTAAAAGACTAACTGGATTCAACGCCTTTTGGTACTCGCATCATCTTTTCATCATTGTCTATACCCTTCTCATTGTCCATGGAATTAAACTCTATCTCACCAAGAAATGGTATCAGAAGACGGTACGTGATCAATTTACCTAACCTCCAATTCCTTTGGTTTTCATTATAATTTAACATAATGCTAACTTCCGTTTTTCAATTTATTTATTGATTGCAGACATGGATGTATCTGGCTGTGCCGATGGTTCTTTATGCTTGTGAGAGATTGACTAGAGCTTTGAGATCAAGCATCAAGCCTGTCAAGATTCTCAAGGTTTTGAGACTATATATTCCTTAATTTTATTGTTAATTTCAATATGTTACAAGTTAAATGATAAGATGAATTAATATTATGTGAAGGTTGCTGTTTATCCTGGAAATGTTTTGGCATTACACATGTCAAAACCACAAGGCTTCAAATACAAGAGTGGACAGTACATGTTTGTGAATTGCGCAGCCGTCTCACCATTCGAATGGTATATATACATATATGTAACTACGGAAAATGAAAAATTAGTTAATTATATGATATTAATTCAGTTGCCTAGGGAGCAGTTGAGTTAAATACTTATTGAGAGAGTTTTATTACTTGAATGATCCCAGTAGTATTTAAATTTAAATTAATGGAAATTTAACGTAATTTTTGAATATAAAATAATTTAATATATTAAAAATAAAAAATTTATTTATTATTATTTTTTAATTAATTAATTAAATAATTAGTTAATTGGTAGTACTAAATCACCAATAATTGATGTGTGACAGGCATCCGTTTTCCATCACATCATCACCAGGAGATGAATACCTTAGCGTTCACATCCGAACTTTGGGCGATTGGACTAGGCAGCTTAAGACCGTTTTCTCTGAGGTTTGTCAATTATAATTTCTAATTTAATTATGCTTAATATTATTAATGTGGTCAATTACTTATTTTATAAGTTATTCACGCTATTATATATGTTTGTATTTGGTTTTAGGTTTGCCAGCCTGCACCTGCAGGGAAGAGCGGTCTTCTCAGAGCAGAAGGGGGAAATAACTCTACACGGTATGTATACTTTGTTTCCCCTTTTTTTTAGTTTGTCATCAGATGACAAAATACTGACATAGCCAACATAAAATAAATACCGATTTAATTACTTAATTATTAAGTAAAATAAATTGCACTAATTTCACCTATATTTCTATTAGCGCTATGTGAATATTATATCTGTGTCTTTAGCATTTTATTTAATTAAAATTTATATGTTATTGATGTAGCAGTTTTCCAAAGATATTAATAGACGGACCGTATGGGGCACCAGCACAAGACTATAAAAAATATGATGTAGTGCTACTAGTGGGCCTTGGAATTGGGGCGACTCCCATGATCAGCATAGTCAAAGACATCATCAACAACATGAAATCAGAAGATAACAATTTAGAGTCAGGATTAACAGTAAACAACAACAACAAGAATTCATCATTTAATACAAGAAAAGCCTACTTCTATTGGGTGACAAGGGAACAAGGTTCATTCGAGTGGTTCAAAGGCATAATGAATGAAGTGGCCGAGATGGATGAGAAGAGGGTAATAGAATTGCACAATTATTGCACTAGTGTGTATGAAGAAGGAGATGCCAGGTCAGCTCTTATAGCTATGCTTCAATCACTCCATCATGCAAAGAATGGTGTTGATGTTGTATCTGGGACACGTGTCAAATCTCACTTTGCTAAGCCAAATTGGAGACAAGTTTACAAGAGGATTGCTCTTCATCATCCTGATTCTAGAATTGGTCAGTTCTTTTTCTTCAACTTCACTTTCACCTACCCCGCACCCACTATTCTTTGTCTTGTCTACCATTAATTAATTTCCATTTTGCGTGGAATTAAATTTCTAAAATTTATTCATTTGATGCGTGCAGGAGTATTCTACTGCGGTGCGCCCGCACTAACAAAGGAGCTAAGACAACTAGCCTCGGATTTCTCCCACAAGACTCCCACTAAGTTTGAATTTCATAAAGAAAATTTTTAACATTAATTAATTTGCGGCTTCATCCATTGATTAATAATATTATTCTTGAACTTGGAAAGTTTTTCTTTACAAAGGAAGGTCATCGGACATTTGTAACCAATTGCAAATAGAAAATACGTACACTCAAATGGTCTGATTTTCCTTTTTCGTTTTTTAATCACCCTTTGAAAAAATTAAGAGTGATACCCCTTCTAGTCTTCTAGAAGAGTTGTTCAATTTTATAGATCCTGCAAAGTCCAATCTTACGGCTGTTCAACTTATTGTGTAATTCAGTTATTTTTTAATTTTTAAGTGAATTGAATATGTCATGTACACATATACATAGGTCCATGCATGCATGTGAATATTAATTTGGCCGAACGTTAATTTCAACGTCTCTCTTATGTAATAATATATGAAAAGAAATCAATGAGCTTACTAGGTTGGATAAAGTTGTCTCAAAATGAAGTTCCAGTAGCACGTGACCTGTATATAAATCTTTATATGGCATTGAAATAATAAGATAATAACCAATCAATAAATGGTAATTTATTGTAAAATCATGCCATCACATATCACATCATAAGCGAATAAGAAATTAGAAGAATGATAAAAGTGTTGGATAATTCATATATGTTGTGCATAATATTGTACTTCTTAGTATATGTTGTAAATAGTACTATATTTTCTAAATAGTATTCTAATAGTTCTCAAGGATGTGATTGAATAATTTTTAAATAATTTTATTTGTTCAGTCATTAGAGTTCAAATTTTGAGTACGTAAGAGGCTAAAAATGAATTTAAAATTTGTCCACTACTTATTTATTTTTATTTTTTAAATTAATATTTATATTCCAATTGAAGTGGCATTAACTCATTAGATATAAGGAGGAAGTAATAAGAAAATTTTTAAAGTTATGAAAATTGATCATCTAATTAATGAATCATGAATGTCACTTCAATGCTTGGGATAAAAAAAGTTGGGATAATATTACTTAGGTAGTATAAAAGATGCGTTTGATATGTTAGATTGAATTGGATTGGTATGTTAAGATATGATAGGATATATTTAGATGGAATTGTAATCTGTATTGTCTTGTGTTTGATGTCATACATAATTGAATTGAATTATTAATGATAATTTATATTTTTAAATGATAAATTATTTATTTTATTATCACCAAATAATTTAATTAATTAATAATGTAAATATATATTTAAATTATGATTTTACATTTTTAAAAATATTTTATATTGTAATTCATAATATTTAATATTCTCTTATTATTCTAATAATTAAAAATTTTATTTTATAATTATTAATTAATTTAATGACTAATCAATCTATAATTTAGTTTAACAAAATTGTCGTAAGTAATTTATCCCTCGAGGGGCCATTAGATAAGTTTTTGGCATAATTGGGAATTAAATGCAGTTAATGATATGGTATATAATCCTACTCCAGTATGAAACAAATATGGGATTGGACAAAAAACTATCCACCACTGAACATTCGAAAATAGTTTACTCATTGTTTGTTGAATCTATATATAATATATGAATATTAATCCCAATCTTCATTTAAGGGTGGGCAAAAAACCCGTTATTCCGTAAGAGTTGAATTAAACCGACGGTTCGGTTCGGTGACTTCGGTCATATATCTTTAAAAAAATCTGATTGTTAGTAATAGTTAAAAAAATAAAAAGATTTGGTTATCAATTAAAATCATAAAATCGAAAATTGAGATATTTTAGTAATTTTAAAATAATGTACACTCATTATTTATGGTATGTTTGAGATTAAAGTATTGTACCTTAAAAGATATAACTATTATAGAAAAAAATTATAAAATAAAAGTTAATAATATATAGTAAATATAATTTTAAAAAATTATTAAAGCTATAATAAAATTTTCATCATACAAGTGAAAAATTATATTAAAATAACTTTTAAGTTACAGTAATAAGATTTATCAAATATATTATTAAACTCAATCTCAATTATACTCTTAATTAATTATATCAAAAAGCTTAACTTACGTTGGCACACCCATATTACTTTTATAAATTCATCATATCCTCTCTCACAAATCAAACCCTAAATCTAGCATAAAAATCAATCCTCAACTCACTCCTCAACAACCGAAAATCAAATTCAAAGTCAATGTCGTATTTGTATAGAAAGGAAGACAATGTTGATTTTGAAGTACAAAATGTCAATGATATAGTATTAGAAGTCATTGATGTAGAACAAGATGTTGCTGTGGGCAAAAATAAAAAAGTTGCATTTAGTGGTGAATTTGAATATTTGTTCGTTAATTATTGTGTTTATGATATATTTATTATGAGTTTTGTAATAAGAAAATTGCATATTAAGGGGGAAAAAATGAGGTCGTAATGGGCTACCACGTTGAAATTAAAAGTTCTATTGACTTAAAATTAAAAAATGGAACCGAACCGAATAAGTTTGATTTGCTTTGGTACTTCATATTTTTCGATGTGATTTTGATTTTTTAAAAGTAAATAAATTTCATTTGGTTCTGTTACCGAATTGAATTGCACTGATTCCTTCCCCTACTCTTCAAAGTTTGAATCTCAATACTATATCCAACTGATATGAAAATTAATTTGTAATTCTGTTGAAGTCGTTATTTCTATTCTTTATCTTTGAGGTGGTGGGCTGGTTGCCCTATGGAAGTATTTCTCCTTTGTCAAAGATAGTGTCTGTTTTTTCATATTCCCCTCGATTTCTTTGTCTATAAGCTTATGGAGTGATTTTCCGAGGGTTTAATTAATATCAGACTTCTTTTTATACGGATTAACTATATGTTGTCATCAAAAGCCATTGAGGTGACTACCAATAATGCTAGTGATAAGTTTGGCTTGAGAGTGATTCATCAACTTTTTATCCAATCTCAGTAGCTCTTCCTTTGCTTCTCTTTGGTGTTTGATAGTTGATCGGATGAATCCGAGATGATTTTTTTTTTTCGATCTCATATTTGCATATAGGACAATTCCATAGTTGATGATTTTACATTTTTTGTTTTTTCCTTCGCTTATAAATTTCATATCATTCATATAAAAAAAGTCATTAATTCATAAGGGGTGTAAATAATTAAAGTGTGTTATTGTTTCGTTACTTTAAGAATTGTAATATATCTACAATAATTATTGTAGTCTATCAATTTATTACTTTATTTTTACAAAACCTATGATATTATTACATTTTCGTTGTTACCGTTAGTTGACTAACAAAAAATAATTTTTTTCCTTTAATGAAATTTTCTTTGTCAAAAAAAAAAAACATGCAAAGCATTACAATATTATAAATTTAAAATATAAACTAGCTAAAAGTAATTCCTTGAAGCCTATAAAATTTAATACGTAATACCTCTATTTGATATTTTATTAGTCAACTAACTTTTAGACTTAGTATTATCATTATGCTCTTAGGGTGTGTTTGGTTATTGTACTAAAACATTGTATTGCATTTATTTTATATAATAATATTTTAGGCTTTTAAAGGATATATAGCATTAAGGAGAAAAATATATGCTTGAGCTCGTGCATTAGCTAATCATGATTATGCCCGCTGATGCATTAACTTTTTTTTTTTTACATTGTAATTATTAAAATAAATTAATAAATATATAATTTATTATTCAATAATATTATATTATATTTTTTATTTTTAATTATAATTTATTAATAAATTTATAATTTAATGTAACTAATAATAAATTTTTAAATATGAATAAATTGAATAATATTAATTTAAAATTAATAATAATATAAAATATTAATAAAATTTAAATATATTAATTTAAAATCAAAATATTAATATAATATATAATATGATTAATTTAGATTAATCGTAAAAAAAATACTGTATAATATAGCACCAAATATGGTACAATATTAATATAATACAATGTTAATGTAATGCAGCATAATACAATACACGAACATTAAAATAATACAATACAACATAATATAATACAATGTGCCAAACGCACTCTTAAAGTATTAGTTGTAATAACATTTTTTAACTTTAATAAAACATATTTATTCATAATTCATATTGAGCATGTGTTATTAGCCCTTATATATAAAGTATGCAATTTATGTATTAGGCATATGATGTCAATACTAGAAGATATAAATCACAGGTTCTTTATAAATAAAAGACCGTTCACAGTTATTAATGAAATGGACATTTCATTATGTAAGGTTGTTTGTAACTTTTCTACTTTTATCGTGAGTGATTTTATCTTAATCACTGAAGTGAAGACTTCGAGTAAAATAGTTAATATATATATATATTGAATTGGATTATAATGAATTATGATCTAATTTAACAAATGTCATTGATCATAATTTAGATAAGCTTTAATAAGCTTGATTGATCTTAATCTTGAGTGGGTAATGAACTTGCATTCGTGTATTATATTTTTTGAATTATCACAAAATGAGATCTATATAAATAGTCAAAACCTCGATAGCTTGGAGATGTAATTTCATGGATTGTGAGAACATATACTTACAAGATGACATCTATACTAATGATGTTTACCTGAGTTATTTATGGTATTTGATCATTTAAATATGTGGCCGCAATTTATTCAATAAATTATTTGTTAAATAATAATATTTATTTATAAATTTATTTACAAATATAGATATATTGAAGATGATTATTAGAACCAATAACGACTTAGAGATAAATATGTGATTAGAGAGGCACGACATTTATCATTGGCCTAACTTTAATTATGACCCTCAAGTAGAGGGTCAATTAAGTGGTTATTATTAGTCTAAGACTAAGGTTAAAATTAATTAAAAGAGTTTTAATTAATTAGAATTTTATTGAATTAAATGGGTTATTAGAGTGCAACCTTAAATTTTTAGTAAAATAACTTAAGGTGAACTTAGTAGTTTTAGTGTGTCATGAGATAACTTAGTGTTAATTATTAATTTGGAGTTAGAAGGCCCATTAGCCTGCAATCCCTCTGCTAGCTTAATTTTTAGTTAAACTCTTATTTTAATAAGTGCTTATACAAAGGAGAGGAAATTAGGATAGTAATTAGGGTTCTTTACATATCCACTCGTGTGAGCGAGACTATTGACGATACCAAAGAAAATTACAACATTCTTCTATACTTCTTTGACAGAAATCTGAGGTATTTTTTTTAACTTTATGGATGTATACATAATCAAGAAAAGATTTTGACTTATGCTGATTTTATAAATAAAATATTACCTTTTTTAGATATGATATAACTAACAATTAGTATCAGATAGTATCAGAGTAGTATTGATTTATGATACATGCATAATTAATGTTATACATGATTGTGATAGACCGTGGTGCTGTTTTAATATTTATGTTGTCATTTATTTTCAATTATAACATATAATTTGCCTTAATCCATGGAAACGCTTGCTTGTTAGCCGTTCAAAATTTATACATTGTTTCAATTTTGATTACAATCTGTAATCTAAAATATTTAAGAACAATGAAAAACTGAGATCGATAGAAGAATCAACACTGACAAACACATAACAGTATGTTGGCCTCGCACTGGTGGTAATATTGCAGTACCGTGCGTGGTGGTTTCACATTACAAATATCGCGCGCAAGCTAGCTCGCGTCTAGCTAGCATTTCGTGACATAGCAGGAAGCGGTGGTGCTCGTGGCGTGGAGGGCTGTTTGGCAGAGGCGGTTGCATTCACGGTTGCCACATAACCCAACATACGCTGTGAGCAAGCTGCAACATGCTGCGTTTTCGGGCTGGTGATGTAGCGGTGCCGTGGCTGCGCTTCTCGTGTGGGGGCCGTTGGTGGCGCGGACCGTTGGCGAGTGATGCTGGTCCACCGATGCTGCTGCTGAAAGGCGGTGGTTGGGCGTGCATATGGCCGGAAAAAATAGTGGGTGGCGTTAATGGATAGTGGCTACTTATTGGAGTAAAGAACGGCAAGGCTGACGTTCATGGATGACGGCGGCGGGAAGGAAAAAGATGAATGTAGTGTTTTTCTTTTCATGGTTTTTACTAATATAATCCCTTAGTTTCATCTATTTATAATTTGGACATTAAGGGTTTAAAGGATTTTTATATAAGTCCAGAATCTTTGCATTTAAATCCTAAATTTGTTCTAGGCTTAATGAATTAAAATACGTAGTTAAAGGTTTAACCAATTAAATTTATTTTATGGTCCAAATGTTTTATTTAAAATTATTATTTTGATATTTTAAAATAAAAATATTAAACTGGATAAATAATAAATTTTAGATCCATATTGCCCCAACCCATTAATAAGAGCAAACAATTGGAAAACGAACGTTAACAACAAGGTCAATAATAATTAAGCTTAAAGTTAATGTATTCTTCTGGAACCTCATGGATTAAGAGTTGTGTAATTTATGATTAATTGATTAGATGACTAACATGTCATTTAGCTTAAGAGAGTGCCTAATTCACATGTTCATGCATATACATATGCTTTGATATAATAATCTATTGAGATAAGAATAAGATTAATATCATGTTTTAATATTAAATTGATTATAATATTAACTAACCTAATTAATTATTTTATTTTTATAAAATTAGATATTAATTGGTGGAATGCCAATTAAATAATCAATTAAGAATATTAAAATAAAAACTCTAGCTAGCAAAACTTGAGTGGGAGAGGTTTTTCATAAAGCCCACAACCTCCATTCTCGGTTCTATAGTAAGATAGATTAATACCAAACCTCAAATAAGATGAGCTTCCTACGAAGGGTATTAATTAGAATTGACTACTAGATAGGAGTTCTCTAAAAGATAAAATCTTGAATATGACTCATTTAAATTGACTGACATATTGTAGTTGTTTTGTTTGAGAAATATAAAAGATTGAAATAATGGTTGTACACTCAACTTAAGTTTATTAATATCCTCCCTATGAAGTTTTTAATGATAGCCTAAAATGCTATATAATTTTTGATTTTGATGATAATAAACAACATGCACAAAGGACAATTTGGTTATTTCATATCTTATTATCTCACACATGTTTTAAAGATAAATTGTATGCAAGCGGAATTAAGCTAGATCATGAACAAAGCTATACCTGAAGAAAATTCATTAAATAGGTGCTAGTTTAGGTAATCAATTTCATAATTATTGTAAAACTAGTATAATTTAGTGTATGTGTGTTTTAATAATTCAAAAGCTCAAGATACTCTTTTTAAATCATCAGCAAATCATCATCTTTCATAAACAAAGGTTTTATGGTTTTAAAATAAATGATTTTACAAAAATAATTCTGGAAAAGGATCTATTTAAAGAGTATTTAAATAATTTTGGCCATAATATAATTTTAAGAATTAATGAACTAAAATTTAATTTCAGAAAAATAATGAGTCAATTCCAGAGAGTTACGGCTAGCCGGATGCCTTTTGGCAGTAAACCGTATGCACAACAATTTTGGAGTACTTATTCCAGAGAGTTAGTAGTCAATCGACTCCTTCAAGTGGCTAACTGATTTTATTGCAATTTTGAAATGTACATTCAAGAGACTTAGCGGCAAATCGCTTACTAGCAAGTGGCTAATTGCTTGTGGTGCATTATTGTTTTTCAATTTTAGAGACTTAGCGGCTAGCCAATTTTATGTTGGCAGCTAACCAATTGCGTGCAAATTTTGAAAATACCTCAAACGGCAACATAAACGGCTAACCAGCTGTTATGAGCAGCTAACCGACTTTTTTCCAAAAATGTTCATAACAGCTAGTTTGACAATTGACACTATATATAATCAATTCAAACTTATTTTTTATACTCTTTTCTTAATCATTATTGAAATCTATCTTGAGCTTTCATTTTGCTAATATACATATATTTTGTTATATTTGTGCTATCATTTTGTGCTAATATATATATATATATATATCGTGTTATATTTGTGCTATAAAAAATTTCATAATGGATAATTTGACAACTAATACTATATAAAATCAATTCAAACTCATTTTTTATACTATTTTCTTAAGCATTATTGAAATCTATCTTGAGTATACTACTACTCTTAAGCTTTCACTTTGCTAATATACATATATTGTGTTATACTTGTGTTATCATTTATATATCAACTCTTTTAGAGAGTTTTGTTGTAATATTTGAATTTTTCATCAAGATTGTAAAATTGTAAGTGTGGAAAACACTTCGGAAAGGTGTGTATGAGTACAACACCATTGTAAATGTTTATTAATACATTGGAAGTCAATTATAAGAAGTTGAAGCCTTAGGAGGCTTGATAGTTAAATTCTCAAGCGTGGTTAGCTTGGAGGCGTGGATGTAGGCATATTTTGCTAAACTATATAAAAACTCTCGAGTTTGTTTTCTCTTTTTCCTATTCGTTTATTTATAGCTTATTTAAATTTATGTTGATTAAATTGGTTAATTTAATTAGTTCAAATTAATTTGTGTAGAAAATTACATTTTTTAAAAATGCCTAACTGCCCCCTCTTGGGTTGCAACTTAGAATTTGATTTGGTATCAGAGTGAAGAGCTCTTGTGTTAGATTAAATCATCTAAAGTTAAAGAAAAATGGAAAGCCAAAATGATTATACATTTAGGGAAGGACAATCAGCTACTAGATCACTATTCTTTGATAGAAATGACTACCTATATTGGAAGACTAGGATGAGAATCTATTTGCAAGCCTTAGACTACGAAATTTGAGAAATTATCAATGATGGTCCATTCGTGTCTGTTACCAAAAGTAAAAAAGGAAAAGATATCCCTAAATCATCAAGTTAATGGAGTGAGAAAGGAAAAAGAAAGTTGTCTCTAAACTCCAAAGCTATGAATGCGTTGTTTTATGCTCTTGATAAGAAAAAAGTTTCATAGAATGTGTAGTTGTGAGAGTGTACAGGAAATTTGGAACACACTTGAAGCTGTCTATAAGGAGGCAAATCAATTTAAAGAGTTTAAGATTAGTAGATACACTAGACAATATGAATTGTTCTAAATGGAACAAAATGAAAGTGTTTATTTCATGTATACTAGGTTTATGGACATTGTGAAAACATTGGGAGCCCTAGGAAAAATGTTGTTGAATAGAGAAAAGGTTAAGAAAATTTTTAGATCATTGTCAACTAAATGGAGGCCTAAAAGAACTTCCTTAGAGAAAGTTAAGGATTTAAATACCTTAATTATTGATGATTTGATTGGTTCACTTATTTCTTATAAGGAAGCCTTGGCAGCTGAAAAAGAAAATGAAGAAAAAAAGAAGAAAAGAATCTCTTAAAACCTCAAAACATGAGAGTGATGAGGAAAGTGAGTGCGATGATGAAGGGATGACGATGATAGCTAGAAGATTTACAAAATTCTTCAAGAAAAACAACGAGTGGAGAAAATTCAGAAACTATAAGAATCAAAAGGGTAAAAAAAGGCAATCACTTGCTATGAATGCAAGAAGCTTGGATACATTAGATCATAATGTCCTCTCTTCAATAAGCTCAAGAAAAAGGCGATGGTAGCAACCTAGGATGACAGTAATGAGAAATCGAGTGATAATGAAAAATATTAAGAAATCTCAAACCTAGCTCTTATGGCATTTGGAGATGACGAACTTGATGAGGTAAGTAATCCTACTTATGATGAATTATATAATGCTTTTAAGGAATTGCATGATGATTAGATGAAAATTGGTAAAAAAAAAATGCATGCCTTAAAAAGAAAATGGTAGAGCTCACAAATGAAAATAATCTCTAAATACAAATATTACATACCTATAATTAGAGAACTAATCATTGCATAATAGAATTGCTCTATCTATGAGAAACCTAGCACATTACATGAACATGTAGAATATATATAGATGACTTGAAAAAAGAAAATGAATATTAAACTTAGTGATGTTGTCTTAAAGTTAAAAAATGGGCAAATACGTTGGATAACTTACTTAGTTCACAAAAATATATGTTTGACAAGGGAGTTATTGGTTATAAGTTAAGCTTGAAACATAAATTCCACAAGAATTACTTTGTGAAGAGTACCTCTATCAATAATCAAATTGTATGCCATTATTGTAATCAAAATGGTCACATAAAGCATAAATGTCCAGTTAAAAGAAATGCATATTATAGAGTTAAATTTATTTGAGTTAAAAAAAAAACCATTGCTAGCATTCAAGGACCTAAGACTTAAGATTTTTTCTATAGGGATCAAAGAAAAAGAAGAATAAATGATACCTATATAGTGGATGCTCAAGGCATATCACAAAAAATTATTATTGGTTCTCAAAGTTTTACCAAGATTGAAAACGGTGGAGATATTTCATTTGAAGCTTCAAAAGGGAAGATTCTTAGAATTGGTAATGTTAGAAAAGTTTCCTCCACTCTTATTAAAAATGTGTGTTTGGTTGAAAACTTGAAACTCAACTTGATTAACATTGGTCAATTAAGCGACAAAGGTTGTAGAGTCATTTTTGATAAATCAAAATGTGTTATTAAGAATGTATGTGATAGTGAAATTTTGTTTGTTGGAAGCAAATGTGGTAATGTTTATACTATTGATATATAATATGCATCTACTCATGATAAATATTTTTCTGCATTATATGATGATAGTTGACTATGGCCCAGAAGATTAGGACATACAAGCAAGTATTTAATTTCAAATATTTTTTAAAAATGATTTAGTAAGAGGTCTTCCTAAAATTGGTTTTAAAAAAGATAGAGTATGTGATGCATGTTAACTAGGAAAACAAGTCAAAACATCATTCAAGGACAAAATTCATAATTCTACTTCAAAACCTTTTTAACTCATTCACATGGATTTATTTGGACTATCTAAGTATGCTAACCTAAGTAGTAAGTATTATGCTTTTGTGATTGTTGATGGTTTTTCAAGATTTACTTGGGTGCTGTTTTTAGCTAGTAAAAACAATGCTTTTGATGTCTTTAAAACCTTCTGTAGAGAGTTTAAAATGAAAAAGAATATGCAATTTCATGCATTAGAAGTGATTATGATAGAGAATTTAAAATTCATCATTTTGAAAGTTTTTGTAATGATCTAGGCATTGAACATTAGTTCTTATCACCTAGGACTCCACAAAAAAAAAAAAATAAAGTTATTGAGAGAAAAAATAGAACAATTCAGGAAATGGCTTGGACCATACTCAATTTAGGCTGAGGCTGTTAACATCGTATGCTATGTTTTAAATCGTGTGTTAATTAGGTCATCTCTCAATAAACTCTTTATAAACTTGGAAAGATAGAAAACCTAACATTGGTTATTTCAAAATTTTTGGTTGTAAATATTTTATTTTAAAAATAAAAGAAAATTTAAGAAAATTTGATCATAAATCCAATGTTGGTATCTTTCTTGGTTATTCAAACTCAAGTAAAGCTTATAGAGTCTATAACAAAAGGACTTTGGTTGTAGAAGAATCAATGCATGTTAGTTTTGATGAAATGAGTATGAAGAAGAGCCTCATAAAGAGTTAGCTACAGACAAGCAAAAAAATTCTTATGGAGAGAATTAAGAGGACCAACAAAGAGAACAACTCAACTTAGAACAAAACACTAGTAACTCTAACACTCCCTAGGGAGTGGAGGAGTTTTCAACGTGCATGAGTAAATAATTCGAAATGAATATGATGGGTAAGCTGAAATATTTTCTTGAACTTCAAATCAAGTAAAATAGTAACGAAATCTTCATCAACCAAGCTAAGTATGTAAGATATTTGCTTAAAAGATTTGGTGTTGAAGAATAAAAAATAAAAGAAACTCCAATAAGCACATCACTCAAGCTAGATAAAGATAAAAAAGGTAAAGAAATTGATATCAAAATATATCGAGGTATGATTGGTTCACTTCTTTATTTAACTGCAAGTAAACTCGATATTATGTTTAGTGTATGCCTGTGTACTAGATTTCAATTATGTCCTAAAGAGTCTTACTTACTGCAAAAAGAATTTTTTGCTATTTGCATGAAACTATTGATTTAGGACTCTGATATCTTACAGACACTCATATAGACTTAACCTATTTTTAGATGCCGATTTTGCTGATTATAAGGTTGATAAGAAAAACACTAGTGGTATATTTCATTTGATAGGACACTCTTTAGTCTCATGGTTTAGCAAGAAACAAAAAATTTGGTTGCATTTTCTACCACTAGGTAGAATATATTGCAGCTGGAAGTTGTTGTGCACAAGCATTGTAGATGAAACAAATGCTTAGAGACTATGATATTAATCTTGATCATATTCCTATTAAGTGTTATAACATAAGTGCAATTAATCTGTCAAAGAATCCCATTAAGTATTTTATAACTAAGCATATTAAAATTCGACACATTTCTTGAGTGATCATGTTAAAAAAGGTGATATTGCATTAGAATTCATTTCTATTGAAAAGTAGCTTGCTGAAATTTTTACCAAAACCTTTATGTGAAGAAATAATTTTAAAAAATTAGACATGAGCTTGGAATGTTTAATTATTTTAAAAAATAATATGCTTAATTATTTACATTTGATTGATTGATGATTTTTAATTTTATGTTGTAAAGTGGTTGTCATGTTCATGCATAAAAAATGGTATTTGAAATAATTTTGGAATCAATAAATAATTTTGAAATTTTTCAAAATTTGACTAAAAATCAAAATTGTGCATAATTCAGGAAAATCAACTAACCGCTTGATATATGTGGCTAGCTGTTTAAGTGGTAGAACTTAATATTCTGAGTTAGAGACTTATCAGCTAGCTGGCTAAGAGCTAGCGGCCAACTGCTAAGTCCCTGGAAATATGGGTAACGAAAGTGGGCAACTACTTGATATAAGTGGTCAACCGGCTTTGTCTTTGAATCCCTATTCATCTACTTCTTCTTTTGCATCAACTAGTTAGCTGCTTTCTTTGTCTCTCTAAACCGGTTCATTTCTCTCATTTTCTTTCTGCAATCTATCATTTTCCTAATTTCTTGCCCACATTATGCTCATAAAACATCTTTCATTTATTAATCTTCATCATTTCATCTTTTTTTAACACAAAATCATCACTATTCTTCAAAATCTCAAATCTCAAACCCTAAACTCTTATTTTCTTCAAACTTGATTTTTTCTCATCTAAAGCCAATTTTTGATAAAATCGAACCAACCCATTCTCTTTACATCACTTCTAGATTTTTGATAAAATCGAACCAACCCATTCTCTTTACATCACTTCTAGAACACTTTAATCGGTTTCAAATTATCAATTTCTACAAAAAAAAAAAAAATTCTTGAACTCAAATTTGAGTGTTCTTGAAAATAGTGAGGAGCAACCAACTTTCTTGCAAGCAAAAGGAACCTGAGGAGGATGTTTTGGAGTTCTTCACCTCACACTTCTCTAGCCCTCCGTAGCAAAAGCGCTACTCCTTGTAATTCTTGACAATGTCAATAATTCCCTCATTTTTTGTTAAATTATATTTTTTTAAATCATTTAGCGCTTAATAATAACTCTTTTATAGGGAATTTTTGGTTGATATGGGTTTGAATTATTTGTTGACTGTTAATGAACGGCATATCATAGTTTAGTTAAGGTTCTTTATTCTAATATGATGGTTTACTCGACTACTCGTTACAAGATTTTCACCAATGTAGTGGGGTTCAAATTTCTTTTGATGTTGAGGAACTAAATAGAATTTTTAGGCTTCCAAATGAGAGGTTCCAAGTCTTTACATCTAAGCACAAGATAAAATAGCAATGGTATAATGTTGTGGATGCTATGCAAAATATAAATAGGAGATTCGATTTATCAGAATTCTTTTGTAATGCTTCATTTAACGCTCAAGCATTACCACTTTAAGTTCGAATTTTGTATAGTATCATTTATCATTTCATTAGCCTTAGTACGAGGCATTTTGATGAGGTCACCTATTTGGATGTTTGCTTATTGGATAGCATTATCGTGGGTAGGAAGCTAAATATGGGGAATATCATAATTCAGCACATGTTTAATGCTTCTAATAGCAAAAGTAATTCTCTTCCCTACAATAATATCGTTACTTGAATACTTAAGCATTTCAATGTTTCTATCACTAAATCTCTTCTTAATGAGTTTAAATAATTAGGAGAGGAGAATATCACTAGCTTAGGATTTGAGTGGAATGTTAACTATGACAAGTGGGTAAAGAATCAAAATTTGAAAAAACAAACCAATTGAGAGGGCTCCTACAGACAAAAAAATCTTCAATGACGTGATTCCCCCAAAATAACTTACTAATCTCTACATTTACTTACAAAACGCATATCATCCTCCTTGTGATCCTCCTTTTGCTCTTATTCCTCCTGTTGATGCTCTTTCATATTCTTCCGCTGAGGATCCGATGCAACAGTTCGTTGAATTCCAGTCTTAGCAGCAACAGATCTTTGAAGTACAACAGTGCCTCTTTGCTCAGTAGCAATAGATTTTAGATGGCCAGCAACTTCTCTTCAGTCATCTCGAGGTCTTTCCGAGCTCCTTATCCTCTTTACAGCCACCTTATCCTCTTCTATGATTTATTTTTCTACCCCTTTTCTATGGTTTATATACTGATTTCTTTATATATATGCTTTTATCTCTCAATATTTTGGATATTTGATGATTTTTGTTCTTTGGCAGAATTATTGCTTTTGTATTTCAGGATATGTATGTGGTTAAGAGGAGGTGCTGCTGAAGTTTTTTTCATAGGCAACTTTTAATCTTATCTCTGTGTTTGGTTTTTGATGATGAAGAGGGAGAAGATTTGTGAGCATGCATGTATTTTGGGATAACATTTTGTGTGTCATGTTGTACATATGGTATATTTCTCAGGAAGTGCTTGTGTTCAGGTACTAAAGGGGATTTTTTTAAGTGTTTTTATAATTTTATTAAGCCATGTATGCCATACATCTATGAAGAGTAATAATGTCAAAATACATGTGTTTTTTTATCATAAAAAGGGCAATTTGTTGGCCTAAAAGACTATATAATCTTTGATTTTAATGATAACAAACAACATACATATAGGGCAATTTGGTTATTTCATATCTTATTATCTCACACATGTTCAAAAGACAAATCCTATGCAAGCAGAATCAAGATACATCATGAACAAAGGTGTGCATGTAGAAAATTCATTAAATAGGTATTAGTTTGTGTAATCAATTTAATAATTATTGTAAAGTTAGTATAATTTGGTGTATATGTGTTTTGGTAATTCAAACGCTCAAGATACTCTTCTTAAATTATGAACAAATCATTATCTTTCATAAACAAAGGTTTTATGGTTTTAAAGTAAATAACTTTGTCCAAAAAAGTATTTTTAAGATTTAAGGACCATATTGAAAATATTTTAATCTTTGAAGTTCATAAGTTTATTTTCAAAAATCTGCAAAAGGATCTATTTAAAAAGTATTTAAATAATTTAGGCTATAGTATAATTTTAAGAAGTGTTTTGGGCTAAATTTCTATTTTGGAAAAATTGTGAGTAAATTCCAAAGAGTTAGTGGTTAGCCAGATGCCTTTTATCGACTAACTAGATGCACAACATTTCTAGAATACTGATTCCAAAGAATTAGCGGTCAACTGGCTCCTTTAAGTGGCTAACCGATTTTGTTATAATTTTGAAATGCACACTCTGGAGGCTTAGCTGCTAACTGCTTACTAGCAAGTGACTATTGCATGTAGTGCATTACTGTTTTTCAATTCTAGAGAGTTAGCGGCTAGCCAATTTCATGTTGGCGGCTAACCAGTTCGTGCAAATTTTGAAAATACCTCCAACGGCAACATAAGCGGCTAATTGACTATTGTGAGCTGCTAACCGACTCTTTTTCAGAAAAGTTTATAATGGCTAGTTTGGCAACTGACAGTATATAAACTCAATTCAAACTCATTTTTATACTCTCTTCTTGATCACTATTGAAATATATCTTGAACATACTACTATTCTTAAGGTTTCATTTTGCTAATACACAAGTATTGTATTATATTTGTACTACCATTTTTATATCTACTCTTTTAAAGAGTTTTGTTAAAATATTTGAATTCTTCATCAAGATTGTAAAATTGTAAGTATAGGAAACACTTAGGAAAGTTGTGTGTGAATCCAGTACTATTATAAAGGTTTATTGATACCTTGTAAAAAGTTGAAGCATTGTGAGGCTTAATAGTGAAATGCTCAAGTGTGATTAGCTTAGAGGCATGAATGTAAAAACTCTCGAATTTACTTTTTCTTTTCCCTATCCTTTTGTTTATTGCTTTTTTAAATTTACATTTATTAAATTGTTTAATTTAATTAGTTCAAATTAGCTTGTGTCGAAAATTTATATATTTTTAAAAATATCCAATTCACCCTTTCTTAGGTTACAACTTAGAATTTCACTTATTAATTAAACTTAAAAGGCTGGATTAATCAGTAGTTTATTATTATTTGATATGAAATATCTAGATGGTAATAATAAAATTGTAAGTATACTTGTCTAATTAGCAATAAATATGACCACCCTATGGAGGCTTATTTAATGCGAGATGAAATTACCAATGCATAATGTATACTTACATTATGAAATTACCAATGCATAATGTAAGTAGTTACAATGCATAACTTATTCTAGTTCCACTTATGCTTTTCATGCATTCATATTTAGTATGCTAAACTTTGATGCTTTAAAATGTATGTATGCTCTTATGATTTATTTACTTTATGTTGAATTCATGATATGTCCTTCAGTCCACTTGCAACAATTCTTATCTAGAATAAGTTAATGGGCCTAACTACCTAGATTAGAAAAGAAATCTTAATAGTCCTTACAGCCGAAGAACAAAAATTTGTGTTAAATCAAAAATGCCCCCAACACCTGGTGACAATGCAACCCAAGCTGAAAAGGATGCCCACAACAAGTGAAAAAAGTTCGATGAGACAGCAAGGTGTTATATATTGGCTTTTTTGTCCAGTTCCTTGTCTGGGCAATATGAAAACATGCCCACAACTGCTAAAACGATGTTAAGCTTATCCGAGATGTTCATTTAAAAGGACATGCCTTATAAGTTAACTATCTTCAATGAGATAATGAATGCTCAGTAATCCAAAGGAAAACCAATGCAAGATCATATGATGAAAATGATAGCACTGTTTCGGAAAATGAAGGAATGACGTGGGAATTTTGATGCTGAAGAGCAGATTGCTATGGTCTTAACTACATTAGCTCTTTTATTTTAACCATTCAAGCTCAATCTTTCAATGAGCAAGAAAGATTACACATTGACAGAATTGATGAAAAGATTACACATTGACAGAATTGATGAACGAGTTTAGGGCTGTAAAAACTATTCTAAAGCTAGCGCTAGTTGCTCATTTAACTTAAGGCACGATAATCTTCTTTTTCTAGCTCTAATCCTAAAGGAATGAGCAGTAAGAAAAAGAAAAAAAAATCCGTTAAAAAAGTCATCAAATCCAAGGGTAGTGCAAATCCAAGGGTAGTGCAAATTCAAATAAGAAAAAGAAACCCAAAGGAAAGTGTTTCCATTGTGGACAGGAGTATTGGAAGAGAAATTTTCTAGATTACTTAGCTAAGGTTTCTCAAGCTATGGTGACAATTTCATCTTTAGGTAATGCTCTTTTCATTGAAACATGTTTAGATCCTGGAGCTACTAATCATATTTGCAATTCATTACTGGGTCCCTGTCCATAAAACCAAATCATTTAGTGATGGAGAGATTAGTCTTAGGCTATGAAGGGAATAAAACCAAAGTTTTTAATTTTTCAATTAAAACCTTTTAGGATCGATCTCATACAATTATAAGAATTAAGTAATTTAAAAATTCATACCTTGATATTTTGAGAAGATGAACAATTGAGAGTTGTAGATCCATCTCCAAACGATCTTCCAGGCTATGACTCAAGTTTGATCAACACTGGACTTGTGGGCGTCTGTTTCACCACTCTCCAATTGCAACTGACTCCTTTTAGATATCTTCTGTATTTTTCTTAAAATCTCTGAGATTCTCTTCTCTCTTTTCTTAAGAGAATAATGCTCTTTTTATAATATCTTATAAAAAGCCCTTGTATGTTAGGATTAGGATTCCTATTTAAAATAGAATTCATCTTTTAATTTAAATATTTAAATTAAATACTATCTCTCCACTTACGTAAAAGTGGAAAGAATGTGTAACTAACTAGAAGACCACTTTGTAAAATATCACAAGCCTCATTTTACACTTGAATATAACATACTAGGCCTTAACAAATATTATAATTATTATTTTCATCTAATATGCCAGTTTTTCTTACTTTTGGGTCCAATGATGGTGTTGTCAATTAAATGCGTTAACCCGGGGATCATTTGGGAATATACAATAGTGGCTTTAATAATTAAATTTGTAATTAAACAAATATAATTATTTAATTCCAATTCTACTCCAGTATAAGATTGAACTGACCTCCATAATTGTATGCTCGAATATAATTCGCCCAAGCCACATTGATTTCTTTACTGCACAATCCTTTGCACCACATCGTCAATTTAAATTGATATCTCAACTGTCCAATCAGTTTAATTAATTACATCTTGTTCCTTGATACTTACTAGTTTTCTCTAATGATCATTTTCAACATTCTTATTTATGTTGAGACACTCTGGCCAGAGAATTCTATGATCAAGTACTGAAAACTCATCAAGAGATGTGTCGTACAAATTCTATATTGTTAATCCATAATTTTAATACTTGTAATTGCTCTCACCAAGATACCAAGTAATCTTGACTACATGTGAATGTCATGCCCATTCTTAACTCAAATGAAATAATAACTACAATAATGAAATCATAACTAACTCAAGATTAAGATTACACTAAATCAATGCCTATGAGATTTAATAAGTCTGACAGTTATTACTAGGTTAATTAAATCTCATATGTGATCCAGTTCAATGTAGACATACTACATCAATAAATTCATACATGATTAAGATAAATCACTCAATGAATTTATTACAGTCTATACCTAAATAAAGTGCCCAACTTTATTTATTAACTGCGAACTTAATTTATTTAATCATAAGATAACTTGTATTTATGTCTTCTGCGAATCCACATGGTGATCGCATAAATACATATAATATGATTAAATGGACTTTACTCAAAATATTAATGCAATTCAAAATATTTGAATAAATACTTGAAATATTTTATTAATAAAAAAATCAATATTCTTTAAAGAGCACATAATCCCAACAGGCTAGACATTGGCACAACTATTGCAGCTAAAGCAGTGGGAGTAGTTCATCTTTATTTGATAATTTTAGGAGTTTAGTATTACACGATTGTTTATTTTTTCAAGAACCTAAATGAAATTAGTTCATTAAATAAATTTGGCTATCCAATTATTTTTTACTTAAATGTGGTGATGAAAAAGATAAATCATTTATATGTTTTCGTATACTACTAGTTAGCAATATATACAACTTTTATACTAAGATAAACTTTTACATGATATAGAATTAAATAATGAATCTAATCATAATAAGAAAGTTAAGTTTTCTCCTAATGAAATGTATTTATGGCATTTGCTTTTAGGTCGTGTAAGTCTAGATAGGATCTAGAAACTTCTTAGGGATAGACCTTTGAGTTCATTGGTTATAGAACCATTAGCAGTCTGCGAATCCTGTTTTCAAGGTAGGATGACCAAAAGAGCATTCCATGCAAGAGGCAATAGAGCCACAGAGCGTTAGATTCATATGTGGTGAAGTACACGAAGTTATGGTACATATCATTGATCATTGTTTTGACTGAAGCAATGAATGGTTGTAAAGATGAGCTTATTATACAAGCAACATTAGATTGCAACCTCTTACTTATGTGGGTTTGACACAGTTGCAAGTGCATCTTTCCCTAGCTCCATCCATGGGTTGACTCGCCCTGGTACCTTGACCCACAATTTAGACAATTAAGCACATTGAGATACTGCTGCATCATCAAACTTTGACCACACTGTTGATCCATGTCGACTAGGTCGCATGCCATGTTGACCACTTTAGCCAAGCATTTTTTAATACTGAATTTGCTTATTTTGATTACGATTGAATGCTCCTAGAGCGGCCACATCACGTGAACTTTGAACTTCTAATTCTCGATGATCCAATAGTTAGACTTATTCTAAATTAGGGATAGCAACAGGGCCAGGTGGTCTACCCCACTAAAAATTTTACCCCAAATTTTAATAAATTTAGTAGGATGAGAATAGGGAATCCCTATGTGTAGAATAATTTTTTTTATTCCCACCTCATTCTCCATTTACTTATTTGATAGTAGTAAATTAAAAATTTAAGACTTAAATAAAATTATTACTATATTATAAAGTATTTAAATTATTAAAAAAACTAAAAGTTTGAAACAATATCTTGAAATAAAATCAAAAATACAAAATGTTTGAAAAGAGCGACATCTTAAGTGAGAAAAAAAATATTTTAAAATTGAATAAGAATTGTATTATAGAGTTTTTTTTAGTTATAGCCTATTTATATTAGGTAAAAATAAAATAAAAATTTACTAATCAACCAACATTGTAATTGATAAAAATAAAAGTTATTAAATAAAAATTTAAAAAATATTTACATATAATAGAGATTGGGCTGGGGTGGGATGGGGAGTACAAAAATAAACTTCACTCTATTAAGAATTTATAAATTATTTTATTTTAATTCTTGCTCAATTCTCCAAAAGTTATTCAATATTCACCCAATTTAGGGTGGGGCTCTATGGAGCCACAAACGGGTAGAGAATTTTGCCATCCTATTCCAAATTTAATACATAAGCTAATCCCAAGCAGCCCTAAGAGGAGAGCTACTGGCATTGAATGAAGATCTGAAAAAAGGGGTTGTGCTTTGTGCTTTCAAGGTAAAATTGAAGACGCACCCTTAGGTTGGGCAATTTATTTTTTTTTTCAAAAGATTTTAGTGAATGACTTTAATATTTTTATTTCCCTAAAATATATATTTTTAAGCCCCTAGATTTTAGAAAAATATTTTTAGGAGGCTATAGTTTAGATTGGAATTTTTGGGTGGATGAAGTTTTTGTTCTAGACACCAATAAACAAACAAGCCTCATTTTTCTTCTTTCATTACTAGTTTTATAATGCTATAAATTTTATTTCTTTGCATTCGGTCTAAATTTTAGACGATACTCCCACACCTATTTTCTATATCTATAAGGATACTTGGTTCACGAGGGGAAAAATTTATAAGGACCATGAGGGTTGATGCAATAGGATTTAGATACGAGATGCTTACAGGTACGATTATTTGTAAGTATTCTTGATTCTTAGCAAAATCACAATATTTTCATAGAGAATTGTTTCGTCTACTCGTGGACAAAATCATGTGGCGAGGTGAAAAGTGAGGATTAAAAGTTTCTTCGTAAAAATTGACTATCTTATGATTGTTATTTTTACTATTTATATTTATTAATTGTGGTCATCATTTTATAAATTGCAATTGGAGGAAATTGGTTGATGTTCGTGACATATATATATTTGAAGTGCTTATGTTGCGACGAAAGTTGTTGGGAATTATTGTGTTGATATTACTAGGAGTGTTTAAATGATTTTGTTATTTGTTGGATTAATTGCTTGCATATATCACATCTATTTGAAAGAGTGTTCATTATTTCATTGGGAAATTTCAATTGATGTCAAAGTAAGATTTACTACAAAGTTTTAATTGACTTAGTGTGATATTGTACTCTCTTGTTTGCAATGGATTTAGAAGTTCTAGCTAGAAAGCTAAAAACTTATAAGAATGATCTTGCTATTAAAATGACACAAAGAGTTAAAGGCAAATCTAGTACTCAACCTGTTTTCACTTCAACTTATATTTCCCATGAATAAACCATTGATCATGATTCATGAGCATCTTAAGAAAATTATGAAAAAGAGAAATTAATGATGATGCATCTAGATAGGGTTAACTTCAATATCACATGCCTAAGTTTGTTGCTGGAATTAAACCAGTGTGTCAAAATATAGAGTCTTCTTTTTGTCTAGTGTTACGAATGTAGGTGATACGGTCATTTTGCCTATAGTTACCCTAGCAAGAAGAGTCAGCAAAAGGCTAATGTTAGTGTGTTTTTGGATGATTCAGAAACTAATTGAAATGATGACTATAAAACTGATATTAAGACTAATTTTTTTGCATTAACTAGTGTTGTGAGTCATAATGATACTGATTATGCTAGCATGGAATCTGCTTATGATGACTCTGTTTCTAATGATGTGCCTTTTTCTAGTGATGCTTGTGCTTCAAATGATGTATCTGTTTTTGTTTGTCATTTTGTTTCTATTACTGACAGTGTTAAAAATGAGAAATCTATTAAGACAATTAATTGGGGAAAAATGTTTAATTTAGCTACTAAAACAAATTGACAACCTTGGTGTTAGTATTGACAACCTTGGTGTTAGTATGAAGGAAGCAATCACCAAGATTGCACTCTTGAACAAATATTAAAACCTAGTGCTGAAGATAACATGTTTTCATTTGATAAGTGCATATTTTCTTTGTATTTTATTATTAATTATTCTATCCTTTTCTTACTTTTAGTCTTAAATATCATAATTATTTTAGTTAATTTTTTTATTTTAATTACTTTGTTAAATTATATTTTATTATGTTAATTATTATATTTTATTATTTTAAGTATGTTATGGGATTAAAGAGGAATTAAATCAAAGTAATCAGGAAAAAATCTACTCGGAATAATCAGAAAATGAAAGAAATAAAGAAATTTAATTGAAACAAATCAATGAAGATTTGATTTAATTAACTATCATACGTGTAGAGTTTGGTATAAAGAGCATATTGTGATTAATTAAGGAAGAAAATATTTTGGGATGGCGTTAAATTGGAATTGCACATGCGTGGCATTATTTATTATCGAAAGTAAATTGAAAAAAAAAAAAAGCAAATGCCCAAGTTTAATTAATCATGCATAATTGGATGTGCATGGCAATTAAAATGGCAATTGTGCATGGCAATGTTCACGTGCATAGTCTTAAATTGGAAGCAAGTTAATTGCTCCTCAAATCCTTTAAGGATTCGGCCGTGGACAATATATAAAGACCAACCTTCGGCTTTTGATGATGACAGCCCAAGCGGCCAAGTGCCAAACAAAATCGAGACAGCAAGAAGAGAACGGGCAGCCAAGCAAGAAGAAGAATAAAGAGCACAAATTAAATTGGAGCACTACTTAGATTAGATTAATCTCTATGAATGATGTTATTAACTCTTTTATTCTTAATTTAATTATGTTAGCGTAATTTTTTTACTTGGTTAAGGGTGAATTCAAAACCCCATACATGTTATATAATTAATATTTAATTTCTATTATTCAATTTATTTAATTGAGATTATTTATGTTTTTCTATAACTAATGTTTACGATTTTATTCTTGACCTATTTGAGTGGTCAATTAGATAGGATTTGAATAAATTTTATTGCTAGATTAAAATACTTGATCTGCAATTATCTTGATATTTTAATAATTAGTGGCAAATTAGAATCAATGATTGAAATTGCAGAACATAACTTGGGTTAAACAATCCGAGCTTATGTGTTTATTGCATAGATCAACCTAATATTTTTCTTTACTTAATGCTTCCATTATATTAAATTTAAAGAAATTTTTTAAATTATATAATGGTTAGAGATTAGGCGAAGAGCTTGTTTTGCCTAACTACACATTAAGGAAAGATGAAAATTAACAGAGCTTATTGTTGTCTACGATTAATAGTTTCAATAGAAATTGATGATAGAATTAATATATATTATATGTATGTTTGGTGGTGGCGAATGATCCTTTGACCAAAGTTTTCATTATTATTATTTCTTCCTCATTTAATAAGAATTTCTATTAAATTATTATTTTCATAGTCTTAGGTTCTTTATTTCGTGTCATTTAATTAAAAATTCATAAGCCCCCTTTATTTATAGTTGGTATTTTCTTCAGTTAGATTAATTTGTCTTATTAGAATTATTATTATTATTATTATTATTTTAAGTCTTTATTTTAAAATTGATAATAAATAAAGCTAATGTAGACTTCGTGTGATTGATCCTTACTTGCTCTATATTGGTTATTTATATTAGTAGTAAAGTTTTAAATTTAGTGTACCTTATCGTCACTACCATCATTCTAAGAGTTTGAACAAAAGAAACAAGATTTCTTTGAAAAATATGATGAGTTAATTGAAGCTAGAAGAGTGATTAAAATGATGTACAAAGTTGCTATGGTTAATCTTAAGAAAACCAAAGCAGACTTGAGCTTTTTAAAAATGGTTCAAAGAAATTAAATGAAATATTTAGTGTTTGTTAATCTAACAAGAGGGATTTAGGATTTCAGCATTCAAATATTCTTAACAAAACTTACCCTCCTATCATAAAATTTGTCAAGTCCTAAAATGTTGACAAATCTGAATTAAAGCTCAATTAAGAAGACTACAAAAAGAAACATGTTTCTAATGCACAAACTTAGAAGTCTAGTAATGATAATTTTAAAGCCACATCTCATCAAAAGCATCATGCTATGTTTGTTTTTAATTGTGAATTATGGTTCATATGTTTTATACATATTGGTAAGGAATCTTAATGGCTTTTATACACCCATGAGAAAACAATTTAGATAGAGAAGAAGACAATTCTCCAAGCATCACTCAACGAAGGAAAATGGCTTAAATAAGTACAATAATGCCAAATTGAGCAAAGGTAAGAGTTCCTTTAAGTCTACTCATAAGGCCAATAATTTTTTTTTTTTCAAAAAGCATGTAAAAGCCATTTGGGTAAGAAAAGGGGAATTGTCACTTAATGGGTACTTGTTTTAATTAGATTTTAGGCAAAGAGAGAAACCTAACTAAATACAATAAATTTATAAGTGAAAGCGGATGCAATGCCTATTTAAACCTTCAATGGAGCTTGAGAAATAATAGAAATGGTGGTAGTTTGGATCTAGAGATAAAGGGTTTTAGAAACTTTGTTTATCTTATAAAAAATAGAGAAAAGAGGTTAGAGGTGGATCTAGCAGTGGTTGGTGACCACACTATGACTCCCAAGTTAGTTTTAAGGTTATTTGGAGTGTGAAGAGCTTGCAAACCTTTGACAATAGTGTCGGCTAGAGGTTGAAGAAAAGCCTCATCCTTTTTTGTCTGTGTATTACTTAAAACGAAAGAGAAAACCTGAGTGTTATATATGGATTGCATATGGGGTATATTTGTCACCATGCACATGGCGCAATTCCATTGGTGCTCTTTACTATGTTGGTAAGGAGATTCTCATCTTTTCATGCACATGGTCATTTTGGGTCACTTGGAGCATGCTTGGAGAATTAGTTGGCTATTTATTTGTGCCATTTTTCCATACATACACATACATACACATGTAGGGTGGTATGGTTGCCTTTACAGGAACAGTTCTTTCTTTTTCAATAAAATATCTTCTCATTTGTTCCTCATTTTTAGCTAAAGAAACAATATTCTTTTTGGTGATAATGACATCCCAGGTGTTTGACATTTTGGATATTTTTTTATAACTTTTTATGGCCTTAACATACTGATAACCGTCCATTTCAATGCTAAAAAAAATCCCCCTAGTTTTTTTCAGTGAAAATATATTGGGCATAAGAACCTTTCAAAAAAGTTATAAATGGTAAATGGCGATACCTGACTTTCATTTTAGCTGACTAAGTAAGGTACCTTACTTGTCCTCTTTCTGAACTAACTGCATAGGCTTATAAAGCAACTTCCCATTTATTTATATTGTTGGTAGTAATTCCTTTAGCTCTATAAGTGGTGGACCTTCAGGTTTGCACCCATGGGCTATCATTTGACACATATCTCTTTCTTTTTCTCATAGGGATTAAGCTTCTTAGAAGAGGCATAATGGGGTCACTGTTCGCTTTTATCTTTTGTTTAAATTTCAAAATGAATTATACCATTCATTGGCTATGCATCTGCCTCACCTTCTCTTTCTTCGTTTATATTTCAAAATAGGGCATGTTTTCCTAACTCCTAGGTACACATTCCTCCATTGTCTCTCTTTTACTCTGGGACAAGTGGTAGCCCTTGCTTTTCTCTGACCCAACTGTATAATCTCCCTTTTTAATACTTTCTCGTTTCTACCCCCTCCAATTTTCTTGGAAAATTGACGTAAATAGTTATAATAAATTTTTAAAATTTAAAATTAACCCTTTACTTTATATCTTGTCAAATATAGTAAGAAAAAATTCTTATATCCCAAATTACCCTCGATATTTAATTTTTATTCCTTTAATCTTCGTCGTCCCTGCAACCTTCATTTTCCCTACAATTAAAAACCAGACCCAGGAGCCACGATTAACTACACCAGCAGCCAGCATACCACACATTCATACCAACCATATAGAACGAAACCAAATAGAAACCCAGCCGCGTCTTCATTAAGTCCAATCGTAAAAATTGGTAAGCTAATATAATTCTATAAATATTTGTATAATGTTATGAATTTCTGTCGTGTTGTCTACATAATTAAATGTTAAAAATATGAGAAGAAACGTTTGCAGTGTTACAGTTATGTTTATGTGCCGCTGAGCGTTAGGGTTATATTGCAGTGACAGGCCACCTATCTCACCAGGTTATGTTGTAGTGACAGGTAGCCTGTCTCACTAGGTTTGCCTGTCGCACCAGATTTGGTGCGACAGGGTGCATGTTGTACCTAATGTGTGTGCGATAGGCACCCTATCGCACTTAGTAGTTTTAATATATTTTTTATTTTTAGTGATTATGCTTTCTATAGTATAATAAATTTATTTTTTTTAATCATGTCAGGATTAATGGATTTAGTTGTACTTGAACTGTGTTATAATGGTTGGTGGGAGACATCGGCAAATGGTCGGATGGACTATGTGAATGTTAAGAATACAACATTTTTTGTTCGAAAAGATTGTATGTTTTCTCAGTTTTATCAAGAATATACGAGGTTTTACAGATAAATCCTAATTAATATAATATAACGATGAAGACAACATTGAAGTCTAATAACACAACCCATCGTACATGTTCACTACCCATGGACACATGTAATGATGAAATGGTGAATGTTGTGTTACATTTAGCCTCTGATATAGCCAACTGTGGATGCATTCCTATATTTGTTACCATATCTCATAGAGTTCTAAGCTAAGATGTTCGAGATGTTGAGGCACTTGTAGAATCTGTTTCTGTCCACGATGTTGAAAAAGAGGTATTACCGAGGACAACATCATTGCTGCAATATTACTCTTCAATCCACGACAATAATGACACTATTGATGATAATGGCATTGCATTGCCTGATGTTGGAGAAGAGATGTTACCACTAGAGACATCTTTAGAGGAACGTTATTCTCCATTCTACAACAATTATTTCTGTGAAAATGGTGAACCTATTGATAACATGGGCAACACAAAAGCAAATGATGTTCGTGTGGAGGTGTATAATAGTACGAGGGCTACTCACCACAATAGTCCAATTCATGATGGGGTTGTTGATCCTTTTGATATTCCTTTTAATAATGAGAATGAGCGTTAGGATGATATTGCTGCTAATAGCAGGAACAATTGATCTACTGCTCCAATGGGCCATGCGATGATGACAATTGATCTTCTTGTAAGTCTTGGTCCAATTATGCCGTCAAACTTGTTTGCTCCGGACTTTGTTAGAAGTTGTAATTCAGATGATATTAGTGTGGGTAAGTTGTTCTCTAAGAATAATGAGTTAATATTGGAGCTGCACAAAGTTGCCCTTTGGGATAAGTTTGATTTTAAGATTGCACGGTCCAAAAATACAAGTTTCAAGGTCCACTATTCTTCGGAATCATGTAAATGGTGTATTTGAACAACGAAACCTTCGAACGAGCAGAATGTTTATTGGGTAGTTCGGAGAATTGACAATGTACATACATGTCATAATGAGGTATTATCTGATGGCCGTCACTAAGTAAGGAGTCGGGTTGTTGGTCTTATTATTGCAGAAAAATATATTCAGGAAAAAAAGATATACACTCCAAATAATATCAGAGTAGACATGTAGCAGGAATATGGTGTCCAGTTAACATATTAGCAAGCATATCAGGCTAGAGAAGTTGGTCTTGAAACTCTTCGAGGGAATCCTGCAGAGTCATATAACTTACTACCCAAATACTCTCATGTTTTGAAGGTCGCAAATGAGGGTACAGTTACTCACCTTGAACAGGATGAGAATGGTAATTTCTTATACTACTTTGTAACTCTTGGATCTTCCATCAAGGGTTTTAAACAGTATATTAGACCAGTGATTGCTATAGATGGCACTCATCTAAAGGGTCTATATCGGAGAAGTATGTTTATTGCAACATGCTTAAATGGAAACAATCAATTGTATCCGTTAGCCATTGGAGTTTTGGATTCAGAGAATAATGATGCTTGGGAATGGTTTATAATGACGTTACATGGAGTGATTGGTGATATGCCAGACTTAGTATTTATCTCCGACCGATGCACTTCCATCAAAAGAGCCGTTCTTAAAGTATTCCGTAATGCTATTCATGGCATTTGTTTTTACCATGTGAAAGGTAATATCAAAGCAAAATTCAAGATGTCCAAAGCTGTTTGGGATAATTTCGAGCCTATCTTTATGAAAACCGCAAAAGCATATGGACACGGAGAATTTAGAAAACAACTTGAGGCTTTGTGGATGCTCCATTCTAATGCAGCCGATTACTTGGAGAATAATGTGGGTACATGTAATTAGGCAAGGTTTGAGTTTGAAGGCAGAAGATGTAGTATTCTTACCATTAACATCGTGGAAAGCGTGAACTCTTTTATGAGGGAACCGCAAAAATTTCCAATTACTCATCTTATTGATTACTGTAGGAAAACAATGCAACAATGATTTTATGATAGAAAACTTGTGGCTGAATTGATGAGTACTCGGCTAATAACCTGGCCCGATGAAATAGTCGCTGAGAGGAGATCTCGGGCCGAAAGGATAATTGTCCATCCTGTGTCTCCACATCGATTCCATGTTTTGGGTGGTGGTGTCAATGAGGGATTAGTTGACATACAGAATAAAACTTGCTTATGTAGAGTATTCGACTTAGATTAACTCGTCTGTGCCCATGTAATTGCTGCTTGTTTAACTGTCCGAGTAGATTACATAAGTCTTTGTTTTGAATTTTACACCAATGAATTATTGGTAAAGGCTTATGCACAACCAATAGAGCCGGTTGGTGATGTAATAGATTGGGAAGTGTCAGATGAAATCCAAGAGATGCAATTTTATTAACTAGTAGAAGCACCACCACCTGGTCATCTATAGCCCTCCAATCACTTCAAACATCCATGCCTACAATAAGTAAAATGAGAATATTAAAAAAGTGTTAAACATTCAACAAACTAATTATCAAAGAAAATAATTTCAATACCGCGCGATCTTAACATACCTGAACTCTAGATGTAAAGCCGTAAATATTGTACTTTTCAATATTATGATTTGGCTTTTCCAAGCGAGTCTTGTTAAATTTCTTCATTTTACCATAAAATGCATTGTCATGACTGTCGTATATGGTTTCACATGACAAACGACCCCATGGACGGTTTCGAAAGTGATCAATGTCATCCACTTCATTAAGCAATGAAAAATTGATCTGACTATGAACTTTTCTTCCATTTAGTACTCTGTCTGCGAAATAAAAGAGTGCAGTCTTCACTACATCAATGTCATCTATAGCATCGAAGTTTAAGTTACCAAATCTTTCATCAAAATCACTGAGATTTAAATTACGAAACAAACCATCAAAATACGTATTAAACAGCCTATGATTCTTTTTTATCATTTTTGGTACAGTGTCTTCACCCTAACAAAGTCTCGTAACTAAATACTACTCTCAAATTGATAAGCGTATCAAATACTCACCAATTTCAAACCATAACTGATTTCTCTCATTACAGGCCACTTGTCTAAGTAACAAATTATGCATAATAACGCCACTGAATGGAAAGTTTCAACACTCTAAGAAATGACCAAATATATCTTTTTTGAATAATTGCAACTATCGTTTTGTTAACTTTCCCTCAATAGCTTTTATGAATGTATCTAATTTACACATACTTGTAATACGCCCAGAAAAATATTCAATGCAAGGTAATTGCATTATGCCTGGTACATACTCAGAATCTGCCATATTTCTGTTACAAATATAACATTATTAAATTAAAATTAATAATTTAAAAAATTAAAAAAATCTATCATAAATTAAAAAAATTATTGTAACATCATATAACAAACGAGTAATTTGGTGCGATAGGCACCCCGTCGTATAAAACTTATACGACAGACACCCTATCGCATCAAATTACAGAAACTATATAACATGAATTTGGTGCGACAGAAACACCATTGCATAAAACTTGTGCGACAAGCACCTTGTCACAACAAATTTCAGAAACTGCAACAAGTGCGACAGGCACCCCGTTACACAAAACTTATGCAACAGGCATACCGTCGCACCAAGTTCTAGAAACTGCAACCCAACAATTTGGTGTGACAGGGTGCCTATCACACTAAATTCTAGAAACTGCAACTCAGAAATTTGGTGCGACAAGCACTCCGTGGCACAAGTTTTGTAAAGGGTTTATACTGAAAGGAAAAATAGTTTTATGAAATTGGTTGTTTTCAAGTTTATGGGCTAAATTAAAAAAGTATTTTAATCTTTAAAATCAACAAGTATTGTTTGAAATTTTGAAGTGGACTTATTTGAAAAGTTTTATAAAATTTTTAGGCGATAGTGTAGTTTCTAAAAGTTTTAAGGCAAAATTATAAATTTAAAAAGTTTCAGTGTAGCGGCAAACTGTTTCACTACAGTAAATGGCTAACTATTTATTTGTATACCACTAACCAATGATTTCTAGAGAGGAGTCTATTTCACAAATAAGTCATTATAAGTCACTAGAAAATAACGGCCAACCGATATCAGTTTACGGCAATTCTATAATTTAAATTTTTTCATAACAATAACTTGCACAAAGTCAAACTAGTGATCCAATAATGGTTCATGACGATCTAATTATGCCTAGAAATTGAATAATGGTTAATTTTCCTCTCTAGTTATAAAAGAGGATTAATTAAATTCAAATTTAAACATGACTGTTATAGTTGTCATTGAGCTATCTTCGGCATATTGAGCTACTACTTGTTATTCTTTCATTTAATCACAATTTAAGCTTTTATTTGTAATCATTTACATTTTGTGAGGGAATATAATTACAAACTTCATTTCAATATCAAAGTTGAGTGATTATAAGTGTAGAAAACACTTGGGGTAAGAGGTGAGAGATTTATCTCAAGATTGTAAAGGTTGATTGACACATTAGAAGTTAATTATAAGATCTTAAAGTCTTGGGTTGTGAGGCTTAAATAGTAAAATACTCAAGCTTGGTGTGCTCAGAGGATTAAACGTAAACGAGCTTTGCTGAACCATGTAAAAATTCTTGTGCTTGTTTTCTCTTTGCCTTATCTCTTTATTTTCATTTATTGTTTAAATTTACTTATATTGAATTTGCTTCAAATATTAATTTAAATTATATTAGTTTATTTAAGCATAATTTTTAAATCTCAATTCACCTCACTTTTGGGTTGCATACTTAGATTTCACTCATTTCTTCAAGAATCTCAAGCACTTTTTCTATTCCTCATTTTATTTGTCATGCATACTTATTGGTTTAAACAAATGGGATTTTTCTTTCTTGTGTGTTATATCTTGAAACTTTGAATGTATTATTCTATTTTTATTTAAACAATTACTTTATTTAAATCTTATTCAATTTTAAATTTGATCGGTAGTAAAATTATTCTTATATAAGATTTTATTTATTTAATTCGTGGATTAGATAAAATAAAAAAAAATACTTGATTGTAAAATGATAGATTGGATATGGATTGAGTCAAATCCATATCTGATCCAAGACTTATGGATTGGATTTGGATTAAATTTCACTGATCTATGGATTAGATTGAATTGAAAATTTATAATCCGTAAAATTATGAATCGAATATGGATTAATGTCTAATCCCTAAAATTGGATTCGCGACCACCCGTACATTTTACCTTTGGAAGAATAGGTAGGAAAAAGATCGGATTAAAGGGGTGTAACATAGCAGAGGATTCGAGTGAAGACAACCCTTTATTTGAGTTTGCCCCTTATATAGAGATTAATGAAGATGAGTAGTCTTCTTCCCGTGACTCAGAGAATAGTAGCGATAACCTTAAGTCTCCCTTGATATAAGTGTAAGTTACAACACCCTCAAGTTTCTCGTATGGTCCCTCATATTCAGGGGCCCATGTCCCAAGGCAATTTCCTTATTAGCCAATCCAAAAGAAAGGCCAGAGCATAGACCCCCTAATTATATCCCGAAAACTCCTCCCTCTGTCTCCCAGTGAAATCTTGAGCGTATTAGAACCAAGTACAACATTCACTCTTTATTCCATCTCTGGATACCTAACAAAAATCTTAACACGTAATCAATGATCAAAGTTTCGTCTTGACAATTTGATTAAGCATGAAAATTCAAAATTGTTGTAACAATCATGATAAATAAATTTAATTTTTTTTTTCTATTCTCGAGCTTTCTTTGGGACCTTCTTGGCCTTTCATATTTTGCCATTTGCTTGAAATTAAACTAAGAAAATAGATAACAACAAGGGTGGCTGCTCACCTACCTCTTTTATAAAATATTTTGGATATTTAACTCTTGCAGTTATCATTTATTTTTAAATTGTTTATCTCCTACTTTTCTCAAGCAAGAGAACAGAGAGTGTAGGCATGTACATACCTTAAAGGAACCTCATGATGCTAGGCTATGATGCTTACTTTTCCATTAGGTCTTTATTAACCCTCTCTCTTCCTTTAAGTTGCCGCATTTTCATAGTCTCTTTGAAAAGTCTTATTATTTCTTTGTATTCTTTTTATTGTCTCTAATCTTGCGTAGATCATTGTGATCAGGATAGGTCAGATATCTCAGCTTACTTTAAAATAATGCAATCTCTTGGTATTGTGCTACATTATTATAAAAATTTTATTAAACTCGTAAGCACAGAAATTTATTGTAATATAATTAATGGTGACAATTGTTGATCTTATGAGGAGATAAATTTCTACTATGTATAAAATTAATTTTTTAATTGAGTATTTAGATTTGTGGTGAAGGAGATTTATTTTATCTTAAGAATTAAAATAGAATGATGGGAATAAATTAAAGATAAAACAATACTTAAATTGTAACAAAACATAACCAATCAAAGTTAAGAACTTAAATACACTTTCCAATACTCAATATACATCGTAGTAACTATTACACAATAATAGGCACGAAGGTAAACTAATGGTGATTATATTCAAACTAGAAAGTATTTCAATCATTCATCCACATTCTATAATCATAAAACAAATGAAAAGAGTGTATATCATCACATTTTGAAACAGAAATGCATTCATATTTAACTACTGTATGGATTTTTACATGTCTCAGTTTTGGTTTTTCTAATGAGAAGGGAGGATACCGAGATCTCCCTTTCGATCATTAAAGACTTATGAAATTAAAAAGTAAAATTGACTGCCATAAGGGCACACTGGGTTCACTACAAGAACTATGACATACTACGAATACATAAACATTAAAGGAAATAAGTAATGTAAATAGAAAAAGGTAAAATGTTATCCAGTTGCTAGTACTCCGCATGGCGGCATTCTACGGGTGCTTCACTATCGTCCCAGCCATGTGAAGTAACCTATAGGCTCCAAGTTCAACTGACTTATCCACGCAGTACGACCCTTCCCAATTTGCTTCGAATGAGCCTTTAGAGAGTACCTTGGTGTTCTGAGTCATTTTCCATAAAACCAAGTCCCCTTTTTGGAATGATATGGGCCATACCTTCTCGTCATACATACCTGAGATGTAGTGTTCGTATACCACGGTTCTCAACTATGCTCTACATTTTTTCACTATTAAGTTAAGACTGGAAGCAAGTAAAGAGGTGTTTTCCCTTTAATCAAAGTGTATTGTCCTTGATAGAGTATCTTAATTTCTGCTGGGATTATTGCATCAGTTCCAAACGCAAAGAAAAAGATTGTCTACCCAGTGGTCTATTATGCCCATAACAAATTGGGTAACTCAGTAGTCTTCCTCTCAGTAATACTTGTTAGTGATATCACTTTTGGCGACATTATGAAGTAATCTATTGAAACAATAAAGTACTTTTCTTGCCCCTTTCTAGCTGGCATTGGGCTGATAAGATCTACACCTCAGATAACAGGCTAGGGAGATGACATAACCATTAATTTCTCTGGAGGTAGGTGGGGCTATCTTAGAAAATTTCTGTCAGTTTTCACAGCTCCTTACCATTTTATTAGCATCCTCTCGTATCATGGGCCAATAATATCCCTGATGAATGGCTTTCTGTACCAGTGATTGTACTCCACATTGATAGCTGCAGATGCCCTTGTGTATCTCTTTCATGACATATTTGGCCATATCACTTCATAAGCAATTTAAATATAGGAGGGTTAGCCTTCTCCTATATCGAATCTCCTAGATAAAATAGTAATGTGCATCCTTATATTTCAACCTTCTTGCTTTTTCTTTGTTCATAGGTAACTCCTCATCTCTAAGGTAACTCATGATTGGCTTTATCTATAGTTCTTCTGTCGACAGTAATCCAACCTCTTTTAGCTCTGAGAAAATGACATTAGGGGTTGGTATATGTTCTACTATAATGAGACCAGTTGACTGGGTTGTACCCAATGAGGTCATCTTGGCTAAATTATCTGCCTTATAATCCTCTATCACGGTACCTTTTTTAGTTTAACCTCACTGAACTAAGACATCAAATTCCTGGTTTTTCTGAGGTACCCTTTTACTCCGATGTAATTTGACTGACCACCAGCTGAGAATAACTCTTAATGTAGACTATTTATACTCCTAAGACTTTTGACTTTCTCAATTCGGTATGGCTTCATACCCAGCTTTTAATCTGAATTGTAATGCATAACAGAACTTCTTTTTGCCTAGATCAATGATGATTACTCCCACGCCACTTTTATATGAGTTAGAAGAGCTGATAAAATAAATTTAAAAGAGCTGTCAAAATAAATCTCCTAGGGTAGTTCTTCTACTGCCATTAGAGTCATCTCACTTGAGTATCCCAAAATTCCCTCTCCTTACAAATAACACCAATTTTTTTAACTAGATTTTGGACAAAGAGAGAACCATAACTAAATATAATAAATGTCGATGCAGTTTTTCCCGCGTGCCTCGAACCTTCTGCTCGAGATAAGCTCGAGCTCGTGCAGGATTGCCTCCTTCGTCCTACTCCGCTGTCTTTTCCAGAACGAAAATCTCCCGGACCTGCACTCACAGAGAATAGGGTCAGGGGTAGCCGGGCGTGTTCCGGCGAAAACCCTTCGACGCTCAAGTCAGTAATCGGGTTGTTCTTTTTGGTATCTCCCTTAGTGAGAGAGACCGAAAAGATGAAAGAGATATTTTTCGCCCTCCCTTTTGAATAAATATGGTGTTTTCAGAGAATCCAGATAAGGGAAATCAGAATAGGAAGAACCTGTATAAGCTTTTGTAACCCTTGTGAATGAATTTTTTCCCAACCCCCGTAACGTACCCGTTCATTTCCTTTTATACTCCATTTTTTCCGCTCTTTTTATCCAAGAGCATCCATTCCCGCGTCAGTGGTGTCTGGGTCCCTCTGACAGCCGGGATTGGCGTAATATTCCCCGGGATATGTGGCTGTCCCCTTAACCCGGTTCACGTGGCCAGATCACCATGTCGGGCATGTGCGCAAGAAATAATGACTCCGTGGGGGCATGTGCCGGCCATCGGCAATAGTACCACCACCATACCATGTGGGGCCCTGATCAGACATCTAAAGGTGTGTCAGGATGGGTCGGGCTGCCCTGGGCCGGGTCCTGTCCAGTTGTGCTCGAGGACTTAACCTGTGCGAGTAGGAAATGAGTGCTCAGTTCTCGACCTTGACCAGCTTTGACTGGGGCGGACGACCTCGAGTAGGTTAGAGAGCTCGGAGCTCGAACGGCTCTGAATCCTTGACCTCGACCAGCTTTGACGTTTGATGAGATCCTCTTTGTGCCAGTGGTCGGGACTTCTGCTTGAGCTAGACTGTCCTCGGGGTATTTTATTCGAGCTGGAAGGGCCTCGAGAAGACCTGCCCGATATTACCCAAACAATAAATTTATAAATAAAGAAGGTTGGGTACCTAGCGTAGTCAAGTTATGTTACTTTTTTGGATCTTCTTCAAAGCTTAAAAAGGAGTGAAAATAGTGGGAGTTCGAATATAGAGATAGAGCGTTTTAAAAAATTTGCTTATTTTGTTAAATAAAAGAGAAAAATAGTTATAAGTGGAGTCAGTGGTAGGTTATTTAGGGTGTCAAGAGCTTGTAAACCCTTGACAATAGTGTCAACTAAAGGTTGAAGAAGAGCAACTTTTTTTTATATGTGCATTACTTAAAATGAAGAAAAAACCGGAGAGTTATATATGGAGTGCATCTAGGGTATACCTGTCACCATGTCATTTGTCTCAATTTCATTAGCGATTTTTGTTACCTCAGAAAGGATATACTTATACTTTCATACACATAATAGTTTTGGCCCTCTTAAAACATGTTTGGAGAATAAGTTGGCCCTCTATTTGTGCCATTTGTCCATAAGTACATGTATAGGCTTATAGCAAGGTAGTATTGCACCCTCCGTAAATGTTAATGTGAACCTCACAAAGATAAGTAGGATCCTACAATTAATGAGGTTCCTTTTTGCTAATGGTCATTCTATTTCATATTCAAACAAATATAAAATAAGGATCTTGACCCTTCATTTATAAAAATAAGAACCAAAGGTACAAGAAATTTACGGTTGATGTCACACATAAGAAAGAAGAGAAAGATTATGAATAGTATGTCAAGAAAGAATGCAACAAGATAAAATCTTGATAACTTCTACATGTTCTTTCAAAAACCAAAGAGAAAAACTCTCACTATTATTATAAACTCTTATACAAAATTCCCAATAAGGTTACATGGGTTTATATAGTTAAAGTTTACTAATGGAATAAGGCTTTGCTTATTGTTATAGTGAAAAGGAAATAAAAGATCCTAAGTTAAAAAAAAAAAAAGAAATAAAGATCTGATTGATCCTAAACTAAAAAGAAATAAAAGATCTTGTTTCTAAAACAGATTAAGAAATAAAAGATTATGCTTGATTTTTTTTTTTAATTTGATAAGGCCTTGTTCATTCTTCATGCAAGTCACTCTAAATCATATTTAAAAACTTGAATAATATTGACTATCTTGAATATACAATTGGGCAGATTAGTGTCTTGAACAAGACATGAATTTGAGATGTGCTCAATTAATCAATTTAATGCTTTATTCATTTTCTTGGCTCTTGCCTTTGTCATTGGACCTCTATGGATGTTCATGGATATTGTCCTCTATGGATGTTCATGGATATTGTGAAACTTTGGTAACCTGGTACTCATAATTCCCCTACTATTGAAAAGGATTTGTCCTCAAATCTTTACCCACATCAAAAGAATATAAATTAGCAACATTAAATATTGCACTTACATTATATTCACTTGGAAGATCCAACTTATAACAGTTGTCATTGATCCTTTCAATTACTTGAAATGGTCTATCTCCCTTTATAAGTAGTTTTGAATTCCTTTGAATAGGAAGCTGTTCTTTCCACATATGCAATCGAACCTAATCTCCAGGTTTAAATATAACTTTCTTGTATCCCTTTTTAGCTTTATTAGTATATTGTTCAGTTCTCTTCTCAATTTTTTGTCTTTCCTTTTTATAGATGTGCCCTACAAATTCATCTTTCTTCTTACCATCTTACTTGTACTTGATCACATAAAGAAAAGTTTTAATGAATTCCATCCACTTGGCATGGCATTTGTCTAGCTTGTGTTGATCTTTTAAATACTTCAAAGACTCATGATCTGTATGAATCACAAACTCTTTGGCCAAAGATAATGCTGCCAAGTTTTTAATATTTTGTTAGTCCTAGAGCAAAGACTAAAATAAAAAACTATGAAAAGAAAATCCTAAATAACCACTTTAGTAAGTGATCGCAACTGTATTTAGCATATGCAACAAGTCTTTAAACCCTCAGATGGCCCTAGTAGACGAGTTATAGTCTCTTGAGGGTTTCCAGTAATGATATCCAAAATCGTCACCAAAGAACTCCTTAAAGGTTGAATAAAATATATAGCTCAAAGAAAATTAAAAATATTGGCAAAGTTCTAACTTGAATTTAATAGTCAATCTCATCTCATATTGGATTCTTATGTATGTGTGAATCAATTCAATGAAAATGCATTCCTAAAATCTTCAATATCAACAGCCCTTGTATTAAATAATAAACAGAGTAAGTCAAACTAATGTCATTATCTTGACTTTCTTTAACAGGCATAAATTTGCATTTTCTTTTGATTTTTCTTAAAACAAATGACTTTTTTTTTTAATTTATTTATCTACCGTTAGGAGCTTTCACTCTAGTCTTTATGATAGTCTTCTTCTTATTGTAGATTACCTCTATATACTGATGGTACATAGGCTCAAATTACTTGAAAATAGCTTCAGTTATAAGTAGCTATTTCTAACTATGGTGCTTGTGTAAGCTTAAGTAACATAGAATCAAGGTAAACAATCATTTACTCAATCTAAAATTCTCAACTCAAGCTGTATCAATCTTAAATCTCAAGTTAAAATTTTGAGAGAATTGATATAAGTGCTCAAGATATTTAAAGAATCATAACCAAAATAAAACTAATAGAAGAATCAAGTATAAATTAAGGAAATATTAATCTTTTTCTAAGAACCATATTTATTTTCAACTACATACTTATCATTAGCATCAAAATATATATTTTTTTAATTATGACTGCAAATATTCCCAACCCCAAACTTGAAATGAATATTGTCCTTAATGTAAATAAAAGGAGAAGGAAAAGAGAAACGTCTTAGGTTTTGAACTTGAAAATATGATCTTATAGTTGATTAGTTGGAGGGCATGTGAAAAGTTAATATTTGATGACTCCCAAACTTATGTAAGAACTTATATCATACAAAATAATACAAATAAAAAAGATTAATAAAAGAAAGTAGAAGTAAAGAGGAAAGAAAAATAAAAATAACAATAAAAAAGTTTAGAAAGCTTGGGTTGCCTAATAAAAAGCGCTTAATTTATAGTTATTGGCCTAAGATCGTGGATGGAAGGAGATGTTCTAGATGGATTTTGCCCAACTTTCTTGTAATCTAGCCTCTTCTCACAAAAATGAGGTGATGGTTCTTCATTTATAGATTTCTAAGGTGCAATTCATTTATTATTATTATTTTTTCTTTTTTTCTTTTTTTTTCTTTTCATATATATATATATATATTGAACCAATTTTTTTAAAATAATCATCTAAAATATTCTCAAACGTGAATAGGTGATAGAATACATAAAACGTAGGGTACTACTCTAAATTGGAGTAGAGCAGGACGATGAGTTAACAAAGAAAACATAATTTTTTTTTATATAGTCTCAAAATAGCTAACTATGGATATTTTACAAAAGGGATGGCTGAAAAAGGCTCAAACGGGTAAAAGATGACATTTTCATTATCTTTTAGGGCTCTAAATAGTCTTCTATTTTTACTAGCTCAATGGACTTTTAGATGTAGCAGCATAATTTTTTTTTTTATGTTTGACACAAAGGAAAATATAGAGATTATGTATAGTAAATTGTATGAAAAATGAGCAAAAATGGTTACTCTCCAAAAAAATGATAGGCTCAAAAATTCACTTTGAATTTATTAGGACATGTGCATTCCTTCAAGTAATTTAACCAATTTTACTCGTCAGCTCGTTCAATTTACATTTGTTACCAATATCAGCATGCAAATTAGCAAATATGATGTAACATAACTCAAGGTCAAAGATAATACAAATACAAGAATTTGAAAGTCATCATGTCATCCAATGTCAAAAAATCACATAAAATGCATTTCTAGAGTCACTAAACTCCATATTCAGCCATCTTCGACTCAAAAATTAAGCCAACGTTAGTTCCTACAACAAAAATTAGTAAAAACTTCTCCAAGATTAAGACATTCCACAATCATCAAGTATTCCCTCCCCCCAACTAAAATGAAACATTGTCCTCAATATTTTAAAGGAAAGAAGTAGGGTTTAGAAGACATCACCTGAGTGCTGCAACACAAAATAAAAGAAAACATTAATAGATGGAGAGTTAAATCTAATTTATACTTCTTATTACTGCTGCTACCATCATCAATCAACCAATCCAATAAAGAGGCACATTTATAGATGGATCTGACTCTGGTCTATATGCTTGTAAAAGATCAAGTAACTCATCAGCAGTAGGAGCATAAATAATTTTTTTTTTTATTGTGAAAGGAATGAAATGATTTTTTTTTTTATTGAATGGTTAAGAAATGCAAGTAAGCCATCAAAAAAGCTGTTAATATTTAGCAAACCGATGGGGTTTTTATGAATGTTCAGATTGGCCCAAGATGCAAATGTAAATAATGCCTCTAAAGTTGTAAGATCTCCTGGCAAGAAAATGAAAGATTCAGCATGTTGTAGCATTTCAGATATTATTTCTTGCATGTTGCAGACAACTAAATACTTCTCTAATTGGAGAGCCGGGCATGCTTACAAGAGGTTTTAAGGCTCTTGCAATGATGCCTAGCACCCGGCTTCCTCTATTGTAGGCATCTTCTGCAATAAGCTTTGATAACCCTCGATCACCTCCTCCATATACTAAGTCTATTTTTTTCTCTGCTATGACTCGACCAAGATCTATGGCTGCCTCAACAAACTCTTTATACTTTCCATAGTGAAACCCAGAAACCACACAAATGTTCTTAAATTGTCTACTTGAAGGTGCTGCTATTGAGAAAATCATAAAAAAAAAAAAAACAACTTGTGAATGTTTAATAAAATAAGCTCATATTTAAAGATCTTGGTAACAATCATAATGACACACAACTTTAAAGGAAGTGGTGCATTTTAAGGTCAAAAGCAATAATGTAATAATAAACAACAGTAAATAAAAAGGATATGTACTGGTAGTTGTGTTGTGGCTCATATCTTCCTCTGGTTTTACATCCAGAAACGGCTTGAACACCCTCTTTGGGTCGAGGATAGGCTTCCCATCCAGTTTTCCTATAAACTGGCAAACAAGGTCTTTTATAGGTTGTTTCCCGAGACTATATCTTATATGTTCTTTCTAGAATAATGGCCATAACTGGAGAATTGCTCTCTGTACATATCTACTGGGATGCGTTTCAACAGACAAAAGGATATTATCAAATGACTCTTTATTCAAGTCATCCCTAATGAATTGAATCTTGTCTTCCCTGTTATCAGACATCATTCCTAAAGTACATTTCTTTTTATTGCATTCCATTTTGACACACTTATGACAAGCAACTGGAAGCCGTTGAGCTCTTCATTTTCTTAAGTAGTTTTCTTTACCACAATCAGGCATATATGCAATATATTTGGGGGTAACTCACTTACCAATCGTACTTTGGCTTCAATTAACCATCAGATGTCAGAAGGGATGTTATTTCTCATAAGTAATCTTATGCGTTCGAACCGAACTTTATAGATTGTAAGGAGAGCATTCTGGGGAAGTACAGGAAATCGTTTGTGAAGCTTTGCCAAAATTATGTTTTTATCTATTTTGTCTCTTCAAAATATCAGTTATTATGGGAAACTGAAGTAACCGACTTTGATTGTCACGGAGTACCGTTATTCGCCACTTAATCGGGGTAACAAATTAAAGCACACTTAAAGAAAATAAAGCCTGCGAAATCAAGTAACATGTGAAAGGACACAAAATAAAAACATACAACGGAAAGAAAAAAATGCGTATAAGCAAACAACTACTTACAAACGTCCTCTTATTGAATTTACCTCAAGTTCCAATTAGATTTCATAGATACCACCTTCGATTTCTTGAATTGTCTTTCTAAGTCTTCAAAGTGGGATACTAATGCTGGTTGTCGAAGGTCCCAAATAGGATGTGATTGACAAACTTGGAGCAAGCCGTTTAGATGACGCTTCACAAGTAGAAGCCGCTTAAGTTGGACGAAGAGAATTTTTCTGATTGAGGTATTCATGATAAGTAACAAAAGAAAATATGACTGGTAATCAAATACACTTTAACAGAAAATAAATAATTTCGAAAAAAAAATAGTAAAATAAAACGATAAAAAGAAATTAATCACCGAAATGAAATGGAAAGATCTCAATTCAAATATGGTGGGTTATTCAAATTGATTTCGGTGTCTTCGTCATGTGGTTGGTACTCTAGATATGGCTTTAATCTTTGACTATTAACTTTGAAAATGACACTGTTAATTGGATTCTTAATTTCAATAGCTCCATGTGGAAAAATAGTATGAACAATAAATGGTTCAGATCATCTAGGGTGTAACTTACTTGGGGACAGGTGCACATGATAATTGAATAAAAAGCACTTTCTAACCTGGTGTAAAAGATTTTCTCATGATATGCTTGTCATGAAAGACTTTTATTCTCTTTTTGCAATCTTTAGCCTTTTAATCGCTGTAAATAACGTCAAATTCTGCCAGTTGGAACCTCCTTTTTGAACTATGGCAGGGTAAATGATACTTTCATTTAGTTGTTTATTGTCAAGGAATGATGAGGTGATTTCTTTCAATGTGTTTTCTTCTCCCACGGATGTATACTCCAAAGTGATGGGCAACTATTAAAGCTCGAGTTTTGTTAATGATTCTGATGGGATGAGATTTTCCCCAGATTGTGCCAGTTGCTCTTCTTTTAACTTCCAGTTATTAGTATCCATAAATAGTGATGAATCGAGTGAGGCATTAATCTGGTAAAAAACTATACCAAAGTGAATTAACCATTCTTTGTCATTAAGGTTATAAGAAAGATTATGATCAACTAATTCTTCAACAAAATTTATATCAACAATTTCATCGTTCCCATCATGAGGTTGTTTGGCAATGTTGAAGATATTAAGCTCCATAGTCATATTGCCAAATGACAACTTCATATTTCCGGTCCTGCATTGAATGTGAGCATCAGCAGTTGCCAAGAAAGGTCGGCCTACAACAATGGGGACGTGCTTATTCAAATCCTACATTGGTTGAGTATCAATTACAATAAAATCAACAGGAAAATAAAACTTGTCAACCTGGATAAGCACGTCCTCCATAATACCAAAAGGTATTTTCATAGACTGATCTGTAAGTTGTAACACAACTGGAGTTGGGTGTAATTCTCCTAATCCAAGTTTCACAAATACAGAAAAAGGAAAAAGATTTACACTAACTCCGAAGTCCAACAAAGCATTCTCAAATGTGTGGTTCCCAATATTACATGAGATAGTAGGAGATCCTGGGTCTTTAAATTTTCGAGAAATTTTTTGTTGAACTATGGAACTAATGTTTTTAGTTAAAAATGTCTTCTTTTGAACATGAATGCTTCTTTTTTTAGTGCAGAGGTCTTTAAGAAATTTGCCATAAAAGGGCACTTGCTTTATAGCATCAAGCAGGGGAATGTTAACACTTACCTGTTTAAATATCTCCATAATCTCACCTGTGGAATTTTCTTTTTTTGCTTTAGCTAACCTCTGAGGGAATGGAGTTTTAGGGACATATTCTTACGAATGACTTTCTTATTTCTCCTTTGATGAATCCTCAAAATCTACAGGCACAACTTGATTTGTCACTGGCATCTCCACATTATTGTCAACTTCTTTGCCTTTTCTTAAGGTCATCACAACTTTGACCTCTTCATATTGCTGGGCTGAGTCAGTATTTACTTCATATACTCTTTTAGAATTTGGCACTGGCTTACTTGGGAATTTGCCCTTTTCAACGGTGTTTGTTAAGTTTTGAACTGAAGAAGCTAGCTGACCTACCATCCTTTTTAAGTTTGAAATCGACTGGACTTGTGAATTGAAGCCTGCTTTCATCTCATTCTGCAGTTCATCAATGGTGAGATTTTGTTGATCTATTGCGGAGTAAGTCCAATTTTTAAAATTTTAGAACGCTTCCTCCTATGGTTTGGGTTGCGAGTAGTTCTAGTTCTAATTGTATGGTCTGAATGATTGTTGAGAGACTTGAAGAGCCTGAGGAACTAGTTGCATTGATGGAGCTAGAGCTGCTGCTCTGTTCTGTTGGAATCCTTGAGACCATGAAAAGTTGGGATGGTCTCTCCACTCAAGATTATAAGTATTGGAGTAAGGATTGTAGCTTGGCTGCTTTCCTATCACACCAATTGCATTGGCTTGATCTGGTTATGAGTCATGATCAAGTTGATTATAGGCATGTGGCTCTGTTGATTTTACAGCTGTCAAAGATGCTATTTGGCGAGAAAGACCTTTAACTATTTCTTTGTCTTCCTTGATTTCTAATCTTGACTCACCAACATGAACTTCATTCACTTCTTTGATTTTTCTTACATTTCTAAATGATTTGCTTTGCCGTTGGGAATTATCTGCTTGTTGCTGAAAGAAATCCCAAATCTTTGATGCACTTTTCAACATCAACTCTCCTCCACTTGTCGCCATTAGCCATTCCTGCACATGTGGCAATAGTCCCTCCAAAAAGTATTGGCATTGATGTTATTTCTCATGCCCATGATGTGGATATTTCAAGAGTAGCCCATTGAATAGCTCCCATGCTTCAAAAAATTACTCGTCTTCATTTTGGTTAAACTCTGAGATTTCCCTGCGAATAGCATTGGTTTTATGCACTGGGAAGTATTTATTTAAAAATTTAGTAACCATTTGTTTCCATGATGTAATACTATTAGCAGGCAATTTATTGAACTAAGAACGAGCTCTATCTTTTAAAGAAAATGGAAACAACCTAAGCTTAACATCATCATTTGAAAAATTCTCATATTTAAAAGTTTGACAAAAAGCATGAAAATCATTTAAATGATTGTATGGATCTTCATTTTCTAGGCCATAGAATGATGAAAGACAATTTATCACATTAGGTTTTAGCTCAAAACTCCTAGCAGCTACATTTGGGTATCTTATGCATGATGTGCTCAAATTAGCTAAGGGACTAAAGTAGTCCTTAAATGGCCTCTCCTACGGTGCTTGTGGTTGTTGTTGTAAATCCATTTCAATTTTATCCACAATTTCTACTTGTGATGCAATGTATTTACGAGTGCGACGTGCTTTCTCTAGCTCGAAGTTTATGGGTTCTAAATTATGTGATAGTGACCTTCGACCATGTATGCAAAGAACACGTACAAAAGCAAAATTGAAAATAAAGAGAAGAAAAATTATGGTACTAACCTTATCACGCTTGTTACAACTTTGTTATGAAAATACACTCAAGTGCTATGAATGTGCAATAAGAAAAAAGAAAAAAAATGAAATAAAATAAATTAATAAAAATTGAAATAAACTGAAATTAAAATAAATTACTAGGCGGTTAAATCGGCTATATAGATTAACAAGATCAATGTAAAGTTACAAAGAAAAATAAAATAAAATTAAATTAAAATTAAAAATTAAAAGAAAATAAATTAACTTAAAATAAATCAACCAAAATTAAGATAACTTATAGGCAGTTAAACTAGCCATATAAAAAGAAAATTAAAAGTAAATAAAAACACAAAAAGATATTTATACAAGAAAATTAATTCTACAAATTGAAATGACTTACCTCCTCGGCAACGGTGCCAAAAACTTGTTGTGCAAATTTTATTGAACTCGCAAGCATACGAATCTATTGAAGTATAGATTAATGGTGACAAGTGTCGATCCCACGAAGAGATGGATTTTAATTATGTAGAATTATTTTTATTCTTTATTATTTATGTTTTTTTATGAAATTTCCTAGTTTATTCTATCCTAAAATTAAAATTAAAATGGTGAGAATAAATTGGGACTTGATCAATGTAATAAAGTGCTTGAGTCTTAGGATTCACACACAACATTTCATCATGGGCTTAATATTCATTTTTTAATTTCAATTAATTTATGAGATGGTATTTCCACTCTTCATAAATCTAACTCTAATAAATATGACATCAAGCGTTTATTGTGCCAAGAAGAATAATCTTATGTTAAATGTGGTATCAAGAATACGTTGTGCCAAGTAATAATAGTGTAACTATCGACAAGATGGCAAAACTATTCACTAATTAACCTGGATGAATTTTATGTCAATAATGAGTCAAGACCTACCACATAAATTAGAGGGAGGATGTTCTCTAATAAATCTAGTGTAAAGCACTCACCGTGCCAAATAGTAATAATCTTGCACTAAGGAGCCGATATACCAGTGCAATATCTAGACAAGATTATTACTATCTGTCTACGATAAGTCAAAACAATTTAAATAAATTAAAAAAAGTAAAAATAAACTTACCAAATTAAGTCCATAGATTATATTGAGGCTTCACCTTTAACCTAAGCTTGAAAATAAGTTAGCTACTCATTTTATAACTAAGGGTAAAATGGAAATTTTATTAAAACACATAGAAAATACAAGATGGAGAAGGAATTACAGAAAATAGAGCTCAAAAATGGATTCAGGGGTGTCAAATTAGGGGGGGAGCCCACTAGTTATAGATACAACAAGTAAATTATGGCTATCAGATGAAAACAATTTGCACACCCAGGATTGTGCCACGTGGTACTCTCTGATTAGTTGGAACACGTCACCAGGGCTGTCATTCCGTGTATATGCATGTACGGTATGCGCGATTTTCGGTCCATTAATATTATGCCACGTCATCGGTCAATGTAAAAGTCAACAAATATGATCCAGTGCATTTCATATATTGTAAGCTCATTTTTCGGTCCAATGACTTCTACCACATCATCTATCAATGCCACATTATCGGTCAATGACACGTCATCAGTCAACGCCACGTCAGCAGTCCACGCCACGTCAGTAGGGCCCACCAAAATCTTAAAATTATGATTTTGCCCTTTATGTCTTTCTCAAGGTTTTCAGCTGTTCTGAGTTAAAAAATGCTATCCGTTTTGCTGTCCGACTTCTCGTATTTTGTAAATGACTAAAATACCTCTAAAATACATAAAGTATTAAAAATACACATAAACATACACAATTAAATATCAATGGACTTAAAATACATAAAGGTAGAGATGTTAGAGAGACTTTGGGGAGTAAAATGATGATTTTACCCTTTATAAATATATATTCTCTAGGAGTCAAAAGGCACTTTGATCATATATGTCTAGCCTTTTTGCATTTATAACATATGATTGCTTCTTTCTTCTCCGTTTTGTTCTTAAAGTTTCTTAACTTTCTTCACTTATTTGATCTTTTGAAAAACTTTCTGAATTTTTTGGCAATCATTGCTTCCTTCTTCTTAATTCTTTTGGCTAATACATAAGAATTCTCTTCACCTTCTCGCTATTGGAAAAGGTTTCCTAGAGCTTTTAATTTATTTACTATGTTCGTAAACCTAGTATACATGGAAAGAATACTTTCATTTTGTTCTATTTGGAACAATCCATATTGTCCAATATATATACTAATTTTAGACTCTTTGACCTGGTTTGTACCTTCATAGATAACTTCAAGTTTATTCTAAATTTTATGAGCACTTTCACAACCAAAAATTCTAAGAAAATCTTTTTTATCTAGAGCACAAAATAAAGCATTCACTACTTTGGAGTTTAAAGACAAATTTTTCTTTTCTAATTCACTCCATTGACTAGATGGTTTAAGAATATCTTCCCTTATTTCATTTTTAGTAGTTGGAATGAAAGAACCATCATTAACAATTTCCTATATTTTGTAATCTAAAGCCTGCAAATAAATTTTCATAAGAGTTTTCAAATAGGGTAATCATTTTCATTAAAATATGGTGGTCTAGTAATGGATTGTCTTTCCTTAAATATAAAATTATTTTGGGTTGTCGTGGATCTTTTTCTCTTAGACGGTTAAGTTCTAATAAGAGAACTTGCTCTGATACCAAATGAAGTACTAGTTATATAATCCAAGAGAGAAGAGGAGGGGTGAATTAGGTTTCTAAAAATTATGTAGTATTTTTAACAAAATTTAAATTCAATTAAAAACAATAACAGATAAATAAAATAATTCAAAAATATAAAGAGTGAAGGGTAAGAAGAATTGAACACAGATATTTTTACATTGTTAGGTCAACCCCGCATACGTCCACGCCTCCAAGCTCACCGGGTTTGATAATTCCAATAAGCAAGCTTTCAACTTTAAATATGCTTACAATTGAATTCCAATGTATCAATCAATACTTACAATAAGAGATTATTTCAAATATCTTAACCTAAGTATTTCTAACACTTACAATCACCCAAATTTGATTTTACAATAAGGATTACAAAGAAATTTCTCTTATATAATGTATGTGTTTACAAATGAAAGCCTAAAGTGTGATTCAATGAAACAATGACAAGTTTAAGCTAAAAAGATGTTATAAACTCAGTAGCAAGCTCAATGATAACTATAGAAAAACGTTGTTGTTTGAATTTGATTGAGCCTTTTTTATAGTTAGAATTGAAAACTAGTTGTTATTGACTTTCTGCACATAACTAGTTTCTCGTTTGTCATTACCGGTTTACCGTTTAAAGTTACCATTATTATAATATTTGACTTTTTGAATAACCAATTTGTCATTTATAGATAACTGATCATCTACCGTTTGATTCTAGAGAGCTTTCTTCACATAACTGGTTTGTCGTTTATCATAATCTAGTTTTCCGTTTGATTCTAGAGAGCTCCCCTTAACTAACTAATTTGTCGTTCAATATTATCTGATCAGTCGTTTGATTCCAGAGAGCTTACTTCAGATAATCAGTTTGTCATTTATCATTATTTGGTCAGTCATTTGATTATAGAGAGCTCATCTTCAGTAACCGATTTGTCGTTTAACATTAAGTAGGAAGTTGGTTAGCTCTAGTAACTATATTTCATGAATCTAGTTTGCTGATTTTATTAAGAAGGATGTTGTTTATCAAAAGTTTATCTCTTTACGAAAAACTTGCTTTTACTATGAATGTAAATCGCATTTTTTATTAATTCGTGATTTGTTATGATCAAAATCAAAATATTATATAGCCATATAGGTTAACATTTAGGGTTGACATGTTATTTTTTAAAGTGACTTGATTAATGTAATTTTGATAATTGATCATTTTGCATAAGTTTACTTGATTGATTTGCGTGAATGGTTAATGTAGGATTAATATTTCTTAAGGCAAGGGATAATACTTGTTGTCATTAATCTAATTGAAGGAGTGAATGCGCATACCTTAGGGGAAAAAATTCATTGTTTTTAGTATTTATTTATTGTCTTTAGGTTAATTTTGATTATGTTTGTAAGTATCATCGTTGGAAACCCTCACGAGACTATAACTCGTCCACTAAGACTGCCTAGGGGTTTAAAGGCTTGTTGTATATTCTAAATGTAATCACGATTACCTGCAAAATTTGTCGCCTTAGATTTTATTTCGTTTCCTTATTTTTAGTTTTCAATTTTGCTTGAAGATTAGTAAAATCTAGGCTTGGGGGTATTTAACGGGCATAATATACTGATTTTTTTTTTGTTTAATTACATTTTAGTTAGTCTCTTTTATTTATATTTTTAATTAGTTTATTTATTTTGTTGAACAAGTAAATAATTAAAATTTTATGGAACAAACAGCTTTAAAGGAACAAAATTAGGGAGAAACAAAGATTATTGAGTTTGTTGCTAATGTGGGCCTTAGACGATTGATTGTAGATTGAGAAGAAATTATAATGGGCTTCATGTGATTGAATTAAGAAATCATGTACTAATCACTTAAGCTTGCACATGAGGATGGAAAAAAAAAAGTTATTTTTAAATACCTCCCGTGAGGTTTGAGATAATTTTAGTTAGATGATAAGATTAAATGTATTCCCACTTACCACCTCTCTTGTTAGTATAAATAGGCATATAACATAAATGTGCTATTTGGCCACTAAATTGAAACTATATTTGATGTTTATTACATTCGTCTTGCACTACTTGCCTAAGTAGCACATTGTACATGATCGCGCCACTAAACACATCTATATCAATCTTTACAAAATATCCGAATATATCCTTCTTGAATAGTCTTAACTGCCGTCTAGTTAACTTCCTTTTAATAGCTTCCATTACATTTCTAAATTTTGAAAGATTTACAATACGCCCGGGGAAGTGCTACTTCTATCTTTGGATTTAGTGGATTACACTTTGCCCGCAACTTCTTAGACATTATATCTATGGAAAAGTCTAAATTTTATTTATTATTAATATTCATTAACCCAACAATCCAAAACAAAACACACACACACACACACACATATATATATAGCCACGCGTGCAAGGGCGACAGACGCCTGTCGCCAACGCACGTTAGAGTGACATGGGCATGTCGTTCCCGAGCGCCTGAGAGCCTGTTTCCCACAAGCAAACACACGCAACCCTGCACCCACTGTCACACAATAACTCAAAAGTAACTAAATCTATCAAAAACACTTGCTAAGCTATGCGATTTGTGCGACCCAAAGGCACCATCAACCTACAACACCATAATCTTACAAAAATGAGACAAATAATAGATATTTTATCGAACATGTAACATGCCATTTATAATATAGAAAAAACTTTACAATAACACTCATCAAATGCTCCATCTACCATGATAGACACAAATATACACAGCTACACTCAATTTACAGCTCAATGATACGAAAAGGAACAAAAATACCTTGCTTTGCCAATCAAAATCTTGAGAATATCACTGTCTAATCGTCGAAAATGCAGTTACGTTCTACCAGAATTGATGCTACCATCAAATCCCATCAAGTTGCCATCAATTTTGTCAGCGAAATATAACTGTTGACTTCACACTTTCGAGCCATTGCCCATTTTGGGAGAAGAGAGAGTGGATAGTTGTAAAACTCAAGTGGATAATTTTGAAAGTTTCCAAATTTTTAGATTATATTTGTAAATTTTTTCAAAAGGGTATTTTAGTCATTTTACAAATCAACTAACGGTCAACATGTATTTATGCTCACGGCAAGACTAGTAAGTGAAAATGCATTCAATCTTATCATCTAATAGAAATTATTCCAAACTTCTGGGAAGGTATTTAAAAATTACCCAAACAAAAAATTCAAGCTCCAATTATTAAGGTTGATGGCTTAAGAAAATATAAAAAGCAGGCTTTGGCTTTCGCACCAAAAAAAAAAAAAAGGGAGAATTACAACATGCAGGAATTGAAGCAGAGCAAGCAACCACGAATAGAGTCGCTTGGATTTATTTTTTACCACTGATTTTATCTATTCTTTTATTTTTAATTCAATTATATATAATTAAATCTTTTATATTATGATTAAAAATAAAGTTTTGTTCAATAAAATAAATTATTTATTATTCAATTAATGTTTATGATTATTATTATGATTATTTGGATGTTGTTAAATCTTTTCACCATTACTATCATACATTGTTGATTGTTATCATAAATATTTGATTAAATCTATACTTGGATCTAAAATTTATGTATAATTATCTTTGATTTGTGTCTGTTAATTAATCTTTTACACATAGTGCTTAAGAAAATTTTTAATCTGTATCATTTAATATATTTATATAGGATGTTTAAATATCATACTATTAAACAGAAATAGAACCTATATAAAATTAATTTTAATTAAATTTAATTGTTAAAATTATTAGTAGACATAAATTAATTTAAGTTGTTAATTTAAAATTAAAAATTAAATAGTAATTAAATAGTTATTAAGTTAAACTGTAGTGGATTATAAAACCATGACAACTTCAATCTCCTAACTTATTGTGTTAATTTACTCGTTTTAATTTTAATTGCATCTTTAATTTAAAATTTTTCAAATAAAATATTATCTTTCCCAACTTGGGTAGAGCTTTAATTAACTGAAATTAAATTTAACTTTCTTAAAAATTGAGAATTCTTGTGAGTTTAACTTCATTATTCTCAATTTATACTCCAATAAATTCGTGTACTTGAAAGAACGTTAAAATTTTCACAACATAAAGCAATTAGAAATTTGAAAGTGGTATACAGCAATGTATGTATTGAATCACTTGTCACAAGTTATTAATCAGCAGTAAATATTTGAATAAACAAAAATTCAGGAGTTACATAAGCATGCAATTAGTGCTAACTCTCCCATCCGTGCAATTTGCCTAAGCATGCAATTACCACTATAAGCATTCTTCCTCCACAGAAACTCATTGATTACATATTTGACCTTCATAAAGACAGGTATTAACTGAATGGTTTGAGAAAATAAACTGGAAAGAATTGCCCAACTCTGAACCTTTAAAGAAAGTACCACACAAACAAGAACTAAATCTAATCACTGATTCTCAAATGAAAATTCGTGATGTATTACTGTCTATTCGTTCACAACACTAATCAAAGAAGAAAATTAATGTTGATTATTCTATTATTGACTTTTCTTCAGACCCTCTCTTCCTGTTTTACCATGGGTCTGAGATGAGTCTGCAACAATATCGCTAGGAGATTCAGCCACTGTAACATCAGTGGAGTACTTTTTTATCCTCAAAGAAATCAGAATGCTTGATACAATCCCAAGTAGGGGAAAGAGGTAAGACCGAACCTGTAATTTCCAAGAGCCAGATGCTGAAGCAACAGCGGCACCAGCAAGGCTACCGATGGATGTGTTCTGTAAAATCATTGGCAGGCAGCCAATAATTGTTGGGAGAAGAAAATCTACTACAAACCCAACATTTGTGGCAGCTAAGGCATAGTTAATGACATAAGAGGGCATGGGTGAAAAGCGTGCTAGCACCACAAATTTCCAACCATCCTTTTCAACTCCTCTAGAAAGGATACGGAAGTACTTGTTTCTTTGAGCCCACTCCATTGCTGAATTCGAACTCCTGAAAACTAACCTGAATCCACAAAGATAAAATCATTCTTAAATGTAATTATAATATAAATACCAAGAAACAAAAATATATAAATAAATAAACTAAAATAAATACCAAGAAACAAAATAAATAAATAAATAAACTAAGGAAATTTGGGGAGATGGAACAACAAATGAAAAATCCAGAGAGCATGCATCAAAAGCAGACAAGTTTAGTAATGTCACAGACAATCTGCTTTTGTTTCCTGGTTCAAACTGGCATGTCTTGTGAACACATTGAGTGCTTGAATTACTTCGAAATTTTCATTCTCTTCTCTTCAAAATATTATTTTGAAAGGAAACAAAAACAACATGCCCAGATGAAAATAACCCAGTTCAAATAGACCATTATTGTATTTTAGAAAAGCTTCCATCATTTCATGCATTCCAGGGGATGCTCTATCATCAACTGCTTAAGGATATCCGATGTTTTAACCCTTATCTGGACAAATACAATATGACAGGTCTACATGCGTCAGACCAACAAAACGTTAACTGTAGCCCCAACAATTCCTAAGGTTGCTTAGAAAAAGTGGCTTTCCAAATCTAATTAACATAAGCAGACAAATCTTCGGCTTATTAGCAATTAGTGAATCCAATGCATAATTGAACTTTTTCCCCACACCTCATGTGGTGGATGGATCAATTCACCAAACGCTAGACTTAAGACCAAATATATTTTGGATCTCTTATTCAAAGGCGTCGATTTAGTGGGGTGTAAGACAAAAACAAACAAATAATTAAGTGGTGGGGTTTAATGGGGATTTTATTACAAAACCTGCCGATCCAGAAAGAGAGGGAAGCCCCAAGAAGCTTAGCAGAAAAGACGCAAAGAACAGCACGGAAGAAACCGAAGAGAAGAGAAGCTGCGGCTTCGAAGAAGACAGCGTAGGGCAAGCAAAGAGCGATAGTGAGTGTGTGAAATCCCACGAAAACAGGAATCGCCCAAACACCCAACCGATCGGACCATTCTCTAATAGCCTTAATAGCAGCGTCTTTATCAAATCCAAATCCATAGTGTTTGCTTAGTTCCCTTATTATCGCTATCACCCCCACTACCATTACTATTTTCAACCATTTCCCCATTCCCATTTCTCTCTATTCTTTGAACCTTTTTTCTTTTCCCGAAGTCAACTTAATAATAATATGTTTTGCTTTGCTTGGCGATGCCAACAATGTCTGCGTTTAACTCTCACACGATACGACTCGTACAAGTACGACGACTCTTCCTTCTTCGAGCATTTTCTCAAACACTTGGGCGGCGTCTCTGGGTCCATTTAACAGAAGCCCAATTCAACTATTTTTTCATATTGGGCCACCCATCCACTATGATTATGCTGCACCTGCCAACTGTGCAACACCATACATGCTTCATTGAATTGGAGCGACTACGAGCGAGGCATCGACAACAATGAAGAATTGGTTGGAATTCTTAGGAATTGGTAGGCTATTTTTTGTCAAATCACTTCGAAGAAGAATCACTATAAACACTTTTAAATTGAACCACCAATATTTAGGATGGTGTATTTACAAGCACACTTTTCGTAAATCTGTCCTATTTTTTAAAAATTGATTATAAAAAAAAACATAATATTCAAAATTTTCAAATAAAGAAGAATTTTAGATAATTAATTAATTAAATCTATTTTAATTTATTTTCTTTGACTTAGATTTTTTTATTATATTTGACTATTAAGGTTGCTTTAACTTAAGTTTAAATTAACTATTTTACCCTTATAAGATAAAAGTACTAAAAATTTTACTTTAACTTCAATTTTTTTAATTTTTATATAAAATTCATTGTTTATAAATGATGGTCAAAACTACTTTTATTAGTATGCGTGATTATTATTAATCTTTAATTAAACTAACATAATATGTTTATGGTATAATATTCGTATAAATTATTAGACTATTAAATTTATATCATCCACAACAAGAGTTTTGAAAATTATTACATTTCATTTTTAAAAAAAGTTAGATTAAAAAATACCCAAACAATTAAATACAAGAACACATATTTCTTAAGACAATTTGGTCATTTTGTGTCATAAGAGTAAAATAATCAAATACAACTTATCTTAGAGTAATCTTAATTATCAATGAAGGTCAAAGAAACCTAAGTAAGAAAACAATTATAATAATGATTTACTTGTAATTATACAAATTCTTTTTTGCTCATTTGTTTTATTAAAATTAATGAGAGCTTGTTGAAAATTTTTTTTTTTTAAGTCGAGTTCATTTACACAAATAGTAAGATGGAAACATCCTCACCCCATTGTTTATTTTTTCAAAAGTTCATATTATAAAAAATATTACAAAAGTTTGAATTTATTTATTTTTCCACCCTTAGTTTCAATTAGTTTCAATCGTTCACTTAAATATTAATATAATTAGAATAGTTAACATAATCTAAATAAAATTATCATTTTATCCTTGAATTCAAGGGTGTTTTATTGAATTTAAGGGCATTTTTTTTATTGTGCATCGTAAATAATAAAAATTAAAAAATAAAACTAAAATAAAATATTAAAACCTAGCAAACTCTTTATTTCCAAACAAAATTCACCGACGACTTTGATCCCTAACCGTAATCTGTATCAAATCCTTCATCAACCATGTAAAACCAAAAAATAAAAAATAATAAATACATCTCACTATCTTCTTCCGCATCTTTTCTTTCTGTAAATTTTCAAGGTTTACAAAATCAACATAAAATTCATATCAAATCCTTCATCACTAAATCCTTCAACCAACTATGGTAATTAAAAAAAAAAAAAAGCATCCGGCTATGTAGATCGACCATTGAGTCTTGTGGTGTTTGCAGCTTATCCATGAGGTTAGTGAAAGTGACAGCGGCAAGTCGGCAACAATGATTAACGGCAATAGTGTCTATGACACTGCAAATTGGGTTTGATTGGGTGTTTATGAAATCAAATTTAAGGATTGGATTGATTGGATGTTTATAAACTAGGGTGTAGGATAATTTGTGGATTAAGTTTAATTGCATAAATTTGTGAAGATAAATTGAGAAGATAAATTAGATTTTTTTAATTAAGAAAGAAATTAGACTGTTGAGTGTATTTAATTGAGTATTGGTTATAAAAAATGTTTTTTATTTTTATATTTTAAATTTTTTTATTATTTATTTAGAATATTAAGTGTCTAAATCATTCTTCTTTTGTTATCAATTGTAAACAATGATTAATGTTTTGGTGGATAGTTGATACAGATTACAAAGTTAAGGTTAAAAATTAAAATTAAAATTTTTGCTCTATTTTTTTAATAAAATAAACTTATAGTAGATGACTGTAATTTTTCAATACTTAGCATGTTAAATGTTTAAATTACTCTTGCGAAATCATTAATTATAAACGATAGTTAATTTTTTCAAGGATGATTTATACAAATTATAAATTTAGGGTGAAAATTAAATAAATTTAAATTTTATAGTATTTTTTATAATAATGTAAATTTAATATAGATGACTAATAGTTTACATTATATTATTTTATAATTTAGAATCATACAATAAAACTAGGTTAGTGTAATGACTTATTTTAAAAATTTTTTAATAAGATTTTAAACCCTTCATGTTTAGCCCAATATTTAATACTGTTAACATCTCTTATTTTTATTTATGGAAAGAGATCATCTCCTAATTTTCTTTTTCTCTCATAATCTACTATCCATATTAGCATTATTATTATTATTATTATAATATATATATATATATAAGAGAAATCATGTCCTAACCTATTATCCTTATAAAGAAGAAAGGAGGAAAAGAAAAGAAGAAGAAAGTCTTGATTTTAGAGAGAGGAATCTCAAGATGCTTGAGTTTGGTGGATTGGGTGTGTAGAAGTGACATTGGGTCTTGCTGAAACATCGTCATTTTTTATCTAGAAGGCCAAATCTCTGAAAAGTTTTTAGAATGCATGTTTTGGAATGCGGTTTAATTAGCTGTTGGTTTTGTTATAACTATGGATACTTCTGAATATTCACAAATTTTTCACTCTTATTGGAGTTTGAGTAGCGCTTTCTGATGCATCTATTAATTTCAAAATTACAACTCATTGAAAGATACTAGAACCGATTGATTCAGATTTTTATCACATGCAATAGCTAATAATCTTTCAAAGCCAGCCTCCATAATTTTAATGTTTTGATTTTATTTTTATAAAGTTGGATTATTATATTGAAATTGAGGCCGAATGTTTTGTGTTAGACTAAAGCTGATTTTTATTTTCATCAGACTCATTATCGTTAATTGGATGCGTAATATTCAACTCAGATTCAGGTCTTAGGATTTTCTTATTAAGTCAATAATTATGTTCTTAAGTCGTTTAGCTAGTGAATTTGTAGAGATGGAAAAATCATTGAAGGCTTCAATTTGAGATGTCTGCACAGTTTATTTGCTTTTGGGAGTTTTTGGTTTTTAAAACTGAAAATTAAAATTGTTCCTGATATGGAGTAATGATTGTCTGATAGCTTTTGTTTGGCCTATGTTTAGTGTATTGACAATAATTATTAGGTCTACTTAATTATAATATTTGTAATTTATAATTCACACAAAAATATATAAATTTTATTTTTATTTTATAAAATTTTACGTATTTTTGTGTGAATTATAAGCTGTAATTACTGTAACTCAATAAATTCCTAATTATTAAGGACGTTAACCGTTGAAACTTGAAATATGTGACTTGACATTGAATTGGGGCCGTTGAGGTGGCATGTATGTATTTTAGATTGCTTGTGTGTGAAAGCTCTTTTACTTCTTAAACTATTTTAGATTTGCTTGTGTGAAAAAGCTGTTTTACTTCTTAAATTGATTATTCGCTATTGTATTAAATTTTATTAGAACTTCAATAACTCGTATCTACATATTGGACGTTAAGTCACTGCTACTTTTCAAGTCTTGAGGGTATTGAGAGCTCAGAGTAAAGGACACGGATGCATTTTCTTTGTAACGAGAAGGCTTAGAGCTTATGAGGAATGTCATCAGTGTAGATTAAATTTGTATAAGTTGCGTTTCTTGTGCTGTAATCAAATTTTGATTTGAATGTGTTTGATTTGTTGTAAAGAGATTCCGTAGACTAATTTCCCAAATATTTGTTTTTCTATAAAAATATTTTTAATTCTCACGCGTTCCGGTCAGATGATAACAAGGGGAATCTATTTAAAATAAATAAAAATAATAATAAGTGTCTCATTTTTTTACCCACTATTTTGCCAAAAGTGTAGCAAGTTTCAATGGATGGGTTAAGGTGATAAGACTGTCCTATGCAAGGGCGGATAGTTCATGACCAATGGAGACCTCAGCTAGAGAAAAATCAATTTTAATAAATTAAAGAAAAAAATTACTTGAGTTATTAATTAGTGCCGTTAGATCAATTAAAATAATTCTCGTAAACTCAAAGTCCTTAAAATTTAAGCTTTAGATAATGTCTTTTACACCCTTCAAAATTCCCCTTAAATTTTTGTAATTAAAATTACTTAAATAACCTAACATAAATTAATTCATTTAGTACTTTGAATGTAAATTCAATTAAACACTTGAATAAATTATTTTGTTAACAGCCTTTTTACATCCATCCCATTTTATAACTTATATTTATATCTTAAATCTTAATTGAAATTTTTTTTGAAAATAAAAATTATATAATGATAAGAAAAAAATTAAGATAAATTTAATATTTTTGGATTTATTTGCTGTTTCAAAAGTAGTTTTTGGGTAAAATTTTATGGGAAAATGGTTAATTTTAATATATGAAGGTATTTTATGAAATAAAATTCAAAAAGGGTATTATAGAATTTTAGAAGGGTGTTAAAAGCTCTACTCTAAACTTTTTGTTTTTATTATCATAAAATAGATGTAGTATGTAAGAGTGAGGCAAAATTAGGTTTGGATTGAGTTCGAATCAACTTGATGAATTTTGGGTTAATCAGATTGAAGAAAAATGATCTAAACTCAACCTGAATATTTAACCCAATATGATATGTATATGTTCGGATCGGATCGGATTATATGTTCGGATCAAATTATATTCGAATCCACACATGCACAAACATATCTAATGAATCAAATATTTTTTTAAACCCAAAAATAATATAACTATTCACCTAATTAATTATCATTCTGTTAAATTAAAAGACAAATAAAATAAGTAACCAGGATAAACACAGCCCCGAGAGGAATGAAGATGAATGCAAAACAAACTCATATAAAATATGACATATATAATGAATCAAAATTCAATTCATATAGGATAATTTTCAATAACCAAAATTTTCTAATTTTATTATCAACAAAACATATTTATTAACAATTAATATACCATTAAAAATTTCGGTTGGAGCTTGAAGGACCAGATCCGGTAGGGAGCAGTAAATCTGTTAACGACGATGACTCTAGGTTGCGTTAGTGACCACGGCTGCAGCGGTGTCAAGCAGTGTTGTCTGGCATATGATCTCCGATCGTGAGTGCTGTGCTACTGCTGTCATGGTGTGCTATCAGCTACCGCTTTGATTAATTGCTTTTGTGTTGTGAAGAGAATAAACTGAAGAAGAGATGAGATTAGAGACTAAAGAGTGAAACAAAGAGATGCAATGCGGGTGAGAGAGATGGAATGTATGTGCGATGTGTGTGGGAGAGATGCAAACGTATGTGGTGTGTGTACAGTGTGTGTGAGCGTGAGCTTTATAATTAATTAATTAATTTTTTTATTTGAAACCAACCCGATTGGATTATTGGAATGAATTGGGATTCATCCGATCCGATCACGATCCGGACAAAAACTCATTCGATCGGATATTTCTCTCAATCCAATCTGATCTTAATTTGATTTTGTTGGGATTGGATTATATTACCCACTCTTACTAGTATGTATTTGGGATTCTATAAAACTCTACTCATAAGATAAATAAAACGCGCCCGTCAAGTAGTAATAAATTAGAGGACGGCTTATAGACGTTTTGGTTATTCCACAAAATAAACAACCCGATCATGCCCTTAAGGGCTATCTGCAATTATCTTGATATTTTAATAATTAGTGATAAATTAGAATCAGTGATTGCAATTGCAGAACATAACCTTGGTTAAACAATCCTTTTTAAAAGATAGGTGCAACACGAGGACTTCCCAAGAGGTCACCCATCTTAATACTGCTCTTGCCCAAGCACATTTAACTACGGAGTTCTGATGGGATCCAGTGTATTAGTGCTGGTATGATCATATTCTTTCGCCATTTTTACTTTTTCTTCTTCCTTACTTCTCAGTTCGTACCTTAAACTCTTTTTCTTTTCTTTTTCTTTCTTCGTTTTCTTAAATCCCCTTAGATCCTTCTCAAAAAAAAAAAAAAACCCTTAGTTCTACCTTTTATTTGTATAGATTAGTTTAATTAAATATATAAGTAATTATTATAAAAAAATCTAGCAAGATGATACTGCAAATTAAGTGGGTGTTTGGACTAAAGCAATTATTTGAAAAAGATGTTTGGGCTTCATTAGTTGTATCTAAAGATTCTTGCTCTAGTACAAATCTATGACGTTGCATAGTCAGAGCTTATGAGAATCTTGCAACAACCATGAAAGTCGCGATTTGCCCTTATTTAAGTTCAAATCCAATGCTGTTATTGTTGCCCTTGGTTCTTCAACATGAAAATCAACACATTATCATTGTGGCAAGGATGAAAAAATTGAGAAAATAGTAAATAGAGAGATAATGATAAAAAGTGTTAGGAAATTTATGGATGAAATAAGGCCACAGTTAAAATAAAATTTGAAGAAAATAAAGAACAAGCACAAATTAAGACACAAAAAATTACAAGGTTCGACTTTTAGCCTACATCTACGAGCAAAGATAGAAGAAAAATATTTTACTAGGGATATGAGGATTACAAATATTGTAATATTTTGACTAACTTCCCAGAACCCCCATACACCCAATCTCTCGCTCACTAATTCCACAAGAGTATTAAACTCTTTAAACTCTCATCACACATACCCTTTCTCTCTCAAAGAAATGTTGAAGATGGAGTGCTTGGAGAGGGAAATAAAGCCTCTATTTATAGGCTTAATTTCCTCTTCTCATTATATTAAAATAATAATAATATATATTTTATTTTATTATTTTTCCAAATTTAAACTTTGAATTTAGAATTCAAACTTTGAAATGCTGCTTCTAGATCTTCTTCTTCTTCCTTCTTCATTAAAAGATTGTTGCTTCTAGATCTTCTTCTTTTTCCTTCTTCATTCAAAGATTGCATGGTTCTAGATTGTATGCTTCTAAATTATGCATGCATGTATTTTTTTAACATTTTCCCGCATGAAGATTTGATTGAGAACCAATCAATCTTCACACCATCCTTTCTGCTTCACTATTGACATGTTGCTTACGTCTCTGTTAGGCTACAAGAGGATCTATTCCATATAAAATTTTCAGTAATAATTGGCTTAGTCATAACATCTGTTAGGTTCTCCTTGGTATGGATTTTCTGTAAATCTACACTTCCTTCTTCCACTACTTCTCGAACGAAGTGATATTGAACCCCTATATGTTTTGTCCTAGAATGAAAGGCTGGATTCTTTGCAATGTGCAAAGGAGTCTGACTGTCACAAAACACAGGAATTTTCTTTTATTTGTGCCCGAGATCCTCAAGTAACCTTTGTATCCAAATAGCTTCCTTGCATGCTTATGTAGCTGCCATGTATTCTAATTCTGTCGTAGATAAAGCCATAACAGTATGTAGTTTTAAAACCCAGCTTATAGCTCCTCCAGCAAGTGTAAACACATAGCCAGTAGTTGATTTTCTTTTATCAAGGTCACCTACAAAATCTGAATCCACCTAGTTTTTGACAGTAAATTCTGACCCTCCATAACATAATGCAACATCTGAGGTTCCTCTGATGTATCTTAGAATCCTCTTCATTGTTTGCTAATGTTTTCCACTAGTATTTGACATGTATCGACTAACTGCTCCTACTACTTGTGCAATGTTTGGTCTTGTACAAATCATAGCGAACATCAAACTTCCCACTCCTGATGCATACGGTACTCGAGACATCTCTTTCCTCTTTGTTTCATTGCTAAGACACATACTTGAAGATAGCTTGAAATTAACAGGAGGTAGGGTAGAAATTGGCTTACAATCTTGTATGTTAAAGCGTCGCAAGATTTTCTTCAAATAATTCTTCTGTGAAAGCAAATCTTCCTGTTATTTCTGTCTCGGTGAATTTGCATCCCTAGAATCTTATTTGCTGGTCCCAAGTCCTTCATTTCAAACTTCTTAACCAACTGTGTCTTTAATTCTTGGACTTGATCTTTGTTGGGGCTTGCAACCAATATGTCATACACATACAACAGCAAAATGATAAAATCATTATCCTCAAATTTATTGTAATAAGCACAATGGTCTGAACTGAGTCTGTTGTATCCAAGGCTCATGATGAAGGAATCAAATCTCTTATACCAACACCTCGGCACCTGTTTGAGACCATATAGAGATTTGTTCAATCTGCAAACCAAGTTCTCCTTGCCTGTTTCAACAAAACCTTTTGGTTGGAGCATATAAATCTCTTCTTCAAGTTTTCTATGAAGAAATGTAGTTTTCACATCTAACTGTTCTAGATATAGGTCAAATGTAGCACACATTGCCAAGACTACTCTAACTGTCGTGAGTTGAGCTACCAGAGAAAATATCTCATTGAAGTCAATACTTTCTTTCTGGGAATATTCCTTTACCACAAATCTTGCACGATACAGCTCTACCTGGTCATTGCCATCACGTTTGATCATGCAGATCTATTTGTTTCTAATGACTTTTCTTCCATATAGTAGTGGTACACATTCCCAAGTCTTGTTCTTGTGTAGAGCTTCAATTTCTTCCTGTATTACTATTATCCACAAAGAAACATCTAAGCTGTTTAAAGCTTTAAAGAAAGTTGATGGCTCTCCATCCTCTGTTAGAAGACAGTATACAATATTGATCTCCATAACATACTCCGAATGCCAAGTTGGCGGTCTTCTCTCACGAGTTGACCGACGAACTTCTAGAGTCTCAGACTCGACTGGTTCTTATTCCTCATGCTTTGGTACTGCTTCAGAAGACTCTGAATCTTCTTGATTATTTTCTACATATACCGGTGTAGTCTCTAACTTTTCTTTCACAGTACTATCATCCTCATCTTTCTTTTGTAGTTGATCTTCTACAAAGATAACATTTCTGCTGATAACAATCTTGTGGGCAGTGAGATTCTACAGATGATGCTCCTTTACACCATCAACATACCCCAAAAAGATACACTTTCTAGATTTTGGATCTAGCTTTGTTCTTTCTTGGGTATTATACATTACATACACAGAACATCTAAATATATGTAAATGAGAGTAATCAGCTGGCTTACTTATCCACATCTCCATCGGCGTCTTCAACTCAATAGCTGTTGATGGAGACTGATTTACCATATAACAGGTAGTTTTGACTGCTTCAGCCCAAAATGAGTTAGGTAGACCAGCAGTCCTCAACATAACTCTTATCCTCTCTATAAGAGTTCTGTTCATCCGCTCCGCCACTCCATTTTGTTGAAGAGTGTATGTCACTGTAAACTGCCTTAGAATACCTTCTTGCTTATAGTATGCAAGAAATGCACTGTCTGTATACTTTCCACCATTATCTTTTCTTAAGTACTTGATCCTTTTTTCGGATTCAAGTTCAACCCGTGCTTTGAATTCCTTGAATACTAGAAACACATCTTACTTTTTCTTGATTGGATATACCTAACATCTCTTGGAGTAATTATCAATAAAAGTAACGAAGTACTTTGCACCTCATTGGAATAAATCCGGTGATTCCCCAACATCAGAATGAACTAAGTTTAGAATGCATTTACTTCTAGCATGAGATTTGCTAAACTTCAATCTATGCTGTTTACTCGTAACACAATGCTTACAAAATGATAAATTTACTGATTTGAGTCCCAGAAGCAACTTTCGCTCAGAGAGAATCTTCAAACATTGTTCTGACATTTGGCCAAGTCGGAGATGCCACATCATCGCTAACTCTTCTCCATTTGACGTGACACATGCATCAGCTTCCTGTAGTGTTTCTCCTTGAAGCATGAATAGATTCGCACTGATTTTTTCTGTCTTCATTAATACAAGCGCTCATTTGATAATTTTAATCATTCCATTTTCAATATGGGCTTTGCACCCAAGACTATCTATTTGTTCTAAAGACAATATATTTTTCTTCAGGCCTTTGACATATCGTACCTTCTGAATTGTACGAACTGTACCAGCATACATTTTTATTTTGACATTACCAATACCAGCGATCTCCAAGGCATGGTCATCGTCCATGGACACAGATTCTCCTGAGATAGGTTCATATGTATGGAACAATTCTCTCCGAAAGGTCATGTGCCACGTTGTTCCTAAGTCTATAAGCCAGACGTCAGCTAACCGCTTTTTGCCTTCTGTAACAACTGCTGCCTTGCTATAGAGAATTTCGCCATCATTCGAAGTATTAGCCACACAACCTTGAGCATTTGATGACTCAGGTGCTTTATTATCTCTATTCTTCTGATTGCTCCAACAATCTTTTCTTACTTCTCAATTTTGATCTACCATGATTGTAACTCCCACTGGGGCCACCATCTGTTGATCTCCCTCTCGTTACCAATAGTGCTTTTGCTTGCTGCGAACTTGCATGTCTATCTTCCTTGTTATTGCATCTGCTTTCCTCATTTAATATATAGGCTGCAATATCATCAAAAACTAGACTGTCTACCGGGTTGTTGTTCGTCAGATTGATGATGAGTTGATCATACGAATCTGGTAGACTTTAAAGTAGAAGCTCTGCATGTTCATTTTCCTCTATTTTGTGACCCAACATTGTGAGTTGCAAAAATAGAGTCTTCAAGGTGTTGATGTGGTCAGTCATTGTTGTAGATTCCGCCATTCGAAGAGTATAGAGTCTCGTTTTCAAGAAGATTGTGTAGTGACTTTGCCTCGTACAATTTTAAAAGAGTATCCCATATTTCTTTCGCTGTTTTTTTCTCCTTCACACTAGATAACACCTTATCTGCAAGTGCTAAGTGTATATCAGCAATTGCATTGCCGTCTATCTCATTCTACTTGACATCATCAGTTATCTCCATGAGCCTTTCTCCAATTGCTGCCAAGCAATTGTTTTTCCTCAGAATAGCTTTCATCTTCATTTTCCACAACGAGAAATTATTTCCGTTGAACTTCTTAACTCATATTTTGCCGTCATTGTTTTCACCACGAACTATCTTTGTTAGAATCGGCTATCATTGTTTCATGTGAACAGTACCGTATATGTTAACAGTAATTGTATACGTGAACAGTAGCCTGATTAAAAAAAGTGCAACAAAGGCTCTAATACCACTGTTAGGAAACTTATGGGTGAAATAGGGCCATAGCTAAAATAAAATTGGAAGAAAATAAAGAGCGAGCTCAAACTAGGACACCAAAAAGTTATGTGGTTCGGCTTTTATCCTATGTTCACGGGCAAAGACAGAAGAAAAATATTTTTCTAGGGTTATGAGAATTACAAGTATTGTAATATTTTGGCTCACTTCCCAGAACCCCAATACACTCAATCTCTCACTCACTAATTGCACAAGAATATTAAACTCTTTAAACTCTCAAACATAACATTTCTCTCTCAAAGAAATGTTGAAGATAGAGTGCTTGGAGAGGGAAATAAAGCCTCTATTTGTAGGCTTAATTTCCTCTTCTCATTATATTAAAATAATAATAATAATATATATTTTATTTTATTATTTTTCTAAATTCAAAGTTTGAATTTAGAATTCAAACTTTGAAATATGGCTTCTAGAACTTCTTCTTCTTCCTTCTTCATTCAAAGATTGCTATTTTTAGATTGTATGGTTCTACATTGTATTCTTCTAGATTATGCATGCATGTATTTTGTTAACAAAAAGAGATAAAAGGAAAAAATAATAATCTATTAATCTGAAGGTTGCACGTGAACACGCATATGGCTGTAAATGAAAACAAAAAAGAAAAAGAAAAAGAAAATAGAATTATTTCTTCTACGAGTATGTTTGGGATGGAAGTTGGGCATCTGTATTTTTTAAGCTACAATACTAAAGTGTTTGGTAAATAATAGCTGCTGTAGTTTAGAAGTTATTTTAATATGATTTTTCATTTGTATGATAAAAAAATTATTATATTTTTAATAATTTTATCAAAATTATTATTCAAAAATTGTATTTACTACATGTTATTATTTTTTATTTATAATTATAATTTTTTTCACAGTAGCTTAAAAGCTACAACAGCTCAATCCCAAATATATCTTATATCTTATAATTCTAATTAATTATAAATATTAAAAATAAATTTATTTGTAATAATTTTTAATGCTAATACAAAATTTTATTATCATGTAATTTTTTATAATTATTTTGTTTAAATTATTTTATGGAATGTTTGTGTTTGTATTAGTTACACAATTATTTTTTAACTATAACTATAAGTATGACTTAAATCTTTAGTAAAAATTATTTTTGAAAATTGTACTACCAAACATATATTTACTGTTTTTATTTTCCTTAATTGTATCTATCGAACACATATTATTATGTTCAATTTTCAAATACAGGATACAAAAATAATATTGAACACATATTTAAATTTCAAATATAGCAACTACAAAACATCATTTTCATTCTCATTTCTTATCTCAAAAAATAATAATTCAGAAACAATGTCGAACATGCCATAATTTTAAGAATTATAAAAGCCCTTAGTAAAGTAAGTAAGACTTCAAGAAGACCTATTAGTAGTCGTTCTCTTATATATGAGATCTACTGAAGGGATTATATTTTTTACCTTCACACATATTTGTAGTTAGTAGAAAACTTGTAACGATTGTTGGCCTTCTTGAATTCGATGATTCAAGTACCTTAAAAAAGCACTCTAATGCCCAAGTTAATATTTGATTAAGATTAAAGAAAGAATGATGGAGAAGAAAATAAATAGTTTTTTCAAGGCCAAGAGACCCTTTTCTCAAAGAGGTGGACTCTATTTATAAATTATGGGTGACGATAGATTTAAGATTTTTTCCTGAGCTCTCTTCCTAATGACATGTGTTACACTTTATTTTTATACACATGGATGTGAATTTTATTGTAGGAAAACAAATATATTTACTCCACACGTGCATGTTTTCTTATCATAAGGACCTTTGGGCGTGATTTCTTGCCACTAATGGGTTATGGAACTAATTCTCCCTCTTGCCATCTTTATGAGTTCTAGAAAAATTTTGACTTTTATAGTATTACTCACCAATACTAACCCTGAATGACTCTTTTATCTAGAAGAGTGGGCATGTGGGTGTTAATCCCCTAGGATGATTCTTATATCTAGAGGAGTATACACGTGGCATAATGTGATGCATTTGAGATATGGCACCTACACTACTCCTATGAATGTATTTTCTTTACAAAATACTTGATTGGAATAGGAAGTTCGTACTTTTGTTTGACTGGCTACGCTACCCTTTTCGAAATAAGTAATGATACCTTGGGCTTTTGAATATATTTTTGGAGGAATGTTATCAATGAACTTTTTTCTTAGTTGACTTAGGGAAAAGTGAACTATTTCCTGTGAACTGAAGTTTCAAGATGAAATATTGGTTCTTTGAATTTTTTCTCTAAATTGAAGTTCCAAGAGGAAAAAGTAATCATCCTTTGAACGTTTCTAGAAGAAATATAAATTATTCTTTGAATCATTTGAATTGATTCGTCTAAATTAAAGTTCCAATAAGAATTGCTTATAGTTATTTAAGTCGATGTAATTGATTCCAATCAATTATTCTTCAGAACTGAAGCTCTAAGAGGACATATCAGTTTCGTAAACTTTTTTCTTTTTTTTGAACTGAGGTTCTAAGAGAAAATGAAAATTTCCCCTAGGCATTTCGACTAACTCAGTAAAGATATATGAAATTTTTTTGTTTATTCCAAAATTTTGGCTAGCAAATATTTTCTTCCTTGGTTTAGCTTAACTCATTTTTGTCTTGCCTTGTATAAGGTTGGTCGTTCCTTGATTTCACCTTTCTTGTTAGCTTTGACTTTTGTTTTCCTTGATTAGCCATTGTCTTGGTTTTTCATTAGTCTTTGGTTTTCTTGCTTGACTTTGGCCATGGCTTTACTTTATTTAATTAATTAATTTTTTTTTTGAAAAAGTGACATATTCTGAAGGGATATTATTAGAGAAGTTTTTTTTTTCCTTATTAGTCTAAGAAAGGTTTTTCTCTTTCTTGGCCTAAGGAAAAGTGACCCATTCCAAAGAAATATTATTAAAAAATTTTTCATTCTTTTTAGAATAAAAAAAAATTGTTAAGAATATTATTTTGAAACTTTTCTTCCTTGTTAGTAAAGGAAAAAGTGATCTATGCTAGAAGAATATTATTATGAAATTTTTCTTCCTTATTAACTTAAGGAATGTTTTTCATCTTTATTAGCCTAGGAAAATATTTGTCTACACTACCACGGGAAAAATGAGTGATTTCGTAAGAATATTATTAGTGAACTTTTCCTCCTTTTGGAGTGGGGAAAAGTGAACTATTCTTGAGAAATATTATTGTGGAATTTTTTCTTCTTATTGGCCTAGGGAAGTATTTCTTCTTTGTTGGCCTGGGGAAATCTAAGCTATTCCAAGTGAATATTATTAGGGAAGTATTTCCTCCTTCTTAGCTTAGGGAAGATTTTCTTCTTTGTTAGCCTAGGAAAGTTTTTGTTCTTTCTTAGCCTAGAGAAAAGTGAGTGATTTCATAAGAATTTTATTAAGGAATGTTTCCACCTTCTTGGAGCAAGGAAAAGTCGCTTTTTCTTGGTTTGGATTGTTCTTGTGCTCTTAGCCTTTGTTTGCCTTGTTGGGCATTGGCCTTTTCTTAACTCGATTTTTCGTTAGCCTTTTCACATTTCCGTGGCATTTACCTTGATTTTTCTTAGCTTTTGTTTGCCTTGTTGGGCATTGGCCTTTTCTTGACTTAATTTTTCCTTAGCCTTTTTCACTCTTGTGGCTTTGGCTTTGGCTTTGGATTTTATTTGCCTCGATATTTCCTTAGCCTTTTTTCCCCTTGTTTAGCATTGGCCTTGGTTTTCTTTAAATACCTTTAAAGTTTTGGACAGTGTTGCCTTGAAGATCATGGGTAAGCCAATTGATGTATCTTCTGATTTTGAATCTCTTTTATTATGAATTTACCTTTTAGTTTTCTGGTAGGTTTTACGTACCCATGCCTCTTTCCAAAAAAATGCTTAAAGTTAACTATTTTTCAAACTAAAGTTCAATAGATTGTGACTTGATCTTGAATCAGTTTATCAAAGGAATTGTTCAAAAATGAACGTGTTTGGGAAATATATTTTTCCCTTAGCATAAGAGGGAATATTAGTTATACTTAGAACTTTTCCCTTAAACTGAGATTTCAAGGGGAAATCGAGTAAACCCTCTACATAAGGGTGGATTTTTCTTGTCCTTTGAACATTTATCTTGAACTGAGGTTCTAAGGGAGAATTTAATTCACCTTCAACAAAAGAGTGGATATTAATTGTTCTTAAAGCTTTTTCCCTGAACTGAAGTTCTAGAGGGAAATCTATTTTATCCTCAATATAAGAGAGAATATTTCTTGTTCTTTGAATTTTTTTTCTTGAACTGAAGTTCTAAAATGGTCTAATTTACCCTTGACGTAAGAGGGAATATTTCTTATTATTTAAAATTTTCCCTTAAACTAAGGTTTTAAAGGGAAATCTAATTTACCCTAGACATAAAAGGGAATATTAATTATTCTTAGAACTTTTTCTTTGAGCTAGAGTTTTAAATGGAAATCTATTTTATCCTAGAGATAAGAGGGAATATTTATTGTTCTTTGAACTTTTTCCTTGCAAATGAAGTTTTAAGAGAAATCTAATTTACCATTGAGATAAAAGGGAAAATTTATTGCTCTTTGAACTTTTCCCTATATTGAAGTTTTAGTAGGAAATGATAATTTTCCCTAAGAAAACCGGTTGGTTCTAAAATGAATTTTGAGATATTTGTAAGCAAATATAACAATATATGAGATGATTGTGAGCACTCATGAAACATTGATGAATATGGATTCATGTGAGATGCATAGATATGAACATTTATGCATGTTAACACTCATTAGTGCAGTGCATGAGTTTTTTGGAATTATGGAATAATTTTTACATTTTGTGATCAATCACTCGAGTACATTAGTTGTGCATTATCAACTGGATAAATATTTTCAGTAATTGAAATCATTGAAATGGGTGTTCCCCTTAGTTGATTCTTATTCATATACTTATAACAAACAATTGTTTTAATTGTTTTTAAAGATGAATAACTCATAACTTTTTACGACTCATAACTTTTTCTCTAAGGGACTGATATCATGGCGTCATGTGCCATGGAAGTCATTTGGAAGTTATTTTTGAAGTCTCCTTGGGATCTTTTGAATTTCCTTCTGCATGCATTCTTGGAACCTCCATTCCTCATCACTATTAGTTCCTAGCATACTTTCTTGAGTTTGTCCCATGTGAGTTCTACAGGGAATTTATTTTTGGTAAGCCTAGCCATCGGCTACTGTTTTTTTCCCCTTGTATTTAAGTTTGTTTTCCCTCTATTAGCCTTTTATTTTGTTTGTTTTGAACAAAATTCATAGATGGCTGAATTTTAGAGAGGAAGATGTTTTGTTTGGTTTGTGTATTTGAGCTTTTCCCCCCTTCCCTGCTTTTGATTATTCAAAGAGAATTATGCTAAAGCACTTACGAGCTCTCAAGAATTACTGTACAAGAATATGATGTAGGCTTAAAAAGTTTTTTGCTTAATCTCTTTTATCGTTATGAGGAAAAGGGCAACAAGAGTAGAGTAAGTAGGATAGATAAGTAAAAGAAGAGGGAATGGTTACTTTCCACTTCCTCCCTGAATCATCATCTACCAGGACAAGATTTGCAAACAAGTGAAAAGAAGATAAATTATTATAAATGTTAGATGCAGATTCATAATTATTAGATTAAAACATAGGGTTATATTAATCTACACTGACTTAATACACTTCTTCGTATATTCCCTCTCATAAGGGGAATGTTTGGGTTTTCCTTGGCCTCACCGTGGAAAAATAAAGTAGTATAAGAAAATAAATAAAATGATAGAAATGTAAATAAATTAGTACAGTTGTCATGTAATTGTTTAAAAAATTATTCTAACCCATTTCCACTAGAGATGACAAAATCCGGATCCGGATTTGGATTTGGGTGCATCCGGATCCGGATCTAGATTAATAATTTCTCATTTGGATCTGGAAAAATATATGCGGATCTGGATGCGGGTAATATCCGCACAGATTGCGGGCGGTTATCTCGGATATCCGGATCCGTAAATATTAATTTTTAATAATTTAAAATTTTAAAATTTTATATAATGATATCAAATAAAATACAATCATAAATTTATAATTAATAATTTAACATGAAAAACATACAATAACATCATAAATTCACAATTAAAAATATCACAACATAAATTAAACATAAAATAATATAAATTCAACAACTTATCTAATAATACCAAATAAAATTTAATCATAAATTCATAACCCAATAATTAACAATTCAACATGAATAATATACAATAATATCTTACATCATAATCCATAATTAAAGATACCACAACATAAATTAAACATAAAAAATAAAATAAATTCACAATTTACCTAATAATATCAAATAAAATCTAATTATAAATTTGTAATTCAATAGTTAATAATTCAACAATGGACAATTCAACATGGATAACATACAATAATATCATAAATTCATACTTTTAGACTTTTTAGCTTATATATATTTTATATTAAAATTTAATTAAATTAATAATTAAATTAAAAATGCGGATCCGGATATCCGCATTTCCGAATGTAAATGCATCCGGATCCATATCCGGATCCCCACAGATCCTAAGAATTAGGATCCGGATCCGGGCCAGATCCGAATTTTCATGCCATCCCTAATTTTGACCATCTTAATTGCATATCTTGCTAGGGACTCAAAGGTCAAAGTCTTATATTGACCAAATGGGTTTTTCATTTTCTTACTCTTCATTTTGAACAACTTATAAGGAGGTGAGACCTCCATTTTTTGAGCTTGGATTTTTTGGCTTTATTGCCTTTTTAATAATATTTGAGATTTGGGTCTCTCACATAAACTTATTTTAATTGGGCATATGTGAGTATTGAGTCTTTTACAACCAAATCTAATCTAAGAAAGTGATTAGAGAGTAAGTGGTTGTGTGGGTTTTAATAAGAGAAATAAAATTTTTGAGCAAGTTCCACAGAAGATATCAATGAAGGGACTAGATTTTTTAACTTCACATGTATTTGTAGTTGGTGGAGAACTTGTAACAATCATTGGCCTCGAATCCAACGCATTCAGTATCGGAAAAAGGGACTCCAGAGTGTTTGATTACGATTAAAGAAAGAAGAATTGAGGAGAAAATGAGTTTTCTCTCTCTAGGATGAACAATGTTTTTTTCTAAAGTCTAGAGACTCCTTTTTTCATAGAAGTGGCCTCTATTTATAGATGATTGTAACATATGCATTTTATTTTATTTATTTATGTAAATAATTAAATCAAGAGGGGTCTATGTGTTAATCATGAGGGGGTCTAGTAGATATTTTACAGGTGTGTTTAAAAGGAGAACTGGATGAAGAAATTAGAGCAAAACTGAGAGAGAGAAAAGTGAACCTGTTTGACCAGACCCGTGACCCGCGACCCGACCCGCTGTTTTCTTCTATTTCTGGCCACCTCACAGGCTGAGCAAGGTGTCAAATGGAAGCTTGTAAGCCGGCCGTCCACCCCCACTTGTCCTTGCCCCCGAAAAACGCGTGGAATACCGCCGATAAAGCTCGAAACTTTCGCGGGTTTGCACGAACGATCGCCACCGATTCCGGCCATCTTTGGCCGCACGACTAGCTGAAAAAGGTTCCTCACTTCACCATCTTCCATTCCCGACCAGTCACCGGCACCGAGGAGGCCGATTTGAAGCCGACCGATCACCCCAAGGAGCCGCGGCTTCACGGTCTTGATCCGGTGCCACCGCCGCGCGTGGGAGGCCACCATCGGCACTGTTGAACTCACCTCGACGAGAAGTTTCTAGCCCGAGCTTCCCTACTGCCATTGGGTGAATTACGGTCAATGTTGACGGTAAGGGCATTTTGGTAATTTTGTGTATTGAGGGTAATTTCATAATTTTCAGCTTTAAAGATGTTTTTGCAATCTGAATTGAGGGAAAATTGATAATTTTATGATGTTGAGGATAAATTAGTAAATTATGAGATTGAAGGTAGTACAAATTCATATATTTTATTAGTAAATTATGAATACGAGATTAATAAGGTAAGCTGGAAAAATTAAGAGTTGTAATGTTAGAACGAATATTTATTTTAAGCGTTATTTTCGTGACATTAGTTCGAATTATAATTATGGGAAGTAATTATATCATTTCTTTAAAATAAGTGGATCTGTGAACCGGAATCTACCTGCGGACTTGGGTGATAGCCGAGCCTGAGTTTGTCACTGTGAGTGGAATATATTAAAACTATTTACGTACATTATTTTTATATAGTAAAGCTTGTTCGTGAAATGAATATTTAAAGTATTTTTATTAAATGGTTCTCCAAAATAAATATTTATTACGTATAAATATTTTGTTAAGTTTTATTTATTCATTTATGCTCTGTATCGAGTTTAATATGGTAAAAGATGTGCTTGATTCAAAGTGTTCATACATTGATTTCGAGAAAAATTTAAAGTATTTATATATGGACTTCGAGCATGCTTTAGATTGTTTATATATATGGATTTTGAGCATGATTTCAAGTACACACACACACACACACACACACACATATATATATATATATATATATATATTTCGAGCATGATTTAAAGTTTTAAGCAAATACCCGTTCCCTCTAGATGAGATGAGATAGTAGGTCTTTAGAGCCCGTTTGAACACACATATAGGTTTTGGGCCGTGTGTTTGGGCGTTTTCGCCCTTTGGGGGCATATGCATGCAGATAGATATTGAGATATAAGACCGTGTGGTCCAGACACGATGTCGCCAGATAGCGCATCATAGCACGTCTGTTGAGATCTGGGTACAAGTTATGCTGATAAGCATGAGATGGTACGTTCTTTCGTCTCTTCGTGTAGCTCCAGGCACGATGGTACCCAGATAGTACATCATTGCCGTCCATTGAGATCCAGATATGACTAGATTATCCCGTGGGTATTTGTTTAAGGATATTTATATTACTTAGTATTTCATATTTTAGCACGAGATGAAGTGATATTTTAATATGAGATGTTTTTCTTGATTTTTTGGCGGTATCAATTATATTATGTTCAGAATATGATTGAAATGAAATGAGTTTTTACATGAAAATATGTTTGTTGAGAAAAGTAATTATACTAGTAATGCATTTCTTTTTTAAAATATTTTATGTTTCAAAAGCTACTATCCACTCACTGAGCTCACTGAATTTTATACTCACTCTATTTTATTATAATTTTTCCCCTCAGGAGATTACAGGTACAACAGTTAACCCAGCATTTGTACATAGTTTGGAATCATTTTATCCACGTGAGGTTGTTTGAGGATAATAGAATAATTATTTTCTTTTGGTTAACGTATAATCATCCTATTTTAGAATTATACTACGGATGTGATATAAGAATTATGAAACATGTGTAATATTATATATGTTACTAGGTGAAACTGGTTGAAGTAGTTTGATGTATAAGACATTATTTGGGAATGCTTGTGTTGTAATTACAGATTTGGGGAATGTTTTATGTTTAAGGGAGGTTCTACCGAAATTTTGGTAGAATTCTCATTAATAAGATAATTTTTAATGTTTGAGTTCAGTTTCTTAAGATAGGTCGCCTCTGAAAATGGGACGAGTCGTCTCAATGATGGGTGACATAGATTTATGGTTTGTCTTGAGCTCTCTTCTTATTGACACATGTCACCTATTATTTTTATACACGTAGATATGAATTTAATTACACGGATACAAATATATTTATTCCGCAAGTATGTATTTTCTTGTCATTAGGATCTCTGGCCGTGATTCCCTTGACCAATGGGTTATGGAATTAATTTCCCCCTCTTGTCATCTTTGTGAGTTCCAGAAAAATTTGTACTTTGGAATTGTTATTCCCACCGAACGATTCTTATATATAGAAGAGTAAACATGTGACATAATGTAGTGCATTTAAGATATGGCACCTATGCCTACATGAATGAAGAGATCTCATTGTAGGTGTAGGTGATATCCGTCAAGAGAAGAGATCGAGCTTTAATTAAAAAAAAAAAAATTAAGGTCTATAATATCCCAAATGATTGGTTTTGTTATTATTTAATTTGGACTAGGATTCTCACGTGATCGGACTCTACCTAAAACACATGACTAAATATATATGGTCAATAAATAAACAATTAAAAAAATTGAATCTTACCCATAACTACTACTAAAAGACACATGACATAATATTTTTAAAAGTTTTAGAGCTCATATAAGTAGAGAATTTTAATTCATTTAATTTAGTCCTTATTAAATCAATTAAAATTACTTCTATAAACTCATAAACAGATAAAATTTTAGTTTTCACAATTTTTTATTATATATTTTAACCTTTGATAAATTATTTTTTCTAAATTTGCAACTATCCTTATGCAATTCTTTCTCTTTCACCATGCCCTAGATTTATTACAAGTCGTTTGTAGGTAAATCAGGTGGTGAAAAAATATTTAAATAATAAAAGTAGAAGCATCTTGTTTGAGAATTAAATTACAGATTAGATTACAATTTCATCGATGAACTTGACTTTAATCGGTAAAATTTGTAAACCTCTGGCGAATTGAGAAAATGCAACTTCAAATGAGAATTTTCTAGATCACGCCGAACGGCGATATTGAGTCAGATTTCTAGATCTCGCACCATCGCATCATGTTGCATGGATTAGTGGATGGGCTTATAAAACACCATGGTCTCTTAAGCCTCTTTAAGATTCGAGTTAGCCTTATATACTTTGGTCTGATTCGGCCTTCGTGAAAAATAAAAAAAGGAATATTTTTATAATTTGAATAAGAACTATTAATTAAAACATATTTAATTTAATTAGGTGGCCCTTTTTAGTTTTCACCAACTCCACTGCTCCAATTAACCACTTTGATTGCATTTAAACAATTCATTTAAAAGTAAACAAACTTATTATTAGTAAAGGTGTAGATAAATCTCTAATTAACCTAACTAGTCAACGGCTAACTCAATATGATACTGCTGATGATTCAACTTGACTTAATTTACAAATAAATATGAAACATGTGATAATAAGAGTTTACTACTGATTCAAGACTACTTTCTTCAAAGCCAGCTTGCTCAGCTGGCTCCTCCTCTTCTTACAGACAAAACACGTGCGTTTGCAGGTCAAACATTCGTTTTCAATTGAATGTATCTTAGAAAAATCAAAACTTTGCCCACATGTTTGGATTATTTTCTAAAAGTGAAAGAAGATTGAGCATGACTAGAGCCAAACCGTCAGGGATTATTGCCAGTACACATGCACCTAATTTTGGCATTTTAAAGGTTAAGGAGAACATATGTGGTTATTTGTCCGGTCTAATTCATTAATTCCTTGCATGTGTTCCATACTTCCATTTAATTCTTAATATTTACTTTTAATAATAAAAAACATTAGCCAGTCACCAGGTCTTTGGCATAGTTATTAGAATTGCTACCTTCCAAATGTGAGATTAAAGGTATGTTTGTTATTGAGATGTTGTAGTTTTTAAGCTACAGTTATTGTAGAAAAAAATAATTATAAAATAAAAATTAATAATATATAGTAAATATAATTTTTAAATAATAATTTTGACAAAATTATTAAAGATATAATAGATTTTTCATCATACAAGTGAAAAATTATATTAACATAACTTTTAAATTACAGCAGTTAGTATTTACTAAATACTTTAACCCTATAGCTTAAAAGCTACAACTTCTAACTTCAATCCCAAAGATTCTATGAGCAATGTCAGTATTTTCTCCTAGATTTAAAATAATAAAAAGAAAGCAAACCCTAACACCAACAACAGTGCGCAGCCACCACTCTTTTCACCACCTTCAGCAGCACGTCTTTCTACACCGTGCACTTCAATCGATCCCTTACAGCTTAGTCCTTGTTTTTGAACAACACATACTGTGATCTAGATACAGATAACCAGAATCATGAAGCACGATCAATGACTTAGCAAAACAATCGCATCAATGGTTGTAAAATTTATGTTCCACCCAAGGAAAAAATTTACAACCTTACTACTTCCTTTCTTTTAATTAGCATTCATCTTTACATGCCTTGATAAACCAGAATTATAAGAGAAGGTAGTCAAATTGTGAAGATTGAAGAGTACATATGGTTTTAGATATATATTCTTTAAATAAAAGAATTAATTTTGATCGGTTACTAATATTAAGTTGCACATTTGGGTTAAATCAGATCAAATTTCAATTAAATTTTAGGTCTTGTTTTTAGTGGATTCAATTGAGCTTTCGACATCTAATTACACAATCGGACCAATAAATTATAAATGAATGACATTTTTGTGTGATTTAAAATATATTATGAATTTTAATTTGATGCATTTAATTAATTGAACAAGGGAAAATTTGTAATTTCAACTAACTAGATAGAATGCATCGTCTAAAATTTTTGACTAATGGCAGCTTCCTCCACTTGTCTCCTTAGTGGCTTGGCCACTGGCTGTGCTTAAGCACAAACCATCACCTCTAATGCGCTCACTGACTTCAATCCATCTAGATCCATCCATCGCTTTCATTTTTCCAGTCATTGTTGTCTAAAAGCCTACTTATTTGAAATATGTACCCGTCACCAGCAGCCTAATCTAGGAGCCTCCATTCAAGAAGGGATTCTCCCATTCCCTCTCCGGTTGGGGGTACAGCATTGTTTATTTTTCTGTGCTTTTATTTGTTTTTGTTTTATTTTTTTTCTTTCTTATACTTATTTTGTTTTTCTGCTTTATCTACTGTTGTTGTTGAATGTAAGTTGATTTCTAGTTGTTGCTATTGCTACGGAAGGTGTTTCCGGTGATGTTGCCAACCTACTAGTTAGGATCGAGAGAGTACACCTGTGTTGAAGTCTTCGTTTGGCTCTAATGGTGGTACGTCAAGGTTTCCAATGGCCTTGGGGAGCTGCTTCTGGTGTTTTGTGTTTTTCTAAAGTCTTTTTTTTTTTTAATAACATCACGGATTCAATTCAAATCCAGTGACTATGTTTTTGTATAATGTAGTAGCTGTTTTCTTTTAGTCCGATTGAATTGTGATTTCACCTTACAAATATGAAACAAATATGAATTGAGTAGCCAAACCTGTAAAATGACCTAATATATAAAACTAATTTATTTTCATTTTGGTTATAACGAAAAAAATCTATAGCATACATAGTTGGAGTGTTAAAATATCTTAAGTATTGTATTTGAGTATATTTTGACTTTGTATTTTTCATTATTTTAATGATATATTATTGCTTCTTTTGGCCTTTCATAAAAAAATTACTTTTCTTTCCTTTTTTTTTTTTTCCCCAAAAAAGGTAGTGCCATCGTAAAGGGAAGAAATGCAAGTTCATCCTAATATTAAAATGGTCTCTTCGAAAGGATCTTCCTCCAATTTGTCAAAAGACTTTTCGTTATTATTAAATTATTATTTTATACTCGACCAATGACAGCAATATTTATAGGGTTCTAAGAGAAATACTAAACCAGAAACCATACATATAAATTTATAATAGAAATCCTAAACTAAATAAACAAAAAAAAAATTACAAATGTTAAAAAGTATATCCTATTTCTAATGGAAATCTAACAAATACACTTCGAACTTAAATGTAAAGTTTTAATCACAATTGATACGACACTTGTCAATAACAATCGCATATAAGATAAGAATTTATATATATATATTTTTAATTTTGCGCGGACCAACCAGAAGATAAAAGTTTAAATAATTTTTTGTACAAAATGTTCATCAACGCATTAAAGTTGATGAAACTAGCATGCAAATTGTAGGGTATGTAAGCATTTTAATTAAACATAGTGCTGAGGAAATCCTCATCGCAGAGTTTTTTTTTTCTCCCTTTTTTTTTTGCCTCAGTTCGTTGATTTAATTTTATTATTCAATTGCTAATGTTTATTGTGTGTAACAATTAATCAGCACTCTTCTCTTCTTCAACAATCAATGTGGGACAATCCCAACATGTGACAATGTTTGTGAACTCAGCACTTTAATACTAGAATTTGGGATCTTGGTCTCTCAACTTGAAAAGCCATCTTAATAGGTAATATTTCCTCCACAATTCGTTGTGAGATAATTTGAACATTATTTTTTCTTATATTCAGAGAGTAAGTTACTAAAATCATTTTATATGTTCATACTTAATCTTGATTTCTATTTTATCCTCTCTTGAATAATTGTTTGAGATCCGGTTGTTGTTTTACCTTTTATATAATTTTCATTAACATTGATCTGTAGAAGAGTTTTATTGACAATTAAAGATAAATGAAAATTAAGACATCAATTAAGTTGAGATCCGGTTGTTATTTATTCATACAATTAAGACACCTTGTTCCTCATAAGGGAAGTTCCATTAAGTTGGCTTGCATCATTGTTAATAAAAACTTATTGACAATTAAAATAAGTGAAAATCTGTTTATTCATATTATTAAGACATCTTGTAGTTGATAAGCTGAGGGGAAGTTCCTTTAAGTTGGCTTGCATCATTGTCAATAACTTTGTAACAATATTAAAAATACTGTTCCTTTAGGCTCCTTGAAAATCTGTTTATGCACTAAAAATACTGTTTTTACTGCATTCATATATTTTTAGTAGTTTTTTTTCCGGCTTAAAAAGATGTGTATGTGTGTGTATTGTTTTTTAAATACAACATTAAAATGTGAGTATCAGTGGGAGAACATAGTTATCGAGTAAAGTGTAATCTAGATAACCAATCATAGTAACAATTAGTTAAATACATAGATTAATTCGATACCGTGATAAATTGAATATTGTCAAAATATTTCTTAAATTGTTGTAAAATTTAATTTATCCTCAATTACTATTAAGATAATAAAAAAAAATTCATTTGAGCATTCTCATTTGTCCATGTCTTTTAAACAATAATTAAGGGTAAGTTAACAATGGATCTGTTTATTATGGAATAGGATTTGATTATATTTAGTATCCCTGTGAATAATAGGAACTATAACTGGTATTCTTATGATTGGTTTAATAAGCATTTTCTTTTATGGTTCATATTCCGAATTAGTTTCATCCTTCTAGTAATTGAATGAACTGCGTTATAGACATAAATGCATAAGAACTCAAGGTATCCTGTTGTTCTCATCTTTGTGTGATTCAAGGCGGAGGAGCAAGGCCCATTGAGTTCTGAATAAACATAATATTTTGTTTTGAAAAAAAAAAATTAATCACTTTTTTTGATGCTTAAAAAAATGAAATAAAAAAATACATTTTTTTTTTATTTCTGAAGATTTTTTATTATTAACTTGTTTAATTAATTCAGAACTGTTGTTCCCCAATAGTCTCTATCAATATTATCAAAGTTACCAAAAAATAAACAATCACTCAATTTATTTTTCCTAGATCACATAATTATAATCCATCTATATATAGATTTATGTCGAGCAAATATAATCTAAAACCCTTCTATACTAGTATAACTTTATTCTATTTATTATAGTGTCTCATCAATTCAAATTGTTTTCTAAGTTCATGGAAGAAGTATCATTTGTTTAATGACTTCTATTTTCGTTTTTAGTTTTATCTATCTCATGTTTGGGGTAATACACAAATTTGGACTAAATAGTATATATATATATATATATATATATATATATATATACACACACATTAAATTAATTAAAAATAAATAAAAATAACTAAACGTTTGATTTTTTACGTTAAATTATAATATTTATATTCATACTTAATAAAATAATTATAATAATAAATACTATATTTCAATTAAGTTAAATTTATTGAATATTTTCTTTTAATAATCAATTAATAATTTATTTTTTGTATTATAAACATCATTACATATTGATAAATTAGTAAATACAATTGAACAATATAATTATTCCAACCAATTAACCCCATGGGATGTCATAGGATAAATTTTTTAATTTTTTAGAATTATTCTGCAGGCCCAGGATAAGACTATTCCAAAACTTTGTATGTTCCGAACATAAAATAGGATAAATGTTCTGTGAATTAGTCCAATCCCAAGCTTATTATCGTGTCACCAAACGCAAAATAATTTGTAGGTATTACAAGATAATTGTTAATTTATTAAGAGTAAATTAAAAATAACCTTAATTATTTTTCAACACCCACTGCATACTTCTTCTTCCTTTTCCTTATTTTTATTCTCTTGTTTTCCCTTTCTTTAAAAATATATATATATATATATATTGTAGATAAATTCTGAAGAAAGAGATCACAACTCTTTCAGAATATTAAAATATTTCAAGGATCAATTTGCGGTTATTAATGGGTAATTGCGGTTATTGAAAAATTTTGAGTTCCTTCACAAAAGTTATGGAGCAAATTGTTTAATCCTTTCGTGAATGTTTATTTTTTTCAGTTATGAATATTCGTTCTTGCTATTTGAATATTCAGTGTAAGCTATAAGTTACAGAATCTATTATTATTTTTCAATTAATTAATATGATTTGTGAGATGTAATTAAAGCTCATTGGTGAAAATTGGGGTGTTGATCCGTGTACCAATGAAGACTCTACAATTCTGGATTTTTATCTTCCATGAGCCTCAGGTGATGAATTGATGAAGAAAATAAAAATTTAGGATTTATAATAACTCGTTCTGTAATGCATTTTTGTTTTTAAGTTAAATTAATTATCTCATTTTAAGTAATTTCCTGAAATAATATTTTTATAATAAAATATTTTTGAAATAAAGAGTGGTTAAAGTATTTTTTAAAATGTAAATAACCCACCGATAAATATAATATTAATTTAATGGATTAAGAAATAAGAATGGTGTCTCCATGGCATATGGGTAATTGGCATAATGCACTGAGAACCGCATGCTGCTGTCACTCTTTTCTTAGACCATGCACGTTCGAAGGAGAAAAGATAGAGAAGTAGGGGTGGGCATTTCGGTTTTGCAGTTTGGTTTTTACGAGTTTCGATTCGATTTGTAATCCGTTCAGATTTGAGAATTTAACCCAAACGATTTGAAAATTTATTTTTGTTCAGCTCAGTTTAGTTCGATTCAAATTTAAATTCGGTTTGCGTTTGGTTTGGTGGTTCGAGTTCAATTACGATTTGGATTGTAATTTCGGGTTGGGTTGTAATATTACACAAATACAAAAGTACAATAATACCCAGAACAGATTTAATCACACTAAACAAATGAATACAAATTTACAGTCCAACAACCTTGCAAAGTAAATGTTCAAAATATGCGGTTTTCAAGCCTATTTTATTCATACATCACCTACTCGTTTCTTGTAACATATGAACTTGTTATATTTATTTATGTAAAAAATGAATTTAATAGGGGGTTTATGTAATAAATTGAAAGGGGGTTTATGTGATAAATTGAGAGGGGGTATATGTGATAATCATGAGGGGGTCTAGTTGATATTTTACGGATGCTTATAAAAGAGTGAAACCGGGTGAAATTTGAGCAAAATCGAGAGAAAGAGAGAGAGGAGAGACCCGAACCCGACCCGTAACCCGACCCGAACCCGCGAAACCGACCTGCCGGTTTCTCCCATTTCCGGCCACCTCACCGGCCAAGCAAGGTGTCAAACGGAAGCTTGTGAGCCTAGTCCATCCCCAGTCCGTCCTTGCTGCGAAAGCAGGTGGAACGTCACTGGTGAAGCTCGAAATTTCCGCGGGTTTCATGTGACGATCGCCGCGATTCCTGCCAGATTGGCCACGCCACCGGTTGCAAAGCTTCCCACCTCACCATCTTCCATTCCCGACCAGTCACCAAGACCGAGGAGGCCGCTTTGCTGCCGTCCGATCACCCCAAGGAGCCGCGACTATCGTGCTCGATCCGGCCGCCGCCGCTGGGAGGACACCACCGGCACCGTTGGACTCACCTCGACGAGAAGTGTCTAACCCGAGCTTCCCCACCGCTGGGTCAATTCCGGCCAACGCTGACCGTAGGGGCATTTTGGTAATTTCACGTGTTGAGGGTAATTTCGTAATTTCTAGCTTTGAGGGTGATTTTGTAATCCGAATTGAGGATAAATTGGTAATCTTATAAGGTTGAAGGTAAATTTGTAAATTATGAAATTGAGGGTAGTATAATTTCGGATTATATTAGTAAATTACTGAATCACGGGATTATTACTGTAGTTCGGAAGATTGAGAGTTTGTAATATTAAGACGAATATTTATTTTAAGGCGTTATTTTTGCGAGATTAGTTCGAATTATTATTATGGAAAGTAATTGTGTCGCTTCGTAAATTAGGTGGATCCGCGGACGAGAATCTACTCATGGACTTGGGTGATAGCCGAGTCCGAAATTATCATCGTGAGTGGAATATATTAAAATTATTTGATTTTTATATAGTAGAGCTTGTTTATGAAATGAATATTTAAAGTGCTTTCATTAAATGGTTTTCCGAAATAAATGTTTATTACGTGTAATTATTGTGTTAAGTTATATTTATTTATTTATGCTCCGTGATCGATTTTAAAATGCAAAAGAGATGATTGATTTCGAACATGTTTTAAAGTGCTTTTATGCGGATTTCGAGCATGATTTTAAGAGTATATGATTGATCCCGTTTATGATTTAAAATGTATATACATTGCTTTTGAGCATGATTCAAGTATTTATATGTTGATTCCGAGAATAATTTAAAGTGTTTACATATGGTCTTCGAGCATGATTTAGAATGTTTATACATATGGATTTTGAATATGATTTAAAGAGTATATGATGGATCTTGGACATGAGATATATTGATTTCGAGTATGATTTAAAGCATGATTTAAATGTATACATATATAATGATTTTGATCATGTTTTTAAGTTTTAAGCAAATACCCGCTCCTCCGGATGAGATGAGATAGTAGGCCTCTGGGTCCGCCTAAACACACATAGAGGCTTTGGGCCGTGTGTTTGGCGCTGCCTTCAGGGGCATATGCATGCATATTGAGATATGAGATCGGATGGTTCGGACACGATGTCGCGGGATAGCGCATCATTGCACGTCCGATGAGATCCGGTATGAGATATGCTCGATGAGCATGAGATGGTACGTCCTTTTGTCTATCCGTGTAGCTCCGGGCATGATGGTACTCGGATAGTACATCATTGCCAGTCCGCTGAGGTCCTGGATGAGACTAGATTATCCCCGGTATTTGTTTAAAGGTATTTGTTTAAGGATATTTGTTTAAAGGATATTTGTTTAAAGGATATTTGTTTACAGGATATTTGTTTAAGGATATTTGTTTAAGGATATTTGGTTAAAGGTATTTGATTTACTTAATGTTTGATATTTTAATTTGAGAAGATATTTCGATATGAGAAGTTTTTTTATTGATTTTGTGACAGTATCAGTTTTGCTTATGTTCAAATTATGATTGAATTGAAAGTGATTTTATAGTCAAATATTTATTTGAGAAACGTGATTATACAAGTGATGCACTTATTTTTGTAATTATTTTATATTTTCAAAATTACTATCCACTCATCGAGCTCATCGAGTTTTATACTCATTCCTATTTTATTATATTTCCCCGGAGATTACTAGTATAACAGATTAACCCAAGAATTGTATACATAGTTGGAGTCATTTGGGCCACTTGAGGTTGTTTGAGGACATAGGAAAATTATTTTCTTTTGGTTAATGTATAATTATCATGTTTTGGATTTATATTAGGGATGTGATTTATGAATTATGAAACGTGTGTATTATTGGATATGTTATCGGATGAGATTGTGTTGATGTAGTTGATTCTTGATAAATGATTTGGGAGTGTTTATGTTGAAATTACAGGTTTGGAAATATTATATTTTTAGGGGAGGTTCTGCCGAAATTTCGGTAGAATTCTCATTAATAAGATGATTTTAATATTTAGGTTCAATTTCTTAAGATAGGTCGCCTCTGGAAATGGGGCGGGTCGTCTCATTTCTGGTTGAGATAATTCAGACCCCAACATATCCACCATTATTAAGATTTTTAATGCCATTTTATATATTCATTTACTTTCCTGAACATACAAGAAAAAAAATAGCAACATATGCCAAACTGTAGAGTCAGGTTCTTTTGTCGAGACTTCACCCTCATCAAGTAGAATGGAATTAAAGTCAAAACTTGAAAGCAACATTTCATCGCAGAAGATTTAAAAGGAAATAGGATCTACATGATGATTTTAGTAACAGCAACAAATATGCAAAGAAAAAAAAAATGGAATGATAGAATTGAGAATGCTAGAACCATGGATTTTGGAGCTTATGAAAACTTGGCATCCATATGTGTATCAGATATAAAATTATGATATCCAACTGGAGAGCTGAAGTTACAGTTACCAATTACTATAAAGTAGTGAAGGACGCCCCGAAATCAGGTGGCAGTACTGGTAGGAGGCTGGGAGCGGCGACGCTGACGCGTGAAGACCGACTACTACGAGCGGTTGAGAGAGTGACAAGTGGGAGATACGATGCCGCCGCGTAAGGACTGAAATTTCCTGACGCGCCGTAGAGAGATGACTGCTGACTGCTGGGAGAGACGACCAATGCCAAGCTGGCGTGGCGCGCCTACGGGCTAGCAGTGTGGTGTCATGCTGCTAAGGGCTGACGACAGTGAGATTTAAGGGAGTTGTTGTATGAGAGGATGAGTGCGTAGTTTATTTTTTTATTTTTTTTTATTTTTTAAAGGGAAGGGGTGCAAGCCCAAAGAAATTTGAACCCCCTCACCACTCCCAAGGACTCGAACCCGGGCCGCCACGACTCTAGAATCGAGCATTGCGACCAATCCGACCACGGCCTTGGGGGCGAGTGCGTAGTTGTTTAGATTAGGGCTTAATTTAATTTTTTTTGTTAATGCAAAACTCGATCACTTTGTTAATCGGTTCGGTTTAACCCAAATTAAATAATAAAAATGATCAGTTTTGTAATTTTAATACGTTCAGATTTTAAGTTTAAATCGAATCGAGTTAAAATCTGAAATAAATTTTAGGTTCGGTTCAGTTCAACCTGAACAACCACTCTTATTTCAATAGATTTGGGTTGAGAATGGCAATATAAATAGATATTGGTTGGATTCTTTTTAATTTAATTTAAAGTTTCTAACAAAACTATAAAGAATTGATTTAGACAACCCATACTTTCCTTTCACATTATACAATTTTATTAATCCCTTCAACTTAGAATATTTGAACCTATATACAAGGACTTCTCAGCATCCTCAATTATATCCCTAAAACTCTTAATATTATTATCACATTGTTAGTAAACGTCATGGATCATGTCAGTCTGATCACAGGATCTATATTGATGGTTGTGGGAATAATTATGGCAACTTGCAGAGGTTATTTTTTGCTTAACCCCTCCATGCCTATCCCAAACTACATATGATGTCAAAAAATATTATGTGTACAAATGATCCCTTATCTGTTTAGAAGCATAAAACTCCATGCTGCAACTGTTAGTACAAAGATATCTAAGTAACCTGCGATTTTTATAATTAACCATAACAAATTTCAAGAACTCTTTAAGTCTGTTTTCATATTCTGCGGACAATCGATTAGCAGACCGTATCCAAGATTTATTCATTTCAAGAATAATGCCTGTTAATATAATTATACATCTTACTTTAAGTTTTAAATGCTTTACTTGTAATAATACAATTCAAAATATAAAATAATAATTTCATGTCAACACAACAAATTCATTTAACAGCAAAATCCTATTAATTATAGAATCAACAAAGGAGTAGTAAAAATCTAGTATATGGTGTTATGGCCTATGATTGGGCATGTTCTATTTCTAGGTGAGATACCCACAATACAAACTTAGCTAAATGTAAACATATAAGAAAATAAACAAAATAGTCAATAAACAAAGGAATGTTGGCATCATACACCATTCTTAACATAAATAAAATTATGAAAATAGTCATGCATGTAGTTCTTACAAATAAAGTAATAATAGTCAAAACAACAAATTTGCAACGAACCCATTACAGTTGAAATAAAATTGTCACCAAGCCACATCGTTACAATTGAAATGATAATGTGCTCGTACCTGAACTAATCAAACACTTTCTCGTTCCACTGAATAAACTTTTTAACTGCAATAGTAATTCAATTAGACAAATAAAAACCTGTTAACTGCATTCAATTGATAACAGTATTAATACTTTTATCACTACAAAACCTAACTTAGTAAACCACACAAAATAATAAAATAAAAATATAATAGAATTACTTTAATAACATTTTGTAAAACAACATTCAAATTACCCATTTCAAAAAGTATTTATTTCTAAAATACTAGAACATAGAAACACACACAAAAGCACATTCTAGTGATAAACAATTATTATTAATGTCAACTTAATATAAATAATTATAAATTTGTTGCCATAAGGATAAAATATTGATGAAATTAAGAATCTTCCATGCTAAAAATTATTAAATTATGCAACATGTATGGCCGTATGCTACTATATTACCAAAAAAAAAAACAACAAATACATGATTTTTAAATACTTTAAACATCAATCCCTATAATCAAAACTAATAAACAAAGACAATACTTTCTCAATCCTATTTTATAAACACCCACTAAAATTTTCTAAGTCATATTTTCAAATCATCGATTTATGTGTGTATGCCAATCAAAATAAATAAGCAAATGATTCATGCATGCAAGCCCATCTAAAGTCAAATGAAGTGAAGAAACAAATAAATCTGATACAAATTGAAAATTAGGGTTTTACAAAAAAAAATTAAAGGAAAATGAATCGATAAAGAGAGAAGGTGGGTGTTTTAACATGACTTAGGGCTTTTTATTTACTCCTGCTTTCTTCAGTCTTTCTTTTCTACATCAATAATTGAAGTTGTCTTTCTTTGGTTATATGGGAACCTTCTTCGATCTTCAAGGTTTAGTTGTGGGTTTTACCTTTTTTAGTACTGTTTGTTTTACTTCGTCCTACCTTCAATTTTATTTTGCTTTGTCCGACCTCTGACTTCTATCTTCAAATTTCTTTTGATAAATTTTTTAGGTTTTCTAAAGCTGGAGGGAAATGAAAATGAGAGAGAGGGAAATGAAAAGCCTTCTTTTACTATTAACAACAAAAAATACTGTCGTTTTTCTTAAGAGAAATAAATTAATAAATAAATAAAAATGATAGTGCTTAAAATTATGAAAATATAAAAAATTAAAGAAAAAAAAAATATATATATATATATAGCTATTAGTATCATTACAATGTTATGGTACTATAGTATCAACCACTGCTGATACTCATATGTTAAACATGAGCAAAATAACTTATATTACCAAATACTGATACTTTTTATTTAGTGTCAGAAGCTTAGTATCAGCAAAAGTCATATTTCTAATAATGTGAACATGAGAGTTAATAATCAGTAAGTGACATTTAATGTAATAGAAGCCATGAAAAGTCGTGACGAGGTTGAAGATTGTAATTTTGTCAGTGTTGTGGACTTTGCTATAATAGAAAGATTAAACAGTTGCTGTAGTAAAGAGGAAACTAAAGATGTAACATTTAAAGAACTTGAAAATGAATATCGAGACTTTGAAGTAGTTGACATAACATGGCTTGGAGAAGAGAAATCATTCTGATCTAATAAGCAATTTGAATCACTTGATCTTTCAAATAGAGAAATAAAATCATATGTTCCCTTTATTGGTCACCTCATGTTTTAGAATTAAAATTGTTGCCATCACATTTAAAATATATTTATCTTGGTGACCATTATGCAGTTCCATTAATCATTTCATCTTCTTTGAATGCAGAGTAAGAAAAGAACTTAATAGCTGTATTTGAGGATTACAAGAAGGCCATTGGATAGACCATAGTAGATATTAAGGAATTAGCCCCCCCCCCCCGATATGCATGCACAAGATTCTACTAGAGGATTGCTACAGTAATTCTATAGAGCAGCAGAGAAGATTAAATCCTATAATGAAAGAAGTTGTGAAGAAAGAGATCGTTAAATGGTTTGATACTAGAATCATTTACCAAATTTCAGACATTTTATGGGAAAGCCCAGTACAATGTGTGCTAAAGAAAGGTTGAGTGATAGTTGTAGCAAATGAGAAGAAGGAGCTTATTCTCACAAGAACAGTGATTGGATGGAAACAACAGGAAACTAAATAAAAAAACAATGAATGATCATTTTTCATTGTCTTTCATAGATCAAATGCTAAATAGACTTGTTGGAAAGAAGTATTGTTATTTTTTGGATAGATACTCAAGCTATAACTAGATTGTTATAGCACTAGAAGAGCATGAGAAGACAACATTCACTTGTACGTATGAAACTTTTTTCTTTTAGAATGATGCCATTTGGCTTGTGCAATACTCCAGTAACTTTTTAGAAGTGCATGGTGTTTATTATTTTAGACATGGTTGAGCGCACACTTGAGGTATTTATGGATGATTTTTAATTTTGGAGAATTATATAATGATTGTTTGCATAATCTAGAAAATATGTTAAGAAAATGTGAAGAAACAAACTTAGTGTTACACTGGGAGAAATGTCATTTTATAGGGTAAGAATAGATAGTCCTGGGCCATAAGATCTTTAGAAATGAGGTAGAGGTGGATAAGGCAAAAATATAGGTAATTGATAAGCTTCCACTACCTATTTCAGTTAAAGCCATAAAGAACTTTTTAGGCCATGTTGGATTCTATAGAATGTTTATTAAGAATTTTTTCAAAAAATCAAAACCTTTATTTATGTTACTAAAGCATGATAGACTATTTCATTTTGATGAAGATTGTCTGAAGGCCTTTGTTACATTGAAGAAAACTCTTTTACAATATCAGTTGTTGTAGCATCGAATTAGAGTATGCCTTTTAAGTTAGTGTATGATGCTAGTGATCATTCTATTAGAGTAGTGCTAAGGCAGAGGAAAGACAATATTTTTCATTCTATTTATTATACAAGTAAGACTGTAGCTAACGTACAACTCAACTACACCACCACTAAAAAGGAGTTGTTGGTAGCTGTTTTTGCATTAAAAAAATTTTAAAGCCTATTCAGTTAGTACCAAAGTAACTATTTATACAAATCACCCAGTTATAAAATATTTGATTTCAAAAAATGATACTAAACCAAAACTAATTAGGTGTATATTTTTGCTATAAGAGTTTGACTTGGAGATTAAAGATAGAAAAAGAATTGAGAATTAAGTAACAAACCATCTTTCAAGGCTAGAAGTATATATAAGCACTCTAACTAAGTAAGATATTATATAAATATTTCTTAATGAGCAGTTATTAATGATATAGAATGCACAAATATTGCAGTAGTCTGGATTTCCTTGGTATGCAAATTTTTCTAACTATCTAATAAGTGGATTGCCACTACCTGACCTGAGCTACCAATAGAAGAAGAGGTTTCTCCATGATATTAGAAGTGAAAATAGGATTAACCCTACTTATACAAGATATGTTTAGACCATGTGATTAGAATATGTGTTCCTGATTCAGAGATTTCAAGCATTCTGCAGTCTTACTAGCCTGTAGTATATAATTGACACTTTAGAGGACCTAGAACATTAGTAAAAGTTTTTTAATTAGGTTATTACTGGCCTTGTATTTTTATATATGCTTACGAGTTTATTAAGTACTGTGATAGACGTTAAAGAACATGAAACATTTATTAAAAGTATGAAATGCCATTAACCAACATCTTGGAAATTAAAATTTTTTATATATGGAGGATAGGTTTTATGAGACCATTCTTTTCATCCTTCAGGAACTTATACATCTTAATTGATGTGCACTGTATAAAAATGGGTAGAAACTACAACATTGCCAACAAATGATGCCAAAGAAGTAGTGAAGTTCCTTTAGAGGAATATTTTTGCAAGGTTTGACACTCTCAGTGCAATTATTAGTGATGAAGGAACCTATTTTTACAATAGGATGTTTGTAGTAATATTGAATAAATATGAGATCAATTATAAGGTTGTTAGAGCATATCATCCATAAACCAGTGGCCAGGAAAAATTACCTAACATGGGATAAAATGGATTTTGGAAAAAGTGGTAAATCTTAATAGAAAGACTAGTATATTAGACTAGATAATTTCTTATGGGCTTACAGAACCGCCTATAAAACACCACATGCCATCTCTACATACAAAATTATTTATGACAAAGCATGCAATTTACCATTGGAGCTGGAACATAAAGTATATTGGACAGTTAAGCAACTGAACATAGATATACATACTATACAGAGTAGAGGTTGTTACAGCTTTGTGAGGTAGATAAGTTGAGGTTATTCTCCTATAACAATTTAAGAATCTTTAAGGAAAAAACCAAACTATGGCATGGCAAGCAAATCCAGAGAATAGAGCTCTTTCCAAGCCAATAAGTCTTGCTTTACAACTCAAGACTAAAGCTTTTCCTTAAAAAGTTGAAGTCTAAATAGTTATGGCCCTTTAAACTCATCAAATTTTATCCTCATGGGGCCGTTGATCTTTAAAATGAAAGGACAGGCCAAGAATTTAAGATTAATGGACAAAGAGTGAAGCCTTATATGGGAATTGCTGTGATTAATTCAAAGAAAGATCTGTTCTTAAAGGATCCAACTTGGTCAAAAAGGGAAGGTTAGTCTAAAGGACTTTAAACCAAGCACTGATTGGAGGGCAACCCAATAAGGAAAGTGAAATTTAAATTTTTAACCACTTAGTTTGTTTTAATTTAATTTTGTTGCTATTTAGTTGTTCTTTTACTTTGTTTTAATTTATGAATTTAATTTCTATGTTCTAATTTAATTTTTTTATTTTCTTTGTTGTTTTCTTATTTTTAACTAGAAATTTAGTGCAAAAGATATGAATGAAAATTTTGGATGGGTAAGAGAATTAATAGTGTTAATGCTATAGTATGAGAGAGGAAAGATCAGCATCATAATCACAAACACCAAAAGACCTAGAGCCCAAGAAAACAAAGACTGATTGACCCACCGTTCAAGAAGCTATTGGAACCCTAAGAACTAGTCCAACTAAGAAAACAAATAAGAAGTCAACTATTGCAAATACAGCTCATTGAGACAAAGCTAGAGGAGTGGAACAAGAAAAAAGTGGACCTGCACAACATATACTACAAACACTTTCTTAATAGGGGAGTATCCTCTACCTACCAAGTTTATCACTTCAATTGCTGAAATTTTCTTTTTGTTCTTTTTAATTATTCTGTTTTATTTTGCATGTTTTAAAATTTATGCCTTTAGTTTAAATGGTATGCATGCATGTTTTTAGATTGTTTTGTGTACATGTGAAGAAACAACACCTCTTAAGTGGGGAAGTTCTGTTATGTTATGCTATAGTATTATTATATAATCTATTTGAATGTACGTGAATGTGTTGAATGTGAATGAATTTTTTTTCCAGTTTTATAGATATTTGCTTGAATGTATATGACTAAGTGTGTATCTCTATCTACCTAGTATTTATTCTCGAATTAGGAAACCAAATAAAGACGAATTAAATGATAAAATATAGGAAAAGTTACCTTTAAATAGGGACAATTATGGTTGAAGGTTGAAATTCTGTCTCAACAATTAGACTTTAGTTAAGTTGTGTGAGTATACTGTAGTAAAACCAAGATGAGAAAATTTGAAATTTTTAGAAATTGTGGATAAAAATAGCTTAATTTTGGGTGAAAAACTTAAGAATTTTTACAAAAAAAAATTCAAAAATTTTAGCAAACTGTGTTGGAAATAGAATAAATTTTACTCCAATGGCTTAGTTTCTGACTATAGAGTAACCAGGGCTGTGTATGCAACCTATATGCAGACTTGAGTAAGAAAGCAACAAAAGTTATGAGCATTGCTACAACCGCCAAAATGAAAAATCAAATCCTTTGCCTAAGAAACTGAATAGCCAGGTCTGTGCATGAACCCAATGTTTAGTTTTAAGTTAAAGGTATCTAAAGATAAGGCTATAGCTATAGCATTTCCGATGCTTCTACAACAACAATGCTAATTTTTATATTGATGAAGTAATTAGGTGCCATCATTACAAGTGATAGGCATTTACATGAAAAATTGGTGTTACACTGAAGGGCACTCATTAACAAGAAAAACTTTTGGATTAAATAAATGAATAATAAATGTTGTAACACAGTTTGTAGCTCTTTATGATTCCTATTCCCTCTATAAATGGAAGTGTTTTATTATTTTATCTTTGAGACATATCTATTGCTTCAATTATGCTGCAGTAACTCTCAATTTGATCGAAGTGACACACACACACATTGTATAGAATGAAATCCAAGTCTAGAACTGAAATTATTGATTGGTAACTATGTTTGATGGTGAAATATAAGGGTTGCTAAGTTATAACAATCTAGAAAATAGAGTTAAGTGTTTAGTGTATGATTGTTTGAATGAAGTGTTTGTCTTGCTGGCATTACTTGAGGACAAGCAATGGTTTAAATTTTGGGGGGGTGGGGGTGATAACTCTATAAAATGAGAATTTTCATTATATATCTAGTTTTAAACTTGCATTAATTCGAGAGTAAATGGTGAAGTTTTATTATATTTTTAATTACATTTTACATGTGCATGTATTTAATTGTAGTTGCAATAAAATGATGTCTTCTAGAAACAAAATCAAGCATGAATTAAGGAGAATGGTAGAGGAACTACTACAGTAATCCATGAGCAAAACAGACAGAAAAAGCTATCCAACCTGTCACATGCTAGTAGACAAAGTCTGTTGTAGCTATCACTGCACTACCATTATCAAGTGCGGACAAAACAATGGCTGAAAGCACATAAAATAAGAGGTAGTCCTATGTTACTAAAATTAAACTAGTGTCCCATTGCCTTTTAGGGTTGTCCTAAATTCCAAGCTATATAATGCACTTTTTAAGAATGATTCAGATCATCACCAAAAACCTAATCTATACCTACTGTCATCAATCACACAAAAAAATAACATATCAAAGGATAATTTTTAGTGCGTTAACAGAAGGTTTTCGTAGAGAAAAATAAGGGAACTTAAAGATATCAAGAATGAAACTTGGATCCCTTGTATATCTCTTCCTTGTTCTCATATTTTTTTTTATTATATTCTCTTTTTTATGATTTATTTTATGGCAAATACTTTTGTTCTTTATGTTTTAAAACTTACCATGAGCTAAACTTTAATATAGTTAGATTTTGAACATGCTTAATGATTATTTGACTTATATATATGTGTGTGTGTGTGTGTGTGTGAATTTTGCTTAGTATTTGCTATAGCATTTTATCTTGATTTTTCATATTACAAATCTCTATTTCGCTTGACCAACTATTTAGTAAATACAATCTAAGAAAGAGCCTTAAAAATGTCTGATTTAGTGGAATAAGTTATGATAATACATGATTTTAGGTTGGTTTTTCTAAGTTGAATTAATCTCAATGTGAATAAGGCCGTATTTAACCTAAAATTAGTGGCAAACTACATTTAAGGATTCATATTATAGTATAAATGGAATCTAGAACGTGAAATGCTATGGTTTATGTTAGTTTAGCAACTGGTCACTGTTAGACTGCACATAGATATAAGATATCCAACAAGCAACAACTGATGATGTGTTAAGATTCTGCCCAATACTGTATTAGATACTGTAACAACTGATCCTTAATTAAAAAATAGTCAATAATCATTAAGTGAATTTAGAATTCAATTACTCTTTTTTTCATTGAGATTACCTTTGTGATTGACGTCAGCTTTACTTTATTTAATTTTTTTATTCTACTTTTTAGTTTAATGGATCCTAAATCACGTCATTTATTTTTGTTCTATTTAGTTTACTGAAATTGTACTGATAAAATTGCTATAACAATTCTAATAACATCAATTCTTGTGGAGACGATCTTAAATATTCATTATTATATTACTTGTTATATCTACTTGTACACTAACATATATTGCACATCATGCAAGGCACACACATGCAATACTAATTGAAATGAATAAGTAGGTGCATAAAATTTTGACCTGAGGAAATAAACATAAATGCTCCTTACTAAAAGGAATAAGCAGGTGTGGCAAATTTTGACCTAAGGGAATAAACAAGTGCAAATAATCCCAACTGGAAGGGACAAGCAAGTATGGCAAGCGTTGACTTACGGGAATAGGCAAGTAAGAAGTCAATACTTCAGAGAATCTTAAAATGATTCATAACAAATATTAAAACACAAAATAAAAGTGAAAGCACCTGTGAATTCAAAACAGAAGGATCAAGAGTCCCCTAAAAAAAAGTATTACATGTCAAAGGTTCTAAGGTAATCTATAAAGCACTAAAATTTAAAAACATAAAAGTCAAAGTTACAAACACCAACAAAAGGAAAAGATTCGTCTTCCACCTTATTAGTTCCCCCTTCTACAGTAGTCTCAACACCTTCAGGTGGGTTTGATTAAGGTGGGGCATGAGGCAAATTACCTTACTGACCAGACAGGCCATCATCATTGTCTTCGCCTACCAACTTACCCTTAGGGGACAGAGCGAAATCATCCATCTAAGGAGCTTCAAAGTAGTAATCATCCATAAACTTCAGATCCTACTAATGGTGGTAGTCTATCACCACTTTCTTACAGTTGTCCACTATAACAAAGAATTCTACATCCTTCACTTATTTGAACTCGACAGATTGGAGATATGCCTCAATGTTGGACTGGTAGTTAGCTTGGAGTTATTATCTCAAGCGAGCCATTTTCTCCTATTTGGGAGACAATTCATCATCCTTGTTCTTAATCACCCCACTAGTAATGTTGTGCTCCAATTTGAGAGATTCATGAACAGATTGGAGGTTTACGAAATCTCCCCTTAATTGGACCATTTCACTTACTACTTTGCTCTTTTTATTCCTGACTTTGGAATATTCGTTCTTTGAGTTTCGATATAGGTTGTATGTTTGAATCCTATTCTTGGTAGCCTATCAAAATTCAATGGAGTAGTATTGTTAATAGTGAATAGTAATAAATAGCAAAAAAAATAAATTTAAAAAGCATATTTTAAAGTCAGCCTTGTGGACATTGTCGATAAAGGTAGAAAATAAGACCTCTGGACTAATTTGCCTAGACCGAAGGCACTCTTGATGGGGGAATGCCCGTTTTAAGGAAGAGAGGATAACAAGATCATACTCTAGTTTACTGTGCTGAAAGGTCAAATTTGCTAACTCATTAAACTTAAGGGCAGAAGTGTACTCGATTGATTTTAAACTAGATGGAAAATGAGCCTTCTCCTTAGGTCGTGGATACTAATAGGGAAAGACTGAGCTGAAGGAGACCTTGAAGATTGAGTTTGAGTTTAAAGAAGACGGGTTGTGCCATGCTTTCGGGCGAATGAACCACCATCAGGTAAGTTGGTAGGCCTGGTTCTCTTCGTGCCACTAATTTAGGATATAGTAACTATACAGCCCAAATACAAACTAATCAAAAGAGTGAATTTGATTTTTAAAAAGTCCTCAAGGGTGTGGTCAAGTTGGTTACCATACTCGCTATAGAGCCGTGGTTGTCCGGGTTCGATTCTTGGAGATAAGAAAGAGAGTTAAAAAAAATTTGTATTTAGGTTTGCCCACCCCCCTTTTCTTTAAAAAAAAAAGAGTGAATTAAGAGTGCTCACAAAATTTAAAATGAATATCTCTCTTCCCAGTTGGAATAAGACTAAATTCTTGAAAGGAAGTCCTACTAAAGAGGGCAAGCACGTCTAATTGTGAAAGGCTAGCTTGAGAACATTCAATGTTTCCAGCCAACTCTACAAACAAAATAGGAAGACGCCAAGACAATGCAATAAAAAATAAATTTAGATGAGAAAAACAATAAATTGGAAGTAATAAAGGAAACATAGCAACCTAGAGTTTGGAACGAGGTGGGAACAAAATCATTAACATTAGGGGTCGTCAGAGCACCAATACCCTAAAGCAAAAAACCACTAGTCCTTCCAACTCTTTGTCTGACCTACAAAATTGATGGGTATAATCGAATCAACACCAACCCAATTAGCCAAATAATACTAACCACGTCCCCTAGAAACTGATTTGACTTGATATAGCCACTTAAATTCATTAAAGGAGAAGTCAGATTCAATTCCTGATCATCTCTACAGCACGAAGTGACCCAAAATAGCCTTATAAATCGCTGGGTTGAGCTCGGAAAGAGTGACATTAAAAGACCTAAAAAATTGATGAATGAAGTGATGCAAAGGTAGTTAACCCAAACTTAAACATGGATGGATACAAAGCCATGCAACCCGCAGGTGGCACCACCATGTTCTCATTAGAATTGGGGGCCCTAAGCTCGATGGTGCTAGGGCTATGAAAATCTCTCCTTAATTTCTCTATGGCTCCTGGTGTGGCATTGGATGCACATTGGCTGGCTCCAAGCCCCTTTGTAGGAGCACCATGTTTCTCGTCATCATCAATATGTATAGAAACTATAGAGAAAGAAGAGACGGAAGAAGAACGACACAAAGCACTCCTAGTAACTCGTCTACATGACCCCCCACCTTTACCCGACTCATTGTAGGCTACCTTAAGTGGATCCATAGAAGGCAGAAAGAAAAGTGAAACAAAGAAAATAAAAGAGAGAGAAAAAGCACATCTTGAACGAACAAGAAAGAGCAATGATGTTAAATGCCATAGGAAGAAAAGAAAGATTAAATTATGTTAGGGAAAGATATGTATCCTAAGAATGACGTGCAGTTTTGAAATTTAAAACTTGGACTAAGGTTATTAAAATTATTAGTTCAAGATAAGGGATTTTTGAATTTCAAAACCTCTTATCTTTAATTAGGGCCTGTGTTGATGATGTAACTAATGATACCACCTTCAGATGAGACAAGAATCTCTAGGAAAGAAAATCACATCCTTCAGAGCCAGGAATAAAGTCCATCAAATAGGAATCTAGCAACTTTCGAGATGAGAAAAAGAGAAAACATGCTCCTAAAAATGTGCTTCATGCTCTTATTACCTCAACGGGTCATTTTAAACCAGCTGCCACATCACTCTATGGTCTTCTAAAATAAAGAAAAAGAAAAAATTGTAACCACTATAAAGCACTTCATCCTCACAATGGTATAAAACCACTACGCCCAAAATGCCCCCAAAGATAGGGAAATAATATCCACTTCAAGGATGCATGCTCTATTTTCTTCTCCAAAACATATATTTAGGGTAAAATTCATCAGAAACAAGATACGATCACTTAAGCCAATAAAAAATACTTTGATTTTAACTCTAAAATTGCATTTACCGACTTAAGCGTTAGAGTGGGCATGCTAGATACCACCACTTCTGGCCTCATTTTACCCTTTTCTTGTTTGTTATTGTGTATGTAGGTTACCTTCATCTGTTGCACTTAGTTTAACTTTAGGCGAAAAAAAATCAGGCGTTAACAATTATCATTTGGATCGCTAGAGTTCTAATTCCCAAAAGTAAAAAACCATAAATCTTTCTAGTCCTTGATTGTTAAATAAGTTAGTAGGAATGATATGAACAATACCAAATCAGCTAGCTGAATAATAGTAATCACTCCTTTTAGCCACAGGCTTGATCTAGTAAAGCCTTTTAAACTCATCAAAAGTGAAGTTAGACTCAATCCTAGAATGCTTCCATAGCAAGAATGACCTAAGAAAAATTTGTAAATTATTGGGTTGAGTTGAACTGGAGTGACACCGAGGGAGCTAAATATATAATGAACGTAAGGGGTGAAAGGCCAATCTAATGCTTGGTTTGGACATAGAATGATACAAGGGCATTGTGTCTTTGAGTGGTTCCATTATATTTTCATTAGGGTTTGGGGCCTTAAACCAGATAGAATTAGGTATATATGTGAAAGTCTTTCTTCAATTTCTTAAGCATTTTGCATGTGGTCCAAAATTCCTAGTTCGTGGATAAAAGGCATATGATAATAGCATCTAAGTCCTTATTTGTGTTAGAAATTTCAATTACGACTACAGAAGGTGGAGACACAAATGAACAACATCAAGTAACACATAAAAGAGTCATAAGACATACTAGTGTTAATAAGAATCTTTTAGGTCCAATCATAAATCCACCACTAGGAACTATTTTAGAAGTATAGTACAAAAAATACACGTTTCATATTCTCGACAAAATAGAGAATGTGTTTCTTAACTGTTTTACTTCTTGGACTATATTCATCAGTATAATTTATGAATATTAAATATCAAAATGTTAATTAATAACAATAATTTCCCAAAAGCAAGGGCCACCTAATTGGCCTTTAGGGCATGTCACTACCACCACTTTCCTCAGGTACCCTTTCGTTTTTCATCTTTTTATTTTTCCTTTTCCCATCATGAGTTCAGTTAAGATTAATGGTGGCAAGTTCACCAAGGACAGCAGAGCAAGTAGGCATATAACTAGATCATTGACATGATGTCAAGTCAAACACATAGGTACTTGTTGCAAGAACAAGTTTACTGAACTTGACCAAATAATAATAAGTCAATTGTCTTGAGTGTTAATGACTTATTATACATTATTTTATTTACTATATTTAGAAATGACCTTTAGACTTGAGGCATCGCATATGACTTATACATGACATTTATCTTATGTGAAAGCATAAGGATTAACTCTTAATCAAAGAATAGATCTAGAACTAGCTATCATGATTGGCTGTGTATGGCTAAAATAGAATTCATCAATTTGTAATTAACAAAAAGGATGTACGATGTAAATTATTATAGATTGGCATAAATCCTTGGCCAAGGTGAATATTTGAAGGAGTTCAAATTATATTTATCATGCTAAGTTCATCTAGAATTATTTTGAGGTAAAGTATAAGTGCTTAACATACTAAACCATAAGTCATACTTTTTCTCTGGACATGGAGGATGAAAAGACCAAGACATAGAGAAAAAATGGAATAAGTTCTATAGATTCAGCAATTTTGTTATTTGGATAGTCATGAAATATTGCTATGTGCCACTTGTGACTTGTAGAAACCTTAAGATCATTATTACTAAAGTGTATTAACAATACATCTTATGGTTATTAGAAAAGTTTTAATTGATAACTAAAGAGTTCATCATCTTTTAATGAATAAAGAGTTATCATTAAAATAGTTCTACTACTTTATAACAAAAAATCTAAAAGGTCACACACTTAATAAAAATAAAAAAATGAATTACCAGAAAATGAGAAGTTGAATTTCCTAATTTTAGAAAAATTGTTATTCATATAATAATTCATTAGAGAATGAATATATCTTAAATATGATTTAAGATATAAAATTTAATGTACTATAAATAGTTTAAGAACCAAAATAAATTTCATAAAACCTTAATTAAATATTAGATTTAAGATCGAGCATATAAATGACCGAATTAGACATATTTCGATTCATAAATGATTATGAATTTTTTGTACCAATTTTAAGCTTTTTATTGGACTTAATATGGATTAAGAAGAAGCACAATATCATGTTACAAAACAAGTCCACAATTAGCCATTTGATTTGATCAAAATGGACTTGATTTGTTAAAGCCAAATAATTAAGTAAATAATCTATTTATTTATTTTTTTTAAAATTAATTAATTATATAAATTATTGAAATGATAAGATCAATTCAATAAAGAATAACTTAGTGGATAAGTCGAGCTCATAATAATGCTTATGCCATTATTGATGAGATAACGGTGGGGTTTTGTTTGGTGGATAAAAATCATCATGAGCTAGCATTTATGATTGATTATTATCTCTCTCATTTCTAAACCAAATTGGGTGATTCAAAATCCCATGAACTCCTGGAACATTTCTAAGCGTGGACTAATTAAAGACATCACAATTGGGGTGCTTTAAGAATCTTAAATCATGCAAAAACAGAAGTGTTCGTGCAGTGGTCTGTTTCCTAGACAGTGTTTGTAGCTTGCTGTTTTCAGTCTTTTTCTCTTACCTCACAAAGTTGTTTTTGAAAGTACAAGTCAGGTTATTAAACTTCAACCTTTCTTCTTGATTTTCATTTTTGAATGAAGCCTATCCGAAGTTTCTAGAACTTTCGCTGATTATTTTAATTTTACTGCATAAAAGTTGCATTTTTTAGGAAACTCATGGACAAATGTTTTACTGCAAGTGCAAGAGTTAAGAGTAGGAGGAGTTGAGTCACGCTTGGAAGAAGCATTTTTTAGGAAACTCATGGACAAATGTTGTACTGCAAGTAAAAGAGTTAAGAGTAGGAGGAGTTGAGTCACGCTTGGAAGAAGAGAAAATTTAAAGAAAAATTAATGCGAAATCCAAGCAGTTTCAAAATTTGAAACCTCAGCTTAAAGGCAAGTATAGATATACGTAAATTACTTAATTCACAAAAAGAGATTTTTACAATTCAAAAACTCTTTATGAATTAGGAGCATGTGTTAATAGAGTATTCAATATTTATCCCACCTCAAGGAAGGATAACTTCGATGCAGAATAAATTGCCCTGAGGTGCATAAATGAATCGGTCAAAGAATGATAGGTCACCAGCTTAAAATATAGGGAAGACAGTTATGGTGATGAAGATGACTTCAAACACGAATACTGTAGTTACTAAATTAAGGTGTAAAGTATCTTCAATCTAAGAGCATCAGGACACGACCCCCACATCCCTAACAACACATTTTGTTGTGGCTAATTCAGGTATATAAACAAAGGAGGATAAATATTCAAATGTCACGTTTAACAAATAAATATTCTAACTAATGGCTCTTATTGTAATTAGCAACTAGAGAGAAAAATAAAAAGTGTGGTTTTAATGTTAGTTACTCATATATAAGTTTAATTTGTTTATAAAAGCCTATATATTTATTTAAAAAAAGAACAAAATTAAAATACTTTTAATTGGATATTGACTTGATTGTTTGATCTCAAGAAAATTCAAGTTGGCCTTAGGTACATTCATTTAGATTTAAACTCGCTGTTAGTCTAATTTTTAACCCATATGAATTTGACTCATTTAAATTAGAATCATATGATTATGTGTCAAATTTACTCCATTACTATCTCTAAATAGACCATTATAGAAATTTTATTTTTATCAAAAATAAAAAATAAATTAATAAATTTCTTCTTGTTGATCTTGTAATAATTCAGTTATTTTAATATAGATGGAGGTTCATGAATATCTCATTATTTGAATTTCTCTTGAGTAAAAATTCTCTTCAATGATGTAATTATTAAAAGACACATGAATCAATATCTTCACAAACTTAGGAGAGGAACTTAATATATAACAAATATATTTTATTATTTAAAATATCCACCGAAACATTTTTTTTATTTATTTTTAATTAGATTAATTTTCATAATGCGTGAGGGGGAGAAAAATGTCACTAAAAGTAGTTGTTTACCGATTACCATAAGACCTTTCTTCTAAAACTAAAAAAACTTAATGCAATATTAATTGAGTCTTCTCTATTAAATTCATCTAATTTTATATATACAAATAAAGAAGCAAACCGAAGTATGCTAGTCATCAATTTAATCAAAGGCCGAACGTCGTGGTCATAAAAAGTTTAGATTGGATGAATTAACTCCAACAATTTTAAAAAAAAAACTGAAGGTAGGCCCACCAAATGGTCCAAGAGAGAGGAGTTGAATCTTCTCAGTTTTCTTTGACCATGACAAGGGCGGAGTTTTATTGGCTACGACTACCATGTGCTATGCAATACAATATTTTTTAAAAATATAGACCACTGGATTTCATGCCTTACACAATCAGCGGCTGGAAGCTTTCTTGAAACACAACTGAGAGTTAGCGGGCAACTTGCAGCAACAGCAGGTGGCTCAGTTGAAACAACTGAAAGAACGAGAAAGTCAATATATTGCTCTAGGAAATTAGTTACTGTGTATTCTCAGCTTATCCGCTTCATGAAAGAACTCATCTAAGTGTGATTGGCATGTCACCATTTATTACATGTACAGAGTTAAATTTTAGTGTTGATTTTCTTGTTAATTATGTCTTATTTATTTTCCTAGGATTTTATGTCTTTTCTTTGCTCTCTTAATGTGAGAATTTTTATTCATTATAATAAGTATGTATTGTTTATCTTCTTTTAATTTTATTTTTATTTTGTCTGAAGTCCCTTTGAATAAAAAAAATTAGTTCCGGTTGCTTCTCTTTCTTTTTCAAAAATGAAAAAAATATTGTGGGCACTTTTTAGATGACAATTATAACCATAGACTAATTTCAATTTCAATTATAATTTGTATGAAAATAATAATGGGATTATAACTATTTTTTTCTTTCAATTTTTAATTTTTTAAAAATCAATTTATTAATTGTATATAATATTTTTAAAAATTTATACCTTTCATTAATACAAATATTTATATCATTAATCAAATCTAATAGTACACCACAATGTGTCATTTTGGCGCATTACAAAATTCCAAGGTTATCTCAATTAAGGAATTAAATATATTTTAATTTTTATTAAAATAAATAAAAATAATATTATAAAATTATTTTATTATTATATCAAATAAAAAAATTATATTATTATATTTATATATTAGTAATTAATATAAAATAATTATTTAATATAATTAATAATAAAATAATAAAAAATTTAAATAATATTAATTTATTAATATAAAATTAATACAAGTAATATAAAATATTTATAATATAATACTAATGTAATATTATATAATATAATATATTTATATAAAATAATATAATATAATATAATTTATCAAATATAAAAGGGTGACTAATTACAAAGCATGCGACAAAGAGTAAACAACTTTAAACACTAACAGACGAACAATAAATGTTGTGATTTTAACCGGAATAACCGGTTATTTCAATCATCATTACACACATGTAACGATTGCGTTGGTTGCATGTCATGTCAAAATGAAGTATGCATACACGAGATGCATGGTAGGCAGACCCGTTCAAAATTGGTTTTGGCCTCCATTGGCGTCGATTGGATAAAGAATGGAGACATTTCAGTCAAACATGAAGAGTGTCAAAGTTTCAAAGTACAATAAAGAAACAAAAAAATAATTTCAAGGAATGTGCGCCAGAAAAGCAAATCCTTATTTACTCGGTCTCTCTCTTTCTCACTCAAAACCAAAATCAAAACCGAACCAACCAGTAAAACTATTCTATTATTTGTATATAGTATACTCCATTTCTTTTATTTATTAAATGATATAAAATTATGAAGCCACATGTTCAATTCATTCATCCCTCCATGTCCATGTGTTTTCTTTCCTTTAATATGTATACAAATATATGTATAAATAATCTCCGATTCTTCAAAGTCCAAACCTACCTAGCCTAACTCGTGTAAAATTAAAAGAAATCAAAACCAAAAGAGAAATACAGAAAATACAAAGCTGAGGATGAAGCTTTTAAAACTTAAGATGCATCCATGGTGGTTTCATTTTCTCGGAAACCATATTGCCTGCCTGCAACTTCAACAGGGTCATCATCATGAGGCAGCCGCAGCTGATCAGCCTCAAAGAGTCGGAACAATCAAGATTGTAAACTCAGATGGGCATGTCAAGATCTATGAGAGACCAATTCATGTCTCAGAGTTGATGATCGAGTTTCCAAAGCATTTGGTATGCCGTTCTGATTCATTTTACATAGGCCAGAAAATTCCAACTCTTTCAGAAAATGAAAAGCTTCAGCTTGGACAAAACTACTTTCTTCTACCTAATCATTTTTTCCAGACAGTGTTTTCGTTTGTGACCATCGCTTCTTTAGCCTCAAGAAACGCGTTTTTTAAGAAGGCGGCCTCTTGCCGCCAGCCTTTCGATATCCAGAAAAGCGCTTCTGGGTGTCCCACAATACGCGTTTCAGACGAGTTTATATCCCAACTGATAGAGCAAGGAAGCTGCAGCAACAAATTAAGAGGTGATGATGATGCTACCAGTTTAACAAAAGTATGCAACACGGCGCAGTTACATAAGGATTACACGCAGCTTGTTGGTTTACGGACATGGAAACCAAAGCTGGAGACTATTAAAGAGAGAGAGAAAAACAAGAAGAGATTTTCTTCATTTGTGATGAAGAGAAGGAATAAATTATCTCATCAGAAGAATCAGAAACCAACAGCACCAGATCATGTCGTTAGTGTAACTCCAACCAAATCTTCATCAAAATTGTCCAAGATCAAGATTAAATCATCAAGAAAATGATCGATTGGTTGATGATTGACTACTTGTTTTGATAGTTTTTAATTTGGCCTAGCTAATTCGCTTTGTAAAATTGTTCATAGATGTATACAAATTAAATCAATTCAGATACAAAAAATCAAATTTTGATGTCAAATCTTTTCTTTCTCTAGCTAGCTATTCTTGTAGAGTAACCTTTAATTTAATTGAGTTATTATTGGTTAGAACAACTAATGTTATACTACAAATCTCCTAATTTCTTAGTTTTGCCCTCCATGGATTTCTTAATCTCCAAAATAGAACATGACCAAAGATTGCAGCAGCCAACCCTGTCCAGTCTTTGCAGCTACCATTCGGTTGTTGTACTGGAAAGAATTAGAAATGATTAGTGGATTTTGTTGGGATTATATTTAGTGTTGTTTTATCTTTTGTTTGGGGTAGCATATAATTAATTCGATGGGATTATAAATTTAATTTAATTATTATAATAATGACATAAAAAATAAAATAACATTAATGTATTTTTTTAACGTTAATTAATTTTAATTATTAAATATTCAAATATTTTTGACTTATAATATTATACATCTTTTATGCTATTAAAAATTATTTTATTATTAACTAAAACATAATATCAAAATTAATTTTTTTTATTAATAGAAATATTTTTTATTTATTATTTTCAATATATGATATTGAAATTATAAATGCAAGTACATTAAGATTAAGATATTTATTTTCTAAATTAAGTGTTTATAAAAATATATTTTATCTCTTATTAAACATTTAAATAATTTAAAATTTCTTGCTAAGTTTTTTTAAGGAGATTGCCAACTTCCCCTTAATTGAAATTAATATGTACCAATTACTTTAGAGATAGTAATTTAACATGGATCCCGCCCGAACTCAAATGAGCTGGACAATCTGAGCCAGGTTCAACTCGTACCAAACTAAAATAAATCCAATATCCAGATGTAATTTTGATGACCTAGATGTATCTGGGTCTAGGTCCTGGTCCGGGTTCGAGTTTGGAAGAATAGTAGATCCGAAAACCCGAACCGCCATATCTTATTTTAATATTAGTTTTTTAATATAAATAGAAACATTAAAAAAAAAAAAAAAAGCGCCCTAGTTTCACTTTCACAAATCGCAACCGCAGCCGCCAAAAACTAAAGCCAAACATTTCCTTTCTGTCTAGCTCATCTTCACCTCAAATGAAATCATCGTGCTTCACCACATTCGCCGCTCTATTCATCGTCAGCAGTCGCCGCTTGTCGAGCTGTGATACGGTTGAAAACGTAACCTTCATCATCATCAACGGCTTATGGAGAAATGGCACTGATACGGCAAAGTCGATTGCGGCTGTGGCACTTTGTTCATCATCATTGGCCACCATCGTGACTAGTAACCAGCTCCGATAAGACCAGAAGTAACCAGCTCGCCTTCATCATTTGTTGCTTCGCCGGATGCTAAATCTTGAAGTTCGTAAATATTGAATCCGTGAATCGTAAGTTTCGGCTTTGTTATGCTTATATGATTTATGCTTTGTTATGCTTATGCGATTTTGTGATTTATGCTTTGTTATATGATTTATTCTTTGAAATATTTTTTTATTTTTATTGCTAATTAATATTTGGAATAACTGGCTCCGATACAGTTAAATGAAGAGGAATAGAAGACGATGAAGAGTTTAGACTTTTGACCAGTGGTTTGAAATTTGAACTTTGAATTATAGACTAATTATGTTATGGTTTTGTTGTGGATGTTTTATTACTTAGAAACTTTAAAATTTACATTTGTTTTTTAGTTTTTTTACTTGATTCATTTATCCAGGTTTAAAATCTAGAATCCAATAACCCATATTTTTCTGGGAGTTCAGTACAAGAAAATGGTATCCGAGTCCGAAACTGAGAATCCGAAACCGAGAAGGCCAAATGGTAAATTTTGCCGTCTTTACTTTTCCCCTACTATTTTTATAATAATCAATAACCTCCTTTAGCATAATTTCACAGTATTATTTTTTTAAAATACAATTTTATTCATATTTATTATTTATTAAATAAATCATATAAATATGAATTAAAATTAAAAATTAAAAATATATGTTTGATGTAAATAAAAAATTAATAATAAGATACTTTTCTTATACTCTTTGATATTTTATATATTTATTATAAAAAATATTTATAAAATAACAAAAAATACAAGAAAAATATTTTATTCACATCAAACATATATTTCTTGTTTTTAATATGTAAATTTTTTAATTTTAATTTTCATTCATATGATTTATTTAGTTTATAATAAATATGAATATAATTATATCTGAAAGTAACGGTAATATTCTAACGTTATATTGCTAGGAAGGTTATTAACTATTATGAAAACAATAAAAAGTAAATGGTATATATTGATTTTAATAGGAGAAAATTAGCAATCTCCCCTTTTTTTTATTGTGAATTATATATCATATAAAATTTTAGTTTGAACAATTAAATAATTTAATCTATAATTAAGAATTAGAGAAAAAGTCACTCTTACCCCCAAGGTTTCCTTAAATAGTCAAACAGACCCTCTTACTTTCATAAAAGACTATTATACCTTTTGATTATAACAACCCAAATAAATATAAATACATTAATAAGATAAAAATACTAAAAAAAATCACCTGATATAAATAAATATTATAATAAGTATGATTAATAAAATAATGTATATAATAAAAATTATTTTTAATATTAAGTTACTATTAGTCCATCCCGGTGAATTTTATTAATACTAAAATCTATTAATTCAAAAATTGACTTTAGGATTTATACTAATACATACATAATTAAAAAATATATTGAAAACAAAATAATATAAAATTAATAAATTACTATGAATATTAGGTATAATTGTTTTAATATTATTAATATGTCAAGTAGATTTTATTATTATTAAAAGAATATGAAATATTAATAATGTTCAATAACTTATCTAATAATCAAAATAATTTATAAATTTTATTTTCTTTTATGTTTTATATTATATTAATTTTAATTAATATTTATTATAGAATTTTACAAAGTTAATTATTGGGTTGTTGTAATGAAGGGTATAAAAGTGAAAAAAAGGGCATGTGTGACCATTTATAAAAGTAAGAGAGTTTATGTGACTGTTTAAACAAACCTTAAGGATGTGAATGACTTTTACCTTAAAACTAATTTATTAATTAAATAATTATAATTTAATTACTTAAACTTATGTCATCCCACGAGTACGGAAAGGAATAACATTGAGTGGAGTTGAGTTCGGCCAAGCTTAATCCGGCCCAAAAAAGCCCATTCATTCATACATTGGGTCGGGTCAAGCCCGACTCCATTCAGTTTAGGGTTAGGTCAGGCCGGGTTATACAAACTTGCTTTCAATTTTCTCTATTTAGCATACTTATCATTTGTGCTACTTATACACCACCACAAAGAGGCAGGACAATATAAAGTAAAAGGAAAGCATTTGTTCCATTGGGCATCATAAATTAATGCATCATCGAAAGAATCAAATCCAAGTATAAAGTGTCAACAATAATTGTCAAATACCATACACGAGATTGATACGTTGTACCATTGATGTGGACGAAGTGGGCCAAAATTGTTTTTGCGTTTTTGTAAAGATGGAAAGAAGTTCAACAAATAGAAAGAGCACTTATCAGCTATCACTAATTAGTAGCCACAATATAATCTTAAGATGATAAACCTTGCGAGATATGAAACCATTTTTTTTCCCCTTTTCTATGATGATTCATCTGCCCGTAATTGTTAGGTTGAGTCCATAAATATTAAAACACACAATATAAATAAAACACACACAATTCAATTCCACAACTTTACATAGGAAAAAAAAAATTCATGTTTTATATAAATAAAATCACACTATATAAATAAAAACACACAACTCAATTCTATAACCTAACATAAAAAAATAAAATAAAAAATTCATGTCTTATACAAATAAAAGCACATAATATAAATAAAAATACATAACTCAATTCCACAATCCAACATAAAAAAAAATAAAATCATGTCTTATACAAATAAAAACATGCAATTCTATTCCACAAACCAACAATAATAAAAAAAAAACTACATAATTCAATTTCACAATCCAACATAAAAAAAAAATAATAATAATACTCAATACTTGTGGGCCACATTCATCTTCATTCACAAATTCCTCACCAGCAAAAATTTCACTTTAAAAAATTCTACCTATATAAAAAAAGAAAAAGAAAGTGAGAAAATAATTTAAGTATATAAAATTATTACTGAACTAATTATTGAAATATTTTACATTATTTGTATTCATACCCCTTAGAGTTCATCCATAGTCAATGTTGAGTGCACATAAGCACTTCTAATGTTTTAGGATGAAGTCTGCTCCAATGTGGAGTCAAAACTCTACCTCCAATACTAAATGCAAATTCAGAGGCAACAAATGTCACATAAATGACTAAGATATCATTGGCCATCTAAGCCAAGATAGGACATTTACCTTATTCACCTTACACCAATTCAAAAATATCAAAGTCCGAAGTGGATTTGACTAAAGACTCTTTTAAGTATCTCTCAAGGTCCGACTTCGATACTATGATCTCATTATTTTGGCTTGTAAATGCCTAAAACTTAAAAAATTTACCACCTATACCTATATTAAAGCGAACATCAATTGAAGAAGACTCACAAAAATCGAATCACCCATATTTTTATTCTTACCTTCATAAAATTTAACCAAATCATTATTTAGATTGCATACCTCTCAATCTTATTTGCAGCCCTTATCATAAAGTTGTGGAAATAATCATTAATCAATGGCATCTTGAATCTCGGGTCATGAATAATAGCCATAACTAAAATTCCATGTAATTGGGCTCAATATTTATCAAATTTCATAATTAGTTGACCAGGCATTTGTTTAACTACATGCATATTTGAAAGCTCCCATTGATCCAGGTTAATTTTTATTTCACATATCATTGGGAAAAAAGATTAGATGTGGGATATTGTGTACCTGAAAATAGCTCTGTCATTGAGTAAAACGACAGCAAATATTCCAATATATTTTCAGCCATTTTTCATTCCTCATCTATTAGCAAGGAAGTATATTGTTTGTCACGCTATTGTAATCTAGAAAACACATTTTTATACCCCACAACAACATCAAGCATAGCATACGTAGGATTGCATCTAGTTACACAATCAAGCACCAACTTTCTCTCATGCTTGACTTGCAATTGACATGCATCCATCTCAAAAGTTTCAACCCTCTTTGGTGTGCCCACCCAATAAGCCGTACTGCCTCTAATCATTTTAATCCACTCCTCAATCACCTTCATCCCATCCTTCACAATTAGGTTTAAAATATAAGCCATACATCTCATATGAAAATAATCCCCACCCATTAACATAGAATCAAGTAGAATTAATCCCATCAACCTATCAACCATAGCATTATTGGTAGAACAATTATCTAAAGTAACAACTGATATCCTTCTATCCACATTCAAATCTAACATATACTTAAAAAATAATTGAGAAAGAAATTCAGCGGTATGTGGACCCGACAAATATATGAACCTATTCATTACCCAAAAATTAAATATTATAATTAATTAAATTGAAGTAAAAAAATAAATAAGCATAATATCAAATAATAAGAAAAGTACCTTAAAATTCGACTTTACAACCACTAAGACTTATCCACAAAATGTCCTGCAAGAACCCTATACCATTTCTTTTATTATTAGTAGTCCACATGTTAGTAGTAATTGCCACCCTACTATCTTTATCTTCCAATAAAGTCATTTCTTTTTCCTTTTCAACTTGATACAATTTAATTATCTCACTCTTTAAAGTGTTCCTACTCATCATCTTCACCAAGGAGTATAAGAAATCAAATCCCTAAATGCATCACACTCTACAAAATTAGGGGGTAGCTCATGCTTTATAATCATTATTGCAATCTTTTGCCGAGCAACAATTGGATCAAATTGTCTCGTTTCAACACAAGTTGTTCCATCATCTTTCTTTGACACGCTAAGAATTTATTGTAGACTATCGGAAACTGAGAGAACACATTGGAAAATAATCCCCACCCATTAACATAGAATCAAGTAGAATTAATCCCATCAACCTATCAACCATAGCATTATTGGTAGAACAATTAACTAAAGTAACAACTGATATCCTTCTATCCACATTCAAATCTAACATATACTTAAAAAATAATTGAGAAAGAAATTCAGCGGTATGTGGACCCGACAAATATATGAACCTATTCATTACCCAAAAATTAAATATTATAATTAATTAAATTGAAGTAAAAAAATAAATAAGCATAATATCAAATAATAAGAAAAGTACTTTAAAATTCGACTTTGCAACCACTAAGACTTAACTGCAAAATGTCCTGCAACAACCCTATACCATTTTTTTTATTACTAGTAGTCCACATGCTAGTAGTAATTGCCACTCTACTATCTTTATTTTCCAATAAAGTCATTGCTTTTTCCTTTTCAACTTGATACAATTTAATTATCTCACTCTTTAAAGTGTTCCTACTCATCATCTTCACCAAGGAGTATAAGACATCAAATTCCTAAATGCATCATACTCTACAAAATTAGGGGGTAGCTCATGCTTTATAATCATTATTGCAATCTTTTGCCGAGCAACAATTGGATCAAATTGTCTCGTTTCAACACAAGTTATTCCATCATCTTTCTTTGACACGCTAAGAGTTTATTGTAGACTATCAGAAACTGAGAGAACACATTTGCATTACATCTTTTCAAGTGTTTATCCAAATGAAAGGCTCCTTGATTACTAGAGGCTACAAACTTGTCTCGACAATAGTTACATTTTGCCTTCAATTCACCATTAATGGTTACCTTTTTTAACTGTTCTCAAACATGAAAGGTTCTTCCCCCTTCTCTTTCTTTTATTGCTATTTTATTGCACCCCATCATCATTAAGTGATGCCTCTTCAATCCCTTCGACCTCTTAAACGATGTCATATTTATTCTCTTCACTCACGTGAAACTCCTCATGTGAATTCAATATTCTTGTACCCGAATTTGACATGATGACATAAATTAAATGTGTAACAATTTTAAGTTAATTTATAAACATGATTGAACTTACAACATGATTAAACTTATAAATTTTAAGTTAATTTATAAACAATATTAAACTTAAAATATAGTTAAACTTAAAACATGATTAAACTTAATTTACAACCTTATAACATAATAATTGATAACAATTGATATATATATAACCTTATATTTAGCTAAGATATAATATTTATAGTAACAACATAATTATCATGAATAAATTTATCTAAAATTCTAAATTAATTTAAAAGCTTAAATGAAAAACTCAATTATTATTTATAAAATTACTTTAACTTCTGCAACGGCTCAAGAATCAAGCCCTTCTCTGTCCTTCCTCGAGCATGTGCGTGGCTATTAATTTTGTGGTGATTAGCTGGCGGTGGGGGGATAGGAAGCAGTGGCTAGTGACCCGATGATGTCTCATGCCCGACTGGCTGGCTGGTGATAGGATGGAAGTTAAGTGCAGTCATTCACGGCATCTTAGAGTAGGCATGATGGGCTGATGGCGAGAAAGGCATGAAAAATTCATGCTGCGCGATTTGGCTTAGGGTTTGTGATTGTGAGTTCAATTTTTTAAGATTAAGAGTATGTGATACTGTGACATGTTTGTTATGTGAACTATGCGTGTGTGATATACTGATGTGTGCGTGTTAAATATGATGAATTTTTTTTTTTCCAGTTAAGGCCTAGTTGGCTTAGGGCGACCTTGAACTGAAATTTGTTCAAGCCTTAATTTTTTGCCCAAGCCCGACTTGAGACCTGAAAATTCGAGTAAAATCAAAAAATTCAAGTTATGTTAATTGATCTGAGTCAAATTGCCATCCCTGGTATGGAATATTGAGTCGCAACTAAGATCCATCACTATTAATCCCTCATTTTTTTAAAATGAGATTGTACAATTTTTTTTTCCATGAGATTGTATTATAAATAGTAAAAAATCTTTACTATACTTCAACTAAACATACTATATTGATAACACAGTTGTTGGTTACATGTCAGAAATATTTCACAATATATATTATGTAAATTCATAGTTTTTATCTTACAACGATGGTAATATAGTTTGTCCGGATTCATAAGTTATAATTATAACAAAACCGTTGTTACCGATTTTAGAAAATATAAACTATATTTATATTATAGCACAAAACAGTCAACGGTCCGAGTAAGAAAGTGTAGGGGAAAATACATGGAAGAGAAGGAAAATATTTTCAAATTACAATTGGGATTTTATAAATAATAAAGATTACAATTGAAATAATAATTACGAAAATGAGATAACAATTTAAAATATAATATAGGAAAAAAAATGCAAACCGAGGTCTATGTGATACCACAACTTCCTTTAAATAGATTTGCCTCTTATTGTTGGTGCTTTAGTATTTGAATGGTGTTTGTTTCGATGCTGAATAGTTCTAATGCACCACCAAGTTGTTTAACAGCGAATTTTTTATTGGCTTAAAAATATCTTGTGGCTGAAATATTAGGATTGTATTTGTCATATAACATGTAGAATTACCATGATTTAGAAATCATATATTTACTTTTTTATTATAGTAATTTAGGCTCCCAAGTCACGATCTGTCGTTACCAATCTTGTTAGATCACTATCTGTCACTAACAATCTTTCAGGTTATGATTCAAATTTAATTTGCACTTGATGTATAGGCACCTTTATCAAAGCTGAAAGCCACTAACAAGAGAAAATTTTTCCTCTAAAAGCTAGAGAGAAAATTCTCTTTTCTCTAATTTGTATATTGTGGCTATTGTATCTCCTTTTGTGGAGAAACAAACATTTTTATATTCTATTGATGGAAACTATAGGCTCCTTATATCTCCTTTTTAAAATTCTATTAAATCAAAATATTTAATTTAAATTAAAAAATAAGAGAAAGCACAAAAGTAGTGTTAACTTGTTCTTGTTATAGGGGTCTACTTTGTAAAATAACACAAAGCTCCTTACGAACAAGCATATTAAATAGAGTCTCCTATTAAATAATATATTTTGGCTTTTAAACCCAAATAATTAGTTATTTTGCTTATCTATCAAATAGTGATGTAGTCAATTAAATGAACTAACCTAGAGATCAGATGGGTACATACAATAGTAGATGTAGTAATTAGGCCTGTAATTATACTAGTCCGATTACTTAATTCCAAATCTACTACACTAAAAGATTGAACTGACCTTCATAATTGTACGCTATCTAGGATAGTGTTCTCGAATAATAATTCATCGTATGTCACATTGATTTATTTATTGAACAGTCCTTTATATTACATCGCTAATTAACTTGATATCCCAACTATCTAATTAATTTAACTATACTTTTTCTTGACACTTATCATTTTAAATATACTAATTATACTTACACGCTTTAAAAGAGAATTCTATTATCAAGTATCAAAAATCTGTCAAGAGATTTGTTGTATAAATTCTATATTGTTAATCTATAATCTCATTGCTCATAAATGTTTCCGCCAAGATACTTGATAATCTTGACTACAAATGTATGTCACACCAATTGGTTACTCAAATGAAATAACAATCACAAATATGAAGCTATATTTAACTAATGATTGAAATTCCAATAAAATCAATACCTATGAGATTCAATAAGTCCGACTGTTCAAGTTTAATTAAATCTTATATGTAATTTAGTTCAATGTAGTTAAACTATATCAGTAAATTAATATATGATTAAGACAAATCATTTAATAAATTTACTATATTTTAAATAAAAACAGAGTGCCTAACTCTATTTATCAACCGCGAACTCAATTTATTTAATAATAAGATAACTTGTATTTATGATTTTTGTGAATTTATATGATGGTCACATAAATGCATATAATATGACTAAACGGACCTTATTTAAAATATTTATACAATTGAGATATTTGAAAAATATTTCAAATATTTTATTAATCAAAAAATAAATGAATCAATATGCATTAAAGAGCACATCATCCGAACAATCTTCCACTAGCTCTTAAAGTATATCTGGCATATTGCAAATGCTTTAAGGCTCTAAATGTAGGCTATAAAGGTTTTCCACTAATGGCCATTGTAACAAGATCTGCCATATAACATTCCAACGCCATTTGGGGGACCTATTATATAAAATTTCTACATTATTCCCTTAAAGAGATGGTATTCCCTCTCAATATATTTTTCTTTCTTGTGATTTTTTAGTTCTTATAGTTGATCAATTGCACCACCATTGTACTATTAGAGTTTAACATGCATAGTTACTTTAAGTACCATTAGAGTTCATAAGAATTTGTCACTATTATACTGTTACACTACTAAATTTTAATAGATACAATTAGTACATGTATCATCTTAAGATCCTATAGGGTCTTGTAGAGTCAAATAGCTTCTTTAGTAGCTTCAAAAAAAGCTACGTTTTTAGCTTTGGTCACAGAGTCTATGATACTAAATTGTTTCATAATTATATAACTTATATCTATACTTCCCAATGTAAACACGATTTAGAAAAAAACTTCCTGGAATTCTTTTCTAACGTGAAGTTAGTTACTTTTACAAAATTCACTAGTATAAGATCACCACTAAAATACACAAGTATATAATTCTTATTTCTTTTCAAAATCTATATTAAATGCTTGACAATATTTTAATGTATAAGCTTTGAATGATATATATTGACCATCCAACTACAATATAAGAGTTTGTTATGCATAAATGAGACCTTCTATTCGCAACTTATGTATAGGTAGCTTATCTCATTTTATCTATCTCCTTAAGTGTACAAGTACACTAATGCTTGAAGAATATATAATTCCATTTCTGAATGATAAAAATCATTTTTGGAATTAAAAATGTTCAATCAAGACAATATCTCATCAATATGAGCAGTTTGAGATATAGTTTTATTATTCTGGATTTACCAAAGGTTGGTATCAAGAATATAACTTTATATTTTTTAGTCACTTTTATCAAATTGTTCGTTTAACCAATTCTTTATTGCAGAAAATACTCCTCTATCTTTTTCAATCAAGAGGATGCAATCATTATAAAGAATTAATAATGCTACAGTGTTTCCTTGAATTCATTGGACAATCATAGGCCAACAACATTCTATATGAATTCTAGCGATTTAAACTGATTGATCAAATATGATATTCTATGATTTGGATGCTTGCATTAATTCATAAGTGAATCTTTGCCACTTACATACAATATGTTCTTGGCCTTTTTAACAAACTTATCAAGTTATTACATACATATGTAAGAAACACAGTCATGACATCTATTTACCAAATTTCATAATTTAGCATAGCAGTAATGGAGAGCAGAATCCTAATGGATTTAAGCTTAACAACCAGTGAAAATATTTCTTAATAATTGATTCATTTTTTTGAGTACACGTTTTGGCTACTAATCTTACTTTAAAATTTTTACCCTTCCGTTTACTCCTTTTTTTTTTTTTTCTTGTAGATTGACTTATACCCTATAGGTTTTACCTTATTTGGTACATTTATAAGTTCCGAGATTTAATGGAATATTTAGATTCCATTTCTTAGTTTATGGCAACTTTCCGTAGTTCAGCATCTCTATTTAATAGAGTTTCGTTATAGCTAGTGGGATCTTGTAATAAAAAAATTACTCTCCCACTATGACATAATTCTATAGGTTTTTACATTTAAGGGATAATTCATTTTAATTGTTGTTACTCTTTTCAATGTTATTAAACATAAATAGAAAACTGAGCATCAACTTGATCTCTTTCGATTTCTCTAGTTTCACCTAATTTTAAGGTTATAAGTCATCTATATATTCTTCCTCAAAGAAAGTAATTTCTATGTCTACAAATACATTCCTCTCTTAAGGCCTATAAATTAGACTTTCCTTTATTCTTTTAGGATACCTAAAACATGTAGACTGTTGAACATGAATCCATCTTCTCTTCCTTTGATTCTAGTATAGATACTAGTGAACTCTAAATATGGATGTGTCTCAAACTATATTTGTGACGTTTCCGTAATTCTTTGGAGCAATAGGCATAGTTGTAGATGAAACTAACTTTAATAAACTATGAAGTTTTAAATGTTGGTATATAAAATAAAAAACATAAATAATAAATCACTTAGCATATATCTTGTCTTATCCAAAATAATCTTGTTTCTCTATTTAATTACACTATTATGCATGGTTTTATTATATATAGAAGTTTATCAATTTTACAAGTAAATGAACTTTGAGTTCTTTTATGTTTTTGTCTAATCGCTTGTCTATCTTATCCTTGGAACCATGACGCGTTTAGACAAACATAAAAGAAATGAATATTTATTATAAGATTGATAGAATACTTATAACCTTTTCTAACATATAAACTCATTAGTCCACATACATTTGTATACATTAAGTCATAAAATATGTTGTTATGCTTTCTTTTTAGCTTAAAAAGAGACTTTTTGTCATATTACTTTTCTAAATAAGATTTGTAGAGTATTATTGATCAATCTCAATGAGCCAACAAGCTTATCATTAATCATTCTCTTAAAATCTTATTACAGTTGATATGATTTAAGCATAAATATCAGAGGTGATATTAGTTAGAAGAAACATATCTTAAATAAATGCATATACTCTTTATCATTATATCTTGCTTTGAATGGATCATTGGATTTATATGATATAAATTGTCTTTGTAAAGAAACAAAACAAGTAATTATAATAAACAGAGGATCTAAAAATAACAGTATAGTCTATTTATTAAAAAAAGCTACCAAAATTAAATTCTTTTTATGTTTGGAACAAGAAAGAAAAATATTAAAAACTAAAGTCTCATAAAATTAATCTAGCCTTCTCAGCTGATATAAATCAGCATGTTCTCAGTTACAGTTTGAAGCTTTCTTTATTTAATCTCTTGGTTTCCTAAAAACTATATAAATGAATTACAAATAAAATTAGTTATCTCAGAATTCACTATTGCATGAATAAATAGAAATATGAAATAATTAGGAAGCTTAATGATTTCCTATACCTGATTTTAATAATCTTACCATAATCTTTGTTTCAGTGACCCTTCTGTCCTAATTTGTAGCACTTGCCTTTTAACTTACCATCTATTTTAGTAGAAAATTTTCTCATCCTAACTCTCTTATGATTTTCCATGTCTTTCAACTTAGGCCTTGAAGAGAATTCTTTTTCAGGAAGTTTCTTGCTATGATAAAATACTTCTATAGGATATAGTTCGTGCATCAATTTAATTAAAGTCATATCTTTAATGCTTAAGATATAACTGACCTTAAACTCTTTGAATGTATCAAGTAAATATTCAATCGCCATGTAAATATTTATTTTATCATCGATTTCAACATCATGAATCTCAACTTCATTAAAATAGTCTATCATTTTAAAGACATGAGATCACAAACTCTTGTGCCCTCCTCAATCTTGGTTTCAATGAAGCATTTTTACACTACTTCTTTGGTAAAATCAGTATTCTATCTAAATATTTGAAGGATATCAACCAATATTTTAGTAGCAATTTCCATGCTCCGATGTTTTTTATATAGTTCCATAGAAATCAAAGCCAATATATAACGATTAGTCATATTGTTAGCTTCGTACCATCTTTTAAAAGGCTCCCATTGATTTATGTAATTGCATAACGTTGATTCTGAAGGACATTGTTGGGTCAATACATATTTGCAGTCTTTAGAAATGAGATTGCATTTCTAATCTAAGTAATTTTCACTAATGAGTCCATTTTTAACCAGAATAATTAATAATGGGTTGATAGAAGGCATTTACTAAAAAAAAAAAAAATAGTATGCATAAACACTTTGAAATAAATAATCTAAAATGTTAAAAACCACAAATGCATTATATTTTATTGTAATGATAATCTAGTACTACTTTAACAAGCTATCCATTGAGAAAGTCATGCCTACATTTACTAAACCCAACTAATCATTAGATTATTTACTTTTGTATCGAAACTTGATAAATGATTATTGTTATCTTTTAGGGCCAAAATTTATTAACAAAACTTCATTGGGAAGATTAATAACAAATTTTGTTGAGTATATAACTATTGTTTCAATCTACGTATAATTCATATCATGCAGCCACTGTTAGTATGATTAATAGATTGAAAAATATTTCAATCTTATCTTTAAAGAAATTCATCAAATAAAATATCTAATATATATACCTTTCAAACGGAGCATCATCATATTATGAAGTCAAGGTATATATAAATATATAATTTTATTATTAAACTAATAATGAATCCCGTGGGAAAAATTATCTTGTATTTTCCCTCTCCTACTCAATATTTTAAAGTTGGATTTTCCTTTTCAACAATATATAGATTATATCTTATATTGTTAATTACATACTTCCTAAAATAATATTAACTAGATGAAATCTAATATTATTAAACACATGCACCCATGAAACAATATATATCTAGATTCGTAATGTATAGATGTCATGTATTATTATGCATATAGTGACACTACCTCTATATGACATGTTGTCGCTATGTTATCATCCGAACATAGCATATAGATTAAAAACAATTAAACAATCTCAATTCATATTTTTGGTAAGAAAAAATTGACTTAATCTACAAACCTAATATCTATTGAGCTTCAAATCAATGTTCATTTTCCTTCTTTCTCTTCCTTGTACCTGTTCTTGTCCATAACTATTGGCTTGAAAATTTTTGGGCTTTTAAATTTAGCATTGTCTCAATTTTTAAATTAAAATTCAGGCACTTTTTAAATAAAAACTTTATTTGGGCTTATTTTTGAAATAACATTTTAGCAAGATTTAGACCCACAAAAATTAATAAAATAAGCCCAAATTTATCTTCAAAATTTTTTGAGCCAAATAAAATTTTATTATTGATCTACCAAAATTTTCATTTATATGACCTAATTTTGAAATCTCAAAATGGGCTTAGGATCAATATAAATAAATTTGGACAAATAATTACTATTGACTTATTAAATTTTTATTTATATTATCTAATTGATAACCAATAATAGATTTAGATCCAATATAAACAAATTTGAATTTTTTTGTCCAAAACCCAAATATTTTAGCCGAACTATAAAATAGTGAAACTGTAGGGTGCCATACAATATAAACCTAAAACCCTAAATCCGGTATTTTTCTTCCAGCTGCCACTCACAAAATATGCTAGATGCAACAAATTCCAAACTCTGGCAAAACAAATAAATCATTAAAATAATAGGGTGCCTCATGAAAAAAAATCTAAAAGAAACCATTATTCCATTTCCATCTTCATGTTTTGGCCACCAATTCCAGGAGTTGCTGTTGTTCATGCTTCTCCTTACCGTCATCAACTTTTCTTTGTTTTCTTGAGTTCTTTGCTCTTTTTATAACAAAATAAAATTTATAAAAATTCCTATGCCATTAATGGATTACAAAAAATCTAAGAACAATTAAATAAAATAATCAAGAAAAATACATAGTGAAATTATATCATGCACCTCTCTTATTACAAATTTAAAAAATTAATACAAGAAAAATTTTAAACATTAATTGAGACAACCATTAACATGCTCAATAAATACATTCATCAGATAATAAAATATATAAAATTAATGTCATTCATCTAATACATTTATTATAAGAAATTGATTTCATACAGTAACTCTATATATTAATATGAGATTGTTCTGATACCAATTATTGGTTTAAAACGTTTTGCAAAGGAAATATTAGGATCACATTTTTTATACAATATATAGATTTACAATAATCTAGAAATTGTACCTTTAATTTTTTGTTATAATAATTTCGGCTCCCAAGACACAATTATTGGCTACCACTATTGTTAGGTCACTATCTGTCACTAACGATCTTCTAAGTTATAACTTATGTTTGATTTGCACTTGACACATAGACGTCTTTATTACTGCTAAAAGCAGCTGGCAAGAGAAAACTTTTCCTCTCAAAGTTAAAGAGAAAATTTATCTTTCTCTGATCTATATATTGTGGCTCCTATATCCCATTTTGTAGAGAAACAAGCATTTTTATATTTATTGATGGAAACCCTAGACTCTTTATTTATCTCCCTTTTTAAATTCAATTAAATCAAAATATTTGATTTAAATTAAAAAATAAGAGAAAGCACAAAAGTGGCATTAATTTTTTCTTGTTATAGGGGCCCATCTTATAATATATCACAAGGCCTTTTACATACAAGCATATTCAATGGAACCTCCCATCAAATAATATATTTAGGCTTTTAACTTAAATAATTATTTATCTTGCTTATCAATCTAGTATTTGTGCAATCAATTAAATGAGGTAATTCGAGGTTCATATGCGTACATACAATAGTGGCTAAAATAGTTAAATATGTAATTAAGCTAGTCCGATTATTTAATTCCAAATCTACTCCACCAAAAGATTGGAACTAAACTCAATAATTGTGTGCTGTCTAGGATAATGTTCTTGAATAATAATTCGACCAATGCCATATTGATTTCATTACTAAATAATTTTTTATACCACATCGTTAATTAAATTAATATCTCAACTGTCAATTAATTTAATTACATCTTGTTTCTTAACACTTATTAGTTTTCTTTATTAATAATTTTCAACACACTAATCCAACTAGGAATATTACAATTAGTTTGTCCATTTCATCCTAGGTCCTGGTATCTGTAGTCAGCTAGGTTAAATTTTCCTTTATAAAAACCTTTATTTTATATGGAATTTTATTCCTATTCTCTTTAATGACTCCTATAGCAACTCTTTATTTAACCCTTTGGTTTGTGGATCTGCAATGTTATCCTTTGACTTTACTTGTCAACAAAAATAATTCTGGTAGAGAATTAATAGTTTTCTAATGCCATTATGTCTATGATATATATCCCTAGACTTACCATTATACATATTGCTGTCTGCCCTCTCAACTACAATGCATGCAAATTGCTATGATACTCTTTGTACTAATCAACAGTTTTAGTCCTATCTTTACCTTTTTTGGCTAATGTATTACTACTTTAGCAAGATACCCCCACATTTACAAGAATTTGTAAGAAATTTGCTGTATCTTCACAATTTATATGAGGTATTTTCTGCTTTCTTTTAGGAATTTAGCTTTATAACTTTGATCATTTTTCACAACATTTACCTTTGCCATTAAAATGATCCATCTATTGTCTTCTTTAATTCGAAGACTAAGTATAAGATTCTTAATGCTCATTTTCAATCACTTATGCTTAAGGTAATTTTTAAAATCTTTCCATCTAGGTGGCAGCTTTTCAAAAATAACAGCCAGTACGAAGATTTCACTCAAATTTATCCTCTGGGTTTAATATAATAATATTAATTATCACTCTTGAACATGACTTGTCATGGTTTTAAAGTTCATTTGATAATCTAGAAAGCAACCTATGATGAATTTCTTAATGCCAAAATCCTCTTGATTTTTATTTCTTATCTAAGGACTTTCATAAGCTAATTAGCAATGACAAATTGTGCTATCACATTTCTAGTATACAAATGCATGCCACTATCATTTTAAATTTGGCCAGCAAGATCTAAAGGACAATGTCATTGAGAATTTATCGGTGGTAGCCTTCGCCCGCTCACACTGACAGTAGGATCGGTGACCTTTGTCTCACTTTCACCAATCTAGCCTTTATGTGACTTGGGTAGTTCCTCACACCATCTTGCCACAACAATTTCATTGGTAGTGATTTGAATATGGCCTTAAGTTTCCTTAGTGCTGCAAGCACCAGCTTCTTGAGACATCATTCTCACCTTTTTTGGGCACATGAACATCTATAGACATGAATCTCATAAGATTTAAAGTTGCTAGATAATACAACATCTTGAGTATCTTCTTTCGAAAATCTTTTTGTTGAAATTCTCAAATATATAGTTTTGTTAACCATGTAAGCAATTTCGATCTCGTACAATCGACACATACATTTGACCTTTATTAATTTGTTAGACCTAAATTTTTTATGTAATTTATCTTAGCATAACAAGATGTTAATTTACAATGTTCAAAACTAATAAAAATAAAACTTCATTGATATTATGTTTGACATTAAACAATCTGAGTTAAATAAATATTTAGCTCTTATATTTATTGACAATTAAATTCACAGTCTTTAATTGAGAGTTTGATACCAATATCTTGTGACATATTTTTGTTTAACATGTCCCTGCAATTCTAGTGTAAACCATACTGATGGGTTTCTGTAGTATAACGCTTTGTGCACAATGCACTCCTTCGCATATGAAGCATTCTTCATCACCCATGCTTGGTCCTTGACCATCAATAATTTTATCATTTTGCTCCCCAAAATATTCCTTTGTATACTTTGTACAATTCACAAAACTTACGAAGGTCAAGCATTTATTGCCGTCATTGTTGCCTTAACATACAAAACATTGTGCAACTTGCACCTTACCCAAATTCAATTTGTAGCTTTAAGCTATGCCAGAGCTTCTCTAAACTCATGGACTTCACGTTATAGTCCAACATCTGCATTGTGTGAAACTCGCCATTAGGCTTAATGAACTACTCTCATCATTAGGCTTAATGAACAACTTTGTGATGCTACAGTTTTCTTAAAATAGATTCACCTTCTACTGTCAGGTACATTAGGATTTAAGTGACGATTTCTAGGATAGAATAGTGATGAATAGCTCTAACGCACCACTAGGTTATTCCATAGGAAACTTCCATCATGTCTAAATTCTATCAAAGTTAAATACGACAAAGGAGGAATTAAGGATTTTTTGTTCCTATTCTTCCATTTATAATCACTTTTCCTGTCACTTTATACAGTATTTTGTATCTCTTGATATGAAGAAGAATGTCAATTTATAGAATTCTGCAGGGGCATTTTTGACCAAAATGTTGACGCTTAAATTTTGTAACTGCACGAAGCCACCGTCCATTAAACCTTTTATTTAATTTCCGAATTAAATTAAAGTGTCATCAGATCTCATCAATCACATATTGAATTCTAGATTTAATTTCATATTAAATCCAAATTTAATTAACCATTACAATTTTAAAATAAATTCTGAATTCGATAAGCATTTATAAATAATAAATTTTGAAATTAATTGCGTAATTAATTTTGAGTTTAACTAGTAACTACGATCTTTGTAACTTGTACTCTTATTCAATGCTCTCGATAAGTGCATTTTGAGCATCAATTTTATCATTCACCATACATTATTTTGAACATACAAAGAAATTATTTCAAATTACTCACAAACAAGATTGTGATTTATTCATGACCTTTGACTTACACAAAGTAGGTCACTTGAAATTATTCTTTAAAATAGGAACTTATTATGCTATTTGTCCAACATAAAGCTCGAGTTTGGTAACTGAAAGCACTTGATGGCCTAGACATCATCACTTTTTATATTTATGCTGGAAAAATTGCATAATGAGTTACTATTTTAAAGTATAATTTTGAGTGAGATCTACTTTGTGTAAGTGAAAAGTCAATGAATGATTTGAAATATCCTAAAATGATATATTTGTGTACTCAAAATGATACTGGATGAATAAGAAATTGACACCTAAAGTACAACCATTGACTATATTGAATCAAAGCAAGAGTTACAAAGATTCTAACAGTTAGTTAAATTTGGAATTATTCCTCCAATCAATTTCAAAATTTATATTATAATTGCTAATTAAATTTATAATTTATTTTGAGACTGTAACAGTGAAATAAGTTCAGATTTTAATATGAAATTAAATCTAGAATTTAGTATATGAATAATGGGGCTATGAGTACACTTGAATTTTATTCTAGAATTAAATCAAATGTTTAATGGACAACAGTTAAGATTTTAAGTAGATATTAAAATCAGCAGTAACAAAATTTAAGCAGTCAAATTTTGGCAAAAAATACCTCACAAAATTCTATAAATTGGCATTATTCTTCATTTCAAGGAAGTGGCAGAGGATGAGAAAAGCGACAAGGAAAAATCCTAAGTAGGGATAAAAGAATAGACTAGAAGGTCCTTAGTTCGTCTATCATATATTCAATTTTGAGAGTTTAGAGACAATGGAGGTTCGCTATGGAATGACCTAGTGGTATGCTAGAGCTATTTGTCATCGTTATATTCTGTAAAATAGACGTTGTTCAAATGCTAAAGCGCTTGACAATATAAGGCGAATCTATTTTAAGAAAACTGTGGTATCACACAGACATTGGTTTGCATTCTATTCTTATGTGTTATATTTGTTAGGTTATACCACGATAACGTGAGGAACATTGCTAAAATAAAAATTATAGATCAAGCAACTAAAATACACATAAGAATAGTTAACCGTATAACTGATTCAAAATATAAAATTATTACAAAATAGTAATAAAATTAAGGAGAAAGTTAAGGAAAAATCCCGAGGCTTGTATGATACGACAATGTCCTTAAGATAATTACGCATCCTGCCTTGGTACTTTAGGATTTTCTTGGAATTTGTCTCCCATGATACAACAAGATCAAATAGCTAGGGTGCAACACCATGCTATTATGGTGAAATTTTGTCATGTTCGAGCTCTATCAAAATAGATGTACAACCAAGGAGGAATTGAGGATTATCTATCTTTATCATTTTACACACATCTCTAATCTCTCCCAATGAAGAAGATGCATGTACCAATTGATAGGATTCTGAAAGGGGCACTATAAATTTGACTACATGAATTTTGTAACCGTTGTATTTAATTTCTCATTAAATGCACTTGTAATTACTTCTTTTAATATTTAATGAAAAGTGTAACTACTGCCTATTAAAAGTTTGATTTATTTCTTGAATTAAATTCAAAGTGTACCACAGCCTCATTAATCACATATTAAATTATGAATTTAATTTCATATTAAAATCCGATTTAATTGACCGTTACAATCTCAAAATAAATCCTAAATTTAATTAGCAGTTAAAATAATAAATTTCAGAATTGATTAGGTAATTAGTTTTGAATTTAACTAGCCGTTAGAATTTTTGTAACTCTTACTCTTATTCAATACAGTCGATATATTTTGAGTGTAAATTTCTTATTCACTCAGACATCATTTACTATTCGAATCACTTATGACTACTTATTCAAAGCAGACCCACTCACAATTATACTTAATAATATTTTATGTTGTTATCTGGTTTATGTAATCAATGTTTCAACCACAATATTTTTAATTTATAAAATCCCAATTTGTGATTGTATTTTTAGAATTTGTTCTTCTTGTTCCATTGTTTTCCCTAAAATTTATCCAATATCAGTTAATTAATTAAGTTAATGAATGCCTGTCAAAGAATTATAGCAGTTTTTGTACACATGTGCAAGAAAAATTGGCCATATCCCTCTAGAAGAAGAGCATAAGATGAGAGGTTGGTTCTGATTCTTTGAAATGGTTAAATTCTACAACTCAAATTTTCTTTTCTTGGGTTGGCAACTTTTGTTCCATTGTTGGTCTTCGGAAAAAAAGCTGCCAATTTGAAAAACACACGGCAAACTAATAGTCAAAATAAGTCAGCATTCATATAATTTGCACTACCAAAACCTTTATAGAATTTAATAATTCCTAAGAAATAAATTAGCCAACTTGGTACTTTTTTTGACTGGCGAGCGCGCCTATGCCTGCCTCTAATGCTCATCTTATCTAGCGTGAGTGTTAACCCACGCACACTGTGTGTATAAATATGTGGAGCGATAGCACGCATTTAAATTTGAAAATTGGAATTTAATCTCACCCACAACAAATTGGTCTAAAAGTAATAGTCCTATTTTTTTTTTTTTTTGTCAAGTCTTAGCTACAGCCCCGTGAATCTTAATGTTTCCTAATTTTTAAACATTAATTAGATCTACCTCAATTATATGTTACTGATACTGGTTGCATTATAACATTAAATCCATTAAACTATGACTGGTGTATATATATAGTGAGAATTAATGCTAAAATTAAAAAAAATTATGAGAAATTATCTCAACACCACTTTTATTTTATCAAATGTACATCTAGCCGTCATAAAATTTTAACATAATCTTTGGACCACCTTTGTTTTTTAACTTGTATTAATCCATTTTGAAACAAAAAAAAAGACAATTTGACCCTTAAATAAATGAAAAGATCATTTTATTCTATAAAATTTTAAAAAATAAAAAAATATATAACTATAAGAATACCCTTAAATTTAATAAAACAAATAAATTTAAAATTTAAGATGTTATTTTTTATTATCATAATTTCATTTAAAAATTATCATGTTAAGTTTTTGTTATTATAATTTCATTTAATTTGTATAGGGAAGTTTTTTAATTTTAACTGTAGGGAAACTTACCGATAAAATTAAGAAACTTCCCTATACAGATTAAATAAAATTATAACTACAAAAATTAACATAATAATTTTTAAATGAAATTATAATTACAAGAAATTAATATCTTAGATTTTGAGATTTATTTATTTTATTAAAATTAAGGGTATTTTTGCAATTATAATTTTTTTATTTTTCAATATTTTGTAGAATACTATGGTCTTTTGATTCATTTATAAGTAAAATATTCATTTTTAGAGTTAAGGTAATTGATTGATACAAATTTAGAAATAAAAGAGTTCCAAAGAACATATCAAAATTTTGTGGTGGTTAGATGTACATATGACAAAACAAAGGCAGTGCAGAGATAATTTTTCCAAAATATATAAATTTTAATACATTAGAGACTGTGTTTTTTTATTTATTAGTGTATTGAAATTCATATTTTTTTGTTTGTTATTGATATCCTCACTTTATTAAAATAAAGATGCTCTCACTAGAAAATTATTACACACACTCTCACTAGAAAATTATTACACACACATATATATATTAGGTTTCATAAAATAGTGATATAAATCATATGTTGTTTAGTTTTTAATGGGATTTAATTTTAATGGAAAGTGAATCATAAAAAAAATAGTGTTCAGGGCGGGAATTACACCAAGCCACGTATCACAAGAATAGGCTCTTTCTCGATTAAAATAAAGTTAGGCTTGAATGGAAATTCATATTAAATGGTCAACAATTCGCCTGATTCTACTGTATGGTTCAAAGAGTAAGATCCAAAATCGTGTTTAGGCGCTGATATGGCTCGACAAAGCTCTCTTTGAAACTTTGACTTTAGCTTGAATAGTTGTAAGTGTTAATATGTATGAAATTGTACACTAAGAAAGTTCTCAGGAAAGACTAGAGAGGTTATAATGGTCCCATTGAAAATCCAAATTCCTTAAACTCTTATCACCTTAGTTGACAGAATTTTTTTAGATATGTACAAAAGGTATGCTCTTGCCTTTGACTGCTCCAGTTATGAATAGTATTGTATATGTGAATAGTACTATAAATATAAGTAGTACCTTATGTGTGAATAATATCCCTATTCCAAATAATTACGATTAATGGATCTGATATCACTATTAGTGAATTGATGAGTGAAATAAAAATACGACTAAAATGAGATTGAGAAATAAATATCACATAAGAAACATAAGAATTTATATGGTTTGGCTTTTAGTCTACGTCCATAAATGAATATGGGAGGAAACATTTTACTAGTTAGTATTGTAGTATTTCATCCACAACCCAAAACTCTAATGCACCCAAACTCTCAAATTACTAAATTAAAAACTTAAAGTTCTCAAAATATTCTCTCAATTGATTTCTCACTCTCCAAATTGATGCCCTCTTCATGCTTTCAATTCCCTTATTTATAAGGTAAGCCAAGCCCAAAATCTCAATTTTGGTTGGCTTTTAAAAAATAATTTTTTTTGGTTTATCAAAATTGGTGGGCTTTAAAATAATAATTTACTTTTTAAAATTGATTTATTTTAATAAAATATTTTCCTTTGTTAAAATTAACTACTTTACTTTATTTAACCTGTAAGAATAGGTAGTGTCGCAGAATATCCTGAACAGCTAGCCTAACTAAGCTCCATGTTTTCCTTGCATATTTCCATCATGGTAATGCCCGATCTGATCTCTGAGAAGCATGTAACACATCCCGTGCTTGAGCCTTATGGACTGAATTGGGTCTTGTGCCTAATATCGATTTTTAGGTAGTAACAAATAAGAAAGCTGATTCTCTCATCTAGTTCATCAATTAGGTTAGCTCACAAAACTTTTATGCTAAATCTAAAGAGATCAATAGGAAAAAAAAAACACTTTAAAATTGTGGCTGGTCAATTTAATGTGTGACATTGGCCAAACTTATTGATTAATTTTCTATTTAAGCTTTAATACAAATTTTCATTATTCTTTTAAGGGGGAAATCTACAAAAAATAAGAAAAGCTCAATCTTATCTTGAGAAAGATTGTATTCAACACTATTAATTAAACACTAATAAGAGACTTGACTTTAGTAATAGAATGGCATAAGATAATTATTCAATTATTACACTGGAGAGTATTAAGTAGGTGTGAGCAATATTTCGTCCCAAATTGAATCGAATAGTCAATTTTTTAGAAATAATAAGACAAACCGATTTGAATCGAATTGGTTTACTTTCTGTGTTCGATTTGATTTTTCGATTATAAACCATAATTTTCTTTGTATTTTTTTTAATTTTTTTATTTTGATTTTTTCTAAAATAACCAAACGGTTTTTTAATTTTCAAAATAAAATAGAATCGAATTGAACTTTGTTGCGGCAATGGTATTTTTGCTTGCCCGTAATATTCATTGCTCCAAGTATAAAGGATTTTGTTTGGATAAAGTACAATTGTACAACCACTGCCGCCATTAATGCAACATTAAGCTTTTTAACTTTCAAATTAAATTTCAAAAACTAACGTCACAATTTAGATTCTCAAATTTCACGTTAAATTTATTAGCTTGGAATTAATTTCAGCCCATGTGACCACGCAGACTATAATTTCTCGCGGTGTGCCTACTTACAAGGAATGAGATTGGAAATTCTGGAATTAAAATAAATGATGATTTTATTTACAAATTTGAAATAAATGATGATTTTATTTACAAATTTGAAGTTAGAACTATAATAAAATTGTTGTAGGATCCATAATTTTGGGAATAATTACTAGAGTTCTAATTTGCAAGGGAGGTTGGGAATCAAAACTATGTTCTTAGGTTTGACATTTCTATCGCCACTAAATATTCATGATTTATGTTTTATCCTTAATTAAAAAAAATCAAATTCTTAACATCTTCACTATTACTGCTAGATGTAGTCAATTTTACCACTGTTGGTCAATGCTACTATTGCCACCGATAGGGTTGGCAACTCAACCTGGATCCGGCTCGGACCCGGACAAACTCGAATTTTCTGGACCGGGTTAAACCTGTACCAGATTAATATTTTTCCGGAATCCGGATGTGTAAATGAGAACCCTGATATTTTCAGGTTAGGATTCGGGTTTGGGTGTTCCGAAAATCCGGAACTTGAACCCGGATATGTTTATTTATATGTTAATTTTTTAAAAGTATTTAATATAAATATAAATATTTTTAAATTTTAGTCAAAATTTTATTTTTTAAATTGTAAATAATTATTTTTTTATTTTAATTTAAATAATTTTTAAGAAATCTGGGTTTAAAATCCAGAATCCGAAAACCTAGATTTTTCCGGGTTAAATCTGGACCAGACTCGGATTGAAAAAACCTGGGTTTTAATCTGGATCTGGTATAGAAATTTAATGTCTGGGTCTAGAACCGAGAAGCCCAAGCCTAGACCCGGACCCAGAAATTGCCATCCCTAGCCACCGATTATTATTGCTATTGTGTTGGCTCTGTTGTTATTGCTTTGCTACTGCTACCGCCAGTAATCACTACTGACAACTAGTTTTTTTGTGATTAATTTATTATTTTTATTATTATTATTATTAGAGCAAATTTCAAAATACCCTCTCGTAAATTTTCTATTTTGAAATCAACCCCTTACTTTTGAAAATCTCAAATTAACCCTATATTTGTTAAAAGATAGAGGAAAAATGGGGTTGGGATGATGAATATTTTTTGGCCTTCTTAACAAAAATGAGGGTTAATACATACTGATATAATAACAAATCTAAATTTAGATTTTAATGAATACGTATAGACATATAAGATCATTTATATATCCTTATTTTATGCTATAATAACATAAGTGATTGTACCATATGTGCCTAGAATTTTTCAACATATACATAGATTGTTGTAATTTGTAAAAACAAACTACAATCACTCGATTTATATGCTTTACACATTTTAAATACTAAGGAATTCTCACATAAATATTTGTTAACATATATATTTTCACAATTATAATTTTGATAATTACAAATATATTTTTGAATTAATTAAAGCTTAAATTCTTTGGAATATTTTTAAAGAGTAAATTGAAAACTTTGAAAACCTCTAATTCTGTTTAAAACTCTAAAAAGAACTTATTTGAAAATGTAAAAAATAATTTTTGGGCTTCAAAATAGTTTTGAAAAAAATTGGATAAAATTATAAATTTAAAAAAGTTACATTGTAGCGACACTGTAGAGCTTCTTATCTTGTTTAACGATAATGGCTAACCGACAACATGTTAGCAGGCTGCCGGTAAGGTCCAGAGAGCATTTTATCTTGTTTCAAGATAACGGCTAACCAACAACATGTAAGCAGGCAGCCAGTAAGGTCTGAAAAGCATCATATCTTATTCAACGATAATGCCTAACCGACAACAAGTTAGCAGGTCACCGTTAGGGTCCAGAAAGCAACACAATCTGGTTGATGTTAATGGTGATCCGATAATATGTAAATAGCTAACTGATAGCTTAGCAGCAAATCGACTGTTTGAAAAAAAGTATAGCAGTAACTTATTGAAAGTCAAAATGGCGATCCGACAACAAGTTAATAGCAAACCGTTGATACTCAAAAAGTCAATAGCAGTTAGTTTTCAACTCAAACTATAAAAGGATTCATTCAAATCTAAATAAGCATTGAACAACTACACGTATCACTGAGCATTCAAGAGTAATCCAAGCTTAAGTTCTTGTAATCATTTTGTTTACACTTTAAGTATTCATCTTGTGTTTGATCATATAGTATGAGTGTAGTTGTGTTGCATCTTTTTATTATTGTAAACATAAAAATTGGGTAACTGTAAGTGTTGAAAATACACTTGGGTTAACAGATTAAGGTTAATCTTTTATTGTAAACGTTCATTGCCACCTAGGAAGTCAAGTATAAGCGTTATTGAAGCCTTGGAAGCATACTTAGTGAAATCCTTAAGGCAGTGAGCTTGAAGGCCTGGATGTAGGCACGGTTGACTGAACCACATTCATTGACACTTAAGAAGTCAATTGTAAGCGTTGTTGAAATCTTAGAGGTGCGCTTAGTGAAATCCTCAAGCCCGGTGAACTTGGAGGCCTGGACGTAGGCATGATTGGCCGAACCATGTAAAAATCCTCGTGTTTGTATTTATCTTTCCTTTAATCTTTATATTTAATACACTTTAAGTTTGAGTATTTCGAATTTAGTTGCCTTATTGAGAGTTAATTGAGTTTTAATTTAGTAATATTTTTAGAATCCTAATTCACTCTCCCTCTTAGGTTGCTTAGTTAGTATTTCATTTGGTATCAGAGCAAGGTGCTCTTGTTCTTGACTTAACCGTCCAGAGATAAAGATCTATGGCAACCTAATATGATTCTACATTTAAAGAAGGACAATTTACCACTAGGCCACCATTTTTTGATGATAATGGCTATCCTTATTGGAAAACTAGGTGAGAATTTGCCTGTTATGAAATTTGGGAGATTGTTAATAATGGATCATTTATACCTATTATGAAAAATGAAAAAGAGAAAGATATTTCGAAATCATCCAGCCAATAAAGTGTGGAAGAGAAAAGAAAATTGCCTCTAAACTCCAAAGCCATGAACTATTTATTTTGTGCACTTGATAAGAAAGAATTCCATAGAGTGTCTAGTTGTGAGAGTGCACAGGAAATTTGGAACAAACTTGAAGTTGTCTATGAGGGAACAAATCAAGTCAAAAATTCTATAATTAGTAGATACACCGATAATATGAATTGTTTTAAATAGAACAACATGAAACTGTTTATGCTATGTATACTAGATTTACAAGCATTGTGAACACTTTAGGAGACTTAGAAAAAACTTTCTCAAATATTGAAAAAGTTAAGAAAATCATTAGGTCACTTCTTATTAAATGGAGACCTGAAAGAATAACCATAAATAAGCTAAGGATTTAAATATCTTACTTATTGATGATTTAATTGGTTCTCTTATTTCCTATGAGGAAGGCTTAGCAGCTAAAAAGGTAATAATGAAAAGAAGAAGAAGAAGAGCATTGCTCTTAAAGCTTCAAAGCATGAAAGTGAAGAGGAAAGCGAGCTCGATGATGAGGAAATAGCTATAGTGGCAAGAAGATTCAGAAAATTCTATAAGAAAACAAATGAATGAAGGAGGTTAAAAAACAAATCAAAAGGAAAAGAAAAAACCTATCACTTGCTATGAATGCAAGAAGGCTAGACATATTTGGTTCGAATGCCCTCTCCTCAACAAACTTAAGAAGAAAGCCATTGTGGCTACATGGGATGACAGTGATGAGGAATCAAGTGGTGATGAAGAGCTTCAAAAAGCATCAAACCTAGCTCTTATAGCATTTGGGGATAAATCATTTGACAAGCTTAATGAAGTAAATGATTCTCCTACTTATGATGAACTATATGATGCTTTTAAGGAATTGAATGATAATTGGATAAGAATAGGTAAGAAGAATGCATGTTTTAAAAAGAAAATGATAGAACTTACAAATGAGAATAAATCTTTAAATGGTAAGATTACATGTCTAGAATTGGAGAATAAATTATTGTATGATAAGATGGATTTGTCAAATGAAAAATCTAGCACATCTCATAAGCATATAGAATCACATGTAGATGATTTGATAAAGGAAAATGAGACGCTCAAGAAAAGGACTAATAAACATAGTGATATTGTCTTAAAATTCACAAATGGGCAAAAGATGTTATATAACTTACTTGATTCACAAAAATGTGTGTTTGACAAGGGAAGTATCGGTTATAAGCCAAATTTTGAAAAAAATAGTATAAGAATTACTTTGTAAAGAGTACCCCTATTAAAGATCAAATTGTATGTCATTTTTGCAATTAAAATGGTCATATGAAAAATGGATGTTATGTCAAGAAAAATGCATAATGTGGAATGAAATGCATATTTGGGTTCTAAAAGGAACCATTACTAACATTCAAAGACCCAAAGGTTTGGGTACTTAAGACTTGAGATTTCCTTTACAGAATTTGAAGAAGAAGAAGAATAAATATTTTTTGGACAGTAGATGTTCAAGACACATGACAGGAAACTGTCCTTGGTTTTCAAGCTTTACCAAGATCGACAAGGATGGTGATGTTTCCTTTGGAGAAAATTAAAAGGAAAAATTCTTGGAATTGATAATGTTGGTAATGTATCCTCTACTCTAATTGACAATGTGTGCTTGTTTGACAATTTGAAACACAACTTGATTAGTATTAGTCAATTATGCGACAAAGGTTATAAAGTTATTTTTGATAAAGCTAGTGTGTTATAGAGAATGCATGTGATGGTAAAATTATGTTTGTTGGAATTAGATGTGGCAAAGTGTTTACCATCGATATTGAATGTACATCTTCAAATGATAAATGTTTGTCTGTTTTCAATGATGACGGTTGGTTATGGCATAGATGATTACAACATACAAGCATGGGTTTGATTTCAAATATTTTCAAAAATGATATTGTTAAAGGCCTTCCTAAAATTGATTTTGAAAAGGATAAATTTTGTGAGGCATGTCAATTTGATAAACAAATCAAAACCTCTTTTAAAAACAAAAATTACATTTCTACTTCAAAACCACTTCAGCTTCTTCATATAGATTTATTTGGACCTTTTAGGTATGTTAGTTTGAATAGAAAGTACTATACTTTAGTGATTGTTGATGATTTTTTTAGATTAACAAGGGTATTGTTCTCAACCAATAAGGATGATGCTTTTAAAGTATTTCATAAAAAGGTTCAAAATAAAAAGGATTGTAAGATTACATGCATTAGAAGTGATTATAGAGGAGAATTTGAAAATCATGTATTTGAATGTTTTTGCAATGAGTATAGTATTGAACATCAAGTTTCTTCACCTAGAACTCTACAACAATATAGAGTTGTTAAGAGAAAGAATGTGTTTATTCAATAAATGGCTAGGACCATATTAAATAAAAATAGGTTGCCTAAATATTTTTGGACTGAAGTCGTCAACACTGCATGTTATGTTTAAATTGTGTATTAATTAGACCTACCTTAAGATTCCCTATGAGCTTTGGAAAGTTAGAAAATCCAATATTAGTTATTTCAAAGCTTTTAGATGCAAATGTTTTATTTTGAAACACAAAAGATAATCTTCGTAAATTTGATCCAAAATTTGATATGGCATCTTTCTTGGATATTAAAATTTAAGCAAAGCTTATAAAGTCTATAATAAAAAATTGTTGGTTGTGGAGGAATATATGCATGTCATATTCAATGAATCTAATTCCTTTTTTTTGGAGCAAGTTGTTTTTGATAATGATGCAGATGAAAAGTCACATGAAAAGTAATTAAAGGATAATCAAAATGATGTTTCATTTGAAAATTGTGAGAAACAATAAAAGGATTTATATGCTTCAGACATTTTAAATACTTTGGAATTCTCACATAAATATCTGTTAACATATAGATTTTCACAATTATGATTTTGATGATTACAAATATATTTTTGAATTAATTAAAGCTTAAAGTCTTTGGAATATTTTTAAAGAGTAAATTGAAAACTTTAAAACTCTCTAATTCTGTTTACAACTCTAAAAGAACTTATTTGAAAATGTATAAAATTATTTTTGGGCTTCAAAATAGTTTTGAAAAGAATAGAGTTAGTAGACTGTCAATAAGATCCAGAGAGCATCTTATCTTATTTAAAGATAACGGCTAACCGACAACATGTTAGTAGACTGCCGATAAGGTCTAGAGAGAATCGTATCTTGTTCAAAGATAATGGCTAACAGACAATATTTTAGCAGGCTGCCGTTAAGGTTCAGAAAGTATAATATCGTGTACAACGATAATGGCTAACTGACAATAAGTTAGCAGGATACCGTTAAGGTCCAGAGAACAACACAATTTAGTTGATGTTAAGCGATCCCACAACACGTAAACGGCTAATCGATAGCTTAATGGTGAATCGACAATTTTAAAATGGCTAACTGATTGTTTGAAAAACAGCCCGACAGTAACTTGTTGAAAGTCAAAATGACGATTCGATAACAAGTTAATAGCGAACCGTTAATACTAAAACAAATCAATAAAGGCTATTTTTCAATGTCGACTATAAAAGGATTCATTCAAATCCAAATGAGCATTGAAGAACTATACATATCACTAAACATTCAAGAGTAATCTAAGCTTAAGTTCTTGTAATTATTTTGTTCACACTTTGAGTATTCATCATGTATTTGATTATATAGTGTGAGTGAAGTTGTGTTGTAACTTCTTTTATTGTAAACACAAAAATTGGGTAACTATAAGTGTTGAAGTACACTTGGGTTAAGAGATTGGAGTTAATATCTCACTGTAAAGGTTTATTGATACCTAGAAAGTCAAGTGTAAGCATTGTGGAAGCCCTGGAGGCGTGCTTAGTGAAATCCTCAAGCCCGGTGAGCTTAAAGGCGTGGACGTAGGCACGGTTGGCCGAAGCACGTAAAAATCCTCGCGTTTGCATTTCTCTTTCCCTTACTTTTTATATTTGCTGCACTTTAAGTTTGAGTATTTTAAATTTAGTTGCCTTATTGAGAGTTAACTGAGTTTTAATTTAGTAATATTTTTGGAATCCCAATTCACCCCCCTATTGGGTTGCTTATTTGTATTTCAATATCCATATCAAAAGACCCATATAAATATGCAGCCACTACATCTATGAGACAAATATGAAATTTTTATGAGACTACCAAACTTATTAAAAAAATAAAAAATCAAAACGTAATGGTATTAATACTAGGCTTCTACATGGAACCTCGCATGCACTAATGATGTCATGATATTGATTATGTTTCTATATAAAGACCAATTATAATAGTTTGACATCTTTAGGTGTGTTGACCACATGTCCAAATACTTTAAGTTTGGCTAACCAAATCAATTTTTTTGGAATTAATTTTTTTAATTAATGCCTCTTATGCCTCTTTATATGTTTATCAACATATTTAGATATAAAATCATTTGTAATTTTAGTATTGTCGATGTTTACTTTATTATGATCCTGAATTTCTCTAGTATAAGCATAATTTATAGACTTTTCATTATTTTTAGATTTCGGAACCACTTCATGGATTAATATCTATTTAGAGATTTTTGCCTCTTTGGGGACTTGTACCTCTTTATGGCCCTTTGAAACTTTAGGGAAGTGTGCCTCTTTTGAGACTTCCACCTCTTTTCAGATATGTGACCTTCTAGGATTTACCTCTTCTAGGAGGATCAGTTCTTTTGGAAGATGTTTCTGTTTTGGGACATGCATCCTTCTAAGATGTGTATACATGATTCTTATTAAGAACTTAGATAATTTGGAAATAGTAATCCAAATAATAAGGGAATACTAATTGCTTGAGCATTATTTTCAACAGAATATTGATTTTATTTCCTCTTCCAAGGAAGAATACATTTAGAATCAAGTAATATACTATGATTCTAATGTGCAATAGATGACACATTAGCTAACTTTACACTTGACTTTTCAATAGGAACAATCACCCGAATTGGTGTATTAGTAGTTGGAATAAGTTATTGGTTTATAATAGTGTGAGCCCAAAAATCAAGCAGAAATTTGTCTGCTTTAAGCACATAGCAAATATTATTATATTATTAAACATTATATTCCCAAACAAGTCCTATTAGATAGTAGAGCTCATGACTTATAAATCAGTCCAAGAAGTCCCTCGCTAGGGATGTAAAATATTACACACTTAGAATATTTTACACCTGACTTTTCAATAGGAACAATCACCCAAATTGGTGCATTAGTAGTTGGAATAAGTTATTTGGTTTATAATAGTGTGAGCCCAAAAACCAAGCAAAAATTTGTCTGCTTTAAACACATAGCCAATCATTATTATATTATTAAGCATTGTATTCCCAAACAAGTCCTCTTAGATAGTAGAGCTCATGACTTATAAACCAGTCCAGGAAGTCCCTCGATGTAAAATATTACACACTTCTGCCATTGAGGACCAAGTGTCCTCATAAGATCATCAGAAATTTGGTTGTGAGTTAGCTCTGATACAAATTGTAATAATTGAGCCTAATAACTAAGTAAATATTATGCGCTTTGGATACATAGTCTATCACCATTTTGATACTAGGCTTTCCAAACTTAAACACGTTTGCTTAATTAAGAGAGCACATAACTTATAAATTAGTCAAAGAACTCTCTCACTAGTGATGTGGGATATTATATGGTTACCTTTGGTTCAAATGCAATTTTTTGCACTTTATTTTCAAATTGATTAGTTCAAAATTTAAGGAGGCTTTTCATCTCCTAAATAGTGGAAAACTTGTTTCATAAAAATAATAACTTGCAAATCATGTAGTAAAAAGTACATAAGTAAGATATATCCGATTGATGACTAAACACAAGTTGTTGTAGACAATATTGACAATAAGCAAAGGATTTACAACAAATTAATGTTGTAGCAAATAAATTGCATCCATTTAGATATTGAAAGTTGTGCAATTGTAGTGATCGTATAATTTCATTAATTGCTTAATCAATAAGTTTGCAATCTATTTTTGTGTTGGACATATGGAATTGACCCTGACATGCATACAATCATCACTAAAAGTTTAATATATAATCTCACCAATATTATTTAGATTTCTAATCTTGATCAGATAATTTGGAAATTATGTGAATAACGTGAAGTAATCTTGTGAACAAGCAGTGTAAACAATCTCACTAGACAATAGATACATTTGGTTTTTTATAGATGTCCATGACAATTTTTCATAATTCTACACATTATAATAAGTCTTGAGTGCCTTTATATAAACATTTTTCGATGAATGGACCACTTGTTCATTACTGTATAGCATTTATTTGGATAATAAAATCAATTGAGATGGATTCGAAATTCCCTAATATACATTTAATACATCTAAATATAATTTCCATTTCAGCGAATATCTCTAAAATGCAATAGATTTCTTCTGGATCTAGCTGAACATAAGGCATTTGAAATACAATACTCTTTTTCTACTTGCCAATAAGATTATAGCATTTTCAAAGCATTAATTATAACTCTTTTGGATTGTTCATGTTGAAAAAAATCAAAGCACATGTTCAAAGTTTGGGCAAAATTGTTCAAAGCCAAATTGTTCAAAGTTTGGCTAAAAATTAGGTAATCACCAAACAAACTTTGACAATTTTAAAGGTTTGGTAAAATAGTGCTACCATGCATTCTTATAAATAGCTATTGTTCTTCATTTGTTAAGGCATCCAACAATTGAGAGCAATTGCAAGTGAAGCAATTGAGAGAGTTGAGAGAGCTTCCACTTGAGTGCTAGGAGAATTCATTTGGGTGTATTAGGGTATTGGATTTTTGTGTGTTTTTTCCCAATTTGTAAGTTCTCATTTGTTAGTAAAATTATCTTCCAGTCTTTGCCCGTGGATGTAGGCTTTACGCAGAACCACGTAAATTTTTGTGTCAATTTTCTTTGAAATTATTTACACCACATTTAAGTTTCTCTAGAAGTCACAGTTACCATCAATTGGTAATCTGTTCAACCCCTGCTTCCGCACAACAATTGGTATCAGAGCCGAAGGTTAGTACTTGGGGTATACAATACTATTCATAGATACGGTACTAGATACGACCATTTATACTTAGAGAACAATCTATTGTAAGTAGTGTGTATTTTTGCATGTCTAGGAAAGTTCTGTCAACAAGACGATAAGAGTCTAAGGAGTCTGGGTTTTAAGTGGGACCATTGTGACTCCTCCATTCTCCTAGAAAATTTTCTGGTGCATTTATTCACGCGAAATAAACATTATAGAGACTGTTTTTCAAGTGTTAATAGTTGTTGAAAGCACTGATTATTTGAGGTTGAGAAAGATGGTAGAAGCGTCGTCGTCATCTTCGTCAGTAAGGACTACTGTGACTAATGCAAAGTTTGAAGTGGAGAAATTTGATGGTATCAATAATTTTGGTATGTGGCAATGTGAGGTGTTGGATGTCTTATGTCAACAAGAGCTGGATCTCGCTCTAGAAGAAAAGCTTGAAAAAATAGATGACAAGGAGTGGACAAAAATCAATAGACGGCATGTGGTACTATTCTCCCATGTCTGGCTAAAGATCAGAAGTACTTTGTCATGAGGGGACATCAGCAAATAAATTGTGGAAGACACTGGAAGAAAAATATATAAAAAAAAGCCTTGAAAACAGGCTTTATATGAAAAAAAAACTCTATTGATTCACGTATGCACCTGGTATGTCGATGAATGACCATGTGAACTCATTCAATAAAATATTAGCGGATTTGCTAAATTTGGATGAGAAATTTGAAGATGAAGATCAGGTATTATTGCTATTGAATTCGCTTCTTGATGAATATGACCATCTCACCACCACTTTGCTTCATGGGAAGGACAGTGTCACATTTGATGCTGTATGTAGTGCACTGTATAATGCTGAGACCTGAAAGAAAGATAAAAAGGATCACAGAGATACAGTTGCAGAAGTATTGACAGTAACAATTCGTTTATAAAGTCGCAAACCTGGAAAAAGGGGCAAGTCTAAAAGTATGCATGCCAAAGATGAATGTGCTTTTTATTGCGAGAAAGGACATTGGAAAATAATTGTCCTAAGTTACAAAAGGGCAAGGCTATTTCTGATGCATGTGTAGCCGAGCATGATGAGGAGTCAGAATTTAGTCTGGTTGGCATGACGTTGACATGTCAATCAGATGAGTGGATTTTAGATTCGGGTTGTACTTATCATATGTGTCCTAATAAGAGCTGGTTTTCTAGCTTCAAGGAGCTAGATGGTGAAGTTGTTTTTATGGGCAATGACAATACTTGTAAAACCATGGGAATAGGTTCAATCCAATTGAAGAATCATGATGGCATCCAAGTCTTGAAAGAAGTTTGCTATGTACCAAGCTTAAAGAAAAATCTCATCTCATTAGGAGTCCTAGAATCCAAAGGGCTTACAATCACTATGAGAGATGGATTCTTAAAGGTAGTAGCTGGTGCACTGACGATGATGAAAGGCACAAGAAAGAATAACTTGTACTATTTCCAAGGGAGTACAGTTATTGGATCAGAATCAACAGTTTCATGAAAGGATGCAGATTCAGAGGTAACCAAGTTGTGGCATATGCGTTTGGGACATGCCGGTGAAAAAGCTTTGCAGACTTTGGTTAAGCAAGGCTTATTAAAAGGTACAAATTCTTGCAAATTGGAATTTTGTGAACATTGTGTTCTAGGCAAGAAAATAAGAGTAAAGTTTGGTTCAACAATTCACGATACAAAAGGGATTCTGCACTATGTTCACAGTAGTGTATGGGGACCTAGTAGAGTAGCTTCTTTGGGAGGTATGCACTATTTTGTTACTTTTGTTGATGATTATTCAAGAAAAGTATGGGTATGGGTGTATTTGATGAAGAACAAAAATGAAGTTTTGAGTATATTTCTGAAATGGAAGAAGATGGTCGAGACTCCGACTGGTCGAAAGGTTAAAAGGCTTCGCTCAGATAATGGTGGTGAGTACAAGAATGATCTATTTTTACAAGTATGCCGAGATAAGGGCATTGTGCGACGCGACACTACACTGTTCGAGGTACACCACAACAGAATGAGGTGGCAGAACGCATGAACCAAACTATACTAGAGAAAGTTCGGTGTGTGTTGTCCAATGCAGGATTGGGCAACGAATTTTGGACTGAGGCTGTTGTATATGCATGCCATCTGATTAATCGTTTTCCATTAGCTGTAATTGAGTGCAAAACACCTATGGAAATGTGGACTGGTAAACCTACTACTGATTATAATACTTTACATGTCTTTGGTTCCACTGCTTATTATCATGTAAAGGAATCTAAGTTAGACCCAAGGGCGAAGAAAACATTGTTTATGGGTATAACTGGTGGAGTAAAAGGATATCATTTATGGTGTCCAGATACGAAGAAGATCATTTTCAGCAGAGATGTGACTTTTGATGAATTAGTCATGTTAAAACAAAAGGATTCACAAAAGGATGGCAACACTAGTAGTACTTCGCATCAAGTGGAGCTTGAAAAAGTTAAACATGATCCAGCTAGTGTTGAAGAGGTAGATGATTCTTAATCAACTGAAGATGAAGAAGAGGTTCTGACTCAGGAATCTTTAGAGCAACAAGATTCAATTACATATAGAAGGCCACGAAGAGAGATTCGTAAACCTACTCGCTTTGTTGATATGGTGGCCTATGCACTTCCAATTGTAGATGGTGATATTCCTTCCACTTACAGAGAAGCAGTAAGTAGCCCTGAAAATGTATAGTGGAAGCAAGCAATGGACGAAGAAATGTAGTCTCTTCAAAAAAATAGAACTTGGGAGTTAGTTACACTGCCTAAAGACAAAAAGGTAATTGGGTGCAAATGGGTATGTGCAAAAAAGGACAGATTTCCTCGTAAGGATAAAATTCGATACAAGGCTAGATTGGTAGCGAAGGGTTACGCTCAAAAGGAATGAATAGACTACAATGAGGTATTTTCTCCAGTTGTGAAACATTCGTCTATTCGGATTTTGCTAGCCATTGTTGCGCAATATGATCTTGAGCTAGTTCAACTTGATGTGAAAACTGCGTTCTTACATGGTGATTTTGAAGAGAAAATCTGCATAACTTAGCTAGATGGATTTATAGTTGCTGGAAAAGAAAATTGGGTTTGCAAACTGACAAAGTCGCTCTATGGATTGAAACAATCTCCAAGCCAGTAGTACAAGCGATTTAATCGGTTTATGAAAGGGCAAAGGTACACAAGAAATAAATTTGATCATTGTGTGTATTTTCGCAAGCTACAAGAATGATCTTTCATATATTTACTCTTGTATGTCAATGATATGCTAATAGCATCTAAGAACAAAGATGAAATTGAGAAGTTGAAAACTCAACTCAATCAAGAAATTGAGATGAAAGATCTAGGTGAAGCTAAGAAATTTCTTGGCATAAAGATATGCAGAGATAGAGCTCGTGGTAAAGTCAGCTTGTCTCAGAAGCAATATTTGAAGAAGGTATTACAACAGTTTGGCATGAATGATTAGACAAAACTTGTAAGTACCCCATTGGCTTCTCATTTTAAGCTTTCTGCACAGCTATCTCTTTCAATGAATGAGGAACAAGAATACATGTTGCAAGTTCCGTATTCAAATATAGTTGGTAGCTTGATATATGCAATGGTGTGTACAAGGCCTGACATTTCACAAGCAGTTAGTATGGTGAGTAGATATATGCATAATCCTGGTAAAGGATATTGGCAAGCTGTGAAATGCATTTTACGGTACATTTAGAAAACCGTTGATGTTGGTTTACTGTTTGAACGAAATGACATACTTGGTCAAGGTGTGATCGGGTACGTTGATTCTGATTATGCCGGTGATATAGACAAACGACGATCAACCACTAGATATGTATTTACTCTTGCTAGAGGGCCAATTAGTTGGAAGTCTACACTACAGTCTACAGTTGCACTGTCAACCACAGAGGCCGAGTATATGGCAATTACGGAGGCTATTAAAGAGGCTGTTTGGTTACAAGGCTTGCTTGGAAACTTGGTATTGATCCAGGAGCATGTTAACTTGTATTGTGACACTCAAAGTGCTATTCACTTAGTAAAAATCAAGTTTATAATGCGCGTACGAAGCATATTGACGTACAATTTCACTTTGTGTGGGAAATTATTGATGAAGGGAAGATTTTTCTTCAGAAAATCAAGACTGCAGAGAATCCCACAGATATGTTAACCAAGGTGGTGACAACGATCAAGTTTGAGCATTGTCTAAACTTGGTCAATATCCTGAAAGTTTAAAATAGTGAGAAAGGTAGAGATTGGAGGATCATTTTATATACAAGGAAGTTCAGTAATATTTTGAACTACGATTGGCTTAATCATAATTTTTGGGTACGTAGGCAGTCACAGAGATGCAGCCACTTTGGGAATGATGGTTTGTTGGTAGTCGACTCAAATTTGGATAAATCTTTACCGAGGTGAAGAATTGTTGAAAAAAATCAAAGCACATGTTCAAAGTTTGGGAAAAATTGTTCAAAGCCAAATTGTTCAAAGTTTGGCTAAAAATTAGGTAATCACCAAACAAACTTTGACAATTTTAAAGGTTTGGTAAAATAATGCTACCATGTATTCCTATAAATAGCTATTGTTCTTCATTTGTTGAGGCATCCAACAATTGAGAGCAATTGCAAGTGAAGCAATTGAGAGAGTTGAGAGAGCTTCCACTTGAGTACTAGGAGAATTCATTTGGGTATATTGGGGTATTGGGTTTTTGTGAGTTTTTTCCCAATTTGTAAATTCTCATTTGTTAGTAAAATTATCTTCCAGTCTTTGCCCGTGGATGTAGGCTTTACACTGAACCACGTAAATTATTGTGTCAATTTTCTTTGAAATTGTTTACGCCACATTTAAGTTTCTCTAGAAGTCACAGTTACCATCAATTGGTAATCTGCTCAACCTGCGCTTTCGCACAACAATTCAATTATGTCTAAAGGACAGAATATGATTTATACCTTTTGCTTCAAACAATATTAAATTCAACTAGATCTTCTTGATCTTAATTATCTAAATTAATTTGTCTCCACATTTTCAAGGCTTTATTTTAACTTACTGTAAGTTTGTGCGCAATGGTCTTCCATGCCATATTGATAAGAATTTGTACAATGTTCAAATTTTTTTTAGATCCATATAAGACAATTCCACATTTGCTAGTTATATCATTTCTCATTATTTTATCATCCTAAGAAATTATGACTATTGTGAGGACAATAACCATGTATCCTTTTACTAATCTTTTTACATAAATTATAATTTACATGATTATATTTTCTTTAGATAATGATAAACATTTGATATGATTTTAATTATTTTTCAACATTCAATTTCAATTGTGATGAGTTATTGCTATATTATACAATGCAAGAGTAAAAATTAATCATGTCTTGTTTGGGTAATATCGAGCAACTCGAGGCCAACCCTGCTCAAGGTAAAAGACCCCGAGGTCAACCCATCTTGAGCAGAAGTTCCAACCGCTAGCACGAAGATAGCTTCATTAGGTGTTAAAGCTGGTCAAGGTCGAGGGGTCCAAGACTGGTCGAGCCCGAAGGCTAGTCGATACCCGAGCTCATTCTTCTGCTCGATGTCTTTAAGTCGTCCGAGCACAACTCAGTCACGGCATAAAGGAAATGCAAGATCCAGATACAGTCGGTTCGGGACAGTCCGATCGATGCCTGACCAATGCCCCACGCGGTATGGTGCCGTCACCGTTACTGATGGCCGGCACACGCCCCCACAGTGTCATCATTTCATGCGCACACATCCGACACTATGATCAGGCCATGGGAATCCATGCGCACCAGACAGCCTCGCATTCCCAGGGAGTGGCACAGTAATCCCGGCTGTCAGAGGGGCCCAGGCACCATAGATGCGGGAATGGCATCCATCAAAGAAAAATGGGTGGAAAAACGGAATCATAAAAGGAAAATGAAAACGAAAGCAAGGGGGTTACGAAAAATTTTAGACAGGTTCTTCTTCTTTTTACTCTCTCTCTCTGAATTTCACACTAGTAATTCTTACCAATAAAGGGCAAAAAGTACTCTTTAATTTCTCCGGTCTCTCGAGCAACGAGGGATACAAAAAGAACAACCTGATACTGACTTGAGCGTCAGAGGTTTTCGCCGGAAAAACATCTGGCTACCCCTGACTTTATTTATGTGAACATAGGCTAGAGAGGATCGTCATTCTGGCAGATAAAGAAGAATCAAAATCGGAAAGCAGTCTTGCTCGAGCTCGAGCGAACCGCGAGCAGGAGTTTTGATTGACACTATTTGGAGGCACGCGAAAAACAGCATCAAAATTTTTTGCGCCGTCTGTGGGGATCAGTTCAAAAAGCCTGATTTCCTAACACATTCAGAGGACACAACGCAACAATGAGAGGAAACAACAGAAGAGGAGTAAGTCCAGAGGAATCAGAGACTTTGAGGGAAGTGGCTAATGAGGCTCAAAATAGAGAGATCCAGGAAAGAATGGATTGGATGGAGAAGCAAATGGAAACGCTGACCTCCATATTGCAAGAACTCAGGGATGGACAGAGGAAAGAATGTAATGACGTCTCTGAATCCAGCTGTGGGAACCCTGTCAGGGAGCATGCGGGAGACGAAGCCCAGAGACTGAGAATACCAAATGTAGCCGAGAAGGAGGAAACGGACATGGAAGAAAGGGAGTCCCGTCAATATTTGTAGGAGATAGCACCAATCTCCCGCGCGGAAGAGTTGGAGGGGGAAGTGCGTCGGTTGGCACAAGTTGTAGAGGACCTTTGGGGAAACGGAAAAAGCCCATGCTGGAGGATAATTGCTGGACAACGAGTCCCCACTCTCGGTAGAGATCATGGGAGTCACGATTCCTCGCGACTTCCGTTTCCCGGATTTAAAGTTTTCAGGGAAGAGTGATCCATTGGTGCACATAGAGCATTTCAACGAAGAGCAAAACGAGGAGCAGATGTGTGCAGGCTTGGACTTCCTGGAAGAGAAGAGGGAAAGGGTTGCTACAAAGGTTATAGAGTACCAGTAGAGTGTGTTTCGATATTACAATCGGGATGTGCACATCCGTCGGTTTCAAGTGGGAGATTGGGTACTCAGAAGAGTCAATCAGAACACGAAAGACCCCAGGCAAGGTGTGTTAGGACCAAACTGGGAAGGTCCCTACAGAGTCTCTCAAATAGTTGGACCAGGAGCATATCAGCTGACTCACCCCGATGGACGAGAAGTCAAGAGGCCATGGAATGCACAACGTTTGATTATATTTTCAGTAAGTTTCCTCATGATGTAAGCATTAATATTTAACTCCTTTCGAAACGGAGATGTGTAAAATCTTGAACGCAAAGGCTAGAAGTCCCAAAGCCTAGCTTAAGGCGGGACGATGCCAAGCGTGAGCCAATTGCAGGCTCGAGCAAGATAAGCTCACGAAGAAGAACGCAAAGGCCAGAAGTCCCAAAGCCTAGCTTAAGGCGGGACGGTGCCAAGCGTGAGCCAATTGCAGGCTCGAGCAAGATAAGCTCGCGAAGAAGAACGCAAAGGCCAGAAGTCCCAAAGCCTAGCTTAAGGCGGGACGGTGCCAACCGTGAGCCAATTGCAGGCTCGGGCAAGATAAGTTCACGAAGAAGAACCCAAAGGCTAGAAGTCCTAAAGCCTAGCTTAAGGCAGGATGGTGCCGAGCACGAGCCAATTGCGGGCTTGAGTAAGAAAAGCTCGGGGAGACAACACGATAGCCAAATGTGAGCCAATATCAGGCTCGAGCCGAATGGGCTCGCAAAATGTACAGCTACCGAGCACAAGCCAAACATCAGCTCTAGTGGACCGAGCTCACAAGATAAACAGAAGGCTTTCAGCCTAACTCAAGGCAAGGCTTTGCCACACATAAGCTAAGGGATGATACGAGCAGTAATAGCTTGGGGGAGAAAAAATAAAGGCCTAACACTTATAATAAATTTTACTTAGCAAGTGCACGAAGTCAATCTCATACATAAATGTAAAATGCAAGTATATGCATACGGACACAGAAGCAAGTTACTTAATGTATACTCTTTATTCATTCATTGAAGATTACAAGTACAAGAAGTAAAAAAAAATTTGGGGGTGATCAGTTGGCTGAAGGAGTAGAGCTAGCAAGGGGAGCTGGATCCTCAGGAGGAGCAGAGGCAGCAGCAGCAGGAAGATCAGAGTCATCGGCAGCAGGAGGAGCGGTGGCATCGGCAGCAGGAGGAGCAAAGGCCTTGGTAGGGGGAACTCTCGACCCTTGGTTTGAAGCATCGTGCTTGCGCATATACTCCGCGACACCTGCCTCTACCTTATTAAGGTCCACCTCAGGATGCTCCTTGCGCAAGGCATACATAAGGCAGTTGTAGCTGAAAGCCACCCCCTTATTGTACTCCGTCGTGAGCCTGTCTTCCAGAGAGTCCACCTTCTTCTTGAGGCGAGAAGCCACCTCCTCCATGGTCTTCTCGAGGGAGAACCTTTTCACGTTCAAGTCCTTCCGAGCATGGAGTAGCTCTTCCCGGACAAGTGTTAGTTCCCTCTCGAACTGAAGAGCCCTCGAGTTTGACATTGCTACCTTATCCTCGAGTGTGGAGTTCTCCTCTCGAAGCTTTACGTTCTCCTCATTCTTCTACTCAAGACCCTGCTTCAAGCTCTGGATTTCTGCTCGAAGCTTCCTCTGGGAATCCTGGGTTTTGGCCTTAAACCTGGAAGCGGCAGCGGCAGCACAACAAGATAGGCGGTGGAAAGTGCCGATCAGCTCATCAACGTCATAGGACTCCACCCCATCCAGGAACCTATCATCCAGCTGCTTGGTGAAGTCCCTAGTGTAGGGGTCAGTGCGGTCGGGCCGCTCCTGCTCCTGTACATCTTCTGGGTGAGGCCGAGTCGACCTTTGTATATGTATTCGATATACCACTCATTGAATTTTGAGACACCGAAGATAGGGAGAACTCGGGTTCCTCTTCTGCACATAAGAGGAAGAGGGGATTTGATCTCAACAGTACTCCAGCAGGGAGGAAAAGGAGATTCGGGGGGCCATAAATCTTAACAAGACCTCTCTCCAACTCAGACGTCGAAGCTCAATTGCTTCAGAGACACCAACTCGAAATGGATGAAACACGGGCGTCCATCCGAGCATGGGTCGATTGGCGAATCAGGAAAGAAATCAAAGCCCAAGGGGGTACTCCGCTTGTCGGTCCGATAGAGAACTTGGACGAAGAAGTCTCTACGGTAATAACATTTGGCTCCTTTGAGCGGTGCTTCTCCTGTCGACTCATAGAAACTAGAACCAATTTGTTTTGTTCCACTTTGAAGCATGACCGGCACCGGTGCTCTTGCAACGGCCATCAACGGCAACAAGTGGCGTCATCGAATGAAGACTTCCGCTTTAGGTGATTCGGGTGCAGATGCGTCTCTATCTTTGGATTCTGAGTCGAATACTTCCTTCATACGAAGCGGATTCCCCCGGTGTCTGCGCATGCGTCTGTAGATACGTCTTCAGATTTGCCTTTTGCTGATACTTTTTTTTCTCTAGTGGCAGCTGCTTCTTCAGATTCGGCATCTGAAAGAGTTGAAGTTGAACAGGTGCACTCACTGAAGGAAGCCTTCTGACCCGGAAGAGGCCTATTCCGTTGGTTCGGATTGGGAAAGAGCGGCCCTAAGGTCAATTCAATAAGTAGAGGGGTTTGTGTACTATTTCCCAATAGAATCACTTGAACTATCACATTCATGAGGACTCGATTTCTCTTATGAGATAACTTGGCAGCTGCACTTTCTTCTACTCGCTTTGTCCCCTGAGCTAGAGGAGCAGCTCGAACCGGTGACGTATGAGTATCGGTTCGAGGCCTTTTTAGAGCAGAAGAGATGTCAGCGCGTTCCGAGGTCCTCGTAGACCTCTGCATCATACCGAGCATGCCACTCATCTCTTCCTCCGATACCAGGCCAAACTCCACAAAATTGTGTGCTGTAAGTAACTCCCTACATGAGCTCGTGTTGTCAAGGGCTGTATTGACGCGTGTTCGAAGCTCTTCCCCAATCCTATAAGAGGCGCCCCAGGATACTGCAGGAATAACCAAAGCAAAACAGTGAGAAAAGATGCAAGCAGAAGAACCAAAATAAGACTTGTTAGACAAGTAAACGACCTAGAGTGCAAAAATGACGAGGAACCGGAGGGATCCCAGCGGAGAGAAGTGCAACATACCCTCAATCTCCCCCAACAAAGAAGAATTTGCCTTTTCAATTGCCACCAGAAGTGGGGAGATCAGTTATGGGCTTCTTACCCTTCAGGCTGGAGGTGAGGTAGTACCAGCCAGCGTCTTTCGGGCTGCATTTTAACTGGTAAAGATGCTTTATCTCCTCTACCAAAGGTTCGTCCAAATTGCACCACCTCCACAGCACATAGAGGCCGGACAGAATCCTCCACCCATTCGGGTTCAGCTGCCCCGGAGCCAACCGGAATCTGGACAAAATATGGGTAAAATATGGCTGAAGAGCCAGCCTGACCACCCACCTGAAGTACTCCATATGGAAGGTGGTATACCCTTGAGGAGGACGGCTGAGTATGTCACCCTTACCCGGCACCCGCAGGTCCACACTGTCCGGTATGTGGTAGGTGCCCTTAAGCCTATCCAAGTCCTGGTGTGTGGTTTCACACCTCATAGAATCAATGGGATACCCTCTACCCCCTAACCGTTAGCTGACCCTTTCCCCCTCATATGGCGGGCCTCCGCCACATTAGCACCCCTTTCGAACTGGAGTCTCTCATTGGGATTATACTAAGGGGCCTTACATCACTGGAAGAGGACGACTCCTGAGATGACATCCTACGGGGTTATTGGGTGTTGGTCATATTTCCTATAGTCACAGTCTACCCAGATTGGAACAGAAAAAGTGAAACGAAGGAAGAACAGAACAGAAACAAGATAAAAGAAAGGGGTTTATACCTGAGTAAAGGCTGATGGTCGGAAATGGCGGCGACGGTAAAGAAAAAGATGAGAAGCACTTGCAGGCAACTAATTTTGGTCTGAGTAAAAATGAGCAATAGGAAGCACAATGAAGAAATCGAGGGTTTTTAAAGGGGAAAGGCGCGTCTCTTCGGCTGACAGTACGCATCTCAAGAGGCGCAACCGTTCAAGTGACGTCTCTTCAAAATTGAAACACACGGCCCGGATCGACCCACGTGTCCCACATTAAATGTGAAATGATGGAAGCAGAAAACAACTCAGCACGGGAAAGTAAAAAGGCTGTGAAGCCGGCCCAAACAAGAAGTTTCCAGTCTTATCTCGCTTCACTCCAAAAAAATTGGAAACTGGGGGACTGATGTTTGGGTAATATCGAGCAGGTCTCCTAGAGGCCAACCCTGCTCAAGGTAAAAGACCCCAAGGTCAACCCATCTCGAGCAGAAGTTCTGACCTCTAGCACGAAGACAGCTTCATTAGGCATCAAAGTTGGTCAAGGTCGAGGGGTCCAAGACTGGTCGAGCTCGAGCTCATCCTTCTGCTCGATATCCTCGTAGCTCATCAAAGCTGGTCAAGGCTGAGGAGCCCGAAGGCTGGTCGATACCCGAGCTCATTCTTCTGCTCAATGTCTTCAAGTCCTCCGAGCACAACTCAGTCACGGCACAAAGAAAATGTAAGATCCAGATACAGTCGGTTCGGGACAGTCCGACCCGCTTTTCCAGAGACTCAACGTGACGATCGATGCCTGACCAATGCCCCACGCGGTATGGTGCCGTCAGTGTTACCGATGGCCGGCACACGCCCCCATGGTGTCATCATTTCATGTGCACACATCCGACACTATGATCAGGCCATGGGAACCCATGTGCACCGGACAGTCCCGCATTCCCAGGGAGTGGCACAGTAATCCTGGCTGTCAGAGGGGCCCAGGCACCATAGACGCGGGAAGGGTATCCATCGAAGAAAAATGGGCGGGAAAACGGAAGCATAAAAGGAAAATGAAAACAGAGGCAAGGGGTTCCGAAAAATTTTAGACAGGTTCTTCTTCTTTTTACTCTCTCTCTCTCTGAATTTCACGCTGGTAATTCTTACCAATAAATGGCAAAAAGTACCTTTTGATTTCTCCGGTCTCTCGAGCAACGAGGGATACAAAAAGAACAACCCGATCATCCAGTGATCCCTGACTTTATTTATGTGAACGTAGGCTAGAGAGGATCGTCATTCCGGTGGATAAAGAAGAATCGAAATCGGAAAGCAGTCCTGCTCGAGCTCGAGCGGACTGCGAGCAAGTGTTTTGATTGACACTATTTGGAGGCACGCGAAAAATAGCATCAACATGTCTTACTTTAGCAACCAAAAACTTCTTAACTTTATACCTTAAGCTTCAAGCTTACTAAATAAAACATGAGAAATTCATAAATTTCAATTCATTCTTTAGGATAGTTGATTTTCTTTGATGGTGCCTTCGAGGCCCATAACTTGAACAAACATTTTTGGTATGTGATCTCATAATAAATGAATATCAATAAACATTAAAAGTAAAATTTGTATACACATGTATAGATCTAGAAATTTTAGTACCATATTACAATTTTGAACTTTAGCTTCAAGTTTGTTTATTATGATCATGAATAATAATTGTACAAATGAATATTTGTAAACAATAACCATTAGAGTATGTCAAACTCTGGTTTAAATATACTTAAAACAAATCTTAGATCTTTAGGCGTCAGAATTTTCAGTTCATATTAGGGGTGGGCAAAATCGGATTCAGATCAATCCAATCGGATTTCAGGTTGATCGGATTAGAAAAAAATTCATCTAAACTTAATCTGAATTTTAAATCAGATCGGATTGAATTATGTTCGATTCAGATCAAATCAAATCGGATGAAAATTTTGAATTGAATTCGGATAGAATTGGATTCAAATTCTTCCTTATATTTTATGGTTATTATGGAAATGCTAAAAAGGAAGACAATTAAATTAAATTAATAGAAATAGTAAAAATCGATCGGAAAATATACAACACAAAAACGCAAGTACAATGAAATAAAACATTACATATTATTAATACGTCATTATCAATTTATCATATATATTAACATATATAATATAGTATATACCATGGATTGAAAAATTAAGGTCCAAGCTTGAGGGACTTGGTGATGGTGGCTATCGGTCTCGGTTTATGTGGAACAACTATTAATGGTTTCGCGCGAATCAAGCTGCAGTAGCAGTCGCGAACTCACGGTGCAGCAAATCCAATCGAAGCGGAGCAATCGTAGTGGCTCAAGCATTGCCGTGCCGTCTGTTGTGCGTTAATCACTGCGTCAGCGTCAAGCTGTCAATCACTGCTTCGTGGGTCAAATCGGTGAGTGCTGCTACGGCGAACAATAATGTGCCGTCTGCCTCCCTCAAGGCGTCAATCACTTCATCGAACTTGTGTTGGGTTCGAGCTTGGGATTGTGAGTGAAACGGAGAAGAGAGTGAATTGAGTGAGGTTGTGTTGTGTGAATGGGCGTGTTTGGTGAGTGGCGTGAGTTAGAGGGCTGAGGTTGAGGTTGAGGCTGAGTGAAAGTGAAGGTGTGAAAAGGAGAAGAGAAAGAGAAAGAGAAGGTGAAAGTGAAAGTGAAAGCGCTGCCGATACTGCATTTTTTATTTTTTTTTTTCTTTGAGTTTTATTTGACCAACTTTTTTAGATTTGATTGAGTTGAATATAATTTTTATGTATTATCCGATCTGATCTTAATCTAATTTTTTCAGATTGGATCGGATCGGATCGATTCGGTTTATATGCCCACCCCTAATTCATACGTATACAGTTGTCTCATATCTCCAAATCTTAAGGTTAAAACTTCCACTTCATATATATTATAGATTTAATAATCTAGAACTTCATAACTTCAACTGCCAAATGTTACTTAAAAACTTTAGGTCATCTTCAATTTCATAAACCTTTAGATCATAATGTAATTAAATAAACTATGTCGTTTCATGCATTGTACACCTAATAAATTATCAGTACGTGAAATCGTCTCTGCTCTCCCTGAAAACCCTAGCCTCGCTGCCCGCATAATCCTTTCAGCTGCTGAAAAGACGAAGACGACGAAGACAAACACCTTTTAGAGCAACCACTGTGGCCGGGTTATGGCGGCTGAGATAGCTCAGCCGTTTCAACCTGAGCGCTCGTTGACATAGGCATAAAGGAGAGAATAAAGCTCGTATCTAGTAATTAAAATTCTCCTCTTCTTTATTCATTTGAGTTTATATATATACAAATTCTATTAACTCTAGATTTTCGGTAATTGAAATCTAGATTTGAACTCAATCTCGTTAATTTATGATTTATTGGTTTGAAACGCTAGTTGATTGAGATGATTTAGTTTATTTTTTTCTTGATTTAATTGATTTAAAGTAATTTTTAGCATGTCTAATTGATTGATTTGTTGATTGAGCATGTTTACGGTCTATCTTGATAGATTCTTAAATTGAAGTAAATATTACAATTAGAAAATTAACTTTAAAAATAGAAAAAAATCAATTGAATTCTCACTAGCCGAGCCAAAAAAATAAAAAAATAGATGCATAGCCAGAGTTTAGATTGACATCTCTGCTTTGGTTTGAATTAACGTGAGCTACAAAATTGGCATTGATCAGAGCCAATTTTAATTTGTTTTAAGTGTCAATTTTGGTCTCAGCTGGTAATGTTGAAGTTATGTATGGGAGTGATTTGGACACTTCCATTTATGGAAGTGGTTTTCCTCGGGTATGTGACCATAGACCAGAATCCATGGAATCTAAATAACCAAACAAAGTTGGAAGGTTCAATACTCTGGATGGTTCATCATAAAGTTCACCATTTTTACTCAATGAATTATCATCACTGGTATGTAGCCATGTTGATTTACCCTTTTTTTTGTAGTGTTGTTTTCGAGCAAACACATTATTGATCCCTTTTATTTTCCATTCCAGTTTTTCATCTTATTAACTCTTCATTTATTTTTTAAATGAATTAATGCATTGAAATAGTTAGTTTAGCAGAGTCCACAATCATTGAGTTGTAAAGAAAGCTAATACTTAGTAGAGTGAGATGAGTTGTCTTTTTAATACTTATTGGTATTGGAAGTTCTACTTGCCTCTACAGGGTGCTTCAATTGCTCATTAATCATCATCTTTTTTTAATTTTATTTTTTTTTAATTTCATTTAAATATCCAAAACTTGGTATGGTGCTAAATAAGTAGATTGGATTTTCAATTTCTATTTTTCTTACATTTCTAGTGGTTTAGTGGGGTAGATACCTCTTTTATGGTTTGCAAGATAGTGCTAGCTAAACTTTTAAATTGATTTAGTAGAAATTTGATTATCGCTGCTTCTCTTATGGCATAGGGTAGATCCAAAATGTTGGTACAGCGTCCCCAGAAGTGGAACTGGTGCTTTTGAGAAGGTAATTCTTCATATTAGAATTTATCTTTTCAGCTTTTTATTAAAAATGAAAAAAGCCTTGTTTTTTTCTTTTTTGTTATTCAGGTTCTTTATTCTTCCCCAATTTGACAGAAGAGGAGTATTCTATGCTTTGGCTGAGCTTATATACTTAGTGATTTCTAATTATTCTATGTGCTTTTGAGAAGAGGTAGTTTTTTTTTTTTTTTAAAAAAAGGGAGGGGTGGGCAAGCCCAAAGATATTTGAACCCCCTCCCCACCCCCAAGGACTCGAACCCGGGCCGCCACGGCTCTAGAACCGAGCATTGCGACCAACCCGACCATGGCCTTGGGGGCCTTTTGAGAAGAGGTAGTTCTTCATATTAGAATTTATCGTTTTAGCTTTTTATTATAAAAAACAAACCTTTGCATTTTTCCTTTTTGTTATTCAGATTCTTTATTCCTCCTCAATTTGATAGAAGAGGAGTATTTTATGCATTGGCTGAGCTTATATACTTAGTGGCTTCTAATTATTCTATGTGCTTTTGATAAGGTAGTTCTTCATATTAGAATTTATCTTTTCAGCTTTTTATTAAAAAAAAAAGCCTTTGCTTTTTTCTTTTTTGTTATTCAGGTTCTTTATTCTTCCCCAATTTGACAGAAGAGGAGTATTCTATGCTTTAGCTGAGCTTATATACTTAGTGATTTTTGATTATTCTAAGTGCTTTTGAGAAGAGGTAGTTCTTCATATTAGAATTTATCTTTTTAGCTTTTTATTATAAAAAAAACCCTTTGCATTTTTCCTTTCTGTTATTCAGATTCTTTATTCCTCCCCAATTTGATAGAAGAGGAGTATTCTATGCGTTGGCTGAGCTTATATACTTAGTGGCTTCTAATTATTCTAATTATTCTATGTGCTTTTGATAAGGTAGTTCTTCATATTAGAATTTATCTTCGCAGCTTTTAATTATAAAAAAAAAAGAGCCTTTGCTTTTTTCTTTTTGTTATTTAGGTTCTTTATTCCTTCCTAATTTGACAGAAGAGAAGTATTCTATGTGTTATATGAGCTTACATACGAAGTGATTTCTGATTATTCTTTTGGATGATGATTTCATGTCCACTTTTGGCTGCATTCTATCATGCACATGGGTTTCATTTGTTTTATTGTTTCTCATTTGATAGAGTGTGGAACTTGAGTTGCCTTTCATGATCTCGGTGGTCTTAGAGATGGCAAAATTCGAGTTTGGCCTTCCTGGTATTGGATCGGAAAACTAATTTATTGTATTGGACTCAGATATGAACTCAGTATTTTTCACTCCAGTTTTGAGCCGTGTTCAACCCAAAAAACTTTAAGCTCCTGGATTGCGGGTTTTAAACCCTGATTACTTAATCCAACAAAAAAAAAAGAAAAAATCAAATACAAATGGAAATGCAAATTCTAAAAAAATCATATACAAATACTAATTCTGTTTTACATGTATCATCATTCTATAACTAAATTATTGGGGGGAAATATGGATTGCTCTATCCAATAAATTTCCTTTGTTTTTTCTTCTTCTTTCATGCACTAATAGATAACAAATTCATTAAGCAAAAGTGATGCAACCAAAGACATGCTAACCATATCCACCCGTGAAAGTGATGCAACTGAAGCAAGGTGAAGGAATGGCAATAATGCAGTTACTAATCCAGCAAGAGTGAAGGGACAGCCGCGATTGCAATTTGCGAAGGTGGCGATCGTGATTCACAGCTAGTCAAACGGCTGATGATGATGTTAATAATGAAAGCAACCGCAAAGTTGGCGAATCAAGATGATTTGATTTGATGAAGAGAAGAATTGAAGAGAGAGGAAATGTTCGGCTTTGGCGACAGCGAATTTGGTGAAGAGAAAGATGAAGAGAAGATCCAGTGAATTATAGCCTGGGGCACTTGGGCTGATTTTTTTCCTAATTATATTAAGAATAATTAAAAAACTAATACAAAAATAAATATATCTGAGTGTGGGTTATGGATTTCTGGGTTCACCTAAAGTAAGATGTGGAATCGAATACAACTGTGTTAATAAAATTAAATCCAGACAATGAATTTAATTTAATCTAGTATGGGTTAAACTTGACCTAAATTTTATGGATTCATCTGAACTTAAGCTAATGCGAGTTATTTTGTCATTCTTAAGTAGTCTTAAGGTCCTTTCCTATTTTTATGTTGTGTTTAATATATTTTATGTTTTATTTTGTGTTTAATGTATTTTATGGTAAATGTGAATTTATGATTTGGGAATTTATATCTTCAATGAATGTAAATTATAAAAATACTAAACAAATTGTGAGGTATTAAATGTGAAAAAGTTTCCAAAAATTCTTCTATCCAGCATAGATTAAAAACATTTGCTTGGATTTTCACATATTAAGGTGCAATATGTTGCTTGTATTAGAGTAGAAAGAGTTAGAAAGTATTAACAGTTTTCCTCGTACTTTCTTTTTTGTTCTGATGATGTTCTTCACTATTTTCTCATTTTGTTATAGTATATTACATTCTCAGTTATAGGGTTAGGCATTTTTACCCGAACCCGAATAATCCAGTTCGAACAGACCGTTTCGGCCTAGTTTGGGTCGATTTTAAGAGAAATGCGGGTCGGCCGCGGTTTATGAAATCCTACTGGAGATTTTTTGGTTCAACCTAGGTTTATTCAATTTCAAATCGGTTCAACCCAACCAAACCGAAAATTATAGTTTCGATACATTGAAAAATATGAGACCATATTTCTAATTTCTAACCTAATCGACAAACACACACCCCCTCCCCTCAATTAGGTAGACGGTAGATGCTAGTTGTTAAGTTCGCTGCTGCTGTCGCGCCTCTACTATCATTGACTCAAGACTGCCGGCTGCCACTTCTATGCTATCAAGTGTCGCCGACTCATTGCTGTCGTTCCCCTACGTGTTGCTGGTTGCTGTTGCTGCTGCAGATCTTTGATGCCGCTGCTGCTGATCTTTAATGCTGCCACTGTCAAGATTCAATTAATTGATTTAATTAGTGTTGTTCGTGCAATTTAAGGGTACTAGGTTTTATTTTCTTTGGATGCATTGTTGGCTTTTAATGCTTGATTGTAATTTTTTTTTTAAATTTTCATTTTATTTTCTTATATAACTTATTTGAGCATGTTAATTCATATTTCATTTTCTGTTCTTACATAATTTATTTGAGCATGTTAATTTATGAGGAACTATTATTATATTAATGCTAATTGAAACAAAATCAAGCATCTAATTGAAATTTATATTTTGTTCTTACATAATTTATTTGTAAAATCATATGAAAATTTGGATATTGTTAGAATAATTTATATTATGTTCTTACAACGCTTACTATCATATTGTACATTTGACATTTAATCATATGATTTCTTAATCTTTATTAAATGTAAATAAATTTATATATGCTTATTTTGTTTTCTTTTAGTTTGTGAAGACTGAAGATGCAATGTTGGTTTAATGTTCGTTGAATGAATTTCCATCTAGGGCAAATACCAATGACGATGGAGAGACTTTGGAGTCTAAACTGCCAAAGAAGAGAAGGAAAGATGGAGGTTGACTAACATCTAATGTGTGGCCTCACTTTGCAAAGGTAGAAGATGGTAAAACATGCAAGTGCAAGTATTGCGGAAAACAATATCGTTGTGAAACTATTAGGCATGGGACTAGCAGTATGTGGACTCACATGAGAACTCAATGTTTTAGGTATTAGGCTACTTTAGATGATGATCAGTAAATGAGATTTGGTTGTGATTTTGAGGACAAATCAACTACCAATGACCCCGATTTTTAAGTTCTGGTAGTTTCTCTCTTTTAAGTGGATTTGACAAAGATGAATGTAGGTTGATGACTAAACAATGAATGTAAATTATAAAAATACTAAACAAATAACCAAACAAAAATTTCGTGCATAGCCATCGAAACATACCTATAGATATAGCTCCCACTATAGATAAAACTATGCATGTTTATTATCTTGCTACTCTATAGATAAAGCTATACATGTTTATTATCTTACTACTCTATGTAATAACACTAATGCTATATAAAGATGTACACAATTATCTTAAGGTCAATTTTTACTCATCTAGATCACCAAAGTCTATTCAAGTAAAATTTTCCTTTCAATACTAAGAGTAATTCACAATGCCATAAAAGTATTCTAAAATTTTTTTTAAGCAACTTAATATTTTTCTAAAATTAGATTGGTAGCTCTTACCAATCTCATAGCATATATCAAGTGTTGTACATCCCAGTGTACATTGAAACTCTTGTTAACATTTAGACAAGGAACATTAGCTATATATTTCCCTTTTTTTAGAGTCCAATAGGCACGTTAAGGCTAAGAATTTATCATTCTCCAAAGTAGTGTCCATTTTGTTTCCAATTTGTTATTTTTTGAATTCTTTAAGAATATTTCTAAGATAAATATAATTTTTGTGATAGAATTAGAAATAATCTTAAAAGATTCTATTTTGATTTTAACTCCTAAAACATAGGCAGCTTTGCCATGTTTCTTTGAATGATCAATGCCAATAGTTTTTGACAAAAAAATTTTTATTTCTAGTCAACCAAAAATATCGCATACATGCATAAATGCAATGGCTATCTTCAATCATCTAAGACTTATAAAGAAATACAACTTGATGAAATTTAAGATACTATTATTAGGAAGATGTCAGACATATTTTGACCTTTTAAAATAAGTTGACTATGCACGTAAGGTCTTTAGTAAGATTACTTTAAGCAAGCAAACTGTTTGTTCAAAAACTCTAGTAACAGCACCTAGTAGTTGTTCTACATGTATATTTATTCCTCCAATTCTCTATTGAGACATATTTATTGTATCTATTGATGTGACAACAAACGCATGTGTAATGTTGACCAGAAATAATTGCCTCAGAGAAACCTCTTAGTCAAGAGTTTTTTACTAGTTTGTATCCCTTGGGGGCATAACTTTAAACAATCAATCAAGATTTATGATTGTACTTATGCTTTTTACCTTACACATGCACAACTCTATTATTTGCAATGGTTTGTTTGGCAATTGACCAACCATATCCCAAACATAGTTATCATTTAATGACTCTATCTATTAAGCATTGCCTTTATCCATAGTTCCTTAGCATTTAGATTTAGAGCTTTATGAAAATAATATTAGCTCATAACCATTTTATAAAATAATTACGAAGAAATTCGTTTCAATATCTAAAAGATGACATAGGATTCTTTTTCAATTATTTCATTGAACTGAGTTATTTTGTAGAGCCATTTCATTAGGTGTTTGCTCCTATTATAATCAAGATTTCTAAGTAAATCTAATATATACTCAATTCTCAATTTAAAAGTGATATCATGAAGAGGATAATCTAAATCATTATTTTGAATATATCCCTATGAATTTCTATAATGCTTAAGAATTCAAGATTTTGATGTTTGTGGTATTTTATTCAGTCGATATTTAACCATTCATTTATAATTGAACATATGCCTTGTTTGCTTGTTCAATATATCTTACAGTTGACCCCAGGTTGCACATAAGTTATATTAGATTCATTACCTATAACTTAAAATGGTGTATAAGCGACTCAATATATGATAAATTAATTAAGTATTTCAATAACAATCAAATAAAGTATCTCCAAAACAACATATTAGGGAAGCTCTTACGCTACTATTACTTTTAAATTCCCATAATATCTTTTTTCTCATTCTCCGCTACTCCAAGTAGTGCATAATTTAAGAATAATTAATTATTTATCTATATATTTTTTATATACAATCCTTGGAATTGCTCAAAAAAAATATTTTGCTTTATCTAAATTTGATCTTTACCAAATCCAAGAGTAATATGAAGTAACATAGTACAACTGATTTATAAGAGATCAAATAGATTAGACCAAAATAAATAGATATATGAATGTAATCACCACAGGCTTCATACTTAGCCTTTATATTCATTTAACCACAAGTATCAAAATGAGCTACTAACAATGAATATTTGGCTCTAATTCCTTTACTAAGTGGTTTTTCAAATTGTTCTTTTATATTAAACGCTTTTACACATACGCTTTATCATTATGGCGAGTGTGCCCAAAATGTTTTCTCTTGCCAATTTAGCCATATGTCTCAACATAATATGCCAAATATTAGTATGTACATCATTATCATAAGATGATACATAGTGAACAACTTTTTATAAAACCTCTTTTTAAAATGAATACACAAATACCCAAAAAATAAATATCCAAAAAAAAAATATCCCAATCTTAGAAGGTTAATAATAAAGATTTAAGTTTTCAATGAATTTTCGATGTATATTTGTTATTGGAAAAATAAGGACCACGCAATACCAACTTGTAGGTGCATATACTCTTGACTTCTATGATAAGGATTTCTCTATATGTATATGCCTTTTCCTTTGATAATTACAACGAAGAACATCAAAGCCTTTTGTAATCTCCAGTCATAAGGCATGGCTACTTAGCATATTTCTGCTTAATGCAATCATAAGCAAAATAATTCCAACTTATAGTATTTGGGGCACTGCCTCGCACGGGCAATTGTCTTAGAATGCTTTGTTTGCTACTATCAGTCCATCTTCCCATGCTCTGTGCCCGCACAAGTAATCGGGGCCAAAACAAGTCGAATGCTTGGTGGCGCATTTCCTACACAATGTTGCACAGAGCTAACCTCGGGCACACGAGTCCGCTAGGCCATTTTTCGTACAAAAGGAGGTTAGATGACCATTGCCTCGGTGATGCTGCCTACGAGCCGGCGGCGCATGCTGCCTTCCCGCTGCCTGCCCCGTCGTGCACACTGTCATTTAGATTAGGATTAAGTCCTGAATTTCCACTTGGAAAGATTATGCCATCACTTATACTCAAAGCTTGAAGCTTTGTACAAACCAAATTCCTTCACATTAAGTTAATTTTAGAAGTATTAGTAGCTTCTAAGTGCTTATTTTCGTGAATTAGAATAAATTATATGGAGTTTCCTAAAAGCATTAGCCGCCCCTAGGTGATCATCTTCTATAGTTGGACTTAGTAATATGGACTTAATTGGAAGCATTAGCTGTCTCTAAGTGCTCATCTTCTAAATCTAAGCAATACATATTTGATTAGAAGTTTTAGCAGTCTCTTGGCTCTAACCTTCAAATCCCTAAGGATATGTGTTCTCATATTGTCTCAACTATTGGGATTGGATATTTTATTGCCTGGATCTAACGTTGTTAATTACAATGTGTCTACCATATTTGAGCTTTAGTATACGAGCAACCCAATACTTTTTGGACTCATTAATAATGTTATGATGCATGTTACTCAGCGAAAAAATGCGAGTATGCTGGGATTTGATAAAGCCCTATAAAATGCCTCTTATTAGTTTTTGAAGAGAAGTAGTATACTCTAGCTCAAAATTGGTGTTTGTTTAAAGTCTCATAATTTAATTTGTACACAATTATTCCAAAACATAAAATAAATTCAATCAAAGAGACAATCAATGGTAGCATAACTTTCATTTAATTCACACACATTTGATATATTTTGTCGCTACCATAAATCAAATTAATGAAAATTTAATATAAGGATTGAAATCAAAAGTTCGTCGATGCTTCCAATCATCATCCTTTCCAAATATTAAATTAACATAATTTTATTTTGTCACAAAATATTTAGTTCTATTATTATTTATTCTCAGAATTTTAATAATAATAGAACTCCTAATAAGAGTTTATAAATATAATGGAAATAAAGTAGTCATTATGCATCTGTTCACGTGAATAATGCACCAGAAAAATTCCTAAGACTAAGAGTCCGACTTAAATGACAAATTTCCTTAGACTCTTATTGTCCTTTTGACATAATTTTCCTAGACATGCATACATTCATATTACTACGCCAGGCTTTAATAATCCCAATATATTTTAAAATCTTATTGTGTTTTCATTAAAATAATTACATGTGACATACTAATTTAATTGACAAATTATCATATGGATTAATAAGAATAACTATATCATGCTTAATTTCAAACAAATAACATACATTATATTCAAAAAATATTAAATAATTCATTAATATACTTTATTAGGAGAGTATATATATCAACGTGTTGAAACAATTCCCACAGAAGCACAACACTGTTAAGCACATCTCAAAATATTTTAAAAAAATATTTTTCCTGAATTTTATCCCTCTTTTAATTTATTTAATTTATTTAAAACTTCTTTAAAATTATTAAATTCAAAATAAATATTTAATGTAAATAATTTTTTTAAATCATAAAATAAAAGAGGATAGAATTTTAAGTTAGCTACGGCAAACTGCGCCTCAATTAGAGGTCGAGAAGGTAGCGCGTGCATCTCACACTTCGGAGGCGTGAGTGGGTCAAACGCTCCAAGTATTGGCATGTTGACCACTAGCCAGCCAGCCGGCTCAAACAGCTTGCGCTCGCATGCCAGCTCACTTGCTTGAGCCAACTTGGCAGTCTTTCACCTTTGCCTACTCTCATAGCTAGAGAGTATAAATCACTCACTTCTTTCCGGTATTCGATGACCAATTTCTGACTCCAAATTTTGTGCTAAGTTTGAATCTAAAATTATTTTTCTGATACAGTGTAGAGGTAAAGTACACGTGCCATACCCGAGAGTGGAATCGTGACTGTTATACTATTCATTGTCTTCTACAATAACCAAATTTTCAGATTGTGAACTAGAACTTCGATTAGCTCGTTCTCTCTCCCTATAACTCAGAATTATTCATATGACTTATCTTTGTAAAGCTCTTTGAATTATCTTTCCAATGATATCAAATTTATAGAGAACAAATCAATATATTAAAAGTTACAAATAAAGTAATCATACGGGTTCATGGATTAGGGTTTTTGTTTTCTCATAACTTAGGCCATATAAATTCACATAAAATTCTAGATTTATTCTGCATATATTCATGTGATTTTAAACAAAAAAATTAAGACCTAAAAGTGAATGATATATTATATACCATTAAAGTGTGTTATAGATGTGAAAACACATGCATCATCAAAGAACATGGCATATTTCATGCAAATACAACAAAATAGAACATAACTTGCACAAGCTCTAATACCAATGTTGAATTTCATACATATCTCAACATACAATTAATAGAAAATCTAAAAGTGTACTTTTTGATCTCTGAATGCGGAAGCAGATCACAACGAGGTTATGTCATTGTAGAGACAGAGGATAATCTCATAGAAAATCCTCATGCCACTATATGCATATGATCGAAGGATAATCGCAATTAAAGAAGATCCCATCAGATCACATTGCAAGAGCCCTCTGCCTATTTTGTCTCGTTTTCACTCTCTGTATTTTCTAATATGATCTATGTATTTTCTTTATTCTCTAACACCTTTATTTCAGATACAATAAATGTCTTTATATAGAGGCTAATAAGAGTAATTAAAGTCAACCAAAATACTTCATAACTCTGAGAGTCCAATTAGAGTTATAATAGTTATATGAACTCCATCTAAAATAAGCTTATAGATGTTTCTTTTTGTTGGGCTGGTGCAGCCCATAATGGGCTCTAATTCCAACAGTTTGCAAAGGATATTGTTTGCTCAAGTTGTCAAATTAGCAAAATTAAACTACAAACGTTCCTTCAATTCTTCTAATAAAATTTGGATGTTCTTTTTTATAAAATACAATATGACTTGTGGGATCTTGCTTTTAATTCTTTGTTGATGATTGTAGTAGCTACACATGGATATACCCACTGAAAAATAAATCTGATTTATTTGACATATTTTTCAAGTTTCAAAAACAAGTTGAAAATAGATTTGATAAAAGGATTAAGATATTTAAAAGTGATAAGGTGGAGATTTTATGTCAAATGAGCTCCAACATCTCAGTTGATACAGAATAAAGCATCAATTATCATGTCCTATAACTACAGAAGAAAATGATGTCATTGAAAAGAAACACCAATATATTATAGAGGCTAGAGTGGGCATTTAACCTGACCCGATACAGATTAGCAAACCAACCTGATCAGATGAAATTTTAGCCAATCCGATCAGGTCGGATTATAATCACATCCTATCGGAAATTATATTGGGTTTGATAATAAAAAAAAGGATATATTTCAACCTAAAACTAAAACCTCATACACACAATAGTCAAACACACCACCATTCATCACACAATAGTCAACACACACACACACGTACAGAGCATTCAACACACACAACATGGATATCTCTTTTCTCATTTGCTCTCTCATCTTATATTTCTTGATTATTTTTACTTGAAGCCTAAAGATGGAGCACTCACTGTAATTTATTTTTCAATTATTTTACATGTGTTGCTGCTGCTTTGGCCAGTGAAATGGGTCATTTATTTTCAATAGTTTCCTCATGATTGATCTCAAGATCTATGATGACTCTTCCAATAAAATCTAGTGTTAATTTCAAAAAAAAGGGAAAAAATTCAACCCACACACGTAGCATTCAAACTGACTTGAAACTTAACACACTTCAAAAAGGGCATTACAAGGATTACTTAGAATTAAGAATCACTAATTTTAGTTAAGAAGTAAATGAGAAAACACAGACACATTAGGAGATGTGTTATAGCCCTTTTTGTTTCTAGAAAAAATCTAAAAGCAGCCTAGCGAGTCATCAAAATATTTAAAAAATACCCCTCAACTAAAGTCAATTTGCACTGTAGCTTCGGTTTCTTCCCTTTGATTTCATTTTGATCCCAAGAATAGAATGCATGTCCTCACTTTCTCCGTCTTTGTAGATCTAATTCAATTTTATTTTGGAAATACTAGTTATCAATCTAAGAGGGGGTGAATTGGGTTTCTAAAAATTGTGCAGTATTTGAGTACAAATTAATACAAATATTAAGTGAATTCAAAACAAAAACTGATAAATAAAGCAATTTAAAATATAAAGAGTGAAGGGAGAAGAGAATCAAACACAAGGGGTTTTACGTGGTTCGGCCAACCGTGCCTACATCCATGCCTTTAGCTCATCGGGCTTGAGGATTCTACTAAGCCAACCTTCAAGGCTCCAAAGATGCTTACAATTGACTTATAAAGTGTCAATCAACCTTAACAACAAACCCAAGTGTTTCCTACACTTCTAATCACTCAACTTTGATTTTAAATAACGATTACAAGAAGTTCACTCACATAATGTATATATTTACAAATGAAATCTCAAAGTATGATTTAATGAAACAATGACAAGTTTAAAGATCAAGAAGATTGCGTAAGCAATAACAAGCTCATTGATGAATGTAGAATTCATTTTTGTTTGAATATCATTGAGTTTTTTTATAGTTGGGTTGTAAGTTCCCGTTATTGATTTTTCGCTCATAACCTACTTGCCATTTGTCATAATTGGTATGTTGGTTAAGGTTACTATTGTAATCACTATTTAAAGTTTTGAATAACTGGTTTGCCGTTTATGGATAATTGATATGTCATTTGAGTTTATAGACTAACCAGTTTGGCATTTAGTAGTATTTGGGTTGCTGATTGATTCTAGAGAGCACACTTCATGTAACTGGTTTGCCGTTTATCATTATCCGATTTTCTGTTTGATTCCAGAGAGCACATTTTATGTAATATGTTTGCCGTTTGTTTAAGCAGTTAGCTACAGTAAACATATCCTCTGTATCTAATTTGCCTATTATCTTTAAGCAGAAAGCTGTTTAATTCCATTAAGCACATTTTTTTAATCTGGTTTGTTGGTTGTCTTAAACAAGATGATGTTTATCAAATAATATAACTTTTTGTTACGAATGTGAAATCATATCCTTTACCATAAAACCTTCAAGCACATAGCTTAACACCTAAAATCATTTCCAACACCATTTAAGTTCATAAAACTTAAATTTGGTTGTTGAAATCACCTTTGTCAACATGTTAGCAGGGTTAACATCTGTATAGATCTTTTTCACTACAACATACCCCTTTGTAACCTCATCTATGATAAAATGTAACTTGACATCAATGTGCTGTCTTTTGATGATAATCTATTATGTTCGAGGTTTGATTTTTACAGATTAGACATCAATCTAAACCTGATCCATGATTTTATAGATTATAAATTTTCAATCTAATTTAATGCACAGATTGGTAAAATTCAATCCAAATCTAATCCATACATTTGCAGATCAGATGTGAATTTACTTGAATTCATATTCAATCCACCATGTTGTGAATTAAAAATTTTTAATTCTATCAAATCCATAAAATAAATAAATAAATAAAATCTAATATAAAAATAATTTTACTATCGATCAAATTCAAAATTGAATAAGATTAAAATAAATTAATTATTTAAATAAAACTAGAATAATACATTTAAAATTTTAAAATATAACATTGAAAAGAAAGAAATCTCATTTTTTTAGATCAATATATGAAAATTAACTAAAATTATGAATTTAAATCTATACAAAAGTTGAAACTTGAGAGCTTGGATGATCTATCAAAATGTCCACCTTCAATTTATATTTTGTATTTTAACCTGAACAAAATAGACATAATTGAAATAAATAACAGATAAAAATATTTACTAAATATTTATCATTACTTACTATTCCATCCAATGCTATCAAGCTTCATCAATTACATTCTTGTGAGCTCCAAAATCTTTGTATGTATAAGCCAAAAAAGGTCAATATCTCAAAATCTTTGTACGTGTAAGACAAAAAAAATTATCAATATTTAAAAAATAGATTAACATCAAATAATAATCAATAAATATAATTAAATTTAAGTTGTTACATTTAACTATCTCAATATGTTCATCTCATCTATTACTTCATCAAGGATTGTCAGAGTTGAACATAATCAATTTTGTGTGCAAATTAGTGTCTCTACCAAAATCTTGACTAACAGTGAACATATCATCAATATATGACGAAAGATTCACAACTCCACCTTACTTTATAACTTTATGATAGACACAATTACTTACTTCTATAGTAGCCATTAAAGACCATAAACTGATCTAATCTTTTATACCACAGCCTAAAAGATTGTTTAAAACTGTAAAGAGACTTGTGCAAAAGAAAAACACAATCTTCTTGTCCTTTTGCTTCAAAACACTAAAGTTGTGACATCAAGATCTTCTCTTCTAGATTGCCATGTAAAAATGCCGTCTTCACATCCATTTATTCAAATTTTAAGTCAAGTAAAGCCATATTGTAATCAAGATTCTAATTGAGCTATATTTGACCATTGGTGAGAAGATTTCAATGAAATCAACTCCCTCTTTCTGTGTAGAACCCCTTGCCACTAGCCTTGTTTTAAAACTTCAATCTTCATCACCTACAACACTTTTCTTTTTCTTAAATATCCATTTACAGCTGAAAATCTTCGTATTCCTTAGATTTGGAATCAAAGTCAAAGTTTGATTCATTGCCAAAAAATTCATATCCTCTCTCATTACTTTAATCTAATAGTTGTTGTACTTACTATTCAATGCTTCTGTGTAGTTTTTAAGTTCTTCAATAAAAGCATCTTCTTTAATCATTATGCATATACAGCCATATCAGTATAAGCATGTCTTGTAAGTGGTCTAAAATGCCTTTTTCTCTTCTCTATCTATAGCTAAAACTGATATACCTACAAATCAATTGCTTGTAATGTTGTAAATTAAGTTACTTATGTATCTTATGAGTTACCTTCAAAAGCTTGTGAATCATCTTCAAAAAATCCTGGTTACACATTATCTTCATGGCCTCCAGATAATTCTACCTTAATTTTAGAATTATGATCAGTGGCTGTTGTTTTATATGCTTTATTGGCATTATTATCAGCGTCAGAATTAACTTGATCAAATTCTTTAACCATAACAACTTTATTAAACTAAAAACCTCTAATAATTGGACACTTATGAGCTTCTTTACACTAAATTTTGTAGCCCTTTAACCCTATATGGGTAATATACTGTATACCCTAATAGATTTTGAATCCAGCTTTCCTTGGTTGATATGAACATATGAAGGACATTTAAATAATCTAAGATGTTTATAGATTGCAGGCTTCCTAGACTAGAGTTCTTTTGGAGTTTTGAACCCAATGGCTATAAATGGGCTCATATTAATAAGATAACAAGCTGTACAGATAGCTTCAAAACAAAACTCTTTAGTAGCTTAGAATTAATTAGCAAGCATCTTGTCTTATCAATAAGAGTCCTATTGATTCACTCAACCAAACCATTTTGTTGAGAGGTGAATATCACTATTTTGTGCCTTTTAATTCCTTATTTTTGACAAAATTCCTTAAACTCCTAATTACATAATTCAAGACCATTATTTATTCTTAGATATTTAGCCTTGAAAGCATATTGAGTCTCTAGCAAAGCCTTCCAAACTTGAAACTTTCTAAGCCATCATCTTTGATTTTGAGTATGCATATCCATATCTTCCCAAAGTAATCATCTATTGTAGACTTGAAGTACCTTTAGCCATTTAGAGAAGGAACCTAAGCAGACCCCTAAATATCAATGCATATATAATCGAAGACTTATTTAGACATGAGTAAGCCCTTTGTAAATGTGGACCTGTGTGCCTTACCAAAGATACAATTTTTATAAAATTTAAGATCATATATCTTGTCACCTCAAAAGAAACCCTTGCTTACTTAGCTCTTGCCTTCATATAGCACTCATATGGTTAAGTTTAAGATGCTATAATTTGGTTCTATCTATTTCAGTAACAACAGACATTGTAGCTGACACAGGTACCGATGACCTTCAAATATAGAATAAGCTATTTTTCTTAACAACTTTCATTACTCCTCAAATTACCATTTTAAATTTAAATTAGTGTCCTAAGTTATCAAGCATACCTGAAGAGATCAAATTTCTCTTTAGCATAAGTGCATGCCTTAATTATAGAGAGTTCTTCTAGTCTCATTAGACATCTTGACTTTCACATACATTATACCAGCAATCTTGCACACGTTATTGTTTCCCATCATGACTCTACCACTATTTACAGATTTATACTCATAAAAGAGACTTATATTAGAACAGAAATGTAAGGAATAACCTAGAATAACCTAAGTCTAGACCCACTGACGTCTTATATTGCTGTTTGAAGCCATTAAAAAGTCAACATTGTGATAGCCATCATCAGATGAATTATCAGAAGACATTATTGTATATGTTGTTCTCTCTTTTTCATCTTTCTTCTTTTCAGCATAGTCTCTAATATAATGACCTTGTCTTTTATAGTAAAAGCACTTTATTTTTTTTATTTTTTCTCTAGTTGAACTATCATCCTTTTTAACTGGATTCTTATTCTTTTTCTCCATTTTCTTTCTGCTCTTGCCATTAAGCCTTTACTATTACTCAATTCATTCCCATTATTCTTCTGAATCTCTTTTGAACTTAGAAAATAATTTAACATCTTCTAATGGTAAGGTTGTTTTACCATATAACATGATGTTAATAAAGCTTTCATAAAACTTTGGTAGTAAACTCAATAGGAAGAACGCTTTATCTTCATCACTAATTTTCACATTTTCAACCCTTTTAAGGTCAATAATGATCTTGCTGACGGTGTTAATGTGTTCTTGAATGAACACGCAATCCTCCATTAAAAAAGTGTATAATTTTTTCTTGAAGAAAAAATTTTGAGCTAAAGACTTATTATGCATAAAGCCTTATCCCTAAAGCTGTCTTCTCAATATAAATTTCCCTCAAGATTGAGTCATTAAGGTTCAACATCAAGGTACTATAAATCCTACCCAAGATCTCTCTTTTCTTTTTATTAGTAAGATCCCAGTTCTTTTAGAGCAAATCCAAGACCTTGATGAACAATGAGTTGTCATTTTCATCTTACAAGTGAAAAATCATCAACAATGATGAATTTTTCAATTTCTGGCTTAAGAAGGGACATGACCAAGAACCGATCAAGGCTCTGATACCACTTATTGTATTTTAAAGACTAAATCTCAAAGAAATAAATCAATACATAAAGCTTGAACAAACCAAGATCAAATTGAAAATAATAAATAAAGAAGAAATCAACATGAACAAAGAACTCAAAAAATTATCACTATGCTTAAGCTTCCATTTTTTAAGGAAACATTAACACATTTTTATTACTCAAACTGACTTGCAAAAGATCACACTTTATAAAAGGCATTACAAGAACTACTTAGAATAAAGAATATGTTGGTTTCAAAATATTTTACAGCGGAAATATTATAATCGCGTTTCTCATACAACATGTAGAATTACTATAATCTATAAATCATACCCTTGCGATTTCGTTGTAGTAATATAGGCTCGCAAGTTATGATCTGTCACTACCAATCTTATTAGATTACGATCCATTACCAACGATCTTTCAAGTTATGACTTAAGTTTGATTGGCACTTGACGCCTAGGCGCATTTATCACTGCTGAAAGAACCTAGCAAGAGAAAGTTTTTCTCCCAAAGTTAAAACAAAATTTCTCTTTTCTCTGATCTGTATATTATGGCTCTTGTATCCCCTCTTATAGAGAAACAAGCCTTCTATATATTAATAAAAATCATAGGCTTCTTATTTATTTCCCTTTCTTTTTAATTCTATTAAATCAAAATATTGATTTAAAGAAAAAGATAAAAGAAAGCCCAAAAGTAGCATTACACTTATTCTTGTTATAAGAGTCCACCTTGTAAAATAACATAATGCTCTTTACACATAAGCATATTAAATGGAGCCTCTCACCAAATAATCTATTGAGGCTTTTAACCTAAATAGATATTATCTTGTTTATTAATCTAGTAGTGGTGCAATTAATTAAATAAGGTATCCTAATGATCATATGGGTACATACAATAGTGGCTATAATAATTAGGCCTATAATTAAACTAGCCTAATTATTTAATTCCAAATCTACTCCACTAAAAGATTGGAACTAACATTCATAATTATATATTATCGAGGACAATGTTTTCGAATAATAATTTGACCTATGGTACATTGATTTCTTTATTGAATAATCATTTGCACAACATCTATATTTAAATTGATATCTCAAATTGATGATATTGAGGATAAAGATAGCACAACCACATGGAATAAAGTATATTCATATCCTAATCAAATTCTCATTAGACTCGCACAAAAGCTCATGCTAAGAAATTCAAAGAAGCACTTAATGGGCTGATTCAAGCAAATTGGGATCAATCAAATTTGAGAAGGCCCATTGAAGGAATTTTATAAGGTATTCAGACTAATAAATGCATGATTCAAGCTCTTGACTTTCCTGAACAATCAAATCTATAAATTTGGTGTATTATGGATGAAAGATATGCTACTATATTTTTAGGTAGTGTTTCTATTTTTAAAAGAGGTAACAAATCAATTATTTCTATTTTATTTAGTCATAAGAGACAACAAATTAGATATTTCCATTTTATCTAGTCATTTAAGATTTTTGCCTTTTTATTAGATTATGATTTTGATTTACTTAGGATTATTTTCTTATTTGTTTTAGATTAAGATTCTGATTTGATTTTAGATTACGATTTATTTCTAATTTTAGATTAGGATTTATGGCAGAAAATATATAGGGCAATTATAGCCAAGATTTCTTGTAACCTATATATGCTCGCATTCAATAAGAAATGAATTAAGTTTTCATGCAATTTACTTAAGAGTGCAATTTTCTTTAATTCTTAAAAGAACTCTATGAACTTATCAGATTTTCTATAGCGTTCAATGCTTGACTTATCAATCAGAATATCCATAGCTGTTGTAGCGTCTTCACATATCAAGGTTTATGCTTCATTAAGCAATGGGTCACAGTTCTATTTAATTCCTAGATTTATACTCTATTTAGAAGCTTGATTTAAATAGTGACTTGTAAGCTTTTGGCAAAGTTCGTATCAAGCAGTATTAGAGCAAGGTTCTAATCAAGTTTTGCTTATCCTTACTTTAGATTTCGTTTTCTTTGTTGTTTATTCCAATTCATAAAAAAATAAAAATAATACTTATGAACAATGCCGGATGAACACTGCTATATGAGCATTATTTTTGCATCCTTGTAGTTTATTTCTTTAAATCTACAAATTTTGCCTATTCTTTGCCTTAAATTCATTCAAATTTCAAGTATTTAGAGTTCACAAAAAGAAAAAAAACAAAGAAAAATAGAAGAGGACAGTAAGAGTAAAAAAAAAAAAGTTTTGTTCAGTTTCCATTATTAGTCCAATTATTCATAGTGTGAAAAAAATTTACCTAAATTTTAGTATTTTATGCTTCAAAAAACCCGATCATATGTGTTCATTGTACTTTTTCTCTGAAACCCAAATCTTCTGAGTGTAGTATTTGTGAATTACTGTTGGAATATTGATATTGTTTTGATTAGTTTTATAATAACCAAGAGAGAATTACTACAAGTGGAAAAAGGCAAGAGAGTGTGAGCGTATTAGAGGGTAAAAGTCAATAAATTTGAGTGAAACATAACTGAACTTGTGTGAATCATTCTTTTGAGTGAAACACGTAAAGGAGTGAGGCAAGGTCCTTACACATTATTTCTAATCTCTTTTTAGAGATCTCAATTGTCTCACAAGAAAGAATGAAGCACAAATGCAGAGAATTAATAACCAACTGTTTAAAATTTTTAAATTTAAGTATTAATAGGAGAGATGAGATGAATGATGAAGGTTAAATTAGATCATATACATGAGCATTTGGATCAAGTAGAGAATGCATATGCAGAGCAACTATAACACGTTCCCCAAGCATATAGGAAAGAGAGAGTTGCAACTAGAGAAGAAATTGATGATTATTATAGTGATGAGTATGGTGAAGGGGAGGATTCTGTAGGTAATTATAGGAGAGTCATAAATCTAGATGACACTGTGTGTGGTATAAAGATAAAGATTCCATCTTTTTAATGTAAATTCAATCCCAAAGCATACCTTGAATTAGAGAAGAAGATAAAGTTTGTATTTGATTGCCACAACTATTATGAGACAAAAAAGGTAAAATTGGTTGTGATTGAGTTTTCTAAATATACTACTACTTAGTGGGATTAGGTTGTTATATTAGCTTGTTATAAATAAGATGCGAAATAGAGAATGTTCTATGGAAGTGTACGATGAAATAAAGACGATGATGAGAAGGCGCTATGTACCTAGTCACTACTACTGAAACCTATACCAAAAACTGCGAAGTCTTACCCAAGGTAGCCAAAGCATGGAAGATTACTATAAAGAAATGGAGGTTGCCATGATTAGAGAAATATGGAGAAAGATAGAGAAGCACGGTTATTGAAAGACCTTAATCAGGAGATTGCAAATATGATTAAGTTGTAACATTACTTGGGGATTGAGGAGATGGTTCACAAGGCGATCAAGATTCAGTAACAACTTAAAAGAAGAGGAAATACCTCTACAAACCCAAGCTCAAGTTCCACTCCATAGAAGCTCGGCCATGTAAAGCGAGACGAGAGGCCATAAACATCTACTGTACCTAAACCAAGATCCAAACCCTCTAAGCCCAACTCATAAGATAACATTATGACTCCCACTATTAAGAATTGGGGTATTAAGTGTTTCAAATATCATGGTAGAGGATATATAGCTAGTGAATATGTAAATAAGAGAGTTATGGTATTGTAAGATAATGATGAGATTGTAACTAATAATGAAGTAGAAGATAAGGAGATACCATCACTTGAAGACATTAAAGATAATAAGTATGCAGCCATTGAAGAATTAACTTAATAACTATGAGAGCTTTAACTGTGCAAGTGAGTGAAGATGAAGCAGTGCAACGAAAAAACATATTACATATTAGGTATTATGTTTAAGACAAAGTATGTAGTATGATTATTAATGAGGAAGTTTTATCAATATTGTTCTTACTATCATGGTGGAGAAGTTAGGGCTTCTAACACTTAACCATCTACAGCCATAAAAACCATAGTAGTTGAATGACAGTGGTGAGGTGAGAGTGAACAAATAAGTACTAGTGTCTTTTAAGATTAACAAATATAAAAATAAAGTGCTGTGTAATGTGGTACCAATGCAGGCTGGACATTTATTACTTAGGCATCCTTGGTAATTCGATAAATGTGTAAAGTATGATGGCTTCACCAACAAGTATTCATTTGAGTTTAATCAATGAAAGATCACACTTGCTTTATTGGCACCGAAATAGGTTTATAAATACTAAGTAAGCTTACAAAGAGAGAGTGAACAAAAGAAAAAGAAAAAAAATGAGGACATTAAGAGAAAATCAATGGGGAAAATTTTTTTTTTATGCAAGAGCGTGTAAGATGAAAATAACATTGTTTTCAAATCAGCCAATGATTGTACTTTTGTATTTATTTTAATGAAAAATTAAGTGGAGTAACCTTAAAATACCCTACTTACGATAAAGAGTTCTAGACATTAGTTTGGACATTGGAAACATGGCAGCATTACTTATGGCCTATGGAGTTCATATTTCACACTGATCATGAATCTTTAAAACAACTCAAAGGCAAGTACAAGCTAAACAAGTGGCATGCTTATTTGATGGAATTTATAGAGACATTTTCATACGTCATTCATTACAATTAAAGTAAGGAAAATATTGTTACAGATGCGCTTTCCCACTGGTATGCATTAATCTCAACACTTGATTTGATTTTAGATGTGATTTGATTAAGGTCTTATCAGTTCTTGACGGAGTCACAACTGTCCAATCAATTTAATTACATCATGTTCCTTAACACTTACTGGTTTTCTGTAATGATCATTTTAACATACTAATTTTGTTGACACATACTAGTTAGAGAATTCTATGATCAAATACCGAAATTGTTAATTTATATTCTCACTTCTCATAATTGCTTTTCCTAATATATCAGATAATCTATACTACAAATGTATATCGTATCCATTGGTAATTCAAATGAAATGAGAATCATAAACATGAAACTATAATTAACTTGAGATTGAAATTGCAATAAAATAAATGCCTATTAGATTTAATAAGTTTGGCAGCCATTTCAATGTTAATTAAACTCATATATGATCTAGTTCAATGTAGTCAAACTACATCAGTAAATTCATACATAATAAAAACTAATCATTTAATAAATTTACTACAATCTAAATATAAATAGAGTTCCTAACTATATTTATCAACCACAAACTCAATTTATTTAATCATAAGATAACTTGCATTTATTTCTTTTGTGAATCCATATGATGATCACATAAATACATATAATATGAATAAACAAACTTTATTCAAAATATTTAAACAATCAATATGTCTGAAAAAAAAATCTCAAATATTTTATTAATAAGAAAATTGATTTATTATAAATAAATAAATCAATATACTTTAAAGAGTAATAATGCCAATAGAATCACTAATTTTGGTTAAGAAATGAATTAGAAAACACACACACATCAGGAGCTATGCAATAACCCTTTTATAATGATGTTTATAAGAAAAATCTAGAAACAAACTAATAACCTTTAATGATTTTAGGCCATGTCCGTAAAATATTTACAAAACAATCTCTCAATCGAAGTCAATCGGCACACAAAAACTTTCCTTCGATTGCATTTTGGTAAAAAAATAGGATACATGTCCTCACAAAGGAGGAATAAGGTGGCGTCTTGAGAGCTATGCACGTTTAAAATCCTCGCATTTGTGCCCAATACCTCTTCTAAGCCCAGAGAAGTTTTCTTAGTCATCTATTGGTTTATTTATTGCTGCCAGACAATTATAAATATGCTTATATTTACGCAAATGCTCATTTATTGATAAAGAACCATTTTTCAATGTAACCAATCTATCCATGAGATGCATTCCTTCTCTTTTGTTGTTGGCAGTAATTAATCTTCTAAAGAAGACCAAACTTGTCTAGCACTTTCTACTCCCAATAATTCTACTTATTACTTCTTCTATCATAAGACTTAACGACAAAGATGTTAGTAGCTCGTCATTATTAGTCCATATCTAGAATTTTGAATTAACAGTATTTTCTCCATCAGTGTTGAGTATTTATTCTATGGGTCCCTTAGCATCTTGAGTGTAGTGTAGAATTATGAGACTTTTAACCAACGATAGAACTTGTGTACGCCACAGTAAGAAGTTTGTTTGGTCTAATTTTATTGACACAAGGTTTGAGCATTGATAAAATAACTGAATACTGAGATTTTGTTCTTTGATCTAGGATAAAGAAGCTTTTGGGCTATTACTCATGGTTGGCTTTGATACCATGAGAAAAATAAGGGAAAAGATAATTCATATTGTGTCCTTGATTGTTTACAATGTGTGATTTTACAAGAATTGTATACATAATGAAATAGCTATTCCTAAAATAATGCACAATATAACTACAAAAGCTATTAAGCCATATGGTTTAATGGCATTACGCCATTATACTATAAAGCTATATGTCTTAATAGTTTTTATAGGCTTTAACAAATCTAAAATCTTGGATTGGAACATTTATATATATGTGTGTGTGTGTATATATGTATGTATTTATTTATTTATTAATATTAAGAATTTAAACCGTATTTTCTTATCTAGAGTTTTTCTTGTCAAGTACCTATATATTTATAAAATCAAAAGTAATGGGGTTTGTTATCAATTTACATCATTTTTTTATTTAGTTTTTGAGAAATTCACTAGAGTTGGCATTTTTTTTAAGGACACCAAATTGAACCAAACTAATTAGTTTAAAAATAAGTTTATAAACAGAAATTCAATCTCAGTTTGAATATGTGTGTGTGTGGTTTTGGTTTATTTATTCAAAAATCAACTGCAATTAAACTATACAAAACTTGATTGGTATGGAACTTTTGAAATCGAATTAAAATTAAATTTCGAATTAAACTGAATTAGTTCAGTTCAATTCGATAATATTATTTTTTAAAAGTTCTTTATGTTACTTTGGTTCTTTGAGCATCTCTAAACATTAAGGTTGTTAAAGTAAGTTAGTTTGGCTATTTATCCTTACAATATATAATGCTCAAATTTAAAAAAAAAAATTCTATTTTTGTACCATAATAGTATATTATTTAGTGTAGTATTTAAATAATTTAATGCTTTTGAATAAAACTAATGATGTTCAACAATATATTTCATGAGATATCATTACCACAAATAAATATCTTTTAGTTCAATTATAAATATATTATCACATAGGTCAAGTAGATTTATAATCAGATTTAAGGGTAAGGAATTAATTTCCTTATTTATCAACATATTAATAATAGTAAGGGTGGGCATCGAATTAGGTTGATCTTCTGATCTGAATATTTTTGGATTAGATTCATATTGACCTCCAAATTCAATTGGATTTGATTCAAATCTGATCTGATCAAATTGCAATTGAAAAAAATAATTTAAATATGAGCTAATCTATATAAATTCCCAAATCAGAAACGGATTGAACCCCAGCCACCCACAAAGGCACCCAAATCTTAAGAATGTCTTTGTAGCATCTTTTCTAAAGGAACTCCAGCCCGAATTCTTCGCATATTTCCCTTGGCAAGATATATCAACTAGCAATTAGCTGTCTGGAAAGATTTTGTGAGCAGAAAGATTTCTTCACTGATCTCTTAAAAAAAAAAAAACACTCTTTTCACCCAATCATCCAAGCCAAGCCATCAATTTTCATGCCTCACGGCCAACCACATGTTGATAATGCCCCCTTCAGAATGCTAATGATGTCCCAGGTGATAGAAACCAATCGAAGATGATAGCAAGTACTACCCTTTGCTTTCCTTTTAAACTCAAATATGCCTCCCCTAACCTTTGCTTTCCTCTAAAAAGTCTTTCTCCTTAGCTTTATTCGCATGTATTTTCTGTTTTCCATATTGAAAATGGGATCTTGTTTTATTTATATTAAGAGGAATTATTAGGTTATGGATTACTTTAATTTAGAACTTTCTATTTATTGCTCTCCTACTCTTGTTTCTGCCGCAAATAACTTAATCCCAACACTCATTTTCCTACTTGCTCTCTCCCGGCATCTTCAGTTCTTCTTCTGTGTTTTTTTCCTTTGATCGAATTGGTATTAGGTTTTTTTATTTTTTTTTTTGTTTCATAAGTTTGTTCTTTTACATATTTATTAGAATCATAATTTAATCTAAATTATTAATCCGATATGAACCCGAGTTAATTCGAAATAATCATCTGATCTAAATGTTAGATATATATACATACATACATACATATATACATATATATATATATAATATTTAAAATCTGATCCAAATTCATTTTTTTCCACTGCTAAATAACAGGGTGGGCTATTTTAACCCATTATAGTGGGTTATGTTATGTTACATTATCTGTAAGTAACATCAACAACATGACAAGTTAACCCATGGACTCGAGGCACATGGAGCTACGTGGGCAAATAAATTGACTGGATAGAATGTTACAATCTAGTACTTATGTTGGAATTCAAAATTCTAGAACAGAATAGACTAAGTGGTTGTTTGTTAAACATTAAAGTTTGAAATTTTATTAATTTAAGATATTTTCTAAAATTTTCTTATTTACTTTTTATAACTTAAGTTTGATTTTCAAAATACTTACATTTGAATAGAAGAAAGTAAACTTTCTTTTTATCTAAATGAAAAAAAGTCTAAATGAGAAGTAAATATTATATTTTAAAAATATCTCTATCAATATAGTTATTTCCTAACTTATAAAATCTAATCATTTTTTTTTTGTTTTAATTTGTAAGGATATAAATGTCAAATAACCATATTTAAGATGTTTTTATTTATAAAAACAAACAAGATGCCACTTATATTCAAATATTAATAAAAGAAAACAAACATGTTATTTAGAAAATTGTGTTGAGACCTATTTAGATTTTAAAAAAAATTCAAACCCATTAAGATTTTGGATAAAAAATATAACCAAATGCTGCCTAATTTAATTATTTAATTACTAAAGAAGATACTAGACATCTATATATAATAGAAAAGTAAACAAAGAAGAGAACATTATTTAACCATTCAAGAAGATTTTTGTCTAGTGTTACTACCTCAGAAAGCTTCAAACAATTGAATTGATTCTTATCCAAAAAAGAAATGGCAGAACAAAAGATTTTATTCTTCAAGCTTCGTCAGTCAAAAGTGAAGCCAAATCAAACAATTCATATCAAATTTAAAAAAAGAAAAGAAAAATATAATTAATAATAATGGTAATTAAGACCTAACCTATATTAATTTGGAAACCTACCAATGAATTAAAAGGAGCTAAGAGGCGATCATGATGATGCAAGAGCTAGCTCGTGAAAGTTACTAACAATGACACAAGTGTTCACTACTAGAGAGTATATATTTATAAAGAGTAAAATCACTATTTTACACTTTAAGTCTCACAAATGTCTCTACTTTTATATATTTTAAATCTCTTAAACTTTAATTGAATGTATTTGTATATATTTTGCATTTTAGTGGTATTTTATTCATTTAAAAAAAATTGTTGATGCGGTATTGACTGATGATGTATTATTGAACAAGCTAATATGACATTGACTAATGACGTGACAATCCATTATTGGACCATAAAGTTAATTTTTGTGTTAACTAATGATATGGAAGTATGTTAGCGGACTAAAAAACGTGGATACTATACATGCATATACTTAGAATGATAGCCCTGATGGTGAGTTCTCTCCAATTATAACTTGTCACATGGCACAATCCTGAGCGTCCAAATTATTTTTATCCGATGGCTATGATTTACTCAGTGTATCTATAAATAAAGGGCCACTCTCGCTAATTTGACACCCCTGAATTTATTTTTGAGCTCAATTTTTTATAATTTCCTTTTCTATCTTATATTTTCTACATACTTCAATAAACTTTTCATTTTGCCCTTAGTTAAAAAATGAGTAACTAGTAAGTTTATTTTTCTACATAGTTTCTATCTTATAACCTCAACATGATCCATGAGCTTAATATAGTCAGTTTATTTTCTCTTTCTCTGATTTATTTAGGTTGTTTTGACTTACCGTTGACAAATAGTAGTAATCTAGTCTATATTTTGTACTTGTATACCGGTTCCTTAGTACAATGTTATTACTATATGCCACTATGAGTACTTTACACTAGATTTATTAGAGAAAACCATCCCTCTAGTTTCAGTAGTTTTTCTTAACTCAGTATTGACAGAGAATTTATTTAGGTTAATTAGTAGACAGTCTTACCGTATTGTCGTTAATTTGATTATTAGTACTTGGCACATTGTGATTTTGATACCACATTTAACATTAGATTATTTCTCGTGGCTCAATGAGCACTTAATACTATATTTATTAGAGTTATGCTTTTGAGGAGTGGAAATTCCCTCTCATAAATTAATTAGAACTAAAAATAAATATTAAGCCCATAGTGAAATATTAATGTAAATCCAGAGATTCAAGTACTTCATTGCATTGTTTAATCTCCAATTTATTCCCACCATTTTAATTTAAGTGTTAGGATAAAATATACTAAAATCTTCATAGTAAAGTTATAACAACGTGATAAGATAAGTATCATAATTTCTCCTCTCTTTATTTTTAATTTTATTTTTGTATATATTATTTGCATGCATGGTCGAAGGTCATTGTCACCGTGACATAATTTAGAACCTATAAACCTAGAATTAGAAAAGACACTTCACACACGTAGGCACATCATATCACAAGTTAAAATTGAGGAAAGAATTAAAATAGATTTGCAGCAACATCTACAAGCACCACATGAGAGGACATTTAAGGACTACTTCAGTCCTTTAACTAATTTTAGTACATTATGCATAACATACGTAAATGTAGCTACAAGAAATTTTGAGTTAAAACCTAGTGTGCTAAATTATCTCCCATTATTCTATGGCCTAGAAAATGAAGACTCATACAGTCATTTGAATGATTTTCATATTTTTTGTCAAACTTTTAAATATGAGAATTTTTCATATTAAGATGTTAAGCTCAGATTGTTCGAATTACTTTAAAGGATAGAGCTCGTTCCTGGTTCAATACATTGCCTGCTAATAATATTACATCATGAGAACAAATGGTTACTAAATTTTTAAATAAGTACTTCCTAGTGCAAAAACCAATGCTATTCGTACGGAAATCTAAAAGTTTACCCAGAGAAAAGACAAATAATATTTTGAAGCATGAGAGTGATTCAATGGACTACTTATGAAGTGTTCACATCATGGGTACGAGAAATAACACTAATACCAATACTTTTCGAAGAGACTATTGCCACATGTGGAAGAATGACTAATGGCGACAAGTAAAGAAAAGCTAATATCTAAAAGTACATTGAAGATTTAGGATTTCTTCCAGCGACAAGGAAATAATTCTCAACAGCGAAGTTGATCACTCAAAAATAATAAAAGAATTAAAGAAGAAAATGAGTTCACATTGATGAGTCAAGATTAGAAATAAAGGAAGTTAAAGAAATAGTTAAAGGACTTTCCAGCCAAATAGCATCATTAACAGCTACTAAATCAACAGAGTCACATGCTTATAATCAACTTGACTATAACTCATACCCAAATCAAGCCAATACCTTAGATGTAATGAGAAAGTCATCAAACTACAATCCTTACTCCAACATTTATAATCTTAAATTGAGAGATCATCCAAATTTTTCATGATCTCAAGGATTCCAATAGAACGAACCAACAGCTCTGGCTCCAGCTCCATCAATGCAACCAATTCCTTAGGCTTTTCAAGCCTTTTAGCCACCATTTAGGCCATCCAATCAGAATCAGAACTACTCTTAACTTAGACCATGGGATGAAGCATTTTAAAATATTAAGAATCTTACTTATCTATGATAGAGCAACAATATCGCACTATTGATAAAATGCATAATGAGATAAGAGCTGACTTTAATTCACAAGCCCAATCGATTTCAAACCTCGAAAAGATGGCAAGTCAACTTGCCTCTTTAGCTCAAACCTTGGCAATGACCATTGAAAATGGTAAATTCCCAAGCCAGCTAGTGCTTAATCCTAAAAGAGTGCATGAAATAAGTAGTAGTTCACCCAAGCAATATAGAGAGCTCAAAGCTATCATGACATTACAAAAAGGCAAAGAAGTCGACAATAAAGTGAAAATGCTGGAGACAACTCAATTTGTACATTTAGACTATGAAGATTCTTCATCAAAGGAGAAAGAAAAAAGCAACCCAAGAGAATACATCCTAAAGCTCTATTCTCTTAAAGATTAGCTAAAGCAAAGAAGGGAAATTCAACAAGTGAGACTTTGTAGATCTTTAATGCTTGATGTTATAAAACAAGTGTCCTCTTATACTAAGTTTTTTAAAGACCTTTGCACTAAAAAAAAGAAGCATTCATGTTCAAAAGAAATCATTTATAATAGAAAACATTAATTCTATACTCCAACATAAAATTCCTCCAAAATTTAAAGATGCAGGCTCCCGCAATATCTTGTGTAGTATTGAGAACTATATATTTGAGAATGCTTTGTTGGACTTTAAAGCTAGTTTAAATATTTTGCCTTACTCAGTATTGTGAAACTTATAATAAGAGAATTACACCCAACTTTAGTTATGTTATAACTTGTGGATTGGTCCATAGAGATACCTTGTAGTATTGTGGAAGACGTGATTATCTAAGTAGACAAGTTTTATTTTTCTATTGATTTGATTGTGATTGACACTCAACCAGTGCAAGATTCAAAAAAGCATATCCCCATTATTTTAAGAGGACCTTTCTTAACAACTAGTGATGCGCACATTTAATGCAGGACTAGAAATATGTAGTTGTCCTTTGACAATATGACTATAGAGTTGAATATCTTTAACATTACCAAATAACCTCAACACAGATGATGGAATTGTTGATGTGGATTTAATAGAAAAATTAGTTGATATTGCTTTTCTTTCTAACTTTAGTAATAACCTTTTACAATCATGTTTAACTTACTTTAGTTTGGATTTTGATATTGACAAATTAGTTTATCAGCTCAATGCCTTACTTGATTTAGCACCATCTATGGATACCAATAAATGAAAGCCAAAAATCGAACAACTAGCACCATCAGGGAAGAAACTCAGCCCATCATCAGAATCACCATTAAAACTCGAGCTTAAACCATCACCCAATACTTTAGAATATACGTTCTTAAGAGAAGAAAGCACTTTGCTAGTAATCATTTCATCCTCCCTAAATGACAAACAAAAGAGTAAGTTGTTGAAAGTTTTAATTGAGCACAAAGAAGTATTAAGATAGACCATAGCAGACATAAAAAGTATAAACCTAATAGACATTCATTTTGATGAAAATGCTAAACCTACTAGGGAAATGCAATACAATTGGACCCTAACATTAAAGAAGTTATTAGAACTGAAGTCCTTAAACTATTAGACATATGTACCATTTAATCTATTTTTTATAGTTTATGGGTTAGTCATGTGCAAGTTATCCCTAAAAAGTTAGGAGTAGCAGTAATTACCAATACTGATAATGAATTGATACCCACTAGACTGACTACAGAATGGCACATATATATTGATTACAAAAAGTTGAATTCTGTCAAACATAAAGACCATTTTCCTCTACCAATTATCTATTAAATGCTTGATAGATTAGTAGGTCATGAATTTTATTACTTTCTAGATAGCTACTCAAGGCATAACTAGATTCTCATAACATCAAAAAATCAAGAGAAGATCACTTTCACTTGCACTTTTGGCACTTTTGCATATAAGAGCATGCTATTCAGATTATGTAATGCATCTACCATATTTTAATGGTGCATGTTAAGTATTTTTTCTAATATAGTTAAAAATTTCCTTGAAGTCTTTATGGATGACTTTTCTATTTTTGGCAATTCATTCGATCAATGTGTACATCATATAACACTAGTTCTATAAAGATGTATAGAGAAGAATTTGGTCTTAAGTAAAACAAGTATTGTCTTACATCATTTTGAACAAAATTATTGAGGTTGGCAAACCCAAGGAGGATCTCAGTTCTAGTCTTCCTCCACCTAAAATAGTCAGAAAAGTAAGACTTTCCTTAAGCATGTTGGATTTTACAGACGTTTCATTAAAGATTTTAGTAAAGTCTCTAGACCCTTGTGCAATCTACTTGCTAAGGATGTACTTTTTATTTTTTATAATTTATTTCTTGAAGCATTTAAAAAACAAAAGCAGTTGTTGACATCATCACTCATCATTCAGCCCTTAAACCGAAACTTAACTTTTGAACTCATGCGTGCTTAACTAATTATGCAATATGAGCTATTTTAAGAGAAATAGTTTATCAAATTCTCCATGTCATTTAATATGCTAGTATGACATTGAATGATGCACAATTTAACTACTCAACCACTAAAAAAGAAGCATTAGTAGTAGTATTTGCATTAAAGAAACTTTGATTTTATCTCACTCGATGTAAAATAATTGTGTTCATATATCATGCTACTCTTAAATATCTTCTTACAAAGAAAGATGTAAAAGCTAGACTAATTCGTTAAGTGTTACTTTTATAGGAATTTGACCTTAAGTTCAAAGATAAGAAAGACACAGAAAATATGGTAGCAAATCATTTTTCTCGCCTCAATTTTGGCACAATTACAAAACCATTACTATTGAATGAATCGTTTGCAGATGAACAATTGATGAGTGTGGAAGTACTACTATAGTATACTAATATAGTTAACTATCTTATTATAGGTCAACTTTCAGGCATTCGACTAAGCAGATAAAGCCATATTTTTTTATGGAAATAAAGAATTTCTTTTGCGATGATCTTTCTCCATTCAAATATTATGCAGATCAAATTGTCAAATGATATGTTCTAGAAATTGAATTACAAAATATCTTTCTATTTTGCCATGAACAAGCTCATAAAGACCAATTTAGTGCTAAGAAAACAGTTATTAAATTTGAAATTATGGTTTATATTAGCCAACTTTATTTTGAGATACTTGTACTTTTTGTTCTTCATATGACAGATGTCAGAGTATCGAAAGCATTACATGAGGAATATGATACCATTAAATCCTATCACAGTAGTCAAAATTTGTTATATGTGAAGCATCGATTTTATAGGACTATTTCCTCCTTTTGATCGTCACTACATATTAGTTTCTATTGATTACGTGTCTAAGTGGGTAGAAGGCATTCCATGCTGAACCAATGATCATAAGGTAGTGATGGGGTTTTTGAAAAATAACATTATTTCATGCTTTGGATTCCCTCAAGCAATAATCAGGGATGGTGGTGCCCACTTCTATAACAAATTATTTAAAACTCTTTTGAAAAATTATTCTATCATTCACAAAGTGGCTACCCCATATCATCCTTAAACTAGTGGCCAAGTCAAGATTTCCAATAGAGAAAATAAAGCATATATTAGAAAAGCCAATGAGATCAAATAGAAAAGATTGGTCATTAAGACTTGATGATGCATTATAGGTATATAGAACGACCTACAAGACCAAGATTAGAATGTCACCTTATAGGCTAATATATAGGAAAGCTTGTCACCTACCTATCGAACTTGAGCATTGTGCTTACTAGGCTATTAAGAAATTCAACTTTGACATGTAATAAGATAGTTCAGAAAGAAGATTATTGTTAGCAGATTTTAAAGAAATTCGCAATGATGCGTATGAAAATACTAAGATTTATAAGCAACGAATGAAAGTCTTTCATGATAAGTAAATTATTGAAAAATATTTTTCTCTAGGTCGGAAAGTGCTTTTATTTAATTCTCGTTTGCATCTATTCCAGGTAAGTTACACTCTCGATGGTTTAGCCCTTTTATTGTTCATATTATTTTTTACATGAAGCAATTAAAATTAAGGATCCAAATAATGGTGTCACTTTGAAAGTTAATGGTCAAAGATTAAAGCTATATCTAGAGTACCAACTGCATGAAGAGGACATCAAAATAGACTTAAGTGACCCACTAAATTTGAACTGAGACTTTTCTATTTTTTTTCGATGATTTAACTTTTTACCATTTTTACTATTCTTCCACTAATCAAAATTATTTATTTTTGTAAAGTATGTTTATTTACTAATTGTATTTTTCTCTCATTACTTGTGCTATACAATATGAGTACCTCAACAAGATGGATCTTCTTCGACCACCTTAAGTAACTTCTACATGTGAAGAGTCATCTAAGCGTCTTACTCCAAGTGATAAAAATGTAATTTTAGCAAAGCTTAACAAATGATTTACTTATAAAGCTTGGTCTGAATACATACATACTTATGAGGAACAACATCCCTTTTGACATCTGTTGGTTAATTGAAGCCAAAGTACAATTGGTTGTGAGTTGCCTCCTAAAAGATTCATCCTCTTCATAAAAAGAAGGAGGTAGAACCAATAAAGATTTCTTTTTCGATTCATTCTCATTCAAGAATTGTTTTTACTCCAATCTAAGAAACTACTCAAGAAAATGAAATCAAGAAAATGAAAAGCTCAACGACTTCCAATTACTTGTCATAAGTGTGTTAGAATGGAATGCTATAAAAATTCATGTACTTCTTTAGGAATGGTGTTTTATATCAAGCAAAACAAGATTAAATTCATTGGGGATGACTTAAATAAATAGTCATTGGATGATGTCATCTTTCCTTTTGAAACGCATCCAAATGAATACATGCAGAGAGCAATTTTCCCTTTATGGACATTATTCTAGAAAGAACGTGCACAATATAGTCTTAGTTATTTGATTATAAACGATACTTTTTGTCAGTTTATAAGAAAACTGGATAGAAAGCCTATCATCAACCCATAAAGGGTGTTCAAGCTGTTTTTGGACATAAAAACAAAGGAAAATATGAGCTATAATCACAACTAACAATGCATATCATTTTTATTTACTATTCTTTTATTATGTGTATTTTTTTTTCTTGATTTGATTTTATCTTTTCCAGTTGTTCACTATTTACTTTTGATTTTTGAGCCACAAACTTCATGCCTCATTTGACAAACGCACCACTTCATTTACAGTTATGTATCATTATCTTAGTTACCAATATCTCTAAATACAAGCTTATTTTGTTAAATATTCACAAATTGTTATTGAGATTGTCTTAGTGGCAACAACTTCAAGTAGACAATTTAAGATCATTTGTATGGTTTGATTAGTATTAAAATTGTAGGTTTTTACGTAATATAAATATTACTTTTGTGCTTTTATTATAATTTACATTTGTAATTATGTAATATATCATGAATTTATAACTATATTTTAAATATTTTATTTTATGTATTTTTGTGTGTTTATTAAGTAAAAATAATAATTTCAAGCAATTTGAGACTTTTAAAAAATTAACGGATGGATACCGGTAGTTTAAAAAATTAAGTCATTATTGAAGAGCATCCCAACTTTTATTATAAAATTATAATTTTTTACTATATTAGTTGAGGTAATTTTGAGTGAATATGCTTGAGTAGAATGGTTTGGGTTTATATTTTGTTAGTGGGACAAATATAAGGCCATGATTTATTTGGCTTTGTCTATGTGTGTAGTATAGATTAATCATAAATAGTATAAATAGAGAAGAAGGGAACAAATTTATCTACACATCTTTCTTCACTTCTTTATCCCCTATTTATTCTTCTCATTTCTCTTTGTCAATTTTAGTAAATTAATAAATAAATTAGTTTTATTTTCAATTTTAGTTATTTCTATTTTTATATATAATTTAATATTAATAATCATTTTTATTTCAATTATGCTAAGCCAAATAATAATAAGTTATGGTAAAGTGAAACTCCTAATGGGAAAATATGATTTAATTAAATTATATTTTTAATTATATAAATTAAGTTATTTTATAATTAATATTATCTATATTTTAAATTTGGAAATTTTGATTTGTTGTAGAGAAATAATTCTTAATATCTTAGTATAAAGTATGGTAAAGTGGTATTTTGACTTATTATAAACAAATTAAATTTTGGCACACTAAGTACTTAATTCATAATAAAATTAATGAGAAAATAATAATAATAATTTATACAATTAATCTTTTGAGAAATAAAGAAATATTATAAAAAGAATTTATTAAATTATATTTTACAACTAAGAGTGGATCTATAACCCAAACTAATTTAATTTCTTATGTTTACTCAAATTAAGTTTTATATTTTTAATTTATTTTATCTTCTTAGATAAATTAAAATCAATAAATTAAATATTTCCTTTGTAGATCAACCTTTGACTTTCCGAGCTATGTTATAACAAGGCACTCTTATACTTAGGAGTTATAAAACACTTTTAAGTCATGTCACGTTTTTAGTACTGTTGCCGGGGAAAGTATTTATTTCTTTTGCATTCTATTTTTACTTTTTCTTCCTTTCACTTTCCATAAATTTTCATTTTCTTTTTCTTATTTTTTGTTAAATACTACTCTACCCACAAAACTTTTCAGAATCATCACTTTTATCTCATATGGCTTTATTCTAAACTTCTAAAATTGTTGTATGACTATAAAATTATAAAACAATCCTTGAACAAAATTTCTCATAATAATTAAATTTAGACCTATAGATTTTAATTGCCAACATTTTTTTACTCAATTTGGACAATTGGACTGAATGGACATGGACTTTAATTTTTTGTAATTTAATTTTAGTATTTATTTTATTTTTTTTATATGGTTGATTCTACCACCTAAATTTTTATTTAATTTTTTTATTTTTCTTTATTTAATTTTCAGTTTGTTTATTTTTATTTTTTATACAATTATATTACTTGTCATTTAATTTTTAGTTTTTTTGGTAGTTTTCATTTTAATACATTACTCATTTGTTTTTATATCATCAATGTAACATAATCAACATCATTGTATGAGACATTGATTTCGAACTTCAAATGACAGGTTAATTCGTAGATTTCAATTACTACCATAAATCATGAAAGATATTCAAGAAGAAAATCTTTTGGGCCAAATTAATCCTCAAATTGATCAAGAAGACAATCATTCTCAGCAAGATACACATGATCAAAATCAACCAAGAACTTTGAGGGACTACATAAATCTAATCAAAATTGGAATACCCTCGTGTATTATATTCCTTCCAGAAGCATCTTGATTCATCTTTAAACTAGATATTATCACACTTTTACCAACATTTCATGATTTAGAATCTGAGAATTCATACTTGCATTTCAGAGATTTTGATAAAGTTTGTAATACATACACAGACCAAAATTATAGCATGAATATAATTAGTTTAGATCTAATTAAAAGATAAATCTAAAAATTGGCTACAAAACCTTAGATCTGGATCAATAAGAACTTGGAATAACATGCAAGAACAATTTTTGAAAAACTTCTTTCCACCTCATTGAACTAATTCATTTAAAAGACAAATCACTTCTTTTACTCAAAAAAATAGAGAAACATTGTACCAATGTTGGGATAGGTTTAAAGAGCTGCTTGATATATGTCTACACAATGGTTTTGAAACTTAGCGATTGATCGCTTATTTCTACGAGAGAAAAAATCTTGAAGATGCACTAGATTACCTAGACCAATTAGCTGAAAATACACAACATTGGGATACTGTTGAAACTTTTGAATTGTTAAACAAACTGCAACCATCTCCATTTAGTGGAGGAATCCATAACCTTAAGGAAGATCATAATTTACAAGCAAAATTTGCATCCCTAGTCAGAAAAGTTGAAGCCTTAGAACAGAAAAAGAGTGATCAAGTAAAATCTATTCAAGAAATTGCATGTAATGTTTGTAGTTCTAATGACCATTTCACTTAAGATTGTCCTACTCCACCTATATTTAAATAATGTCTACATGATCAAGTAAATTCCATTAACACTTTTAATAAATCAAACCCATATTCACATACTTATAATCGTGGTTGGAAAAATCATCCAAATTTCAGTTTGTGGAATAATAATAACGCACAATCCTCACAAGTATTGCCTCCACAAAATTTTTAAAACTCTCAGCCTTATGTACTATATGTTCTACCACCATGGAAAAATCTGGAAGATACAATGCATTCATTCATTAGAAAATAAGATGTTATTAACAATCAAAATGCACAAACTTTTTTTGATTTGGAAGATACTCTTGCTAAAATTGCTTCTACACTCATTATTCAAGAAAAAGGTAAATTTTCAGCCCAACCACAACTAACTCCTAAGATTCAATAAAATTCACCCACAGACCAAGTCAAGTTAGTTATAACTCTTCGTAGTGGTAATGTTGACAGACCTATTCCTGAACCTTGAGAAAATAAAGATCATGAAAATTCAAAAAGTAATGAAGGACTAAATAAACTTACACCTTATGAATAGGGATGGCAAAAAAGCCCGGCCCTGATTTTGAATCGGGCCCTTATTTTTAGGGCTTGGGCCCTAATTTAAGAGCTCGGGCTCGGGCTCGAGCTTATACATATCAAGCCCTTTAAATTCGGGCCAGGGCTTGGGCTTTATATAGCCCGGCCCTGACTTAAAAAAAAATAAACGTATGTCCATAAGTATTGGAGTAATTTTTTTTTTTTTGTTGGTTTGTGAATTATCATTTTTAAACTAAAGAACTTCTTGTTTAAATTGTGTAATCGAATTATGTGTTTTTATTTGTTTGTTAAATTAATGAAATCTTTAGTTGGATTATTGAATTAAATTGTGTTTTTATTTGAATTAGATCTAATTTTTGTTTGTGTTTAATTATTTATATAATTTATGGTAAAGATGTTGATTAGAATAATTTTTATATTTATGTTATTTTAATTTATTTGTTTGTTAAATTAATGAAATCTTTAATTAGATTATTGAATTAAATTGTGTTTTTATTTGAATTAGATCTAATTTTTGTTTGTGTTTAATTATTTATATAATTTATGGTAAAGATGTTGATTAGAATAATTTTTATATCTATGTTATTTTAATAAGGTTTTAAAGTTTTTAAATATTAATATATTATAATATTTTAAATTAGAATTGTTTAAATATTAAAAAAAAATTTGATCGGGCCCAGATAAAGCCCGAGCCCGGCCCTAATTTTGAACATTCGGGCTTTTATAGGGCTCGGGCTTATGTTTGTAATGTCGGGCTCGGGCTCGGGCTTGGCCAAGCCCTGTCTCGGCCCGGCCCATTGCCATCCCTACTTATGAAGAAATAACTAGTGTTCCACCTGAACCACTAATTCCACAAGTATCGAACAAATTAAAGAATTCAAACAATTCTTCTGAGATTTATGAAATTTTTAAGCAAGTGAAAATTAACATTCCTTTGTTAGATGCAATTAAGCAGGTACCTTCATATATCATGTTTTTGAAAGAATTGTGTATTGTCAAGAGGAAATTGAAGGTAAGAAAAATAGCATTCATGGCTGAATAGGTAAGTACCATTTTACCTACTAGTAATGCATTGAAATATAAAAATCCTAGTGGTGATCACAAAATTGAGCATGCTTTACTAGATCTTGGTGCTAGTGTCAATTTACTTCCATATTTAGTTTATCTTCAACTTAATCTTGGTGAGTTAAAATCCTTAATAAATCAGGATCTTAATCTAATAAAAAGGAAAGCATCTTAAATGACTAAATAAAATCAAAATAGCTAATTTATTGCCTCTTTTAAAAATGGAAATATTATCTAAAAAGATAGTGGCATATCTTTCATCCTTAATGCCCCGATTTCATATATTTGATTGCTCATAAAATTCAAGAGCTTGAATCTCGCATTTATTGGTCTAAATATCTTATGAGATTCCTTCAATAGGCCTCCATAAATTGGATTGATCCTAATTTGCTAGAATCAGTCTATTAAGTGCTTCTTTGAATTTCTTTGCACGAGCTCTTATAACGGGTGTAATGGGAACTTGTATATTATCTGAATATGCCTTATTCCATGTGCTTGTGTCATCATTATTCCCCTCCTCTTGAAAAGGATTGGGCATCAAATCTTCACCTACATCAAAAGGTCTTAAATAAAAAACATTAATTGTAACATTTACATTGTACTCACCAGGAAAATTCAATTTGTATGCATTGTCATTGATCCGTTCCAAGACTTGAAAAAGTCCATCCTCTCGAGCTAAAAACTTGGATTTCCTTTGTAAATCCAAGCTTTTGAAATCTTTCCTTGCGCATATGTAACCACACTCAATCATCGGGTTCAAAGACTAGATTGTGTCGCCCTTTATTGGCTTGTTTAGCATATTACTCGGTTCTTCGTTCGATATTTAGCTTTGTCGTTTCATGTATCTACTTAACAATTTCAACCTTTTTCTTTCCATCTAAGTTAACATGCTCAGAAACAGGTAATGGAGTTAAATGATTAAAACCATAAATAATTTCAAATGGTGAATACTTGGTAACAGAATGAATAGAACGATTATAAACAAACTCAACATGTAGGAAACAATCCTCTTAACTTTTAATGTTCTTTTTAATGATTACCTGCAATAAGGTAGATAAAGTTCTATTTACAACATCTGTTTGACCATCAGTTTGAGGATGACACGTAGTTAAAAACAATAACTTAGCCCACAAAGTCTTCCAGAAGTAACTCAAAAACTTAGCATCCCTATTAAAAACTATTGTTCTACGCATACCATGTAACCTCACAATCTCTCTAAAGAATAAATCTACAATGTTAGAAGCATAATTTGTCTTTTGGCATTAAATAAAATGTGCTATATTAGAAAATCTATCTACGACCACAAAAATTGAGTCTTTTCTTCGTTTAGACCTAGGTAAACCTAACAAAAAATCCATTGAGATATCAGTCTAAGGTGCACTAGGTATTGGTAATGGGGTGTATAGTCCATGAGGCTGCATTTTCGATTTGGCTTGCTTACAGGTGACACACCTACCACAAAGTCTCTCAACATCTCATTTCATATATGGCCAATAGAAGTGTTCCTGCAATACGACTAAGGACTTTAAAACTCCAAAATGCCCCATCAATACTCTTCCATGGGATTCACTCACCAATAAATCTCTTAAAGAACAATTAAGCACACATAACTTATTCTCTCAAAACAAGTAAACAGCATGCCTAAAGTACTTACCAACCCCAGATTTTTCACAATTTTGATATTCAGCACTTAAATCATGGTTGTTAGCATATAATTCCTTAATATGTTCAAAACCAAGTAATTTAGCATTAAGTATTGAGATTAAGGCATACCTACGAGAAAGCGATCTACAATTACGTTTTTCTTACCTTGCTTGTAACGAATGACACATAGAAATATCTCTATAAATTTCACCCAACAAGCATGCCTTTTGTTTAAGTTTTTTGGCCTTTAAGGTGTTTTAAAGATTCATGGTCAGTGTGAACTACAAACTCCTTAGGCAATAGGTAGTACTGTCATATTTGCAATAGGTAGTATCGCCATATTTGCAATGTTCGAACTAACACGTATAACTCTTTTATCATAAGTAGGATAGTTTAAAACTGCTCCACTTAATTTCTCACTGAAATAAGCAATTGGTCATCCCTCTTGCATAAGAACAGCTCCTATGCCAATACCTGAAGCATCATATTCAATTTCAAATGTTCAATTTCAAATGTTTTGTTAAAGTTAGGCAAGGATAATAAAGGTGCTTTGGTTAGCTTTTCTTTGATAATTTGGAATGCCTTCGCTTGTTCTTCTCCCTACTTGAATCTAATATTTTTCTTGATTACTTCAGTAAGTAGTGCAACCAATATACTAAAGTCTTTCACAAACCGCCGATAGAAGTTAGCAAGTCCATGTAAACTTCTCACGTTACTTACACATATAGGACTCGGCCATTCTTGGATTGCACGTACCTTCTCTTCATCAACCTGTATACCCTATGCACTTACAATAAATCTTAAAAACACAAGTTTATTGGTGTAAAAGGTACATTTATTTAAATTAGCAAATAACTTTTCTTTCCTAAGTACATTTAAAATAAATTTCAAATGTATTGTATGATCATCCAAGTTTTTGCTATATATGATAATATCATCAAAATAAATAACAAAAAACTTACCAATAAAAGGCCGCAAGAGATGATTTATAAGTCTCATAAAAGTACTCAGAGCACTAGTTAAACCAAAAGGCATAACTAACCATTCATACAAACCATATTTTTTTTAAAGGCAGTTTTTCACTCATCTCTTTTTTTCATACTAATTTGATGATATGCACTTTTTATATCAAATTTAGAAAATACACAAGAACTATGTAATTCATCAAGCCTAGGAATGGGATATCGATACTTTACCGTTATGTTGTTGATGGCTCAGTAGTCAACGCACATCCTCCATGTCCTATTTTTCTTAGGAGCTAGCAAAACTAGAACTACACATGGACTTATACTTTTTCTCACGTGCACTTTTTCCATCAACTAATCAACTTGCCTTTGAACCTCCTTTGTTTCCTCCGAGTTACTCCTATAGGCTGGTCGAATTAGAACAGTTGCATCAAGCACCAAATCAATTTGATGCTCGATCTCTTAGATTGAAGGCAATCTATGTGGTGTTTCATTAAAGACATCCTCATAATCCTGCAAAAGAGAAACAATATAACTAGGCAAGATAAGGTTAAGCTCATTAGTATTTAGAAATGCCTCTTTATACAGAAGTACAATCATTGGCTGATTTAAAAGCAATGCTCTTTTTATCTCACTTGCTCTTGCATAAAAATTCTTTTGTTTTATCTCTAATTTTCTATCAATTGCCTCAATTCTTATTTTCTTTCGCTCGCTCTCTCTTTGTAAGCTTACTTGGTCTTTATACATCTTTTTCAATGTTAATTGAGCAAGAGTGATCTTGCATTGATTAAACTAAAATGAGTACTTATTGGTAAAATGATCATGCTTCACACGTCTGTCGAATTGCCAAGGACGCCCAAGTAATAAGTTTGCAGTTTTTGGTACATGCTTTGGTAGTAGTGGCTAGGTACAAATTGCCTTCTCATCAATGTCTTCATTTCATTCCACGTTTTAATAGGACGTTCTTCATTCCGTCTCCTAGTTATAACAAGTGGATCCCACTAAGTAATAGTATAATAAAAAAAACTCAATCACAGCCAATTTTACCTTTCTTGCCTCAAAATAGTTGTAACAGTCAAATACAAACTCCATCTTCTTCTCTCATTCAAGGTATGCTTCAAGGTTAGATTTTTCTTGAAAAGATGAAATTTTTATCTTTATGCCACTCATACCATAATCTTGATACCTAGATCTTCTATGATTACCTACTGAATCCTCCCTTTCACCATACTCATCCTTATAATAATCATCAACCTCTTCTCTAGCTGGAACTCTCTCCTTTCTATGTGCTTGGGGAATGCGTTGTGATTCTCATGCATATGCGTTCTCTACTTAATCCAAACGCTCATGTATTTGATCTAATTCAGCCCTCATTAGTCGTGTCATCTCCCCCATCAAGACTTGAATTTGAAACTTTTGAACAGTTAATTGTTGATCCTCTACATTTGCGCTTCGTTCTTCATCTTGAGACATAGTTGAAATCTGCAAAAAAAGATTAGAAATAATGTGGAAAGGACCTCACTTCACCCCCTTACGTACTTCACTCAAGAAAATGATTCACTCAATGCCACCCGTATTTCACTCAAATTTATTGGCTTTTGCCCTCTAATATGCTCACATTCTCTTACTTTTTTCCACTCGTAATAATTCTCTTTTAGTTCTTATAAAACTAATCAAATCAATATCAAGTTTTCAATAGCAATTCACAAAGATTATATCTAAGAGGTTCGAGTTTAAAGGGTGAGAACACAATGAACATGTATGATTAGGTTTTAGAAGCACAAAATAATAATATTTTTGTCAAAAATTTTCACACAATGAAGAATTAGACTTGGATTCTATAAGACACCAATAATAGAAATTAAAAGAATTTTTTTTTTACTATATATATATTTTTTTGCTTTGCCACTTTTTATTTTAAACACTTAATAACTGAAAATTGAAGGAATTTAAGGTAAGGAATTGGTAGAATTTAACGAATTGAATGAAATAAATCACAAGGATATAAATTTAAGAAACCCTAAATACTGTTCACGATGCATTGTTCACGCGCGGCACTGTTCATGATATATATATATATATTTTGAATTGAAATAAATAAGATGCGAAATTTAAAAAAGATAAGCAAAAACCTGATTAAAACTTTTGCTCTAATACCAACTTATTCGAACCCCGCCAATAACTGATGAGACCCTAATCAAATTAGGCTCCAAGTTCGTTTCTAATTTTAGAAAATGAATGAAACTGCTAACCGTTACTTAATGAAGCAAGAACCATGGTATGTGAGGATGCCACAATCATCTATGGAGGATCTGATTGGTAAGTCAAGGGTTGAACGTCATGGAAAATCTGATAAGTTCAAAGAGTTCGTTTAAAAATTAAAGAGAATTATACTCACAAGTAAATTGCATAAAAAACTTCTTCTTTTTCTCTTATTGAATGCAAGAATATATATAGGCTACAAGAAATCTTAATTGGAAACAAATCCTAATCCAACTAAAATAAGAAAAGAATCCTTAATAAATCAGAATTTAATCTAATAAAAAAGGAAAGAATCCTTAATAAATCAGGATCTTAATCTAATAAAAAGAAAAGAATCCTAAATGACTAAATAAAATCAAAATAGCTGATTGTTGCTTCTTTTAAAAATGGAAACACTATCTAAAAAGATAGTGGCATATCTTTCATCCTTAATATGCCGATTTCATGGATTTGATGCTCATAAAATTCAAGCGCTTGAATCACGCATTTATTGGTCTGCATATCTAGTGAGATTCCTTCAATAGACCTCCATAAATTGGATTGATCCTAAGTTGTTTGAATTAGTCCATTAAGTGCTTCTTTGAATTTCTTTGCACGAGCTTTTATAACGGGTCCGACAGGAACTTGCATAAGATATGAATATGCCTTATTTCATGTGTTTGTGTCATCCTTATGCATGATATCGTCACAAAAAGAATTACTTGAGTCTTGTATAGAAGAAAATATTCAAAAAGGAGATTTTTTTGAACTTACTGATATATGTTTGGTTAATTCAATTGAACCAATTAATTAACTTAACTTGATACTTCTAATATAAATTCATTGCTTGATTCTGTCCAAACTTTACAAAATTATAATGAAGACAAAAAATTGAAAGAGATTGGAATCATTGGAAAGACAAAACCAAAAGAAACACCTGAACTAGAATTGAAACCGTTGCCTAAAGAATTGAAGTATGCTTTTCTAGCAGAAGAACAAACTTACCCTGTTGTGATTTTTTCTTTTTTAACAAACGGGCAAAAAGGTATGCTACTAACTGTTCTTAAAAAGCATAGAAATGCGATGGATGGACTTTAAATGATAGTAAAGACATTAATCCCTTAATTTGCACACATAAAATCAATTTGGAAGAAAATGCTAAAATATGTCAACAACCTCAAAGAAGATTACACATGAAAGAGGTAGTTAAAACTGAAGTCCTTAAATTGCTTGATGTTAGAATTATCTACCCTATCTCTTATAGGACTTGCCTTTTTCATTTTTAACAACAGTAATTGATGTTGGAATTATCTACCCTATCTCTTATAGTAAATGGGTAAGTCCTATTCAAGTAGTACTTAAAAAATCTTGAATTACTGTTGTTAAAAATGAAAAAGGCAAGTTAATTCCAACACAAATTACATCTAGTTGGCGCATGTGCATTGATTATAGAAAATTAAATGAAGCCACTAGAAAATATCATTTTCCTTTGCTATTTCTTACCTAAATCTTAGAAAGAGTAGCTGGACATCCTTATTTCTACTTTTTAGATGGCTATTCAGGTTATTATCAAATTTCTATAGCACTTGAGGATCAAGAAAAGACCACATTTATATGTTGAGCCTTTACTAGTTTTTTCTATTTCATGAATATCTTTATAACATCATCTTATACTCGTATGGTGTACACCTACACATGACTAGAGAAATAAATTAAGCATAATAATGATTACCAATAATTGATGTAGTCTTGGTCAACTCCCATACATAACTGTTAATATTCAAGGACCTCACGATTATAGTGATTAGTTGTATTAAGCTTGACGAACTTCATTTTTGTAGGTTCTGATACCCTTGCAAAAGTCCATACCTCATATCAACTTACAAAGATTTCTCTCATGCATGTCCCTAATCGTACATGCTATAGCTCTGCAGTGTTGCTTTACCAAAAAATGTTCACATCATCGCTTGTACTTTGCTTTCAATAATACAAGTTGCGATGTCAGACCCCTTTGTAGAATCTCGATTTACTTTGTGAATGCTGTCCACCGTGCTTCATTATTTTTTTTTCACTGTCCATCCTCCGCTATTAAGGCTTCAGACAATACTCATTTGGAATATTTATCATTATTTCGAATCTCCAAATTGGTCAATATTATGCCCTCACCTTTGAAGACGATCATGCTCTTATATAAAAAAATAGTCACAAAGTCGTTGAATTCTTCTCGAAGCGAGTGCAAAAGAATTATAAGAGTTGTTTGTTTCTTTTGTCTAAAGTCTTAATTTAACTTAATTTAAGATATTTTGATATTTTTGTTTCTTTGTTTTTGTATCTGAAGTCTTATTGTAAGACATTTTCATCTGAATAGAAAAAATAAAATTTCCTGACTTTTATCTGAATGATAAAATATCTGAATAAAAATATTATTATTTTTTCTCACAAATAACCTCATTAAATGTATTTATTTTCTATGTATTTATTAGATGTTATATTAAAATTTCACTTGATCTTAAATTGTATTTAGTATTAAATACTTAACACACATTGAATTTGAAATTTAAACAAATTCTTTTATTATTAAATAATAATTTTTATATAAAAATATTATGTTAAATTGTAAAAAAATAATGTTATCAAAATTAATTTTTCATAAATTATATATCAAATTTTTACCTTATAAACATTTATAACATATAAAAAGTATTGTACTAGAAAATATTGTAAATATATACTTATTTAAACTTAAAATATATATAACATTTTCAAGGTCATAAGTATAAAAATATTAGAATTAAGATGTTTTGAACTTATAAAAACAAACAACTTACCACTTATATTCAAACGTCAAAGATTAAAAAACAAACATGTTTTTCAGATATATGCATTCGGACCCATTCGATTTCAAGTAATATTCAGACCCATTTAGATTTCAGATAAAAAAACAAACACTACATTAGTCTTGACTTTATCCTTGATCTCTTCGTCAAGATTTCTTTAATTAATCTTGATACATGCATGTGCATTGACACCTCAGGCTTATATTTAGAAGCCATATACTTGGGCCATTGTATAAATGCGATTTTTTAGTATCTCACAAGTACTTTTCATCTAAAGTATGCCATAGAACAATCACACACTTATTATCTTAAACCATGTATTTCAATTTTTTAAATAAACAAGACTTAATATGTTGAAAAGCCTTCTCATTTGCATGATCCAAAATTTTCTTCATCATACTTGTGTATTTTAACTTTCACAACAACTTCAAGATCAATTTGAATTAGGGAATCCAAAACTTTGTGCTCTTGTTATTGAAGTTTTTCCCATCAATTTTTTCAAACTCGATCTTTTGGTTTTTTGCAACCAATGCTACATGACGAGGCGACAAGTCTCGCCTCCAGGAATACTAGCACTTGTACAAATAACTTCTAGAATAGTTAAGGTCAATCTCTCATTAGTATTCTTTGCTCTTTTAATAATTATTAACAGTTGAAAAACAGCCTCTATAATTTTAATTTTATGTGAATAAATGCAATAGGAAAGTTCTTAGAATAATGGAGGGGCCACAACGGTTCCACTTAAAAACTAGACTTCTTAAACTCTTATCATCCTATATACGGAGATTTTTTAGATATACATAAATACACACTACTTACAATAGACTGTCTCTCAAGTACAATTAGTTATCTCCACTAAATCTATGAATAGTATTGTATACATAAATAATCTATATTTATAAATAGTATCATATACATAAACAGTCATATCTATAAATAGTAATGTATACATGAAAAGTATCATATACCCTAAATATGAACCATCAGCTTTGATACCACTTGTTGTGCGCAAATGCAAAATCAAGCGCACCAAGTATTCACAAAAAATAAAAATAAATAAATAACACAAAAATTTTATGTGGTTCAGCAATAAAACATACGTCCACCGTGGCAAGAGAAAATAATTGTTTTATTAACTATTATTGTTATTATACAATATTTGAGTAAAAAAATCTCACTTCCCAAAACCTAATTATGCCCAGTACTCTCAAAGATTCTTGAAGGAAACAATTTTTTCATCACACACATTCTCTCACATCTCTACATATAGTGCATAACCCACCTGAGCACCCAATGAAACACTCTACCAAACTTTCTAAAACTTCACTTGCAGATGCTCCCTTTCTCTGCACTTTCTCATAGAGAACTCTCTCTACATTCTTTCAGAGAGAACTAAATTTATTAAGCTCTCTAATTCTACATTTGGGGATAATTAGCACTCTAGATTGAAGCTTTATTTATGGTTGAGCTTCATCAATTAATACATTTACAAGTCTAAAAAATCGATAATTAAAGTCTTTTAATTCGGCATTATGCATGCTATTATACAAAGCAATCCATCTTTCTCAAATTTGTATGCTACTAAATTGAAAAGAAGCTTGTTTGACTTTTCAACATATTTCGCAGTAGGAGAGACTTTTCTTCAACACAAAGCTCTCTCTATATTTCTTTAATTTTTTTAATTCATTTAAGATGATGGTTCAATCAACTTGATGATCGACGAGGATGTCTTTGAACCACATCAGGCTTTGTCAAACTTGATTTTCTGTAAGGCCACATAGAAAATTTAAAAAAACAAAAATAAATTGGATTGGGCTATTTGCCTTTTTTTTCCTGTCAAGTACTAATTGAAAGACTCTCCTTCAATTCCTTACCAGAAACAGTCAAAAACCAAGTTTAGTTTTTCCTTCAATGTCAATTGTCCAAGATGTAGCTTACCAAAAAATTTAAAAAAAAAAAATTGTAATAGCTGGGAAAAAAAAAAGAAAAACAAAAACAAGGACTTTTATCAATGCGGTATCTTTGGACAACCAAAAAAGAGGCCTCGAAATTGTTTTCTAGCACCAACCCATGATTATTATTATTTTGAAGAAACAACTTCTCTAACGGGCAGAGAAAGAGAGGGCAAACCAGTGGAGAGAGCACCGGACTGACACGAGCTAGCTAGATGTGTGAGTGACACCACTGTAGTGCAAAGAGCATCAAGTCTGTTGCGAGAGTGAGAGAACGAGAGAGAGAGAGAGAGAGAGAGATTGGAGATAGAGCGTTCAGCGTGGGATAGAAAGGTGGTGAGTTTTAGGGTTACGAATTTTTTTTTTTTTATTGTTTAGCCAATATATTTTGCATGAAGCGATTAATTTTACAATGGAAAACAGTGTGATTTGGCTTCAATAGAGAATTCATTAAATGCCCTTACGACGTTTAGTAAATTTTTAACCGTATTAATAGAATAGTAATAAAGTGATAATAGTGTAAACAATTGGCAGTAAAATGTAGTTTTTACTAAACTTTAGTACAGAAAACTTCCAATAGAAAAAAGATAATATCTCAATTATTAAATTATTTTATATTATAAAAATTAATATATATAAATAATTATTTAATAATTTATTTAAAAATTAATAATAAACCTAAAATATTTTTAAATTTAAATAATATTAATTTTATTTTAAATTAATATAAAATAACATTATTTTATATTATATAGTTTATAAACATAAAATATAACTTTATATTACAACTAATAGTGTGTTTACTTCTCGAAATGGAGAATCAGAATTTACAATCGAAATAATTGATAGTGTTTACTAGCAAAAATAAAAGTGGAAATGGGAATGAAATATGTAGGACTCATATATTTTTTGGATCGAAAAATGGTATGTGTGTTGGGGAATCAAGTTCTTATTCCTTGAACTCTCTATTTTACCTTATCCAAATTTGAAAATTTCACTTTTGTCCTTAATTAAAATATTATTATATTATATTATTGTTATTGTTATTATTTTTATTTTTATAATTTTTAATAATAATAATAATAACAATAACTATAATAATAAATTTAACAACCATAATAATTTATTAATTAATGATAATAAAATTAATGATGATGATGATGATGATAACAATAGTGGTAGTAATAATTTTAATCATTATATTACTGCTACTATTATTACTATTATTATTATTAACAATAATTATTTTGAATAATAATAATCACAATTAATATAATAAATATCCACAATAATCAACTAAGGTCATTTTAATAACTTGTAACAATCTATTCTGATTATAAAACAAAGTAAATACATCAATAACAATACCGCTCATTCTAATTTCAATTTATACAGCTAAACTAAATAATTTATTTTGATTTTTATTCCCTATTTTGATTATCAATTGCTAAATACACCATTAATTTAATACACCTTAATGTAATATAATTAATACACTGTGCCAAGCACATACCCTTAGTAAAATAATTTACTTTTGAAACTAATGAAAAGAAATCTGCCATTTGTTTTTCAAATGGAGATTTAATTTAGTATAAGAAGTCAAGAGAACAAAAAAAAGCACTTTTAGCACTACTCTTTCAAAATTTTACAAAATTTAAATTAATATTAACTAATTCTTGTGCTATATTTCTAACCATTGTATTCCTGATTAGAAAAGCTAATCATGTTTTTCATGCTTATTTGGTGACTCTTGTTACCTTTGAAAAGTGTGTTTATCACCGAGGGTAAATATGACCCTAAAATATATCTCATTAATAAAACTATTATTTGTTTACAATAATATTTAAAATTTTGTTTTTCACTCTATATACTCACAAATATTCCTAGAATACTCATAGTAAATATCTATAATTTTTACTAGTTGTTTATCTCTCTACCTTATGTTAAATCTTATTTTTATTAGTTGTTTTTATCTCTACTTTCTATCAAATATTATCTCTGTAATAATTTTATTAACAAGTCCTCCATTGTTGCAAATGCAGCAATTCCTTCTTCTCTCTCTCTCTTGTCCTCTTAATAAAATACTAGAGCTCACATGTAATTAAACTAAATTTGAATTATACTAAATAACTGATGCAAACCCCATAGTGAAAAACTTTGAAACTCACACTTAATTTGAAGTTTCAATTATCGAAGAAAATTCTTAACAAATTTTAACTAATCAAAACCTTGACCCAATGTTTAAGGAAACATAAACCAGAGGTATAAAGAAAGATTTTGATGCCACAGTCAAGGCTGAGATTAGAAGGTAAGTGATAAGTCTAGATTAGAATGCTACGAGAATGCCACTTCTTGATAAGTTCACTAGTTCTTAAAAGAACCAAAGAAAAAAATGATCTTTCAAATTTAAATAACATTAATTTCTAAAATTCTCTATTACATAGCAAGGTTACTGAGTTTAAATAGACTAATTAGAAACTCAAGATCTTAAAATACACTTGGATAAATTGGAACAAATATTCAAGTACATGTTTGTCAAAAGGATGCTCTAAAAGTCTCAACTAGCTCATTTTATCAAAAAATTACTTCAAAGTCTCCACCAACCCGCCATTATTAATGCTAGGCATTGACAAACTTAAAACATGAAAAAACGGCTTAACCAACACATTGACAAACATAATGCTAACCTACCATAATTAATACTAGCACACCATTATTAATGGTAAACTTGCCTAAAACATTAAAAAAATTGTAACAACAAATAAATGAAGTTAAATAAATGAAATGGTGGTTGGAATTGCCAAGCTTGAACAAGTTGCAATAATTGGTCAAAATGTCTTCTGGAAAACTCAAAATCCAGCTCAATTTGATTCCAAATTTACTCTTTTTGCATTTGGCCTAAAATTGTGTATTTTACTATCCAATAGTTTAAATGATGGTCACAATATCTTATCTTTTATCTAAGCCCAACCCATCATGTCTTGCACTTTAAACAGTGATCTTAGCCCACATTTTCTTAATTAATCCATTTAAAGTAACTTGCATCTTTTTGGCTTTAACTCTTGTAATTGGGCTTCTATAAATGTGCAATAAGTCAGTCGAAGCTTTAATTGTATTTCCTTGATGGTTCTCATCAATAACAACTTCATACATAAATAATAATAATTTTTTTTTTATTTTTCTTAATTATTACAGTATAATACATTATTAAAAATAAATTTTTGATCAATATAATTTTCCAAACTTAAAAATATTTAACAGAAACTTAACTACTAAAGCTTGATTAAGAGCATATACTTATAATAATAACTCGAGGGAAAGAGGAATGCAAGTTTAAAAGTAGGGATGGAAATTATACCTGCAAACCGCTCAAATCTGCTGGCCAAATTCACCGGATACCTGCATGGATACCCGCCAAACCCGCAACTATTTTTTCAAATATTTTAATTGTAAAAGTAATTAAATCTACAAATATGTAAACTAAATAAATATAAAATGTTCTAAACTTATCACATTTGTGGTATGTGTAAGCCATAACTTAATGCATGTATTATTATGTACTTATTATAATTTTGTATAGACTATTATTCTTTAACTTAATGCATGAATTATTTCATTATTATAATTTGTTCTTTGAATTAATTTTTTTAATCTTAATTACTGTTATAAGAATCGTATTGGATTGGTGCAAATGATGGTCAATAAAATAAAGACCTTAACTCTTGGAGCTTGTGTTGAATAAGATTATGGAACAATAATTGTTGTTTAATTTAAAGCATAAATTGTTTGTGTTTTCTTTTGTGGATTTATGCATTTCATACTTAAATTTAAGAATTTGTGTTGGGTTGATGTTGAAATTTTAATTTTTCATTTACATTGATTAAATTAAGATTGAGTGTATTATGTGGAATTTTAGATTGTTAATATAAATTTACATATTCAATATTTATGACTTTAATTCTGGAAACCTACAAAAAATCCACCGACTACCATTACAGGTTTGGTAATTATCCAAACCTACAACGGTCGGGTTTCTTAAAAAATTAAAACCCACAGCAAGTACAGGTGTAGGTTTGGTAATTTAAATTTTATACGAGTGCAAGTTTGGTATCAGCAAATCCACTGCAGGTGGTGCCTATTGTTATACATATTTAAAAGAGACTTGACTACAACAATATAAGAACCAATATTTCATAGCTAGGACTGGAAGAGGGAAAAGAAAAAAGAAAAATAGTGAAAAAAAAACTTTAGGGGGAGAAACCTACATAATGCTTGGCTATTAGAGTAATTTTAAGTATAAGATAATTTCATAATAATTTTTTTATTAAAAAGTAGGTATATAAACTATTTTGGTAGGTTTAAATAGTCACACTATAATTATTTGAATTGCAGAGACAATATATGTATGGAGTGGAGCATTTTAACACCCTTTTCTATTTTATTTTCTAAAATATCCCAGTTTAATTTATAAAATGCTAACCCTATATTTAAATCAGCCATCTTACCATAAATTTTTACTCTTAAAAAGATATTTTAAATTTTTTTTAAGAAAATAAAGTGTTTTAACTAGATTTTAAGACGAAGGAAAGTAGAACTAAAACCTAATTAAACACAATAACATTTGTATTAAGGGTAATAAGGTACCTCGCGTAGTCGAGATGTGTTATTGAGATGGCTTTGGATGAAGGTCGAGAGTGAAGGGTGGAAGTGAGGGAGCTTTGGGTGATTTGGATATAGCGAAATGGCTGGCTTAATGGGTTGTATTTAACCTGTAAATAGAGAAAAGAGCTTAGAGGTAAAGTCAACGGTGGCCGACAACTACACTCCGATGCTCAAGTTAGTTTTTGGACAATATCTTGGGTGTTAAAAGCTTGTCAGCCCTTAACAATAGTGACTGGAGGATAAAAAAGACTTCATGTTGTTTTGTGTTTGCATGAGTGATGAGTATGCATGATTGAGAAAAATAGAACCTGAACGCCTTTATATGGAGTGTCCTGGTCGCTTACCACCTGGAGGATTTTTATTGGTCATTCCAAAAAAATATGTCATTCCTTTGGCTTGCATATTCATTTGGAGCATTGGGAGCATGCTTGGAGAGGAAGTAGAGTGTTATTTGCTTGGTTTGTTCTCTTTTACATGTGACGTATATTGCATAGTAGTGCTAGATACCTCAACAGAGGTTTCTGTTCTTTACTTTTTACTGGTGTTATAGCCAGTTGTCCCTTCTCTTTCAGCGTGATATTCCTTATTTAATTCTGTCAAATCAAATATTCTCTTTTGGGTGATGAAGATATCATATGCAGCTAATATTCCGGATAATTTCTTTACCCACTGCACTTCTGATATGAGGTACCCCATATACCAGCTCAATTATCAACTATACCTAATATAGGCCAGGCATCTCTAAGTGATTACTTATAAAGCTTCATAAACATGTATTGTTCTATCCTTAAGCTTATATTTTTCTCCTCAAACATATATAAAAATTAATAAATCTTAACTTATTTTCTTCTTATGATATAGTTTTTATCTCTATAATCTAAATCTTATAAGTTTCTCAAAAAAAAAATCAATTAAAATTTAAGATAAAAATATAAATTAGGAAATCGGATGGGTGTAAAAAAATTTTAAAAAATCATTTAAATGTTTAATTGAAGTTTCATATAAATATTTAGACAGTTTCATTTGAAAAAGGAATTTTATGAGGATTTTTTAAGGGTATCAAAAAGCCTACTCAATATGTATGTTCCCTACAATAATCTCTCTCAACAAAATTGTCCATCTGAATCTCATTTCAATCTCTAGTAGCATTTTAAAATTTGGAATCTTAAATAATGGGCCATCAAAGACTAATGCATTTCAGCATGGATACTATAATAAATGCTAGTAATGTTTAGGTTGTCCTTAGTGAGATATGAAATGCAGTACTCTTTCTCACTTTCTTTTTACACTCAAATCTTCCTTCATAACCTTTCAAACAAATGCAATTAATTATTCACATATTTAACACCCATACTTTTTTAATTGAGAAAAAGGGCATTATAAATTGAAACTAACTAAAAAGGTGTGTCTATATTGTTAGGGCTTGAAGTTTTATATTTTTTTTTGTAGAAAATGTGTGTATATGTATACTTTTTCCCTACATTATAATGTTCTATTTTTCACTATTTTTTCCCTACATGTTATCAAAGTGTATGCAATCAATGTTGTTTAATAACCTTTTTTAAGCAGGATGTACATGCTGAATATGTGTTGAATGTGAAAATATTATGAGTTATACATAATGTCATATATTGATTTCAAAGTCGCGTAATACATAGAATATGATGATACTACAACACTATGCATAAATAATCAACCCATTTTTACTTCACCTAAAGTTGTAATTTTCACTTTTGAATTGTTGCTTTTCTTCTTTTTCTGAACATTCTTTTATTGACCTTCTTTGCATAGCAACAAATTTAAATTCATAGAAAAAATTATATTTTCAATGAAATGATGTACTTTTATAAGTTAAGAACAAGGAAAAAAGTAATGTAATTATGAAATGTTGTTTATCATAGGAAGTCATGTATTACATCAAATCATTGATTAAGTCATTTGTTACATGATCTTCAATCGTGTTACACAACTAAGTGATAATCTACATAAATAATCAACACATTGAATTTTTCCTTTTTTATGAAAAAAAATAACAATTGAAAACTTTATTTTTCATTTTACTATAAGAAACGCACAGTCAATTCATTGATTTCTTCAACAGAAAACTCTATAATTTTAGCTTTTTTAACCTAAATACATAAACAAACACTAAATCAATTAATTTGCAAGTAGGTAAATTGAAAAATTACCTTTAAGAAGTTGAATGCGGTAGTTGTGAACTTTTCTGGTGATCGGCACTCGGCACTTCAAATTCTCACATTCAATGTAAGTTAGTAATAAGACTTCTCCAACACAAAGTTAAGTCATGTTGATGCAATTTTCTGCTCACTTCTAAGTAGTGTTGTTGTCTTTTGGTCACTGGTTGCTCGAAAAGGATTTTTGGTGGCTCCGACATGTATCCACAGAAATAGTATCAAGGGTCGCCAAGTATTTTTCCTACGAAAACTCTCCGACGATCAAGTCAGTAATCGGGTTGATTCTTTTGGAATCCTCTTAATCTGAGAGACTGGAAAAAATAAGAGGTTTTGAGAGGTAAGGAAAAGAGAAAAAAAAAGAAATATGGATCCAAAGTTAGAGTTGGAATCAAAATCCTTTTACCTTGCCCCTTGTCTGATATTTATTCTCTATTTTTCCTGCTCCCCGTTTGCTTGGGCACTATCCCCTGCATTAATTGTGCCTGCGTCTTTCTGACAGCCATGGGTTGCTACGCCGCAACCTGAGGATATGGGATGTTAGACGACTATGAGTTCCTGTGATCAAATGATGATACCGTGTAGGTTTGTGAAAAATGATGATGCTGTGGAGGTGTGCGCCGGTCATCGGTAACAGTGATGAAACCCTACGGCGTGGGGTGCTTGTCAGCCATTGATCATTGTGACAAGTTGTCGGGGGATGGGGCTACCATGCTTAGGCTTGCCTTGCACGAGTTCTAGTTTTTCATGACAGTTCATGAAGCGACTAGGATGGCTCGGTGGACGAGGGTCTTTGTGATCCTACCCGAGCAGGATGGGAATATTAGAACCCGACCAGCTTTAGAATACTTGACCTCGACCAGCTTTGACAATGATCAGGGGTTCGTGCTAGTGATCAGGTCTTCTACTCTAGCCGGCTCGTCCTCGAGCGAGCCTGCTTGGTATTGCCCAAGCACCAGTCCCTCAGTTTCTAGTTTTGAGAGTGAAACGAGAGAAGACTGGAAACTACTTGTTCGAGTAGGTTCCCCACCTTTTTTACTTTCCCACGCTGAGTTTTCTGCCTCTTCCGTCACTTCACATTTAATGTGAGCCGCCTGGGCTAATCTGGACCACTTGTTTGAAATTTGAAGAGACGGTTACTTGAACAGTCACGTCCCCTTGAGTAACGTGCCGTCTGTTGGCGTGGCTTACTTTCCTCTTTATAAACCCCTAATTCCACTGTCGTGTACTTTTTATTTTTATCCTTTGCTTAGAGCCAAAAACTGCCTCCTACTAGCGAAATTTGTCTTCTTTGTTACCATAGTCATTATTTGCCTTCTTCAGATCAGCTTTAGGCATAAACTCTTCTTCTTCTTCTTCTTCTTCTTCTCGTTCTTGTTTTCTTTATTTTTTTTGTTCTTGTTTCCCAATTGGTAGACTGTGTCTCTAGGAAAAATTTCAACCACTCAGAAACCCCGCCGAATGTCCCCTGAAAAATCATCTACTTCGAGTGACTCCGAGGTCAGTAGGGGGGTTTCAATGAGAAACCCAAGTTCTGAAGAGGTTGAGGCTGTAGGGGAAACCCGACCGCAATAGAGGCAAAGAGCCGGCCAAAGATTGGAGGCCGAATCATTTGCTATTGACAATATGAGGTGTGAAACCTCACACCAAGATTCAGATCGGCTTAGGGCCATGTACCACATCCCTGCCAGCGTTGATCTGCGTCTCCCTGGCAAAAATAACACCCATAGCCTCCTTCTTAGAGGGTATGTCACCCTTTACGTAGAGTGTTTTAAGTGGAGCGTTAGGCTGCCCTTACAGTCCTATTTTGCCCGAGTCCTCTCCCAGTTGTGTTTGGCACCGGGACAGCTGAAACCAAACGGGTGGAGGGTTCTATCGGGACTGTATGTCCTGTGGATGTGGTGTAACTTGGGCGAGCCATCGGTAGATGAAATAAAGCATCTCTACCAGTTAAAGAGCAGCCCAATGGACGCGGGTTGGTACTACTTCACTTCCAGTTTGAAGGGCAAAATACTCATTATCAACCTTCCTACCTCGGATGGCAACTGGAAAAGGAAATTTTTTTTTTGCTGGAGGGAACTGGGGGAGAACAGCCTCTGCCACTGAGGAGGTCCCTCAAATTCCTTCTTACTTTTGTACTCCAGGTTGTCCGCTACTCATCATGTCTTCTGTTTTGATTTTTCTACTTACTTTCTCTTATTGTTCTGTCTGGCCCTTTACAATCTCTTGGAGTGTATCTTATCGAGTTAGAGAGAAGCTGCAAATGCACATCAACATTGCCTTGGACAAAGTGAGCTTGTGCAGAGAGTTACTGACTCACCATAACTTTCTAGAGTTCGTTCTAACTTCCGAGGAAGAAGATATGAGTGGTATCCTTGCTCGATTGAAAAAACGCTCGAGCACAGTCAACAGACTTAGCAACTCCTCTGCTCAAGCCAAGAGGTCCAGAGTCGACCTCACCGTCTCGCCAATCAGGGCTGTTCCTCCTGCTCGGGAGAGTGAGTGAGTAGCTCCTCTACTCGGGAGCAGCGGTTCGACTTGTTCGCACCCTATTTCAGAGATTTCACCAAGAACGTGGGGGAAAGCTTCATGGAAGAGATGGAGTCCTCTAGCATTGGCGAGCTGACTAATATCTTCTAGCGCGTCTCCTGCTAGGCTACTATTGCCTCTACTGCCTTCAAGGCCAAGGCTATGAATCTCGAGAGGTAGATTAGGGCTGATAACCATAACTTGAGGTAGCACTCGAGCAGAGAGGACGAAGCGGCAAAGCTTCATTCTGACATCTCTACCTTCGAGGAGAAGGCTGCCCTGGCGGAATCCAAGGCTTTCCAGCTTGAGAATGAGCTGTCCATAGTCTGGGATGAGCTTGTGAATGCCCGTAAAGACCTCGATGTGCAGAGGTTTGCTTTCGAGAGGACCATAGAGGCAGAGACTTCTTGCCTTCAACTTAAGGTGGACTCCTTAGGGAATCAGCTCACAGAGGAGTACAACAAAGGGTTGACATTCTGCTATAAATATATCATGTCCGTCTTGGGTAAGGAATACCCTGAGCTGGATATGTCTACGCTCAAGGCGGGCATGGATGCGTACATGAATGAGCAGGATGCCCAGAGCCAGGAGCCAATGGATCCCTCTGCTGAGGTGGAAGTGGACACTGCAAGGCCTGGAGATGCTACTCCTCCAATTGATGAAGCCCAAGCTGCTCCTACTGCCGAGAAGGATCTTCAAGCTGCCCCTTCTTCTGAAGCCCCTGCCCGAACTGCTAGCCTGACTGCTCGAGCCCCCTGACTAGCTTTGATGTATTTTTTTTTTTTTTACTTCTACTTTGTAACTTTGGCAATAAAGAAACCCAATTCTATATCTTTGGGTTTATGTTCCTAGTCTTGTTTTGAACTCCTTGTGAGATGGACTTTCAGTAGGCCTCAAGCCTTTTCCCTTGTCCCCGGGACTCCGGCCTACTTTTGCTCGTCTTGCTCTTTTTCTAAGATGTGAACATCCCCTTAGGGGCTTCAGCTGTTTTACCTTACCCGATCAAGCCTTAATCTCTATGGCTGTAGTACCCTTCTCGGTGAGCTTATCGCGCTCGAGCTTGCCGTCACCGTGTTTAGCTTTTTTTTTGTCTCTCCTAAAGTTAGACTTTGAGACTTATGGCCTTTAACTTCATTAGCGAGCTTATCTTGCTTGAGCCTTTCTAGCTTATGCTTGGCACTGTCTCGCCTTAGGTTAGGCTTTGAGACTTATGGCCTTTAGCTTTGTTAGTGACCTTATCTTGCTCGAGGCTTTCTGGCTTATGCTTGGCACCGTCTCGCCTTAGGTTAAGCTTTGAGACTTAGGGCCTTTAGCTTCGTTAGCGAGCTTATCTTGCTCGAGCCTTTCTGGCTTATGCTTGACACCATCTCGCCTTAAGTTAGGCTTTGAGACTTACGGGCTTTAGTTTCATTAGTGAGCTTATCTTGCTCGAGCCTTTCTGGCTTATGCTTAGCATTGTCTCGCCTTGGGTTAGGCTTTGAGACTTACGGACTTTAGTTTCATTAGCGAGCTTATCTTACTCGAGCCTTTCTGGCTTATACTTGGCACCATCTCGCCTTGGGTTAGGCTTTGAGACTTACGGCCTTTATTTTTTATTTGCTTTTGCAAGCTTTAATTTACTCTCACAGGATTGATTAATTTTGGAAACATTTTTCTTGTTTTCATTCATGTACAAGATTTTACACATTTCAAATTTAGAGGAAACTGAACACCAATGCTTGTAGTATAAGGGAACTTATTGGAAATATTTCACCAAATATTATGCATTCCATGGCCTTTTAACTTCTTGTCTATCTGGATAAGTCAACCTGTATGCCTCCGAACCGACTACTTGCGAGACCCTGTAAGGACCTTCCCAATTCGGGCCCAACACCCCTTGCCTGGGATCTTTAGTGCTCTGGTTTACTCTGCTAAGTACCCAATCTTCCACTTGAAATCGATAGATGTGCATGTTCTGGTTGTAGTATCAGGCCACCCTCTACTGGTATTCTGCCACTTTTATTGCTGACCTTTCCTTTTTTTCCTCCAGCAGATCTAAATTTGCACACATCTGCTCGTCATTCTGCTCCTCATTAAAGTGCTCCGTTCGATGTGTGCCCATCCCTATCTCTGCTGGGATCACTACTTCATGTCTGAATGCCAAGGAAAACAGTGTCCCCGTGGTGGTTTTGTGTATAGTCCTATAAGCCTATAACAAACCAGGCAGCTCACCAACCCAAGCTCCCTTCTGCTCACTCAGTTTGGTCTTCAAGAGATGCTTTATAGTTTTGTTCGCGGCCTCCACTTGCCCATTTGTCTGTGGGTGTGCTGGTGAGCAGAACTTCAATTCTATCCCTATGTTTCTGCAGAAGTCTCTGAACTTTTTGTTGTCGAACTGCCTCCCGTTGTCTGTGACCAGTGCGTGGGGGATCCCATACCTGCAAATCACGTTTCTCTAAATAAAGTCAGTGGTTTTGCTTTCTGTAATGCTACTTAAAGCTTCCGCTTCAACTCATTTAGTGAAATAAACGATTGCCACAATGGCATGTGTTGCAGAAGCTCTCCCTTTTGGCAGTGGTCTCATCAAATCAATTCCTCATTGAGTAAATGGCCACGGTGAGTTCATTACCGTGAGGTTCTTGGCCGGTCGAGCTATGTGGTTGGAGAAGCTTTAACAATGCTTGTAGCTCCTGGTCTTTTTTTGTACGTTCTGGTGTATCTGAGGCTAGAAGTACCCTTGCCTTAAGGCTTTAAAAGCTAGAGACCTTGCACCAGAGTGATTTCCGCAAATCCCTTCATGTATTTCCCTGAGGACATAGTCGACCTCGTCCTTGTCTAAACAGCGTAACAGGAGCAGGGTATATCCTCACCTGTACAATACCCCGCCGATCAGTGTATACCTTACTGCTTGGCATCTCAGCTTCCTTGCCTACTTCTTGTTGGCAGGTAATGTCCCTTCCTTGAGATAAGAGATAATTGGATCCATCCAGGTGTTGCTCGAGGACAAACTCATCACCTCGTCCTCCTGCTCGATATTCGAGCAGGTCCTGATCTCCACTGGAATAGACTTGGGCATTTTGGGGTTTGATACAGTGGCCATCCGTGCTATCATATCCACTCGAAAGTTTCCTCCCCTTGCAATCTATTCCACCTCTACCGTTCGAAACTTCCCGATTAACTGTCTCACCTTTCGAAGGTAAGTCTCTATCTTCTCGCCTTTCACCTAGAAGCTTTCATTGAGGTGGTTTGCCACTAGTTGAGAATCTGTCCGGACCTTCACCTCTTCCGCCTTCACCACTAACGCGAGCTTCATTCCTGCAATTACAGCCTCGTACTCAGTCTGGTTATTGGTGGCATTAAACTCAAGCTTTACGGCATATTGTAATTCCACCCCCTCAGGACTAAGAAGCACTAATCCTACTCTCTCTCCTTAATCTCCACATGACCCATCCACTGTAACCGTCCAAACCTTACTTGGAACAGGCTCCCCTGCTGCTCGCAGGTTGTCTGCTCCTTTGTCTGATTTTGTGCACTCAGCCATAAAGTCTGCTAGGACTTGTGCTCTAGTTGTTGTTTGGGGCTTGTAGCTGATGTCAAACTCGCTGAGCTCTATCGACTACTTTACCAGCCGGACCGAAGTCTTTGGCTTGTGCAGAATCTGCCTAAGTAGCTGGTTCGTCAAGACCGCTATCAAGTGTGCTTGGAAATAAGGCATTAACTACCGAGTTGTTGTTACTAGTGCAAGTGCCCACTTCTCCACCGGTGGATACCGAACCTCCACCTCCAACTAAGCTCTTCTCATGTAATATACTGGGTGTTGCACCCCCGACTCTTCCCTTATTAGAACCAAGCTCGTTGCCCATTGTGACACCGCCAAATACAAGTATAAAACTTCTTATGCTCGGGGTGTTAATAGTAACGGGGCTTTCAGCAAGTACTTCAGCTGTTGGAATGCTGCTTTACACTCTGGTGTCCACTTTGTCTTCCTCTCTTTTTTCATCTCCTGGAAGAAGACATGGCATTTGTCTGTTGCTCGGGAGATGAATTTGTTGAGGGATGTCAGCTTACCCGTGAGGCTGTATTTCCTTGAGATTGCACGGGGACTTCATGTCTACCACCGCTCTTATCTTCTCCGGGTTGGTCTCAATTCCCCTGTTACTGACTATGAAACCCAAGAATTTTCCAGAACCCACTCCAAAGGCACACTTATCAGGGTTAAGTTTCATCCGATACTCCCTCAAGAGTGCGAAGGTCTCTTCTAGATGCTTGACATGCTCTTCTGCATCCCTGGACTTGGTGATCATGTCTCCACGTAAACTTCCATTGTGTGGCCGATCAGAGGCTTGAAAATCTTGTTCACCAATCTCTGGCATGTTGCCCCCGCGTTCTTCATGCCGAAGGGCATGACCTTGTAGCAAAATAGACCCTGTTTGGTGATGAAGGTCGTGCACTCCTCCTTCTACTCATACATGGGGATTTGGTTGTAACCTAAGAATGCATCCATGAAGCTGAGCAGACCGTGTCTTGCTGTGGAGTCAACCAGTTGGTCTATCTTTGGCAATGGGAAGCTGTTCTTTAGACAGGCTTTGTTCAAATTTGTCAAGTCTACACACATTCTCTATTTCCCACTCGCCTTCTTCACCAGTACCATGTTTGAGATCTATTCAGGGTAGTTGACTTCCCTTATAAATCCTGCCCTCAACAGCTTCTCCACCTCGTTGTTCATGGCCTCCTATCTCTCCTGGTTGACGTTTTCTTCTTATTGCCAACTTGTGGCATGCCACCTTTGGATCGATCCTAGGCATATCTTCATGCATCCAGGCAAACACATCAGAGTGTTCTCGCAAGCACTCAACCAGGCTTTTTCTCAGCTGCTTGCTAATACCCGAGCCGATCCTGACCTTCTTCTCCTAGTCGTTTGGCTTTATTAAAATTTCCTCTAATTCTTCAGTGGGCTTCTGCCTCCCCTTTTTTTAACTCACCCCTCGCGTCGAGCGACGTCACCTACATCGCTTCCTTTGCCGCTGTGGCATAGCAGCTTCTCGCAACCCTTTGATCGCCCTTGACAACTCCCACTACTCTATTCACGCGATACTTTACAGCTAAGTAGTGGGTGGACATCACTGATTGACTGATCCTCATGAAAGGCCTCCCCAATATTGCCTGGTAGGGGCTGACTTCGTCCACAATCACGAAATCCAACATCATGTTCTTCTTAAAGGGTTTCGAGCCCATGGTTATTGGCAAATTGACAATCCCCAGGGGAGTTAGTCTTCCCCACGAATCCTTTCAGAGAGGTGCTCGTCTGCTCAATCCTCACATTCGCTATTCTTATATCGTCGTGGGTGGACTTGAAAAGAATGTCCACTAAACTTCCCGAGTCCACTAACATCAAGTTGAGCTCTCCGTTGGCGACATTTACTCTTATAACCAAGGCATCCTCATGGGGGTATAGGACCCCTCCTTCATCCTCCTCCATCCACATGATGGGCACTTGCCGAATTCTAGCTCTCTTTGAGGTGGGCACAGTAAGCAGAACTTCCCAACTGGCAGAAGCATATTTACTGTAGTTCTTCCGGGCTCTGTTTGAATTTTTTACCATCGTGGGCGCTCCTGCTATCACTCTTACTATAGGTGGTTCGCGGTCCATATTACAGGCTTGGCCATCCCCTGCCTGTTGCTGCTCAACTACTGAGTGCCCTCCCTCAATGAATTTGTCCAAGTACCGGTTTCTAACCAAGTCCTCTACGAGGTTTTAGGTCACGGCACTGCGACGTTGAGTGGCCATAATCACTATGGAATCTGCAGAACCTGTTTCTGTCCCTCCTGTTTGCTAGCTTGGACATCGGTGTCGGGGAGCACAACAGCCCTCGTTCCTCAACAACTTGAAATATCTCCTCAAGTGACACCTTCAGCGGGGTGTATTGCTTGTAAGCGGGGCTCTTGTCAACCATCTACATCGCCCTATCCCGGGAAAAGTTTCCCAAGTGTGGAGGCATTGGGCAGTTGGCTCTGTTGTTGCTCTGCATGTGCCGATTTGCAGGGGAGATTACGAGGCGGGTTACCGCTGTATTACTGATAATCCCTGCGGTCCCAGCTTAGTGACCTGCGAAGTGGGGCTGGAGCCACTCGCAGTTGGAGGGCCCTTTGGTATGGGTTATAGTGAGCAATCCGGTCTCTTATTCCTTTAGAAGTAGACGAGGCAAGAGCAGGCCCCCCTTTCTCTTTTCGTTTTGCCCTACTATTCTGCTCGCTCCTTAGCTTCGCGGCTTGTTCCTCCTCAATGATGATGTCCGTCATCATCTGCTCGTAGGCGTCGGGGTATGAGTGGATTAAGGGACTCCGCAAGTTGTACCAGGGTCTTTTCACTTTACCACTTCCTTCAACCCTCTCAACGCCTGGGAGTGATTGAACGCCCCGTGATCCAAGACTGCCCGATGGTATCTCTTGATGAACTCTCGGAGGAACTCCCCCTCGTTCTGCTTGATCTCCACTAACCGCTCCCCCGCGGTAGCTTGCGGTACCATTCTCTCGCTCTTCCCTCCAAAGTAAGTGGGAAGGCTCTACACTTTTGGGCTGTTGTCAAGCCCTATGCTCCGGTCATGTAGTTGAAACGTTCTATGTGCACTAACGGGTCACTCTTCCCCGAAAACTTCAAGCCGGGGAAGTGGAAATCCCTGAGGATTGTGACGCCCATGATTTTCGCTGAATGTGTGGACTCGTTGTCTAACATGATCCTCTAACTTGGGGCTTTTCCATTTCCCCGAAAGTCCTCAACGACCTGTGCCAGCCTGCGCACCTCTCCCTCCAACTCCTCCGCACAGTAAGTAGGTGCTGTGTCTTGCAGGTGTTGTCAAGACTCTCTCTCCTCCAGGTTCGTCTCCTCCCTTCCAGCAACATTCTATACTCTCTGCCTTTGGGTTTCATCTCCTACAATCCCTCCAGTGGAAGCGTTCAGGCGGTTGGATTCAAGAACGTCATTGCTTATTTTTCTCTGTCCGTCCCTGAACTCCTGTAGGATGGACGTCGGTGTCTCCATCTGCTTTCCATCTGATTCATCCTTTCTTGTATATCTCTATCTCGGGCCTTATTGGCCACCTCCCTCAGGGTCAACGATTCTTCGGGGCTTATTCCTCTTCTGTTGTTTCCTCTCATCATCACGTTGCTTTTTTGAATGTATTGAGAATTCAGGCTTTTTGAACCGATCCCCACAGATAGCACCAAAAATGTTGATGCAGTTTTCTACTCGCTTTCAAGTAGTGCTGTTGCCTTCTGGACGCTGGTTGCTCGAGTAGGATTTTCGGTGGCTCCTGTTTTTCTTCGTTCGATAAAGCGGTGATGTCCTCTTACCTGTATCCACAGAAACAGTATCAGGGGTCTTCAGATTTTTTTCCGATGAAAATCCTCCGACACTCAAGTCAGTAATCGGGTTGATTCTTTTGGAATCCCTCTTAATTTGAGAGACTGAAAAAAAATATGAGGTTTTGAGAGGTAAGGAAAAGAAAAAAAAAATATGGATCCAAAGTTAGAGTTGGAATCAGAATCCTTTTACCTTTCTCCTTGTTTGATATTTATCCCTCAGTTTTCCAGCCCCTCCCCCCTCCTCCCCTTTGCTTGGGCGCCATCCCCTGCATTAATTGCACCTGCGTCTTTCTGACAACCATGAATTGCTGCGGCACAACCTGAGGGTATGGGATGCCAGATGGCTATGGGTTCTTGTGATCAAATGATGGTGCCGTGTAGATTTGTGCAAAATGATAATGCTGTGGAGACATGCGCCGATCATCGGTAACAGTGATGAAACCTTACGGCGTGGGGGTGCTTGTCAGTCATCGATCGTTATGACAAGTTATTGGGGAATGGGGCTGCCATGCGTAGGTTAGCCCTGCTTAAGTTCTGGTTTTTCATGATGTTGTTCGTGAAGCGACCAGAATGGCTCGGTGGACGAGGGTCTTTGTGATCCTACCCGAGCAGGATAGGAATATCAGAACCCGATCAGTTTTAGAACACTTGATCTCAACCAGCTTTGACAATGAGCAGGAGTGTCTTCGTACTAGTGATCAGGTCTTCTGCTCTAGCCAGCTCATCCTCAAGCGGGCTTGCTCGGTATTCCCCAAACAAGTCATATAACAAGAGTTATGTCTAAAGCAAAATAAATCATGTTACAATATATGTCTATTTTTAAGTTGAGGATAATTTAGTAATTTCATTGTCTTTTTAAGTCAATGACATTTTTCGAAATTATTTGAATACCCGAAAAATCATCTGCTGCAATTATCTCGCTTCAATCAAATTGACGACATTACGACAAGACGCCCACCTGAAATATCAAATCACACACCACCAGAGACTCCCACAAATAAATAAAATGGATGTGCTTTCATCAGCACAAATTCTGACACAGAGTTTAAGTTTCTTGAAAACAATCAAAAAATCAAAGAATGGCAACCCGGGGCACACCCATTGTCAAACCTGCGTAAAGGTGACTTCCACCCGCAACCTGCTCGACGAAATTCCTGAATCAGATACATTTGCTTGGAATAGCCTTATACAGGCCCATCTCACCAATAAGGACCCTCATAATGCTGTCTCTATTTATCATCAAATGCTGCTCCGTGGTGTTTTTCCTGATAAGCACACGCTGCCCCGCATTTTAACTGCCTCTCGCTTTTCTGGTAATTTATTTTTTGGTAAACAAGTACATGGCCAGGCTTTCAAACTTGGGTTCTCTGCTGATCACTATGTTATCACCGCCTTACTTGATTTATATGGCAGTCTTGATAGCATTGATACCGCCAAAAGGGTTTTTGTTAAGTCTGTTGAGAGTATGAGTAATTCAGTATGTTGGACTATGCTTGCTAGGTTGTATTTAATGCAAAATAAGCCCTCTCTGGCTCTTGATTTGTTTCATCAAATGGTGAATTTAGATGCTCATGTAGACCGTATAGCATTGGCAACTGCTGTTGGTGCCTGTGGGTTACTAAAATCAATGCAAGAAGGAAGAAAAGTTCATCGCATTGCAAGGAAATGCGGGTTAGAATTTGATGTGTTAGTTAGCAATTCCCTTTTGAAAATGTATATTGATTGTGGTAGTGTTGCAGATGCTCGCACAATTTTTGACCGGATGCCTTCTAAAGATGTTATTTCATGGACGGAAATGATTGGTTCATGTGTGAAAAATGGATCTTTTAATGACGCCTTGAAATTATTTCGGCAGATGATTAAAAGTGGAATAAAACCTGATGCACTCTCTTTTTCTAGTGTTCTCCCTGCCTGTGCGAGAATGGCAGCGCATAAGCTTGGTAAAGAGATTCATGGTTACTTGCTTCGAAATGGAATTGACTTCAATATTATGGTCCAGAATGCTATCATGGATATGTATGTGAAATCAGGATTTATTCAGTGTGCTTCAAACTTATTTGCAAGGATCAAGGGGAGAGATGTTATTTCGTGGACTGTGATGGTACTTGGCTATAGCTTACACGGACAAGGAGAGCTAGGATTAAATTTGTTTTCTGAAATGGAAAAAGACTCGAGCATTGAGATAGATCCCTTCACTTTTGCAGCTGTGCTCCATGCTTGTAGCACTGCACGTATGGTTGAGGAAGGTTGGTTATATTTTAACCGCGTTAGGGCACCTAAAGTCACACACCAGGCTCTTATGGTTGCTATTCTATCTCGTGCTGGACTCTTTGATGAGGCAAGGATCTTTATTCAGGAGAATCACATTGAAAGGTATCCAGAGGTACTGCAAGCATTGTTGGAAGGGTGCAGGATACACAAGCAACTGAAGATAGGCAAACGTGTCATTGAGCAGCTTTGCGAGTTGGAGCCACTTATTGCTGAGAACTATATAATGCTATCAAATTGGTATGCCGGTGAGGCAAAATGGGACATGGTTAATCAAGTAAGAGAAACAATTAGAGACATGGGCTTGGAGCCTAAAAAAGCATATAGTTGGATAGAATTTCGAAATAAAGTTCATGTTTTTGGGACAGGTGATGTATCCCACCCAAGATCAGAGAGAATATATTGGGAGTTACAGTCACTGATGATGAAAATGGAAGGCAATAGTCTTAGTTCTAATCCAGATTTTAGCCTCCACGATGTTGATGAAGAGAGGGAGTGCACTCAAACTGGTCACAGTGAAATTTTGGCGCTTTCTTTTGGACTCATCAGCACACAAGGGGGGGCAACCATTCGTGTTACAAAAAACCTTCGTATGTGTCACATTTGCCATGATTTTGCTGGGGCAATATCTAAGATGGTGGAACGGGAAATCATTATAAAGGACCCATATTGTTTCCACCATTTTAAAGATGGATTTTGTTCATGTAGGGATTTTTGGTAGTTCAGTTTTACACATCTTGGTTCTTTGTTCATTCAGGCCTCGAAATTACAGAAGCTCAGGGGTTTAGTATCCGTGTTCAATTCATTATTTGAAAGACATCCCAAGTTGTATGCAAACAAATTTGAAACTATGTAACATTTTCTGTGAATTTGAAATGTATTAAGAGGGGACCCAAGAACCATGAATATGATAAGACACAAGGCCAGCTGCTGTTCTGTTTGATTATCCTGTAATGGCCTGGTGATAAAAGAAGACAGAGAGATGGGGTGTACAAAATAGCAATGATGCATATTTTATTGTCTCACAACCAAAATAGATGCCGGGTTCAAGCTCTCTGTGAATAAACAGTGGGTGCATTCTATTGGTGAATACTTAAAAGGTTATTGAAATAACAAGAACTACTTCGAACAGGATGTCAGCAGGCAACACTGCAACAACAGAGTTTCAACCATCCATACTAATGAAAGCACCCTGCAACAGAACTAAAATGGGAAAAATTGGAATGCTTGGCAATTACCCAGCAGCAAAAGTCCCTATTCAGATCAAAATTTGATAAAACAACAGCCAGAGGCTATTCATGTGCCTCGTTCAAGCAACTCTTCTACTAGATTTCCTTCGCAGAGGAGCTGCAGCTGCAGCTAGGGCCTTCTCTGTCTCACCTTCCTTTTCTTTAGTGCTTCGTTGATTATTTGACGTTTTAGCAGCAGCCATGCCCATTTTCGCTTCAGTGACATTGGCCTGCATATACAAGTAAGGAAAGTTTAAAACTTTGAAACAAGTCTTATGACGTAGTCCCACAAAATATAAGAGTTTAGGCTGTAGACATACCAGTGGTGGTTTTTTGCCACCAGATAGGGTTGTAACGACAATCGTCAAAATAATAAAGAAGATGGAAAGGAGAATGCCTACTGTTATATTAGGTTGCACTTCTCCTCTTTCAAGTACTCCCTGCATCGTAAAATCTCAGTGAAAAGTCATCTTCAAGTTAAATCAAGTTGAACATCACATTGATCTGCAATTTTTTGCAGAAACTTCTACATATAGACGATAATTTTGTTCACTCACAATGATCTTAGACTTGTACGCATCCAAGAAAGGTATGTCTGCTATCTTGTAGAGCAGGCCAAAAAGTCCCTTCTGGCATAATTATTCAAAATAATTAGTTAGAATATGAAGTAACATGAAACTAGTAGAACAGAAAGTGATATAATTATACCAAGGGGATTGATATATTACCCGGATTATAGTGAAGAAATCTGAAGAAGCAGCAACTGCTTTCTCAGCTTTCTGTTTTGCTTTCTCTACTTCAAACTTTGGCTTCCAAGTGGTTTCTCTGTACAAGTCAGCAACTTTCTCATCACTAGTTATCAGAATGTTGTCAAACAAAATACCATCTTGCATTGTCCAAATCTCAATACCAACAGCAGAAATAGGCTCAAAATTGGGTTCTGCAACCTCAAAATAATGAGGGTTCTGAATCTGTTGAGGTTTCCAAATACCCTTGGAATTAGGATTTTCAATTAATGGGGCGTGCCATTTTCCTTTGTAAGCAGGATTGCTCTTCATTGGCCTCTTCCACTTGCCACAACCTGGAGCCTCAGCACACTTTGGATTAGCAACTTTTGGTGCCTCCCATTCACCATCCTCCTCCTCTTCCCAATCTTCAGGCTTGGAAGCGTCAGGATCTTCAATCTCCTCAGGCTCATCACCCAACCAACCTTCAGGTTTCACAGCTTCATCATCCTCTATCTCTGCAGGTGCATCTTCATCCCAGTCCTCAGGCTTCACAGCTTCAGGGTCTGGAATCTTTGCCCGTTCATCCCAATCCTCTGGCTTCCTATCATCTGGGTCAGGAATCATCTTTGCTGGAATAAGTGCCGGGTCAAAATCTTTCTCTGAAAGGAAATATGCCTTCTTCTCCTCCTTCCCGTCTATAAGAATCCGTAATATGTTATTGGGTTGTAATACTGCAGTATACACATGAGAGAACTTGTCGGAAGGCACAAAAGGAGGATCCTTTAGATGATGCTCAACATACTCACCACTCTTCGGATTCTTGTGCTTAAAGATGAAGTGAACCTTGTTTGTGTTGCTACATTTATCAGGTCCAAACATTATTGAATATGGAGAATTGTTATCAAATTCCTGAGGTTTCCATCCGGTAGACTGCTCCCGAAGAAATTTTAAGTATGCACCACCACATTCTAACTCATTTTGAAGTCTGACATCATACTGTAAGATAACATTTTGGCTCTTGATATTCACATTCTCATTCAGCTCTTTAACAATAGCATATTTTCTTGCCTTCTCGCTCGCTAGAAGCCCGTAATCATCATGTCCCTCGCTCTTTGAATGCTTCCACACTCCTAATTAAGATAAAAATCATACACATTCATTAAATTGTCTATCTCATCCAATTAAATTATCCCAAATAATTCCAAAATAAGATAGTTTGAATAAGAATTTTTGCTCATAGAAAGAGCAAGTGATATTTTAGAGGACATCATTTTAAGGGAGTAATGCTAGACGAAAAATGCTGCTGGTGTTTGGCTTGCCCAGAAAAATTTTGACAATATTTCCCAAACAAAGTAGGGCATTATTGACGCTGGATATCCCAAATTGTATTCTAAAATTTATTCCAAATAATGTGGCACAGGATATGTTATCCATCAAGTAGATGATGAATAATGCAATAATTCCTTTAAAACTTGTGAAAATCTATCATCTATTTGATAAATGACACCCACGCTCTCTCATTGATATGATGAAATTTTAAATTACAGTTTGGAATATCTAGTATAACTATTTTTAAGGATTGCTGTAGCAATAAACACAGGTTTATAGCATTAATTCGTTCATTATTGGAGCAATGAAAGGGAATTAGGCACCTTTATAGTCATCATTCTGCGAGACAATCCAGCGTCCATCAAATGGATCATCAAAGGGCTCGTAAAAAATCTGGAAAAAAATTTTTAAAAAAAGGCGAAAGAATTCAAGGGAAAATATAAAAAAAAAAAATTAAAAGAGTAAAATTGCTCTAGAAAGAGCAAAATGATTGACTGAGGAAGAAAGGTTACAGCATCAGAAGCAGAAGCTTGGATCTTGAAGAAAACGCAGCACCCAAAAAGCAATCCAAAAACTGCTTTCACTTGCATTTTTCCCCTCAGCATTTTACCTTCCAAAACCATATCACAATTTCATTACTATCGTTTTCTACTTTTACCACGCCCTGACTTTAGTCACCGACAATTATGGATCACTTTACACTTTTTGTTTAGTTGCTGTTCCTATTAATTGAATTCTTTTTTTAAAATGAGCTTAAAATTTAATGTCCATTTTTTCACACATCATATTATGCTTATGATGGCGCACATGGATGGGGCGAGATTGATTTCCGTCCATGCATTTCTTATAATAATAAAGTCATTATAATTACGATTTATGTGGGTGGGTTGGTATGTAATATTTAAAATGAAAATTATTCAATGTAATGATCGAATTGCTTAATATTCATGGATAAAGTACAAAAAGAATATTCGCATCAATTGATAAAGGCTCTCTGTACACTCAACTGCTAATGCTGTTGATAATCCTACTTGGTTTAAATAAAAAAGACTTGGTCATATTATCATAATCATCCAAAACGTCAACTAATTTATTTAAATTCCCTACAACAAACACAAGACTCGTATATTTAACATAATTAGCAGCAAAGACTACCAAATGATACGCTGCAAAATCCAAGTGAAACTCATACTAAGATAGTTGTCATTGTCTTGCAAGCCAAGTGAAATTAATACTAAGATAGCTGTCATTGCCTTGCAAACCTGTGTCTGATTACTTCCCCTGCTTCATCCAACTGAAAACCAGCACCAGAAAATTCAGCACTAGAAAAGAACGGATGCAGATCATAAATTTCGAGTTCTTGTGCCTGCAAAGAGAGTAATTAAACATTAATATACAGTAATATAGTCAAGGTGCTTATATAGCTAATATAATTAAGAAATTGCAAAAACCAGCTCAAGATTTTATTACCCTGTTCTGCAAATCCACTACTTTCACATCAATATGACTAAGCCCTGAAGTTGACCGCGACCCAGAAACAATCTCTTCGAAGTGCATTGCATTTTTTACGAGCTCGCGAAGAAGAATAAGAAGCAGTGCATTGTATTCCTTCTTGAAAGTCATATACTTTCTGAAGCTCTGCAACATTAATTTTTTTCAATCTCTTATCCCAGGAAACAACAGTAGAAAGAAAACCAAAAATATCAATCAGAGAACTTCCTACAATAAGCCCAAGAAAAATTATCTATTTATGATGTTCTGGACAAGTCATATCAAGCTGGCTAAATGTGGAGATTAAGAGAAATTGTGCAGCAATATGATATTTACAGAATTACCAATAGTCGTGTAGAAGCAGGGATAGAGAAATCAGAGAAGGTTCATGAGCAAAAAATAGGAAGGGGATATCTTGCCATACCCTTCGCAAAGATTTCTGCACCCCAAACTTTTGTGTTGAAATGAATGAATCAAGTAGGACACGGATTGCCATGTTCACATCTTCTTGGGTTACATGCTGTCTGAGGTGCATTCTGGCATGTGCTTCGGACATTCGTATCATTGATTCTATGTGTCTCACGGCTATAGGGACTCCTTGTCCATGCTAACAGTTACAGTGATAGAAACAACAATGTACCATCAGAATATCAATCTATATACATCACTCTAGGAGTCACCAAGAGAAAAAAGGAGATAAACAGAATCCTACCGAAGATTCCCTACGTAGCTCAGCATAAACATGTGTGAGCTTTTCCATATCGGAGTCATGCAACCTTGGGAACACATTCAACTTGGCATAAGTAATGTATTTCTTAAGCAAGTCTTGAGGAAGTATCTGAAATGAAAGAGGAAAATATTCTCATAAATAATTAAGTTCAAGTGAAACAAGGACAAACTGGAAGAAAGATTGGGTAGGATCTTGAGTACTTACCTCTGGATCAACTTCCCTATCAGAGACTTGAATATCTTCCCCAGATTCACTCTTAGACTTGTCATCCAAATTAACACCCTTGGGTTGTGACTTGAAATGACTATCAACTACAAACTTTGCCAGCATCTCATCTATAATGGGGTCAACAACATCCTGAAATTGATAACCAATTGCCTACCCAGTTAATTCTTCACATCAACCGACAGGAAAATCGAAAGAAGTACAGAGTATAGAGAATATCAACCTTAACAACGCATAGAATGTCGAAACGAGAGATGATGGGATCTGTCAATTCAACATTTTGTGAAAATGTTTTTGAGGAATCATATCTGGCAACAGACATACAGATTAGATTGATTAAAATTTGAGAATATAGCTAAAAGTCCAACTGTATCATCATCTACTTGATTGAGTCAAGTGATAAAAGGATAAGGGCCTCATTTTATGGCTCAAATTAATGACTTTTCAGTGAAGATTTTCTTGAAACTGAAGTTAAGACGTTTTTAGTTTGTCTGGTGGAGAGGATCATCTAGTCGGCAGTCAATTGCATGAATTTTCATAATTGAAGCCTACACAACAAACCACTGAGGCTAGTCCCACTATCCCTTAAATAATTACTCGGCCCTCAATAAAATTCATCTAGTTGCATACCTTCCTCCAACTGGATTTGCAGCAGCAATCACAGAGCAACGAGCCTGGAGTGAAGTAACAATCCCAGCCTTTGATATGCTAATACTTTGCTGCTCCATTGCTTCATGGATGCTCACCCTGATAATTGATGCTCATAAATTATTCCCGAAAAGAAGGGGGAAAAGTAAATTGGATGCGCATCCCAAGACAAAATTCATAATGGATTTGCATACTATTACCTGTCCTGATCATTCATTTTATCAAACTCATCAATGAGACAAATTCCTCTATCAGCTAGAACAAGGGCTCCTCCTTCAAGGGTCCACTCCCTTGTGACTGGATCTTTGTGCACAGCTGCTGTAAGCCCAACAGCAGAAGCTCCTTTGCCAGTAGTATAAACAGCTCTCTGCCCAGTCTTTTCGACATACCTTCAAAATCAAACATTTGCACCATTAGATGCACGGTCACCATTACAAAGCAATATGTCATAAACTAAAACTAGCTCTTACTTCAGGAATTGTGATTTTGCTGTGCCTGGATCACCGAGAAGAAGTACATTTATGTCCCCACGCAGTCGGTGTTTACCTTCAACATTCTTTTCCTGACCTCCAAACATAGTAAGAGCTAATGCAGTTTTTATGTCTTCATGACCATAGATAGATGGCGCAATTGATTTGATAATCTGAATTTTTTAAAATAAAAAACAATTCAAAAAAGGACTTTGATGATGACATAACAAGGAGATTGCTGAGAACAATAAAACTTCAGTAACAAACCCTCTCTCCTATCCGTGGGTCTTTAGCCAGCTTCTCAATCTCTTCTTTGTCTTCCTGGGTAAGTTTGTAAGCAGAAAAGAGGTCATGCTTCTTAGTGATATGGTTTGCTTCGACCACAGTGGCAAATACAGGAAATCCATTCTTTGTGTTCAAAGACAAGTCAAAATTATTTGTGTATATGCCTGTGACCTCCTGAAATAAAAAAATAAAACATACAACAGAAATTCCACAAATGCAATAATTCAGCAAGAAACATGCAAATGTAAGAAACTCTACGAAGAAGATTATACAATTTCTTCGCCTGGGCGGGCACAATCAATAAGGTCATTCAACAGTATTACTTCCTTGTATCGTGGAAGCCGGCCTGCAGGAACAATTCCTGGGCTCTCTTGAAGTGTTAATTTCTGGTAATTCCTGTATATAGTCTGCAAAGGGCATGGAGGATGAAATGTAAGTGGCTGGAACCCTGTTCCATCAAAAGTTCAATTCCTAATAGAAGTAAACAGAGCGAAATTTCTCTAAATCAGACCTTTGATGTTCTACTTTTGACATGAAGGAAAATACAAGACAATTCTATGCCTACCAAAACCTTTTGGCTTAATAGGCATGTGTTCATTTATTTATACAAAATTGGTGGAAAGTAAGAATTTCTGATAAAGAAAAGGAACACTGAGTGAACAATAATATAAGCTCACCTGTTCAATGTTGACAGTGAATGGTCCTTTTGATTGGCATTCTGGGCAAGACCCAACTTTGACTTCTGAATATGAATTCTGAAAGAAAGGCCCCAAGATGGCCCCACACTTGTTGCAATCATATTTCACTTGTTGCAACTGGGGAAACACCCCAGTACGTCTAGTCACAACTCCCCCTATGCGAATCATGGTGTTCAAATGGATTTGTCTGCAAAATTGCCAAATGCATATCTAGATTAAGACCTTAAAAGAATTTAATCTCTTTCTAGAAGTATGGACTCTAAATTACCTGATGTTCCGGATCTGATCATAAACTGGTAAGTTGGTGATGCGAACATATATCTTCTGATGAATATGTTTGTAGTTTGGATGTAAATTAAACACAACATTTCTGGCAACATCTTCCATGACTTCTAGAACAGATTGAGGGGCATCAGCAAGCCATATAGCAATATTGGGATGGATATAGATAAACTGTTTGTAATCGATCTCCAAGCTACACTTATTAGCTGCAAGTACAACATCAAAATATGCAAATTATAACAATCAACTGGTTCAACTGGTTTCTCAGACTGTTTCAACTTCCAATAAGCTTCTAAAATGAAACCAACACTATGCTCGAATTATATGTTCTTTTACCTGAAACCATCTCATTGATCAGCCGAACATATTCAAAATCACCTTGTTCGCTCTTAGGACTAACATATGTAAGTAAAAACTCTCTGAACTTTTTAGCAATAAAACGTCGCACTTCATCTCTGGTAACCCACTCTCTCAATGTTCCCTGGACGCGATACATTTCAAACTCGGCTTCATCACCATCATCATCCTCATAAGGATAATCATCAGTTGCATCAGTCATGGGTACATCATCTCTAGATTGTCGTGGTGAACTTTGCATAGCATCAGTATCATTCTGGCTTCTTCTCGGCCTAAAATCAGCTCTAGACCTCTTTGAAGGTCTGTAACTATCATCATCTGTGTCTGAAACCCACACATTATGACATTATTAATCTTTTTTCTTCGCCAATCATTAATAACCACTAACAGCGGCTAATTATATCATTAGTATATCATCAAAATTGGGGAATAACTGTCTAACCCTAACCCCAAAAGTGGGATATTAAATTGAAATAAATAAAAAGCCAAAAAATTACAAAATTAATAATGGTAAAAATAATTTACCCTGGTCATGAAGAAGCTGAGGAAGTTTCTTGCGACTAGGGTTGATAGATATTTGACCATCTCGGGCTTCAAGTTCCAATTCAGCGGCTCTTCTATCAGCCATGATCTGATCCAAATCTCTCTCGTCTTCAAGAGAATCATCAAGTCCAAGCGATTCATACTGATCATGCTCATCCAGCCTCCGATAATCACTGCACAGTTTTTTTTTAATTAAAAAATTTAATTATATAAAAAATGTTCGTAAATATATAAGTAAAATAGAGAAGTAATTGGGGGGGTTGGGGAAAGTACTCCATAAAATTGTCGTTGAATAGATCTTCTCCTTCCTCCTCATCCTCGGGTTCTTGAGGCTCGTCTAAGATAATATTGGGATCCACCGCCGCCTCATCGTCCGTCGAGTAATTCTGGCTCGTGTTTGGTGGAAGCTGGTCGGAATTGAATCCCGCCGACGTCGGTGAATCTGGAGTCGATGGAGTGTCAGCCATTTTCCGATTATAAATTGAAATTGATTTTGAGGATTTTGCCTGTTAGGTTTGATTAGTTGCCACTTTACTGTTAAGTGCTGTGATTCCAGCTTTTTGGCGGGAACTTTTGCCGCCAGTGTTGCCACTTATTGGGCCTCGTTGTGGGTTGTTTATTAAACTAGCCTTGCAAACAAGGATCTAAGGAGCCGTTTGATAATGTTTTCGATTCAGTGTTTTCCATTTTACTGAACGGAAAATAAGAAAACGCATTTGTACATTGATGTTTTTGGTCCTGGTGTTGAGCGAGTGCTACGCATTTTCCTTAATTAACAAAGAAATGAAAAACAAAAAATATATAAATGCAAAAAAAATGTAGAAAACAATAAAAAAATTGTTTCACAATTAATGGCCAAACAATAGGTACCACTTATGCTATTATTGCAATGTCAGTAAACAATAGCCTTTGCTACTAGAGATGGCAAAATTTAGATCTAGATTTGAATTTGGGTGCATCCGGATCTGGATTCAGATTAATAACTTTACATCTGGATTTGTATTTAGGTCCGAAAAAATATATGCGAATCCAGATGTAGGTAATATTCGCACGAATTATGGGTGGATATCTCGAATATCTAAATCTACAAATATTAAATTTTAAAATTTTATATAATGATACCAAATAAAATATAATCATAAATTTATAATTAACAATTTAACATGAAAAAAATACAATAACATCATAAATTCACAATTAAAAATATCACAACATAAATCAAACATAAAAATAACATAAATTCAATAATTTATCTAATAATACCAAATAAAATCTAATCATAAATTCATAACTCAATAATAAATAATTCAATATGAATAACATACAATAACATCTTATATCATAATCTACAATTAAAGATACCACAACATAAATTAAATATAAAAAATAATATAAATTAACAATTTATCTAATAATATCAAATAAAATCCAATTATAAATTCATAATTCAATAATTAATAATTCAACGATTAACAATTCAATATGCATAAAATACAATAATATTATAAATTTACGCTTTTAGACTTTTTAGCTTATATATATATATATATATTATATTAAAATTTAATTAAATTAATAATTAAATTAAAAAAAAAAACGGATCCTATTATCCGCTTTTCCGGAGGGTTTAGGGTTTAGGGTAAGTGCATCCAGATTCGAATCTTTTAGATTTTTGTGAATTCGGGCTGGATCCGAATTTTGCTATCATCCCTATTTGCTACTATATATACAATGTTTGGTGGTACACTATATTGTATTAATTTTTATAATTTAATATATTATTTAAGTATTTATTATTAGTTATATTAAATTGTTAAATAATAATAAATAAATAAATATATATATATATATATTAATTACTATAATAGAATTAAATAATGTTATGTTATGTTATATTTTTATTTTAATATATTATTTAAGTATTTATTATTTATATTAACTTATTAACTAATAATCATTTTTATATATTAATTATTATATTATAATTAAAAAATATATTATTTATTTATATTTTTAATATAATAAATTATATATTTATTAATTTGTGTTAATAATTATATCTATTTAATGTAAAAAAAGAAAATTAAAATTAATTTTATATTATATTAAAAAATTTTATTTGTTTATTTATTTATTAAATAAATTTATTTTAAAAAATTAAATTAAATAAAATAAAAAAATGAAGAAAAAACTTATGCGGCAATTAACTGTATTATGATGTATTATAATATTTATCTAAAGTTATAGTATATAATACATCATAATACAGTCAATTACTGCACCAAACATGAGGCTACAGTGCTAACAAGGCAAACAAACAACACCCTTAATTTCATTTATAACCGGCTAACTCTACCTATATTTTAACTAGTTAAGCATTCAATAATAATGGTAATTATCATACAACTATCCTAACTTTAGGTAAATATTAAAATCTTCAATTCCATCTTAAAAAATATTCAATACCCCCTCTATTTTACATGTAATTTTTTTTATTTTTTACTTTTTATAATTCATGAAAAATATACTTACATAACTTTTATATACAAATAAGAATAATATTTAAAAATTATTAAATAAAAAAATTATAAATTAGATATTATTTTCTTAATATTACGTTATAAATTTAATGATATTTCACTTTTAAAAATAATATAACTTCTATAATAATGAGAATAATTTTATATACAAAAAAAATAAAATTAAATATACATATAAATATATAATATTACATAAATATAATGATATTTTACTTTAAAAAATATCAAAATATTTTTTCAACTAATATTAATATGTTTTATGGATACCCTCTAAAACATTGTATATTAGAAAAATATAAAGCATTTTATATTTTATATTTTTAAATAATACTACAAATAATTCCTTAGGAAAATTCATTCATTAAAATTTATATAAAATTAATTATTTTATTTAATCTTTTGTACTGGATTAATTTTTTATCTTTAGCAATTAGTTGTTTCACGATTAATGATATTACTATAAGACATTTTTTTAATGTAGTTAATGATGATAATTATTAGCCATTATTAATTTGATTAAACTGAACTTCATATACTACCATTATTATTTTTTTATATTACAGATGAAGCCATCCATCGATATCAATTGTGAAGCAGATAATATTATAGACAATTATCATATAGCTATCCTTATTTCAAATAAATATCATACTAGTTAATTCAACCTAGAACACTACCAAAGACCCCCTCAATTTAACTTGAAAATATACTATTTTTTCTTCTTTTTATTTTTCTATTGAACATATACATAAAATATATGAGACGTCTATACTATTTAGAATGAAATTTAAATATAAATTAATCAAATTAATTTCTAATAGTACATTATAAAGTTAATGGTGTTTTACATATGTTTTATCAACATTTTGATAATGCAATGCAGTATATATATTTAGACCTATAATATTTGTATATTAGACAATTATAAAATATCCAATGTTTGATATTTTTTTAATAATAATTACAAACAATCTCTTGTGTAAATAAATTCATACAAATTTATGTGAAATTAATTACTTTATTCATTATCTTGTGTACTATTTTTGTAATTACATTTATTCACTATTTTTAAGTTGCAATAATTTCTATAAATACTTATAATGGATAATTATATATGTAATGTTAATTTTTAATCCATTTTCATTAGTGTTATTGTGATTAATGATATTCCAATATTAATTTGAATTAACTAAATTTAGTTATGAAATTCTTTTTTTTTTTAGTAATATTGTTAATTTAGTAGTATTATTTTAAGGATATGGTTGGAATAAGCTAAGTACAATTTTTAACTCGTACAATCTCTCATGAGTTTAATTTTGTAGCAAGTTAAATAAAGAAGCCATCAAACTTCCCCTTGGGGCAAGTCACCGTAAGAAAAAACACCTACTATGACAGTCCTATGTGTGATGGCTTTTTGTGGAGGCCAACAATGATAGAAACATGATAGATTTTTTTTTTTTTTGTCATGAATTTATGATGTAACTGTGATGGAAATATCGGTTATCAAGAAAGTATTATAATCTAGTGATATAAATATCGTATATCAAGAAATTATGATAGAATGATGATAGATATTTGACAATCAAGAATGTATGAATGAATTTTTATATTGAATTTAATTGCATGGGTTTGACTATATTTTTAAAAATATTTTATTACCAAAAACCGAATTGAAAGGGCATCATATCTGTTACATTATAAATTTAAATTATAATTAAAAATTTTGTTAAAAGAAAAAAAAAATATAGTGTTTTCGGAAAGGGGGGGAAACATTTTGTGATGAGGGAGCCAAAAATTTGTCTAAGTATCAAAACACTAAGCAAGCTAGCAGAAAACCCTTGAAACCTAGCTATAGCAAATTGACAACACCAAACACTTGTCGCTCAACACCATTGTCAGATTGTCATTATCACCGTTATTTTTGACGTCGTTCTGAAATACAAGCTAAGCAACCCAAGAGGGAGGGTAAATTGGGGTTTTAAAACTTAAAATAAACAAACCACACAATAATTAATTTTAATACCTTAATGGAATCAAGAACAGTAAATTAAAAAATGCTCAAAATAAAATAGTAAAGGAAGAGAGAACAACACAAGGATTTTTACGTGGTTCGGTAATTCCTCCAAGCATACCGGACTTAAGGATTTCACTATTCGAGCCTTCCAAGGCTTTAAGTTCTTACAATTGACTTCTAAGGTGTCAATAAACCTTTACACCAAGAGATTATCCACAATCTTTTAACCCAAGTGTATCCCAACAGTTATAACTACTCAAATTACAAATGATTTCTCTCACACAAACAATATGTGCTTATAATTAAAAGTCCAAAGTGTGTTTCAATAAAATGATTACAAGTTTAAAGCTCAAGAGTAATTGTATACTCAGTAGCAAGCTCAAATATAACTCTTTTGATTATTTGTTGCTTGAATCTAATTGAGCATTTTATAGTTGGAGTTGAAAACTAGCCGTTATAGACTTTTTGAGTCTTAATAGTTCGCAGTTAATTTATTTTCGGATCACCGTTTGACTTAAACAAGTTACTGTTGGGCTATAATTCAAATAGTCAGTTTGCCATTAATTTATCGGCTAGCCATTTTCCTTATTGTCGGATCGCCATTAATTTTCAATAAAATAAATTACTCGCTAGATACTGTCGGATCACTGTTAATTTGTTGTCGGTTAGCCATTATACTACAGTACCAAATAGTTTCGCTACAATGATAAATAGTTTCGCTACAGTATAACTTTCTTAAAATTATAGGTTTCTCCCAATCCTTCCAAAGCCACATTAAAGCCCAATAACTTTTGAAAACTATATTGGGATCCAAAATGTTGTAAATATTTTCAAATAAGTCCATATAAGGTTGGCTAACATATAAGGTTTTTAAGGAACTAAAGTGAAATTAATTTAATTTTTCCTTTCAATTTCAATTGGTGCTTGTTTAACATTAATTCTTATCTATTAATAATAGGTAAATGTGTAGATAGAGAACAATCATAATGTTTCACTAATAATCCATTAGTTATCACAAGGGCTTTGTCTTTATATTTTCCAACATCCTAGTTGTGACATAAATGGTTTTCATTTTGTTAAACGAGATCGAGACTTAAATAAAGTTACTCAAAATAGTGGAGTGTCATTGGTTGCACAAACAGTTTCAATTGTAAGTTCAAAAGATAAAAATCATGTCACTTCTAACATCACTTACTATAGAGTAATTAGAGAAATTTAGTATCTAGATTATGTTATGTTTAGAATTCCTATAATGAAGTGCGACTGAGTACATACTAAAGGTGGAGTTATAAAGGATAGACTAGGATTTATTTTGGTATACTTGCAACAATTGGGCCATAAATTTGATCCATTTATTTTAACTTCTCAAGCTAAACAAGTTTTTATATATCTGATCAGAATTTCAATCCAATTAGAATTTCAATCCTAAATATTGTAAATTTCAATCCAATTAGAATTTATTCAATTTCTTGCTCTACATTTCCTATTAAGGTAGAAAAAATTCGTCCTCTAATTTTTTTTTTTTTAATCACCAAGATAATCTTTATTTGCCTTAAGATAAATCTTTAAAATACAACTTAATGCTAATGAGCAACCTTGAACTTTCTAATCTTGGTGACAATATCCATCTAGTATGTCTAACAACACAAGATAAATTGTCCAATCAACAATATTTCTAAGAATGCCTTGTCGTATCACCTTTTCAAATTCTCAGAACAACCAATTGCACTATTACACCTCATAATTCTCTATAATTATGTTAATTTCAGCCCGAGGCTGTGTTGGAATTGCCATTAGTATATATAATTCTATGTTAGTTAAAGTACCATTGGAAACTTGACAAATGTGAAATGTATGGACATAACGGTAGTTATCACGCCTCATACTAGTCTAAACATAAGTGTTGGCCTTTAGAGCCAGAGTCTTGTCACAACCCATATGCCTTTTATTATGTAGTATAATCTTTAGTCTTAAACTTGTGTCCAGAACACATAGTTGATTAGCTTTGAAAAGGAATCCATCATGCAAATGATAGTCAGAGCAAAACCTTACAGCAATGTCTTCTAATAAAGGAGCGAAGAAAGGGTTAATAGCAGATAATTCTCGAATGTCAAATGTAAGTCCTTGATTATGCATTCATATCAATAAGGAAGATCGTCGGCTATGGGCATTTGCTACCTTATTAGATTTGCCAGAAATGTGTTTTACTACAAAAGCAAGCTGTTTAAAGAATGTTGTCCACATGGCGTGTCGATGAGAAAGCATATCTTGAATATTGAGATGTTTTAATATAGCATGATCAGTGTATAAAACAAAGTCTTCGATATGAACCCCACCAAGAACTGACGAGACCCTAATCAAATTAAGCTCCGAGATTGTTTTTAATTTCAAGAATTGAATGGAGCCACGACCCGTTGCTTAATGAAGCAAGAACCTTGGTATATGAGGACGCCACAATCAGCTATGGATGGTTTGAATGATAAGCGAAAGGTTGAACGCCACGAAAAATCCGATAAGTTCAAAGAGTTCGTTTAAGAACTAAAGAGAATTATACTCTTAAATAAATTACATGAAAAACTTCTTCTCCTTCTCTTATTAAATACGAATATATATAAGTTACAAGAAATCCTAATTAGAAACAAATTCCTAATCTAATTGAAATAAGAAAAGAATCCTAAATAAATCAGAATCTAATTTAATAAAAATGAAAGAATCCTTAATAAATCAGGATCATAATCTAATAAAAAAAGGAAAGTATCTTAAATGACTAAATAAAATCAAAATAGCTTATTTGTTGTCTCTTTTAAAAATGGAAACACAATCTAAAAAGATAGTGGCTTATCTTTCATCCTTAATGCGCTGATTTCATGGATTTGATTGCTCGTAAAAATCAAGAGCTTGAATCACGCATTTATTGGTCTGAATATCTTGGGAAATTCCTTCAATAGGCCTCCATGAATTGAACTAATCATAAGTTGCTTGAATCAGCCCATTAAGTCTTTCTTTGTATTTCTTTGCACGAGCTCTTGTGACAGGTCTGATGGGAACTTGCATAGGGTTTGAATATGCCTTATTACACGTGCTTGTGCCATCCTTGTGCATAATCTCATCACTCCCCTTCTCTTGAAGAGGATTTGTCCTCAAATCTTCACCAACGTCAAAATGACTTAAATCAGAAACATTAATTGTAGCACATACATTGTACTTACCAGACAAATCCAGTTTGTATGCATTGTCGTTGATTGGTTCCAAGACTTGGAAAGGTCCATCCCCTCGAGGTAGCAACTTGGATTTTCTTTGTTCTGGAAATCATTCCTTGCGCATATGTAACCACATCCAATCATCAGGTTCAAAGACTAACTTATTTCGCCCTTTGTTGGCTTCTTTAGCATATTGCTCAGTTCTTCGTTCGATATTGAGCTTTGCCATTTCATGCATCTGTTTAATAATTTCAGCCTTTTTCTTTCCATCTAAGTTAACATGCTCAGAAATAGGTAATGGAGTTAAATCTAATGGAGTTAAATGATTAAAACCATAAACAATTTCAAACAGTGAATACTTGGTAGCAGAATGAGTAGAACGAGTATAAGCAAAAACTCAACATGTGGCAAACAGTCCTTCCAAGTTTTAATGTTCTTTTTAATGATTTTCCGTAATAAGGTAGATAAAGTTATATTTACAACCTCTGTTTGACCATCAGTTTGAGGATGACACATAATTAAAAATAAAAATTTAGTCCCCAACTTAGCCCACAAAGTCTTCCAGAAGTAACTCAAGAACTTAGCAACCCTATCAAAAACTATTGCTCTAGGCATACCATGTAACCTCACAATCAGCAATGTTAGAAGCATCATCTGTCTTTTGGCATGAAATAAAATATGCCATCTTAGAAAATCTATCCATGACCACAAAAATTGAGTCTTTTCCTCGTTTGGACCTAGGTAAACCTAACATAAAATCCATTAAAATATCAGTCCAAGTTGCACTAGGTATTGGTAATGGGGTGTATAATCCATGAGGCTGCACCTTCGATTTGGCTTGCCTACAAGTGACACACCTACTACAAAGTCTCTCAACATCTCATTTTATATGTGGCCAATAGAAGTGTTCCTGCAATACGACTAAGGTCTTTACAACTCCAAAATATCCCATCAATCCTCCTCCATGGGATTTTCTCACCAATAAATCTCTTAAAGAACAATTAGGCACATACAACTTATTTTCTCAAAACAAGTAACCATCATGTCTAAAGTACTTGCCAACCTCAAACTTTTCACAATTATGATATTTAGTACTAAAATCATGGTCATTAGCATACAATTCCTTAATATGTTCAAAACCAAGCAATTTAGCATTAAGTGTTGAGATTAAGGCATACCTACAAGAAAGCGCATCTGTAACTATGTTTTCATTACCTTGCTTGTAACGAATGACGTATGGAAATGTCTCTATGAATTCCACCCAACGAGCATGCCTTTTGTTTAACTTATGTTGGCCTTTAAGGTGTTTTAAAGATTTATGGTCAGTGAGAATTACAAACTCCTTAGGCTATAGGTAGTGTTGCCATGTTTGCTGTTTGAACTAACGCATATAGCTCTTTATCGTAAGTAGGATAGTTTAAGATTGCTCTACTTAATTTCTCACTAAAATAAGCAATTGGTCGTCCCTCTTGCATAAGAACAGCTCCTATGCAAATACCTGAAACATCACATTCAATTTCAAATATTTTGTTAAAGTTAGGCAAGAATAATAAAGGGGCTTTGGTTAGCTATCACATGACATATTTTTCCTTAAATTGTACTAGTTATCTAAAAACATTTTTAACTTAACCACTTATCATTGCTTTTTTCTTTACGAGTGAGGAATGCTCAATTTAATATCAACATTGGCTAGCCATTACTATGTTTTTCAACAAATTATGCATTGCCACTAGTATCAAAAGTTGTCTCTTTAGCAGATTCTTTAGTTTCTTCTTTTTTATGCTCTTTACTTTCCTCGATGCCTATAAATAAGCTTTTACTGTATTTTTCTCTCTTTCTACGCTCTGTTATTTGGTGGCCATTTTTCCAGTAATTAAAGTAGTGTAATCTCAATCCTAGGTAATGGGTCTTGCTGCTTGACCATTTTTCTTAAAATTGGGAAGTCAAGTTTGAATTATTACAAAAACACTTTGAGATCCCCGAAAGTTTGAGTCACTAGTATGCCGACTAAATTGCCTTTTCAATTGTAAAGTATTTGGGTAATACCGAGCAGGCCCTCTCGAGGTCAACCCAGCTCGAGCAGAAGACCTCGAGATTAACCCAGCTCGAGCAGAAGACTTGACAGCTGGCACGAAGACGGTCATAATAGGAATCAAAGCTGGTCAAGGTCGAGTACCTCAAGGCTGGTCGAACCCCGAGCTCCTTCTTCTACTCGAGGTCTTCAAGCCCCTGAGCATGACCCAGTCACACCAGCAACTACACGAAGAGAATGCAAGATTCAAGCATAGTCGGTTCGAAGCAGTTTGACCCCTCCTTTTGACAACTCAACATGACGATCGATGTTTGGCCGATACCCCAAGCGGTATGGTATCATCACTGTTACTGATGGCCAGCACACGCCCCCACAGTGTCATCATTTCGTACGCGCATGCTCGACACTATCATTAGGCCGTGGGAACCCATACCCACCAGACATCCCGCATTCCTAGTGCATGCTACAGTAATCCCGGCTGTCAGAGGGACCCAAACACCATTAACGCGGGAACGGCTGCCCCTGAAGGAAAAGAGCGGGAAAATAGAAGGATAAAAAAGGATCGAAAGGTAAGTGGGAGGGGTCCCGGTTTTGGAGACTCTCCTTCTCCTTTTTCTTTTTTCTCTTTTTGGTTTTTTAGGTTCTTCTTATTCTTGCCACTCTATTCCAGAGATCACTTTATTTCTCTGGTCTCTCAAACAAAGAGGGATACAAAAAGAATAACCCGATTACTGACTTGAGCGTTGGAGGGTTTTCGCCGAAAAAATACCTGGCGACCCTTGACCTTGTTTTTGTGAGCACATGCCTGAAGAAATCGTTGTTCTAGTAAATAAAGGAAAATTGAGATTGGCAAGGATTCCTGCTCGAGCATCCTGCGAGCAGAAGTTTATGACCCTACTCGAGAGCAAGCAGAAAACCGCATCAACATTTTGGCGCCGTCTGTGGGGATCAGTCCAAAAAGCCTAACTTCCCAACACGTTAAAAAAAAAAAAACACAACAATGAGAGGAAATAGCAGGAGAGGAATAAGTACAGAGGAGTCGGTGACTTTGAGGGAGGTGGCCAATGAGGCCCAAAATAGGGAAATCCAGGAGAGGATGGATCGGATGGAGAAACAAATGGAGGCGCTGACATCTATCCTGCAGGAACTCAGGGAGGGACAGAGGAAAGTAAGCAATGACATTCCTGAGTTCAGCCGCGGAAACGCCCCCATCCGGGAGCATATGGGAGATGAAGCTCAGAGACCGAAGACACCAAATGTTACCGGAAGGGAGAAAACGAACCTAGAGGAAAGGGGATCCCGTCAACACTTGCAAGATATAGCACCTATCTCCCGCGCGGAGGAATTGGAGGGGGAAGTGCGCAGGTTGGCACAGGTTGTAGAAGACCTCGGGGGAAACGGGAAAGGCCCGAGTTGGAGGATAATGCTGGACAATGAGTCCCCGCTCTCAGCGGAGATCATGGGTGTCACAATCCTCTGGGATTTTCGCTTCTCGGATTTAAGGTTCTCAGGGAAGAGTGACCCGTTAGTGCATATAGAACGGTTCAAAGACATGACTGGAGTACAAGGCTTGACGACAGCCCAGCGGTGCAGGGCTTTCTCACTTACTCTGGAGGGAAGGGCGAGATAATGGTATCGCAGGCTACCACGTGGAAGCATTCTGAGCTTTAAACAGATGTGCAGAGAATTTGCAGAGCAGTTTCAGGGCACAGTGACCCCCGAGGATGACATGACAGAGCTGCCAGAGATAAAACAGAGGGAGGGAGAATCCCTCCGGGAGTTTGTCAAAAGATATCACCGGTCAGTTCTAGATCTTGGGGCATTCAATCACCCCCAGGCGCTGAGGGGACTAAAGGATGGGATCAGGATGGGGAGGCAATGGTACAACTTGCGGAGCCATTCGATTTTTTTCATATTTTGATGCATACGAACAGGTGAAGATGGACATGGTCATTGAGGAGGAAAAGTTTCATGAAGCTAAGAAGTTAACAGGGTAGTGGAGCGAAGAGGAAAGAAAAAAGAAGTCCTGCTCGGGGAACACCGACTTCCAGGATAACAAGGGAGCAGATTGCTCCCTAAAACCCCTATCAGAGAACTCCCCAGCCACGAATAGCTCTCGCTCCACTTCGCAGGTCCCCAGTCGACTTATGCCGAACAACAACAGAGCTGACCGCTCATTTCCCCCGCCTCCGGGAAGCTTCCCTCGGGATAGGACGATACAGATGGTTGAACAAAGCCCCTCTTACGGACAGTACACGCCATTAAAGGTGTAGCTCGAGGAAATATTCCAAGTGGCGGAGGAACGAGAATTGTTGAGCCCTCCGACACCAATGTCTAAGCTAGCCGGCAAAAGGGATAGGGGGCGGTTTTGCCGCTTCCACGATGACTGCGGCCACTCAATGTCGCAATGTCGAGATTTGAAGAACCAGATGGAAAACCTGGTTAGAAAGCGGTATTTGCACGAGTTTATTAAAGGGGACCATCCGGTAGTAGAACAGCAGCCAGAGGAAGATAACAGAGCCTGCAGCTTGGATACTGGGCCACCAGCCACGAGGGTGATCGCGGGAGGACCGATGATGGCAGGAAATTCAAATAGAGCTCGAAAGAATTATTGTAGATACGCCTCTGCGGGGCGAGATGTTTTACTCGTCGTACCCATCGCAAAGCAGGCTAAGGTGTGTCAAGTGCCCATCATGTGGACGAATGAGGACAAGGAATGGGTGCTGTACCCCCACGAGGATGCCTTGGTTGTGAAGGCAAATGTTGCCAATGAGGAGATCGACCGAATACTGGTGGATTCGGGAATCTCGGTGGACATTCTCTTCAAGTCCACATTTAACGATTTGGGAATAGCAGATGTAAGCCTTGAACGAACGAGCACCTCCCTAAAAGGGTTTGGAGGAGGAAGATTGACCCCTTTGGGAATTATCAAACTGGCTGTGACAATGGGCTTGAGGCCTTTTAAAAAGAACATGACGTTGGATTTCGTGATGGTAAACGAAGTCAGCCCTTACCAAGCAATACTGGGAAAGCCCTTCATGAGGATCAGCCAGTCGGTATTGTCCACCTATTACTTAGCCTTGAAGTATCGAGTGAATGGGGCAGTAGGAGTTGTCAAGGGCAATCAGAGGGCCACGAGGAGCTGCTACGCTGTGGTAGCAAAGGAAACTATACAGGTAACGTCATTAGACTCAAGGGGGAGTCGAAGAATGGAAGATAGGAGCCCATTGAGGAACTGGAGGAAATCAGAATAAGACCGGACGACCATGAGAAGAAGGTCCGGATCAGCTCGGCCATTAGTGGGCCCTGAAGGAGAACCTGGTCGAATGTCTGCGAGCACATTCTGATGTATTCGCTTGGACACACGAGGATATGCCCGGGATTGACCTGGAGGTGGCGTGCCACAGGCTGACAATACGGAAGGACGCTAAGCCGGTAAGGCAGAAGAGGAGATGCGTCAACCAAGAAAGATATGAGTCCATGAACTGTGAGGTGGAGAAGCTATTGAAAGTAGGATTCATAAGGGAAGTCTCCTACCCTGAATGGATCTCAAACGTGGTGTTGGTTAAAAAGGCAAGTGGGAAATGGAGAATGTGCGTGGACTTCACGGATATGAATAAAGCTTGTCCAAAAGATAGCTTCCCATTGTCGAAGATAGACCAGCTGGTGGATTCCACAGCGGGGCACGGCCTGCTCAGCTTCATGGATGCCTTCTCGGGCTACAACCAGATTCCTATATACCGATCGGATGAAGAATGCACAGCCTTCATCACCAACCAAGGCTTGTTTTGTTACAAGGTCATGCCCTTCGGCCTAAAAAACGAGGGGGCGACTTACCAGAGACTAGTGAACAAGGTCTTCAAGCCGTTGATCGGTCGCACGATGGAAGTTTACGTGGACGATATGATCACTAATTCAAAGGACGCAGAGGAACATGTAAAGCATTTGGAAGAGACCTTCGCGCTCCTAAGGAAGTATTGGATGAAACTAAATCCAGTGAAATGTGCCTTTGGAGTTGGTTCGGGAAAATTCTTGGGCTTCATGGTCAGTTATAGAGGAATCGAAGCCAATCTAGAAAAGATAAGAGTAGTAATAGAGATGCGATCCCCGTGTACTCTCAAGGAGATACAAAGCCTTATAGGAAAATTGGCATCCCTCAACAGGTTTATCTCCCGAGCCACAGATAAGTGCCGCGTCTTCTTCCAGGAAATGAAAAAAGGGAGGAAAACAAAATGGACACCGGAATGTGAGGCGGCGTTCCAATAGTTGAAGGAATATTTATTGAAAGCCCCGCTACTGTCAATACCTCGAGCAGGGGAGATTCTGTATTTGTATTTGGCTGTGTCGCAATGGGCAACGAGCTTGGTTCTGGTAAGAGAAGAGTCAGGGGTGCAGTACCCCGTGTACTACACGAGCAGAGCTTTGTTGGGGGCAGAAACTCGGTATCCGTTGATGGAGAGATGGGCGCTGTCCCTAATAACAACAGCCCGAAAGTTGAGACCCTACTTCCAAGCACACTCGGTGGTAGTGTTAACAGACCAGCCGCTTAGATTCTGGTAGACTGGTGAAATGGTCAATAGAGCTCAGTGAATTTGACATCAGCTGCCAACCCCGAACGATGATGCGAACTCAATCCCAAGTAGATTTCATGGTCGAGTGCACAGAAAGGAATGAGGAAGTAGACAGCAAGCGGTAGGTGGGCCCCTCTACCACAAGCAACGCTTGGGTGGTCACGGTGGACGGATCATGTGGGGATCAAGGAGCAGGAGCGGGGGTTGTGCTTCTCAGTCCTAAAGGGGTGGAGGTGTAATACTCCGTAAAGCTAGAATTTGAGGCCACCAACAACCAGGCCGAGTACGAGGCTGTGATTGCAGGATTGAAGCTCGCCTTGGTGGTAAAAGTAGAAAAGGTAAAGCTTCGGACAGACTCCTAGCTGGTGGCAAATCACCTCAATGAAAGCTTCCAAGCAAAAGGCGAGAAGATGGAGGCCTATCTTCGGAAGGTGAAGCAGCTGATAAAGAAATTCCGAATGGTCGAAGTGGAACAAATCACGAGAGGGATGAACTTTCGAGATGACATGATAGCACAAATGGCCGCTACATCTGACCCCAAAATGCCGAAGTCTGTTCCGTTGGAAATCAAAACCTGTTCGAGCATCGAACAGGAGGATGAGGTGATGAGTTTATCATCGAGCAGCACCTAGATGGACCCAATTGTTTCTTATCTCAAGGAAGGGGCGTTGCCTGCCGATAAGAAGCAGACAAGGAAGCTAAAGTGTAAAACGGCTAGGTATACTCTGATTGATGGGGTATTATACAGGCAAGGATACACTCTCCTACTGCTGTGCTGTTTAGATCAAGAAGAAGCTGATTATGTCCTCCGGGAAATACATGAAGGAATTTGCAGGAACCACTCTGGCGCGAGGTCTTTGGCTTTCAAGGCCTTAAGGCAGGGATACTTTTGGCCCCGTATGCATCAGGACACACAATAGAAGACCAAGAGCTACAAAAAATTGCCAAAACTTTGCCAACCACATGGCCCAGCCTCCCAAGAACCTCACCGTGATGAGTTCACCTTGGTCGTTTGCTCAATGGGGGATTGACTTAATTGGGCCGTTACCAAAGAGGAGAGCATCCGCCACGCACGTCGTGGTGGCGATTGATTATTTCACCAAATGAGTTGAGGTGGAGGCCTTGAGTAGCATTACAAAAAGCAGAACAACTAACTTCATTTGGAAAAATGTGATTTGCAGGTACGGAATCCCCCACGCACTGGTTACGGACAACGGGAGGCAGTTTGACAATCACAAGTTTAGGGACTTCTGCAGTAACATGGGAATAGAGCTAAAGTTTTGCTCACTATCACACCCGCAGGCCAACGGGCAAGTGGAAGCTGCAAACAAGACTATAAAACGCCTCCTGAAGACCAGACTCGGCAAGCAGAAGGGAGCTTGGGTTGACGAGCTACCTGGTGTCTTGTAGGCTTATAGGACCACACATAAAACTGCCACAGGGGAAACTCCCTTCTCCTTGGCGTTTGGGCATGATGTAGTCGTCCCGGCTGAAATAGGGATGGAAACACACCGAACATAGCACTTCAACGAAGGGTAAAACGATGAGCAGATGTGTGCGGGCTTGGACTTGCTGGAAGAAAAAAGGGAAAAGGCCGCAACAAAGATAGCAGAATACCAGCAGAGAGTGACCTGCTATTACAACTGGAATGTACACATCCGTCGATTTCAGGTGGGAGATTGGTGCTTAGAAGAGTGAATCAGAACATTAAGGACCCCAAGCAAGGTGTGCTGGGCCCGAATTGGGAAGGCCCTTATAGGGTCTCAAACAGCCGGACTGGGAGTGTACAGATTGACCTACCCAGACGGATGAGAAGTCAAGAGGCCATAGAACTCATAGCATTTAATAAAGTATGTCCAGTAAGTTTCCTTGTATTACAATCATTGATATCCAGTTTCTCCCAAAATAGAGGTGTGTAAAATCTTAAGCATGAATAAAAGTAAGAAAAATGCTTCCAATATTAATTCAATATGAGCAAGTTGAAGCATATGAACACAGAGAAACGCAAAGGCCAGAAGTCTCTAAGCCAAACTCAAGGCGAGACGGTGCCAAGCATGAGCCAAAAGCAGGCTCGAGCAGAATAAGCTCAAAGAAGAAACGCAAAGGCCAGAAGTCTCTAAGCCAAACTTAAGGCGAGACGGTGCCAAACGTGAGCTAAAAGTAGGCTCGAGCAGAATAAGCTCGCGAAGAAACATAAAGGCCAGAAGTCTCTAAGTCAAACTTAAGGCGAGACGGTGCTAAGCGTGAGCCAAAAGTAGGCTCGAGCAGAATAAGCTCAAAGAAGAAACGCAAAGGCCAGAAGTCTCAAAGCAAAGTTTAATGCTAGACGGTGACAAGCATGAGCCAAATACGGGCTCGAGCAGGATAAGCTTGAAGAGGAAAAGCAAAGGTCAGAAGTCTCGAAGCCTAGTTTAAGGCGAGACGATGCCAAGTGTGAGCCAAATATTGACTCGAGCAGAACAAGTTCGCAAAAGAAACAGAGGTTATAGGCCTAACTTAAGGCAAGAAACTGTCACGCATAAGCCAGAAAAGGGCACGACCAGAATTGACTCGAAGAAGAAAAGCAAAGGTCTACAATCTGTTAAAGTTTACTTAAGAAAGGCCTAAAATCTGTTAAAGTTTACTTAACAAAGGCCTTGAGTTAATCTCATAGAAAAAGTGCAAGGCAAAAAATATATATATATAAACACAAGGGCAAATTAGTAAATGCATATTCTTCATTTATTTGTTATAAAGTACAAGTAAAAAAAAAAATGGTTGTCAAGTGGCTTGATCATCTAGGCTAGTAAAAGGGGCTGGGTCCTCGGAGGACGGAGTGCCTTCCGTCACAGCAGCAGCAGCGGAGGGGATCTCGGCAGTAGGAGGAGTGGCCTCTTCAGTCCCTGCAGAGGCCTGAGTTGGGGGGACTCTCGGCTCTTGATTTGGAACATCGTGCTCAAGCATATATGCATCAACGCCAGCCTCGAGCTTGGACATATCCACGTCGGGATATTCTTTTCCTAGGACGGACACTAGACATTCATAGCTGAAAGTCACCCCGTCATTGTATTCCGTCACGGGCCGACCTTCCAAGGAGTCTACCTTCCTCTAAAGACGAGAAGTCTCTGCTTCCAAAGTCCTCTCAAAAGAATACCTCTGCACGTCCAAATCCTTTCGAGCATTCACTAGCTCGTCTCGGACCGCAGAAAGCTCTTTTTCGAGTTGGAGTACTTTGGACTCAGAAAGGGCTGCCTTCTCTTTGAAGGTAAAGATCTCCGTGCGAAGCTTCGCTGCCTCCTCGTCCTTCAACTCGAGACTCTGCCTTAAACTTTGATTTTCAGCCCTGACCTTTTTCTTAGAGTCTAGGGTCTTGGTCTTGAAGGCAGTGGTGGCAGCCGTAACGTGGGAGGATAGGTGGTGGAGTAGGCTAGCCAGATCACTAGCATTGGAAGCCTTCACTCCCTCCAGGAACTTCTCCTCCATTTACCTCGCAAAGTCCTTGACGTAGGGGTTGGCAATGTCAGGCTGCTGCTGCTCCCGTAACGACGGTCCTTGGGCCCCTTCGGGTCGCACCCTCTGCTGCTTGCTCAGTCTCTCGAGTAGAAGGTGCAATCCTAATCGGCGAGGCGGCAGTGTCGGTTCGAGACCGCTTCATTGGGGCAGAGGAGCTACTCGGACAATCCGAGGTGCTCACAGGCCTCTTCAGCCGAGAAAGAACTCCACTCATCTCCTCTTCGGAGGCAAGGCCAAACTCGACAAGGTTATAGATTGAGAGTAGCTCCCTGCACAAGCTCGCATTGTTAAGGGCAGTGTTGAAGCGCGATTGAAGCTCCTCCCCAATCCGATAAGAAGCACTCCAAGACATTGCAACAACAACTAGGACAGAGTGGTGAGAAAAAATACAAGCAGAAAAACTAAAGTAAAGATGCATTGAACAGCAGACGACCTAGGGTGCAAAAATAAGAGGGAATCAGAGGGACCCCTTCAGAAGCAGAAGCAGCTTGTCCCCAATCTCCCTCGGCCAAGAAAAACTTGCCTTTCCAGTTGCCACCAGAGGTGGGGAGATTGGTAATGGGTTTCTTGCATTTCAAACTGGAGGCGAGGTAATACCAGCCAGCATCCTTGGGGCTGCTTTTCAATTGGTAGAGATGCTTTATCTCCTCTACCAATGGCTCGCCCAAGTTACACCACCTCCACAAAACATACAAACTAGACAAGACCCTCCACCCATTGGGGTTCAGCTGCTCCGGAGCCAAACGAAGTCTAGACAAAACCTGAACAAAGTAAGGTTGGAGAGGCAACCTAACCCCCCACCGAAAACACTCCAAATAGAGGGTGACATACCCTTGGGGAGGACGGTTGGGCATGTCACCCTTACTGGGCACATACAGGTCCACGTTAGCCGATATGTGGTACGTGTCCCTGAGCCGGTCCATATCCGGGTGTGAAGTCTCACACCTCATAAAATCAATGGGGAACCACCCACCCTCTGACCTTTGGCTAACCCTCTCCCCTTGTTGCGGCCGGGTCTCCCCCACAACCACTACCCCCTCAGGGCTTGGATCTCTCACTGTGACCATCCTATTTGGTTCGGAGTCACTCGAAGAAAATGATTCTTCAGACGACATCCGACGAGGTTGTTGTGTGTCTGATATATTTCTTATGGACACAATCTACCAAATGGGAACCGGAAACCCAACAAATGAAGAACAAAATAAGAACAAGAAGAGGGAGAGAGGTTTATACCTGAGATAGATTTGACGATGGGAGATGATAGTGACGGCAAAGAGGAAAGCAAGAAGCACTGGCAAGCAATTAGTTCTGGTTTAAGCAAAGATTGAAAATAGGAGGCACAGTAAAGAAATTGAGGGTTTTTAAAGGGGAAAGCACGTTTCGTCAACAGACGGCACGCCTCTCAAGGGACGTGACTGTTCAAGTAACCGTCTCTTTAAAATTCAAATGAACGGCCCGGATCCATCCACGCGTCCTGCATTAAATTTAAAATGACAGAAAGGGTGGACAGCTCAACATGAGAAGATAAAAAGGCAGGGAAGCCAACCCAAACAAGAAGTTTCCAGTCATGTCTCGCTTCACTCCAAAGATTAGAAACTGGAGGACTGGTGTTTGGGTATACCGAGCAGGCCCCCTCGAGGTCAACCCAGCTCGAGCAGAAGACTTGACCGCTGGCACGAAGACGGCCTTAATAGGCGTCAAAGCTGGTCAAGGTCGAGTACCCTAAGGCTGGTCGAACCCCGAGTTCCTTCTTCTGCTCGAGGTCTTCAAGCCCCCGGGCATGACCCAGTCACACCAGCAACGGCACGGAGAGAATGCAAGATTCAAGCATAGTCGGTTTCAAGCAGCTTGACCCCTCCTTCCGACAACTCAACGTGACGATCGATGTTTGGCTGATACCCCAAGCGGTATGGTGTCATCACTGTTACCAATGGCCGGCACACGCCTCCACAGTATCATCATTTCGTACGCGCATGCTCGACACTATCATTAGGCCGTGAGAACCAATACCCACCAGACATCCCGCATTCCCAAGGTGTGCCACAGTAATTCTGGCTGTCAGAGGGGCCCAAACACCATTAACGCGGGAATGGCTGCCCCCGAAGGAAAAGGGCGGGAAAACAAAAGGATAAAGAAGGATCGAAAGGTAAGTGGTGGGGGTCCCGGTTTTGGAGACTCTCCTTCTCCTTTTTTTTTTTTTTTCTTTTTTTGGTTTTTTAGGTTCTTCCTATTCTTGCCACTCTATTCCAGAGATCACTTTATTTCTCCGGTCTCTCAAACAAAGAGGGATACAAAAAGAATAACCTGATTACTGACTTGAGCGTCGGAGGATTTTCGTCGGAAAATATCCGACGACCCCTGACCTTGTTTTTTGTGAGCACAAGCCCAAAAAAATCGTTGTTCCGGTTAATAAAGAAAAATTGACATTGGCAAAAATTCCTGCTCGAATATCCTGCGAGCAGAAATTTATGACTTTACTCGAGAGTAAGCAGAAAACCGCATCAACATAAAACTTATTGGTGTGCTTATGAGATAAAAGTATGGATCTAAGTAAATTTATTAGTCTTGAAATTGTGAACGTAAGCCCCAATGTAGCGGGAAACCTAATGTTTTTCTATCTCTTTTAAGTCATTGCGTGCTATCAACCAATGGAATTCTATGATGGAATCATTTACTGGTCAATTATATTGCCTCAAATTCCATAACTACTGGTATAAATGCGCCACACAAGTGCTTCTTTATCTTTTCGCTCGAGTCAATCTTTCCTTTTTTTCTTTCCTTATCCTTGTCTATTTTAAATTGTTGCCACTAAGCTACTGCCCTTCCATAAGACCAGGTTGCAGCAAGCGATACCAATTTATTATTAGGAACTTCTTTGTGTTAAAAAAACTTCCCCAATGATATTAATCTAATCTAATAATTATTATGTCTGGTCACTTTCTTGGAATTCAAGAATGTCAATTCTCAAACTAGATTCCCATTTTCTATCACCAGTAGACTCAGTTCTATGTGGACGCTTGAAGAATGGGTTAGCAAAGTTTTCACTTAATTTTTTTTCAGATTCTGGTGTACAATGGCGTTCAGCTATTAACTATACTATTTGTGCAACTAACATATCAATCATGATTGTCATGCTAGCATTGCTTCATCATTAAAAATATCATCTTGGTCGTAAATTGATGTATGAAGGGCAAAACGCCCACGAGTTTTTCATGGAGGCATTTTCTCAATAGGGTAAGTTTAACTGAAATTTGTAAGAGAGGTGGGTTTTAAGAGGACTGTGGGTTAAACTAAAAATTGAGTAAATTTTTTGGGTAAAATAGTAATCAAGAAAAAAGTATAAGTTACCGGTGATGGTGATAAAAAATTAGGCAAGGATGGGTGGGTCTGAAAGATTTAGGGTCGGTGATTATGAAGATGGTGGATTGTTCGAAAAGCCTTTATTTTGGCTGGAAATTTGAGATAAGTGCCGATGGTTTTTGAGGGCTTCGATTTCGCCGATTGGTACGTTGATCGGCGTTGGTGAATGGTTAGAAAGGTTGTGTAGGCGGAGTGGAGTTGATGAATCACGGCGAAACTTGGCGATAAGTGGTGGCGGAAATTGCGGTTGTGATGGTTATTTTTCGACGATCTGTTGGTGATCAACAATATTCCTTTATTGTGGTTTGATAGTCGACTTTCTCTGTCTTAGACAATGGTGGAGATCGATGGAAACAAGATGGAAAAGTTGTGCCGACAGCTGTAGATGGCCATTGGTGCACTTATGTGTGTCAGTTTGGGTCTGGTTTTTTTTTTATGATTTTTTTTCATATCAAGCTAAACGGTAAAGAAAAAAGGGGCAGCTGGTTGAATAAAGTTAAGAATTTGGCTTTCAACTCTAATACGAAACTAATGTAGGTTTAATGTTTTATTAGTCTGTTGATTCTTGATATTACTAAAATAAGACTCTGTTGATTCTTGATATTACTAAAATAAGAAACTGTTTAAATTTACTTTGATTTTAAATAATACTGTAAATTTAAGGAGTTAAGATTTATTGAGTCTGTAAAATATTAAGAATTAACTAAAATTATAAAACTCACACAAAATTATTTATATTATTAATAATTATTCTAAATAAAAAAAGTCTTAAACTAAAAAGAAAAAAGAACAATAAACTTTAAATAATAAAGAAAAAAGAGTAATAAACTTTAAATAATAAAGAAACTAATTCACGTATGATAAAATTTCCTCTGCATCATAAAAATTCTCTCAAATCAAAATTCGTTCTTTAATTTCTCTTGTATCTATAAAATTTATTTAACACTGTCATTTCTTAATCAACTAAACATTTATTTGAGCATCAAAATACCTTTGATGTACACGTTTTGATTATGATTTCCAGAAGATTTCAAGTCAGATCTATGAGGTAACATAATTCAAAAGTTCATTTCATATTTTTCTATCATCAAATACATAAGAAACAACATGCCAACACAATTAATATGAATTCTAATCATAGTTATAATGCTCAAACCATTAAATATGAAATCAACTACACCACTCAACAATGTAAACTTGAAATTCATCTAGTACTGCTTGTAGTCCACAAACTTGAGAGTTCCTGAACCGTTAGACACCGGATGAACACTCAGATCATAAGCATTCGCATAATCTGTTGACTGCACTTGCTGCCATGGCCAAGGGCTTTTTACATTAGGGGAAGGGCATGGATGGTAGTACAATCCACTTGCCACCATAAATGATGGCACTTCTACCGGAGATAGCGGTGGCAGTGTTGTACCATAACCCTTTGTTGCTTCATACTGGTGATTTGGTGGAGGAGAATAAAATCCTGGTAAAGGTGAACCAACATAATCTACTGGAGGATAGCAGATACCTGGAGATGACGGATCATCAACCTCAACACAAGGATAATGAACTTTCTCCTTAGAAGAATTGATTCCAGGGGATAAGCAAACTTCCGGAGAAGCTATTTCGTCCTTCTTGACTGTCATCCCTTTCAGCTTGTAACAAAAACTTAAGACCCCATTAGGCTTTCCATGGCTGGTCCGAATTTGAAACCTAACAAACCGTACGGCTCCATTGAACTCAGCAATCAAGTCTTTCAGTGGAACAAGGACCTTACCAATGCTTCTGTTACCATAAATGAAACCCTCTGAGTACAAATCAAAGGCAATGAAAAGATGATTGCAATCATCAACAAAAGCTTTGATATCAAACTTCATCATATGATTCCATTCGGGATTCCCACCCCCCTTTCTGTCTGTCAGAGTCTTTTGCCTCTGCAAACAAGTTTGCTTCTGTTCTTTCTTCTTTAACTCACCATTTATTATGGACACAATGGAATAGACAGATAGCTTGTTGAAAAGATTGAAAGCTTTTAGATCACTGCAGGAAATAACTTTCAGTTCTAGAGTGCTCCACTCCATTATAATTTCTGTTCCGCCTCTTCACCTGTCGAAATCTTTCTCCCTTTTTCCAGATATATGACACAAGTTTTCCTCTGCACTTGAAGGTTCTTAAAAACAAGGAGCAAATGAAGGGTGAAGCACAAAATATACCTCAGAAGACTAGAACCGGTCAACAAATTATGATACACGCAACAGACTAACTGCTTATGTGTCCCACACAGGTTTACTTTGGAAAAAAAAAATATTATAAGAATGGAATATGGGACACACTGAAAAAAATTACAATTCTTGGTAAGGCAAGTCAAGTCATCGCGTTGAAGGTTCTTCACTTTCATCTAGCATTGAGAGTATGAGACCGGGATAAGTTGATCATCCAAGAGGTCGACAAGTAACAGTGTTAGAGGTATATTAGAGGTAAGAGCAAATAAAGCTTGGATACTATTGTCTTGATGTGACAACAATATTCATGAATTAAATGATGTAACAATTACAAATAAGTAGCCACATCACTTGAAATACAAATACTGGGATACTCTCACCACATAGTAGAACTCTTGTCCGGACAAAGAATACTATTAACACATCTTACAAGTTAACTTCTACAATACAGCCATCACTGCACAACCTCAAAATGCTATTAACACATCTTACAAGTTAACTTCTACAATACAGCCATCACTGCACAACCTCAAAATGCGCCATCAACTTACCAAAGTTCAATAAATAAATAAATATATATGATAGGTTCATTACAGGGAGATCAAAGTTAATTTAGAAAATAGAATATGTTTAATGAGATGGTATTGCTTCAAGCTTAAAATACGTTGGAAACTTATCATCCATGAATTTGATGCATAAGACCACATAATTGCTTTCATTGAATCAATTTAAGCACAAAAACATATATAGAAAACTCATGAAAACAAAAAGTACTTAGGCTATTGTTAATCTAAAATGTTCTTTGAAGATAACAAAAATTGAGTTGGATAAATTAAGTTACAAAAAATGAAACCCATGGCACAATGAAGATCCATAATCTGAAAGTACTGAGATCCCGAATGAAATGGTCTAAAGTCTACCTCAGCGAACTTTAATCTTTTTCTGCCCTTGGAGCTGAGGTGCTGCACAAATTTTCTTCCAACAACAGACAGCTATTAGTGAGGGTATCACAACCCAGGAGGCATTTGCTCCAATGTAGTACAGATTGTAGTAATATGGACTAGCAGCAAAGTTATCGCCTTCCAAGTACGAAGTCATAAAATATACAGCAGTCCCATAGAGCTGCCCAAGAGAAATTGCAAACTGAAGAATATAGCTGTACGACTTCCCTGTAGCTATAGCATACCTACCAAATATCAGTAAACAATTGCACCATCAATAATGAGTTCAAAAGATGTGATAAGTATGATTTCAGCCAGGAAAAATGTAAAATATGGGATTATTGTTCAGAGAAAAGAAGTCAAATCTTACACTGAAAGAAGACTAGCAGGGCCCTCGAAAACTGCAGTAATTCCTTCAACAGCAACAACTCCTGCATCTCTTGCTGCATATCGTGAATCACCTTTGCTATATTCCTTCCCTGCCAACTTTTGTTTATGAGTATAGAACCTTACAATTTGAGTCACCTTGACTGCTTATCACAAGAATTGTGATAGATGACATAAAGGAAGAGAACTTACAAACTTCAGCCAAGTAAAAACCAGACTTGTCCTTGTAAAATTCTGGAGAGAAAGCAAAATAACCCTCTAGAATGATATGAGTGAGACCAGTGAAAGCCCACCAGCACATGAGCCATCTGTCAGCCTTTGATATCTTGGGTACCTTCCCTGGTAAAAAAAAAAAAAAGGTTGCGTGAACAAAATAAGAAGTTGAAAACAAACATTCCATTTCTATTTTTCTGAATGTCCGATTAGCATATAGTTTAAAGCAGAACAGGCCACCTAAATTACAAAGCAAGAAATGAACAGTAGACATTAAACAAATTCGACCACAACCATAAAGACTAGACCAAACAGAAACTCCGAAAAGATTGAAATTACTGCAAAGCATCAATTGAACATTCCAAGGAGAAGAGCTTTTGGGTCACTTGATCCATAATCTCAGCTCTATTTGAGGTAGAAAGGATCTATAGACATGGAAAATATACAAATTATGCGATGAATGTTTACCATCTTATCTAATCTCTAACTCCAGTCAAAACTAATTGCCTGGGCTCTAAATTGTTCTCTTTTTTAATTTTTCTCTCTCTTAGGCACTCATTTTTCTCTTCAATTGGTTGAGAGCCTCTAATCCAGACATATCTATATTTACTCAAAATCAAAGCTGAAATTATCCAATTCTAATCCGTCTCCCATGGGATCAAGGGTTTTGCTTTCCATAGCAAATCCAAGACCAATAAATCTGATATTCTTACTACTATTACTAAAAAAATTGGCCTCCCCTTTACCTCATTATAATTGTTCTAGTGAAAATAAATGTATAAATCAAGAGCAGTAAAAAATTCAATGTATTGATATAATTTCGCATCAGCATAAAAGATTCATGCATAATTCAAAGATCTGAGAGAGAAAAGAGACAAACCAGAGATTACCCAGATGAGGGAAACGACGAACAAAGAAGCAAGTCCATAAACAGCTAGTATAGTGGACTGAGAGAGTAAGTTGGGCACGTAATCGACCAGATTCAGATCTCTGGGCACATAAGGATGGCTCATTTTCTTCACTTCTTCTCTAGAGTCAAATTAACCAAATTTGCTTTGCTTCTGGGCTCCCACGCTTTGCTATACTTGTTGTATAACACACTGCAATACCATGCCAGCGCAGCTACGAAAAAACTAGAGGATGTTTGCTAAGTGCTGTTAAGTGAATATTGTGTTTTGATAGTTACGTCGCCGATTGTAGACAATAATAATTTAATATTTTTGTCAAATAATATTAAATTGATCAATTATCTACTCACCATTTGTTTATTCGTATTTTTTAAAAAATATACATATTTTTATTTTTTAAACTAATTTTTACTCTAAAGTCACATCGCCTTGCACTCATCTACTTACTATCTGTGAGCTGTTATAATTTTATTAACATCATAAAACTATATGTTATTATAACTTTAATCGCGTCTGAAGGGTAAAATTATCATTTTCCTTAAACACACAAAAACGGCATTATCTAAGGCCTAGCTTTAGATCAGATTCAGATCCAATTCGAAAATATGATAAAATAATATAATTAAAATATAATTAAAATATAATTAAAATTCACCCCTTCATCTTCCCCAAACTTCTCAATTCTCAAACATATTGTTTTGATAATATCGGGCAGGTCTTTTCGAGGCCCTTCCAGCTCGAATAAAATATCTCGAAAACAGTCTAACTCGAGCAGAAGTCCAGACCACTGGCACGAAGACAACCTCACTAGACGTCAAAGCTAGTCAAAGTCGAGGAATTCTGATAGCTCGAGGTCCAGAGCTCCTCTTGTATGCTCGAGGTCGTTCGCCTGATCAAAGTCGGTTAAGGACGAGAACTGAGCACTCATTTCCTGCTCGCAGAGATTAAGTCCTCGAGCACAACTGGACAAGACTCGGCCCAAGGAAGCCCGAACCGCTTTCTCCGAATCCTGGCCCACACAGTATGGTGGGTGTACTATTGCCGATAGCCGGCACATGCCCCCACGGTGTCATCATTCCTAGCGCGCATGCCCGACATGGTGATCAGACCACGTGAATCAGGTTAAGGAGACAGCCGCGCATCCCCAGGGAATATCACGCCAATCCCGGTTGTCAGAGGGACCCAGACACTACTGGCGCGGGAATGGACGGTCGGGAGAGTAAGAGCGGGAAAAATGGAGTATAAAAGGAAACGAACGGGTACGTTACAAGGGTTGGAAATTTTGATTCACAAGGGTTCTGAAAAGAGACACAGGTTCTTCCTATTCTTATTTCTCTTATCTGGACTCTTTGAAAACACCACATTTATTCAAAAAGGGAGGGCGAAAAATATCCCTTTCATCTTTCTGGTCTCCCTCACTAAGGGAGATACCAAAAAGAACAACCTGATTACTGACTTGAGCGTCGGAGGGTTTTCGCCGGAACATGCCCGGCTACCCCTGACCCTATTTTCTGTGAGTACAGGTTCGGGAGATCTCCGTTCTGGAGAAGACAGTGGAACAGGACGAAGGAGACAATCCTGCTCGAGCTCGAGCTTATCACGAGCAGAAGGTTCGAGGCACTGTTTGAAGGCACTGTTTGAAGGTTTGAGGCACTGTTGAAGGCACGCGGAAAAAACTGCATAAACATCTTTTGGCGCTGTCGGGGGGGCTGCGCACAAAGCCTGATTTCCTAATACATTCAAGACACACTAGCATAGCGATGAGGGAAGCAGTAGAAGAGGAGTAAGTCCAGAAGAATCAGTAACTTTGAGAGAAGTGGCCAATGAGGCCCAGAATAAGGAGATCCAGGAAAGAATGGATCGGATCGAGAAACAGATGGAGACTCTGACTTCTCTATTGCAAGAACTCGAGGAGGGACGGAGAAAAGCGTGTAATGATGTCCGAGTCCAGTAGAGGAATGCTCGTGTTCGGGAAAATGTGGGAGATGAAGCCCAGACCTAGGGCACCAAATGTTGCACTGAGGGAGGAAACAAACATGGAGGAAAGGGGTCCGATCGAGCACTTACAGGACACGACCCAGACCTCTCGCCGGAAGAGTTAGAGGAGAGGTGCGCGAGGTTGGCACTAAGTTGTGGAAGACCTCGGGAGACGGAAAGAGCCCAGGTGGCGAATAATCTTTGGATAACGAATCTCCACTCTCGGCGGAGATCATGGGTGTCACGATCCCACGTGACTTCCGCTTCCCGGATATGAAGTTCTCGGGGAAAAGTGATCCATTAGTGCACGTAGAGCGGTTCAGCGACATGGCGGGGTGCAAGGATTGTCAGCGACCGCAGGTGCTGGGCCTTCCCACTCACCACGGGGAAGAGCGAGAGAATGGTGCCATGAACTCCCAGGGAAGCATCTTGAGCTTTAAGCGGATGTGTAGGGAGTTCACGGAGCAATTACAGGCGCGGTGACCACGAGGATGACATAATGGGTTGTCGAAGTAAGGCGGAATGAGGAGAATCCCTCGGGAGTTTGTCAAAGATACCATAGATCGATCCTAGATCTTGGTGCGTTTAACCATCCCAAGCTACGAGAGGATTGAAGGATGGGATTCGGATGGGGAGACCAGTGGTATAATCTGCGGAGTCCTTGATCCGATTCGTGATTCGGACGCGTATGAGCAAGTAAAGCTGGATATGGTAATTGAAGAAGAAAAAGCCATAGCCGAGGAATGAGCGGGGCAATGGAGCAAAAAGGAAGGAGAGGGGTCTGCCAGGGACACTAAGCTCAAGGTAGCGAGGGACCAGGTTGCCTGTCTGACCACTTATCGAGAGCTCCCCACCGCGGATGGTTCCCCTGCCACCTCGCGGGTTTCGGGCCGGGATTGCAGAGAATCTGAGGCGTCATGGCGACCACACATCCCATGACCAGCCACCAAGCGGACACTGAGGTGGGCTACAGCAGGGCCGATCGTTCGTTGCCACCCCACTGGAAGCTTCCCAGGGATGAGGCGATACTGAGTGGTGGAGCAGAGCCTTACTACGAGCAATGATCACGAGGTTGAAGGTATCTCTTGAAGAGATACTTCAAGTAGGCGAGGCGAGGCTGCTGAGCCTTCCAGCCTGGATGGCCAAGTCGGTGGCAAGCGGAATAGGGGCCGGTTCTGCAGTTTCCATGGTGACCACGGCCACTCCACATCACGAGTCTGGTGATTTGAAAAACCAAGTGGAGGATCCGGTTGGGAATCGGTACTGGATGAGTTTATAGAAGGAGGGCATCCGGTGGTTGAGCGGCGACTGAGGAAGGTGGCCAGGACTTACTGAAATAGACACGGAACCACCGTCCGCGAGGGTAATCTCGGGAGGGCCCATGATGGCGGGAAGTTCAAATAGAGCTCGAAAAAACTCATGTAGATATGTCATTGCCGTGAGAAGTCTTGTTCACTGCCCTACGCCAGAAGGCCAAGGTTCGGCAGGTGCCAATCATGTGGACGGATAAAGATGAGGAGGGGGTGCTGTACCCTCTTGAGGATGCCCTGGTGGTAAAAGCCAGCGTAGCAAACAGGGAAGTTGATCGAATACTGGTTGACTCCAGGAGCTCGGTAGATATCCTCTTCAAATCCATACTCGAGGATTTGGGAATAACCGACGCAAGCCTCGAACAGACGAGCACTTCCTTGAAAGGATTCGGGGGAGGAAAGCTAATACCACTGGGAATCATCAAGCTAGCAGTAACCATGGGATCGAAGCCTTTCGAGAAGAACATGATGCTGGATTTCGTGGTGGTAGATGAAACCAACCCATACCAGGCAATTCTAGGGAGACCGTTTATGAGGATCAGCCAATGCGTGCTGTCCACCCATTACTTGGCCCTAAAGTATCGAGTAAATGGGGCCGTAGGAGTCGTGAAAGGCAGCCAAAGGGTGGCGAGGAGCTGCTACGCTGTAGCTGCCAAAGAAACCATGCAGATAACCTCACTGGACTCGAGGGGGAAATCAAGGAGCAGAAGCAGGAGCACAACTCTTGATCAAATATTTCCAGTAAGTCCCCTTGTATTGTGAAGTGTTAATGTAAGATTTCTTCCCAAAATGGGATATGTAAAAGTATAAATGTATATAAGAATAAGAAAAACATTCATAATGTAAGTTCAAGATGAAGAGTAGAAGCTCAAGAATAACTCCTTGGCTAGAAGTCCCAAAGCCTAAATGTTAGGCGAGACGGTGCCAAGCTTGGGTCAATTGCAGGCCCGAGCAGGAGTAACACCAGAAGAACTCCTTGGCCAGAAGTCCCAAAGCCTAAGTGTTAGGCGGGACGGTGCCAAGCTTGGGTCAATTGCAGGCCCGAGCAGAAGAAGATCAAGAAGAAATCCATGGCCAGAAGTCCCAAAGCCTAAGTTTTAGGCGGGATGGTGCCAAGCTTGGGTCAATTACAGGCCTGAGCAGGAGTAACACCAGAAGAACTCCTTGGCAGAAGTCCCAAAGCCTAAGTATTAGGTGGGACAATGCCAAGCTTGGGTCAATTGCAGGCCCGAGCAGAAGAAGATCAAGAAGAACTCCTTGGCCAGAAGTCCCAAAGCCTAAGTTTTAGGCGGGGCGGTGCCAAGCTTGGGTCAATTGCAGGCCCGAGCAGGAGTAACACCAGAAGAACTCCTTGGCCAGAAGTCCCAAAGCCTAAGTGTTAGGCGGGACGGTGCCAAGCTCGGGTCAATTGCAGGCTCGAGCAGGAGTAACACAAGAAGAAGCTCGGGTCAATTGTAGGCCCGAGCAGAAGACATTTGGGTCAATTGCAGGCTCGAGCAGAAGAAGATCAAGAAGAACTCCTTGGCCAGAAGTCCCAAAGCCTAAGTTTTAGGAGGGGCGGTGCCAAGCTTGGGTCAATTGCAGGCCCGAGCAGGAGTAACACCAGAAGAACTCCTTGGGCAGAAGTCCCAAAGCCTAAGTGTTAGGCAGGACGGTGCCAAGCTTGGGTCAATTGCAGGCCCGAGCAGGAGTAACACAAGAAGAAGCTCGGGTCAATTGCAGGCCCGAGCAGAAGACGTTTGGGTCAATTGCAGGCCCGAGCGGGAGTAGAAGTTCAAGAAGCTCGGGTCAATTGCAGGCCCGGCGGAAGACGTTGGGTCAGTGCGAGGCTCGAGCGGAAGACGTTTGGGTCAATTGCGGGCCCGGCGGGAGTAGACGTTCAGAAGAAGCTCGGGTCAATTACTGAGCCCGGCGGAAGACGTTTGGGTCAATTACTGAGGCTCGAGCAAGAGCGAAGTTCAAAAGAACTCCTCGGCGGAAGTCCCAAAGCCTAAGTCTTAGGCGGGACGGTGCCACGCTAGTCAATTACTGAGGCCGGCAGGGAGTGCCAGTAAGACGCTTGGGTCAATTGCAGGCCCGGCGAAGCTCGAGAAGAACTCCTTGGCCGAAGCCCCAAAGCCTAAGTCTTAGGCGGGACGGTGCCACGCTTGGGTCAATTGCAGGCCCGGCGGGAGTAACACCGGAAGAAGCTTAGGTCAATTGCGAGGCCGGCGAAGCTCAAGAAGAACTCCTTGGCCAGAAGTCACAAAGCCTAAGTCTTAGGCGGGACGGTGCCAAGCTTGGGTCAATGCGAGGCCGAGCGGGAGGCGAGTTCAAGAACTCCTTGGCGGAAGTCCCAAAGCCTAAGTCTTAGGCGGGACGGTGCCAAGCTTGGGTCAATTACAGGCCCGAGCAGGAGTAGAAGTTCAAGAAGAACTCCTTGGCCAAAAGTCCAAAAGCCTAAGTCCCAGGCTGGACAGTGCCTGGAAAAGCTAATCACAAGTGAAGGAAGTTCATGAATAATGCTAAGGCCAAAAGTCCCTAAGCCTAGGCTCTAGGCGGGACAGTGTTTAGCAAGAGCCAAATGTAGGCTCGAGCAAGTTAAATGAGCTCGCAAAATAAACTTAAGGCTTTTAGCCCAATTCCAAGCGAAGCTCTACCATGCATAAGTTAAATAACATTATACTTGGGCAGAAAACAGAAAGAAGAGCCCAACTTGCACATATGATTGTTGCTCAAACGAATTTTTTTTATTTATTTATTGAATGATTACAAGTACAGGAAATGTAAAAAAAAAAAAGAAAAAAAGAAGAGAGTCCAAATCATTTAGCAGGAGGGACGTCGTCAGCAGCAGCAGGAGGAAGGCCAGCGTCAGCAGGAGGAGCAGTAGGAGGGACATCAGCAGGAGGGGCATTGGCAGGAGGGGGAGCGAGTTCTCTGACAACAGTTTGGGGCTCGGACGGAGTAGCTTCAGGATTGCTCATGTATTCAGCTACATACCCTACATACCCTACATACCCTTCAACCTTGTACTCAGTGGCAAGCTGGACCTTTAAAGTGTCAACTTGCCTTTGAAGACGAGCAGTTTCCCCCCCTATGAGCTCCTCGTAGTAAGACTTCTGAGTATCCACATCCTTTCGAGCATGCTCCAATTCATCGTGGGTGTCAGTCAGCTTCCTCTGAAGCTCAGAGGCCTTGGAGTCAGCCACTACTGTCTTCTCTGCAAAGTTTAAGTTCTCGTCCAGAAGCTTTTGGTTTTCCTCCTTCAGCTCGCCCACAATCTGCTCCAAGCTCTAAACCTTTGCTTGAAGTTCTTCCCGGGAGCCTTTAGCCATCTTATTAAGCCTTGTCGCGGCTGCCAAAGCTCGGGAGGAGAGTCGCTGGAAGGCACTGAACGGCTCGTCAGAATTAAAGGATTCTATCTCATCCAGGAATCTGCTGCTCAACTCCTCATTGTAGGTTCTCAAGTAAGGCTCGGAACGGCCAGGCTGACTTTGCTCCTGCACATTGCCGGTTCGAGGGTGAGCTGGAGCAACGGTCCTTTGCCGTCTGCGTGGAGGACCCTCCTCTGCTCGCTCGACCTGCCGAGCAGAAGAATAAGCTCAAGTGGATGGAGGCGGAGCACCCGTTTCTGCTCGTGGCCTCTTTGAGGTGCTCGCACCTTCGGTCGTCCCCACGCGCCGATGTAACATCTCACGCATTCTGCTGCTAGATTGGACTCCAAAAAGCTTTGGGGTGTCAACAGCTCCCTGCACGAGCTCGCGTTTATAAGAGCGGTCTGCACACGTGCTTGAAGCTGGCTCCCAATCGAATAAGAAGCACCCCAGGAGGCTGCAGATGAGACCAAAGCAAAATAATGAGAACAGACACAAGCAGGAAAGCTAAAAGTAAAATCCACAAGACAGATAAACGACCTGGAGTGCAAAAGTGCCGCGGGATCTGGAGGGACCCCTCACTCTGAAGTGCAGATTGCCCCACTCTCCCCAGCGAAGAAGAATTTGCTCTTCCGGTTGCCACGGAAGTTGGGAGATCGGTGATGGGCTTTTACCCTTCAGTTGGAGGTAAGGTAATACCAACCGAGCATCCTTGGGCTGTACTTCAGCTGGTAAAGGTGTCTGATTTCCCTACGAGGGCTCACCCGGATCACGGCACTTCCACGACACAAAGAGTCCGGAAAGGACCCTCACCCATTCGGGTTCAATTACCCGGGGCGAGACGGAACCCGGACAAAACCGGGCAAAATAAAGGTTGGAGGCAGCCTAACCCCGATTGAAGCACTCCAAGTAGAAGGTCGTGTATCCTTGGGGAGTACAGTGAGGATTTCACCTCTGCCGGCAACCTTAAATCCACATTTTTGGGTATATGGTAAGTCTGCACTGAGCCTTTCTAAGTCCTAAGGGTGGTTTCACATCTCGGGTGGTCAATGGGGTATTCCCACGCTCGGACCTTTGGTGGCCCTTGCCGCTTGATGCTGGTGGGTCTCGTGGCGGGTAATTCCCTCTCGGACTAGAATCCCTCACGGGGATTATACTAAGGGTTGTGCCTCACTAGAAGAGGACAGAATCCTCCGGCAACATCCTACGGACTGTTGGGGATTTGACATTTTCTTTTTCTAAGGAAATAAACTAACTGAGTCAGCGGGGAAGAAATAGAGTGGCGGCGGAAAATGGAAGAGTGACTTGTACACGAACGCGAAGGAAGTGTGGCTGGCAGGAAATCACCTTGACGAAAGAAGAAGACAAGTAAGCAGTGGAAGCGAATTAATTTTTAAGTTTGAACGAAAAATGAGCAAATAGAGGAACGATTGAAGAAGTTAGAGGTTTTTAAAGAGGAGGACGCGTCTCTTCGATTGGCGGCTTGCGTTTCGAGGGACACGACCTTTCAGGTAACGTCCGTTCGAATTTTAAACGTACGGCTGGGATCAACCCACGTGTCCCGCTTTAAATGCGAAATGATTGAAGTGGGAGACAACTGGGAAACGTGGGGAAGCGTAAAAGGCCGCGAATTCGGCCCATCATTAATGAGTTTCCAGTCTTATCTCGTTTCACTTAAAAGACTAGAACTGGGGGACTGGTGTTTGGGTAATATCGAGCGGGCCTTTTCGAGGCCCTTCTAGCTCGAATAAAATACCCCGAAGACAGCCTAGCTCGAGCAGAAGTCCAGAGCACTGGCACGAAAACAACCTCACTAGACGTCAAAGCTAGTCAAGGTCGAGGAATTTACAGCCGCTCGAGGTCCGAGCTCCTCTTGTATGCTCGAGGTCGTTCGCCCCAGTCAAAGCTAGTCAAGGACGAGAACTGAGCACTCCTTTCCTGCTCGCAGAGATTAAGTCCTCGAGCACAACTGGACAAGACCCGGCCCAGGGAAGCCCGACCCGCTTTCTCTGAATCCTGGCACACCTTTTAATGTCTGATCAGGGCCCCACATAGTATGGTGGTGGTACTATTGCCGATGGCCAGCACATGCCCCCACGGTGTCATCATTCCTAGCGCACATACCCGACATGGTTATCTGGCCACGTGAATCGGGTTAAGGAGACAGCCGCGCATCCCCAGGGAATATCACGCCAATCCCGGCTGTCAGAGGGACCCAGACACCACTGGCGCGGGAATGGATGGTCGGGAGAGTAAGAGCAGGAAAAATGGAGTATAAAAGGAAACGAACGGGTACGTTACAAGGGTTGGAAATTTTGATTCACAAGGGTTCTGAAAAGAGACACAGGTTCTTCCTATTCTTATTTCTCTTATCTGGACTCTCTGAAAACACCATATTTATTCAAAAAGGGAGGGTGAAAAATATCCCTTTCATCTTTCCGGTCTCCCTCACTAAGGGAGATACCAAAAAGAACAACCTGATTACTAACTTGAGCGTCGGAGGGTTTTTGCCGGAACACGCCCGGTTACCCCTGACCCTATTTTCTGTGAGTACAGGTTCGGGAGATCTCCGTTCTGGAGAAGACAGTGGAACATGGCGAAGGAGACAATCCTGCTCGAGCTCGAGCTTATCGCGAGTAGAAGGTTCAAGGCACTGTTTGAAGGTTCGAGGCACTGTTGAAGGCACGCGGGAAAAACTGCATCAACACATATCTTAATTCTTCAGCAATTCTCAAGCAGCAGCCTCTTCTCTCTCAACTCTTAAGATGATCAACTCACCGCCGACTTTGATCAGCCACCGCGCCAAACCTTTAGCCTCCCCAACGGCCACCGCACTGCCAAGTCTCCACTGCACCAACAGCCTCGCAATTTTTGGCTCCACTACGCCACATAACTGGCATCATGTCAACATCGCCAACCATCGGCGTTCTCTAGATACGATTACCCTTTCATGATTTTTTTTTTTGCCTCTTGTTAGTTATAGCGCCTGTTGAGTTAGGGTTTGGGATATTTTCCTCTAATTAAATCAGGGATTTTGAAATTGGCTATTAATTATTTGATATAATTACTGAAAGAAATTGAGTTTATTTTACTCTAGTGGTTGTCTCAATGATGGTAGAACGTAATTTTTCATTAAAGTTTTGTGATAGCTGTTATTTTGTAAAATATTGATCTTGCTCTGTTGTTTTTCCTTTGATTATTTAAGTGTGAAGTTCAATTTTTTGCCCTGTACAATGATACAAGTTAAATTTTATTCCTTAGAGCTAGAATAATTATAGTTAAGTAAGTTTTTTGTTATTAATTACTTTTTCTAAAATCTAATGGATACTTTATATTTGTATTTCAATCTCTAGAAGTTATAAAGGAGTCAAGTGAATTCTGGGCAACTAGAGTTCTCTAGGAATCTGTATGATTGTAAGTTTGGCTGTACAGTAGCCTACTAGAAGAAAAAGATAGTCATTTTATACTCGGAGTAAAATTGTCATTTCATTAATATTATGTTAATTTCTGTAAGAACTACGACGACAGTGGACAACTGAAACACTTTGTAACTTCATATGGAAATTAGCCAAAAAAAAAAATTGTTTGTATTTTTGAGAAAGTTCGAAAAATTAATGGCTGGTGGATAATTATCCTATTAAATTTATTTTCAAAAAATATTAGGCTAGCTTTTAATACTCAGTTGATTGGTAGAATAATTTTATAATAAATCGTGGACTACACTGATCTCGACAAGGCTTTGCCCTAAAGATGCTTATCCTCCAAGATTGATCATTCGGTGGACTAACACTGGGGATGAGTGATGATCGTTTCTTGATGCATATAATAGCTGCTACCAAATGCCAATGGCTCCAGAAGACTAAGACATGACAAGTTTTGTCACTGCCAAAGGTTTATATTACTATAAGATAATGCTATTTAGGCTTAAGAATGCAAGTTCAACATTCCAACAACTAGTTAAAGAAAAGTGTTCGAAAAGCTCAATAGAGATATAGTGGAAGCATAAATAGATGATATAGTAATCAAAACCAAGAGGAGGGAAGATCATAAATCTCATCTATAGCAAGTTTTCACAATTCTCTGGGATAAATCAAATATGGCTAAACCCTACAAAGTGTACTTTTGGGGTATCCTCTAGAAGTTTCTTGGGACATATTGTTAATCAACGGGGAATCGAAGCTAAGTCGATAAAAGTAAAGGCACAACTCAATATGACTAAGCCTTGTTAAGTAGATTTATCTCCCATATGGCATATCGAAGTAAATCGTTCTTTCAACAATTCAAGCATGCAAACGTGAAAGCTGGGGCCTATAACACATGCAAGCTTGCATAGTTTAAAATAATATCTTACAACTCCTTTGATTTTGACAACACCTAAATCAAGCGAGAAATTTATTTTGTACTTGGTAGTATTATATGTTTCCGTCAGTGCAGTGTTGCTCTGCAAGAGGGAGCAACAACATCTAGTATTCTTTATGAGCAAAAACCTGTTGGATGTAGAATGCCATTACATAGCTGTAGAAAAATTGGTGCTTGCCCTCACTCAAGCTGCAACAAAGCTCAGACGTTACTTTGAGAGCCACAAAATCATCGTGTTACATCCTATCCATTAAAATTTATGTTGTCCAAGTCAGATCTACTCAGCTGTAGCAGCAAAGCAGCTATAAGTCTTAACAACTTATGACATTTGTTAACTTGTATGCCTATATAATATTTTGATTTTGATAATAACAAACTACGGATTAATAATATTGATCATGTGTTTATAGTAAAAAGAGGAATGATGATTTCTCAAAGTTCTTAAAAAATTTTCTTTGTAAAAAGGATGCGATTTCACATTCTTAACGAAAGTGAGTTTTTCGTAAGAAGTTAATTTTTTTTTTTATAAACGGAAATCTGCTTAAAATAACCCTTAAATCAGATTTAGAAAATGTGCTTACTGGAGCTAACCGACATATCAGTTAAACAAACGGCAAACCGGTTATGTGAAATGAGCTTCCTAGAATCAATTGGCAAATGGGATAATTTTAAACAGCAAATCAGTTACTTCGAGTGAGCTCTCTAGAATCAAATGATATATCAGTTATCCACAAACTGTAAACCGTTATTCAAAAATTCAAATGGTGGCTACAATGGTAATCATAACCTACAAGCCGGTTATGTGTAAAAAGTCAATAACAGCTAGTTTTCAATTCCAACTATGAAAGGCTCAATCATATTAAAAAAAGAACGGATTCTACACTCACCGTTGAGCTTCCTTTTGTGTATTCAATCTCTCTTGAGCTTTAAACTTATTATTTTTTTATTAAATCACACTTTGAGCTTTCATTTGTAAACATATATATTGTGTGAATGAAACATCTTGTAATCTCTATTTAAAATCAAAGTTGGGTGATTATAAGTGTAGAAACACTTGGGTTAAGAGATTTGGGATAATCTCTTATTGTAAAGGTTAATTAATACCTTGGAAATCAATTGTAAGCACATTTAAATCCTTAGAGGCTTGCTTAGTGGAATCATCAAACCCAAAGAGCTTAGAGGTGTGGATGTAGGCATGGTTAGTCGAACCACCTAAAAATCTTTGTGTTTAATTCTCTTTTTCCTTCGCTCTTTATATTTCAAATTACTTGATTTATCAGTTATTGTTTTGAATTCACTTTATATTTGCATTAATTTGTATTCAAGTACTACACAATTTTTAAATACTTAATTCACCTCCCCTCTTGGGTTGCATAACTAGTATTTCATTTGGTATCAGAATAGTCCTCTTATTAGGATTTAATCGTCTAAGACAACCCAAAATGATTCCACATTTAGGGGAGGACAATCCACTACAAGACTACCATACTTTGATGAAAATAATTACCTATATTGAAAAACTAAGAAGAGAATTTACTTGCATTCTCTAAATTATGAGATTTAGGAAATTATTAATGATGGTCCTTTCATGTCAACTACAAAAAATGAAAAAGGAGAAGATATTCCTAAACCTTCTAGTCAATGGAGTTAAAAAAAAGAGTTGTTTTTAAACTCCAAAGCAATGAATGCTCAGTTTTTATGGTCTAGATAAAAAAGAATTTCATAGAGTTTTTAGTTGTGAAAGTGCTCATAAAATATAGAATAAACTTGAAGTTGTTTATGAGGATACAAACTAAGTTAAAGAATCTAAGATTAGTAGATATACTAGGCAATATTAATTGTTCGGAGTGGAACAAAATAAAAGTGTTCATTCTGCGTATACTTGGTTTACAGATATAGTAAATACATTAGGAGCTATAGAAAAAACCTTTTCAAATAGTGAGAAGTTAAAGAAAATCATTAAGTCATTACCAAAAGAATGGAGACTAAGAGAACTGCCATTGAGAAAGCTAAAGATTTAAATACCTTATCTATTTCTCTTATAAAGAGAATTCGGCAACTAAATGAGTGATGAAGATAAAAAAAAAAAAAAGCATTGCACCCAAAGCCTTAAAACCTAAAAGTGATAAGAAAAAAAAATTTAAAGATGAAGATATGATAATAATTGCTAGAAAATTCAAAAAATTCACTTATCTCTTATAAAGAGGATTTTACAGCTAAAAGAGTGATGAAGATAAAAAAAAAAAGCATTGCACCGAAAGCCTTAAAACCTAAAAGTAATGAGGAAAGCAAATTTGAAGATGAAGATATGACAACAACTGCTAGAAAATTCAGAAAATTCTTCAAGAGATCAAATAAGCGAAGAAAATTTAGAAGCTTCAAGAACCAAAATCAGAAGAAAGAAGCAATCACGTATTATAAATACAAGAAGTTTGGACACATACAGTTAAAGTATCCTCTTCTCAACAAACTGAAGAAGAAAGCCATAATGGCAACTTGAAATGATAGAGATAAAGAGACCTCAGATGAGTAAGAATGACATGAAATGTCAAACCTGACACTTATGACAATAAGAGAAGAATTTGAGGAGGGACCAAAGAAGAAGAAAAACAAATGTAACTTAGATAGCGAATGCTTGAGACACATGACAAGAAATATGCTTGAGACACATGACAAGAAATTACTCTTGGTTTTTTAGTTTCACCAAGATTGAGAATGGTGGAGATGTATTCTTTAGAGATAATTCAAAAGAGAAGATTATTGGCATTGGTACTGTCAGTAAAGACTCTTCACCTTTATTGAAAATGTGTACTTAGTTAAAAATCTAAAACACAGCTTATTTAGTATTAGTCAATTATGTGATAAAGGTTATAAAGTTATTTTTGATAAAATAAGATGTGTTATTGAAAATGCATGTGATGACAAAGTTTTGTTTGTTAGAAAATAGATGTGTTAATGTATATATCATTGATATAGATTGTGCATCTACTCATGATAAGTGTTTTTTTACATTATATGATTATGGTTGGTTATGGCATAGAAGACTGAGACATGCAAGTGTGTATTGGATTTCAAAAATTTTCAAAAATGATTTAGTTAAAGCCAAAAATTAATTTTAAAAAAGATGAAATTTTTGAAGCTTGTCAATTTAGAAAACAAATCAAAACTTTTTAAAAAATAAAAATCTTGTTTCCACTTTAAAATGACTTCAACTTCTTTATATAGATTTATTTGGACCTTCTAAATGTACTAGTTTAAGTGGCAAGTATTATGCATTTGTACTTATAGATGATTATTCTTGATACACATGGGTATTGTTCTTAACTAATAATGATTATGCTTTTGATGCTTTTAAAATCTTTTCCAAAAAAGTTCAAAATGAAAAAGGTTATACCATTTTATGCATTATGAGTGATCATGGTACGAAATTTGAAATCATGCATTTAAAGGTTTTTTGCTATGATTTTGGTATTAAACATTAATTTTCATCACTTAGGACTTTATAATAAAATAGAGTTGTTAAGAGAAAGAATTAGTCTATTAAAAAAATGGTTAGGACCATGTTGAATGAGAATGCTTTACCAAAATATTTTGAGTCGATGTCTCAACACCATTTGTTATGTTTTAAATGAATTCCTTATCTCAATTAAACTCTCTACGAGCTTTGGAAATATAGGAAACACAATATTGGTTATTTCAAAGTTTTTGGATGCAAATATTGTATTTTGAATACAAAAGATAGTCTTGGTAAAACTAATCCAAAATCTGATGTTGGTATCCTTTTTGGATATTCAAATACAAGAAAAACTTATAGAACATATAAGTTTTTTGATGTAAATATTTCAAAGTTTTTGGATGAAAATATTTTATTTTGAATACAAAAGACAGTCTTGGTAAAACTAATCTAAAATCTAATGTTGGTATCTTTTTTGGATATTCAAATATAAGCAAAACTTATAGAATGTATAATAAAAGAACTTTGGTTGTTGAGAAATCTATAAATGTTATATTTGATGAGTCTAACCATTCCTTTATATTTGATGAGTCTAACCATTCTTCTATAGAGAAAGTTGTTGTTGATGATTATTTGATGAGTCTAACCATTCCTCTATAGAGAAAGTTGTTGTTGATGATGATGCAAATGGAGAGTTACAAAAAGAGTCCTTAAAAGATAAAAAAAAATGATGCACCACGTGAAAATCAAAAGGACCGATAAGAAGAAATGAATATAGGGTAAAATAAAGGTATTTCTCAAACACTCCAAAAAAAGTGGAAGTATGTTTCCTCTCACCCTGAAGAATTAATCTTAGGTGATTCATTATAAGGTGTAGCCATTAGATCATCACTTAGGAATACAAGTGATCATAATGCATTCATATCTCAAATTGAACCAAAATACTTTTTTAAAAGTGAAAAATGATTATTTTGGATTATGACAATGCAAGAGTAGTTAAATCAATTTGAGAAACAATGTGTGGGAATTAGTTCCTAAACCAGAATAACAATCCATCATAGGCACCAAATGAGTATTTAAGAATAAGATGAATGAATCTAGTGTGGTTATAACAAATAAAGCTAGATTAGTGGCTCAAGGTTACAGTCAAGAAGAAAGAATTGATTTTGATGAAACTTTTGTACCTATAGCTATATTAGAGTCTATTAGAATGCTCTTATCATTTGCACTTCATAAGGATTTTATTTTGTATCAAATGAATGTTAAAAGTACATTTTTAAATGTTATATTATGGAGGAAGTCTATGTGAAACAACCCCTTGGTTTTGAAAATAAAAAGTTTTCATATTATGCTTATATGTTGTCAAAAGCATTATATGGTTTAAAACAAGGGCCTAAAGCATGGTTTGATAGACTCAAAAATTTTCTATTAGATAGTGGTTTTTCAATAGGAAAAGCAGATACCACTCTTTTTGTTAAGCATAAGGTTTAAGATATACTAATTGTTCAAATATATGTTGATGATATTATCTTTGGTTCACTAATGAGTCTTTGTGTAAGGAATTTTTAACATGTATGAATAAAGAATTTAAAATTAGCATGATAGGAAAGTTAAAGTATTTACTTAAACATCAAATCAAGCAAAATAATAAAGAAATCTTTATTAATCAAGCTAAATATATAAAAAAATCTACTTAAAAGATTCGGCAATAAAGAATCAAAGATTAATGAAACTTCAATGAGCACATCACTCAAACTGGACAATGATGTGAAAGGTAAAAATTTTATATTAAAACATATAGAGGTATGATTAGATTTTTACCTTATTTAACTGCTAGTGGACCTGATATCATGTTTAGTATATGCTTTTGTGCAAGATAGTTAACCATTCTCTTATTTATGGTAACCTTATTACTAGAATATGTAGATTTTTTTATACCCATAAATGAACCTACTTTTGACCCTACCAAGCCTATTAGAAATGAAATTATATACAGCTTGGGTTTTTATTGTAAAGATAGGACATGGGTGAAGATTAAGCGTGACAAGGCTATGCAACTAGCACCAAGTGATGATTGTCCAGTTAATGACATCATACCTGCCGATCAGTTACCTGACTTCTCCTTACCCCTACCAAGTCAGCGTCGATAACCGGAGATATAGCCATTAGTGCCTACCTCTACTAAACCTCCTCCGGAGACTACTATATCTGTATAGGTCACTCTTCAACAGTTGATGGATGAGATTAAGTTGCTCTATATGCAGCAGATTAGCATTTAGTAGTATATTCTTGACGAGCATTAGCGTTTTTTTCAGTAGTTACAACAACTCCTTGATAGGTAGCGACGTCTTTTTTAGCACTTCGGCATTTCCTATTTGTTCTATCACCATCACCATCACCACCACCACCTCAATATTGTTTCTATATTTTGCCTATATTATGCATACTAACATTTCTTTCTCATGTCATTTTATTTTCATTTATTAACTTTATATTGTTTGAATGCTATGGATGATATTTTTTGTTGTGTCATGAATTGGTTTAATTTGAATGTTATTGAATTTATATTAGGTTGTGGTTAATTGCTTATGTTGAGATTGATAGGAAGAGCATGTTGATGATTGGTCTTTTTGATGATGAAGGGAGAGATATATATATATATGGTAATGTATTTTGAAGTACTAGTATTGATTTTTGTAAATGGATGATATTTTGAAGTGTTGACATATTGTTATGGAAGAAATTCATGGAGATAATGCATATGTGTAGAGGGAATTTTTAAAACCATTTTAGAGCACATATACAATTTTGCAAAGAAATTCTAAAATTCCTTTGATTTTTTTTTTATCATATGCATATATTAAGGGAAGTTTTTATCAAAATTTTCAAAATAGATACCGTAATTTGTCATAATAAAAAAAGAGAGATCGTTCACTTGTATGGATGTATAACATTTTGATTTTGATGATAATAATCACGGATTATAGTAAAGAAATGAATAATGATTTATCAAAGCTTTTAATTTTTTTTTTGTTTTTACAAAAAGAATGCGATTTCACATTTTTGGCAAAAGCGAGTTTTTCTAAGATAACCAGCAAACTGGATTAAAAAAATATGCTTATTGGAATCAAATGACATCTTAGTTAAAGACAACCGTCAAATCAGATTCAGAAAATGTGCTTACTGGAGCTAACGGCATCCTGCTTAAACAAACAGAAAATGGATTACCTAAAATGAGCTCTTTGGAATCAATCTGCAAATAGGATAATTCTAAACGGTAAACTGATTACTTAGAGTGAGCTCTCTAGAATCAAACAGCACACTAGTTATCTATAAACGAAAAATCAGTTATTCAAAAATTCAAATGGCGGCTACAATGGTAGCCTTAACTGAAAAACTGATTATGACAAATGACAAGCCGATTATGTGCAACAAGTCAATAACAGCTAGTTTTCAGCTCTAACTATCAAAATGCTCAATCATGTTAAAAAAAAAAAAAGACAGATTCTAGAGCCCTCATTGAGCTTCCTATTATGTATTCAATCTCTTATAAGCTTTAAACTTGTTATTTTTTTTTCATTAAATCACACTATGAGCTTTCATTTATAAACATATACATTGTGTGAGGATAACTTATTGTTATCTCTATTTAAAATCAAAGTTGGGTGATTAAAAGTACAAAAAACACTTGGATTACGAGATTTGAGACAATCTCTTGATGTATAGGTTGATTGACATATTGGAAGTCAATTGTGAGCATATTTAAAGTCTTGGAGGCTTATTTAGTGGAATCCTTAAGGTCGGTGGGCTTGGAGCCATAGACGTAAGCATTGTTGGCCGAACCACGTAAAAATACCCTTGTGTTTGATTCTTTTCTGTCTTCTCTCGTTATATTGTAAATTGCTTTATTTATCAATTATTGTTTTGAATTCACTTTATATATGCATTAATTTGTATTCAAGCATTGCACAATTTTTAGAAACACAATTTACCCCACCTTCTGGTTTCATAGTTAGTATTTCAACATTGAGTATCATCCTAGAATAGTTAAGAAAGAATAAGTGTTAGTTGATTTTCTTCTAGAAAGTAAACCTTCGATTATTGACCACATTTCGACTTATTTTAGTGATGAATGGGAGTTTCACGTGGATGGTTCATCAAATTAACATGGAGTTGGTATTGGCATACATTTAAAATGCCCAGAGGGCATGTTGGAAGATTCCATCCAGTTAAATTGCGCAGCCTTAAATAATGAAACTAAATATGAGGCATTTATAGCTTGTTAAGTGGCTACATTCAGGAAGACAAAAACTGCCTTTATCCAACCTAGTGATTTGGCCTTAGTTATATCTCAAAGGTCCAAAGAATTTGCCACTAATGATCAATGCATGGCAAAGTATCTTTGTTTGCTTCAAAGCTTAGCTTAGTACTTTGAACATATTTGATTTAGATTAGAAAGTGCATATTTAATAAATGTTAGAATTATTATTTTTTCACTTATAGTGTTGATTAATATGCTCATAACTTATAAATTATCTTAATGCTCCCCAAATATAATTTTATGTTAAATTAAACTATAATATGTTAATTTTATCTTAATTTTATATTGTTGATAAATTTCAAGAATAAGGAGAAATTTAGGCTGAAAGCGAGAGACAAAGAAGATGGATTAAATTGAATAAAAATAATAAAATTAAATTAAAAGAGACAAAGAAGATGGATTAAATTGATTAAACTAAATTTATTAATTTCCTGTGTTTCAATCCCGGACTCATTGGATTATAATATAACTAAACACTCTTATATTTAAAAGTAAATCAAATATTTTTGAGTTGTGTAAATTTTTTGGCACTATTTTTGAGAAGTTTTTTAAATTTAGTGTCATTTCAGTGTTATTTATTATATTCTTATCTTACTTCTATTTTGTCTTATAACTTTATTTCAAAAAATTTGCCATTTTTTTCTGCACAATTTCTGTTATAGCTACCTTCTTTCTCTTGAAATTATAGAATTACTACAAAATTTGTTAAAAACTTCATTTGGAACTCAAAAATCTTGCAAATTAAATCTTAAACCAAATTGGAACTTGGATCTTTGGACTGTGACTCATTCTTAGACTTTTAGACTTTATGGACATAATGAACATGGACTCGGACATTTAAAATTACCACTAAGGCCTAATATTTTTAACATTGAAAAACAAAGTTCGCATTTTGAGATAAGTATTTATTTCCTTTCTTTTTTTTTTAATTTTTGCAATTCAATTTTTGTCTTTTTTTATTTTCTTTGTAATTTTTTTGGCATTTATTTTATTTTGTTTATATGATCAGTTCAACCACCTAAATTGTTATTTAATTTTTGTTAATATGTTATTATTTTGTTTATATGACTGGTTCTATAACACCACATAAAATGTTAATATTTTGTTAACATGTTATTTTTTTTATTTTTAATTACTTTGTTTATATGGCCGATTTAACTGCCTATTTATTTATTTAATTTCAATAAATTAATTTTCAGTTTGTTTATTTTTATTTTGTATTTTTTCTTGTATATTTATATTACTTGTTCATTTAATTTTTAGTTTATTTTTTATGTAATTTTCATTTATTTTTTATATATTGCTCATTTGTTTAATATAATTCTACACACACAAATTATCAATATTGTATAAGACGTTGGTCTTGAACTTTAAGTGGCATATTGATTCTAGTTCTCAATTACTACTACCAATCTTGGAAGAGATCCAAAGAGAACCTTTTGGCACAACTTGATCCTTAAATTGATCAAGGAGACAACCATTCTTAATATAATGTACATGATCATAATCAAACAAGAACTTTGAAAGATTGCATTAATCTAACCAGAATTGGAGCCCCTTTATGTATAGTATTTCCTCCAAAAACATCTCGATTCAATTTCAAACTAGCTAGTATCTAAATTTTACCAACATTTCATGGTTAAGAATCTTAGAATCCATACTTACATTTAAGAGATTTTGAGGAAATTTGTAATACATACACATAATTCGATTAAAATTTTATCCCTTTTTATTAAAAGATAAAGTTAAAACATGCCTACAAAATCTTAGATCTGAATCAATAAGATCTTGGAATAACATACAAGAATAATATTTGAAAAAAATTTTCCACCCCACAGAACAAATTCTTTCAAAAGACAAATCACCGTTTTCACTCAAAAGCCAAGAGATATTATTTACCAAAATTGAGATAGGTATAAGGAATTACTTAATATTTGCCCACGCTCTGGTTTTGAAGTATGGAGGTTAGTGTCATATTTCTACGAGAGACAAACATCTCAAAGTAGATAAATTATTGAAATAATGTGTAATGGTAAGTTTAGAGATAAAAGTCCTAAAGATGCATTAGATTATCTTGACCAATTAGTTGAAAATGTATAATACTGGGATATTATTGGGTCTTATGAGTCATCAAGTAAACCCAGCCATCTTCATCTAGTAGAGGCATGTACAATCTTAGGGGAGACTATGGCATTCAAGCTAAATTTGAATCATTAGTTAGAAACTTTAAAGCATTAGTGTAGAAAAATAGTGATCATGTAAAGTCTATTCAAGATGTTTCATTTCATGTCATGTTTGTAATTCCACTGACCATTTTATGCAAGACTGTTCGACCTTACCAGCTTTGAAAGAAAGTTTGCATGAATAAGCGAATGATATAGAAAATTTCAAAAGACCAAATCCTAATCCATATTCACAGACCTACCGCTCTGATAAGAAAATCCACCTAAATTTCAGTTAAAGAAATGACAATTATGCACAATCTTCGCAACCACTTCCTTTACGTTAGAATTTTTAAAACTCTAAGAGCTACTCACCTTATGTTCCACTACCAAGAAAAACTCCTGAAGATACATTGCATTCATTAATTAAAAGTAAGAGTCAATTAATAACTAAACTATGCAAACATTGACCGATTTAACAGATATTATCTCCAAACTTACATAGGCTCTCAGCATTTATGAAAAAGATAAGTTTACTTCTCATCCAAAACTAAACCTTGATCGTCAACAACATCCTCAAATAGTTATTATAGGAAAATAAAATATAAGCCAAGTCAAATTGGTTATAACTCTTCGTAGTGGTAAAGTTTTCGAAAAAATATTCTTGATCTCGTGAAATTAGTAAGAAGTCAATATCAGAGAGTAAGGAAGAGTTTGATAGACCTTTAACTTATGAAGAAATAAACAACTCTCTTCTTATACCCCATTTCCTCAAGTACTAATTAAGCCAAAGAAATCAAACTACAATCTTCAGATTTATAAAGTCTTCAAACAGGTGAAAATTAACATTCTTTTGTTAGACATCATTAAATAAGTACCATTTTATACTAAATTTCTGAAAGATTTGTGAATTGTAAAAAAGGAACATAAAGTACAAAGAACACATTTATAACATAATAGGTAAGTTCCATTCTCTCAACTAATCATAACGTAAAATACAAAAATCTCAGTTGTCCAACTATCTTTTGTATTATTAGGGAGCATAAAATTAAACATGCTTTACTTGATATTGGTGCTAGTGTCAATTTGCTTTCAAATTCAATATTCCAACAACTCAATCTTGGTGAGTTAAAACCAATCTCTACCACTCTTTTACTTACTGATGGGTCGATTAAGGTACTAAAAGGGATAATTAAATATATATTAGTCTGAGTTGATAAATTTATTTATCTAGTAGATTTTATTATTTTGAAAATTGAACTAATTACTGATGAATACAAGTAAATTCTTATGGATCATGTTCATAATCTGGACCATGTTGCTCCTATTAGCAGGCACTTTACATTTTTTCGTTGCTATTTGAAACATACCTTCTCTTCAACTCTTTAGATTCGTCATCTTTGAGTTCGCTAGGTTCCAATCTCTCTAGGGAGGTATTCATGTACGAGTTGCTATTTCCTTTTGAAACTAAGATAACTTTCTCCCTTTGTTTACGATTTTTTTAAGTCAACCATTTTTAGCTATTACTAATGTGTTAATTAATTATAGGAATGAAGTAATGAATTTATTCTTCGATTATGTGATGTTGGAACTAAATATGTTCAACATATGCAAACAACCTCGTGATAAAGAAGATGAAGACAACGAGAATAAATATATTGAACTCATTGAACCAATCATTGAGAAACATATTCAGGATAACAAATTTACAAATTCTATGAAAGTTTGTTTTGCCAGTTCTTTTGAATCAAGAAAGAAATTGGAATGTAATAGTACTAACATATGCTCTATACTAGATTCTATGGAAGTGTTTGAAGATGATAGTAGCCAATTGAACCTTGGAGACATGAGACAAGTTGAAGAGACAAAAGAAGTGGAAGCACCAAATAGAGATGGTAAAAAGATCCGGATCCGGCCCGGATCCGCAAAGATCCGGAAGATCCGGATCCGGAAAAATCCGGATCCGCATATTAAAAATGCGGATCCGGATCCTAAGAATTAGGATCCGTGCGGATCCGGATCCGGATCCGGATGCACTTGCATCCGGAAATGCGGATATCCGGATCCGCATTTTGTATTTAATTATTAATTTAATTAAATTTCAATATAATATATATATATATAAGCTAAAAAGTCTAAAAGTGTGAACTTATGATATTCTTGTATGTTATGCATGTTGAATTGTTAATTGTTGAATTATTAATTATTGAATTATAAATTTATAATTAGATTTTATTTGATGTTATTAAGTAAATTGCGAATTTATATTATTTTTTTATGTTTAATTCATATTGTGGTATCTTTTATTATGGATTATGATGTAAGATGTTATTGTATGTTATTCATGTTGAATTGTTAATTATTGAGTTATCAATTTATGATTAGATTTTATTTAGTATTATTAGATAAATTACTGAATTTATATTATTTCTATTTTTAATTTATGTTGTGATAATTTCAATTGTGAATTTATGATGTTATTGTATGTTATTCATGTTAAATTATTAATTGTTGAATTATCAATTATTGAATTATAAATTTATAATTAGATTTTATTTGATGTTATTAAGTAAATTGTGAATTTATATTATTTTTTATGTTTAATTCATAATGTGGTATCTTTAATTATGGATTATGATGTAAGATGTTATTGTATGTTATTCATGTTGAATTTTTAATTATTGAGTTATGAATTTATGATTAGATTTTATTTGGTATTATTAGATAAATTGTTGAATTTATATTATTTCTATTTTTAATTTATGTTGTGATAATTTCAATTGTGAATTTATGATGTTATTGTATGTTATGCGTGTTGAATTGTTAATTGTTGAATTATTAATTATTAAATTATAAATTTATAATTAGATTTTATTTGATGTTATTAAGTAAATTGTGAATTTATATTATTTTTTTATGCTTAATTCATATTGTGGTATCTTTAATTATGGATTATGATGTAAGATGTTATTGTATGTTATTCATGTTGAATTGTTAATTATTGAGTTATGAATTTATGATTAGATTTTATTTGGTATTATTAGATAAATTGTTGAATTTATATTATTTCTATTTTTAATTTATGTTGTGATAATTTCAATTGTGAATTTATGATGTTATAGTATGTTATTCATGTTAAATTATTAATTGTTGAATTATCAATTATTGAATTATAAATTTATAATTATATTTTATTTGATGTTATTAAGTAAATTGTGAATTTATATTATTTTTTATGTTTAATTCATATTATGGTATCTTTAATTATGGATTATGATGTAAGATGTTATTGTATGTTATTCATGTTGAATTGTTAATTATTGAGTTATCAATTTATGATTAGATTTTATTTGGTATTATTAGATAAATTACTGAATTTATATTATTTCTATTTTTAATTTATGTTGTGATAATTTCAATTGTGAATTTATGATGTTATTGTATGTTATTCATGTTAAATTATTAATTGTTGAATTATCAATTATTGAATTATAAATTGATAATTAGATTTTATTTGATGTTATTAAGTAAATTGTGAATTTATATTATTTTTTATGTTTAATTCATATTGTGGTATCTTTAATTATGGATTATGATGTAAGATGTTATTGTATGTTATTCATGTTGAATTGTTAATTATTGAGTTATCAATTTATGATTAGATTTTATTTGGTATTATTAGATAAATTACTGAATTTATATTATTTCTATTTTTAATTTATGTTGTGATAATTTCAATTGTGAATTTATGATGTTATTGTATGTTATTCATGTTAAATTATTAACTATAAATTTATGATTGTATTTTATTTGATATCATTATATAAAATTTTAAAATTTTAAATTATATTTTAAATTATTAAAATTTAATATTTGCGGATCCGGATATCCGGAATATCCGCCCGCAATCCGTGCGGATATTATCCGCATCCGGATCCGCATATATTTTTCCGGATCCGAATGCAGATCCGGATACAAAATTATTGATGCGGATCCGGATCCGGATTTGGGTGCATCCGGATCCGGATCCGGATTTTGCCATCCCTAGCACCAAAGCATGAACTAAAGCTTTCACCAGAAAAATCAAAGTATGCATATCTTAGAGATCAGCAAACCTATCAAGTGATAATTTCTTCCCAATTCACAAGAGACCAAGGAGGTAAGTTACTTACAATTCTAAAAAGGCATAAGATTGCAATTAGTTGGACTTTGAAAGATATAAAGGGAATTAATCCTTTATTTTGTGCACATATAATACACTTAGAGAAAAATGCCAAAATAACCCATCAACCACAGAGAAGGTTAAACCCTCATATAAAAGAAGGCGTAAAGAATGAAGTCCTTAAACTATTGAACATATGAATTATCTATCTTATCTTTGATAGTAAATAGGTAATTCTAATAAAAGTGATACTAAAGAAATCCGAAATAACTGCTATAAAAAGTGAAAAAGGTAAAGTAATGCCAACACGCATCCTATCTAGCTTGTACATGTGTATTGACTATAGAAAATTAAATGATACCGCTAGAAACTGCCAATTTCTCCTACTATTTTTAAAGTAGATTCTTAAGAGAGTGGTAGGACACCCCTCTATTGTTTTCTTGATGACTACTCAGACTATTATCAAATTTTTATAGTCTTAAAAGACCATAAAAAGACCACATTCACATGCCTATTTGGAACATTTGCATTTAAGATAATGCTTTTTAGAGTTCATGATGCTCTTGTAACATTTTAAAGATGCATGCTAAGCATTTTTAGAGTATGGTTGGAAATTATTTGGAGGCTTTTATGAATGATTTAACTGTATTTAAAAATTATTTTGATAAACATCTTGACAATTTGGAAAGAGTTTTGAAAAGATGCAAAAGAAAAAAAGAATTGTTTTAAATAGAAAAAAGGTCATTTTATGACAATTTTTAGAATTGTCTTGAGACATGTTGTGTCTTCAGATGGAATTAAAGTTGATAAAACCAAAGTTGACGTCATCTCAAAATTACCTTCACTAAAGACAGTTAGGGAAATTCATTCCTTTTTAAATAACACCACTAGAAAAGATTATTGCTTCCTTTTTACTTTTAGACTAGATTCTCAAGAGAGTAGTGGGATATACCTACTATTATTTTCTTGAAGGCTACTTAGGCTATTATTAATCCTTATAACCTTAGAAGACAAAAAATATACCACATTTACATGCCTATTTAGAACATTTGCAATGCTCCAGCAACATTTCAGAGATGCATACTGAGCATTTTTAATGACATGGTTAAAAATTGCTTGGAGGTTTTTATGGGTGATTTAGGCTTGTTCGGTATTGTTTTTGAATTTGTATTTTTTAAAACGGAAATGAAAATAAAAATGGTGTTTTATAGTTGCTGTATTTTGAATTTAAATATGCGTCTCATATCATTTTCTGTATCCTATATTTTAAAATTAAAAATAATAATTTATGTTCACTAAATACAGTTAAAAAGAATAAAAATAGAGAATATGCGTTCGGTAATATTATTTTTAAAAATAATTTTTACTAAACATTTAAGTCATATTTATAATTAAAAAATAATTGTGTAGCTAATATATATATTTTTTATCTAATAGATAAGTTTAATTAATATAAAACATGAAATATTACTACACACAAGAATTGGCCATTTATGCATCGTCCGAACACAACAAAAGCACCAATAAAAGTAATTAAAAAAAGCATTAAAGTAAAAATATATAGCAACCTAGTAGTGGGCCTTAGTTCAGCTCAGCCTTCAAAATCAATTTTGATCCATCGGCCATACTTGCTTTTCATATTCTCATTGAATTCTTTGGCTTTAACCTCATTAATCTTGTTTGCATTTGCCATGGATTCATCTTGCACTTGAGTAGCAGCAGTCGATCTACCACCAGCGAAAGTAGCAGCTGCGACTCAACGTAGCAGCAGCATTTAATCCACCACCAGCCGAAGCAGAATAGAGACGTAGTAGTAGCACCTCCACCAGTCGAGACGGAGTTGAGACGCAGCACCACCAGCACCACTAGTCGAGACGAAGCGAGATGCAGCAGCAGCAGTCGATCTTACTTGAAGAACTGTGGTGGAGAGAGAGAGTTGTGACAGTGAATTGTGGTTGAGAAGAAGAGTATACATGGAGATAAATGGCTGTGAATTTTGATACGGGTTAAAGATAAGAGTTGTGAATTATGGTTGAATCAAGTTTGTTGAATAATATATTTTGTAATTTGGTTTAGCATCCACTGAGAACGTGTTAAAACACGTTCTCAATTTTATAACTATAAAGTGAAATCTGAATTATTTGTTTTACAATTTATTTTTTGAATTCAGTTCACAGAACTTGTATTACATCTGTATTCTCAAAACCAAAACGAAAACAAGCCTCTAAAAAGGGTACTGAACAGGCCCTTAACTATATTTAGAAATTCTTTTAATAAATTTTTTGATAATTTTAAAAGAGTTTGAAAAGATGCAAAGAAAAAAAAAATTGCTTTAAATTGGGGAAAATATCATTTCATGACTTTTGCTGGAATTATCTTGGTCATGTCATGTGTTCAAATATAATTGAAGTTAACAAAATCAAAGTTGAAGTCATCTCAAATTATCTTCGTCGAAGACAATTAGAGAAGTTCATTCCTTTGTAGGATATGTTGATTTTTATAAAATATACACCATTTATGTGAATGGAAGATTATCAAAAAGCTTTTGAAAAGATAATCAGTCTTTTGACAACTCCTATAATGTAATTTACTTATTACTCTTTACCTTTTAAACTAAAGTGTGATGTTAGCAATTATGCTGCTGGAGCTATTATGGGACTAAGAAAGAAAGGTAAGTCTTTTGTCATTTATTACGCAAGTAGAATTTTAAATAGTGCCCAAATAAACTATACCACTGCTAAAAAGAATTACCTGCTATAATATATATGTTGGATAAATTTCGATCATATTTAATTAGATCATCTATTATCATCTATTTTGATTATTTTACTATTAGATATTTAGTGTCTAAATAGGATGCCAAGCCAAGATTAATTGATAGATTTTAATTATTTAGTGTCAAAAATCTTATTGCAGATTACTTGTCAAAACTTACAAATTAGTTTTTAATTGATATAACACTCATCAATGATTCTTTCCTTGATAAATTTTTATTTTCTATACATAATATTCCTTGGTATGCTGACACTTGTTAATTATCTTGCAACAGGTGAAATGACATCTGATTAGAATTCCCAAGATAAGAAGAAATTCTTAACAAAGGTAAAAAGTATTTATTGGGATGATCCATACTAATTCAAGTATTGCTCTAATCAATTTTTTCAAAGAAGAATACCGATCAATGAGGTAAGTGGTGTTATTCAATTTTGTCATTTTGAAGCATGTATTGGTTAGTCTTCTTCAAAGAAAAACAGCTATCAAAACTTTACAATGTGATTTTAGTGGCCTATATTATTTAAAAATTCGCATGCATTTTGTAAAATGTGTAAGAATTGTCAAATGTTAGAGTCAATCTCAAGTGAAACATGTTGCCTTAAATCCTATCCTTGTCATTGAAAAATTTGATTATTGGGGACTTGATTTTATAGGTCCTTTTCCATTATTATTTAGATTTGTATATATTTTAACTGCTGTTGATTATGTTTGAAAATGGATTGAAGTGATTTCTTCACAAAACTGTGATCTATTTTTTAAAAGAAAATCTTTTGAGCAGATTTGGAATCTCTCATGCTATTATTAGTGATGGAGGTAAACATTTTTGTAATAAGTCATTTGAGTCCTTCATGAAGAAATATGAAATTACACATAAAGATTCTACTCCTTGTCACCTTCAAACAAGTAGCCAAGTTGAATTAGCAAATGGGGAGATAAAATAAATATTAGAAAAGGCATTTAACCAAAGTCGCAACCATTGGTCTTTTCGACTGACTGATGCACTTTGGGCTTACCATACTGCGTTTAAGACATCTTTAAGAATGCCACCCTATCGACTAGTTTATGGCAAACCTTGTCACTTAATAGCTAAACAAGAGCATAAATAATTTTGGGCTGTTAAAACTTTTAATTTAGGTTTTGATGATGCTGGTAATGTATGTAAATTACATTTGAAATCATATTCATTTCTTTCTACGGAAGTTAAAGTTAAAGAGTAATGGTCCAATTGTTGTGAAAAATGCATATTTATATGTGATCATAAAAATTGAGAATCCAAATAACAGTGTCATATTTAAAGTTAATGGTCAAATATTAAAATCATATCTAGAATACCAATCACGTGAAGACATTGAAATCAATTTCAATGACCCACCAAATCTTGATTAAGTCTTTAATGAATAACTCAATTTTTTTGTTGTTTTATTTTAATATTATTTTCTAGTTTAATTGTTTCTTTTTATGTCTCAATTGATGCACAATGCACATCAATGAAAAAGATCATCTTCAAGCATCAAAGAATTTGAAATTTCACTTAACAGGCCTAATACAAAGTTATAAATCACATTCTGTTTGGGATCTGCGACTACCAATGTTAGTACTAGGTATTATGCAAGGATGCCAATGCCCGTACCTGTACCTGTTTAATAGTTGATATCCCTATCCTCTACCCTTACCTATTGTGAGTTTGAATGGGTACGGGTCGGGGATTCCCCGTAAAAAAATATAAATACTCGTCTCCTTCCCATATCCCCTATATTCCTTCTTGGGTTTTAATTTACTAATTATTAAGTTCAATTTTAATTAACATATTATTAAATAAGAATACTAAATCTATTAAATAAAAAAATATATAATTACTAAATAAAAAAAGAAAATTTTCAATATTTATATGGAGAAATACAATGAAATGTTGATGATTGATGTCTGATGATTGATTAATCATTATAAGAATTTTGATTTTTTTTTCCTAAAACTATAAGAATATGAACATTCAAGATGGAGCATTTTGGAAAGAAATTTGATCTTCTTTCTTATCAATATTGCAATAATGGGAATTCGCATCTTGAGTGGGCACTTTATTAAATTTCAAACTGCATGTATTTCTACCTCAAGCACTACTACCCTTAATGTTTTCCTCTTTTTTCTATATTTTTAATTTTTTCTTATATATTTCAATGCTAATGGAGACATTTTCCTTTATTTAATTGTTTCCAAACTTTAAAATATCTTCTTTTGGCTTTATGAGGTTTCAAAATATTCTAACTTAAATATTAATTAATAAATTTAGCTTTAGAAAATTATTTAAAAATAATAATCAAACGAGTTTATTGGCAGGTACAGGTTTTGTGTTTAATACCTATACCCTACCTATCTAATTACATGTATAAATAATTGTACCTATACCCAGTGTTTTTTATAAAACAAAAGAAAAATTAGACCCAATACCCAACCCTCACATAATGGGTACCTGCGGGCCGCAGTACCTACGATAATTTTTTGTAAACCTTATTAGTATCCCAGGTTGAGGATTTAGAAAGACAACTCAAGAAAATAGAAAGCGGTACATATGACATTCAATTGGAACTTGCAGTTAATTCAATAAAAGGACAAAGGTAAGTTCCATTTTTTTACAATAGGTGTTTTCTTTTTATTGTTCTTTTTGCTTTCATGTTTTACTTAATTTTATATCAATCATTCATTTCTTTAGTATGTTTTGATTCACTTTTTTTTTGTATAATAATGGTACTTCGTGACTTTTAAGTTGGTATCTTTAGTTTCCTACAATAACTAAAACTTGAAAATCAATTATGAAAGAAATACAATAACTAAAATCAATCATGAAAATCAATCATGAAAATCTTTAGTTTCCTACAATAACTAAAACGTTCTCTTCCTGAAAATACCCTCAGAAAAAGAACTGTGTTAGCTAATGATTGATGGGATTCTTGTAGATATTTATTGGTTAGTTGAAGCAAAGGTCTGATTGGTAGGTGGGTTTCTAATCCACTTGTTTCTTACATGTCTGGTTTTGGTAAAAGTGCATTTGTTAAAGAAAGAAGAGCAAATCGACTTGGCTCTAAATGTCCTAATTTTGTAAGACTTGATTGCAATAGGCCATGTTGTAAAACTTTAGGAATGGTTTCTGACAATTTTGAAGATAAGATTAAATTCGTTAAAGATGGCCTGAGTAAAGAATTGTTAGATGATATCTTATGATCTCTTGAGACACATTAAAGCAGATATGTGCAATCCGAGATTTATAATTTATGGATACCATTCCAAAAGAAAAATGTATAATTTAGTCTTGGGAATTTGGCTCTCAAAGACCTTGTTTGACAATTTATAAGGAAACAGGATGAGAAGCCTATCCTTGACCTCTAAAGGGCATTGAATTAGTTACTAGATGTAAATCCAGAGGAAGATGTAAGCCAAAATCATAGCTACCAGTAAATATACTTTTCATTTTATTGTTATTTTATTTGCTATTAATAGCATGATTTTATATCTAATCATTTTGGGAATTTGGCTCTCAAAGACCTTGTTTGACAATTTATAAGGAAACAAGATGAGAAGCCTATCCTTGACCTCTAAAGGGCATTGAATTAGTTACTAGATGTAAATCCAGAGGAAGACGTAAGCCAAAATCATAGCTACCAGTAAATATACTTTTCATTTTATTGTTATTTTATTTGCTATTAATAGCATGATTTTATATCTAATCATTTTTTTAATGTTTAATTTTAAATCTTGAGACACGAGCTTTACGCATCATTTGATAAACGCACCACCTCTTGTACATATATGTATCGTTGTGTCTGCCACTAAGATCTTTCAATACAAGCTTTTTTCCCCAACACTCATAAATTATTTTTGAGAATTATCCCTATAGCAGCCATTTGAGTAACCATTTTAAGAACATTTGTGTGATTTCTGGGTTTCACTATAGAAAATAAAAAAAAGTTTGTTCATGCTACTATAGATTTTGACTGAGTCCTAGCAGAGAGAAAAATTACAACTACTATATGGAGGAGGTGACCAAGAGTTATTAAAACTTGTCTCAAAAGCTGCTTTTACTATAGGAAGCCAATGACTGAACACCATCCCAAAATGAGACGACCCACCCTATATCCAGAGGCGACTTATCTTAAGAAATTGAACTTAAATATTAAAATCATCTTATTAATGAAAATTCTACTGAAATTTCGGCAGAACCTCCCCTAAATATATAACATTTCCAAACCTGCAATTACAACATAAGCACTCCCAAATCATTTATCAAACATCAACTGCATCAACCCAATCTCATTCGATAACATATCTAATAATACACACGTTTCATAATTCATATATCACATCCCTAATATAAATCCAAAACATGATAATTATACATTAACCAAAAGAAAATAATTTTTCTATGTTCTCAAACAACCTCAGTGGCCCAAATGACTCCAACTATGTATAGCTGTTGGGTTAACTGTTGTACTTGTAATCTCCTAGGGGGGAAAAATATAATAAAATAGGAATGAGTATAAAACTCAGTGAGCTCAGTGAGTGGATAGTAATTTTTAAAATATAAAATAATTACAAAAATAAGTGCATCACTTGTATAATCACGTTTCTCAAATAATTATTTGAATGTAAAATTACTTTCAATTCAATCATAATTTGAACATAAGCAAAACTGATATTGTCACAAAATCAATAAAAAAAATCTCATATTGAAATATCATCTTAAACTGAAATATCAAATACTAAATAAAACAAATATCCTTAAACAAATATCCTTAAACAAATACCCAGGGGATAATCTAGTCTTATCCGGACCTCAATGGACGGCAATGATGTACTATCTGAGTACTATCATGCCCGGAGCTACACGGATAGACAAAAGGACGTACCATCTTATGCTTATCAGCATAACTCATACCCCGGATCTCAACGGACATGCTATGATGCGCCATCTTACGACATCGTGTCCGGACCATCCGATCTCATATCTCAATATGCATGCATATGCCCCCAAAGGGCGAAAGTGCCCAAACACACGGCCCAAAGCCTCTATGTGTGTTCAGACGGGCCCCAAAGGCCTACTATCTCATCTCATCTGGAGGGAACGAGTATTTGCTTAAAACTTAAAATCACGATCGAAATCATTATGTATATACACTTTAAATCAGGCTCGATCAACATATATATATATACTTAAAATCATGCTCAAAATCCATATGTATAAACATTCTAAATCATGCTCGAAGACTATATGTAAACACTTTAAATTATTCTCGAAATCAACATATAAATACTTTGAATCATGCTCAAAAGCAATGTATATACATTTTAAATCATACACAGGATCAATCATATACTCTTTAAAATCATGTTCGGAACTTTAAATCATGTACAGAAATCAATATCTCTTTTACCATTTTAAAATCGATACGGAGCATAGATGAATAAATATAATTTAACATAATATTTATAAGCAATAAACATTTATTTCAGAAAACCATTTAATGAAAGCACTTTAAATATTCATTTCATAAACAAGCCTTACTATATAAAAATCAAATAATTTTAATATATTCCACTCACAGTGACAATTTCACACTCGGCTATCACCCAAGTCCGCAGGTAGATTCTCGTCCGCAGAACTACCTAATTTATGGAAACGACACAATTACTTTCTATAATTATAATTCGAACTAATCTCGCAAAAATAACGCTTAAAATAAATATTCGTCCTAATATTACAACTCTCAATCTTCCCGGCTTACCGTAATAATCCCGTATTCGTAATTTATTAATATAATCCGAAATTATACTATCCTCAATTTCATAATTTACTAATTTACCCTCAACATCATAAAATTACCAATATATCCTCAATTCAGATTACAAAATCACCCTCAAAGCTGGAAATTAAGAAATTACCCTCAACACGTGAAATTACCAAAATGCCCCTATGGTCAACGTTGACCGAAATTCACCCAACGGTAGTGGGGAAGCTCGGGCTAGACACTTCTCGTCGAGGTGAGTCCAACGGTGCCGATGGTGTCCTCCCACGCGCGGCGGCGAAGCTGGATCGAGCTCGTGAAGCCGTGGCACTTAGGGTGGTCGATCAGCGGCAAAACGGCCTCTTCGATGCCGATGGCTGGTTGGGAATGAAAGAGGGCAAGGTGGAGAACAAAACTCAAGTCATGGTCTCGCCAAAATCCGGTGAAAACACGGCCAAATCGTGACGGGTTTGTGCACGAGCTTCGTACTCCCGTTCGGCGGCATTCTCGACGTTTCTAGGCAGCGAGGATGGCAGGGAAACGTTCTCTGTCTCGTAAGCTTCGATTTGATACCAAGCTCGTCTGGTGGGGTGGTCGGAATAGGGAGTTACAGCCGGGTCAAACTCACGGGTCTGGGTCGGGTCAAACGGGTCAGCCACTCTCTCTCACGGTTTCTCTCCAAAATTCACCCAGTTTCCTCCTTTTATAAACACCCACAAAATATCAACTAGACCCACTCATGATATATCACATAAACCCCCTCTTAAATTAATTATTTACATAAATAGCTAAAACAAATGCATATGTTACACAAAAGCTCTGAAACATCTAGGATGCCTGCCCGACCCACTAATTGGAGAAGAATTAGTCGTCTCAAGTATCCAAGAGAGAATATCCAAAATGCTAAATCATGCAAATGATTTCATTTTCTTACGAGTAGATCTTGCAAATCTAGAGAAAATAATTACATTTGCTTCTTGGCCCATTTGAACATTCATAAAAATATCCATCAGTTTGTTAAAATGTTAATTATTTCTATGATGGCTTGTTAGCTTTTCCTAATCATGCAATTAAAAATCATTTCATTCCCTCAGTAATAAAAAAAAAAATCTTTATTTGTGCTCTTATTGCTAATGAGTTATTTGATCTTTTACAAACTTATATGCCAGAGTTATATCCCAAGACTGTTACATTAGATTGGTCGACTGATGATGATAACAATAATAGTACTAAGAAACACAATTAGATTTAACTCTTTGTTTGTAAATATTTTTTTGTTGTAGTGTTCAGGTAATATCTTCTAAACTCTACTTCTTTTTTTTTTTTAATATATTGAGATAATGTCATGTTCTGATTGAGGGGAGGGAATAATTAACAGTTGTGGATTGTCTCAGTCCTAATGATGCTTTTACTAATTTTTTTTTTTTAAAGACTTTGGATATATTTAAGTCGAAGATGACTGGATATGAAGTGTAATGACTCTAAAAATGCATTTTTATAGTCTTAGAGTTTAGTTCCTTTTATTTTAAAAAATAAAACTTGAAAAAAATTAAAACATTTAGCATTTTTTTGTGTACATGTCATAGTAAGCACCAAGTAATTTGAAGCGTAGCTCTTTTTGCTTATACAGCTTAGTAGTTTATTATTTTATATAAGATCTTTTTGTTTTCTCTTGAGTCAACCAATAAAAAAAAATTGTGTAGCTGCATCTGAAAGTCCATTGAACTAGTAGATATAATAGACTATTTAGAGTAATAAAATATGACAGAAATGCCATCTTTAATTTGTTTGAGTCTTTTCTAGCCATCCCCAGTGTGAAGTATACATAGTTAACTCCCTTTGAGCTTATATATATATAAATAAAATAAATAAATATATAAAGTGAGTAAAACATTTTTCTTTGTTAACCTATTATTCTGTCCCACGTCAATTTGGAGAATTACCTTATGTTTTAAGCTTTTCATCACTCAATTATGTTTGAGAAAAATAAGGATGATTATGTTATCTAAGAAAGTGGTGTAATGAAGTAAAAAAATAAAGAATAAAATTAAAAAGAAAGAAAAAGAGTGTACAATTAAAAAGAAAAAGAATGTGAAAAACACTTTACAATTTCCAAAAGATCTCTAATTTTTTTTCAAACATATATTTTGTTTTCCTATTATCCATTTCTTTGTTAGTCATGTACCTAGCCTACGTTACATCCTAATAAATGTCTTTCTTGATTTTAGGAAATTATAAGTCTGAAGTATAAGCTGTTGATATAGACTAAAATATGCGGTGATAAAAATGAATAAAAATAATATCATTAGTTTGACTAGTAATTTGACTTGAGATCATAGTATTTCTAAGCCGTGGGTATTATTCTTTCATCTTGGTGAGAGTGTTTAATATTATTTTTCTATTTTCTCTCAATTTACCACTCCTTAGAGTAACTGTTTTTATCGGATTTATTTTATTTTAAAATTATTATTCTTATCAGTTAGATTTTGCGGTTTGATATGTTAGTCTTAAAAGTGGCTTGATTAATGTAAGTTCGATAATTGATCATTTTGCAAGAGTTTACTAGATTGATTTGTGTGAATGTTGAAGTGGAAGTGATTTTTTTTTAAAGCTGAAGATAATACTTATACTTTTATTTGATTGTTGTCATTAACCTGATTAAAAAAGTAAACATAATTTTCAAAAAAAAAAAATTCAATTTTGGATTGAGTTTCGCTATATATTATCGCTTAATTTGCTAGGGAGTAGCAATAAGCTGGTTGGACAGTATGATTAACACTAGAAAGTGTACATTTAATGAAGGTTAAAATTGTCATTTTTTTTCATTTACAATATTGATTAATATGCTCATAACTTATAAATTATCTTTAGGGATGGAAACGGGGTGAGTATTATGTAGGGATACCAATACTTGTACCCATACCCGTTTAATAATAGATATCCCCATCTCCTACCCTTACCCATTACGAGTTTGAATGGATATGGGTCGGGGATTCCCAGTTAAAAAAATATAAATGCCCGTCCCGTTCCCTTATCCCCTATATTCCTTTTTAAGTTTTAATTTACGAATTATTAAGTTCAGTTTTAATTAACATATTATTAAATAGAAAACTAAATTTATTTAAATAAAAGAAAAATATAAAATTGCTAAAATTACTATAAAAAAAAGAGAAAATTTTTAATATTCATATGGAGGAATACGATGAAATATTGACGATTGATGTCTGACAATGGATTACTGATGATAAGAATTTTCATTTTTTCCCTAAAAATATTAGAATATGGACTTTCAAGATGGAGTATTTTGGAAAGAAATTCAAGATGGAGTATTTTGGTAAGAAATTCGGTCTTATTTTTTAATCGATACTACAATAATGGGATTCACAGCTTGATGGGCACATCATCAAATTTTGAACGGCATGTATTTCTGCCTCAATTACTATCACTCCTCACTTTTTCCTCTTTTCTTGTTATTTTTAATCATCAAAGCGGGTTTGTGTTTAATATTCATACCCTATCTATCTAATCAACGATTATAAATAATTGTACCCATGCTCGATATTTTTTATAAAACAAAAGAAAAATTAAACACGATACTTGACCTTAATATAACAAGCCCCCTGGGCCTCATACTTGCTGGGATTTTTTACCATCCTTAATTATCTTAACGTTCTCTAAATATAATTTTATGTTAAATTAAATTATATATTAATTTTATCTTAAATTTATATTGTAGATAAATTTCAAGAATAAGGAGGAATCGGAGTTGAAAGTAGGAGACAAAAAAGATGTATTGAATTAATATAAAGATAATAAAATTAAATTAAATAAAGTGAAGCCACTTTACCAAGATAAGTCAAGTAGCTGGCAACTACCAATTAACTTATCTTTTGCATTATTAGAAGATAAATAATAAAAAAATATAAGTAATAATAAAATAAAAGAAGATGAAGCTGCTTGCTGCTTATAAAAATGAGGGAGGAGAATGAAGAAGGGAGTGTATCGGAAGATGTGTGTAAAAGAGAAAGCACTGAAAAATCTCTTCTTCCTATGTCTTCAATTTTCTTCTTTAGTTTTTAATCTTCTTGTATTATAGTTTATAAATTTGTTAAATAAAATGAATATTTTTCTTTCCAATACAAGTAGATAATTTATGAAGGTAAGGTGAAAGGTGAAACTCAAGAATTCAAATTATGAAATTAATTACCCTTTGAAATGAGTTTAAAGTTTATTTTATTACATGTTTATTATTTGTATTTTATTTACCGGTAGTTTTATACCATATTAATTTTTAGATTAAGATTTCATTGGATGTATATAATATTTTGACATTATATCAACAATCTATTATAGTTGTGGCATATCATATATATTTTTTAATTATTAATTTATTTATTTATAAAAATAATTAGTTAAGAATTAAATGACATAATAATTAACTACTATATAAAATACAAAATATAAATATGAGAGAATATTATGCCCATAATTTGCATATCAAGAGTGGATCCCATAACATTAGCACATTTTAGACTATTAATTTCTTTTTTTATAATTGACTGACTACTAAATTCATTAATTCTTTGTTATTTGACTCTGGACTTACAGGATTATATTATAACTAAACACTTTTATACTTTTAGAATAAATCAAATACTTTTGAAATATGTCAATATCCCAATCTAATAATTTTGACACAGACAGACTAGCCAACGTGGATGGATTCAATCAGTTCATGCCAATAACCACACCCATTGAATAGAAACATTAAACTAAAAGCCCATATAAAATGAGCACCTAGTGAAAAAAGGCATATGGAACTGTAAGTAACTAATTCCATCAAGTTTATATTATAAAATTAAACTTACCATTTATTGTGGACATGTAAGGTGAGGGGGCAGCTACAGTACATGCATGTATGTGATACATGCATAAAAAATTACCATTGAATTAAATGGAGTAGATCTAATGGCTGAGATTTGTTTTATTATTAAATAATAAAAAATTTTGAAAGAACCAGAAACCTGTAAAACTGGTCATACTTTTAGTTTAGGGCAATGTTAAAAAAATATAAATGAGAAAAAAACCACACTCTCTCACTTCATACACGTCTCACTACTCTCTCACCTCACCACCACCTCATCTCACCTCTCTTCTTCTTATCCCATGGCGATCAACAATGGCGTGAGTCAGCAATGATCAACTGCGGCTATAAATTGACCACAATCATCTCTCTCTACAAATTATTCAACTCAAAACACTAAGAAAAAAAAAAGATGAATAAAAGAGATAAAAAATTGACCATGATGAACTCTCTTTCTACTATCTCAAACTTGGTCAATCTATGTGCTTGCTCAAGCTTGGCCGATCTGTTGCTTGCTTGATTACACTTCTTATATTCACTTGGAGTAAACTATTTGACAAGGGTTGAAGTCTAAGGTTCTTTTTTAATTAAAATTTTATTATATTTTTAACTTGGTTTAGAACAAAATTTAATTCTTTAATTTTGATTTTTTGAGAAGCTAATGCATTTATAATGAAACTATGTGTTTCAGATTGAGTTTTATTTTTTATACATGAGACTATTGCTCAAGATTACAATTCATATTACATGAGACTATAACTGATATTTACAAATCAGACTATGACTGAGACTAGTTTACATTAATTCGTAAGAGGCACTGCCTAGATTTGAACCCTCACTAATATTCGAGGGATGTTTACTCTCCACACTTGAGTAAGGAAGTAGAATGTCTTCACTCAATGAATGAGGAACCCCCACAATATGTTTCATATTAAGGTTTGTCATGTTTGTAATTGACTAATTTGCATAAAGAGACCGTTTCAAATTAATTCAAGGTAAAATTCAAGTTTATTTCATTACCTTCTCCCATAGTAGTTGAAACTTAGTTCAAAATATTTGATTTTCTATTAGATTAAGTTTAATTTTGAGAGTTAGGTTTTACTAATGAGATTGCATAGTTAGGGTTAGTGTCTGCCCCTCTACTTATTTTAGACTTTTCAATTTTCACCGAAATGGTTGAAAGCATTGCTATAAATTGTTTTCGTTGATACTTAATATAAAAAATTCAAAAAAGAAATTGATAATAAGGCTTGTCTATTTTGTTTTTCCATTTTTTTGATAATTTCGCTCGTTCCCATTTGCGGTTCTTCTTTTGGTGTTATTTTGATAATTTTTCATAGTTGAACAATCATCTAATGATCATGCTCATGAATTAGAAAATTAATATATATTATTTTTCATCAAACTAAAACAACAGTGGACAATTCCAAGGTCTGGTTTGCTGTAGTTTTGCTATCAAAATAAACCCTAGAAGTTTTTAGGTGTTGTTTTACAGGAGTTTCACTATGAAAATAGCCCCTGAAAATTTGCAGGCTATTTTGTTGCTATTTCGCTATGAAAATAGCCCTTGGAAATTTGTAGTGGTTGTTTTGCTGTTGTTCAATATAAAAATAGCCCCTGTAAATTTACAAGAGTTGTTTTGCTACTATTCAGCAGTGAAAATTGCCTTTGAAAATTTTTAGAGGTTGTTCTATTGTTGTTCGGCAGTGAAAATTGCCTCTGAAAATTTTTAAGTTCTTCTTTGTTATTATTTTGCAATGAAAACAATCCTTGGAAATTCCAGGGACTATTTTACTGTTGTTATGCAATTTTGTTGCTTTTGCTGGTTGTATTGCTAATTCGGTTGCTGTGTCACTTCTCTTGTTGCGTTGATTCTATTTCTTGTGTATTTAAGCTCATGAATATCAATTCCTCCGACTAGTTAGAATAAAGGTTGTTGTTGTATTATTCTAACCAATTGATGCTTAAGATAAGTGAAGACTTATCTTGCCGAATGTAATCTCATGGTTGTGGTTTTCTTTTTGCTTTGTTTGAATTAATATTTAAATAAATCAAAATTTGTTTGTTCTTAGTAGTATTTGAATTTTATTTGTGAGCAATAAAACCTGAATTCGAATTATTAAGTTGGCCAATCGACACAATATTGCTTGGTTCTTTAGATTGTGCTCATTAATGGGGACTAGATGCTAAAAGTTCTTAATGGCCTAGCATTTATGGATGACATGTCAAAGTTGATTGGTTTAGATGAACGTAGGCATGATTTGAAGTTAAGTATACTTTAATTTTTGTAATTTATCTATAAGGTAAAATTTTGTTAAGGATCTATTATTTTGTTTCCTTTTTATTAACAAAATAAAATTCTTATTTGTTTTTAAATTCATAATGTAGGTAATCAAAGATATTGAGTCAAAAAGTATTGAAGAATGAAAACTGAGGACAAATTGAAAACAATATATAGTGTTTTTTTTTAGCATACTTATCTTTTGTAAATATTTTGTAATTGAAGACTACTTACCTTTCGTAAATATTTTGTTGCAAATATTTTACACATCTATATTGGATGAGGTTTGATAATTGCAAATATTTTGTTATTAGTTTTAGCTTAATTTGAAAATTTACTAGATTGCCACGTTGCTTTAGATTATTCATTTTATACAGACAAACACATCAATTAGGAAGGGCAACTCTAATATGGAAGGAAGATATAGTCTTACCCTCTTGCTATGTAATGTTGGAGTAGGCAATAACATTTAGATTGATATCAAATTTGTCTATTGCAAAAGACAAAAAAAAAAAAAATCATTTTAGTGTCAATCTATATAGTTTTATATGAAATTTTCAGTAATTTGTTTTAATTAGTCATTCACCTTAAGTTCATAATATCGAAAATTCAGGTAAAAATTTAAATTTGTTTAAAATTTCACAATTTCGACAGTTCTTGAAAGATAAAAATTATAGATGTGAGAACAACTTAAGGTAATCAAGTACACAAAGCTCATCAAGATAAGGGTAAGTATAAAGGATACTAAGCTTAGATAGTTTATAACAACTCTTGCAAAGTTTATATAAACAAATGAATGCATAATAAAGCACTTAAAAGTTCAAATAATTTTCATGGTAATTTCAAGAAAAATCAGTATTTGAAAAGAAATATAATTTGACGAAATGAGTTATTTTCACAGCTTATGGACAAAATTAAAAATATTTTAAAGATTTTTGAAATTAGCAAGTATTTTTTGAAATCCTAAAAAGTAGGCCTAATTGAGTTTGATAACGTTTTCGAAAAAATTGTACTTTCATGTTATTTTTCATGGTCAAGTGAAATAATTAGGGAAGTCTCTTCAGTTTATAAATCTTTTAGCAGGTGAACCTAGTTCTTCAAATTTGACATTTTTTTTGCTCATTTTTTTTTTATCACTTTGAATCCATACATTATTTAAGCACACTCATATCCTCACTTAAATCGGTTCATTTTCACAAATTTTACTCAAATATGAAAAATCCTAATTTCTACCATAACTTAGCCAAAATTCATTATGTTTGACATTTTTTCAAGCTTTAATCATCAAATTGAAGGCATACATTGCTTAGCCAGAATTTTGATAATAATTAAAATAATTATGATTTATTGATATGATAATTGACAACCTTAAACTAAATGTTTATATATTGAATTATATATTTTTTAAATAAAAAGCGAGTATTATATATCAGAGATTAAATATTGTTGAAATTGAATTGTTGCATTTAATATATTTACTCATTGTTGCATTTATTGATATTGAAATAACCCAAATAGCTAGTTGTTTCACGGAAGAGACTAGCCTTTTGCATTTCAGAATGCTTGCCAAATGCAAAAAGCTAAACTCTTAACTGAAATGGCTAGCCTTTTTCTATCCAGAATGAATGTCTCGTGAAAACGGCTAGCTTTGTGAAGTAAGAGGTTGGTCTTTTGCATTCCAGAAAGCATACTAAATGAAAATGGCTAGTCTGTTAATTGAAATGGCTAGCCTTTTCCTATCTAGAATAAATGCTTCGCGAAAACGGCTAGCCTTTACAAGTAAGAGGCTAGCTTTTTGCATTCCAGACAGTATATCAAATGAAAATAGCTAGCTTTTTTCACCCCTCTTTTGTTGACTATAAATTACGGGCCCCCAAGGCCGTAGTCGGGTTGGCTGCCATAGTCGGTTCTAGATTCGTAGCGACCCGAGTTCGAGTCTTGGGGGTGGGGAGGGGATAAAAACTCTTTGGGCTTGCCCACCCCCCTCCCCTTTAAAAAAAAAAAAAAATGATAAGCCCCCAAGGCCGTAGTCGGGTTGGCTGCCATAGTCGGTTCTAGATTCGTAGCGACCCGGGTTCGAGTCTTGGGGGTGGGGAGGGGGTAAAAACTCTTTGGGCTTGCCCACCCCCCTCTCCTTTTAAAAGAAGAAAAAAAAAAACTTGCAACCTTGAAAATCATGAAATTAATACATCAATAAACTTAAAACACCAACCGTTAACTTGATACTGATAAATTAAACTTGAAACTAAAGGAACTTGAAAGTGAGGGCAATGAACATGAAACCCGGGACCATTAACTTGCAACCTTGAATATCATGAAATTAATGGAGCAATAAATATAAAACACCTACCATTAATTTGATATTGGTACCATTAAACTTGAAACTGAGGCCAATGAACATAAAATCCGGGACTATTAACTTGCAACCTTAAAAATCATCAAATTAATGGATCAATAAACATGAAACACCTACTATTAACTTGATACTAGTACTATTAAACTTGAAACCAAAGGAACTTGAAACTGAGGGCAATGAATATGAAACCTGTGACCATTAACTTGCAACCTTAAAAATCATAAAATTAATAGATTAATAAATATGAAACATCTACCATTAACTTGATATTTGGATCATTAAACTTGAAACCAAAGGAACTTAAAACTGAGGATAATGAACATAAAACTTGAGACTATTAACTTACAACTTTGAAAATCATGAAATTAATGGACCAATAAGTACGAAACACCTACCATTAACTTGATACTAAGACCATTAAACTTGAAAACAAATAAGCTTAAAACTGAAGGCAATGAACAAGAAACCAGGGCCCATTAACTTGCAACATTGAAAATCATGATTTTAATAGACCAATAAATATAAAACACTTACTGTTAACTTAATACTAAAATAATTAAACTTGAAACTAATTTTTAATTATTATAAAATTAATTTTTTATTATTGTGGACTTTTATTATTAAAATAATTAATATTTTATTATAATTTTATTTTTATATAATATAATAATAATTGAAGGAGCAACCGGTTACTTTTTACCAGTTGCTCCAACTATTTTTTTTTTTGTTTTTAATAGCCAACTTTTTTTTTCTTTTTTCACTACATGTATCACATACATGCAGGTATTGTAGCAATGGCCGTAGGGTGAAATGGCTATGATCTAAGCAGCGGACGACTGGATGAAGCCATATTAGTCATATATCATGCACAATAGCTTGCCAGACAATAAGGTTAAAGCACAGAAACTCGTGATGAAAGAAAGCAGATTTGCACTCGTTGACGACAAGCTTTACAGGAAACTTGTATCTGGACCATTGTTGCACTGCCTAACCAAAGCACAAAAAGCACGTGTATTCGCGGAAATATATAACGATGAATTTGGAAATCACTTCAGAGCACGAGTGTTGTTGCAAAATGTGTTAGGACAAGGTTACTACAGGCCCACACTTTAAAATGATGCTGAGCACTTCATTTACACCTGTGACAAGAGTTGCAATTCTAATCCACCAGCCAACGAAAGAATTGATAGCTACATTGGCACCTTGGCCGTTTCTGCATTGGGGGAATGGATATTATGGGTCCTTTACCATTGGCATCGGGTGGGGCACGCTTTGTTCTCCACGATAATGATTATTTTATCAAGTGGGTGGAACCACAAGCCTATGCCAGTATCAATACCATTGAAGTAATCAAGTTTATCCAGAGTAACATCTTGAAAAGATTTGGAATTCCCCGGATCATCATGACAAATAAGGGCAAGCAGCTCCGAAATGCAAAGATTACAGCTGTTTATGCAAGTACGGTATTGAACAATGTTTTTACCTAAGAGTTATCCACAGGGAAATGGCCAAGCAGAAATCTTTCCCAACCTCAAGAAGAAGTTATAAGATTGGAAAGGGAAATGGCTACAAGAGCTGACCAATGTGCTATAAACAAAGTGGACTACAGAATGCAGAGCCACAAAAAATTTCCCATATAGCCTGGTTTATGGCACGGAAGCCATATTGCCGATGGAGAACCTATTGCCAACCCTTCGCAACAAAGTTGCTCAACTCAATCTCAATTCCAATTTCTATTTTCACGCCTCTTCCGATTCCGACAGATGGGATTTTCAATCAAGCTGCCTCTCTTGCCAGATTGCGAGAGAAATCGATTTTCCTTCGATCTTTCTTAAAGCGGCTACTTACTTTTTGGCTGTAAGTATGAGCGCGGGGGTGCTGTTTAGCCTGTTCGGTCGGGTGTGAGCCGGGACCTAGAAGCACATCATGTGTGGTCCTGGTTTTCGGTCCCCCGATCCGACGAGAAAGGAGATGCGTGCCTTCGTGTTTCGCTTGACAAAGGTCAGCCTGACAGTTACTACTCTTTGTGGCTTGTTGACCCATCATATGTTCATGTGGCTTGTCGCGAAAGGGCTTTATCCCAGGAAAGGTTTATGGGATTGCACGATTCGTAAAGCATTGCACTCAACTTCATTGACCCTCTTTTTTTGTTTTCTAAATCCTGTAATGAGGAGAAGAGAAATCTTTTTATTACCTTTGCATTTTTTTTTCAAGTGGAAGCCCTATGCTCCACTTAAGTGTTGACTTTTTTTATCGACTTCCTAAGGACATTCAACCGATGATAAAAACAAAAGGGACTTTTCCATTTATAGGGGAGTTATTGATTGCACTATCTGTGCTTGCTAACCATGCCTCTTAATTGCCATCATCTCAAGGGCACGCAGGCGATGATGCAAGTTCCAAGTGTTGACATAATTATATTCATAATATTGATTTTGATCATAATGAGCTGTATGTGTCATATATTAAAGATTTTGGAGTGTCTAAAATTGGGTAAATCTTTCATGTCGTACATAGTTTTTCAAGTGTTAAAGGTTTTGGAGAATATTGGATCACCGGGAAATAATGGTAAGTTGAAATCCTAATAATGTTGAACCAACAATTTAAAATTGTTCATAACGATTACTTTTCAAAATCAAAACAGTGAACCAATATTTACATAACGGTGAATCGATAGTGCTCAGAAAGTCAATAACGGCTAGGTTTCCTCTCCAAATAAAAAAAGGCACAATCAAATTCAAAACTGTGTACAACAACTACAGTTATCAGCAATACCTGATATTCTTAGTTTAAACATGTTCATCTTTTTCATTTAATCACACTTTGAGCTAACATTTGTAATTATACACATTTTGTAAGGGAAAAATGTTTGTGAACTCTACTTTACATTACGTTGAGTGATTGCAAGTATGGAAAACACTTGGGTGAGAGGTGAGAGAATCATCTCATTTTTGTAAATAGTTGATTGACACCTTGAAGTCAATTGTAAATTGTTAAAGCCTTAAGTTGTGAGGCTTGTGTAGTAAAATTCTCAAGCTTGGTGTGCTTGGAGGCGTGAGCGTAGGCAGGATTTGCTAAACTACATTAAAACTCTTGAGTTTGCTTTTTCTTTCCCTTATCTCTTTATTTATACTTTGCTTGGATTTACATTTATCAAGTTGCTTAAGACATTAGCTTTAATTAATTTACTTTATAATTTTTATAATTTTTAAAAATACCCAAGTCACCCTCCCCCTTCTTAGGTTACATAATTAGAATTTCATTTGGTATGAGTAAGGTATTCTTGTTAGGAGTTCACCATCTAGAGTAAAAGATTCATGACAACCCAAAATAATTTTACCTTTAAGGAAGGTCAATCTACTAATAGACCATCTTATTTTGATGGAAATGACTATGCATATTGGAAATCTAGGATGAGAATCTTCTTGTAGGCTCTATATTATGAAATATAGAAAATTATTAATGATGGATCATTCATGCCTACTGTAAAAAATAAAGTAAGGGAAGAAATTCCAAAACCTTCACGTGAGTGAAGTAGGGCGAAAAAGAAAAAAGTTGTTTTGAATTCCAAAGGTATGAATGCTTTATTTAGTGGCTTAGATAAGAAAGAGTTTCATAAAGTTTCAAGTTGTTCAAATGCATATGAAATTTGGAAAAAAAAACTTGATGTTGTTTATGAGGGTACAAACCAAGTTAAAAAGTCTAATATTACTAGATACACTAGGCGACATGAATTGTTTCAAATGGAACAGAATGAAAGCATTCATTCAATGTATAGTAGGTTTACAGACATAATAAATACTTTAAGAGCTTAGGAAATGCCTTTTCAAATAGTAAAAAGGTAACGAAAATAATTAGGTCACTATTAAAATAATGGAGACCTAAGAGAACTACCATTGATGAAGACAAATATTTAAATATTTTATATATTGATAACTTAATTAGCTCATTTATCTCTTATGAAGAGGAATTGGCAGCTGAAAGAAATGATGAAGATAAGAAGAAGAAAAACATTGCACTTAAAGTCTCAAAACTTGAAAGTAATGAAGAAAAGGATTTGGAGGATAAAGAGATGACTATGGTGGCCAGAAAATTCAGGACGTTTTTCAAGAAAGCTAGTGAGAGAAGAAGATTCAAAATTTTCATAAATCAAAAGTAAAGGAATGATGTAATGACTTGCTATAAATATAAGAAACTAGGCCACATAAGATCAGAGTGCTCTATTTCCAAACAAGCTAAAATAGAAGGCAATGGTAGCAACCTAGGATGATAGTGATGAAGAAATAAGTGATGATAAAGAACAACAAGAAATGTCAAACCTAGCTCTCATGGCAATTGGAGAAGAATCATTTGACGAACTTGTTAAGGTAAATGATCTTTCTACTTATGATGAATTGTATATGTTTATAAAGAGTTGCACATTGATTTGATGAAAATCGGTAAGAAAAATGCATGTGTTAAAAAGAAAATACTTGAACTTTCAAATGAAAACTTACAAAACTGTAATGTCTTATTAAATGAAAAGTTCAAAGGATTAGAACTAGAGAATAAAACACTAAATGATATAATAGCTTCATTAAAAGAAAAACAAAGTACATCACATGTTGATGATTTGAAAAAAGAAAATGAAATGCTTAAGAAAAAGAGTAATGAGCATAATGATATTGTCTTAAAGTTTAAAAATAGGCAAAAGATTTTAGATAATTTACTTAGCTTACAAAAATGTTTTTTTGACAAATAAGGCATTAACTATAAGCTAAATTAGAAATAGAAATATTATAAGAATTACTTTGTGAAGACTACCTCCATTAATGATAAAATTGAGTGATAAAAATGGTCACATGATTTATAGGTGTCTAGTTAAGAGAAATGCATATTATGGAGTCAATTGTATTTGGGTTCCAAAAGGAACCATTGCTAACACTCAAGGATCCAAAAAGCTTTAAGTACCTAAATCTTAAGATTTTTTCTACAAGGATTAAAGAAGAAGAACAAAAAATGGTACTTAGACAGTGGATGCTCAAGACATATGACAAGCAACTATTCTTAGTCAAATTTTACTAAGATAAAAAATGGTGGATAAGTATCTTTTGGAGATAACTCAAAAAGGAAAATTATTTGTATTGGTAATCTCAATAAAAATTTCTCAACTCTAATTGAAAATGTATGTTTAGATGAAAATTTGAAATACAACCTACTTAGTAGTAGTCAATTGTGTGATAAAGGCTATTGAGTTATTTTTTATAAAACAAAATATGCTATTGAAAATGCATGTGATGGCAAAGTTTTGTGTGTTGGAAAAAGATGTGTTAATGTATACACCATTGATATAAATTGTGCATCAATGAGTGATAAATATTTTTAAGCTTTACACTATAATAGTTGGTTATGACATAGAAAACTAGTTCATGCAATAATGAATTTGGTTTCAAAAATTTCAAAAAATTATTTAGTTAAAGGTCTTCCAAAAATTAGCTTTCAAAGAGATAGAATTTGTAAACCTTGCCTATTTAAAAGACAAATCAAAACTTCTTTCAAAACCAAAAATCATGTTTCCACTTCAAAACTACTTCAACTTTTTCATATAGATTTATTTGAACATTCTAGATATGCTAATCTAAGTAACAAGTATTATGTATTTGTAATTGTTGATTATTATTCTAGATACTCATGGGTATTATTCTTAGTTAACAAGGATGATGTCTTTAATGTATTTAAGATATTTTGTAAAATGGATCAAAGTGAAAAAAAAAAGTTATATTATTTCATGCATCAGAAGTGATCATGATGGGAAATTTAAAAATCATGCATTTGAAAGATTTTGCAATGATTTTGGAATTGAAAATAAATTTTCATGACCTAGGACTCTACAACAAATTGGAGCTGTTGAGAGAAATAATAGGACTATTTAAGAAATGGTTAGGACTATGTTAAATAAAAATGTATTACCAAAGTATTTTTGAGCTGAAGTCATAAATACCGTATGTTATGTCTTAAATCATCTTTTGATTAGATCCTTTCTAAATACAACCTTTTATGAGCTTTGAAAAGATAGAAAATCCAACATTAATTATTTTAAAGTTTTTAGATGTAAATATTTTATATTAAATACTAAAGATAACTTAGTAAATTTGATCTAAAATATGATGTTGGTATTTTTCTTAGATATTTAAACACAAGCAAAGCTTATAGAGTGTCTAATAAAAGAACTTTGGTTGTGGAAGAATCTATGCATGTTACATTCAATGAGTCTAACCCTTCCTCTACAGAGAAAGTTGTTGATGGTGATGATGCTAATAGAGAGTTATAAGAAGAGTCTTAAAAAGATAAACAAAAGATGCACCACGTGAAAATCAAGAGGAGCAACAAGAAGAAACTAATATGAAGCAAAATGAAGGTACTATTTGGGTAATATCGAGCAAGTCTCCTCGAGGCCAACTCACCTCGAGGTAAAAGACCTCGAGGTCAACCCATCTCGAGCAGAAGACCTGACCACTAGCATGAAGACAGCTTCATTAGGCGTCAAAGCTGGTTAAGGTCGAGGGGTCCAAGACTGGTCAAGCCTGAGCTCATTCTTCTGCTCGATATCCTCGTAGCTTATTAAAGCTGGTCAAGGCCGAGGAGCCTAAAGGCTGGTCGATACCCAAGCTCATTCTTCTGCTCGAGGTCTTCAAGTCCTTCGAGCACAGCTCAATCACAGTACAAAGGAAATGCAAGACTGAGATACAGTCGGTTCGGGACAGTCTGACCCGTTTCCCCAGCGACTCAACACGACGATCGATGCCTGACCAATGCCCCACACGGTATGGTGTCGTCACTGTTACCGATGGCCGGTACACGCCCCCACAGTGTCATCATTTCATGCGCGCATGACCGACACTATCATGAGGCTGCGGGAACCCATGCCCACCTGACATCCCGCATTCCCAGGGTGTACCGCAATAATCCCAGCTATCATAGGGGGCCCAAGTACCATAGAGGCAGGAACGGCCTCCCCCAAAGAAAAATGGGTGGGAAAACGGAAGCATAAAAGGAAAATGAAAACAGAGGCAAGGGGTTCCGAAATTTTAGACAGGTTTTCTTCTTTTTTATCCTCTGAATTTCACATTAGTGATTCTTATCAATAAAAGGGAAAAAAGTACCCTTTGATTTCTCCGGTCTCTCAAACAACGAGGGATACAAAAAGAACAACCCGATCACTAACTTGAGCGTCGGAGGGTTTTTGCCGGAAAAACATTCGGCGTCTCCTGACTTTATTTCTGTGAGCGCAGGCCAGAGAGGATCATCATTCCGGTGGATAAAGAAGAATTGAAATCGCAAAGCAGTCCTGCTCGAGCTCGAGCAGACCGCGAGCAGGAGTTTGTTTGACACTATTTGGAGACACGCGAAAAACAGCATCAACAGGTACTTCTCAAACACTCCCCAAGGAGTGGAGATATATTTCTTCTCATTCTAAAGATTTAATTTTAGGTGACCCTCCAACAGAAGTAACCACTAGAACATGATGGGAGAGTTTTTAATTTAATGAGTAAAGAATTCAAAATGAGCATGATGGGAGAGTTGGAGTATTTTCTTGGTCTTTAAATCAAGAAAAATAATAAAGGAATCTTCATCAATCAAGCTAAGTATGTAAGAGATCTTCTCAAAAGATTCGGTATTGAAGAATTAAAGACTAAGGAAACTTCAATGAGCACATCACTTAAGCTAGACAAAGATGAAAAAAAGTAAAGAAGTTGATATCAATATATATTAAGGTATGATCAGATCCTTGCTTTTGTGTAAGATTGTAATAATGTCTTAAAGAGTCACATTTGCTTGCTGTCAAAAGAATCTTTTGTAATTTGAGTGGAACGGTTGATTTAGGTTTTTGGTATCCTAGAGGAATTAAAATAGATTTTACTTGTTATTCGAATGTCGATTTTGCTAGTTATAAAGTTGATACAAGAGTACTAGTGGAATTTGTCACTTTCTAGGTCACTAACTTGTCTTTAGTTTAGTAAGAAATAAAATTTGGTTGCACTCTATGTTGTACAAATTTTATTGGACTCGCAAGCGCACGAATCTATTGAAGTATAGATTAATGGTGACGGGTGTCGATCCCATGAGGAGGTGGATTTTAATTATGTAGAGTTATTTTTATTCATTATTATTTAATCTGCTTGTTGTTAAATTTTTTATTTTATTTTATCCTAAGATTGAAATTAAAATATTGAGAATAAATTAGAAATTGATCAATAGGATAAAGTGTTTAGGTCTTAGAATTCACACTCAACATTTTGCCATGGACTTAATATTCCTTTTTCTTAATTCTAATTAATTTACGAGGGAGTATTTCCACTCCTCATAAACCTAACTCTAATAAATATGACATCAAGCGCTCATTGTGCTAGGAAGAATAATCTTATGTTAAATGTGGTATCAAGAATACGTTGTGCAAGGTAATAATAGTGTAAGTGTCGACAAAGTGGCAAGACTATGCACTAATCAACCTATATGAATTTTATGTCAACAATGAGTCAAGACCCACTACATAAATTAGAGGGAGGTTTTTCTCTAATAAATCTAGTGTAAAATACTTACCATGCAAAATAGAAATAATCTTGCATTAGGGAGCCGATATACCAGTGTAATATCTAGACAAGATTATTACTATCTGTCTATGATAAGATAAAACAATTTAAATAAATTAGAGAAAGTGAAAATAAACTTACCAAATTAAGCCATATATCATGTTGAGGTTTCACCCTTAACCCAAGCTTGAAAATAAATTAGCTAGGGGTAATTTATAACTAGGGTAAAATGGAAATTTTATTAAAATATATAGAAATTTTCTAGGATGGATAAGGAATTATTGAAAATAGAGCCCAAAAATAGATTCAGGAGTGTCAAATTAAGTGGGAGAGAGCCCCCTATTTATAGATATAATGAGTAAATCATGGATATCGGGTGAAAACAATTCGGATGCCCAGGATTGCGCCACATGGCACTCTTTAATTGGTTAGAATACATCACAGGGCTGTCATTCCTTGTATATGCATGTACGGTATGCGCGTTTTTCAGTCCACTAACATTCTGCCACGTCGTCGGTCAATGCAAAAGTCAACAAATATGATTTAATGCATTGCATGTATTATAAGCTCATTTTTTTATTCAATAGACTTCTGCCACATCATCGGTAAATGGCATGTCAACAGTCAACGACACATCAGCAGTCAACACCACGTTAACAATCAATGCCACGTGAACAGAGCCCACCAAATCTTAAAATTATAGTTTTACCCTTTATATATTTCTTAAGGTTTTCAGCTGTTCTGAGTTAAAAAATGCTGTCCAACTTCTCGTTTATTGAGAAATGACAATAATCAAATAAAAGTATAAGCATTATCTCCAACCTAAAGAGATATCACTCCTATATCAACGATCTATATGAGTCAGTCAAGCAAACACATGCAAACTGATCGATTATCAAAGTTACATTAATTAAGTCACTTTCAAGTGTGACATATCAACTCCAAAGTCTCACAGGTTAGAATGACACTCTCAGAAGAAAATAAACCAAAAAAAAAAAAAAAGAATCACTCTAAAAACGATAACTTGAGAGAAATTAATGAATGGAAATATCACACTCTTTCGCCAAGAATAATGCCCACAGCTTAGCATACAAAATGACATCAAATGAAATGATAGTCAAACCAACTTTATATATATATATCATTACATCATTTTAGTCCATATTACTAGCTTTATTTCAGACTATAGATCCCTAAAATCAAGAAAGACTTTTATTAATATGTAATGCAGGTTAAGGATATGGTTAATAAAGAAGTGACAATAGGAAAAATAAAGTTTTATTTGAGAAAAAAATAGAGATCTTTTGGAAATTATAAGGTGCAATTCATTTATTATTATTATTATTATTTTCTTTTTTTTTTCAATTGCACATCTTTTTTCTTTTTCATATATTTATTATTATTTTTTTCTTATTTTTTAAAAATAATTATCTAAATATTTTTCAAACATGAGTAGGTGATGGAACACATAAAACGTAGGGTACTACTCTAAATTGGAGTAGAACAAGATAATGAGTTAACAAAGAAAAAATAATTTTTATTTATTTATTTTATCTAGGCTCAAAAGAGCTAACTATGGATATTTTACTGGGATGGTTGAAAAAGGCTCAAACGGATCAAATATGGCCTTTCCCTCATCTTTTAGGGCTCTAAATAGTCTTCCATTTTTACTAGCTCAATGAACTTTTAGATGTAACAGCACATATTTTTTTAAAAAAAGTGTTTGAATTAAAGGAAAATATAGAGATCATGTACAGTAAATTTGCTAAGCTTTATAAAAAATAGGCAAAAAGGGTTACTCTCCAAGAAAATTAATAGGCACAAAAACTCACTTGGAATTTATTAGGATATGTACATTCTTTTAAGTAACTTAATCAATTTTACTCGTCAGCTCGCTCAATTCACATTTGTCACTAACATCAGCATTCGGAGTAACAATTATGATGTAACATAACTCAAGGCCAAAGGTAATACAAATACAAGAATTTGAAAGTCATCATGTCATACAATTTCAAAAAATCAAATAAAATGCCCAATTTTTTTAACTCCAAGACTAAGAAAATGCGTTTCTAGAGTCACTACTCTCCATATTTAGCCACTCCTGACTCAAAAATTAAGCCAAAGATAGTTCCTACAATAAAAATGAGTAAAAGCTTCTCCAAGATTAAGACATTCCACAATCATCAGCTATTCCTTCCCCTTAACCAGAATGAAACATTGTTCTCAATGTTTTAAAGGAAAGAACAAGGGTTTAGAAGACATCACCTGAGTGCTGCAATGTAAAATGAAAGAAAAAATTTATAGATGGAGAGTTAAATATAATTTATGCTTCTTACTGCTATTGCTACCATCATCAGTCAATCAATCCAATGAAGAGGTCCTAGGATCTGACCCTGGTCTATAAGCTTGTAAAAGATCAAGTAACTCGTTAGCAGTAGGGGCACAAATAAAAAGTTTTTTTATTGTGAAATGAATGAAATGATTTTTTATTGTATGGTTAAGAAATGAAAGTAAGCCATCAAAAAAGTTATTAACATTTAACAAATCGATGGGTTTTTGATGAATGTTCAAATTGGCCCAAAATACAAATGTAAATAATTCATCTAAAGTTGCAAGATCTCCTAGCAAGAAAATGAAAGCTTCAGTATGTTGTAGTATTTCAGATAGTCTTTCTTGCATGGTGGAGACAACTAACTCCTCTTTAATTAGTGTGCTTGGCATGCTTACAAGAGGTCTTAAGGCTTTCGGAATGATGCCTAGCACGTGGATTCCTCTATTGCAGGCAGCTTCTGTAATAAGCTTTGATAACCCTTCATCACTTCCTCCATATATTAAGTGTATTTTTCTCTCTGCTAGGACTTGACCAAGATCTGTTGCTACCTCAACAAACTCTTTATACTTTCTACAGTGAAGCCCAAAAACCAGACAAATGGTCTTAAAGTGTCTACTTAAAGGTGCTGCCATTGAGACAATTATAAAAAAAACTTGTGAACGTTTAACAAAATAAGCTCATATTTAAAGATCTTAGTAACAACCATAATGATACACAACTGTAAAGGAAGTGGTGCGTTTTTCAAATGATTTGTAAAGTTTGTGGCTTTCAAGTAAAAAGCAAAAAGTGAACAACAGGAAAAGATAAAAAAATAATACAAATGATAAAATAACAATAAATAAAAAGGATATGTATTGATAATTGTGATTGTGGCTCATATCTTCCTCTGGTTTTACGTCCAGAAATAGCTTGAACGCCCTCTATGGGTCGAGGATAGGCTTCTCATCTAGTTTTCTTTTTAACCGGCAAATAGGGTCGTTTATAGTCAGATTCCTAAGACTATATGTTGCATGTTCTTTCTAGAATAATGGCCATAATCGGAGAATTGCTCTCTGTACGTATCTACTGGGATGCGTTTCAAGAGATAAAAGGATATTATCCAATGACTCTTTATTCAAGCCATCCCTAATGAATTGAATCTTATCTTCCCTGTTATTAGACACCATTTCTAAAGTACATATCCTTTTCTTGCATTCCATTTTGGCACTTTTATGACAAGCAACTGGAAGTTGTCGAGCTCTTCATTTTCTTGAGTAGTTTCTTTTACCACAGCCAGGCATATATGCAATAAATTTTGGAGGTAACTCACCTGCCAATCGTACTTTAGCTTCAATTAACCATCGAATATCAGAAGGGATGTTATTTTTCATAAGTAATCACATGTGTTCGGACCGAGCTTTATAGATTGTAAGGAGAGCATTATGAGGAAGTGAAGGAAATCGTTTGTGAAGCTTTGCCAAAATTTTGATTTTATCCATTTCATCTCCTCAGAATATCAATTATTATGGGAAACTGAAGTAACTGACTTTGATTGTCATGGAGTATCATTATCCGCCACTTAACTGGGGTAACAATTAAAACGCACTTAAATAAAATAAAGCTTCTGAAATCAAGTAACACGTGAAAGCAAACAAAATAAAATAAAAATACACAATATAAAACAATGCATTTAAGCAAACTACTTACAAACGTCTTCTTATTGAATTTACCTTAAGTTCCAATTAGATTTTATAGATACCACCTTGTATTTCCCTAAGTTGTCTTTTTAAGTCTTCAAAGTGCGATACTACTACTGGTGGTCGAAGGTCCCAAATAGGATGTGATTGACAAACTTGGAACAAGTCATTTAGATGACGCTTCACACATAGAAGTTGCTTAAGTTGGACGAAGAGGATCTGTCTGATTGAAGTATTCATGATAAGTGATGAAAGAAAATATGACTGGTAATCAAAAACACTTTAAAAGAAAATAAATAATTTCAAATAAAAAATAGTAAAATGAAATGTTAAAAAGAAATTAAATCATCGAAAGAAATAGAAAGATCTCAATTCAAATATGATGGGTCACTCAAATTGATTTCAGTGTCTTTATCATGTGGTTGGTACTCTATATATGGCTTCAATCTTTAACTATTAACTTTAAAAATGACATTGTTCTTTAGATTCTTAATTTCAGTTGCCACATGTGAAAAAATAATATGAACAATAAAGGGTTTAGACCATCGAGAGAGTAACTTACCTAAGGATAGGTGGACGTGATAATTGAATAAAAGCACTTTCTAACCTGGTGTAAAAGATTTTCTCATGATATACTTGTCATGAAAGACTTTCATTTACTTTTTGAAATCTTTAATCTTTTCATCGCTACAAATATCCTCAAATTCTGCCAGTTGGAACCTTCTTTTTGAATTATGGCAGGGGTAAATGATACTTTCATTTAGTTGTTTATTTTCAAGGGACGATAAGGTGATTTCTTGCAATGTGTTTTCTTCTCTTAATGATGTATATTCTGAAGTATTGGGTGACGATTTAAGCTCAAGTTTTGGTAATGATTCTGATGGGATGAAATTTTGTCCAGATGGTGCCAATTACTCTTCTTTTAACTTCCATTTATTAGCATCCATGAATGATGATGAACCGAGTGAGGCACTAATATGGTCAAAAACCAAACCAAAGTGAGTTAACCATTCTTGTAAAGGATCGTCACTAAAGTTAGAAGAAAAATTATGATCAATTAATTCTTTAATAAAATTCATATAAACAATTTTATCATCTCCATCATGAGGTTGTTTGGCAATGTTGTAGATATTAATCTCCATAGTTATATTACCGAAGGACAACTTCATATTTTCAGTACTGTATTGAATGTGAGCATCAGCAGTTGCCAAGAAAGGTCAGCCTAGAATAATAGGGTGTGCTTCTTTGAATCCTGCATTGGTTGAATATTAATCACAATAAAATCAATAGGAAAATAAAACTTGTCTATCTGGATAAGCCCTCCACAATACCACAAAGTATTTTCATAGATAGATTTGCAAGTTGTAACACAACTGGAGTTAGGTGTAATTCTCCCAATCCAAGTTTCATAAATACAGAATAAGGCAAAAAATTTACACTAGCTCCCAAGTCCAATAAAGCATTCTCAAATGTGTGGTTTCGAATGATACATGAGATAGTAGGGTATCCTAGTCTTTAAATATTAGAGGAATTTTTTGTTGAAGTATGGAATTAATGTTTCCGGTTAAAAATACCTTCTTTTGAACATGAATGCTTATCTTTTTAGTGCAAAGATCTTTAAGAAACTTGGCATAAGAGTATACTTACTTTATAGCATCAAGTAAAGGAATGTTAACATTTACTTATTTAAAAATCTCCATAATCTCACCTGTGTAATTTCCTTTCTTTGATTTAACTAACCTCTGAGAGAATGTGCTTGTTGTAAAATTTCCTAATTTATTTTATCATAAGATTATAATTAAAATACTGAGAATAAATTGGGAATTGATTAATGGGATAAAGTGCTTGGGTCTTAAGATTCACACTCAACATTTCACCATGTGCTTAATATTCTTTTTCTTTAGTTCCAATTAATTTATAAGGTGGGTATTTGCCCTCCTAATAAACCCAACTCTAATATATATGACATCAAACGCTTATTCTGACAGGAAGAATAATCTTATGTTAAATGTGATATCAAGAACATGTTGTGCCAGGTAATAATAGAATAATTTTCGACAAGGTGGCAAGACTATCTACTAATTAACCTAGATGGATTTTATGTCAACAATGAGTCAAGACCTATTACATAAATTAGAGGGAGGTTTTTCTCTAATAAATCTAGTGTAAAGTACTCACTATGCTAAATAGTAATAATCTTGCACTAGGGTGCTGGTACAACAGTGCAATATCTAGACAAGATTATTACTATCTGTCTATGATAAGTCAAAATAATTTAAATAAATTAGAAAAAGTGAAAATAAACTAACCAAATTAAGCTCATAGATCATGTTGAGGCTTCACCCTTAACCCAAGCTTGAAAATAAATTGGGAATTTTATTAAAATACATTGAAAATACAAGATGGAGAAAGAATTACAGAAAATAGAGCCCAAAAATGGATTCAGGGGTGTCAAATTAGGGAGAGAGCCCCCTATTTATAGATACAACGAGTAAATCATGGCCATCGGATGAAAACAATTCTGACACCTAAGATTACACCACGTGGCACTCTCTGATTGGTTGGAACACATCACCAGGCCTGTCATTCCGCATATATGCATGTACGGTATGCGCTTTTTTCAATCTATTAATATTCTGCGATGTCATAGATCAATGTAAAAGTTAATAAATATGATTCAGTGCATTGCATGTATTGTAAGCTCATTTTTCGGTCTAATAGACTTCTACCACATCATCCGTCAATGCCATATCATTAGTTAATGACACATCAGCAGTCAACACCACGTCAGCAGTCAACGCTACGTTAATAGGGCCACCAAAATCTTAAAATTATGATTTTGCCCTTTATGTCTTTCCTAAGGTTTTCAGCTGTTCTGAGTTCAAAAATACTGTCCGACTTCTCGTTTATTGAGAGATGACTAAAATATTCTTAAAATACATAAAGTAGTAAAAATAAACATAAACATAGACAATTAAATATCAAGGTAAAATACATAAAGGTAGAGTTGTTAGTAAGACTTGGAGTGTAAAATGATGATTTTACCCTTTATGAATATATACTCTCTAGGACTCAACACTTTCAACTACCGAGACCAAATATATCACTGTCGGTAGTTATTATGCACATGCCCTTTAGATAAAACAAACTCTTAGAGACACATGATTAATCTTGAACAAATACCTATCATGTATGACAATATAAGTAACATAAATCTGTCAAAGAACCTCATTCAACATTCCAGGACCAAGCATATAGAGATAAGACATTATTTCTTGCGAGATTATATTAAAAAAGGAGACATTGCATTAGAACTTGTTTTCCCCAAAAAAAAAAAAAAACTTGTTAATATCTTCACCAAATCTCTTAGTAAAGATCAATTTATTAAAATTTGACATGAACTTGAAATGATGACATTTCCACATTAGCATCTCTTTATACGATATAGAGAGTATTGAATTATCAATTGTGTGAATATGCATATCGATATGATGGTTGATTTATTTAAAGTTAAAGTTTACATGTGCATTCATTCATGATACACTAAAAATGGCCTTTGAGACATTTTGGATATAATATGATCTTAAAATGGATCAATTATTGGCCAAAAATTGAAATAAATGTGAAATCATAAGTTTAGGGATAACAGATCACCATTTATTCAATAAAAGACTCACCGTTATAGAATAAAAACTTAAAAATTGAAAATTGCCCACTAACAGTTAATTGATAAGAAAATAACAGCTCGTCGATATTGCATGATAAAATTTTATACTTCAGGATCATGATGGCTTGCCGATATCATATGACAAAAATTTCATGTTTTTAGAAGATAACGACTCGTTGACATCATAATAATGGCTAGCTAATATTGCATGATTATACAATATGCCTTGTTCTTCTTCCTTATTTTGCGATACCTCTTACCATTATCTCTCTAAACTACAGTTGCCAAGCTTTCTCTCTCTAGATTTTTTTATTTTCTTAGCTTTTTTTTCTTGCAAAATTAAACCACTCAAATCATTTTAAACCTCCTATACTTTATTTTTCATCATTCAAACAAGATTTATTAGCCTAAACCATAAAATCTAAAATTAAAACCTTCTCATGGTTGAGTGATGAAAACCCGATTATTGTTCTTGAATTTTGGATAGATTTTCACCCACTATTGGCCAAATTGAGTACTCTAATCACTTCCTCTACTGTTCATCTACTTTTTAATCAGTTATTTATCCTCCAAAACATAAGTTTTCAAAATTCCCAAACTTCACTCTACATGGTTGGTGGTGGGTCTTCAAGAATAGGAAGGAGGGGGTACAGCACATGGTCGAAAGGAGTCCAATTAATTCTGAACCTGTTCTTGAGTTTGAAAGCATTCATTTTTCCACCTTATCTTTAGCTCAACATTTTTACTCTCAGTTTATGTCGCGTCAGGTAACCCTCTTTTATTGTGTTGAGTTGGATGCTTTTGATGATCTTGATAAGTTAGAGTAGTATTAGGAGTATATTAGAGGCAGTAAGATAGTTGAATACATTACGCATTGAAGAGAATGCATATTCAAACCTTGTTTTGGTATTTTACTCAAACATGGATATTTTAGCCACTAAACAGAATGGGATTATCATAAATGTGGGTAGATTTTTAATTGAGTTTGATGTGGGCGATGTTAATAGGTTTCTAGGTACCAAGTATGAGGGTTTATAGGTCTATACCTCTAAGAAGGAGCTTATGTTTAACCAATTCTAACATACTGATGGAGTTTGGAATATATGTAGGTGTAGAGACCTTTCAGATAATATTTGTTCATTCTTTTTTAGGTCTTAGCTCTTACCCCTTCAAGTTAGAATCCTTCATAGTATTCTGCAGCGTATTGTTAGTCCTAGGCAGGGTCATACAGATAAGGTTACTAGGCTGGATGTTGGCCTTTTAGATTCTATTTTACGGAGGAGATAGGTTAACATAGGGTATATACTATTCTCAAACATATGTTGCGAACGCCCTTTTTAAAAAATTATTTACTCCCATATGGTTGCATTATTACTTAAATCCTTAGGAAATTTCATGTATCAGTTCGGGAGCCAATATTTGATGTAACCAAAAAGTTAGATAGAAAGGCCATCACGAGTTTAAGATTTCATCAGAGACATGGGGAACGGGTAAAGACTACCTCTGTGAAAAATCGAGACATTTTGGTTGCAGCTGAGGATGATCAAATGCTAAATGATACTTACCCAGTTGATCAGCTTCTTGACTATCTATTAGGTCCGAGAGCTCAAGAATTAGCTCTTCTTTCTAGAGTAGAATCTTCAACTGCACGCATCTCTGAGGATATTGCAATGGGTACAGACGAGCCTCCAGTTCTGAAGGATATTAACATGGTTTGAGAGCTTTGTGTAGTAGATTTTGGGCAAGATTCGATCTCTCTCTAAGCAATAAAGTGAGCTTTAGTCCCAGCTTACTACTTTCCAGGCTCAGACACAATCTTAGTTCACCACATTTTAGCTCCAACAATAGTACATTCTCGACCAACAATAAAAATTATAGATGCTCAGCAGCACTTACTCTCAGCTCATCATCACATCTACCTAAGGAGCTTCATAGTTTCTGTATCTTTATATTTCGTACAGACATTCTATACATCATCATCATTTTATTATGACTTTATGACTGTGTTCTATTTTTGGTTTAGTGGCATTGACAGCTTTAGGATTTGGATATGGCTCGTGTGATTTTGGATATTAATTTTATGTTTTCTAATTTACTTATGCTCCTCTTCTCTATTTGATTGATTTTGATGGATTTGTATCTAAATTACTTTCTTGAGATTAATCTTATTGATAGGGGAATGTCAAAATTATGGATATCACACTTCAAGATGGGTAACTTTGTTGTATTTCTATTTTTTTCATCATGTATGCCAAAGTTTTTCTTTTGATAATGAAGGGGGAGAATACATGTTTTTGATATATTGATTGAATATGTTGATTAAAATGGATAAACGCATATATATACTAAATTAGAACATGTCAAGTTCTTAGAGCATATACTCAGGGGGAGCTAGGATATATTTAAGGGGAGCTGATTATTTTGTTTTTTATGATTCAAAATATGAATACATGTAAGGTTTATCATCATAAAAAAAAGGGGAAGATTGTTGACATAATTATATTCATAATATTTATTGTAATGATAACAAACCGTGTATGTCACATATTAAAGATGTTGGAGTGTTTAAAATTGGGTAAATATTCAATGTCGGACATAGTTTTTCAAGTGTTAAAGGTTTTGGAGAATATTGGGTCACCGGTATTAAATAATGGTAAATAGTTTTCTTAAGGATTGAATTGTGTTTAAAATTCTGGACAACAATTGTGAACTACTTTTGAGATAACGACTAACCAATATCTTCCAGAAAGGAATGTGATTTGCTGATTTAATTATAAATAATAGCAGTGAATCGATACCTACCAGAGAGGTCTATGGGTATGTTTGAGATTGAGGTGTTATAGCTTTTAAACTACAGTTGCTGTAGAAAAAAAGCTATAATTATAAAATAAAAATTAATATTATATAATAAATATAATTTTTAAATAATAATTTTAACAAAATTATTAAAAACATAATAGATTTTATATCATACAAGTGAAAAATCATATTAACATAGCTAATATAGTTTAAAAGCTACAGCAACTAGTGTTTACCAAACACTTAGTGCTGCAGCTTAAAAACTACAGCTGCCCAACCTCAATCCCAAACATATCCTATGTTTTGCAGGTAATGATCCGTTAAGCATAAGCGGTTAGCTGATAGAGTTTGAAGATCACTTGATAATAATAGCAAATTGAAATCCTAATAACAAAGAACCGACAATTTAAAATTCTTCATAATGGTTACTTTTCAAAATCATAACTAATATCTGAATAACGACAAACCGATAGTGCCCAGAAAGTCAATAACAGCTACTTTTCCTCTTTAGCTATAAAAAGATTCAATGAAATTCAAATAAGTGTACTACAATTACAGTTATCTTTATAAACTATAGTTTACATTAAGTTGAGTAATTATAAGTATGGGAAACACTTGGGTGAGATGTGAGAGGTGAGAGGATCATCTTAAGTTTGGAAGAGGTTGATTGACATCTTGAAGTCAATTGTAAATTGTTGAAGCCTTGGGTTGTGAGGCTTGTATGATAAAATCCTCAAGGTTGGTGTGCTTGGAGGAGTAGAGGTAGGCATAGTTTACCAAATCACATGAAAACTTTTGAGTTTGTTTTCTCTTTCTCTTATCTCTTTATTTATACTTTGCTTGAATTTACATTTATTAAATTGCTTAAAACATTAGCTTGAATTTATTTACTTTATAAATTACATAATTTTTAAAATACCTAATTCACCCTCCTCTCTTAGGTTGCACAATTAGAACTCACTAAGCACTCATGAAAGGCTTTTGTCAATAACTTTCGTAATCAAAATCAAGATAATAGTAATTAAGATCTTGGATATCTAGAGAAATATGTTGCTATCCAAAACATCTACAATAGAATAATTGGGTTTAGCTAAATACTTTAGTAAAATATTAGGATAAGTTTAATTGAAATTCAACAAATAAACCAAATGTTGATTACTGGATTACAAAGTATCCAACTCAAATTGCGTAAGAGAAAGGGATTCATTGACTTAGAACAATATAGTGAATGAATGCCTTGTTGATCAAAGGCCATGAGCCTCTTATAAGTAGGCTTTCTTTCATTGATAAGGAACATCGCCCACTATAGTTGTAGAAATATGCAACTCAAGAAAAGAAGGCTTTTATTCTTGTAAAGCACTAAGAAAACTTGTGCATAGAACTTGCTATCTTTTTTTTTTTTATTTTATTTTTCAAAGTCAGAAAAGAAATGAGTGAGAGATAAGATAGTGATAGAATATTCATCTCTTTTTCTCTTAACTAAAGAAAATAGAAGCCAAATTCTAAAAATTAAGTTAATAGAAATTTTGTTCTTGACTAAATCTTTGAAAACCAAACACTAACTTAAGTATCGTAGTATTTTTCGTATGAACACATTCAAGTCCATCAACAAGAATTCAAAAAGTTTTCAAGTTTCATTTGGTTCAATTACAGGAATAAGGTATTGTTTTTTAATTCTCTAACCTTGAAGTTTTTTACACCTAGCAATTAAGATTTTTAGAACCTTAAATAACATCATTGCAAAGTCAGAAGAAATATGGTTTTTATGGCTTTACTATTGCTATAATTAACAATAGCTTTTATGGTTTTTATGGTTTTTATGTCAGATCTATTCGGTGAGTTATTTTTTTATCAAATAAGATGTCATCATTACTATTACTGTTAGAAGAAAGAAATTTCATCAAGTCACATGTCATAAAGATAGACTCTTTCTCAATTGAAATAAGGTTTAACTTGATTGAAAATTGGGCCTTAATGGTCTGTATCCACCTAATTCTAGTGTGTAGTCTAAAGAGAAAGGTCTGAAAGCATATTCAAGCGTGCCTTAAATAAACTCTTATTGCAACTTTGACTATGCATGTTGTTTCATTGAGTAGGGACTTGGACTTAAATAATAATGGCACATACTGTGAATAATGATGTTGGAGTAAACTACACCAATGAATAATATAAAACCATTAACTTAATATCAATGTTTTAAGATTGTTATAGCCTAGAAATTATTTTAAGAAATGTTTCTTGAAGAATTTGAAAATTATTTTTAAAAAAATTTTGAATTTTTTTTTTGAAATTTTTTTTTAGAGAATACTGATAATATTTTCTCGAAAACTATTTTTGAAAGAATACTAGAAATATTTCTAAAAAATTATTTTTGAAAACATTTTCTGATTGAACCTAAAAAAATAGTATTTTTAGAAAAAAATTAATTTTGAAAATGCTCTTAACTTACTTTCAATTATCTCTTGAATTTCTTAACTAAAAACAATGAATCCCTAATGAATTGTGGAGTATGCTATTTATATATTTCATTTTTTCCTTTGATTTATTTGTACGCATGCTTGCATTTAAATTTCATGCATGCTTGGCCATTTTTGTTGTCAATTTCATTAATATTGTATTAATTATTAACCATGTCTATTGACTTGTACCTGTGCATTGATTTGCATGCGTGCATGCTTGCATTGAATCTCAAGCATGCGTAGCCAATTTTGTTAACAAGTTTATATGTATTGTATTAATTGTTAACTATGCCTGCCCACAAGGCCGTGGTCGGGTTGGTCGCAATGCTCGGTTCTAGAGCCGTGGCGGCCTGGGTTCGAGTCCTTTGGGGTGGGGAGGGGGTTCAAATTTTTTGGGCTTGCCCACCCCCATCCCCTTTTAAAAGAAAAAAAAAAAAAACTATGCCTATTGACTTTCAACAAAATTTAATGCTAAATTTAAACTAAATTTTTTTTTTCATAATAATTAGTTCTCCACCAACTTATTTTACAATATATCCGTACCTTTCAAACCATAGCTCACAATTATTTACCCGCAACATAATAACCTGGTTTTTACTATTAAACACATGCCTTATAGGTTGGAATGGGCTTTTGGGTGTTAGCATCAATTTTAGGTAATAACAACTACATATAACCAAACGCAGCTACCATCCTATAGATAAAATGTGAAACTTAAAATTAGCCTCCTGATATAAAAAATAAAATAAATAAAATAAAATATTGATACACATGCAAGCAAGATCACATGATGTGTAAGTGCAGTGCTTCAAATTGGTCAATTAAAACAAAACAGAAACTGATGATGAGAAAATAATTGGATAGAAATACATCTATCTAATACATAATTAATTAATATCAACGTAAGCTATGTATTTGAAAGGCAACTCCAGGCTGGCTTGAAAGAAGTTGGAACCTTAGATGAATAATTTTTATGACACCTTTTTTTAATTTTACAACTTCAATACTCAAATAAATATAAAATATTTCAAAATTCATTCTATATTTAATTCTTGAATTTCAATAATAAAAAAAAGATCTTAAAATTTTTTTAAAGCAAAAACTAAAAAGTACTGATTGAAGTAGATATCTTTTTTACTTCTATTTGAACCATTACAAAAATAAACGAAAAAAATAAATAAGAACAATACTATTTCCCAATTGAATATTTAGAAATGTAGCTCATAGATAGTTGAGATAGTGAATTGAGATCAAATAATGGATATGGACTTTGCATTTTAAGAAATTAATTTTATCATTTTTTAATGAACCAATAAATATAATAATTTTCTTTGTATATGAAATATCAAGATTTTTTTTAATCCATTGATTTTTGAAATTATACTTTGAAAAGGTAAAAAAACTAATTTTTTCTTGGAAAGACTAATAATGAATGAATTAATGGTTAAACAATATTATTAATTATCCCTCTCTAACCCTAAGGTTAACAAATATAAATAGACTTTCCTACAATACATATTTTTTAAAAAATTATTAATTAGAAAATTATTAATTAAGTACTCAAAATATGAGACATTTTCAAAATATGGGACTTTAGGCGATTGCCTAATTCATCTGTACTTAACGCCACTGCTGGGCAACTCATGCCAAAAAGACATAACAAATTTTGATTGAGTTACAGCAGAACACGAAATAACTTCAATAACCTTTTCTCTTGTGGTCTAGGAGCAGGCATGCTGCACAAATTCTTTTCCAGCAGCGGATCATTATTAGAGCTGGAAATAGAAGCCAGGTGCCACTTTGTGCAATGAAGTATGAATAATAAAAATATCTAGTAGATGCAAACTTGTCGCCTTCCAAGAAAGCTGTTATGAAATAGAGAGAAGACCCATAGAACTGCACAAGAGAGAGTGCAAACTGAAGAATGTAGCTGTATGGCTTTCCTTTAGCTATAGCGTACCTGCCAACAAAGACCGAGCCAGGAAATTGAGTCAAATATAGGGGAGGGACAACAAAATTAATTAATAATGAACCAAAACAAAAAAAAAAAAAAAAACAAAAAACTTATTTTAGTGGATGTCAATAGAGGTAAAAAAACAAAATTTTGGAGGTAACTATGTAAAATCACCATTTTAGTTTGTGTATTTTAGGGAGAAAGGAACTTATGGGTGAGAAAAAAAAAAAAAAAAGTTCTAAACAACTACCATTTTAGTTAATTCAGACTTAGAACAGTACTTACACTGCAAGAAGGCTAGCAGGGCCAACAAAAATAACGGCAATTCCTTCTATACCTAGAACTGCCACATGTCTTGATGCATATCTTGAATCACCTTTGCTATATTCTTTCCCTGAAGCAGTGCCCGCTTTTGTTTATGAGACTAAACACCTTACTTACAATTAATTAATTTCAAAGTAAATATTCTCATTGTAAACAACTTACAAATTTCAGCAAAATAATTGCCAGACTTGTCCTTATAAAATTCTGGAGAGAAAACCCAGTAACCCTCGTGAATGATGTGAATAAGGCCACTAAGAGCCCACCAGGTCATAAGCCACCTGTCAGTTTTTGATAATCTGCGTGATGACCTTCCTGCAGTGTACACACAGTTGAAGATTTCAGTAACATTGGAATGTGACTATGATACGGCGGCCAAGAGAAAGGCCAGAGCCATTCCCACAGTTTAGGTACTGTCATATGGTTAGATTTTATTGACTTTCTAACCATTATATTTATATTTGACAGTACTTAAACTGAAAGGGTATGATAATGATATTATGAACCAAATAAAAGATTTTAACCGGAGATGAGCCAGATGATAAACATGACCAAAAAGGTAGCGATTCCATTCCAAGCATGCACTTCAAATGTAGATCGTAAATTTGGAGTAAAATCTGGTAGAATCAGATTACTCGGCGAATACGGATGACTCATTTTAATTTCTTCTTCCTCTTCTTCACTTGGAATTGGAATTCACGCCTTCAATTTCCTTCCTCTTCCTACTCCTGATCTCACTTATATATATATACAGACACATACGTAGAGTTTTGCTAAGTTACAATTTAAGTAAGTTACAATCCTTAATAAATTATACAAAACAAAAACTAGCAACCTGATAATGGGATCTACTACCACGTTACTAAGAGTGTAAATTAACTAAGTTGTAACTTGGAGGAACTTATATATATATATATAGAAATGTTACAATTAGAATAAATTAAAAGATAAAAAAAAAAGACAAATTCTAATGCACTTTTTTTTGTCTCAAATACATTTTTTTTTTTGTTTTTTAGTTTATTCTTGAATTTAATAAAATTAGGGATTCTTGATTATAAATTCACTCACTCTATCTGCCTATCTATCTATATATATTTATATATAAAACAACCGTTTGCAAGAAACATAGCCATACATTAACCTCGGTTTCTTCATTCAAAGAAATTTAAAGTACATAAAAATATTACATTTAATTACTGCATACATGTTATTTATGCATTTGTTTTGAAAAATTATCATATAATTAGTAGTTATTTTTAAGCGAACTATGTGCTTATCATACATATATCAATCGGGTGTAGTACCTTTAAAATTTCTCCTTCGCTTATCCAAGTCAAACGAAGGCACTAATTAAAAAATAAACTTTATTCTACCTCATAAATGATACAACATCTCATAATAATTCAGTAATAAAATTTATCGTTACTATCAATTTTTAGACTTTTATTTTTTAATGTTGTTGGTTTTAAATTAGTCGAAATGTAGTGGTATTTCATTATGTGGAGCTATAGTGTAGAGTTATGGATTACCTTTGCTGTTTTTATTTGTAATCTTTAATTAAGCTTATTTATTTAAAGCTTAATATTATTTAATAAAGGATATCTGGAGTATTATTCCAAATTTATAATTGTATTTAGAAGATGTTGTCTCTGGAAGCACCAAATATCATCCTTTGGGAGGTTTGGATTCCTCGAAATAACATGTCTAGTGTCTACATATGCCGTTTTCTTTATATTTTGTTTGTTTCTCGTAACAAACTATGTGTTCAATTTATACCAATAAATGATTTACCCCCACGTCACAACAACAAAAAAAAAAAAAAGGTTTTTGAGATACAATAACAATATTTTTAAGACAAAAAACTTAATTAATTAGGATTCATAACAAAATACATTTGATATCGCTATAACATATAATAGATATGAAATAGTACTTTCTTCCAATATGAAACTTATTGATTTAGAATCATTTTTCAGTAGAAATAATAAGATCGTTTTCTCATACAATATATAGAATTACTATAATTTAGATATCATACATTTGCTTTTTTATTGTAGTAATTACGGCTCCCAAGTCACAATCTATCACCACCCCTCATGCTAGATCACAATCTATCACTAATGATCTTCCAAGTTGTGACTCAAGTTTGATCTACACTTGACGTGTGGATGTTTTTATCACCACTAAAAGAAACTAGCAAGAAAATACTTTTCTCTCAAAGTCAGAGAAAAAATTCTCTTTTCTTGATCTGTATATTACAGCTTCTCTTATTTCTTTTGTAGAGAAAAAAGTTTTTTTATATTATAGTGGTAGAAAACCCTAAGCTCTTTATTTATATCTTTTTTAATTCTATTAAATCAAAATAATTGATTTAAATTAAAATATGAAAATAACCCGAAAACTTTTGGTGTTATATTTGTTGTAGTTATAGGGAACCACCTTGTAAAATAACATAAGGCCCCTTATACGCAAGTATATTAATTTGAATAATATATTTAGCCTTTTAACCGAAATAGCTAGTTATCTTGCTTATTAATTTAGTAGTGGTGCAGTCAATTAAATGAGCTAACCTGAGGATTATATGGGTACATATAATAATGGCTACCATAATTAGGCCTGCAGCTAAACTAGCCCAATTATTTAATTCTAAATCTACTCCACTAAAAGATTAGAATTGACCTTTATAATTGTATGCTATTTAGGATAGTATTTGTTAATGCGGTTTTTTGCGTGCTCTCGAATGATGTCCAAACTCTTGCTTGCGGGATGCTCGAGCAGGAACGCTTGCCAACCTCAATTCTCCTCTATTCACCGAAACAGCGATCTCCTCGGGCCTGTATTCACAGAAAATATGGTCAGGGGTCGCCGAGTGTTTTTCCGGCGAAAACCCTCCGACGCTCAAGTCAGTGATCAGGTTATTCTTTTTTGTATCCTTCTTTGTTAGAGAGGCCGGATAAATAAAATAAAAATGATTGTCTGATCCAAGTGGCCGTAGCCCAAAAATGACTAAATCGTGAGAAAAGAGAAGAATCTGAAAAATTCAAGAACCCTCGCAACTTACACGCCGGTTTTCTTTTATTCTTCAGTTTTCCCGCCCTTTTCCTCCAAGGTCATCCGCTCCCGTGTTAATGGTGTTTGGGCCCCTCTGACAGCCGAGATTACTGTGCCATATCCTGGGAATGCGGGATGCCAGGTGGGCATGGGTTCCCATGGCCTGATTATGGCGTCGGGTATGCGCATACAAAATGATGACACTGTGAGGGCGTGTGCCGGCCATCGGTAACAGTCACGACACCATACCACATGGGGTATTTGTCAGGCATCGATTTTCGCGTTGAGTTGCTGGAGAGACGGGTCAGACTGTCTCGAACCGGCAGTACTTGAATCTTGCATCCACTTCGTGTCATAGCTGATCGGGAAGGGTCATACTTGGGGGTTTGAAGACTTCGAGAATGAGAAGGAGCTCGGGGCTCGACCAGTCTTGAGGTCCTCGACCTTGACCAGCTTTGACACTTAGTAAGGCTGTCTTTGTGCCAGCGGTCAAGTGCTCTGCTTGATATGGGCTGACCTCGAGGTCTTCTACTCGAGCTGGATTGGCCTCGAGGAGACCTGCTTGATATTACCCAAACACTAGTCCCCCAGTTTCTCGGCCTTTTCATCTTCCCGTGTTGAGCTGTCTTTGGCTTCCATCACTTTATATTTAATGCAGGACACGTGGGTGGATCCGGGCCGTGCGTTTGAATTTTGAAGAGATGTTACTTGAACAGTCGCATCTCTTGAAATGTGTGCCGTCTGTTGAAGGGACGCACTTTTCCCTTTAAAAACCCTCGATTTCTTTACTACGCTTCCTATTGCCCATCTTTGCTCAAATCAAAATTAATCGCTTGCAAATGCGTCTCATCTTCTTCCTTGTCGTTGCTGTCATTCCTGTCGTCAATTTTTTCTTAGGTATAAACCTTTTTCCCTTTTCTCGTTATTTTCTTGCTCTTCGTTTATTTTGGGTTTTCGATTCCCACTTGGTAGATTGTGCCCATAGGAAACATGTCAGACACCCAAAGACCCCGTAGAATGTTGTCTGAAGAATCGTCCTCTTCAAGTGATTCTGAACTACTTAGGATGATCCCAGTGAGAGATTCAAGTTTTGAGGGGGTTTTAATTGTGGCGGAGACCCGGCCACAACAGGGGGAAAGGGTTAGTCAACGGTCAGAGGGTGGAGAGTACCCCATTGACCATATGCGGTGTGAAACTTCACACCCGGACCTAGACTGGCTTAGGGACACCTACCACATACCGGCTAGTGTGGATTTGTGGGTGCCCGGTAAGGGTGACATGCCCAGCCATCCTCCCCGGAGGTATGTCACTTTTCATATGCAGTGCTTTAGGTGGGGGGTTAGGTTGCCTATTCAGCATTATTTCGTCCAAATTCTGTCCAGACTCCGCTTGGCCCCGGGGCAGTTGAACCCAAATGGGTGGAGGATCTTGTTCGGTCTTTATGTGTTGTGGAGATAGAGCAATCTGGGCGAGCACTCGGTACAGGAGATAAAGCATTTCTACCAACTGAAAAGAAGCCTGAAGAACGCTGGCTGGTACTACCTCGCCTCTAGTCTGAAAGGCAAGAAACTCATTACTGATCTCCCCACTTCTGGTAGCAACTGGAAGGGCAAGTTTTTCTTTGCCGGGGGAGATTGGGGGCAAACTGCATCTGCCTCCGAAGGGGTTCCTCCAGGTCGTCTACTGTTCAATAAATTCTTACTTTGATTTTTCTGCTCGCATCTTTTCTCACCATTCTATTCTGGTTGTTGTTGCAGTATCTTGAAGTGCTTCTTATGAATTGGGGAAGAGCTTCAAGCGCGTGTTAACACTGCTCTCGATAATGCGAGCTCGTGCAGGGAGCTACTCACACTCAACAATTTTGCTGAGTTTGGCCTGGTCCCTCAAGAAGAGATGAGTGGTGTGCTTTCTTTGTTGAAGAGGCCTGCGAGCACTTCAGACCGCCCGATCAGCTCCTCTGCTCCAGCGAAGCTGCCTCGAACTGACACTGCCGCCTCACCGATTAGGGCTGCATCCTCTCCTCGGGAGACTGAGTGAGCAATAGAGGGTGTAGCTCACAGGGCTCCGAGGACTGCCCCTTCATCTTGACCTCGATCAGGACACATACAGGAGCAGCAGCGGCCTGACATCGCCGATCCCTACCTTAAGGACTTCGGAAAACAGATCGAGGAGAAGTTCTTGGAAGGGATAGAGGCTTCTGGCGCTGATGACTTAGTCGGTGTATTCCACCGCCTCTCTTCCCGCGCTGTGACTATTGCTACCACCTTCAAGACCAAGACTCAGGATTCTCAGAGGAAGATCAGAGCAGAAAATCAGAACTTAAAACGGAGTCTTGAGCAGAAGGATGAGGAGGCAATGAAGCTTCGCACAGAGATCTCCACCCTCAAAGAGAAGGCGGCCATGTCAGAGTCCAAAGCACTCCAGCTCGAGAATGAGCTGTCTCTTGTCCGGGAGGAGCTATTGAATGCTCGGAAGGACTTGGACGTGCAGAGGTTCTCCTTTGAGAAGACCATGGAGAAAGAGACTTCTCACTTTCAGAGGAAGGTGGACTCTCTGGAAGGCAGGTTCACGACAGAGTATAATGATGGGGTGACTTTCAGCTATAACTGCCTCGTGTCTGTCTTGAGCAAGGAGCATCCCGACTTGGACATATCTAAGCTCTAGGCAGGTATCACGGAGTACATGCGCTAGCACGATGCCCCAAACCAAGGGTCGAGAGTCCCCCCAACTGAGGCCTCTGCCAAGACTGAAAAGGTCGCTCCTCATACTGCCGAGGTCTCCCCTGCTGCTGCTGCTGCCATGGAAGTTGCTCCGCTCCCTGAGGATCCTGCTCCATCTGCTAACTCTAATGCTCCAACCAATTGATTTTTTTTTTTTTGTACTTGTATTTTTTTTAATGGATGAATAACGAACATGTATTGGATAATTTGCCTCTGTGTTTGTATATAGATTTTTGCCTTGCACTTTCCTGTGAGATTCACTCTAGGCCTTTGCTAAATAAACTTTAACAAGTGTTGGGCCCTTGTTTCTCTTCTCCGAGTCATTTCTGCTCGTGTCCTCTCTTGGCTTATGTGTGACAGAGTCTTGCCTTAAGTTAGGCTTATAGGCCTCTATTTATCTCACGAGCTCGGTCTGCTCGAGCCGATATTCGGCTTATACTTGGCCTTTGCGTTTTCTTCCTGAGCTTATTCTGCTAGAGCATGCAATTGGCTCACGGTTGGCATCGTCTCGCCTTAAGCTAGGCTTAGAGACTTCTGGCCTTTACGTTTTCTTCGCAAGCTTATCCTGCTCGAGCATGTAATTGGCTCACGCTTCGCACCGTCTCGCCTTAAGCTAGGCTTAGAGACTTCTAGCCTTTACGTTTTCTTCGCGAGCTTATCCTGCTCGAGCCTATAATTGGATCACGCTTGGCATCGTCTCGCCTTAAGCTAGGCTTAGAAACTTCTGGCCTTTGCGTTTTCTTCGCGAGCTTATCCTGCTCGAGCCTACAATTAGCTCACGCTTGGCACCATCTCGCCTTAAACTAGGCTTAGAGACTTCTGGCCTTTGCGTTTTCTTCTCGAGCTTACCCTGCTCGAGCCTGCAATTGGCTCACGCTTGGCACCGTCTCGTCTTAAGCTAGGCTTAGAGGCTTCTGGCCTTTGCGTTTTCTTCGCGAGCTTATCCTGCTCGAGCATGCAATTGGCTCACGCTTGGCACCGTCTCGCCTTAAGCTAGGCTTAGAGACTTCTGGCCTTTGCGTTTTCTTTACGAGCTTATCCTGCTCGAGTCTACAATTGGCTCACGCTTGGCACTGTCTCGCCTTAAGCTAAGCTTAGAGACTTCTATCCTTTGTGTTTTCTTTGCGAGCTTATCCTGCTCGAGCCTGCAATTGGCTCACGCTTAGAACCGTCTCGCCTTAAGCTAGGCTTAGAGACTTCTGGCCTTTGCGTTTTCTTCGTGAGCTTATCCTGTTCGAGCTTAAAATTGGCTCACGCTTGGCACCGTCTCGCCTTAAGCTAGGCTTAGAGACTACTAGCCTTTGCGTTTTCTTTGTGAGCTTATCCTCCTCGAGCCTACAATTGGCTCACGCTTGGCACCCTCTCACCTTAAGCTAGGCTTAGAGACTCCTGGCCTTTGCGTTTTCTTCGCGAGCTTACCATGCTCGAGCCTGTAATTAGCTAATGCTTGGTACCCTCTCGTTTTAAGCTAAGCTTAGAGACTTCTGGCCTTTGCGTTTTCTTTACGAGCTTATCATGCTCGAGTCTACAATTGGCTCACGCTTGGTACTGTCTCGCCTTAAGCTAGGCTTAGAGACCTCTATCCTTTGCATTTTCTTTGCGAGCTTATCCTGCTCGAGCCTGCAATTGGCTCACGCTTGGAACCGTCTCGCCTTAAGCTAGGCTTAGAGATTTATGGCCTTTGTGTTTTCTTCGCGAGCTTATTGGCTTCAACTTGCCTATATTGAATTAATATTGAAACATTTTTCTTGCTTTTATACATGTTCAAGATTTTACACATCTTTATTTCGGAAGGAATTGGATATTAATGCTTAAAATACAAGGAAACTTACTGGAAATACTTCATCAAATGCTATGCGTTCCATGGCCTTTTGACCTCTCGTTCCAGGTCAATCTGTATGCTCCCAGACCGGCTATTTGAGAGACCCTATAGGGACCTTCCCAGTTCGGTCCTAACACACTTTGCTTGGGGTCCTTCGTGTTCTGATTGACTCTTCCAAGTACCCAATCTCCCACCTGAAATCGGTGGATGTGCACATTCCGGTTGTAATAGCGGGTCACTCTCTGCTGGTACTCTGCTATCTTTACAGCGGCCCTTTCCTTTTTTAATTTCAGCAAGTCCAAGCCTTCACACATCTGTTCATCGTTTTGCCCTTCGTTGAAGTGCTCTGTTCGGTGTGTTCCCATTCCTATTTCGGCGGGAACCACTGCTTCATGCCCAAATGCCAGGGAGAATGAGGTTCCTCCTGTGGCCGTTTTGTGTGTAGTTCTGTAAGCCCACAAGACGTCAGGCAGCTCGTCAACCCAAGCTCCCTTCTGCTCGCCGAGTTTGGTTTTCAGGAGGCGTTTTATAGTCTTGTTTGTGGCTTCTAATTGCCCATTGACCTGTGGGTGTGATGAAGAGCAAAAATTTAGCTTTAGTCTCTGAACTTGTTGTTGTCAAATTATCTCCCGTTTTCCATAACCAACGCGTGGGGAATCCCATACCTGCAAATCACATTTTTCCAAATGAATTCAGTGGTCTTGCTTTCTGTGATACTACTCAAGGCTCCCACCTCAACCCATTTGATAAAATAATCAATTGCCACCACGGCGTGAGTCGCAGATGCTCTCCCCTTTGGTAACGACCCAATCATGTCGATTCCCCACTGGGCAAATGGCCATGGAGAATTCATCACTGTGAGGTTCTCGGGAAGTTGGGACATATAGTTGGCAAAACTTTGATAATTCTTGCAGCTCTTGGTCTTCTCTTGTGCGTCTTGGTGCATACGGGGCTAGAGGTATCCCTGCCTTAAGGCCTTGAAAGCCAAAGACCTTGCGCCCAAATGGTTCTCTCAAATTCCTTCACGTATTTCCCGGAGGACATAATCAGCTTCCTCTTGGTCTAATCGCAACAGTGGGAGAGTGTATCCTCGCCTGTACAATACCCCGTCAACCAATTTTGTACTTGGCCGCTTTACACTTCAACTTCCTTGCCTGCTTCTTATCGGCAGGCAATACTCCTTCCTTGAGGTAAGAAACAATTGGCTCCATCCAAGTGCTGCTCAATGATAAATTCATCACCTTGTCTTCCTGCTCGATGCTCGAGAACTTCTTGATTTCTAATAGGATAGACTTTGGTATTTTAGGGTCGGATGTAGCGGCCATTCGCGCTATCATGTCAGCTCAAAAATTCTTCCCTCTCGCGATCTACTCTACCTCGACTGCTCGGAAATTCTTTATTAGTTACTTCACCTTCCAAAGGTAAGCCTCCATCTTCTCACCTTTTGCTTGGAAGCTTTCATTGAGGTGATTTACTATCAGCTGTGAGTCTGTTCGAAGCTTTACCTCTTCTGCCTTTACTACCAGGGCGAGCTTCAACCCTGCAATTACCGCCTCGTACTCGGCCTGGTTGTTAGTGACTTCAAATTCCAGCTTTACGGCATATTGCACCTCTACCCCTTCAGGACTAAGGAGCACAACTCCTGCTCCAGCTCCCTGATCTCCACACGATCCATCTACTGTGACTGTCCATGCGTTAGTCGAGACAGAGGGATCTGGTGGGTGCTCGCTATCCATCTCTTCATTCCTCTCTGTGCATTCGACCACGAAGTCAGGTAAGGACTGAGCTTTTATTGCTGTTCCAGGTTGGTAGCTAATGTTGAATTCACTGAGCTCCACAGACCATTTTACCAACCTTCCGGAGGTCTCTGGCTTGTGCAGAGTCTGCCTGAGTGGTTGGTTCTTCAAAACCATCACCGAATGCGCTTGGAAGTAAGGCCTCAGTTTTCGGGCTGTCGTCACCAAGGCCAGTGCCCATTTCTCCATTGGTGGATATCGAGTTTCAGCCCCCAACAAGGCTCTGCTCGTGTAATATCCTGGGAATGCGGGATTGGCCTCGAGGAGACCTGCTCGATATTACCTAAACAGTATTCTCAAATAATAATTGATTATTGCCACATTTACTACTTTACTGAACAATCCTTTGTGCCACATCGCTAATTAAACTGATATCTCAACAGTCTAATTAATTTAATTACATCTTATTTCTTGACACTTACTAGCTTTCTCTAATGATCATTTTCAACATACTAATTATGTTGACACACTCTAGCTAGAGAATTTTATGATCAAGTACCGAAAACCCATCAAGAGATGTGTTATACAAATTCTATATTATTAATCTATAATCTCACTTCTCATAATTGCTCTCACTAAGATACCAGGTAATCTTAATTACAAATGTATGTCGCATCCATTGGTAACTCAAATGGAATAACAATTATAAATATAAAACTATAATTAACTCAAGATTGAGATTGCAATAAAATCAATATTTATGAGATTTAATAAGTCTGACAATTATTCTAAGGTTAATTAAATCTCATATGTGATCCAGCTCAATATAGTCAAACTACATCAATAAATTCATAAATGATTAATACAAATCATTCAATGAATTTACTACAGTCTAAACATAAATAGAGCGCACAACTCTATTTATCAACTGTGAACTCAATTTATTTAATCATAAGATAACTTGTATTTATGTCTTCAGTGAATCCATATGATGATCACAAAAATACATATAATATGATTAAATGGACCTTATTTAAAATATTTATGCAATTAAGATATTTGAAAAATGTCTCAAACATTTTATTAATCAGAAAATATATTTATCATAAATAAATAAATTAATAAGCTTTAAAAAGCACATAATCCCAACAATCTCCCTCTAGCTCTCAAAACATATGTGGCAACTTACGCATGTCCATACATTTTAAGTGCAGGTTAAAAGGTCTCCTAGGTATGGTCTTTGTAAAAAAATATGCTAGGTTTTGTTCTGAGACAATCTGAGTAACCTCTATATCACCTCTCTGCACTATTTCTCTTATGAGATGGTATTTTCTTTTTATATGTTTTTACTTCTTGTGGTTTCTTGATTCCTTTGACTGAGCCACTGCTATTATCACAAAATAATTTAAAGGGTGCAGTTGCTGCAGGTACACCACAAGATTTTATAGGAACTTCTAAAGTTAAACAGTTTCTTTATCATCTTCAGATGCAGCCACATATTCAGCTTCTATTGTGGAGTCTGCAATACAACTTTGTTTTAAACTCCTCCAACTCACAGCTCCACTTCCTAGTGTAAACACATAACCGAAAGTTGATTTTCTAAAATATTTATCTGACATGAAGTCAAAATCGGTACAACACACTGGAATGAGATCATCACAAGAATACACAAGCACATAATTCTTAGTTCTTTTCAGATACTTAATTATATGTTTGATTGTAGTCTGGTGTCTAGGACTAGGATTAGATTGGTATTTACTGACTATCCCTATTGCAAAATAGATGTCTATTCCAGTACATAGTATGACATACATGAGACTTCTCATAGCATCTGCATGAGGAACTCGCATCATTTTTTCTCTTTCCTCAGGTGTCTTAGGTGAGTGATCCTTAAAGAGTATAATTCTATATCTAAATGGTAACAAACTAGTGTTAGAATTTTCAATGCTAAATTTACCTAGTATCTTATCAATATAAGCAGATTAGGATAAGACTAAAGTTTTATTCTTCTAGTCTTAAAGCAATTTGATACTAAGAATATAACTAGCCTCTCGTAGGTCTTTCATGTCAAATTGTTTAGCCAACCAATTCTTTATTGATGATAATACTCTTATATCGTTTCCAATTAAGAGAGTGTCATCTACATAAAGAATTAGAAAAGCTAAAGTATTTCCCTGAATTTTCTTGAACACACACAGTTCATCAACATTTTATATGAATCCAAACTTTTTAACCGTTTGATCAAATCTAATGTTCCATGGCCGGGATGCTTGCTTTAATTCATAAATGGATCTCTGCAACTTATATATTATGTGTTCTTAGCATTTTTAATGAATCCATATGGTTCTTGCATATAGATGTCTTTTTCAATATGTCTATTAAGAAATGTAGTCTTGACATCCATTTGCCAAATTTTATAATACAATACTATAGCAATAGGAAGTAGAATTCTAATGGTTTTAAGCATAGTAACTGACGAAAAGGTTTCCTCATAATTGATTCCCTCTTTCGAAGTATATTTTTTGCTACTAATCTTGCTTTAAATGTTTTTATCTTTCCATTTACTCCTCTTTTTCTCTTGTAGATCTACTTACCCCCTATAGGTTTTATCCCATTTGGTGCCTCTATAAATTTCTAAATTTTATTGGAATAAATAGATTCCATTTCTTGACTCATAGCATTTTTCTATGGTTTAACATCTCCATCTAATAGAGCTTTATTATAGCTAGTGGGATCTTGTACTTGTCTATCTAAGATAGTTGTATAAGTTACTCCCAGTAACATGCACCGTACTGATAACATAGTTACCCTCCCTTTACGACGATGTTCTATAGGTGATTGTTATTCAGGGTTAATGTTATAATCTTCATGTTGTTGCTCTTCTTCCTATTTAATAACAGGTACTAAAATCTGAGCATCAACATCATCTCCTAATAATTCTTCTAGTATTGCCTTACTCTTAGGTTTGAAGTTATTCATATAATCTTCCTCAAGAGAAGTAAAATGTGTACTCACAATCACTTTTATATCTTAAGGACTATAAGATAAACCTCTCGTTGTTCCTTTGGGATACCCAACAAACATACAAACCTCATAACGAGAATCCATTTTGTCAGCCTTTGGTTTTACATATGTGCTGGTGAACCCCAAATATGGATATATTTCAAACTTGGTTTATAATATAACCATAAATCTATTGCAGTTTTTGGCACTGACTTAGATGGAACTAAGTTCAATAAGTATGCTGCTATTTCTAGTGCAGGTCCCCAAAATGAGATAAGCAATGTAGAATAATAAAGCATAGATCTCACTATATCTATAAGTGTCCTATTTCTTTTTTCAGCCACACCATTTTGTTGTGTTGTTCTTGGAGCTGTCAATTGAGATGTAATCTCATTTTCAACTAGATATTTTTTGTACTTTTCTTTGAGATATTTACCACCTCAATCAGATCAAAGTTTCTTTATAATCTTACCTAATTGCTTTTCTGTCTCAGCCCTATACTCTTTGAATTTTTTAAGAGCTTCAGACTTATGACGCATTAGATAAACATAACCGTATCCTGAATAATCATCAGTGAAAATGATGAAATACTCATAACCACTTCGAGCTTGTACATTGATTGGTCAAAATACATTTATATGTACTAATTTAAGTAGTATTATTGTACATATTTCTTTGATAAAAAAAAAGACCTTTTGGTAATTTTTCTTTCTAAACAAGATTTATAGAGCGACAATGATTCATTTTTCAATGGACCTAAAAGCCCATATTTAATCATTTTTTGTACCCTACTTAGGTTTATATGACCCAAGCATAAATGCCAAAGGTGACATTGGTTGGAAGAAATCTTTCTTTTCTTAGATGAATGCATATGCTCATTATTTTCAATCATTGTGTTATACATAAAATGGATCAAAGGACTTTGATTATATAAATTATCTTCTAATGTACCAAAGTATATTAGTCTATTATTTTTTAAAAATAAAAACAGAGGAACCAAATTTTACAGTATACCCATATTTTGATAAACAAGCTACTGAAATTAAATTCCTCTTAATGTCTGGAACATAAAGGAAATTATTCAAAACTACAGTATTATTGTTAAAAGATAATAAATAGATCCAATCTTCTTTGCCGACACGAACTAACCCGTCCCTAATTGCAGCTTGATGCTTTATTCACTTAGTTTCCTAGTTTCTTGAAACCAAAAAAGTGAATTACAAATATATTTAATTGCTCCAAAATCCAAGACCTAGGTGCCAATAGAATTTTGAACTAAACATGCCTCTATGACTAAAATATTTCCCATACTTGATTTCACAATCTTAAGGCAATCCTTTTTCTAATGACTTTCCTGTTTATAGTTAAAGCACTTGCCTTTCAGCTTGCCATCTCTTTTAGTAGACGGTTTCTTATTCCCAGCTTTCTTCTTTTACCTTTGCCTTTTGGCGTAGGCTTAGAAGAAATACCTTTCTCAATAAGGTTAATGCCTCCTTGAGATTTTTCAGTAAGATAAATCTCTTCAGCTGAATGAAGTTTGTTTACTAATATGTAGCATTTTTCAATTTCTTTAGCTTTTTGTCATCTCTCATAAAGCCTCCTCTAATTTTTACTAACATCCTCTACTGATTCAGGAGGGCATGGTTGGGTTAAGATATATTTCTAATTTTCAATAGTCAGGACTATAAATAGACTTTATTTCCAATCTATATAGTTCTTGCCAGTACGTTTGTTTTAACTAAAAATAATAGTGAGTGGGCTTAAGGAATATATTTTCTAAAAAACAAAACATACATGCATAAATATATTGAAATAAGTAATATTCACAATAAAAAACATAAAATGCAAAAGACCATTAATATATTTTATTTAATTGTAATGATAATCTAGTACTGCTTTGGTAAACTATCCGTTGGGGAAGTCATGCCTCCACTTACTAGACCTAATTAACTATTAGATTATTTACTTTCATGTTGAAACATGATAAATAATTATCGTTAACTTTTAAGGCCAAAATTTGTTAACAGAGCTTCATTGGGAAGATTAATAACAAATTTTGTTGAATGTATAACTATTGTTTCAATTTATGTATCGTTCAAATTATGTAGCCAGTGTTAAGATGATCAATAGATTGAAAAATATTTTGATCTTATCTTTGAAGAAGTTCATCAAATAAAATATTTTATATATATACCCTCCGTATAGAGCATCACCGTATCATGAAGTTGAGATATATATATATATATATATAATTTTATTATTGAACTAACAATGGAGCCCGTGAAAAATTTATCTTGAATTTTCCCTCTCCCACTCGATATTTTAAAGTTGTTTTTTCCTTTTTAAACAATACACATATTATATCCTATATTTTTAATTACATACTTCCTAAAATAATATTATCTAAATGAAATATAATATTATTAAAAATTTGCAAGTATCAAACAATATATATATCTATAGATTTATAATTTATAAATGTCATGTATTATTATGTATAAAGTGGCACTACCTGTTCTATATGACATGTTATCATTGCATATTATCATCCAAACATAGTATAAAGATTAAAAGTAATTAAACAATCTCAATTCATGATTTTCCTAAGAAAAGGAAAAGAAAAAAATTGACTTAATTTATAATTAAGCTTCCAGTCAATGTCCATCTTCTTTCTTTTCCTTTCTTGTACTTGCTCTTGTTCATAATTATTGGCTTGGAGACTTTTCGACTTTTGAATCCTTGGTTCAATTTTTATAATTTAAATTTGGGCATTTATTAAATAAAAATTCTATTGGATCTTATTTTTGAAATAAAATTTTTATAAAATCAAGACCCATTTAATTTAATAAAATAAGCCCAAATTTATTTTTTGAAAGTTCTTGAGCCAAATAAGTTTAATTATTGATTTGCCAAATTTTTTCATTTATATGACCCAATTTTAAAATTCTAAAATGGGCTCGGAACCAATATAAATAAATGTAAACAAATAATTATTATTGGTCTTATCAAATTTTTATTTTTATTATCCAATCGACAACCAAAATTGGGCTTAGATATAATATAAATAAATTAAAATTTTTTTGCCAAAACCCAAATGCTTTGACTGAATTGTAAAATAGTAAAATTTTAAGGTGTCATAGGATATAAACCTAAAACCCTAATTCCTATATTTTTCTTTCCAGCCGCCACATCCAGAATGTATTACATTATGCTGGACCTAAATGCAAAAATATCCAACATTATGCCAAAAGACATAAATTATAAACTATAAGTTGTTTAATGAAAAATATAAAGGACACCCATCTTTTTCGCTGCCAATTTCAGAAGCACGATTTCATGGTTGACAGTTTTTGTTGCTTTTTGCCGTAAATTCTTCTTTTATTGATTTCTATGCTACTTTACAACAAAATAATATTTACAAGAACTCTTATTCCATTAATGGCTTACAAAAAAAATCTAAGAGTAATGAAATAAAATAATTGTTTGGGTAAAATATCAGACAAGCCCCTCAAAGCCCTTCCAGGTGTATGGGGTAAATATCAGACAAGCCCCTCGAAGCTCTTCCGGCTCGAGCAAGATGCCCCGAGGGCAACCTAGCCCGAGCAGTCCTTCTGGTCAAAGCTGGTCAAGGTCGAGAGCTCCTTGCCTGCTCGAGGTCATCCCTCAGGTCAAAGCTGGTCAAGGTCGAGAGCTCCTTGCCTGCTCGAAGTCATCCTCAGGTCAAAGCTGGTCAAGGTCGAGAGCTCCTTGCCTGCTCGAGGTCATCCTCAGGTCAAAGCTGGTCAAGGTCGAGAGCCGAGCACATCTCTCCTGCTCGCAGAGATCCACGAGCACAGCTGGACAAGACCCGACCCAGGGCAACCCGACCCGTTATCTCAGAATCCTGGCACACCTTTTGATGTCTGACAAGGGTCCCACATGGTGGAGAGGTGACACTGTTGTCGGCGGCCGGCACGTGCCACCAAGGTGTCATCATTCCCTGCGCACTTTCCCGACATGGTGATCTGGCCACGTGAATCGGGTTAAGGGGACAGCCGCTCATCCCCAGGGAATATTCCGCCAAACCTGGCTGTTAGAGGGACCCAGATACCATTAGCGTGGGAGTGGACAGCCTGGAGAGGAAAAGAGCAGGAAAAGAAGAGTATAAAAGGAAACGAAGGAGAACGGCACAAGGGTTGGATTTTTTGATAGAGAGAGAGAAGTTGGATTTTCTGTAACTTGATACAGGTGCTTCCTTTTCAAATTTCTCTCATCTGACTTTCTCTAAAAAACACCATACACATCCAAAAAAGGGGGGGCGAAATAATACCCTTTCATCTTCCGATCTCCCTCACTAAGGAGATACCAAAAGAGAAACTCGATTCATCGACTTGAGCGTCGGAGGGTTTCGTCGGAACGCCTGCGACCCCGACCCGGTTTCCGTGAGTGCGGGCCGGGAATCATCGCTCGAAGAAGATAGCGGAATCGGACAAAGGAGGCAATCCTGCTCGAGATTATCGCGAGCAGAAGGATCGGGTACTGTTTGAAGCCGCGAGCAGAAGGTTCGGACGTTCCTGCTCGAGCTGTTTGGAGGTACTGTTAGAAGGTTCGAAGCACTGTTGAGGCACGCGGGAAACTGTTGGAAGGTTCGAAGCACTGTTGAGGCACGCGGGAAAAGTTGCATCAACAATAATCAAGAGGGAAACATAGTAAAAATTGACCATCTCTCTTATTATAACTCAAAAAAATTAATATAAGAAAAAATCTAACATGAATTGAGACAACCATTAACATGCTCATTAAATATATTCAATACATAATGAAATATATAAAATTAGTGCCACTCATCTAATACATATAATACAAGAGATTGATTTCATAGGTAATTCTATATATTAATATGAGATTGTTCTGATACTAATTGTTGGTTTAGAATTATTTTTCAGTAGAAATAATAGGTTTCTCATACAATATATAAAATTACTATAATCTAGAAATTGTATCTTTGCTTTTTCAATTCAACATAGGAATTTAACCTTACGTGCTTGTGGGGTAGAAAAGAGGAATATAGAAGGAATTACTTAGCAAAGAGTCGTAGAAAGGAAGAACTATCCTCATCTTAAAGGAAAAAAAGCAGCTAGCTGCCTGTATGAAGATATACACACTTTCATTCAAAGCCTTTAAGAGAGACCTGCAAGGAAGAATTAATAACCTTAGAAAGCATACATTGTGCGTACAAGGGAAAAAAGAAGCTGGTATGCTTTACTCAACTAAGAGGCAATGAGGAAAGTTAAAAGCTATAGACTGCAGGGAACAATAGCGGGCTATGTTGGGAACAAAGTATTTAAGACACTAGATTGTCTGCTAGTATAATAGCTTCCTAATAGTCGGATAGCAAGGGGTTTTTTTCCTTTGACCTCTATGCTTATGTTAATAGCAAACGAAGATGATAAGACGATAAGATGATTTCGGATTCCTAACTAAAATATTGAGTCCAGTAATCAAGCAAAGAACTACCGTAATAGTGGGAAGCGGCACACCCAGACCTGAAGCTGTAGGAACTATAGCTTATGCTGGTAAATGGTGGCAATCTATCATTCAAGCTTTCTCTCTAAAGGCTCCCAAGTCATGATCTATCACCATCTCTCCTGCTAGATCACAATTTATCACCAATGATCTTCCAGGTTATGACTCAAGTTTAATCTGCACTTGACGTGTGGGTGTCTTTATTACCACTGAAACCAACTAGTAAAAAAATATTTTTCTCTTAAAGTTTGAGAAAAAAATTCTCTTTTCTTGATCTGTATATTATGGCTTCTCCTATTTCTTTTGTAGAGAAAAAGCTTTTATATATTGTAGTAGTGGAAAACCGTAGGCAATATATTTATCTCATGATTTAATTTTATTAAATCAAAATAATTTATTTAAACTAAAATAAGATAAAAACCTAAAAACTTTTGATGTTACACTTATTATAGTTGTAGGGGATCGCCTTATGAAATAACAGAAAGACCCCTTATACACAAGTATATTAATTGGAGCTTCACACCAAATAATATATTCAATCTTTTAACCAAAATAGCTAGTTGTCTTACTTATTAATCCAGTAGTGGTGCAATCAATTAAATGAGCTAACCCGAGGATCATATGGATATATAAAATAATAGCTATAATAATTAGGCCTGTAACTAAAATAGCCAAATTATTTAATTTCAAATCTACTCCACTAAAAGATTGGAATTGACTTCCATAACTGTATGCTATCTAGGATAGCATTCTTGAATAATAATTCAACTCATGCCATATTGACTACTTTACTGAACAGTCCTTTATACCACATCGCTAATTAAATTGATATCTCAACTATCTAATTAATTTAATTACATCTTGTTCCTTAACACTTACTAGCTATCTCTAATCATTATTTTCAACATACTAATTATGTTGACACACTCTGGCCAGAGAATTCTATGATCAAGTGCTGAAAACTCATCAAGAAATGTGTTGTGTAAGTTCTATATTATTAATTTATAATCTCACTGTTCATAATTGCTCTCAATAAGATACTAGGTAATTTTGACTATAATGTTTGTCGCGCCCATTGGTAATTCAAATGGAATAACAATCATAAACATGAAACTATAATTAACTTAAGATTGAGATTGCAATAAAATCAATGCTTATGAGATTTAATAAGTCCGACAGTATTTCAAAGTTAATTAAATCTAATATGTGATTCAGCTCATTATAGTGAAACTAAAGCAATAAATTCATACATGATTAAGACAAATTATTCAATGAATTTACTACAGTCTAAACATAAATAGAGCACACAACTCTATGTATCAACTGTAAACTTATTTTATTTAATCATAAGATAACTTGTATTTATGTCTTCTGTGAATTCATATGATGATCACATAAATACATATAATATGATTAAATGAACCTTATTAAAACATTTATCTAATTAAGATGTCTAAAAAATGTCTAAAACATTTTATTAATTAGAAAATGTATTTATCATAATAAATAAATTAATATGCTTTGAATAGCACATAATCCCAACAAAACTAAGACAGACATTAAAACTTATCATCAAAAAACTTAGAACAATTTTTTTAAACTTGTTGTATTTTCTTTTAAGGGTCAAGCTAAATTTGTGGATTAGGTATAACTATGACCTCAGCTAGTATACATTGAGCCAACATTAAAACTCACCAATATTTTTTTTGTTGGTTGCATTAAATTTTGTTTAAAGGACCAACTTACTATATAAATTAATAATTACCTAATTCAAAACTAAATATATATGATATGTGTATGTGACTTTTGTAAAAAAAAAAATGTTCTCAGTTCGCTTGCTTTAATTTGAAATTAATTTTAACTTGGATCTCATCTCCAATATTTTGTAATGTGAAAATTCAGTTGATATTGCCTTTTTGTAACAATAAATTAGTAAATGTCAATATTGTTTTGAATGTTTCTTTGTGTGCGATAAGACTTTATATATCATCTTTAACATAAAAATAAAAAATCTACATCTAAAATTATCTTATTTCTACTGATGTAAGGTAACTAACAACTCTTAAAAAAAATATAATAAATAAAAATCAAGGTCAATCAACAATATAAACATGGTCATATTGTCTAAATAAGAAATATCTTCATAACCTCATAATTTATTAATTTACCACTTAATTAATATTTACCAAATTAATAGATTTTTCATAATTCCAAAGTATTAATTATCAATGTTCTACTATATATATATTCGCACGTAAGAATATTCAATTATCTATTATTTCTATTTTGAAAAATTTTTTGAAAGAGAGTTTATTTTTTATTTTTAACTATTTTGAGTTTATTTTTTATTTTTAACTATTTTACTTGTTACATAAATAAGTAAATATGTGTAAAGAATTAAATTAAATAAGTAAGTTGGGGTTTATCTAAGCATAGGATAATTGGAAAAAAAAAAAGTGAGAGAGAATGAATGTGACATGCTTGTAATGAAACATTTGATACCCACTAATGGTCAAATAAAGCCAGCTAGCTACTTGTTTAACATATATAGACCAATAGAAATAACGAGATAGTCTACCAACAACCCCCGTAAATTTCGACAAAAGAGTCGAATAAAGCCAGTTTATTGCTTACCATAGACCAATCGAAAAATCAAAGATGCCGGCTACTTCGACATTCTTGTGCATTTAATAGTATTTTAATAAGTTTTAATAATCATAGGATTAAATAATAAATAATAAAAAATAAATTATTATTACGATCATATAATTATTAAATAATATTCTACGGTATAAATAATTCTACATAACTAGATCCTGTTTTATCTCTATTTATTTTCTTAATACATGTAATGTTGAGTTCTTAAAAAAACAATAATAATTGAGGATTTTTGTTTTGAATTGAGGTTTTTGTTTTCTTTTAATTGGTTAATATCTTTGTTGAGAATCTAATAAATATATTTGTATATCTCAAATGACTACTAAGACTAGTTCAAATATCTACTCAAAATCCACATTTGCGATAGAGAAACTATTTTGACCTCAATTTTGTTAAATTGACAGATTCGCCACTAAAATCATATATGAGAATCATCTTCTGATCTTAGCTATCATGAACTTTTAAAAATTTTGTGCTACGCGTATCTTAATAACAATTTATGGATTGAAATTAACTTTTTATTTCTTTTATTTAAATTTTTATTCAAATTTTCACTCATCACTTATTTGAATTTTTACTAAAAAAAAAAAAAGATAACTAGAGAATCCTAACTTATTAAACCAAACGTTAGGAACTCGACTAAATCAAATTGGAGGTTTAAAGTCACAGGGTTGAAGGTTTCTGAAATCACATATTTTTAAGAAGAAAATGAGATTTGTGGATGATATAATAATTATGGGTATGTTAGGGATTCAGGTTGGACAGTTATAATTTAAAAGGTACAGCACTAAAGTATTTTTTAAACTCTACCTAATGTAGCTTGAAAGTTATATTATTATAATTTGTCACTTATATAATAAAAAATCTATTATATTTTTTTAATAATTTTGTCAAAATTATTATTTAAAAATTATATTTACTATATACTATCAACTTTCATTTCATAATTATAACTTTTTTTTTTTACAATAGTTGTAACTTAAAAGGTACAATACGTCTAACCTAAACATATCTTATGTCTATCAAGGAAACAAATGGGGGAGAAAATAAAAATACAATGAACCTCCGGGGAAACGAAAATTGGGGAGAGAGGAACCTGTTGCTGTAAATGGGCCAAATTTGTAAGATTGTAACTATTAGCAAACCGATAACTTGCTAAAAACTCCCCTTTTTCTCGCGGCACCACTTAAACAATTGAGGGGAAAGGATATCTACACCCCTATGTTTTAAAAAAATGGCACTAGTACTCTCATATTTTAAAAAAAAGACAATAAAATTATGTTTTGATTATAATATTTTTTACTTCTATTATTTAAAAAAATTTGACTTTAATATTTTATAATAAATATAAATAAAATATTAAAATACATGTAATAATATGTACATTTCAAAATAACTTCAATATTTAAAAATATTTTAATATTTTACAATTTATTAGATATATTTTATTTTAAAGTAAATTTTATAATAAATAGAATCATAATATTAAAATAAATGTATCAAAATTTAAATTATTTTAAATATTATGTAAAATAATAATTTTAACATTATTAGTATTTGAATTTTTTTAATTGTAAAATGTATTTAATGAAATATTTATTTAAAATCTCTACAATAAATAAAAATATATAATTAAAATAAATATAATAATTTACATATTTAAATTTATTAAAATATTTTACATAGATTATATTATTTATATAATATTTATATTTATTAAAAATTTTAAAATAAATTTTTTTGTGATAATAAAGGTAAAATGTATTATGGTCAAAGAAGGTCTTAATGTTTCTTTTGAAAAATTTAGAAGTATTGGTGATCATTTTTTCAAATTTTGGGAGTATAGATGTTATTTTTCTTAATAATTAATGAATAAATATTAAGTTTGACCACTTTTAATCCGAAATTGTTATGAATTAATGTCTATTCCCCACTTCATTATGAGTGGTGGATACATTTTATTATTCATAAAATATTTATGCAGATTCGAATTTATGCTTTGCAAAGCACAAAATATTCAGAACACAAAATTTGTTCTGCAACAGAACAAAGGACAGGTGCCATGATGTAATGCTCCCTCACAAATCTCACATCAATTGGTCGGTCACTCTTTTAGTATAACTAGACATCATGCTTTTGTATACATTTCACTTACAATTGTGAATGAGAATTAAGTATGATTCCATTACTTCTCTCGGCCTCAATGCATTTTCATAATTGTAAAGTTTTCGGCATTCATACAATTTTATAAGCATTTCTTTATTTAGATTTCCATAATACTTTATAATAATTAGAATACTTCCCACATAGATCCATAACAGAAATAACTTTTTCTTATTCTCTCATTTTTTTTCGAAATAAAACCGTTTCTACACTTCTTTCTTTAACTGGTGATTGCTGAAGCTTGAAGACTCTAGCAAAAGAAGAATATGTTTGAAAATGGGTGACAAAATTCATAAAAAAGCATTAAAATGCAAGAGAAAGAGATTATGATTGAAAACAATACTTCATTTGTTTATTTGTTGATGATAAATGGAAGAGAGGGAGCCATATTTCAAAATTAAAGAGAGACGTCGAGATGAGGGTAAAAAAGAAATGAAATTGGGGTTTCTAAAAGGTTGCAATTTTGTTAAGACGCTTATGCGGTGTACTAAGAAATACGGCTTTTTAAGGAAACTGGAGGGGTATTGGTAGCTCCATAACCCCAACCGTACAAAAAATGCTCAAGCCCAAATAACCAAAAAGGTCAGAAGTGGAAGTCGATATAAAAAGGTATGAGCACCGCTATGGACACACCTTTATTGTCCTTATAACACTCCTTTCTAATTGTAATTGCATTTGAAAACAAACATATAATTTAAGAGTGGTAATTGCATTTGAAAACAAACATATAATTTAAGAGTGGTAATCTGGGTCAAGATTCGTTTATTTGATTCGATACAAATTAAATAAGTTTAATTTTAAAAAAATTGAGTAGATTTGACTCAATTCACTAATTAAACAAATCAAATTTGAGTTAGAGGAAATCAATTCATTTATTCATTTAAGATTCATTTAATAAATAGGTCATAAATAAATCAAATACAATTTATTTATTTAAAATTCGTTTATTGTTAGCTAATTAAATTATTTATTTATCCTTGAATATGTATGAAAAATTTAAAGTTTGAAGGTTAATATAGTAATTGTAAACAAATTCAAATTCGATTCAATTTATTTATTAATTCAACTAAACGAATTAAACAAATCGTACCGAATATTTGTTTAATAAGTGAATCTAATCGAGTCTTGAGATTTCATTTCCTTCAATAAACTAATCAAATTCAAATCAGCAGAATTTTAATCCAATTCATTTATTATTCGTTTCAACTTCAATTCATTTATTTCTTTTACCTCCCTTTATTATAATTAAACTCATCTACTATTTTTCTCCCTCTTCAAACTCAACAAACCCACATATTTTTATTGTTTCGTTTCACTGCAAACTCTTTGAGTACATCATCAACTAGTTCTTTTCTTTTCTTTTTTTCTATTTGTAACCCTTCGTCAATTCAAAAGTAAACTTCAATTTGTTTTATAAGTGGGAAGATTGAGTGGAAAAAAAAAATTGTTTTAGAACTTATCAATGCATTTTACCTATTGTATATATTTATTAAGTTCAAGACAGTTTATGTTTCCCAAGTTCAATAATTTTTAGAAGAGGTGAAGTTGTTATGGATCCGAAGATGATGTCAAAGAGATGACTATCTAGAAGCCAACCCATCTAGAAGCCAATAATTTAAAAGTAGCAATCTTTGAATGAAGAAGGAAGAAGAATAAGATCTAGAAGCCATATTTCAAAGTTTGAATTTAGAATTCAAACTTTGAATTTGAAAAAAAAAATAAAATAATATATATTTAATTTAGTGAGGAGAAAAAATGAAGCCTATAAATAGAGGCTTTATTTCACTCTCCAAGCATTCCATCTTCAACATTTCTTTGAGAAAGAAAGGGTATGTGTGAGAGTTTAAAGAGTTTAAAGAGTTTAATACTCTTGTGGAATTAGTGAGTGAGAGATTGGATGTATTGAGGTTCTGATAAGTGAGCCAAAATATTGCAGTACTTGTAATCCTCATATCACTAGTAAAATATTTTCCTTCTGTCTTCGCCCATATATGTAGGCTAAAAGCCGAATCACGTAATTTTTGGTGTCCTAGTTTGTGCTTGTTCTTTATTTTCATCCAATTTTATTTTAATTGTGGCCCTACTTCACCCATAAATTTCCTAACCGTGGTATCAGAGCCTTGGTTGCATTTTTTGGAATCGAGGTTACTGTTCACGTATATAGTTACTATTCACATATACGGTAATGTTCACGTGAAACAGTGAGAGCTGATCCTAACATAGGTAGTTCGTGGTGAAAACAATGGCGGCAAAATACGAGATTGAGAAGTTCAACGGGAATAATTTCTCGTTGTGGAAAATGAAGATGAAAGCTATTCTAAGAAAAAATAATTGCTTGGTAGAAATTGGAGAAAGACTCATGGAGATAACTGATAATGCCAAGTGGAACGAGATAGACGGTAATGCAATTGCTGATTTACACTTAGCACTTGCAAACGAGGTGTTATCCAGTGTGTCAGAGAAAAAGACAGTGAAGGAAATATGGGATACTCTCACAAAATTGTACGAGACTAAGTTGCTGCCCAACAAGATCTTTTTAAAGAGGAGACTCTATACTCTTCGCATGGCGAAATTTACATCAGTGACTGACCATATCAACACCTTGAAGACTCTATTTTCGTAACTTACAATGTTGAGTTACAAAATAGAGGAAAATGAACGTGCAGAGCTTCTACTTCAAAATCTATCAGATTCGTATGATCAATTCATCATCAATATGACGAACAACAACCCGACGGACAGTCTAATTTTCGATGATGTTGCAGCCTCCATCTTAAACGAGGAAAGCAGGAGCAAGAACAAGAAAGATAGACATATAAGTTCGCAGCAAGCAGAAGCGCTATTGGTGACGAGAGGGAGATCAACAGAACGTGGCCCCAGTGGGAGTTACAATCATGGTAGATCAAAGTTCATAAGTAAAAAGAATGTGAAATGCTACAATTGTGGCAAGAAATGGCATGTAAAGAAAGAGTGTTGGAGCAATCAGAAGAGTAGAGAAAGTAAAGAACTTGAGTCATCAAATACTCAGGGTTGTGTACCTAGTACTTTGGATGATGGCGAAATTCTCTATAGCGAGGCAGCAGCTGTTACAGAAGGTATGAAGCGGTTAGCTGACTTCTGCCTTATAGACACAGGAGCAACATGGCACATGACCTCTTGGAGAGAATGGTTCCACACATATGAACCTATCTCAGGAGGATCTGTGTACATGGGTGATGATCATGCCTTGGAGATCGCTGGTATTAGTACTGTCTAAATAAAAATGTATATTGGTATAGTTCACACATTCAGGAGGTATGATATGTCAAAGGCCTGAAGAAAAATCTATTGTCTTTAGGACAAATAGATAATCTTGGGTGCAAAACCCGTATTGAAAATGGGATGATAAAAATTGTCAGAAGACTTATATTAATTAAGGCAGAAAAGATCAGTGCGAATCTGTTCATGCTTCAAAGACAAACACTGTAAGAAGCTGATGCATGTGTCACGTTAAATGAAGAAGAGTCAGCGATGATGTGGCATCTCAGACTTGACCACATGTCAGAATAAGGTTTGAAGATTCTCTCTGAGCGAAAGCTGCTTCCGAGACTCAAATTTGTAAGTTTACCATTTTGTGAGCATTGTATTACAAGTAAGCAGCATAGATTGAAGTTTAACAGATCTCATGCTAGAAGTAAATGCATTCTCGACTTAGTTCATTCTGATGTTTGGGAATCATCGGATTTATCCCAAAGAGGTGCAAAGTACTTTATATGGAGTAGATCCTCTCATGGCCTAGCAGAGACGTAAGCAACATGTCAATGGCGAAGCAAAAAGGATGGTGTAAAGATTGTTTGTTTCTCAATCAAATCTCCAAGTGGGAGAATGTCAAAGAGATGACTATATAGAAGCCAACCCATCTAGAAGCCAATAATCTAAAAGTAGCAATCTTTGAATGAAGAAGGAAGAAGAAGAAAATCTAGAAGCCATATTTGAAAGTTTGAATTCTAAATTCAAACTTTGAATTTGAAAAAATATATGTATATATATTATTATTTTAATATAATGAGGAGAGGAAATGAAGCCTATAAATAGAGGCTTTATTTCCCTTTCCAAGCATTCCACGTTCAACATTTTTTTGAGAAAGAAAGGGTATGTGTGAGAGTTTAAAGAGTTTAATACTCTTGTGAAATTAGTGAGTGAGAGATTGGGTGTATTGGGGTTCTGGGAAGTGCACCAAAATATTACAGTATTTGTAATCCTCATATCATTAGTAAAATATTTTCTTACTGTCTTCGCCCGTGGCATTAGACTAAAAGCCGAACCATGTAATTTCTGGTATCCTAGTTTGTGCTTGTTCTTTATTTTCTTGAAATTTCATTTTAACTGTGGCCTTACTTTACCCTTAAATTTCCTAACAGATGATATTAAAGAAGTACTTAAAATTGGATTTTTTTTTTCATGCAACTGGTGGCTTCCTTAGATACTATTCTGAAATGTTTTTGTTTTCTTGATTTACTAGGATTAGTGGATGTTTATGTCAATACCTGAACAATATGTTAGTAATTGGGTATTTCGGATGAAATTTGATTCGATTAGTGCTTAGACAGTAAAGCATTATTGTAAGTTTGATTTTATACTTGGTGAGATCCTAAGAAACACTATTAGAAAAATGATTCTTACTGACATTAAAATAGTGTCGGTAATTACTTTTAGTGACACTTGTTAATTGTGTTAGTAATTTGACAATCAGAAAGTAGTAATATTTATTTATAATGTCTCACGATATTAGTATCAATGATTATTATTACCATAGTATCACCCTCTTATGACATCATAGTGTTAGTAAGTGTTGATATTATATTAGTGTTTACCATTACCCGTTACCATGGTATTACTGTCTAATCTTTTTAAAAATTGAATCAGCTCATTGACTATTGATTATTAGTAAAATTAAAAGGTACCACTAAATAAATATAAAAAAAAACTCGATTTATATTACAAAATCTTTCATTTCATATTTAAAATTTATTAGTATATTTTACAAATTCCAAATGCTTCAATAAATAAGATATGAGATATCATACTCTGTAACTGAATAATCTAAATTAAATACATAAAAATTTCTACCATTCAGACAAATGCCTACTAATTGTGGCTAAATTTAACAATTATAGAAGCTAAATTTAGAAGGATGACTGCCTTTCACTCTTTGAACATAAGTAGTGCAATTGCATTATCACACCAGCAACTTCTCCATTCAATAGACTCTATAGGTTAGGATTCAAGTGAAGCTGAGAAAGAAATACTTCAAACACATTGATCAGATCTGCTTGTGAATATATGGAAAAGGGGAAAAAGAATTGGCTGCCAATTCCCAACCATTAGAGAAGCAACGGTTAATACAAATAAACCTATTTGTTCCAAAGAAAAAATTGAAAGCGCTTCACAAATTCAGCCAAGAACGTTTCACACAACATGGTAATGAGCGTTCAATAAACTGAACTCACTTACCAATCCAAATGCCTTGCCTCCAAAGTGATTCACTCTATATTTTAAGGTTTTTCCTCTCTAAAACCTTTTCATGACCTCGGCAAAAATTCTGACAGCCAATTTCATATAGAGAATACCTTCATTATATATAAGACTTAAAAACCTTAGATGACCGTAAGTGAAGGATCCAATATCGCCTTTTGTCATTTAGATACTATGCCTGGTCCTAGTACCCAAGGTTTAGCCAAGGCTTAGCTCAGGACCCCCACTACTCGTCGTATTTGGTTTGGTATTGCTACCGCACATGACTTCGAGAGTCATGATGATATTGAGGAACGTCTTTACCATTGCCAGAGTTCTATATGGACAATGGGGAAGAACGCAGAAAATCGGACCTCCCTTTCTCTTTTTTTTTAATTATTATTGGCCTTTTTACTCGTCAAAGAGAAAAGAAATTTACAATTTAAATCCAAGAGTTGGTCACGAATTTATAGTCACTAGTTGCAAACCCCGAGATATTATTACAGTAAAGGATGACCTAAAATCTGGATCTCTGATTCAAAATTATCTTGATTCATCCCACCATGAGGAATTGCCGGCGGGCATTTTACCAGAGGTTTATATTGTATCAATCTACCCTTGTGTGACAAAATGATTAACTACTTCATTTATGAATTTCATAGTAATAGAAATACATGTCCTACCGAAACAGAATTTTGAACTTGCTATCCTCTTGCCTAGCAGGCAAAGATTTGCCTCCGCGGAAAAGATGATTCATTTGGATCCTAGTGACTGTAAATTCATGACCAACTCTTGGATTTAAATTGTAAATTGTGTTTCCTAATGATAAATGATAGAAGAAAATTAAAAACTTGATACCTACCTAATCAATATTGGTTTTTTTCTATAAAAAAAGCCTTGTCCATCTCAATTATAACAGCAATTAGTTGGGATTTGGAGTTATTGACCAAGCAAAAAAACAACCTTATCCCTTTATACCAACTATACCAAAACCGAACTTTAGTAATTTGAAATTAAAAAGGTTTAGACGTTTTTTCATTGAGGCGAATTCAAGACTGTTCGAATTGTAAAAAGAAGCTGACTTACTAAGAAACCTTTATAGATATACGGTTGACTCAACCAAACTAAGAATATGTGGAATCCGCTTTAAGCTTTGAATGAGACGAGAGCTTATACTGGACTTGTGAAACCTACCGTGTGCAAAAGCTTTTTTTCTTAATATCACGCGTGTTGGTACTAGATAGAGTGAAAATACATGGGATCCTTAGGGTTCTCTATCATCAGTGGTGGATTTCAATAAAAATCTTTTATTAGATAACATGATATAACTCTTATCCTTGAACTTAAAAAAATTTAAAATATTTCAAAATTTGAATTTGAAATGTTATCTTCTTATTTATCTTATTTAACAAGATAATATACTTCCACTTATTTGCAATCACATCCGTCAACATATTGCAATTTACCCCTAAAGCATAGAGAATTTCAAGTGAGACCTCTTATCAATGCAATTATTTTAATCAGTCATTCCTTCATACTATAGTCCACATGAACTTCTAAGATTAAATTTAAAACCCATTGTTGAACTGTTCATGTCATCTTTCATTCTTAATTTTCATTTGCTTAATTGGACTCATTAAAAACATTTTCAAAATATTAAATATACACAATTATATAAATAAAATAATTTTACAAACATTGCTGGCCATGCATTTTTAGTCCAATTCATTTATGAAGTTTACTTGAATATACTTTCTTATAATTGAGAATGGTGGATCCCTTTTGAGCATTCATGTACTTTTGAATATTATCTATGTAGCCAAATAAGTCTATATTTTGTTAATAAACATGATCACCATCACTAATTAACAATATTAAAGTCACATAAAGATATAGAAATCTCTCAGGTCTAAGAACAATTAATAAAGTGTAGCTGAACTACCCTTTACTTTTGACAATGATTATTTTATTTGGATGTTTTGAGCGAGACCAAGTTTAGTGTATGTACTTGTTACATTACACCCATTTGTTTGGTTAAGGTCACTACCTCAGTAATGGAGTAAATTATCCTATCGCATAATAATAAATGTAGACGAGTTTGTATATTAATATTAATATAAAAATTGTCTGAAACAAAAATTAGGTTTACAAGGTACTAAAAAATCATTACTCACATCCTAATGTCTAATAACCACTAGCATGATTTTTCTACAATGTTACCTTAAAATAATCTTACTACCACATATAATAAATAAATAAGTACCCATAAATATTATAAATCCAAATTGGTTTTGAGAGCACATCTCCCACTAGTGCTCAAAACCAATCTTGTACAAATTTCACATTCATAGCCTCTTGATGTTTCTTAAAAACATTTTAGGATAAAAGTTTGGTGAATGGAACTTCAACATTTTCAGCTAAACATATTTTAGCTATTGTTACATCACCTCTCTTTATGATTTCACGTATAAGGTGAAATCTTCATTCGATGTGCTTTGTTCTTTTGTGAGGTCTAAGCTCAATAGCATTTGCAACCAGTCCACTATTTTCATAACAAATTGTAATTGGACACTTAATAAGAGGAACAACACCAAGTTCTTGAATGAACTTACAAATCTATATAGATTTCTTTGCAGAGGACGGCTGACACCCCACATCCCTAGGGTGTGCTGCGGTAACCCCAGCTGTCAGAGGGGCCGAGACACCATTAATGCAGAGGACGGCTGTCCCGACAGAAAGAGGGAGGGAGGGAAAACAGGAGGATAAACATCAACCGAGGGACAAGGTTAAGGGGTTTTCTTCTTCTTCTTCTTCTTTTTCCTTATCTTCTGAAATCTTTTAGATTTTCTCTATCGCTTTTACCCCAAAATCGCTTCATTTCTCCGGTCTCTTAAACAAAGAGGGATACAAAAGAATCTCTCGACTACTGACTTGAGTGTCGGAAAGTTTTTGCAGGAAAAACACCCGGCGACCACTGTTCTAGTGAATGGAGGAGAACGGGGATTAGCAAGGAATCTTGCTCGAGCATCCAACGAGCAGAAGTTTACAGCTTTACTTGGGAGTGAGCAGAAAACCACATCAATAGTAGCTTTTATACCTCGTAGTTTATGGCCTCATACCTTTCCTGGTTGACGCACTCCTCTTCTGCCACACTGGCTTAGCGTCCTTCCGTACTGCCAGCTTGTGGCACGCCACTTCCGGGTCGATCCCGAGCATATCCTCATGTGTCAAAGCGAACATGTCAGAGTGTGCACGCAAACACTCGACCAGATTCTCCCTCAACGGCCCGCTAATGCCCGAGCCGATCCGAACCTTCTTCTTATGGTCGTCCAGTTTTATCCTGATTTCCTTCAGCTCCTCAGCGGGCTCTTGTCTCCCATTCTTTGAGTCTCCCCTTGAGTCCAACGATGTTATTTGCATCCTTTCCTTTGCTGCCACAGCATAGCAGCTCCTCGTGACCCTCTGATTGCCCTTGACGACTCCTACGGCCCCATTCACTCGATACTTCAAGGATAAGTAATGGGTTGATAACACCGACTGGTTGATCCTCATGAAGAGCCTTACCAGTATTGCTTGGTAGGGGCTGACTTCATCCACTACCACGAAATGTGGCATCCTGTTCTTTTCAAAAGGCCTCAAACCCATAGTCACAGATAGTTTGATGATTCCTAGAGGGGTCAACCTTCCTCCTCCAAACCCTTTCAGGGAGGTGCTCGTTTACTCGAGGCTTACGTCCACTATTCCCAAATCATTGATTGTGGACTTGAAGAGAATGTCTACCGAACTTCCCGAATCCACCAGTATTCGGTAGATCTCTTTATTGGCAACATTTTCCTTGACAACCAAGGCATCCTCGTGGGGGTATAGCACCCCCTCCTCGTCCTCCTTAGTCCACATGATGGGCACTTACCGCACCTTAGCCTGTTTTGCAGCAGGCACGGCAAGTAGGACTTCCCGGCCAGTAGAGGTGTATCTACAATAGTTCTTTCAGGCCCTGTTTGAATTTCCTGCCATCGTGGGTCCTCCTGCGATCACCCTTGTAGCTGGCGGCTCAAGGTCCAAGCCACAGGCTCGGTTATCTTCCTCTGGCTGCTGCTCGACTATCTGATGGCCGCCTTCAATAAACTCATCTAAATACCAGTATTTAACTAAGTCTTCTACCGGCTCGTTTAGACATTAGTGTCGGGGGGGCTCAGCAACCCTCGTTCAATGGTGTGTACTATCTGTAAGCGGGATTTGTTCAACCATCAGTACCGCCCTATCCTGAGGGAAGATTCCCGGATGTGGGGGTAATGGGCGGTCAGCTCTGCTGTTGTTCGGTATAGGTCGGCTTGTAGGTTAGTTGCTGGACGGGTTACCACCGTACTATTGATATTCCCTGTAGTCCAGACCGGGGGACCCGTGAGGTGGAGCCGGAGCCACTCGTGGTTGGGGAGCCCTCTGATAGGGGTTATAAGGAGCAACTCGTTCCTTTATTACTCTGGAAGTAGGTATTCCCTGAGCAGGCCCTCCCTTTTCTTTCCGTTTCACTCCATTGCCCTGCTCACTTCTCAGTTTCGCGGCCTTTTCCTCCTCAATAACCATGTCCATCTTCACCTGCTCGTACGCATCGGAATACGAATAGATCGAGTGGCTTCGCAAGTTGTACCATGGCCTCCCCATCTTGATCCTATCCTTTAGCCCCCTCAACGCCTGGGGGTGATTGAATGCCATAAGATCCAGGACCGACCGGTGGTATCTTTTGACAAATACCCGGAGGGACTCCCCCTCCCTCTGTTTTATCTCCGCCAGCTCCATTATGTCATCTTCGGGAGCCACCGCGCCCCGAAACTACTCCGCAAATTCCCTGCACATCTGTTAAAAGCTCAGAATACTTCCCCGTGGTAGTTTGCGGTACCATTCTCTCGCCCTCCCTTCCAAAGTAAGTGGGAAGGCCCTGCACCGTTGGGCTGCCATCAGGCCATGTACTCCGGTCATGTTATTGCACCGTTGAGAATTTCAAATATGGAAAGCAAAAGTCTCAGGGGATTATGACGTCCATGATCTCCGCTGAGAGCGGGGACTCACTGTCCAGCATTATCTTCCAACTTGGGGCTTTCCCATTTCCCCGGTGGCCCTCTACAACCTGCGCCAATCTACGCACTTCCCCCTCTAATTCCTCTGCGCGGGAGGTAGGTGTTATATCTTGCAAGTGTTGATGGGATTCTCTTTCCCCCAGGTTCGTCTCCTCCCTCCCGATAATATTAGGTTTTTTTAGCCTCTGGGCTTCATCTCCCACATGCTCTCAAGCGGGGGCGTTCCCGCGGTTGGACTTAGGGACGTCATTGCTTGCTTTCCTCATAAAGAACAATGTCATGGGTTGTCGAGTATTTTTCTGGCAAAAACCCTCCGACGCTCAAGCCAGTAATTCGGTGATTCTTTTTATATCCCTCTTTGTTTGAGAGACCGGAGAAATGAGGCGATTTAGGGGTAAAAGCGATAGAGAGAATCTAAAAGATTTCAGAAGATAAGGAAAAAGAAGAAGAAGAATAAGAACCCCTTAACCTTGTCCCTCAGTTGATATTTATCCTCCTTTTTTCCTGCCCTCCTTCTATCGGGACAACTATCCTCCTCATTAATGGTGTCTAGGCCCCTCTGACAGCTGGGGTTATCGCGGCACACCCTGGGGATGTGGGATGTCAGGCGGATATGTGTTCCTGCGGCCCAATGATGATGCCGTGCACGCGTGTATGAAATGATGACACTGTAGGGGCATGCGCCGGCCATCGATAACAGTGACGACACTCTACAGCGTGGGGTGTCTGCTAGGCATCATTTTTCGTGTTAAGTTGTCGGGAGGAGGGTTCAGCCTGTTTTGAGCCGGCTCTGCTCGAGTTTTGCCTTCCCTCCGAGCTGTCGCTGGTATGACTGGGTCCTGCTCGGAGGCTCGAAGACCTAAAGTAGAAAAAGAGGGTTGGGGCTCAACCAGCCTTTGAGCACTTGACCTTGACTAGCTTTGATACCTAGCGAGGGCGTCTTCGTGCCAGCCGTCAAGCCTTCTTCTCGAGATGGGTTGACCTCGATGGGGCCTGCTCGGTGTCACCCAAACAGATAAGTTATCAAAGATAATTACACCAACAAGATTTTCACTTGACATACATGCCACTTGCAAAAGGAATGCTGGAAGCACTATTGAAATCAATCAATCTAGCTCAAGAATTAAACAACAAGAATCATATTTGAAACCGCATCTAAACTGCTCAAGATTAGCACAAGATTAACGCAAAAGCATTGACAATTTGATTACAGTCAAATCTCTTGTTTTGTGTCAATTATCTATGATTGATTTCTTCAAGAATTATTCTTTCCTTATTTTTACTTTTTTACCGTTACTCATTGGTGTATATATATAATGTAATGCCTACACTTTTCAAATATCATTCAAGAAAAGGCAATACAAAAATTCTTTTCTTAATTCTTACACCGTGATATTTTTTCTTTTGTGGCACCAACAAGATTCTCGCCTGACATGCATGGCACTTGTAAAAAGAATGCCAAAAGCACTGTTGAAATTAATCAATCTAGCTCAAGAATTGAACAACAAGAATCACATTCGAATCTGCATCGAGACAACATAAGATTAGCATAAGATTAACACAAATCGTTGACAATTTGATTATAATTAAATCTCTTGATTTATGTCAATTATCTATAATTGATTTCAATAATCCTTCTGACATCCCTTTTGCTAGTGCCTTTCATGAAAAGCAATTGGATGTTCATAACTTTCCTACACGAAAAAAATTTGAAAGAAACTGTGTTATAGAATAGGCCCCTGACTTCCTTGATAAACATCATCAAGCTCCCCTTGCTTGGTTTGATTGTCTTTGAAAAGAGTTGGTTAAACTGGGTTTCTATAGTAGCAAAGCCGATTACTCTATTTATTTTACACTCTAGCTCTATGTTAATACTAATTTTAATTGATGTTGTTGATGTGATCATTACAGGGAACAATCAAGAAAAAATTGAATCTATTATAAAAACTTTGTGCTGTCATTTTTCTCTAAAAGACTTTGGTAAACTCAGTTACTTTTTAAGCATTAAGGTGAAAACTTTTAACCATGGGGTTTATTTGACACAGGCCAAATACACAAGGGACTTGTTGGCCAAAAAGCACATGTACCAATTTTCCCCAAGTGCTACACCAATGGCTATCAAAACCACTCTCTCTCTAAATGATGATGAACTTGTAAATCTAACAGAATATCATGGAATTGTTGGCGGCTTATAGTACCTCACGTTCACTTTACTAGACGTCACTCATGCCATTAATAAAGTTTGTCAAAAATTTCAAAACCTAATGAAAGCATATATGAAAGTTGTTAAACGGATGCTCCGATATTTAAAGGGAACAATGTCTTTTGATGTTCATTTTCTCTCTTAAAGTTCTCTAACTATTTGTTCCTTTCCTAATTCGAAGTGGGCAGGTTGCCTTGATTCTCACAGAAGCACCACCGGCTATTGTATTTACCTTGGTGTAAATTGTATTTCTTCGAGCTCCAAGAAATAAACAACCATTGCTCGATCTAGCACAAAATCTGAATATTGATCTATGGTCGCTTGTGCTACTAAACCGACTTGGATCACTTTCTTGCTCAAAGACATTAGTCCTCACATATTTATACCACCCAAGATTTTATGTGACAACATGAGCACAATTTACCCTACAAAGAATCCCATATTCCTTGCTTCAACAAAACACATTGAAATTAATCATCATTTCATACACTACTACAAAAATGACATTAACACTTTTTGCACCATTTCGCGCATTTAACAAGTAGGTATCAAAGATTATTGATACTAGTATGTCAGTAAATTAAACATCAATGATCATTGTCACTAAAGTATTAGAGATAAAAAAAAATTTATTAAAACTTATTTTAGTTCTAACTCAAACTTGAGACTTCTAAAGTTTAAAACCTTAATGTTTGAAGCATACAGACTATCAAATCCTATTGAATTAACTCACAAATAATATTTTGAAGATTTAGAAAACAAAAATATAATAACAAAAGCAAAACATAACCTAAACACTAACTCTTTATCGCGCCCATTTCGCTATCACATCCAAACTCTAACTCTTTATCGCTATCTTGCCTTTCCCTCCGTCTTTCTCTTTTCTCGATCTCTTTTATTCTCGGTTGTACATTTACAAATTGAATTCAATTAATTCAAATAGATAATGCAAATCTTACATTATATTTTCTTTTTCCATTTTCCCCTAAATTGAAAAATGAATCAAAACCCTAATTGCCTATTACATAATGGGCATCTTCTCCAACAAATGAAGCTCTTTCGTTTCATTTTGTTTCTTTCACGGGTGATCATTTAGGTAATGAATCTAAACTCACCCCTCTTTTTTTTTAACACCACTAGCATCGTTGGTTTTAGGATATGAATATAAATTTCAGTTTCAGGCGATGTTTTATTTATTTATTTGCCTGAGGGTGGGCCTATCACCGTTAGCATTTTCTTTTAAGGATTTCATATTTTATGGTACGAGCATTTCGATAGAATTTATAATATATATATGCTTTGGTTTGGTAGTATCTTCCATAGAGTTAACGAACATGAACACTAAAGTCTAGAAGCTGGGTTCATTTTGTTTTCTTTTTCCCCCTGTAAGGCTCTTACTGAAATACATTTACGTTGGACATAAATAAATGTGAAATAAATTTTAGTTCATGAGAACAGAATAATGATTTTTAAGACTTTTTTGTGCTATCCTTCAGGCTGAAAGAGGTGCATTTTGGTTTGCTTTGGAGAAGTGTAGGATTTTTACTCAAATAATCATCAGTTAGTTGCTATAAATGCGGTGTAGATTTAGAGATGAGAAGGTATAAAGATAATGATGTTATGAATTTATGAACATGTACGTGTTCTGTTTTTCTCTGCATAATCTAATAATTATTTTATCTCCAGTTTTTGGGAAGCTTGTGCTTGATGGAGCGCTCATCAAATAGTAGTGATAAGAAAACATTAAAGAGGTTTTTTTTTTCATAGATAAAGGAGTTGGGTAGAAAATTAATTGTGCAGATTAAAGAGATAAAATTGTGTTTGACCCAGTGGGCTGTTAACATCGTATAATTAAATTAGTTTTCCATAGATTTTGAGCAGCTTGCAAGTAATTTGGACTTAATGGAGTTGAAGGCAAATCAAGCATCTTCTATTCTTACTAATCCTACCTCGTTGAACAAATCAAAGCAAGGAATACATTCTAGGCTACCTTACTCGCAGCCAAGAGCTTCATTCTCTGACAAGTATATTGTGATTCCATTGAAAAAGCTTGGGAAGTTTGATGATGTTAAGTCTAATAGATGATTGGATGTCATGAAATCCTCATCCCCTTCTCGCAAGAAGCTAATTAAGGATTTCAATTCTGATGTTGGTTTAGATGACTTTGATATTGCTTACTGCTCCTAGATGGTAACCAATTGTATTCTGAATTGTTGATGAATTGAATAAAGTGCTATATTCTAAATTTCTGTCCACCCTTTTCATCACTTCACATTTAATGCGAGAAGCATGGGTGAATCTGGGCCACTTGTTTAAATTTTGAAGAGGCACTTACTTGAGCAGTCGCATCTCTTGAGTAGCGTGCCGTCTGTTGACAAGACGTGCTTTCCCCTTTAAACAACCGCAATTCCTTCACTGTGCTTCTTGTTTCCAATCTCTGCTAACATCGAAATCAATCATCTGCAAACGCTTCTTATTTCCTTTCCTGTAGTTGCTGTCGTCCATCGCCGTTCAGTCTTTCATCAGGTATGAACTTTTCTCCTTCTTCTCGTTCTTGTTTCATTTTTCATTTTTTGGGTTTCTGGTTCCCACTTGGTAGATCATGTCCATAGGAAATATGTCAGATACACAACAACTTTGTCGGATGTCGTCTGAAGAATCATCTTTTTCGAGTTACTCCGAGTCAAATAGGATGGTTATGGTGAGAGACCCAAGCCCCGAAGAGGTCAAGGTTGTAAGGGAGACCCAGCCGCAACAAGGGGAGAGGGTTAGTCAGAGGTCAGAGGCTGGGTGGTTTCCCATTGACTTTATGAGGTGTGAGACTTCACACCCAGATCTAGACTGGCTTACAGACACGTATCATATTCCGGCCAACGTAGACCAACGTGTGCCCAGTAAAGGTGATATGCCCAGCCGCCCTCCCTGAGGGTACGTCACCCTTTATTTGGAGTGTTTCAAGTGGGGAGTTAGGTTGCCTCTTCAACCCTATTTTGTCCGGGTCCTATCCAAACTACGTTTAACCCCGGGGCAGTTGAACCCCAGTGGATAGAGGGTTCTGTCTGGGTTGTATGTTTTGTGGAGGTGGTGTAATTTGGGTGAGCCATTGGTAGAGGAGATAAAGCATCTCTACCAATTGAAGAACAGCCCCAAGGATGCAGGCTGGTATTATCTCACCTCTAGTCTAAAGGGCAAGAAACCCATTACCAACCTTTCCACCTCTGGTGCCAACTAGAAGGGCAAGTTCTTCTTTATCGGGGGAGATTAGGGGCAAGTTCTTCTTGGAGCGCGTCCTATCGGATTGGGGAGGAGCTTCAATCACGTGTCAATACCGCCCTTGACAACGCGAGCTGCTCTCAATTCACAATCTCGTCGAGTTTGGCCTCGCTTCTCAAGAGGAAATGAGCAGTATTCTCTCTCGGCTGAAGAGGCCCGTGAGCACTACGAATCTTTCGAGCAGCTCCTCCGCTCCACCCAAGCAGTCTCGAGTTGACACTGCCGCCTCACCGATAAGGGTTACACCTCCTGCTCGAGAGGCTGAGCGATCAACAGAATGGGCAACCCGAAGGGGCTCGAGGACTGTCGTTCCAGCCCCGTCTCAAGCAGACATTCATAGGAACAGTAGCAGCCTGACGTTGTCGATCCCTACGTTAAGGATTTTGCCAGGAAAATGGAGGAAAAATTCGTGGAGGGATTGGAGGCTTCCAATGCTAGTGATCTGGCTAGCATGCTCCACCACCTCTCGTTCCGCGTTACGGCCGCTGCCACTGCCTTCAAGACCAAGACGATCGACTCCGAGAAGAAGATCAGGGCCGAAAATCAGAGTTTGAGACAGAGTCTCGAGCAGAGGCCGTGAACAAAGCACGGATATCTCCATCTTCGAGGAGAAGGCAGCCCTGTCCGAGTCCAAAGCACTCTAGCTTGAGAAGGAGCTATCTATAGTTTGGGATGAGCTGGTGAACGCTCGAAAGGACTTGGACGTGCAGAGGTTTTCCTTCGAGAGGAACCTGGAGGTAGAGGCTTCTCGTCTTCAGAGGAAGGCAGACTCCCTAGAAGGCCGACTTGCTGTGGAATACAACAACGGGGTGACCTTCAGTTATGAATGCCTTATGCCCGTTCTGGGCAAGAAATATCCTGACTTAGATATGTCCAAGCTTGAGGCGGGCGTGGATGCGTACATGCTCGAGCATGATGCCCAAAACCAAGAGCCAAGGGACCCCCCAACTCAGGACCCTACAGGGTCGGGAGAAGCCGCTCCTCCTACCACTTAGATCTCCTCCGCTGCTGCTGCCGTCATGGAAGGTACTCCGTCCTCTGAGGACCTAGCCACGACTGCTAGCCCAAATGCTCCAACCCCTTGAATTAATTTTTTTTTTTTGTACTTGTACTCTGTGATGAATAAATGAAGAATATGTATTTGCTAATTTGCCCTTGTGTTTATATATTCTTTATCTTGCAATTTTCTATGAGGTAAACTTCAGGCCTTTGCTAAGAAACCTTTAACAGATTTTAGGCCCTTGCTTTCTTCATCGAGCTCTCTTTTGGCTTACGCTTGACACCGTCTCGCCTTAAATTAAGCTTAGAGACTTATGGCCTTTGTGTTTCTTTGGGAGCTTATTTTTCTCGAGCCTACTTTTGGCTCACACTTGGTACTGTCTCGCCTTAAGTTAGGCTTTCCGACTTCTGGCCTTTCGTTCCTTCGCGAGCTTATTCTACTCGATCCTGCTTTTGGCTCACGCTTAGCACCGTCTCGCCTTAAGTTAGGCTTAGAGACTTCTAGCCTTTGCGTTCCTTCGCGAGCTTATTCTGCTCGATCTTGCTTTTGGCTCACACTTGGCACCGTCTCGCCTTAAGTTAGGTTTAGAGACTTCTGGCCTTTGCGTCCCTTCGCGAGCTTATTCTGTTCGAGCCTGCTTTTGGCTCACGCTTGGCACCGTCTCGCCTTAAGTTAGGCTTACAGACTTCTAGCCTTTGCGTCCCTTCGCGAGTTTATTCTGCTCGAGCTTGCTTTTGGCTCACGCTTGGCACCGTCTTGCCTTAAGTTAGGCTTAGAGACTTCTAGCCTTTGCCTCCCTTCATGAGCTTATTCTGCTTGAGCTTGCTTTGGGCTCACGCTTGGCACCGTGTCGCCGTAAGTTAGGCTTTGAGACTTCTTGCCTCTACGTCCCTTCGCGAGCTTATTCTGCTCGAGCCTGCTTTTAGCTCACGCTTGGCACCGTCTCGCCTTAAGTTAGGCATTGAGACTTCTGGCCTTTGCATTTTTATAATCCCCAACTTGATTATATTAACTTAATATTAAAAGTGTTTGTCTTCACATTTATTCATGTACAAGATTTTACATCCTTTATACTTAAGGAAAAGCTAATTAAAACCACGTATCATGGCTCATATTACAAGGAGACTTATTGGAAATACTTCATTAAATGTTGTGCGTTCCACCGCCTCTTGACTTCCCTTCCATCTGGGTAGGTCAACCTGTATGCTCTCAGATCGGCTATTTGAGAGGCCCTATATGAGACTTCCCAGTTCGGGCCTAACACCCCTTGCCTAGGGTCCTTGGTATTCTGATTCACCTTTCTAAGCACCCAATCTCCCACCTGAAATCGGCGGATGTGTACGTTCCGGTTGTAATCGCGGGCCACTCTCTGCTGTTATTCTACTATCTTTGCTGTGGACCTTTCCTTTTTTTCTTCCAGTAAGTCCAAACCTGCACACATCTGCTCATCGTTTTGCTCTTCATTGAAGTGTTCCATTCGATGTGTTCCCATCTCTATTTTGGTAAGGACCACAGCTTCATGCCCAAATGCTAAGGAAAAAGGGGTTTCCCCCGTGACAGTTTTGTGCGTGGTCCTATAAGCCTACAAGACACCAGGTAGTTCGTCGACCCAAGCTCCCTTCTACTCGCCGAGTCTGGTCTTCAGGAGGTGCTTAATAGTCTTGTTCTTGGCCTCCACTTGCCCGTTAGCTTATGGGTGTGATGGTGAGCAGAACTTTAGCTCTATTCCCATGTTCCCGCAAAAGTCCCTGAACTTGTGGTTGTCAAACTGCCTCACGTTGTCTGTAACCAATGCGCGGGGGATCCCGTACCTGCAAATCACATTTTTCTAAATGAAGTCAGTGGTTTTGCATTCTGTAATACTGCTCAAAGCTTCCACTTCGACCCACTTAGTGAAATAATCAATTGCCACCACGACGTGTGTTGCAGATGCTCTCCCTTTTGGTAGCGGCCCGATTAAGTCGATCCCCCATTGAGCAAACGACCAAGGTAAGTTCATCATTGTGAGGTTCTCGGGTGGCTGGGAACTATAGTTGGCAAAGGTTTGACAATTCTTGCAGCTTTTGGTCTTTTCTTGTGCATCCTGGTGCATCCGGGGCCAAAAGTAGCCCTGCCTTAAGGCCTTGAAAGCCAGAGATCTCGCACCGGAGTGGTTCCCGCAAATCCCTTTGTGTATTTCCTAGAGGACATAATCAGCTTCCTTTTTGTCTAGATACCGCAGCAGTGGGAGGGTGTATCCTCGCCTGTATAATACTCTGTCGATCAGCGTGTACCTGGCTGCTTGAGATTTTAGCTTCCTTGCCTGCTTTTTATCGGTAGGCAACGTTCCTTTTGAGATAAGAGACAATTGGCTCCATCCAGGTATTGCTAGATGTTAAGCTCATCACTTCGTTCTCCTGCTTGATACTCAAGCAGGTTTTAATCTCCAACGGGATAGACTTCGGCATTTTAGGGGCGGATATAGCGGCCATTCTCGCTATCATGTCAGCTCGAAAGTTTTTTCCTCTTGCGATCTGTTCCACCTCGACCATTGGGAATTTCTTTATCAATTGCCTCACTTTCTTAAGATAAGCCTCCATCTTTTAGCCTTTTGCTTGGAAGTTTTCATTGAGGTGATTTGCCACTAGCTGAGAGTCTATCCGAAGTTTTACTTCTTCTGCTTTTACAACCAAGGCGAGTTTCAATCCTGCTATTACAGCCTCATACTCGGCTTAGTTGTTGGTGGCCTCAAATTCAAGCTTTACGGTGTATTGTACCTCTACCCCTTTACGACTAAAGAGCAAAACCCCTGCTCCTGCTCCCTGATCCCCGCATGACCCATCCACTGTGATTGTCAATGCGTTGCTTGGGACAGAGGGACCTACTGGGTGTTCACTATCCATTTCTTCATTCCTCTCCGTGCATTCGACCACGAAGTCAGCTAAAGACTGCGCCCGTATTGTTATTCAGGGTTGGTATCTAATGTCAAACTCACTGAGCTCTATCGACCATTTCACCAACCTGCCGGAAGTCTCCGGCTTGTGCAAAATCTACTTGAGCGGCTGGTTTGTCAAAACTATCACCGAGTGTGCTTAAAAGTAAGGTCTCAACTTCTGGGCTGCCGTTACTAAGGCCAATACCCACCTCTCCATTAGTGGATACCGAGTTTCTACTCCAACAAAGCTCTGCTCGTGTACTATATGGGTTACTGCACCCCTGACTCTTCCCTTACCAAAACTGAGCTTGTTGCCCATTACAACACCTCTAAGTATAAATACAGAACATCCCCTGCTCGCGGTGTTGACAGCAGCAGGGCTTTCAGCAAATATTCCTTCAACTGTTGGAACGCCGTCTCACATTCCAGTATCTACTTTGTCTTTCTCCCTTTTCTCATTTCCTGGAAGAAGACGCAGCACTTATCTGTGGCTCTGGAGATGAATTTGTTGAGGGATGCCAGTTTCCTAGTGAGACTCTGTATCTCCTTGAGAGTGCGCGGGGACCTCATCTCTACTACTGCCCTTATCTTCTCCGGATTGGCCTCGATTCCTTTGTAACTGACCATTAAGCCTAAGAATTTTCTCGAACCAACTCCAAAGGCACACTTCTCTGGATTAAGTTTCATCCGATATTTCCTTAAGAGCGCGAAGGTTTATTCCAAATACTTTACATGCTCCTCCGCATCCTTTAACTTAGTGATCATATCGTCCATGTAAAATTCCATCGTGCGGCCGATTAGTGGCTTGAAAATCTTATTCACCAGTCTCTGGTAGGTTGCCCCGGTGTTTTTAGGCCAAAGGGTATGACCTTGTAGCAAAATAGGCCTTGGTTGGTAATGAAGGCCGTGCATTCCTTATCCGGCTGGTACATAGGAATTTAGTTGTAGCCCGAGAAGGCATCCATGAAGCTGAGCAGGCCGTGTCCAGCTATGGAATCCACCAGTTGGTATAGCTTCGGCAATGGGAAGCTGTCTTTCGGACAAGCTTTATTCACATCTGTGAAGCCCACCCACATTCTTCATTTCTCACTTGCCTTCTTTATCAACACCACATTCGAGATCCATTCAGGGTAGGAGACTTCCCTTATGAATCTGGCCTTCAATAGCTTCTCTACCTCGCAGTTCATGGCCTCATACCTTTCCTGGTTGACACATCTCCTCTTCCGCCTTACCGGCTTCGCGTCCTTCTGTATCGCCAGCCTGTGGCATGCCACTTCTGGGTCGATCCCGGGCATATCCTCATGTGTCCAAATGAACATGTCAGAGTGTACTCGTAAACACTCGACCAGATTCTCCTTCACCGACCCGCTAATGCCCGAGCTGATCCAAACCTTCTTCTCATGGTCGTCCAGTCTTATTCTGATTTCCTCCAGCTCCTCAACGGGCTATTGTCTTCCATTCTTCGACTCACCCCTTGAGTCCAATGATGTTACTTGTATAGTTTCCTTCGCTGCCACAACATAGCAGATCCTCGCAACCCTCTGATTACCCTTGACGACTCCTACGGCCCCATTCACTCGATACTTCAAGGCTAAGTAATGGGTAGATAACACCGACTGGTTGATCCTCATGGAGGGCCTTCCTAGTATTGCTTGGTAGGGGCTGACTTCATCCACCACCACGAAATCTAGCATTATGTTCTTTTCAAAAGGCCTCGAACCCATAGTCACAGCCAGTTTGATGATTCCTAGAGGGGTCAACCTTCCTTCCCCAAACCCTTCCAGGGTGGTGCTCGTCTACTCGAGGCTTACATCCGCTATTCCCAAATCATCGAGTGTAGACTTGAAGAGAATGTCCACTGAACTTCCCGAGTACACCAGTATTCGGTCGATCTCCTTATTGGCAACATTTTCCTTCACAACCAAGGCATCCTCGGGGAGGGGGGGTATAGCACCCCCTCCTCATCCTCCTCAGTCCACATGATGGGCACTTGCCGCACCTTAACCTTTTTCGCAGCAAGCACGGCTAGTAGGACTTCCCGGCCAGCAGAGGCGTATCTGTAATAGTTCTTTCAGGCCCTGTTCAAATTTCCTGCCATCATGGGTCCTCCTGCTATCACCCTCGTAGCTAGCGGCTCAAGGTCCATCCCACAGGCTTGGTTATCTTCCTCTGGCTGCTGGTCGACTACCGGATGGTCCCCTTCAATAAACTCGTCTAAATATCAGTTTCTAACCAAGTGTTCTACCTAGTTCTTCAAATCCCGGCACTGCGACGTTGAGTGGCCGTAGTCACCGTGGAATCGGTAAAACAGCCCCCTATCTCTTCTACCGGGTGGTTTAGACATTGGTGTCGGGGGGCTCAACAGCCCTCGGTCATCCGCCACTTGGAATATTTCCTCGACCGACACCTTCAATGGTGTGTACTGTCTGTAGACGGGGCTTTATTCAACCACCTGTACCGCCCTATCCCGAGAAAAGCTTCTCGGATGTGGGGGTAATAGGCGGTCAGCTCTACTGTTGCGGGACAGGTTGCCACCGTAGTGCCGATATTCCTTGTAGTCCCGACTAAGGGACCCGCGAGGTGGAGCGAGAGCCACTGGTGGCTGGGGAGCCCTCTGATAGGGATTATAAGGAGCAACCCATTCTCTTATTACTCTGGAAGTCGGTGTTCCCTGAGCAGGACCTCCCTTTTCTTTTCGTTTCGCTCCACTGCCCTGTTCACTTCTCAGTTTCGCAGCCTTTTCTTCCTCAATAACCATGTCCATCTTCACCTGCTCGTACGCATCAGAATACGAACGGATCGAGGGGCTCCGCAAGTTGTACCATGGCCTCCCCATCCTGATCTTATCCTTTAGCCCCCTCAGCATCTGGGGTGATTGAATGCCCCAAGAGCCAGGACCGACAGGTGGTATCTTTTGACAAACTCCCGGAGGGACAACCCCTCCCTTTGTTTTATCTCTGCCAGCTCCATCACGTCATCTTCGGGGGCCACCGCGCCCCGGAACTACTCCGCAAATTCCTTGCACATTTGTTCGAAGCTCAAAATGCTTCCCAGCGGTAGCCTGCGATACCATTCTCTTTCCCAGAAGGCCTTGCACCGTTGGGCTGCCGTCAGGCCCTGTACTCCGGTCATGTCGTTGAACCATTCCATGTGCACCAACGGGTCACTCTTCCCAGAGAACTTCAAATTTGGGAAGCGAAAATCCCGGGGGATTGTGACGCCCATGATCTCTGCTGAGAGTGGGGACTCGTTGTCTAGCATTATCCTCCAACTCGGGGCTTTCCCGTTTCCTCGAAGGCCTTCTACAACCTGCACCAACCTACGAACTTCCCCGCAGGAGGTAAGTGCCGTATCTTGCAAGTGTTGACGGGATTCTCTTTCCTCCAGGTTCGCCTCCTCCCTCCCGGTCACATTTGGTGTTTTTGGCCTCTGGGCTTCATCTGCCACATGCTCCCGAGCGGAGGCGTTTCCGCAGATGGACTCAGGGACGTCATTGCTTGCTTTCCTCTGTTCCTCCCTGAGTTCCTACAGGATGGATGTCAGTGTCTCCATTTGTCTCTCCATCCGATCCATCCTCTCCTGAATTTCCCTATCTCGGGCCTCATTGGCCGCCTCCCTCAAAGTCACCGACTCCTCTGGGCTTATTCCTCTCCTGCTATTTCCTCTCATTGTTATGTTGTGTTTTTTTAACTTATCGGGAAGTTAGGCTTTTTGAACTGATCCCCACAGACGGCGCCAAAATGTTGATGTTGTTTTCTGCTTGCTCCCAAGTAAAGCTATAAACTTCTGCTCGTTGGATGCTCGATCAGGATTCCTTGCCAATCCCCGTTCTCCTCCGTTCACTGGAGCAGTGGTTTCCTTCACCCTGCGCTCACAAAGAACAATTTCAGGGGATGCCGGGTTTTTTTTTTCAGTAAAAACCCTCCGACGTTCAAGTTAGTAATCGGGTGATTCTTTTTGTACCCTCTTTGTTTAAGAGACCGGAGAAATGAGGTGATTTTAAGGTAAAAGCGATAGAGAGAATCTAAAACATTTCAGAAGATAAGGAAAAAAAGAAGAATAATAACCCCTCTCACTTACCCTTCGGCTGATATTTATCCTTCTATTTTCCCGCATTAATGTTGTATAGGCCCCTCTGACAGCTGGGGTTACCGCGGCACACCCTGGGGATATGGGATGTCAGGCGGGTATGGGTTCCTGCGGCCCAATGATGGTATCGTGCATGCATGTATGAAATGATGACACTACGGGGGAGTGCGCTGGCCATCTGTAACAGTGACGACACCCTACAGCGTGGGGTGTCTGCTAGACATCAATCGTCATGTTAAGTTGTCGGGAGGAGGGGTCAACCTGTTTTGAGCCGGCTCTGCTCGAGTTTTGCCTTCCCTCCGTGTTTTGATGGTGCGACTGGGTCTTGCTCGAAGACTCGAAGACCTTGAGCAAAAAAGGAGGATCGGGGCTCGACCAGCCTTGGAGCACTTGACCTTGACCAGCTTTGATACCTAGCGAGGGTGTCCTCGTGCCAGCGGTCAAGTCTTCTGCTCGGGCTGGTTTGACTTTGAAGGGGCCTGGTCGGTATTACCCAAACACTGCGTGCAGCTTAAGCATCCATCAGCACGTAAATATTTTGAGAAAATTACAAGTACAGCAAAGAACAAGAAGATTGCCATTTTTTCATATTATAATGGAACCCTTTCTTCAATTTTTGATGACCTAGATGCCATTGTGTCTGATGGTGTAAGAATTTTCTCTTCATTTGCAATATCTTTTGTTGTTTTGTGCTACAACAAAAATTAAAAATTGTTTTGCAGCTACGCTCTGCTGTAAGAAATGTTGCAAGATTGAATTAAAGTTTTATCATTTCTATTTTGATTTATAAAAAAAAATTTGCAGTGTGAATTAGTAGTGTTTGAGAAAGCAAAAGGTGGCCATAGTGAATAGCATGAATGTTTTATCAGATCAGAACTTTAGTTCTTGGAAATATTGAAAGTGCTCAGATGGTTTTTGGTGATATTTTGGATCTTGCATAAGTTTATTGTGCAGGTTGAAGACTTGAAGTCACAATCAGTCTTTTTTTTTTTTAAATTGATTTTGTTAATGTCATGGATGATGTGGAAGATAATAGTGTTGAAAAATGATGTTACTTTGAGTTGGCGTTGAAGAAATTACTCGTTTGATAATATGCTTAAGAGTTTAGAGACTCTAACAATACAATGATTACAACTATGCGAGAATTTGTATTTTGGATGTTGCTTAGTCGTAGTTTGAAAGTTTAAAAGATCAGTCATCTCTTGTTATTTAGCAAATTAATTGACATTTTTAATTATTTCCTGATTGCAATTATTAGTGGGAGAAGCCGTGATAAGGTATATGGAGAAAACCTAGCAACTTTGGGGTTTTAAGAATTTTGTGCATTAGTTTTAATTCATTTTGTGTATTTATTATCTGGCTACCTCTAGGGTCTGATTCAATGTATATTTTATCAGATTTATGAATTGGTAAGTCTAACACAACTCTATTATGCTAGTAGTCATGGAATGGACATTATGGGCCCTGTCAACCACACAATGTCTTATGACCATCCAAACTGTATTAAATCTACTGACCCCTAGTAAGAGATTCTAGTAAGAGATAACGAGGCCTTCAAGCAACTACCCTTTTTGTTGACTAGCAAAAATCTTGAAAAATACTGGACTTTTGGGGATTTTATTCATTTTTATGCAATGTTAAGCTTTGCGGTTATGATTCTTCTCTATTATGGTGCGGTGCGGCAAGAAAGTAAATTTTTCCAGCCTCCTAAGGAATTTTTACCTATGATCGATGAGGTACAGGATTTGTTGTAATATAGATGAAAAATCATAAGCTAACATTTTGAGAAATAATTGATTCTATATTTAATATTTATGCTAAGCTAATAATATCCTACAATCGTGAGGTCATATATGAGTAATTTATGAATATTTTTCTTTTCAAATATACAAGATTTATTTATTTTTTTTGGGTGTATTAACTGATTTAATGACATCTAGGTCGAAAAGAAAGAATGAAGGCACATGTGGATGATTAGTGACATTATTGTGCTTCTTGTTGGTTGATGTTTTATTCAAATTTTATTTAATATTTTGTTGTTTACAATTTGTCCAAAACTTGATTTGGCACACACACACACAAATATATATATATATATATTGTTTCAAATAAGATAGTTGAATTATGTTACTTTAAGTAATATGCTTGGGATGTTTATTATGTGAATTGTATTGTGAGATTTGATATATTTAAGATATTTTAAGTTTTCTTTTAATTGTAAAGCAAACATGACAATGATAATTAAAAAAATATATATTACTAATCAAAAGCATCAAACATCACTAAATACTGACAGTAAATATTTAAAATGACGTTAATAATCTTTTATGATATTGAGTCAATGTTATTCTAATACTGTAACCACATAATCACTAACATGTAGTGATGCGAATTATTGATATTTAAATAGTATCATATGATACTAACATTACTGTGTCACTATGTTAGTGATACTATAGTACTATGAATTACTGATACCAAAAATTAGTGTTAGTGTGTTCTGGCGGGAGCATTGCTAATACAATTAACAAGTGTTAATAATTATTGACACTCAATTAGTGCCAATAAAACTCTTTTTCTAGTAGTGATACATAAAAGGTCTCAGTAGGCTCTCTTGTCACGGGATACATTCCAACGGACATCTTTACAAAGCCTTCGAGCAAAGCATTGTTCTTGAATTTTCATCACAAGCTAGGCGTCCATTCTTTACCATAGCCTAATTTAAGGGGGGCAGATCTTACATCTTAGGTCTTCCTGATCTTCTACATCTTAGGTCTTCCCGTTTCATCATCTGGCCTATGTTCTTCATGTAGCATTCAGACAGAATGACTTTATGAAATTATGTCGATACTTCCATGTATTATGGGTAACGTAGGAGACATCTCTATTTTCCCCTGTTGAACCTAATGAGTTAAAAATAAAAGTAAAAAAAAAATAAAGTAAAGGTTATTGAAAGTATTAAAGTAGAGAAATAAGTATTATAAGCTGGTCACTCTTTAGTCAAAAATGTATGAATGGGGATTTTGTGCATAAAAATTCCATTGACCCATAAAAAGTTGGCCTAACCCTTGTACTTGATCTGCATGGCACTTGCAAAAGGAATGTTGGAAGCACTGTTGAAATTAATCAATCGAGCTCAAGAATTGAACAGCAAGAATCACATTCGAATCCGCACCAGTTAGCTCAAGATTAACACAAGATTAACGCAAAATCATTAGCAATTTGATTGTAATCAAATCTCTTAATTTGTGTCAATTATCTATGATTGATTTCTTCAAGAATTATTTTTTCCTTATTTTTTCTTTGTTATCATTACTCTTACATAAAATATATATATATATAATGTAATACTTGTTAGCCTATATAGCTATATAATATGTTGATTTGGATAAACAAGGAATAACACTTTATGGTATTATAAAACAAGATAATGAATGTTGTTTTTAATGAATATTCATTTTTGGAACAAATCAGATAACCGGATAAAATTAACGATAAAACTAGGAACCAAATATTATGGCGAAAAATTTATTTTCATCTTTAGGGTTTGATACAATACCCCATTTCATCTTTGTTGTTTAAATAACACTTTATGGTTTTATAAAACAAGATAATGAATGTTGTTTTTCACGAATATTCATTTCTGGAACAAATTGGATGACATGATAAAATTAACGATAAAACTGGGAACCATATAGTTGCATTCTGGCGAAAAAGTTATTTTCATCATTAGGGTTTAACACAATACCCCATTTCATCTTTGCTATTTAAATAATAACTCATTTAATCGATATTTTTTAAACAATAGCCCAAAACAACTTTCTATAAGTTTACCTTTAATTTACTGAATAATTTTTTGAAGGTAAAATAAGATTTTGAATTAAATAAATATAAAATATTTAGAAATATAAATCTCAAGGACAATTAAATAACATCTGAATTTTTTAATAAATTTAAAATTTAAGAATAACAATAAAGATTATGCAATATATATATATGCATTTGTATGTTAATTAAATTTTTTTAATCAAGTCAACTAAATTTTTTTATATAATAATTATAATTTTCCAATTAAGGATCACTATTTATATTAAAATAAGGGATAAGCTAATAGATACATACAATCTAGCAATGTGTTTTTTAATCTATAGTATTTTAAATATGTGTTTTTATATCTTTAGTGTATTTTTTTTAAGTAAATGAAGGAGTTTGCATTTACTTTATAATAATATGTATGCCTAGATTCTTTTTAGCATGGCCAAGGTCCTTCATTTCAAACTCTTTGTTGTGCAAATTTTATTGAACTTGCAAGCACAAGAATCTAATGAAATATATATTAATGGTGACGAGTGTCGATCCCACAAGGAGGTGGATTATTAATTATGTAGGGTTATTATTATTATTTATTATTTACTGTGCTTGTTGTGAAATTTCTTAGTTTATTTTATCTATGATTGAAATTAAAATGATGGGAATAAATTGAGAATGGTTCGATGGAAAAAAAATGCTTGGATCTTAGGATTCACACTCAACATTTCACCATAGACTTAATATTCCTTTTTAGTTCCAATTAATTTATGTGGGGGTATTTCCACTCCTCACAAACCTAACTCTAATAAATATGACATCAAGTACTCATTGTACCAGGAAGAATAATCTTATATTAAATGTAGTATCAAGAACACGTTGTGCCAGGTAATAATAATGTAACTGTCGACAAGGTGGCAAGAGTATCTACTAATTAACCTAGATAATTTTATATCAACAACGAGTCAAGACCTACTACATAAATTAGGAGGGAGAGTTTTTTTTTCTCTAATAAATCAGTGTAAAGTACTCACCGTGCCAAATAGTAATAATCTTACACTAGCAAGCCGGTATACCAGTGCAATATCTAGACAAGATTATTACCATCTCTCTACGATAAGTCAAAATAATTTAAATAAATTAGAGAAATTAAAAATAAACTTACCAAATTAAGCTCATAGATTATGTTGAGGCTTCACCTTTAACCTAAACTTAGAAATAAATTAGCTACTCATTTTATATCTAGGGATAAAATAAAAATTTTATTAAAATACATAGAAAATACAAGATGGAGAAGGAATTATAGAAAATAAAGCCCAAAAATGGATTCAGGGTGTCAAATTAGGGGAGGAACCCCCTATTTATAAATACAACGAGTAAATCATGACCATTGGATGAAAACAATTCGGATGCCCAGGATTGCACTACGTGGCACTCTCTGATTGGTTGGAACACGTCACCAGGGCTGTCATTTTATATATATATATGCACGATATGTACGTTTTTCAGTCCACTAATATTCTGCCATGTCATCATTCACGCAAAAGTCAACAAGTATGAATTAGTGCATTGCATGTATTGTAAGCTCATTTTTCGGTCCCATAGACTTCTGCCACATCATCCATCAATGCCACATGAGTCAATGACATTTCAGCAGTCAACGCTACTCAGTGGGGCCTACTAAAATCTTAAAATTATGATTTTTCCCTTTATGTATTTTCTAAAGTTTTCAACTTCAGAATTCAAAAATGTTGTCTGTTTTGCTCTTTAACTTCTTGTTTATTAGAAAATGACTAAAATACCCCTAAAATACATAAAGTATCAAAAATTCACATAAACATATATAATTAAATATCAAGGGACTTAAAATATATAAAGGTAGAGATATTAGTGAGACTTGGAGTATAAAATAATGATTTTACCCTTTATAAATATATACTCTCTAAGACTCAACACACCCCCCAACCAGCTTATTGCTAGTCCCTAGCAAATTAAGCGATAACAAAATGCAACCAATTTTTTTTTTAAGGAAATTATGTTTACTTCTTCAATTAAATTAATGATAATAATCAAATAAAAGTATAAGCATTATCTCCAGCCTAAAGAGATATCACTCCTACATCAACTATCCACATGAGTCAGTCGAGTAAACTCATGCAAATTGATCGATTATCAAAGTTCCATTAATTAAACCACTTTCAAGTGTGACATGTCAACCCCAAAATTTCACAGGTTATGATTAATCTAATTGATTGTAAGGAGAACATTCTCTGGAAGTAAAGGAAATCGTTTGTGAATCTTTGCCAAAATTTTTTTTTTATCCATTTTGTCTCCTCAGAATATCAGTTATTATGGGGAAACTGAAGTAACCGACTTTGATTGTCATGGAGTAGCGTTATCCGCCACTTAACCGAGGTAACAAATTAAAGTACACTTAAATAAAATAAAGCCTGTGAAATCAAGTAACACTTGAAAGCAAACAAAATATAATAAAAACACACAACGTAAAAAAATGCGTATAAATAAACAAATACTTACAAACATCCTCTTATTGAATTTATCTCAAGTTCCAATTGGATTTCATAGATACCACCTTCAATTTCCTTGAATTGCCTTTCTAAGTCTTCAAAATAGGATACTAATGTTGGTGGTCGAAGGTCCCAAACAGGATGTGATTGACAAACTTGGAGCAATCCGTTTAGATGACGCTTCACGCGTAGAAGTCACTTAAGTTGGACGAAGATGATCTTTCTAATTGAGGTATTCATGATAAGTAATGAAAGAAAATATAATTGGTAATCAAACACACTTTAGTAGAAAATAAATAATTTTGAACAAAAGAATAGAAATATGAAATAATAAAAAGAAATTAAATCACTTAAAAGAAATAGAAAGGTCTTAATTCAAATTTCAAGGGCCACTCAAATTAATTTCAGTGTCTTTGTCATGTGGTTAGTACTTTAGATATGGCTTTAATCTTTGACCATTAACTTTGAAAATGACACCGTTGTTTGGATTCTTAATTTTAATTGCTCCATGTAGAAAAATAATATGAACAATAAAGGAGCCAAACCATCGAGAGCGTAACTTACCTAGGACAGATACAATCGAGAATTAAATAAAAGCACTTTCTGACCTGGGGTAAAAGATTTTCTTATGATTTTCTTGTCATGAAAGACTTTCATTCGCCGTTTGTAAATCTTAGCATTTTCATACGCTTCATTGTGAATTTCCTGAAGTTCTGCCAGGTGTAATCTTCTTTCTGAGATAGCTTGTTGTATGTCAAATTTAAATTTCTTGATGGCCCAATATGCACGATGCTCGAGTTTAACAAGTAGGTGACAAGCTTTACCATACACTAGCCTATAGGGTGACATCCTAATCAGGGTTTTAAAAGCTGTTCGATATGCCCATAATGCATCATCGAGTCTCAATGACCAATCTTTTCTATCTGACCTCACTGTCTTCTTTAATATTTGCTTTATTTCTCTATTGGAAATCTCGACTTGGCCACTGGTTTGCAGATGATAAGGGGTAGCCACTTTGTGAGTGATGGAATGCTTTGCCAAAAGAGCTTTGAATGATTTGTTACAAAAGTGGACACTACTATCACTGACTATTGCTCGAGGGAATCCAAAATGTAAAACAATGTTGTTTTCTAAAAACCCAATTACTACCTTATGGTCATTGGTTCTGCACAAAATGGCTTCTACCCATTTAGATACATAATCGATAGCAACCAATATGTAATGATGACCAAAAGAATGAGGGAATGTTCCTATGAAATCAATGCCCCATACATCAAAAGTTTCAACTACCAAAATAGGATTTAAAGGCATCATATTCTTTCATGTAATGCTTCCCATATGCTGACATCTGTCACATAAAGAACAAAAAGTATAAGCATCTCGAAATAAAGTTGGCCAATAGAAAATACATTGTAAAACTTTAGTAGCTGTTTTTTTAGCACTAAAATGGCCTCCACATGCTTGTTCATGGCAAAATGACAGGATTTTTTTAAATTTATTTTTTAGGGCACATCATCTAACAATTTGATCGGCACAATACTTGAGCAGATAAGGATCATCCCAAAAGAAATTTGTTATTTCTACAAAAAAATTTGGCTTTGTCCTGATTGGTCCAACGCTCTAAAAGTTGGCCTATAACATGATAATTAACTATATCGGCATACCATGGTAATACTTCCATACTTATCCATTGTTTATCTAAAAACGATTCATTTAATGGTAATGGATTTGTAATTGTATTAAAATTGAGGTGAGAGAGATGATCTGCCACCACTTTTTCTGTACCTTTCTTATCTTTGAACTCAATGTCAAATCCGTGCAAAAGTAACACCCAGTGAATTAGTTCAGCTTTTGCATCTTTCTTGGAAAGAAAATATTTAAGAGCAGCGTTATCTATGAACACAATTATTTTACATCCAATGAGATAAGATCAAAATTTTTCTAAGGCAAACACTACTACTAGCATTACTTTTTCAGTGGTTGAGTAGTTTAACTGTGCATCATTCAATATCATACTAGCATAGTAGATGACATAGGGAATTCGATCAACTCTTTATCCTAATACTACTCCTACTGATAATTAGATGCATCACAAATGAGCTCAAAAGGTAAGTTCTAATTTGAGGGCTGAATGATGGGTGATGACGTCAATAATTGCTTTGGTTTCTTAAATGCCTCAAGACATAAATCATCAAAGACAAAAGGTGCATCTGTAGCAAGTAGATTGCATAAGGGTCGAGAGACTTTGCTAAAATCTTTAGTAAAACGTCTATAAAAGCCAGCATGCCCAAGGAAAAATCTTACTTCTCTAGCTGTTTTAGGTGAAGGAAGATTAGAAATGAGATCCACCTTGGCTTTTTCAACCTTAATACTTTTGCTTGAAATGATATGACCGAGAATAATACCTTGTTTTACCATAAAATGATACTTCTCCCAATTCAAGACCAAATTCTTTTATATACATCTCTGCAAAACTAGTGTTAAATGATATAAATATTGATCAAATGAATTACCAAAAACAGAAAAGTCATCCATAAAGACCTCAAGGAAGCTTTCAATCATATCAGAAAAAATGCTTAACATGCATCGTTGAAATATGGCAGGTGCATTATATAATCCAAATGGCATTCCCCTATATTCAAAAATGCCAAAAGGTCAAGTGAAAATAGTCTTCTCTTAATCTTTTAGTGCTATGGGAAACTAGTTATATTCAGAGTAGCCATATAAAGAGCAATAAAATTCATGATCTGTTAATCTATCAAGCATTTGATCAATAAATGGTAAAGAAAAATGGTCTTTACATGTGACAAAATTCAACTTTCTATAATCAATACATACACGCCACCCTACAACTATACATACACACCACAATGAGTAAATCATGACCATCGGATGAAAACAATTCGAACGCCCAAAATTGTGCCACGTGGCACTTTCTTATTGGTTGGAACACGTCATCAAGGCTATCATTTCATGTATGATTCCATGCATTGCATGTATTTTAAGCTCATTTTCGGTCCAATAGACTTCTGCCACATCATCCGTCAATGCCACACCATCGGTCAACAATATGTCAGCAGTCAATGACACATCAGTAGGGCCCACCAAAATCTTAAAATTATAATTTTGTCCTTTATGTCTTTCCTAAGGTTTTCAGTTGTTTTGAGTTCAAAAATACTATCTGTTTTGCTGTTTGACTTCTTATTTATTAGAAAATAACTAAAATACCCCTAAAATGCATAAGTATTAAAAATACACATAAACATATACAATTAAATATCAAGGGATTTAAAATAAATAAAGGTGGAGATGTTAGTGAGACTTGGAGTGTAAAATGATGATTTTATCTTTGAGCTTCTTAATTCACCAATGTTGCTACTAGCAATTAACATATCATCAATATATAGCAAAAGATATATAACTTCGCCTGAATTTGAGCCTCTAAAGTAAACACAACTATCATATTTACTTCAAAAATAGCCATTAAAAGTCATAAACTCATCAAATCTTCTATAACATTGCCTTGAAGATTGTTTGAAGCCATAAGGAGACTTATTGAGAAGGCAAACATAATCTTATTTCCCTTTAACCTCAAACCATTCAGGTTGTGCCATCAATATCCTTTCTTCAAACTTCTTATATAGGAAGACAGCCTTCATATTTATTTTTTCAAGTCCCAAGTTAAGAAAAGTTGTCATGGCTAGCAAGATTTTTATAAAGCTATGTTTTATTATAGGAAAGAAAATCGTATTAAAATCTACCCTTCTTTTTGTATGAACCTCCTAGCGATCAGCCTTACCTATGAATCTAAAAGCTTTAACACTTGGAATCCCTTCATTCTTTTTGAAAATCCATTTGTAGCTGACTAATTTTCTGTTTCCTAGATTTGGTATAAGTGTACAAGTTTAGTTTGTCTTTATAAAATCCATGTTTTTACTCATTGTCATCATCCATTCTTTGTTATTACTACTTTTTAGTGCTTCTGAATAGCTTTTAGGTTTCTTAGCAGTTAAATCTTCTATACTTATTAATGCATATGCTATCATCCCAGCTTAAGCATATCTAGCAGATAGCCTTATTTCACTTCTTGTTCTAACCCTTGCCAACTGATAATTTATAAATCAAAGACTTGTGTTTTGGTTTCATCAGCTCTAAATATCACTTGAGAATCCTCTATAGCATTTGAGGTTGTGTTTCATTTGTACTACAACTATATGATTCCACCTCAATTTTGGAAGTCTTTACTACTGCCTTTTCTTTATCTTGATTAGAGAGATTTGTGTCAAATGTTCCTCATGAAACACAACATCCCTAATAATAACATACTTATGACCAACTTCACACAAGACTTTATACCTTTTAACTCATTCTGGATACCCCACAAACACCCATTTTATAGCTCTTGCATCAATTTTACCCTATTTACTGTGGACATAACCTTGACATCTAAATATCCTCAGGTGTTTGTAGTTAGTAGACATACTAGTCCAAACTTTCTTTAGTGTTTTGAATTTGATTGCATTTAAAGGGCTCATGTTGACTAATAACATGTTGTAGTAACAGCCTCAGCCCAAAAGATTCTCGGTAACTTAGAGTTAATCAATATATATGTATTTTTATCAATAAGTGTCTAATTTATTCTCTCAACAAGACTATTCTGCTTAGGAGTGAATTTGACTATTTTAAGTTTAAGATTCCCTACTGCTGGCAATATTTATCAAATTCTTATTACAAAATTCAAGACCATTGTCAGTTCTTAAATCTTTAACCTTATTACCAGATTGAGTTTTAACCAATGCCCTCCAAATTTTGAACTTTTCAAGAGCTTGGTCTTTGGTTTTTAGAATGTAAATAATCCAATACACTCTTGGACTTATGCAATCCCTTACTAAACTTGATTCTATGAGCCTTCCCGAAAATGCAATTCTCATAAAAGTCGAGCTCTCTAATTGTATCACCACACAACAATCATTGTTTACTCAATTTTTGCATGCCCTTAACACTTACATGGAAAGCCTTAGGTGCCCCAAATTAGTTTGTTCAATGTCAATTTCAATGTGCAATTGATAACACATGCATAAATGAGACTTGTAACACATTTAATCCATTCATCTTGACATTTTTCATTACTACAGTAGCCTCTTTTATCTTTAAAACCCTCATTCAAAGTTAAAGAGATAACAAGAACTATCTAGCATGCCTAAAGAAATTAAATTATTTTTTAATCTAGGCACATGCCTTACATGCTTTAAAGTTCTTATGATTCCATCATGCATTCTAATTTTAACAGAGCTAATACCAGCAATGTTACATGTATTGTGGTTTGCTATTAAGACTCTTCCACTATCAATGGATTTATAATCATGAAAAAACCTCTTATCATGACTCATATGGAGAGAACATCCTGAGTCAAGTACCCATTGACCTTGAATCTTTTCAATTAATACAACCAGCAAATCAACATTATGATACCCCTTATTAGAAGAATCATGTAAATCTAAAACAGCATTACCAGCCTTATCTTTGCTGTCTCTCTTTTTCTTTGCACAATCTCTAATGTAATGGTCTTGTTTCTTGCTACATAAATATTTTCTCCTCATTATATTTTCTTTTTTTATTTTTTTTTTTACTCGTCTTTCTCCTTAGGTTGATTCTTTTTCTTTTTTTTTCTTCTTATCTTTCTTCTTGTCTAATTTTGTCATTAAACCTTCACTATGGCTTATATACAGATCACCTGAATGCTTTTGAATCTCTTTAGAATATAAAGAGGCTTTTACATTCTCCAAAGTAAAGAGTTGTTCTCCCATACAATATAGTATCAACAAAACCCTCATAGAATTTTGGCAGTGAACTCAACAAGAAGAAAGCCTTGTCCTCATCACCAATATTCATGTTTTCAACTTCTTTAAGATCAAGAATGATCTTGTTAAAAACATAAATACGTTCTTGCATTGATACCTCTTCTTTCATGAAGAAAGTATAGAACCTCTTCTTCAATAACGTCCTATGAGCAAGTGACTTCTACATATATAGGACTTCAACCTTATTCTAAATACCCAGAGCAGTCTTTTCATAAAAAAATCTTCCTTAAAATTGAATCATTAAGCTCAAAATCAAAGTGCTATGTGCTCTACTGAGAATCCGCCTTGTCTTCTCATCGAACTTAGAACTTATTGTCCTATCTTGATCATCTTCTTCTAGAGCATACTTAAGCTCTTAATTAACAAGCAATGCCCTCATGTTCATCTTCCAGAGAGAGAAGTCACCACTAATAAAGAACTTCTCAATCTCTAGTTTGGGAAGTGACATGTTTATTTAAGATCAATCTAGGCTCTGATATAATTTGTTGAGTTTTAGAGTTTGAAAAAATTAATCACAACTCACGAAATGCAAGATCAAGAACAAAATCAGAACAAGATTCAAAATTAAGAAATATAAGAACTAGCACCAAAATTAAAGGAAAAACTAGCCCAATTTTATTAATCAACTTGATATGAAACAAATCAAAGATTACAAGCAAAGTTACACAGATTCCAAAGCAACAAGAATCATACAATTTCATGAAAAAAATGAGAGAGAAAACCTTGTAACACTAGGTGCTGCTTATTAATTATAAGTACTGGTGTTTTTGGGAAAATCTGGAAACAAAGAATAGCTAACGACTTTTTACACATCAGCAATTATTTACACAATGACCCGTAAACTTAAGTTAATTTATATTAAAGCCCTAATAATCTTCCTCAATTACAGCTAGGTCCATACAGCACAGTGCATTAACCTTCATAGTAAAGAGGCAAGAAATGCGTAAGTTGTAACGCTACATAACGCTTTTCCAATGTGAAAAGTAAAGAGAGCAGAGAAAGCTAAACTTAATAAACCAATTTAATAGGAGATCAAAGCGTTAAGACTTGCAATAAAGATGTATTAATCTGTAAAATGCCTAAATTTTAGCTTTCACTAAGGATAAAGAACTAAACGACAAGCAAGCTTCCATATACATAAGTTACTATTATGTTAATGAAGTTCAGTCTCAAAAAGAGAGGACAACTAGTATTTAGGGGCCTAAAACTTCCTGTATGATACAGAGGCTCTCTTTTGAGAGCACTCACATGGCAGCCAATCTAACTTTTTGACTTATAGCACCTTGCTATAGTTAATTTATACTATAAAATTAATTTAATTAAAATAAGTCAAGTATTGATCATACTAATTTTTAAAAATTATAATACTAATAAAAAAAGATAAATAAATTAAAAATGTAACAAACAAATTTTTGTATATATATTAAGAGAAAAATTATAAATTATATGAGAAAAATCAAAAGTTTATTTCATATTTTGTATGTTATGTGTCATGTTCGAGTTTAAGAATTCCATGTATTTTTTTCTCTATCTTATATAATATATTCTAAATACTCCAAAATTTATTCCCCACTTCATGTTGGCGTTCATGTTTCATATCTGACATTTATAGTTATAGTGTTAGCGTTCTACGTTTTATGTTTAATAGTGCTCATTGCTCGTGTTTGATGTATATCATTGCATATTTGACATTAAGTGTTATATATATATATATTCTATTCTTTGTTTCATGTATAAATATCATGTTTCATATTATAGATTGAGTTGCATCATTGAAGTTCAATGTTTCATATTCTAAATGCCCCCTAAATAAATACTTTTTTTTTCTCTAGTTTCATGTTTTATGTTGTTGTTTCATATATAACATTCATTGTTACAGTATAAAGTTAACAATTTCATAATCTAAATGCCCCCAAAGATTTACTTTTTCACACGTTTCATTTTAATGTTTCATGTTTCATGTTCCTATTTTAATGTTTCATGTTTCATGTTTCATGTTCCATGTTCTAAATGCTAGCAAAAGATTACTTTTCTTCCCCATTTCAATTCTCAATTTCATGTTTGAAGTTCATTTTTCATATGTCATGTTTACTTGTATTCATGTTTGATATCCATAGATGCATATTTGACTTTAATTATTGCTTATTTGTGTTATATATTTCATGTATGAATGGAATGTTTCATATTAATGTCGCAAGTTGCATATTTAAGGTTTAGTGTTTCATGGTCTAAATGCCTCCCATAAGTTTACCCTTTTCTCTTGGCTTCATGTTTTGACATCTATGTTTCATATATGACGTAATACTCAATTAAGGAAAATTTTTAAGGTATAAAATTTTGTGTTAACTAATATTTTAAAGAATAATGCTTTCTATTTCGATTATCGAAATAAGTTAATTACTAATGTGCAGGATATTATTGGTGCAATTGATGGCACTCTTATCCATGCATGCCTTCCGACATAAACAAGTACAATATAGAGGTCGCGGTATGAGAGAATGCTTTGAAAATGTAATGACACTTTCTGATTTCGACGTGATATTTAGGTATGTTGTTATTAGATGGGAAGCAATTGTACATGATTCAAAGGTCCTAACCAAAATTATTCGTAATACAAGAAACAATTTTCTTATTCCACCACTTGGTATGTCATTATTCATTGCTTTACTAATTTAATCATTATTATTTATATTATTCTATTTTATTTGCCACTCATGTTGAACATTTTTTCTGAATAGATAACTCATGTTGAACATTTTTTTCTAAATAAATTCTATTTAGTAGATGCAACATAATCACATACTAGAGGTTTTATGCCACCATACCGTCATTTTCATTATTGGTTGGGTGACTTTTGTAAGGGTGATCAAGCTAGAGGAAGGGAGGAAGGAAATACCAAATCATGCCATGCTAAATTGAGAAATGTTATTTGTTTGGGTAATATCGGACAGGCCCCTCGAAGCCCTTCCAGCTCGAGTAAGACACCCCGAGGACAGCCTAGCTCGAGGTCGTCCCAGGTCAAAGCTGGTCAAGGTCGAGAACCGAGCACTCCCTTCCTGCTCGCAAAGAACGGGTCCCCGAGCACACCTTTCCTGCTCGCCGAGATTACGTCCACAAGCATAGCTGGATAAGACCCGACCCGTTTTCTCAGAATCCCGGCACACCTTTTAATGTCTCGACCGTGGTCCCACATGGTGTGGTGGTGATATCACTGTCGGTGGCTGCACATGCCTCAAGGTGTCATAATTCCTAGCGCACTTGCCCGATATGGTGATCCGCCACGTGAATCGGGTTAAGGGACAGCCGCTCATCCCTAGGGAATATTCCGCCAATCCCTACCGCCGAGGGACCCAGATACCACTAACGTGGGAGTGGACAGCCTGGAAATGGAAAGAGCGGGAAAATTTGAGTATAAAAGGAAACAAAGGGGAACGTTACAAGGGTGGATGGTCTGATTCACAAAGGGTTGGAAAAATCCATTCACAGGTTCTTCCTATTCTGACTTCTCTCACTTTGATTTTCTGAAAAAACCTTATCTATCCAAAAAGGGGGGGGCGAAATAATACCCCTTTCATCTTTCCGGTCTCCTTCACTAAGGGAGATACCAAAAAGAACAACCCGATTACTGACTTGAGCGTCGGAGGGTTTTCGCCGGAACACGCCCGGCGACCCCTGACCTTGTTTTCTGTGAGTACAGGTCCGGGCGATCTCCGTTATGAAGAAGACAGCGGAACAGGACGAAGGAGGCAATCCTGCTCGAGCTCAAGCTAACCGTGAGCAGAAGGATCGAGGCACTGTTTGAAGCCGCGAGCGTAAGGTTCGACGGCCCCGCTCGAGTTGCTTGGAGGCACCGCTTGAAGGTTCGAGGCAACCGCTGAGGCACGCGGAAAATCGCATCAACATCTTTGGCGCCATCCGTGGGGATCGGCACAAAAAGCCTGATTTCCTAATACATTCAAGACACAACACAACGATGAGGGAAACAACCAAGAGGATTAAGTCCCAAGAATCAAGAACTTTGAGAGAAGTGGCCAATGAGGCCTGTAATGCAGGAGATCCAGGAAAGAATGGATCGGATGGAAAACAGATGGATACTCTGACCTCCCTGTTACAAGAACTCAGGGAGGGACAGAGAAAAGCATGTAATGATGTCCCGGAGTCCAGCCGAGGGAATGCTCATGTTCGGGAAAATGCGGGAGATGAAGCCCAAAGACCTAGGGCACCAAATGTTGCAGTGAGAGAAGAAACAAACATGGAGGAAAGGGGGTCTCGTCAACATTTGCAGGATACAGCCCCAACCTCTCGTGCGGAGGAGTTGGAGGGAGAGGTGCGCAGGTTGGCACAAGTTGTGGAAGATCTTCGGGGGAACGGAAAGAGTCCAAGCTGGCGAATAATGCTAGACAACGAATCTCCACTCTCCGCGGAGATCATGGGTGTCATGATCCCACGTGACTTCCACTTCCCGGATCTGAAATTTTCGGGAAAAAGTGATCTATTAGTGCACATAGAACGGTTCAACGACATGACGGGGGTGCAAGGATTGTCAGCAGCTCAGAGGTGCCGAACCTTCCCACTTACCCTGGAGGGAAGAGCGAGAGACTGGTACCGCAAACTCCCACGGGGAAGCATCTTGAGCTTTGAACAGATGTGCAGGGAGTTCGCAGAGCAATTCCGGGGCGCAGTGACCTCTGAGGATGACATGATGGAGCTGTCAGAAGTGAAGCAGAAGGAAGGAGAGTCCCTCCGGGAGTTTATCAAAAGATACCATAGATCGGTCCTAAATCTTGGTGCGTTCAACCATCCCCAAGCTCTGAGAGGATTAAAAGATGGGATCCGGATGGGGAGACCATGGTATAACCTGCGTGAGTCCTTCGATCCGCTCGTGATTCGGACGCTGCATGAACAAGTAAAGCTCGGATATGGTAATCGAAGAAGAAAAGCCGCCAAACTGAGAAGTGAGCAGGTTGGTGGAGCAAGAAGGAAGGAGAAAGGGAGCCCTGCCCGAGGGACACAGGCTCCAAAGGCAGCGAGAGACCGGGCTGCCCTGTACAACCCATATCAGAGAGTTCCCCCGCCGCGGATGGTCCCCCAGCCACCTCGCAGGTCTCCAGGCCGGGATCACAGAGAATACAGGCGTCATGATGGCCACACACCCGCAACCAGCCGCCAAGCAGACCTGAGATGAACCACGACCGAGCAGACCGTCCATTGCCACCCTCACCGAGAAGCTTCCCAAGGGATAGGGCAATACAAGTGGTGGAACAGAGCCCCGCTACGAAGCAAGATATCGAGGTCAAGGTATCTCTCAAGAGATACTTCAAGTGGTCAAGAGCGAGGATCGCCGAGCCTACCAACGCCGATGGCCAAGTCAGCTGGCAAGCGGGATAAGGGGCAGTTCTGCCGTTTCCATGGTAACCACGGCCACTCCACAGCACAATGCCGTGATTTGAAAAACCAGGTGGAGGATCTGGTTAGGAACCGGTACTTGGATGAGTTTGTTGAAAGGGACACCCGGTAGTTGAGCAGCAGCCTGAGGAAGATGGCCGGGCTTACGAAATAGACACAGAACCACCGTCCACGAGGGTAATCTCAGGAGGGCCCACAATGGCCGGAAGTTCAAATAGGGCCCGAAAAAACTACTACCGATATGCCGCAGCTGGTCGAGAAGTCCTGTTCGCTGCTCCAGTTGCCAAGAAGGCCAAGGTTCGGCAGGTACCAATCATGTGGACGGATGGAGACGAGGAGGGGTGTCAGACCTTCACGAGGATGCCCCGTGGTAAAAGCCAAGATAGCAAATAAGGAAGTTGACCGAATCATCGGTTGACTCGGAGCTCTGTGGATATTCTCTTCAAATCCACACTCGAGGATTTAGGAATAACAGCGCGAGCCTCGAGCGCATTCGAGCAGTTCCTTGAAAGGATTCGGGAGGAAAGCTAATACCTCTAGGAATCATCAAACTGGCAAAGAACCATGGGCTCAAAGCCTTCGAGAAGAACATGATGCTCGGATTTCGTGGTGGTAGATGAAGCCACCTGCACTCGAGCGATTCTAGGGAGGCCGTTCATGAGGATCAGCCAATGCGTGCTATCCACCCATTATTTAGCCCTTAAGTATCGAGTAAATGGGGCTGTTGGGGTCGTGAAAGGCAGCCAAAGGGTGGCGAGGAGCTGCTACGCCGTAGCTGCCAAAGAAACCATGCAGATAACCTCGCTCGACTCGAGGGGGGAATCAAGGAATGGAAGGCAGGAGCATACCGGCCAGCTCATCCAGACGGACGAGAGGTCAAGAGGCCGTGGAACGCACAACTCCTGAGGAAGTATTTCCAGTAGGTCTCCTTGTATTGTGAAATGCTAATGTAAGATTTCGTCCCAAGATGGGATATGTAAAAGTATAAATGTATGTAAGAATAAGAAAAGCATTCATAATGTAAGTTCAAAATGAAGACCAGAAGCAGAAGAACTCCTTGGCCAGAAGTCCCAAAGCCTAAGTCTTAGGCGGGACGGTGCCATGCTTGGGTCAATTGCAGGCCCGAGCAGGAGTATAACAAGAAGACGTTTGGTCAATTGCAGGCCCGAGCAGGAGTAGAGATTCAGAAGACGTTTGGGTCAATTAAAATGCCCGAGCGGGAGAAGATCAGGAAGAGCTCCTTGGCTGTAAGTCCCAAGCCTAAGTCTTCGATGGACTGTGCCATGCTTGGGTCAATTGCAGGCCCGAGCAGGAGTATCAGCAAGCTCCGGTCAATTAAAAGGCCCGAGCAGAAGATCAAGAAGAGCTCCTTGGCCAGAAGTCCCAAAGCCTAAGTCTTAGGCGGGACGGTGCCAAGCTTGGGTCAATTGCAGGCCCGAGCAGGGAGTATCAAGAAGCTCTGCTCAATTAAAAGGCCCAAACGAAGATCAAGAAGAGCTTGGCCAAAGTCCCCAAAGCCTAAGTCTTAGGCGGGACGGTGCCACACTTGGGTCAATTGCAGACCCGAGCAGGAGTAACAGCAGAAGACGCCTGGGTCAATTGCAGGCCTGGGCAGAAGTATGAGAAGAGCTCCTTGGCCAGAAGTCCCAAAGCCTGAGTCTTAGGCGGGACGGTTCCATGCTTGGGTCAATTGCAGGCCCGAGCAGGAGTAACACAAGAAGAAGCTTGGGTCAATTGCAGGCCCGAGCAGAAGAAGTTCAAGAAGAACTCCTTGGCCAGAAGTCCCAAAGCCTAAGTCTTAGGCGGGACAGTGCCACACTTGGGTCAATTGCAGGCCCGAGCAGGAGTAACAGCAGAAGACGCCTAGGTCAATTGCAGGCCCGGGCAGAAGTTTGAGAAGAGCTCCTTGGCCAGAAGTCCCAAAGCCTGAGTCTTAGGCAGAACGATGCCATGCTTGGGTCAATTGCAGACCCGAGCAGGAGTATAACAAGAAGACGTTTGGGTCAATTAAAAGGCCCGAGCAGGAGAAGTCAAGAAGAGCTCCTTGGCCATAAGTACCAAAGCCTAAGTCTTAGGCGGGACGGTGCCATGCTTGGGTCAATTGCAGGCCCGAGCAGGAGTATCAGCAAGCCTGGGTCAATTGCAGGCCCGAGCAGGAGTATAACAAGAAGACGTTTGGGTCAATTAAAAGGCCCGAGCAGGAGAAGTCAAGAAGAGCTCCTTGGCCATAAGTCCCAAAGCCTAAGTCTTAGGCGGGACGGTGCCATGCTTGGGTCAATTGCAGGCCCGAGCAGGAGTATCAGCAAGCCTGGGTCAATTGCAGGCCCGGGCAGAAGATCAAGAAGAGCTCCTTGGCCAGAAGTCCCAAAGCCTAAGTCTTAGGCGGGACGGTGCCATGCTTGGGTCAATTGCGGGCCCGAGCAGGGAGTATCGCAAGCTCGGGTCAATTGCAGGCCCGGCGAAGATCAGAAGAGCTCCTGGCCGAAGTCCCAAAGCCTAAGTCTTAGGCGGGACGTTGCCAAGCTCAGGTCAATTAAAGGCCCGAGCAGGAGTAACATTGAAGAAGCTTGGGTCAATTGCATGCCCGAGCAGAAGATCCAGAAGAACTCCTCGGCCAGAAGTCCTAGTGGGACAGTGCCAAGCTTAGGTCAATTAAAAGGCCCGAGCAGGAGTAACATCAGAAGAAGCTTGGGTCAATTGCAGGCCGAGCAGAAGATCAAGAAGAACTCCTTGGCCAGAAGTCCCAAAGCCTAAGTCATTAGGAGGGACGGTGCCAAGCTCGGGTCAATTGAAGACCAGAGCATGAGTAATATCAAGAAGAAGCTTGGGTCAATTGCAGGCCCGAGCAGGAGTATCAGCAAGCCTGGGTCAATTGCAGGAGAAGTCAACAAGAGCTCCTTGGCCATAAGTCCCAAAGCCTAAGTCTTAGGCGGGACGGTGCCATGCTTGGGTCAATTGCAGGCCCGAGCAGGAGTATAACACCAGAAGACGCTTGGGTCAATTGCAGGCCCGAGCAGGAGTAGAGATTCAGAGGACGTTTGGGTCAATTAAAAGGTCCCGAGCAGGAGAAGTCAAGAAGAACTCCTTGGCCAGAAGTCCCAAAGCCTAAGTCATTTGGCGGGACGGTGCCAAGCTCGGGACAATTGAAGACCAGAGCAGGAGTAATATCAGAAGAAGCTCGTGTCAATTAAAAGGCTCGAGCAGAAGTTCAAGAAGAACTCCTTGGCCAGAAGTCCCAAAGCCTAAGTCATTAGGTGGGACGGTGCCAAGCTCGGGTCAATTGAAGACCAAAGCAGGAGTAACATCAGAAGAAACTTCGGTCAATTAAATGGCCCGAGCAGAAGATCAAGAAGAGCTCCTTGGCCAGAAGTCGCAAAACCTAAGTCTTAGGCGGGACGGTGCCATGCTTGGGTCAATTGCAGCCCGAGCGGAGTATCGACAAGCTCGGGTCAATTGCAGTCCGGCGTAAGATCAAGAAGAGCTCCTTGGCCAGAAGTCCCAAAGCCTAAGTCATTATGAGGGACGGTGCCATGCTTGGGTCAATTGCAGGCCCGAGCAGGAGTAGAGATTCAGAAGACGTTTGGGTCAATTAAAAGGCCCGAGCAGGAGAAGTCAAGAAGAGCTCCTTGGCCATAAGTCCCAAAGCCTAAGTCTTAGGCGGGACGGTGCCATGCTTGGGTCAATTGCAGGCCCGAGCAGGAGTATAACACCAGAAGACGCTTGGGTCAATTGCAGGCCCGAGCAGGAGTAGAGATTCAGAGGACGTTTGGGTCAATTAAAAGGCCCGAGCAGGAGAAGTCAAGAAGAACTCCTTGGCCAGAAGTCCCAAAGCCTAAGTCATTAGGCGGGACGGTGCCAAGCTCGGGTCAATTGAAGACCAGAGCAGGAGTAATATCAGAAGAAGCTCGGGTCAATTAAAAGGCTCGAGCAGAAGTTCAAGAAGAACTCCTTGGCCAGAAGTCCCAAAGCCTAAGTCATTAGGCGGGACGGTGCCAAGCTCGGGTCAATTGAAGACCAGAGCAGGAGTAACATCAGAAGAAACTCCGGTCAATTAAAAGGCCCGAGCAGAAGATCAAGAAGAGCTCCTTGGCCAGAAGTCCCAAAGCCTAAGTCTTAGACGGGACGGTGCCATGCTTGGGTCAATTGCAGGCCCGAGCAGGAGTATCAGCAAGCCTGGGTCAATTGCAGGCCCGGCAGAAGATCAAGAAGAGCTCCTTGGCCAGAAGTCCCAAAGCCTAAGTCTTAGGCGGGACGGTGCCAAGCTTGGGTCAATTAAAAGGCCCGAGCAGGAGTAATATTAGAAGAAGCTTGGGTCAATTGCAGCCCCGAGCAGAAGATCCAGAAGAACTTCTTGGCCAGAAGTCCCAGCGGGACGGTGCCACACTTGGGTCAATTGCAGGCCCGAGCAAGAGTAACAGCAGAAGACGCCTCGGTCAATTGCAGGCCCGAGCATGAGTAACAGCAGAATACGCCTCGGTCAATTGCAGGCCCGAGCAGGAGTAACAGCAGAAGACGCCTCGGTCAATTGCAGGCCTGAGCAGGAGTGACGGCAAAAGAAGCCTAGGTCAATTGCAGGCCCGAGCAGAAGAAGCTCATGAAGAATACCAAGGCCAGAGGTCCCAAAGCCTAAGCCTCAGGTAGGACAGAGCCAAGCACAGCCAACTATAGGCTCGAGCAAGAAGAACGTGGGGAAGCGCAAAAGGCCGCGAATTCGGCCCATCATTACTGAGTTTTCAGTCTTATCTCGCTTCACTCAAAAGACTAGAAAATGGGGGACTGGTGTTTTGGTAATATTGGACAGGCCCCTCAAAGCCCTTCCAGCTCGGGTAAGACACCCCGAGGACAGCCTAGCTCGAGGTCGCCCCGTGTCAAAGTCGTTCAAGGTCGAGAACCGAGCACTCCTTCCTCGCCGCAAAGAACGGGTCCCCGAGCACACCTTTCCTCGCCGCCGAGATTACGCCCACGAGTATAGTCGGACAAGACCCGACCCGCTTTCTCGTAATCCCCAGACACCTTTTAATGTCTCGACTGTGGTCCCACATGGTGTGGTGGTGATACTGTTGCCGGTGGCCGGCACATGCCTCCAAGGTGTCATAATTCCTAGTGCACTTGCCCGACATGGTGATCTGGCCACGTGAATTGTGTTAAGGGGACAGCCGCTCATCCCTAGGGAATATTCCGCCAATCCCGGCTATCAGAGGGACCCAGATACCACTAACGTGGGAGTGGACAGCCTGGAAATGGAAAGAGCGGGAAAAATGGAGTATAAAAGGAAACAAAGGGGAACGTTACAAGGGTGGATGGTCTGATTCACAAAGGGTTGGAAAAATCCATTCACTGTGTTCTTCCTATTCCGACTTCTCTCACTTTGATTTTCCGAAAAACCTTATCTATCCAAAAGGGGGCGAAATAATACCCCTTTCATCTTTCCGGTCTCCTTCACTAAGAGAGATACCAAAAAGAACAACCCGATTACTGACTTGAGCGTCGGAGGGTTTCGCCGGAACACGCCTGCGACCCCGACCTTGTTTTCCGTGAGTACAGTCCGGAGATCTCCGCTATGAAGAAGACAATGAACAGACGAAGGAGGCAATCCCGCCGAGCTCGAGCTAACCGCGAGCGAAGGATCGAGGCATCTGTTTGAGCCGCGAGCGTAAGGTTCGCATAATCCCGCTCGAGCCGCTGGAGGCACTGTTTGAAGGTTCGAGGTACTGTTGAGGCACGCGGGAAAAACTGCATCAACATTATTAAACGTGCTTTTGATATGCTAAAGGCTCGTTTTCCAATTCTAAAAAGGATGGCAGCATACTCATTTGATGCACAATACTCATTTGCTCAATATGAAAATGATGAAGTTGAGCTAGAAAGTGGTCATGGCAATCAAAATCAAACAATTAATGCTAGCAACTCTTCAATTATTGAAGATCAAAATTTCATGTGACAACTTCGAGATCAAATGGCAAATCAACTATTTAAAGTATCTTATTAGTTTTTTTCTTATATTATGTCCTACTATTGATAATTTGTGATAAAATTTGAAACTTATGGTATTTTAAATATTATAATTCCAAAATCATTATGTATTCACTTGAACTTGCTTTCGCTTATATATGATAAAATACTATAGTATTTATATTCTTTGAGATATATATTATTTATTTGACATTTAGATTTAATAAAGATACGAATGTAAAAGTATATGTTTTTAGTTTTTAAAGTTGAAAAAACAAAACAAAAATTCAGGTCTAAGGATTCAAATCAATTCAAGTCTATTTAGATTTCAAACAAAATGAAAATGTCACATAAGCCTCCAAATAAATTATATGTCAATAGTCTACCCCAAATAATTACTTCATTATTAAAATTAACATCAACAGAGTATAAGAGGTAAATATAATAATTTTACATTATGAATTTTACATTTTCTAAGATAATAATTTTTTTTTCTAAGCATAAAGAAAAGGGATCCCACAAACAATTCTGGATAATTTTTGAAAAAAAATAATAGTCAATTAAGCATAAGTTGAAAAATATTTTATTGAAGTAATAATTAAAATCTCATTTAATTATTGATATGGGAGGAAAAATTATAAATTTGCAGCATTATTTTTTATATTTAATGATAATAAAAAATTAATTTCATTTTTTTAAAAAAATGTAGTGTAATATATATACGAATATACATATTACTTGTATATTTCGAAAATAAATTTATTATTTAAATTTAAATTTTTTATTACAATATTAAAATAAAGATAAATTTTTAAGGGTACAATAGTCATTATACAATTATATATCCAATGCAAATTAAAAAATTAAACATTAGGGGCATTAGAGACTAATTTCAAAAACTAAGGGACAAATCTTATTTTGAGATCAACCACAAGGACGGGTAAAATTTTACTAGTAAAGTTCTCACCTCCTGCGGTAGTAAGTAATTTGAAATTCTTTTACCGTTAATTAATATCAGCCCTTGGATTCCATTAAGGCTATTTAAGTGGCTTCTGCAGCATAAAGGGGCTCCGGCCCCTTGATTGTAGTAGTGGCCTAAGAAGAAGAGACATACGAAGAGCTTTAAGATCCCCATGCAAAGGAAAGGTCAGTCATAGGAGCCATTAGCTAACCAACCAGGACCGTAGATGCTGAGCAAAAGAGCATTTGAATAGTTGTTTCAACATTCGTAAGCAAAAAGGACAAGCTGTTTGTTATAAATTTGCCTTATTTATAGAAAAATGGTGATAGTTTTTTGGGCAATTTTTCTTTGCTGATGAAAGCTTTGTGTAACCCTTGTTGTATTAAAAAAAATGCAAGTATTATTTTTATTACGCTAGAGACTGAAATTATTTCCCCTCAAAGTTTTCAACCTCGTATATGTTGAAAAAATATGTTCTTTAAAGCATATTTATATTTATTATAATAAATAATATTTTTTATTAATAAAATAAAATGAGGTATTTTATTCATTCATCTTTATTGCATTAATATTTTAAGTAAAATCTATTTAATCATATTATATATATTTATGCGATCATCATGTGGATTCGCAGAAGATATAAATACAAGTTATCTTATGATTAAATAAAATAAGTTCGCAGTTGATAAATAAAGTTTGGCACTTTATTTAGGTATAAACTATAAATAAATTCATTGAGTGATTTGTCTTAATCATGTATGAATTTATTGATGTAGTATGTCTACATTGAACTGGATCATATATGAGATTTAATTAACCTAGTAATAACTGTCAGACTTATTAAATCTCATAGGCATTGATTTACTGTAATCTTAATCTTGAGTTAGTTATGATTCCATGATTGTAGTTGTTATTTCATTTGAGTTACCAATGGGCATGACATACACATGTAGCCTAAATTACCCGGTATCTTGGTAGGAGTAATTACAAGTATTAAAATTATAAATTAACAATATAGAATTTGTACGACACATCTCTTAATAGGTTTTCAGTACTTGATCATAGAATTCTCTGGCTAGAGTGTCTCAACATAAATAAGTATGTTGAAAATATTCATTAGAGAAAAAAGGTAAGTATCAAGGAACAAGATGTAATTAAATTGATTGGACAGTTGAGATATCAATTTAAATTAACGATGTGGTACAAAGGATTGTGCAGTAAATAAATCAATGTGGCTTGGACGAATTATATTCGAGCATAGAATTATGGAGATCAGGTCCAATCTTATAGTGGAGTAGAATTGGAATTAAATAATTATATTTGTTTAATTACAAATTTAATTATTGTAGCCACTATTGTATGTTCCCAAATGATCCCCGGGTTAGCTCATTTAATTGACAACACCATCACTGGACCCAAAAGTAAGAAAAACTGGCATATTAGATGAAAATCATAATTATAATATTTATTAAGGCCTAGTATGTTATATTCAAGTGTAAAAAGGGGTTTGTGATATTTTATAAGGTGATCTCCTAGTTAGTTACACATTCTTTCTACTTTTACGTAAGTGGAAAGATAGTTTAAAAATTAATTCTATTTTAAATAGGAATCCTAATCCTAACATACAAGAGCTTTTCATAAGATATTGTAAAAGGGGCATTATTCTCTTAAAAAGAGACAAGAGAGAATCACATGTATTTTAAGAAAAATAAAGAAGACATCTAAGAGGAGCCAGTTACAATTGGGGAGTGGTGAAACAGACGCCCACACATCCAGTGTTGATCAAACTTGAGTCATAACCTGGAAGATCGTTTGGAAACGGATCTACAACTCTCAATTGTTCATCTTCTCAAAACATCAAGGTATGAATTTCTAAATTACTTAATTCTTATATGTTGTATGAGATCGATCCTAAAAGGTTTTAATTGAATAATTGAAAAACTTAGTTTTATTCCCTTCAGTATATTGTTGTGATGAAATATTTGTCGTCATAATGTCACACAACTTTGAATAATTAGTGTGTTAAGAATTTCATTGTCTGCATGTTATATTTTCTATAACGATATCAATTCATATATTTGTAGGTTGGCATCCTCATTGAACACATCATCGATCTTTATTAATATTGTAATACTCAAATAACTTGGATTATGTCAAGTATTGTAACATTGCCCCGAAACGACAACAGTAGATAAAGAAAAATTAGGATTTTACGCATTATATGTATGTGGCATCCACCTGAGTTTGTAGAGAGATATTTTAACATTAGAGAAACGCACAAGCCAAGCCTATATAGGGTATGTTTGAGATTGAGGTGTTGTAGCTTTTAAGCTATAGCTGCTGTGGAAAAAAAGCTGTAATTATAAAATAAAAGTTAATAATATGTAATAAATATAATTTTTAAATAATAATTTTAACAAAATTATTAAAAACATAATAGATTTTACATCATACAAATAAAAAATTATATTAACATAGCTAATATAGCTTAAAAGCTACAGCAGCTAGTGTTTACCAAACACTTTAGTGCTGCAGCTTAAAAGTTACAGCTCCCCAACCTCAATCCCAAACATACCCATAATGAAGTTGGTGTGAAACAGTGTGAAGATACAAGACTTGCCGTTACTTAATATGGAGACCACAAGATCAAAGTAATTGAAGATAAATTAATCGCCACATTCTCCGAACATATATTGTTGATTAATGGGATACGTCCATATTGGTTTACGTAACTTTGTATCACGTTCTAATAAAGCAATATTTTCATTTTGAGCTTCAACTCTTCAAGATTTAGATAGAGGTTGCTCATCTAATTTACGATGATAACATAACATGGAATCTCACTTAATGATTGACTACCATCTTTTTTCTTAAAAAATGTAAAATGAGTTTTTCTAAGTTTTGATGATGGATTGTTTGACATTAATTAACACCTAAAAAAGTAAAGAAGTAAAGAAAAATTTTACAAGCCCACTAAATAGAAAATTACTTAATTTAATCAAAGTTTTCTTAAATAAGCTTCTTTATCTCAATCCAGTGTTGCTGTTGCTGGCTTGCAACTATGGCACTTAAAAACATTCTTCCATAAATAACCAACTAAAGAATATGAATAGGGAAACCCCACTAAACCAGGCCATTTGGTTCAGCTCTTGCATTTCTTCTTCTCCTTCGCGGAAATAACTATCTATAATCTATGATCTATCTATAATCAATTTTAAAGATTTGATTGCTAGAATTCAATGATTTGACCTAACAATATTTTAATCTTTCACAATAAAATTAAGACAATAACTAACTAAAGAATATGATCTTTAGTCTTTACTACCATACAATTAATAAATATATCGCAAATGATTAAATAAAAAATAAATTTGTTATATATTCTTACCAAGAAAAGACGTATAACTGAAGAAGAAACAGAGCACGTCAGCATGAAGAAGCCAAGAAACAAAGAGAACACGTTATGGAAGAATAAAGTAAATGCTCACTTTTTTATTTATTTATATGAATAGCGAAGTTGTTAATTAAGATTGGAAACGACCTATATAATTGTATGCTATTTAGGATAATATTCTCGAATAATAATTTGACTCATGCCACATTGATTATTTTACTGAACAATCCTTCGTACCACATCGCTAGTTAAATTGATATCTCAACTATCCAATCAATTTAATTACATCTTATTCCTTGATACTTACTGATTTTCTCTAATGATCATTTTCAACATACTAATTATATTGACACACTCTAACTAGAGAATTCTATAATCAAGTACCGACATCAAGAGATGTGTTGTACAAATTTCATGTTGTTAATCTACAATCTCACTGTGCATAATTTCTCCCACCAAGATACTTGGTAGTCTTAACTACAAATGTATATTACGCCTGTTGATAACTCAAATGGAATAACAATCATAAACATGAAACTATAATTAACTCAAGATTAATATTGCAATAAAATCAATACCTATGAAATTTAATAAGTCTGACAATTATTTCAAAGTTAATTAAATCTCATATATGATCCATTTCAATGTAGTCAAACTACATCAGTAAATTCATACATGATTAAGATAAATCATTTAATGAATTTACTATAGTTTAAATATAAATAGAGCGCCCAATTTTATTTTAACTAAATTTATTTAAGCATAAGATAACTTGTATTTATATCTTTTGTGAATCTATATGATGATCACATAAATACATATAATATGATTCAATGGACCTTATTAAAAGATTTATGCTATTAAGATGTCTGAAAAATTATCTCAAATATTTTATTAATCAGAATATGTATTTATCATAAATAAATAAATCAATATACTTTAAAGATCACATAATCCCAACATTATTACAATATCTTAGGAATTGTGAAGTAATCTACTTCTATTTTATTTTATTTTATTAAGTAATTCTATGCGTCTAAAGGTTCAATTATATTTCAGAGATATTATTATTAGGAACTTCTATTAGTGTTTCATCATGTGTAAAGAAGATTCAATTTAATTGAGTATTTTTGCCAATGTAATTTATTAGCATTTTTCTTTTAGTTATAGGGGATATTTTAATGATCTAAAACTTGCACAGTCTTTAATGTTTCAGTTGAAATTATAGTTATTAGATTGTTGGATTTTATTTTATTTGCTTTATTGTTTATTGGATTTTGTTGCTTGTCTTAATTCCTTTGATTATAGTTGTAATATGTAATATGATTGAGTTGTTATTTTAAAATAAAGAAACATTTACCTGTTACTTGATTTTTTTTTTATTTCCCCATACTCTATTTGCTTAAATGTTAATTTTATTTTTGATATGATAATCTACATGCCATATTGTTTGATTTTATATTACTTATTACTAGTTAAAATGAATTTGTAGGTCAATGGAATTTAGAAAAATAAGATAGGCTTTTTGTATGAGATAGACGTAATATGCTAAACAATCTTATAGGATAAGCTGATTTGTTTTTTCAGTGGTTCAAGATAAATGTTTATATTATATGTGATTAGTTTTCTTAATTAATTAATCATTGATTGAATTAGGTAAACTAAGGTGTTAAGGGCAGTATTTTATCTCTTCTTTTGGATTCAGGTTCTTTGAATCCTTTTTCTTTTTTTCAATCAAAGGCATTGGATATATTGTATAATTCAGTTTCTTGGGGATGCAGGTACTTTGGCTTCATATTTGTTTTTTGCTTTTCCTTGGGAAATAAAAAGGTTCTTAGTTTGAAGAAGCACTTTGTAAATTCGTTTTCAAAAGAAGATTTTTTTCAGTTAATTAAAATTGAATTTTAGTAGTATATTTTACAGTTTCAATTATTAAAGTGACTCTGAATGATTGGTTTCGTGTATTGAAAATAGTACAAAAGGAGATTGGAACGTAGTTCGAGGGCTGGCTTTTGACCTTGCATTGATTGACTTTTTTTTTCTTCCTTTTTTGTTTGAAATGAGTCATTTTGCATGAGATTATTTGCTAGGATGAGCCGTTTGTGTGCTTTTCATATTAGATGATATATCATGGTATATATTGTTCATGCAAGAATGAATCAGTAGTCCTGAAATTTTGATCTTGTTAATTCTTGATGTATTGTTATCTTTCTCTTTAATCCAAAAATCATTTTGTAGTTAAATGAAAGTAGACATAAAAGTTGCATTGAACAACTATGCAAGTCGAGAGTAATGTTTATATTTTGAATATTGCTGTTAATAAATTCCTTAAAAATATATATGTTAAATTAAATTAAGTTTTTTTGTTTATTTATATTAAAGTTCGAATTTTTCTATTGAAAAAAAATATATATTTGATCCTGCGTAAGAATTGGATTATGCATTTAAAATTCTGAATATTGTTTATTTTGTAGTTGCTTTGTGTTTTCTAATATCATTTGTTTTTTTCTTTTGTAAGTGTAGACCCTTGAAATCTAAAATGAGCAGCAGCTGAAGTCTAATTTGTGGAAGCTGTAAATTGATTTAATTTTTTGAAGTTGTTTGGTTACAAGCTTGTAAAAAATTCTAATTAGTTTATTACATCTGCTTAAATGAATGGAAGTTTTAGTTTGGTTAAAGTTTTAGTGCATCGCATAAATTAATAGAGCATTTATTATTTCATTTGCAAATAAATGACAACAAATCAAGAGCGCCAGCCATTTTTTTTGTTTTTTAGAAATGAATTAGACTTGCCAAATTCATACCAATAAATGTTGTCGTTAGAGTGTTATATTCTCCCCAAATTAGCTGTAAAAAAACTTTTATAAACGAATTTAGTTAAGTCACCAAAATTTGATGAACTGGTTTGTAATTGAAAATTTGACTTATTAATATAATCTATTTTAAGATAAAAAAAGTATACTTTGGTGTAACATATCGAAAGATCAAAAGTAAGTGTAAACAAAATTAAGTTCAAGAAAAAGAAATCTGATCAAGTAAAAATGATATAAAAATGTATTTTAATACAAATAGATTAGCTTCAGTTATATTTATTTAAAATATTTTTTAAGTTATAACTTACGTTTGTCCTAACTTTTTAAAAGATAAAATTTTTTTTGTTAGGTTTATAAAAAAATTAAGGAAATTATTTTAAAAGAAAAGAGAAAGATGAAAAAAATTTTATAAAGTTATTTTAAACGTAAATAATTAAAATTAATTAAAATGGAGACAAGTGATCCAAAAGAATTAGAAATTTCTGTTTTTTAATTTGAAATTATCATGATCTAAAACATGAATTTGAACATTTTTTATTTGAATTTTATTTTTCAAATTATAAAATTTTCAGAGCAAAAAATGAGAAATGATAAATGAACAAATGTTTATGTAGAGCTCAAAAGCTCAAGTACGAATAATTAAATTAATGATTAAAATAATCTCTCAAACTAATGAATACCAATTTTTTTAATATTTTTTCTCTTTGAAATACAAACAAAGCATTTTTGCCAACCTTAAAACTTTGATATAACATATTAATTGTCATGGTTCATAGAATAATCGTATAATAACTATATAATTTATTTGATCATAACCATTTGAAAAATAAACTGTTTGAGGAGTATAACAATCGCATGCAAAGCTATTAAAAATGAATTTTGGATGAAGTCAAAGAAATTAATTATTTGAAAAGAATAGAATGGCAACAATTTTAAATGAATTGATAAAAAAAAAAATATTTTCCCAGAAGCTTGTAAAAAAATCTTATAAACAAATGAATGAAAATTTTTATTTGGTTAATTTTTTAGTAAAATAGATAAATTAATAGGGCATGATAATGTCATTTACAAGCAAATGCCAACAAACCATTTAAAAAGATAATAAATTAAACATGTCTAAATCATAATCTTAAATATTGTTACTATACTATTAAATTTCCATAATGCCATATATTAATCATAATAAAAATTGAAAATTAATTTTAATTAACTCCTAAAAAATTGAAGAACTTATTTTGTAAATTAAAAATTATATACATATTTAAATGAGAATGATACTCATTAAAAAAAAAAGTGTTTTAACAAATTATAATTATTTAAATAATAAATGAGTACAAATGAGAACAAAGGTCAAAATCTCAAGTATAGATGATCAAATGTCCTGAAGTGTTGAATAATGATTTCAACCAAAAAAATGATATTTCAATACCCTAAGTTTTGTAACTTATGGAAATCAATTGTATAATCAAAATGTTAATAATATTTTAGTAATCTAAAAGAGTACAAAAATAGCACATGACATATATGCATTCTTGTTATATTTAACTCTAAATCTCATGAGGCATGATATTAATAATAATAATTGTAGTAATATCAAAAATAAATAATAATAGTAGAAGAAAAACAAATAAAATAATAATATGACTTATAATAACATGAATTTTTTATTGAAGTGATGAGAAATTAAAGAAACTATTTTCAAAAGAAAATAGAGTGGTGAAAATTTTATACAAATTAAGTGTTTTTTATTAAATTTATTTTAAAGATAAATAAATAAAGTTAATTTAAATGATATAATAGGCTATCCAACAAGAAACAAATGGAGATATTTCAACAAAAATAGATTAAGCTAGCTTTAATTTTGTAAGTTAAAATATTTTTGTAACTTAACTTATATAGTCATAGTTTTAGAAGCATAACAATTGCAATCATTGTTACCTGTTTTTTATTTATTTACTATTGAAGTTATAAAAAATTAAAGCAATTAGCTTGAAAAGTAAAGAGAAAGATGAAAATAAATGCATAAATTTATTTTAAATATAACTAACTACAATTAATTAAAATGATTAAATGCAAATAAATATGTATAAAAATTAAAAGCTCGAGTACGCTTACAATCAAGTACAAATAATCTCATAAAGTAATGAAAAAAAAAAAGGCTTAGATTAAGAACCCAAAATGTTGAAAATTATAAATTGAATAAAAAATTTTCAGTATTATGAAGTAAATTGATATTTGTTAAAATGGTAATGGATTACACACAATTCGCCTTATTGATATTATTGTTATTTTAAAAAGTAATATGATTATTAGTTTAAAAAATGACTTGGAACATGTACCTATAATGTTGGAATATAATGAAAATAATAGGAACAAAAAACCATTATAAAGTGTAAAAGAGTAGAAATAACTTAACTAAAAAGTGGAAATAATTTACTAAAAAGTTGAAAATTATAATGAAAAGTGGGAATTTATAAAGTGATCTTAGAACATTACCCAAAATATTAGAATACACTTAAAAAAGAAGGAATATGTAACTAAAAAATCGTGGGAATTGATTAATAGAAAGTAATGATACCAAAAAAAAAAACTTGAAACATCTATACAAAATATTGAAATTCAATACAAAAATTGAGAATATAGAATCAAAAAATAGTGGAAAAACGAGTGAAAGACTTTAACCTAGAAGTTGAATTCACTTGATAAAAATTTAATAAATTTCAATTAAAAGTGGACTTGAAACATTCACTTAGATATTGGAATTTAGTAAAAAGAATAGGAATATAAAATTAAAATATTGTGGGAAAAAGAGTTAAAGAAGTTAACCCAATAGTTTGAACAACAAACAATTATTTTGACAAATTCCAATGAGAAATAAGGATCTTAAAATAAAGTTGAAATATTAACTCAGAATATTGAAATTTAGTTTTAAAATATAAGAATATAAAACCAAAAAATGGTGGTAATAATAGTTGAAAAACTTAACCTAAAAGTTGTAAGTACCTATCAATAATCTAATAAATTCCAATAATAAATAAGGATCTAAAAATAAACTTGAAACATCTACATAAAATGTTGAAATTCAATGAAAAAAAGTAGGAATATAGGACAAAAAAGTGGGTAAAATAAGAGTTGAAAAACTTAATCTAAAAGTTGGAAAGACTTACTAATAATCTGATAAAGTTTAACAGTAATTAGTGATCTAAAAATGAACTTGAAATATCTAAGCAAAATATTAGAATTTAATAAAAAGAATAGGAATGTAGAATCAATAAATGGTGTGAAATGCGTGAAAAAACTTAATATAGAAGTTAAAATGACTTGACAAGAATGTGGTAAATTCCAATGAAAAGTAGAGATCTAGAAAATAAACTTAAAACATTCACCCAAATATTGGAATTTAATAAAAAAATAGGAATTTAGAACCAGAATTTGGTAAAAAAAGAGTTGAAGAGGTTAACTTAAAAATTAAAATTACTCATAAAGAATTTGATAAATTTTAACTGTAAGTAGGGATCTAAAAGCTAAACTTGATATATTTATCCAAAATATTAGAATTAAATAAAAAGGATAGGAATATATAACCAATAAATGATGAAAAAATAAGTGAAAGAGCATGACCCAGAAGTTGGAACAACTTGACAAAATTTTGATAAATTTCAATTAAAAGTAAAGATCTGAAAAATAAACTTGAAACATTCACCTAATTATTAAAATTCAATAAAAATATTAGGAATATAGAACTAAAATTTGGTGCAAATAAGAGTTAAAGATGCTAAACTAAAAGTTGGAACAATTTACAAAGAATTTGATAAATTTCAATAAAAAATAGAAATTTAAAAACTGAATTTGATATATGTACCCAAAATATTGGAATTCAATAAAAATAATATGAATATATAACGAAAAAGTAGCGGAAAAATTAGTTGGAACAACTTACCAAAAATTAGATAAAGTCTAATTAAATGGAGAGATATAAAAAGTAAACTTGAAATACCCGATTAAAAAGTTAGAATTTAATGAAAAAAGTGAAAATACAGAACTAAATACTAGTGAAAAAATGAGTTGAAATAACTTATCAAAATTTAGATAAATCTTAACAAAAAATAAACGTAAAATATACACTATAAATATTAGAATATGACAAAATAAGTAAGAATATAGTTTTTTTAATATATTTATAATATATTTATAGTTTCTAGTATTATTTATAAATTTAAAATTATTACAATTTTTTACCTCATTTAATTACAATTTTTTTTTTATTTTTTCATTTTTTTGCATTAAAAACAAATAAAATTATAATTTTTATTATATTAACTAGTTAAAAACCGGTTATACCGATTTTTTCCATGCGCTATGTGACATACAGCGGTGCATGGAATGTTGACGCATATCTTTAATTGTCTGCTTCATGCGTGGCTCCACCACTGATTCTGAAATCCCGGTGAAAGGAAATACTTGATGGTGACTACTTGAGCAAATGGATAATAAAGTTAAAAAAAAAACCTCATCCTACGATATAGTGCTGCATCACATGCAATTGCTGTCTAAAATTCGAACAACTGGTATTTTTATCGGTGTCATTAAATAATTTTTAAATTTTATTTTTAATACAAAAATAATAATAAAATTAAAAAAAGAAAATTTTTGAATAATAAGCATAAAAAATAATTGAATGAGAAAAAAATATTTTAAAATTTTTGTACCGTAAAAAAATTAAAAAAATAAAATAATAGGTGGATGTTCCAAATAATATTTCAATTTTTTTTATTAAATATCAATTTAATAGTTGGATGTTCTAAATTTATTTCACATGTCCCTAATTTTAGTTAGTCTTTCTCATTTATTGGTTCATATATTTCAACTTTTTTACTCTCTAATTTTGTGTTTAGTATTCCTACTAAATTCGTTAAATATTAATATTTTAGATTAAATTACAAGTAAATTTTATTTCTCATTGGACGAGTTCTTAATTTTGGTTAAACTTTCTCCCTTATTTATACTTAAGTTTCAATTAATAATATCACTAGTTTTGTGTTGAATATTCCCGCTATCTAGATAACATTTCAATTATTTGTGTTAAATACCAAATTTACTTTATATAATTTATTTTTGGTTGAATTAGTTCATAATTTAGGTTAAACTTTCTCAATTTTAGGTTAATATATTTCAACTTGTTAATCCATTAGTTTTGTGTTGATTATTCCTACTAAATCGTTAAATACCAATATTTAGAGTTAATTTCCAAGTAAATTTAAATTCTCGTTGAATTAGTTCCTGATTTTAGTTAAATTTTCTCTATTATGAGTTCACATATTTCAACTAATAATTTCACTAATTTTGTGTTGAATTTTCCCATTATCTAGGTAAGATTCTAATAATTTAGGTTATATATCAATTTTACTTTATATAATTTCATTTTTGGTTGAGTTAGTCTCTCATTTTGGTAAAATTTTCTCAATTATAGATTTATATATTTCAACTTTTCAATCCACTAGTTTTGATCCTACTAAATTCGTTAAATATCAACATTTTAAGTTAAATTTCAAGTAAATTATATTTCTCTTGGATGAGTTCCAAATTTTAGTTTAAATTTCTCTCGTATAGTTTCATGTGTTTCAACTACTAATTTCACTAGTTTTTTTTGTTGAATATTCACATTATTTAGGTAATATTCTAATAATATAAGTTAGATGCCATTTTTAATTTGTAAAAGTTTATTTTTGGTTGGATTTGTCCCTAATTTTAATTAAACTTTCTCAACTATAGGTTTATATATTTCAACTTTTCAGTCCACTAGTTTTATGTTTAATATTTCTACTAAGTTCATGAATATCAATATTTTAAGATAAATTCTAAGTATATTATATTTCTTGTTGGATGAGTTTCTAATTTTAGTTAAATTTTCTCTCTCATGGGTTCATTTGTTTCAACTAATTATTTCGCTAGTTTTATCTTAAAAATTCTCATCATTTATGTAAGATTTTAATAAATTGAGTTAGACCCAAATTTACTTTTTAGATTTTATATTTGGCTAGATTAGTCCTAAAATTTAGTTAAACTTTTTCACTTATGGGTTCAAATATTTCAATTAATTAATTAATTACTTTTGTATTTTAAATTCCTAGTGTCTACGTTAAATTTTAATTTTGTGGATTAAATTCCAAGTTGATATTATAAAATTCAAAATAAACTTTTATTACGAAAAAAATAATATTAATGAGAAAAATTTCATTTTACTCCTCTTATTTAAGTAAATATCAACTTGCCATATATATACTAAAAGTTCATTATTGTAACCGCTTATCTTTTTTCCAATAAACTACAATCAACATTATAAATTGCTAAATTAGAAACTTACCAAATCTAGTTTTGTTGAAACAAAAGTTTTTTTTTTCATCTCGACTTCATAAGATTTTTTTAACTCAACTATATTTGTACTTGAGCTTTTTATCATTATAGATATATATATTTTATTATTTCAAATTAATTGTGCTTATTTATCTTTAAAAAAAAAAACAGGTTCAAAATTAAGTTCCTTTTTTAATTGAAAGAAAAATTTTATCATTCTATTTTCTTTCCAAAATAAATTCTTTGATTTATCATCACTTTAGTCAAAATATCATTTTTAACAATTGCGTATGCAATTTATACTACTCAAATTTTTATTTTTCAAATGGTTATGATAATACGAATAATTTTTTTATTTTATGATTATCCCATGAAGTGTGAAAATTAATTTTTATATTAAAAATTTAAGATTTGCACATTAGTATTTACTTTGAATCCAATTCGATGAGTCACCATTTATTTATCTTTAATTAATGCTTTAAGCACAACAAACACAATAAACAATATTAAAAAAAAATTAGAAAATCAATGCAATTAAGAAAAAGAATATATTAAAACATTAATTTTGCATCCAAAATTAAGTATTGAAAGGAAAATTTTCTCTTATAGGTAAATTCAATATTGTAATTTAAAAATAATATTGATTGCTATTTTAAAACTATTTATTTATTACTCCAAATAAGTCATAAAAATTAATTTTTTTTAACAATATACTTATATAGTTTGATACGTAATTTATAACTTAATTGATGTTGCCTTATTTTTAATTATTATATTTTAGTGATAGTGATAGTATATTTTTATTATATACTAATAGTTTAATAAATTTGTAGTAATTGATTATGCATCATATTTTACATCAATTACTACACAAATATATGATATCTATTTATAAGTGAGTATTACTCAAATGAAAATAATATTCTTAAAAATTTTAATTATCACAGTTAAATCATATAATCATATGCTTAAGTATAAATTATAAAAAGGTCACTTACGCCCTCAAGATTTAGGAAAATGGTCGTGTAAATTCTTAAATTTTCAGTAAAGGACGCTAAAACCACCCCTTTTGACTTTATTAATTCAAAAAAATTGACTCCAATATTTTATAATAAGTAGAAATATAATATTAAAATAAATGTAGCAATATATACATTTTAAAAATAATTTTAGTATATATAAAATATTTTAATACTTTACAATATTCTATCATATTAAAAAATTTTTTTTAATAAATAGAAACATAATATTAAAATAGATATTTAAAAATTTAAAATATTTTCAATATTATATAAAATAATTTTAATATTATTAATACATGAGATATATTTTATCAATTATAAAATCTATTTAACCTAAAGATTTATTTAAATTTTTTATAACAAATACAAATATATTATTAGAATAAATATCATAATTTACATTTTAAAAATTATTTTATATATTAAAAAATTAATATTATTATTTTACTCGATAAATTAAACTATTTAAATTATATTGTATTTATTAAAAAATTTAAAGTCAATTTTTTGAATTAATAAAATCAAATCGTATTACAGTTAAAATGAGATTTTGATGTCTCTTGGTGAAAACATGGGATCTACATGATCATTTCCCCAAATCTCGAGGGTGTAGGTGAAATTTTTTTTAATTATTTAATTTTAGGGGTTGTACTAAAATTATAGTTGTCTAGTTACATTGTTAATTTATTTAAGGGTGCAATATAATGTCAGCAATAATTATTGTAGTAATACCTAACAAAATTACCCTCTAAATTTTAAAAATTAAATTTTTAAAAAATTGATCCTCATTGACTTAATTGAGTGGTTTTCAAGCAAAGTAAAAAAAAAAAATCAGATTATACACACTTAAGAAAAACACATTTAATTAGACTATATATATAAACATTATTAAAACTTTTATTATTATAAAAAATAATATCATATGGACTATACACACATTCCATAAAAATATATAATATCATAAAAAATATCATAAGCTAAATTTAGTTTTATCATAGTAATAATAACTATCATTATAGTTATTAACAATATAAGACAATTAAGATTATCCTATGTTGTTTAAAGAAACTAAAAACTCTCTCATGTTAAATAGGTCTAAACTCCCCTGCAGTTGTTATGGTGTTAGCTTTATATATTATTGTACTATTCTACACATAGTCTTGATGTTAATCATCAAATTTAAATATTTTTAGAATCTAAATAAGTGAAATGATTTATATACCCCTAATGATTAAATTAATTTAATAATATATTATACATTACGATGAAAAATTACTTGACATAATACAGATATAGATATAGATAGATAGATAGATATATAAAAATTTTATTTATACATAACCAAATGTTATACATAACATTTATACATAATAAAATGTTATGTATTATGTATATGGATTTATAATATTTAACATGAGGTATATTTATACATAACCAAATGTTATACATAACCAAATGTTATTCCAATATAAATGGATAATATTGCCAACTATTAGGGATATTTATAATATTTCCCCTATCTATAATTTTTCTCTATAATTTACAATTCATTACAAAATAACTTGATTAATAACGGGTATATAAGCTATTTTACTTGGTTTTTATTTTCAAAATATTTAAATTTTATAACTAACATTAAGACTGGGGTAGAATAATAAAATGATATATAAAACTAATGTTGTTATAACTTATATAACATGAGGTATTCTCATTTTTTCTGAACAAATATTAACTATAGCATCAGTAATAACACAAGATCAAATATGTTACACGCAATAATTTAATAATGTAGCAAAAAATATTAAACAAAGCATGCAATAATTTAATTAATTATGATAAATTTGTATGAAGTAATTTGTGTAAGAGAATTTTTGTGAGTATAATCCAAATATCAAATATATGGTACATTATATATGCCTTGTATGCAATACAAATTTATACTATTAATATTAGTCACTAGTACAATTAATATTGAAAATAACTATATTTGATGATTAACTATGATATTTGGTACTATGAATAATTATAATTATTTGAAAACTGTCCAATAGTTCGATGGAAAATAAGAAAAATATATGTATTTGATTTACCCTAATATAAATATTATTCTCATATATAACCAGATATTACATATTTTAAAATAATTTTTTTAGCAGCAAGAAAATGCAAAATTTTCGTGTTAAGGAGGGGTCTTTGATATTTTCCTAAATTAAATTGATAATTTTGATATTTAGATAAATGTAGGGTAGTGAAGTGATAATTACGCCTGATATTTGCCCGTTCCCACTTCCAATTCATTCATTCGGTAGCCGGTTCCGTGGCTAAAATATAGAAGCCGTTGGGTTGCTTATAAAAGCAATCCAACGGGCAACAAGTTTTAAAATAAAAAATAAAAGTTGTATGGCATGCAGCGGCTGCATTATAAGCGGACCCTAAAACAAATTGCTTACGGCTTTACAGTGCAAATACAGAGTGACGGCAGTCATCAACAATTAATAACAGCTTTTGTGAAAGACGAAGGAGCTATACATCGCGCAACAGATTATATATTCATTCTTTGACGTTTCTCCCAAGGGATTGTTTGATATTTTTACGATGTCCGAATTTTAATTATCTTTAGTTGTTTATAATTTTTATTTTATTTATTTTTTTATTTATATTTAATTATAACATATTTAAGTTTAAATAAACGAGTCATTCAATGATGTCGCAATTAAAGTTATTGTATTAATATCATAATTAAACATAAATTATATAAATAAAACATAAAATTTATAAATTTAACATAAAATTTATAAATTAATATTAACTATAAAATAAAACATAAATTTAAAAAATTAAACATAAAACGTATAAATAAAAGGTAAAATAATTAAATTAGTAAATTCATGAATTATTAGTAAATAAAAGAAAAACTTACAAATATAATATAAAACTCGTAAATCAATATTAAGTACAAAATAAAACATAAATTTTAGAAATTAAATAAAAGGAAGATAAAAACAAGTAATTAATATAAAATTAATAAATTGATGTATTACTAGTAAACAAAACAAAAACTTATAAATATAATATAAAACTCATAAATCAACATTAACTGTAAAATAAAACATAAATTTTAAAAATGAAACATAAGACTTGTAAATGGAAGATAAAATAAGAAAATTGATATAAATTTGGTAAATTAATTCAGTAATGGTAAACAAAATTAAAACTTGCAAATATAAAATAAACTAGCAGATCAACACTAACTGTAAAATAAAACATAAATTTTAGAAATAAAATATAAGACTTGTAAAAGGAAGATAAAACAAGTAAATTACTATAAAACTGATAAATTGATGTATCACTGGTAAATAAAATGAAAATTTACAAATATAACATAAAACAATTAAATCAAATACAAAATAACGTATAAATTTTGTAAATTAAGCATAAAACTTATTAATTTTGGTTACTCCAAAAAAAAAGTAAATTATTTAAGAGTTACTCCAAAAAAAAATTCACAATTGTAAAATAAAAAATCATTAAAATATTTATTACCTAATATATTTATTAATTTTTTTATTTAAATTAAATAATGCTAGTTTTGCATTTATGTAATACATTTGATGTTTTATGAAGGATGAAATTTATTTTTAAAATCATATTTTGAAAAAATATTATTTTAATATTTTTCATAGTTGCTATTATTTTGTATCTTTCTATGTTTTCTCTACAACAACTTTAAACAGTTTCTAAGTATAAGTAAAAAGTTAATTTGATACTATATGAAGTATGCATAAGATTTAAAATTAGACCTAATTTTATTGATATATCATATATGTGTCTAGTAATATAATATTTTTTTTATTTTTTATTTACTTAATCTACATCAAGATAAATTATTGTGCTTAATTAACTTGTGTAATAAATATATATATTATTATAGAAAATGGAAAAACAAAGTATGCAAATGTCCTAGAATAAATATAGAATTTATAATTAAACCAATTCAATAAAACTTATTCCACTTTTTTTAGCATAATTTTTTTATTTAATTAATGAATAATTTTTTCTTTGTTTAATTAAAGAAAATATTTTTGTAAATGAATAAAATAATTTTCCCTCAAAATTTATAGAAACAATGTTAATTTTTTATATAATTAATAATCTTATATGAATTTACTAGTTTTACTTTATATTTACTAATGCTGTATGTAATTTACAATATTCAATTCTATGACGGAATTGATGCCGTAATTTTTATTGTAGCATTATAGAATTTTTTAAAATGTTAAATGTTTTGATTTTTATCTGAATGACAAAATATCTGGATGGAACTTTAATATTCTCTCTCATAAATACCCTTATTAAATAAATTTATTTTCTATTATATAAATATCTTTTTATTATTTTTTTATTTATCCCCTTTTTTGTTATATACGCATATTCAACTCTTATTATTATTATTTTTAGTGAATGAAAATTTTAAACATAATAGAATTTTATGTGAATGTGTTTTATAATAAGTCCATCTCTTTGTATTTGTATTTACTATTTTTATAGTAGATTTTGAATTTTATTTAATATATTATTTTAATTTAATTATGACTTATGTAATTAACAAGAAAAATATCAATATAATATACTAAAAATAATATTATAAGTACCATATATTAATGTAAAAAAAAAAATACATGTGTTAGATTTTTTTTTTCAAGCTTTGTTAAGGTAAATATTATCAAATTCTTTTTACTAATCAAATAATATTTATAACTTGTCATGTGTTTAACCAATGAATATAAGTATTGTTAATATTTATGGGTTATATATGACAAAATATCATATTTCATTTGTTTTCTTTTTGAAAAATAAATAACTTAACATTTATATTCAGATATTGAAAAAAGAAAAAAAATCATGTCATTCATATATATATATATATATATATATATATATATATATATATATATATATATAATTAACACGTGTGTTTATGTATTCAGACTTTAGTTAAATTCAGACAGATTATTTCAAGCAAAAGAAAAAATAAAAAAAAAAACAACTGCTACTACCTAAGTGTATATATAATTAATTAGCATGCATGTAAGACCATTAATTGAGAAAATGTGTGTGTGTGTGTGTGTATTTATTTATTTATTTATATAGTGGAGACAAGATTGAAAAAATGTTTCTTAAAGTGCCATTAAAAGAATTTAGGGAAGAATTAATATGTGTAGTATAGTTGAGCTAAATTGGGGTGCCAATTAATTCAATTGGTAAAATTTTTTGGGTAAATATAAAAGGTTTGAGATGAACCACACTTATGTGAGTGAGGAAGGAATTAAATTGCAGTAACTATTAAATTAAAAATTAAATACTTGTTTAATTTTCTGATTTTTGGAAGTGAAGGACAGTGCGAATTTATACAATACAACATATGTATATTATAATTATCACAAGTCTAACTCATACTCGAAAATTTAGTTCAAGAGATAATAGTTGCCTAACCTTGTAAACGTAATCTAAGAATAAATCTCAACCAGTATCTCATGAGATAATTTCCCTGACAATAACCAGATCCATCAATTCCAGCTTGTGATTTATACTAATTAATTGGATATGGGATCTCAAAAAGAAGAGTACATGATTACAAAAATGTTTCAAATAATTCTTAATTTATTGATGACCAAATTTTAAGATTATTGCTTCAACATAACCCAAGGACAGTGAAAGTTACAATGATCTAAAATATACCAAGATCCGGCCACATATGAAAAGCTGTAAAGTGAAGCTCAGCCAACTTTGTTGATCTTCTTGTACTGGAGCTGCTTGCATATGGCATGTATTTTGATGCAATACCGAATAGCAGTTAGCATTGGTACTATAACCCAGATGCTACTTTGTCCAATGTAATATGAATAGTAATAATATCGACTGGAAGCAAAGTTATCGCCGTCCAAGAAAGCTGTTAAGAAATATTGAATAGTCCCATGCAGCTGCGCAATTGATATTGCAAACTGAAGTATGTAGCTGTATGACTTTTGCTTAGCAACAGCATACCTGCCAGTACCAAGATACATATATACTCAGTGAAAACGATTCCCATACATGTAAATAATGATCTAGCAAGCAAGCAACTTTATGCATCATATGGTGACCAACTAGAAACGTAAAACAACTATATGACTTTCTATTAAGATAATATAGTGTACGTTGAAGATGCGTACGTTAATTAAACAACACATACGATATTGTCACTTACCATAAATAATATGAGCAACATCATATCTTATATCATTACTTTCATCATTACTTACAGATATATTCATATTCATAATAATATATTAAAAGTTTCAAGTCTTGCTTACGCTGCTAGAAGACTAAGAGGGCCCAAAACAACTGAAGCCACTGATTCAATACCAAGAACTGATGTATGTCTTGTTGCATATCTTGAATCGCCTTTGCTGTACTCTTTCCCTGTCAATATGCAATGCCACGTAGATAATTAATTGCAGAGATGCATCTTAATTTTTGTTACTAATCTACATGATGCATAATGCAAGTGAATAACTTACAAATTTCAGCCATAAAATTACGGGAGTTGTCGTTAAACAAGTCTGGAGTGAAAACATAATAACCCTCTTGAAAGACATGGATAAGGCCAGTAAGTGCCCACCAGCATATCATCAATCTCTCAATTTTGGATTTGGCCTGTGACATGCCTGAGATGAGCCAAGTAACAAAAATTATTAAGAATAAACTAACCCCATTCCAAGCATGTAAGCTGGCAGTTGAGAAGTTGAGCACCATATCTACATTCCCAGATGAATGGCTCATTTTCTTAATTTGTTTTGTAAATATGTAAAAATTTTACATTAGTTTGATTTCTTCTGCTACTATACATGCTATTGCAATCTCTCGTTATAAATACAATAAAATGAATCAGTTGGTTGAAAAAGTTTTTTATTAAAATATATACCGAGCTTGCTTTCTGTTCCTTAATAAGACAAACCAATGAAAGAATCAACGATGGTACACTATTTTTTAATTTAACTTTCAACTTTATATTAGCAATATCTACAGACTAATGACATCATCTTTTTTTTTTTTTTGACTGTTTTTGAACCCCCAGCTATTACACTCCCTCACTTTGTTAACCATAAAATTGTAAGTGGAGTTAGTGGTTTACAATCCATATCTGATATGTGTACAATTTTTAGACTATAAATAAGAGTCTTACGATTATTTTATGATTTACACAATTATGAGATTTATGGGGTTAGTTAATAAATTGTGAGGCCTTCGCTGAAAAAGTCTCTTTAATTTGACAATTGTGGTTAAAAAATAATTGTTCCTTTAAATAGAAGATTTATCCTTCATTACATGTGTCCAAGCTCCAAAGCTCCAAGCGTTGACTATCAGCCAAAAGACTCTCATACGCATGTAGTTTTTAAATATTTTTCTTTAATTTTTCTAAAGTCTTAAGTGAGTAGTTTTAAAATATTTTTTTAATTTTTCTAAAAATAAAACGTTTTCAAACAATTTTTTAAAAATCTAAAACGAGACTTATCAAATAATTTTATTTGATTAGTCATTTGAATACAAGAGAAATAAAAGACAAACACATTAATTTATGCTTTCACCATCTCTCTACTTTGAAACATATAATACAACAATTTAAAATAAATTCTTTCTCCTGTTCAAAATAAGCCAGCTGATTTTTATATTTTATACGAGAAAGAATGGACCTTTTATCTTTTGAAAGGTAAAGTGGCATTAAGTATAGTAACCATTTATTTTTCAGTGAAGTTATTGGCATACCTCTAAGTTTTTATTAAGTGCATATTTTATATGACTTATTTTAATAGTTAAAAATATTTATTTAATCTTATCATCTCTTTTTAAAATTTTTAGTATTATTTGGTTGCATTTTGAGTAGAGTTTTTGAGGATTCAATAAGCTATTTTATCTCTATTAGAAAAACCTTATTTTTTGAGCTTTTGAAAGTAGAAGTTGTAGAGCTTTCTTAAAGAGTTGAAAATTATCTAAATAGAGTGTTTAGAATGATAAGGGTTTCAATAAGACTCAAATTTATCATTTATGTAATTTTATATAAAAGTAAACTTGTAAATATATAAGTGGTGTTTTACATTCCATTTGGTATAACTTTTCAAACAATGTTTATTTAAATTAAAGTATTTACTAAAAACATTTGAGTTGTCTGGTTGTCAATAAAAACTTTTATTAAGAATTACAAAATTACTTTAATAGATAAAACTTAATCTAAAAATAAAGTGTTAAACTATAAACGAATGTATGAAATATAATGGCAACACAATATATTCAATTTTAATATGTCTTTCAGTCTCCTGTTATGGTAAGTAATGAAGTTTCTTTACTTGTACTTACTCAAAAAAAAAAAAAAAAATCATGAGAAACTCTATCATTCTCACCAAACCTTAATTTTTCTTTTCAGAATTATGATTACGATGGTTACAAAGTTATTGGGGAGTTGATGAGGGAGAGGGCTCATAATGCAAGAGAAAGAGAGAGGAAAGCAAATGAGGGAGAAAAAGAAGAAGGGTGCAAAGATTTTACAGATTTATTCAATAAGAAATTAATTAGAATTTTTTAATTTTAAATAACTTTAATGGGTTAAAAGGAGAAGGGGTTTGAAAAGGTATCTTGAGGGGTACCAATACTCCAAACTCCAAAGTCCAAACTTACACAAATTTATCCAGCTTATCTTTTTGACAAATTTACGCATTTGTATCCTATTGAAGATATCAATATGTACTTGTATTGATACCCTTCTTTTGTGGACAAAGTGTACAATCTCTTGCTCAAGAATAGCTTATCACCAATTGACTTCTTCATACATAAGGCTTCAACTTTGTTCTAAATACCTAGAGCAGTTATTTCATCAGATATCTCCCACAAAAGTGAATCACTAAGACTCAAAATAAAGGTGTCGTGGACTCTACTAAGAATTTGTTTTCTTTTCTCATTACGTTTAGAACTTTCTGCCCTGTTTAGATCTTCTTCTAGGGCTGACTCAAGCCCTTAAAGAACAAGCAATGGCCTTATCTTTATCTTCCGGAAAGAGAAATCACCACCAATGGTGAATTTCTCAATCTCTAGTTTAGGAAGGGAAATCTTCGCCCGAGATCAATCTAGGCTTTAACACCACTTGTAGAGATTCAGACTATGAAAAAATTGATGACAAAAACTAACGATAAAATGAAGAAATCTTAACCAAGATGCAAGATTAAGAAAAAAATCAGAATAAGAAATAGAATGAAAACCACAAGAACCAGCTCCAATGCTAAAAAATTGAATGAATGACTAGCCAAATTTTATTGATCAACTTGACACAAATAGACGGGTTAAAGTTGAGATTATAATGATTCCAAAGAAACAAGAATCACTTAATTTCATCAAGAAATAAGAGAGAAAATCAGTTTCCACCTGGTACTGTTCATCATTTTTTATATACCGGTATTTTTTGGGAAAAATCTGGAAACAAAATAACACTTTCTAATGACTTTTGCCACATAAGCAATTATTTACAAAATGACCTCTCAATTGAAGTTAATCTGCGTTGAGGCCCATGTATTCTTTCTCCATTGCAAATAAGTCCCTAAACGAAAATGTATTAGTTCTTCACAGCAGCCAATCACTTCATATTTTCGTCATTACTGTCACCCCGATGAAGGTAAGCACCACTGAGTTAAGGTAAATTTCACTCACCATTAGCAATTGTGAGGATATTTCGACATAGGGCATAAGACCCTTTTTAGACTTTTTAGAAAAAAATAATTTGTTTGTTAATTAGCTTGGATGGTACCATAGCTTAATTCATTCTGATGTGTGTGCATGTGCGTATTGTTCCCTTAAATTATGATCTTACATGGTGTCTTTTATTTTTACAAAGTAATAATGGATTTAGATTTAGTTCTATTTGATATTGTCAATTTGCCTCTCTACATTTTCATGGTTAAGTGATTACCAATCTGATTGTATAAAATACTTGTCAATATTGCACACTCGTCGCCCTGGGCACTACAATAATGCAAATTGAATTTCATGCATGATTATTGGTGCATCCACAGTATTGGTAACTCCTTTGTCTATAATGCAAATTGAATGATGAATTACAACTATTTATAACTTTATTCATAATTAAATTGTAAGGGAAATTACTATATATTTATTTTGTTATATCATTTAAGATTATGTTTTGATCTGGTTAAAGTGCATTCTTGGCAATAAAATATTGAAATGAATCACTCGTCACATAATTGTTGTTTATATTCATTAAATGCTTGGCTCACTTTGAATTTTAATGTAGGTAATATAGATGGTGAATGTAGTTGTGGTTTTGTGCGTTATGGTGGAGTTTTGTCGAATGTCAATGCATTATTGCAGATTTGTAACATTTTGTTTTTTGTTATTATGAATTTATAATTTGTAATAGATTTTAAAATTAGATGTGTTTGTGAATTGTGACTATTCTGTATTGGCACTTTTATAATTTTGTTTTAACTTGAAGATTGTATTGTTTATTTACATATAATGTTATTATATTTGTAGACAGCAGTTACTAGTTAATACGGGTGCAACTGTAAATTCAGTAAAATAAGATAAAAACTGTAAAATCCAGTAAAATTAGGTGAAAATTGTGAAATTTAGAAATTGTACTGTCTGAATCCAGCGGAACTGAAATTCAGTTATGAAATTCTGTTTGGGTTCAGTTCTATTTCTTGAGAACCGTTCATTTTTGGTTTAGTTTGGTTCTAGTCCAAAACCAAACCGAATTGGAAATTGTTACATATGCTCATCACTTTTTAAAACAAGTGATTCGATCTCATCATAGTTTTATATAGAGAATAATTGACTGGGGTTAGAAAAAAAATTCCATACAAACAAGTAATGCAGTTGTAGTAGTGCTATTAGGAATGCAATACAAACACAAGCTAGTGTGATTCACTATCCAAAATTTTAAAGCAACAATAAAAGTAAAAAAAATGAGATTTTGCATGAAGCTGAAAGGTGTTGGAAAAATATGCTCTTTAAAGCATATTTATATTTATTGTAAAAAATAATATTTCTGATTAATAAAATAAAAGAGGTATTTTATTCATATATCTTTATTGCATTAATATTTTGAGTAAAGTCCATTTAATCATATTATATGTATTTATGCGATCACCATGTGGATTCGCAGAAGACATAAATACAAGTTATCTTATGATTAAATAAAATAAGTTCGCAGTTGATAAATAAGGTTGGGCACTTTATTTAGGTATAGACTGTAATAAATTCATTGAGTGATTTGTCTTAATCATGTATGAATTTATTGATGTAGTATGTCTACAATGAACTGGATTACATATGAGATTTAATTAACCTAGTAATAACTGTCAGACTTATTAAATCTCATAGGCATTGATTTACTGTAATCTTAATCTTGAGTTAGTTATGATTTCATGATTGTTGTTGTTATTTCATTTGAGTTACCAATGGGCATGACATACACATGTAGTCTAGATCCCGGTATCTTAGTGGGAGCAATTACAAGTATTGAAATTGTAGATTAACAATATAGAATTTGTACGACACATCTCTTGATGGGTTTTCAGTACTTGATCATAGAATTCTCCGGCAGAGTGTCTCAACATAAATAAGTATGTTGAAAATGATCATTAGAGAAAACCGATGAAGTATCAAGGAAAAGATGTAATTAAATTGATTGGACGAGTTGAGATATCAATTTAAATTAACAATGTGGTACAAAGGATTGTGCGATGAAAGAAATCAATGTGGCTTGGGCGAATTATATTCAAGTATACAATTATGGAGGTCAGTTCCAATCTTATAGTGGAGTAGAATTGGAATTAAATAATTATATTTGTTTAATTACAAATTTAATTATTGTAGCCACTATTGTATGTTCCCAAATGATCCTCGGGTTAGCTCATTTAATTGACAACACCATCACTGGACCCAAAAGCAAGAAAAACTGGCATATTAGATAAAAATTATAATTATAATATTTGTTAAGACCTAGTATGTTATATTAAAGTGTAAATGGGGGCTTGTAGTGTTTTACAAGGTGGTCTCTAGTTTGTTACACATTCCTTCCACTTTTAGGTAAGTGGAGAGATAGTTAAAAGAGGAATTCTATTTTAAATAGAAATCCTAATCCTAACATACTAGGGTTTTTCATAAGATATTATAAAAGGGGCTTTATACTCTTAAATTGAGAGAGAAGAAGAAAACCCCAGGGTTTTTAAGAAAAATAAAGAAGACATCTAAGAGGTGCTAGTTACAATTTGGGGAGTGGTGAAACAGATGCCCACACGTCCAGTGTTGATCAAACTTGAGTCATAGCCTGGAAGATTGTTTGGAGGCGGATTTATAATTCTCAATTGTTCATCTTCTCAAAACATCAAGGTATGAATTTCTAGATTACTTAATTCTTATATGTTGTATGAGATCGGTCCTAAAAGATTTTAATTTAAAAATTGAAAAACCTACTTTATTTTCCCTTCAAAAGGAACAATAAATTTCCATTTATGTATTGCAAGGTGGAAGTCAACAAACACCTTTGATGTTAGATACATTTTATTGTAGTTATTTCAGATAAGTAGAGTCTATTGCCATAGGAAGGCAGTTAGAAAATGAAGAAGAAGTAAACCAATAGGAGGTACGAAAAGGATGTTAATTATATGAGATTTACTAACTTACAACTTATGTAAGTTACTTTCTTCACAAACACATACAAAAAGTTGTAACCAGATAGTGGGTTCCATATATTTTTGTGAGTGAAGTAACTTACCTATGTTGTAAGTTAGCTGGACCCTAATTATATAAGGAAGTGATAGAAAAAATCTGAGCATAAAATTGTCAGGGAAAATATTAAACAGAACAATGAAACGACAAAAAACAAACAAACCTTTTGTCTTTATATAAAAATCTGAGCATAAAATAGATCATTATTGAAGAACTAAATTTTATAGATAATAAATAACCAAAACATTGATTGAGCAGCTGGTAAGGTTGATATAGGCAAGTATTGCCATGTTCCTGGTTTGAAAATATAGCTTTATATACCTATGTGCAATTAATCATTTGCATTAAAGTATCATCCAAAAAAATACGTAACATGATTCCATACAATATTCAGCACCACTAATACTATAAAAATAGTGCTGACGTTTACATATTTGAAAACATCTCCATAAGCATTATGCAAATAAATTAACTATCCAAAATCCCCATAAAGTGAGAAAGAACATCATGGTGTCCATATATTGAGTTGTGTCCCACAGACAAAACAATATCAAGAACATATGTGGTACATGAAATCAATCATATATAATGCAACTTAGGACATAGATTACTAACTACAGTTTCTTTTATTTATCTTCATCTAGTGAATCTGCTCTTAAAGACTATAGATAGAAAGGTCATTTAGCATTTTGCATACAAAATAGGATAAAATTAATAAAGAATTCTTATTAATTGTATCCCCACTACTGTTTCTTGGTCCCTTCAGGAAGTCGTAATCCTACAGTGGTGACTGTCCCAGATGGACTAATGATTAATTGGGCCAAAAGAATATTGGAATATATATGTCATTGTATTTTCTTCATATCTGATAAACTATCGTATATATTCATAAGGAAAGAATTAGTTATTATGATTGCATTTGATTTGATTCCTCAGTACTGGTGTAATTGTTAGACATTTTCATTAGTGGCAAAACATTGTTATCAATCTAGCACTTCCATTGTGTTATTTCTAGAAGCATCTTCATTCCTGGTCTATAAGCTAATCTATATTCATCCAATGACAAGAGCCTATATATGTATACTTCAAGCTTGTCTCCCCATCCGTCAATGCATCAACAAGCATGCTGGAAAGGAATTCAAGACAGTTGCCATAATCTACAAGAGCATGTCATAAGTTCCCTGTTAACTTCATAGGCGAGTCCATGTTTAGTTATAACGGCTAGCAGGTTGCATGAAGCTGTTGGAAAAATATGCTCTTTAAAGCATATTTATATTTATTGTAATAAATAATATTTTTGATTAATAAAATAAAATGAGGTATTTTATCCATGTATCTTTATTGCATTAATATTTTGAGTAAAGTCCATTTAATCATATTATATGTATTTATGCGATCATCATGTATGTGGACTAATCAATGTACAAGTTCGAGGAGGCTATGAGTACTTCATCACTTTCACTGATGACTACTCAAGATTCGGTTATGTTTATCTGATGCATCACAAGTCTGAAGCTCTTGAGAAATTCAAAGTGTATAAGGCTGAGACAGAAAAGCAGTTAGATAAGAACATAAAGAAACTTCGATCTGATCGAGGTGGTGAATATCTCTCAGGAGAATTTAAAGAGTATCTAGTTGAAAATGAGATTATATCTCAGTTGACTGCCCCAGGAACACAACAACAAAATGGGGTAGCTGAAAGAAGAAATAAAAATCTTTTGGATATGGTGAGATCTATGCTAAGTTATTCGAAATTACCTATCTCTTTTTGGGGACTAGTACTATAAACTGTAGTTTACCTTTTGAACTTAGTTCCATCTAAGTCAGTGCATAAAACCTCAATAGAATTATGGTCAGGTCAAAAACTAAGTTTACGACATGTTCGTATTTGGGGATTACCAGCACTTATGCTAGAATCAAAGGCAGACAAGATGGATTCACGCTCTAAGGTTTGCATGTTTGTGGGGTATTCCAAAGGAACAAAGGGAGGTTTATTTTATAGTTCTCAAGATAGGAAAGTAATTGTAAGCACACATTTTACTTCCTTCGAGGAAAACTATATGAAAAATTTCAGACCTAAGAGTAAGGTAATACTTGAAGAATTGTCAAGTAATCAAATTGATACTCAGCTTTCAATACCTGTTTTAGAATAGAACGAATAGCAACAATCTGATCAACAAAGAATTATCCCTAAAAAAACATCATTTTTAGAACCTCATCGCAGTGGGAGGGTAACTAGGTTACCAGCAAGATATATGTTATTGGGAGAAACCTATACGGCTATCTCAGATGAACATGTACAAGATCCCACTAGTTACAATGAACCTCTAATAGATAGTGATGTTGAACATTGGAAAATGGCTATGAATCAATAAATGGAATCTATGTATTCCAATAAAGTCTGGGAACTTGTAGAGGCACCAAATGGGGTAAAACCTATTGGATGCAAGTGGATCTACAAGAGAAAAAGAGGAGTAGATGGAAGGGTAGAAACATTTAAAGCAAGATTAGTAGCCAAAGGGTTCACTCAAAATGAGGGAAGTGATTATAGGAAACATTTTCTCTGGTTGCTATGCTTAAATCCATCAGAATCCTGCTCTCTATTGCTGCAGTGCTAGATTATGAAATTTGGCAAATGGATGTCAAGACTGCCTTTCTTAATGGGCATCTTGATGAAGATATCTTTATTCAGCTACCAGATGGATTCATACAAAAAGGCCAAGAACACTTGGTATGCAAGTTGCAGAGATCCATCTATGGATTGAAACAAGCATCCCGGTCATGGAACATCAGATTTGATCAAGCGATAAAATTGTTTGGATTCATTCAGAATATTAATGAACCATGCGTGTGCAAGAAAATTCAGGGAAAATCTATAGCCTTCTTAATTCTTTATGTAGATGATATTCTCCTTATCGGAAATGATAAAAGAGTATTGACTACTATAAAGAGTTGGTTAGCAAAACAATTTGATATGAAAGATCTAGGAGAAGCTAGTTATATTCTTGGTATCAAGTTAATACGAGACTAGAAGAATAACACGATAGCTTTGTCTCAAACGATCTATATCGATAAGATATTAGTTAGATTTAGCATGGAAAATTCCAAGACTGGTTTGTTACCATTCAGACATGGAATTTCATTCTCTAAAGATCAATCACCTAAAGCATCTGAGGAGATAGAGAAAATGAGACGAGTTCTATACTCGGAAGCTGTGGGAAGTCTCATGTATGCCATACTTTGCACTAGACCAGACATATGTTTTGCGGTTGGGATGATTAGCAGATATCAATCTAATCCTGGACCTGAACACTGGACTGCTGTCAAGCACATAATGAAGTATCTGAAAAGAACTAAAGATTATATGCTTGTGTATTCTGGTGATGAACTTACCCCAGTGGGTTATACTGATCTGACTTTATGTCAGATAAGGATTCTAGAAAGTCTACTTTTGGCTATGTGTTTACATTAGGAAGTGGAGTTATTATTAAAGGAGTGTGAAACAATCCTGTATCACAGACTCCACAATAGAAGCTGAATATGTGGCTGCATCAGAGGCTGCAAAGAAAGTGGTATGGCTCCACAAGTTCCTTCAAGATCTTGATGTGGTATCTGCTGCAAGTGCACCACTTAAATTATTTTGTGACAATAGTGGTGCAGTGGTTCAATCAAAATAACCAAGGAACCACAAGAAACAAAAACACATTAAAATGAAGTATCATCTCATAAGGGATATAGTGCAGAGAGGTGATATAGAAGTTACCCGAGATATAGTGCAGAGAGGTGATATAGAAGTTACCCAGATTGCGTCACAGCAAAACTTGACAGATCCTTTTACTAAGACCATCCCTTGGAAACTTTTTAACTTGCACTTAGAGTCCATGGGAATTGTGAGATGCCAAATATGCTTTGAGAGCTAGTGAGAGATTGTTGGAAAAATATACTCTTTAAAGCATATTTATATTTATTGTAATAAATAATATTTCTGATTAATAAAATAAAATGAGGTATTTTATCCATGTATCTTTATTGTATTAATATTTTGAGTAAAGTCCATTTAATCATATTATATGTATTTATGCGATCATCATGTGGATTTGCAGAAGACATAAATACAAGTTATCTTATGATTAAATAAAATAAGTTCGCAGTTGATAAATAAAATTGAGCAGTTTATTTAGGTATAGACTGTAATAAATTCATTGAGTGATTTGTCTTAATTATGTATGAATTTATTGATGTAGTATGTCTACATTGAACTGAATCACATATGAGATTTAACTAACCTAGTAATAACTGTCAAACTTATTAAATCTCATAGGCATTGATTTACTGTAATCTTAATCTTGAGTTAGTTATGATTTCATGATTGTAGTTGTTTTTTCATTTGAGTTACCAATGGGCGTGACATACAGATTTAGTCAAGATTACTCAGTATCTTGGTGAGAGCAATTACAAGTATTGAAATTATAGATTAACAATATAGAATTTGTACGACACATCCCTTAATGGGTTTTCAGTACTTGATCATAGAATTCTCTGGCTAGAGTGTCTCAACATAAATAAGTATGTTGAAAATGATCATTAGAGAAAACCAGTAAGTATCAAGGATTGCGTAGTAAAGAAATCAATGTAGCTTGGGCGAATTATATTCGAGCATACAATTATGGAGTCAGTTCCAATCTTGTAGTGGAGTAGAGTTGGAATTAAATAATTATATTTGTTTAATTACAAATTTAATTATTATAGCCACTATTGTATGTTCCCAAATGATCCCCAGGTTAGCTCATTTAATTGACATCCCCATCACTGGACCCAAAAGCAAGAAAAACTGGCATATTAGATGAAAATCATAATTATAATATTTTTTAAGGCCTTGTATGTTATATTCAAGTGTAAATGGAGGCTTATAATATTTTACAAGGTGGTGTCCTAGTTAGTTATATATTCTTTCCACTTTTACATAAGTGGAGAGATAGTTAAAAGAGAAATTTTATTTTAAATAGGAATCCTAATCCTAATATACAAGGGCTTTTCATAAGATATTATAAAAAATGGCATTATTCTCTGAAGAGAGTAGAGAATCCCAGGGGATTTTAAGAAAAATACATAAGACATCTAAGAGGAGCCAGTTGCAATTGGGAAGTGGTGAAACAGACGCCCATACATCCAGTGTTGATCAAACTTGAGTCATAGCCTGGAAGATCGTTTGGAGACGGATCTACAGCACTCAATTGTTCATCTTCTCAAAACATCAAGGTATGAATTTCTAGATTACTTAATTCTTATATGTTGTATGAGATCGGTCCTAAAAGGTTTTAATTGAAAAATTGGAAAACCTAGTTAATCCCTACAGAAACCACATTAATTATCCATCCTTCACCTTCATGGTATGTTTTTTTTTTTTTTTGAACATGAGACTATTGCTCAGGATTACAGCTCATATGATATGAGACTATAACTGATATTTACAAATCAGACTATTACTGAGACTAGTTTACATTAATTAGTATAAAGCACTACCTTAATATTCGAGGGATGTCTACTCCTCACACTCGAGTAAGAAAGCAAACTGATCTTTACTCAATGTCTGAGGAAGGAAGCACCTCCACAATGTGATTGTGGGGGCTCGAACTGCTGCCCTCCAATTTGGAGAGGGCAGCAGCCTTGACCACCAGGCCAAAGGCCCGGTGGCTCATGGTATGTTTTCTAATTGACTGGAATTGGAATTAGGAATAAGAATTAGAACAACATTTACTTTAGCCATAGGAATCAGAATGCGCTGTATTCTCATTGATGTGTTTATTTTATCTAAAATCGGAATGAATTGTTAAAAGTTACTAAAATACCATTTATTAATTACTGTACATGGTATTATTTGTATGTATTATAATAAAAACAATAATAGTAATAAAACTAAAAGTAATAAGAATGTTGACAATAATATTAATTAAAATAATAAAATAATAAATTTTAATAATAATAATAAAATTACTGACAATAATAATGATAACGATGATGGTGATGATGACGACAACCAACACAACATTAATGACAACAATAATAATAAATCATAATTAAAATAATAAAATTAATAAATTTTAATAATAATAATAATAATAATAAATTAATGACATTAATGACTGTAATAATAATAAATAATAATACTTAAAATAATAAAATTAATATTTATAATAACAATGTCATTAATGATAAAAATAACGGCAATTAAAATAATAAAATTAATAAATTTAATAACAATAATATTAATGACATTACTAAATAATGATGATGATGATGATGATAAGAACAACAACAACAACAACAACAATAACAGCAGCAACAACAACAACAACAACAACAACAATAATAATAACAATAACAAATAAAGGATCTATTGTTATTGTTATTAATAAGGGATCTATTTGTAAATAATGTAAAATTTCTGGCCATTTCATTAATTTTGTAGGGAGGAAAAATACAAAAGCAACAGAACTTAATCACTACAAGAAAAAACGGGTTTAGTAACGAATTATTTCATTGCCAAAATTACAAGTGTTCGTCAATAAAACCTTTAGCGATGAAAAATATTATGTAGCTGCCTTGTCGCAATAGCAGCATTGCGCTAGGTATTCAACGATGAATAACCTAATTCGATGAATAATTTAGTTTTGGTGATGGGTTCTCTTTCATTGTAGAAACATAGTTTTTGTGACGAATTATCTCTTGTCGCAGAAACATAATTTTGGTGACTAAACTGCTTAGTTGCTAAACATTTTTTTACAATATAAAAATGGTCGACAAATGTGCTTGGAAATTATTTTTTCATATATTATTATCCGTGTTGTTTTTATATTAGAATATTTTTTATATCTAAATATTAATAAAATTGATTAATTTTTTAAATACAGGATTATTAATTAAATAAATACAAGATTTTAAAAAGACAATGTTAATTTTATTAACTTTTGTAAACCAAAGTACAAATTGTAAGTTAAAGTCACAAATGTACCTTGCAACAAACTATGATGAGGAGCCAAATTGGTTTGGAACCAACGTTGTTAAAAATGATGTAACATTTTTCAGCTGCTTCGATGAGTCATTGATCTTGAATTATTGTGATTGTAATTGATAATTTGTATTCTGCAACTCATCTTCAATTGTCTACAACCAAGCTTGATTTGTCTGTAACTTAGATTGATTGGTTTCTAGCTCTTTGTGCACTGCCTTCTTATTGGACGATGGAACTTTAGAATAAAGAGGAGCTCACCTTCATTTTGTAAGTCCGCGATAATAGTTTTACTTGTCTTAAAATACTTGCCAAGACATCTCTTCATTTTGCAAGTCTCCCATAATTGGTTGTGATCCTTCAATATATGTATGTTTTAAAAAGAAAAACCAACTTTAAATTTAAAATATTGAGTGGTAGAAGGAAGATTTAAGATAATTTTCCCACGGGCTCCATTTTTAGTTCAATAATAAAATTATATATATACCTCAACTTCATAATACGGTGATGCTCCCTACGGAGGGTATATATATTAGGCATTTTATTTGATGAACTTCTTTAAAGATAAGATCGAAATATTTTTCAATCTGTTGATCACCTTAACGTTGGCTGTATGATATGAGAAATACGTAGATTAAAACAATGGTTATACACTGAATAAAATTTGTTATTAACCTTCCCAACGAAGCTCTGTTAACAAAATTTTAGCCCTAAAAGATAACGATAGTTATTTATCATGTTATGACATGAAAGTAAATAATCTAATGGCTAATAGGGTCTAGTAAGTGGCGGCATGACTTCCCCAACGAATAGCTTGCTAAAGCGGTACTAGATTATCGTCACAATAAAATAAAATGCATTTATAGTTTTTTGCATTTTAGATTTTTATTGTGAATGTTATATCAATGTATTATGTATGTATGTTTTATTTTTCCAGAAAATATCTTCCATCAACCCACTATTAATTATCCTGGTTAAAAATGAACTCACTGGTGAAAATTACTTAGATTGAATATGCAATCTATTTTATATTCTCATTGCTAAAGACTGTAAATATATTCTGACCCAAAAATGCCCTCTAGTACCAACGTTATACGATTACAGAAATCAGAGGGAGTCTTATGAGAAATAGTGCGAAGCTAACAAAATGGCTAAGCACTATTTATTGGCTTCGATTTCTATGGAACTGCAGAACAAACTTTGGAGCATAGAAGCAGCCACTGAAATATTGGCTAGTCTCCATCAAATATTTGGGCAAATACTAATTCTTCCAGAGAAGTAGCGTTAAAACGAATCACTGACACCAAGATGGAAGAGGGTACAAGAATTCGTGATCATGTCCTCAAAATGATGCACTATTTGAATGAAGTTGAGATTCATAATGTTGAGATCGATGATAAAACAAAGATTAACATGGTGATTGAATTTTTACCTGATACATTTAGAGAGTTTAAGGTCACCTATATCTTAAGCAATAAAGATATGACCTTAGTTCAATTGATGTACGAACTAAATGCTATAGAAGAATATTATCATAGCAAAGAATTTCCTGAACAAGAATTCTCTTTAAGGCCTAAGTCGAAAGACAAGGGTAGGCAAAAGAGAATTAGGACAAGAAACCTGTCTACTAGAAAAGATGGCAAGTCAAAAGGCAAGTGCTTCAAGTGTGGACAGAAGGGTCATCGGAAGAAAGATTGTCCTAAGATTATTAAAATCAGGTATAGGAAATCTTTAACCTTCCTAATTAGTTCAGTTTCTATTGATTAATGCAATAGTGGATCCTGAGATAACTAATTTTATTTGTAAATTCATTTATTTGGTTTTTAGGAAACTAAGAGATTAAGTGAATAAAGCTTTAAACTACAGTAGAGAAGCATACTAGTTTATATCAGCTAAGAAGACTAGATCAATTTTATGAGACTTTAAGTTTTAATATTTTTCTTTGTGTTCCAAACATTAGAGGAATTTAATTTCGGTGGCTTGTTTTTAATAAACAGGAGTGCACTGCTATTTTTGGATCCTTTATTAATAACTTATTTTGGTACTTTACAAAGACAATTAATATCATATAAGTTTATTGATCTATTCAAAGCAAGATATAATGATAAAGAGTATATGCATTTATCTAAGAAAAGAAATGTTTCTTCTAAAACCAATAGCACCTCTAATATTTATGATTAAATCATATAAACTATAATAAGATTTCATGAGAATGATTAATAATAGGTCTTTCCTGACCTATTGAGGTTGATCATTGATACTCTAAAAATCTTATTTAGAAGAGTAATATGACAAGGTAGCTCCTTTTTAGCTGAAAGAAAGTGTAATATTGTATTGTATTGTATTGATTAGTACATACAAATGTATGTGGATTAATTAGTTTACATGTTAGAAGAGGTTATGAGTATTCTATCAATCTTATTGATAAATATTCATTGCATTTATGTTTATCTAAATGCGTCATGATTTTGTGGCTTTTGAAATTCAAAAGAGTACATGGATAAGACAAAGAAGCAATTACACAAGAACATAAAAGAGCTTCGATCTGATCGAAGTAAAGAATATCTATCTAGAGAATTCAAAGTCCATTTGGTTGTCAAATAGGATAAACTCCCATATATAATGAACATTATGACATAATAGTATCATTATATGGAAAAACAAGATTCTTTTGGATAAAACAAGATATATGCCTAGTAATTTATCGTTTACCTTTTTTTTTTATTCTAAGATACCAGTATTTGAAACTGCATAGACTATCGAACGTAGTTTCATATATATCAGTGCCTAATACTCTATGAAATTATGGAAATGTCACAAACTTAATTTATGACACATCTATAGTTGGAGATTCACTAGTATTTATACTAAAATTATAGGCAGAAAAGATGGATTCATGTTCAAAAGTTTGCATGTTTTAGGTATTCTAAAGGAATAAAGGAAAATCTAATTTATAGACCTTAAGATAGGAATGTATTTGTAAACATACACTATACTTTCCTTGAGGAAGCCTATATAAATGACTTATAACCTAAGAGTAAGGTAAAACTAGAGAAATAATAAAGAGATCAAATTGATGCTCAATTTTCTATTTATGTATAATAAATATAGAAAAGAGCAAGAATGATTAACAAAGGATTATCTCTGAACAAATCATCACTTTTAGAACCTCGTCGTAGTGGGAGGGTAACTAGATTACCAAACAAGATACATGTTATTGGGAGAAACCTATACGGCTATCTCAGATGAATATGTATAAAATCCCACTAGTTACAATAAAGCTCTAATAGATAGTGATGTTGAACATTGGAAAAGGGCTATGAATCAAGAAATGTAATCTATGTATTCCAATAAAATTTAGGAACTTGTAGAGACACCAAATGGGGTAAAACCCATTAGATGCAAGTGGATCTATAACAGGAAAAGAGGAGTAAACAGAAGGATGGAAACATTTAAAGCAAGATTAGTAGCCAAAGGGTTCACTCAAAAATAGGGAATCAATTATGAGGAAACATTTTCTCCAGTTGCTATGCTTAAATCCATCATAATTCTACTCTCTATTGCTGCAGTACTAGATTACAAAATTTGGTAAATGGATGTCAATACAGCCTTTCTTAATGGGCATCTTGAAGAAGACATCTTTATGTGGCAACCAGATGGATTTATACAGAAAGACCAAGAACACTTGGCATGCAAGTTACAGAGATCTATCTATAGATTGAAGCAAGCATCCCAGTTATGGAACATCAGATTTGATCAAGCGATAAAATCGTTTAAATTCATTCAGAATATTGATGAACCATGTGTGTACAAGAAAATTCAGGAAAAATCTGTAGCCTTCCTAATTCTTTATGTAGATGATATTCTCCTTATCGGAAAAGATGTAGGAGTAATGACTACAATAAAGAGTTGGCTAGCAAAACAATTTGATATGAAAGATCCGGGAGAAGATAGTTATATTCTTGGTATCACGTTACTCTGAGACCGAAAGAATAAAACGATAGCTTTGTCTCAAGTTCTCTATATCGATAAGATATTGGTTAGATTTACCATGGTAAATTCCAAGACTGGTTTGTTACCATTCAGACACAGAATTTTATTCTCTAAGGATTAATTACCTAAAACTTCTGAGTAGATAGAGAAAATGAGACGAGTTCCCTACGCGGAAGCTGTGGGAAGTCTTATGTATGTCATGCTTTGCACTAGACCAAACATATGTTTTGCGGTTAAGATGGTTAGCAGATATCAATCTAATCCTGGACCTGAACACTTGACTGTTGTCAAGCACATAATGAAGTATCTGAAAAGAATTAAGAATTATATGCTTGTGTATTCTGGTGATGAGCTTACTCCAGTGGGTTATACTAATTCTGACTATTATGTCAGATAAGGATTCTAGAAAGTCTACTTTTGGCTATGTGTTTACATTAGGAAGTGGAGCTATTAGTTGGAGGAATGTGAAATAATCTTGTATCGCAGACTCCACAATAGAAACTGTATGGCTCCGCAAGTTCCCTCAAGATCTTGAGGTGTTATCTACTGCAACTACACCACTTAGATTATCTTGTGATAATAGTGGAGTGGTGGCTCAATCAAAAGAACCAAGAAACCACAAGAAACAAAAATACATTGAGAGAAAGTATCATCTCATAAAAGAATAATGTAGAAAGGTTATTACCTACACTTAGAGTCTCACAGCATGTGCAATATGCCAGATATGCTTTGAGAGCTAGTGGGAGATTGTTGGAATTATGTGCTCTTTAAAGTATATTGATTTTCTGATTAATAAAATATTAGAGGTATTTATTCAGACATCTTAAATTGCATTAATATTTTGAATAGAGTCCATTTAATCATATTATATGTATTTATGCGATCACCATGTGGATTTACAGAAAACATAAATACAAGTTATCTTATGATTAAATAAATTAAGTTCGTAGTTGATAAATAAAGTTGGACATTTTATTTAGGTATAGACTGTAATAAATTCATTTAGTGATTTGTCTTAATCATGTATGAATTTGTTGATGTAGTATGACTACATTGAACTGGATCACATATGAGATTTAATTAACTTAGTAATAACTGTCAGACTTATTAAATCTCATGGGCATTGATTTACTGTAACTTAATCTTGAGTTAGTTATAATTTCATGATTGTAGTTGTTATTTCATTTGAGTTATCAATGGGCACGACATACACATATAGTCAAGATTACCCAATATCTTGGTGGGAGCAATTACAAGTATTGAAATTATAGATTAACAATACATAATTTATATAACACATCTCTTGATGAGTTTTCAGTACTTGATCATAAAATTCTCTGGCCAGAGTGTGTCAACATAAATAAGTATGTTGAAAATGATCATTAGAGAAAACCAGTAAGTATCAAGGAACAAGATGTAATTAAATTGATTGGACATTTGAGATATCAATTTAAATTAACGATGTGGTACAAAGGATTGTGCAGTAAAGAAATCAATGAGGCTTGGGCGAATTATATTCGAGCAATCAATTATGGAGGTCAATTTCAATCTTATAGTGGAGTAGAATTGGAATTAAATAATTATATTTGTTTGATTACAAATTTAATTATTGTAGCCACTATTGTATGTTCCCAAATGATCCCCAAGTTAGCTCATTTAATTAACAACGCCATCACTGGACTCAAAAGCAAGAAAACTGGCGTATTAGGTGAAAATCATAATTATTATATTTGTTAAGGCCTAGTATATTATATTCAAGTGTAAAAGGAGGCTTGTGATATTTTACAAAGTGGTCCCTAGTTAGTTACACATTTTCTCCACTTTTATGTAAGTGGAGAGATAATATTTAATTTAAATATTTAAAATTAAATAAAGAATCATATTTTAAATAGGAATCCTAATCCTAACATATTAGAGTTTTTCATAAGATATTATAAAATGAGTATTTTTCTCTTAAAACAGTAGAGGAGAGAATTCTAAAGCTTTTGAGAAAAAAATATAGAAGACATCTAAGAGAAGCCAGTTACAATTGAGAGTGGTGAAACAGACGCCCACACGTCCAATGTTGATCAATCTTAAGTCATAGCCTGGAAGATCGTTTGGAGACGAATCTACAATTTTCAATTGTTCATCTTCTCAAAACATCAAGGTACGAATTTCTAGATTACTTAATTCTTATATGTTTTATGAGATCGGTCCTAAAATATTTTAATTGAAAAATTGAAAAACCTGATTTTATCCCTTCACATCAAAGAACCTGAACTTGGTTGGATGACTGAATAACTTTTTGTTGTTTGTTTTGTTGGCCTTTTTGTCTTAATCTCTCTTTGGAAGGTATAAAATCTATTAATCTAATCTACTACATGCAATTTTTTATATTAAAATATAGTATATTAAAGCTGCGAAGTTGCACAATATGACTCTGAATCCAAGGGTGTAAATTCTATCCATGTGTTCCACTTAACTTAATTAGTAGACTCATTTTTTTGAATTTGTATATTTATAAGTACTTATTTATACATCTACAGTTGCAACGTTAATTAACTTCTAAGGATTTGAGGAACATATTATTAAATCAAATTAAAACATGTTTGAGGAACATATTATTAAATCAAATTAAAACATGTAAAGGCAAACAACGGAGAGCTAATTCTTTCTCCTAGATTTTGTTGGAAGGACAAACAACTAAGATCTAATTTTTTCTCCTATATATGACACTAAATCTAAGTACATGTATGATTAAAGGAAAATTCATTGTATGAATAAAAAAATTAAATTTTTTTTTTCACTTTAAATATATATCTATATATGTACACTAAATCTAAGTACAACAATTAAAGGAAAATTCATTGTATGAATAAAGGAAATCTAATTTGTTTTTTAACTTTAAGCATATATAAGTATACAATCCATCAGCCTGTTTAATTTATCTAATCACATTAACAGTAATGTTGAAACATTATAAGAATTTTCTTAATCCTTTTCATTATGGAAAGAGGCCCAAAATGCTTACAAATGCATGTTGTTAATCCCATATAACAAGAGATATGTATGCACAAATTTTCATCAACATTCAAACATACAATTAACACATATAAATTTATGTAGCATAGAGAAAAATGAAGGACAACGTACAATTAGCAGTTACAAATTTGCAAGGAAATAGAAAGAAACAGATCTAAGCTTTGGCCTCACCAAATGTTTCAAAACTTTGAAAGCCAAGGACTTAGCATTTTATCTTTTATATTTCTTTCCTTTCGAGAAGTGAAATTTGAAATTACCTTATGTGGCTGACAATGATGAACGAACACGGATGTAGTGATGGTAGAGACAACAACAACTAGAATGGTAGAGATGATGGTAGCTGGGGAGCTTGGAACGAGGAAGCAAATTGGCTCAACGAGCAAATAGAAGTTGCAGCACCAACACATCTAAATAGAAGCACTAATAGTAATGGCGGTGTGGGTATTTTATAGAGCCGGGTAGATTTCACAAGAAGGTACATTTTAATTGTGTATAATTTTCTAATTTAGTATTTGGGTTTGTGGTAAGGATGATTTATTTTATCCCAAAATTTAAAATAAAATGGCAATAATAATTTAAAGACAAACTAATGCGAGTGAAGCACTTGAGTTTCTAGATTCACTCTCGACACTGCACCATAGGCTTAACGTTCCTTTTTAGTGTCAATTAAGTTATGAGAAGGGATTTCCACTCCTCAAATCCTCACTCTAATAAATATTGTATCAAGTTTTCATTATGTTGAGGGTAACGATCCTCCGTTAAATGTGGTGTCAAGTACATATTGTGCTAGACGATAACGATCCTTCTATTGACAATATAGTAATACCATCCTCTAAATAACTTGGATTCACTCTCTATCAATATTGGGTCAAGATGACTCACAAATATTAGAGGAGAGTATTTTTCAAATAAATATAGTGTAAAGTGCTCATCATGCAAAATAATATTGATCTTTCACTAGAAGCCAGTATAATTGGTGCATGCACTAGACAAGGTACACTATCTGTCAATGATGTGTAAAAAAAAAAAATCACATAAATTTTAAAAAGAGAGAAAAAAACTTACAAATTAAGCCCATGGAAACTGTTAAGGCTTTACCTTCAACTTAAACTTAAAATTAAATTAGCTACTCATATTGAAATAGGGGTAAAATGGTAATTTTATATTAAAATACATAGAAATATAAGATGAAATTTAGATTCAAAATCACCCAATTAAAGGGGAGTAGCCCCCTATTTGTGAATAAAATGGGTAAATCATAACCATCAAATGGAAACAATTCAGACACACAAGATTGTGCCATGTAGCACACTCTGATTGGATGGAACGAGTGTACAGCTCTATCATTCAATGTATGTGCATGTATTGTACACGCAATTTTCAATCTAATAATATGTTGTCACGCCACTAGTCTAAACAAAAGTTAGCAAGTATTGTTTGAATGTATGTGTATGTATCGTACACATGTTTTTCGATCTAGTAATATGCTGTCACATCATCGTTCAACACAAAAGTCAGCTAGCATTGATTAAGTGTGCGTAGTCTACAGTAAGCTTGCTGGATGGTTGAACTGGATGTTATCATATCATCGGCCAATGCAAAGTAAGTTAGACTCCACTAAATTAGCATGCATCTTACTATACTAGATTCAGACCTCTGTAAATCTTATTTTATGCAATTAGAGTTCGTTCTAACACCTTGATTTTCATCGTTCTTAAGGTTTCAAGGCTTCTGAGCTCATTCATGACATGGGTACTGCCATTTGGGATCTCAAATGTGGTGAAACTATGATTTTTCTCTTTATACCTTTCGTATGGTTTTTAATTATTTTAAGTTCAGAAATGCTATCTATTCTGCTGTTCAGTTTCTTATTACTTGTGAGATGACCAACATACCCTTAAAATATATAAAATACTTAAATTATAACAAAGTACATACAATCAAAGTTTAAAAAGTTAAATATATAAAAGTATGGATGTTAGAGAGACTTGGAGTGTAAAATAATGATTTTACCCTTCTAATATATACTCTTAAACACTCAACACACTCCCCAATATATGGAGCGGTGTAGCGGAAGTGGAATTGATAGGATAAGGATAATTAGATATCATTTTAGTATAAGACCAAGCCAACGCGAGTACGTTATGCTCTAATCGAAGCACAATTAAATCCGTTCTAATCCAAACAACTCAATGAGATTTTTAATAATGCATAAAGCAAAATTAGATGACGCTCTAATCCAAACGACACTACAAGTGAGATTTTTGATAAATAATTCTAAAGGAATTATAAAAGAGAAATTTTATTGAATTATTGAATTGAAGTTATGAAAATAATTATAAGACCACTCTATTTATAATAGAGCAAACCTACTTTCCTAAGTTAACTTAGAAAAGGAAAAATAAATCACAATTAGAATAGAAATAAAAGACTAAGAAATTTTTCTTTAATTAACTCTAATTAAAATAGAAAATAAAATTTTAGAATCTTAAAATAACTAAATTAACGTTCTACATCATACTCTCCCTCTTAAAAGAAACTCATCCTCAAGTTTGAATACAGTCTGGAGGATGAAACTTGTAGTGCAAGAGCAAATCATCTTGTAATTTGAACTTGTTCTTTTTCTCATCAATCTTTCTCGAAACTTTGAAGAATCTATACTTCTAAGAACAAACAATAATCAAATAACTTTTGTCTTTCCCTAATTGTTGTTCAATGCGCTCTCCAATAGATTTTACCTTTCAAGCAAATCTTCTTCAGGCGCAACCTTATTGTCTTCAATAAGGTTAGGTAGAACCATTTTAATCATTTTTTCAACATTATTTTTGCTCATCATCTTTAACACTTATCAAATTGAAACTTTAAATCAATAACAAATTTTACATTTTCTTCTGACATCTCAAACGAGTCTTTTCTAACTAATATCTCACAATTAACTCTCAGCTTCTGTTCTCTCTTGATGATATTGTTCACAGAAAGTGTAAGATCCGCAATTGCTTCTCTATCGCTGCCAATCTTGGTTCTCAACTTTCTCAAATTGTTGTAAGACTGCTTCTCTGATTATCTGTCTGATAGTTTCCATAGACATTGCCTTCATCCCTTGATTATCATATTCGGAACAGTTATATGTAGAGACATATGAGAATTTAGTAGGTATGGACAGTAATTTGCCATTTGTTGTCAAATTTCCACGCAATGGCAAAACCGTAAATAATGCTCAACTCTCGGGTTTGGTGTGATCGGACGCTGGTGGCCGTCATTTGGTGTGAGGTTGGTTGGATCTGAAAGATTTGATCTGAGGAACATGATAGTGGCAGCGGTTTGGTCGGAATATTGGCTTGACTATGCAGCGGCTTGTGGTGGTTGGCGGGGCAATTTTAGTCCACGTTTGGAGGCAATTGGTGGGCGGGGTTTGGTCGGTGATGGCTGGGGAATCTTGTGGCAATGACGATTAATGGTGAAGACGGCTGGCGACGGTGGATCAGGTTTGGGCTATTTCACGGCTGTCTAGGTAGCAGTTGAGGAAGGCGATGGTGAGGCTTGGTCGGCGGTGGCTGGCAACCTTGGTAGTGTTAATGGTTGGCTTAATGGATGTGATGGGCGGCTGCAGATGGAGGCGGCTGCGGTGGCGGTGTGGCGGCTAGGGTTTAAAGATTTTGGCTTTTTTTTATGATGGAATTGGTGGTGATAGGTTATAAGTATCCAAGAAAGCTATGCAATTTGCACAGAACGGCTCTAATATCAATTGATGGAGCGGTGTTGCGGAAGCGAAATTGATAGGATAAGGATAACTAGATATCTTTCTAGTACATGATCAAGCCAACGCGATTAGGTTACGCTCTAATCGAAGTGTGATTAGATCCATTCTAATCCAAACGACTCAATGAGATTTTTAATAATGCATAAAGCAAGATTAGATGACATTCTAATCTAAACGACTCTACAAGAGAAATTTTTGATAAATAATTCCAAAGGAATTACAAAAGAGAAATTTTATTGAATTATTGAATTGAAGTTATGAAAATGATTATAAGACCACTCTATTTATAATAGAGCAAACCTACTTCCCTAAGTTAACTTAAAAAAAGGAAAACTAAATCACAATTAGAATAGAAATAAAAGACTAAGAAATTGTTCTTTAATTAACTCTAATTAAAATATAAAATAAAATTCTAGAATATTAAAATAACTAAATTAACGTCCTACAACACCAACCAGCTTATTTTTAGTCCATAGCAAATTAAATGATAATATCTAGCAAAACCCAAATTGAATTTTTTTTTTAGACAAATGTGCTTCATTAATCATATTAATGACAACAATCAAATTAGATTAATAATAAGTTATTAAAGCTACATTAATCAAGTCACTTTAAAAAATGACATGTCAAACCTCAATATCTCATCTATAAGAATGACACTCTCAAAACAATTGCTCCAAGGAATAGTAAATTGAGAGAAATGAAACAATATCACACACTCTCACCAAGATGAAATAATAACGTCCACAACCTTAGAAATAATATGATCTTAATTCAAAAGAATTGCCAGCACAACCAACATTATTTTTGTTCATTTTATGTATCATCACATCCATCAGTCCATATCACCAGTTTTTACTTTAGACTATAATTCTCTAAAATTAAGAAAGACTTTTATTAAAATGTAATATAGGATAGAACATGGCTAACAAAGAAGGAATAAAAGCAAAAACAAACTATATGCTTGAGAAAAAAATAAAGATCTTTTAAAAATTGCAAGATGGTTTTCACATTTTTTTTTATTTGTACACTTTTCTTTTATTTGTTTTTTCAGCTTTTATTATTTATTTATTATTATTTTCTTACTTTATTGCACCACTTTATGGACAGCATATTCATCCAAATTAGAGTGGGATAGGATTACAAGTTAACAAAGAAAAAGTTTTTTTTTAAAAAAAAAAAAACTTTTTTTTTATAAGCTCAAAAGGGTTAACTATAGATACTTCACAATGGGAATGACTATAAAAGGCTCAAACAGATCAAAGATGTCATTTCTTTAAGCTTTTAAAGCTCTAAATAGCCTTTCATATCTACTAGTTCAATAGACTTTAGATGCAACAACAGCAACATTTTTAATGGTCACTCTAAAAAGTAATTTTAGAGGTCATGTATAAAATAATAAACTGCTGAACTATGAAAAGAGGTTGTTTGTAAAGAAAAATAATAGACTCAAAGACTCACTTGAAATTTATTACGACATTTTCCTTCGAATAACTCAATCAATTTCATTTATCAAATCTATCAATTCACACTTGTCAATCAACATGCAAAGTGGTAAACATAGTGTGACATAACTCAAAACCAAAGATAATACAAATACCAAAATTTAAAAATCATTATGTCATCCAATGTCAAAAGATCACACAAAATGCCTTAATTTTTTTTTTTTAATTAAGACACCTCACTCCTAAATATATTATAAAAATTGTTCTTAATATTTCATAATCTAAAGATATACATGCAAATATGCTAAAAGGATAAAGAAAACATAAATAATAAAAAAGAAGTTGGAGAGATCATCCTTGAACTAGTTGAAGAAGCTTAAAAGAAGATGACAGAAGAAAAAAACATAGGAACATAATTAATTTTTTTATAAGCAACTAACTCCAAGACTAAGAAGAAGTGTTTCTAAACTCAAAAATTTAGAAAAGATTAGTAAAGATGCAACAACACAACTATCAGTTATTCCAAAGTTGTCAATTATTCCCTCTCCTAACTAGAATGAGACATTCTCCTTAATGTCTTTGGTGGCCTATAAGGCTATATAATCTTTGATTTTGATGTTAACAAATAACATGTGAAAAGGGTAATTTGATCATTTCATGCTAGATTTTGAAAATCTTTCTAATGGGAATATAAGTGGCTAACCGGGTATATTGTCAAAATATTCATAACAGTTAGTTTAAAAGTTTAAACTATTTAAACGCAAATCAAACTCATTTTTCACTCTCTCTTACACCTCTATTGAGCAATATCTTGTGTATACTACTCTTGAGCATTTCAATTTTCTAATACACATACATTGAGTTATATTTGAGCTATTATTTGTACATCTACTCTATAAGTGAGTTTTTATTGTAATCTTGGAATCTTCTTTCAAAATTGTGAAATTGTAAAGTGTGGGAAACACTTGGGAAATGTGTGTGTGAGTAAAACATCATTATAAAGGTCCATTGACACCTTGTAAGTCAATTGGAAGCAGTTAAAGCCTTGAGACTTGGATAGTAAAATCCTCAAGTATAGTTAACTTGAAGGTATGGACGTAAATGGGGTTCGGTTAAAGCCTTGAGACTTGGATAGTAAAATCCTCAAGTATAGTTAACTTGAAGGTATGGACGTAAATGGGGTTCGCCGAACCATAAAAAAACTCTCGAGTTTTCTTTCTTTTCCCCCATCTTTTTATTTATATTCTTTTCCCCCATCTTTTTATTTATCGCTTACTTGAATTTACATTTATTTAATTACTTAATATAATTAGTTCGAATTAATTTGCGTCAATAATTTGCTTAGTCTTTAAAATACCTAATTCACCCCCTTTCTTGGATTATATCTTAAAATTTTAGTTTTAAGGGAAAGAAGTAGGTTTTAGAAGACATTACTTGAATGCTGCAGTATTGAACATAAGAAAATATTTATAAATGGAGAGTCAAATCTAACTTGTGCTTCTTACAACCACTACTGCTATCATCATTAGTCGACTAATCCAAAGCAGAGGTCCTGGGATCTGGCTTTGGTTTATAATAAAGTTGGAGCACAAGTAAAAGATCAAATAACTTATTTACAGTTGGAGCACAAATAAAGGTTTCTTTTACAATGAAATGATTCTTTATTTCATAGTTAGGAAATGTGATTAAGTCATCATAAAAATTATTAACATTTAACAAACAGATAAATTTTTTTATGAAGTTTAAATTAGCCCAAGATACCAATGTAATTATAGATTTTGATATATGTGTTAACTGTATTAATGGGAAACAAACCAATAAAAGGAGATTTGAAGCCAACAGGACTTTGGACAACTTAGAACTTATACATACAAATATTTGTAGGTAATACCTACAGCTGCTTAGAATGGTTAATAATATTTTATGATGTTCATCGACGATTTTTTAAGATATTGCTATATATTTCCTTCATGAAAAATTACAGTATTTGGATATGTTCAAAAACTTTAAGGTTGAAATTAAGAATCAACTTAACAAAAGAATCAAAAGCATCATACTTAACTGTGGTGGTGAGTACTATTGTAAATATGACAGCTCCGGTGAACAACGTATAGGACTATTTGCTAAGTTCCTAGAGGAATGCGACATCGTCCCACAGTATACTATGCCGAGCTTACCCACTATGAATAGTATTGCTGAAAGACGAAACATGACGCTTAAAGAAATGGTGAGGAGTATGATTTATCATTCCACTTTACCAGAATAACTCTAGGGAGAAGCACTTAAAACTGTAGCATATATCCTCAATAGAGTTCCAACTAAAGCGAATATTAAAATCTCTTACGAACTTTGGACAGGTAAGAAGCCCAGTATAAAGCATTTGCATGTTTGAAGATGTCCAACTAAGGCAAATCCTTATAGGCCTAATGAAAAGAAACTGGACTCCAAGAAGGTGAGTTATTATTTTATTGGATATTTTAAAGATCCAAGGGGTATAAGTTTTATGATCCCACGACTAAATCAATTTTTGATTCAAGAAATGCACGGTTTTTAAGGATATCGAGTTTGCACGGGGAGATGCAGTAAGAGACTTTATTTTTTAAGAGGAATATGTTAAAATTTCTATAAGTGTAATTAGCATTGACCAAGGTCGCATTCTTGGCTTTATTCAAGACGCAACAGATCAAAACAATGTTGGAAAGCCCCTCATATCAGATATTGTTAGAAGAACAAATTCTACCACCTCAAGAACTTATGCCATTAAAGAGATCCACTAGAAATAAGAAGTGCAGTGCCAGATGACTACATTGTATTTCTTCAAAAACATGAGGTAGACATTGGGGTTATGGAAGATGATCCAATCAATTTCCGTCAAGCCATGGAAAGCTCTAACTCTTAGAAGTGGATTGATGCCATGAATGAGAAAATAATGTCCATGAAGGATAATGAATATGGGATCTTGTCCTATTGTAAGAAGATGCAAAATCCATTGATTACAAATGGATATTTAAGATCAAAAGGAATTCGAAAGGCGATGTGGAGAGGTACAAAGAGCGTCTTGTCGTAAAGGGCTTTACACAGAAAGAAGGCATTGACTATAAAGAGACTTTCTCTCAGGTTTCTTCGAAAGACTCTTTTAGGATTATGATGGCATTGGTAGTGCATTTCAATCTTGAATTATATCAGATGGATGTGAAGACAACATTTCTCAATGGTGACATTGTGAGACGATCTATGTAGTGCAACCAGAAAACTCTGTGTTAACAGACCCAAAGAATATGATCTGCAAACTTAAGAAATCCATCTATGGGCTCAAGCAAGAATCTCGACAATAGTATTTCAAGTTTCATCAAATGATCAACTTGTTTGGTTTTGAAATGAATTTAGTCGATAATTGCATATACCATAAGTTCTGTGGGTATAAATATATTTTTTTGGTTCTATATGTCAATGAAATTTTGCTTACCAACAAAGATATAGGCTTATTGCACGACACCAAGATATTTCTAATCAAGAATTTTGAGATGAAAAATCTTGGTGAAGCTTCTTTTGTATTAGGCATACAGATACACCGGGATCGCTCCCGAGGTATTCTTAAATTATCACAAAAGAGTTATATCGAAAAGGTTCTCAAGATATGTGACATGCAAGATTGTAAACCTGGAAATACCCCCGTGGCTAAGGGAGCCAAGTTTAGTCTCAATCAGTGTCCTAAAAATGATTTTGAGGAAAAAAAGATGTAGAAGAGTCCTCATGCATCAACAGTAGGAAGTCTAATGTATGCTCAGGTTTGTAATCCAATAGTAAACCATTGGAAGCCAGCCAAATGAGTCTTACGGTACTTACAGAGAACAAAAGACTACTTGCTCATTTATTGGAGGTTAGATCAGCTTAATATCATTGCTAATATTGACTCCGGTTTTCTAGATGCTAAAATAGTATAAAGTTCATGACAAGCTACATCTTTATGCTAGCTACAGGTGCTATTTCTTGGAAAAGTGTTAAACAGTCTCTTTTAGCCTCTTTCCCAATGGCAGCGGAGTTCATAGCATGTTATGAGGTATCCAATCACGAAATATGATTGCGAAATTTTGTCACGGGGCTGTGAATAGTAGATGGTATTAATAGGCCACTCATATTATTTTTTGATAATAAGTCAGTAGTAAAGTATTCCAATAACAACAGGAGCTCGACGAAGTCGAAGCACATAAACATCATGTTCCTAGTTGTTAAAGAAAGAGTTTAGAGTGGACAGTTGTCTATAGAGCACGTTGGCACAAACTCCATAATTGCGGATCCGCTTACTAAAGGATTACCATCCAAAATATTTCATGATCACACTACTCATATGAATGTCATGTCATTTAAGGATATTCAGTTTTAGTGGGAGTTTGTAATTTTAAATGCACATATGGGTGTCATATCATTTAAAGATATTCAGTTTTAGTGGGAGTTTGTAATTTTAAATGCTCGTATGGTATAATCATTTTTCAGTTTTTTCAGTTTATGGTTATTTTATATAGAAATAAAGCTTTATTTTATTCACACTCTGATTTTGGTAAGGTTTGCTAAGGTTTAAGGTGGATTAGTTGGAAATTAATATGTAAAGATCACATTGCATGCAATTTTTATGCTACACATCCACATCATAATCCATATCATTCAGTTGTATTGGCTTAGTGACTGTTGATAGGTTGAGTTACGATAGTTGTAACGAAGGCCGCTTTGATCCTATGTTTATATAATTGATTTGCCGGATTTGTTATAGATACATTTTGGTAATGACAGTAAGGTTAAGCTCATATGGTTATTTCTGCACAGCATAATTATAAAGTTTCACATATAGCCAAAATGAAAGATTATTGGATATTTAATCAAATATTGTTGGATCCTTAATCCAACGTTGGGCTTATATGTGAATAATTATGTTTTACAGACTGTCATATAAAGTTAAGCCCAATTAAAAGTGATCTAATTAGGTTTTCGGTAATTTAAGCTTTAATGTATCTAATAGGGTGTGGGCCTTTAATACGTAGATATCTAGTAATATTCTAATTGTATGATGGGCAGAATTAAAAATATCTAATGATAACGAGAAATGTTGTCTATATAAATAGTTATGGTCCCTAGATCACACGTATTGTAATCTGTTTTATTCTCTCTGATATCCCATCATTAGAAAGAATGCACAAAGAAACTAAATGACTCTCTACGATATACGTGTTGATCTGGAAGGCCAACTACAAAAACCTAGAGGTGGATTTGTGGATTTGTTTTGTACTTTTGTATTTAGTTGTTGTATATCCGCTACTTTTGAGATTCTTTCAGTGTTGAAGATGGGGTTGTTTCAGTTTCTTTATCGGGGTTGTATCAGTGTCTGTATCCAGATGATATGCGTGCATTAGAGTCGTTGAGGAGTTCTAATAGTTGGTTTGAGATTTAGATGGCTTGGAACGAGTCAACAATGGTTTGTGACGAGTATTCATCAATAAGCCTTTGAGCATTACTCTATGAGATGCAATTTTATTAATTGTTTGTATTTTGTTTTAATATTTTGTTATGTTTTATTGTCCTATTTTGTATTATCGGATTGGAATAGGTTTCATCTGCATTAGTTGAAGTGGATTGGGTTAGTCTTATAAAATTTGTCCCGTACTTAAGTTGTTTTATAGGTGAAATTTTTCTTCTTTTCGATTTTTTGTGTTTATCTTCTACATTTAATTTAAGCTTGAATTTTAAGTCTTGTCCTATAAATTGTACTTAAACTAAATGTGATCGTTTATTTATGCCTTTATGGCATTGTATGATCGATCATTATTGGTCTTTTAATGAAATTCTTTTGTTTAAAAAAAATTTGTTAGAGAAGTAAGGAAATGGCGAAGCAGTAGCTAATTTTAATAGACATTTTTTAGAAAAAAAAAAATTAATTTCAATAAACTTATCAATATGATTAGAAAAATGATTCATCTTTAATAAATTAATAACTTTTCTATTTTTGATGGGAAAATATTAATTTTTTTCATATATAAGTATACCATTTCCACAAGGTCCACTAATCATCATCATCGGTAAAATATTAAAATAATTAATTAATTATTAAAAAATAAAATTACAAAATGTAGTCGTGAAAATCGGCGATCTGAGTTGTCTGGCCCCAGGAGCAAACTGGCCTCTACTTTTGTTTTTCATTTTTTTTTTTTGTTTCTACTCTTTCTATATTTTTTATTTCTTCTGTGTCCATATTCTCTCTCCGGGGCTGCGCTTGGAGAACAGCTTCCTGAAATTAGGGTTCTTTATCCTCTTAAGGGTACATTTTCGATTTTTGTTCAATTCGCATTATGCTTCATTTTTTGGGGTTAACGGGATATATGCATTTTTCTTCTTGAAAAAAAAAAAAAGAAATTATTTGAAAATTGGGGAATTTAATTGTTGATCGTAGCAGAATGGGGATGATGGAGCCAATCGGAGGGTTGTAGGGCCAAAACATAATTAAAAAAAATTAAAAGGAAAAAATGTATGCAAATCCACGGCCCCCTCAGCTCTCCGATTCCAACCGGCGCATTATAGATAGCAACTCTGAAACACTTCGCCTTTATCAAGTTTGGAAAGGAACTAATGTAAGCCTTCTCTCTCTTTTTGTTTTCATTTATTAAATTACTATATCATTAATCACATTCAATTTTTTTCTTTTTCTAAAAATTGAAAATTCAATTTCAAATGTTTGTCAATTACTATTTTGGCAGTTTGTTTTGGGTTCAATAAAGGTAGCTACTAAGTGGGGTGTTTAATTAATTAATTAATTAATTAATTTCTTTGTATTAAACATTTAAATTAAAATGTTTTGTTGTTTCAGAGATTTTACTGTGGAGGTAGACTTATATTTGGTCCAGATGTCCGGTCGATATTCCTTACACTGTTCCTAATTGTGACTCCAGTCTTCTTGTTTTGTACTTTTGTTTCTCATACCCTTATTGACGAATTCCAACACAACATGGGCAATCTTATTGTAGCTATATGTGTTGTCTTCACTCTTTATGTGAGTTTGTCTTCTTTTTTATTCTCTTTATACCTACCTTCATTGCATTTGGATTTTGACTCGCATTTGGATTTTGACACTGCCCTTATACTCAACCAACTTCTCCAGGTTATTTTCCTTCTCTTACTTACGGCCGGAAGAGATCCTGGTATTATTCCTCGTAATTCGCATCCTCCTGAACTTGAAGATGATGGCTCAACTATTTCTACAGATTGGCTTGGAAGTCAGAATGGGGGTGGTGGTCCAACATTGCCACCCACTAGAGATGTTGTTGTTAATGGGATGGTTGTCAAGGTCAAGTACTGCCATACATGCATGCTTTATCGTCCGCCTCGATGCTCTCATTGCTCTATATGTAATAACTGTGTTGAGCGTTTTGATCATCATTGTCCATGGGTCGGGCAGTGTATCGGCAAGGTACCATCTCATTTGAATAAGATGGACTTTGAATAGGCCAATGTAACTGTTTATGCAATTTCGTTTTTATGTTATCTATTCTGCCTATATTCTCTCTTTCGCTTATGTCACTGCATTATAACTTTCTTCAACCATAATTTTGGGCTAAATGAGGTTGATACAGATATTGTGATAGAATGTCCACAATTTAAAGCAATTATGGTATAATGAGGGTTCTTTTATTTTTGGATGTGTTCTATAGGTACCTAAATAACTTTGTTGAAAGTTTGAACCTGCCATGTCTTGCGAAGTGGAGAGTCACCTATAGTTTTTGCTCAAATTTAGTTTATCTAGCTGTCATGCTTATCTGTGCTATGTTCCATAGAGTAGCTAGTCCTAGCTATTGTGTATACGGGCAGAGAAGAAATAATAAGCAATTTTTGGATGTAACAAAAAGCATTTTATTGGTGCCAGTTCCCCTGAGGTTATATATGTATTATAAACTGGCTTTCTGTCATTGTTCTTCAATAGTTTATGTTGTAGTACTCAACAATTTCTTACTATCAAGGAAATCACTACATTCTAAATCAGTACTTTAATTTTCTTTACTAGTACATTTACAAATTTATCAAAGTTTAATACTCGAGTATCAAAATACATGCATACATTGGGTCACGTGTTTGTATCTTCATTTTTGTTTGGATTTTTTGCATAGACCTTAACATCTTGAGCAAGTGCATTTCACATTCCTAGGTCTGCTTGAATTGTCTATTCCACTGTTGTCAATAGGTCATATTTTTTGCATTCATTGGATGGATAAGGTTGATAAGAATATATTTATACATCAAATTTTTCCCAATTAGGCATCTTATTTGATGGTGTTCTGAGAGAGCTGCAGAATTTTAATTTTCTCTTGGGGTGGGTTGATTTTTTTTTGTTGTAGGACAACCTGGTAATCATTTGGATAAAGATAACTTATGAAATTTTGGCATAAATAAGTTGATAGCAAAATGTTGAAAGAAAAAAAAATTACAGCTGGTTGTTTATGAAATTGATACATGATTAGTGTCACCTTCAGTAGAACAAGTTGAAGAATATTCAATCTGAACATATAGATGTCAAAATGACTGCCTTATTCTGGACAAATTAGATCAATTTAGTTGTTAATTAGCTTCTGCCACTCTCTATTATTACTCTTTATGCCTTGCCTGATCTCTCTCTCTCTCTTTGTAACGGGAATTATTTGAAGCAGTTTTCTTTGGGTGGCCATCCTTGTTTGAATCTTAAGGGAAGTAGCGGGCTAAAACATTAATTTGGGCTTTACCCACCCGCTATCTTTTAAAAATATATAAATAAAAACAGTAACTTATATTTCTAAATTTTTTTTGGTAATAATTGGAATTAATGTATTAATAATTACCTTACATAAAAAATAAAAAATTTGCACTGTGTTTTTATTTAATGTTCGTTTTGAATTTCATGCAGTCCCACTATTTAACTATTAGGCAAAGTAATATTACAGAACTTTTGATTATTTTCTCACTATTCTTTGTTGGTTGCTCTTATATAATGTCCTAACTTGTACAAATGTTTTCTTGACAGAGAAATTACAGATTCTTTTTCATGTTTGTGTCCGCCACGACACTACTATGCATGTTTGTCTTTTCCTTCTGCTGGGTAAACATCATTAAGATAATGCAAAAGTACCATTGTGATCTTTGGAAAGCCTTTGTGAAGTCCCCTGTTTCAGGAATTCTGATTTTATATACGTTCGTGACTGTTTGGTTTGTTGGAGGGCTAACGGCTTTCCATCTCTATTTAATTTTGACCAACCAGGTTCTTATTTTTACTTTTTACCTGTTTATTATGTCCATATTTTACCTCTTTTATTTACAATTTATTCTTTGCACAGACAACCTATGAGAATTTCCGTTATCGGTACCATAGAAAGATGAATCCTTATAATCGTGGTTGTGGCCGAAATATTGTAGAGATATTCTTTTCAAAGATTCCTATTTCTAGGAACAACTTCAGGGCAAAGGTCAAGATAGATTCATCTTCCATCTTTGCTACCCCAATGTCATTCCATTCCAGGAGGCCAGAAGTACCCAAAAGAAGCTTTGATGTGGAGATGGGTAAGCGGCAAGCTGTTGCTGTTGAGGACTTTGAAGATATTCAGAGTCAGCTTGGCAGTGTTGGTGGGTTGGAGAGGTCTGCGACCCAGCCAAGGCGCACAAATTGGGATCACAAGGCTGATTGGCAGAACACACCAGATATACGTATGTTGGCTGCTGAGTATGGGATAGAACATGGTTTAACAGACAGGGAGAAACATCATGGGGATCACCGAACGTTGGTTTAGTGCCTTAGCAAGGAAAGGGTAATATTCTGATCTTAGAACCAAGATGAAATTTCAGAACCTTGCAGATTGGAACTGATAGTCTGATACTCACATTTTGTAGTATGGAAAATTATTGATACTGTCAGAGAGTTAGGTTGATGATTTATGTAACTCTCAAAGCAAGAAATTCTCTGGTTTAGTTATGACATCAAGGGATACATGTCTATCATCAACTGCTTTCATCGACACTAAAGGTTCAGCCTAGTGCAATTGCTTGTTCATTTTCTTTTTTTTTTTGGGATTACATTGGGTTCTTAATAAACCTCTTAATTATTTGCTTAGTGTTCGTAGTCTGCTGGCGAACGCCTTTAATACTAAAGGTCTAATTAAATCATTGATGGTAGGCTTTCCATTCAAGAATGCCTCCTTTTTCCTCTCTTTCAAATTCTTCATTGTGGCTTTGCTTTGGAGAAGGTTTGTTAACTCTGTAGTTAACTCTCTAACAGTCAATTTATAGCATTCTATTTGTATAGATATTTTCCTCTAGTGTTTTTCATTTTTTTTTTCTCTCTTATTTACTATAATTATTTTTCGTTAGAAAGTAAATGTGATTTTTTTACGAGTCAGGACCATTGTTTTTTTGTCATAAGCACTTTCATTTTATATAATGGAGTTTGGTGTCAGTTAAAAATCATCCAACATTTGGCAGTAAACACTTTAATGAAAGTATGAAACTGTAAACTTTTCCAAATTCTACCATTGAGAATGCAAATTGTGTTGCACATTTGAATATCCCAACCCCACAACAGTGCCATCTAAACTTCTTGTCTTCCTATAATTAGAATGCCCAGACCCAACTGATTGTTCCACTTCCAGCCCTAGGAAATCAAGTGTCATTTTTTCAGCTCCTACCATGTAAACTTGTTCCAGAGCAGAAGCTGCTCTGTGGAAAAACCAGTAAATCCTTTGTAGTAATAGTATTATCACTCATCTTGGTTCCCATTTTTGCAGCTATTTGTAACAATGCTGTTGCAGAGGTAAAGGTATAGCCAATTGGCATTGCACAGGCATTTGATCCCCCAACTGAGCTAAGATAAGGTTTCAGTATTCTTGAATCTAGAATTGGGTCTAGATGACTCGATACCATGACTCCAACTGAACTCATAAATAATGGTGTCTCAGTGAATTATCTATATTATCTCTAGAAATTGATAAATTCATCATGATGTTTGTGTTTGAGCCATAGCATTGATGAAGTATACAACTCTTTCGCTTGGCTCTGTAGCATTCTTCCTGAGGCAGCAAGGTTCTGGTTGGCCGTGTGATTTTCTTCTGTCAATGCATCACAGGACGCTCTGTGTAACAAAGCCATTCTTCCTGGACAGAAAAATAGTTTATTGCAAAGTCTGAACATGAAGAAAAATAGATTAGTGCAGAAGTTGTTACCTTGAGAAAATTGTGCCACAATCACAACGATATTCTCTCGTTCCACAAATTTTGTTGTGGCCTTCCAGTCTGATTGAACAGCATAGCGTTTTGAACATTTGTCACGCTTCCATTTCTTTTCTCCATGCTTTCTGCAGAAGTGCTTTTTAATGCCAGTTAAGTCGCCTAGAGCTCGGCTTGGGTGATGATGCACGCAATTTATCTCAGGGCACACATACATTATCCTCTTAACCTGAGTGGTTGATCTTTGCTTTACCTTCCAGGGCAAGTTATGCCTTCTTCTGTGAAGCTGAAGGTTTTGATCTCTCTCGAATCCTTTATGACAAACCTCACAACTGTACCTATTTGTCGCCATGAGTATCCTCGGGGATAGCGCCACCACTTCAACATCTGGGTGTACACAAATGAATAGTAGTACGATCTTAAAATGAGTAAAACACGAAATTCAAAACCATAAAACAAAACAAATGGTGCTAAAATCTGAAGCTACTTGACGCAAAGCTTTGACAAAATAACAAATTAAAACAGAATCTGAAATTTGGCCAAAATAGAGTTCATGTTGATTGAAGAAATTTATTATAGTGAACACAATATGGTTTATGCATCTAACTGAAATTTTATTCAAAAATATCTACTATCTTGCCTCGATTTCCTGGAACATTTCTCTTCTTTTTGGAGGTTACAGTGGGAGGAGTAGAGCCCTGATCTCCTCCATTTTTCACATTATGAATAATGGTGCTTTGAAATGTTCATCTTCGTGAAATTTGTGAACAAAGTTTGACATGTTCATTTGCAATAACTTTTAATTCCATATTTCCAATGCAATGCTGGTTGCAAGGAAGCTCATCATATTATGAAATGGTAATAGCTAGGCAAGGTAGCTGCCAAATAGAAAAAAAAAAATGATCTATACCAATGTCACGTCAACCAAAGACTATGCCCCATCAACTTTTATTAATATTGATTTAGAATTGTTTGATAGCAATATGATTAATTCTATCATATAGTAATCAAATAAATTAACATTTTAACTTGCTTATGTTTGTCCAACGTGCATGGAAACACCCTCTTGGAGTCCCTGAAAATTTAATGTGCTGCTAATGTTTAGAAATTAAGAGTGATTAGTAGTTGAGTTTGTAAACTAAAATATGACCAAATTAAAAGTGTTTTAACACAAAACCAAAAAGGACTGATACTGATTGATTCAACGGGCATGCTTTAATCCAAATAAGAAATCCGAATGAAGAGAAAAAATTTGGCCTTCTTTTGGAATTATTTAAGGTTTTTTGCCTACCTGCTTCCATGATCCACCAAAAGTTGGCAAAATATACATACAATATCTTAATAATCATGCCATAAAAAAATATGATATCAAATTATTCAAAGCTCTTGGCAGTTTTTATTTTGTTTTTAGTCACAACAGATATTGTATGTATTACATAGCCATGTCTGGAAAAGGGAAGCATTATCGATCATATGAACTACAATTGTTTTTTAACTGGACTGTCAAAGTTACAGCATATGCACATGATTAATTTCAGAAATTAACATTGAGCTAACAATTCTTCAAATCTCATAAGTCATTCCAACTCTAAGAAGCCTGCTTTGAGGGATGGCCAAAAATCTCTCCCCTTGCCTAAAATTTTTTCGAAGAAAGCTGTAGGCATAATTGACAACAATTTTCTTGAACATTGAAGAATTGGGCTTAGCCACCACCTCTGCTTCCCCCAAGAGATAAACAACACCTTTGTCTTTGGCTCTCTGCACAAATTGAATCTCCTCTTGGGCTCCAAGATCACCATTACCACCACTCCTCAATTGTTCAGCAGTTGCATTCATCAAATGTTCATGCTTAATGAAATCTTTCAAGTTTTCTACCAGCTGACTCTCAAACTCATCAGATTCCTCAATCTTATCTTTGTATCCGTATCTGACAACACACCGGTACATCCTCAAGTCCATTGGCTCAACTCTTCTAAACAAGAAACGTTCCTCTAAAATGACTTTACTAATTGGAATGGACTTGATTGAGACAAAAACTAGAACTGAGTGAATGGATGGAATGTTGGCAATGAAATGAGGGAATATTGGAGGGATACCCTGGACAAGTTCTGAGTACAAAAGTCCCATTCCTGGCACGCGATTTACATCCGGATTCGCCACTAAATAACTCACGTAATCGCTAGAGATCTTGTTGTTAAGCTCGTAAACATATCTCTGTTTGTAAACATAGTGCCAAATTCCCATAATAATCATGAGGAATAAGGAAAAAGCCAGCGGAAGATACCCACCTTGTACAAATTTGTAGAGGACTGAAGTAAAATACATCAACTCTATGAAGGCAAAGACCACAAAGAATGTCTTAATCCACCAAATCTTTGTCTTCCAGACAACAAGCATTATAAGTGTAACCATTAATGTGGTAATAACCATGACAGCAACCACAGCAATTCCATATGCATTGCTGAGGTGTTCGGTGCTCTTGAAACTCACAGTGACTATGACACAGCAAATCATGATAAGGTAGTTAAGTTCGGGTATGTAGACCTGACCCTCATGCTTTGGAGAAGTATGAACAACTTTTACTCTCGGAAAACAACCAAGACTCAACGATTGAGCAATAATTGCAAATGCCCCAGATATCATAGCTTGGCTAGCAATTATCGCAGCAAGTACAGCAATCACAAATGTGGGCCAGTACATGGGACCTGCTCAATATTAAATTAAATTGTTAGTTATCTCCATTCATTTACTCTCTGTTAACTGATGTGTCAGCTTATATGTATCTGCCACATCAAGTTAAATATTAATATTTAACTAATAAGGCTACGTTTACCTACATTTATCCAGTTGGGATTGCTTAATTATTTTTCAATTAACGTGGTAAACGATGTGTCATTATCTACGAGTGATAGAAAATTATTAATTTTTTTTTAATTTAAATAATAAATTTTTATTGGTGATACATTAATTAAAATACAAACTAAGAGATTGTTGGTTAAATGTCTAAGTGAAATTTTGTTACTTTCATATTTTTACTAAAATTTGTTTTTTTTTTTTTTATTTTAACTTATGTCTGATTTATAAACATTTACGTTTGAATAGAAAAAATAAATTTTTCATGATTTTTATCTGAATAGAAAAAAGTTTAAATGAAAAGTAAATATTATATTTTAAAAATATTTCTATAAAATATTTTTTTCCCTAAATTATAAAATCTAATCTCTATTTTATTTTGATTTCCTTAGATATAAATGTCAAATAACCATGTCTAGGATTTTTTTTATTTATAAAAATAAACATGATCCTACTTATATTCAGATATTAAAAAATAAAAAATAAATATGTCATTCTAGTATTCATATTCAAACACATTCAGACTTTAAAAAAATTTAGATATATTTAGATTTCAAACAAAAAATAAATGCTATCTAAGTATCTCAACTAAGTAAACATAAAATCACTCATACTTAATATGATATAATTCAAATAATCTATCACACATTACTTGAGACTCAAGTGCTGAGAGTTACCTAACTGGCATTATTGAAAATGTGAAATGTTTCGTTAAGAGATAACTTACTCGGAATTGCGGAGTAAAAAGTATCACTCACTTCGCCAGGGTTTTTGTAAAGGTATGATGCTTGGCCACAATAGGCTGAGAGTAATGCTGGAAACACAATTCCACTGAAACTAATCTGAATTGAACGAACACTGAAGTGACCAAGATCAGCAAACATAGCTTCAGTGCCAGTAATGCACATGACAACTCCACCAAGGGAAATCCATGCATCCTTTCCATTTCTAATGAAGTATTTCACAATATACCATGGATTGAAAGCTTGTAAAACAGTAGCGTCATATTTGAACAAGTCGTAAAGTCCAATCACAAACAAAAATGCAAACCATACTAGGATGATCGGAGCAAACGAGGCACCCACTTTATCTGTGCCAAATCTTTGAACGGAGAAAAGCAATATCAAGATTACCGCCGAAATCCATGTCACAGCATCTGCACCACGACGCAGCATGAAAAAAAAAAAAAAGAGAGAGAGAGAATCCGAGAAAATAAGGTACTGGATTAAAATTTTATACAATTTGTTTTTACCCTCGGGTATCTAGATTTTGTGCACATAATCTTCTTATTTTCATCCTCATTTTAGCTCTCTCAATTGACCAGCGGGAGCTGTCCCCAAAAAATATTTTAAGAATAAAAAAAAAATTATTTTTAGTTTATAATTAGTCCCATTAAATCTATTAAAATAATTTCTAAAAATTTATAAATAAAATTAAACTTTAAATTATAAGAATTATAAAAGCTTATACTTTAATTAAAAATAATAATAGGCCACCACTTAAAATATTTTTCTATTCTAAAAAATATGATTAATTCTTTCAGTTTTCATGGTAACAGTTGAGAGAACGTTTTCAACAATGAAATTTGTGAAGAATAATCTTAAAATTAGATGAGATGAATGATAGTTTAGTTGTTTATGTAGAAAATAGTGCATTTAATAGCATCGATAATGAATTTATTAAATATCATTTTTAAAATATGAAAATGCGTCAATAACAATTATAAATAAATTAATAAATATTTTTTATATATTTGAAGTTTTAGTCTTTTATATTTTACTTGCTATTGCCGAATTTAGCCTTTGGCCACTAATGCCTACAATCTAACCAAAATCTTTATTCCGCCACCGGTATTATATGTATATAAAATAATTACGTACCTTGGCCCAGTGCCTTGATGCCGCTGACAGCTGAAAGAACTGAAATGCATGGAGTGAGAATACCATCCCCAATTACCATTGAAGTTCCGAGGATTGTTAAAAGGAAAAGTAAGATTTTGGCAGTTTGATGGTTCTCCAAAAATTGTTTAATATTTTGAGCTCGTTTAGTCTCAGTGGTTGCCCCCGTGTCAAGTCTATAATTCAAAAGCTCCTTGTCCTCCGGCTGAACATTTGGAATCAATCCCACCTTTGTATACCGGCAAATTAATGAATAGAGTGCAAAAGTCCCTCCTGCATATCATATGCATGAATGCATGCACATATATGAGCATCTGATTCTTAATTAATTAAATGTATATATAGGCAGCGACTAATGATATAATCACAACCACAACTCACAAACAACTTACAAATATCTTGTATCAATTAAGTTGGAAACTTAATTAAGTTTGCATGAAGGGATTGTTAGATGAAAACATCATAAGGCACGTAAGTCGCCATTTCAGTTTTGTACAAAGTGTGTTACAGAAGTGTTTTTAAAAGTATCTCTGTGTCTGAATTATTATAATTACTCACTCACCGTCACCGCGGTCATTGCACTTGAGAACAATCATGACGTATTTAATCAAGGGCACAAACAGAAGAGTGTAGATGATGAGTGACAAAACCCCAATCACATCATCTTTATCCTTAATACCATCAGGGAAAGTACTCGAGTACACATAAAGCGGTGACGTCCCAATGTCTCCATATACAACCCCGATGCTTCCGAATGCTAATCTCAACGTTGTTTTCCAATTTATCTGTTTCATTTTAATTAACCAAAATCATATACATATGTAATCGGTAATTTAACTGACTTTTTAAGTGCAAAAATTAACAATACGTACATTAGCTGCACAATCCCGCAAGGATGTAACTTTTCCAGCCTCCAAATTAAGGGAGTCCCCACGACGCAGCATTTTCCATGATACCTTCCTCTCTTTGAGGTTCTTTTCTTCTCCTATTTCATTCGATTGTTTTCCATCATATTAAAACATAATAATAATAATAAGTTTTGTTGAATCATTTTAATTTGTCAAATAAATTGTTCAAGAATGAATTGAATTTTCTCTAGCAAGTTAATGAATATTCCTAAATGATGAAACAATGATTATGTGGGTCCCAATTAGTTCAATTAGTAAAGACGATGGTAATAAGAGTGTATAAAAATAATATTTCATAGATATTAATATTTAAATAAAAAATATACAAAACACAAAAAAAAACATCGGTAACTGGTGTTCTTGCTCATTTAATCACAAATACGATAAAGCGATACTAACTCATCGTTGTTTGTGTCTGCATTCATTAATTTTCTATGTCTTTAACATTTTTTTTTTATTTCATATTATCTTGGATCTCAGTGGTAGGAAATTCTCAATTTCTCATTAAATCATCATGAAATGAGATTAGCTAAAAATGAATACACACAAACCTTCATCTCTCTCGGGCATGTAGCTCGCTTCCTCTGTCGTTGTCGACATTGTCATCAATCCACAGAGATCTTAAAAAGAAAACGACAGAAAAGAGTCTCAAAAAAAGAAATGGATTCAAAGAAGGTTTTTTTAAAGGAGACTACATTCAGAATGCCAGTATAAGTCGTCATGTTTGATCAAGTTTTGTCTTTATACAAGGAGCCAACACGATTTGGCCTAATTTTATCTTCAAAGGAGAACCGCGGACATCGCTGTTTCTGCTTTCTATTTTTTAATTCTCTTTATTTTTAGGACTTAGCATTCGCCTTCATTTTTTAATGTGATGCTGATTAATTTGCACTTCATGTATAATTACAACATTATTGATTTCTATTTTTGTGTAATAAATCTATATAGTGTTCAATAGCATTCAACCTAGCTAGCACATCCATATGAACCGATGTTTATGCTAAAAGTAAATAACACGTGCAAAATTCTACATATTGATGGTCTCATTTGATATATGAACCGATGTTTATGCTAAAAGTAAATAACACGTGCAAAATTCTACATATTGATGGTCTCATTTGATAAAAGCGTTAGGCATATGCGCCAAAGTTTTCTTTTTGGACATTATTTTAGGAGAAATTGTCTATATTAGTCTTTTTATTTTAGTGATTTTCGTTTTTAATTTTTCTAATTTTTCTTTATCATTTTTAGTCAAATATTTATTGTATGGACTAAAAACCTATGCTGTATTTATATTAATTTCAAAAATACCATTTATTTTGTCTTTTATTATTATGGTAATTTTCTTTGAAATCCTTGAAGTTTGTATAATTTTATGCATTGATTATTCTTCCATCATTTCTGCATCTTCGTCCTATTTTTTCTAAGATTTTTATTATTTCTTTATAAAAATATATCTTTTGTTCTAGATCATAAAAATCTATAAATTCTAATTCTTCATAATTTTCTTACCCTATATTAATTAAAGCTCTTTTTTCTTATTCTAAACTTATTATTTCTTGATTTAAATATTCTATATAAAGTTTAACTTTATTTTCCCAACTAAATATCATTCTTTTTATGGTATGATACATTAATCTAATTCTATTCCATGCTTCGAATTCTGGATCATTATTATTCATAATATTTCTGTTTTATACCAATATATCAAAAATTTAATTAATTCATCTATAAATTTCATTCGTTTATTTAATATTATCTCATCATCTTTGGTATTTATATTAAATCTTTCTCTTTGTTCTTGCATTAATTCTAATTCAATATTTCTTATATTATTCTTACTTTCTTTTATTTCTTTTACCAATTTTCTTATTTCATCTTTATCCTCTATTTTTAAAGTATACATTGCATCTATTAGTTATTGGCTCCATTTTAATTTCTCAATTTCTTATTTTCTTATAATTTTATTGATACTATTGGCTCTGATACCATTTAGCTTGGGGGGTCCGAAGACTAATCTAGTTAATCTAGTTAATCAAAAAATCTAATTAATCAAAAGTTAATAAAATTCAAATTAATAAAATTTATTTATCTGGAGAGAATGAAAATCATTTAATTGTAATTGAAGATATATTATTATTATTCGAGACTGAGTACATAATTTATACAAGAAATTATAGATATGTTACAATGAGAAGTAATACAAACAAATATTTTATACAAGATACATGAGGAATTTTACAAATCTTATTGGTGGTAAAATAGTTTTATTTAATAATAAAAGAAGTCATAGAGATTCATTCCCCATTGTCCTTCTTGTTTTATATTAGTTTCTAATATAGAGATTTCTTGATTTATCTGAAACATGTATATTTTTTTCTTGCAAATTATCCATTTCAATTTGATTTATTATTTTCCTTTCTAATTCACTTGGTAGTCTTATACTTTTTATTGCCAGCAAGGCTTCTTTTGATACTAAATATTTTTTAGAAAATATGTATACTTCATAATCTGTTGTTCCACAATTGACTTGTATTACTACGGTTTTAAGATCATATGAAATTTTTGTTTTTTCATTAATACGAATTATTTTGGTTATTCCAAAATCTTTTAACAATGTTTCATGATATTGTTCCATATTATTGCAATATATCCAAGATCTCCTACTCTTCCCGTCAAACATTAACATCTTTTATAAACCTTTACCACCAAAAGATAAGAATTCAGAATTATTACCTCTATTCTTTATTGTATAAAAGGAATTTTCCTATACACCGGCGGAGTAACCTTCTGCCTAAATGACTTCGTCCTTAACTCCCTCAACACGCCTTCACCTTCGGCTAACACGGAAAAACTGGACAGTTTTCTAAGGCTTCACCGTATCCCTTGGTGTTTTGGAATTTCCTTATATCCAATAATAGATATAGGCTTCCTTCTTCTTTCTTATGGGGTTATCTGGTTTATTAGGATAATATGTTTATCTGGGTTGAGATTTGAGAAAAAGATTTATTTTTGCATTTAAAAGTGCTCTGTGAGTTTGTAGAGAAGAGTTTTTCTGAATGTAAGGCTATCAACTGATGCCTCCTGATTTAGTTTATTTCTCTTTATATAGAGAGTACATTATTGATATTTATCTTTTCATCTTTATAGGTATATGAATGAGGGAAAAGATAATGACTTCTTCTCTTTCTCCTTTACAGGTGTATGGTAGGAGAAAAGATATATACAACTAATACCCGACATATTCACATGTGCTGTATTGATGGCCGACAACTTTATGTGGTGACCTTACAAAGTCAAAAACAATATTACAAAATGACAAAAATATATAAAATAAAGATTACATTATTTTATTGCTACCGACACAAACGACATGACTTCTTTTTCTTACTTTATCTCCATCAGTCTGCATGCCTGCTGTAAAGTAGCTGGACTTGATGGAAATCTCATTGTTGTTATCTCATGCATGAAGTCTAGCAGTATCTCGGATGGTGACTCTCCACCTTCGCTGTCGAGAAGATGTAATTATTGAATTTTATGATTGTCCCGTATTTTCTATTACATGTGTCTTTAGCTACGCTCCGATGGTCTTTATTCCTCGAGCTCTTCTGGTTCTATCCAAGCTTTATTGAATTTTGGGGCTATTGTAGATTATGTTCCCACTTCAAGTTGAAAGTTTCTGGTAACATGGCTCATCAGTAATCATGTAGAAGGCCCAGTATTCTATGTTGTTTGTATATTCGGGACTTATGGTGTAGAATTTAAGGTATATTTGTCTCTTTTGGCAAACTTGAGACTTCTTTTATAAGGAGTTCATCAAACCGGCTAGCTCCTTTAGGTTTATGTCAGGTATATCATGTCAAGAAATCCATACATTGCTATCTTTCCGATAAGGACTGGATCTACATCTTTTATTGCTATCATTCTATGATAGACATTTTTCCCTGGTGATTTATGGATGGTGTTCTTGTATGAACAAATGGAGTATATCCAGGTGGTTACCTGTTTATAATCTTCTTCTTTTGAATTTAAAGGGAGGTTGTCATCCTCTGAGACAAAGGGATTTATGTTAACAGTCTTTTTATTATCTGCACCTGTTGCACAGATGGTTATGGTTTTATTTTTCGGACTTTTAGATCACTGATTGGATTTATTGGATTGTTGAATGGATCCTATTTTATTGGACCTCTTGTAGAGTCCTGATTTATGGGATCTCTGAGAGAATCCCGATTTATTTGATCACTAATAGGATCCCGAGGAACGAGTCTCATCGCTTCTAGCATTTATTGGATTTATTTGAGTCTCATCGATCGATTGTTATAAGAAGAAATCAACTGTCTACTCCATCATTATGTGTTTCAAATATTTCCTTAGACAATCTATGATGCCTAGGGTTTAATAGCATCGACTTTCACCGATTTATTTCAAGATTTATTTTGAGATTTCTTCCTCCATTGTTTATGATTCTTCAAAGAAATTCTATATTCCCGGACAAAAAATCTACAAGATAATTGTCGAATCCTTTGATATAATTGACTTTAAAAGTATATAAAGATAAAAATACTTGCCATCTATGAATTCGTCTATACTGAGGTTCATTTGATAATTTATTGAATATTAATTATTTAACTTGAGTATTATCAGTTTCTACAGTAAATTCTTTAGCAATTAAAAATAATGAAAATTTTTTAATTCCTTTTAATATTGCTAATAATTCTTTTTCATGTGTTGTGTAATTTTGTTATGCTGAATTTAATATTCCACTTGTGTATCTACATATTTCATTTAAATCAGTTTTTAGTATTGCTGCCCAATACAAATCACTGGCATCTATCTGTAAAATTAAATTATCTGTTGGTTCTGGTAATCTTAGTTTAGGTAAATTTTTACATTCTTCTTTTAGCTGTTTAACTGTTTGTGTATGTTCTTCTTTCCAACCTTGAAGATTATTTTTCTTTAATAATTTTTGTAAAAGATTTATCTTTTTAGCTAGATTGTCTATAAATCATTCTGCATAGTTTAAACATCCTAAAAATTTTTGTATTTATTTTTTGTTTTCTAATTTATCAGGAAACTGTTTTATTTTTTACTTATATGAGATTGTAATTTTATACCTGTATTATTGAGTATCATTCCTAAAAATTCTATCTCATTTTGGCATATTTTTACTTTTTTCTCACTTAATACTATTCCTTTTTCTTTACACGTTTGTGCAAAATCTTTTAAATGTTCAATATGTTCTTTATATGTTTTTGAACTTATTAGAATATCATCTACATAAACTATTAAATATGTTTTATTTCTTAATAGATCATCCATTCTTCTTTGGTATATTTGTGGTGCATTTTTTAATGCAAATGGCATAACTAACCATTCGTAATGTCCTTGAGGGGTACTAAAGGTTGTATATTTTATATTATCTTCTTCCATTTTTATTTGCCAAAATCCTGATTTACAATCAAATTTAGAATAGTATGTATTTCCTTTTACTAAATTTATTAATACTTCTTTCTTTGGTAAGAAATATCCATTAAATTTAGTATATTTATTTAATTCTTTATAATTTATAACCATTCTGACTTTTCCTCTAACTTGTTCACTATGTTTCATTACCATAAAGGCTGAGCTTGAATGAGGACTAAAACTTTGTCGTATTAAATTTAAATTCAATAATTCTTTTAGCTGTATTTTAAATTCTGTGATATCTTCTTGGGTATATACCATTGGTCTTACTCTAATGGTTACGGGTTCTATTAACTTTATTTTAGCTCTTAGATTTTTAGGGCTCCATAAAGCTAAAGGGTTCTCATGATATACTTATTGTAATTGTTTCTTAATTTCATCTATAGATATCAAATTATTTTGTAATTATTGTTTATAAAAAAAGATCTTATAAGTATAATCACCACGCTCAGCTGCAACTCTGTAAGATTTAAAGATACGAGACAGTTGAAGTATATGTCCACATGGTGTCTTAAGGTTTATATTATATAAAGTTTGTTGATAACTTTGGAATTGGCTAAGGAAATCATTTCCTAAGAGTAAATCCTATTTTAAAGTATTATATTGTATAATATGTTTTAATAAGATTATTTTATTACCAAGAATAATTGGAACTTGTGATTTATAAAATAATAAAGATGCTTGTGTATTGGTTATTCCTATAAGTTTTATTCCCGAACCTGAGAATTTATTCAATTCTTTTAGTAAAAATGATTTACCTAATGTAATTTCACTTCTTGTGTATTTGTTTCTTGTAATTGTCTTTAATATTCTTCTTCTCTTCTTAATATTTCTGGCATAACAGTAGTTCTTATTCTTTCATCAAATGATCCTTTGACTACTTCTTCAAATTATATTTTGTCTTTATGTCTAATTGATTCTTTTAATTCTTTTTGTGCTTCTAAAATTGTTGATTTCTTTTCTAACTTAGTTTTTATTTCAAAAACTTCAATCTTTAGAAGCTTAATTTCTTCTATTATTGTTTTAATATATATTATCATTTGTTTATTTAATTCGTTAATTTCTACAATATTTTTATTCATTTTGTATTTTTCTAGTTTTCCTAGACTTTATTGATATATTCATAAGAATAGTATTTTAATTATTTTGGTATGTCTTAGCTAGTTTTGAAAGAAATAAATTTGAAGGGTTATTTTCGAAAGTTACAAAATTTTTATGGTTATTATTATAGATTTCCCATTATTTTAAGCCCAACTCAGTTCAATATAAAAGTCATATCCATCATCCATTAGCGAATTAATGTTATATTTCCATGTGCATGATGTGCATTAGTGTTAATAATATTGGCCATCATGCATGTGACATGTATTAGAATAGAAGATTTAAAAAAAAAAGCTATAGTATAAATAGTTAAATATTGTGAGAGTGCTTATTATTAATTCAACTAAAACTGACCAAATATTTTAATGATAATTACTATTAAAAAGGATCCAATTAATTAATGGTTAGATTATTAAATGCGTAATCCTATACGGAAGTCCAATCTAGTAACCCAAACACTGAAAAGTAGGAGTGTGCAGTCGTAGGCTTATGTCAGATTAGAATTTTTTTTTTTTTTTACTCTTATAGAGGCTCGAATCTTTATTCTCAACATTGTGAGTGTAATGGCTCTCTCACTAAGTTATAAGCCCATTGATTAATGTCAGATTAAAATTTAATCCACCTAATTTGCGTACAATGCCGGTTGGAAAAATTTGACCTGACTCAACCATTACAAAAAAATTTATCCATAAGTTAGCCCAAACTATTTTTTTCACCCGACAAAAATTAAGAAAAAAAATTATGCATAAGTATATACATGTTATTTATGGGTGGGCGTTTAGTTCGGGTTAACCTATGAAATGCGAACGGATTAAAAATTACAATATGATCGCTTTTAATTTTGATTTAAGTTTGAACCCAAATTGAAATCTAAACTGAAAGAGGTTAGATTTTATATATATATATATATATATATATAAGACTCACGTCTTATTTCTCACGCACGCGTTTACTCCTCACCTTAACACTCAGCAGTCAACACACCCAAACAACAAAGTTCCAAATCCTTAACCACATGATGGCAAGACCCCCAACGACGGCAGCCACAGCCCACAGCCGTCTGCCCGTCCAGACTCCAGCCAATGCCTGACACCCACACTCACCGCATGGTTGCCTCACTCCCACAGAGTCACAGTCTCACTCACGCACACGGTACACCCACACGGCCACACTCTGCTGAGGCTCGACACTATCAGTTTTCATCCTATTTGCTTCATAGGGTCTTTTTATTCAGGTGCATAACACTTGTTATAGAGACCCAATCTTAAGTGAAATAAATACCGCGGCTTCGATCCTTTTCAATAAAATCATCACGCAGTAAATCAACAAATCCCAATGTCATGCCTTTTTCCCCTTCAAGTTTATCTACTATTATACCAGCGTGTACCAAACAGATGCAAAGCTTTAGCTAGTACTCAAAAGTGCGTACAATGATCCTTCACTCTATTAACAAATGCATGCTTAACAATATTGGCCAATGGTTTCATTTTAATTAATAAAATAATTTCATTTCATTTTGGTTTAACTACTTTAAATGAAAAAAATATGGTACAAAAACCCATATTTCATATTTCATTATGGAGTAGTGCTAATAGCAACCCTTTAAACTCCTCGTTAAATTTCTCTTCCAAAAACCCTACATTCTTATTTGTCAACAAATAACCATAATCTCTTATTGCAATTTGCAGAAATCTCACTAGCTTAATTTCAAACTTTCATGCGCCGTAGTAATCGGCTTACTAGATAGTCGGTTCTAGATTCAGAATGACCGGGTTGAGTCTTGGGGTGAGGAGAAAACTCTTTGACTTGCCACCCTCCTTAAAAAGAAAAAATTTCAAACTTTCATGCACGTTGTTAATAAGAATTATTTTCAAATATAACTATTTGTTTCTAAAAGTTCTTGAAATAATCATCAATGTGAAAAAAAAAAATTTCAAACTTTCATGCACGTTGTTAATAAGAATTATTTTCAAATATAACTATTTGTTTCTAAAAGTTCTTGAAATAATCATCAATGTGAAAACATAAAGTGCTGATTATATCAATTAATAGATTATTAAAATCACATTGAAGCATAAATTAAACTATTAGCCTCTTGTTCTTTGAGAGTTTTCAAAATTCCTCTTGCTCTTTTAAGAGTTTTTAAAATTCTGAGCACCTAAAATTACTAACCCTATTTTAGTTGATAGAAGGATGATACATGTTTAATTCGATTTTTTTAGTTGCGATTAAAATTGTAAATTTACAAAAGAAGGGGTTTTATAAGAATTTTATACGGGTGCCACAAGCTCTACTCTTTACTATGTTTTGCAAGATCTACTCTTTATTATGTGAATTGTAATCAAACAAATGATGATTTAGTGTTTTTTATTTTCAATTTGAAAATAATGTATGGATAGATGATTTTTTTTTTTTTAAGTCACCATAAAGGCAAAAGTTTACTTACTTATAATATAAATCAATAAAAAATAAAAATACACGTGGAAGGAGACATAGATTACAATCTCCAAGTTAAATGAACAAATATAAAATAATTAAACAAACTAAATGACTACAATGGTAGTTCATCATCAATTGAATAAATTGCAATTCATCTATCCTTTGGCATAGACAAATATCCACCAGCATTGGTAGTTATGTGGAAACCCCTTCGAACAAACCGAATCGAAGTCCTCATTGGGTTGGACCAAAATGTCGGTGCTGTGGGTATTAAATCCCACATTCAGACGCTTGATATCTTCCATGGTAAATCTTAAGAAAGTGGAGCCTAAAGAAGTCCTACGGACAGCCAGGTCCACGACCTGAACCTCAGGTAGGATATCCGGGGTTGTATCCTCAGTCGTGTTCCCATAGTTGATCTCCTGGTGATCGGAGATCGTCTATTCATAGACTTTGGAGCAGTGAGCGGCTCTGGAGTCAAATCTAAAGTTTGAACTACAGCAGGATTATGGATACCATTCTCTTTGCGAAGTTTCGCTCTTTGACGCTTCTCGCTTGGTCAGTGGGGGGTGAAGCCCCGAATTGGTCACATAACATGTCTCAGCAGCGTGGCCGTGATGCAATAAAGTGAAACTTTCTCAAAATTAATATTGTGCCAAAATTTAAAATTGCCCACACCGATCCAGATCCGCAAAAGCAAAGGCCGAGTTACATTGAATTCGACTAATACCCTCGCAACTGAAGGGCGAGCTAAAGACACAGTGATCTGGTCTATACGAAATGGCTTGCCAATAGTCGAGGCAATGTAATATAATGTTTCCTAACAATGCATGAATTGAAAAGGCAAGTAGGAGAAAAAAATTCATATCGGGACTTTCGAAAATTCCTCGGAGTAACGGAAGTCGGTGGCCCATTTAAAAATCTGTTTCGCATAGATGATATTTCTTTATTATCTGTGATTTTGTACTCTTGAATTTTATTGTCCGAAAATATATGCAGTAATTTTTAAATATTCGAGAAAAAGAAAATAAAAAAGAAAATCTCAAAGATAATAGTTTCGGTCAATGGTGTTCATATAAGAGTGGGAGAGTTGAAAGGCAGCGCATTCTGTAAGCGGTCTGCTAAGTATCAAATCCGTGGTCAATAAGCAAGCAAGGTTTTCATTTTATCAAAATTCCCCTCCTGCAATTAACCAAGCGAATCTCTTTTCAAAACCCTAACCCTGGGAAAAAAAAATCTATCTAGAACATGAATCGATTAGTAGACGAAGGCAGCAACAACAACAAGCCCGTGTTCTTGACGAAAGCGCAACGCGAGCAATTAGCCCTCGAACGCCGCCAAGAACAAATCGCACAGCAAAAGCGCCGCCAAGAACAACAACAACAACAACAACTCTCTCAGACCCAAACCCATGGCAGACCCTCCTCCGATTCGCGAGACCGTGAGCGTGAGCGACACCGCCGCGAGCGTGAAGAAGAAGCGAAGGCGAGGGAGCGTGCGCGTTTGGAGAAATTAGCCGAGCGTGAGCGGGACAGAGAATTGGAGCTGATCAAAGAGCAGTATTTGGGATCTAAAAAGCCGAAGAAAAGGGTCATTAAGCCGAGCGAGAAGTTTAGGTTTTCGTTTGATTGGGAAAATACCGAGGACACGTCACGTGACATGAATGCTCTGTATCAAAACCCTCACGAGGCTCAGCTTTTGTTTGGTAGAGGGTTTCGTGCTGGGATGGATCGAAGGGAGCAGAAAAAGTTGGCTGCCAAGAATGAGAAAGAGATGAGAGAAGAGATTAGGAAAAAAGAAGGGGTTGAAGAAAAGCCTGAGGAGGCTGCTGCTTTGAAACTTAAAGAGGAGGCTGCTGATTTGTATGATACTTTTGATATGAGAGTTGATAGGCATTGGTCTGAGAAGAAGCTTGAAGAAATGACTGAGAGAGATTGGAGGATTTTCAGGGAAGATTTTAACATTTCTTACAAAGGGTCCAAGATTCCGAGGCCAATGAGGAACTGGGCTGAGGGTAAATTGACCCCTGAGTTGTTAAAAGCAGTTGAGAGAGTTGGTTACAAGAATCCATCACCCATTCAAATGGCTGCCATTCCACTGGGTTTACAGCAGAGAGATGTTATTGGCATTGCGGAGACTGGTTCTGGTAAGACTGCTGCTTTTGTATTGCCTATGTTAACTTATATTTCTAGATTACCGCCTATAAGTGAAGAGAATGAGGCTGATGGGCCTTATGCTGTTGTAATGGCCCCTACTCGTGAACTTGCTCAGCAGATTGAGGAGGAGACTGTTAAGTTTGCTCATTATTTGGGTATTAAAGTCGTTTCTATAGTTGGTGGACAGTCTATTGAGGAACAAGGGTTCAGGATTAGGCAAGGGTGTGAGGTTGTGATTGCTACACCGGGTCGTCTGATTGATTGTTTGGAGAGGCGGTATGCAGTTTTGAATCAATGTAATTATGTTGTTCTCGATGAGGCTGATAGGATGATTGATATGGGTTTTGAGCCACAAGTTGTAGGGGTGCTGGATGCAATGCCTTCTAGTAATTTAAAGCCCGAGAATGAAGATGAGGAGCTTGATGAGAAGAGGATATATAGGACTACTTATATGTTTAGTGCTACCATGCCTCCTGCTGTGGAACGGCTTGCTAGGAAGTACTTGAGAAATCCTGTGGTGGTCACAATTGGCACTGCTGGCAAGGCTACTGAACTGATATCGCAACATGTGGTGATGATGAAAGAATCTGAGAAATTTTCAAGATTGCAGAGATTGCTTGATGAGCTTGGAGATAAGACAGCAATTGTCTTTGTTAATACTAAGAAGAATGCAGACATGGTTGCCAAGAATCTCGATAAGGTAGGTTATCGTGTTACTACTCTGCATGGTGGGAAGTCGCAGGAGCAGAGAGAAATTAGCCTTGAAGGGTTTAGGACCAAGAGGTACAATGTTCTTGTTGCCACTGATGTTGCAGGTCGTGGGATTGATATACCTGATGTGGCCCATGTCATCAATTATGACATGCCTGGGAATATCGAAATGTACACTCATCGTATTGGACGAACAGGCCGTGCGGGAAAGACTGGTGTGGCTACGACATTCTTGACCCTCCATGATACTGATGTATTTTATGATCTCAAGCAGATGCTTATCCAGAGTAACAGTCCTGTGCCTCCAGAATTGGCTAAACATGAGGCTTCGAAATTCAAGCCGGGATCAATCCCTGACAGACCTCCTAGACGCAATGACACTGTTTTTGCTCATTGAGGAACATGATGATTTGAAAGAAACTGTCAAAAAGGGCTTGCTCAAATGTTTTTGGCTATATAATTCTCTTTTAGGACCTGATTACTCTTTGCTTTCTGCAGTGGGTTTCTAGAGTAAGACTATCTCTATTCTGCCTTTCTGAATGTGGATATTCTTACATTTTGCACTGCAGTAAAGTTTCTACCTTCCTGATTGTTTATTGAATAGGAAGGTTTTGATAATCATATTATTGATGATGTATCGTTAACCTCTCCTTTTTATTTTTTTATAATCATATTATCGATGATGTATCGTTGACCTCGCCTTTTTTATACTTACATAAGTAGTTCATTTTAAATGCTGATACTAGCTTAATGATGGACTTTTTTATTATTTTATGTTTTCCGTAACAAATTCCTCGATTTGATATGTTCAACATTATTCCTTATAAGGGCTTCTTGATTTTGCATGTCTGAGCATGGGTTAGTTGGCTTCATTTTAGCCATCGGGATGTCCCGTCAGAGGCTTGATACGACTTGTTGATCCTGACTAATTCTTGCTTTCATGAAATTTCAATCCTCTTCCTCTTTTATGCTTACATAAGTAGTTCACTTGAAATGCTGATATTATCACAAAGCATGGGCCTTTTTATTTTTTTTTTACGTTTTCAGTAACTTATTCCTCGATTATAATGTGGTAAACATTGTTCGGAGGATTCTTGATTTTGCTTTTATGAATCTGCTAACTTTTTTAGCATGGGTTAGTTGGCTTCAATGTAGCCAAGTATATGGATATTTTGCTTTTATGAATTGGTAAGCTGTTGGATTATTTATACAATAGTTTAACTTAAAACTTGTTTGTGGAATGACCAAATGAAATGTTATTAAAGAGCTGGTATTATGGATTGTGACTGGCGAACCTTACAAAAATTTCTATCCTTTAGTGATATGCTGTGTAATTGTGATTCGTGTGTAGTTAGATCTATGCTTCGTGATATTCGTTTTAGTTGCCAATTATCGGCTGCATTTGTTTAGTTGAAAGCTCAAATTGGAAGAGTAACTTAGTTCGCTTTATTCCTATAGATTCATATTAAAGCTGAATTTTCTAATTACATACTGTGCAGTTTTGCTGGGAAAACAGACACAGGTCATGTAGATGCAATTGTTTCATGTTCAATATTTGCATTCATTATTGTCTTCTAGTTTCTGGAACCATCATAGCAGCAAGATATTTATAAAGCCTGCTTATGTGCTTCATTCTTGAGTTCATATTCTTCTTGATGGTTTTAGAATTTGCTTTTGTGGTTGGTACTATGCTGTTTGGCACTTTTTGATGGTTGTTCAATCCTTATCGGTCTGAGAAGTGTGGCAGAAATGACTATAAATGAAAATTGCAAGGTTTTGCTGACTTCTCAGTTCTCACGTCTTCAGAGAGAATGCTTTGAAAAGCTTGCTTCATATGTCCTTATCACCATTAGATTGCAATTGATATTATTTTACCATGTTGATGTTTTTGTTTTTATTTAGATGTATGATGTATCTTCCTAAAGAATCAGTAGAAGCCTGTATTTCTGAAAGAACAAAAAGCTTGTCTTAGGGGAGAAACTAGCTTAGTCGGTGTATGTGGTTTACTGTTACTGCATATAGTTTTTTTTCCCTTTGTTATTGGTCACAATTTTTATTACATTTACGAAATTATACCATAACTTTAGTTATATATAAAACAAACGTAGCACAGTAGTTGAAAGTGTAATGAAAAACTTTTGAACATTGTAACATACGATTGTTGTAAGTTAGAAGTGTTGCAAGTATTTCATGTCGGTATCATAGCTTCAAATTCAGCTGATTGTATCCAATTTTGGGCCACTTGGTGAATTCGTAATGGCAATTCCATATCCTATATGAAAAAGCCCCAAATGGTGAGGAAATGGACTTGGCATTAGCAGCTAGTGCCTACTTGGTGTCCCTTTTAAAGTTCATTTGCTCAGGCGTACGTTATTATCTGATTATAGCAAAGGTATTTTGTTTTTGTTTTTGTTTTTGGTCAGTATTTGGGAAGATTGAGGAATACAATTTTGTTAACTATGTTTAAACTTGTGTTCTCTATTTTCATTTCGAGTTTGTTTGGAAAACATATTAGATCATAGCAATACAAGGAAATAATGAAAACAAAGGGCCGGAAAATCTCAAGTACATATCACACAATAATGAGGTGTCTGTTTTATTAGTACAAGTATCCCAATAACCAACATCAGCATAATCAAAGCTTTTAACTAAGGAAAAGGAAAGCGTAGGCAAAGCTTTTAACTAAGGAAAAGGAAAACAAAAATTGAAGAAATTTTATTGACAATTGACACCATCCTGTGTTAATAAACTATAAGAAACCATGTAGAGGTAACAGAAATTGGATCCGGGTTTGTTTCACAGGTGACTCGCATCAACTTCTGCAATCTAGTCATTCTTCAGAGTGTGTGCAGTTTCTGCTCTGGTAAAATGGTCAGGCCGGGCAGTAGCAGGAAGCACACGGTTATCATCCTGGATGTGAGCCACCTTCCGCAGGAAAGATTTGTTCACAAACTTGTCAGAAGAGTTCACAGCGCTTTCTGGATCTTCCACTTCGGAAAATGAACTCCTCTTTTTCTTGCTAAGGCTGACGCTCGGAGAATGAGCCAGCTGCTGTTTGATTGTGTGTGTCCCTATTGTCACTGCCACTGCCAGCAATCCCAACACCACATAGATAGGTGCAAATTCTCCTGTTGCCAAAAACCTGGGATTAATAACACACTTTGTTACATTATTGTCCAGTCTAATAAAATGCTGATTTTAAAACTATTAGTTAATAGATTAGCGATTATTGACTAACTTGGAGTAAGAGTGATTTGCATGAGCAGCATCTGCAGTTTGTGCAAAATGTTTCATCTTGGGAGTAGTTGATGTAGCAAATGAGCGGTTTGCACCCAAACCAGTTAGCATTGATCTCCAATAAACCTGCAAATGAATTAACATCATCAATCATCAACCACCATATTGGCCATTGCTGGTGATTAACATTATGTCTCTGAACACTTACAGTTGCCCTGCAAGCCATTTTTCCCAGATAGAATTTGGATGAAATTGATTTTTTTTTTTTTCAAATGTTGCATTGCGTCTACAAGATATATAAACCATGGAATTTGCTTATAACGAGCAAGGGAAGGACACTTGTCTGGCTGACACTGGAGCATTGTAACTGAAGCAACACCCAGCATCCATAGAGCTTTTATAGGAAATTAGTTTACAAAAAGATAGGATAGAAATTAGAGGAAGCTTTGAATTCTTCTTTGCAATGCAAACATGAAGTATACCAGTCATTTTATTTATTTTATTCTTTTTTAAGAATTTAAACTCTTGTGGCTTCAGAAATATACAGGGTTCCTGATTTCAACTTTGACAGTGAAGGCGCTAGTATGCCAATACTTTCTTAGTTATTTTTGAAATATGAACTTCTCAAAACTTTAAATAATGAATGTACTAAAAATCATTTTTTATGAAGAGCCAAAAAGAGAAAACCATATTCACTTAACTTGTTTAGACTATTGATAAAGAAGAGATTTTGAATAAAAAGTTGAATGGTCTGTATGCTATAAAATAATTGTATTGTAATTTTCATACAAAATGGACCTTGAAACAAATGACTGCTATCTCACCATACCACATCTGAGAAGTTGGCATTCTTATTACAATCAGTGAAGCTTTAACTATACCAATGTTTTGACACTGTTGAATTAACTTTGGAATGAAATAGTTTTGGGAAACTTACATCTACACCATTATCATGAAACTTTAACTCCAGTAGCTTGCATGTGCTATAATCAGTTCACTAAGTAGCCAGGTGAGCATTTCTCCGAATTGGAAGCAGTAAGAAGTCATTCCTCATCATGAACTCTACCCAATTTGTTCATATTCTTCTGAGGCATCACCCTAGTAGTCAAATTTTTTGAAATAGTATATTATAAGAGTTCTTATGGACTCGTTATGAGGTTCCACAGGGTTAAAATCCTTTGAAGCTCGAAGTTCATGCTCTGGTATCCTATTTACAGAATCAAAACCAATTTAGAAGTAGGATGACTGATATGGGATGACGTTCATCTGCATAAGGACCCGAGCTACTTTCTTCTTGAGTGAATCATTGTCAAGAAGCTGGATGAGGATCCTCTCGGACCTCTGTAATAATGCATCAGCGATCCGTGTATGCTTTTGGATCATCTGGAAGAGATCCAGGGCTTTGGTTTTGGCAGATAAGGAACCCTTTTCCAGGACCTGTAGAATGGCCATCACACCTTGGCTGTCTACAATGACAGCTATAGCATGAGACACAGTGCTGTGGTCTGCTAGCAATGTCTCAAGTGCGGTAAGTGCAGCCTCAGCGACACCAGACTCCATATCATTCAAACTTCGTACCAGTGGCTTCACCGCATCTGCCTTGATAAGGCAAAATGTTTCTCTTGGTGAACAAGCAGTACCGTGAACAGAACAAGAACTCTGGTGGTCTCCCCATGATGAGCAGCACCAAGACATACTGGGTAGGATTTTCATATGAAACATTGGCATCAAGGTCTTAGTTTGGTTTGCTGTGTGGGTTGCATTAGAGACAGAAACGCTGGTGGATTGGGATAGTTGAGCTAGTGCAATTGCCGCTCTCTGCTTGGCTAATGAACTGCCTGTGGAGAGCACCCTAATCAGTGATGGATACACTTCAAGCTTTCCTACTTGCTTCTGAAGTTCAGGCTTGGTGGGATCTGTGAAGCGCAATAGTGCTGCCAGTGCAATCTCAAGCAGAGAGGCATCTTGACAGGCAGGTGTCCTGATCCCATTATGTCCCCCATCCATGCTACAAATCACTTCATGAATGGCTTTTAATGCTTCTGATTTGCGGAGTACTTCATCAACAAATATGTCGTCTTTGGGAAGCTGGCTGATGATTCCAGCAGCAAGGGACCTTTCTTCCATGTCCAGAGAACATGTGAAAATGGCTGCTACAGTGTTGATGGCAGTATCTTTGCAGGGAGATGGTGGGAGAGGAACCCCATTGGGATTACCTTTAGAAATGCAATGTATGAGCTTCATTGCCCATCGTCTTACTACTGGCTGGTCACTGTCTAAGGAGGAGAAAAGTTGAGTGATGGCATCATTGTTGGATTCAATTAGGTTCCGAACTTTCTCAGATTTATAACAGAGATTAACCAGTAAGTGTAAAAACTGAATCCTAGTTTCACGTTCAGTATTAGCAATGAGCTGCAAGAAGACATTGACATTGTGCTCTGATTGGAGCTCTTGCAGGCCATGATACAACTCAAATTGGGGATGCTGACAGGCTCCTACCATCAGAGCTAGAATCTCAGCAGCTTCATGTTTTAAGTGTGGATCAGACCTGACAAATTGGATGAGGCCAAGCAGAAGTGGTATGGTAGCTGGGTCTGATAGAAGGCGCTTTACCATTTTGGGGTGTGCTATGAGTGTCTTGATGCATTTTAGGCAAGCTGATTTGCATGCTGAGGAATTTGAGGAGAGCATCTGTATTACATTGTGTATAAATTGTCTGTCTTTCAAGGTTTTAATGCTATTTTCATCAAGTCGCATATTTCTCAAGGCTGAAGCCATCAAAGCTCGAGTTTCTTGAGATCCTGCAAGTTGAGTCAATCAAAATGACAACAAACTACAGTGGTTGGAAGGTATCACATAGGGTACACTAGATTACCTTGATTGAAGCAAGCAACAAATGGTTGAAAGTATCCAGCTTCTGCCATTTTGACAGCAAAGTGTGTGTTGAGGGAAAGATTCTGCAACACATCATGAGCTTTCTGTGAGAGATTTGGATTGTTGTTATGAAGCAAAGAAACCATAATGGTAATGCAGTCTTTGGTATTCCCTATTTTCTCTCCCAGGGTTTCTATTTTGGTTAGCTCTGACAAGACTTCAATAGCCTCAGGCATTGTTTCGCCTTTGCAGATTTGCTTTACTATGCGGCGAACAGCTCCTGCTTCAACAATGGCCTCCTGTGATTCTCAGAAACAGCTCTAACATTAGATCAAGGAGTTAAAAAAATAAAAAGTGTCTGCACAAAATCAACATCCCTTACCTTGTGAATATCACTGTATTTGGCAAGGAAGTAGAGGCATATCAGTGTGGCCTTGGTGTTTAGCCTGGTGTCTTTTAGGAATTCCACCAACTTTGGAATGAGTCCTCCTTTGGCTGCTTTTTCTGCATACTGAGGCAACTCCATAAGATTTTTCATCTCCTCTAAGGCACTGTTCTTTCTAGATTGGTCATCCGAGTTGATTTTGGTAATAGCATTTTGGAATCTCCAGTCCATGTCTCTTTGTTTCCATTCTTCTATAGAGCTTCGAAGGCTTAGATTTGGCATAAGATCCAGAGACAAAAGCTCCTGTCTGCAAGTGGGGCAATTTGTTCTGCCTCTCTTGAAGTGCTCCTGAATTGCTTTCCTCTCAAAGCTGTGGCCACAGACAATTGCTACGGGATCCGCCATCAGCTCATTGCACAAAGGGCATATTAATGATTCAATAGGGTATACCTGACGACATGTAGGAATTCCCTCATCTTGTGGCCTTGTAACGAGTTCTGTGCTGTACAATAGCTGCATCAGTTGAGTTAATTGAAGTGCCTCTGCTTGCTTCTTTTCAGCTTCTAACTCTTCTTTTTCCTGCTTCAGAATTTCCAGCTCAGTTTGCACAAGGGATGCGTTCACACTAGCACCAACAGCTTCAGCAATCTTTCTCAATAGCTCTATAGCATTCTCTCGGTTTTTGTTATTCTGCAAGGCTGAATTCTCAATCTCTGAAGCAATTGCTTCAGCTGCAGCCACTGACTGGAATTCCATTGACCTTAAACTGTCGACAATCTGGTCAGTCATGGTCTTTAAGTTGAGCGCCATTTCAAGATTGACAACCTGAAATGAGGAAATAGTAGTGGCAATCTCCCTAGCCAAATGTTGCATTCGTGACAACACAGAGTTGGACTGAAGTAAGAGACGTAGGCGGCTTCTGGATTTGTAATCCTTGATGATTTTGGAGGCTTCCTTGAGCTGAGCATCTAGGGTCTCCAGAGCAGCCTTTGTAAATTCCAAACCAATTACAGCTTCAATTTTCTTGGCATCCAAGGATTGCAGGAGCATACTTAACTCACTAATTGTCCGGGAAAACCCCTGTAGACTGTCCTTTCCAAGTACCACGTCTCTGGTCTCGCTAGCAATGTCCACTGCTTGAAGCGCCACCCTATTCCATAATTCTTGCAGAACTGCTATCCCCACATCCCCAATTCCAACATCGAGATCCATTGAAATTGATCAAACTGAGTATGTGTTTACCACTTGTCTATTTCCAAATAAATCAAGTTCAAGTATGACTTATATAACCGCCAAGTCGTCACTTGTACAAGGACGTGCGTACTTGGTTAAGAAAACTCAAGGCTTATACATCCCCAAGACTCGCCTTCGCTAGCGATCTGGGATGTGATTATGTTACAACTTACAACATTGAAACTGTGGAATCACAGTCAATTCAGTTGTCTTAATTACAAGTGATCCCGATTTAGGTTCATTTTGAAGGACCCCCACTCAAATTAAATGCAAAATAATAATAATAATAATAATAATAATAATAATTATTGTTCCCTATAAAATGCATAAAGCTTATGAATGAAATCAATACAGGGAAAAAAAAAAAAGAAACTTGAGAAATAAAGAAGGATAAATAACGTAAACTTACCTGGATATTATAGCCAAAAGCTTCACTGAAGATGAAATAAATAATAAATAGTAAATAAAAAGGCAGCAAGAAGTTAATCTGCTCCTTGGAAAATGGAAAGTTACAAGAAATAGTGAGAAAACGGAAAGTGAAAGAGAAAACAAGTTTCTCCTTTAATTTTTTACATGTGAACATGCAGCCCCCAGTGGTCAAGCTATTGCTTTGCTTATATTGCCTTTTTCTTCTAAGTCGTGACTAGTCATACGCGTTTGCGTATGTTCAGGGCACTTCAAAGCCGATATATTCACAGGAACGGTCCGCTGCCCGTGGACTGGGGCAGATTTTGACACATGGCGATTGTGTCCGCCGTTTTAACTTTTTATTAAAAGAAAAAAAAAAAAAAAGAGTAAAACAACCACAAAAAAATTAGCACACTAAATTCAATAGAAGGTTTGACAAGTTTATATGCAATACTTATGTCTAATAATATTTTACGTACCCAGGATAAATTTGTCAAACAATGAAGCTTTCAAATTAGTGTTATCTACCCATCAGCCTAACCGAGTGATTTTTAAATAATACTATTTAGTTGATTATCTAAGTTCAAATCTTAAAAATGTATTATAGAGATCAAAAATTAATTAGAAATTTTTTAATAATTTTAGTATAAATTTTTTAAATTTTGATTATCTTTTCTAATTTTGGTGTTGTTTTGGGAGGCAAGTTTTAATTTTATCATTAACTCAATTTTTATCATTTTTTAAATAATAAAAATTTAACTTTACCATTTCCTTAACAATAAAAAATTTCATGTTTTTTTGTTAATCCTAAAAAAGACTACCGTCAAAAAGTGAGTATGCTCATCAATGCATAAAATTATAGTTTAGAAGTTAAAATCATTTATCTTTTAAAACAACATATAATACATTTACAACTTTTGTTAAAATTGGATTTAAAATGTTTATTGACTAGAGGGGACGAGCTTTCAAAGTAGCTAAAGGAAAATTAATGTACTTCAAATAATTTGGTTTTTTCGTAAAATTTTTTATCTGATCTACTCATTTAAAGTAATTTTTGTGATAAAAATGTAATTTTTTTTTTTATATTTTATTGAAAGTCTACTAGGCAAATTAGAAAATCAATTGTGGCAATTACAAAATATGATTGAAATTTAAAAGTTAATTATTAATTAATAGACAAACTCTTCTCCAGTTAGTCTTATGTAACTCTACCACAAGATTTGTTAAGAGAACTTGTTAAGTTACATCATATCTAACTTATCGTAAACATAAAATATTTACTTGTGACTTTCTATTTATTTTCCGAGCTACTATTTTTTAATATTGAATAGTTAATTGTAGGTTACTATAAATATAACTTAACAATTGTCGTTTGTCAAATATCATCAACTTTTATCTTACATTTCCTACTATTATTTCACAGCAACCATAACTAAAAGTCATAACACCATAATATTAATTATTAAACCAAGCCTAATTTCATTCTTGTGTCATTTATGGGACCTTAATTATTTGCCAACTATAATTATCATTATGTACTTGGGGTAGGCAGAGGTAACAACTATGTTTGTCGCGGCCCGCGTATTTTTAACACTTCAATTGATGCATTTGCTTGGAATTTTCATAGCAAGGACCAATTCTGTTACAACTAATCAAATGTATATAAATATATTTTTAAAAAGAATTCATCTGATGTCTTTGTCACAAATATATTCTGCCTTTTTTCCTCATTTGAGTCTCCGAGTTTGAAAGTGATAGCAAAAATATTCAAATACCACCGACGCGTTGGAGCTTAATTTCATTTCTCCACCTACAGTAATTGGCGCACCCCTTCCCCCCCCTTTTTTTTTGGTTTAAATTTGGCCAATTTGATCTTTATTTAATGATATTTTACTTATTCTTTAAAAAGACAAAAAAGAGAAATAGAAACGGAAATTTTTTTTTAATTAAGTTGGTGAGCACCTCATCGTCGTCTTATTCTTGCGGTTGAATATGTGTTCAAACCTCTTTATGTGTTCATGTGAATATTTTCCTTAAATTTTCTAAAGTGGCCATGCCATATGGATTTGTGGGCTACGCGCTACATATAGATAATAAAAATGGAGTCGAAGTTAAGTCGTTAATTGGATTATAGTTTTATATCAACACGTAGTGTTTCAGTGACGATAACAGACCAAACAATTTATTTAGAGGGGATTATTCTTTGGGATGTCAATTTAATCGACACTCGCCCAAACGCAAATGAATCAGGATAATTCAGGCCACGTTTAATCCCTACTGAAATTAAAAAAAAAAAAATCTAGAACTCATATGTAATATTATTAACCCGGATATATTTGAGTTCGAATCCAATTATGATAAAACCGGATATATGGAACTCGAACCCGGATATCTTATTTTAATATTAATTATTTTTATTATTTTTAATATAAATAGAAACATTTAAAAAAAAAAAGTGCCCTAGTTTCCTTTTCACAAAATCACAAATCGCAAGCCAAACATTTCCTTTTTCTTTAACTCGTGCTCGTCTCCTCATCAAATCACTCTGCTCCTCATCAAATCGCGACTCTATTCTTCATCATCATCATTATCATTAAACGCCACCGTCACCATCATCAAACGCTACCATCATCATCTCAGTGGCATTGGTTGAAAACAACACCGATACGGCGAACGCGATCATGGTCCTTTCTCTTCAGCATAAGCTCATCTCCTCATCAAATCATTTATACGAACCCTGTTAAGAATTGACAAGACTCTAGTTAAATTAGACTCTAAGATCGTTTTTAATTTCAGTAATTTAATGGAATTGTGACCCGTTACTTAATGAAGTAAGAACTTTCGTACGTGAGAACGCTACAATCAGGTATGAAAGATCTGATTAATAAGTCACGGATTAAATGTTACGAAAAATTTAATAAGTTCAAAAAATTCGTTTAAGAACTGAAGAGAATTATATTCTCAAATAAATTACATGAAAACTTCTTATTCCTCTCTTATTGAATGCGAATATATACAGGTTACAAGAAATCTCGGGCATAATTATCTTAAATATTTTCTGACATAAATCCTGATATAAAATCAGAATAAAATTCTAATCTAAAATCAAATCAGAATCTCAATCTAATTAAATAAAGAAAGAATCCTAAATAAATCAGAATTTAATATAATAAAAAGAAAATAATTTTAAATGACTAAATAAAATAAAAATAGTTGATTTGTTGCCTCTTTTAAAAATGGAAATACTATCTGAAAAGATAGTGGCATATTTTTTCATTTTTAATACCCCGATTTCATAGATTTGATTGCTCATAAAATTTAAGAGCTTGAATCACGTATTTGTTGTTCTGAATATCTTATGAGATTTCTTCAATATTTGTTGTTCTGAATATCTTATAAGACTTCTTCAATAGGCCTGCATGAATTGGATTGATCCAAAATTATTTGAATTAACCCATTAAGTGCTTCTTTGAATTTTTTTGCATGAATTTTATGACAAGTCCGATGGGAACTTACATAGGATCTGAATATACCTTATTTCACGTGCTTGTGCTATCCTTATACATAATCTCATCAATCACCATGCTTCGTCTTAGCTGTCCTTTCTCTTCAGCCCTTGCTCGTCTCCTCATTAAATCACCGTTCTCCATCTTCGCAGCCATATTGAGTATCCATCATCATCATCATCATCATCAAATGCCACCATCAAATCACTGTATTTCTTATTTATTTGTTTCAAACTTGATGGCTTGATATGTATTTGGATTTTGATCGTTTAAGAATCTGTATTTTTATCTTTATTTCTTTTAGTTTTTATTTAACTTGATTTTAAACCTAGAATCTGGAAATTCAAACTTTTTGGGGTTTATCCCGAATCAGACTTTTTCGAGTTTAACTTGGATGCAGTAAATCTAGATTTATAATTAGATTAGATATAAGAAAATGACATTTGGTTCCAGAACCAGAATGGTTGAACCCAAACTCATATCCGAACTCAGAATTTGTCATCCTAATTATTCTTAATAACAATATCAATATTTAGCAATAAGATAATAAAGAGGGAGTTATTCTTAATAACAACATCAGTATCTAGCAATAAGGTAAAAAAATAACTTAACAAAAATAATGACAATAGTTATAATAATAACTTTAATTTCAAGTTTTCAACAACTTTAATAAAAGCAAAAATATAAGACTTAAAATTAATTTAATATATTATTACAGTTGACTAAAAAATGTTGTAAGATAATTTCAATATCAATAGTCTGTTTCAATGTAACAACTAAATTATCAGACAAAACAAACTGATCATGCTGAATAGTGATACTTTTTAAATTTTACTGAATAAATAAACAAACAAAAAAAATTATTAACTAAATTATTGCTTGATATAATGATAATTATGAATAAAAGATTAAGAATAAAGAATACTTGTTGAAACTTAATTAGAAGAGAATTTGCATTTTGTAGTCTTTAGCCTTGCAGATTTGCAAAGGTGAAACAAAGTTGTATTCTTGATGCACGGATCCGGCGTTGAATTGGAAAAAAAATTAATGAGTTAAATTAATTTTAGATTAAAATAAGAATTCTGAAGAGCAAAAAATTTGATTTGTTTAAATGCCAAGTTAGCCAACTTTTTTGATTATTTAAAGAAGGTTTTTTATGTAGGATAGAATTTAATGTGAGTTCTTATGAAATAAATTGCCAAGACTTAAATAATAATATTCATTAGTCCCTAAAGGCGCGGTCGGGTTGGTCACTATGTTCGTCGTAGGACTGTGACAGTTTAAATTCGATTTTTTAAGGTGGAAAGAGAGATTAAAATTGTATTTAAGCTTACCCACTCTCCTTTCCTTTAAAGAAAAAAATAATAATATTCATTGAAATTAATTACATATACTATATAATTAATTGAATTTAATAAAAAATTTTTGTTTTAGGGACTCTAAACCTCTGTGGTTAGTCGTTGGGTCCGTTAACGTAGTATTTAATGATTATTGCCTGGCTTGATTAAATATTTTAGATTTGATATAAGAATTTCGTTCTAATGAATTGACGGTCATCTTTTAAATCATTATTCGCTCTATTAAAAACAAAGAATAATCATGGGGTGGTGGGTACGGTAAGAGTTCAGATATATGGGTCGTGGCTGCATAAAGTACAATCCCTCGAATAAACAATATATCCGTACTAGTGAGGGAGCTACTCCTTATGCAGCTGTAAGGTAGCTCCCTCTCATACATATATATATATATATATATATATATATATATATATAGAGGAATAAATAAAAGTCGGCACAAATTTACACCAACTCCATAAAGTGACAAAATCGTAAAGCAAATGCATGCAGCATTACGGCTTCGAAGTAAAAGCTACAGCATCGCCGAGTACTTGAACAAGGGAACAAATTGACATTGCTCTTATCCCGCCAAATAATACATAACAAAACACACCCAGCTAGACGTACCCCAAAGTAGTACCATATATATAAAATTAAGAAAATGATAGTTGCCCTAATTCAAACCCAGGTCAATCGTCGGAAACTCAAAACGTGCCGTTTCATTAAAGCCAAAAACGGTGCGTTTTGCTTGCCTAATATTTCCCCATTCCTTCATTGATCATTGCCATTCCCTGAGAGAAGACAGATTCTTGAAGCATTGTCACTTGACAAACCAAAAGAAAATCTAAAGAAGAAGTTCAAAAGCAAACACTGAATCTTGGGAGAAGTTTTATTCACGTATTAAATCTGTTTCACGGTTGGTTATGCAAAATTCTTGTAAGAATGAATGATCTAATGACGAAATCATTCTTAAGTTTTGTGGAATTGAAGAAACAGGCCCAGAAGGATCTTGAAGCCAAACTTGACATTTAAAGAGGACAATTCAATCCCAAGGATGAAGAAGCCCTCACTCAGAACTCTCACCAAGTGGATGCAATCAAAGATGAAATGGAAGAGATCACCAATCTTTTGCTTGATCTTCAAAATCTTAATGAAGGAACGAAGTACACTCACAGCACCAAAGTTCTTCGTGGCCTAAGAGACCGAATGGAATCAGACATGGCCTACATTCTTCGCAAAGCCAAGATTGTCAAAGCAAGGCTTGAATCACTTGATAAATCAATATGATCAATCGTATATTGTCAAAAGCTTTTAAAGAAGGCAGTTCTGTTGATAGTACAAGGATATCAGTCACTAATGGTTTGAGAGTCAAGCTTAGGGACTTGATGAATGACTTTCAGTCTCTGAGAGGAAAGGTCTTGTCAGATTATAAGGAAGATCTTAAGAGAAGGTACTATAATGCAACTGGAGAGGAACTAAGTGAAGATGTAATTGAAAAGGTAATTTCAGGAAGAGGTAAAGTTGAAATACTTGAAGGGAAAATAGAAAAGGATATATAGAGAAGTAAAGAGAGGCCTGAAGTTGTGATGGATATACAGAGAAGGTTGACAAAGTTGCATAAGTGTTTCTTCATATGGCTGTTCTTGTTGAGACACAAGGTGAAAAGATGGACGATATTGAAGAGAACGTTCTAGATCTGAAAATCGTTTCCATCATTTTTCGTCACTCCAAAACAGAGGTTTATAAGTAAATTTATCACATAGATGAAAAGCATAACAAACGGCGTCATATAGATGCTGATTACAAAAGAAAAGAAAAAAAAATGGCTAAACGGCGCCGTTTGCGTTAGTTTCGGAGTTTGACCCGGCAAACATCGGCACTCATAAAATTAACTGTGACCCAATTATTAATTGACTTAATAATTATAGCTTTAGTTATGTAGTAATTAAATTATTTTAATTAGTTAATTAATTAAAAGAAATAAGTTGATGATGATAAGGAAGATAAAGTGAAATCAAATAATAATGTTATACATATCAAATAATACGATATTTATCAATTAATTAATAAAATTAAAGTAAATTAATTATATTATCTTACTAATTAATTGATGAATATCTCATCATTTAGAATGATTATTTAGGATAAAAATTTTGGAATGTGTAGCATTAAATCAAATCCTTACTGCATCAGATGAAATCGATGGTGTCCTCCTAAATACTTGCCACTATGGTGCTGCTGCAGCAGCATAAAGTAGTACCCTCTAGTACTAATAGTACTCAAAGATGGAGATGAATAATCAAAACCTGTTGTTTGTGTAGGGATAAAATTATATTTTTTTAATTTTTCAATTAAAACTTTTTAGAACTGATCTCATACAACATATAAGAGTTAAGTAATCTAGAAATTCGTACCTTGATATTTTGAGAGGATGAATCAATTGAAAGTTGTAGCTCCATCTCCAAACGATCTTCCAGGCTATGACTTAAGATCAATCAACACTGGACGTGTGAGCGCCTATTTCACCACTTCCAATTACAACTGGTTTCTCTTAGATGTCTTCTGTATTTTTCTCAAAAACCCTGGAATTCTCTCATCTCTAGTTTTAAGAGAAAAATATTCCTTTTATCATATATTATGAAAAACCTTAATATGTTAGTATTAAGATTCCTATTTAAAAAGAATTCTTTTTTTTAATTTAAATATTTAAATTAAATACTATCTCTCCACTTACGTAAAAGTGGAGAGAATGTGTAATTAAGGGGCCACTTTGTAAAATATCACAAGTCCTCTTTTACACTTGTATATAACATATTAGGCCTTAACAAATATTATAATTATGATTTTCACATAATACGCCAGTTTTCTTGCTTTTGGGTCCAGTGATGGTGTTGTCAATTAAATGAGCTAACACGGGGATCATTTGGGAATATACAATAGTGACTATAATAATTAAATTTGTAATTAAACAAATATAATTCTTTAATTCCAATTCTACTACACTATAAGATTGGAATTGACCTCCATAATTGTATGCTCGAATATAATTCACCCAAGCCATATTGATTTCTTTACTGTACAATTATTTGTACCACATTATTAATTTAAATTGATATCTCAACTGTCCAATCAATTTAATTACATCTTGTTCCTTGATATTTACTGGTTTTCTCTAATGATCATTTTCAACATATTTATTTATGTTGACACACTCTGGCTAGAGAATTCTATGATTAAGTACTTAAAACCCATCCAGAGATGTGTCGTACAAATTCTATATTGTTAATCTATAATTTCAATACTTGTAATTGCTCCCACCAAGATACTCGATAATCTTGACTACATGTGTATGTCGTGCCAATTGGCAACTCAAATGAAATAATAATTACAATAATGAAATTATAACTAACCAAGATTAAGATTACAGTAAATCAATGCCTATGAGATTTAATAAGTCTAAGGATTATTATTAGGTTAATTAAATATCTTATGTGATCCAGTTCAATGTAGTCATACTACATCAATAAGTTTATACATGATTAAGACAAATCACTCAATGAATTTATTATAGTCTATACCTAAATAAAGTGCCCAACTTTATTTATCAACTGCGAACTTAATTTATTTAATCATAAGATAGCTTGTATTTATGTCTTCTGCGAATTCACATGGTGATTGCATAAATACATATAATATGATGAAATGGACTTTACTCAAAATATTAATACAATAAAGATACATGAATAAGGTACCTCATTTATTTTATTAATCAGAAATATATTTATTACAATAAATATATAAATATGCTTTAAAAAGCATATTTTTCAAACAATCTTCCACTAGCTCTCAAAGCATATTTGGCATCTCACGCATGCCCATGGACTCTAAGTGCAAGTCAAAAATGTTTCTTAGGGATGGCCTTAGTAAAAGGATCTGCCAAGTTTTGCTGTGACGCAATCTTAGTAACTTCTACATCACCTCTCTGCACTATATCCCTTGTGAAATAATACTTTCTTTCAATGTGTTTTTGTTTCTTATGGTTCCTTAGTTCTTTTGATTGAGCTAGTGCACCATTATTATCACAAAATAATTTAAGTGGTTCATTTGCAGCAGATACCACCTCAAGATCTTGAAGGAACTTGCAGAGCCATATCACTTCTTTTTGCAGCCTCAAATGTAGCCACATATTCAGTTTCTGTTGTGGAGTCTGTGATAAAGGATTGTTTCACACTCCTCCAACTAATAGCTCAACTTCCTAATGTAAACACATAGCCAGAAGTAGACTTTCTAGAATCCTTATCTGATATAAAGTTAGAATCAGTATAACCCACTTGAGTAAGTTCTAGTTAGAATCAGTATAACCCACTTGAGTAAGTTCATCACTAGAATACACAAGCATATAATCCTTAGTTCTTTTTAGATACTTCATTATGTGCTTGACAATAGTCCAGTGTTCAGGTCCAGGATTAGATTGATATCATATAACCATCCCAACAGCAAAACATATGTCTGGTCTAGTGCAAAACATGGCACACATGAGACTTCCCACAGTTTCCGCGTTGGGAACTCGTCTCATTTTCTCTATCTCCTCAGAAGTTTTAGGTGATTGATCCTTAGAGAATAAAATTCCGTGTCCTAATGGTAATAAATCAATCTTGAAATTTACCATACTAAATCTAGCCAATATCTTGTTGATATAAACCACTTGAGACAAAGTTATCGTTTTATTCTTCTGGTCTCGTAGTAACTTGATACCAAGAATATAACTAGCTTCTCCCAAATCTTTCATATCAAATTGTTTCGCTAGCCAACTCTTATAGTAGTCAATACTCCTATATCATGTTTGGTAAGGAGAATATTATCTACATAAAGAATTAGGAATGCTACAAATTTTTCCTGAATTTTCTTTTACACACATGGTTCATCAATATTCTTGATGAATCCAAATGATTTTATTGCTTGATTAAGTTTGATATTCCATCACCGGGATGCTTGCTTCAATCCATAGATGGATCTTTGTAACTTGCATACCAAGTCTTCTTGGTCTTTTTCTATAAATCCATCTGGTTACTGCATAAAGATGTCTTACTCTTATAGTTACCCTCCCACTGCGACGAGATTCTAAAAATGATGGTTGTTCAGGGATAATCTTTTGTTGATCAGATTATTGCTCTTCATTCTATTCTAAAACAGGTGCTGAAAGCTAAGTATCAATTTGATCACTTGGCAGTTCTTCAAGTATTACCTTACTCTTAGGTCTGAAGTGCTTCATATAGTCTTCCTCAAGAGAAGTAAAATGTATGTTCACAATTACCTTCCTATCTTAAGTACTATAAAATAAACCTCCCCTTGTTCCTTTGGGATACCCCACAAACATGCAAACCTCAAAACGTGAATCTATCTTATCTGCCTTTGGTTTCAGTACATGTGCTGGTGATCCCCAAATAGAACATGTAATAAACTTGGTTTTCAACCTAACTATAATTCTATTGGGGCTTTAGGCACTGACTTAGATGGGACTAAGTTTGAAAGGTAAACTGTAATTTTTAGTGCTAGTCCCCAAAAAGAGATAGGTAATTTCGAATAACTTAGCATAGATCTCACCATATCCAAAAGAGTTCTATTTTTTCTTTCAATCACTCCATTTTGTTGTGGTGTTGTTAGGGCAGTCAACTGAGATATAATACCATTTTCAACCAGATACTCTTTGAAATATCCGGAGAGATATTCACCACCTCGATCATATTGAAGTTTCTTTATGTTCTTATCTAACTGCTTTTCTGTCTCAGCCTTGTACTCTTTGAATTTCTCAAGAGCTTCAGACTTATGACGTATCAGATAAACATAATCAAATCTTGAGTAATTATCAGTGAAAGTGATGAAGTACTCATAGCCTCCTCGATCTTATACATTTATCGATCCACATACATCTGTGTGTACCAATTCAAGTGGTACTATTGCACGCAATCCTTTGGTCAAGAATGGCCTTTTGGTCATTTTTTCTTCTAAACAGGATTTACAGAGTGGCAATGATTCATTTTCTAATGGACCTAAGAGTCCATCTTTGATCATTCTCTATATCCTATTTTGGTTTATATAACTTAAGTGTAAATGCTAGAGGTAGCACTAGTTGGAAGAAAACTTTATTTTCTTAAATAGATGTGTATGCTCATTATTATCAATTATTGTGTCATGCATAGAAAAGATCATAGGACTCAAATGATATAAATTATCTTTTAATGTACCAGAACAAATAACTCTATTATTGTAAAAAATAGAAACTGGGGATCCAAAATTTACAGTATATCCTTGTTTTGACAAACAGCTACTGAAATTAAATTCCTCCTAATGTCTGGAACATAAAGACAATTATTCAAAACTAAAATCTCATTATTAAAAGATAATAAAACAGATCCAGTCTTATCTCCTGACACGAACTGTCTTGTCCTACGCTGCAGTTTCATACTTCCTTCACTTAGTTTCCTGGTTTCCTGAAACCAAAAAATTGAATTACAAATATAATTAGTTGCTCCTGAATCCAACACCCATGTGTGAACTGGATTCTGAACTAAATAGGCCTCAATAACAAAAATATTTCCCGTACCTGATTTCACAATCTTTGGGCAATCCTTTTTCTAATAACCCTTCTGTCCACACTTGAAACACTTGCCTTTAGGCTTGCCATCTTGCTTTGTAGACAATCTCTTTTTCCCAGGTTTCTTCTTCTTACCTTTGCCTTTTGGCTTAGGCCTAGATGAAGAATTATTTTCAGCAATATTTATACTTCCTAGAGATTTCTTAGTAAGATAGATCTCTTCAGCAGAATGGAGTTCATTCATCAATTCTGTTAAGGTCATGTTTCTTTTGTTCATATTATAATTGACCTTAAATTCTTTGAATGTATCTGGCAGAGATTCTAGCACCATATCAATTTTTGAGTTATCATCAATTTGTGCGCCCTGAATCTCAGCCTCATTCAAATAGTCCATCATTTTGAGGACATGATCACGAACTCTTGTGCCCTTCCCCATTTTTCTATTCATAACACCCTTCAATGTTGCTTGTCTCGCAGAGCGAGTAATTTGCCCAAACATCTCTTGGAGACTATCCATTATTTTAGTAGCAGTTTCCAAATTCTGGTATTTAGTCTACAGGATATTAGAAATTGAGGATAAAATGTAGCATTTAGCCATCTCATTGGCCTTTCGCTATTTCTCATAAAGCCTCATCTCATTTCTATGAGTATTTTCTGGTGGTACTGGGGGGCATGCCTGGGTTAAGATATATTTATAATTTTCAGCAGTTAAGACAATATATAGATTTTTTTTCCAATCTGTATAATTCTCGCCAGTGAGTTTTTTTTGATTTAAAATAATAATAAGTGGGTTCAAGGAAGTCATTTCTAGAAAAATAAAACATCTATGCATTAATATTTTGAAATAACATTCACAATAAAAATTTAAAATGCAAAAAACCATAAATACATTTTATTTTATTGTAGCGATAATCTAGTACCGCTTTAGCAAGCTATCCGTTGGGGAAGTCATGCCGCCACTTACTAGACCCAATTAACCATTAGATTATTTACTTTCATGTCGTAACCTGATAAAAAATTATCGTTATCTTTTAGGGGCAAAATTTTGTTAACAGAGCTTCGTTGGGAAGGTTAATAACAAATTTTATTGAGTGTATAACCATTGTTTTAATCTACGTATTTCTCATATCATGCAGCCACAGTTTAGGTGATCAACAGATTGAAAAATATTTCAATCTTATCTTTAAAGAAGTTCATCAAATAAAATGTCTAATATATATACCCTCCGTAAGGAGCATCTATCATGAAGTCGAGATATATATATAATTTTATTATTGAACTAACAATGAAGTTGGGTTTACTTTCAAACATATAATTATCTTGAATCTTCCCTCTCCCACTCAATATTTTGAAGTTGGTTTTACTTTTTAAAACATACATATATTGTTAATTGTATGCTTCCTATAATATTATCTAAGTGATATCTTAAATTATCAAGCATTTGCAAATTTCAAACAATATACATGAATTCATGTTATATGAATGACATATATCATTATGCATAGAGTGGCACTACCTATTTTATGTGATATGTTATTATGGTATGTTAACATCCAAAACACAATGTATAGAAAATTAAATAATCTCAATTCATGGTTTTCCTAAAATAAAAAATATTGGGAAATTTACATAATTAACCAGCCTCATTTTGTATTTTTCACAAATAACCTTTCTACATTTTTCCTATCATAATTAGCCAAACTCCAATTTTTCGGACAAAGATACCCCTGTTTCGTCACTGGCCAAAATTCTCGCAACAGTTCCTCGAGTTCTGAGACGGACGATCAGAGACACCGGAGGACAAGCGTAATCTGTAAGTTTTTTTTTTAATGAATTTCGGGCTGCCATCGGCGTGGTGCTGCCGGCACTACGGCATCGGCTAGCGGTCTTCCAAGCACCACGTGATGGTTGCGATGGCCGGCCATCGCACCAAATCTGGTGCAACGGTACCAAATTCCAGAATCCCAGATTCTAGAATTTGGTGCGACATGCAGGCCGTCGCACAAGTTTTGTGCGACGGCCTGCATGTCGCACCAAATTATGGGGTTCTAATTTCTGGAATTTAGTGCGACGGTGCACTGTCGCATAATTTTTATGCGACGAGGTGCCTGTCGCACCTGTAATATTTTCTGAAATTTTATGATAGATTTTTTTTTAATTTTTAAATTATATAATTGTAATTTAATAATGTTATATTTGTAATGTAAATATGGCGATTCTACAGTATGTACTGGGCATGATGCAGATACCTTACGCTGCTCATTTTCCTGGGCGTATTACAAGTATGTGTAAGTTAGATACAGTCGTAAAAGCTATTGATGGTAAGTTAATAAAACGACAGTTGCAATTATTCAAAAAGGATATATTTGGCCATTTCTTGGAGTGTCGAAGCTTTCCATTCAGTGGTGTTATTATGCATAATTTGTAGCTAAGATAAGTGGCCTGTAATGAGACAGATTAGTTGTGGTTTGAAATTGGTGAGCATTTGATATGCTTATCAATTGGAGAGTGGTGTTTAGTTACGGGACTTTGTTGGGGTGAAAACAGTGTACCGAAAATGATAAAAAAGAATCATAGGCTGCTTAATACATATTTTGATGGCCTGTTTCGCAATTTAAATCTTGGCGAGTTTGACGAAAGGTTTGGTAACTTAGACTTCGACGCTATGGACGACATTGATGCAGTAAAAATTGTACTATTTTATTTTGCAGACAGAGTTCTAAATGGAAGAAAAGTTCATAGTCAGATAAACTTTTTATTGCTTAACGAGGTGGATGACATTGATCACTTTCGAAACCGTCCATGGGGTCGTTTGTCATGGGAAACGATATACGACAGTCTTGACAATGCATTGTATGGTAAAATGGAGAAATTTAAGAATACTCGCTTGGAAAAGCCAAATCATAATATTGAAAAGTATAATGTTTACGGCTTTACATCTGGAGTTCAAGTACGTTAAAATCGTGCTACATTGAAATTATATTCTTTGATAATTAGTTTATTAATAGTAAATATTTAATATTTTTTTAATATTGTCATTTTACTTTTTTAATAGGATTTTTACATCGTTTACGGTTATGACCTGATTCGTTGCACCGCCCACAATTCACAGTTCTTCGATTTACATCCTCACCGGCAGAGGGTATTCTCAGCTCTTTACGACGACCGGGTGGTGGTGCTTCTATTGGTTGATAAACTTGCATCTCTTGAATTTCATCTGGCACTTCCCAATCGATTACGTCACCAACTGGCTCCACTGGTTGTGCATAAGCCTTTACCAATGATTCCTTGGTGTAAAATTCAGAACAAAGGCTTATGTAATCCACTCGGACAGTTAAACAAGCAGCAATTGCAAGCGCGCAGACGAGCTGATCTAAATCAAATACTCTACATGTGCAAGTTTTTTTTTCTATGTCAACTAATCCCTCATTCACACCACCACCCAAAACATGGAATCGATGTGGAGACACAGGTCGGACTATCATCATTTCAGCCCGAGATCTCCTCTCAGCGACTATTTCATCTGCCCAAGTTGTTAGCCGAGTACTCATCGATTCAGCCACAAGTGTTCTATCATAAAACCATTGCTGCATTGTTTTCTAAAATGATCAATAAGATGAGTAATCGGAAATTTTCACGGTTCCCTCATAAAAGAGTTCACGTTTTCCGCGATGTTCGTGGTAAGAATACTATATCTCCTGCCTTCGAACTCAGACCTTGCCCAATTACATATCCCCACATTATTCTCCAAGTAATCAGCTGCACTGGAATGGAGCATCCACAGAGCCTAAAGTTATTTTCTAAATTCTTCGTGCCCATATGCTTTTACAGCTTTTATAAAGATCGGCTCAAAATCATCCCAAACAGCTCGGGACATCTTGAATTTTGCTTTGATATTACCTTTCACATGGTAAAAACAAATGCCTTGAGCAGCATAACGGAATACTTTAAGAACGACTCTCTTGATGGAAGTGCATCGATCGGAGATAAATACTAAGTCTGGCATATCACCAATCACTCCATGTAACTTCATCATAAACCATTCTCAAGCATCATTATTCTCTGAATCCAAAACTCCAATGCCTAACGGATACAATTGATTGTTTCCATCTAAGCAGGTTGCAACAAACGTACTTCCCCGATATGAACCCTTTAGATGAGTACCATCTACCGTAATCACCGGTCTAATATACTGTTTAAAACCCTTGATGGAAGATCCAAGAGCTACAAAGTAGTATAAGAAATTACTATCTGCATCTCGTTCAAGGTGAGTAACTGTACCTTCATTTGCGGCCTTCAAAACATGAGAATATTTGGGTAGTAAGTTATATGACTCTGCAGGATTCCCTCGAATAATTTCCAGACCAACTTCTCTGGCCCGATATGCTTGCTGATATATTAACTGGGCACCATATTCCTGCTGTATGTCTACTTTGATATTATTTGGCATGTATATCTTTTTTTCCTGAATATATTTTTCAGCAATAATATGACCAACAACCTTGCTCCTTACTTGGTGACGGCCGTCAGATAATACCTCATTATGACATATATGTACATTATCAATTCTCCGAACTACCCAATAAACATTTTCCTCGTTCGAAGGTCTCGTTGCTCGAATACGCCATTTACATGATTCCGAAGAACAGTGGGCCTCAAAACTTGTAGGTGTGGACCTTGCAATCTTAAAATCAAACTTATTCCGAAGGGCAAATTTGCGCAGCTCCAATATTAACTCATTCTTCTTAGAGAACAACTTACCCACACTAATATCATCCCAATTACAACTTCTAATAAAGTCTGGAGCAAGCAAGTTTGATGGCATAACTGGAGCAAGACTTATAAGAGGGTCAACAACTGTCATCATCGAACGGTCTATTAGAGCAGTAGATCGACTGTTCCGACTATTAGCAGCAATATCATCCTGACGCTTGTTCTCATTGTTAGAAGGAATATCAATAAGATCAACACCCCTATCATTAATACGAACATCATCTGCTTCTGTATTGCCCATGTTATTAGTAGGTTCACCATGTTGCTCTAAAGATGTTTCTACTAGTAACATCTCTTCTCTAACATCAGGCAATGCAATACCATTATCATCAATAGTATCATTATTGTTGTGGACTGGAGAGTAATATTGCTGCAACGATGTTGTCCTTGGTAATACCTCTTCTTCAACATCTGGGACAGAGAACGATTCAACAAGTGCCTCAACATCTTCAACATCTTGGGTTGGAACTCTAGGAGATGTGGTAACAAACATAGGAATACATCCAATGTTGGCCACATCAGAGGCTAAATGTAATACAACCTTCACCATTTCGTCATTACATATGTCCATGGGTAGTGAACATGCACGATGGGTTTGTTATTAGACTTCAATGTTGTCTTCAACGTGATATTATATTCATTAGGATTTATCTGTAAAACCTTGTATGTTCTTGATAAAAAATGAACAAACAAACAATCTTTTCCAACAAAAAATGCTGTATTCTTAGCATTCACATAATCTATCTGACCATCTGCCGATGTCTCCCACCAACCATTATAACAGAGTTCAAGTACAACTAAGTCCATTAATCCTGACATGATTGAAGAAAATAATTTTATTATACTGTTAAAAACATAATCACTAAAAAATAAAATATATTAAAAGTAATAAGTGTGCGACAAGCTGCTTCTGCTGTCTCACCAAGGTGCAGCCTGTATTGGTGCGACAGGCAATCTGTCTCACTAAGCCTAGTGAGACAGGCTGCCTGTCGCACCAAGCCTGGTGAGACAGGCAGCCTGTCTCACCTCTCACCAACTGTTAGACAATCACCAAAATATAAACCCTAGCTCGCAAACGATACACCACATAAATTCATAACACTTATATAAATATTTAATACAATTATATTACCTTACACGCAGTTAGGTAAAGATCTCTGATCTTCAGTTATTGAACGGTGTTTGCAGTTTGCAGGAACGATGTTTTGATTGGCTAGGGAACGGGTTGGCAGTTTGCAGGAACAATGTTTTAAATTTATAGTTCTTGAATAAAAATTAAATATGGAGGGTAATTAAGGAAATGTAAGTTTTGATTGGCTATATTTGATAGAATATAAAGTGAATGGTTATTTGTGAAATTTAGAAATTGAGGCTGGTTATTTATGTAAATTTCTCAAGAATATTGACCCTAAGCCTAATCTTCATTGGACGTCTTGTCAATATCTTATTCCATTGGATTATCTTTGTTGATGGACTTAGCTAATATGGGCTTTAAATTTATCATTGGTCCAATTTTTTAATTTTAAAGAAAAGAAAATAAAATTTTAAGTAAAAATTTTGGACAAAAAATAAACTTAATTTCTTAAACTATATCCATGCATTTTAATCCATTAAGCCTAAATTTTATTAGACTTAAAACTAGTATTTACTAAGCCCAAAACCATTTCTGGACTTAAATACATAATAATATACCAATTTTACCCAAACTGAAAATATTATAGAAATTAGGGGCCTGAGTGATAATTATCACTCAAAAACCCTAATTTTATGTTTTATTCTTTAGCTGCCATCACCAAAATGCAGCAGTTGCCGTTCGTCTTTTCTCCAGTGAGCACTCGCCATTATCAAGCCGGAAAAGCACCACATGCCAGCGTTGGACAGTACGCTACTCTGCTTTGCTGCTTGCACGCGTGAGTCGCGTCCAGCTTCGTTGTTGGTGTGCACTGCTGACGAACTACTTGGCTGTCGATATTCTTGACTCAGTGTATCTTTGTGCGTTTCTTGCTCGACATCTGTCCCTTTTTTTTTAATTTTCAATAAATTTTTGTTACAGATTCTCAACGCCAATGGCTTACAAAATTCTTAAAACATAAAATTAAATCAAAAGGGAAACATGGTGATAATAGACCACCCCTCTTGTTAGAAATCAAAAACAAAAATACAGACAAGCTGTAACAATGAATTGAGGCAATCCAAGCAAGATGTATTCATATATTAACAAATAATATATACTAAATAAATTGTGTCACTCTAATACATGATAAACAAGATAGATTTCTTACAAAATCCTTATATATTATTATGAGATGTCTCTGATACCAATTGCAGGGATAAAATCAGGTTTTTTCAATTTTTCAATTAAAACCTTTTAGGACCGATCTCATATAACATATAAGAATTAAGCAATCTAGAAATTTGTACCTTGATATTTTGAGAAGATGAATCAATTGAAAGTTGTAGCTCCGTCTCCAAACAATCTTCCAGGCTATGACTCAAGATCGATCAACACTGGACGTGTGGACGTCTGTTTCATTACTCCTAATTGCAACTGACTTCTCTTAGATGTCTTCTGTATTTTTCTCAAAAACCTGCAATTCTTTCCTTTTTAGTTTTAAGAGAAAAATACCCCTTTTATAATATCTTATGAAAAATCCTAATATGTTAGGATTAGGATTCCTACTTAAAATAGAATTCATTTTTTAATTTAAATATTTAAATTAAATACTATCTCTCCACTTTTATGCAAGTGGAGAGAATGTGTAACTAACTAAGAGACCACCTTGTAAAATATCACAAGTCCCCTTTTACACTTGAATATAACATACTAGGTCTTAACAAATATTATAATTATGATTTCACCTAATATGCCAGTTTTCTTGCTTTTGGGTCCAGTTATGTTGTTGTCAATTAAATGTGTTAACCCGAGGATCATTTGAGAACATACAATAGTGGATAAAATAATTAAATTTGTAATTAAACAAATATAATTATTTAACTCCAATTCTACTCCACTATAAGATTGGCATTGACCTCCATAATTGTATGCTCGAATATAATTCACACAAGACACATCGATTTCTTTATTGCACAATCATTTATACCACATCATTAATTTAAATTGATATCTCAACTGTCCAATCAATTTAATTATATCTTGTTCCTTGATACTTACTGGTTTTCTCTAATGATCATTTTCAACATACTTATTTATGTTGACACACTCTGGCTAGAGAATTCTATGATCAAGTACTAAAAACCCATCCAGAGATGTGTCGTACAAATTCTATATTGTTAATCTATAATTTTAATACTTGTAATTGCTCCCACCAAGATACCGGGTAATCTTCACTACATGTTTATGTTGTGCCCATTGGTAACTCAAATGAAATAACAACTACAATCATGAAATTATAACTAACTAAGATTAAGATTACAGTAAATCAATGCATATAAGATTTAATAAGTCTAACAGTTATTAATAGGTTAATTAAATCTAGTATGTGATTCAGTTCAATGTAGTCATATTACATCAATAAATTCATACATGGTTAAACAAATCACTCAATTAATTTATTACAATCTATACCTAAATAAAGTGCCCAACTTTATTTATCAACAGGGAACTTAATTTATTTAATCATAAGATAACTTGTATTTATGTCTTATGCGAATCTATATGGTGATCGCATAAATACATATAATATGATTAAATATACTTTACTCAAAATATTAATGCAATAAAGATACGTGAATAAGATATCTAATTTATTTTATTAATCAGAAATATATTTATTATAATAAATATATAAATATGCTTTAAAGAGCATATTTTTCCAGCAGTTTGGTCATTCCAAGCTCCCAAACCCAAATCAGAATTGCCCATTAATCCAGCAACTGCAGCAGCAGGGTCATAATAATTGTAATAATAACCGGAACTGGATGAAACATCAGGAGGCACAGGTGGCAGCTCACAAAGGTCCCCATTTGTATATGCTTGATGATCATCAGCTTGATCAGCAGCATCCATAACGCACGTAATTGGCTTGTAAGTAGTAGACCCGCTTATTGTTTCTGCTGAAAAATGATCATAAAATTTGGAGAGCTGGTTAATATCTTTGTTGTTAGTGTTGTTGACATCACCATCATCAGCAGCTGCAGCAGTGACAGTAAAGAGTGATGAAACGACGTTTTCGTGTTGTGGTGGTTGGTAATGGTCAGGTGAGATAATGGAGGTGTCGGAGGAGCCAGCAGGCATGTCGGAGTAGACAAAGTTGGTGCGGGCTTTAGAACCGCGCATGGAGCGGGCTGCGCGGTCGTATGCCAAAGCAGCATCCTCGGCAGTGTCGAAGGTGCCAAGCCAGTGCCTCTCTTTGGTCGCTGGGTCTCTTATTTCAGCTGCATGTCTACCCCATGTCCTTCTCACACCTAAGAATCTTATTTCATCTTGTTGCATCTGGTTGTAGTGTTGTTGCTGCTGCTTCGGCTGCTTTCTTTTGGTCTTTGTTGGTGAAGGTACTGACGATGAGTTTGTTCTCAAGTTGCTGAAATCCATGACTAAAGAAAAAGGAGCTGAAAAACAAGATTTTAGAATAAAATGAAATTCGGGCTTCTTGTTGATTTTGAGGCGTTGCACGTTTGGTGTTTATATAAGGGGCGTTTGAAGGCATATAATGTATATATGACCTTAATGTTATATATACATTATCATACATTATTATAAATGCATGCGTACATAATAGAAGATTATATAACAATCTTAGCACTACACAGCTCTACACTAGGTATCTAAATTATAATTACTTTATTAATTATAGTTTTCTTGGAGTTGCCTGGGATAATTAATTCTCAAATTAGTCTTATTCAAATCAAATGGTGGAAGACCTCATGACCTAGCTTGACAACCTTACCCATGCTAATAATCTAAGTGTGGGCCCTTGATATTGAGTCTTTTAATCATGCATAACCCTTCGTTATGAGTCACTTAATTATTTTTTCTTGAGCTATAATTTCAAATGATTAACCTTTTATATATATATATATATATATATATATATATATATATATATAGTTCTTCTCTAATACGGATGCTCTTATTTTTCTTTCATACGGACAATTGATAAGTTATGCAGTTTAATAAAATCAATAGAGAATATTATTTAAACACTCGACTTAGCAATATATCTCTTCACTTTATTAAAGTGAATATGCCCTTACTAGAGAAGAACTAATAGGGGTATGTGTGTATATATATAATACTTATTTGGACAAGAATCTTGAATTTTATTAAAATTTAAGATGAATCGACAATAGTGTAAATATATTTTTATATCATTACAAATTATTAACATTGTAAAACTATATTCATACCGCTATCAACTCGTTTCAAAAATTAATTCCAGATTAAAAGTCTAAATTGAAAATTTTTCCTAAAACTACATATATAAAAAATACAGAATTCAACACCTCTCTTATTTCATTATGTATATGCTACGAATTAAAAATCATATTATTAACAAAGAGAGAGACCAAGTAGCACATCTAAAAACGTACTCTTCTTAGTAATTATGAAATAATACAGAAACATAGATGTATCCCATAAACAATTAACGACTATCATGCATGTATACTCAGTAAAAACAATTAACGACTATCATGCATGTATACTCAGTAAAAACAATTAACGACTATCATGCACTTGTACTCAGTAATTATAAATGTTCGTATTTCTCTTAGTTTATTAGGTATTACGATGAAAAGTTAATCTCATAAATCTATATTTAATTTCAGTTTTGTTCTCGCATCCTGTTAATTTCAGTCAACAAACAAAATTCTTGAAAGATGTTCTCAATTCATATTTTTTTGGGTAGTTGAGTTTTTACTATAATTACAGCACTTGTAACAAATATAGAGCAATAATAATTGGCATGATCATGAAGAAATTGATAGCCATAATTGGCATGTTCTTCTTGAATAACTTTCTCGCAGTCTTCGTTTTTTAATAGATTTAAAAGATCTACTTCATTTAATTGATAACTAAATACACCTAATCATAACAAGAATAATAGTTATCATATCTGGTACAAAGATCTTCACATGAAAGTGCGAACCCAAAATAAGCAAATATATATATATATATATATATATATATATATATATATAACTATTTAGTTTCTGAAGATCACATTGAACTCCGAATAATTTAAATTCAAGTCGAATAAAATCATTAGAGTTGTAACGTCTTTCCAATGTGTATTTAACGCGAAGCTGTAATATTATATTTAATGCAGCTGTGTTCCCAAACCTTGAACACTTTATTAAGGTAAAACACCCTCATGCCAACTGATCTACTCATGTCAACTGATGTAGGTGCTTGTTGATAGCAGTTATATATATTATTCCTAAAAGGGATACTGCTTACGGTGGCAATGGATCAATTCTCCTTCGGAAGTTCTTTAAATTGTATTTGTTAATTGAAATAGTGTTAGATGGGTTGTGATAAAAAAAATTTAAAAAAAAACTACAAAAAAAAGTAAAAAATGACAAAAAAATAAAAAAATAAGGGTTGATGACAGAAAATTTATTTATAATCTATATATCTGTCACTCATATATGATAAAATAAAATCTATCAAAATATTTATGATAAATTTTACCAGTCACATGTCCATCACACTAAATTGATAATTTTTATCACTGTAGTTTTTTTCTATCATAAATTATTATTTTTTTTAAAATAATATTTTTAATGAAAATTATAAATTTCTATGTATTTTGTATGCTGCTTTCAAATTTAAATTCCAATATAAATATAAAACAAATAAAAAGAAAATACAATCAAATCTAAAAAATTTATAATATATAACAAAATGTTAATTCACATACAAAATCTCAATTACATTAAACCAAATGGCAAAAAAGTATTGAAATTACATCAACAAAATGACATTTGGTAATCACCATTCAAATCCAACATGAAGTTCAATTTTCCTTTAACCTCAAGAATACTGGCGATCTATCTGTGCCACAAGTCTCATAGCTCCAAATGTTGTCCCTATTCAAATAAAAGAAGCATAACCATCCATCATAATATTTGAAGTATCATGTAAGCACTTTGATCTCTTGATCAGTTGATAATTAAGAGATGAAACAAGCTGAACAAATTAAAGATACACTACAATTTAACAATGGGCAAACAGAGTTGATTTTCATATAAATAGATCTAGGATGCAACTAAAAGTACGCAAAAAAAGTCCCTAGGCAAACCTATGTATTTAATCATCAATTGAAAGCTTAGTTGAGATTAGTTAAGAATCACACCTTTTAGTTTTTGAACATATATTTAATCATCTTGGTCAGTAATCTTTGCACCATCGCCCTAAACCTAACAACCAATGTTATTGAATTCATTTGTGTGAGCATAAAAGAAAGCAACAAAATTCATAGAATATACAGTCAGTTTGCCAGTATAGATTGAAACTTAATAAATCATTTTGAAAATAAAAATGAATTTAGCATAATTGGTTGCTTGCTTGTTTTAAAAGGTAAAATAACTAGATATTATATTCAACAAAATAAGCCGCAAAATAATAACTATAATAGTATTAGGGAAGCAAATAGCATGTGAAGGATGGTATGCTCTACAGCCCAAAAATATAATAATAATAATAATAATAATAGGAAAAAACTAAAAGAAAAATAAATAAAGCATATGAAATTTTGGTCCTTTAAATCCTATTGAAAAAGATAAGGGATTCTAAACTCAAGAAGGCAACCAAGGTAATGGTTTCAAGCTAAAGCCTATGTTTCACTTCTTTAAGAATATGAGGTCATTTGTAACACCCAAATATAGGTATTTTAAAATTCTAGGAAATTATCACCTCTAAAATTATTTTCAACCAATTGCTTGAAACTTCTGTATATATGCGCACTAGAAAATATACATGTGGATGGTGTTGTTCTAGCAAAGAAAAGGCAAAACAGTCATGGGCTAACACTTACTAATGTAAATGTTCATACTAGTCTGAACCTATAAGTAGCCTATCATTTTGTCAATGAAGGGATAACATTTACACCAAGAAAGTAGAATCCTCCGACCACAATCATATCTAGACTCTTACGACCAATGGACATAATATTTAAAAGTGCAAATGGATGTGGACAAGCTTCACAAAAATAGAGTACATATTATGAAATGATCTCTATTTCGTAAGCAGACATAGCAAACCACATTAGTAAAGGTGTATAAGTTGAACAGGACAAATGAAAGTTATGAAAAAGTCACTTAATGCCATAAGATTCTCCAAAATTGGGTGCACTATTAATTCAAGATCGTAGCTCTTTACAATTGGAGTACCATTTTTTTTACAGAACACATGAAACAAATCTGCATGTAGCAAATAATACAGAATAATTGCACTCACTCAAAACTAACTGGCTTTAAAGGATAAAAACAACAAAGTAAATACGAGCAGAGCACTAACAATTTTTAAAGGCTAAAATAGCAGCAAAATATAGTGCACCACTTTACTCACAACACCCACCAAATATCAATTTTCCCAGATAAATTAAAATACAAAGGTAATCAAACAAGAACAAAAAAAAAAAAAGAGTAACACTAACACTAACATTAATTTAACGGTGTCAAAAAAATGAAGTCATTAACAACAATTCATTACTTCAAATATTAAATCACCAATTCGCATACAACTAACAGATTTTTTTTTTAAAAAAAATAAATAAGATTTAAGAAATAATACAAACTGAAACAGTAAAGAGTCAAGCTACCACTAACCATCAAGTGAAAGAGCTGCAAAGCAATGAATGAGTTAGACGGGATGACGCCGACGAGATGGAAGCCGCGATGCCGACGAGATAGGAGTTACAAGTATGTGACGCTGACTGGCGCGGCTGAAACACCAACTAGAGAGAGTGTTAGTGAAACGACGAAAATGAGAGAGGCTGGCCAGCTTAGGGCTTTCTATTTTTTGACTAGGAGGATAAGATTGGGATTTGAGGCGAATGAGGGGAAGAAGGGGAATCGTGTTTTTATTTTTCCTGTTTTACTAGATTTAGGTTTTTTAATATTATTTTCTACAAAAATACTGCGTTTTGTTTTTTTATATTGATTTATAATTTAAAATACAGTCAAACATGGTCAAACTAAATTTTGATAGTGAAAATTTCTACCACTACGTTATCATACATTTTTTTTATGGACAATAATCCTATTATAAGTTCATCATTAATTTTTTGCTAGATAAAAATTTTAGCACAATCCGTCATATTTTTATAATATATCAGAATTTATTATAAAATGATTGTTATCTATTACTAATATTTTTATAGTGAAAAATATATCGTAACACAATGATAATTTAGAATTTCAATTTCTAATGTTTAATTTTTCTAAAAATTTGATTGGATAAACTTCAAATTAGTTTTTTTAATCTTGTACTTCTCCGACAATTCTAACACGAATAGCCAGCCAAAGAAAACACTAGATCACTTGACTACAAACTTTTGGGTCCAAAATGAATTTGTTAAACAAATTAATGAAATCAAGCGCTAGAATCATGAGCATGCATGCTTCACAATAATTTTATCCACACTTTAAAAACACTTTTAATAGACTAATAGCTTGCACTATATTGATTGCTTGAAACATAAATGATCACACATATCGCATGATCGTTCCATTGTCAGTACCGATCATCTCAATACAATTGATTTAGCCAACATTTTCCGACCCATTATCTTTACAAATATATAATATATTTTACAATATTTTTTTCTATTAAAATTACAATGTACACAAAAAAAAAATATATATATATATATATATATTAAGACAGAAAAATAAATAAAATTTAATTTTAATAAAACTTTAAATGATTATTAAGTACGTGGCGTTGTTAAAGCAATTGACCGTAGATTTAACTACGTTTTGGGATCAGATCTGACTTAGAACAGATTTAATCCTGCACAACGGTTGTCCAACCGATATATCGTTTTGATTCCAAAATCTTTAATATTAAAAATAAAACATTAAAACAGAATCCTATGCAACCCTAAGTAATGCAGGCTCATACACAGTACCAAGATCTGGATCCCAAATCTGGTGCTTGTTGTGCAAATTTTATTGAACTCGCAAGCGCACGAATCTATTGAAATATAAATTAATGGTGACGAGTGTCGATCCCACGAGGAGGTGGATTTTAATTATGTAGAATTATTATTATTCTTTATTATTTATGCTTTTTGTGAAATTTTCTAGTTTATTCTATTATAAAATTAAAATTAAAATGGTGAGAATAAATTGGGACTTGATCAATGTAATAAAGTGCTTGGGTCTTAGGATTCACACTCAACATTTCACTATGAGCTTAATATTTATTTTCTAGTTCCAATTAATTTATGAGGGGGGTATTTTCACTCCTCATAAACTTAACTCTAATAAATATGACATCAAGCGTTCATTGTGCTAGGAAGAATAATCTTATGTTAAATGCGGTGTCAAAAACACGTTGTGCTAGGTAATAATAGTGTAACTATCGACAAGGTGGCAAGACTTTCCACAAATTAACCTAGATAATTCTATATCAACAATGAGTCAAGACCTACCAAATAAATTAGAGGGAGGCTTTTCTCTAATAAATCTAGTGTAAAGCGCTCACCGTGTTAAATGGTAATAATCTTACATTAGGGAGCTGGTATACCAGTGCAATATTTAAACAAGATTATTACTATCTGCCTACAATAAGTCAAAACAATTTAAATAAATTAGAGAAAGTAAAAATAAACTTACCAAATTAAGCTCATTGATTACGTTGAGGCTTCACCTTTAACCCAAACTTAAAAATAAATTAGCTACTCATTTTATAACTATGGGTAAAATAGAAATTTTATTAAAATACGTAGAAAATACAAGATGGAGAAGGAATTACAGAAAATAGAGCCCAAAAATGGATTCAGGGGTGTCAAATTAAGGAGGGAGCCCTCTATTTATAGATACAACAAGTAAATTATGACCATCCGATGAAAATAATTCGGATACCCAGGATTATGCCATGTGGCACTCTCTGATTAGTTGGAACACGTCACAGGGCTATCATTCCGTGTATATACATGTACGATACACGTGACTTTTGGTCCACTAATATTCTACCATGTCATCGGTCAATGTAAAAGTCAACAAATATGATCTAGTGCATTGCATGTATTGTAAGCTCATTTTTCGGTCCAATAGACTTCTGCCACATCATCCATCAATGTCACATCATCGGTCAACGACAAGTTAGCGGTCAACACCATGTCAGTAGTCGACGCCATGTCAGTGGGCCCCACTAAAATCTTAAAATTATGATTTTGCCCTTTATGTATTTCCTAAGGTTTTCAGCCGTTTTGAGTTCAAAAATGCTGTCCGTTTTGCTGTCCAACTTCTCGTTTATTGAGAAATGACTAAAATATTCCTAAAATACATAAAGTATTAAAAAATATACATAAATATAGACAATTATATATCAAGAGACTTAAAATACATAAAGGTGGAGATGTTAATGAGACTTTGGGGTGTAAAATGGTGATTTTACCCTTTATAAATACACATTCTCTACTACTCAACAGTGCTCTAAGTAAATGGAGGGGGAAGAGAAATACAACCGAAGGGAGAGATTTGGTCTTTATGCCTCGGAGGCTAAATAACAGTTTATATGGCAGATCTGATATAAAAGATCAATCTGCAGATCATGCATAAGCTTTAAAATTTAAAACATGCACCTTTAGATCTATGCTTTAAAAGTAAATAAATGCTTTGAATAAATAAATTACAGGGCTTTAGAAGCTTTGAAATTAAATTAAAATTAAATGCTTACATTTAATTAAAAGCTTTAAGAGCATTAAGTGATTACAAGGTAAAGAAGAGAAGAAGAAAGGAAAGATTTCCATGATGTCTTCAGTTCATGTTTTCCAGAGAGAGAGAGATGAGATGAATACAAGAGAGAAAGGAAGAGAATTCTAAAAATTGATAATTCTGAGGAGTCTATAGTATTCCTTAAGAATTTATACAAGAATTTTAACTGGATACTGTGGCACATCCTGTAGCTTTAAACTGTAGCGGCACTGTATACTGTGGCGCGTACTATAGCTTTATAGGAGAACAAGTCTGCTTGAGGGGCTTGAGGTAAGTTTGCTCGAGGCAAGTCTGCTCGAGGGGCTTGAGATATGTCTGCTCGAGCTTAGACCAACACCAGTTCTGCTCAAGGAGTGTGCTCGAGGCTAAATGCTTGCAACAAGCTCGAACAACTTTACATATACAAAATGAATTACATTTGAACAAATATAAAAATGTAACAATATAGCTTTGTAGCTTTACAACTGAATCATAAAAGTAAACATATAAACTGGAAATATTCAAACTAAAAATTTACTTTTTTTTTTTCATTACAACAATAAACTTAAAACTTTATTTACATAGCTTTATTAGAGATAGGATACCGAAGCAATCGTCCTCGTTATTATCTCCAAGGAAAATAAAAGGCTCTTTATCACCTGATGAGTTCGAGTCATCTGGTGAGCTCCCAACAGATGGTTGAGATCTTGACTCTAACAGCTGCTTCATGATTTTAAAATAATCTTCCTTGAATTTGGCTGAGGCAAGCAGAGATTAAGCTCGAGACTTTTGGCCTTGAAAGGTAGCTTGAGCTTTGGACTGCTCGATACTTGGCTTTAGGAGGCCTTTTGATGAAAGCCAGTTCTGAACAATGGTTTCAAAAAGATTTGATTTTTCATCAAACTTAGACCACCATTTAACTTTAAAGGTTCTTTGAAGGACAAGCTGGGCATCTTGAGTGTGGTATTGAAAGTTCCACATCCAAACCCATGGAAGGAAGAAATTTGTACAAAAACAGAGAAAAGGACGAAACCTTTTCTCAGACTCAGAAGGAACATAATATGCTTTTAAAAGGTTTAAACAATTTATGGCATTGGGCGTTAAAATCTCTAGACAAGGATCAAAGTAGTTCCACCATCATTGGAACCAATTTGGAAGGCTTTGAATTATTTTTGGATTAAAGAAAAATAACCATGATTGAGTCTTCTTAGGGTTTTGTAAGAAAAATGTATTAAACCAAGCTTGTTGGTAGTCCCAATATGAGAAGGACCGGCAATAGTTTAAAAAAGTTCAAAAATTGGCAGGAAAAAATTTAAAATTGTGGACTTCGAACCTTTAAAATTGTGGCAGTAGAGTATGCCGGCTTAGAATGAGACTCACTAAGAAAGAAGTGTTTGAACTTGACAGACTCAGTGTACTCAAGTATTGCTTGATGTAAGGCTGGGATTTTGTTAAATCTCATGATTTGAAAAACCAGCCTTTAGGGAAAAACTTTGTAAGTGCTTGAAATGGATCGGAGTGATAAAACTCATCTTTAATTGTTAAAACATTTTGGTGATAAGCTTTACTAAACTAATCCGACTTTTGAGAAAGCTTTTGTTGTGTAACAACAATTTGTGAAGAAGAGCTTTCTCCAGAAACAATTGTTTTAGAAGAAGAAGAAGATTTTACAATTTTTTTAGAAATAGGTTTATCTTTTTTAGGAACTTGGGAAAGAGCTTTAGTTTGAGAAAAACTTTGTAAAGCAGGCATAAGCTCGGGGGATTTAGTAATGGATTGCATCCATTCTTTTACCTGTTATTCAGAAGAGCTCCTTGCTCCTTGACCATGTCAATCCATGATTTGATTAGCATTGCAGAGGAGAGAAGATTTTCTTTAGAAGGTGTTGAAATGACTTCATTAGAGTCTTTAGAGAGGGATTTACCTTTATCTTTCTTCTTTGGAGGAATTATCTATTCTGTAAAAATTTTCTGGTTAGAAAATCTGGAATATAGTTTTTATCACCTTTAATAAATTCAATGTCAAAATAAAAAACACTCAGAATAGCTTGCCATCGTGCAAAAATTTGTTTTGATGCAATATTTTGAACATCTTTTTCCAAAACATATTTTGCAGCTTTGCAATCAATCCTAAGTAAAAATTTTTGATTTAACAGATCACTTTGAAACTTTGTAATTCATAAAATTTCCTTTTTAATAGTAGAATAGTTCCTTTGGCAATCATTCCAGTGAGCAGAAACGTATTGTATTATTTGTTCTTTATTATTCTCAATTTGTTTTAAAATTCATCCATAACCTAAATCTGAGGTATCAGTCTCAACAATTTTGGGTAATGCAGGATTGGCTAGAAATAGGCATGGTATTTCTTTTACAGTATTTTTTTTTATTAATTTTACAATTTTAGTATGTTCATCTGTCTATGCAGCAGGGGTTTTCTTAAGTCTATCATGCAAAGACTTAGACATCCTGTTAATGTTAGGACAAAATTCAAGAACATAATTTAAACTACCAAGAAATCTTTGCAATTGTGTTTTGTCACGTATCATGTTGGGGAACTTGTCAGCAAATGCAAGAGATCTTTCAATTGACATAATTGTTCCTTTGGATATATAATGTCCTAGGAACCTGACTTTAGTTTGAAACAAAGAAACTTTGGAACTTGACACAGCAAGTCCAGCTTTTTTAGTGGCATAATAAAATGTCTTTAAGTGTTTGAAATGTTGATCAATTGATTGAGAAAAAATCAACACATCATCAATATAAACAATGCAGAATTTAGAGTAAGGATTATAAATATCATTCATAATCCTTTGGAATTCTGAGGGGGCATTCTTTAAATCAAATGGCATAACTGTCCATTCATACTATCTAAATGGAACAGTGAATGCAATTTTATACCTGTCTTTAGGATGAATCTGAATTTGCCAAAATTCAGATTTCATGTCAAACTTTGAGAAGATGAATGCAGAATGTAATCTTTGAAGTAAATGTTTTTTATTAGGTATTGGATACCTAATCCATTTTAAAGCTTTATTAAGCGGTTTATAATTTATAACAAGTCTTGGCGTGCCTCTTTCTATCTCAGAATTTTTATTGACATAGAAAGCAACACAAGGCCATGGAGACCTGAACTTAACAATAAGTCCCTTGAACTCCAAATCTTTAATTTCATTCCTACAATGTTGTTCCAAATCCATATTTATTTATATTGGACGAGCTTTAGTAGGAATTTATTTCTCATCAAAAGAAGTTTATACGGAAAATCTACCAAATGTTGCTTCCTGTTCCAGAAATCAGTTGGCAAATTAGCACATATTTCTCTTTCAATGAAGGCTTTGAAATTAGAAATCTTTTGTTTCACAAAATTATTCTGAAGTTCGCTTTCAATTCTTTGTAAATTTAAATACTTTTTTAAACAAATCAAATCATTCTATTTTGTTTTAAGAAGGGTATTTATATGGTTCTGGTAAATAGAACATGCTTTAATAATGTTTAAATTTCTTATTTTAGGCTTTTCTATGAAAGGGAAAACAAGGTTTCTATTCTTTTCTTTGAATGGAATGATAAGATTTATAAATGGTGTTCCTAAGATGACAACATGATGTATATCATTTGTCAATAGGAATGAAGTCTTGAATTCAAAACCACCATTATAAACAGAGACATCAACTTTAGATTTGACTTTAAGTTTTGAATTGTTTGCTGTCGAAAGTCTTTCGTTAGTTTTCTTATGAAAATATTTTGAGATAATATATTCTTTAATGCAATTTAAATCAGCACCAGTGACAAAAAAGACAATGGTGTCAATTTCAAAATCTTTAGAAAATATTAAAGTAATTTTAATAAAATATTTTCTTATTGTAATTTACTTTAAAACAAATAGAAAATCATCGGGTACAAACTTGATGTTTTTTAGACTTTGATAATTTCTATTACCATCATCAGATTCTGGTTCTTTATCAGAATCCTCCTGTAATTGTCTTTGTAAAAGAAGTTGAATTGTTTCAGAATCATTCTTCTGCTTTTCTTTCAACTCTTTTATTTCAACTTTAATATCATTGATCTTTTTTTGAAGATCTTGGATATTAGAAGTTAACTTTTTTGTTTTCTTCTTATCCAAGATTTCAGTAAGATCATATGTATTCTTTTTAATTATAGGGGCTTTGGAAGTTTCAGGTTTATCTTTAATTTCTAAAGCCTCTTTCAATTACAAAGAAGCTACTTGCTTCAAATGTATTAAAAAAGGCCATACTGCACAATATTACTGTATGAGCAGAAAGCTCCACGAGCTCAACCTCGATGAGCAAGTATTAGCAAAGTTAGCTCCTTTGCTAATTGAGTCATCCAGCTCTGAGTCTTCCATGACAGGAGACAGCGAATCTTTACAAATTGATGAACTGGTTGACTCTGATTCTGAATCAGAATATAGTAGCTCTACTAGTACTGATTCTTATATAAAGAAAGTCAATGTGTTGACTAAGGAGCAAGAAACCTTTCTTAAATTAGTCAAACACATTTATGATCCTATATATATATATACACACACACGTACGTACATTTTGATCACCACTTTATTCTCTTATTATTTTTCATAAAAAGCCATGTTACCCTATAAATACTAATGAATATAGAGCCTTTTAATTGGAAACACAATTACTAATGAGATATCATTATCTCAGCCATGTTGCATGTGCATAGAATTTAAGCCAAAATATAATGATATTTTCCACAATCCTACTTCAGCTTTTCAAACTCAAAGGTTTCCTTTTTAATATCTTCAGTTCTACGGAAGTAACTTTTCTCAATTCTTTTATTTAATTTTGTGAAGCTGAAGCATCCATCTTGAATATATTAAAAAGGCAAGTAGTAAGTAGGGTTGCATGTGAAAAGGCCACACACTTGAGCATGCTTTGTAGAACAAAACAATCACTATATAAAGACCTACTTACTTAGAGAATTTAGTTTGTGCAAATGGCATTAATCCCTCACCAAGTCTGAAAAATACTTAAAAAGTTATTTAATAATGTAGACTACCCTATTTATGAATCACTTTGTGATGTCTTTCTCGTAGCTCAAGTAAAATCCATGTGGACTATCATAATTACTCGTAGAAAGAGTATAATTTTAACTAACCATAATTAGCCAGTAATAGAAATTTAACCTTAAAGAGAATATAGAAAACATACATTTTTTTTTATATGGAATAATTGGGATCCATAAGGCATGCGTGGTTGTTTCATTTGACCAAAAGAAATAAAAAATTAATTTTTATTTATCATCATTATTTATGATAATCACTTATCTAAAACATTCTTGAAACCCATCTGATTAAAATTCATATAAAAAGAGTATATAAATTGCACTGAACGGAGGAGAAAATATATGTTTGTTTGATGTTCCTTGATAAACTTCTAGTTTTTTTTTTTTTTTTAAAAGCATGATTTCTAATCTTGAAATTGAAGGTTTTGAATTTAAAAAAATGAAGATTTTGCATGCATGTACATTTAGGAAGAGTACATTACCGGATAATCGCCAACATGCATGCATGGCAACATTTTGTTTGGGGGCAAATTAGTCATAATAAAGACGCATACTCAGAAGCATCTTTGAAAGTTGAAGAAACCCTCAATATATATGCTGTAATTTAGAATAAAAAAGTCGACATTGAGGTTCTTAATATCTCCGTTAATTACTTAGGCAAATTGGGTTACAAATCCCAATAAAAAATAGTAAAGAAAATTGCCAAGACTTTTGACCCAAAGTGCACTATATATATATATATATATATATATATATATATATATATAGAGAGAGAGAGAGAGAGAGAGAGAGAGAGAGAGAGAGAGAGAGAGAGAGAGAGAGAGAGAGAGAGAGAGAGAGAGAGAGAGAGAGAGAGAGAGAGAGAGAGAATCATTTTTTAGTGCAGAAATTCTCTTTTTTTTTTTTATATGTTTTTTAAATTGTGAGATTTAAGAGAGTTAAGTTTTAACTCTCTTAAATTACACAATTTTATAATTCATTTTAAATTTATATTTTTTAAATCACACGATTTAAAAAAGTGTCTACTTTTTTAAAAAATGAAAATATTTATACATGAGAATAACTATATATATATATATATATATATATATTATTGGCACAAAGCACCAAATTGATATGCAGGTGATGCAGGTGGTGCACCGATTATCAGGATTTTGATTAATTGATGCATGACGTACCTAACCCAAGCTAAGTTGTTTATTTCACGATTTAGAACTTGAAAGACAAAATGTATTTCTTACAAAGTCTTGCCTATTTTTTTTATTCTCACTAATATTTGAGATATTTTAAAAATAAAATATTATTCAAAATTTTTATACTTATAAATATTTAAAAAATATATATTCTACTTATATTTAAAAAAAAAATTTTCTCCACTTATTTTTTTTTAATTGAGAGAAGAGTTGATTATGGAAACTCCTTGAGAGTAGCAACTCACCACTTGGCAAAACGCCTAATGACATTTTAAATTACATTTAGTGTAACTTACTACGACTAAATATAAGATGTAAAGATATGAGATTGGCCCCAAACGACCCACTTTTTTAGTACTTATTTTTTCATTAATTTTAATGATTGTTATTCAAGTATTTTTTTTATATGCTACTTTTATCTTTACAAAGGAGTGGAAAATTTTATCTCCTGCTAGTCTTAAAATATTATATATATTCGTTATTTTAATTATTAAAATAGATTTTTGTTTTTATGATTTGGCCCCTACAAGTTTAATCTCCTGCCAGTCTTAAAAATATTATATATATTCGTTATTTTAATTATTAAAATAGATTTTTTTTTATGATTTGGCCTCTACAAGTTTAATACTTTATCAGTTTAACTCAATAATTAATTTTTTTTCATATTTAAATCCTAAATTTTTTTTTTAATAAAATTTCGGCTCCCTAGAATTTTAATCTTAGCTCCACTTCTTCACCCCCCCTAATCACGTATGAGCCGATCTTTTTTCTAGTATTATCTATTATGTAAAAGGGTAGTACAAACTTCATTTGTGCTTTAGTTTAGCTTTGATATGTTCCTATGAGTTTAACTCATACCCACAAGCTAGCAAAAAATTTGATAGTTGACTCAATTTTACATTTTTAGATCAACTAGCTGCTGTGAAATATTTTTCATTAACTATTTGTTGTATATTGTCATTTTCATAAAATTTTCATTATATTTCTTAATTGTCTTTAGCTATATTTTTCAAATTTTGCATAGCACATTGAAATTAACACATACAATAATTAAAAAAAAAAATTGATGAATAACTTATGATTGTGTTTATAAAAGGACAATGATTTAATTATAAATTCTATTGTATAAACTATGGTTAAATGAAAACATTTTTGGTTCACGTAATTTATTTTTATTGAATTACTTATTTAATGCTATATTAGTTTATATAAAAATAATTTATATCAGATTTTGTAACTATAACATTACTCTTAAAAAATATTGTCATTTTTATATAAATACTCACATCAATTAGTTGTCATCTTTACTTTGTCTAATAATAAACTTGTAAGTCGCTTGTAAGTCCTCAATTTTATCTAGGGCACAAGTTTAAGTTTTCATATATTTTTTTTTTTTTACAAATGTGAGTGAGGTTGATATCTTCTCAAATATTAGTAGGAAAAAATTTTCAAACTAATTTTGATTAACTTCTAATTTACTATATATATATATATATATATATATATGGAATCTTAGTACTGCTCTTATCGTAGAAATTGTAACCAATTGTAGAAACAAAAACAAAAAGCGAAAGGAAGATTGAACATGTGCCGAACTGCGGTCTTACAAACTAACATTTAATTTCTTTTTGGGTCATACTTTTTAAGGGCAATGCTTTGGTACTCCTGTGACACCGTACCACTCATTTGTCTTTTTTAATTAAAAACCTTACTTTCTTTCTTATTTACAATTTAGTTATAAGTATAACGGTAATTATATCTTCCCACTCTTCTTCACCTCTTCTCCATATTCAGCCCGATTTTCTTCATTTAACATTACTTTTGTCCTATTTTCTTCATTTAAAATTATTTTTGGATCGTTAGATCTAAAGAATGAGATTTAATTTACAAACCAATAAAGATACACCTTGAATAGAGCTCATCTGACCTAAACAAAACTTGAGAATTTAGTACTATATTAACTCTTTTTAATTTCTTTTCTCTTATCAAATTTATAGATTGCACAATTCTTTTTCACTTTCTTTCAATTATAAAACTGAGCAAAACTACATTACCAATAGGGTAAGTAACCCCTTGCTTTGTCTTTTTTTTTTTTTTCATTTAATTGCACTACAATATATGTTTTGTTAAAATAAAAGAAATTAAATAGTATTTCTAAATTTTGAGGTTTAAGTCCTATTCATTTTAATTTTTATACTTATACCGTTGAGCTAACTATTAACGAAATTTTAATAGAATGTAGAATTATCATTTTTACCCTTAAAAGAAAAAAAATTAAGAGTTGTGGATATTTAAATCATAAAAATACTCGTAGTACTACATTTTAATTAAGATTAGACTATTGGACTTCAAAATACTTTAAACACCTATTTTTTAATTAAAATTTCTATTACTAAACTATCTATAAAATAATTTGCTATTAAGGACAAGATATATATTTAAATAATTATGTTTTTTTATTCTTATCCTAATTTTTTTTTTTTTTTATCATACACAGAGTGTAACCTAGAGTTAAAAAGTCTCTAAAGCCAAGAGCATTCAATTATCACTCTTAAACCCAGTTCTGTAATAGGCGAAGGATTCAATAATAATCTGATTTTTTTTACTGAGTTTTTAGAAAGTAATAGCTAATAGTTTGTTAATAATTAATACTATAATAATAAATATTCAATATTAATCATGTATTAAAAAAATACACGTATGCTAGAAAATTAATTATTAGAAGAAAAACATAAAATAAATTATTTTGGATTTAAATTCAAATTAGCACCTGATCTAAATTCACTATAAAACACATGCATTTTAATATTTATCCTTTTAAAAGAGCAGATAATCAAATTTCGTTATGTCTAGGATTAACATGCGATTTTTTTGAAGAGTAATGGTTATAATACCTCTATAAATTATAACAATTTTTTTTTTTAAAATCTCAAATGTATACCCAGTACAATATATGTGGGACAAAGTACAAATCGAGCCCAAATGAACACATATTGATAAAATGATGTAAGAATTGAAAATAAAATATAAAAAGATTTTTTTTTAATTAATGCATGAACTGATTAAAACCGGGAAAATTTACAAAAGTGGCCCAAATTTTGTAGACTATTTCACAATTACCAACCAAAGATTTTCAATCTTACTAGCCAATTCCAAAATTTGTCGACCAAAATACCCTTATCACTCCAAAACAACAAAATCTATCCTTTTTTTCACACTAAATCTAGCAGCTAGGTCTTGGGTTTCCGGCGACAATCAACAGTGTTTGAACAAGCTTTTGACAATGAGTTCATCTTTGGCATGACGTGGTTCAACTTCCGGCATTTTGGCAGTGGTTTTGTCATTAATTTCTAACAATTTTGATGTTGTAAGTTCTTTTTCCTAAGATTGATTAGTAATCGATGAGGGTATAGATGATTATAGATGAGCATTAGGATTGATTGTCCATAAATATTGAGGAATGTTTAATGAAATTCATATTCAACAATGGTACATGAGGTACTTGATAAAATGCCTTTTAGGCTTTATTTGTCTTGATTTTGCAAGATTAAGATGTTGATGGAGCATTTATACAAAGTGGTGTTTCACAAGCTCATCATTTTGGCATATATAAAGTGTTGTGCAATTCTAAGTAGATAAAGTCGGCAATAGGCCATCGCGCACATGTGGCAGGCCATTACAGAATGCATGTTCCTGCGACTGGCACCTGTTGCCCGTTCACTTGTTCTGTAATTTCGTGCGACAAGCACCTATCGTCTCGTATATGTATTTATTAGTTATATCTTGAATTATGACTCTGATTAATGAATAAAAAATTAGCTTTTGCTACAGATATAATGGCCAAGAATCCACAGAATAAGCATAATCTATCCATATTACATAAGGAATCAGACACGATGAAGATTCTGGCATCTGAACATTTCCTCAAGTGTATTACAAATACCTAATAATTTGGAAATGTAATGAAAGCTATCAACAGAAAGTTAATGAACCAACAATTAAGATTATTCAAGAAAGAAGTATTTGGCCATTTCCCAAAAATGGATACCTGTGTGTTTAGTGGCACAATCTTGTATAATGCTCTACCAGGCAAGTAGCACAGGATGAACATGATAAAGATCAGTTGTGGTTTGAATTTAGTGGCCAGTCATTACGGTTATCAATCACTAAGTGGTGCTTAGTTATGAGACTTTACTATGGTGCATATGACATACATAGAAAAGCAAGCATTGCTGCAAATCATAGGTTAAGAGATTTGTATTTTGATGGTAATTTAGGTGCTAATTTTAAACAATTTGATGAAAATTTTAAGCACTTGAACTTTAATTATATGGATGGTTTGATATGCTAAAGATCGCTTTATAATACTTTGCGGATAAAGTACTGAATGAAAGAAAAGATGAACATATACCAAATTAATTACTGCTAAACAATGTTGACGATCATGAAGTACTTTAGAAGTCTTTCATAGGGTTGTTCATCTTGGAAAATGGTATATGAAAGTTTGGACAATGCATTGAAAAAAAAAAATTAGTGACTTTCTAGGGTAATACTTTTAAAGAGGTGGAGTATAATATTTATGACTTTTATCCTAGGGTGTAGATGCGTTGAAATAAGTTGCTTTTTTTGTATAACATCTTTTTTTTCCCTAACTTTGTATTTTCACTTTCTACATGCTTGGTTGTTGGAAGTAGTTGATAGTTTTCTAATAGAAAATTGGGTCATCAAAACAAAAAAGAAGACTCCTCACATAATGACGTGGAAAAGCATTTCATTCTCAAAAATAAGTTTTACTGAAGTGTATAAGTTTTTCAACGACAAGACATATGTTGTAAGTATTAAATATATTTATGGATATGCTGATATAGCTGGCCCTTTTAGGTACACCAATATTTCCTAACTGTTCTGGTCCATTTATAGTTATTGCTTCTGTGATCATAGTAGCTAAATAATCCAAACGGGTTGCATAAGGCAGATATTGTATAATTGTTCGGTTTTCCGCAATTTTTTCCATCCCGCTATGTAAATAACCCAATATTGGTTTATAGTCAATAACATCTTCACCGTCTAGAGTAACGATGAGACGAAGAATACTATGCATTGACGGATGGTGAGGTCCTATATTGACTATCATAAATTGTTTTTCTGTAGCTAGTATACTAATAGGTTTTTACTCGATTCATTCTTACATGAATTGTTGAAAACAACAAGAAGTTCATCAACAGTCAAAATCAAATAATTCTAAATCGTTTTTCAAATTTCAAATTAACGATTTTTTGACTCCCGGATATTCAACTTACTAATTAATTCTTTATAATGTACTCTATTTTTCTTTGACAAATAAGCTAGATTTATTAAATAATAGATAATTTGCTCGATGACTAATTTGAGTTATTTTATGCATAGGGAATTGTTAAACAAACACTCAATTCGAACATGCAGAAGAAGGATATGCCATTTTGGAGGAGCGTAAAGGACTACAAGGGATTAATCTGAGATTGGGTCCATAATGTGACTTAATTATTAGATAGCGTTATTATTAAGTCTCGAATGGCTGCAAGTTATTTAATTTGTTTATGTTATTTCCGTTACAGGATCACCACAACACGCCACTCATTGAAGATAAAGTGAACGATTAACCACCTGTTCACAACTGATATGAAGTAGACGACACCCATGAAAGAGAGGTTACATGCTATATTCAACATTTTAATTATTTAAAAAATAATGATGTTGCATTTAATAACATATACATAAATTTTTTTTTGTTTTTTGTTCCTGGTCACAGACAAAATCAAAGTATTTCTATTATTATGTCATTTGTTGAATAGAGATGATTGATCATTCTATTATTGACATGAAAGAAACAATGAATAAAATTCTATTGGATGCCGAAGCTGAGAGGAAAGAAAAAGAACATTTTATAAAAGAACAGAAAGAGTTTGCAAAATGTATAATTAGGTTTATTAATTCATATAGTGACAATTTAGCCAAGCACTCCGACAGTGATACCCTGATAAGAAGCTTTTACATGATAAGCAATTTACACAACGCCTACTTTTTGTTCACTATATTATAACTATAGTGCTTAATAATAACAATTATTAGTATTGACAGGTCTCTGATGAAGTGCGGATCGTCATGATCACAACCAGTTGTCATTATGTAAATCATCAAGGAAGCACCTCCTAACATAAGTAAATTTAGCCGTCCGTATAGAACGTCATATGTCCTTAAAAGTCCTTACTTATAAACTTACAAGCGAGGAAGAAACATTAATAATCTCTCTGCCATAGAACTAACGGATGCTGAGATCGATGAATGAACGAGTGTGGATACAAATCCACTTACAGGAATGGGGAAAAGACATTTTTTCATGAGTTTGACCAGTGGTTTGATGGTAATATCGCAGTTGATCGTGGCATCCGACAGTCGAAGAATTTTTTAGAATACTCTTGGAGATAGAATGATTGGGGTGGCTCGGAGACAAAGTAACTATTGTTAGTCTTTATTTATTTTGTTCGCTACAGCATATCGGTGAATATTATCACTTGATAAGTGATAAACAGAAGCAATACTCTAATGCCTTATGTCAATGTTAGACGTAAAAAAATGTCTATTTTTGGGTAACAAACTTAAATTTATAATCGTCGATTTATTATAGTATAATAAAACATAACATTTATTAATTTACATATAATGAATTGATTAGGTTTTCTTGAGAGCTCAGTGAAATAATGGTGAGTGTGATATAAATTTATTAGATTATACTAGACTCAATAGCCACATTGATGTCAAGGAAGACACGAAATCAAAACCATTTATGAATGTTGATATAGTGTGTATTACCACATGATTCAATGTAGTTCCTTTTATATTTAAGGATTTTACACATCCTAATGTTGGTTAATTTCACTTTTTATCAAATGCAGGTCTTTATTCTGGTTAACTTAAAAGACAATCATTGGGTAGGAGCCTAAGTAAACTTTAGTTGCAAGTGAGTCTCTATCCATGACATAATGAAAGAATTTCGCAGTGACAAAATGTATTCTCAACTATCACAATAAAAAAAAGGCAATAGATGACAAAAAATAACCGTTATAAAAGGGGGTGCATGAGAGATAATTCTTCTATTATCTATGTCACTGTCATTAATTTATGACAGAATATTTTCCATCATGAAATCATGATGGGTTTTTCTAGTTATATATCCATCACATAATATTTAAATGTGAAAAAATATTATAAATTTATTTAAATTTTTGCATTATTTTTTTAAAGTTTTGGCGGGAAATTTGAATTTCATTTTAGTGGGAAATTATTTATAACAGAATTTATGATAGATATTTCCTGTCATAGAATAATAAACTTTTGGTGGATAATTTGATTCTTATTTTGGCAAGAAATCATTTATTATAGAATTTATTATGGATATTTTCCGTCATAAAATATGTATTTAAAAAAATAATATTATAATTATAATTTGTTGATGAATTCATGCTTATAAATAAAATGAATATCATAAAAAAACATAAACAATTAACATCATCAGACTAATATTACTTGACAGTCATTCAGTCCCACAAATTAATTTCCAAAGAAATACATAAAATGTCGAATATGTTATAAAATAAACATCCAAAATTAAAAAAAAAAATCTCAAAATGTAAAATAACAATTAAATTCCAATGAAAGCATGAGAAAATCATTTAAATTCCGGCCAAGCCAAGTTTCTCATCAAAACTTCCAAAGTTTGCATGACTCCAAGACTTCCAGTAGCAAAACGAGTTTGCAATATTTTAATTCCAGCCATGTAGCTAGCAATACTCCAACCCATACCTAGAAACCCAGCATCTTCCAGTAATACTTTAGTGCCAGTCATATAACCTAGCAATAATCCAACCTAAACCCACCAAACATATTTATGCAGAATCAATCAAAATACCCAAAGTTATCAAATGCATAAAATCTACACTACAATCTTTAACAACAACCATTATAATTTGACACTACAGCTTCAATTTCAATGATTTGTAACAACTAATATTTATAGTTTCATACTTATATTAACCATTTTGCTGATGTAATGAGGACGCTAGAAAAACGGTTAGCCCACTCCAAACAAATTTCATCTAATTCATCCTGAGTGTACGTTTTCTTTCCATTAAACTGTTAATAAAAAGAATATTGTCAAGCTTTGAAAATAATGTCATATATATGGAAAAAAAGTTAAGATATCTCATCATCAACTTACATTACTTGTTGATATGGTTTTCTGCTCGTTTCCATGTGATGTTGTAGACTTCTACTCACTGGTTGCTCGAGTAGGATTCATCGCTGGTTCCTGCCTTTCTCCGTTTACAGGAACGGTGATGTCTTCCAACCTCCGTCCACAGAAAAGGTGTCAGGGGTCGCCGGGTGTTTTTTCAACGAAAACCCTCTGACGCTCAAGTCAATGATCGGGTTGATTCTTTTGGTATCCCTCTTAATCTAAGGGATCGAAAAGATGGGATGTTTCTAAAGAAGAGAAAATTGGAGTCTGGATAGGAAATTTGAAGTTGGAATAAAAAGTTTTAGAAAAAAAGAAGAATCCTTTTACCTTGTCCCTTGTCTGGTATTTATCTACCAGTTTTCCCGCCCCCTTTGCTTGGACGCCCATCCACACATTAATTGCGCCTGTGCCTTTCTGACAGCTAGGAGTTGCTGCGGCATAACCTGAGGGCGTGGGATGTCAGGCGGGTATGGGTTCCTGTGACCCAATGATGATGCCGTATTAGTCCGCGTGTAATGATGACACTGTGGAGGCGTGCGCCGATCATTGGTAACAGTGGTGAAACCCTACGGCGTGGGGTGCCTGTCAGTTATCGATCGTCGTAACAAGTTGTCGGGAGGAGGGGCCGTCATGCTTAGGTCTGTTCTACTTGAGCTCTGGTTTCCCTCTGTTCATGGTGCTTCCCGTAATATGACAAGGTCCTGTTCAGTGGACGAGGATCTCTTTTACCCGAGCAAGATGATAAGATTAGGATCCGACCAGCCTTGGAACACTTGACCTCAACTAGCTTTAACACCTAGCAGGGGTGTCCTCGTGGTAGCGATTAGGTCTTCTGCTCTGACTGGATTATCCTCGAAGGGGTCTACTCGACATTGCCTAAACATCAGTCCCCTAGTTTCTAGTCTTGAGAGTGGAACGAGATAAGACTGAAAACTTCTTGTTTGAGCGGGTTCCCTATTTTTTCCCTTCTCACGCTGAGCTGTCCACCTTTTCCGTCTCTTCAAATTTAATGCGAGATGCGTGGACTGATTTAGACCGCTCATTTGAATTTTGAAGAGGAGGTTATTTGAACAGTCGCGTCCCTTGAATAATGTGCCCTCTGTTGGTATGACTCACTTTCCCCTTTATAAATCCCTAATTTCTCCACTGTACCTCTTCTTATTTCCACACTTTGCTCAGACTAAAAACCGCCGCTTACAAGTGAAATTCACCTTCTTCTTCGTCATCGTCGGTATTTGCCTTCGTCAAATCCGTTTAAGATATAAACTCTTCTTCTTCTTTTCGTTCTTGTCTTTTCTATTTTCTGGGTTTCTGGTTTCCCACTTGGTAGACTGTATCCCTAGGAAAAGAAAAATGTCAGCCACTCAACAACCCCGTCGGATGTCCCCTGAAGAATCATCTTCTTCGAGTGACTCCGAGGCCACTAGAGGGGTTTCGGTGAGAGATCCAAGCCCTGAAAAGGTTGAGGTTGTCGGGGAAACCCGACTGCAACAGAGGCAAAGGGCTGGCCAAAGGTCGGAGGCCCAGTCGTTTGCCATTGACAATATGAGGTGTGAGCCTTCACACCAAGATTTAGATCGGCTTAGGGCCTTATATCATATTTCTGCCAGTGTTGATCTGCGCCTCCCTGGTAAAAATAATACACATAGCCATCCTCCTCGAGGGTGACATACCCTTTATTTAAAATGTTTCAAGTGGGGCGTTAGGTTGTCCATTCAGCCCTATTTTGCCTGGGTCTTATCCTAGTTGCATCTGGCACTAGGGCAGCTGAACCTGAACAGGTCGAGGGTTCTGTCGGGGCTGTTCGTCCTGTGGAGGTAGTGTAATTTACGCGAGCCGACGATAGATGAAATAAAGTATCCCTATCAATTGAAGAGTAGCCCGAATAACGCGCGCTGGTACTATTTCACTTCCATCTTGAAGGGTAAAAAACCCATTACTGACCTCCCTACTTCCGGTGGCAACTGGAAGGGAAAGTTCTTCTTTGCTGGAGGGAAATGACGTGAGCAACCTCTGCCACCGAGGAGGTTCCTTAAATTCCTTTTTTCTTTTGTACCCCAGGTTGTCTGCTGCTCATCATGTTTTTTGCTCTGACTTTTCTGCTTACTCTCTCATATTTTATTTTTTCTGGTCTTGTTCGTAGTCTCTTAGAGTGTGTTGTATCGAGTTGGGGAGGAGCTGCAGACGCACATCAATACTGCCTTGGACAACACGAGCTCGTGCTGAGAGCTATTAACTAACCAGAACTTTACCGAGCTTGGTTTAATCACAGAGGAAGGAGACATGAGCGGTAGTCTCTCTCGGTTGAAGAGGCCCTCGAGCACAGTGGAGAGACCGAGCAGCTCCTTTTTCTCCAGCCAAGAGGTCCAGAGTTGACCTCCCTGCCTCGCCAATCAGGGCTATTCCTCTTACTCGGGAGAGTGAGCGAGTAGTCGAAAAGTCTCCCCAATGGGGCTCGAGAGCTGTCTTCCCTACCACATCCAGATCAGGACGCTCTCAGGAGTAGCAGCCTAATTTTGACGACCCCTATGTCAGGGATTTTACCAGGCACATGAGGGAGAAGTTCATGGAGGAGTTGGAGTCCTCCAACGTTATTTAGCTGGCTAACATATTCCAGCGCCTCTTGTGTTAGGCTACGATTGCCTCCACTGCCTTCAAGACCAAGGCTATGACTTTTGAGAGGAAGATTAGGGCTGATAATCAGGGCTTGAGGCAAGCGCTCGAGCAGAAGGATGAGGAAGCGGCGAAGCTTCGCGCTGAGAATTCCACCTTCGAGGAGAAGGCAGCTTTGGCTGAGTCTAAGGCACTCCAGCTTGAGAGGGAGTTGACCATGGTCCGGGAAGAGCTTGTGAATGCCCGGAAAGACCTCGATGTGCAGAGATCTGCTTTCGAGAGGACCATGGAGGAAGAGACTTCTCGCCTTCAGCATAAAGTGGACTCCCTGGAGAATCAGCTTGCAGAGGAGTACAATAAAGGGGTGACCTTCAGCTATGAGTGCATCATATCTGTCTTGGGCAAGGAATACCCCGAGCTGGATATGTCCAAGCTCAAGGTGGGTGTAGATGCTTACATAAATGAGCAGGATGCCCGAACTCAATAACCAAGGGATCCCTCTGCTCAGGAAGAAGTGAATGTTACAAGGTCCGGAGAGGCTGCTCCTTCAACCGTTGAAGCCCGAGCTGCTCCTGCTACCTAGACGGATTCTCAAGCTGCCCCATATTCCGAGGCCCCAACCCCCACTGCTAGTCCAACTGTTCAAGCCCCTTGATTGGCTTTCATTGTACTTTTTTTTTTTTTGTACTTGTAATTTTGGTAATGAAATAAAGAACATATTTCTTATTTTACCATCATATTTTTAATCTGTCCCAAAACTCTCTATAGAGGAAATTTTCAGCAGGCCTTGAGCCTTCCCCATATAATTGTGACTCTGATTTGCTTCTGCTCGTTTTGCCAACACGTGATCAACTAGACAAAACCCTTTATGAATTTTGGCTGCTTTACCTTAACCCAAATAGACTTTGAGATCTGAGGCCATGACATTATTCTTGGTGAGCTTGTTATGCTCGAGCCACTTTTCGGCTCTTCGTCTTACTTGAAGCTAGGGTTTGAGGCCTGTGGACTTCGATCTTTCTTCACGAGCTTATCCTGGTTGGGCCACTTTTGGTTTATGCTCAGCACTGTCTCGTCTTAAGCTGAGCTTTGAGACTTATGGCCTTTGCATTTCTTCTAGAGCTTATTCTGCTCGACCCTTCACTTGGCTTATACTTGGCATTGTCTCACCTTAAGTTGGGCTTTGAGACTTATGGCCTTTGCATTTCTTTGTGAGCTTATTCTGCCGAGCCTTCACTTGGCTTTTGCTTGGCACCGTCTCGCCTTAAGTTAGGCTTTGAGACTTACGGCCTTTGCATTTCTTCGTAAGCTTATTCTACTTGAGCCTTCACTTGGCTTATGTTTGGTACCATCTCGCCTTAAGTTAGGCTTTGAGACTTACGGCCTTTGAATTTTTTCGTGAGCTTATTCTGCTGGAGCCTTCACTTGGCTTATGCTTGGCACCGTCTTGCCTTAAGCTAGGCTTTGAGACTTACAACCTTAGCTTTTATTCGTTTTCATAAGCTTCAATCTGCTCACATGGAATTGATTAATTGTGGAAGTATTTTTCTTGCTTTTATTTATATACAAGATTTTACACATTTCTAGTGTGGATGAAACTAAACACTAATGCTCGTAATACAAGGGAACTTACTGGAAAAACTTCATCAAATGCTGCGCATTCCATGGCTTTTTAATTTCTCGTCCATCTAGGCAGGTCAGCCTGTATGCCCCTAGACCGGCTAATTGCGAGACCCTGTAAGGACCTTCCCATTTCGGGCCCAACACCCTTTGCCTAGGATCTAGTGCTCTGGTTTACTCTTCTAAGTACACAGTCTCCCACCTGGAATCGGCGAATGTGCACGTTCTGGTTGCAGTAGCGGCCTACCCTCTGCTGGTATTTCGCCATCTTCATTACTAACCTTTCCCTTTTCTCCTTCAGCAGGTCCAATTTTGCACACCTCTGCTCGTCGTTCTGCTCCTCATCAAAGTGCTCTATCTGATGTGTGCCAATCCCTATCTCTGCTGGAATCACTGCTTCATGCCCGAATGTTAAGAAAAACGGTGTCTCCCCCGTGGCGGTTTTGTGTGTGGTCCTATAAGCTCACAACACACCAGGCAGCTCATCGACCCAAGCTCCCTTCTGCTCACCCAGTCTGGTCTTCAGGAGACGCTTTATAGTTTTATTTGCGGCCTCCACTTGCCCATTTGCCTGTGGGTGTGATGGCGACCCAAGCTCCCCATATTTCTGTAGAAGTCTTTGAACTTGTTTTTGTCGAACTGCCTCCCGTTGTCAATGACCAGTGCGTGGGGGATCCTGTACCTATAAATTACATTTCTCCAAATAAAGTTAGTGGTTTTGGTTTCTGTAATACTGCTTAAAGCTTCCACTTCAACCCATTTAGTGAAATAATCAATTACAACCACGGTATGCATTGCAGATGCTCTCCCTTTTGGCAGTGGTTCGATCAGGTCGATTCCCCATTGAGCAAATAGCCACGGTGAGTTCATTACTGTGAGGTTCTAGGGTAATGAGCTATGTAGTTTACGAAACTTTGACAATTCTTGCAGCTCTTGGTCTTTTCTTGTGCGTCCTGGTGTATCCGAGGTTAGAAGTACCCTTGCCTTAAGGCTTTAAAGGATAGAGATCTTGTGCTAGAATGGTTTCCACAAATCCCTTTATGTATCTCTCTAAGGACATAGTCGGCTTCCTCCTTGTCCAAACAACGTAATAGTGGCAGGGTGTATCCTTGCCTGTACAATACCCCTTCGATCAGTGTGTACCTTACTGCTTGACATCTTAGCTTTCTCACCTACTTCTTGTCTGTAGGCAATGTCCCTTCCTTGACATAAGAGATAATTGGATCCATCCAGGTGCTGTTCGAGGATAAGCTCATCACCTCATCTTCCTGCTCGATACTCGAGCAGGTCCTGATCTCCACTGGAAAGGACTTGGGCATATTGGGGCCAGATACAACGACCATCTTTGCTATCATATCCGCCTGAAATCTTTCTTTCCTTGTAATTTGTTCCACCTCTACCACTCAAAACTTCCCAATTAACTGTCTTACCTTTCGAAGGTAAGCTTCCATCTTCTCGCCTTTCGCCTGGAAGCTTTCGTTGAGGTGGTTTGCCACCAGCTGAGAACTTGTTCAGAGCTTTACTTCTTCCGCCTTCACTACCAAAGTGAGCTTCAGTCTTGCAATTACAGCCTCGTACTCAGCCTGGTTATTAGTGGCCTTAAACTCGAGCTTTACGGCATATTATACTTTCACCTCTTCAGGACTAAGAAGCATTACTCCTGCTCCCGCTCCTTGATCTCCACATGATCTGTCCACACCTTGCCTGGAGCAGGGGAGCCTCTTGCTCGCTTTTTTTATGCTCCTTTGTCTGACTCTGTATACTCCACTACAAAGTCTCCTATGGCTTGTGCTCTGAATGTTGTTTGGGGCTGGTAGCTGATGTCAAACTCGCTGAGCTCTGTCGACCACTTTACCAGCTGGCCCGAAGTATCTGGCTTGTGCAAGATCTATCTAAGTGACTGGTTTGTCAAGACCACTATTGAGTGTGCTTGGAAATTAGGCCTCAGCTTCCAAGCTGCTGTTATCAGTGCGAGTGCCCACTTCTCCACCGGTGGATACCAAGTCTCTGCCTCCAACAAAGCTTTGCTCGTATAATATACGGGGTGTTGCACCTCTGACTCTACCTTTATCAAGACTGAGCTCATTGCTTATTGCGACACTGCCAAATACAAGTATAGAACTTCTCCTGCTCGCAGTGTTGATAGCAACGGGGATTTCAGCAAGTACTCATTCAGCTGTTGGAATGCTACTTCACACTCTGGTGTCCACTTCGTCTTTCTCCCTTTTCTCATCTCTTGGAAAAAGGCATGGCATTTGTCTGTTGCTCGGGAGATGAATCTGTTGAGGGATGCTAGCTTACCCATGAGGCTTTGTATTTCCTTGAGAGTGCGCGGGGACTTCATGTCTATCACTGCTCTTATCTTCTCCAGGTTGGCCTTAATTCCCCTGTTACTGACCATGAAACGTAAGAACTTTGCAGAACCCACTCCAAAGGCACACTTCTCAAGATTAAGCTTCATCCGGTATTCCCTCAAGAGCGCAAAGGTCACTTCTAAATGATTTACAAGTTCTTCTGGGTCCTTGGACTTGGTGATCATGTCGTCTACATAAACTTCCATCGTGCGGCCAGTCAGTGGCTTGAAAATCTTGTTCACCAGTCTTTGGTACATTGATCCCGCGTTCTTCAGGCCAAAGTGTATAACTTTATAGCAAAATAGGCCCTGGTTGGTGTTGAAGGCCGTGCACTTCTCGTCCGGCTCGTACATATGTATTTGGTTGTAACCTGAGAAGGCATTCATAAAGCTGAGTAGATCGTGTCCTGCTATTGAGTCAACCAGCTGATCTATCTTTGGCAATGGGAAGCTATCCTTTGGACAGACTTTGTTCAAATCGGTGAAGTCTATGCACATTCTCTATTTCCCACCAGCCTTCTTCACCAGTATTACGTTTGAGATCTATTCAAGGTAGTTGACTTCCCTTATGAAACCTGCCTTCAACAGCTTCTCAACCTCACTATTCATGGCCTTATACCTCTCCTGGTTGAGGCACCTCCTCTCTTGCCTTACTGGCTTCGCGTCTCATTTTATTTCCAACCTGTGGCATGCCACCTTCGGATCGATTCCTCAGCTGCTCGCTAATACCCGAGCCAATCATGACCTTCTTCTCCTGGTCATTTGGCCTTATCACAATTTGGTGAAATAATCAATTACCACCAAGGCGTGTGTTGCAGACGCTCTTCCTTTTGGCAGCGGCCTGATTAGGTTGATCCCCCGCTGAGTAAATGGCCATGGTGAATTCATCACTGTGAGGTTCTCGGGCGGCTAAGCCATGTAGTTTGTGAAGCTTTGACAATCTTGTAGCTCTTGGTCTTTTCTTGTGCATCCTGGTGCATCCGGGGCCAGAAGTACCCCTGCCTTAAGGCTTTAAAAGCCAGAGACCTCGCCCTAGAATGGTTCTGGCAAATCCCTTCGTGTATCTCTCTAAGGACATAGTCAGCTTCCCCCTTGTCCAAACATCATAGCAGCGGCAGGGTGTATCCTCGCCTGTACAATATTCCATTTATTAGTGTGTACCTTGCCGCTTGACATTTTAGCTTCCTTGCCTGCTTCTTGTGGGCAGGCAATGTCCCTTTCTTGAGATAAGAGACAATTGGATCCATCCAGGTGTTGTTCGATGTTAAGCTCATTACCTTGTCCTCCTGCTCGATACTCGAGCAGGTCCTGATCTCCAATGGGATAGACTTGGGCAATTTAGGGTTAGACACAACGACCATTCGTCCTATCATATCCGCTCGAAAGTTCTCTCTCCTTGCGATCTGTTCCACCTCTACCACTTGGAATTGCCCCATCAACTGCCTCACTTTACGAAGGTAGCTTCCATCTTCTCCTCTTTTGCTTGGAAGCTTTCATTGAGGTGGTTTGCCACCAGTTGGGAGTCTGTTTGGAGCTTTACCTCTTCCGCCTTTACTACCAAAGCGAGCGTCAGTCCTGCAATTACGGCATTCGTACTCAACTTGGTTATTGGTAGCCTTAAACTCGAGCTTCATGACTTATGGTACTTCTACCCCTTCAGGACTAAGAAGTATCACTCCTGCTGCTGCTCTTTGGTCCCCGCATGACCCATCCACTGTAACCATCCACGCTTTACATGGGACAAGTACATTCGACCACAAAGTCTGCTAGGGCTTGAGCCCGGATTGTTGTTCGAGCTGGTAGCTGATGTCAAACTCGCTGAGCTCTATCGACCATTTCACCAGCCTGTTAGAAGTCTTTGGCTTGTGCAAGATCTGTCTAAGCGGTTGGTTCGTCAAGACTATTACCGAGTGTGCTTGGAAATAAGGTCTCAGCTTCCGGGCTGCTGTTACCAGGGCAAGTGCCCCCGTCTCTATTGGCAAATACCGAGTCTCTGCTCTTAACAAAGCTCTGCTCTTGTAATATATAGGGTACTGCACCCTCGACTCCTCCCTTACCAAGACTGAGCTCGTTGCCCATCGCAACGCCGCCAAATACAAGTACAGAACTTTTCCTGCTCGTGGTGTTGACAGTAGTGGGGCTTTCAGCAAGTATTCTTTCAGCAATTGGAATGCCGCTTCACATTCCAGAGTCCACTTTGTCTTTCTCCCTTTTCTCATTTCTTGAAAAAAGACACGGCATTTGTCTGTTGCTCGGGAAATAAATCTGTTGAGGGATACTAGCTTTCCAGTGAGGCTTTATATTTCCTTGAGAGTACGCAGGGACTTCATGTTTATCACTGCTTTTATCTTCTCCGGGTTAGTCTCAATTCCCCTGTTACTGACTATAAAGCCCAAGAATTTTCTCGAGCCAACTCCAAAGGCACACTTCTCAGGATTAAGCTTCATCTGATATTTTCTTAAGAGCAAGAAAGTCTCTTCCAAGTGCTTCACATGCTCCTTCGCATCCTTGGACTTAGTGATCATATCGTCCACATAAGCTTCCATCGTTTGGCTGATCAGAGACTTGAAAATCTTGTTCACCAGTCTCTGGTAGGTTACCCCCGTGTTTTTCTGGCCGAAGGGCATGACCTTGTAACAGAACAGGCCCTAATTAGTGATGAAAGCAGTGCATTCCTCATCCGGCCTGTACATAGGGATATGATTATAGCCCGAGAAGGCATCCATGAAGCTGAGCAGGCCGTGCCCTGTTTTAGAGTCCACCAGTTGGTCAATCTTTGGCAATGGGAAGCTGTCTTTCGGACAAGCTTTGTTCAAATCTGTGAAGTCCACACACATTCTCCATTTCCTACTCGCCTTCTTTACTAGCACCACATTTGAGATCCATTCAGGGTAAGTGACTTCCCTTATGAATCCTGCCTTTAGCAGCTTCTCTACCTCGCTATTCATGGCCTTATACCTTTCCTGGTTGACACACCTCCTCTTTTGCCTTACCGGCTTCGCGTCCTTACTTATCGCTAGTCTGTGGCATGCCACTTTCGGGTCGATCCCAGGCATATCTTCATGTGTCCAGGCGAACAAATCAGAATGTGCTCGTAAACACTAGACCAGATTTTCCCTTAATGGCCCGCTAATGCCCGAGCCAATCTTGACCTTTTTCTCATGGTCATCCGGTTTTATCCCAATTTTTTCTAGATTTTCAGCGGGCTTTTGCCTTTCATTTTTCGACTCTCCCCTCGAGTCCAACGATGTAACTTGCATCGCTTCCTTTGCTGCCACGGCATAGCAGCTCATTGCGACACTCTGATTACCCTTGACAACTCCCACAGCCCCATTCACTCGATACTTCAAGGCCAAGTAATGGGTGGATAACACCGACTGGCTAATCCTCATGAAGGGCCTTCCTAGTATCGCTCGGTAGGGGCTGACTTTATCCACCACCATGAAGTCTAACATCATATTCTTTTTAAAGGACTTCGAACCTATAGTTACAACCAATTTGATGATCCCTAGAGGGGTTAACCTTCCCCTACCGAATTCTTTCAGAGAGGTGCTCGTCTGCTCGAGTCTTAAATCCTCTATTCCCATGTCATCGAGTGTGGACTTGAAGAGAATGTCCACTGAGCTTTACGAATCTACCAGTATTCGATTGACCTCTTTGTTGGTAACATTCGCCTTCACAACCAAGGCATCCTCGTGGGGGTATAGCACCCCCTCCTCGTCCTCCTCTGTCCACAAGACTTCCCGGCCAGCAGAGGTGTATCTGTTATAGTTCTTTCGAGCCCTATTTGAGTTTCCTACAATCATGGGCCCCCTGCTATTACCCTCATAGCAGGTGGTTCACGGTCTATGTCACAGGCTTAGTCATCTTCCGCTCGCTGTTGCTCGACTACCGGGTATCCTCCTTCGATAAACTCATCCAAGTACCGGTTTCTAACCAAGTCTTCCACTTGGTTCTTCAAATCACGGCACTGCGACGTCGAGTGGACATGGTCGCCTTAAAATCGACAGAACCACCCTCTGTCCCAATGTTCTGGCTAGCCTAGACATTGGTGTCGGGGTGTATTGTTTGTATGCGGGGCTCTGATCAACCATTTGCACCGCCCTATCCTGGGGGAAGCTTCTCGGGTGTGGAGGTAATGGGCGGTCGGCTCTGCTGTTGTTCTGCATGGGCTGAGTTATGGGAAGATTGCGAGGTAGGTCGCCACCGTACTGTTGATACTCCCTGTGGTCCCGACTTGGGGACCCGTGGGGCAGAGCGAGAGCCACTCGTGGCTGGGGAGCCCTCTGGTAGGGGTTATAGGGAGCAACTCGGTTCTTTATTACCCTGGAGGTAGATGCGTCACGATCAGGCCCTCCTTTCTCGTTTCGCGGCGTTCAACTGTTCTGCTCGCTTCTCAGTTTTGCGGCTTTTTCTTCCTCAATAACTATGTCCATCTTCACCTGTTCATATGCGACGGAGTACGAACGGATCGAGGGGCTCCGCAAGTTGTACAATGGCCTTCCAATCTTAATCCCATCCTTCAGCCCGCTTAGCGCCTGAGGGTGATTGAATGCCCCAAGATCCAGGACTGACCGGTGGTATCTTTTGATGAATTCTTAGAGGAACTCCCCCTTCCTCTGTTTTATCTCTCCATTAATTCCATCATGTCATCTTCGGGGGCCACCGCCCCCCGGAACTGCTCCGCGAATTCCTTGCACATTTGTTCGAAACTCAGAATACTTCCCCGCGGTAGTTTACGGTACTATTCTGTCACCCACCCTTCCAAAGTAAGTGGAGTACAGGGATGTCAAGCTCTGCACTTCGGTCATGTCGTTGAAACGTTCTATGTGCACCAGCGGGTCACTCTTCCTTGAGAACTTCAAGTGAGGGAGGCATAAATCTTGAGGGATTATGACGCCCATGATTTTTGCTGAGAGTGGAGACTTACTGTCTAACATTATCCTCCAACTCGGGGCTTTCCCATTTCTCCGGAAGTCTTCTACAACCTGCGCCAACCTACGCACCTCTCCCTCCAATTCCTCCATGCGGGAAGTAGGTGCCGTGTCTTGCAAGTGTTAGCGGGATTCCCTTTCCTCCAAGTTCGTCTCCTCTCTTCCGGCAACATTTTGTGCTTTTTGCCTCTGGGCTTCATCTCCTACATTCTCCCCGGCGGGGGCGTTCCTGCGGCTGGATTCAGGGAAGTCATTGCTTGCTTTCCTCTGTCCATCCCTGAGCTCCTGCATGATGGATTTCAGTGTCTCCATCTGTCTTTCCATTCGGTCCATTCTTTCTTGGATTTCTCTATCTCGGGCCTCATTCGCCACCTCCCTTAGAGTCACCGATTCCTCCGGGCTTACTCCTCTCTCGTTATTTCCTCTTATCGTTATATTATTTTTCAACTGTATTAGGAAGTCAGGCTTTTTGAATTAATCCCCACAGACGGCGCCAAAATGTTGATGCGGTTTTCTGCTCGTTTCCAAGTGACGCTGTAAACTTCTACTAGCCGGTTGCTCGAGCAGGATTCCTTGCTGGCTCCTGCCTTTCTCCGTTTACTGGAACGGTAATTTCCTCCGGCTTGCATTCACAAAGGAAAATATCAGGAGTCATCGGGTGTTTTTCCGGCGAAAATCCTCCAACGCTCAAGTCAGTGATCGGGTTGATTCTTTTGGTATCCCCCTTTAATTTGAGAGACCAGAAAAAAATAGAAGGTTATGAGAGGTAAAGAGAGAAAATCCCTTTTTCGGATAAAAAAGTTGGAGTTGATATTAATATTTCATGAAAAAAGAAAAATCAGAATCAAGTAGTTCAAATCCCTTTACCTTGTCCCTCGTTTGGTATTTATCCACCTGTTTTCTCGCCCCCCCCTTTACTTAGACGCCCACCTCCGCATTGATTGCGCCTGTGCCTTCCTGACAACTAGGGTTGCTGCGGCACAACTTAGAGGCATGTGCCAGTCATCGGTAACAGTGATGAAGTCCTACGGCGTGAGATGTCTGTCAATCATTGATGTCGTGACAAGTTGTCAGGAGCAGAGATCGTCATGCTTATGTCTGCCCTACTCAAGCTTGGATTCCCTCTATTCATGGCGCTTTTGGCAATATGACCAGATCCTGCTCAGTGGTTCGAGGATCTCGAGCAGGATGGGAAGATCAGGGCTCGTCCAAACTTGGAGCACTTGACTTCGACCAGCTTTGACACCTAGCAAGGGTGATGTATGTTAGCGATCAGGTCTTCTACTCTGGCTGGGCTGAGCTCGAGGGGATCTGCTCGGCATTGCCCAAACAATACCTTCATAAGTCAGAACTTTCTTTGCATAAGCTATTCTGGAATTTTTTTACTTCCATAGAAGTATGAAGTATGATGCTAATAAATTATAGTTTATGTGATTACATAAACAATTCCTAGATTTACTACTTGATTTATAAATTATAAAACTAGTGATTGGGTAAACAACTAGTATTTTTAGTGAAGTATATCTTATAATCTATGGATTTTATAGAATTTATATTTATGGGTAGTGATTGTGTTATAGACCAAAAATATTCTTTTTGGACTTCATTTTTAGGCTACTTTTAAGTTATTTTATTTTTTATTATAGACTTTGTTTTCGTGGTTTATGGGCATGCTTGATTGTATATATAACATGGGTATGTTGGGTTTGCCTATTTGCTTGAATTAGAATATGAGCTTCAATTAGCTGAAAGAAAGACTAGAATCCCAAAATCAAAGCTTGTAGAAAGTCCAAAGCACAGAGCAAGTAAGCATTATTAAGTTGTTGCACTATCTCAATCGCATAGGATGTTATGACTGACTTAAATTACAGTCGAAAAACCTTTTAAAAGTTTTATTAAGTAATAGTTTATCATTAATAATTCAATATTCGAACTTCTTTGTCTTCAAATTATTCACTAAGTTTTTTATATTTTCTTATGAGCTATTTCATAAATAATTTTCCATAGCGATTAAAGTTACTGTGTAAGAATTGCCCATCAACATAATTTTTATAAATATAATTAATGCTTAATAGTCCTAAATTTGGTTGAATTGAAGTAAAACCTTAATAGTTCATTTGTACTTATTAGCATTTTTCTTCGTGAACTTCTAGTTCATATGCACTTATTAGCATTTTTCTTCATGAACTAAGCTAGTATAAAATCCAAGGATTAGCATCTGCAAACGCAAAACATGATTAGATGAAAAGCGCTAATGAAATATGCAACTTCGAATTTACAGTAACAATAATTGCAATTGGAAATTAACGGGTGAATAATAAAAAACCATGCAAATCAATGATTGCTTTTTACTTTTTGTCAATTTAAAACATAAAAAGAATAAAAAAGAAAAATGATAAGTAGTATTAACTCAGTAGCTTTAATACATAAATTAATCATGAAAATTACCGTATCCCCTAACTTCTCAGTCTTAAAGTCAAAAATAAAATTAGAATTCGAAGAAAAGCTGTGTTCAAAATTTTCTCTTCTACCATGCACAGTACATATACCATATTATATGAGCTAGAGTATGGCTATTAATTGCAAAAAACAAAAAATTATCTAATTATATACACTATGAACACTATTAGATAAATAAGCATCGTACCAAATACAAGAACTTTAGACTAAGCAAAAGGAATCTTAAGTCTTGTCCTCAATTAAACAAAAGGATGGAACAGTTTTTAACTCATTACATAAACTTTCAATAGCTAAATCATGACAAAAATTTTAAAATCTTAATTAAAAACCGATATGGCCCTTCATTGACAAAAACAAGCACCATATGTTTTGTTTGCTAGCTCCAAACAAATCTAACCCATTATAGCTAAAATTAAATTTGAAAAATTCAACAATCGATGCATGAAACCATTACTGATAAAAGATAATCAGTAATAGACTATAGAAAAACATTAGCTTAGAGAAAAAAAAAAGAATAGAGGAAATTATTATATACCTCAATGGTGAATGAGCAATAGGGTTTCCTTGAGAACTGGTTGAATTTTGTTTGCTTGGTTGGTGCTTTCTATGCTGCAATGGCAATGACATACAGTTTCAAAATGAAGAGGCAATGGTATCGTTGGGAAAATTTAAAACGAATTAAAAGAGATAGACAGTATTTAAGGCCAAAGTAAAACTGAAAACGTTGATGACTTAAAAGGAATGAATAGCTTAACAAGAAGAATAAATCAAGTATAATGTTGTTCAAATTTTATTGAACTCGCAAACGCACGAATCTATTGAAGTATAGATTAATGGTGACGAGTGTCGATTCCACGAGGAGGTAAATTTTAATTATGTAGAGTTATTATTGTTCTTTATTATTTACGCTTTTTTAAAAATTTCATAGTTTATTCTATTCTAATATTGAAATTAAAATGGAGAGAATAAATTAGTACTTGATCAATGCAATAAAGTGTTTAGGTCTTAGGATTCACACTCAATATTTTACTATAGGGTTAATATTCCTTTTTTTAGATCCAATTAATTTATGAGGGGGTATTTCTACTCCTTATAAACCTAACTCTAATAAATATGACATCAAAGGCTCATTGTGCTTGGAAGAATAATCTTATGTTAAATGTGGTATCAAGAACATATTGTGCCAGATAATAATAAGGTAACTGTCGACAATGTGGCAAGATTTTCTACTAATTAACCTAGATAATTTTTATATCAACAATGAGTCAAGACCTACTACATAAATTAGAAAGAGTTTTTTTTCTAATAAATCTATTGTAAAGTACTCACCATGCCAAATAGTAATAATCTTGCCCTAGGGAGTCAGTATATCAGTGCAATATCTAGACAATATTATTACTATCTGTCTATGATAAGTCAAAACAATTTAAATAAATTAGAGAAAATGAAAATAAACTGACCAAACTAAGCTCATAGATCATGTTAAGGCTTCACCTTTAACCCAAGCTTGGAAATAAATTATTAGCTACTCATTTTATAACAAGGGATAAAATAGAAATTTTATTAAAATATGTAGAAAATACAAGATGGAGAAGGAATTATAGAAAATAGAGACTAAAAATACATTTAGGGGCGTTAAATTAGGGGGGGAGCCCCTAATTATAGATACAACGAGTAAATCATGGTTATCGGATGAAAACAATTCGGACGCCTAGGATTACGCCACATGGCACTCTCTGATTGGTTGGAACACGTCACCAGGGCTGTCATTCCGTGTATATGCATGTAGGTATGCGCGTTTTTCATTCCACTAATATTCTACCACGTCATCAATTAATTCAAAAGTCAACAAATATGATTTAATGCATTGCATGCATTATAAGCTCATTTTTCGGGCAATAGACTTTTGCCACCAATGCCACATCATCGGTTAATCACATGTTAGCAGTCAATGACACATCAGCAGTCAACGCAACGTCAGTAGTTAACGCCACATTAGTGGGGCCCCCCAAAATCTTAAAATTTCAATTTTGCTCTTTATATCTTTCCTAAGGTTTTCAGTTGTTTTGAGTTCAAAAATACTATCCGTTTTGCTGTCCGACTTCTCGTTTGTTGAGAAATGAGTAAAATACCCCTAAAATATAAAAAGTATTAAAAATACACATAAACATAGACAATTAAATATCAATGGACTTTAAATACATAAAAGTGGAGATGTTAGTGAGACTTGGAATGTAAAATGATGATTTTACCCTTTATAAATATATACTCTCTAGTCCCTAGCAAATTAAGTGATGACAAAATTCAACTATTTTTTTTTAAAGGCACTTATGTTTACTTCAATTAGATTAATGACAATAATTAAATAAAAGTATAAGCATTATTTCCAGCCTAAAGAGATATCACTCTCACATCAACCATCCACATAAGTCAGTCAAGTAAACACATGCAAACTGATCGATTATCAAAACTACATTAATTAAGTCACTTTCAAGTGTGACATGTCAACCCCAAAATCTCACAGGTTAGAGTGACATTCTCAGAAGAAAATAAACTCAAGAAAAACAGTCACTTTAAAAATGATCACTTAAGAGAAATTAATGAATGGCAATATCACACTCTCACCAAGAATAATGTTCACAGCTTAGCATATAATATGACACCAAATGAAATGATAGTCAAACCAACTTTTTTTTTTTTTATATGTATCACTTCATCATTTTAATCTATATTACTATCTTCTATTTCAGACTATAGATTCCTAAAATTAAGAAGAGCTTTTATTAGAATGTAATGCAGGTTAAGGATATGTTAATAAAGAAGTGACAATAGGAAAAATAAAGTTTTGTTTGAGAAAAAAATAGAGATCTTTTTGAAATTATATGGTGCAATTAAGTTATTATTTTTTTTTTCTTTTTTTTGTCAATTGCACATCTTTTTTATCTTTCACACACACACACACACACACACACATATATTGCACTAATTTTTTTTTTTTTTATATATAATCATCTAAAAATTCAGTAACCATTTGTTCCCATGATGTAATACTATTAGCAGACAATGTATTAAATTAAGAATGAGCTCTATCTTTTAAAGAAAATGGAAACAAGCTAAGCTTCACATCATTATCTGAAAAATTATCATATTTAAAAGTTTGACAAACAGCATGAAAATCATTCAAATGATTGTATGGATCTTCATTTTCTAGGTCATAGAATGATGGGAGACAATTTAGCACACTAGGTTTTAGCTCAAAACTCCTAGCAGCTACATTTGGGTATCTTATGTATGATATGCTCAAATTACCTGAGAGACTAAAGTAGTCTTTAAATGGCCTCTCCTGCGGTACTTGTGATTGTTGTTGTAAATCCATTTCAATTTTATCCTCAATTTCCAATTGTGATGCAATGTGTTTACATGTTCGACGTGTTTTCTCTAACTCGAGGTTTATGGGTTTTAAATTGTGTAATAGTGACCTTCAACCATGAATGCAAAGAACACGTACAAAAGCAAAATTGAAAATAAAGAAAAGAGAAATTATGATACTAACCTTATCACCATTGTTACAAGCTTATTATGAAAAAACACTCAAGTGCTATGAATACAATAAGAGGAAAAAAAGTGAAATAAAATAAATTAATTTAAATTGAAATAAATTGAAATTAAAATAAATTAATAGGTGGTTAAACCAGCCATATAGATTAATAAGATCAATGTAAAATTACAAAAAAAAAATGAAAATTAAATTACAAAAATTAAAATAAAATAAATTAAATTAATTAAAATTAAGATAACTTATAGGCGGTTAAACCGGCCATATAAAAAGAAATTACAAGAAAATAAAAATACAAAAAGATATTTACATAAGAAAATTAACTCTACGAATTGAAATGACTTACCTCCCCGGCAATGAAGCCAAAAACTTGTTGCACAAATTTTATTGAACTCACAAGCGCACGAATATATTGAAGTATAGATTAATGGTGACGAGTGTCGATCCTACCAAGAGGTGGATTTTAATTATGTAGAGTTATTATTATTCTTTATTATTTATGTTTTTTGTGAAATTTCATAGTTTATTCTATCCTAAAAATAGAATTAAAATGGAGAGAATAAATTGGTACTTGATCAATGTAATAAAGTGCTTGGGTCTTAGGATTCACTCTCAATATTTCACTATAGGCTTAATATTCCTTTTTTTAGGTCCAATTAATTTATGAGGGGGGTATTTTCACTCCTCATAAACATAACTCTAATAAATATGACATCAAGAGCTCATTGTGCTAAGAAAAATAATCTTATGTTAAATATGGTATCAAGAACACATTGTGCCAGGTAATAATAATGTAACAGTCGACAAGGTGGCAAGACTTTCCACTGATTAACCTAGATAATTTTTATGTCACTAGGAAGCCAGTATACCAATGCAATATCTAGATTAGATTATTACTATCTGTCTATGATAACTTAAAATAATTTAAATAAATTAGAGAAAGTGAAAATAAACTTACCAAATTAAGTTCATAGATCATGTTGAGGCTTTACCTTTAACCCAAGCTTGCAAATAAATTAGCTACTTACTTTATAACTAGGAGTAAAATAGAAATTTTATTAAAATACATAGAAAATACAAGATGGAGAAGGAATGACAGAAAATAGAGCCCAAAAATGAATTTAGGGGTGTCAAATTAGGGGGGGAGCCCTTATTTATAGATACGACGAGTCAATCATGGCTATCGGATGAAAAAAATTTGGACACCCAAGATTGCGCCATGTGGCACTCTATGAACGGTTGGAATTCGTCACAGGGCTATCATTCTGTGTATATGCATGTACGGTATGCGCGTTTTTCAGTCCACTAATATTTTGTCACATCATCGGTCAATATAAATGTCAACAAATATGATTCAGTGTATTGCATACATTATAAGCTCATATTTTGGTCCAATAGTCTTCTGCCACGTCATTTGTCAATGTCATATTATCGGTCAATGCCACGTCAGTAGTCAACACCACGTCACCAAGGCCTACTAAAATCTAAAAAATATGATTTTGCCCATTATGTCTTTTCTAAGGTTTTCAGCTGTTATGAGTTTAAAAAGTTGTCCGTTTTGCTGTCCGACTTCTCGTTTATTAAGAAATGACTAAAATACCCTAAAATACATAAAGTATTAAAAATACACATGAACATAGACAATTAAATATCAAGGATATAGGATATAGCCAAAGATAATATAGATACTAAAATTTGAAAGTTGTCATAATGTCATTGAATGTCAAAAGATTATATATATATATATATATACATTTCCCCCCAAACCTATTATGAACATAAATAATCTAAAAATATGCATGCAAAAAGGTAAAAACGATAAAGAAAACCCAAATAATAAAAGAAGAAGTTGGAGGGATCACACCTGCAGAAGCTTAAAAAGACAAAGGATAAGAAAGCGTTAGAAAATAATTTTTTTAAGGGTAATTAAACCCTACGATTGAGAAGATGCATTTTTAGAATCACTATACTCTGCATTCAATCATCTTCAACTTAAAACTTTAGCCAAAGTTAGTCTTTACAATAAAAAAAATTCGTAAAAATATCACTATGACTGAGAAATTTCACAATACAATAAATGTGTTGTCAAAATTTAAATAAAATCCATTCTTTAATAATAATATAAATTTTCCTATTACTTCAACTTCAACTATCTTGCCATCACTGACATTGATGTATCTTTTTCCATCACTTGGCCTCAAACAACCTTGCATAGAGGCATTGATGTAAGTTGTTGCATTAGAATCTACCAGCACACTTGTCTAGGTATCGAAGCTAAATTAACTTAAAAAAAAAATAAATTAAGAAGAATACATTTCTTAGCATGCTATGCATGATAGTTGGTGCAATAATTTCTTTTATGCCCTTTAGCTGTACAAAAGAAATAACTAGTACCTTTCAAATCACTCGGTTTCTTTTGATATTTCTTTTTAGGTGCTATTTCTCTTATCTCGTTTCAGTGTTTCCTCTTCTTGAACACAAAGTAATATAAGCTTATTTAGACTCCAATTCTCTTTCTGACAGTTATAGCTCACCTTAAAGTGGATAAACTATACTGATAAGGATATTAAAACCAGATGCACTAGCTAGTCCTCAAAGAGTTCAAGATTAAGTGCTCTCAGCTTAAAAGTAAGATAACACATCTCCTAATGTATTATCTGATATTGCCTTGGCCTTTATATCTCATTCAAGTTAGACTCGTCAAGAGTGTACCTATTTTAGGCTTTTTCTTCTTGACAAATTTTTTTTTAGTATTAGTAAAGAACTCTTTAGTCGTAGTTATCTTATCAGACATAGACCTCTAAATGCTTTCAGAATGGCCTTCTTCATGATTATTATACACGTGCGATTTGATTTCTCCCACCTTTTTATTTCTTTTTTTTTAGTGGTAATCCCATTCGTAAGTGGTAGGGACAATCAAGCATTAACGCAGGGTCAGGATACATGACTATGAAAACTATTAAAAAAATATCTTATCATGAATTGAAGATAAAGCCATTCAACTTAAGAATAGAATTAATGTCGACAGTAATATTATCAGCAGAAGTCATATTTGAACAAAGATACTAGACACTCCATTAATATCTTGTCTTTAGAAAAAAATTGTAAGTAATAATAATCAAACATTGATGATTAAAATATGTCAAATAATAAATCTTTCTTTGGGTTGATTTGTTATTCATATGTAAAATTGAAAAATCATCACACATTTATTACCACAGGTGCACATGCAATAATGTTAAATATAAACCTTCTTTTGGGCCAATCAATATTTATATAAATTATGCACGCAAAATCATTTGTATTCTAAAACAATAAGAGAGGTCACTTTCTTAACATGAGACAAATTGATTAAAGCAAAATAGTCCTTTGGTAAATATAGATGGATGGATCATCAGATGGATGTAAATTAATAATTCGCAATAAGAAAATTTATTGATTTATTTATAGGGGTGGGCATCGGTTCGGTTCGGTTTTAGAATAAACTGAACAATTCGGTTCGGTTTGGATTGAAAATTTAAAAAAACCAAAAAATATTTATGAAAAATAAAAACTGAACCGAAACCAAAAGTTCAGTTTAGTTCGGTTTCGGTTCGGTTTCAGTTTCTTAGTTTGGTTTCAATTTTTTGATTTCGTTTTGGTTTTTCGGTTCGGTTCTTCTCAACGGTTCGGTTTTTTATATTTGGAACGCTATACCTCTCATATAAATCTACAAATTTTTAATTTCATCAATCACTAATATTCATTAAAATATACTATCAAATACTACTACCACCAAATCATTCATCATAATCACCAAATTAACTTATACAATCCATAACTCCATACCATAAAAATAAAAAAAATATAATCAACCATAAAAAACTAGTACAATATAAAAATTAAAATTCATCCTTGCTCTCTTTTTTCATGAAAAACTAGCATAACGGTTCGGTTTGGATTTTTTAACTTTTGAACCGAAAACCAAACCGAACTATTCAGTTTGGTTCGGTTTTTATTTATTCAGATTTTATATTTTTAAAAAATTAACCAAGACCGAACCGAACCGAAACAAAAAATAGTTTTGGTTCGGTTCTGCCTAGCCCTATCTATTTATGTGATTATTATTTTTGGTGATGCTTTGATGCCACTTGTTAAGAAAATAATGCTTTTATGAAAATCATCACCTAAAACCCAGGAATACTTATATTGTATCACGAAAATTAAACAATCAAATATACAAAAGTGTACCTCAATCCATAACAACCAATTACTCTATTGAGTTGTGTAATGTGCTTAAAAGCACATAACTTGAAATATTAGTGTTATTGAGTATAGATGTAAGCAAGAGTCATTATCACAGAGGATTGCTACCAATTAATAGGTTATTAACATAAAATAGACAAAACACACAAACTAACAGCAACAAAGAATCAATTAAAAATCCTATCTAGACTTAATGAAATTAACTCAAACTTTCCAGATCAAGCTTCTAGATTTAGCATTTAAAATCAAGAAAGATATAGGCTAAATAAAAAAACAAACACAAAAGCTTGGTTTGTTTATCTTGAATTATATTCCACAAGCAATCAAAAAAAAAATCATATAATCATTAATCATAACCTCTACTTTTGAATCATTATTTGAAAATTACGGATCAAAGCCCTAAACTAGCAATTAAACTACTACCAAATTCCTTTAAATGTACATCTAAATAAACAAGATAGCAATTCTTGAGATATAAACACAGTGAAATATAATATATTCTAAAGAAAGATGAATAAATTCTGTAACTTTATTAGTTTAAAACCATGTCTAAGGTTTCAAAATCAATCTTTAACCAATAAAAAGATTACTCACTCATGTCTAAGATATTACAAATCAAATTCATTAAAGAAAACTAGTAAAATACAAAAGAAAGACAAGCTTATTTATTGAATTTCAAATATGATAGCATGTTTTCCGTCAAATCATTCCTTAAATTTCAATTTTGTAAATGCTTTCTTTTCTTGAGTGAATTTCTTCCTTTTTAAAGTTGAGCTATCTTTCTTTTTAACTACCAAAGACATTTCTTTCAGCATGGTGTGAATGGAGAATAAAATAGGTGGCTGTCAATTATTAAAACAAGCAAGTCTTTATCTCTTTATTAAAGATTGAATACCCTTTTAATAAAGAATAAGAGAAGTCATTTTAAACTTCTCTTCTATGCATGTGAAGCCAAAGAAAATCTTAGCTAATTTTTGCTTCTTAGATGTGAACCTTGATATTTTAGACTTGATCTATTGTCTTTTTGACAGGTAACGATCAGCTCCAAATGTAATAATTTTGATGATCTTCAATTATCTATAATTTTTTTATCCCTTTAAGCATGTTTATTCCATAGTCTTCAATTTATTAACTTGTTCAATAAAAGTAAAATAAAAATTAAACTTTTAAATAAAAATGACTAATGTTAATGCGTGTTTCTGGTTGCTTCCGAATAGTGATAGTATCGTCTGCTCGCTGGTCACTCAAGCAGGATTTGTTCACTGAAGTGGTGAAATCTTTCGGCCTGTATTCACAGAAAAAGTATCAGGGGTCACCGAGTGTTTTTTCGGCGAAAATCCTCCGACACTCAAGTCAGTAATCGGATTGATTCTTTGTAAAGTCTCTCTAAATCTAAGAGAAACTGGAAGATAGAAGATTCAAAGAGATTAGGAAAAGAAAGAGAAATCATAATCCTTTTACCTTACCCTTTGTCTAATATTTATCCCTCCTTTTTCCGTCTCCTTACTTGGGCGCCATCCCGTACATTAATTGCGCCTGTGCCTTTCTGACAGCTATGGGTTGCTGCGGCACAACCTGGGGGTGCAGGATGTCAGTCGGTTATGGGTTCCCATGATCAAATGATGATATTGTGTAGGCATGCACCGGTCATCGGTAACAGTGACGAAACCCTACGGTGCGAGGGGTGCCTATTAGTTATCGATCATCGTAACAAGTTATCGGGGGATGGGGCTGCCAGGCTCAGGTTTGTTCTGTTCGAGCTCTGATCTCTTCCTATTCATGGTGCTGTTCATAACGCGACCAGGATTCGCTCGGTGGTTGAGGATCTCTGTGACCCTATCCAAACAGAATGGGAATATCCGAACCCAAGATGCTTTTAGAACATTTGACCTCGACCAGCTTGGACACCGAGCAAGGGTGTCTTCGGGTCCTTTGTCATGGCTGGATTGTCCTCGAGCGAGGCCTGCTTGGCATTCCCCAAACAACTAACAAATATAGGATTAGAGGTAAAAATATGTAAATTATTTTTGCCCATCGAATACTCCTATATGTAGGTTTTGCTAGTCCTTGAGCAACGACTAAATTAAAAATAGAAAAAAAGAACAAAAAATTCATACTCAACCACTTTGATGGGTGATCGTGATTTCATTTAGTATATGCAACAAGCCTTTAAACCCCTAGGTGGCCTTAGTAGATGAGTTCCTGAGGGTTTCCAGCAATGATTCCTACAAACATCAATTGGGACTAACTACAAAAAGATAACAAAATAAATAAAATGGTATAAACTTCCCATGATTTAGGTTATATTTCACAAAGTCAGCATAAAAAATATAGCTTAGAGAAAGATTTAAATATGGCAAAGTTTTAACTCATATTTAAGCACCAACCTCATTTCACATTTGATTCTTGTAGTGTGTGTGTGAATCAATTCATCAAAATCTCTTCTCTAAATCTTCAATGTCAACAACCTTTACCTTGAATGATATAATAGTAGGTCAAACTAATCATGTTATCTTCATCTTCAACATTTTTTCTTTTTTCTTTTTTTAAACATGAGCTTAAATGTCCTTTTTTTATTATTTTCTTTTCTTCTCAATACATGGCTTTTGTTTTTTGTTTTTTTTTGAATAACTTCTATAATTAGAAGCTTTTACTCTACCTATTAAGATAGCCTTCTTATCATGGTAGATTATCCTCTACATACTAGTAGTACATAGACCCAAATTATTCAAAGATAGATTCATTGTTAAGGGTTATAGGTAGCTATTTCTGATTATGATGCCCATGTAAACTAATTAGTGTAAAAGAGATAAGAATCAAAGCAAATAGTCATTTACACAATTTCATTTCTCAATTTAGGTTGTATCAATCTCATATCTCAAGTCAAAATAATAAAAGAATTGACATTTGTGCCCAAGGTAAAGAATTAAAATGAAGATGAAACCAATCTAAGAATAAAGTATAAACAAAATAAGCAAAAGTCTCCCCCCACACTTAATCCTAACATTGTCCTCAATGTAAAACAGATTCATTCAATAAGAGGATTAAATGTAGAGGAACAATAATAAAATAATAAATCATAAACAAACATTAATTTAAAAAAATAAATAACTAAAAATGAAAAAAAAAAAAAAAGATTAAGGGGTAAATGCAAATCTGACTATAAATTGTTTTCCCATTGGGTTGCCTCACAAGTAGTGGTTGGTTTAGTGTCCTTAGCCTGACTTGTACCCTCTTTTATTCATCAAGACACATTAGTGCCTGGAGAGGTACCTCCTACACATTGTTCTCTATAAAAAGCTCATAATAAGGCTTTAATGTATGCCCATTTACTTTAAAAACCTTGCTTGTCTTCAAACTTTCAACTTCTACTGCACCATAAGGAAAAAAATTAGTAGAAACAAAAGGTCCAACCCATCTAGAGCATAACTTCCATGGAAATAACATAAGGCGTGAATGGAAAAGAAGAACGTTTTGCCTAACAAAGAAATTCTTCCTTGAAATCATCTTATCATGAAAAACCTTAGTTTTGTCCTTGTAGATCTGTGAGCTCTTGTAAGCATCATTCCTAATTTCCTCAAGCTTATTCAATTGTAGTTTCCTTTGTTCATCAACAGCATCCATGTCTATGTTACATTGCTTAATTGCCTAAAATGCCTTGTGTTCTTGCACAACCGGAAGATGACATGCCTTTCTATACATAAGCCAAAAAGGTGACATCACAATTGGTGTTTTTAGTGTTGTCCTATAATGCCCAAATTTAATCATCAACGTGCAAACACTAATCTTTTTTGTTGGGATTCATAGTCTTCTCTAAAATAAATTTAACTTTCCTGTTCGAAACTTCAGCTTGTCCACTAGTTTGTGGATATGTATGATGTAGATAGCTTATGTGTAATGTTGTATTTCTTTAGTAAGTCTTTAAATGTATGATTGCAAATATGAGTCCCTTTATCACTAATAACAACTCTTGGTGTTCCAAACCGTGCAAAATGTTAGTCATTACAAAATCTACAACCACTTTAGAATCATTAGTTCGGGTGGCTTTTGCTTCCACCCATTCTAACACATAATCAACAGTAAGAAGTATATGAAGATTACCATATGAAGAAGGAAATGGCCCACAAAATCAATACCCCACACATAAAAATTGTCAACAATAAGTATGAGTGTTTGAGGCATTTGATTTCTTGCTCCTAAGTTACCTATTCTTTGACAACGGTCACGTGATTTGCAAAAAATAAATGCATCTTTGAACAAAGTAGGCTAATAAAATCCACTTTCAAGTACTTTGAGTGTTGTTCTTTTTTCTCTAAAGTGTCCACCACATGCATAAGAATAACAGAAGGCTAATATATGTAAAAATTTCGAATTTGGTACGCACCTTTTAATCATTTGATCTGGAGTCTGGACAATGTTTCCACAAAAATGGATCATCCTACATATAATACTTTGCAATTGACTTCAATTTATCCTTTTAAGCACGAGTTAAATCATTAGGAATTTTCTTGGTGACTAAATAGTTCATAACATCAGCATACCAATAGTTAAAACTCCTAAAGAAAATAATTATTCATTTGGAAAATTATCATGTAAAGCTAAAGCATCTTCATTATGAATGAAACGGCTAAAGTAGGCAACGACTATATTCTCACTTCCTTTCTTGTCTTCAATGACCAAATTGAATTCTTGTAAGAGTAATATCAACCTTATAAGCCTTGGTTTAGCTTCATTTTTAGCAAGCAAGTACCTAAGAGACACATGATTAGAAAATACGGTTACATTAGTTCCAATTAAATATGAACAAAATATTTCTAAAGTAAAAGTAACCACCAAATGCTTTTTTCTAGTTGTAGAGTAGTTAAGCTGTGCATCATTAAAGGTTCTTGATGCATAATAGATGGCATGAGGAAATTTTCCAATTTGCTGGCCCAAAATAGCCCTCAAAGCATAGTTGCTTACATCAGACATAAGCTAAAATGGGAGGCTCCAATTAGGTGGTTGGATAACAGAAGCTATGGTAAAAAGGTCTTTAACTTTTTAAATGCCTCTATGCATTCTTCAATGAAATCAAATGCCAATTCCTTTTGTAGTAATCTACATAAAGGCCATAAAATCTTTGAAAATTACTTGATGAATCTTTTATAAAAGCCTGTATGTCTAAGAAAAGAAAGAACCTCTCACACACTTATAGGAGGTAGTAAGAAACAAATAAGGTCTATTTTAGATTTATCTACTTCTATTCCCTTAACAGATATAATATGGCCTAAAACTATACCTTGATCTACTGTGAAATAACATTTTTTCCAATTAAGCACAAGGTTAGTTTCCATGCATCGCTTAAGAACAAGTTTAAGGTTATCTAAATATTTATCAAAAGAACCACCATAGACACTAAAATCTTCCATAAAAGCCTTTATGATGTTTTCAATATATTCTGAAAATATACTAACCATACACCATTGAAAAATGGCTGGAGCATTGCAAAGGTCAAATGGCATTCGTCGATAAGCTAATGTTCCAAAGGAGTTACTGAATATTGTCTTCTTTTTATCCTTTAGTGCAATAGTAATCTAATTGTAACCTGAATATCCATCAAGAAAACAATAATGAGTATAACCAAGTAATCCTTCTAACATTTTATCAATGAATGGTAAAGGAAAATGATCTTTGGCAGCAGTGGAATTAAGCTTTTAATAATCAATGCAAACTCCCCATCTAGTTTGGAGATGAGTAGGTACTAGCTCATTATCTTCATTCTTAACCACAATAATGCCAGATTTCTTTGAAACAACTTGGATTGGGCTCACCCATTTGCTGTTTGAAATTAATCGAAGTTGAGCTTCTTTAATTGGCTTTGATTCATCCTCAAATAAAATTTCGTTCATTGACATGGAAGGACTAATTCCTGTTATGTCAGTTATTTTCTAAATTATCACCGTTTTATTCTCTTTTAATACACATATCGGCTTTTGCTTTTGTAATGTCGTGAGATTCTTTTCAATGATTATCGGCAGCGTGTCTCCTTCTCCTAGATACACATATTCAAGATGCTCTATAAGAGGCTTAAGCTCCAAAATAAGGGCTTGTATCACAGAAGGTGAAAGTTTTTCATTAGATAAAGGCAAAAACAAAAAAGAAGCATTGTATCTATTTGGAATTTTTTGCAATAATTTTAAAGATGCCATGGTCTTTTTAATGTTGTCACGCATTGCTCATCAATGCTTTGATTTTTAGAATTCTCCAACTTAAGGCTTTTTCTATTGGTGATTTCCAATCCATCTTTGGTTGTCAACTCAAAGAATTTTTGTGCTAAAGAATCAATTATGTCAATTAAAAAACAAGAATTCAAATAACTTGATACCTTATTACTTCAAAAATATTAAAGCGTATAACCTCTTTACCAAACTCTATGGTCAGACTGCCATTATAAACATCTATATTGGTTTTGGCAGTTTTCATGAATAACATTCCTAGAAGTATTTTAGTTGGCCTAAGTGATGCATCATCCTCTATATCAAGAGTATAAAAATTAGCGGGGAAAGCTAATTCATTAACCTACACTAAAACATCATCCAAAACACCTTTTGGATAAGCATTAGATCTATTTATAAGTTGAACAACTACACCAGTTTCATTAAGCTCACCCAAATTCAACGAAGAATAAATAGAACAAGGCATGACATTAATAGAAGGTCTTAAGTCTAAAATAGCTCTTTTAAACTTTGTTATTCCAATTGTGCATGGTATTATGAAATTTCCTGGATCTTTGCATTCTAGAGGAATCTTTCTTTGCAAAACAACTGACACATTCTCACCTATACTTATTACCTCAATGCCTTTAAGCTTGCATTTGGTAGTGCATAGCTCTTTAAGAAATGTGGCATAATGTGGCACTTGCTTAATTGCATCCAAAAGAGGTATATTTACTTTTATTTTACAAACGATTTCCAGAATTTCTTTTTCATATTCCTCTTTTTTAGACTTTGCAAACATACTAGAAAAAGGTAAAGAAGGAACATTAGTAGAAACATGAACTTTTGAAATTACCTTAAGTGCTAAAGTTGTCTCAATAAGAGATGTGGCTTCATCTTTTTAATGAACTAAATTTTTTTACTATTCCATGGCTGATTTTGCTCTTTTTGGTGCTTCCTCAAGTTATTTCCCACTCCTCAACGTCACAAAACTAGCATTCTCCCTTGGATTGACTATGATTTGTAATGGAAGCTTACCAAATCCTTGTGCTTCTAATTTACCCATAGTAATAGCTAGTTGGCTCACTTGTGTCTCCAAATTTTTTATAGTAGTTCTTCATTGTTGTTAATATTGCAAAGAGTTGGTAGCCAAAGATTTGACTAAATCTTCAAAAGATATTCCTTGGTTTTGAGACATGTATTGTTGCCAAGGTTGATAAGGTTGTTGCATTCTTGGTTGATTGAAACCCAGTGGATGACTAAAATTAATATTTGGAGCAGATTATTGATTTTTCAAATAGCTAAAATTAAGATGATCTCTTTATCCAACATTGTAGGTGTTAGAGAAATGATCAAATTTCTCTCTTTGTTGCACTTGCTACCCATAAAAGCTACCTAGAGCATTGGCTTGCTATAAATTATTCTCTTGCAAAAATGGACACATATCACTTAGATGACCAACTATAGAATATACTCCACATATTTTTAATTGTGGATTGGTACCCATTGCCATTTGTTGAACCAATGAAGTGCGGTTTGCAATTTATTGTTCAATGTTAGATGTAACATTAACTCCATTCACCTTTTTTTATGAAAAATCCAATCGGTTGCAGAATTGCTGTGAATTAGCTGCCATGTTAGCTATTAAATTCATTGCTGCCATAGGTATTTTATCCACTAAAGCTCCTCGATTTGCCACATCAATTATAATCCTCTCCATGAGAAAAAGCCCTTTATAAAAGTATTGAATTAAGAGCTGATCACTAAATTAATAATGAGTGCAAGATGCTCATATCTTCTTGAATCTCTCCCAGTACTCATACAAACTCTCTCCATTTTGCTGCCTTATGTCACTTGTTTCCTTTATAATGTTTGGTGCCTTAAAAGTAGGGAAATATTTATCAAGAAAAAGTTTCTTCATTTCATTCCATGTGGTGATACTGCTAGATGGTGGATAATAAAGCCACTCCTTTCTGTTGCATGCTAAAGAAAATGGAAAAACTCTTAATTTAACTTGCTCTTTAGAGATGCCAATTGGTTTCATGCTTGAACACACTACATGAAACTCCTTAAGGTGTTTGTTTGGATCTTCTTTTGTAAAACCATGAAAAATTGGAAAGAGATGTATCATTTCTTATTTAAGTTCAAAAGCTGTTGGGATTATGTGCTCTTTAAAGCATATTGATTTTCTGATTAATAAAATATTTCAAGTATTTATTCAGGTATTTTGAATTGCATTAATATTTTGAGTAAAGTCCATTTAATCATATTATATGTATTTATGCGATCACCATGTGGATTCGCAGAAGACATAAATACAAGTTATCTTATGATTAAATAAATTAAGTTCGCAGTTGATAAATAAAGTTGGGCACTTTATTTAGGTATAGACTGCAATAAATTCATTGAGTGATTTGTCTTAATCATGTATGAATTTATTGATGTAGTTTGTCTACATTGAACTGGATCAATATGAGATTTAATTAACTTAGTAATAACTGTCAGACTTATTAAATCTCATAGGCATTGATTTACTGTAATCTTAATCTTGAGTTAGTTATGATTTCATGATTGTAGTTGTTATTTCATTTGAGTTACCAATGGGCATGACATACACATGTAGTCTAGATTACCCGGTATCTTAGTGAGAGCAATTACAAGTATTGAAATTGTAGATTAACAATATAGAATTTGTACGACACATCTCTTGATGGGTTTTCAGTACTTGATCATAGAATTCTCTGGCCAGAGTGTCTCAACATAATAAGTATGTTGAAAATGATCATTAGAGAAAACCAGTAAGTATCAAGGAAAAAGATGTAATTAAATTGATTGGACAGTTGAGATATCAATTTAAATTAATGATGTGGTACAAAGGATTGTGCAGTAAAGAAATCAATGTGGCTTGAGCGAATTATATTCGAGCATACAATTATGGAGGTCAGTTCCAATCTTATAGTGGAGTAGAATTGGAATTAAATAATTATATTTGTTTAATTACAAATTTAATTATTGTAGCCACTATTGTATGTTCCCAAATGATCCCCGGGTTAGCTCATTTAATTGACAACACCATCATTGGATCCAAAAACAAGAAAAACTGGCATATTAGATGAATATCATAATTATAATATTTGTTAAGGCCTAGTATGTTATATTCAAGTGTAAATGGGGGCTTGTAATATTTTACAAGGTGGTCTCCTAGTTAGTTACACATTCCTTCCACTTTTAGGTAAGTGGAGAGATGGTTAAAAGAGGAATTCTATTTTAAATAGAAATACTAATCCTAACATACTAGGATTTTTTTATAACATATTATAAAAAGGGCATTACTCTCTTAAATAGAGACGAAAGGAGAACCCCAGGTTTTTTAAGAAAAATAAAGAAGACATCTAAGAGGTGCCAGTTACAATTTGAGAGTGGTGAAACAGACGCCCACACGTCCAGTGTTGATCAAACTTGAGTTATAGCCTGGAAGATCGTCTGGAAGCGGATCTACAACTCTCAATTGTTCATCTTCTCAAAACATCAATGTATGAATTTCTAGATTACTTAATTCTTATATGTTGTATGAGATCGTTCCTAAAAGGTTTTAATTGAAAAATTGAAAAACCTAGTTTTATTCCCTTCAATAAAGCAACTTCAAGTTAAGGATATTCAATGAAAAGGGGTTGTTATTCTACACCAACTCTTGGAATGTTCTATTGTTTAGTGCCATCTCTTCTTACACAGATATATTTATATGGTTTGAACAATCCCTTAATAGTAGACTAAATGGAAGAAAAGTATGTAGTGCATGATTAAATTCAGGTGGTCTATCTATCAAATGTGAAGACGATGGTATAGGTGGAATAGGTGCATATTGCTCGTTTCGTCTAAGATGAAAAGTTGTGAATTCAAAGATTCTTTTAAGCCTTTGATCTAACTCTTTTTTATTCAAATTAGACATTCACCTATAAAATACCTGAAACAATAAAAAATAAATATTATAATAAATAATAAAATAAAAATAAGACAAAAACAAATAACAAATTAATGAAGCTAAAACAATCTCTAGCAACACAATGCCAAAATTGATGTGCTTAAAAAGAACATAAGCTAAAACCTTGCCTTAAATATTATCATTATTGAGTATAGAGGTAAGGAAGGGTCATTCCTATTGAGGATTGTTACCAATTAAGAAGTTATGAACACAAAATAGGCAAAATACATTGCAACAAAGATTGAATAAAAACCCTACTAGACTTAATGAAATTAACCCAAACTTTCCAAATAAACTAAGTACACACTAACAAAGTCACACACAAAATTTAGGGGGATTTAGAATTGATTTACTATGTAAACTGAATTAAAGAAATTAAGGCAAAAAAATTGAAATTTGTAGAGAACAATTTTAAAAGAATTAAACTTTGATTAAAAATGTGGTTAGGAAATCATTATCTACTACTAAACATTAGACATAGTCAATTATCAGAATTATCATTCACTTTCGTTTAAAAACAAGAACACTAAAAAATTACAAGCTCAATTATCTTAATCTTTCCTTACATAGTTGTTAAGTAAAACAAGTTCTTAGCTTAATCTTTAACCATCAAATAACCTAGAACAAGCTCTCTAGATTTAATCTAATGAAAGAATTTAAAATCAAGAAAAATATAGGCTGAATAAAAAAAACAAAAAAACAAGCTCATTTTGTTTATCTTGAATTATATTCCACAAGCAATCAAACAAAAATATCCTATAATCATTTATTATAACCTGCCACTTTTGATTAGTTCTTTGAAAATTATGAATCAAAGCCCTAAACTAGCAATCAAACCACTATCAAATTCATCTAGTTGTACACCTAAATAAACAGGATAGCAATTCTTGAGATATAAACTCAGTGAAATATAATATTTTCTAAAGAAAGATGAATAAATTTTGAAACTTTATTAGCTACAAACCATGTCTAGGGTTTCAAACTCAATCCTTAACCAATAAAAAAGATTACTCACTCATGTCTAAGATATTACAAATTAAATTCATTAAAGCAAACTAGTAAAATACAAGAGAAAGAAAAGCTTATTGATTGAAATTCAACTATGATAACATGTTTTCCTCTAGAGCATTCATTCAATTTCATTTCTGTAAGTGCTTTCTTTTTTTGAGTGAGGCTTATTGCTTTATTTTTAAAGCTAAGCTCTCATTTCTTTCATCATGGTATGAATGGAGAATAAAATAAGTGGTTATTAACTATTAAAGTCAAGCAAGTCTCCATCTCTTTATTAAAGATTGAACACCTTTATATAAAAAAGAAAAGAAGTCATTTTAAACTTATCTTCTATGCATGTGAAGCCAAAGAAAATCTTAGCTAATTTTTACTTCTTAGATGTGGACCTTGATATTTTAGACTTGATTTTTTATCTTCTTGACATGTACTGATAAGCTTAAAATGTAACAATTTTTATGGTCTTCAATTATCTCCATTTTTTTATCCCTTTAAGCATGTTTATTCCATAATCTTCAATTTATTAACATGTTCAATGAAAGTAAAAAAACTATTAAACTATAAATAAAAGTAACTAACAAATATAGGATTAGAGGTAAAAATATGTGAACTATTTATGCCTATCACCGTGTGGTTTGCTCTCCAGATCATCATGTTTTCATGGAAAATCCTTTAAATTTCTCTATGGATTATTCAATAAAAGATTGAAATGATAGATTACTGTTAATCACCTATCGATGCATTTTATTTAAGGAAAATAGAAAATTTGTTCTATTCTTTTTTTACATCCCATCATCAGAAAGAATGTAGAGAGAAAGTTAAAGGTTTCTCTTTAAAAACCCATTGATCTAGAATGCAAACCATATCCCTAGAAAACAATTGATTATTATGTATTTAGTTATGCGCCTACATATTTGATTCATGATCCTTAGTGATACAATATTCATGTTCCTGGATTTTAGGTGATGTTTTTAAGTAGCCTTTGTTAAAATTGTCGTAACTCAACTAATCATTGGTCATTATGCCAATATAACTACAGGACCTGGCATGATGTTGATAAGTGGCATAAAAATTTCATGCAATGTGATCTTAACATACTTGTTTTCAATTGATCTCCTTAAACATTAGTGAGATCAAACCATACCAAAATTTAAGTGTAAGTAAACCAAAACTTTATTTTGTAAAAAAATAACCTCATAAACTAAAATAACGAGAATAACATCTATAACATTCACAAAAGCATCTAACATTATAAACTCCTATTAAAACTGAATATCCTCTAATGACACGATATTCATACAAGTAATGTGCTTATAAAATATTTTCGATGGTACTCCCTTAGTAAGTGGATCAGCAATCATGGAGTTTGTGCTGATATACTGTATAGATAACTGTTCACTTTGAATTCTTTATTTAATAACTAGCATTTTGATGTCTATATGTTTTTACTTCATAGCTTATGTTGTTATTGGAATATATAATTACTTGCTTATTGTCAAAAAATAGCTTGAGTGGTCCATCAATATCATTCACTATATGCAACCCATGACAAAATTCTGCAGCCATATTATATGATTGAACACCTCATAACATACTATGAGCTATGCTACCATCATAGAAGTGGCTATGTGATACTGTTTATCACTCTTTAAGGAGACAACATCCCTAGCTAGTAGATAGCCCGATGTGAATTTATAAAAAAATAATATTATTACTATAACCTTTGGTAAAAATCAATCCTTTAAGATAAAAATCTAAAAGATTATTCTTAATCCAACATTAAGCTTATATATGAATAATTATGTATTGCGAACTATCATAAAAAATTAAGCCTAATTAAAAGTGATCTATTAGGTTTCATGTAATTTTTAGGCTTTTAATGTATCTGATACGGTGTGTTCTTTTATATGTAAAAACTTAAGGGTAATTTCTATTTCTATGTGGACTGAAATAAGAATAATAAAAAATAACATGAAAGAAATCCATCTGAGTGATTATGGTCCCTAGATCATATGTAGCATTATATTCTTTTCTGAAATCCCATTATAAAAAAGAGTACATAGAGATTGTTAAAGGATTCTTTAGGAAAACGTGTTGATCTGGAAGATAAACCACAATGCTCTAAAGGGTAATTGTCATTATGGATTCAGGTACATTTTCGCATATTCGATTATTGATTATCTTATTAATTGATTACTTTAATAATGCAAATCAATTTCTATTTTTATATTGAATTTATAAAGATCAATTACTCTCTAGAACTGTAAGATTTGCCTTCCAAAACAACTTGTTTTACTAGAGAATTCTTAAACCTTCCCTCTATACTCTTTCTAATGATGATATGTAAAAAACGAATGGAATTTCAGGTGTGATCTGAGGATCAGAATCACATATATAGATGACCTTTTTTTTATTCATCTTTTGGTATTTCTATTTTAGTCCATTATAAATAATAATTACCTTGTTAAGAAATATGAAATTTGCATCGGGCTACACCTATCACTAGCTAGGGGTGTTGTCTCTTAGAAGAGTGTTATACAATTTCTTATAACCACTACTGCGATTGCATTAAAGTTCAGTATTTTATCACGAGACTGTGTATAGTAGATGATATTGGTAGAACACTCAAGTTATTTTGTGATAATAAATTAACAGTACTATGTTCAAATAACAATAGGAGCCCAACGAAGTCAAAGCATATATATATCAAGTTCCTAGTTATTAAAGAAAGAGTTTAGAGTGGACAATTGTCTATGGAGCACATTAGCACAAACTCCATGCTTACAGATTCACTTACTTATGGATTGCCACTGAAAGTGTTTTATGAGCACGTTGCTTGTATGAGTACCATGTCATTAGAGAATATTCAGTTTTATTAAGAGTTTGTAAATTTTTATACTTTTATGTTACAGACGATTATTTTTTCAGTTATTTCAGTTTATAGATAATTGAGTTATTTTATGCAAAAATAAAGTTTTTGTTAATTTACACTTTGATTTTGATATAGTTTAATCTCACTAAGGTTTCAGGTAGACTAATGGGAAATAGGCATGTAAAGGTCACATTACATGAAATTTATATGCTACGCATCTACATCATGGTCCATTTCATTTAGTTATATCAGTATAGTGACTATTGATGAGTTGAGTTATGATAGTTGTAACAAATGTTGTTTTGAACTTAAATTGGTATGATTGATGGACTAGATTAATTGTAAATACATTTTAGTAATGACAGTAGAGTTGAGCTCATGCAATTATTTTTACAAAACTCGATTATAAGGTTACACATATAGCCTATGTGGGAGATTGTTAGATCCTTAATCCAACATTAGGTTTATATGTGAATAATTATGTGTTGTAAACTATTATAGAAGATTAAACCCAGTTAAAAGTGATCTACTAATTTTTTTGATAATTTATGCTTTAATGTATATAATAGGATGTAGGTCTTTAATGTTCGGAGAATTAAAGGTAATTTCTATCTTTTTTATGGGCTAAGATAAGAATACAAAAAAATAACATGGAAGTTATCTACATAAGTTTTTATGGTCCCTAGATCACACATAACATTATATTTTTTTAGACATCTCTTTATTAGAGAGAAAGTTAAAGGATTTTCTAGGAAATTGTGATGATCTTGAAGGCACCCACACATCCTAAAAAGCAAGTAATCGTTATGGATCAAGTACACTTCATTCTATTATTGATTTTTAGTAATACAATATAAAAGTTCTTGTATTTTAAGTGTTTGTTTTCACCAAAGGATTATTTTTTGAGAAATGATTAATTGAAGCAATTATCCTTTGGTGAATAATTTAGATTATTGATTTTTTATTCTTAATGGTTCAATTATATTCATCACATCCATCTTATGTAACTCAAGATTGAAATGCGTCATCAATGCCATGATAATTCTGAAGAAGTCTTTTAAAGAAACCATAAAGAAAGTTTCTTTATAGTCTATGCTTTCTTTTTGTGTAAAGCCCTTTGATAAGACACGCCTTGTAACTCTCCACATCGCCTTTTTAATCCCTTTTGATTTTAAATATCCATTTACAACTAATAGGTTTCGCACCTTCTGACAATTCGATAAGATCCCATACGTCATTATCCTTTATAGACTTCATCTTCTTACTCATAGTATTAATCCACTTCTAAGAGTTAGACCTTTCCTTAAATTTTCAACAATTGATCGGATCGTCTTCCGTCACTCCAATGTCTACCTCATGTGCTTATAGAAATACAATATATTTATTTGGCACTGAAATTTTCTCATCTTTAATAGATTTCTTTATTGGCATATGCTCTTGAAGTGATAAAATTTGTTCTTCTGAAACAATTTCTTGTATAGGAGGTTCTCCAACATTGTCTTGATCTGTTGTGTTTTGAACAAAGTTAGAAATAAGATCATGAGCAATACCAATAACACCTTGGGAATCTCAACATATTTCTCTTCAAAGATAAAGACAATAGTTGTACCTCTCCTCGTAAATTCAATATCCTTAAAGAACTGAGGATTTCCCAACTTGAAAATCGACTTAGTTATAGGATCATAAAACTTGTGCCATTTAAATATTTGAGAGTATCCAATAAAATTATTGTGTAAAATTTTTATATACTTGCAAGCATATGAATCTTTAGAAATAGAATAGTGGCAACGAGATCGAACCCATATGAATTACTATAAATTTAAAAGTCTAATTTAAATATAAATCAATATTAATCCTAACCTAGTTAAGTAAATTGAGTATTAGAAGAAATTAAACTATTTAAACTAAGAAAACAATGAAAACAAATGAGATTTCAATAAGACAAAGGTTACCAAGGTTTTAAAATCCATCATTATTCAATTAGTAATTATCTAATTATCAATTAATTCTTAATTTTAGAGTGGCAACTCGAAATCAATCTTTATCATCTCGTGGATATAACAATTAAGCTCAAGTAATTAAATCTAATGTAGGTTCTTTTTGGCTTTGTGGTAGGATTTCTAAGCATTATATATCTTATTGAAAAACAAAGAATCAAAATTTCTTATGCATTCTATGTATACAATTTATTAAAAAATAAATAATTAAAAAGAATCACAATGATAAAATAATCTCGTAATTATCAACAATACAGATATTAAAGATGAAAAGATAGTAATTCAATCAATCTTGTGAAATAAGAACTATAATCATCAAAGAATATATGTAAAGAATTAATTAAATAAAAAAGATAATTATGTTTCATCCTTAACTAATTTCAGGATAAAAAAATTAGTTAAACATAATTGAATGGAGAGTAAGAAAGTAAATAAAACCAGCCATAGGAAAATTGGATTGTTGTTGCCACTCCTCTTCATCTGTACCCGTCTGGCATCTCCTTTCTTTTTGTCTGTGTGGTTTACTTCATGCTACGTGGCCGAATCCTTGTCTAACTTGAATTAATTCTTGTAAGCCAAGCAACCACCCCAATAGTTAAATACTTTAAGATTTTTTATTTCAATTGTTACAAGACAAAAAGGGATAGTCACTAAACTGAATTAAATTCAATTTCTTCTTTAATCTCCACATGACGACCATCTTGACTTAAATTATTTAATCTTCTTTGTCTGCACGTGCATGAATTAATTTTATAGGCTTCGGTTTCCTCGGTTTGAATTCCACAAGCATATTTGTCTAATTCAATTAATTTTAATGCTTCCCAAATTGATCTCCTTCATGTACTTTTCATCTATAATATCCAATTATTTTCCTATTTAATAAAATAATCCAATTAATTAAAAGTAAAAATAATAATAACTAATAATTATATAATTAAGGATAAAATATATTTATATTATATGCTCATAAAAAATAACAACTTACAACAATTTCTTTTTATTAGTTTTAGGTGGACATCCCCAAGCATGCAAGTGGTTTAGACTAAACTTCATACTCATCCAAATTTTGTAAAAGGTTTGGGCAATCAATTTAGATGGACTATTAAAGATATATGCTTCAGTCTTAAACACTTTTCCTCAAAGTAATTCTTGTATAGTAGGATGATATTATACTATTTACCACATCCTTAAACATCTTGTTTCATCTTTCAACAACACTATTCATAGTGGACAAATCCGACATAGTGTACTATAGGACAATACCACATTCCTTTATGAACTTGTTCATCAAAACTGTCATATCTGCCATAGTACTCACTACCACAGTTAGATTTGACACTTTTGATTCTTTTACTGATTTGGTTATCAACTTTAGCCTTAAAATGTTTGAACATATTAACGACGTTAGCTTGTCATAGAGGAGATATACATAGCCATAAAGAAACGAGATATATATATATATATATATATATATATATCGAGAAAAATCATCTATGAACCTTATAAAATATTATTGACCATTCCACGTAGTCGTATGGAATGGCTAATAAATATCCGTATGTAAGAGTTTTAATATATCCAAAGTTCTATTAGCTTCAAATCTTCTTTATTAGTTTGTTTTCCTTTTATACATTTAATACATATACTATAAGAAAACTGACAATAGATGACAGACAATTTTGATAGATTTTGTGCAAAATTACTTATATCATAAACTTACGACTGACTCATGATAGAATTTTCAATCTATCACAGATTAATGATGATTTTGTGATAAAAGTATTGTTTATCATGAATTTATGATGGAATCATGATAGAAATTTAATCTATCAATATATTATGATGGAAAAATAATTTTGATCGTGTTTGACCTAAATTTAATGTATTATTTTATTTAAAAAATAAGAGTAATGCTAGACATCCAAAAAATTTTATATTAAATAACTATTTCTAATGATATGGTATTTATCAATTAATAAGTGAGATTATAAAATTAAGTTACTTGAATTTTGTATGCGAAAGCACTCGGATGCTGCTCGTGGTACATGATTTTGCTCGTGAGAGGGAGTTATCCATGAAATAAAGAACTATCAACTAATTAAAGAATACTTAATTATTTGAGATAGTTATTTAGGGCAAAAAATTCAGAATGTATATCATTACTTAAAAAATAAAATGGTGCATTTTAATTATTAAAGAGAAAGAAGACAAAACGTTATTATCTTACTATTTTTTTTCACTTTTTTGAGAAGGGCCTGAGTATCCTTTTGAACTGGCAAAATGCTACTGATTTGGTATTTACTAAACTTTTTTTTTGCAAGTGATACAAATAATTACAAAACCAAAAGCAAAACTCACCGTTTACCACCTTTATAAAATACTTCCTCAAAAGAGGAAAAAATGCAGCAAATTTTCTAAGTGTTAAAACTGCCATGCCGATATTAATTATTATAATTTATATTTATATTAATATAATTTTTTATTTATAAATAAAAAATTTATTATATTTTTAATAATTTTATTAAAATTATTATTTAAAAATTATATTTATTATATATTATTAATTTTTATTTTATAATTATAATTTCTTTTTTACATTGAATTTGATTGTATCTTTTAAGCTACGTAACTCCATATCCTTACCCTCTCAAACCTTTCAAAGAAACCCTCTTTGCTGCTGCTCAACGAAAACCCTAGCCGTCATGCTCATCCATCTCTACCGCTCAGTGCCATGGTCATCGCTGGCTTTCATTGTTATTCTTTGAAGTCAAAAATCACTCGTTTAGCTGCTCAAAAACCACCTTGCCGCCTCGCCGGATAAACTATGGTTGAGAAATCAATCATTAGTCATCGTTCTGGAGACACCATAACTTCCTATGGAAACAACAACCATTGAGTAATTCTAAAATAGGTGATCAACCCTAACCCTAGCTTTAATTTTTTCTTGTTGAGTTCTTTGGAACCTAACATAGATTAATTAGCTGATTCATGCATATTAATTTATCTCTATTTTGCATTTGCATAACTTTGATCTTCTACTAGAGGTTAGTTTTCTCTCGTCGCAATTCATGTGAATGAACTAATTAAATTTTTAAATTTTGTTATCTTATTTTAGGGATTTTATTAGATTTGGTTCAATGGGTTTTTTGTAATAATTAAATTTCTGTTGAATTTAATCTCTTAGAAATTCATGAATGTATAAACAATTTGATTAGAATGAACAAGTGAAGTTTATATTTTTTAACTTGAAACACGAAAAGATTAAAATGAAAATTAATTTTTGATAACGAGTTATTAATTTTGATAGATGTTAACATGAATGAAGTTTTTTTGTCTTAAGTTTTTAGTTGTTTAAAAGGAAAAGAAAAGCTTGTCACGAGTCCACATTTAATAGATTTTCTAAACTTTCCTTTTGATTCCTTCAGTTTCATCAAACTCACATACAGTTTCACAAATTTGAAATTTTTATTTTTCTTTATCATCAAAGATTGGTAGCACTTGTGCTCACAACTTGAAACTAATGCACCTACCAAAACACCATGTGCATCAGCTGAAGGCGTGTATGCTTACCTTTTTCTCTGTTTTTAATTTGCATATTAATTTTACATTCTAAAATAAGTGTTTTTTTTTTTTTTTTTTTTTGCGCTTTTCAATTGAATGTTGAGTTACTAATTTTCCTTTTTACTTGCATGTTACAAAAGTTCCAAGTGAGTTAACTGAAGATTCAAAGTTTTTTCCTTTAACTTGTGGTTGGTTCCATTCCAGATCTCATAATGAATCTTCTTTCTTTATCAATATTTACATGCTTAAGATAACACGTCAAATTGTGGGACTTGGTTACTCTCCTAATCTAATTTTTTCCTAAGGTTTAGAGGATCCAGTGATATGTGGCGGTAGCACTATTGTGTGTTAAAGGATTTTTTCTAATATTTCTCTCTATTAGTTGCTAAAATTATCTTTTTGATTGCTAAATTTCAGGTTTTTCATCTTTATTTATTTCTCTCTTTTTTTTCTACATGCCTAAATTTTTACTTCCTCTAATTTGGATCTCGTACTTCACCATTTTATTTTTCTGTCAAGATGAAAAAAAAAGTGTCAAAATTGAAAGATCAAGAGCAAAATTTGGTTGCTCGACATGTTTTGCTGGAGCCTTAGTGCAAATGTTTGGCCAATTTGGCATTTAATTATCATTATGTACACTTTGATTTAAAATATGAATCCAGTTTTGTTATTATCTAAAAAAAAAAAAAGTGAAAGTGATTAAAATTTATATATGATTATGTCTGAAATTCAACGATGCAGTTGCTTTAGAGAGTAAATGTCTTCAAGAAAGGTTTGGTAAAAACTTCAAAATTTTGCCTCCCTAATTAGATCACTACTATAAAATTAAAATATTTGACCATTATTTCACTCTTCACTTGGTTTTTACAATTATAAAATTCTTGTTTATAGGCATTACTATTGTTGGGCTTTAAAGCGGAGGAGGCATAAAGGTGAACGTTTTTGACCTTTTTTTGCATTTGCAGACCTTTTTATTCAAATATTTGCTTTGTTGGAGTAGTGGTGAATTGATGTTTAAGAAAATTTATTCTAAGTTATTAAACAACTCTTAATGACTTTCTTGGTGTAGATACGACAGTTTTTAAAATAGCTAAAAGGTGAATTCTTGTTGAGATTAATTTGAAACAAAATTTTAATTTTATGCCTTTGGTTGTACCATTAAAGAAGCAAGTTTGCTGGGTTATGGCAGTTTTACTGAAAAGTGAGCAAACTAAAAAAAAATAATAATTGGCATTACGTTAATGATGTTCATCTTTGTGATCCTGACAACATGTCCAACGTTTTTATTCAGCCAGACTTTCCAAATGCCATTTTAAGAGTTAGATAACTATTTTATGTAAAATTTTCTAAGCCACTTCAATGTCTAGAGAATATTAGAGACCATTAATATATTTTAGGTGTGACTACCACCTGCAATCATTGTAAATTATAGTGGTGGAATTGCCTTATTATTTTTATATTTGGGTTAATCTTAATGTATGCTTTATGTAATACTATGTTATGATAAAAGTACCTAACTAAGTTGGTGAATGATATCTGAAAATGCTCATTATGTAGTATTCTATTAATTTTCCTGAAGTAATTAAAGCCTTATATATGCTATTGCATATGACTCTTATCCTTTATTCACAGATATTAATTTAAATGTGTACTTGCATTAGAGATGACTATTGTTCCATTTCATCATGTTTTAGCTCAGATACACTATCAATGGCAATGGATAGTTTGTTGTGTGTGATTTTTTCTACATTTTCTCTGCTACTATATTGAGCTTAGTTAGTTACCTAATTGAAAGAAAATGAATTATAGCAATAATATACTACACATCCCAAATTTTTTATCTTAGATAATCATTTCAAATGACGTGACATTCATCAATTGTTTGGTAAAATTAAAGTGAATTGATTATATTATCTTATTAACCAATTAATGAATATTACATCATTTGGAATAATTATTTGAGATAAAAAATTTAAGATGTGTAGTATTACTCTTATAGCAAACACATTAACAAGATTTGTTTTCGGTTTTGTAACCAATCAAATGCAATTGGAAAAATTTGCAGCTCATTCAAGTTTGGATGACCATCTGGCATGTTGGTTAGGATTGAATCAATCAAACTGTCAATTAACGGGCATTGATTGATTATGATGAGAGCAAAAGATTGGGGACGAGCGGTTGGAATTAAATGTTATGAATGTTCCTTATGAACATTACTATTATTAGGAAATTTTGCAGATTTTGTGTCAATGTTGTAGTTCTATAATGGATATTGAAATTTGAATGTATATTAAATTTCATGTATTTTGAAATTTATTGGATTTTTAATTATTAATATTATATTTATATTAATTATAGATTTAAAAATTTAATTTCTAAAAATAATTTTGCATAATTTAGGAATTCTTGATAATAATAATAATAAATTAAAATTAAAATAATAATATCAATGTTAATTCAATTGAAATAATAATAATACATATTCTTAGATAATATTATTTGAAATGATACTGGTTTTCCTGCCAAAAATTCAAAAAAAAATTCAAATAATTTTAAATTTTCCTCTAATATGTGATGTGACATACAAGGGATTATAAAAAATTATCATAAACTTATGATGGGGAAAATTTTGGAATAACTTAATTATGGTGATATAGATGATAGATAAATTGTCTATCATGCACCCCTATCTATGACAGTTATTTTCTGTTATCAATTACATGTTTTCTTGTAGTGATACACTATAATCTATAAAATCTAAAGAGTAGAATTTCATGTAGGAATTCATTAAATGATGTAATTGTATCAATCAAATAAAGATTATCATAACCTGACAAATAATTAGAATTAACTAATTTTAAATCAGGAAATAAACTAAAATTTTCATTTCCAACAAAAAAAAAAATTTGACCAAAATAGAAATAAAAATCAAATTTTTTCTAAAAGACGGTACACTAAATGTTTCATCAATATACAAATAAATTTAAATCTTTAATAATAATCTAAATTTTCTTATCGCTTTAACTTCAATTGTCTTGTCATCGCCTATATAGATGTATCTTTCACCATCACTTGACTTTCGGCAACTCAGGCAATCCTGCATAAACATACGGCTGTGACTTATTGCACCAAAGTTATCCACCACATGTGTCTACGTAGTGAAATTACTCAGAATAAATCAAATTAAGAAGCATACCTTTTTTAGTAAACCATGCATGATAGTTTGTGCAATGCTTCTTCTTATACTCTTTAGTTCTACAGTAGAAACAACTAGTACACTCGATTTATTTTTTTTATTTCTCTTGAGAAGTTGTATTTGCAACTTCCTTATCCTTCTTTATTTTCTTTCTCTTGCCCTTTTCCTTAAAGGTTAAGTCATGTGAGCGCTTTTTGTCATATCTTACTTTAGCATTTTCTTCTCCTAAGCACAATGTGATAAGAGCTCATTCAGAGACTAAGTCTCTCTCTAATAGTCATAGTTGACTTTAAACTAGTTAATTTATGTTGGCAAGGATAATAAAACTAGATGTACTAACAAATCCTTAAAGAGTTCGAGCATAAATACTCTTCGATATTGCCTTAGCCCTTATATCTCATTGAAATTAAGCTTGTCAAGACCGTAGCTATTTCAGCCTTTCTATTATTGACAAATCTATTTTCAATGTCCTCAAAGAACTCTTTAGTCTAGTTATCTTGTCAGGCATAAAGCCCCTTAATGCTCGTGGAATGGCCTTACTCATGATCATTATACACATATGATTTGATTTCCCTTATTTTTCTATATCCTTCTTGTCATTAGATTACCCATAAAAGGTGGGGGACAATCAACCCTTAACCATGATCGAATCCATGATTATGAGAGTAATTAATAGGTTCTCTAGGCATAACTTGAAGTTCGAGCCATTAGTATATGAATTAAATTGATATTAGTAGTAGTATTAGCATGAGTCATAACTGAATAGAGAACAAAAAAAAAATGCAAGCTCATATAACTTTCAAAACAAAAAATATTAAATTCAAATATTGATATACTTCTATATATTTTAAGATGAATAAATGAAGCAACATGTCACTAAAGTAACCTCTCTTGTAAAAATTGATTTGTTCTAAAATATAAAGGGTTGTGTGTATGTAATTTTTGTGAATGTTGATTGTCACAAAGGCATGTCTATATTTAACAGAATTGCAAGCGCAGCTATGGTAATAAACATATGATGACCAATCAATTTTATATGTGAATAATAAATCAGCCCACTTTAGCCCCATTCCCCCAAGCCTTTATTTTTTTATTCTCTCTAAATGCGGAGGCCATGGACACCACTTCTACCCTATATGCTATGACATGGTGCACATGGCTTGCTTGCCTACGCAGCCCAATAGTCACGCCTTCCCTAACATATTTTTAAAATTTAAATATTTGTATGTTTATATATATTTTTTAAATGAATTAATTAAAGCAACATTAAAATTTTAAGTATACAACCCAAGAGGGGAGGTGAATTGGGTATTTAAAAATTTATGCTATTAACAACATAAATCAAAACAAGCTAATTCTCTAAGCAATAATAAATATAAATTCAAACAATAAATAAATAAAGAGATGAGGGATAGAGAAAACAAACACAAAGATTTTTACGTGGTTCGGCCAACTGTGTCTACGTCAATGCCTCTAAGCTCACCGGACTTGATGATTTCACTAAACGAGCCTCCAAGGTTTTAACAACACTTACAATTGACTTGCAAGCTGTCAATAAACTTTTACAACAAGATATTATCCCCAATCTCTTAACCTAAGTGTATCACAACTCTTACAACCATTCAACTAGATTCTACAATATAGTTTACAAAATAATTTCGCTTACACAATATGTTCGATTACAAATAATTGCCCAAAATGTGATTCAACTAAGTAATAATAAGTTTAAAGCTTAATGAAAAATCGTATATTTAGTAGCAAACTCAAATATAACTTTTAAAATCAGTCTTGTTTGAATCTAATTAAGCCTTTTATACTTGGCATAGATAACCTATTGTCGGATGACCATTTTGACTTGAGCAAGTTACCATTGGGTCAAATTTCAAATAACCAATTAGCTATTTACCCATTATCGGTTAACCGTTAGCTTCCAGAAATTAGACTTCAATTCTGCTCGATAACGGTTAGCCATTTTCTTCTTTATCGGTTAGTCATTTATTTCCAGAATGTAATCTTCATTTCTGGTTAATAACTATTAGCCATTTACATGTTATCGGTTATTCGTTTGCTACAGTACTGCTACAGTAAAATCTTTCTAAAATTATAGTTTTGCACTAAAACTTTCATAAACTACCAAAATATTTACAAACCTTTTCAAATAGGTCCAATCTCAAAATTTCAAACAATACTTGCTGATTTCAAAGTTCTTAAATCTTTTTCAATTTAATGCATGAACTTGAAAACAACCGATTTCATAAAATTAATTTTCCTTTTATTATAAAACCTTTATACTATAAAAATAATCATTTATTTAAAATTTCATGAAAAATAACTTGAGCTTTTATATGCTTAAATATATATATATTTAATCATACTAACTTCAAAAGAAATATAACAATCATTTAAGCTAGTGAAATTGTAAAATATATATATTTTCTATTTTACCCATAATACGTAGTTTGTTATTATAAAAATCAAATACTATATAGCCATATAGGTCAACAAACATGTCTCCAAAGTGACTTTTCTTATGCAAATTGATTTGTTTTGAAATATAAACAGTTGTGTGTATGTAATTTATGTGAATATTGATCAGCCAAAAGGCACATTTATTACTTAATTACTACATCAAGATATCACTTACAAGTTAATATTTTGTCTAAAGATGAAATAATCAATAGAATGTCTGGTATCTTAAGATCAAGTTTACCTTTATTTGAATTTATTTTTTTATCTTGAGACTTATATAAGCTCATTTTATTTGTTTGTTTTTCTTTGTTCAACTATGACTCCTACTAATATTACTATCAACATCAATTTTATTCCTATGTTGAATGGCTTTAACTTCAAGTCATGGTAAAAAAATCTCTTAATAGTTCTTGTAGTCATGGATCTTGACCTTACGTTAACGGTTGATTGTCCCCCACCACTTATCGATGAGAATACCTTTAATGATAAAATTGATTTGGAAAGATTGGAGAAATCAAATCGCTTTGTATAATGATCATAAATAAAGTGATTTCGTAAGCATTTATGGGCTTTATGTCTGACAAGATAAATAAGTATGCTTTTGACAAGAACGGAAATGAAAAAATAGGTATGCTTTTGACAAGTCAAATTTCAATGAGATATAAAGGCTGAAGTAACATCAAGGAGTACATAATGAAGACGTTTCATCTTACTTCTAAGTTAAGAACACTTAAGCTCGAATTCTTTAAGTACTTTGTAGTACATCTAATTTTGACATCCTTTCTAACATAACTTAACTAGTTTAAGGTGAGCTAAAACAATTAAAAAGAGACTTGGTATCTAAATGAGCTCATTTCACATTATTTTTAGGAAGAGGAATGGCTGAAGAAATATAAGACAAAAAGTGCTCACTTGGCCTTGACCTCTAAGAATAAGGACAAGGGAAGAAAAGAAAGAATGATAAGAAAGTAATAGATAGAGCACCTCAAAAGAAACTACAAAAGGAATCAAGTGATTTAAAGGCACTGGTTGTTTCTATGGAATTAAAGGGCATAAAAAGAAGCATTGGACTTAATATCATGCATAGTTTACTAAGAAAAGTATACTTCTTAATTTTGTTTCTTCTAAGAATAATTTAATTTTGATACTTAGGCACACATGGTGGATAGATTCTTGTGTAATAATTCATATCAATGTGTCTATGCAAGGTTGTTTAAGTTGTCAAAAGCTAAGTGATGGTGAAAGATACATCTGTATGGAATATCGCAAGACTATTGAAGTCAAAGCAAAAGGAAAATTTATAAGAATATTAAAGACTAAATTTATTAGATCTTGATGAAACATTTATTGTAACTAATTTTAAACCAAATTTGATTTCTATTTACGCTTTGGACTAATCTATTTGTTCTTGTTCATTTGGAAATAGAAACTTTAGTTTGTTTAATGATTTAAAATTGGCTGGTTCTGGTTTTTTGTTAGATTATGATAATTTTTACTTTCTTGATATAATTGCTTCATTTTATGAATCTCTGCATTTAAATATATGAGATATAAAAAGAAAATTAATCAACGAGAATTCAGCTGCATTATGGCAAATGAGATTAGGTCATATCTTCAGACAGAGAATAGAGAGACTTATATCAAATGAAATTCTAGATCCCTTAGACTTCACAGATTTTGATATTTTTTTTTACTGTCTAAAGAGAAAACAAAACTAATAAAAGGAGATTTCAAGCCAACATGATTTTAGATGTCTTAGAACTCGTACATACAGACATTTGTATATCATTCCCTAAGTTGCTTGGAATGGTCAATAATATTTTATAACATCCAAGAAAATTTTTCTTAATATGGCTACAAATATCTCCTCCATAAAAATCACAATTATTTGATATATTCAAAAAATTTAAGGCTGAAGTTGAAAACCAACTCAGTAAAATAATTAAAAGCGTTAGATCTGACTATTGCAGTAAGTACCATGGCTAATATAACAGTTCATATGAACATCATCTAGGACCGTTTGCTAAATTCCTAGAAGAATGCGATATTGTTCTATAGTACATTGTACTATGTTCACCCAATATGAATGATATAGCAAAAAGACGAAACAAGATGCTTAAGAACATTATGAGGAGTATCATTTATCATTCTACTTTGACATAATCACTTTGGGGAGAAGCGCTTAAGATTGCAACACCTATCCTTAACAAGGTTCCAACTAAAGCAATTGCCAAAATCATTTATGATCTTTAGACAGGCAAGAAGTCTAGTCTAAAGCATTTGTATTTTTCGGGATATTCAGCCGAGGCAAACCCTTATAAGCCTAATAAAAGAAGAAAAATGACTCAAAGAAGATGAGTTACTATTTATTGGATATTCTAAAAGATTCAAGGGTACAAGTTTTACGATCCTATGACTAAGTCGGTTTTCAAATCTAGAAATACCCGGTTATTTGAGAATATCGAATTTGTGACAGGAGATATAATTAAGGACTTTATCTTTGGAGAAGAATATATTGATATTCTCATAGCCGTAAATTCTTGATTTGTCTAAGACGTAACAGATTAAGACAATGTTGGAGAACCTGCCACACAAGAAATTGTTCCAAAGTAACAAACTCTACCACCTCAATAACCTATTCCACTGAGGAGATCCATTAGAGATATGAGAAGTTCAATGCTAGATGATTTTATTGTATTTCTCCAACAACACAAGGTGGACATTGTAGTGATGGAAGGTGATTCGATTAATTTCCATCAAATGAATGTTAGGTTAGAAACAAAAAAAGAATTTAAATGTTTTGAATTAAAAATTGAAAAAAATATTATTTTATTTTCTAATTAAGAGTAAAATATTTATTGTTAATTAATATAGAATTGATAAAAAAAAATTCAAATTCGATAATATATATCATTGCTGGATTTTCGTAATTGTTAGATTAATAATTATGTTTTATATATATTGTTATTGTATTCAACATTTATTTGAAATTCGATTCTTTATTCTATTCTTTATGAATAGGCATGCAAATTTCTAACTCTTTATAATAGATTGATGCAATGAATGAAGAGATGTATTACATGAAGGACAATGACATGTGGGATCATATCCCATTGCTAGAATGTGTGAAATCTATTGGTTACAAATGGATATTTAAGACCAATAGGGATTCAAAATTGAAGTGGAGAGGTGCAAAGTGTGTCATATTGCAAAAGGGTTTACGTAGAAAGAAGACATCAACTATAAAGAGACTTTCTCTTTGATTTTTAGATAAATTCTTTTAGGATCACAATGTTAATAATAGCGCATTTCATTCTTGAGTTATATCAGATATATGTGAAGACATAATTTCTCAATAGTAATATTGATAAGACAATCTATATAATGTAGCTAGAAAATTTTATGTCAAGAGACCCAAATAATATAGTTCATCAACTTAATAAATCCATCTATGGGCTCAAGCAAGCATATCAATAATAATATATCAAGTTTTAATAAGTGGTCATCTTATTCGGTTTTAAGATGTATTTGGTCAATGTTTGCATATGCCATAAGTTTTGTAAAAGCGAGTATATTTTTTTGATTTTATATGTCAATGCTAATAATGATATTGGCATGTTTCATGAAAGCAAGAGATTTCTATTTAAGAATTTTGGCAAGAGAGATCTTTATGACTCATCTTTGCTATTAGACACACACTGAAATTACTCCCATGGTGTTCTTAGATTATCAAAAAGGAGCTATATCGAAAAGATTCTCGAAAGATATGCAAGATTTCAAAACAAGTGATATCCCTGTGGCTAAGGAAGATAAGTTTAGTCTAAATCAATGCCATAATCATAATTTTAAGGAAAATGAAATGCAGAAGATTTCTTATGCTCAGCAATAAGAAGTCTGATGTATACAACAAGATATTTCGTATGTTCTTAAGATTTTATGATTTTAAGCAATCTAGGAAAAGGTTATTCTAAAGGCACTCTTGCAATACTTATAGAGAATAAAAAACTATATGCTCATGTATCGGAGGTCGAATTAGCTTGAGGACGTTGGGTACACTAACTTTTATTTTATTATATGCCTAGATAATATGAAATCCATGCCAGGCTATGTCTATCTACTAAATGGGAGTGTTGTTTCCTATAAGAGCATTAAACAGTCTTTTATAACCTCTTCTATGATGGCAACAAAGTTTATAACATGTTAGGAGGTGTCCAATCACAAAATATTGCAGCAAAAGTTTGCCGAGGACTACGTATAATAGATTGTATTGAAGACCACTCATCTTATTTTGTGACAATAATTCAGTAATATTATATTCCAATAACAACTAGAGCTCTACTAAGCCAAAGCATTTGGACATCAAGCTCGAAGTTGTTAAAGAAAGAGTTTGGAGTGGATAGTTATCTTTAGAGCACATTGGCAAAACTCCATGATTGCGAATCTGCTAACTAAAGTATTGCCAGCTACAGCGTTTCATGAGCACACTATCTGTATGAGTGTCATGACATAATTTAAGCTTTACTGGGAGGTTGTAAGTTTATATGCTTTTATGATATACATACATTTTTAAATTATTTTAGCTTATGGATATTTGAATATATTTTATATAAAAATAAAGTTTTAGTTTACGCTATGAATTTGCTATAATTTGATCTCACTAAATTTTAAAGTGGACCAGTTGGAAATATGTATATTAAGATCACATTGCATTAAATTTTCATGCTACACATCCATATCATGATCCATGTCATTTAATTGTATTACTATAGCGACTATTGTTGGGTCGAGTTACGACAGTTGTAATAAAGGCTGCTTTGATCTTATGCTACGATGATTGATAGATCGGATTCATTCAATATTGACCACAATGTTGAGCTCATAAGATTAGTTTTGCAATGCATGATTATAAGATTACACATATAGTCCAAGGGAAGATTATTGGATTCATAATCAAAAGATAGGCTTATTTATGAATAATTATGTGTTGCGAACTATCATATAAGGTTAAGTCCAATTAAAAGTAATCTATTAAGGTTTCTAGTAATTTGAACTTTTTATGTATTTGATAAGGTAAGAGGCTTTAATGTATAAAGACTTAAGTGTAATTTCTAATTTTATAATGAGCTAAAATAGAAATACCAAAATATATTAGGGAAGTTATCTATATAAATGGTTACAGTCTCCAAATCACATGTAACACTCTTTCTTTGTTTTTTGACATCTCATCATCAGAGACGATGAAGAAAGACTGTTAAAGGATTCTCTAGAAAAATATATTGATTTGGAAGGCAAAACGCACTGCTCTATAGAGTAATTGGTTATTATAGATTCAGATACACTTCCACATATTTGATTATTGATTATTAATATTACAACATAAATATTCATAGAATTTAGGTGATATTTTCACCAAAGGTTATTTTATGATAAGTGATATTAGACATTATGTGTGATATGGGGATAATTGTAACAAAGACCACTTTGTACCTATGTTACTATGACTGATTGACCAGAATTGTTATAAATATATTTCAATAATGACAACAAGGCTAAGCTCAGATGGAAGATTATTTTTTCAACAGACATATAATACAAATGGAAGATTATTGTCGTAATCCAAAGTTGGGTTTATATGTGAATAGTTATGTGTTGCAACCTGTCATAAAAAGTTAAGCCCAATTAAAATCAATCTATTTAGGTTTTCGTTAATTTGGGTTTTAATGCATCTGATAGGATATGGGTTTTTAATGCGTAGAGACTTAAGGGTAATTTCTATTTTTTATAGGCTAAAATAGTAATACTAAAAGATAACAAGGAAGTTTTCTATATAAATAGTTATAACCCCCAAATAAGATGTAATGTTTTATTCTTTTCTGATATATTATCATCAGATAAAGTACAGAAAGAAAGTTAAAAGATTCTCTAGGAAAACATATTGATTTGTAAGGCAAATCACTCAGAACTAGAGAGTAATTGGCCGTTATGTATTTAGGTACGTTTTTGCACATTCAATTTTTGGTTCTTGGTGATATACCTTGAATGTTCTTAGATTTTAGGTAAAGGTTTTCACCAAATGATTATTTTCTAATGCATTCTAGTACTAATATAGCGTATGTTTTATTCTTGTATCGAGAAGATTTACAATACGAAGAATGAAATACAAATTTGTACCATGCATCTTTGCATTTGGTGGGCAGCTTATATGTTTTCTATCTTTATTAATTGAGAAATGAGTAATTGAGCTAGGGATAGAAATAGTACCTGCAAACTCAATCAAACCCACCCGTTGCGGGTAATTTTGCAGGTTGTGGGTGAGTTTGGTATTAGTTAAATATTCAATAGATATCCGTAAGGGTATTCGCCAAACCCACAACTATTTTTTCAAATATTTTTAATTTAATTTTAATTGAAAAATTATTTAAATATAAAAATATATAAAGTAAATAAATGTAGAGTGTAAATATGTGTGTAAGTTACACCATGCCTAACCCCTAACTAAAGTCATAACCTAAACTAAAGAGAAATATAGATTAATGTATAAATTATTATATACTTACTATCATTTTGTATGGATTATTATTCTTTAACTTAATGTATGTATTATTTTATTATTATAATTTTATTCTTCAGACTAATATTTAAAAATATTATTCTTTAGAAAATATTAATCTTAATCATTATTGTAGGAATCATATTAGAGAAGTGATAATAGTGGCGAATGAAATAAAGATCTTAACTTTTAAAACTTATGTTGAATGAGAATATGAAATGATAACTGTTGTAGGTGTAGTGATGTTACTTTTGCATAATTGTATTGTTATTTTTTTATACTAGTTTTTGGTTTTTTTTATGGATTTGTGTATTTCATATTTAAATTTAAGAATTTGTAATGGATTGATGTTAAATTTTTAATTATTCATTTACTTTGATTAAATTTATAATTTGGTATGTTATGTAGAACATTAATTATTATTATAAATTTAAATATTGAATATTTGTGATTTTAAATTTAGAAACCCACAAAAAATCCACCGGATACCATTACGGGTTTAGTAATTATCAAAACTTACAGTGGGTTGCGGATGGATTTAATAATTTAAATTTTATATGGGTGCGGGTTTAATATCTTTTCTACATTGTTTTTCTATTTTATTTTTTATTTTATACCGTTCCTCCTTAGACGGGACAATATTACACACTTGTGATAAGTTATGGTGACAAATATAGCTATATGGAGATTTGTTGGTTGCTTTCCTTCTCGTACGGTCAAATTCTTTGAAATAATACCATTTCTGCTTTTGATTTTGTGACACTTTGGCATTAGTATTTCAATTTAATGTCATTTTAGGTTAGAATGTACCAACGGAGATGTGAGTCACTTATTACTGATAATCATTCCACTGGCAGTCTTAATTGTGGACGAAATTTGTTCTAATAACTAATTTGACTGCACAGTTTTATTACCAATATCTGAGGTTAAAGTACCTTTAAGTACACAATAACTTAGTCCAATGCAAAATTAGGAGCTTGAAATGGATTTTATTTTTTCATATCAATAATGAAAATGATTGTTTCATCAGTTTTCAAGTGTGAGGAACAAGTTTCATAATTGTTCAGCATAGTAAAGTTTATAGAAATGCATGATGGAGTCTGTTTTAATGGTCTGGAAACTAACAAGAGTCATTTAGATAAAATAAAAAAAAATTTAAAAAAAAAACCAACCGTAAACTAATGAATAGACATAATTATCTGAAAATTAAAGTTTTGATTTCAATTTTTTTATCTGATTCAAGCAAGTCATTTTCGAAAATAACAAGAGTGATTTAGTATTTTCATTTGGTTTATATTCTTTGGTGTCAAAACAAAAAAAAAAAAAATATGATGCCATTAACCAATTTTACACTAATCTAAACATATATATATATATATATATATATATATATATATATATATATATATATAAGTCAAGGGTATTTTGATAATTTCATCAGTTAGCAAATGGTCTTGAGGATAGGAATATGAACATCACGGAAAGTCTTTGAGAAAACGCGGATATTTTCAAAGTGAGAATACCCAAAACTTCTGGGAATGTTTCTAAAAAATTGCCCTCTAAATAAAGATCCACGACCTTGCAAAATGGACTTTGGCTATATTTAAAAAGACTCTCGCTTCATTATCTTACCTTAGAACAACCTACGTTGGTGTTTGAATATCTTTTGTAGGTAGCCCACCCTTAGGCAATCAAACACAATTTGAAGACGGAACTCACAGTGAAGGTAAAAAGTTAATCTCTTCATGCAGTAATATAATAATTTAGAATTTAAGACACTCAGGTCTTTGAAATTGCATTGTCCTTAACTAATAGATTCTGCTCCTCTTCAGATGATTTTCTAGTTTGACAGGACAAAAAGTACGGTATGATCTTCCAAGATACAACAATGATACTGTAGTATTAAGGGTGTACTCCCAACTACAACAATAAAGAACTACCTAAATAGTAGAAATGAATTCTAAATTCTAGAATACATCGATCATGGAACTCTTTGATGATGTAAGCAAAAAGAAAGATTAAGACTGAATGTAAATTCAGCCTCAAAACCCCTGCATGTGAGTTATTGAATGTCTTAATTATTTTTTCAGATTGAGCCCTCAGGAAAACTTATAGTGTGAGAATTTCTCAATTAAGCTTGTGAATACTTTTAAGGAGTACATTTTATTTAATTTATTTTTGTTATTTCCAACTTATATCTTATTCCACGTATTTTTAGAAAAATTAATCAACCTACTTTTAGGCCAATTTAAAAATATGTTTGAATACTTATAACTTAAAAGTTGTATTTAGAGATGGCCAACAAAAAAAGTTTATGAGAGCCCGTGGACTAGTACGATATTGTCCATTATGTGATTCATGTTGTACCTATTATTTTCTTGTTTAAGCTCGGTCCGGTACACATGTTGAGCCCATAAGTTGGATGCTAGGTCATGTAATGGGCCGTGCCTGAGAAAAGAAACAAGACAATCTTTTACATTTTTCTTTCCATTTTTTTTAGGAGGGCATGCGAAGCTCCTTGAGGTGTTTTTTCCAAGTCCATTGTTCAGCCTACATAATTTTAGTCAAATTCAATAAAATTCAAAATTCAAAATTTAGGTCTATATTCAGTAAAGATAAACTAATATTAATAAAATAATATGTTAACTATTAAGTTAAACTTTACAGTATTACAATTTATTTTTTATTCTTACCAATAATAACAATAACAGTAATAATAATAACTTAATTGTTAACTTGGATTTAGTCATAGATCATCATAATCTATAATAATAATAATGCATACATTATAAAATCATGATATTATCTATTTACTGAATAAATTATAAACATAAAATAGTGTTTATTTTTATGAAACTAAGAATTAAATGAATTTGAAAAACTTGTAATATTAAAATATTCAATTTCAATTTTTTGTAAAATCATAAAATTTTAAATTTATTTTTATGAAAAATTTTTACCTTAATATACTTTGGTTTGCATGTTATTGATGGCCTGTGAATTGTGTGTTAACCCACCAACAAAATCTACTTATTGCAACATTTTCACATGCAGTGCCTTAGCTTGGGGATGACAAAAATATCCAGGTCCAGTCTAGACTAGAAAATAAAAAATTACACATTGAAAAATGTGGATCCATATGCTAAAAATAAAAATTTATGTGGATCTGGATGTAAATGCATTCAAAAAATTGGATATCTTAATCTAAATAATTTTTTAATTAAATTATTTATTTAATTAAAATTTAATTATATATATATCCATATTCACATTATTTTACGTGGATTTGTGGTATTTTTATAATTTTATTTGCGAATTTTGGTGATAGACTTGAATTTATGTTTTTTTTTTATGTTTAATTTATTTTGTGTTATTTTTATTTGTAGATTCATGATGGTGTTTTATTTATTTTAGGCATTGAATTTTTGATTATTTAATTATGATTGAATTTTATTAAGTAAATTTGTTGAATTTTAAATTTTATTTAAAATATTGAATTTAGCATTATGCGGATTTCAATATCCAAAAAATCCGTCTGCAATCCAGACAAAATATCTCCTGCATCTGGATCACAAAATATTAATACGAATCTGAATCCAAATTTTGTCATCCCTACTTTAGTCTATCCCTAATCGTGTCATACTTTTAAGACCCACATACCTAAAACTCTCAACTCAGCCCAACCCATAGTGTATCCTGCCATGTTGCATACCTGCCGAAACGTGCTTGTGCCGTGCTATGCTGCATAAACACATGTCATCTGGCTCGTTGGCTATCTTTAGCCATATTACTAAAGTGTTTGCTAAACACCTATTAATATAATTTGGAAGTTGGGTTGATTTAATCACACACTAATATGATAAAAAAACATATAATATTTTTTATATTATTATTAAAATTAGTATTCAAAATTTATTTTTACAACACACTAATAACTTTTATGCATAACCACAAATTTTTTTTTTCACAACAACTATAACCTTTAAACTATAATTACTCAATACCACATAAGCCTTAATGAAATACTTGTGTCGACACAGTTGAAATCACATTAATTAATCAATATTAAGGATCTCCCAATACTGTGATTTATTTACACAACTCTACCACATACTGAATAGAAAGAAATTAATATGAACAGTTAAGTATTGACCTTGACACATTCACCAACGACCTTCTGATTTTCTCAAAGAAATTTACATTATTGAATCTATTAGATTCTTTGTTGAATTAAACCTGTACAACACAGTTATTGGTGCAAGATTCTTCAACCTGATGATGTATACCAGATGGCTTCTTCGCAGAACAGCCTGGACTTGGAGAATACGTTTGATGTTCTTTTGAGGTACTGTCCCCTGAATCTGCAGATGTACACAATCGTGCTCTTTCTTTGTTCATACCCATCAGAAACTTTTTAAGAGCATCCATCATCCAATCATACCGGCAAAATTTGAATGCTTCGTCTGCAGAAAGCTGGAAAATTAAATAGTTAATACAACAAAACTAAATTCAAAATCATTTAATTAATGTATTAATTCAAGTTAACTAATATAATAATCACACGTACTGATTACTACTGACCCATATCCTCTTATAGTTAGCTTGCTCTGGCCATGACTCAAGCTCTTCAGTGACTTCCAATGCAAACATGTAACCTCTACAACCTCCTTCCTTGCTGTTGCAACTATTCATTCTGCTCTTGCTTCTAAATTCCCATACTCCCAATGGATTTTCCTATAATAATTAAGCTCAATAAATTAAAAGTATTGCTACATTAAAACATATTAATTAAATTTTATTGGTAAGAGGAACAGCCACCAAGGTCAATATTTGCTCAAATGGACGTATAGATAAGGTAGCAAAAAAAATCTGGCACAAATCCGCAGCCTTAGATCCATCCCTCTATTTTTAAAATTTTTTACTTCATAAATCAATGATGATCGAAAAAACTTAAATTTATAATATTAAACTTTCTCTTAAGCTTTAATTAATTAATAGGGTACTTGAATTAGATAATCTAGTATTAAAATTAAATATGAAATTTTTATTTACTTCATTTTTTTTTATTTATTATTTTATTTTAAAATAATAAATTTTTTTAATTTATTATTAATTATAACAATTAATTAATTATTAATTCATTTTAAGATTACAACCCTTAAATAAAAAATCAACTGAAAACCCAAGCTTGGCACTAGCCCCACTCAAGCCCGCAATGGCCTGGGCTCTTATGCTTCTTCAAGCCATCCTAAGTCTACAATTTGCCGTTCCTACATATAAACCCCCCTAATTTCCGAAATAATCACACGTATACCAAATCTCAAGGTTTGTCCAAAAAAATTTTTGGTAAAAAAAAAAAATTAGTTTATATGACCATTCTGAAAGCAATAGAGTCATATGTGTATATTTAAGTAAACTTCGAAAGTCTTGGTGACTTTTCATAATTGATCATCATTTATACCCAAGTAATTCAGCTGAATAGATTAAGAGACGTACATCAAGTAATCCTCTGACTCCTGCTTCCTCCAAGGCTTCTCGACATGCAGCTTCACTTACAGTCTCATCGTCCTCCCATCCACCCTGAAAAAGTAATTATTATTTACCTTTAACTTAATTTACATTCCACGTGGCACGTTCTAGGCCTAGATATCCGACAAATTTCTAATTAACAAAAAGCAAAGTAGATAGATAGGTACCTTTGGAAACACAAGATCATCACGATTAGGTGTCGAAATCATGAGTACAAGAATCTCTTTTTCCATCTTGCAATTTTTAATTTCATCATTCTTCTCAAACTTGTAAGGAATACACCTATTGTTCATTTGTTTTCGTGGAAATTGAAAACCAACTGAATTAATAACTACTAAAAAAAACTAAATTCCAAATTTATTAATTAATGTAAAATTAATTTTGACATAAATAAAGTCAATGTTAGGGCTTCACTTTCATATATATATATATATATGCACACCCTCAAAAACAGTATAGAGAATGAGAAAATAAAACACCATTAAACTAAAAGTTGAAGAAAAGAATGTGTCAATGAATCAAAATGGAGAATAAGTTATATTAAAATACACAAAACTTAATTCTGTAATATGTTTTGATATTAAGCAAGCAAAAGAATAAATAAGGCTTGAAAACAAATGAAACAAAATAATAATAATAATACCCAGCCACAAGCCTTAGCTGATCCTCATATCTTTGTCTGAGTCTCCCTTTTCTTGCTTGCAAACTCGCCATGATCATCAAATTTAATTATCTTCGTACGGCCTAAGCAGAAACTGGATGCAATAATATTGCACAAAAAGAATATGAAATTGATGAGACCATAACCCTTATTGATCTATTCATTTATTACAATATGAAGCAAAGACTTGTGAAGATGGAAGGACACGATCTACGGTCTGAAATTATATAGCGAAGAGAGAGAGCAGTCAATAATGGCAGCTAAAGCTAATTAAAACATTAATGAATCAAACTGGCTGTAGCTAATGTTGGAATAATGAGCTCTTTCAGAGAAACAGCTGCTAGCTAGCAGATGTTTATGTGTTGTAATTGAAACACAAGTTAAAACAAAAGTAATATTTGTATATAATAGTTGAGAAGACCAAATCAACGGAGTGGTTCTGTTGCTTTTTCCATATTCATGGAACTTCAAAAATCCTGACATGTCCTAATGTTTATTCTATATTTATAGAGCTTATTAATTCGATGACAATGAGTTCAATTTTGACACAGCCGTCTTTTGGCCGTGGTTTTTAAGTTCAGAATTGTCGTTTCGATGAGTCTTTTTATTTGACTAGTGAAATTGTTGGGAACTCCCAACACCCACATCTTCTTTATATTTACCTTTCGAAATATTCTTTTTGTTAAACAAATAATAAATTATATGAGCTGAAAATGATTTTCCAAATAAATTAACATGTCAATTATTGGATCCGACAAAGATATCTTAAAAAAAAAAATATCACTTCATAACTTTGAGTTGCATAATTTTTGTTATATAATATTGTATTAAAAAATGTTATTCAAAGAAAGAATAATTTGGTAATTTGGATATAGATTGAATTTAGCTTCCAATGAGGAGCTGATCTAACATCACAGGGAGGGACAAATTTTCTCTCGTTAGAAAACAGATTTAATTAATTTCACATTTTTTGTTTACATCAATTTCATGGCATAAAACAAAAGCGTTTACTTGGGTCAACTCTTCAATTATACAAGAGTAATTGACACGTCATATACAAGTCATCAATCTTGATACAAGAAGCACAAGATGCCAAATGAGAATAGCATGTTAGTCCCAGATCATGTGAACGTGTTTATCATTTTATTATTATTTTTGATAAACACAAAACACAACTTTCAAAAAAAAAATTATTAAATAATTAATTCAACACTAAAATTTTAAGACAATTAAATTTACACACTTAATATTTTAAGTGTTATTTTACCACTTACTATTAACCGCTTTAAAAATTACTGAGATTAAAAAATATTTAAAAACTTCAGTATGTAAAGCCAAAATGACACCATTTAATAGAGTGCATAAAAAACAAAAAAAATGGTGGTCTTGATACCATTAAACAGTTACATCTAGCTAACAGCTCTGGTAAAAAATAAAGAATAAAAAAGCTAGCTAACATCTCCTTAGAGCTTTATCTCTTCTTTTTCACGAAATCCACCATTTTCAACAACAATTTTACCAAAACTTTTGCTGCAACATGTGATGGCTGAAGTCTAAACATGAAACGACTCTTTCGTATGACGTGGTGATGTCTTGAAGTGAATAAATTAATTAGGTATAAAGTTGTCGGCGAAAAGAACGCCTCTCGATCTGAATAGAGAAGAAAGACCAACTCTAGAGCCCACTGAATAACTTAAGGGAAAAGACATCGAGAACCACCCCTCTATTTACATATATCGTTGCTGCTAAGGCAAAAGCCTTTCCATTTAAATGGTACATATATCATTGCTGCTAAGGCAAAAGCCTTTCCATTTAAATGGGTAGTTGATAATTTCTTAAAAAGAATTATTTAATTTTGTTAGATCAAGACATGAATATAATTACTTTTTTTGATTCAATGGATATCTCTTGAATGGTGTATCTCAAACACATTACAAATTAGATCAATTTACTTGATTTCAAAATTCTCTATAAAAGTATCGTGGCTCGATGATATTAGTTACTAATTTTTTTCTTCTAGTTTATATCCTCCTTGGCGTCTCATAAGTTAGATCAATTGTAAACTTAAGCTTTTTGTTATGAATTTGTGTTGTACATATTTTCAAGTAGAATAATAGTGTCTTTAATTGTCTTGTTCATTTATGTTTTTATTATAGTGACTTTTCTAGAGGCAGGATTGACTCTCATATCCATATAATAGGTAGGATCATAAAGTAAAACATTTTGGAGCTACAAAGATAATTATTAAATCGTTAGCATCACATAAAACATTCCTCTTAAAAAAAGTAGGAAAAAAATTTCCTACACTAATTAAAAGGAAAAAAATCTCCTAGGCCAGTAAGGAGACAAATCTCTGTGATAATGTTCCTTCAAAATAAGTCACTTTTCTTATGTCAAGGAGGAGGAAAAATTTTCCTAGGCCAATAAAGAAGAAAAACTTTGCTAGCCAGACCAATAAGGAGAAAAAAGTTATGTAATAATATTCCTCTAGAATAGATCAATTTTCCTTATGTAAAAGAGTATGAAAAAATTTTCCTAGGCCAATCAAAAGGAAAAAAAATTTCCTAGGCCAATAAGGAGATAAATCTCCGTTATAATGTTCCTTCAGAATATATCACTTTTCTTATGTCAAGGAGGAGAAAAAATTTTCCTAGACCAACAAAGGAGAAAAAATAGTGTTATGTAATGATATTTCTCTGAAATAGATCAATTCTCCTTATATTAAAGAATAGAAAAAAAAATTTCTAGAACAATTAAAAGGAAAAAAATTCCCTACACTAGTAAAGAGGCAAATTTTTGTGATAATATTCCTCCATAATATATCACTTTTCTTAGGTTAAGGAGCAGGAAAAATTTTCCTATGCCAATAAAGAAGAAAAACTTCCTAGCTAGGCTAGCAGAGAGAAAAAAGTTGCGTAATAATATTTCTTTGGAATAGGTCACTTTTCTTATGTTAAAGAGTAGGCAAAACTTATGTAGACCAACAACGAGGAACAACTTCCTTAGGACAACAAAAAGAGAAAAAAAAAACTTCCTTAAGTGAATGAAGAGGAAAAGTTTCATAACAATATTATTTCATAAAATAGTTCATTTTGCCTTAAGCAAACAAAAAGGAAAAACTTCCTTAGTTCAATAATCAAGAAAACTTTCCGTAGGCCAATAAAAAAAAAATTTCCTTAGGCCAATGAGATGAAAAAATTCATAACAATATTCCTTTGGAAAATAGTTCACTTTTTCTTAGGCCAAGGGAAAAAATTTCTTAGGCCAACAACGAGAAACAATTTTCATAGGTCAATAAAGAGAAAAAAAAAACTTCCTTAGACCAATGTAGAGGAAAAGTTTCATAACAATATTCATTTAGAAAATAGTTCCCTTCTCACTAGGCCAACAAAGAAGAAAAACTTTCCCTACGTCATAAAGAGGAAAAGCTCCCTAATAACATTCTTTAAGTATAGTTTACTTTTTCCTTACATTAATAAAAAGGAAAGAACAATATTTTTCCAGAGACTAGTTCACTTTTCCTTAGGTGGAATTCTTACGAAAAATTTTCCTGTAACAATAAAGAGGAAAAGCTTCTTAACCAAAAACCACCAGAATAATTCAAATTCTCATGGAACATTAATATAGAAAATGGTTACCTTTAAACATTAGTAATAGCTACTTGATTGTTACTAGTTTGAGGAGGAAGTAATATCCCATTAAGGAGGAAGAAATTCCCAAGGTCAACAAAGGCTAAGGAAAAATCTAGTTAAACAAAAGCCAAGGCCACAGGAGCAAGCCAAGCCAAGAAAAGGCAAACGTCCAACAAGGCAAACAATGGCTAAGGAGAAAACAGAGACTAAGGAAAAACAAATGCTAAGGAAAAATAAAGGCTAAAATAAAACTGAGGCAAATAGAAACTAAGATCACAAGAGCAAACTAAGCTAAGAAAAAACCATTCTTGCATATTTCAAGAAGGTGGAAAAACACTATAATAATATTTTTCCGAAATCACTCATTTTTCCTAGGCCAAGAAATAGAGAAAACTTTCCCTAGGCCGACTAGGAAGAAAAGTTCTATAATAATATTTACTCGAAATAGCTCATTCTCCCTAGGCTAATAAAGAGGGAAAAGAAAATTTTCTCTAGGCTAAGGAAAAATTTTGTATTAATATTCTTCCGAAAAAAATCACTTTTCCTTACAGTAACAAGAAAAAATTCTCAAACAATACTCCTCCAAAATAACTCATCCAAAATAACTTATTTTTCTCGAGGCCAACAAAGAGAAAAAATTTTCCCTAAGCTAAGAAGGAAGAAAATCTATAATAATACTCCTTCAGAATAGACACTTTTTCCTATGCCGAGAAGGAGCAAAAAAAAAATCCCAAGGCCAACAAAAAGGAAAAAGAAAAACCTCGCTAAGCTAAAAAGGAAAAATTTCCCACTAATATTCTCTCGGAATAGATCACATTTTCTTAGGAAAACTTGCTTAAGCCAATAAGAAAGAAAAGTTTCATAGCAATAATCTTCCGAAATAATTTATTTTTTTCTTACATTAATAAGGAGGAAAAGTTCCAAAACAATGTTCCTTCGAAAAATATTTTACTTCTTCTAAGGTCAATGACTAGAAAAAACTTCCCTAGGCCAACAAGAAAAATTTTTGTAAAAATATTCTTCTAGAATAAGCCACTTTTCCCAAGTCATGAGAAAGGCAACACCTAACAAGTCAAAAAAAAAATTTGTGGAAACTATTCCCTCTTGGAGTTTCAATTCAAAGGGAAAGTTTATTGGAATCAGTTATATGGATTTAAAGAACGATAAACAATTCCCGTTGGAACCTCAATTCAGGCTAATCAATTCAGTTGATTCAAAGAACAATAATACCCTCTCCTGGAACTTCAGTTTAGAAGAAAAACCCAATGAACTAACATATCATCTTTGAACTTTAGTTCAGGGTTAGTTTAGGGGAATTAGTTCGTTATTTCCTAAGTCAACTAAGACAGAAGTTTATTGATAACATTCCTCTCCAAATATATTCAAAAGCCTAAGGCACATTTTCTTTTTTCAAAAAGGTCACATGGCCAACGAAACAAAAACCAGACATTCCTATCCCAATTAAAGTATTTTCTAAAGAAAATACACTCGGTGAGGGTAGTAGTGTAGGTATCATATTCCAAAAGCATTGTTGAGTTCTAGAGAGTGTATATTTATAAAGGGTAAAATCACTATTTTACACCCCAAAATCTCACTAATATCTGCACCTTTATGTATTTTAAGTCCTTTCATATTTAATTGTCTATGTTTATGTGTATTTTTAATACTTTATATATTTTAGGGGTATTTTAGTCATTTGTTAATAAACGAGAAGTCGGATAGCAAAACGGACAACATTTTTGAACTCAGAATTTTAAAATCATAATTTTAAGATTTTAGTTGGCTCCGCTGATATGGCGTTGACTTCTGACGTAGCGTTGAATTCTGACGTGTCATTGACCGTTGACATGGTGTTGACAGATGATGTGGCAGAAGTCTATTGGACCGAAAAATGAGCTTACAATACATGCAATGCGCTGGATCATATTTGTTGACTTTTACATTGACCGATGACGTGGCAGAATATTAGTGGACCGAAAATTACGTGTATCGTACATGTATATACATGGAATGACAGCTGTGTGATGTGTTCCAACTAATCAGAGAGTGCCACGTGGCGCAATTCTGGACGTCCGAATTGTTTTCATCTGATGGTCATGATTTACTTATTGTATCTATAAATAGGGGACCCCCCCCCCTTAATCTATTTTTGGTAAGTTTATTTTTACTTTCTCTAATTCATTTAAATTACTTTGACTTATCGTAGACAGATAGTAATAATATTGTCTAGATATTACACTAGTATACCGGCTCCCTAATGCAAAATTATTACTATTTGGTACGGCAAGCGCTTTACACTAGATTTATTAAAGAAAAGCCTTCTCTAATTTATGTCGTAGGTCTTGACTCATTGTTGATATAAAATTATCTAGGTTAATTAGTGGAAAGTCTTACCACCTTGTCGATAGTTACACTATTATTACTTGGCACAACATATTCTTAACACCACATTTAATATAAGATTATTCTTCCTAGCACAATGAGCGCTTGATGTCATATTTATTAGAGTTAGATTTATGAGGAGTGAAAATACCCCCATCATAAATTAATTGGAACTAAAAAAGGAATATTAAGCCCATGGTGAAATGTTGAGTGTGAATCATAAGACCCAAGCACTTTGTTCCATTGATCAAGTCCCAAATTATTCCCAGCATTTTAATTTCAATCTTAGGATAAAATAAATTAGAAAATTTTACAAAAAGCACATTAAAAAAATAAAGAATAATAATAACTCTATATAATTGAAAATTCACCTCCTCATGGAATCGACACATGTCACCATTAATCTATACTTCAATAGATTTGTGCGCTTGCGAGTTCAATAAAATTTGCACAACAGGCACCACATTATACCATGTGTTAACTCTTCTAAATGAAAATGAATTATTGTAGGGGAAAATAACACCCAACTTATTCTAGAGAAAATAACACTCAAAACATTTTAGAGGGAATAACTCTCAAGCTATTCCGGAGGGTAACATCCAAGGGAAAATTTCCTCAGAGCTTATAAAGATGGCAGGAAGAGGGATTAGTTCCTAGATCCATTGGTATGTGGAAACCATGTTCGGAGTCATAAGAGTAAGGAAATGCATAGGTCTGGAATAAATATGTTTGTTTCCCTACTATCTAATTCACATCTACGTGATGAGAGACACATATTATTAGGACAAGAGTTCAAGCAAAAACCCTAATTACATGTTATCCATCATCTATAAATAGGGGTCACCTCTATGAGAAATGGTCTCTTGGCCAAAATATCATTGTTTACTCTATAGAGAGAAAGTTCTTCATCTTATTTCTTTCTCTAAACAAACACTAACTTAAATGTCGGAATGCCTTTTCCAGGTGCCTACCATGCTAGAATCAAGCTTTAAGAGCGTTACAAGTTCTCCACCAACTACAAATAAATGTGAAGGTAAAATTCCAACCCCTTCAAATATAATAAGTCAATTTATAATCTTTAACACCAGCCTTTAATATGCTGAAGAATTCTTATTTCAAGATGTTAATAACTTTTTCAAGTATCATTCTTGTCAAGTTAGATCTTTAATTATATAGTTCTATTTTGTTTTTTTTTTCTCTTTCTCTCTTTGTCAGAATGTTGTACTTCAACTTTGAAGCAAGATTGTTGAGTATTGGTTTCTATGGCATATGAAAGGCACTCCTATGCTATAGTCACTGGTCAAATTGTGAACTCAATGAAAGTATTAGTGAAGTTGATGAAGGAGAATTATTTTGGGAATTTGTAACAACTGTATAACCCAGAGCAATATCTAAAAGGTTGTTTGTTAAATGTCTTAAGTTTGAAATTTTATTAATTTCAATCATTTTTAAAAATATGCTTGTTTGTTTTTTATAACTTATATATAATTTTCAAGCATTTAAATCTAAATAGAAAAAGTAAATTTTTGTGACTTTTATCTGAATAGAAAAATGTCTGAATAACAAGTAAATATTATATTCCAAAAATATCTCTATAAAATAATTTATTTCCTAAACTATAAAATCTAAATTTTTTTAATTTACAAGGATATAACTGTTAAATAATCAAGTTTAAGATGTTTGTTATTATAAAAACAAACAAGATATCACTTATATTTAGGTATTAAAAAAATAAAAGCAAACATGTTATTTAGATTTTTGTATTTAGAACTATTAAGACTTCAGAAAAATTCAGACCTATTTAGATTTCAGACGAAAAAATAATCATTACTTAGGCCTTTTTTTCTTTTTTTTTTTTTTCAAATGACACTTATTCACTCCTTGAGGCTACTATTTACAGCCCTCTGATCAAAGATTGGCACTAGATTAGATTCTTTGTAATCTAATCTCGTTTGTTCATTTTCAAGGATTAATCTAGTCCTTAGTCCTTTTTATTCTTTCATCGTGCTCGGGACGTGTGTGGATTCCGATTAGGAGTTCAAGACTTTGTCAGGTATTTCTTTTGATGAATCACATGATCATACGTATCGATTCAGTAATTTTAAATTCACTCTCTTTTATTTACCTGCCACGTGATTTATTTTAAGTGATTCATATGATTATAGTTCGTGCGCTTTGAAATTTCCAACTCCGGAGCCCCCGTTCACCTTACGCTTTTACTAACTCGTGGTACAAAATAGGTGATTAATTTTAGGATACTTGCATTAAAATTTAGTAAATTTCTTATGACATGTAATAAACTACAACAACGCTCACATATATGCAAACACAGGGAATACCAATTTGTCAACAAAAATTAAAATAATATATGCAAATATTCGTTGAAACATCGTTTTACTTTAGTCCCGACTAAAATAAATATCAAATTATGTCACTGCATGTAATATAAAATTTTTAAAAGTTTAGTAAAACTCGTATCAATATAAGAATCCAAATCCTATTGAAAAATATTATTTGCAGAGCGCTTGGGCGGGGCCAAAATATGAAATATAGCGGTCAATAAACGCAAGGGTTACAAAACATAAAGTCTGTTTTAAGAATTACAATCATAAATCTAACCAATTTGAAGCAAACAAATATTGTGAATAAAACTTGGGACAAACTATTTTATACTATACTTGTAGGATAAAATAATTATTACGGTAAGTTATTTAGTTAATTTGATAATTTAATTATTTAATTTAGAACAATAAAGGACATGTTAAATTACTATCATTTATAATAGAAGTACTTCATAAAAAACAAAAAAAATAGTTTTTTAATTATTAATTATAATATAATAGGATTTAATCAATTATATTTCATTTATAAAAATTACTAATATTAATTTATAAATAATATATTAAAAATATTTATTTTTTTAATTACTGATATTTATTGTACAATCACAAACCTACTGTTATATACATTAGATATCTACTTGAATCAACTAAATATATTTTATGATAGCACAGCTTACATATTGATTCTCAAAAATAGAGAAAAAAAAAATCTGCTCCACCCGTATATTAGTGGAAGAAATATCCATATTTATTCAACTTTTATTTTTAAGAACATATGAGTTCCCAAATGACTCGAACTGCAACTCTCGCACGTATGATTAGGTTCAAGTTGATGCGGTTTTCTGGTCGCTCTAAATAGTGATGTTACCATTGGTCGCTGGTTGCTCGAGCAGAATTTCTGGTTGGTTCCTGCGTTTTTTCGTTCACTGAAGCAGTGGTGTCCTCCGAACTGTATCCACAGAAAAAGTATCAGGGGTCACCGGGTATTTTTCCAGCGAAAACACTCCAACGCTCAAGTCAGTAATCAGGTTGATTCTTTGTAAAATCTCTCTTGACCTGAGAGAAACCAGAAAAATAGAAGGTTGAAAAGATAAGGAAGAAGAAGAATCAGAATACCTTTACCTTACCCTTTGTCCGATATTTATCTCCCTTTTTCCCGCCACCTTACTTGGGCATCATCCCCTGCATTAATTGCGCCTGCGTCTTTCGACAGTTATGGGTTGCTGTGCAACAACCTGGAGGTGCGGGATTTCAGATGGTTATGGGTCTCCGTGATAAAAAATGATGCCGTGTAAGTTTGTGCAAAATGATGATATTGTGGAGGCATGCGCTCGTCATCGGTAACAGTGACGAAACCTAACAGCGTGGGGGTGCCTGTCAATTATCGATCGTCGTGACAAGTTATCAGGGTGCGGGGCTACCATGCTTAGGTTTGCTCTACTCGAGTTCTGGTCTCTTCCTGTTCATGGTATTGTTCATAACGCGACCAGGACTCGCTCAGTGGTTGGTGATCTTTGTGATCTTACTCGAGCAGGATGGGAATATCTGAGCCCAACTGGCTTTAGAACATTTGAGCCCGCCCAGCTTTGATGCCGAGCAGGGGTGTCTTCGTGCTAGCGATCAGGTCTTCTGTTATGGCTGGATTGTCCTCGAGCGGGCCTACTCGGCATTCCCCAAACACCAGTCCCCTAGTTTCTAGTCTTGAGAGTGAAACAGGATAAGACTAGAAATTACATGTTCGAGCAGGTTTTCCCTCTTTTTACTTTCTCACGCTGAGTTATCTGCCTCTTCCATCACTTCGCATTTAATGTGAGACGCGTGGGTGAATTTGCACCGCTCGTTTGAAATTTCAAGAGGCGGTTCTCTGAACAATCACGCCTCCTTTGTGTAATGTGCCTTTTGTTGGCGTAACTTGCTTTCTTCTTTATAAATCTCTAATTTCACTGTTGTGCATTTTCTTACTTCTACACTTTTTCTTAAAACTGAAAACCACCGCCTGCAAGTGAAATTCGTCTTCTCCGCTACCGTCATCGCTATCTGCATCCTTTAAATCAGTTTCAGGTATAAACTTCTCGACTTTGTCTCATCGTTCTCTTCATTTTTATTTTCTAGATTTCCATTTCCCATTTGGTAAATTATGGTCTTCTAGGAAAAATGTTAGCCACTCAGCAACCCCGCAGGATTTCTCCTCAAGAATCATCTTCTTTTAGTGACTCCGAGGCCAATAGGGGGGTTCTAGTGAGAGACCAAAGTTATGAAAAGGACGCTTATACAGCAAGAGACGCCGTTGAGGGCGGTGTTGTAGTGGAAACCTAGCCACATAAAAAGTAAAGGACCGGCCAAAGGTCGGAGGCCGAGTCCTTAGCTATTGATTACATGAGGTGTGAGACCTCGCACCAAGATCTAGATCGGCTTAGGGCCACTTACCACATCCCTGCCAGCGTTGGCCTCCGTCTCCCTAGCAAGAAAAACACTCCTAGCCTCCTTCCTCGAGGGTACGGCGCCCTCTACCTTGAATGTTTTAGGTGGGGTGTTAGGTTGCCCTTACAACTCTATTTTACCCGAGTTCGCTCCTAGTTGCGTCTGACACCGGGGCAACTAAACCCAAATGGGTGGAGGGTTTTGTCTGGGCTGTACGTCCTGTGGAAGTTGAGCAACTTGGGTTAACTAGTGGTAGATAAAATAAAGCACCTCCACCAGCTGAAGAGCAGCTCAAAGGGCGCGGGTTGGTACTACTTCCCTCCATCTTGAAGGACAAAAAAGTCATCACCAACTTTCCTACCTCTGGTGGCAACTGGAAGGGTAAATTATTTTTTATTGGAGGGGACTGGGGGCTAGCAGCCTCTACCACCAAAGAGATTGACCAATTTTGTACTCCAGGTCATCTACTGCTCATTATGTCTTTTGCTTTGGTTTTTTACTCACCATTTCTTATTTTTATTTTTGGTTTTCTAAAGTCTCTTGGAGTGTATCACATCCGGTCAAGGAGGAACTACAGTCACACATCAACACTGCCTTGGACAATGCGAGCTCGTGCAAAGAGTTATTGTCTCACCAAAACCTTGTCGAGTTCGGTTTAGTTCCCGAGGAAGAAGAAATGAGCAACATCCTCGCTCAGTTAAAAAAGTGCTTGAGCACCGTGGAGAGCCCGAGCAGCTCCTCTGCTCCACCCAAGAGGTCTAGAGTCGACTTCACTGCCTCGCCAGTCAAGGTTCTTCCTCCTGCCCAGGGGAATGAGAGGGTCCTTGGAGTCATCGTGCCCGCTAGGTCCAGATCAGCACGCTCCCGGGAGCAAGCCGACTTCACTGACCCTTATGTTAAGGATTTCAAAAAGCACATGGGGGAAAGCTTTGTGGAAAAGTTGGAGTGCTCCAGCATTAGTGAGTTGGCCAATATCTTTCAGCGCTCCTCATGCCAGGCAACTGCTGCCTCTACTACCTTCAAGACAAAAGCTCTGAATCTCGAGAGGAAGATTAGGGCTGACAACCAGAGCTTGAAGAAGAAGCTCGAGTAGGGAGAGGAGGAAGCGGCCAAGCTCCGTGCTGAGATCTCCATCTTTGAGGAGAAGGCTGCCATGGCGGAGTCTAAGGCTTTCTAGCTTGAGAAGGAGTTGTCTATGGTCCGGGATGAGCTCGTGAATACCAGGAAAGATCTCAATGTTAAGAGATTTTCCTTTGAGAAGATCATGGAAGTAGAGACTTCTTGCCTCCAGAATAAGGTGGACTTCTTGGGGAACCAGCTCGCGGAGGAGTACAACAAAGGGATGACATTCTGCTACGAATGTATTATATCCGTCTTGGGTAAGGAATACCCTGAGCTGGACATGGATGCTTATATGAATGAGTAGGATCCCAGGAGCCAGGAGCAAGGGATCCCTCTTCTCACGTGGAAATGGCTGCTGTCAGGCCTGGAGAGGCTGCTCCTCCAACCGAAGAAGCTCAAGCTGCTCCCACAACCGAGAAGGACCCTTAGGCTGCTTCCTTTTCCCAAGCCCCTGAGCTTACTGCTACGCCGACTGCTCCAGCTCCTTGATTGGCTTTTGATGGACCTCTTATCTCTCTTTTTTGTTTTTGTATTTGCACTTGATTTTCCTTCTTTGCATTTATATTTTTAGTCTGTTCTAAATTCTTTGTGAGATAAATTTCCAGCAGGCTTTGAGCTTTTCCCTTGTCTTTGGGACTCTGGCCTACCTCTGCTCGTCTTGCCCATTTGTTAAGATACGAACAACCGGATTGATCCCTTATTAATTTCGACTGTTTTACCTTAACCTAAATAGGCATTAAGATCTATGGCCGTAGTATCTTCCTCGGCAAGCTTATCATGCTCGAGCTCATCCTGGCTGTGTTTGGCTTTTCGTCTCGCCTTAAGTCAGGCTTTGAGACTTGTGGCCTTCAGTTTTTCTTCGCGAGCTTATCCTACTTGAGTCATCTTTGGCTTCGCCTGGCATTTTGTCTCGCCTTGAGTTCGACTTTGAGACTTATGGCCTTTGGCTTCTCTTCACGAGCTTATCTTACTCGAGCCTTCTCTAGCTTATGTTTGACACTTTATCTCGCCTTAGATTAGGCTTTGAGACTTATGGCCTTTTTGAGCTTATCTTGCTCGAGCCTTCTCTTGGCTATGCCCGACACTTTGTCTCACGTTAAATTAGGCTTTGAGACTTATGGCCTTTAACTTTATTAGCGAGCTTATCTTGCTCAAGCCTTGTCTTGGCTATGCTAGGCACTTTGTCTCGCCTTAAATTAGGCTTTAAGACTTATGGCCTTTAGCTTTATTAGCGAGCTTATCTTGCTCAAGCCTTCTCTTGGCTATGCTCGGCACTTTGTCTTGCCTTAAATTAAGCTTTGAGACTTATGGCCTTTAGCTTTATTAGCGAGCTTATCTTGCTTGAGTCTTCTCTGGCTTATGTTTGTCACTTTGTCTCGCCTTAGGTTAGGCTTTGAAACTTATGGCCTTATCGAGCTTATCTTACTTGAGCCTTCTCTTGGCTATACTCGGCACTTTGTCTTGCCTTAAATTAGGCTTTGAGACTTATGGCCTTAGCTTTTATTTATTTTCATAAGCTTTAATTTGCTCGCCTTGGATTAATTTTGGAAGCGTTTTTCTTGTTTTTATTCATGTACAAGATTTTACACACTTTTATTTTGAGAGAAACTGAATATTAGTGCTTGTAATATAAGGGAACTTACTGGAAATACTTTATCAGATGAGAAATACTTTATTCCATGGCCTCTTAACTTTCCTTCCATCTAATTAAGATAGCCTGTATGCCCCTAGACCGGCTACTTGCGAGACCTTGTAAGGACCTTCCCAATTCGGGCCCAACACCACTTACTTGGGATCTTTAGTGCTCTGGTTCACTTTTCTGAGTACCCAGTCTCCCACCTTAAATCGGTGGATGTGCACGTTATGATTGTAGCAAGCCACCCTCTGCTAGTATTCTGCCACCTTCATTGCCGACCTCTCCCTTCTCTCCTCTAGTAGATTTAGATTTGCACAAATCTACTCGTTGTTCTGCTCTTTACTGAAATGCTCTATTCGGTACGTGCCTATCCTATCTCGGCTAGGATTACTACTTCATGCCCAAATGCTAGTGAAAACGGCATCTTCCCCCTAGCGGTCTTGTGTGTGGTTCTGTAAGCCCATAGCACACCAGTCAACTCGTCTACCTATGCTCCTTTCTGCTTTCCTAATCTAGTCTTCAAAAGACGTTTAATGGTTTTATTCGCGGCCTCCACTTGCCCATTTGCCTATGGATGTGACGGTGAGCAGAAATTCAGCTCTATTCCTACGTTTGTGTAGAAGTCCCTAAACTTGTTGTTGTCAAACTGCCTCCAATTGTCCATAACCAGCGCGTGGGGGATTCTATACCTGTAAATCATATTTCTCCAAATAAATTCAATGGTTTTGCTTTCTATAATGTTGCTCAAAACTTGCACTTCAACCCATTTAGTAAAATAATCAATTGCCACTACGACATGTGTTGCAGATGCTCTTCCCTTTGCCAGTGGTCCAATCAGATCAATCCCCCATTGAGCAAATGGCTATAGTGAGTTCATCACAATAAGGTTCTCTGGTGGTTGAGCTATGTGATTGGCAAAGCTTTGACAACTCTTACAGCTCCTGGTCTTTTCTTGTGCGTCCTGGTGAATCCTAGGCCAGAAGTACCCTTACCTCAAGACTTTAAAAGCTAGAGACCTTGCACCTAAGTGGTTTCCACAAATTCCCTCGTGTACTTCCCTTAGAACATAGTCAGCCTCTTCCTCATCCAAACAACGTAACAGTGGCAGTGTGTATCCTCGTCTGTACAACACCTCGTCGATCAGTACATATCTCACTGCTTAGCACCTCAGCTTTCTTGCTTGCTTCTTATCGACAGGAGATAATTGGATCCATTCAGGTGCTGCTCAAGGTCACGTTCATCACCTCGTCTTCCTGCTCGATGCTTGAGCTGGTCCTAATCTCCACAGGGATTGACTTGGGCTTTTTGGGGTCTGACACAATGGCCATCCGTGCTATCATATCTGCTCGAAAGTTTTCCCCCCTTACAATCTGTTCCACTTCTACCGTTCGAAACTTCCCAATTAATTGCCTCACCTTCCAAAGGTAGGCCTCCATCTTCTCACCTTTTGCTTGGAAGCTTTCATTAACGTGGTTTTCCACTAATTGGGAATCTATTCGGACCTTCACTTCCTCTGCCTATACTACTAATGCAAGCTTCAGTCTTGCAATGACGGCCTCGTTCTCAGCCTAGTTGTTAGTGGCTTTGAACTCGAGTTTCACAGCATACTGTATTTCCACTTCTTCGGGGCTGAGAAGCACTACTCCAGCTCCCGCTCCTTGGTTTCCACATGATCCATCCATTGTGACTGTCCACACCTTGCCCAGAACTTACTCCCTTGCTGCCTGCTCCCTGTCTGCTCCTTTATCCAACTCTGTATATTCTGCCACGAAGTCTGCCAGGGCTTGTGCTCTAATTGTTGTCTGGGGTTGGTAGCAGATGTTAAACACACTGAGCTCTATTGGCCACTTTACCAACCGCCCTGAGGTCTCCGATTTGTGTAGGATTTACTTAAGTGGCTGGTTCGTCAAGACCACTATTGAGTGTGCTTGGAATTAAGGGCTCAACTTCGGAGCTGCTGTTACCAATGCGAGTGCCCATTTTTCCACCAACGGATACTGAGTCTTATCCTCTAACAAAGCTCTACTCGTGTAATACATAGTGTGTTGTACCCCTGACTCTTCCCATATCAAAATTGAGCTTGTTGCCCATTGTGACACAGCCAAGTACAGTTAAAGGATTTCTCTTATTTGCGGTGTTGACAGTAACAGGGCCTTCAACAAGTACTCTTTCAATTGCTGGAATGCCACCTCACATTATAGTGTCCTCTTTGTTTTTCTCCCCTTTTTCATCTCTTGAAAAAAGACATGACACTTGTCCGTTACTCAGGAGATGAACCTATTTAGGGCTGCCAACTTGCCTGCAAGACTTTGTATTTCTTTGAGAGTGCGTGCGATCTTCATTTCTACTACCGCTCTTATCTTCTCGGGGTTGGCCTCAATTCCTCTGTTACTGACCATGAAACCCAAGAGTTTCCCTGAACCCACTCTAAAGGCACACTTCTCGGGATTAAGTTTCATTCGATACACCCTCAAGAGAGCAAAGGCCTCTTCCAGATGCTTGACGTGCTCTTCTGTATCCCTGGACTTAGTGATCATGTCATCGACATAAACTTCCATTGTGCGGCCAATCAGGGGTTTAAAAATCTTATTCACCAGCCTCTGATAGGTTACCCCTGTGTTCTTTAAGCCGAAGGGCATGACCTTGTAGTAGAACAAACCTTGGTTGGTGATAAAGGTCGTGCACTCTTCGTCCAACCCATACATAGGAATTTGGTTGTAGCCTAAGAATGCGTCCATGAAGCTGAGCAGGCCGTGTCTGGCTGTGAAGTCAACTAGCTGGTCTATCTTTGGCAATAGGAGGCTGTCCTTTGGATAGGCTTTGTTCAAATCCGTGAAATCCACATACATCCTCTATTTCCCACTTGCCTTCTTCACCAGCACTACATTCGAGATCCATTCGGGATAAGTAACTTCCCTTATGAATCCCGCTTTTAACAGCTTTTTTACTTCGCTGTTCATACCGTCATATCTTTCTTGGTTCACGCACCTCCTCCTCTGCCTCACTGGCTTCTCATCTCTTCTTATTGCCAGCTTGTGCCATGCCACCATTGGATCAATCCCTGGGATGTCCTCATGTGACTAGGCAAACACATCAGAATGTGCTCGCAAACACTCGACCAGACTGCTCCTCAGCTGCTCGCTTATGCCCAAGCCGATCGTCTGGTCTTATTAAAATCTCCTCCAACTCCTCAGCGGGCTATTGTCTCCCTTTCTTTGACTCACCCCGGCATCTAGCGACGTCACTTACATCACCTCATTAGTTACTGTGGTATAACAGCTTCTCACGACCCGTTGATCGCCCTTAACAACCCCTACCACTCCGTTCACGCGATATTTCAGTGCCAAGTAATGGGTGGAGATCACCAAATGACTAATCCTCATAAAAGGCCTTCCTAATATCGCCTGGTAAAGGCTGACCTCGTCCACAACCACGAAGTCCAACATCATATTCTTCTCAAAGAGCTTCGAGCCCATGGTCACTAACAGATTGACAATCCGTAGAGGGGTTAGCCTTCCCCCATTGAATCCTTTCAGAGATGTGTTCATGTGCTCGAGCCTTGCATTTGCTATTCCCATCTCATTTAGGGTGGACTTGAAGAGAATGTCCACTGAGCTTCCCGAGTCCACCAAAATCTAGTTAAGCTCCTTGTTTGCAACACTTGCCTTTATAACCAGGGCATCCTCGTGAGGGTATAGGACACCCTCCTCGTCCTCCTCCGTCCACATAATTGGAACTTGTTTGCTCCTGGGCCTGTTTGCTGCAGGCATAGTGAGCAGAACCTCCCGACTAGTAGAGGTATACCGATTATAATTTTTTCTGTCTCTATTTAAGTCTCCTGCCACTGTTGGTCCTCCTGCTATTACCCTCACAGCAGGCTGCTCGCGGTCCGTATCACAGGCCCGGTCATCCTCTGCCATTGTTTGCTCAACTACCGGGTACCCTCCTTTAATGAATTCATCTAAATACTGGTTTCTTACCAGATCCTCCACCAGGTTCTTTATGTCGTGGCACTGAAATGTTGACTGGCCATGATGATTGTGGAATCTGCAGAACCTGCTCCTGTCCCTCCTATTTGCCAGTTTGGACATTGGTGTCAGGGAACACAATAGGCCTCGTTCCTCTACGACATGAAACATTTCTTCGATTGACACCTTCAAAGGGGTTTATTGCCTGTAGGTAGGACTTTGGTCAATCATCTTCATGGTCCTGTCCCAGGAAAAATTTTCCGCGTGTGGAGGCAATGGACAGTCGACTCTATTGTTGCTCTGTATGGGCCGATTCGTAGGGGGATTACGGGGCGGCTTGCCACTGTATTGCTTGTAATCCTGTGATCGCTGCTTGGGGACCTGAGGAGTGGAGCAGGACCCACTCGCAGTTTAGGGGGCCTTCTGGTATGGATTGTAGGGAGCAACCCTGTCCCTTGTTCCTCTAGAAGTCGACAAGCCCCGAGCAAGCCCACTTACTCCCTGTATTTCACTCCGCTGCTCTGCTCGCTCCTCAACTTTACAACTTTTTCGTCCTTAATGACAATATTCATCTTCACTTGCTCGTAGGCATCGGAGTATGAGCAGATCAAGGGACTCCACAAGTTGTATTAGGGCATTCCCATCCTCACCCGGTTTAGCCCTTTCAACGCCTGGGGTGATTGAAGGCTTCGAGATCAAAGACTGCCCGAATGGTACCTCTTGACGAACTCTCGGAAGAACTCCCCCACCTTCTGTTTGATTTCAACTAACTCCATCATGTCATCTTCGGGAGCTACTGCTCCCCTAAACTGCTCCGCAAACTAAGCTCTAAATGCTCACGCGCGATAACTTGCAGTACCATACCATTCCCTCGCTCTTCCTTCCAAAGTTAGCAAGAAGCCTCTACATCTTTGGGCTGCTGTCAAGCCCCGTAGTCCAGTCATGTCGTTGAAACACTCTATGTGCACTAGCGGGTCACTCTTCCTCAAAAACTCCAAGTCGGGAAAATAGAAATCCCTGGGGATTGTGACACCCATAATTTTCGCTGAAAGTGGAGACTCATTGTCTAACATGATCTTCCAACTTGGTGCTTTCCCGTTTCTCCGGAGGTCTTCAGGCTGTGTTCTGTGTTTTCTGCCTCTGGGCTCCATCTCCTGCGTTCCCCTAAGTGGGAGCATTCCCACGACTGGATTTGAAAATATCATTACTTTCCTTCCTTTGTCCATCTCTGAGCTCTTGTAGGATGGACGTCAATATCTCCATTTGCTTTTCCATTCGGTCCATCCATTCTTGCATCTCTCTGTCTCGGGCCTCATTGGCCGCCTCCCTCAGGGTCACCGATTCTTTGGGGCTTACTCCTCTTAGGCTGTTTCGTTTCATTGTCACTTCATTGCCAAAATGTTGATGCGGTTTTCTGGTCAATCTAAATAGTGATGTTACCTCCTGGTCGCTGGTTGCTAGAGCAGGATTTTCGGTTAGTTCCTGCATTTTTTTCATTCACTGAAGCAGTGGTGTCCTCCGATCTGTATCTACAGAAAAAGTGTCAGGGGTCGCCGAACCCTCTGATGCTCAAGTCAGTAATCGAGTTGATTCTTTGCAAAATCTCTCTTGACTTGAGATAAACCGAAAAAATATAAAGTTAAAAAATATAAGGAAGAAGAAGAATCAGAATCCTTTTACCTCACCCTTTGTCCAATATTTATCCTTTTTTTTTTCCCGCCACCCTTACTTGGGTGTCATCCTTTGCATTAATTGCGCCTGCGTCTTTCTGACAGCTATGGGTTGCTGCGGCACAACCTGGGGGTGTGGGATGTCAAACAGTTATGGGTTTTCGTGATAAAAGATGATGCCGTCTAGGTTTGTGTAAAATGATGATATTGTGAAGGCATGCGCCGATTATCGGTAACAGTGATGAAACCCAATAGTGTGGGGGTGCCTGTCAGTTATCGATCGTCGTGACAAGTTGTCAGGGTGCGGGGCTGCCATGCTTAGGTTTGCTCTACTTGAGCTCTGGTATCTTCCTGTTCATGGTACTGTTCATAACGCGACCAAGACTCGCTCGGTGGTTTGGGATCTTTGTGACTTTACTCGAGTAGGATGGGAATATCCGAGCCCAACTGGCTTTAGAACACTTGACCCCAACCAGCTTTGACACCGAGCAGGGGTGTCTTCGTGCTAGCGATCAGGTCTTCTGTTCTGGCTGGATTGTCCTTGAGCGTCCTACTCGGCATTCCCCAAATAGTTCAAGCTAATTTTTTTTTAATTAAAAGAAGTCGAAGGATTTGAAAATAAATAAAATCATCAATTAATTTTAAAAGGTAAAAGAACATCTTCAGAGGAGATCATTTATACACACGTTAAATTTAGAGGGCCCAAACTTATCCAAGTGGGCAATGGGTAGTAATTATACGTACAATCAGACAATCGCATATGGTTGTCTCTTAGCTTTACAACAAAAGGTTACTGCTAAGTTATATCATTTGTAGCTTCTTAATTACTTCTGTTTCCAGCGACTAGTTCACCTACTGCATCATTGCAAGTATGCTTCGTGACATATGTGGTGTTTATATAATCATACTCGTGTTATGGAAGTGGTGGTATTTATCCATCAAAATCATTAGTCAGCATGCTTCCTCTGCTTTTCAAGCATATGAAAGCCTTTTATTTTTAATTTGACATATGGCATTGCATTGGGCACTTTCATTAATTGATAGAAATATCAGTTAGTCTACCTTATTTTTTTCTTGATAGAAAAATAAGGAAATGGCTCCATGTACTCTAATGCATTATTCGGATTCGGATATAGGAGCACTCCCAAAGTGTTTTAAAGAAGGGTTATCTTAACGCAGATCTGTTTATGGCCTAGATCAACCTAAACGAAATAGAGTCTCTATCATCCTGATTAAAGAAGTGCCCAAGTTTAATTTCTTAACCAATTGTTATAAGCCGCTCAAATTGAGCCCAAGACATGGAATTATTCAACCAAGCCCATGCCTTCCCACTTCCAGCCACGAATTACCTAAGCATCCTCGACGGGAATAAGGCATGCATGGTTCCTACAGAGCGTGACACGTTCGAGGAGAAGATACTTTCAGCCATGTAATTCAAAAAGATTTTGTCGAAGAAGCTCACATGATGTCTACCTCTTCGTGCTATTCACAAGTGAGCTTATGAGCAGCGGGGCTTTTCGTTCCGTAGGTCAAGGCTATGGCTTATTTGCTATAAATGACAAGGCTTTCTTCTGTTTCGATAAAGCATTATAGCTTTTGGATCTAAATGAGAAGAGTATAAAAGTTTTCTACGAGTATTTCATTTAGCTCCCTTTACCTTAATTTAATTATCATTTCATTATACTTCATGTACTATCAAGTTAACAATTATAATATGATATCAATATGAGATCACTTTACTACAAAAAGTATTAAATCCCTTTAGTCTTTAATCTATTAGATTGGAATTCACGGGAAACAATTTCAAAGTGGACTCCCCATTCATTAGATAAAAAAAATCACTAAGATTTCATGATCCGTTGTTGAACATATTCCAATTCCAGAATCTTGAATCAAATCAATATTGATATATCGATTCAATCTGAGATCTCATATTGAATTTTCATTCAATGAGTATTCTCAATATTATGCTTTGAAAAGGACTCGAACCTCCATACTCTTTCCACAAGGACTAAGAGATTGGACCTAGCCGTAAGAAGAATGCTTGGCTAATAAATAATTCACTTCTTGGTCTTCGACCCCTTTAGTCACTGCGAACACTCCCAAGTGGTGTAATGGGATGCGTCTATTTATCTATTTCTTGACTCAAAATGGGAACAAGTTTGAAAAAGGATCTTAGAATGTCTAAGGTTGGGCTGGGAGGACCTTTTACGCCTTCTTTTTTCTTCTCGTCGGAGTTATTCTACAAATACATAACTTTCATACCAAGGTTAGCAGGATTAATAATTTCAGCCAGGTATTAATTACACATCCTTGACAATTATATTGTGGTTGTCATTAATTTAGATTTTCCAAATCAATAAGTAAGGTTTAGTTTTTGTTTATTTTTCTAATAACGTCCTATACCAAAGAATTAAGACTTCAAGAATTTGAAGAAATAATTGAAGATTGAAATTTTAACTTCAAATTTTGAAAATCTATCAAGATATCAAAAGATTTCGAGGAACTTGAATTTGAAGCCCTCGATATTTCTTGCCAAAACTACTTGTCATGGATCATTGATTCAGAGATTCACCTTGATGCCATAGTTCATGGCAATGCAATTAAGCATGGCAATAATGCATCCACTCAATAACCTGCTAAGGTAATGATATTCTTTCGCCATCATCTTCGTTAATCACTAACAAAAGAATATCTCATCGTAACGTACCCACATGACCTTTAAAGCAATAGATGAGAAAGATATGGCCACCTAAAGTTAGTAATTCTTCCAAATACCCATAGTAAGTGGAATCAACTTCAACTGCAAGATTTAAAATCAATCCATGATTACAATTCTACACTCTACAGAATTACTTTACAACTAAGATTAAGTGTAAAAAAAAATCACCAATGAAGACATGTCAAAGAGTACATTTTCAATATTTCATACTTCAAACATGGTTCTATAGCAACAATATTGAGCTTGAATACAAGAAATTATTTTGATGTAATTTGATGCCTCCTTATTGCTAAGAAAAATAATAAGCTATTAATAAAGAATCTGTTGGAAAATTATGCTTTTTAAAGCATATTTATATATGTATTATAATAAATATATTTCTGATTAATAAAATAAATGAGATATTTTATTCATGTATCTTTATTGCAATAATATTTTGAGTAAAGTCCATTTAATCATATTATATGTATTTATGTGATCACCCTGTGGATTCGCAGAAGACATAAATATAAGTTATCTTATGATTAAATAAATTAAGTTTACAGTTAATAAATAAAATTGTGCACTTTATTTAGGAATAGACTGTAATAAATTCATTGAGTGATTTATTTTAATCATGTATGAATTTATTGATGTAATATGACTACATTAAACTGGATCATCACATGAGATTTAATTAACCTAGTAATAACTGTCAGGCTTATTAAATCTCATGGGCATTGATTTACTGTAATCTTAATTTTGAGCTAGTTATAATTTCATGATTGTACTTGTTATTTCATTTGAGTTACTAATGGGCACGACATACACATGTAGTCAAGATTACCCCGTATCTTGGTGGGAGCAATTACAAGTATTGAAATTATAGATTAACAATACAGAATTTGTACGACACATCTCTTGATGGGTTTTCAGTATTTAATCATAGAATTCTCTAGCCAGAGTGCGTCAACATAAATAAGTATGTTGAAAATGATCATTAGAGAAAACCAGTAAGTATCAAAAAACAAGATGTGATTAAATTGATTGGGCAGTTGAGATATCAATGTGGCTTGGGCAAATTATTATTCGAGCATACAATTATGGAGGTCAGTTCTAATCTTATAGTGGAGTAGAATTGGAATTAAATAATTATATTTGTTCAATTACAAATTTAATTATTGTAACCAATATTGTATGTTCCCAAATGATCTTTGGGTTAGCTCATTTAATTGACAACACTATCACTGGACCCAAAAACAAGAAAACTGGTGTATTAGGTGAAAATCATAATTATAATATTTTTTAAGGCCTATTATGTTATATTAAAGTGTAAAAGGGGGCTTGTGATATTTTACAAGGTAGAGAGATAGTATTTAATTTAAATATTTAAATTAAAAGAGGAATCCTATTTTAAATAGGAATCCTAATCCTAACATACTAGGGTTTTTCATAAGATATTATAAAAGGAGTATTTTACTCTTAAAACAATAGATAAGAGAATTCTAGGGCTTTTAAGAAAAATACAAAAGACATATAAGAGAAGCCAGTTGCAATTGTAAATGGTGAAACAGACATCCACACGTCCAGTGCTGATCGATCTTGAGTCATAGCCTGGAAGACCGTTTGGAGACGGAGCTACAACTTTCAATTGATTCATCTTCTCAAAATATCAATGTACGAATTTCTAGATTACTTAGTTCTTATATGTGGTATGAGATCAGTCATAAAAGGTTTTAATTGAAAAATTGAAAAACCTGATTTTATCCCTTCAATTGGTTTCAGAGCCATCTCTTAATAATATATAAGAATTTCGTAAGAAATCTATCTTATTTATTATGCATTAGAGTGTCACAATTTATTTAGATATATATTATTTGTTAATATATGAATAAAGCATGCTTGGATTGTCTCAATTCATGGTTAGAAATTTATATATATATATATATATTAGATTTGTAACAAAAAGGGATGGTCTATTATCACCATGTTTCCCTTTTGGTTTTAATTCATTATTCTTAGATTTTTTTTAAGCCATTAATGGTATAGGAAAAAAACAAGAAAAGAAGAAAAATCAAGAAAAGAAGAAAATAACTTGCGGCAAAAACTCATGCTCATGCTCCTAGAATTGGCAGAAAAAGGATGGGTGTCTTTTTTTCTATTTTTTTCATTAAACATCCTATACTTCAATAATTTATGTATTTTGACATAATATTGGAGACTTTTGCATTTGGGTCCAACAGAATGTAATGCATTATGGATGTGGCTGCTGGAATGAAAAATGTTAGAATTAGAGTTTTGAATTTTTATCTCATGGCACCCTAAATTTTTCTAATTTGCAATTCAATTAAAATATTTGGGTTTTGGGTTGGATCCAAGCCTAATTTTAGTTGTCGATTGTTAATATAAATAGAAATTTGATAAGTCCAATAATAACTATTTGTCCAAATTTATTTATATTGGTTCCAAGCCCATTTTGGGATTTTAAAATTGGGTCATATAAATAAAAATTTATATCATATAGAATATAGGTAGTGCCACTCTATGCATAATGATATATATCATTCATATAACATGAATTCATATATATTGTTTGAAATTTACAAATGCTTAAAATATAAGATATCACTTAGATAATATTATAGGAGGCATGCAATTAACAATATATGTATGTTTTAAAAGGAAAAACTAACTTTAAAATATTGAGTGGGAGAGAGAAGATTCAAGATAATTTTTTCACAGGCACAATTGTTAGTTCAATAATAAAATTATATATATACTTCGACTTCACAATACGATGATGCTCCCTACGGAGGGTATATATATTAGACATTTTATTTGATGAATTTCTTTAAAGATAAGATCGAAATACTTTTTAATCTGTTAATCACCCTAATGATGGTTATACACAACAAAATTTGTTATTAACCTTCCCAACGAAGCTCTGTTAACAAAATTTTGGCCCTAAAAGATAATGATAGTTATTTATCATGTTACGACATGAAAGTAAATAATCTAATGGTTAATTGGGTCTAGTAAGTGGCGGCATGACTTCCGCAACGGATAGCTTACTAAAGCGGTACTAGATTATCTTTACAATAAAATAAAATGCATTTATTTTTTTTTGCATTTTAGATTTTTATTGTGAATGTTATATCAATGTAGTTATGAATGTATGTTTTATTTTTCCAGAAACTGTCTTCCATCAACCCACTATTAATTATCCTGGTTAAAAATGAACTCACTGGTAAAAATTACTTAGGTTAGAAATGCAATCTATCTAATATTCTCACTGCTAAAGATTACAAATATGTTATGACCCAGCAATGCCCTCCAGTACCAACGTTGTACAATTATAGAAATTAGAGGGAGTCTTATGAGAAATGGTGCGATGCTAACAAAATAGCTAAGTGCTATTTATTGGCTTCGATTTCTATAGAACTGCATAACAAACTTTGGAGCATGGAAACAACCACTAAAATATTGGCTAGTCTTCATTAGATGTTTGGGTAGAATACTGACTCTGTCAGAGAAGCAGCGTTAAAACGTGTCACTCACACCAAGATGGAAGAGGGTACAAGAGTTCATGATCATGTCCTTAAAATGATGGACTATTTGAATGAAGTTGAGATTCATGGTATTGAGATCGATGATAAAACAAAGATTAACATGGTGATTAAATCTTTACCTGATACATTCAGAGAGTTTAAGGTCAGTTATATCTTAAGCAATAAAGATATGACCTTAGTTCAATTAATGTACGAACTACATGCTATAGAAGAATATTATCATAGCAAAAAACTTCTTGAAAAAGAATTTTCTTTAAAGCTTAACTCAAAAGAAGAGAATAAGTAGAAGAAATTCGAGATGAGAAAACTGTTTACTAGAAAATATAGCAAGTCGGAAGGCAAGTGCTTCAAGTATGGACAGAAGGGTCATCGGAAGAAAGATTCTCCTAAGATTATTAAAATAAGGAAAATGAAATCTTTAAGCTTCCTAATTAGTTCAGTTTCTATTGATTAATGCAATAGTGGATTATGAGATAACTAATTTTATTTATAAATTTATTTATTTTGATTTCAGGAAACCAAGAGAATAAGTGAAGAAAGCTTTAAACTGTAGTAGATAATGATACTAGTTTATATCAACTGAGAATACTAGATCAATTTTATGAGACTTTAAGTTTTGATATTTGTCTTTGTGTTCTAAACATTAGAGGAATTTAATTTCGGTGGCTTGTTTTTAATAAACAGGAGTGCACTATTATTTTTGGATCCTTTGTTAATAACTTATTTTGGTACTTTACAAAGACAAATAATATCATATAAGTCTATTGATCTATTCAAAACAAGATATAATGATAAAGAGTATACGCAATTATCTAAGAAAAGAAATGTTTCTTCTAAACCGATAGCACCTCTAATATTTATGCTTAAATCATATAAACTATAAAAAGATTTCATGAGAATGATTAGTAATAGGTCTTTCCTGACCTATTGAGGTTGATCAATTAATACTTTACAAATCTTATTTAGAAGAGTAATATGACAAGGTAGCTTCTTTTGAGCTAAAAGAAAGCATAATATTGTATGGATTAGTGCATACAAATATATGCGGACTAATTAGTTTACATGTTAGAAGAGGTTATGAGTATTCTATCAATAAGATTGATAGAATATTCATCACATTTATGTTTGTATAAATCCATCATGATTCCGTGGCTTTTGAAAATTTTAAAGAGTACATGGATAAGACAAAGAAGCAATTAGACAAGAACATAAAAGATTTGATCGAAGTAAAGAATATCTTTCTAGAGAATTCAAAGTCTATTTGGTTGTAAAATGGGATACACTCCCATATATAACGAACATTGTGATATGATAGTGTCATTATATGGAGAAACAAGATTCTTTTGAATAAGAGAATATATATGTCTAGTAATTTATCATTTATCTTTTTTATTCTAGATGCCAGTATTTGAAACTGCATAGACTATTGAACCTAGTTTCATCTATATTGGTGCCTAATACTCCATGGAATTATGGAAATTTCATAAACTTAATTTGCGACAAATCTATAGTTGGAGATTCACTAGTATTTATAATAAAATCATAGATAGAAAAGATGGATTCATGTTCAAAAGTTTGCATGTTTTAGGTATTCTAAAGGAATAAAGGAAAGTCTAATTATAGACCTCAAGATAGGAATGAGTCTAATTATAGACCTCAAGATAGGAATGTATTTGTAAACAAACACTATACTTTTCTTGAGGAAGACTATATAAATGACTTATAACCTAAGAGTAAGGTAAAACTAAAGAAATCATAAAGAGATCAAATTGATGATCAGTATTCTATTTATATATAATAAACATAGAAAAGAGCAAGAATGATTAACAAATGATTATCCCTGAACAATCATCACTTTTAAAACCTCGTTGTAGTGGCAGAGTAACTAGATTACCAAACAAGATACATGTTATTAGGAGAAACCTATGCGGCTATCTCAGATGAACATGTATAAAATCCCACTGGTTATAATGAAGCTCTAATAGATAGTGATATTGAACATTGGAAAAGAACTATGAATCAAGAAATAAAATATATGTATTCCAATAAAGTATGGGAACTTGTAGGGACACCAAATAGGGTAAAACCCATAAGATGCAAGTGGATCTATAAGAGAAAAAAAGGAGTAAACAGAAGGATAGGAACATTTAAAGCAAGATTAGTAGCCAAATGGTTCACTCTAAAAGAGGGAATCGATTATGAGGAAACATTTTCTCCGATTACAATGCTTAAATCCATCAGAATTCTACTCTCTATTGCTGCAGTGCTAGATTATGAAATTTAGCAAATGGATGTCAAACTACCTTTCTTAATGGGCATATTGAAAAAGACATCTTTATGCAGCAACCAGATGGATTCATTTAAAAAGGCCAAGAACACTTCGTATGCAAATTGCAGAGATCCATCTATGGATTAAAGCAAGCATTCCGGTCATGGAACATTAAATTTGATTAAGCAATGAAATCGTTTGGATTCATTCAGAATATTGATGAACCATGTGTGTACAAGAAAATTCAGAAAAAATCTGTAGCCTTCTTAATTCTTTGTATAGATGATATTCTCCTTATCGCAAATAATGTAAGAGTATTGACTACTATAAAGAGTTGGCTAGCAAAAAAATTTGATATGAAAGATCTGGGAGAAGATAGTTATATTCTTGGTATCAAGTTACTACGAGATCGGAAGAATAAAACGATAACTTTGTCTCAAGTGATCTATATCGATAAGATATTGGCTAGATTTAGCTTGGTAAATTCCAAGACTAGTTTGTTACCATTCAGACATGGAATTTTATTCTATAAGGATCAATCACCTAAAAATTCTGAGGATATAGAGAAAATGAGACGAGTTTCCTACGCAGAACCAGTGGGAAGTCTCATGTATGCCATGCTTTGCACTAGACCATACATATGTTTTGCTGGTGATGAACTTACTCAAATGGGTTATACTGATTCTGACTTTATGTCAGATAAGGATTCTTGAAAGTCTACCCATGGTTATGTGTTTACTTTAAGAAGTGGAGCTATTAGTTGGAGGAGTGTGAAACAATCCTGCATAGCAGACTCCAAAACAGAAGCTGAATATGTGGCTGCATCTGAGGTTGCAAAAGAAGTGGTATGGCTCCGCAAGTTCCTTCAAGATCTTGAGGTAGTATCTGCTGCAAATGCACCACTTAAATTATTTTATGATAATAGTGGTGCAGTGGCTCAATCAAAAGAACCAAGGAACCAAAAGAAATAAAAACACATTGAAGGGAAGTATATCTCATAAAGGATATAGTGCAGAGAGGTGATGTAGAAGTTACCCAGATTGCGTCACACCAAAACTTGGCAAATGTTTTTACTAAGGCCATTCCTGGGAAACTTTTTGACTTGCACTTAGAGTCCATGGGCATGGGCGAGATGTCAAATATGCTTTAAGAGCTAGTGGGAGATTGTTGGAAAAATATGCTCTTTAAAGCATACTTATATATTTATTGTAATAAATATATTTCTGATTAATAAAATAAATGAGGTATTTTATTCATGTATCTTTATTGTATTAATATTTTGAGTAAAGTCTATTTAACCATATTATATGTATTTATGCGATCACCATGTGGATTCGTAGAAGACATAAATACAAGTTATCTTATGATTAAAAAAATTAAGTTTGCAGTTTATAAATAAAGTTGAGCACTTTATTTAGGTATAGAATGTAATAAATTCATTAAATGATTTGTCTTAATCATGTATGAATTTATTGATGTAGTATGGATCACATATGAGATTTAATTAACTTAGTAATAACTGTCAGACTTATTAAATCTCATAGGCATTGATTTACTGTAATCTTAATCTTGAGCTAGTTATAATTTCATGATTGTAGTTATTATTTCATTTGAGTTACCAATGGGCATGACATACACATGTAGTCAAGATTACTCGATATCTTGGTGGGAGCAATTACAAGTATTGAATTTATATATTAATAATACAGAATTTGTACGACACTTCTCTTGATCGGTTTTCAGTACTTGATCATAGAATTCTCTGGTCAGAGTGCATCAACATAAATAAGTATGTTGAAAATGATCATTAGAGAAAACCAGTAAGTATCAAGGAATAAGATGTAATTAAATTGATTGGACAGTTGATATATCAATTTAAATTAACAATGTGGTACAAAAGATTGTGCAGTAAAGAAATCAATGTGGCTCGGGCAAATTATTATTCGAGCATACAATTATGGAGGTCAGTTCCAATCTTATGTGGAGTAGAATTAGAATTAAATAATTATATTTGTTTAATTACAAATTTAATTATTGTAGTCACTATTGTATGTACCCAAATGATTTGTGAGTTAGCTCATTTAATTGACATCACCATCACTGGACCCAAAAGCAAAAAAACTGGTGTATTAGATAAAAATCCTAATTAAAATATTTGTTAAGGCCTATTACGTTATATTAAAGTGTAAAAGGGGACTTGTGATATTTTACAAGGTAGTCCCCTATTTAGTTACACATTCTCTCTACTTTTACGTAAATAGAGAGATAGTATTTAATTTAAATATTTAAATATTTAAATTAAAAGGGAAATCTTATTTTAAATATGAATCCTAATCCTAATATACTTTTATAAGATATTATAAAAAGGGTATTTTTCTCTTAAAACAGTAGAGAAGAGAATTCTCAGGCTTTTGAGAAAAATACAAAAGACATCTAAGATAAGCCAGTTACAATTGGAAGTGGTGAAATAGACGCCCACTCGTCTAGTGTTAATCGATCTTGAGTCATAGCCTGCAAGATCGTTTGGAGATGGAGGTACAACTTTCAATTGATTCATCTTCTCAAAATATCAAGGTACGAATTTCTAAATTGCTTAATTCTTATATGTTGTATGAGATCGGTCCCAAAAGGTTTTAATTGAAAATTGAAAAACCTGATTTTATCCCTCTAGAATCATCAAGCTCATTCAACTGATACAAAATAATTTCCTACAACAAATGCTACTAATGATATTTCATATAACCACATTGATAATCAAACATGGATAAGGTCGAGGTCGTGGTCGTATTCATGATTGCAATTATTATCAACCTCGTAGTAGTTATAACATAAATAATTAGAATTAGAAGAATGGTGGAGGAAAATTTACCCAAGAGAAGATTAAAAAAATCATTTTTAATAGGTGTGGAGCTACAGGCCATTTCTGGAGATTTTGCCATGCACCCAAACATCTTGTTGATCTATATCAAGCATCTTTGAAGAAGGAAAAGAATATTAAGACAAATTATGATATTTTAAATGTTGATATTACACATTTATATGTCTCAGACTTCTTTGAAGCCATACTAAAAAGACAAGTGACTTGATCAGTGATGGAGATATCCAAACTGATTAAATTAGCCTTTAACTTTTATAAACATTGTTAGTATATTCATATTTATTTTTCTTTTATATTGTAATATAATGATATCTAATAAATATTTTTCTTTTATAGAATGATATGGATTTGGCAAAAGGGATTGCACGATGGTGAGATATGTTTAACTCACAATGCCACTACACACACTATTCTTCATAATAAAACAATACTCTTGACATTAATTGAAAGTAAATTAAATACTATATCTCAGGTCCTCAAACTTAATTGAGGGCTATGGAGTAGCCATGTTCATATTAGCAAATGCTTCAAAATTATGTATCCATAAGGCTCCGTATTCATTCAAGTCTAGAAGAAATCTTTTGAGCTTCAATGATATTCATCGTAATGAGTTTAATATTATCAAATGTATTGTCAGAATTTTGTGAAGAGCTGGATGAGAGATTTGGGCTAATAGAACAGAGAGCAGAGAGCCAAGAGATAAAATAGGGTGAGCGAAAGAAAGGGGTGCAATTCTAAGAGAAAAATCTCTTCTCTTCTCTTTTTTTTTTTTCCAATTTCTTGTATTGTATTTTACAAATTTGTTAAATAAAATGGGTGTTTTGAATTTCAATGAGTAGCTAATTTCCTAAGCTAAAGTGAAAGATGAAACTCAACGATTTTAATTATGGAGTTAATTACTCTATCAAGTAAATTTAGCCAGTTATATCCATATTTCATTTCATATTAATCTGTAGATCTATATTCACTTTGGATCTATATAGGTATTTAGACATAATGTTGAGACACCAATACGGTAGTAACTACACTCCAATATGAGTGTGACACGTTATGTTCTTAATTCTCATATTTATCCATAAGTGGTTAGTCATATAATAATTAAGCTAGTAAAATTAATATAGAATATAAAATATGAGAGTATTATGACCAAAATTTGAATACCAATAGTAGATCTCGTAATCTTAACACTTTATTTTAATTTATTCATTATTAATTTATTTTTTTATAATTACTTTTATTTAATTATTGACTACTAAATTTTTAAATTCCATATGGTTCGACCTTATACTCACCGGATTATTTTATATCTAGATTATATTTGGGAGTAATCAACCATTTTGAACCATGTCAAACATTATATTTCTAAATCATACTCAAGACTTGCTAATGATTTGAGGGTTGCACTTTTTTAGAATAAATATCAGCCTATGGGATAATTTTCCTAAAACACATGCAAGCCAACATTTTATTTGGATATTGTCAGTTGATAAGGTAGTGTGAGTCGACTTATACTAAAAAATCATTTCAAGAATTGAGGATTTTTTAAGCATTATATACTTAACCAAAGAATAAATCCCAATCGATTTGGGATAATTTCCAAATAGAGTTGTGAGTGAATGTTAAAACAAGCCTCTGATCAATTCAACATCATGGTCATTACATATGGTAAAACCTCAATAAATTAATACTTGATAAATTGATAACTTTGATTAAATAATGTTTTTGTTTGTTCCGAATTAGAGCCAACGTGCTAATTTAATAATTCAATAAATTTATAAGACAATAAATTTTTTAAAAACTTATATTTTTCCATAGGACCCATGTGCTATAAAAATTAATAATTACCTAATTTGAAATTTTGGGAAGAGAAATTCTCATTAAATAAGGATCTAAAAAACTCAAAGATAATAAAATAATTCTTGTTAAAAATCTTCAAATAATACAAAAGAACTACTAAGACGAAACGCAAACTTAGCTAAAGCATCCGCAACTTGATTGTAGTTCCTTGAGATATGTTGGACTTTAAAATGGTGCTTTGGTACCATGAACTGTTGTAATTCAGCTATAATCCGGAAATGATTAGTCTGCATACTTTGTTGCCCTTAGATAAGCTGAGTAACGTACAATGAATCTGACTATAAAATCAATGGAGACAAACCAGCCTCTCTTGAGAGTCATAAACTAAAATATAAAGCTTCCGCCTCAGCCAAATTAACGTCATTATAATAAGCACTAATGTTACCCTCTGCTAACATAACTAGACCTTCATGATTGTGGATCATTACCCCATAACAAACCATACCGCACTGAACATTAACACCAATTAAGCATAAACCAACCAAACTGAGGCTGTTCCTAGTTATAGGAGAAATAATAGGGAAAGAAACATTTGCACACACGGAAGAGCATCAAATAGCCCCTGACCACAGTACATAACTGATGAAGAATTAGCGCAGCCCCATCATACAAAATTTTGTTCCTATGCTTCCAAATCCCCTTCATTAGTAAACAAAACAAGTGAACTTCATCTGAAGAAAAGATTAAACATACATTATCCCACACATCACAAAAGAAAGCAAAGTGACGAGGCAAAACACACACACACATATATATATATATATATAATCCTACACATCAGAAGCATGCTCATAAACAAATAAGGCATGCAAGACTGACTTACCAGAACCACCACAAAGTTTACATCTTGAATCAAGAACCACACTTTTCAACATTAGATTAATCATAGTAGGAAGCAAATAAAAGAGAACACACAAAGAAATGTTCTTACTTTGGAAGGAACATTCAAGTTACAAATTGAAGACCACTGATGTGAAGAGCCAGCAGAGGTTTTCGCACGTGACAGATGCTTCCATCCGTGAGCTACATAATACTTAGACTTAACAGAATACTCCCCATCACAATTAAAATACCACATGATTCGATCTGTATGAATCTGCGAAGGTACTTTAATTTGTACATTATATTGGATATCCCCTACGGAAAAATGCTAATGTAGAAAATCCATATTCTACATATTTCTTGCCACAAGCAACTCGGTGATCGTAGCATCATCTCCTAAGGAAACCAGCAAAATAAGTCTAAACAACAAAGGCCTAGGCACCCAATTATCTTGGTAAATACGAATATCTTGGCCGGACCCATATTCCATAGAATTCCACGTTGTAATAGCTCACGCCCCCAAGGGATACTCCGCCAAATAAAAGATGGATTACTTTCAATGCCCACAGTAAGAAAGGAATAATAACAAAAATACCTAGCCCGTAGCACTCTTGCAGTAAGTGACTCAATAGAAGCAAGCAAACGCCAACCCTATTTTCCCAGCATGGCCTGATTAAAACACCAGATATCACGAAAACCTAATCCTCTACCCTTTTTAGACCGGCTCAAATGATGTCATCCCATCCAGTGAATTCTTCGCTTATTAGCCGTAGACCCCACACACACACAAAAAAAAAAAAAAAAAGTAGTGAAACGACTCTCAATATTTGAACAGAATGTTGAACGGGTGAAACACACTCACATTATCTTTACATGAGTTTAAATAATGGGTTATGAAGAAACTGAGTGGGTTGCACGAGAAGATAATGATGGATGAAATGTCATCATCATAATAATAATTAGAGCTTTTAAATGCTTAATCATGTAAACATTTATTTATACTTGCTTTATAAGAAATGTGACAAGAAAGATCACCTAAGCTATTATTCTTGATGCTTGTCATTGACTTAATGATCTTTGTCTATTAAATGCTTTGAACTTGATCTCACATAGATGATTTTTACCTTTCAAGAGTTAGTAAGATTAGAAAAATGTGTTTTCTATTTTACCCTACACATGTGGTTTGTTATCATTAAGATTAGGGCTAGGTCAATAAAATCATATATTTTCTCTATTAAAATAAGTATATAAATATTTTAAAGAAAATATGTGCATGTTAATTATGATATTAAATGTAATACTATGAATTTTTAGTAAACTAGTTATTATAATAATAATTATTATTGTTATTATTATTATTATTACTATTATTAACATTATTATTGTTGATGCTGTCGTCACCACCCTTATGACTAGGTATAATAATAATTGTTATTATTAATTATGATAATTGTTGGCTTAAATAGCTATATAATCTTTAATTTTGATGATAACAAATCACATGTAAAGGGACAAATTGGTAAATTTATATTTCACTACGTCACAAGTTCTTGAAAGGGAAAAATCATTCAAATGAGATAAAGCTCAAGCCAATCATGGACACTGACAAAAATAAAGATGAACAATAAAGATACTAGCTAAAGTAATTCATTTTTCTATAATTCTTGTAAAGCCACTACAATTTAATGTATGCATGATTTAACATTTTAAAAGCTCAAGAAATCCTCCATAATTTCTTTAAATAATCATTTGTCGTAAACCAAAATGGTTTTATAATTATACGGTAAATGATTTTAACAATTTGGATGTTTTTTTAAATTTATGGAGTAAATTGAAAAGATTTATGTTTTGAAATCAATATGTGTTTCAAAAGATCTAGGCCATAGTGTAATTTTAGAAAGCTTTTTAAGTCAAAACTATAAATTTAAGAACTGTAGTGGCTAACTGCTTGGGGTTCAGAAAGGCAGCGGCTAGTCAGTTGTATCCATTGGCGAACCACTTGGGGCAAAATTTCAAAATTTTCTCCAACGATAACTTGAGCAGCTAATCGCCTCATGCAAGCGGCAAGCCGATAACCTTTCGAAATGCCAATAAGGACCAATCTGAAATTTTAAACTATATAAACCCAAATCAAACTCAAATCAAATGACTTTTTGAATCTCCATTAAGCTAAAACCATTGCATACAACTTACATTGAGCTTTTATTTTGCTTATCTATATACATTGAATTATTGTTGAGCTATTATTTGCATATTCACTCTTATAAAGAGTATTTTTTGTAATCTTTAATTCGTTATCAAGATTGTGTAAGTGTAAGTGTAAGTGTAGGAAACACTTAGGGAAAGGGTTGTGTATATGTTAAACACTACTTGTAAAGGTTTATTAACAAATTAGAAGTCAACTGTAAGATCTTGAAGCCTTGGAAGTCATGGATAATGAAATCTTCAAACTTGTTTTCCTTGGAGATGTGGATTCTCTTCTCCTTTATCCTTTTTAAATTTATGTATGTTTTTTTGAATTCATTGTTATTAAACTTATTAAAGTATTGATTCAAATTATACTGTATTTTTAGTATAATTTTTTTAATTACCTAATCACTCCTCTCTTGGGTTGCTTAGCTAGAATTTTATTTGAGATCAGAGCAAGGCTCTCATATTATGACCTAATTGTCTAGAGTAAAAGATCCATGACAACCCAAAATGATTCAATCTTTAGAAAAGGTCAATCTACAACTAGGCCCTTATTTTTTTATGGAAATAATTTTTTATATTAAAAAACTAGGATGAGAATTTTCTTGCAAGCTTTAGATTAAGAGTATGGGAAGTCGTGAATGATGGTCCTTTTTCACGGATAATAAAAAGTGAAGAAGGAAAAGAAATTCTGAAACCTTCTAGTCAATGAAGTGAATCGAAAAAGAGAAAAATGTCTCTCAATGCCAAAGTTATGAATGCCTTGTTTTGTGTTTTAAATAAGAAAGAATTTCATAGAGTTTCATGTTGTGAAAATGCTTATGAAATTTGAAAGAAACTTGAAGTTATTTATGAAGGAACAAATCAAATTAAAGAGCCTAAAATCAGCAGATACACTAGACAATATGAGCTATTTCAAATAAAACAAAATAAGAATGATCATTCTATGTACACTTAAATTATGAATATTGTTAACACTCTAAGAGCCCTAGGAAGGACTTTTTGGAATAGCGAAAAGGTAAAGAAAACAATTAGGTCCTTACCAAAAGAATGGAGACCTAAAAGAACAGTCATGCAGGAAGCTAAAGATTTAAATATTCTATCTATTAATGATTTAATTGGCTCATTTATTTCTTATGAAGAAGATTTAGCTATTAAAAAAGTAAATAAAGACAAGAAGAAGAAAAGCACAACCCTAAAAGTTTCAAGGATTGAGAGCGTTGATGAAAGCAAATTTAAAGATAAAGATATCGCAATGATCGCCTGAAAATTTTAGAAGATTCTTTAATAAACCAAGTGAGCGAAGAAAGTTCAAAAACTTCAAAATTCAAACGGAGAATAAGGAAGCAATTATTTTCTTTGAATACAAGAAGTATGTTCATATAAAATCAGAATACCCCCTTCTCAAAACTCAAGAAGAAAGCCATGGTAGTAACTCGGAATGATAGCGATGAAGAAAAATCGTAAGAGGTGTCAAACTTGGCACTTTTGCCAATCAAAGACGAATTATTCGTTGAACTTGATGATGTAAATGATCTCTGCTCATATGATGAATTATTTAATGCATTTAAATAATTGCATAATGATTTCAAGAAAATTGGCATGAAAAATGTTTCTCTTAAAAAGAAAATGATGGAGCTTTGAAATGACAATAATAGTCTACAAAAACAAAAGGAATCTTTAAATAAAAATATTTAATGTCTTGAAACTGAGAATAAGATATTGCAAGACAAAATCATCTCTCTCATAGAAAAAATAAAGCATTTTAATTGAGCATGAAAATTTATATGTTAATGATATAATTAAGTATAATGAAGTTCTAAAGAAGAAGATCAATGAGCTTAATAATATTATGTTGAAGTTTACAAATGATCAAAAGAATTTATCAAAATTGTTCAGCTCTCAAAATGATTTGGGCACCTAAACTCTCAATATGAGATCTCATCTACAAGGATCAAAGAAGAAAAGAAAAATAAATATATAGTACTTAGATAGCAGATGCTCAAGACACATAACTGGTGATTATTCTTAGTTTTCAAGTTTCAATAAAATCGAAAATGGTGGAGATGTATCATTTGGAGATAACTCAAAAGGGAATATTCTTGGAGTAGGAAATGTCGGTATAAATTTTGTAATTATTATAAAATGTATGCATGGTGGAAAATTTGAAAAATAACTTGCTCAACATTAGTCAATTATGTGATAAAGACTATAGATTTATCATTGATAAATCGAAATGTATCATTAAAAATGCACGTGATGATAAAGTTCTATTTATTGGAAAAAGATGCATAAATGTGTGTACCATTAACATAGATTGTACATTATCTCATAATAAATGCTTTTTACATTATATGATGATAGTAGGTAGTGGTATAGAAGGCTAGGTCATATAAGTATGGGTTTAATTTTAAAGATTTTCAAAAATAATTTAGTAAAATGTCTTCTTAAAATCAATTTTCAAAAGGATAGAGTATATGATGCTTGTCAATTTGGAAAGCATGTCAAAACATCTTTTAAATAAAAAAAAAATCATGTTTCCACATCAAAACCTCTTCAACTTATTCACATAGATTTATTTGGACTAGCTAGGTATGCAAGTCTAAATGATAAATAATATGCATTTGTGATAGTTAATGACTTTTCTAGATTTACATGGGTGTCGTTCTTAGCTAGTAAGGACAATGCCTTTGATGCTTTTAAAATTTTATGTAAAAATAGTTCAAAATGAAAAAATTATGCTATATCTTGCATTAGAATTGATCATGGTAGTGAATTTAAAAATCATGCATTTGAAAGTTTCTGCAATGATTTTAGCATAGAACATTAATTTTTTTCACCTATAACTCCACAATAAAATAGAATTGTTAAAAGAAAGAATAAGACAATTCAGGAAATGGTTGGGACTATGCTAAATGAAAACTTCTTGCCAAAATATTAATACTACATGTTATGTTTTAAATCGTGTGTTGATTAGATCATCTCTTAACAAGACTCCCTATTAGCTTTGGAAAATCGAAAACTCAATATCAGTTATTTCAAAGTTTTTTTTATACAAAATTTTTATTCTAAACACAAAAGAAAATTTAGAAAATTTTAATCAAAAATTCGATGTTGGTATCTTTCTTGAATATTCAAATTCAAGCAAAACTTATGAGGCTAATAATAAAAAGATTTGGTTATTAAAGAATCTACACAAGTCACATTTGATGCGTCTAATCCCTCCTTCACGGAGAAAGTTCTAGTTGATGATTATGTAGGAATAAAAAAAGAGATGAAGAACTACGACGTGAAGGATCTGCTGCATAAAAGCAAGATGATCTTCTTTGTGAAAATCAAAAGGAAGAATAAAGAGAACAAGCTAATTTGGACCAAAACCATGGTAATTCTCCAAAACTCCCTAGAGAGTGGAGGTATGTTTCCTCTCACCCTAAAGAATTAATCTTAGAAGATCCTTAAAGAGGCATAACTGCTAGATCATCTATTAGGAACACATGTGAGCATACTGCATTCATTTCTCAAATTGAACCAAAATCCTTTTTCGAAACTAAAAATGATGAATCTTTGATTATAGCTATGCAAGAAGAGTTAAATAAATTTGAGAGAAATAATGTGTAAAAATAAGTTCCTAAACCAGAACGTCAATCAGTAATAAGCACAAAATGAGTGTTTAGGAATAAAATGGATGAATGCAGTATAGTTATAAGAAATAAAGCTAGAATAATGGCTCAATGATATAATCAAGAAAAATGAATTGATTTCTATGAAACTTTTGCTCCTGTAGCTAAACTGGAATCCATTAGGATGCTTTTAATATTTGCATGTCATAAAGATTTTATTTTATATCAAATGGATGTTAAGAATTCATTTTTAAATAGTTACATTATGGAAGATATATATGTGAAACCCCTTGATTTTGAAAATGATAAAGTTTCAAATCATATTTACAATTTGTCTAAAGCATTATATAGTTTAAAGCAAGTACTTAGAATATGGTATGATAGGCTCAGTAAATTCCTCTTAGAAAATGGTTTTTTAATAGGCAAAGCTGATACTACTCTCTTTGTTAAACAAAAAAATTAAGATATACTTGTTCTTCAATTTTATATTGATGAAATTATCTTTGATTCTATTAATAAGTTTCTGTAGACGGAATTTTTATTTTGTATGAGTAAAGAATTTGAGATGAGCATGATGGGAGAACTGAAGTACTTACTTGGACTTCAAATCAAAATAAGCAATGAAGGAATATTCATCAATCAAGCTAAGTATATAAAAGAACTATTCAAAACATTTGGCATTGATAACTCAAAGACTAAGAACATTCCAATGAGTATAATAATCAAGCTCAACAAGAATGAAAAAGATAAAGAAGCTAACATCAAAATGTATCGAAATATGATTGGATCTTTACTTTACTTAACTGTTAGTAGACTCGATATCATGTTTAGTGTATGTTTGTATGTAAGATTTCAATCATATTCCAAAGAATCTTATTTGCTTGTTTTGAAAAGAATTTTTCGTTATTTGAGTGGAACAATTGATCTTGGTATTTGATATCCTAGAGAAACACTTATAGATTTAAAATGTTACTCATATTCCAACTTTACTAGTTAAAAAGTCGACAGAAAGAGCGCTAGTGGAACATGCAATTATCTAAGACACTCATTTGTTTCATGATTTAGTAAAAAGTAAAATTCTAATGCACTTTTAGCTACCGAAGTTGAATACATTGCCACCGGTAGTTGTTGCGCTCAAGCTATTTGGATGAAACAAACACTTAGATATTTTGCTATAAAACAAGTGCAATAAATTTGCAAATAATCATATTTAACATTTTAGGACCAAACACATTGAAATTAAACATCATTTCTTGCGAGATCATGTTCAAAAGAGGGACATTGCATTAGAATTTGTTTATACGAAAAAATAACTCAATGATATTTTTACATAACATCTTGGTGAAGAACATTTTTCAAAGATTCGACATGAGCTTGGAATGATGAAATTTTCACACTAATATTTCATTACCTGGTATTGACACTACTAACTTGTTTGATTTTCTTTCCTTGATGGTTGTATAATATATACTTGAGTTCAATATGTCGTATGCTTAAATTTATATTTTTGAATGTTCATTATCATTTCTCATGCATTAAAAATGACTTTTGAAATGTTTCGAGGCACAAAATGGTCTCAAAATTGATTAAATTTTGGCCAAAAAGTAAAACGGTGCAAATTTCAAGGAAATCAACTAATTGCTTGAATCTACCGGCTAACCACTAGTAAGGAAGAAACTACAGTTTAGCTGCCTTAAAGCGAATCGCTAATAACTCATTTTCTAGAATTGAATTGGTTAACTATTTGCTTACAAAGGCTAGCTGGCTTTGTATTTTAAAGCCCCTGATCATCTTCTTCTTCATTGTTTTTCTCTCTCTCTACTAGTACATGCTCCATTCTCTCTCTCTCTTTCTTTCTCTAAAATCTTCTATCTTTACACTTTTTATTGTCAAATTAAGTCTTCCAAGTCATTTCCCATCCGTCAATCTTCACTTATTCACCCTTAAAGCATAATTTAATCACTCTTTTCTCAAATTCCCAAAATCTTAAAACATAGGTTACCCGTTTCTAGATTCTTAAATTTAAGCCATTTCTTGTTTGTTTTTTACTAAATTAAACCCACGCTTTCTCTTAAATCTTCTCTAGGACAATTTTAATTAGTTCAAAATTATCCATTTCGCTTATAATCTTGTAAAAATTTGTGCAATTTTGGGCATTTTGGTAAATTCACAATGGCTAGTGGTGAGAAGTCCAAAGGCAAGCAAAATAACAAGAAGTAAAGAGAAATCCATGAAGACATCTAAGAATTCATTACCACTCACTTTTCGAACCTAACTCTACGGAATTGCTATTATGATTTATGACAAGGTCAGTCATTTAATCTTATTATGTCAGTCTTAATAACTTATAAAATTTACAAATTTATAGCAAAAACCTTAGAACTCTACTTGCTGATATGGGTTGGACAAATATCTTATTTCTTAAAGAACGAGTATATCCAAATTTGGTACAAGTGTTTTACTCGAATATACTTATTTCTCAAACACAACCAATAGGATTATTATTAATGTTCTTAAAATCCCTATTGAGTTTTACGTAGAAGTTTTAAATATAATACTTATAACTATGAATGATGGGTTGCATGTTTATACATCTAGGCATAAGATTGATTATCCCTGGTATTTAGTTGTAGATGTTATTAAGAATATATGTAGGAGATCTAATCTATTAGAAGAGTTTTGTATCTCCTCCTTTAAATCACAAGTGTTGCCTCTTCAAGTTTAGATCCTTTATAACTTTCTTCATCATGCGATTAGTCCTCACAAGGGACCTAGTGATAAGGTCACGCGCTTAGATGTTGCTTTATTAGATAGCATTTTTATAAGCAGAAAGCCTAATATGGGCTATATTATCATTTAGCACGTTCGTAGTATAATGGGTATAGCAAACTAGTCTCTTTATTTTAGTAGCATCATTACCTATATCCTTTAATATTTCTAAGACCTTATAGTTGAACCATCTTATGATGAATCTGAAAAATTAGGGTAATGAAGTCATTACTAGTTTAGGATTTGGTTGGGTAGATAATCAGTGGGTCAAGAATCAAAATCTTTTGAATAAGCCCATAAAGATTTACTGCTACCTGACCAACTTTCTGACCTTAGTGCCTCTTTAATGCCTCATGCTCCATCCCATGCTTTTGATGCTCAACTCGTACTTCTGAAACTCTACCATCATCTTCTTCAATCGTTTTTGAGTATCCGATTCAATAACTGTTGAATAAAGTGCATTCTATATCCAAGCATCAAGACGAGCTTCAGTCACAGCTCGTGGTGCTTTAAGATCATTTCCTTTCTTAGCAACAATAGATTTTAGACAACCACTAGCTCATTTTCCCTGCTTTTGGGATTTTTTCGCCATCATCATCATCTCAGCCGCCTCCCTAGTGATGTTCTTTTATTTATTCTATCCCTTATTCTTTTGCGCCAACATTATATATTGTATGAATTTTATTTTTAGATTATGAATGCTTATGCTGATGGATTTTTTTAAGAATTATGGATGCTTGATGGATTCTAATTATAGATCGTACTTATGCATTATAGATGTTTGATTTCATATGAATTATATTTATGAATTGTGATTATGGCTTATTGTAACATATGCATTTATTTTATTTATTTTTATAAATAAATATATTAAGAGGGGTTTATGTGATAATCATGAGGGGGTCTAGTTGATATTTTGCGGGTATTTATAAAAGGAGAAAACCGGGTGAATATTGGAGAGAAGCCGAGAGGGAGAGTGTGTGCTGACCCGAACCCGACTCGAACCCGCGAAACCGACCCACCGGTTTCTCCTATTTCCTGCCACCTCACCGGCCGAGCAAGGTGTCAAATGGAAGCTTGTGAGCCGGTCATCCACCCCCAGCAGTCCTTGCTGCTGGAAAACGCATGGAACGGCACCGGTGAAGCTCGAAAGTTTCGCTGTTTTGCGCAGATGATCGCATCCGATTCTGGCCGTCTTTGGCCACGCCATCAGTTGCAAAAGCTTCCCCACCTCACCATCTTCCATTACCGACCAGTCACCGTCACCGAGGAGGCTGATTTGCCGCCGTCCGATCACCCCAAGGAGCCCCGTCTTCACACGCTCGATCTGGCTTCGCTGCCGCGCGTGGGAAGACACCACCGGCACCGTTGGACTCACCTCGACTAGAAGTGTCTAGCCTGAGCTTCCCCACCACCGTTGGGTGAATTTCAGTCAACGTTGACCGTAGGGACATTTTGGTAATTTCGCGTATAGAGGGTAATTTCGTAATTTCTTACTTTGAGGGTAATTTTGTAATCTGATTTGAAGATAAATTGATAATTTTATGATGTTGAGGGTAAATTAGTAAATTATGAAATTAAGGGTAGTATAATTTCGGATTATATTAGTAAATTACGAATACGGGATTAATACGATAAGCCGAGAAAAAATTGAGAGTTGTAATGTTGGGACAAATATTTATTTTAAGCGTTACTTTTGCGAGATTAGTTCGAATTATGATTATGGAAAGTAATTATATCATTTCTGTAAAATAGGTGGATCTGCGGACGAGAATCTACATGCGGACTTGGGTGATAGCCGAGTCTGAAATTGTCACTGTGAGTGGAATATATTAAAATTATTTAATTTTTATATAGTAAAGCTTGTTTATGAAATAAATATTTGAAATGCTTTCATTAAATGGTTTTCCGAAATAAATGTTTATTGCGTATAAATATTGTGTTAAATTATATTTATTCATTTATGCTCCGTATCGATTTTAAAATGGTAAAAAAGATGATTGATTTTCGAACATGATTTAAAGTGCTTTTATGTGGATTTCGAGCATGATTTTAAGAGCATATGATTTGATCTTGAGCGTGATTTAAAAGTGTATATATGTTGATTTTGAATATGATTTACAGGGTATATGATGGATCTTGGGCATGAGATATATTGATTTTGAGTATGATTTAAAGTGTATATATAATGATTTCGATCATGATTTTAAGTTTAAGCAAATACCCGTTCCCTCCAGATGAGATGAGATAGTAGGCCTTTGGGGCCCGTCTGAACACACATATAGGCTTTGGGTAGTGTATTTGGGCGCTTTTGCCCTTTGGGGGCATATGCATGCAGACAGATATTGAGATATGAGATCGGATGGTCCGGACACGATGTCACAAGATGGAGCATCATAGCACGTCCGTTGAGATCCGGGTATGAGATATGCTGATAAGCATGAGATGGTACATCCTTTCGTCTATCCGTGTAGCTTCGAGCATGATGGTACTCAGATAGTACGTCATTGCCGTCCGTTGAGGTCCGAATGTGACAAGATTATCCCCTAGGTATTTGTTTAAGGATATTTGTTTTACTTAGTATTTGATATTTCAGTATGAGATGATATTTCAATATGTGATGTTTTTTTTATTGATTTTGTGACAGTATCAGTTTTGCTTATGTTCAGAATTTGATTGAATTGAAAGTAATTTTACATTAAAATAATTATTTAAGAAAAGTAATTATACAAGTGATGCATTTCTTTTTGAAAGTATTTTATGTTTTAAAAGCTACTATCCACTCACTGAGCTCACTGAGTTTTATATTCATTCCTATTTTATTATATTCCCCCCCCCCCAGGAGATTACAGGTATAACAGTTAACCCAACAGCTGTACATAGTTGGAGTCATTTGGGCCACTAAGGTTGTTTGAGGCTATAGAATAATTATTTTCTTTGGTTAATGTAAACATCCTATTTTGGAATTATATTAGGAATGTGATATATGAATTATGAAATGTGTATATTATTGGATATGAGACCGGATGAGATTGGGTTGATGTAGTTTGGTGTATAATAAATGATTTGGGAGTACTTGTGTTGTAATTGCAGGTTTGGGAATGTTATATATTTAGGGGAGGTTTTGCCGAAATTTCGGTAGAATTCCCATTAATAAGATAATTTTTAATATTTGAGTTCAGTTGCTCAAGATAGGTCGCCTCTGGGAATGAGGCGGGTCGTCTCACTTATGTTATTGGATACTTGATTATATTATGCCTATGAAGTATGGTGAAGGGGAATAAGGGGAGAGTTATATTATGCCTATGAAGTATGTTGTTTTCCGTTGTGGGTAAAGTTTTGATAGTACCTCCATAATGGAGAAATGACTTTTGATGATGAAAGGGGAGAAAATATTGACATGTATTTTGAAGTGTTTTTGGAATACATTTGGTTGATGGGGTGATTGATTCAGTGTTTTGGTATCGTTGAAGTCACTCAAGGGGAGCTTTGCAAATGATTGTATAATTATGGACCATGTATTCAAGGGGAGTTCTTTGAAGTGTTTATTGCTTTTGAATCGTGTATGTCCTATACTAAAGGGAAGTAGAAATTTCAAAATACATAGGGTGTTAGTTATTATCAAAAGTGTTAGATTGTTAACCTAAACGGCTATATGATCCTTGATTTTAATGATAATAAACTAATGTAAAAAAGGTAAATTGATAAAATTACATTTCACTATCTCATATGTTTGCAAAAGATAAAAATCATTCAAGTGAGATCAAGCTCAAAACAATTATGGACAATAGTAAAAATAAAGACAAATAATAAGGTACTATTGTGAAAATTTTATTGAACTCGCAAGCGCACGAATCTATTAAGTATAGATTAATAGTAATAAGTGTCGATCCCACGAGAAAGTGGATTTTAATTATGTAGAATTATTATTATTTTTTATAATTTAATGTGCTTGTTGTAAAATTTCTTAGTTTATTTTATTCTAGGATTAAAATTAAAATGGAGGGAATAAATTGAGAATTGATCAATGGAATAAAGTGCTTGGGTCTTAGCATTCACATTCAACATTTCACCATGAGCCTAATATTCCTTTTTTAGTTCTAATTAATTTATGAGGAGAGTATTTTCACTCCTCATAAACCTAACTCTAATAAATATGACATCAAGCGTTCATTGTGCCAGGAAGAATAATCTTATGTTAAATGTGGTATCAAGAACACGTTGTACCAGGTAATAATAATATAACTGTCGACAAGGTGGCAAAACTATTCAATAATGAACCTAGATAAATTTTATGTCAACAATGAGTCAAGACCTACTGCATAAATTAGAGAGAGGTTTTTCTCTAATAAATCTAGTGTAAAATACTCACCGTGCCATATAGTAATAATCCTGCACTAGAAAGCCGGTATATTAGTGCAATATCTATACAAGATTATTACTATCTGTCTATGATAAGTGAAAATAATTTAAATAAATTAGAGAAAGTAAAAATAAACTTACCAAATTAAGCACATAGATTATGTTGAGGTTTCACCTTTAACCCAAGCTTAGAAATAAATTAGCAACTCATTTTATAACTAGGGGTAACATGGGAATTTTATTAAAATACATAGAAATACAAAATGGAGAAGGAATTACAGAAAATAAAGCCCAAAAATTAATTCAGGGGTGTCAAAGTAGGGGGAAAACACCCTATTTTTAGTACAACGAGTAAATCATGGCCATCGGATGAAAATAATTCGAATGCCCAGGATTGCGCCACACGGCACTCTCTAATTGGTTGGAACACATCACCAGGGCTGCCACAACATCGGTCAATGTAAAAGTCAACAAGCATAATTCAGTGCATTACATGTATTGCAAGCTAATTTTTTAGTCCAATAGACTTCTGTTACATCATTCGTCAATGCCACATCATCGGTCAATGCCACATCAGCAAGGCCCACCAAAATTTTAAAATTTTTATTTTGCCCTTTATGTCTTTCCTAAAGTTTTCAGCTGTTCTGAGTTCAAAAATGATGTTCGTTTTGCTGTCCGACTTATTGTTTATTGAGAAATGACTAAAATACCCCTAAATAAAATATTTAAAATACACATAAACATATACAATAAAATATCAAGGAGCTTAAAATATATAAAGGTGGAGATGTTAGTGAAACTTGGAGTGTAAAAAGATAATTTTACCCTTTATAAATATATACTCTCTAGGACTCAATAGGTACAAGCTCAAGTAATTCATTCTTCTATAATTCTTATAAAGTTAGTCTCATTTAATATATGCATAATTTAGCATTTTAAAAGCCCAAGATATCCTCTATAATTTATTTAAATAATCATTTTTCATAAACCAAAATGGTTTTATAATTATAAGGCAAATGATTTTATCAATTTGAATGTTTTTCAAATTTATAGATTAAATTGAAAATATTTGAGTTTTGAAATCAATAAGTGTTGTTTTTAGATTATAGAAATGGACCTATAGTATAATTTTAGAAAGATTGTTTTGGTTGAAATTGTAAATCCAGGAATAGAAATGGCTAACCACTTGGGGTCCAGAAAGGTAGCGACTAGCTGCTTTAATGCAAGTGACTAACCGCTTGCTATCCAATAAAGTAGTAGCTAGCGAGTTGTGTCAGGCAGCAAATTGCTTGGGGAAATTTTTTTAAATTCGCTCTAACCGTACCTTGAGCAGCTAATAGCCTTATGCAAATAACGAATCGACAACTTTTTAAAATGTCAATAATAGTGATTTTGAAAGTTTAAAATATATAAACCTAAATCAAACTCAAATCAAATGACTTTTTGAATCTCCATTGAGCTAAAACCAATGTATGCAACTTACCTTGAGCTTTCATTTTGCTTATCTATATACATTAAATTATTATTGAGCTGTTATTTGTAGTTGACTGCTAGAGAATGTGTATTTATAAAGGGTAAAATTATCATTTTATACTCCAAGTCTCACTAACATCTCCACTTTTATGTATTTTAAGTTCCATGAACTCTGAATCATAATTTGAGTATTTTATATATTTCATGAGTATTTTGGTCATTTCACAATAAACGAAAAATCAAACAGCAAAACAGACAATACTTTTGAACTCAGAATAACTAAAAACCTTATGAAAGATGCAAAGAGTAAAATTGTAATTTTAAGATTTTAGTAGCCCCTCTGACTTTGTCGTTGACTGCTGACTTTACATTGATCAATGATGTGGCAGTGGTTGATAATATGACAAAATATTATTATATTTAAAATGAGATTACAATACATGCAATGAACTGAATCATATTTGTTGACTTTGGCATTGACCGATAACATGGCAAGACATTAGTGGATCGAAAAACACGCATACATGCATCTATGCAGAATAACAACCTGGTGATGTGTTCCATCCAATCTGAGAGCACCACGATGTAATGTTGTGCTTCCGAATTTTTTCATCTGATGGCCAAAATTTATCCATTGTATCTATAAATAGAGGACTACCCCTCCTAATTTGACACCCCTAAATCCATTTTTGAGCTTTATTTTCTATAATTCATTCTCTATCTTGTATATTCTATGTATTTTAATAAAATTTTTATTTTACTCCTGGTTATAAAATGAGTAACTAATTTAGTTTCATGCTTGTGTTGAAGGTGAAGTCTCAACATATCCATAGGCTTAATTTGGTAGATTTATTTTTATTTTCTCTAATTTATTTAAATTATTTTGACTTATCATTGATAGATAGTAATAATTTTATCTAAATTTTGCGCTGGTATACCTACTCCCTAGTGCAAAGTAATTACTCTTTGGCACGGTGAATACTTTACACTAGATTTATTAGATAAAAACTTTTCTCTCATTTTTATGATTCGTCTTGACTCAGTATTGATAGAAAATTCATCTAAGTTAATTAGTAGACAATCTTGTAATCTTGTCGATAGTTGGATTATTAATACCTTGTACAACATATTCTTGATACCAAATTTAACATAAGATTATTTTTTCTAATACAATGAGTACTTGATACCATGTTTATTAGAGTTAGGTTTATGAGAAGTGGAAATATCCTCTCATAAATTAGTTGGAACTAAAAAAGAATATTAAGCCTTTGGTGAAATGTTGAGTGTGAATCTTTAGACTCAAGTACTTCACTGCACTGTTTAATCTCCATTTTATTCCCGCTATTTTAATTTAAATTTTAGGATAAAATATATTAAAACCTTCTCCATAAGGCCAGTAGAAAAAATAACAATAATAATAATAGCTCTACATAATTAAAATCCACCTATTCGTGATATCGACACTCATTACTATTAATCTATTGCAATATAGATTTGCACAATAGTATATTCACTCTTATAGAGAGTATTTCTTGAAATTTCAATTCATTAGCAAAATTGTTTATGCGTAAGTGTAAGTATGGGAAACATTTGGCGAAAAGGGTGCTTGTGTTACTACTTATAAAGGTAGAGGTGGGTTTGCCAAACCACCTTGAAGTGTTTGGAGGCTTGAATAGTGGAATCTTTAAGCTTGGCTTACTTAGAGGCATGGATGTAGGTGGATTTGCCAAACTACGTAAAAATCCATGTGTTTGTTCTCTTCTCCCTTATACTTTTTAAATTTATATTTTGTTGAATTCATTGTTATTAAACTTCTTAAAGCATTCACTCAAATTGTATTGTATTTTCAGTATAATTTTTTTAATTATCCAATTCACCTCCCTCTTAGGTTGCTTAGCTAGAATTTCAATAATACATAATAGTAGTAGTAGTAATGCTTTTAATTATTGACACTCCCATTTAAGCTCAAATTAAGCCCTAGAAAGATTGCAACTTGACATAGAAGCTAGACCTTCCTAGTTATACCTAGTATTATTATTGTTGTTTTTATATTATAGTCATTACTATTGTTGTTGTTGTTGTTGTTGTTGTTGTTGTTGTTGCTATATATTTAAATGGGATAATATTATTAATTTCACTTTTCATTCTTATCTTTCCAATAGGAATGAGATTCTCATTTTTTATTCCTATATTTTTAGGCCCCACTCAAAATTCATTCTTATTTATTTATGGATTTAGCAAGTAAACACTATCAATAATTATTATTTCCTATTTCAATCCCTAATTTCATAAGTAAACATACTTGTAATGGATTTGCTATATGAGTGATAGGGATAATAGTAAATTTTGCTAAAGGTGCTTTAGTATTCTAAAATTTTAGAAAAAAAAAAAAAAAAGGTGTTTACGTTATATTTTAAGAGTGATGATATAATCACAAATATTTTTGTACAAATTGATACACTTTTGTATAAATAATGATGTATGAATTGATGTGACATATTATAATTGGTTTAATAAGAAATATGAAAAATTATGGAATCACAGACACTTGTAAAATGTTAAAACTTAGTTGTATATTGTTGTAAATACACATGTGACAAAGTTTATAAACGAAAATTCTTTAACAAATGTCAAAATTCTGTCTATTTCATTGCATATTGGTAGAATTCCGATCCTCTCTTTATTTTCTTTTTAACTCTTCTATATCATGACACCACAAAATATATGTGGCTCGCATTCTATTTTATCTTTCTTTCTCATTTTAAAACTCCTTTGATTTAACTAAAAAACTTTTACAAATTTGAGTAACAACTTGTAAAAATTATATATGTAGATTTTTCATTTGGAATTGTGGTTGAAACACTTAAAGTAGTTTATTTTATAATTTTTTACAAAAGAAATGTTTGGTAAATTTTTTTAAGATCTATTTATTTCATAAGCTTCCCCATTTAGATAATGTCTTTAACGTATGTAGGACTTACCTTTCAAAAGAAGCTTAGGGTGTGTGTTATTGGATTTAGAAATCAGAATTATGAACAGCATTTAATTAACAAAATAAGACGAATTGAGAATTGGAATCATGCGGAGCTCACATATTTGAAAATCATTCCCATAAATTTCATTCCCAGGGGAGGGGAGTTGGGAATCAAACTTCGATTTCCAGAACTACACATTTTTCTATTAAATTTCCATAATCCCCGAATTGTCCTCAATCAAGTTCTGTCATTTTTATATTTTAATCTTTATAAAATTTATGAAAATATCCAAATGTTTTGTATTATTTACAAATAGGTCATTTATTATTTATTAAAAATAATAATAATAATCAAAATTTATTAATTTTTATTATTATTCTTGTCATTAATGACATTATTATTATTATTAAAATATATTAACTTTATTATTTTAATTATCAATTATTAATATTATTCTTGTTAAATTTATCATTATTAAGATCTATTAATTTTATTGTCATTACTATTATAATTATTATTATTAAAATTTATTAATTTTATTGTTTTAATTTATATAATTTTCATTATTATTATCATTTTCAGTTTTATTATTATTTTTTCTTCTTATTATTGTTATTATTATAATATATATATATATATAATACTAGGGATAAAAATTAACAAATTACGTTTTAGTGACGTGCAATAGTTGATGTATTATTGTCGCAGGCAACCAAAAATAAAGCCTATACTCCTAAAAATATATATTTTAATGTGAGTAAGGATCGTTCCCACAGTGAGTATTTAGCCAAGTTTTATGCTTTGCGACGAGGATGGGGGATTTGTATATAAAGAAAACAATTTAAAGAAAAATAATTAAGGAACAAATCAAATTAAAAATATCGAAATCAACAAATAAAACTTGGTCTAATTCAACATCCACCATCGGAATTTTACAACTGGTCTTCGATACAAGAATATAATAATTCACACTTTGAATACTCACCATTATTTTCCTATCTCTCTTTATTCATAGTTAATTAGAACACAAGGGATCTAATTAACCCTAACTACTAAATAACTTAACACTAAAGGTTTAATCTAGCAAAAGCCTTAAGAATTAGAGAAATCGATAAAGCTAAATAACACAAGCACAAGCAGTTGCATTTAACTTAGTCGAGTGTTCTTCCTAAGATCTAATAGATTCTAATGCAGCAAATCATTAAATCTTAGTTGCTTTTCAAATTAGAGTGATCAAACAATTAAAAATTTGATATCTAACTTAGCAGTAGATTACAACGAATAATGAACTAGTAAGACTCCTAGTAATTAAATGAGAAAATCATGACTGAAGGCATAAATTAAACAATAAAAACAAATTAGATCTAACAATTCTATTAGTTTCGAGGCTTCTGTTTCCTTTGACCAACTATAAAAGTTAAGCCACGCAGAGCCATAATGAAATCTCAAAGGAGAAATTAGAGGAGAAAGGAGGGAGAAAGGTCAAAAGGGAGAGGGAGACTTGATGATTTTCCTCCTGCTATATACACGTTAATTCCCCTCCTAGAAGCCTACACAATCTCCTAAAATAAGGATATTGTAAATATTATCCTAAAATAACAATATTCAAATTTGACTAATTAATTAAAATAAAATAAATTTTAATATAAATAGGAAAGAATGATATCAGCTGGATTTTTCGTGCATCAAATCTGGAATCTTCCAAAATAAATCGCATCAAAACCTAGTATAAAGAATGTTCTAGAACATCAACAGTGCATGGAAAAGTTAAGCCCCATTTTGACGTTGATTAATCTTGTATATCTCAAAAGTCAAAATATAAAAGTTGTAAATCTTTCTCTTATCATTCCATATCATTTTGAATCATCTTAATTGGATCTCTAATGAGAGAGTTATGCTGAGATTACAAAGTGATGTCGAAACTGTCCAAAATTGCCTAATTAGCTTCATTTTGCACTTAACACCTCCATTACTTCCGAAATCAAAATATAAGAATAATGAGCGCATTTAGGCACCAAATGAGTATAAAAAGACTAAACATTAAAGGAGAAAAATATGATATTTTGCATTCTCATCAAATTGCCCCACACTTAACTTTTTATCGTCCTCGGTCAAAACTCAAATTCATTTTTTTTAAAAACACCAAGGTTGCCACGCCATCAACAAAGAACAACCAAGATCTTCAAAACTCATAACACATCATGAACAAAACATTCTTAAATAACCTATAATTACTTCGTAAACATTTTCACTTGAAGATAGAATAAACAAAATACATAGATCATTACGGAAATAAACACTAGATTTTCATGTGTTTGAAGGATACGTGTTTCACTCAAATTCCTTTCTCAAAGAAATGATCTACCATAAACTCGCTTATTTTCTCATTCTCCACTACTGGGATGACATGCATAACACAAATCATAAGGGCTTTTCAAGGGTTGTAATGGGGTTTAGGATCAAGGTAGGAAATCTTTGGGAATGTAGCTCAAAAGCCATCGATACTCGTGGAGCAAAAATAAATCAACTCTAGCTTTAATGTATAAGATATGTAAAACCAATCACTTCATTCAATAACTTTTTCGATTAGACTTAAAAGCATTTAAAGCATGCAAAACTCCTATACCATAAAAAAGATTGTTCAAAAGAGCACTTTTCGTTTACAGCATAGAAAAATCTTTCTTAACCTCTTCTAACTTTGTATAAATCCTTGTTAACCTCTTCCCCTATCATTTTTTTTTTCGAAACTACATCAACAATGGTACTCATGAATTGAGAATGAAAAACATGTTCCATTTCACCAGTTGTAGCTATACCATTAATCTAGACAACCCTAAACCTATTTCTTGTACACCCATTGTTGATACTATTTTCCCGCATCCCTTCAAACAGTGCCAAAAATCTTCTGCTCGCGTCTAGCTCGAGCTCGTGCAGGACTGCTTCCCAATTCTAACTCCTCTGTCTTTTCCAGAACGGAAGTCTCCCGGACCTGTACTCACAAAAAACAAGGTCAGGGGTCGCCGGGTGTTGTTCCGGAGAAAACCCTCCGACGCTCAAGTCAGTAATCGGGTTGTTCTTTTTGTATCTCTCTTAGTTAGAGAGACTGAAAGAATGAAAGGGGGATTTTAGCCTTCCTTTCTAAATAATAGAATTTTCAGAGAATCAGTGTAAAGGGAAGCAAAGATAGGAAGAACCTGTGTGAATTTTCGGAACCCCCACAATTTACCTGTCTGCTTCCTTTTATCCTCCATTTTTCCCGCCTTTTCTCTCCGAGAGCATCCGTTCTCGCGTCGGTGGTGTCCGGGTCCCTCGACGGTACGGGATTAGCGTAATATTCCACGGGATGCTCGTACTGTCTCCTTAACTTGGTTCACATGGCCGGATCATCATGTCGGGCATGCGCGCGAGGAATGATGACACCGTGGGGGCATGTGCTTGAGCCATCGACAACGATACCTCCACCATACCATGTGGGGCCTCGACCGGACATCGAAAGGTGTGCAGAATTCTGAGGAAACGGGTTGGACTGTCCTGAGCCAGGTCTTACGTTCCATTTGTCCTATAATTGGCGTAGCCTAGTTGTGCTTGAGAACTTGACTGTAGTGAGCAGAAAGGAGAGCTCGGTGCCGATCGACCATCGAGCTCTTCGTCCTTGTCCGACCTTGATCGGGCCCGATGACCTCAAGCGAGCAAGGAGCTCCGAGCTCGGACGGCTCCGAATTCCTCGACCTTGACCGGCTTTGGCGTCTAGTGAGATCGTCTTCGTGCGATGGTCCGGACTTACGCTCGAGTGGGTTGACCTCGGGGTATTTTATTCGAGCTAGAAGGGCCTTGAGGAGACCTGCCCGATATTACCTAAACACCAGTCCCCCAGTTTCTAGTCTTTTGAGTGAAACGAGATAAGACTGGAAACTTATTAGTGATGGGCCGACTTCCCGGCCTTTTACACTCCCTCACATTCTCCAACTGTCTTCCACTTCCGTCATTTCGCATTTAATACGGGACACGTGGACGGATCCTGACCGTGCGTTCAAATTTTAAAGGGACGTGACTCGAAAGGTCGCGCCCCTTGATCTACGTGCCATCTGCTGAAGAGACGCACCTTTTCCCTTTCTCTTTTAAAAACCCTTGACTTCCTCACTGTACTTCCTATTGCTCATTTTTACTCAAACCCAAAATTTTCTTGCAAGTGTTTCTTCATCTTCCTCTTCCGTGTCAAGGCAATTTCCGGTCGTGTAAACCTTTCTCTATGTTAAGGTACAAACCCTTCTTCCTTCTTTTCTCACCGGTTCCGTTCTTTCTTCTTCCGGGTCTCTAATTCCATTTGGGTAGATTATATTCTAGGAAAAATGTATGGAACCCAGCAAGCCTAAAGAATGTCCCCTGAGGAATCTTCCTCTTCTAGTAAAGTAGAGCCTCTTAGTATAATTCTCGTGAGGGATTCTAGTTCAGAAGGGGCATTGCCTGCGGCGGAAGCCCAGCCGCATCAGGGGGAAAGAACCAGCCAAAGGTCTGAGGGTAGGGGATACCCCATTGACCAGATGAGATGTGAAACCACCCAGTTAGATTTGGATAGGCTTATGCATACCTACCATATACCCGATAATGTAGATTGAAGGTTGTCGGGCAGGGGTGATATCCCCAGCCGTCCCCCTCAAAGGTCTACGACCTTCCATCTGGAATACTTCAGATGGGGGTCAGTTGCCTCTCAGACCTTATTTTGCCGGGTTTTGTCAGATTTCGATGCGGCTCGAGGCGATTGAACCCAAACAGGTGGAGGGTCCTTTCCGAACTCTTTGTGTTGTGGAAGGGGTGCAATTTGGGTGAACCCTCGGTAGGGGAAATAAAACACTTATATCAGTTGAAGTGCAGCCCGAAGGATGCTGGTTGGTACTACCTTACCTTCAGCCTGAAGGGTAAAAAACCCATCACTGACCTCCCAACTTCTGGTGGCAACTGGAAGAGCAAATTCTTCTTCGTTGGGGGGGAATGGGGACACGCTGCACCTCTCACCGAGGGGATCCCTCCGGTTCCACGGCATTTTTGCACTCCGGGTTGTTTATCTATCCGGTGAATTCTCATTTCAGTTCTTCTGCTCGTATTTGTTCTCATTATTTTGCCTTAGCTGTTTTTGCAATTTCCTGGGGTGCTTCTTTCAGGATTGGGGAAGAGCTTCGAGCACACATAAAGACTGCACTTGACAACGTGAGCTCATGCGGGGCTGCTACACCCCAAAATTTTGGAGTTTGGTGCAGTGCGAGGAGAGACATGATGGGAGTGCGTGAGATGATGCACAGGCGTGTAGGGACTGCCGAAAGCAGAAGCACTTCGAAGAGACCACGAGCTGAAACAGATGCTCCGCCTCCACCTGCTCGAGCTCCCCCTTCCACTCAGCAGGTAGCACGAGCAGAAGAAGGTCCTCCTCACGAGCGTCGAGAACTACGGCCTCGGCTCGCCCTCGACCGAAAGTGTGCGGAGGCGAGGTGCGCCTAGCCTGCCGAGCCTTACCTGAGGAGCTTTACCGGGGCGATGGATGACAGATTCTTGGATGGACTGGAGTCCTATGATGCTGACGAGCTGTTTAGTGCTCTCCAGCGCCTCTCCTCCCAAACTTCAGCAGCTGTGACCAGGCTCAAGGCCAAGACCCAAGACTCTCAGGAGGAACTTCGAGCAGAGATCCGGAACTTGGAGTAGACTGCCAGGAGTTGAAAAAGGAGAACTTGAGGCTCCAAGAGGAGAATATAACCTTTGCAGAGAGGATAGCGGTGTCTGACTCTAAGGTTACTCAATTCCAGAGGGAGCTGACTATCATCCGTGAAGAGTTGATCGAGACTCGGAAGGATTTGGACATCCAGAGATCTTCCTACGAGAAGACCATGGAGGGGAAAACTTCTCATCTCCAAGGGCAGATAGATGCTTTGAAGGTCCAGCTCGCAACCGAGGACAACAATGGGGTGGACTTCAGCTATGATTGCCTCGTGTATGCCTTGGGCAAGGTACATCCTGAGGTCGACATGTCTAAGGTCCAAGAGGGTGTTGCCGAGTACATGCGCATTCACGACGCCTCAGCCAGAGTCCGGAGCTTCCTTCCGGAGCCACGAGACTAGACACTGGGAAGTTGTTCCTCCCCTGCTGCCGACGCTCCTCGTGCTGCTGCTGGAGATGCTCCTCCTGCTGCTCGTGCTGCTGCTGCTGCTACCCCTCCTGCAGCTGCCAATGACGCCCCTGCTACCTGAACTATATATATATTTTTTTATTCCTTGTACTTGTAATCATTTCAATTAAATAAAAAGGCATATATTGAACAACTCATTCTTGTACTCGTGTGTATATTCTTGTGTCTTGTGTGTAGGATTGACTTCATATACTTGCTAAGTGAGAATTTTGTAAGTGTTGGACTTTTTATTTTATTTTATGCCCAAGTGTATTACTGCGTGTATGATTCTTTAGACTTATGCTTGGCAAAGATTTGCCTTGAGTTAGGCTGAAAGCTTTTGGCCTGTTTCGTGAGCTCGGTCTTTCTGGACCGACGTTCGGCTCGTGCTTTGTGGCTTTATATTGCGAGCTCATTTGCTTCGAGCCCACTTTTGGTTGATGTTTAAATTCAATGTAATCTCCTCGCGCTCTTCTTGCTCGAGCTTATAATTGGCCACGCTTGGCACCATCCCGCCTAAGGCTTAAGCTTTGGGACTTCCGGCCTTGGCGTTCTTCGTGAGCTCTTTCTGCTCGGCCTGCAATTGGCCCCGCTAGGCACCGTCCCGCCTAAAGCTTAGGCTTTGGGACTTCTGGCGTTAGCGTTGTCTTCATGAGCTTCTGCTCGGCCTGCAATTGGCCTCGCTAGACACCGTCTCGCCTAAGGTTTAGGCTTTATGACTTCTGGCCTTAGCGTTCTTCACGAGCTTCTTCTGCTCGGCCTGCAATTGGCCTCGCTAGGCATCGTCCCGCCTAAGACTTAGGGTTTGGGACTTCTGGCCTTAGCGCTCTTCATGAACTTTTTCTGCTCGGGCTACAATCGGCCTGCAATTGGCCTCGCTAGACACCGTCCCGCCTAAGGTTTAGGCTTTGGGACTTCTAGCCTTAGCGTTCTTCACGAGCTTCTTCAGCTCGGCCTGCAATTCGCCTCGCTAGGCACCGTCCCGCCTAAGACTTAGGCTTTGGGACTTCTGGCTTTAGTGTTCTTCATGAGCTTCTTCTGCTCGGGCTACAATTGGCCTCGCTAGGCACCGTCCCGCCTAAGGCTTAGGCTTTGGGACTTCTGACCTTAGCGTTCTTAACGAGCTTCTTACCTGCCGGACTGCGATTGGCCTCGCTAGATGCAGATCCCGCCTAAAGGCTTAGGCTTTGGGACTTCGGCCTTAGCGTTCTTCATGAGCTTCTTCACTCGAGCCTACGATTGGCCTCGCTAAGCATCAGTCCCACTAAGACTTAGGCTTTGGGACTTCGGCCTTAGCGTTCTTCACGAGCTTCTTACGCTCGGGCTGCGATTGGCCTCGCTAGAATGCGGATCCGCCTAAAGGCTTAGGCTTTGGGACTTCTGACCTTAGCGTTCTTCACGAGCTTCTTCTACTCGACCTGCAATTGGCCTCGCTAGGCACCGTCCCGCCTAAGACTTAGGCTTTGGGACTTCTGGCCTTAGCGTTGTATTCATGAGCTGCTTGGCTTCAACTTGAATTAATATTACGAATGTTTTTCTTACTCTTACATACATTTGAGTTTTTACACATCCCCATTTTGGGAAGGAATCTTACATTAACACTTACAATACAAGGAAACTTACTGGAAGTATTTCATCAAGAGTTGTGTGTTCCACAGCCTCTTGATGTCTCGTCCATCCGAATGGGCTAGCCGGTATGCTCCTGGTCCAGCTAATTGAGTGACTCGATAAGGACCTTCCCAATTCGGTCCTAGCACACCTTGCCTTGGGTCCTTCGTGCTTTGGTTGACTCTTCTGAGTACCCAATCACCCACTTGGAACCGGTGAATGTGCACATTTTGATTGTAATAACGAGCCACTTTCTGTTGGTATTCTGCGATCTTTGCAGCGACCCTTTCTCTCTTATGGTCATGTTCGCGGCTTCTACTTGTCTATTAGCTTGTGGGTGTGAGGGAGAGCAAAATTTCAGCTCTATCCCCAGATTTAGGCAGAAGTCTCTGAACTTGCCGTTGTCATACTGTCTTCCATTGTCTGTGACCAATGCATGAGGAATCTCATACACTGCAAATTACATTTTCCAAATGAAGTCGGTGGTTTTACCTTCGGTGATCTTGCTCAAGGCTCCCACTTCGACCCATTTGGTGAAATAATCGATTGCAACTATGGCATGGGTGGCAGACGCTTTCTCCTTCGGCAGTGGCCTGATCAAGTCAATTCCCCATTGAACAAACGGCCATGGTGAGTTCATCACCGTAAGGTTCTCCGGAGGCTGAGTTAGGTAGTTGGTAAAACTCTGGCAACTCTTGCGGCTTCTGGTCTTCTCCTGAGCATCTTGATGCATGCGGGGCCAAAAGTATCCTTGCCTCAAGGGCTTGAAATCCAAGGACCTCGGGCCAGAATGATTCCCGCAAATTCCTTCATGTATCTCTCAGAGGACATAATCAGCCTCCTCCTGATTTAAGCACCGCAACAAGGGGAGAGTGTACACCCGTCTATATAAGACTCCGTCGATGAGAGTGTACCTGGCTGCTTTACACTTTAATTTCCTTGCTTGCTTCTTATCGGCCGGCACTGTCCCTTCCTTAAAGTAAGAAATGATCGGCTCCATCCAGGTGTTGCTCGTCGATAAGCTCATCACCTCGTCCCCCTGCTCGATGCTCGAGCAGGTCTTGATTTCCAAAGGGATAGACTTCGGTATTTTGGGGTCGGATGCGGCTGCCATGCGAGCTATCATATCAGCTCAAAAATTCTTTCCCCTTGCGATTTATTCCACCTTGACAGCTTGGAAACTCCCTATTAGCTGCTTCACCTTCTGTAGGTAGGCTTCCATCTCCTCTCCGTTCGCCTGGAAGCTTTCGTCGAGGTGGTTTGTCACCAGCTGTGAGTCTGTTCAAAGCTTTACCTCTTCTGCTTTTACTACTGAGGCGAGCTTCAATCCCGCTATTACGGCCTCGTACTTGACCTGATTGTTGGTAACTTCAAATTCCAATTTCACAGCGTATTTCATCTCTGCCCCTTCAGGACTAAGAAGCACAACTTCTACCCCTGCTCCCTGATTTCCATAAGATCCATCTACTGTGACTATCCATGTGTTGGTCGAGGCCTGGGGATCTGGTGGGGGCTCGCTCTCCTTCTCCTCATCCCTTGCAGTGCACTCGACCACGAAGTCAGCTAAGGACTGAGCTTTTATAGCCGTTCGAGCTTGGTAGCTGATGTCGAATTCACTGAGCTCCACCAACCTTTCGGAGGTCTCTGGCCTGTGTAGAGTCTGCCTGAGTGGCTGGTTCGTTAGAACCACTACTGAATGTGCTTGAAAATAAGGCCTCAGCTTTTGGGCTGCTGTGACCAGGGCCAGTGCCCATTTCTCCATCAGTGGATATCGAGTCTCAGCTCCTAGCAAAGCTCTGCTCGTGTAATAAACAGGGTGCTGCACCCCTGACTCTTCCCTTACTAGAACTGAGCTGGTTGCCCATTGGGACACAGCCAAATACAGAAACAATACTTCCCCTGCTCGAGGTGTAGACAGTAATAGAGCTTTCAGCAAGCATTCTTTCAACTGTTGGAATGCCGCTTCGCATTCTGGCGTCCACTTTGTCTTCCTGCCTTTCTTTATTTTCACGGAAAAGACTTGGCATTTATCCAGTGGCTCGAGATACTGAACACTGTTGAGGGATGCCGGTTCTTGGGTAAGACTTTGTATCTCGCTTGAGGCTACGGGGGACCTCATTTCCACCACTGCTCTTATCTTCTCGGATTGGCCTCGATCCCTGCATGATGACCATGAAGCCTAAGAACATTCCCAAACCAACCCCAAGGCACACTTCTCAGGTTTAGTTTCATCCGGTACTTTCTTAAAAGTGCGAAGGTCTCCTCTAATTGCCTCAAATGCTCCTCCGCGTCTTTAGACTTGGTGATCATGTCATCCACATATACCTCCATCGTTCAACCGATCAATGGCTTGAAGACCTTGTTCACTGACCTACGATATGTTGCCCCGCATTCTTCGGATCGAAGGGCATGACCTTGTAGCGATCTGATCCACGATTGGTGATGAAGGATGTGCATTCCTCATCCGATCGGTGCATAGGAATCCGGTTATATCACGAGAATGCATCCATAAAACTAAGCGACTCGTGCCCGTCAGTAGAATCCACCGGTTAGTCTATCTTTGGTAGCGGAAAGCTATCTTTTGGGCAAGCCTTGCTCACATCTGTGAAGTCCACACACATTCTCCATTTCCGCTTGCCTTCTTCACTGACACCGCATTCGAGATCCATTCGGGTAGGAGACCTCCCTTATGAATCTCAGCTTTCAGTGACTTCTCCACCTCACGATTGATGGCCTCATATCTTTCTTGGTTGACGCATCTCCTCTTACGCCTCATGGCTTAGCATCTTTCCAGTATTGCCGACTGTGACACGCCACTCCGGGTCGATCCGGGCATATCCTCGTGCGTCCATGCGAACACATCCGCTAGTGCTCTCGGACACTCCACCGACTTTTCTTTCAGCTGCTCGCTAATGCCGAGCTGATCCAGATTTTCTTCTTGGGGTCGTCTGCTCTCCCTCGACCTCCTCCGACTTTCGGTGGCTCACGCCTTCCATTCCTTGATTCCCCCCGAGTCCAGTGAGGTTATCCGGATGGTTTCTTTGGCCGCTACAGCGTAGCAACTCCTTGCCACCCTCTGGCTGCCTTTCACGACCCCTACAGCCCCATTCACTCGATACTTTAGGGCCAAATAGTGGGTGGATAGTACTCACTGGCTGATCCTCATGAACGGCCTCCCCAGTATCGCCTGGTATGGGCTGGCTTCGTCTACCACCACAAAGTCCAACATCATGCTCTTTTCAAAAGGCCTCGAGCCCATGGTTACTGCCAGCCTGATGATTCCCAGAGGTATCAAATTACCCCCCCCCTGAATCCTTTCAAGGAAGTGCTCGTCTGCTCGAGGCTCGCACCTGTTATGCCCAAATCCTCGAGTGTGGATTTGAAGAGAATATCCACCGAGCTTCCCGAGTCTACCAGTATTTGGTCAACTTCCTTGTTAGCTATGTTGGCTTTTACAACCAGAGCATCCTCATGGGGGTACAGCACCCCCTCCTCGTCCTCCTCCGTCCACATAATGGGTACCTGCCGAACCTTGGCCTTTTTGGCAGCGGGGCAGTGAACAGGACCTCTCTGCCGGCAGCGACGTATCTACAATAGTTCTTCTGAGCCCTATTTGAACTTCCTGCCATAGTGGGACCTCCCGAGATCACCCTTGTGGCCGGCGGTTCCAAGTCTATTTCATAAGCTCGATCATCTTCCTCTAGTTGCTGCTCAACCACCGGATGTCGTCCCTCAATAAACTCGTCCAAGTACCAATTCCTGACCAGATCCTCCACCTGGTTCTTCAAATCACGGCACTGTGATGTGGAATGGTCATGGTCACCGTGGAAACGGCAGAACCGTCCCTTGTCTCATTTGCCAGCTGACTTGGCCATTGGCGTTGGGGGCCTCAGCAATCCTCACTCCTCAGCCACTTGAAGTATCTCTTCGAGAGATACCTTCAACCTCGTGTATTGCCCGTAAGGAGGGCTCTGCTCCACCATTTGTATTACCTCATCCCTTGGGAAACTTCTTAGTAGGGGTGGCAATGGACGATCTACCCTGTTGTGGATCACCACAGGTTTTCTTGGTGGTTGGTTGCGGGATTGGTGGTCGTCGTGACGCCTGTACTCCACGTGATCCCGGCTTGGAGACCTGCGGGGTGGCAGGGGAATCATCCATAGTGGGGGAGCTCTCTGGTAAGGGTTATACGGGGCAACCCGGTCCCTTACTGTTTTTGAAGCTTGTGCTCCTCAGGCAGGACTTCCTTCCTCTTTGATCCATTGCCCTGCTCACTTCTCAGCTTTGCAGCCTTTTCCTCTTCAATTACCATATCCATTTTTACCTGCTCATACGCGTCTGAATATGAACAGATTGAAGGACTCCGCAGATTATACCATGGTCTCCCCATCAGAATCTCGTCCTTCAGTCCTCTCAGCGCTTGGGGATGATTAAACGCGCCAAGATCTAGGACCGATCTATGGTATCTTTTGACAAACTCCCGGAGGGATTCCCCCTCCCTCTGTCTTACTTTTGACAGCTCCATCATATCATCTTCGGGGGTCACTGCACCCCGAAATTGCTCTGCAAACTCCCTACACATCTGTTCAAAGCTCAGGATGCTTCCCCGCGGGAGCCTGCAGTACCATTCTCTTGCCCTTCCCTCAAGAGTGAGCGGGAAGGCCCTGCACCTCTAGGCTGCCGACAGACCGTGCACTCCTGTCATGTCGTTAAACCACTCTATATGCACCAACGGATCACTTTTTCCTGAGAATTTCAGATCGGGGAAGCGGAAGTCACGTAGGAGCGTGACACCCATGATCTCCGTTGAGAGTGGGGACTCATTGTCCAGTATTATTCTCCAGCTTGGGCTCTTTCCGTTTCCCCGGAGATCCTCCACAACTTGTGCCAACCTACGCACCTCCCCCTCCAGCTCTTCCGCGCGGGAGGTTAGGGCTGTATCTTGCAAGTACTGGCGAGACCCTCTTTCCTCCATGTTTGTCTCCTCCCTCACGACAACGTTTGGTGCCCTAGGTCTCTGGGCTTCATCTCCCATATTCTCCCGAATGGGAGCATTCCCACTGCTGGATTCAGGGACGTCATTACATGCTTTCCTCTGTCCATCCCTGAGTTCTTGTAGTATGGAGGTCAGAGTCTCCATTTGTTTCTCCATCCGATTCATTCTTTCTTGGATCTCCCTGTTCTGAGCCTCGTTGGCCACTTCTCTCAAAGTCACCTATTCCTCTGGACTCACACCTCTTCGGCCGTTTCCTCTCATCGTTGCATTGTGTGTCCTGAACGTGTTGGGAAATCGGGCTTTTGAGCCGATCCCACGGATGGCGTCAAAAATGTTGATGCTTGTTTTCCGCGTCCTTCAAGCGAGTGCAAAAATCTTACGCTCGCGTCTAGCTCGAGCTCGGCGGGGCCGCCTTCAATTCTAACTCCTTTGTCTTTTCCAGAACGGAAGTCTCCCAGACCTGTACTCACAGAAAACAAGGTCAGGGGTCGCCGGGTGTTGTTCCGGCGAAAACCTTCTGACGCTCAAGTCAGTAATCGGGTTGTTCTTTTTGTATCCCTCTTAGTTAGAGAGACCGAAAGAATGAAAGGGGGATTTTAGCCTTCCTTTCTAAATAATAGAATTTTCAGAGAATCAGTGTACAGGGAAGCAAAGATAGGAAGAACATGTGTGAATTTTCAGAACCCCCACAATTTACCTGTCCGTTTTCTTTTATCCTCCATTTTTCCCGCCTTTTCTCTCCGAGAGCATCCGTTCCCGCGTCGGTGGTGTCTGGGTCCCTCTGACAGCCGGGATTAGCGTAATATTCCCTAGGGATGCGCGATTGTCTCCTTAACTTGGTTGACATGGCTAGATCATCATGTCGGGCATGCGCGCAAGGAATGATGACACTATGGGGGCATGTGCCGGCCATCGGCAACAGTACCACCACCATACCATGTGGGGCCCTGACCAGACATCGAAAGGTGTGCGGGATTCTAAGGAAACGGGTAGGACTGTCCTGAGCCAAGTCTTACGTTCCATTTGTCCTATGATTGGCGTAGCCCAGTTGTGCTCGAGAACTTGACTGCAGTGAGCAGAAAGGAGAGCTCGGGTCTCGATCAGCCATCAAGCTCTTTGTCCTTGTCCAGCCTTGACCGGGCCTGATGACCTCGAGCAGGCAAGAGAGCTCGGAGCTCGGGAGCTCTGAATTCCTCGACCTTGACCAGCTTTGACGTCTAGTGAGATCTTCTTTGTGCCAGTGGTCGAGACTTCTGCTCGAGCTGGGTTGACCTCGGGGTATTTTATTCTAGCTGGAAGGGCCTCGAGGAGACCTGCCCGATATTACCCAAACACCCATACATATCATAATGATGAACAATGCTCTGCTTTATGGTATTAGAATTTTTATTATTGGTATCATTATGTCAATAATATTGTTATTTATTTATTTCTTCTATAGGAATTTGTTTCCTTTTTATTAGAGATTTATCTAGCCTTGGGAACTAATTAAGATTAGATTAAGTGGAATATTAAAGAATACTTTTGGAGGCATAAAATAAGCAAATTATGGTGTAAAAGGATTACACATCAAAGAGTTCCAATTAAAGATGACTACTACATTGGATTTGGGTGAAATGCTACTATATAAAGAGAAGTATTTCACATATTGAAGCGTGGAAGAAGACATATCATATTTTATATCAGAGAAGCAGCCAATGCAGAGAACGATAAGAAACCTACTTAGCCATATATGATGCTTCATATCTTTATGATGTTTTAGTCTTCTTTATAAAGTCTTCATCATATTAAGTCTTATATTATACATTCAATATACTTGTATTGGTCTCTTTACGACTGAAGAGGTCGTTTGTTGTATTAAGGGAATCTCAAGGAAAACAACAAACACAATTGAAGATGAGGAGTTCCCAAAAAACAAGGTTGACTAAGTTAGATACAACGGGGTGGAAACAAGAGTAAGAGGGTGTCTGAAATTGATAAGAATCCAATAGGTTGTAATCTTTTTATTATTTAGTAAATTGCTTACTGTTTGGGCATGGCCTCGTGGATATAAGATTGTGATCCGAACCACATAAAAATCCTTTGTATCATTTACTTTCTACAAATTTACTATTTCTAGTATATTCATAATGAATGATCAGTAATGTGAACAATGAGATGAATAGCTACTGTGAACTCTCATGAACAGTAACTGTGAACAATATTGCATAAATAATAATTAGTGAGCAATAATTTTAGGATTAATTAATTAAAGAAATTAATTTATCTATTATTTTAGTTTATATACACTTGTTAAAATATATCTAAATTCTTTACAAGTGGTATCAGAATAGTGTCACTAACGGTTTATTTGGTGACATTTTGGGATCTGATCTATTTTATAGGCATGGATATGCAAAGGATGTACCACCTATCCACCATTAATAGATGGCACTAATTATTTGTATTGAAAGCAAAAGATGACTACTCTTATTGAATCCATTGATATAAGAGCTATGGAATTTGTAAGAAATGGCTATAATTTACCCACCCAAGGCTGATCGAGATGGAAACATAATTCTTAAGCTTGTTGATGAATATTCCTGCTTTGAAATTCAAGAATCTGGCTTTAATTACGAGGCTCTTAATGCTATTGCCAATGGAGTTGACATTAATCAGCATGAATTAATATATATGACTGCTAAGGAATTTTGGGACATTGTTCAAGACACTCATAAAGAAGAGAATGTGGTAAAACGTTCTAAAATTCTTTTGGTAAAAGAATTTCTGAGGAAGAATTGGTTAGAAAAATTTTGAGATTTTTGCCAAATGGATTTCTTATTAAAGTTACAACTATTGAAGAGTTTTGTAATATTAGCACTTGACCAGAAATCAAATGATTAGCAAACTTTATACTTTTAAGACTAATCATCTGAAGAAAAAGAAATAAAAATATATTACTTTTCAAGTTGAGATGCCGATGATGAAGTTAAAGACATGCAAAAACCCCTAACTATCATCACCAAGACGGTTCAAAATTTGACTCGAGGAAATTCTAAAAACAATCAGAAAAAGAAATTCTTATCAAAGTAACAACCTTCACAAAAGAGTAAATTTCTTCTAATTCTAATTTATTTGAAGCTAATATTGATCAAAGTATTCAATGCAGGGCTTGCGATAGTTTCGGTTATATTCATATCAAAGGAAGAATGAAGAATGCATGCAGCCAAAATGTTTGAATGTCAAAATTCTAGAAATTCTTGATTAATTTGGCAAGCTTTGTTCAAAGTTTGTATTATCAAAATTTGAACTTTGAATAATAAATATTATTTAATTAAAAGGGAAGGAGAGTAAAGCCTATAAATAGAAGGCTTCATTCCCTCCCTTAGCATTCTATTCTTCAATTATTTTAAGAGTAAAAAAAAAAAGGGAGTTTTGTGTTATGGTATTTTAATACTCTTGTAAAATTAGTGAGTGAGAGATTGAGTGTATTGGAGTTCTGGGAAGTGAGCCAAAATATTACAATACTTGTAATCCTCATTTCACTAGTAAAATATTTTCCTTCTGTCTTCACCCATAGATGCAGGCTAAAAGTCGAACCACTTAATTTCTAGTGTCCTAGCTTTGTGCTTATTCTTCATTTTCTTCCAATTTCATTTTAGCTGTGGCCTTACTTCACCCATAAATTTCCTAACAGTGGTATCAGAGCCTTGGTTGCATTTTTTGTAATCGAGTTACTGTTTAGGTATACAGTTACTGTTCAGGTATACAGTTACTGTTCACATATACGATACTATTAACGTGAAATAGTGAGAGCCGATCCTAACAAAGGTAGTTCGTGGTGAAAGCAATGGCGGCAAAATACGAGATTGAGAAGTTTAATGGGAACAATTTCTTGTTGTGGAAAATGAAGATGAAAGTTATTCTAAAGAAAAACAATTGCTTGGCAATAATTGGAGAAAGACCGATGGAGATAACTGACGATACCAAGTGGAACGAGATAAACGGTAATGCGATTGCTGATCTACACTTAGCACTTGTAGATGGGGTGTTATCCAGTGTGGCAGAGAAAAAGACAGCGAAGAAAATATGGGATACTCTTACAAAATTGTACGAGGCTAAGTCGTTGCACAACAAGATCTTTTTAAAGAAGAGACTCTATACTCTTTGCATGGCGGAATCTACATCAGTGACTGACCATATCAACACCTTAAAGAATCTATTTTCACAACTCACAACGTTGGGTCAAAAAATAGAGGAAAATGAACGTGCAGAGCTTCTACTTCAAAGTCTACCAGATTCGTATGATCAACTCATCATCAATTTGACAAACAACAACCCGACTGATAGTCCAGTTTTCGATGATGTTGCAGCCTCCATCTTAAACGAGGAAAGTAGGAGCAAGACCAAGGAAAATAGACATGCAAGTTCGCAGCAAGCAGAAGAGCTATTGGTGACGAGAGGGCGATCAATAGAACGTAGCCCCAGTGGGAGTTACAATCATGGTAGATCAAAATCCAGAAGTAAGAAGAATGTGAAATGCTACAATTGCGGCAAGAAAGGGCATGTGAAGAAAGAGTGTTAGAGCAATCAGAAGAGTAGAGAGAGTAAAGCACATGAGTCATCAAATGCTCAGGGTTGTGTGGCTAGTACTTCAGATGATGGAGAAATTCTCTATAGCGAGGCAGTAGCTGTTATCAAAGGCAGAAAACGGTTAGCTGACGTCTGGCTTATAGACTCAGGAGCAACATGGCACATGATCTCTCGGAGAGAATGGTTCCACACATATGAATCAATCTCAGGAGGATCTGTGTACATGGGCGATGACCATGCCTTAGAGATCGCTGGTATTGGTACTGTCAAAATAAAAATGTATGATGGTATAATTCGCACAATTTAGGAGGTACGATATGTTAAAGGCTTGAACAAAAATCTATCGTCTTTGGGAAAAATAGATAGTCTTGGGTGCAAAGCCCATATTGAAAATAGATAGTCTGGCTTATAGACTAAGGAGCAACATGGCACATGATCACTCGTAGAGAATGGTTCCACACATATGAATCAATCTCAGGAGGATCTGTGTACATGGGCGATGACCATGCCTTAGAGATCGCTGGTATTAGTACTGTCAAAATAAAAATGTATGATGGTATAATTCGCACAATTTAGGAGGTACGATATGTTAAAGGCTTCAACAAAAATCTATCGTCTTTGGGAAAAATAGATAGTCTTGGGTGCAAAGCCCATATTGAAAATGGAATGATAAAAATTTTCAGAAGAGCGCTTGTATTAATAAAGGCAGAAAAGATCGGTGTGAATCTATTCATGCTTCAAGGAAAAACACTATAGGAAGCTGATGCATGTGTCGCGTCAAATGGAGAAGAGTCAACGATGATGTGGCATCTCAGACTTGGCTACATGTCAGAATAAGGTTTGAAGATTCTCTCTGAGCAAAAGCTACTTCCGGGACTCAAATCGGTAAGTTTACCATTTTGTTAGCATTGTGTTACAAGTAAGCAGCATAAATTGAAGTTTAGCAAATCTCATGCTAGAAGTAAATGCATTCTTGACTTAATTCATTCTGATGTTTTGGAATCACCGGATTTATCCTAGGAGGTGCAAAGTACTTCGTTACTTTTATTGATGATTACTCCAGGAGATGTTGGGTGTATCCAATAAGAAAAAGTCAGATGTGTTTCAAGTATTCAAGGAATTCAAAGCACAGGTTGAACTTAAATCTGGGAAAAGGATCAAGTGCTTAGGAACAAATAATGGTGGAAAGTATACAGATGGTGCATTTCTTGCATACTGTAAGCAAGAAGGTATTCAGAGGCAGTTTACAGCGACATACACTCCTCAACAAAATGGAGTGGCGGAACGAATGAACAGAACTCTTATAGAGAAGATAAGAGCTATGTTGAGGATTGTTGATCTACCTAACTCATTTTAAGTGAAGCGACCAAAGCGCTCGATATATGGTAAATCGGTCTCCATCAACAGCTATTGAGTAGAAGACGCCGATAGAGATGTGGACAGGTAAGCCAGCTAATTACTTTCATTTACATACATTTAGATGTTCTGTATATGTAATGTATAATGCCCAAGAAAGAACAAAGCTAGATCTAAAATCTATGAGGTGTATCTTTTTGGGGTATGCTGATAGTGTAAAGGGGTATCGTTTATGGGATCCCACTGCCCACAAGATTGTCATCAGCAGAGATGTTGTCTTTATAGAAGATCAACTGTAAAAGAAATATAGGGATGATAGTACCGTGAAATAAATGTTAGAGACTACACTGGTATATGTAGAAAATAATCAGAAAGATTCAGAGTCTTCTGAAGTAACACCAGAGCACGAGGAATAAGAACCAGTCGAGTCTGAGGCTCTAGAAATTCATCGGTCAACTCAAGAGAGACGACCACCAACTTGGCACTCAGAGTACATTACAAAGATCAATGTTGCATATTGTCTTTTAACAGAGGATGGAGAGCCATCAACTTTCCATTAAGCTTTAAACAGCTCAGATGTTACTTTGTGGATGACAGTAATACAGGAAGAAATTGAAGCTCTACACAAAAACAAAACATGGGAACTTATGCCATTGCCACATGGAAGAAAAGTCATTGGAAACAAATGGGTCTACAAGATCAAACGTGATGGTAATAATCAAGTGGAGCGGTATCGTGCAAGATTGGTGGTAAAGGGATATGCTCGGAACGAATGTATTGACTTCAATGAGATATTTTCTCCGAGTAGTTCGATTCACGACAGTCAGAGTAGTCTTGGCAATGTGTGCTAAATTTGACCTACATCTAGAATAGTTAGATGTGAAAACTGCATTTCTTCATGGAGAACTTGAAGAAGAGATTTATATGCTCCAACCAGAAGGTTTTACTGAAACAGGCAAGGAGAACTTGGTTTGCAGATTGAACAAATCTCTATACAGTCTCAAACAGGCGCCGAGGTGCTGGTATAAGAGATTTGATTCCTTCATCATGAGCCTTGGATACAACAGACTCAGTTCAGACCATTGTGCTTATTACAAGAGATTTGAGGATAATGATTTTATCATTTTGCTATTGTATGTGGATAACATATTGGTCGCAGGACCCAACAAAGATCAAGCCCAAGAATTAAAGGCACAGTTGGCTAGAGAGTTTGAAATGAAGGACTTGGGACCAGCAAACAAGATTCTAGGGATGCAAATTCACCGAGACATAAATAACAGGAAGATTTGGCTTTCACAGAAGAATTACTTAAAGAAAATCTTGCGACGCTTCAACATGCAAGATTGTAAGCCAATTTCTACCCCACTTCCTATTAATTTCAAGTTATCTTCAAGTATGTGCCCTAGCAATGAAGCAGAGAGGAATGAGATGTCTCGAGTACCGTATGCATCAGCAGTGGGAAGTTTGATGTTCGCTATAATTTGTACAAGACCAGTCATTGCACAAACAGTGGGAGCAGTTAGTCGTTACATGGTGAATCCTGGTGGAGAACATTGGTAAACAGTGAAGAGGATTCTAAAATACATCAGAGGAACCTCATATGTTGCATTATGTTATGGAGGGTCAAAATTTACTATCAGAGGCTACGTGGATTCAGATTTTGCAGGTGACCTTGATAAAAGAAAATCTACTACTGGCTATGTGTTTACACTTGCAGGAGGAGCGGTAAGCTGGGTTTCAAAACTACAGGCTGTTGTAGCTTTATCTACTACAGAAGCAGAATACACGGCAGCTACACAAGCATGCATGGAAGCTATTTGGATATAAAGGTTATTTAAGGAGCTCGGGCACAAACAAGAGAAAATTCCTGTGTTTTGTGACAGTCAGAGTGCTTTGCATATTGCAAAGAATCCAACCTTTCATTCCAGGACAAAACATATAGGGGTTCAATATCACTTCGTTCGAAAATTAGTAGAAGATGGAAGTGTAGATTTACAAAAAATACCAAGGAGAACCTAGCAGATATTATGATTAAGTCAATCATTACTGACAAATTTATATAGAGTAGATCCTCTTGTGGCCTAGCAGAGACGTAAGCAACATGTCAATGGCGATGCAGAAAGGATGGTGTGGAAATTGATTAGTTCTCAATCAAATTTGTAAGTTGGAGAATGTCAAAGGAAGAATGAAGAATGCATGCAGCCAAAATGTTTGAATGTCAAAATTCTAGAAATTCTTGATTAATTTGGCAAGCTTATCTCAAAATTTGAATTATCAAAATTTGAACTTTGAATAATAAATATTATTTAATTAAAAGGGAACGAGAGTAAAGCCTATAAATAGAAGGCTTCATTCCCTCCCTTAGCATTCCATTCTTCAATTATTTTGAGAGCAAAAAGAAAAAAAAAAAAGAAAAAAAAAGGGAGTTTTGTGTTAGGGTATTTTAATACTCTTGTAAAATTAGTGAGTGAGAGATTGGGTATATTGGAGTTCTGGGAAGTGAGCCAAAATATTATAATACTTATAATCCTCATATCACTAGTAAAATATTTTCTTTCTGTCTTCGCCTGTGGACATAGGCTAAAAGTCGAACCACGTAATTTCTGGTGTCCTAATTTTGAGCTTATTCTTCATTTTCTACCAATTTCATTTTAGTTGTGGCCCTACTTCACCTATAAATTTCTTAACAATTCAAACTCAATATCCTAATTACATCTTAAAAAAGAAAAAAGCATTGCAAACCACGTGGAGTGATAATAATGACTCGAACATTAATGATGAAGACATTATTGGCAGACTTATTGTTCATAATAAGAAGATGAAACTTGATAATTCTGATAAAGAATATCAAAATCACATTATGTTTCTCTTCCTAGTGATTTACAAATTCTATCTTATAATAATGTAAATCTTCAAGTGTGAAGTCATGTGATGAAGAATCTAATTCAGAAGCTGAAATTAGTCATGATGTTAATGACGTTGTTAGATATTTGAAGCAAGCATATGATCACATGTATGCAAAATGAATAAATATGAATCAAAAATGCAAGAAAATGCAAACTCAAATATCAGAACTCTTTCGTGAAAAGTTAAGATTTGAAAGTGAGGCAATAAGCTTCAAGCCACTATTCTTGAAAAAGAAGAAAAATTGAAAGCAATTTTAGCAAAGCTAGAAAATACTAAAAAATTGAACTACCACTGTCTACGATAAAGCTCTCTAAAGAAGCAAAAGGTATATCTATAGAATAGTACACATCAAGCTGACATGGTAAGAATGAAAGGTTTTTTTCTACTTGTCACTTTTACCATGTTAAAGGACACATGAGATCTAAATGCTTTAAGCTTATAAAGTACATAAAAAAATTTACTTTATCTAATTTATCTCCATATGATAAATCTAGATATGCTTATAAATCTAAGCTTAAATGTAAGTGGTAACTTTACTGAATCATGAATAGTGTGAGCAGTAATTTCAGAATTATTAATTAGAGAAATTAATTTATTTATTGTTTCATTTTACCTACACTTGTTAAAATATATCTAAATTCTTTATATATGTCTATGGTAAAGGCATTGTTTTTCAGGTTTAAAGTTTGTAATGTGGGTTCACAATAAACGATAAAAGCCAATAAAGCAAGGGTTTCAACAAAGAAAATAATTAATTACAAGGTAGGCTATTTGGCTTATGTAGCTCATAACAAAGACGACCTTAATCATGTTCATGCATGCATTTGCCAATATGACCCAAAGAGAATCAAGTTAAGCTGTAGATAAACAAATCATGGAAGAATATCTCACATGGAAGAATATCTCACATGAAAGAAATTAGTAAGACTGATATGGATGTGTCAGTCAAAAGGCTTAAAACTATCCAGCTTTTGTTTACTAAATTTAGTCACTATCATTCTCAAGGAAAATAATTAGACAAATTAACTATAAGTTAGAAGATTACTGATTCAAGCATGTTGTGAAATTTTCACGCTTAATTGAATCTTGTCTAGGACATACACAAACAAAAATTATTGAAATCCACAAAAACAAAATGCAAACTGCCTTTTTTTTTTTTCTTTTAGTTCAACATAAATCCTCAACAGGCGACCAAAATTTGGTGTGCTATCATAGGCAACCAAAAATAAAACCTATACTTCTAAAAATATGTATAGTAGTGTGAGTATTTAGCCTAGTTTCATGCTTCGTGAATGAGGATGGTGGTTTGAATACAAAGAAAACAATTTAAAGAAAAACAATTACAGAACAATTCAAATTAAAAATATCAAAATCAATCAAATGAATAAACCATGGGGTAAGTCAACATCCACCATCAAAAATTTTACAATTGGTAATCGATGCAAGTATATAACAATTCACACTTTGAATACTTACCATTGGAACTATTTTTCCTATCTCTCCTTAGTTTTAGTTAATTAGGGCATAAGTGATCTAATTAACCCTAACTATTAAATAACCCAAGACAAAGGCTAAATGTTTAATCTAATAGTAGCCTTAAGATTTAGAGAAATCGATTAAGTTAAATAACACTAGCACAAGCGCATTTAATTTGACCGAGGGTTATTCCTAAGCAAATCATTAAATATTAGTTGCTTCTCATATGAGAGTGGTAAAATAATTACAAATTTGATATCTAACTTAGCAGTAGATTACAACGAATAATAAACTAGTAGGCCCCTAATAATTAAACGAGACAATCATAAAAATAAGTATAGAAGAACATTCGATACCCAAAGCATAAATTAAACAATAAAAACAAATTAGATCTAATGATTTAATTAGTTTCGAGGCTTTTGTTTCCTTCGACCAGTTATAAATGTTTAGCCATGCAGAGCCATGATGAAATCTCAAAGGAGAAATTGAAGAAGAAAAGAGGGAGAGAGAGACTTAATGATTTCCCTCATCTTATATACCTTAATTCCCTTCCTAAAAGCCTAAAAAATCTCCTAAAATATGAATATCCTAAATATTATCCTAAAATAACAATATCCAAATCTGACTAATTAATAAAAATAAAATAAAACCTTAATATAAATAGGAAAATAGTTATTTTAGTTGGAGCTGGATTTTTCATGCATCAAATCTAGAATCTTCTAAAATAAATCGCATCAAATCCGCGTATTTCATGATAAGGAATGTTCCAGAACATCAATAGTGCAGATATGGCAATTTTAAGACTGATTTTGACCTTGATGCTGCCCATATCTCTTGAAATTCAAAGTATAGAAGTTATAGATCCTTTAGTTATCCTTCTATAGCATTTTGAATCATCTCAATTGAATCTCAGATGAGTGAGTTATGCCCAGATTACAAAGTGACGTTAAAAGTGTTTAAATTGCCTAATTAGCTTCGTTTTGCACTTAACACCTCCATTTGCTTCCTAAACCAAAATATAAGAATAATTAGTATATTTAGGCACTAAACGGGTATAAAAACTAAACAATAAATGAGAAGAATATGACATTTTGCATTCTTATCAATAGTTCATTCGAGTTCAAGATAAAGTCAATACATTAATGAGAATGCAGTTCATTCCGATGTCGATCATATAGATCAAGTAAATAGTTTATCCTAATTTCAATTCTTTATTCTGATTCTAGGTTATTCTGATTCCAACCCACTCTAATTTTTACTTGGTAAATGCATAATTAATTTTTTTTTTATTTTGATAATTAAACATGTTATACACATATTCTTACCAGACTCACCTGATGAAATAAACGAATGGGCCCTCGAGCCTAAGGACTCCTATCCAATAATATATCCTAATCTAAATAAAATAAAACAACATACGTCCTAATCCTTGTTAAACGCAAATATTACAAGATAGGAGATAAGAGTTCCCAACTTAATTATACTTCTTATTATTTCTCTTATATAAAGAAGTCACTACTCAATTATATAAAAAAATGAAAGAAAATTGTATATTAAAGGAAGGGGTACAATATCCTCAAATTATTTCTTTTACTCTCTTTCCTTTTTCTTATTTTTTATTTATCATCGTGCTACTCTCCATTTTTGAATTGAGCATCGAGGGTCAATGCTAGTAATAACATCGACAACCCCTGATAGGTTATTATTTTGCAAGATTCTAACAATTGAGCTCTTCAATGGATACCAACCACCAAGCTTTTCACTCTTAACAATAAAATCCCAAGGACATCAAGCTCTCTCACAGCTAATTCCTTAAGTAAAACAACTCTTTCTCAACTCTTTATATATAACTAAATTTTTTGTATCAAAAGTTGGCACCATATATGGGAATTAGACAAAAAGTCTAAAAAAATTGACAATTATGCCTAGAGAGAAGCGCGATTTTCCTTTTAACATTAACGTTGTGCTTCGTAACATAACTCAAGGATCAATCAAAGCAATGCACACATTTTAGGTCTAAAACAATGCACACAATGAAGGTCAAACAACCACAACCATTGTCACAATTTGCAGCCACACTACCACCAAAATCGGTGATCATCATTAACCTAGAACTAGCGAGGAAGACGCCTTCTTCACTACAGTCAAAAATTGTCCAGAAACAGCCACACGAAGATTTCCATTACCCAATGCAAGTTTATCGAAATCACGACTCACAGTCACCTGAGTTTTGCTCCTCATGGCAACCCCTTTAAATTTTAGCCATCACCACCAACCCGAAACTCACTTTTCTAACATGCGAATGATGCTTGGTAGTTTTGATTTTGTGCTCAAATGCAACTTGGTATTCTTGATTATGCTTCCACGCAAAGCAAATATTGTCTCTAAAATTCATGAATCTACGATATGCTCTAGTTCAAGCTATCTGCTATTTTCTGGAATTCTTTTCGAAATAGATACTCACTTAAGTATGCAACAATGCCTCAACTTCCTTATTATGGAAAGCCACAAGATGTTCTTAGCCTTAAACTCTTAGGCATGGAGCTCATAACACATACTTCAACCTCATACTCTTGGGTCTCAATTTCGAAACATGTACCTCAGCCCCATTCTCCTAGGCCTCGAACTCATAACACATTGCTCGGCCTAATTATTATTGGCCTCGACTCATAGCACATAGCTCAACTTCATGCTCTTGGGCCTCCTCATAACATTTAGCTCGACCATATGCTATTCGGCCTCGTTCTCATGACCTCAATACCAGGTAACAAGATAATGTAACATACTATAAACTATATCAATTTCAACATTCACCTATAAAACTCATGAATATTATAAACTAGGGACCTGATGACATAAACGAATAGAACCTCCAATACAAGGATCCATATCTAATGATATGTGCTAATGTAAACAGGATAACTCGGATCTTGCAAGATAGCAAATATATAAAAATGAGAAAATCATTATATTAAAGGAGAGGGTATGATGGGCATAATTTATTGATATATTTATTCTCTAATCATATATTAGTTAGTCTCTTTTCTTTATTTAATTGTTTATTTATTTTTATTGAATAGGAAAATTAATTGGGCATTGGAGAATAAATGAGCTTAAAGGAATCGAATTGGAAGAGAAATTGAAAATTATCGCACGAGTAGGCTTCAGCAATAAGGGTAAAAAATTAAGAAGACAAGGAATTAAAATAATTAATTTATTAGTATTTAATCCAAATTGAAATGGGATCCATCAAACTCACATGAGAAGCAATATTGCCAGTATAATTAGCACATGGAAGGCATTAAAAGTAAAACAAATATTGGCTTTAAAATGGAATCCTTTCGACTTTTAATTCTCAAGCATGTGGCGGCTGACATCTAATATTTAAAAAAATAATAATAATAAAAAGGAAGGAATTAAAGCCACAAAAGGAAGATGGCGAGAGACGAAAGACAAATAGAAGAATTAGAGTCGGTAGCCACATGATAGGCTTTATTAATTTTACTATTCTCAAACTCCCTATGTTTTCTAATCTTCAGTATTTTTTCTTATCTTCAGTGTTATGATTTAGGATGATTACCTATTCAATTAAATAAACTATTTTTTATTCAATTTATTTCTTATATATGTGCTTTAATTTAATTGTTCTTGTTTCATATGTTAAGTTAAATATTATTAAATCTTTTCACCAATTATATCATGCATTATTGATAGTTACGATTAATATTTGACTAAACTTATACTTAGATCAATAAAGTTCATATATGATTATCTTTGATTGTGTATTTTTTGTTAAATTATTTACATAAAGTACTCAGAAAAACTTTGACTCTTTATTATTCAATATTGTTTATATGAGATGTTTAAATATCATATTGTTAAGTATAAAAAGAGCCTATATAAAATTAATTATAAATTCAATTAATTGTTAAATTCATGAGTAGAAATAGATTGAATTAATTTATCTCAACAAAATTGAGAATTATTTGTAATATGATAATTGTTAAGTTGAACTATGTTGGATTCTGAAACTCTAGCAGTTCCAATCTCTTGAATTCTTATGTTAATTTGCTCATTTTAATTTCAATTTGAATCTCTTCAAACAAAATTTATTTTTTCTAACTAGGGTAATGTTTTTTTTTTTTTTAAGAGAACTAGGTGGAGTTTTAATTAGCTTAGATCAAACTAAGTTTTCCTACAAATATTTTCTTTGTTATTCCTAGTCAATACTCTAATAGACTCGTATGCTTACGAGTATATCAAAATTTACAGAATAAATTTTTGGTGTCTTTGCCAAGGATTGTATTGAAAAATTAATTTAATTTAGGTTGATTTAATTTTACATTTATTATAGTTTAGGTTAAAAAAAATCACATTAGTTAATTTCTTTAGTTAGTTATTTACTACTTAGTGGCATCAAGTTTAATTGGTCTTTCTTTTGTTTTATTTTTGTTTATTGTCCTAATTAGTTAAGTTAATTAGTTTAGTTTAATTTTATTTTACAATTAGTTCAATTTTCGTTGTTCATTACCCATGTTTTTAATTTTTTTTTATTTTGTTGTTTGCATCTAATTGTTTTTGTTATTACTAATTGTTATTTTATTTTTATCTTTTATTTTTTTTCCTTTTTCTTTCTATAGTTTAAGTTAGTATTTAGTATAATTTAATTTGGGAGTAGTGCAAGTTACAGGTTTAATCTTTCTAATTCTCTCTTTAGTATTTAGTTTTTATATAATCCATCAGATCAATTTCATTTTCTTTTATTTTATTTTCACATATTTTATTTTTTTATTATCTTGTGATTGCATGGATGGTCATAGATCTATGTTATGTGATTTAAAACCTATAAATAGTGAAATTGAGAGAATTTTTTTATCAAAAAAAGAAAGTTACTTTAAAAGAAAAAGTTGACCAAATTGGATAATTTAAGATAAAATGGTTGAAGAGCTATAAAACAAGCCTTTTTAAGATTATTTTAGGCTATTGGCTAATCTAAGCACCCCATCAATTCAATATCCAGATGTTGCTATTAGAGTTTTGAAATGAAACCTAATGTTTTAATTCTCCCATCTTTTTATGGCTTAAATTATGAACATCCTTATAATCATTTGAATTATTTGCGTTCTTTGTGCCAAATTTTTAAATACGAAGATTTCTTCTGCATAAGATGTTAAGCTTTGTTTATTTATTTTTCTAAAAGATTGCTAGGTAATAGTATTACATATTTTTCCGTTCATTAGACTAATCACAAGGAGATTTCAGAGTTTACGCAAAATGAGGATTAACAATTCTTTGAACCATGAGAGAGATTTAATGGTTTTCTCTTAAAGTGTTCTTATCATGGATTTGAAAAATTGCATCAATACCAATATTTTTTAGAAAGATTGTTGCCATATATTCAAGAGTGGTTGATGGCCACTAGTGGAGGTAAACTTATAACTAAGAGTGCAACAAAAATTTGGGACTTCTTCCAAAGACAAGCAAATAATTTCCAACAGAGGAGTCGATCTTCAAGGAATGCTAGAAAACTAAGAGTTGAATGAGATCCACAATGATGAACGTAATTTTGATATTAAAAAGGTCAAACCCTTGTGGAAGGACTTTCTTATCAATTTGTCCCATTTGCAGGTGTTAATTCTATTGCATTGCACATTTACAACCATTTTGAGCAAAATTCTTACCTTAATCAAGTAAACATCATCAATATAATGAGAAGACTGCTTATTTATAATCTCTATTAAAACACCTACAATCTAGGGTGGAGAGATCACCTCAACTTTTTATGGTCACAAGTCTTTCAACAAAATGAAATGGCAGCTCAAGCTCCTCAAACTTCTCATCTTACCTTTAGATAATTAATCAAAGCTTTACACAACCTAAACCATGGGAGGAAGCTTTTTACAAATTGTTAAACTCTACGAAGGATACTATATCATAATTCAGAAATGAAGTGAGGACCCTCTAGAACTCTAAACAACAAGCATAATTCATGTCTAATCTTTAGAAGATGATAGGACAACTAGCTTCATCGGTTCAAAATATAACAGTGACCATAGAAATAGGAAAATCCCTAAGGCAACCAATTTCTAATCTTAAAGGAGTATATGAAGTTGGATCTAGTTCAAGCCAATAACATGAAGAAGTAAAATCTATAAACATATTGAGATGATGAATTGTTTGACAATAAGGTGAATATTCCAACAAGAAAGACATCTGAAACTACTTCTTTAAATCTAGCTCCATCAAAAGACTTGTCACTAAATAATTTAGATATGTTGATTTCTTTCAACTTCTATTCTTTTTCGACTTTCTAATAGGTCAAGGAAAATATTTCGTGGTATTATTGAGGATGTGTTGATACAAAATGATAAATTTTATTATCCCATTGATTTTATTGTCATTGATATTCAGCTAGTGCGAGATCCTACAAAACACACTCTTGTTATTCTAAACCATCCTTTTTTCGCAACATATAATGCTGAAATTTTTAATGTTCGTAACCAGACACAAGAGGATGATGAAGTTGTTGAAGTGGATATGATAAAAGCACAAATTGAGGATTTATTTATTCTAACCATTGTGATGATCCATTAAAGACATGCTCACTTTGATTTTTCTTTTGATATTGATAATATTATTTACAAGCCAATACTTTACTTGATTAGGTCCCTATCATGGCCCTAACTAAGTGGGAAAAAAAAAAAAAAAAAGATTGAGCTACTTCCTCCTGAAGAGAAAATTAAACCATTCAACTTGGAGATACTTTCTAAAAACGTACAACATATGTTATATTTTGACATTAAATAAAAGGTAGTAAGATCTAAAGTGCTTAATCATTAGAATTTTATAATATTTTAGCGTAGTTTTCAAATAATTCAGAACAGATGAGACTAAAGTAGTATGATGTTAGTGAGTGTCGTCCTTTTCTAGATAAAATGTTCAAATGCTTAATCAATCATGTTTTCTATTATTTTCTTTATAATTGCTTTGATTATCATTAAATTCTTATTGATCTTAGTTGATTTCTTGATTAAATTAATTAGTTAGTTTGGTAGGATTTTATTTATTTTTTATTTTATTTAAATTTAAATTTATTTTTATATATTCTTTAAATTGATTTTATCTTAGAATCTTTTATAGCCAGTTTAGGTGTGATCTCTCCTACTTATTTCTTTTACTATTCTCATTCATGCTTTCCTTATATTTTTGCAGATTGACATGTATAACTTTAAAATAGAAAACATTGAGGACAATGTTTAGAATAGGTTTGGAGGTGAGGTTTAAAAATTAGGAAAAAAAGAGTCAAATAATTTAACACTTTTAAGACATTTTGTATGATCTTTTGACATTAGATGATATGATGACTTTCAAATTTTGTTATTTATATTATCTTTGGCTTTAAATTATGTTACAACATATTTGTTACTTAGCATATTGATGTTGGCAACAAGTGTGATTGAGAGATTTAATGAGTGAAATTGATTGAGTTATTTGAAGGAAAGTACATATGTTAAGAAGTCTAATTAAGTATTTGATCCTATTATTCTTCTTGAAGAGTAACCATTTTTGCCTATTTTTCATTTATACAGCTAAGCAGTTTATGCTTTTATGCATGATCTATATATTTTCTTTTAAGTCAACCATTGAAAAAAATAATATAAAATAATTGTGTGTGTTGTTGCCTTTGAAACTCCATTGAACTATAGATATGAAAGAATATTTAGAGCTCCAAAACGTGATAAAAATGCTATCTTTGATCCGTTTAAGCATTTTTTAGTCATCCTCATTGTGATGTTATTTATAGTTAACCCTTTTGAACTTTAAAAAAAAAAATCACATTCTTTTTTGTTAACTTATCATCCTATCCAACTCTAATTTATAGTATTATCTTATGTTTTATGTTTTCCATCACCCATTCATTTTTAGAAAATATATGAATGATTATTTTATTCAAAATATATATATAAAGAAAAGCAATGTGGAAAGAACCTTGAATTTACTTTTTTTAAAAAAAGATCTATATTTTCTCAAGTATATATTTTGTTTTCCTTATTATCCTTTCTTTGTTAACCATGTCTAGAGATGGCCAATGGGTCGAATGGTAAGTGGTGCAGTACGTGTCCATACAGACACAACACGGGCGATGTGCACTGTCTCCGTGGGACGAGCACTGCCTCCCGTGCGACAGTGCGCTCGTCGCACGGTGATGGTCTCGTCCAACCGTGGACGAGCACTGTCGCGACGGAGACAGGTGCCTGTCCCACGGTTGGACAGAACCTATTACCGTGCGACAGGCACCTGTCCCACGAGCGACAGGTGCACCTGTCGCACGTTTTCTGGGTTCGTCTCCAAGCTCGTATTAACTCAAAATAACTCATAAATTTTGATTAATCGAAAAATAGAAGGAATTGACAGACGGTCGTGTTGATGTGTTCTCGGTGCAAGGAACACGGACATAACAAAAAAAAATGTAAGACCATTGCCACGAATCGTAATTAGCGGCCTATTATCATTGTAGCGTCTTATGTATTCAAGGAATATATTATATGATATATTTTAAACTCTTATGGTTATTATATATTCGACATGTTAAACTATCTTTTTCCAAATGATTATTCATAATAAATGTTGGACAATTGTCGAACCCAAAATAAAATTAATCGCACTATATTTACAACTGTTCAAATATATAATTTACAATCTAATATCGTTATTAAATATGTCAACGGCAATCTTCTTCCTAAAGTATTGTCCATGACTCATCATCAAAATTAAATCGTACTTTGAACATTAAATATATAGTAAACATTAACATAAACACCCCACAATCGCCAGTTCCTGGCTGTTGTTGTGGTACACTCTTAACTAGTATAAGTTTCCAAGGCTCCGCGCTCTGTAATTCTGGTCGGAGGTTGTAAAATCCAACATCTTGTAGCCATCGAGGAAAAATATTTTGAAGTGGCTTGAATAGTTGAGAATAAACTTTTTCGTCTCGACGTTCCTTTAATGAGTCATAAATAGAGAACCACTTGTGTACAAAGTCTACTCGGGCTACAATCCAATGATCGCCTTGTAAGTTAATTGGAATGAAAACCTGCATACTGTAGAAATAAGACACATATCCAACATTTTTATGTTCAAATCTTTAAATATTAAAGGACGTTCAATGTAAGTAATACACACCACATCAACATCCATGAACGGTTTTGATTTTGTGTCATCTCCACCATTAATGTAGTTATTTAGACTCGTGTAGTCTAATTGAATCCGAATCACGATTACTGTTATTCCACAGTAGCCTTCAAGAAAACCTAATCAAGGAATTGCATAAATATTATTACTTATTATAGCATAATAAAATGACAACTATATATTTCAACGATTGATATGTTACCCACAAAATCAGACGATACGTGTACTGTATCAACAGTACTGATATAAGGCATTAGGAGTATTGCACTACTAAACATGTATTATATCCATCTTTGCGAAATGACCAAATATATCTTTCTGAATAATCTTAATTGTTGTTTCGTTAACTTCCTCTTGATAGCATCCATCACATTCCCAAATTTTGAGGTATTTGTCATACGCCTGGGAAGTGTTTCGTTTCGGAATCTTCATCGTGCTCGGTTTTATGGCCATTACTGATCGCAAAAAATAAATTTATAATTAGTTAATCTGATAATTAAAAAATTTAAAAAAATCAAGATTATTAAAAAAATATCACGAGCACTGTCGCGTGACAGCGTCAGCTATCACTGCTGCAGCAGCGACAGCGCTATCGCATGTGTGCGTGCGACAGCGTCCATCGCGCTGCGGGCGTGCGACAGCGTCCATCGCGCATGCGGCGCGCGACAGGCGTCCATCGGTGCATGGCGCGCGACAAGCGTCCATCGAGCGCGCGCATGCGACAGTGCTCGTCAGCGCGCGATTACGCACTGTCATGTCAGCGTATTTTCTACCTATTCCTTCTGTGATTTCTACTCTTATTGCACCTATACTCCACCTTACAATCACACCATGAACACTTTAATCTTGCAATACACCATCAACTATTTAATATAGTCTAAGGGACATTTTATCGAGCACTTGGCGTACCACTCTTTAAATCTAAATTTCACTTAACAATTTCCAATATTTATTGCCAATCAATCCTAAGCTTATCTATATGCATCAATACATTGATTTATCACCAATCAAACTTATCAAAATAGAAAAAATTAAAATTTACGAGTGAAACTTACCGAAAATTATAAAATGGAGGATGATAGAAACCCACGGAGTTGAGTTCATCGTCAAAAATCCGTTCAAAGTCGTCGGAGATAGCCAATCGCCGTTCGGAGGTCACTGGAGAAAGCTAAGGGAAGATTGGTTTTGAGAGAGAAATGGGTATTATGGGGAAAAAAAATAAATGGCTAAGGATGATAGAAAAAGTTTAATTGGTTATTTTGGATATTTGTAAAATTTTTTTGGTTAATTTTGTAAATTTCCCATTTTATATCATGATTTTATAAAATATATGATTAATGTTATTATGGACTATAATCTAGGACTCTATATAAGTCCAAATTAACAATTAAGTTAGTCGTTAAAAAAATTATTATTGTTGTTGTTAAGTATTAAAAAAGAATTCTAATATCATAGGATCTAATTTAATAGTTAGTATTACATTTTCTTACTTTTATTTGTTTATTAATATTGAATATGGATTTGAGTTTTAAACTTTTGATTATATTGAATATGACTAAAGATATATGGACTCAAAAAAGATACATCATATTAAAAAGTACACCAGCAACTTGGCATGCCCTCTTAAAAAACTAAAAAAAAAAATAATAATGTGCTTTTTTCTTACGCACAATCTATAGCACGATACACGTGAGCACTGCATGCATGAGCATGACATGTGTGCTAGGCCAGACCTAAGCAAAAGAAATTAGGTATGGCACGAAGTACATAATGGGCATGACACGACATGAGTACGAGCATGCATGAGTCTTCCTTTGATGGATTGGGTCAGCATGACACGGCCCATTGGCCATCTCTAGTCATGTCCCTAGCCTATGTTAGGTTTTAGTAAAAGTCTTTCTTTATTTTAGGGAACTATAGTCTAAAGCAGAAGTTGATAATATGAGTTGAAAGTTGTGTTAGTACATAAAAAATAAATTAAAAATAATATTAATGGTTTAACTAACACTTTATTTGACTTGAGATTATTTTATTTTTATTTTGAAGTTGTGGGCATTATTACTATTATTCTGATTGAAAAATTCATTGTTTTTAGTATTTATTTTTTATCTTTAGGTTAATCTTGATGATGTTTGTGGGTATTATCATTGGAAATCATCACGAGATTATAATTCATCCACTAGGGCTGCCGAAGCGTTTAAAGGCTTATTGCATATACTAAATGCAATTGCATATGCTAAATGCAATTGCAATTACTTGTAAAAGTGGTTTAGTTAAATTTTATTTTGTTTCTCTATTTTTAGTTTTTCGTTTTACTGGAGAACTAGCAAAATTTAAGTTTGGTGGTATTTGATGGGCCTAATACATTAATATATTTCTCCTCTAATCATATATTAGATATATTAATTAGTCTCTTTTATTTATATTTTTATTGAACAAGAAAATTATTTATGAATTGAAGAATAAATGAACTTAAAGGAATTGAATTGGAAGAGAAATAAAAGATTATCATAAGAGTGGGCTTCAGAAATAAGAGCAAAAAATTTAAAAGATAATGAGATATTTGGTTTGAAGAAAAATAAGGAGATGTGAGGAAACGAAACATGAGGAGAGAAAACGAGTGAAAATTACATCTTTCTCCCTTTATTTCTTTCCCCTCTCCTCTTCTTCTCTTTTTATATTTCTTTAAACTAAATATACTATAAAAGAATTAAAATAATTAATTTATTAGGATTTAATTTAAATTGAAATGGGATCCGTCAAACTCACGTGAGAAATAATATTGCAGTATAATTAGCACTTGGAGAGTTAAACTCATGTTTAGTTGGAAGAAATGATAGTAGAAGAGATAAATGAAAATGAAAGAAGGGAAGAGAAAATAAGTGAAAAAGAAATTCACTCTCATTTTCATTTTTTTTTGTTGGATATGAAATTTATTTTTTTTCTCCTTATTTCTTTCCACTTTCTTCATGTCATCTCATTTCTTTATATTTTTTTAAACCAAACATATAGTAAAAGTAAAACAAATATTGGCTTTAAAATGGAATCCTTTTGACTTTTGGTTCTGAAGCATGTGGCGGCTAATATCTAATATAAATGGAAGAGAATTTCAGCCATTGAGAGAGACGGAAGATAGAGAGAACAATTAAAGGCGGAAACCGCATGAAAGGTTTTGTTAATTTTATTATTCTCAATCTTCCTATGTTTTTCTAATCTTCTGTATTAGGGTTAAGGATGATACTCTATTCAATGAAATAAATTATTATTTTTTAATTAATTTCTTATATATGTGTTTTAATATTACTGGTTCTTGTTTCACATGTTAAGTTGAAATTATTAAATCTTTTCACCAATTCTTCGTGCATAGATTGTTAAGATTAATATTTGACTAAACCTATACTTGAATCTATAAAGTTTATATATGATTATCTTTAATTATGTTTTTTTATTAAATTAGTTATACATAGTACTTAGAAAAATTTTGACTATTTATTATTCAATATTATTTATATAAGATACATTGATATCATCCTATTAAGTAGAAAAGAAATCATAAGATTAACTTTAATTGGGCTTAATTTTTATATTCATAAATAGACATAAATTGATTTCACGTTGACACTCTAAAATTGGAAATTGAATGACAATATAATAATTGTTAAGTTGAATTGTGATGGATTTTAAAATCTCAGTAACTTCAATATCTTGAATTCTTATGTTAGTTTACTTGTCTTAATTTTAATTACATCTTCAATTTAAATATCTTCAAACGAAATATTTTCTTTTCTAATTATGGTAGAGTATTAATTAGTATAGATCAGACTTAGCTTTACTAAAAATTAATAATTTATGTGAGTTCGACCTCGTTATTCATAGTCTATAATCTAATAGACTTGTACGCTTACGAGTACGTTAAAATTTATAGGGTATAATATCCTCCAAGCTTTTTGTTTATTGTCTCTCATTATTCATTTGTTATCATGCTACTTTCGATCTTTGACTTAAATATCGGAGGGTCCATATCGATAACACCCTCCGTGAATTGTTGTTTTACAAGATTTTGATCATCAAGCTCTTTATTCTTTTTTAGCAATGACAGTCTAGAAAGTAACGACAGTCTAGAAGAATATCAAGTTCTCTCACGGTTCGTTCTGTAAGTAAAACAACTCTTTATCAACTTTTCTTATATAACCAAATTTTTTGTATTAATAAAATAATATAACAATAATACTTTAATAAGAAATTTTACCAAATATATATATTTTATTTTTGAAATTAAGTAATTACAATAATATAATTTTTAAATATTAAATTACTTTTTTATTTTATAAATTATTTTATCAGTACAATAAAAGAAGATTGTTTCATTAATAACAATCTCAAACTAGCCCTTAAAAATACTTAAAACCTATTTAATATTTATCATTGCAATAATTCTATAAATAGATAAATCAAGAAATAATATAAGGAGGGGACTGCCTTACTGTTGCTGTATAGTTCAGCCTCTCCCATAAATAACTTTCGGCCGTGGCTCCAAATAAAACCCAAAGCTTATTTGTGAGGGAGCTGCACTTTACAAATACTGTTATAAAAATTTGTGCGTGTTCTAAAAGAGAAACTCGCTTATGTCAAAAATAGAGGCAGCTACAGTACATGCATGTATGTGATACATGCACAAAAATAACCATTGGATTAAATGGAATAGATCTAACGGTTGAGATTTGTTTTATTATTAAATAATTAAAAAATTGAAACAACCAGAAACTTGTAAAACCGGTCATGCCTGTAGTTTATGTCAAAAATATTTTAAAAACCCCACAAGCCCTCAGCTCATGCACGCCTCACCACTCCCCCACCTCACCTCTCCTCTTCTTCTTCCATAGCCATCAATGGCGGCGCGAGTCGGCAATGATCAACGGCGGCACAAGGATGGGCTGATGTTCTTCTTCCGCAACGATCAACAATGGCAAGTATGTTTCGTTTGTTTTGTAGGACTTGTGAGGGATCGATGAATTTGATGTTTTTGGGGGGTGCATATGTTAGTTTTGTTAATTTTGGGGTTATATTGGATCGATCTAGAAATGGGTTTTTGGTTTATTCTAGTGATTGATAAGATGCATTAAACGGGATGATTTTGAATTGCATTTTGGGTTTCTTAAGTTGGGAACATTTTGTTTAATTTTTTTTTATTTTTCTGGTTTATTGAATTGTAATAGATACAGAGATAATTTAATCTTTACTTCTTGCATCTAATTTTTTTGGACGTCCTAAAATTTGATCTTACTCTGAATGCAGAGATATAGTAGTGGTGGCAGTTTACGATCAAGCACCATGTTATCTTCTGCCGCCACCATCAAAATGATGTCATCGTCAACTGACACTGTTAAAAATCCTAGCTTGTCATTTTCTTCATCAAACAATTCAGTTTATTCAGCGGATATGTGTACAATCATGTGTCATTTCGAAACCAGCTGGCTCCTGCGATTGTTTCAGTGTTTTGCTAGCGCCACAGGGATTGATAGAGTCAATGTTCAGAATCCTATCGTTGAAATGGATGGTAAACTAAAACCTCTATAAGACAATAAGTAATTTTAACTTTCTAAAATATTTGAATTAGTTAGCGTGCTGCTTAGTTCATTAGATTTTTTTTTTTAAATGCTTGCAGTTCATACGTGTTGTTCGATTAATTAGAATATGGATGGAAATGAGAGCAAATTCAATTTCTAGGAATTCTTGTTGCGAAATTATTATTTTCAGAGTCCGTTTCTTGAGTTACATGATAGGATCATAAGTTCTCTTGGTGCTAAGTTTGATGGACGAGAAAAATGAGGAAATGAAAAGCAAATTGTACTGTGTGTTTTTGTGAATTCATAATTTATTGTCTTTATGAATTATTTTTTTCTTCATGTTAATTAATATTTTTATGTACCATTTTTAGGCCCAATTTTAGGTTAAACAGAGGACCAACTGTTTCATTATGTTTTAGAAAATTAATTTTAATCCTAATTTTGTCTTAATTTTGCAATCAGGTGAGGAGATGACAGCGATTATTTGGCAAATGATAAAAGACAAGTATGTTTTACTTATTTACTATAACTTTCTTATTTTTCTTTTTCTAAAATAACCCTTTTAAAGCACATTGAAAAAGTTTAATGGAAGTCAATTGCTTATATGGTTGCAGCTCATGTTTCCTTACTTAGATTTGGATATAAAGTATTATGACTTGGGGATATTGAATCGTGATACAACTGATGATAAGTTTTCCACAGAAAGCGCTGAAGCAATTCTAAAGTAAGTACCGTAATAACAATTCACTTGAAATGACAAGAAGATTAATTTGTAGTCAAATAATAGACCATATTCATTTGGAAATTTTAAGTGAGAATTTGATTGAAGGATACATATTGACATCAGATTATAGCAGTGTATTATACATGTTATTGATTTAAAACCTATCCTATGCCAGAATATTCTTAGAACAGTTCCTGGTAATACTTTCTTCCTCTCATTATGTTGGATGTCATGAATTTCTTTGGAACACCCTTCAGATCTTATTTCTCAAATGTATAGGTTGTAAGAAAACCATATGTATTGGTAGACATGCGTTTGGTGATCAGTACCGTGCCACTGATAGTCATTATGGGGCCTGAAAAGTTGAAAATGGTTTTTTGGTAAGTTGATTTAGGTGGATATTTCTGCCAATACAACGTAGTTGTTTTGTTCCTCTAAATGCAAAAGTGGTGTTTTACGATTTTCTGTCTGTTTCGCTTCCAGACCCAGAAGAGCTTGGTGTAACTTGTAGTTATTATTATTATTTTTTTAATGATCTTTGGCAGCCAACAATTAAGAAGTTTTTTATTTTACCAAAGGCCTATTTTTTATTATAAGTTTTTAGCTCCAGTGATCTTTCTTCCCATTAATGAAAACTAAGATGTTTTTCCTAATGATATTAAGCTTAGAATAGTTAAAGTGTATGTGAAGTTTTAAAATGAAAGGAATCAATAATTTTTTGTTTGTCTGAATTTTGAAATTTTAATGGTATACTCTTGATTGGTCTTAGATGTTAAGTTATGAAAAGCAAGTTTCACTTACAATTTGAGTCTGAAAGTTTCTCAGAATTTATTTTGTTTTTATGAAAGAATCATGCTTTAGATTGGAGCTTTATTTAAGACAGCCTTATATTTTATTTTTTTATTTTCCTAACTAGTGGATTATTTTAACACTCTTGTTTATTTATTATTTTGGTTTCTAGTTGGTTGCTAAGAAAATTGAATTTGATATCAATTTGGGTCAAATGATCTGAGTAATTAGAGTTTACTTGTCTCTATGTGAGGGATTATGAATTTTAGTTATTTTTTTGTTGGTAAGAGAGTTTTGGAAAATAAATTGAAAAATTGAAGTCAAATTGATTTGAGTAATTGAAATTGGCAGATGCAACTCAATAAAATTTTAGAACTTATTCACAACTCTATTAATCATTAAAATCTAGATAGTGCCTATAATTCTATTCACTTTCAGGAGATAATTGATATGGTAAAATGTTTAGTGGTTTGCTTGTGTCCTAAGTCTTTTTTATCTGGGTAGTGATGTTTTAGGATAAAAAAGTTGTCTTGTTGTATGAGAAATTATGGTTGTAATATAGAAGTGTAGTTGCATATGATAATGCTGATGTTGTTATTGGAGTTCAATTTTGCAAGAAAATTAATTCTGTACAATTTTTTCCAAGATTTAATTGTTGTTGTAAATTGAAGTGCAGTTTTGCTGGAAAATTATCAGTTGGAATGCATGATCCGATGATTTTTTGCTTGCTATTCAACTGGAATTTGAACTTACAATGCCTAAACTTTGGATTTGTTATTGTATTGTGAATGATGATAATTAGTTTAATTGCTATAGCGATAATGGTAGATGTAACTTTTGATTGTTAGATATTTGGTTGTGCTTTAGATTTTAATTGATATTAATTTATCTGTTTTATGATTTAATTGAATTTACAAGTTTATTTTCTTTCATATTAATTTTTTTATTTAAATTTCAAATACATGAAACAAATTTATCCAAATTTTTAAAAAAATTCAAAATTTGTGATATTAAATATTAGTCATAAAATGTGTCACATTCCAATGTGCCTAAATTTCTATTCATTTCTATTCTGAATATGATAAATATATTGTCAATAAGTTGTGCTGAGCTTTTACTTCAAAACTACTTGCCCTTTTGCCCTCCTTTTATTTGGTGTAAATTTATGCAATATATTAATCCAAATTTTTTCGGTGATGATACTTGTAATAAGATTGGATGATGCATTTGATGTTATATACTTTTGGTGGATTTTTAGGAATGATATATAGAAAATATTATGTTTAAAATAGAAATATTTAATTTAATTTACTTTCATTAAATTGTTTTTCCTATAATTACTAAGCAAAATAAAAATAAATTGAGTTAGCGGAATGGGGAAATAAGCCTATAAATTTGTAGTGGAATTAAAACTAGTTGCAAAGTTATTTGTGGAGGAGATTTTGGCTATAAAAAGTGGCAGTAAAATAGAAGAGCTCTTTCAAAATTATCTGTAAGGCCACTTATTACAATTATTAGTATTTGATTCATTTTTTTATCAAATTGAATTCATACATTGGTTTAGCAAACTTATATCTTCACTTTAATTGACTCAATTTCACAAATTTAGCTCAAATTTGAAAAACCTCAATTTACAGCATAACCTAGACAAACACATTCATTGTGCTTGGCACTTTTTCAAGCTTTAATTATTAAATTGAAGACATATATTGCTTAGTTAAAATTTTGATAATAATTAAGACAATTATGATTATTGATATGATAATTAATAATTTTAAACTAAATATTTATATATTCAATTATATATTTTTTTAATTAAAAAAAGTACTATATTTTAGATATTAAAATTAGAGATAACATCCAAAGAGATTTAGATAATCTTCTAACCAAATGAAAGATTTAGAATACTTAATTTATATATTTTCAAGAAAAATAATTATTTAAAGAAAAATATGATTTTATGAAATGAGTTATTTTCGAAGCTTATTCTCATCAAATTTGTTTAATAATCTACTTGAAATTTATAAATTATATCATTTTTCCTTTTTCTTTCATCAATGTTAGAGATTTTTAGCATAAGTGATTATTTTATCCTTAAATATAAATAAATTAACAATGGGTAAAAAATTCATTAGTACTTGATATTTTCGTATATTTATGTGACTAAAGTAGGTATTTCATGTTGTAAATTTAAATTATTGGTAATATATTTTTTGTGTATTTTTTAATGATATAATATTAACTTAAAATGATAGCTAATTAGTTGCGTCTTATAGTGCAAATATTATGGAAATGACTCGTAAAACTCATTATAGAATATTTTTATTATAGAATTCACATTATAATTATTGTAATTATCGTTATATGCAAATAGTTATAAATCAATAATTTTAATCTTAATATTATAACATTATTAGTTATTTAATTTTCTCTGTTTATACTTTATATGACTTATATAATATTAAATTTAAATGATAAGTCATTATAAAAATAAAAATGATAAGTCTCTATTGAACATATTAGATTGTTTCATATTTTTTTTTAATGCTAACATGCTTGCCAAATGCAAAAGGCTAGTCTCTTAATAAAAAATGTTAGACTTTTCTTGTTCGGAATGCATGTTTCGTAAAAATGGTTAGTCTTTTTAAGTAAGAAATTAGCCTTTTGCATTCCATAAAGCATACTAAAGCATACTAAATGCAAAAAGTTGATCTTACATGTTATGAATTTACGCTTATTGATCATTACAAAGTTGATCTTATATATCTTTCATTATCAGCCCTTTATTAAATTTTATTGACAACTTTAAGAATCTAAAATTTTATGAAACATATCAAATTTGTAATTTAAAAATTAAATATTTTTTAGTGGATTTCAATGTCATGATATGTCAGACTAACTTTTCAAATGACTCCTTATTTGTTAGCCTTTCTCCAACCTCTAGGTCTTTCCTCTCTTCCAATCTCCTCCATTATTATTAAAAAAAAATAAAAAAAAATGGTCATGTTATGAATCTTTAGATGTTAAATTATGGGAGGGTTAAACAAACTTCTCATTTTCTTATACATTCATTAAACTAGCAACCTTGAAAAAATATGTAAATAATGGACCAATAAACATCAAGCACATACTATTAACTTGATATTGAGACTATTAAATTTGAAATTAAATGTACTTAAACTATTGACAATGAGCATGAAACTCAGGACCATTAACTTGCAACTTTGAAAATTATGAAATTAATGGACCAATAAACATAAAATACCTACCATTAACTTGATACTTAACTATTAAACTTGAAACCAAATGAACTTGAACAGAGGATAATAAACATGAAACATAAGAATATTAACTTACAACTTTAAAAATTATGAATTAATGAATTAATAAATATGAAACACCTACCATTAACTTAATATTAGGACTATTAAATTTGAAACCAAAAGAATTTGAAACTGAGGGCAATGATATGAAATTTGGAACCATTAACTTACAACCTTAAAAATTATGAAATTAATGAACTAATAAAAATGAAACACTTACCATTAAGTTGATACGGAGATAATTAAATTTGAAACCAAAAGAACTCGAAACTAAAGGCATGAATATGAAATCTAGGACCATTAACTTGGAACTTCGAAAATTATGAACTTAATAGACCAATAAATATGAAATACCTACCATTAAATTGATGCTAGAACTATTAAACTTAAAACTAAAATAATTTAAAACTAAGGATAATGAACATGAAACTCGAGATCGTTAACTTACATCCTTGAAAATCATAAATTTAATAGACCAATAAACTTAAAAATATATACCATTAATTTGATACTAAAATTATTAAACTTAAAATTAATTTTTTATTATTATAAACTTTTATTATTAAAATAATTAATATTTTATTTATTATATAATATAATAATAATTGAAGGAGTAACCGGTTGCTCCAAGTTTTTTGTTTTTGGCTGCCAAGGCAGCCAAACAATGCCAATTTTTGGGAAATTTGCAAAAATAGCCTAAAAAAATTTACAAATATCCAAAATAACCAATTAAATTTTTTCTATCTTCCTTAGTCATTTACCATTTTTTTTGCCCATAATGCCCATATCTCTCTCAAAACAAAACTTAGCAATTGGCTCCCTCCGGTAACAAACGACATACTCCATTTTACATTTTCCGGTAACAATCAACGGCGGTTGGACAAGCTTTTGACAGTGAGCTCATATCCGGCGGTATTTTAGAGGTATTTTTCTCCTTAATTTCCAGTAATTTTCACTTCGTAAATTTTAATTTTTTTCTATTTTGATAAATTTGATTGGTGAAAAAACAGTGTATGGATGCATATAGATGAGGTTAGGATTGATTGCCTATAAATATTGGAGATTGTTAAGTGAAATTTAGGTTTAAAGAGTGGTACACAAGGTGCTCGATAAAATACCCCTTATGCTAGATTCAAGATTAATGTGTTGATAGTGTGATTGTAAGGTGGAGTATAGGTGCAATAGAAGTAGAAATCACATGCGCAACAGGTAAAAATCACCCGCGTGCGACAGGCATATTACAGAATGTTTAAAAAAATATTAAATATTGAATTATTTTTAATTATCAGATTAGCTAATTAAAAATTTGATTTTTTTACAGTCGTAATGGCCACAAAACCAGGCACGATAAAGATTCTGGAAACGAAACACTTCCCCGGACGTATTACAAATACCTCAAAATTTGGGAATGTGATGGATGCTATCAAGAAAAAGTTAACGAAACAACAATTAAGATTATTCAGCAAAGATATATTTGGTCATTTCGCAAAGATGGATAGCTACGTGTTTAGTGGTGCAATCCTTCACAACACGCTACTTAGGCAAGTAGCGTGTCGTGATAAAGATGATAAAAATCAGCTGTGGTTTGAATTTAGTGGCCAGTTAGCACAGTTATCAATCGTTGAATGGTGTTTAGTTACAGGACTTTGCTATGGTACATACGACTTACACAAAGAAGCTAAATTTTCTGCGAATAACAGGTTGCGTGATTTGTACTTTGAAGGTAACCTAGGTGCTACTCTTAAACGATTTAAAAAAATATTTGAAGATTTGAACTTTAATGACATGGATGATGTTGATGCGCTAAAGATCGCGTTATATTACTTTGCGGATAGAGTACTTAATGATAGAAAACATGAGCGTGTACCGAATTCGTTATTGTTAAACTATGTTGATGATCTTGAGTACTTTAGAAGTCTTTCATGGGGTCGTTTATCTTGAAAAACGGTATATAAAAGTTTGGATACTGCAATGAACCAGAAAATGGAGACTTTCCAGGGTAATACTCTCAAAGAGTTGAAGTATAACATTTATGGCTTTTGTCCTGGGGTGCAGGTGCGTTTCAAATACATATGGATTTTTTTCTATACAATGTATTTTTATTTTTTTTCCTAACTTTGTATTTTCACATGTTACAAACTTGGTTGTTTGAAGTAATTGATGGTTTTATAGCAAAAAAGTGGGCCATCAAGATAAAAAATAAGACTCATCGCATATTGAAGTGGGAAGGTGTTTCTTCTTCGAAAATAAGTTTTTCTGAAGTGTACAAGTTTTACAATGAAAATACACGTGTCGTAAGTATTAAGTTTTACTGAGCTGTACTAATTTATATGCGCGATGACTAATTTCAATTATTTCATTATCAGGGTATTGTTAAGGAAACACTCAATCCGACTACGCAGGAGAATGATATGTCATTTTGGAGAAGCATAAAGGATTATGAGATATCAATCTCTCGTTGGGTTCATAATGTGAGTTAATAATTGAATTCAATTATAATATTATTATAATTTCTTCAATTGCCGCAAGTTGTTTAAGTAATCAATTGTATCAATGTTGCAGCATCACCCTAACATACCACCCAACAAAGATAAAGTGGACGATCAGCCACATGTTGAACATGATTATAAAACGGATGATCATGCACCAAAATCATATGAATATAAAGTGGACGATCAACCGCCTGTTTATGATGAATATGAAGCCGCAAGAGAGGTTAGATGCTTGAGATGCTATTTTTAACATCTAATTATTTTAAAACAATGATGTTATACATAAAATATATTTATTTTTATTTTTTTCCACAGTCAAAATCAAAGTTCTCGTATGATTATATCATTCGTAGAATGAAAAGAATTGATTGTTATATTATTGACATGAAAGAAACAATGACCAAGATAATGTCGAATGTTGAGGCTAAGTGGAATGAACAAAGACAGTTTATAAAAGAACAAAGAGAGTTTGTAAAATCTGTAATGGAGTTTATTAATTCATATATTGAGAATTTAACGAAACATTATTACAGTGATACTCCGATGAGAAACCCTTACACGGTAAGAAATTTACATAGTTTCTTTTTATTTTTACTATTATTCTAAATGTATTATGATTTAATAAGTTTTTACTATTAATAGGCTCCTGATTATGTTCGAGATTATCATGATCACACCCTACTGTCATTGTGTTTATTATCTGAGGACGTAAATGATGACAGTGTACAAATTTTGAAGGAAGCACCTCCCGGCATAAGCGTCTTTTTGGCCGCGAGTATAGGACGTCATATGCACTTAAAAGTCTCTACTTACAAACTTACAAACGAGGAAGAAACATTAAGCATCTTCCAGCCATAGAACGAACAGATGTCCATATCGACGAAAGGACAAGTGTTGATATAAATCTACTTAGAGGAGTAGAGGATCCGACACTGTTTCATGAGTTCGACCAGTGATTTGATGGTAACATTGTAGTTAATCGTGACATCTGACATTCGAAGGAATTTTTTAGCATACTCTTGGGGAGAGACTCAATGGGATGGCTAGGGGATGAGGTAAATATTGTACATTTTTACTTAATTTACTTGTAATGTACTTGTATAATCTAACGAGTTTCTTTGTCATTTACAGCATATCCATGAATACTATCGTTTGATAAGTAATAAACAGCAGCAATACCCTAATACCTTATATCAGTGCTGCACACATACAGATGTCTATTTTTAGGTAATATACTGAAATATATAATTATCATTTTATTATGCTATAATAAGTAATAATATTTATGTAATGAATTGATTAAGTTTTCTTGAAGGCTCAGTGGAATAACGGTGACTGTGATCTGGATTCATTAGATTACACGAGTCTAAATAACTACGTTAATGGTCGGGATGACACAAAATCAAAACTATTCGCGGATGTTGATGTGGTGTGTATTACTTACATTGAACGTCCTTTAATATTTAAAGATTTGAACATAAAAATTTTGGATAAGTGTTTTATTTCTACCGTATGCAGGTTTTCATTCCAATTAACTTACAAAGCGATCATTGGGTTGTAGCCCGAGTAAACTTTGTACACAAGCGGTTCTCTATTTATGACTCATTAAAAGAACATCGGGATGAAAAAGTTTATTCTCAACTATTCAAGCCAGTTCAAAATATATTTCTTTAATGGCTACAAGATGTTGGATTTTACAATTTCCGACTAGAATTACAGAATACGAAGCCTTGGAAACTTATACTAATTAAGAGTGTACCACAACAACAACCAGGAACTGGCGATTGTGGGGTGTTTATGTTAATGTTTACGATATATTTAATGTTCAAGGTACGATTTAATTTTGACAGTAGTCATGGACAATACTTTAGGAAGAAGATTGTCGTTGACATATTTAATGGGGATATTAGGTTGTAAAATATATATTTGAACAGTTGTAACTATAGTGCGATTAATCTTATTTCGGGTTTGACAATTCTCCAACACTTATTATGAATAATCATTTTAACAAAGACAGTTTCACATGTTGAATACATAATAAACATAAGAGTTTAAAATACATCATATATATTTCCTTGAATACATAAGACGTTATAATCCTAATAGGCCACTAATTAGGATTCGTCGCAATGAGATTCTTACATCTTTTTCTATTATGCTCGCGTTCCTTGCACCGAAAACACATCACAGTTCTTCGTGATACATCCTCACCAACAGATGGTATTCTAAGCTCTTTCCGACGACCAGGAAAAGGTTTTTCTATTGGTGGATTTACCTTCAACTGTTGGATGTAGTGTGGAACTTCCTAAGAACAGACATCGCCAACCAAATTGATTGGCACTGCATATGCCTTCAATAATGATTCCTCATAGTAAAACTGAGAACAGAGACCTATGTAATCTACTCGAGCATGTAGGCAAGCAGCTATTGTATGAACACATACAAGTTGATCGAGTTGGAATACTTTACAACTACAAGTCCGACGACTTATGTCAACTAACCATTCCTTCACACCACCACTCCAAACTTGAAATTTATGCTCAAACACCGGACGAACATTCATTCTTTCAGCATGATCTTTTCTGTCAGATACTATTTTATTTACCCACGTTGTTAAAGGAGTACTCATCGATTCTGCCATTATTTTTCTATCATAAAACCACTGTTGCAATGTTTTTCGGAAATAGTCAACCAAATGAGTTATAGGAAATTTTTGAGGTTCCCTCATCAAAGAATTCACACTTTCCGCAATATTAGTGGTTAGAATGCTGTACCTCCTACCATCGAATTGAGATCGTGCCCAATTACATGTGCCCACATTATTCTCTAAGTAATCAGCTGCCCCAGAATGCATTCCCCATAACCCTTCAAGTTGTGTTCTACTAAACTCTTCACATATGTATTCCTTAGCTGCATTTATAAACGCGGGCTCAAACTTATCCCAAAAAGCTTTTGACATCCTAAATTTCGACTTGACATTCCCTTTACATGGTAGAAACAAATGCCGTGGGTAGCACTACGAAATATCTTCATAACAGCTCTCTAAATAGAATTGCAACGATCAGAAATAATGACTAAATCTGGAATATCACTAATTACTCTATACAAATTCATTATAAACCATTCCCAAGAATCATTATTTTCGGAATCCCCAATCTCAATAGTTAGCGGATACAATTGATTATTTTCATCTAAGCAAGTTGCCACAAATATTGTTCCGCGATATAACCCTTTGAGATGAGTATTGTCTACTGCAATCACTAGTCTGATACTCTGCAAAAAATCAGTGATACAGGATCCAATAGCCACAAAATAGTACAAGAAATTATTATTGTCATCCAATTTAAGAGCAGTTATTGTACCCTTATTTTCCTTCTCCAATACATGAGAGTATTTGGGAAGTAAATTATATGATTCTGATGAACTTCCTCGTATCACCTCAAGAGCAAATTTTCTAGCCCGATAAGCCTGTTGGTATGATAAGCGAATATTGTATTCTTGCTGAATGTCTGCTATGATGTCATTTGGAATATATATCCGCTTCTCCTGAATAAATTTATTCACGATACTATGACCAATAACTCGACTCCTTTCTTGACGAAGGCCCCTCGGCTCATTACGACACGTGTGTATGTTGTCACATCTCATCACTACCCAACGTACATTCTCTTCATTTGATGTTCTTTTTGACCGAAAATGTCATTTACATGAAATTGAAGTACAATGTGCCTCGAAACGTGTTGATGTGGATCTTGCAACCTTGAAATCGAACTTATCCCTCAAGGAAACTTTGCACAATTCCAACATTAAATTATATTTGGAATCGAACAACTTGCCCACACAAATATTATTACACCCAATATGTCTAACAAAATCTGGAGCGACCAAGTCTGAAGGAAAAAATGATGCAATACTTATAAGAGGGTCAACTTATACGCCCTTCGAATGGGGCCTTGGAATAATAGGCCGATTTCGGCGTAGATCATGACAATTCTCAAAGTGAGGCAAATCTTCTCTATCACCAACTGGATCCTCATTATGCTCATCATCCCCATCACCTCCATCATCTCCATCATCCCCATCATCCTTATCTCCATCATCCTCATCCCTATCATCCCCATAATCACAAGAATTATCCAAATGATTATCATCATTATCAATAGGAGCATACTCAAAATCATCGTACCCATCGTCAATTGGGTTATGGTATGAATCAACATTAATGCTATTTGATGTTATATTATTCATGTCATTAATGTGATCATCATTGTAATGGAAGGGAGAGTAACCTTGTTGCAGTGAGGTTGTCAGCGGTAACACCTCTTCTTCAACAGCCGTCAGAATAACGACGTTCTCTTTTTGAACATGCTCTTGATTTCTTACTTTAGAAAATTTGCTAACAAAAACAGGGATGCGGCCTTCATTCATCGAATTAGAGCTCATATGTATTAAAACTCTTACCATTTCATCATCAACTATATCCATTGGTATTGAACATACGGGTTGGGTAGAACATCTCGACTGTAAAGTTGTCTTTAATTCAATACTGTAATCATTCGGATTTATTTGCAAAACTTCATATACTCTTGAAAGAAATATATCAAACGTACAGTTTTTTAGAACTAAAAAATCTCTATTTTTTCCATTTCTGTACTCAAAACGACCGTCTGTTAATTCCTCCTATGATCTATCAAAACACATTTGAAGAACAATTGACTCCATTAAGCTTAAGAAAGAAAAAAATTAGTACTTAAAAAAAAATTTAGAACATGAGTTGTCCAACTGTGCTACAGGCTCATGTCGCACGTTTTCTGGGTTCTTCTCCAAGCTCGTATTTACTCAAAATAACTCATAAATTTTGATTAATCGAAAAATAAAAAATTATACATTGTGTAAAATAAATACTAACCTCAACTTTTTACTTTTTAATTGATGAATTGATGATTAGTAAGTGAGTTTTAGAGATTACGATATGCTGGATTTTGAAAAGTGTTGATTGAAAATATATGAGAATTGTTGGTTTTGATTATAAATATGAGAATGTTTAAGTTTATATAAAAAATATATAGCTACATCTGATAAAAAAAAATTTAATTAATTATTTTAGATATTTATTAAAATTTTTTAGTTATTTTTATAAATTTTTCTTTTTTTTTTCTACATGTATCACATGCACTCAGGAATTGTAGCAATGGCCGTCAAAAATACATAATTGTAATCGTAACGTTGACCTTCTTCAGAAGTATCCAATACAATGTCGCCACGTATACAGCGGCGGTCGATCTTGCATCTGGTCATCATAATCTGACGGCTCTGATCTCCCATAAACACGTCAACGTTTTAACCGCAAAACCCCAAATCATACCAGGTGGCTCTCAGTCTCACTCGGATTTTCTTTCCGCATCAAATCACCGTCAACGAAAAAGCCAACATATACCGCCCCCACTCTCTGTTCAAAATTTCCGGCGAAAATGATGCCGCCGGAGCTGAATCCGCGCTCATTCCGACCTTACATCTCCGCCTCCATAAGCGCCCCTTCTTTCACCACCTCATATAACAACGTCTCCCCTTACTCAAACCCTAGCCCCAACAGCAACGACAACTTTAACGGCGCCGTTAACAGCAGCCGATCTTTGAAAAATTCGCGATTCTCTCCGTCGTCCTTCGGTCACAACGCGCGCATCGCAATCGCTCTGGTGCCATGCACCGCTTTCTTGCTTGATTTAGGTGGGTCCCCTGTGGTCACCACTCTAATCCTAGGTCTAATGCTCGCTTACATCATCGATTCTCTCAATTTCAAATCCGGTTCGTTTTTCGGCGTCTGGTTCTCGCTAATCGCCTCACAGATCGCTTTCTTTTTCAGCTCGTCTCTGTTTGTGACCTTCAACTCAATCCCGCTCGGTCTCCTCGCGATATTCTTATGCGCCCACACGAATTTCTTAATCGGCGCTTGGGCTTCGCTTCAATTTAAATGGATTCAAATTGAAAGCCCTTCAATAGTGCTCGCTCTCGAGCGTCTTTTATTCGCGTGCTTGCCGTTCACTGCGTCGGCCATTTTCACGTGGGCAACTGTTTCTGCTGTTGGTATGAATAATGCTGCTTACTATCTAATGGCATTTAATTGTATTTTCTATTGGCTTTATTCGATTCCGCGTGCTTCGTCGTTCAAATCAAAGCAAGAAGTGAAGTATCATGGTGGAGAGATTCCTGATGATAATTTAATACTAAGTCCCCTTGAGAGCTGTATGCATACTTTGAATTTATTATTCTGCCCTTTGCTATTTCACATTGCGTCACACTACTCGGTTTTATTTTCCTCGGCTGCTTCTATTTGTGATCTGTTTCTGCTTTTTTTTATCCCCTTTTTGTTCCAACTCTATGCATCCACTAGGGGTGCTCTTCGGTGGGTTACCAGGAGTGAGAACCAACTGCATAGCATTCGTATTGTTAATGGGGCTCTTGCTTTGATTGTGGTGGTCATTTGTTTGGAGATTAGGGTGGTGTTTCACTCTTTTGGGAAGTATATTCAGGTCCTGCCACCGTTGAATTATCTTCTTGTTACTACTACTATGCTTGGGGGGGCTGCTGGTACTGGTGCTTATGCACTTGGTATGATCTCTGATGCTTCCAGCTCAGTGGCGTTTACAGCTTTGGCTGTAGTTGTTAGTGCTGCCGCAGCTATTGTTGTGGGATTCCCACTAGTGGTATGCTTCTTCATGTAGAGTACTTATTTCTTTTTATATTTTACTTTCTTGACTCGTATTTTGTACAATATGCTTGTGATGCTGTAACTTGCTGATGATGTTTTATGCTCTTCTGCTTTATATTTTCTAAATATAAACACAAATTTTGTGAAGGTAGCATTCACGAACATTTTAGTAGCATTAAGTTTTTAGCTCGTTTTATTGTTGCATTATTAAATTAGAATTGTGAGAATCTCTGTTGGGTTTACACCAAGTGTAAGTCTCTGTGTAGATCCCTAATTGTATGAGGTAGAATCTCAAGCTTTTCGGGGGAGTACTTGTATTCATTTACGTTGACCGGTGTATCATAATGTAAAAGACAACATAGTACAACTTTCCCATTTGATTTGGCGAATGGTGAAAGCTGTTTTTTCATGAATGAGCATCAGCAACGTAGAAGCACTCTAAGATGTTAGGAATTTTTTTCAGTTACTTGGGAATTAGAAATGTAATTGGATCAAGTTCAATAGTTGTTGATTATGACTTAAGTAGAGGATTTGCTCTGGCATGTTTAACGAAGAAATGCTCATCTTAGTTTTCTAGGAATTCTGGTTCACTTGAAATGTGATAATGAATTTGGGGAATTTTTGTGTAAGACAGAATTTTTGGAGATGTGAAGAATAAACTTTTGGAGAGAAAAATTTCAATTAACTTGGAATAAGATATTTGTTTGCCTTAACAGAAGGTGCTGAATGCTAATTAAACCTGCTCCATACACGGAGGATAGAGGTCAAGATGTATGGACTTTAAGGGTTTCATTTTCAAGAGCTAAAATGCCAATTTTTTTTTTTATATTTAAGAGTAAATTTACAGCAAAGGAATCCCATACTTTAATAAAGTAAGGGATAAGCTAAAAAACAAAAAACAGAAAACACAAATTTCAATACATTACACATGAAAATACACTGCATTGAAGTTTGTATTTTTCTGTCTTTTAGCTTGTCCCTTACTTTATTAAAGTATGGAATTCCCTTATTGTAAAATTACTCTCTCTCTCTCTCTCTCTATATATATATATATATATATATATATATATATATAGTTATTATCTATCAGCTTTTCACTAAGTATGCAAAAAATAGAGGCCAATTGTACATTTCTACATAGGAATGATTGAATTTCTACCCAAAGGATTCATTATGATAGCAGTGTATGGTTTTTCGTCTGGAAATACAGGTAATACTTTTTGCAGCCATAGCAGCACCAATTGTCATTTAGAACCATAATATTGGTCTCAGATAATAAGAATTTAGATAGTTGAAAATCAAGTTGCAGCTGGTTGTTATCGGAGCCTGTGTATAATTTATTGGTCATCTATTCATGAGTATGCTCAACCAAAAGATCTTGTTATTATACTTTTATAATTTGTATATTGGTCAATAAAGTGTGTATGTGGTGCCTTTGTGATTCATTCTCAAAATATAGGAGATGTAGGTTAAAGTAAGTCTGCTTAAATAAATTTGCTAAGGTTTCCCATGGTTGTTACATGGCTGAAATTTCATCAATTGCAGGTTCGGTTCTCACTCGTGAAGATTATCTTCTTTGTAGGCTTAACTCATTAGAATAATATTTATTAGGTTGCCAACAAATGCAGTTGAAGATAATCATCAAATAAGCCTTAGTATGTCCTTGGTAGGATATCCAAGCTCTGGTAATTTTACATTTCTGTGCATACTAGGAATTGTGCATTGCTCTTGATCTGATTTGTGGGCTTCATACTTTATTACTGTTCCTGTTGGTGCTGATGCCTACCCATCCATCGAAATGCCTGCACTGTGATTAATTGCCTTTTTGGCATGTGGTTTTTGGGGCCCAATACAATTGAACATGTATCTTGCATCTACATCAGTCTTTTTGAATAACTTTTACAGTTTTCATGTACATATTCCTTTGGGTTTAGGTATTTCTTATTTTCAAGGGGAAAAAAAAGAAGAAATTGTTCTGAAAACTATTATTATTTATTCTTTATCTTGCAGTTCATTGCGGTGCCTTCAATTGCTGGCTTTTATTTGGCTCGTTTTTTTACAAAGAAAAGCTTGCCATCATACTTTGCCTTTGTTTCACTGGGCAGCATGATGGTCATCTGGTTTGTGATGCATAACTTCTGGGATCTAAATATCTGGTTGGCGGGCATGTCTTTAAAAACCTTTTGTAAACTCATTGTTGCTGATGTCGTCCTGGCCATGGCTGTTCCTGGTTTAGCTCTTCTACCATCAAAGTTACATTTTATGGCAGAGGTTGGCTTGATCAGCCATGCATTGTTACTGTGCTATATTGAGAATCGGTTTTTCAATTACTCAAGCATTTACTACTATGGGTTGGAGGATGACGTTATGTATCCAAGCTACATGGTCATCTTGACAACATCTGTTGGTTTAGCCTTGGTTAGGAGACTGTCAGTGGATAATCGAATCGGACCAAAAGCGGTTTGGATTTTGACTTGCCTCTATTCTTCAAAACTGGGCATGCTTTTTATTACATCAAAGTCTGTTGTCTGGGTTTCGGCAATTCTTTTGTTGGCTGTTTCTCCTCCACTGCTTCTTTACAAGTATGTGCTTGATACTTATGTCTCTAGAAGATCTAGTTCTTCTCCAAGTTTTTCTTTTTTCTTTGTATAATTCAGATTTTGGTTGTTGCTCCATGTATCAAACTTTGCAGGGATAAGTCAAGAACAGCCTCAAAGATGAAAGTCTGGCAAGGTTACGCACATGCTATTGTGGTGGCTTTAGCCATCTGGTTTTGCCGTGAAACTATTTTTGAAGCCCTGCAGTGGTGGAACGGGAGACCTCCTTCTGATGGTTTGCTTTTGGGTTTCTGCATCATTTTGACGGGATTGGCTTGTGTGCCGATTGTTGCTCTACACTTTTCTCATGTTCTGGTATGAATACAATAAACAAATATTATGCTGTGGTTTTGATGATGTAAATCATCAAATTTGTATTCAATTCATAATATTGGTCTTCTAATAATGTATGAATGATGATTCAATCTTTGGGACTGCTACATGTTAATGAAGTTTTCGAGTACTGAAAGGAGGAATATTATTGTGAATGGAAAATATTTTTGAAAGGACCTCATACAACATTTCATAATCATAAATCTTATCTTGAAGTAAAGGCGTCCTTTTACCATGACTTTTTTGTTCAAATAAAAGAAAAAAACATTGTTAATAACAGATGTTTAACCTACTCTAATGCTCATTGAAGTCTCAGTATCCTGGTGAGAAATTGTTTTATGTATTGCTCATACTAACTGGTTCATGAAGCTTGAGATTTATGATGACAAGACTAATGACCTTTTCTTCTCTTCCTTGTGCAGCCTGCCAAGAGATTTCTAGTGCTGGTGGTGGCTATGGGTATACTGTTTGTTCTAATGCAGCCTCCAATGCCATTGTCATGGACGTACAGATCTGATCTAATCAAAGCTGCTCGTCAATCTGCTGATGATATCTCTATCTATGGTTTCATGGCATCAAAACCTACATGGCCATCTTGGCTGCTAATTCTTGCAATTTTGCTCACTCTGGCAGCGGTGACATCTATCATACCTATTAAATACATTGTAGAGTTGAGAGCATTTTACTCCATTGCCATGGGGATTGCTCTTGGTATCTACATATCTGCCGAGTTCTTTCTTCAGGCCACAGTTTTGCATGCCCTCATCGTTGTAACCATGGTTGGTACCTGTGTCTTTGTGGTCTTCACCCATTTTCCATCTGCTTCAAGCACAAAGCTCCTACCTTGGATATTTGCACTACTTGTGGCCCTCTTTCCTGTGACATATCTTTTGGAGGGTCAGGTGAGGATCAAAAGCATCCTTGGGGATAATGGATTTGGTGATTTTGAAGAGGAAGACAGGAAGCTCACAACTCTACTGGCTGTTGAGGGTGCAAGGACATCTCTCCTTGGGTTATATGCAGCAATATTTATGCTTATAGCTTTAGAGATAAAGTTTGAACTTGCGTCACTTATGCGGGAAAAGTCTGTGGAGAGGGGTGGAATTAGACATAGCCATTCTAGTAGTCAAGGCAGTTCTACTAGTTTTCCTCCACGAATGAGATTCATGCAGCAGCGTCGATCATCTACAGTTCCAACCTTCTCAATCAAGAGGATGGCTGCTGAGGGAGCTTGGATGCCAGCAGTTGGAAATGTTGCTACTATAATGTGTTTTGCAATATGTTTAATATTGAATGTCAATCTTACAGGGGGCTCAAACCAGGCAATATTCTTCCTCGCTCCTATTTTATTACTGCTCAACCAGGATTCTGATTTTGTTGCTGGCTTTGGGGACAAGCAGAGGTATTTCCCAGTTACTGTAGCCATATCAGGCTACTTGGTCTTGACCTCCCTATATAGCATATGGGAAGATGTCTGGCATGGGAATGCAGGCTGGGGTCTTGAAGTTGGGGGTCCTAACTGGTTCTTTGCAGTAAAGAATTTGGCCCTCCTCATTCTTACATTCCCCAGCCATATCGTCTTTAACCGGTTTGTGTGGAGTTACACTAAGCAGACAGACTCGACACCACTGTTGACGTTGCCTCTCAATCTTCCATCCATCATAATGACCGATGTGATCCAGGTTAAGGTATTGGGCCTATTAGGAATTATTTATTCCCTGGCCCAGTATATAATCTCTAGACAGCAATATATCTCTGGATTGAAGTATATTTAGGCAAACACATACTGTACAATATGTTATGGCAATTTTCAAGTGAGGTAAGTTTTGGTTCTCAGTCACTTTCTCACTTGCTTTTCTGTCTTTGATTTGGGCTTCTGGATGCCCCAAGATGCCTAGTTTTATTTCTTGGAATTTTGATAGCAAACAGTTGCACCAAAATCTTATGATATGATATATATTAGGAATTAACGATCCAGCAAAATTAACGGTTTTGGTTAGCTCCTTTTTTTTTTTCCAATGAAATGTATTTTTGAACTGTGAAATGCATGTAGTTCTGGTTGAAGTTTAGCACAATTTCAAGGATCAAACAGTTTCGAGCGCCAGTCTGAATTTTACTCTCTAAATCTGCTGATCCTGAGGTACGGGTAAGATGGTTTCTTTGCGTTTTCTGTGACCAATACCATTCCATGTGTCACATGATTTCTTTCTTCCAATGTGATTGTTGGCTTTGCACACATGCAGCTCAGATTTGTATGTTACAATTTTTAGGACAAGGATCTGTTCTATTTTGAATTTTAGACTGATGTGTTTTCTACTTCATAAACAAAACAAGAAATGATAAATTTTGACATTAAACTAATTTCTTGGGAAAAATAAAATAACAACGTAGGTGTCTCTGGCGCACTGTATGTACTAAATAAAATTGTCTATAAAATAGAATGAACAATAGCATTCAATTGTTGTATGGAGTGTATTGTATATTTTAACAGATTATATTAAACTAATAATATGATTAAAATTAAAAACTCAGAGGAGGAACAGGCCACCATTATCGGCTATCGTTTTCTGCTATCATTAGTATCTGCTCGGTTGGTTGCCGGTTGTTATGACTAGTTTGGTAATATTGGGCTTTTAAAAATAATTATGCTAAAAATAATGAATTGTGAAAAGAATTAATTAAATATTTAATAAATAATAATTTTAAAAATATTTTGAATTTTAAAATCATGTATTTAATAAATTTTATTGTTAAATTGTTGAAAGAATACAAAATGATTAAAAGATATAATGTTAGACAACATTTATTTGGGCATTTATAAATATTTATAGATACTTTTTTTATCATTAATATAATAATTGATAATTGTTGTGTAAATTTTAATATATTTGCAAGCACATTAGTCTATTGGAGTATAGACTATAAATATTGAGATCGAACCACAGGGATTGTTAATTTTAGGAAAGTCAAATTTTAATATAAGTTAATTATAATTTTACTCCAGTTACAAAAAAAAAATATTTTGTTTGAAGAGATTTACACTAAACATGCAAGTAAAATTAACGAGTAAATTAATATGAGAATTCAAGAGATTGAAATTATTAAGATTTTAGAATTCATTACTATTTAATTCAACAATTGTTTAATTATCAATCAATTCTCAATATTAGAGTGATTCGAAATTAATCTATGCCTATTCATGGATAAAATAATTAAGTTAAGTTAAAATTAACTTTGTGTAGATTTTTTTCCAACCTAATAGTATGATATCTAAGCAAAGTACATAAACATGTTGAACAAAAAAAAGTCATAGATTTTCTAAATATTTGATGTAAACAATATAATGAAATATATAAAATCAAAGATAATTATATATAAACATTATAGATCCAAGCATAAATTTAGTTAAATATCAATCCTAACAATCAATAATAAATGATAGAATTGGTAAAAAAATATTTAATAACATTCAATTAATTATATGAAACATGATCTATAAACACTAAAACACACATGTAGTGAATTAATTAAATAAATAAAATAATTTATTTCATTGAACAACATATCATCTTGAATGTAAACAATTAGAAAGAAAAAAATTTAGAACAATAGGATTGATGGAAGCGACTTTCAAAGCCGCAGCCCCATCCTGTTTGCATGCAAAAGCCACAGGCTTGGCCTATATAATGTTAAGTCACTGACTTACTCTTGAAATTATAAAGTCAAAACGTTTTATAGTGCATTTACTAATTAATAATTAGAATAAATTGGGATTAGAATGAACAAATGTATAAATAAAATGATAAATAAAAGAGACTAACAAATGAAGGACTAAAAGGAAAATATATCAATAAATTATGCTCATTAAATACCCAAAAAACCTAGATTTTGTTAGTCTTTGAGCAAAAATAAAACTAAAAATAAAGAAAATTAAATCCTAACTAAACCATTTTTACGGATAATCGTGATTTTATTTAGCGTATGTAACAAATATTTAAGCCTATAGGTGGCTTTGGTGTATGTGTTATAGTTTCGTGAGGATTTCCAGTGATGATACCCACAAATATCGTCAAGAATAACCTAAAGACAATAAACCAATGTTAAAAGCGATAGCTTATTCTTTTTTGAAATAATGGTCATTACTAGAGAATTGTTCTCTGTATGTATCCACTAAGATGCATTTCAAGAGGTAAAAGGATATTATCCAATAACTCTTTATTCAAGTCATTCCCAATAAATTGAAGCTTGTCTTCCTTATTATCAGACATCATTTCTAAAGTACACAGATTTTTATTGCATTACATTCTGGCACAATTATGACAAGCAACTGGAATCTATCGAGCTTTTCTTTTTCTTAAGTAGTTTCTTTTACAATAGCCAGGCATATATGCAATAAATTTAAGATGTAACTCACCTGCCAATTATACTTTAGCTTCAATTAACCAACGGATGTCAGCAGAGGTGTTATTCCTCATAAGTAATCACATGAATTCAAATCGAACTTTATAGATTGTAAGGAGAGCATTCTGAGGAAGTGAAAGAAATCATTTGTAAAGCTTTGTCAAATTTGTGTTTTTATATATACCTTCACCTCAAAATATTAGTTATTATGGAAAATTGAAGTAACTAACTTTGATTGTAAAGGAGTACCGTCATCTGCCACACTTCAATAAAATAAAATTTGCGAAATCAAGTAACACGTAAAAGAGAACAAAAGAAAATAAAAGCATACAATGTAAAAAAAAAAATGAGTACGATCAAACACTTACTCACAATCGTCCTCTTATTGAATTTACTTCAAGTACCAATTGGATTTCATAGATACTACTTTGATTGAGGTATTCATGATGAGTAATGAAAGAAAATATAACTGGTAATCAAACACACTTTAGCAGAAAATAAATAATTTCGAACAAAAGAATAGTAAAACGAAATGAAAAAAGTTAAATCACTAAAAAGAAATAGAAAACTTTCAGTTTAAATTTGGTGGGTTACTCAAATCAATTTTGGTGTCTTTTTCATATGGTTGGTACTCTAGATATGACTTTAATCTTTGACTATTAACTTTGAAAGTAACAACGTTCTTTAGATCCTTAATTTCAATTGCTCAATGTGAAAAAACAACGTGAATAATAAAGGGGCCAGGCTATCTAGAATGTAACTTACCTGGGAATAGATACAAGCAAGAATTGAATAAAAGTACTTTTTGATCTAGGGTAAAATATTTTCTCATAATTTGTTTGCCATGAAAGACTTTCATTCAGCTTTTGTAAATTTTAGCATTTTGATTATTGCAAATCTCCTTAAATTCTGCTAGCTGTAATCTCCTTTTTGAACTATAGAAGGAGTAAACGATACTTTCATTTTCATTGTTTGTCGTCAAGGGATGATGAAGTGATTTCTTACAACGTACTTTCTTCTTCCAATTATGTATACTCCAAAGTATTGGGTGACTGTTTGAGCTTGGGTTTTAGTAGTGATTCTGATGATGGGATGAGATTTTCCCCAGATAGTGCCAATTGTTCTTCTTTTAACTTTCATTTATTAGTATCCATGAATGGTGATGAATCTAGTGAGGCATTAATCTAGTAAAAAATCAAACCAAATTAAGCTAACTATTCTTGTAAAAGGTCATCACTAAGGTTAGAAGAAAAATTATAATAAATCAATTCTTTAATAAAATTCATATAAACAATTTCATTGTCTTCATCATGAGGTTGTTTGGCAATGTTGAAGACATTAAACTCTATAGTCATATTGTCAAAGGACAATTGCATATTTTCAATTCTGCATTGATTGTGAACATTAACAGTTGCTGAGAAAGGTCTAGAATATGGGGATGTGTTTCTTCGAATCCCACATTATTTGAGTATCAATCATAATAAAATCAACCAGAAAATAAAACTTGTCTACCTAGATAAGCACATATTCCACAATGCTACGAAGTATTTTCATTGACCGATCTGCAAGTTGTAACACAACTGGAGTTGAGTGTAATTCTCATAATCTAAGTTTCACAAATACTGAGTAAGACAAAAGATTTACACTAACTCCTAAGTCCAATAGAGCATTCTTAAATGTGTGGTTCCCTGTACTACATGAGATAGTAGAAGAGTTTGGGTCTTTATATTTTAAAGGAATATTTTGTTGAAGTATAGAACTAATGTTTTCGGTTAAAAGGACTTTCTTTTAAACATGAATGCTTCTCTTTTTAGTGCAAAGGTCTTTAAGAAATTTGACATAAGAGGGCACTTGATTTATAGCATCAAGCAATGGGATGCTTACACTTACCTGTTTAAAGATTTCTATAATCACACCTGTACAATTTTCCTTATTTGCTTTAACTAACCTCTAAGGGAATGGAATTGTAGGGACATATTCTTGTAGGCTGCTTTCTTCTTTCTCCTTTGATGAGTCCTCAAAATCTATAGGTACAACTTAAATCGTCTTTGTCATCAGTATCTCCATTTTATTGCCAACTTCTTTACCTTTTCATAATATCAGCACAGCTTTGACCTCTTTATATTGTTGTGTTGAGCTAGTACTTACTTCATATACTTCCTTAGGATTTGTCATTAACTAACTTAGGAATTTGCTTTTCTCAACGATCATTGTTATGTTTTGAACTGAAGAAGTAAGTTAACCTACCATCTTTTCTAAGTTTGAAATCAATTGAGCTTGTGAATTGAAGTTAGCTCTCATCTCATTTCGTAGCTTGTCAATGATGGGATTTTGTTGTTCTATTGCAGAGTGAGTCTAATTTTTTAGATTATAGAATGCTTCCTCCCATGGTTTGGTTGAAAGTAGTTCTAGTTCTGATTATATAGTCTAAATGGTGGTTGAGACTTGAGGAGCCTGAGGAATTAGTTTCATTGATGGAGTTAGAGTTCCTGTTCTATTCTATTGGAATCCTTGAGGCTATAAAACGTTGAGATGGTCTCTCTATACAGGATTATAAGTATTGGAGTCAGAATTGTAGTTTAACTGTTTTCCCATCACACCAATTGCATTAGCTTGGTCTAGGTATGAATCTTGGTCATACTAATTAAAGACATATGACTTTGTTGATTTTGAAGTTGTTAAAGATGTTATTTGGAGAGAAATTCCTTCAACTATTTTTTTGACATCCTTGATTTTCGATCTTGACTCGCCAACATGAGCTTCATTTACTCCTTTGATTTTTTTCACATTTCTGAATGATCAGATTCACTGTTGGGAATTATCTGCTTGTTGGTGGAAGAAATCTCAAATCTCTGATGCGCTTTTCAACATCAACTCTGCTTCATTTGTTGCCATTAGCCATTCTTACATATGTGGCAATAGTCCCCACAAAAAGTATTAGCATTGGTGCTATTTTTCGTATCCATGATGTGTACACTTTAAGAGTAGCCCATTGAATCGCTTTCTTGCTTCAAAAAATTGGTCATCTTTTCTCTGGGTAAACTCTGAAATTTCTCTGCGAATAACATTAGTTTTATGCACTGGGATATATTTATTTAAAATTTAGTAACCATTGGTTCCCATGATATAATACTATTAGCAATCAATGTATTGAACCAAGAATGATCTTTATCTTTTAAAGAAAATGGAAAAAATCTAGGCTTAACATCTTTATTTGAAAAATTCTCATATGTAAAAGTTTGACAAATAGCGTAAAAATCATTCAAGTGATTGTATGGGTCTTCATTTTCTAGGTCATAGAATTACGGGAGATAATTTAGTACACTAGGTTTTCACTCAAAACTCCTAACAACTACATTTGAGTATCTTATGCATGATGTGTTCAAATTAGCTAAGGGACTGAAGTAGTCCTTAGATGGCCTCTCTTGAGGTGTTTATGGTTATTGCAAATCCATTTCAATTTTATCCACAATTTCAATTACGTGTGCGACGTGTTTTATCTAGTTTGAGGTTTAGAGGTTCTAAATTATGTGATAGTGACCTTCGACTATGTATATAAAGAATATGTACAACAACAAAACTGAAAATGAAGGGAGGAGAAATTATGATACTGATCTTATCATACTGTGACGATCTTACTATGAAAACACACTTAAGTGTTATGAATGTACAAAAAGAAAAAAAAAGATACGTGAAATAAAATAAATTAACTTAAAATAAATTAATTGAAATTAAAATGAATTAACAGATAGCTAAACCGGCCATATAAATTAACAAGATCAATGAAAAAATACAAAGAAAAATAAAATGAAAATTAAATTACAAAATGTAGAATAAAATTACAAAAAAATAAATATACAACAATTTATTTACACAATAAATTAAATTAACTCTATGAATTAAAATGACTTACCTTCCCAACAACGGTGCCAAAAATTTGTTGTGCAAATTTTATTAAAGTCACAAATGCACGAATTTATTGAAGTATAGGTTAATGGTGATGAGTGTCGATCCCACGAGGATGTGGATTTCAATTGTGTAGAGTTATTATTATTGTTGTTGTTATTATTATTATTTATGAGCATGTGGTAAAGGTTTTAGTAAATTTATCCTAAAATTTAAATTAAAGTGGAAGGAATTCACACTCAATATTTTACTATACACTTAATATTCATTTTTAATTCCATTTAATTTATGGGGGGAGGTATTTCCATTTCTTATAAGCCTAACTCTAATGACTATGGTATTAAGTATTCATTGCATCAGGAAAAATAATCTTATGTTGAATATTGTATTAAGAATATGTTGTGCCAGGTAATAATAATTCAATTGTCGACAATGTAGCAAAACTGTCTACTAATTAACCTAGGTGAATTTTCTATCAACACTAAGTCAAGTTCTATCACAGAAATTTAAGGGAAGTTTTTTTTCTAATAAATCTAATTTAAAGTGCTCACGGTGCCAAATAGTAATAATCTTGCACTAGTGAGCCAGTATACTAATGCAAAATCTAGATAAAATTATTATTATCTATCAACGATAAGTCAAAATAATTTAAATAAATTAAAGAAAGTGAAAATAAACTTACCAAATTAAGCCAATGGATTATGTTGAATCTTCACCTTTAACCCAAACTTAGAAATAAATTAGCTATTCATTTTATAACTAGAAAAAAAATAGAAATTTTATTAAAATACGTAGAAATTATAATATAAAGGGGTAATTACAGAAAATAGAGCTCAGAAATAGAGTTAAAGGTATCAAATGGGGAGAGGGTGTAGTCCCCTATTTATAGATGTAATGAGTAAATCATAGCTATCAGATGGAAACAATTTGGAAGTACAGGATTGTGCCACATAGCACTCTCAAATTGGATGAAACACGTCACTAGGTTGTTATTCCATATATATGCATGTATGATACGCACGTTTTTCAGTTCACTAATATGCTGCCACGTCATCAGTCAATATCAAAGTCAACATATATGATTCAGTGTATTGCATGTATTATAAGTTTATTTTTTTTTGTCCAATAGTCTTCTGCCACATCATTCATCAATGCCACATTATCGGTCAATGCCACATCAGTAGTCAATGCCACATCAGTAGGCTTACTAAAATATTAAAATTATAATTTTGCCCTTTATGTCATTCCTAAAGTTTTCAGCTGTTTTGAGTTCAAAAATACTATCCGTTTTACTATCCGACTTCTCATTTGTTGTGAAACGACAAAAATATCCTTGAAATACATAAAAGTAAAGATATTAGTGAGACTTGAAGTGCAAAATAATGATTTTACCTTTTATAAATATACACTCTCTAGTACCAAGATTAATATTTCTCAAGAAAGGTTACATTTGTGCTAACAAATATCTTTTTTTTTTTTCTCCAGGACTATAGAAAAGGCTTCCTCACGTTCCTTCAGGATAGCCTATAAATAAAATAAATTTCAAATATAGATTTTAGCTTATTTGCCTTTTCTTTTAGCATGTGTGTTAAATAACCCCAAATGTGTATATGGAATAAACTGGGTTTACATCCATTCAACATCTCTAAAAGTGTTTAAGGAACTAACTTAGATGGCACTAAGTTAAGAAGATATATGGTTGTTTCTAAAGTATATACCTAAATAAGAGGGTAGATTTTGAATGGCTGATAATAAATCTCACCATTTCAAGAAGTGTTCCATTTTTCCTTTCAGAAACACTATTTTGTTGAGGAGTCCTTGGTATAACTAATTGAGATAGAATCTTACGTTCTGATAAATAGGTCTTAAACTCACTTATGAGGTACTCACCACTTTCGCTCAAATTGAAGTGTCTTTATGTATTTTCCTAATTGCTCTTTCACTTTTGCCAGAAACTCCTTGAATTTATCAAAAGCTTCAGACTTATAGCACATTAAGTATACATAACCATATCTTGAATAATCATTAATAAAAGTGATGAAATATTTAAAACCTCCTTTTGCTTGTGTGTTCATAAGTCCACATAGATCATAATGTACCAATTCTAATGGCACGGTGGCTCTATTTCCTTTTACATTAAATGCTTTTTTGGTCATTTTACCTTATAAAGAAAATTCGCAAAGTGGTAATGGTTCTATAACCAATGAACTCAAAGGTCCATGCTTAACCATCTTATCTAGACTTATAAGACCTAATCACAACTGCCATAGATATGTTTCATTAGGAGATAACTTAACTTTCTTATGGTAATTAGATTCGTCATTCAGTTCTATATCATGTAGATAGTTTATTTTAAAAATAAACAGTATAGATTGTTAACTAGTGTACCAGAACATGTAAATGATTTATTCCCTCTGATTACCATAATTGAGTAAAAAATAATAGAATAACCAAATTTATTCAATATACTAACTGAAATCAAATTTCATTTAAGTTCTAGAACAAACAAATATTCATCTAATACTGAACTCCTAAAATCATTAACATAACGATGAACTACTCCTACTGTTCTAGATATAACAGTTGCAACAGTGTTAATAACTCTATGAAATGAGAGTTATCATAGCATTTCTAAGCTTAAACTAGTATTAATTAGATAATAAATAATGAATTTTTATCCTACTTTTATTTACATTTTGCATAAGTATCTATTTAAGTTTAGTATAATAATTTGATGTGTTTTAGATCATTTTAAGCTCTAATTAAATGTAATATTGTAGGGGACTCAAAAGTTCATGCCTTGTTAATGGATATTATAAAAGAAGGACTGTATTGCTATAGCAACAAACCTGTAGAAAATGAAAAAAGACGTAGGTGCATATTAAAAAAAATAATTCTGAACTATAGAGAATGATGTAACAATTGTTACAGTAATCCAGGGACACAACAGATAAAAAAGTCTGCTGTAGCCGTTACTATACTACTACTATCAGGTACAGAAAAAATAGTGGTAGCAACACAAAAAGAAATGCAGTCCTAGAATGCCAAGAGTAGACAAGTGTCCTGATGAATTTTGGTTGCTCTAATTACAAGATATAAATTAGCACAATTTAAGAAAACACATCATTGATGGCCGTCTCATATAAAGAGAATTAGAGAGAGATTTCATAGCTGCAATAAAGGAAATTTCGTGAAGAAGAATGAGAGATACTTGAAGACAAAAGCGTGACACTTTGATCCTTTTGTATCTGAACTTTATTCTTGTATTTTCTTGTTTTGTTCTCTCTTTGATAATGTTTTTAATGGAAAACACTTGCGTTGTAACTGTTTCAAAACTCATCATGGGCTAAACCTTAATATAATTGGGTTTTGAATAAGCTTAATGATTTATTGATTTTTATATGTATGCTGATCAGAATCTACTGTGGAATTTGTTTAAATTATATTTATTCAAATCCCTATTTTGGTTTACTACCCATTTAGTGGAGACTAGCTAAGATTGAGCCTCAAAAAGGTCTGATTAGTGGAACAAATTAAGATAATGCATGGTTTTAAATTAGGTTTCTTAAGTTGAGTTAATTTCAATTTGAATAAGGTCATGCTTAATCTAAAATTATTGAAGAACTAGACATAAAGATTTAACTTGTAGGGTAAATAAAATCTAAAATGTATCATGTTAGTTTAACAACTAATTACTATTAGATTACATATAAATATAAGACATCCAAAATGCGACAACTGGGGATGTATTGAGATTCTGCCCAATGCTGTAGTAGGTGTTGTAGCAACTGTGCTTCAATTGAAAGATAGACAATAACTATTAAGCGAGTTTATAATCTAACTAGTCCATTGCCATTGAGTATATCTGTGTGTTTGATTTTAGATTTTATTTATATTCTGCTTATTGCATTTTTAATTTCAGTAGATCATTAATCTCATCATTTATTTTGTCTTATTTAGTTTATTAAAATTTGTACTATGAAGATTGATGTAGCAAGTTTGATAACATTAATCCCTATGAAGATGATCTTAATACTTATTATTATATTACTTGTTGTGTACACTTGCACATTAACAATCTACACTACCCCCATAACAAAGTTTTGGCGCCGTTGTTAGGAATTGAGTGTATATTGTGAGTTATAATTAAAGTCAATTTTATTTAGTGTAAATTGTAGTTTTCTTTTAATTTATTTACTGTGTTGACAGAAGTTGTTCTAGCCCTTGCATACGCAAGTATAAACCTGTTGAATTTCAATTTGATCTATAAATTGAAAGAACTGCAAGAAGGTTGAGAAAAGTTCATAGAGGTTTAGGATCTATTGTAGACATGACTGATTTATAAAATGTGGGGGATTTGAATCCTAAAGGAAGAGTGAATCCAATTAATGTTTAAAGAGATAATCCTCCTCCCATCCTAGATCTATTCAATGCACAAAGAGTTTAAAAAAGTCAAAATAGGCAGAATGGTCAAGAGCAACCAAAGAATAACAACATTATATACATGGTAGATAATAGAGATAAAGCCATTAGAGACTATGTAGTATAGACCCTTCAAGCTATAAATCCTAGAATCATACTTAAAGTCCAAGCTGATCATTTGGAGCTCAAACCAGTAATGTTTTTTATGCTACAAACAATGGGACAGTTCAAAGTGATGATACAAACAATGTATCAGAAGATCCTCATATTTACCTTAAACTATTTTGGAAATAAGTGATGCTTTCAAGATTATTGGAGCATCACATAAAGTAGTAAGCTCAAGACTTTTCTTATTTTTTCTAAGGGATTAAGCAAGAGCTTTATTAAACTCTTTACCACCTGATTCCATTTCTACATGGAATGACTTAGCTGAAAAATTTTTGATGAATTTCTTTCCACTTACCAAGACTGTAAAGTTGAGGAATGAGATCATATTTTCCATAAGCTTGAAGATAAAAGGTTGTATGATGCATGAGAAAGATTCAAGGGATCTTAAGAAATGTCTTTACTATAATATCCCTTGTTGTATATAGTTCTAAACTTTCTATAATAGTTTAAACTCAAGTACTAGATTGATTGTAGATACTTCAGCAAGTGGGGCCTTATTATTTAAGTCTTATAATTAGGGATGGCAATGAGGACATATAATCTAATGCTTAGCTAACGGTAAAAAATTTTCAAATCTTTATTTTTACTATTGGTGACTGCTATTCCCAGGTCAGTGTAACAGTAAAAAATCTTTGTGAGCAATATATTTCATTTTTAATCTCTTTTCAAAAAATTTTAAATCCTCAAATTTATTTTATCTTTCTTCTCTGTTTTCTCTACCTTCCTTAGTCTATACATACAAGATTTCACTATTTTAATTTTCATTACCAATATTTCTTCCTCTACTGTAAATTTTTAAAATCACACTCTCTTTCTCTCACTAACTTCTAAACTCTCATTTAACCAAAACTCTCTAAAGTGCTACAGTAATGACGAGATTCAAGGCGCTTACTGGAAGATTGAAAGATCTAGCAAGGTTTCATAGTTACAGAGCTGAAGAAAAATATGAGGAATTCATTAAGCCTTGAAAAATTTTGGACGAGAAAAGTTTTGAAATCCCTAAACAACCCACTAACACGATCAGTATATTCTTGTAGCTGCTACCAAGAGGGGTTGGATTAAATTTTGTGCATACCCCCAAGACCTAGTGATCCTATTAGTGAGAATTCTACTCCAACTTGCTGAAACAAAACCAGCGCAACATCACAGTCAGGCAAGTCCAAGTTTCTTTCGATTTTAGAGTCGCAAATGTCTTTTATGATTTGCCTTTTGTTATTGATTGTGAATATACTAAAATTGTTGAGAGCATGACTGTTAAAAAGTGGAGTGAGGTGTTTAAAACCTTAACTGTAAAGGGAAGTTAGTGGGCTAATAAAGAAACTAGGATTGTCAATAGGATAGACCTTAAATCGATTGCAAACGTTTGGATGAAATTTTTAAAATATAGGCTTATGCCCACAATACACACCGCGCACTACAACCGTATCACAACATAGACTCCTACTGTTATATGCTACAGGGAAAACGTTGACAATTAATGTTGGGAAAATAGTTAAGCAAGAAATTAGAGATTGTGCAATAAAAAAAAAATAGAAATCAGTTGTCTTGTCGTTTCCCTCACTCATCACTGGGATTTGTAAGGCTTCTGGTGTCAAAATTTTGCAAGTGATGGAAAGGTTAAAAAAAAAAGCCTCATAGTAATAACAATAGAAAGAATTGTTGGAACGTCAATTGTTGTAGTAACCATAAAACATTTTACTGTAATTTAACAGGAAAAACCACTGAAATTAAGAAGATTCTGCAAAATCTGAGTGACAGTTTGAATGTATGGAGGGAAGAACAAAAAGAAGAAAATATAGGCTTTGGATCTACTTACTGCATCAAGAAGCTCAGAAGCACCAGTTTGTAGTTTTTATGAAGAGCAAAAATGCAGACTTCCCTAAGTCGCTGCTGCAGCAATAAAATTTTTAAAAAGCAACAAAATCTGCTCTAGCAGATGATGAATTATAAAAAAGTAAAGAAAATAAAGAGACTGAAGAAGAATTAAATGAGGAAGAGAATCTATAGAAAGAAGGAGTTGAAGCTAAAGAAGAAAAATGAGGAGAAGAAGAAAGGAGTTGAAAATGAAGACTAAGAGCCACCAACAGTAACTTCTAAAAGTAAAGAAAAATAAAAGACCCTGCTCGATAAGGATTCTGATAAAGAAAAGCTCAATGATGTTGATGCAGTCATTGAAGAGGCTATCAACAGGACTGTAAGAACATAAGAGAAAGGAAAAGCTTGAAAGGGGTACAGACCTACGAAGATGTTTCAAAATCACGAGCACTAAAAGAGCTCGAGCCAAATAGAGCAAAGCCAAAGCTGCCCAAGTTTGATGAAGTTACTGAAACTCCATAAATCAATCCAAACAAAGAAAAAGACAGAAGTTGCTCAACTAGGTTCACATAAAAGAAGCTTTAGAAGTGGAACTCAGAAAAAAATAAAAATAAACCTACAAAACTGATGTTGCACCAATGTCTTCAACAATAGGGGAGTCTGCCCTACCTATTCAGGTTTGTTTTTACAATTTCTAAAACATTTTTTTAATTATTCTATGTTATTTATTTTGCATGTTTTTAAGTTTATAAATCATATGCATGAATATTTTTTATTTGTTATGTGCACGTGAGGACACAACACCTCTTTAAGTTTGAGAGGGTTGTGTTTGTGTTGAATAATATGTTTTGTTTTATAGAATTTAATTTTAGATGACAGATGAATGATTAAGTGTGATTTAGTTTTACTGTATAGTTATTTTTAGTTTTATGAGTGTTTATTTGAATGTGCTTTAATGATTGTGCAGCTTTGTTTATTTAGTATTTTTTCTTTTATTTAGGAAACCCAATGAAGATGATTTGAATTATGAAATAAAGCATGAATTACCCTCAATTAGAGACAATTTATGGATAAGGGTTGAAATTCTATCTTAACACTTAAATTTTAGTGAAGTTTCATGAGTATGCTGTAGCAAACCAAGTTTAGGGGAAAATTAAGAAATTTTTCAAAATTATTGCAAATTGTGCTAAAAATGTAAGAAATTTTGCTCTAATGGCGTAGTTGCTGAGTAACCAGAATTGAGCATGTAACTTATACGTAGACTTGAGTAAAAATGCAGCAGAAGTTATGAGCATTAATATAGCACCAAAAAAAAAAAAAAAAGTCATATGTCTAGGAAACTATGTATCTAAAAATAAGACTATGGTTGTAGCATCTTATATGATTTTGCAATTGCAACTCTTATTTGTGCATTAGTTAAGTAATTAGGTGCCATCATTACAAGTAGTAGGCATTAACACAAAAAATATTGATGTTAATAATAAATAAATAAAAAGATAAAGAATTTGATAAATGAATGAATAAATGATGGATGATATAACATAGCTTGTAGCTCTTTATGACACCTGCTCCCTTATAAATGAAAATTTTTTTATTGCTCTATCTTTGATATGTATCCGATACTTGAGTGATGCTATAGCAATTTTGAAACTTGATCAAATTGATGCACACACATTGGACAGAATGAAACCTGAGTCTAGAACTAGAACTATTGTTGATAACTTTGCATGTTTATGAATGAAATTTGAGGGTTGACGAATCTGAGCAATCTAGATAACAAAGCTAAGTTGTTTAGAGTTTGACTGTTTAATTGAAGTGTTTGTGTTCTTTTCATTACTTGAGAACAAGTAATGGTTTAAGTTTGGATGTGTGATGACTCTATGAAATGAGAATTATTATAGCATTTTTAAACTTAAATTAGTATTAATTAGACAGTAAATAATAAATTTTTATCCTATTTTTGTTTACATTTTGCATAAGTATCTATTTAATTTTAGTCTAATAATTTGTTGTGCTTTAGATCATTTTATACTCTAATTAAATGCACTATTATAGGTGACTCAAAAGCTCATGCCTTGTTAATGGATGCTATAGAAAAAAGACTACATTGTCGTAGCAACATGTCTGCAGAAAATGATAAAAGACTTGGCGCATATGAACAAAAATAAGTCTGAATCAGAAAGAATGTTGTAGCAATTGCTGCAGCAACCTAGGTTATGACAGACAAAAATTGTTCGGTATGTTCAGTCTCTCAGAGACAAAGTCTGCTACATCTGTTATTGCACTGCCACTATCCAGTGCAGACAAAACAGTGGTAGGCAACACAAAAAGAAATGTGGTTCTAGAACGCCAAGAATAGACAAATGTCCTCAAGTTTTTTGGTTGCCCTAATCACAAGATATAAAATAGCACATTTTAAATAAACACATCATCCGTGGCCATTACACACAAGAGAATTAGAAAGAGATTTCAAAGATGCAACAGAGGACATTTCGTTGAGAAGAAATAAGTGTGACACTTTGATCATTTTGTATCTCAACTTTATTCTTGTATCTGTTTGTTTTCTTCTCTCTTTGATGATATATTTAATGGCAAATACTTGCGTTGTTATTATTTCAAGGCTCATCATGAGCTAAACCTTAATGTTGTTGGGTTTTAAGTAAGCTTAATGATTTATTGATTTATGTATGTATGTTGCTCGGAACTTACTGCAACATTTTGTTTAAATTTTATTTATTGCAAATCTGTATTTCGGTTGACTATCCATTTAATGGATATTAACTAAAAAGAAGCCTAAAAAATTTCTGACTTAGTAAAATAAATTAAGACAATATATGATTTTAAATTAGGTTTCCTGAGTTGAGTTATTCTCGATTTGAATAGAATCATGTTTAGTCTAAGATTAGTAGAGAACTAAACATGTTTAATCTAAGATTAGTAGAGAACTAAACATATAGATTCACCATATAGGACAAATAGAGTTCAAGACATATAATACTATGTCTAATATTAGTTTAATAACTAGTAACTATTAGATTGCATTTAGATATAAGATATCCAAAATATAATAATTAAGGATGTATTAGAGATTCTGCCAAGTGCTGAAGTAAGTGTTGTGGCAACTGTGTTTCAATTGAAAGATAGAAAATAACCATTAAGTGTAGAATGCAACTATTCCATTGTCATTGAGTATATCTTTTTGTTTGATTTTAGATTTTCTTTATTGCATTCTACTTATTGCATTTTTTATTTTAATAGATCATCAACCTCAACATTTTTTTTATCTTATTTAATTAAATAAAATTTGCACAGTTAAGATTGTTGTAGTAAGTCCAATAACATCAATTCCTGTGGAGACGATCTTAATACTTATTATTATATTATTTATTGTGTACACTTGCTCATTGATACCATACACTAAGTGTCCAACCTAAGATTGATCTCCCTGAGTGACTTGGTTTCTTGGAATCCTTGTAATGAATTGCAAATATGATTAATGGCTCCAAAATCTACTATCTAGGAATCTATAGAGTCAACTACTAAACATGCTAAATGAAAAGAATATTATCTAAAGACAAAACTATCCCCCTTAGCTTGGGAAATCTTAGCTAAGTAGACTGGACAATTTATGTTCTAATGCCACTTTGTCCACAATGAAAACATTTTCTTTTCTTTTTTCGAATTTTTACTACCCTTGGGGTTTGATGCCTTTTTGGATGTATTTTAATCTTTTTTTTTACTACCCTTTCTTTTAGGATTATAGTTAGAATGAGAAGACTTGCCCTGAGTTAAATGAACAACTGGCACTGGCTTTAGAATAGTTTCTGCAGCCTTCAAATCATTCATCAATTCTATCAACGTGCAATCTTTCTTGCTCATTGAAAGATCAAGCTTGAATGATTGAAATAAAGGAGCTAGGGTAGCTAAGACCATATTGATATGCTCTTGAGCATCAAAATTCCCACCCAATTCCCCCGCCTATCAAAACAGTGCTATCATTTTCATAATATGATTCTGCACTATTGTTCCTTCAGATTGCCGAGTATTCATTATCTCACTAATGATAGCTAACTTCTGAGTCATATCATTTTCAATGAATATCTCATATAAGCTTAACATCATGTCAGTAGTTGTAGGCATGTCCTCATGTTTCTTAGACAAGGAACTAGACATTAAAGCTAGTATATAACACCTTGGCATCTCATCGAACCTTTTTCACTTGCTGTGGGCATCACTTTCAGCTTGGATTGCATTTTCTCTAGGTGTTAGGGGGCAAGTTTGAGTCAACACATATTTGTGTTCTTCAGCTGTGAGGACAACGTTAAGATTCCTTTTCCAATCTGGGTAGTTAAGCCCAGTTAACTTATTCTGTGTAAAAATTATTGCAAGTGGACTGAATGATATTTTTTGAATTTAACATAAAATGAATAAATCATATGAGCATACGTACAATTAAAAGCATGAATGTTTAGCATAATAATATATATAAAATGAAATGAATAAATATAACTCTCAACTACTTTCATTATGCAACGGTAATCTAATCCTGCGTTAAATAAGTCTCTGTAAAGTGGTCATATTTATTGCTAATTAAACAAGTCTACTTTACAAATTTATTATTATTTAGTAGATATCTCATATCAAATTTTAATAAACTATCGATTCATTTAGCCTCTTAAGTTTAATTAATAAGAACTCCGTAAGGAGAATATTAATAAACTTAAGTTGAGTGTATAACTATTACTTCAATATTTTATATTTCTCAAATAAAATAGTTACCGTAAGGCAGTCAATTTTAATAAGTCATACTCAATATTTTATCATTTAGAGAAGTCATATCTAATAGTCAGTTCTAATTAATACCTTTCGTAGGGAACTCAACTTTTTTGATGTAATGTATTAATATACCTTACTATTGGACCAACAATGGAGGCTGTGGCCTTTATGCTTAAAGACCTCTCTCACACAATTTTTATAAGTTAAAATTTTTCCTTTTAATATTCCTAATTGTTTAATTAATTGACATTCCACCAATTAATATTAAAATAATTAATTAGGTTTTGTCAATAGTAAAGTTAATTTAATATTAAACTATGAGACAATATCTTATTCTAATCTCATTAGAATATTAATATAAAATATTATGTATATGCATAAACATTTGAATGTTGAACCCTTTTAATCTAAATTACATGTTATTCATCTAATTAATTAATTATAAAATAAAATAATTCTTAATCCAATTTTTTTTTTAAGAGGAATCACAATAATTTTATGCCTAATTTTCATTGGACCTTTTGTTAATGTCCATCTTTCATATGCTTGTTTTTATTAATGGACTAGGGTAACTTAGGCTTTAAAATTTATTATTGGTCCATTTTAATATTTTATTTTAAAAATACAAAAATAATAAATTTTAAATAAAACTTTGGATCAAAATAAAACTAATGAGTTAAATTTTTAATTATGCATTTAATCCATTAAGCCCAATCTTTATTGGACTTAACATTAGGATTTATAAGCCGAAAACAAATATTTAGACTTAAATACAAATCGGTTAAAATATTCTGCACAATTAGAAAATATATAAACTTTCAGGGCACTCAATGATATAAATCACGAAACCCTATTTCCATATTTTTCTTTAACGCTGCACACTGTTTTTCCAGCCATATGCACGCCCAACCACCTCCTTTCAGCAGCAGCCTACGGTGACCAGCATCACTGGCCAACAGCCCGCGCCACCAGCGGCCGCCTCACGAGAAGAGGAGCCACGACGTCGCTAGCCACCGTGCAACGCTCACTGGTGATACGCTTCGTACGTCGCCACCTGAACCTTCAGCCTCCAGCCCGTGAACCTTCGCGCCACCAAAACTTTTCCTTCAACGGCAGCCCGAGTGGGTACGTTGCCATCCTTGCACGGTGCAACAAATCATGGCTTCTCGAGTCGGTTGAACAGCCCATGCCAATTTCTTGCTTCGGTTTCCTTCGATTTTCTCAGATTCAATTTCAATATTTATTTCCTTTAAAAAAACATTGTTAAAATTACAGTAACATGCAATCGCACGAAAAACAAACAAATACCGATACAAGCACAAAGACTATGGAATAAGTTAAATTACACGCTATAATTAAAATAAATAACATGTTACCATAACTCCATAAGTTTTCACCATCATGCATAAAATTAAACCTTGCATGTAACATGAATTAAGTCTCTGATAGCAGTTGTTGATAAAATTATATTTAAAAAATAATAGTTTTTTTTTATTTTATAAAATCAACGGAAGTCAGAATTTTTTTTTATTATGTATATATGCATACGGTTTAAAAAATAAAAACCTCTGATTTCTATTGAAAAATTGTTGAAGAATGTTGCAAAATTCTTTGTTATCTTTAATAATCTCCTTCACACGAGTGCGTGTGTAATTAATTCTAATTTTTGTGCGGGAGATGAAAATCTTAAAATTGTACTTTTCTTTTCAAGAAAAACTATACATAAAGTTTTTTGTTTTTTTATTATTATAATTTCATCTTCTTTGTTTAAATACTTGTTATTGTCAGAGTCTGACTATGAATTGAACTAGCAGAGGAATTACTGGGACTTTCTTACTCCAACTTAATAGTTAAGGTTCAATCATCTTATGACACACTAAAACTACTAAGTTAACTTCAGGCTATGCCATTAGTTTAAAATTGTATTCTAGTAACCCATATAATTAAATAAAAGCCAAATTAATTAAAACTCCTTTTAATTAATTTTAGCTTTGGTCTTAGACCAATCATAACTACTTATTCAACACTTGTAATTAAAGCTTGGCCAATGATAAATATCGTACTTTTATAATTATATATTTACCCCTAAGTAATTATTTGTTCTAATAATCACTTTTAATATATCTATATCTGTAAATAAATTTACGAATAAATATTATTATTCAAGAACAATTTATTGAATAAACTGCAGCCACATATTTAAATAATCAAATACCACAAATAACTTAGGTAAGCATCGTTAGTATGGATTCCATCTTGTAAGTATATGTTCCCACGATTCATGAAATTACATCTCCAAGCTATCAAAGTTTTGACTGTTTATATGGATTTCACTCTGTGATAACTCAAAAAACATAATATATGAATGCGAGTTCATTACGTACTCAAGATTAACGTCGATTAAACTTAATAAAGCTTATGTGAATTATGATAAATGACATTTGTTAAACTAGATCATAGTTCACTATAATCCAGTTCAATATGCATATCACACATACATATTAATTATTCTACTCGAAGTCTTCACTTCAGTGATCAAGATAAAACCGCTCACCAGAGAAGTACAAAATTTATAATCTTAAATAATGAAATGTTCATTTTGTTAATAACTATGAATAATCTTATATTTATAAAGAACTTGTAATTTATATCTTCTAGTATTGACATTATATGCCTAATACATAAATCACATACTTTATAAATAAGGGGCTAATAATATATGCCCAACATGAATTATGAATAAATATGTTTTATTAAAAAAATACAAAATGTCATTACAACTAATGCTAGAGCATAATAATAACACTAAGTCTAACATTTAGAACAAAACTTGCTGGATTGACAAGGTTTGTATTAATTGCAATGTAATCAAGTTTTATATGAACAGTTTGCATACTAATTGCTGCAACTTGATGTTGGTTAAATTTTATCCGCTGCGACCTTTTGGCCAGATATTATAAAAATTAGCTTATTAGCTCAAACCTCAAAGACCTTGGAAGGTAGAAGTAGAGGAAGAAGTGGGAAGAATAAGTGCTCGACATTCAGATCAAGTGGGTCCAGTAGAAACATTAATGATTCCGGCCACTGGTCCTGTGACCAGTGCACATATGCGAATGTTGATTCTGCCACTGCTTGTGCTACGTACTAGCATAGCCAGTAAATATTTGTCCCCTCTGTAGATTGACCCACCTGGATGGAGAGACACCGGCTTTACCTCATTGACCACTGGGTCTCAACGGCAGCATTGCGGGCCAAAGAAAAAGTCAGCCTTCATTTAGGCCGTGTTTATCAATTAATAAATTATTTTTACAATGATCAAAATCGTAATAAATTATATTCTCATTGATATATTTAGTTTATCTTAGAATTGGATTAAACTGTTGCAAGTTATTAAAATAATCTTTGTTAATTATTGTCTTTAGTATTACTTGTATTTATAATAATAATAATACGTTAATAATGAAGGACTTATTTGTAAATATTACAAAATTTATGAGTATTTTTATAAATTCTATAAGAAACAAAATACAAAAGTGACCGAACTTATATTTATAATTCATAATTTTAATTGAGGGCAATTTGAAAATTATGGAAATTCAATAAGATAAAATAGTTATGGGAATAGGAACTTGATTTCCACCTTTTAAAATCAAGTTCTCATGCCCTAATCCTAAAAGTGTGTAAAATCTACATATTTGATTCTCATCTCCTCTTCTAATTTAGTTAGTAAACGCTCAATCATTTTAATTCTTTAATCCCACATGTAAACACATTATTGTTCTCTTGGAAATCAAAGAAGTGATAGCAAATCAAAATAGAAATAAAGGTGCGAAGGGAAATCATGGGAGGATTTATTCCGTCTTGTATTCTTGGAATATGATCTGTATATTGTGTCGTCCGTCCACGATGGTTACACTTTGTGGCCATTTATTTAAGTTACTAGAAAGAATTTGTAATTCGCTTGTAACTTTCAAGTGGATTGTAAAATTGGAAGCTACTTGGTGGGATAACGAGCCGCAATGTCCCGATTCGTGATGAAATAAATTTGCTTTGCCAATTTCTTGATGACATTGTATTTTGAATGTATTTAGGTTATTATAAAAAGTTAAAACATTGACAGTATAGAAAATATAATTTTTTAAATAATAATTTTATTAAAAATACTAAAATATCAAATTTTTTTATTATAAGTAAGAAATCAAAATAATTTAATTTTTAAACCACAACAACAAGTGTTTATTAAATATTTTAATATTACAATTTAAAAATTATAACTATCCAACTTCATTGCTAAAAATAAGACCTGAATCACAAATTTGCGTCGTGTATAACAGAAAAATGCAAAAATTGCATCACTGGAACATAAATATAGCTGAATACATGAATCTTGTTTATCACGATAATCTGAAACTGTAACATTACAAGCTCCCCTGCAAGTATTTCGTGTTACATATGTTGCAACAAGTCATTGTCATTAAGATATGGTTATAATTAGGGTGTTCAATAATGTTGCAGTAACTAAAACTTAAAAAATGCAGTGCAAATCAACAATTTTTTTTTTTTTTAGATGGCCAATCTTTCACAAGGGTAGTCTTAAGTAGACAACATTCCTGCACATAGAAAGAGGATCTTAAACATGAGACCTGCAAGCATAAATTGCATAATGCCACAACAACAAAGCGACAAAAAGGCTTGAAAAGCTTCCTACAGTTACTGGTGCAATATAGCTCAAATGTATCAAAATTATCAGTTCATGAACACTGATGATGATTCCATGCATGTGCTGCAGTGTCCAAAAAGTTTAGCACAAATTGAAACGTCAAATTGCAAAAAATAAGATTTACAGTACAGCAATCTCAATAAGAATCAACCCAACTTTCATAAATTACGAAGGCAAAGAAACTTAAAAACTAAAAAAACAAAAGTATAATTAATTTCACTAACATATCAATTGGCTACAACCTACAAGCACATTACATTCATACACGTCGAATGATGACTGTTTGACCAAGTGCAATAGAAGCTGTTTCACCAAACTGCCAAACTTTCAAAACAAGCTTAAGCAACTCAAAGTTTGTGTTTCTTTTCAACAATCACAACCAAAGCAAATGAAAGGAAACAGGCACTCAAAAAAATAAAGATAAAAATAAAAAAGGGAGAAAAGAGACATAAAACATACACAAGGAAACCCTCGTCTAACCAACCATGTGGCAGGTGTATTTACAATTCATTTATCAGCGGGAGCATCACAAAATCAGAGGTAATAAAAACCTGATTCATTTGTCAAAACCAACGCCAAGAACCAACTGTGCAAGGTGAGTCAAATATGGCTCTGCTTGGGAACTACTGCTCAGGATTGGTCCCAGACTCTGAAGCTCAGTATTGAATTCCCTCTCAAATTTGCTGCAATGTGTTAATGCAAATCAGACAAGCAAGTTAAAAGAGTAGTTTGTGCGTGAGTGTTTGAGTGTTCTGCAGCCACTTTCTTAATACTTACAGGATTGATTCAGTGACTGTTGCATCTCTGATCATCACTTTTTGCACCTGAGACAGGCTTCTTAACTTCAATTGCTTGAACTTTTCAGACCCAGGCAAACCATCAGATGGTTCCTCTAGCTTGGGAAGATCAATAGAAGATGATATCAACCACTGAGTTGCTGCCGCATACTGCAGGCACAGTGATTTCAACCTCTCAACCTTCTGCATTTTGAAAACATTAGTGTTAAACTCGACAAACCTCACTAACTGGAAACAGATTCTAATCCTCTTCAATCATGATCCTTTCTCCAATGTGGTTTGTAAAGCCTTAAAAATTTCCATTTCACTGGAATATTTTAAAATTAATTCACTTGTGTTTGTCAAACATAAAACCGGCTCTCAGGTCAAAAGTAGTTTAAACTTGGAACAATGAATAACAGTTTGTGCATTGACTGAATGTACACATTTCAGAGGCCCAGACTATCCTCAAATTTAAATTTAGCTTTACAATATCCACAAGCATATGTGAATAGCATACATTAGGATCAGAAGAAAGATATGAATTATTCTCAAAGACTCCAATATGCAAGAATGTAATGGAGTGGGTTTTATCAGAATGCAACTACTTTTCCCAAAAACATTTCTGTTAAGAAGTTGTCACTTCAATTGCCTATTGCTTCTAGTTGTTCATTCTTTTCAATTGAGATTTACTAGCTCAAAATCTTCCACATTCTTCTGTACTGCCTCACATATATCTAATCCATCATCCATGACCATCTGTTCCTTTCATTTACTCAATTGGAATCTAGGTTGATATTAAAAAATTAAAAAGCATATGATCAAAAACAAACCTTGAGAAGATCAGGCAAATGAAGCAAGCATTCTCTGAGACACTTGTCAAGGAAAAAATCATGATGTTGTATGACCTGTTTCAGGAGGTGCCATGTAAGACACACAAAATCCACAAGACATTCAAGTTTAACAAATGATGAAGCCATACCTCATCTATGCTCTTTGCAGTCTGAAGTCTATTATGCATCACGTGCCAATTGGGTTCAAGAACCTGAAACCAATGGGTTTTAAGAACACTGAGTATCTAATAATTAAGGGAGAAACCAAATTTTGAACACAAAGGGAAGGAAGGCCAAGATGAGCTTATAGTGGGGAACTAGCACTGGAACGCTAGGAAGGCCATAACAAACAGTATTCTAAAGAAATCTCCTATTGATGACAAAGGTAAAACATGCCTCAAATGTCAAGTAATGAAGAAGGCTATTAATAAACTTAAGCATGCTGCGGCAGAGCAGAGATGATCTAGAGATAGCGGTTCCACTTGTGTTGAAGGCACGAACTCCCTGCATAGATATAATGAAACTGGATTAGAAACCCCAAAAAAGGCAAGAGAAAAAAAATCAAGGTCAGATGAGAGAAATTGCAGCACATACTTGGTGCACTTGCCAGGCCCCACAAAGCTGGCGCTCTACATGTTTACAGTGAAAAAGTAAGCGAAAAACCATCTGATACTTTGTTAGGGCTTTTCTTGATATAACAATAGATAATGGCCACTGGACCTGAAAAACAGGCCAAACACAAAAATATTAATGACAATAGCCTATTATTTGACAATAAAATAAATATCGTAACATCAAAATGTTATAAAGTAGCAACATCTACAAAATTTGCAAGTAATTAAACACGGTCAGATGTTTCACTTGAGGATACTCAACCAAAATTATACGCATTATGTTCTATCACTCTATCAACTTCATTACTGCAACCAACAGAAAATATTCAAAGGGGAAAGAAAAACATAGAAGAACAGACCTTGTAGCTCAAAGAAAAAGTCTCAAGACCAGTAATGCTCACTGGCTCCTCTAGATCCACACTATCAGAGGAAGTCTTAATTTCAACACCTTTGAGTGTGGCCATTCTTTTAAGCAAAGATGATCTTTCCTGGCAGCAAAAGATTGCATACTTGCATATGATATAATGCAAATTTTACCCAAAAGTTTTGAGCTAGTCACTTACCACAGAACATGTCAAGTCCTCATGACAAGGATCTGCTGCTGCAGCCGTGGAACGCAGAGCAATGTCTAGCAAAGACTACATATCCAAAAAAAAAAAAGCATTAAGACCTGTCATTTATACCCAGGCCTACAACTTTTTTAGGCAATATTTTAATTTATTAAAACATAGAGAAGTTATGCTCTTGATATGGCAATAAAAGAGTGGAGGAAACCTGCAGTTTTTCCACATTAATCTCATCAAGTTTTTTCATGAGCTCCTCACGAGCTATATCCATAAAATGAACCAAAAAATCACCCTGAAAAAATAAAAAAAATTACTACAATTAATTGACAAAAACTACGACAAAAAGTGATAGCAACCAAAAGATAATCTGCCCAAGGCATAACAAGAAAGGTGTCACTGAGAAGGGCATTGCATCCATAAAATGAACCAAAAAATCACCCTGAAAAAAATAAAAAAAATTACTACAATTATTTGACAAAACCTAATACAAAAAGTGATAGCAACCAAAAAGATAATCTGCCCCAGGCATAACAAGAAAGGTGTCACTGAGAAGGGCATTGCAGAGAACCTCAATGCTTCCACCATTTAAGAAAAAGGAAAACAATGATGATGTTGGCTTTCCGTCCTGATCAGACTTTATACTTACTGAATCACAAAAAGGTAGACAGGCTAGAGTGCTCTAGTTTATAGATTGAAACTCCCAGGCAATATTAAAACCTTGGCTATGATTAATAAAATGATAAACTGATGTATGTAACAAAGCATGTTGAACCAATAAATCAATAATCACATCTTAAACCCTCGGTGAAACCGGCATAAGCCTGACAACAGAGCCTACCTACATGGGATATAACACCAGAACCAATGTGCATTCTAACTAACCTGTTGGGTTTTTTTGATGATCTTGTGGGCAACTGGTCCACAATGCAGATGTAACTCTTTTTTCCTTGACAGTTAATACGGTTTATAGTTTCTTATGAAAAAATAGTGGGGAAAAAGCCCCATCAAGTAATAAAATTCTGTAGCATATAACATCCAATATTCAATGAATAAAACATAAAAGATCAATCTGTATAGGTGTTCCAGGAAACTAGGCAACTGCTCTAATGATCAAGCGGCCCCTTCCTTAGGGTTCGAGCACTATGCTAAGTTATATGTCTGATTTTCGGCACATAATAGTCTTAATACCATAATAAAATCAAGTAATGAGTATAAATTGTCCAATTTTATTCAAAAATTCAACTTAGGGCCTATATCCAACAACCAGCAGAAGATAATTAATTTTTCCACAATTTTACTAATTAAAAGATAGATATACCTGATCGAGGAGTAGATAATGCTTTATAGACCGTAGCTTTCCCATTAGATCATACTACAATAAGAATAGGAAAAATCATACTACAATAAGAATACGAAAATTCAACATAAGGAGAACTAAACACACTGAAATAAACACATTTGCCATTCAGAAATGATTTGTTGATCCTTACCCTTTCTTTAATAAGATTTAAAAGCTCACCACTGGCAAATTCATATGCAACTTTTATACACTCGAGATAATGATGGTTTGAGCCAAAACTCGATAATTTTGAATTCTCTGAAGTAGGGACCTATCAGTAATAATCCCATCAACAGCAAGTACTAACGCGATCACAAGGACAAAAGGAGACCAAAAGGAATCTTTTGTGAAAACAACACAATACATTGAGTAGTGGGTAAAATAAAAAAAAAACCTGAGCACTGTGACCACATTCTCTCATGACATTTAGATATTTTCCCGTGGTCAAAATTTTACCAGCTATATTTGCAAGGAAGCTAGGAATCCCATCCTTGAGGCTGTAACGTTGCATCCAGTACTTAGCATCATAATCCTGGGTGAGACTTTCCTAATAAAGAAACTAACTGTGATTATTTAAAGCAAAAAGTTTAATTCATTCAAAATTACAACAAATTCAACATACCTTCAAGAGAGATTTGTTCTCAGCAATGAAAAACTCACCATAAGGATCATCGATCACTCCTTCATAGACCCACCTACAATTTTAAGTGATTTAAACTTGAGTGAGGACGAACAAGAGTGAATTACAATAACACCTAGCAAAAAGACAAAATTGGCTGCTCAAAAGCATAGATACTTCTGGTAAGAGATAAAAATAGATCTAAAATGCTTTTCATACTGAGAAGGTAAGACCTGCAACTTAAATTAAAGAATATAGAGATGCCGATGAAACAGGTTACAGGCTATTAAAGCAAACTGTAAAGTTGGCTATTCCATAAAGTAGAAGCGTCTGAAAGCAGAATGAGGAAAAATCTTTAGAACGCCTAAAAAGAAACTATTATGATAGTGATGGCTCAGATATGATAGCAAAATATACCTTTCTAATATGCCCAGATATGCATTGCTTGTACACTGTGTCATCTTTTCTAGCAATGACCGAATTGTATTATCTCCAGCCATAGCTTTAGCCTGGATACAGATAAAAGCCACATCAGCTACAGATGAAACAAATAGTGCCCAAAAAATAATAAAACAGCAAACTAGCACTGCAGAACAACAGTGAAAGCTAGTCCATAGGTTTTCACCTGACTTTGCAAAAGGTTTAAAACTGCAGAACCTGTAAAATTATTAGCTGAAGCCTTGTGTATCACAGTTGATAATGCTTGCATGGACCCCATCATGGGCTGTGTAACATGGTAGGAAAATTTGAGCAGAAATCCAAAAACTAAAAATGGTACGTCCAATTGAAAACAAGCTAAACACACCTGACAGTAAAACCACAATCCTTGTATGGAAAGTCTCCCAAGCCGAAACTGGTGTTCAAGCTGCGCTGCCATAGCCTCATAATCCTGATAAACAAAGTAACATATTTCATAAAAGTGATTAAAATGTGCATATTAAAAAAATCCAATTACTTGAAAAAAAATGAAAAAAAAAAAAGAAAAGAAAGGAAATTACAAGAAGAAAAGCCCTGAGAGTGGCAGCAAAGGCATGATTAACTAAGCCGTTCTTAAACTGAGACCTCGACTCAACAAACTGCTCTATCAAAACAAAGCTCTCACACAACGTAAATATCCGTTTCGCCATTTCCTACATAACAAAGCAGCACAACTATTTCTTGTCTCTTCCTCGAATAAAATGTTAAGCAGTAGCACTGTCCCAACTGATGAGGCAGATGGCATGGCTCTATCACGAAGTGCCATGTATTAGTTAGTTATCCATCTTGTCATCATCCACCACTGCACTTCATGGCACATGCCAACATCATCTGCAACATCAGCTACATTCATTCAATTACAAATAAATCTTGTACTTACTTGGAGAGCTAAATCCATAGACGAGTCAACTTGAAAAGTAACAGCAGAATCATAAGTATCACTTCCATGAACATGATTCACTCTTCTTTTAATCGAAATGTATCGTCCCTCAATTCCAACCAAAGCAGATAGCAAATCATCTATCACAAGAAGTTCCTGCATTTCGTTTTCTTCTTTTAACATGAGCCAGCAATTAATCTATAACAAAATAAATTATAAAAAATAATTTCATTACCAAAAATTACCTGAACTCCAGCATCATAACAGCCTATGGCCATTTCAGCTCCATTGTTACTGCTCCATCGAATAAAAATAAATAATAAATAATATATCTAATTAATTTAAACCAAAAATTTTAAGGGAAAAAGAAAGTTCGGCTGATAATAAAATTACCTAAAGGAATCGGCGAAACGAGAAGTAGCTTTAGTTTCCTGCATTAATGAAAATGAAATTGTAGCAACCAGTCATAATGTGACAGCCCATTATTAGTGAAAATTGATTCCTGACCTGGTGGAGGCGGCCAGTAAGGAAAGGACGCTCGATGTTCCAGCGAGGAGTTGATGGATACGTAGTTTCCATTTCTCCACTTCAATGGACCACTCTTAGTTCAGTTTCACTTTAGTTCTCTCAGTTCAATTCACAAACAAGAAACATCTCATTTCATTTTATCTCCCCCTGCAAATTACTTAAAAGCTTTTCAAAATTGAGACATCAGAGTCTCTGATTGGCGATCCAATAAAAATGAAGGTGGGCCAAGTTGACCCAGAACGAAGTAAAACCTAACTAATTATCTTTCGAGTCCCTATCTCAAGGGGGACTCAAGTTCAAAAGGGAAGTACTGGTATGGGATCAGAATACAAGTGGGTTTGTTACAATTCTTTTCTTACTTTCCAATTTTTCAATTCCAAAAATTATTTAATGAAAATAAATACAGTAATATTATATATTCTAAATTTTTTATTCTAAATAACTATCCCAAATAATGTAGTATTCATTAATTAGTGAATAATTCAAAAAAATTAAAGTAAATTAAATATATTATTTTACCAACTAACCAACTAATTGATGAATGCTACATCATTTGGATAATTATTTGAGATAGAAAATTTAAGATGTGTAGCATTATTGAAATAAATATTATGGGATCAGAATATAAGTGGGGTTTGTTTCTGATCAGATTGAATTCAGGTTAAAATCAGATTAATGGATCTATAACCAGAAATTTTTTAACAAGAAATTATGCTTTACAACTCCAGAGGCATGTCGATATCAAATCTATTCACATATAATTGAAGTGATCGATTTATATCAAACACAACAAATATTCAGTCATTTGAAAGATAATAATTGAAATATAAACAAAAAAAGAACGAAATACCATGAAAAAATTGAAATTGTTGCGGCTAGACTGGGCTGGTGAAGGGGAATGGCGAACGGTGGCTGGGTTGGCGGAGGCGAATGACGGTGTGGGGCTGCGAGGCGCGGTCGAGCTGGCGCTGCTGGCAGAGAGGCCGAAACGAGGTCGAGCTGAGCCAGTCACGGTCTCGATGGAGCTGCCTGTACTTGGTGCTGGCGCGGCGGCTTGGTTGCGGTGCCGGTGATAATTGAGATTGGACTCACTCTGGACCAAATTATTGTTGCGTGTGTTTGGGTTTTGAGTGAGCTTTTAATTTTTAAGCTTTTGTTTCTTTAATTTGAACAGCGGCTAGTGTACTCAGCAGCAAAACAATTAAGATTTTGTTTCTTACATTTTTATCCTTATTTTATTTAACCACTGGACTCAGCACCAAAACAGCTGCCCGTGCGAGGTGTTTTGTTTTTAATTTTTAAGATTTTGTTTCTTTATTTTTTTTTATTTTTTTATGTAGCTTGCATCCGAATCCGATCGGGTTATTTCTGCACCCGGATAAAGGGCAAAATCAATTACTTAGCTAATAGTTTAATTTAATTTTTTAATAGGAATTGTTAGTTGCAGTTATCGTAAATTATTTAAAGAATAATTTTAAGTTTTAAGCTAAAAGGACAGACACGAAGAACACTTTTTTGTTAGGGGATAAAAAAACATTTATATCTATTTTGAGTCAAGAAATAACCAACAAATACACACTTAAGTGCTTATGAATCCAATTTTCTCTTGTAATGAGAATGAACACCAACAAAAGATAATCAACCAAAAATTTTTGGGATTGGATGATTAGCAGTGTGAAAGCTTCGAAAATATTTTGAAAAAATTTGGACAGGACTTTTAGACTAAAAAATTGAAAAGATAATTTATTTATAAGATAGTCTGTGGTTAGAATAACCTCACCTAATAGTTTTAATGAACATTTCTATGAAATAGAAAGGCTCTGGTAATGGCTAATAAATGATCATTTTTTCTTTCTACAATCCTATTTTGTTGAAGTGTTAATACAAGATAATTTATGAATTATACCTCATTTTAGAAGCATTTTGGAAGTGTTAATATAAGATAGTCCTTAGCATTGTTTGATCTAAAATTTTTTATTCCAACACCGAATTGATTTTTGATCATGTTGTGAAAAAAATAAGAAAAATGAAACTCACATCAAACATATTTTTCAAAAGAAATATCCACGGTATACGGGTGCAACATCAATAAATGAAACAAACTAATGAGATCTTGAGATATTAGTGAAATTTTAGTTATGCAACTTAAGAGATGAGTGAATTGAAATTTAAAAATTCTTCAATAACAACACCACAATTTAATACCAAAAACTATCACAACCAAAAACATAATAATTTTAACAAAATATAAATTCAAAGAATTAAGGGTAGAGAAAACGAACACGATATTTTTACGCGGTTTGACAACTTACCTACGTCCACTCTTCCACGTAAAATAAGTTTGAAATTTTTATTATCCAAATCTTACAACTCAAGACTTTAAATATTTACAATTGACTTTTAAGGCATCAATAAAACTTTACAATTCGAGATGATCCTACACTTCTTTTCGCAAGTGTTTCTCACACTTACATTCACTCAATATTTGATGTTAAAAATGAAGATTACAAAGATAACACTCTTCACAATAGTATATAAGTAAATTATAGCTCAAATATGAAATGTAAATCAATCTATGTGAATAAACAAATGAAATCTTAAGATGAATTTTATGAACAAGTTTAAGCTTGATAGAGATTAGAGAAATTGTTTAAATTGAGTTTGATTTGACTTTTATAGTTTGAACAAAAAAAGTAGATGTTATTGACATTTTGGACAGTTTCCAGTTCGCTGCTTGCATGAGCGGTTAGCTGCTTAAATTACTGTTACACAAAAGATTTGAAAATTTACCACAAGTGATTTGTCGCTTGATTTTATCGGCTAACCACTATGTTTTTGGACATAAGGCGGTTAGTCGCTATAATTGAAACGGTTAGCAGCTGATATTCCAAAAATTATAGTTTAACCCCAAAACTTTATAAATTTATATAATGACCCAAAACTTTTCAAATAGATCTATTTTAAGAAATTCAAATAATACTTGTTGATTTCAAAGTTTTCAAAAGTTTTTTAATTTAGTGCATAAACTTGAAAAGAACTAATATCTTGAAATTAATTTTTTTTATAAGTATATAAATTTTATATTATAAAAATAATGATTTATTTAAAATGTCGTAAAAAATAATTTGAGCTTTTAAGTACTTAATCATGCATATATACAATCGTACTATCTTTTAAGAAATGTAATAAGAGAAATTACCTAAGCTAGTACCCTTGAAGCTTGTTATTGACATTATGAGCTTTATGTCCTTGTCCTTAAGTGTCTTAAACTTGATCTCACATGTATGACCTTTATCCTTTAAGAGTTAATGAGATTATGAAATATATGTATTTTCTATTTTATCCATAACACGTGATTTATTATCATCAAAATCAAAATACCGTATGACTGTATTGATCAATAATCTCTCTTTTTTTATGATAACAAACACTATATATATATATATATATATATATATATATATATATATATATTTTGACATTCAGAACCAATAATTATAAACTTCCCATAAGTATATGACATACATAATTCGAAAACAACATATGCAATTATTTTAAACTCGCCCTAATTATGTCATAAAATGTCAAATAAACTTCAAAATGTATGTTATTATCTTCTCCTATTTCATCATCAAAATAACTACCTCGTGATATCAAATACAATTAGGAGTTGTTAAGATAGCTCCCTCTATAAAAAAAAAATGTATATTATTTTATTTCTTTCTTTGGATATGAAAAAAAAATGCTCAAAATGCATATATTTCTTCTCCCAACATCATCAAAATTTAAACAATAAGGCATCTCTCCCTATCAATTTCTAAAAAGCAAATAATGCATACAAAATTTTTTAAAAACATCATAAGAGCATGTCATTAACTATCCAAGTTTCATCCTTAATTATGACAATTTAGAAATCAAGACAGCTAAGCTCATTAAAGATCCAATGTGACATTTCAATTCAATTCAAAGAATCTTATATGTGTTAATATATCAAAGTGCATGTATTTTTCCCCATTTCAATATCATTTAAAGCAAGCATGAAATGCACATTCAATAATTTGTCAAAAAGTTTAAAAAAAAATGCAGCCATTCACTAATCATATATATTCATAAGATTAACTTCATCAAGTGGAGTATAATCATCAAAACACATTATGTATTTTAAACCTTTATATAAACTCTCCCTAAATGTGTGCATGTATTACAAATATCAAAATAACATATTTAACATAGTTTAATTTTCAACTCCCCCTACTTTTGTGCATGTGTGTCACTATTATATAAGCTAAAACACTTTTAAACACATACACTTATATGTTAAAATACATCTATTAATCTCCCTTTTACATCATCAAAACTTAAGCAAAACATAAGGTTATAATGCCAATATAGAGATCCTCATAATCACCATAGTTATATGCCAATTTATCAATGAATGATTATATAAAAAATAAATGACATAAGAATTCAGAAATGTATAAGTGATGAACAATTGATGTTCAAGTGATGGATAATAATTTATAAGCATTAAATGGAAAGAAAAATATGAAGATAATGGACTAAAATTGATTTTGGTTTATAACAAAAAATTAATCAATTCCATGGCATTTTGTAATTTCGAAATGTCTTAATTCTCAAAGCCATTTTAATTCATACAACATGATGAAGTTAGCTTAAAGGACTACACATATTGTAATTTTGATAATAAAAAACATGTGTCTTAAGTGATTAAGTTTATATTGTATTTCATATCTTCACTAGTTCTTAATGGATTATATTTATGTAAGTGAATCAAGTAAAATCAAGCTCAAGACACTTAATGGACAACGGGTTGATCAAGAACAAAGTTTAGCTCAACGGAGTTATTATTGCGATAAATTCTTGTAAAACCAGTATGATTTAATATATGCATAGTTTAGCATTTGAGAAAGTCAAGATTTTGTTTAATGAATCATCATTTTTCATAAACTAAAATGTTTTATAGTTATAAGACAAATATTTTATGGATTTTAGTGTTTTCCAAATTTTGGATTAAATTGAAAAAGTTGTGAGCACTTTGAATTCAATAATCATCATGTTAAATTCTGGAAAAAGTCTTTTTGAAAAGTCTTATAAAATTTTAGGTCATAGCATAATTTTAAAAAGTTCTGAAAAATTTTAAAAATAGACCTATTTGTAAATTTTTATGATATTTTGGGCTATAGTTAAATTATAGAAAATTTTAAGCAACAATAATAATTTTGGCAAATAGCTTTACCATACCAAAATTCAAATCGCACATATTAAGCGGCGATTTGGCTAATTAAAGGCTTAGCCGGTTACTTGCTGTTTTTTTTTAATAACGGCTAGTTTTTGTGTACAAACTATATAAATTCAAATACAATTCAAATTTAGAGACTTTGCAAAGAAGAACAAGAGCATGTAACATATTTTGAGCTTCTATTTCGCAAATTATCATATATTAAATCTCCATTGTGATATCATTTGTATATTCATTCTAAAAGAGAATATTTATTGTAATCCTTGAATTCATTGTCAAATTTGTGAGTGTATAAGTATGAGAAAAACTTAGGTGAAGAAATTGGAGAATAATCTCTTATTGTAAAACTCTTGAAGCCTTAGAAGGACTGGATAGTAAAATTCTCAAGTTTGGTTTGCTTGAAGGCGTGGACGTAGGCAGGAATTGCCGAACCACATAAAAATTATTGTGTTTGCTCTCTCTTCCCTTACTCTTTTATTTTCTAGCATTGTTAAATTTATTATTTTTTTATTCTATTAAAATATTATAATAAATTTTTGTGTGATTTGTTTAGCTTAAGCTTGAAAAACCCAATTCACCCCTTCTTGAGTTGCATAACTTGTATTTCAGATGATAGACAATTAAGAAGATGAAATCAAAACTCATATAATTATCAAAATCAAACAAATTCATCATGATAAGTTAACATGCTATCATTATATATATCTATCCATCATAGTAATGCGTTCAATATTATACATAATGAACATACAAAAATGAACATACAAACATGCTTTCATAATTTCAAACTATTATCCATCCATGATGATCCATTCAACATAATCAATAGCAAGATAATCTTATCTACATAATGTTAATGTACTTAATGTCATGATATCATAAGATAAGTATGAAATATTTACTAAAAAATAAAAGTAAACAATCATATTATAATTAAAAATTGTTACCAAAACAATATTATAATCAACTTTCTTCTCTTACAAGTTTTCATCAATGAACTCTCCATCATTCTTTAATTGTGGTATCTATAAAAAATATTCAAGTTGTATTTTTGGTACCCAAATATTCTTGGGTCCTTGAATGTTATATTTGGTTCCCTTTAAACTCCAAAGCTTCCTAATACCAAAATAAGTATTTTTCTTAATTGAACATGTATAACTCATATAACCATAGCCATTATAATAATTACAAGTAATTTGATGTTCATTGGTTGAGGTAGCCTTAACAAAATAGCTATTATAATACTTTTGTTTTGTGTGTTAGGCTTATACCCAATGCCTCATTTGCCAAGAATATATTTTTGAGAACCAAGCAATTTTTCTAAAATATTTTGTCCATTTGTGAAATTTAAAACAATGTTATTTAACTCATTATTTTTTCTTAAGAGCTTCATTTTCCTTAGTTAAATCATCAACTATTAAATTATCACGCTAAAAAGAAATGCTTGATTTTTCTTTAAAGGAAATTATTCCATTTTTATTTTCAAATGAAATTCTAGTTAGGCAACCCCAAGAAGGGTGAATTAGGATTTAGAAATTTCTTCAATAATCGCATCACAATTCAATATCAACAACTATCACAACAAAAATAATAATAATTTCAACAACAAGTAAATTCAAAGAGTTAAGGGTAGAGAAAACGAACACGATATTTTTATGCAGTTCAGCAACCTGCCTACGTCTATGCCTCTAAGTAAACCAAGCTTGAGGATTCTACTATATTAGCCTCTATGGCCATATAATTGATTTTGATGATAACAAATCACATATTTTAGATAATAAAAGCTCAAGTCATTTTTCATAATATTTAAAATTACTATTTTCATTTTATAAGAGTTTTTATTTTAAAAGAAAACTAATTTTATTAAATTAATTATTTTCAAATTTATGGACTATATTGAAAAGTTTTGAAAACTTTGAAATTATGAAAATAGACCTTTTTTTTAATGGTTTTATAAAGTGTTTAGGCTATGGTGCAGTTTCTAAAAGTTTGGGTCAAAATTGTTACAAGCGACTAGCTGGATTCAGAAAACAGCATATCGGTTTCAAAGCAGTAGCTTTCTCAAATAGAAATGGCATACCGAATTTTAAGAAGCGACAAGCCAATTATACAGAAATTCAAATTTTGACTCTAACGGTAACTTGAAGCGGCATGCCGATTAGCATAAATGGTATGTTAGTTATCACTAGAAAGTCAATAAAAGCTAGTTTTCTTCTCCAACTATAAATAGGCTTATTCAAATCCAAATCAAAGTTGGACAACTATAATTATCACTAAGCATTAAAGAGTAATCTAAGCTTAAAATCTTGTAATTATTCTTGTTCACACATTGAGCATTTATCTTGTAATAAAAAAATTATGAGAGTGAAAACTTTTGTAATCCTCATTGTAAAATCAAAGTTGGGTAATTGTAAGTATTGGGAAACACTTGGGGTTAAGAGATTGAGTATAATCTCTTGTTGTAAAGGTCCATTGACACCTTGGAAGTCAATTGTAAGCATTGTTGAAGCTAGTGAGCCTAGAGGCGTGTACGTAGGCATGGTTTGGTCGAATCACTTAAAAATCTGTGTTTGCATCTCTCTAACCCTTACTCTTTTTTCTTTACTGCATTTTAATTTTTTTATTTAGAATTTGGTTTATTTATTTCAATTGTCATTGATTTTAATTTTGTAAATTTTTTAGAAACTCAATTCACCCCTCTCTTGGGTTGCATAGCTATTATTTCATTTGGTATTAGAGCGAGGTTCTCTTAGTAGGACTTAATCACCTAGGGTAAAAGATCTATGTCAACTCAAAATGACTCTACCTTTAAAGAAGGATTATCCACAGCTAAACTACCATTCTATGATGGAAATGACTACTCTTATTGAAAAAATAAGATGAGAATTTATTTACAAGCTTTGGATTATGAAATTTTAGAAATTGTTAATAATGAACCATTTGTGCTTGTTACAAAAAATAAAAAAGGGTAAGATATCCCCAAATCATTTAGATAATAGAGTGAGGAAGAAAAGAGAAAGATGCCTTTAAACTTCAAAGCTATGAATACTTTATATTGTACTCTTGATAAGAAAGAGTATCATAGAGTGTCTAGTTGTGAAATTGGACAAAAAAATTATAACTAACTTAAAGCAGTTTATAAAGGGAGAAACCAAGTCAAAGAGTCTAAAATTAGTTGATATACTCGATAATATAAATTATTCTAAATGTAACAAACTGAGAGTGTTTATTTTATGCATACTAGGTTTACATACATTATGAACACTCTAGGAGCCTTAGGGAAAACCTTCTAAGTGAACGGAGAGAGAACTGTCATAGAAGAAGCCAATGATTTAAACACTTTGCCTATTATTGATTTAGTTGGTTCTCTCTTATGAGGTAGATTTAGCAGCTCAAAAAGGAAATGAGGAGAAGAAAAAGAATAGTATTGTACTTAAAGTCTCAAAATATGAGAGTGAAGAGGAAAACAAGCTAGATGATTAAGAAATGGTTATACTGGCTAGGAGATTTAGAAAATTCTACAAGAAAAAAATGAACGGAAAAATTTTAGAAACTACAAGAATCAAAAAGAGAAGAAGGAGTCTATTAATTACTATAAATGCAAGAAGCTTGAAGATATTCGATCGGAATGCCTTTTTCGTAACAAGCTCAAGAAGAAAGCCATGGTGGCTACATGGGATAACAATGATGAGGAAAGTCTCAAAATATAAGAGTGATGAGGAAAACAAGTTAAATGATGAAGAAATGGTTATGTTAGTTAGGAGATTTAGAAAATTCTACAAGAAACAAATGAACGGAGAAATTTTAGAAACTACAAGAATAAAAAAGAGAAGGAGTCTATTAATTGCTATAAATGTAAGAAGTCTGAACATATTCGATCGGAATGCCTTTTTTTTAACAAGCTCAAGAAGAAAGCCATGATAGCTATATGGGATAACAGTGGTGAGGAATCAAGTGATGATGGAGAAAATCAAGAAATGTCAAATCTACCTCTCATGGCATTTCAGGATGAATCGTTTGATAAACTTGATGAGGTAAGTTACTCTCCCACTTATAATGAACTACTTGATGTTTTTAAATAACTACATGATGATTGGAGGAGAATAAGAAAAATGAATGTGTATTTTAAAAAGAAAATAATAGAACTCACAAATGAAAGTGAATATTTAAGTGCTAAGATTACATGCCTAGAATTGAAGAATAAATCTTTACATGATAGAATTGCTTCGTCAAATAAGAAATTTAACACATCACATAACCATGTAGACTTATATGTAGATGATTTGAAAAAGGAAAATAAGGTGCTCTAGAAAAGGAATAATGAACTTAGTGATGTTGTTTTAAAATTCACAAATGGACAAAAGATGTTGGACAATTTGCTTAATTCACAAAAAAGTGTTTTTGACAAGGGAGGTATTAACTATTAGCTAAACTTGAAACAAAAGTATTATAAGAATTACTTTGTAAAAAATACTTCCATTAATAATCTTGTTGTATGCCATTTTTGTAACCAAGATAGTCACATGAAAAATAGATGTCCTGTGAAAAGAAATGTTTATTATGGAATGAAATGTCTTTAGGTTCTAAAAGGAACTATTGCTAATACTCAAAGACTAAAAAAATTTTGGGTACCTAAGTCTTGAGTATTCCTTATACAGGGTATAAAGAAGAAAAAGAAGAATAAATTGTACTTAGACAGTAGATGTTCAAGATACATGATTGGGAACTATTTTTTGGTTATTTAGCTTTATCAAAGTTGAAAACGGTGGAGATGTTTCCTTTGAAGATAATTCAAAAAGGAAGATTCTCAAAATTGGTAATGTTAGTAATGTTCTCTCAACCCTAATTGAGAATGTATGTTTGATTGAGAATTTGAAATACAACTTGATTACTATTAGTCAATTATGGGAATGTATGTGATAGTAAAATTGTGTTTGTTAGTAATAAATGTGGAAATGTGTATACCATTGATATTGATTGTGCATCTTCAAAAGATAAATATTTTTCTGCATTACATAATGATAGTTAGTTATGGCATAGAAGATTAAGACATGCAAGCATGGATTTGATTTCAAAGATTTCCAAAAATGAATTAGTTAAAGGTCTTCCTAAAATTGGTTTTTAAAAAAGATAAGACATGTGAACCATGCCAATTTAGTAAACAAATCAAAATCTCGTTTAAAAACAAAAATCACATTTCTATTTTAAGACCACTCCAGCTTCTTTATATAGACTTATTTAGACCTTCTAGGTATGCTAGTTTGAATGACAAATATTATGCATTTGTGATTGTTGATGATTTTTCTAGATTCACATCGGTATTATTCTTAACAAATAAGGATGATGCATTTGATGCCTTTAAAATATTTTGTAAAAAAGTTCAAAATGATAAAGGTTATAGTATTGCATGCATTAGGAGTGATCATGGAGGAGAATTTAAAAATCATGTATTTGAATGTTTTTTCAATGAGCATAGCATTGAACATCAATTCTCTTCACCTAAGACTCTACAACAAAATAAAGTTATTGAGAGAAAGAATGTCTATTCAAAAAATAGCTAGGACTATATTGAATGAAAATAATTTACTTAAATATTTTTGGCCTGAAGCCGTCAACAATGCATGTTATATTTTAAATCATGTGTTGATAAGAGCTACTTTCAATAAGACTCCCTATAAGCTTTGAAAAGATAGAAAAATCAACATTGGATATTTTAAAGTTTTTAGATGCAAATATTTTATTTTGAACACAAAAGATAATCTTGGTAAATTTGATCTAAAATCTAATGTTGGCATATTTCTTAGATAATTAAACTCAAGCAAAGCATGTCACATTTGATGAGTCCTCTTCAGAGAAAATTATTGTTGATGATGATGCGGATGATAAATTACAAAAGCAATAACCAAAAGACAAATAAATGAATGCACCACTTAGAAATGAAAAGGGCAACATAAGGAAACAAATGTGGAACAAAATAAAGGTATTTCTCAAATACTCCCCAAGCAATAGAGGTATGTTTCATCTCATCTAAAAGATTTGATTCTACGTGATCATGCTATAGGAATAACTGCCAGATCATCATTTAGAAATGCTTGTGAACATATTGCATTCATTTCTCAAATTGAACCAAAATCATTTTCAGATGCGGAAAATGATGAATCTTGGATTATAGCGATGTAAGAAGAGTTGAATCAATTTAAAAAAAATAATGTGTGAGAATTAGTTCCTAAACTAGAACATCAATATGTCATAGGCACTAAATGGGTATTCAAAAATAAAATGGATGAATTCAGTGTGGTTGTAAGAAATAAAGCTAAATTAGTAGTTTAAAGTTACACCAAGAAGGGGGAATTGATTTTGATGAGACATTTGCATCGGTAGCTTGATTATAATCCATTAGGATTTTATTAGCATTTGCATGTCATAAAGATTTTATTTTATATCAAATGGAAATCAATAGTGCATTTTTAAATGTTTACATTATGGAAGAAGTTTATATGAAACAACATTCTGGTTTTGAAAATGAGAAATTTTTAGAACATATTTATAAGTTGTCAAAAGCATTGTATAGTTTAAAACAAGCACCTAGAGGATGGTATGATAGGCTTAAGAATTTCCTTCTATATAATGGTTTCACAATGAGCAAAACTGATACAACTCTCGTCATTAAGCATAGGAACAAAGATATTCTTATTGTTTAAATTTATGTTGATGACATTATCTTTGGTTCCATTAATAAGTTATTGGGTAAGGAATTTTCCTCTTGCATTAGTAATGAATTTGATATGAGCATAATGGGAGAGCTAGAGTACTTCCTTGGACTGTAAATAACACAAAATGAAAAACGAATTTTCATAAATCAAGCTAAGTATGCAAGAGATACTAAAAAAGTTTGGTTATGAAAATGGAACGGCAAAAAGCACTCCAATGAGCACAATCATTAAACTGTATCGAGGTATGATGAGATCCTTAATATATTTGACTGCTAGCAGGCTTGATATTATGTTCAGTGTGTGCTTGTGTGCTAGGTTTCAATTATGCCTTAAAGAGTCTCACTTATTTGCTATTAAATAAATTTTTCAATACTTGATTGGCACCATTGGCCTTGGCCTTTGGTATCCTAGGGGAACATATATAGATTTAACATGTTATTTGAATACCGATTTTGTTGGCTAGAAGGTTGATAAGAAAAGCACTAGTGGTACATGTCGTTTTCTAGGACACTATTTAGTCTCTTGGTTTAGAAAGAAACAAAATTCAGTTACATTATCTACTACTAAGGTAGAATCTATTGCAGCTAAAAGTTGTTGTGCACAAGTATTGTAGATGAAACAAATACTTAGGGACTATAATATTAAGATATATCATATTTTTATTAGATGTGATAATACCAATGCTATTCATTTGTCAAAGAATCTCATTCAGCACTTTAGGAGTAAGCATATAGAAATTCAGCGTCATTTTTTAAGAGATTATGTTCAAAAGGCAGATGTTATGATTGAATTTATTTCCAATAAAAATCAACTTATTAACATCTTCACGAAACCTCTTAGTAAAGAGCAATTCACTAATTAGGCATGAACTTAGAATGATAAATATTATATATTAAGTTGTTATTTCTCTTTGTGTAACTTCATTAATTGATGTAATTGAATTAAAACTTTTTTTTTGTATGATTTTTATGTTCATATATGCATTCATGTTTCTTTCATTAAATGACTTATTAAAAAGTTTTAAATCTCAAAATGATTCAAAATTAATCAAGCTTTAAGTAGAAAATCTCTTGGTGTGCAAAACATAGGATAACCGGCCATTCATTTTAAAAAAATTGATATACCACTTAGCATAACTAGTCAACTGGTTCTATCAACCGAAAAGTCAAATTCGTTAAGGTGCTCACTTGACTAAAATCGATCAACCAGATTTAACAATAAGTAATTCAAATTTTTTAAAGTGATTACTAGAATAAAATCAGTCGTTCGATTAAACAAACCAGCACTCGGAATTTGCTAGCCTTATGACCAGTCATCGTCTTCCTCTTTCATTCAGCATTCTGGTTCTCTCTCTCTTTACACCGCTTTCTCATTCTCTTGTTTACACTCCAAAATTAATTATTTTCATTCATTTTTAACTAAATTAAACTATAGAAATATTCTCCATCCTTCCTAGAACTTGAAATTATCGTCAAATCTCATTTTCACCCACAAAATAAAAAAAAAAACCCATTTCTAACCTAGGTTTTCACCTATTTCTCCTCTCTCTAGATTTTATCATTTTAAGTTAATTTTCAGCCAAATTTAACCCATACATCTCTTTTACACTTCATATTCTTACTTTGAATCAGTTCATTTCTCTTCAAATCATCCAAAAATCGTCATGCCTAATCTAAGGCCACGCAACAAAGGGAAAGAACCTACTCAGCCAGCCAAACATTCATGGCAGAAGGAAGCATTTGTAAAAGAGCCTAATTTTGAATTAAGGCAATTTTCATACAGCCGTTTGGTCAAGCATTTTTGCCAATCTTTCATGACCCGAACGGTATTTCCTATCTTTTACCTTTTACTTAATTAGTTTTGTAGCCTTAGAATTAGCAATACGAATTTGTTGGAATTGTTAGAGGAAGTTGATTGGATATAATGCTCTTTTTATTGATGCAAATGTGTATCCCGACTTGGTGAGAGTATTTTATTTGAATATGGATTATTTTGCAGAGAAAGAGAATCAAGTATTTACCAATGTTGGAGGAGTTTTGATTGAATTTGATGATGAAGATTTAAATGATACCCTATTCTCTATATTTGGAGATAGTTTAAAAATTTATTTTACTAGGAAAGCCCTTAAGATTGATGATTTCGATCATGCTAAGGCTATTCATAATATCTATAGGAGTATTGACCTTACTGATGAGGTGTGTACCCTTTATTTCTAAACTCAATGTATTTGCCTCAAATCTAGGATTTTGCTTCGTATTATTCAGACTATTGTTTTTCCTAGGTCGGGGCATTTATATGAATTTTCTCACATGGATCTTACCTTGATTGATTCTATCCTTAAGCATCGTCCAATTGACCTTGGGTATACTATCGTTCGTCACATACTCTCTATTCCCACCATGATTACTTAGTCCCTTCTTTATGATCATTTCATCACCTGGATCCTTCAATACTTTTGGTTGTCTATAAATAAACCATCCTTTAAACTCTCAAGAGTATTGGAGACGAGATGATTTATGGCTTAGGGTTCCAGTTGCATAATGGAGAATGGAAAAAGGTTACTGAAAACAAGTACACGAGGATAGCTCGAGTGATGACCGTCCACTCAATGCTGTCGCTCCTACTAATCAATTTCTTGACTTTTCTTTTCCTTTTTAGGATAAGCAATGACGCAGGATCCTCCAGTTTCTATGTAGCATCATGCTGCCTCTGCAACTGCCATACCCCCTTCAGAGCCTTATGTTCCTACTGAGGTCACTCTTCAACACTTTACGGATGAGGTGCAGACACTTTCAGTGCAGCAGACTAGCTTTCAGCAACACATTCTTGAGGATCATCAGCGTCTCTCTTAGTAGCAGCAGCGGTTTCTTCAAGGACAACGCCTTCTCTTTGAGCATTTTGGCATTCTATATTCGTTTCCGCCATCACCACTACTTCACCGCCTTAGTAGTTTTTTATATCTGACTTTCTATGTTTTTTTAGCAGACTAACATTTCTATGTTCTAACATTTCATATCATTATGTTGGATGTTTATTTTTTAGATGTTTATATTTCTATTATTAAATTTTTTGGATAATTATTTTGGATAATATCATGATTTTTCCAGCTTGTTTTAGTTTATATTGTCCTTCATATCTTGATGATTTTAATGATTGATTTGTTATTGAGAATGTTTGATATTGATGAAAAATTTAAGATGATTTACTAAGAGTGTTTTGGTATTGATGCATTGATAATTTGGAAGTGTTGGTTCTCCTTTTGTATTTTGGAAATATCTACTTACAAAATTTTTTCATCAATAATAAATCATCTACCATGGTTTGACAATAAATCCCTTTGCAACTTGTTCGCGTCACTGATTTGTTTGAAGGGTAGTATATTTTCACGGGGAGTACAACCTTTTTAGTATGTTGGTTTTTATTTTACAACGAAATGGGAGATATCTATGGATTTATTTTGACGTATTGATATGTGTATGCTAAACTTAAATATTTTTCTTGAGATAATGCAAGAGGAGTTTCTTAAAAGGATTTTGTTTAATTTTTTTTTTTTACTTATGCATGCATTAAGGGGGAGCATTTATCAAAATCTTCAAAATACTTGATATGTATTTTATCATTATAAAAATTGGGAGATTCTAAGCCTATATGACTATATAATTTATTTTGATGATAATGAACCACATGTTTTAAATAACAAAAAATCAAGTTATTTTTCATGATATTTCAAATTATTATTTTCGTTATATAAGAGTTTATTTTAAAGGAAAGCTAATTTTATTAAATTAATTATTTTCAAATTTATGGACTATATTGAAAAATTTTTAAAAACTTTGAATTCTAAAAATAGACATTTTTGAATGATTTTATAAAGTATTTAGGCTATAGTACAGTTTCTAAAAACTTAGAGCAAACTTATAATTGTAGAATGTTTTCACTGTAGTGATATTGTAGCAAACAGACTAATCAGAATCAGAAAATGATATACCAGTTTCAGGGCAGTATCTCTTTGAAATAAAAATGACATACCAGATTTTAAGAAGCGTCAAGCCAGTTATATGGAAATTCAAATTTTAACTCTAAAGGTAACTTAAAACGGCATGCCGGTTAGCACCAAAAAGTTAATAATAGATAGTTTTCTTCTCAACCTATTAAAATACTCATTCAAATCCAAATCAAAGTTGGATAACTACAATTACCACTAAGTATTTAAGAGTAATTTAAGCTTAAAATCTTGTAGCCATTCTTATTCACACATTGAGCATTTATCTTGTAATGAAATACATTGTGTAAGTGAAAGCTTTTGTAATCTTCATTGTAAAATCAAAATTAAGTGATTGTAACTGTTGGAAAGCACTTGGGGTTAAGAGATTGGGTATGATCTCTTGTTATAAAAGTCTATTGACACCTTGGAAGTCAAGTGTAAGCATTGTTGAAACCTTAGAGGCTCGCTTAGTGAGTAGAGCCCGAAAGATCTTATCTTATTCATAGGTTTAGATCCTCTCTTTATATAAGCAGTTTATGATATATCTTCTTATCAGTTTACTGAGCAATCAAAGAACCTTTTTCCTGCACCTATTGGCATGCTTCTCTTTGGCATTGATTCTATCGATCCTACATGACCTCCCTTTCCCCACGATCTTTTTTCACTTCTTTGAAGATTTTAACCCTACTTCCTTCTTTAATCCTCAAGCCTGGTAAGTTTAGATGTATGGACATAGGCACGATTTGGGCGAACCACGTAAAAATTTGTATTTGCATCTTTTATTTTTTTACTGCACTTTAATTTTGTTATTTGGAATTTAGTTTATTTATTTTAGTTGTGTTTGATTTTAATTTTATAATTTTTTTAGAAACCCAATTCACCCCGCCTTCTTGGGTTACATAACTAGTATTTCACAGTATCTAAGCCTTACAACCCAAAACATCAATATGTTTACAATTGATTTCTAATGAGTCGATAAACTTTTACAATTCGAGATAATCCCACATTTCTTTTCCCGAGTATTTCTCATACTTACAATAACTCAATATTTGATGTTAAAATGAAGATTACAAAAATCACATTCCTCACAAGAGTATATAAGCAAATGATAGCCTAAATATGAATCATTGTATATAAATAAACAAATAAAATAATAAGATGAATTTTATAAAGCTTGATAGAGATTGGAAAACTTGTTTTAATTAAGTTTGATTTGAATTTTTATAATTTGAACAAGAAAGCTAGTCGTTATTGACATTTTGGACAGCTACCAGTTCGCTGCTTACATGAGATGGTTAGCTGCTCAAGTAACCGTTACATAAAAGACTTAAAAATTTGCCACAAGTGGTTTGTCGCTTCATTTTATCGGCTAGCCACTATGTTTCTGGACATAAGGCAATTAGCTGCCACTGTTTCAAAAATTATAGTTTACTCTCAAAACATTCTAAAATTATACAATGGCATAAAATTTTATAAAACTTTTCAAATAGGTCTATTTAAAAAATTCAAACAATAATTATTGATTTCAAAATTTTCAAAAGTTTTTCAATTTTGTCCATAAACTTGAAAACAACCATTTTCATGAAATTATTTTTTTCTATATTTATATTATGAAAATAATGATTTATTTAAAATGTTGTGAAAAGTAACTTGAATTTTAAGTACTTAATCATGCATACATATAATCATACTAGCTTTATAAGAAATACAATATCAGAAATTGCCTAAGGTAGTACCCTTGAAGCTTGTCCTTGACATCATGAGCTTTGTGCCTTTGTTCTTGAGTGTCTTGAACTTGATCTTATATGTATGATTTTTATCCTTTAAGAGTTAGTGAGATTGTGAAATATATGCATTTTCTATTTTACTTATGTCACTCGATTTCTTATAATTAAAATTAAAATACCATATGATCACATAGGTCAACAATTAAAAACTGTGAAAGGACCCAAAACATCACTGTGAATGAGTGCAAAAAGAATAGATGTTTTTTAATTACTAATAAGCAAAGAAGCACATTTATGCTTTGCAAGTTCACAAATATCACAATGAAGGTTTTCTATATCAATTATAAATGAAGCAAGCTCAATACAAAAGTGATGAAGCTAGATTTTTTCTTTATTAGAAATAGAAGACTTAGAAAGAAGTGACAGAGGTAAATAATTCCCAGTTCTATTTTGTCCACTTAATTTTTGAAGATAGTAAATCCCATTTTTCTCTCTAGCATGTCCAATCATCTTTCCCGTACCTTGGTCCTGAAATATGAAGCATGAAGGATAAAAAATTACATTACAATTCAAATCTTTTGTAAGTTCGTGAATAGACAAAAGGTTAGTAGAGACAATTTTGGTACATGAAGGACATTTTAAAGTGTTTTGATTTATATAAGAGATGAATTTGTGTGAAGAGTTGTCATATAGTTGGTGACACCTAAGTCTATAACCCAAGAGTTAGAGAATATTGCATATAAGACATTTAGTAGATATGTAGAGGGGAACTTACCTTTGAATGCTAAAGAGCTACTCATTTATGTTGGCTTCTCTAGTATTCTCAACAAACTTTTCATCTTTTTAATTTTTTTCTCTATTGAACTGGCCATGTTCATGAGAATTATCTTTGTCACCAGACTGTGAGGTCATATGAGCTTGCATTTATCGCTTTAGTGGTCCATTTTTCATAGTTGAATTTATGTTGGACACTAGTGGCTTTCCATGAAGTTTCCAGGATTGTTCTTAGCTGTGCTGAGGCTAAGTACACTACAAAGCATCTTTATTTATCACTTTAGACAAATTAGTTTGTTCAATTTCACCAAATGGTTGCTAATTTGGGTCAAAGTTCTTTACTTCAGTATTTCTTGCAACCATGGCTGAGCTCTCCACTACTTGAGGATCATCCATAACTACTCTTCTACTTTTTTTACCTCGAATTATAGCAATGGCCTCATCCAATGATGGAAAGTCTTCTTTCCCTAGTACTTGTACTCGAATATGGTTAGCACACACTCCATTTAATCCAGTTAAGAATTCATAAATCCTATCTTTTAAAAAAAAAAAACATTTTCATCAAGGTAGCATCAATGCTGCACTTCATTTAAAAAAATTATCTCATTTTAAAACATTGATAATGTTTTTAAATAAGCATATCTAGTAATATAACGACTTCCTTGTTTAGTTGTAGAAATCTTAGTTTTGATCTCATAAATTTGAGCAACACCACCCACCTTAGAATAGGTTGTTTCAATAGCTTCCCACATTTCCTTGGCTGTGGTTAGGAGTATAGATGTGTCATTGATCTCTAGGATCATCGAATTATATAGCTAGGACATAACCATAGAGTTTACTTCATCCCAAGCATCAAATCTAATATCCTTTAATTTGGGTCTAGTACTAAGTAGGTGACTAATTTTACCATTTCCTTTTAGAAATGTTAGAAAAAATTGATACAACTTTAAATAAAATTTCTCATCCAATCTATAGGATGCCTGAACATTGTATAAATCTCTTACCAATGGAGTATTCATGCTGTCACTATTTTTGTTGTCATTGAATTGAGTACGAGTAGTGTTTGATCCAACAATTATCTGAGTCATGGTTAGAATTTGAAAATAATTTCAAAAATGAGAAAAATAGTGGAAAAATAATTCAACGATGAAGGCTGAAAGGAAAGAAAATATATTCTCAAGAGCCTAATAAAGGCTCTCAATACTTCATCAAATTAGAGACTAAATCAAATTCTTACAAATTTGAGACTGACAACTATCTAGATATCTTATCTAAGGCACAAATATTTAAAGTAAAATATAGTTAAACATTTTCTTATACTTACTATGGACTATAAGTGACTGTCCGGCATGTTGGAATTTAGCTGGTGGCACTATTGAAAGATATAATGCTTGTCCATCTTATGGAGTAGACATTACCAAATGTAAACTTAAACACAATTGTAAAATTGCATATATTCGCCACTGTCGTTGGCTTACTCATTCTCTTATGTGCTTTACTTTTACACACATATTTGTACTCGTTAATTTATTTAAGTAACTTTTAATTAAACTTGGTAAGCCTACTAAAATTTGATCTAGCAAAACTTTAAGCGAAAAAAAAAAGTTCCACCGATAACCAAATTAGCTAAAGGAATCAGTAAAAACAGAGGCAATTTTAGTTTCTTACATTAATTAACATAAATCTGAAGCAACAACCATAATATGATAACACATTGTTAGTGAAAATCGAATTAGATGAGACTTGACCTAGTAGAAGCAACGAAAGAGGAAAGCTTGCTTGAAATGAGCAGTGATGGATACGACATCATTTTCGTTTCTTTGATTCAATTGACTACACTTAGTTCAGATTAACTTTAGTTTTTTCAATCAATTCACAAACAAGAAAGAGCTTATTTCAGTTTATCTCTCCCTCACAGATTACTTAAAATATTTTCAAATGTGGGACATCAAAGTCTCTGATCGGTTATTCAGTAAATGGTGTGGCTACAATGCCATTTAAAAGTGTTTAATTTACTCCTAAATATAAAAGTGTTTAGTTATAAAATAACTGAGTGAGTCCAGGGTCAAAACACAAGGAATTAAAAAATTTAGTAATCTGTTATTAAATAAAAATTAATTGTAGAAAAAAATTATTAACTAATAAGAAGGAATTAATTGTTAATAAAAATTAATTATTATGTTCTTTAATTCTTAACTAAGCATTTTTATGGATAAATATGATATTAAAGTATATGATGTGCCATACCTATATTGTAGGGTCGACATAATGTCAAAATGCAATTTACATCCAAGAAGATCTAGATCTATAAATTAATTTGACCTAAAAGTAACCGGTAAATAAAAACAAAAATAATAAACATGTAATAAAATAAACTTTTAATTCACTTGAAAGATAAATTAATTCTATAATTTGAATAATTAAGTTTTGTTTTTTACCTTAGCTTAGTAAACTAGTCACTTATTATTGTAAAAATTTTATTGAACTCACAAGTGCACAAATCTGTTGAAGTATGACTAATAGTGACGAGTGTCAATCCCACGAGAATGTAGATTTTAATTGTGTAGAATTATTGTTTTTATTTTCTTATTTAATGTGCTTGCTGTAAAAGTTCTAATTTATTTTATCCTAAGATTTAAATTAAAATGGTAGGAATAAATTAGAAATTAAACAATGCAATAGAGTGCTTGGATCTCAGGACTCACATTCAACATTTCATCATGGGCTTAATATTTATTTTTAGTTCCAATTAATTTATAAGGGTGGTATTTCCATTTCTTATAAGCCTAACTCTAATAAATATGATGTCAAGTGCTCATTATGCTAAAAAAACAATAATCTTATCTTAAATGTGGTATGAAGAAAACATTGTGCTAGGTAATAATAATCTAACTGTCGATAAAGTGACACAACCATCCATTAATTAACCTAAATAAATTTTTTGTCAACACTGAGTCAAGACATACCACAGAAATTACAGAGAGATTTTTCTTTAATAAATCTAGTGTAAAGTGTTCACTGTACCAAATAGTAATAATCTTGCACTAGGGAGCCAGTATACCAGTGTAATATCTAGACAAGATTATTACTATCTGTCTACGACAAATCAAAAAAATTTAAATAAATTAGAGAAAGTGAAAATAAACTTATCAAATTAAGCTCATAGATCATGTTGAGGCTTTACCTTTAACCCAAGTTTGGAAATAAATTAGTTACTCAGTTTATAACTAAGGGTAAAACAGAAATTTTATTAAAATACATAGAAAATACAAGACGGAGAAGTAATTACAAAAAATGGAGCCCAAAAATAGATTCAGGGGGGCTAGCTCCCTATTTATTGATACTATCAGTAAATTATGACAATTGAATGAAAACAATTCAAACGCCTAAGATTGTGCCATGTGGCACTCTCAGATTGAATGGGATACATTATCAGGGCTATCATTCCATGTATATATATGTACGGTACGTGCACTTTTCAGTCCACTACTGCCATGTCATCGTTCAATGCCAAAGTCAACAAGTATCACTCAGTGCATTACATGCATTGTAAGGTCATTTTTCAGTCTAATAGACTTTTGCCACGTCATCTATCAATGCCACATCATCGGTCAACAACATGTCAGAAGTCCAAAACACGTCAGTGGTCAACGTCACATCAGCGAGGTCCGTTAAAATCTTAAAATTATAATTTTACCTTTTATGTTTTTATAATGTTTTCAACTATTCTGAGTTAAAAAAATGCTGTTTGTTTTGCTGCCTGACTTCTTGTTTATTATAAAATAACAAAAATACCCTTGAAATATATAAAATATTAAAAAATACACACAAGCATATACAATTAAAGATTAAGGGACTTAAAATACATAAAAGTGGAGATGTTAGTGAGACTTGAAGTGTAAAATAATAATTTTACCCTTTATAAATATACACTCTCTAGGACTCAACACTCATATTAAAAAGAAGAATACTCATTTAATTTGAAAACTTCTGAAATATATTACAAGAACATTTGAGAAAAAAAGAAAAAATTTGAAAACAAAGGAAGAAGAAAATTTCAGAGCTTTCTCTTCTCTGCCACTAGTACACCATTTCAGCTTGAGCTCGCCTCCCCTTTTTTGTATAACCTTTAGCAGCTTTTCTTTATTTTGTTTTATTATTATGTTAAAAATATATATTGCAGCTACCACTTTTGACTTTCATTTTATTTTTTTTATTATACATAATATATGTTTTTAATTCCAAAAAACTCTAATAATGTAATCCTTCCATCTTCTTTATCTTCCGATTTCAACTCTAATTCCTCTTCATTCCTAAAATACACTTATAATAACAAAATATAATAATTAAGATAAAAATTAATATAATAAAATATAATTTACATAAAATTACATTTAGAGAGCATTAAAATAAAATATGAGTCATAAGCACATCAATTAACACTAAAAGTGAAAAAAAAATTTTAGGTTTGATTAAATGTATACTTTTTAGTGTTAATTAAACCATCCAACCAGCTTATTACTAGTCCCTAGCAATTAAAGTGCTATATTAAATTGAGATTTACAAAATTTACATGCAAGTTAATAGTTGTTCATGTATCTTCTAAACTACCAAATAAATAAATTCTCTCAAATTTCTTTACTTTAACTTTTTATCAGTTACTCATTATCCAAGATATCACTAAACTTTCTTTTTTACTGAATAAATTAACACAATACTTAGGGGCTTCATCAAAAGAAAATAATATTTTTATTCCAATGATTCATCATAGATTCTATCTTTAAACAGTAGATTACTTGCACAATTTAATTCGAAAATATTACATTTTTAATCCATATAGCAAACTTTGGGCTAGTAACTTTCAGACCAGTTGGCTTTAGATCATTAGGTTAACTTACTTATTGGGATTTTTGATATATAAGAAAACAATATATCTGCAACCCATGTAGATGAAATACAAGCTTTAAACAGGTAAGTGTTAACATTCCCTTGCTTAATGTTATAAAGCAAGTGCCCTCTTATACTAAGTTTCTTAAAGACGTCTGCACTAAAAAAAGAAGCATTCGTGATTCAAAAGAAGGCATTTTTAACTGAAAACATTAGTTCTATACTCCAACAAGAAATTCCTCCAAAATTTAAAAACCCAGGATCTCCTACTATCTCATGTAGTATTGGGAACCACACATTTGAGAATGCTTTGTTAGATTTAGGAGTTAGTGTAAATCTTTTACCGTACTCAGTATTTATAAAACTTGGATTGAGCCAGTTATGCTACAACTTGTAGATCGGTCTATGAAAATACCTCGTGGTATTGTAGAGGACGTGCTTATCCAGGTAGACAAATATTATTTTTTTGTTGATTTCATTGTGATTGACACTCAACCAGTGTAAGATTTAAAGAAGCATATCCCTATTATCTTAGGAAGACCTTTCTTGACATCTGTTGATGCTCACATTCAATGCAGGACCGGAAATATGAATTTATTGATTGGCACCATGACTATGGAGTTGAATATCTTTAACATTACCAAACAACCTCAAAATGCAGATGATGGAATTGTTAATGTGGATTTAATAGAAGAATTAGTTGATTATACTTTCCTTTTAACCTTAGTAATGACCCTTTACAAATATTTTTAACTCACTTTGGTTTGAATTTTGATATTGACAGATCAGTCGATGAGGTCAATGCCTTACTTGATTCAGTACCATCCATAGAAACCAACAAATAAAAGTCAAGAATTGAATAACTAGCACCATCAGGAACCCATCATCAGAATCACCAACAAAACTTGAGCTCAAATCGCTACCGAACATTTTGGAATATGCATTCTTGGGAGAAGAAAGCACTTTGCCAGTAATCATTTCGTTCTCCCTAAATGACAAACAAAAAAGTAAGTTGTTGGAAGTTTTAAGAAAATACAAGGAAGTATTAGGATGGACCATAGCCGATATAAAAGTATAAACCCAGTGGACTGCATGCATTACATTCATCTTGATGAAAATGCTAAATCTACTAGGGAAATGCAACGTAAAACCTAACATGAAAGAAGTTATTAGAATAGAAGTCCTCAAATTATTAGATGCAGGTATCATTTACCCTATTTCTGATAGTTCATGGGTCAGTCCTGTGCAAGTTATTTAAAAAAAGTCTGGAGTCACAGTAATTACTAATGCTGATAATGAATTGATACCCACTAGCGTAACTACAGGGTGGCGTGTATGCATTGATTACAGAAAGTTAAATTCTGTCACACGTAAAGACCATTTTTCTTTACCATTTATTGACCAAATGCTTGATAAATTAGCAGGTCATGAATTTTATTGCTTTTTAGATAGATACTCCGAATATAACCAGATTCTCATAGCACCAAAAGATCAAGAGAAAACCACTTTCACTTGCCCTTTCAGCACTTTTGCATATAGGAGAATGCCATTTGGATTATGTAATGCACTTGCCACATTTCAACGATGCATGTTAAGTAATTTTTTTGATATGGTTGAATGCTTCCTTGAAGTCTTTATGGATGACTTTTCTACTTTTGTAATTCATTTGATCAATGTGTATATCATCTAACACTAGTTTTGCAGAGATGTATGAAAAAAATTTGGTCTTGAATTGGGAGAAGTGTCATTTTATGGTAAAACAAGGTATTGCTCTCAGTCACATCATTTCAAGCAAAGGTATTAAGGTTGACAAAGCCAAGGTGGATCTCATTTCTAATATTCCTCCATCTAAAACAGTCAGAGAAGTAAGATCTTTCCTTAGGCATGATGGCTTTTATAGACGTTTCATTAAAGATTTTAGCAAAGTTCTAGACCCTTATGCAATCTACTTGCTAAGGATGTACCTTTTGTCTTTGATGATTTATGTCTTGAGGCATTTGAGAAACTAAAGCAACTGTTGACATCATCACCCATTATTCAACCCCCAAATTGGAATTTACCTTTTGAGCTCATGTGTGATGCATTTGATTATGCAGTAGAAGCAATATTAGGGCAAAGAGTTGATCGAATTCCCCATGTCATTTACTACGCTAGTATGACATTGAATGATGAACAGTTGAATTACTCAACCACTAAAAAAGAAATGCTAGCAATAGTGTTTGCGTTAGAAAAATTTCGATCTTATCTCACTGGATGTAAAATAATTGTGTTCACAGATAACACTGCTCTTAAACATCTTCTTTCAAAGAAAGATACAAAAGCTAGACTAATTTGCTGGGTGTTACTTTTGCAGGAATTTGACCTTGAGTTCAAAGATAAGAAAGACACAGAAAATATGGTTGCAGATCATCTCTCTCGCCTTAATTTTAATATAATTACAGATCAATTACCATTAAATGAATCATTTCTAGATGAATAATTGATGAGTGTGGAAGTATTACTATAGTATGCTGATATAGTTAATTATCTTGTTACAAGCCAACTTCCAGAGCATTGGACCAAGCAGGACAAAGCCAAATTTTTTGTGGAAATAAAGAATTTCTTTTGGGATGATCCTTATCTGTTCAAGTATTGTGCTGTTCAAATTGTCAGACGATGTGTCCCAGAAAATGAATTTCAAAACATCTTTTCATTCTGTCAAGAACAAGTGTATGGAGGTCATCTTAGTGCTAAAAAATAGCTACTAAAGTTTTACAATGCGGTTTCTATTGGCCAACTTTATTTCGAGATGCTTACACTTTTTGTTCTTTATGTGACCGATGTCAGCGTATGGGAAGCATTACACGACGAAATATGATGCCCTTAAATCCTATTCTGGTAGTTGAAATTTTTAATCTGTGGGGCATCGATTTTATGGGAACATTCCCTCTTCTTTTGTACATTAGTACATATTGGTTGCTGTCGATTATGTATTTAAGTGGGTAGAAGCCATTTCGTGCAGAACCAACGACCATAAGGTTGTAATTGGGTTTTTAAAAAGTAGCATTGTTTCACACTTTAGATTCCATCGAGCAATAATCAGTGATGGTGGTGCCCATTTTTGTAACAAATTATTCAAAGCTCTTTTGGCAAAGTATTCCATTACTCATAAAGTGGTCACCTCTTATCATCCGCAAACTAGTGGCCAAGTCGAGATTTTCAACAGAGAAATAAAGCACTTATTAGAAAAGACAGTGAGGTCAAACAGAAAAGATTGGTCGTTGAGACTCAATGATGCATTATGGGCATATCGAACAGCTTTTAAAACCCTGATTGGAATGTCACCCTATAGGCTAGTGTATGGGAAAGCTTGTCACCCTATTAGCCCATAAAGAAATTTAATTTTGACATACAGCAAGCTAGTATAGAAAGAAGATTATAGCTGGCAGAACTTGAGGAAAACGAAAATGCTAAGTTTTACAAACAGCGAATGAAAGTCTTTCATGACAAGCAAATCATGAGAAAATATTTTACCCCAGGTCAGAAAGTGCTTTTATTTAATTCTAGATTGCATCTATTCTTAGGTAAGTTACACTCTTGATGGTCTGGCCCATTTATTATTCATACTATTTTTCCACATGAAGCAATTGAAATTAAGGATCTAAAGAACGATGTCATTTTCAAGGTTAATGGTTAAAGATTAAAGACATATCTAGAGTACCAACCACAAGATGAAGACACCGAAATCAATTTGAGTGACCTACCAGATTTGAATTGAGACCATTCCATTTTTTTTCGATGATTTAATTTCTTTTTATCGTTTTATTTTACTATTCTTTTGTTCAAAATTATTTATTTTCTATTAAAGTATGTTTGGTTACCAGTCATATTTTCTTTCGTTACTTATCATGAAAACCTCAATCAAACAGATCCTCTTAGTCCAAATTAAGCGGCTTCTACTATGTATAAAGCGTCATCTAAACGGCTTGCTCCAAGTTTTTTCAATCACATCCTGTTTGGGACCTTCGACCACCAGCATTAGTATCCCACTTTGAAGACTTAGAAAGACAACTCAAAGAAATCGAAGATGATATCTATGAAATCCAATTGGAACCTGAGGTAAATTCAATAAGAGGACGTTTGTAAGTAGTTGTTTGCTTATACACATTCTTTTTCTTTCCGTTGTGTGTTTTTATTTTTGTTTTCTTTCACATGTTACTTGATTTTGTAGGCTTTATTTTATTTAAGTGTGTTTTAATTTGTTACCCTGGTTAAGTGGCGGATAACGATACTTCATGACAATCAAATTCGGTTACTTCAGTTTCCCATAATAACTGATATTTTGGGGAGACAAAATGGATAAAAAAAAAATTTTGGCAAAGCTTCACAAACAATTTCGTTCACTTCCTTAGAATGCTCTCCTTACAATCTATAAAGCTCGGTCTGAACGCATGTGATTACTTATGAGAAATAATATCCCTTCTGACATCCGATGGTTAATTGAAGCCAAAGTACAATTGGCAGGTGAGTTACCCCTCAAATTTATTGCATATATGCCTGGTTATGGTAAAGGAAACTACTCAAGAAAATGAAGCGCTCGACGGCTTCCAGTTGCTTGTCATAAGTGTGCCAAAATAGAATACAATAAAGAGGAGTGTACTTTACAAATGGTGTCTAATAACAGAGAAGACAAGATTCAATTCACTAGGGATGGCTTGAATAAAGAGTCATTGGATAATATCTTTTTGTCTCTTGAAACGCATCCCAGTGGATACGTACAGAAAGCAATTCTCCAGTTATGGCTATTATTCTAGAAAGAACATGCAAGATATAGTCACGGGAATCTGACTATAAACAACCCTGTTTGCCAGTTTATAAGAAAATTGGATGGGAAGCCTATCCTCGACACATAGAGGGTGTTCAAGCCATTTCTAGACATAAAACCAGAGGAAGATGTGAGCCACAATCATAACTACCAGTACATATCTTTTTTTTTTATTGTTCTTTTATCATTTGCATTATTATTTTATCTTTTTATGTTGTTCAATTTTTACTTTTGACTTTAAATCCATAAACTTCACGTGTCATTTGAAAAATGTACCACTTCCTTTACAGCTGTGTGTCATTATGATTGTTACCAACATATTTAAATATGAGCTTATTTTTCTAAACATTCATAAGTTGTTTTTTTTTTAGGATTGTCTCAATGGCAGCATCTTCAAGTAGACAATTTAAGAACATTTGTGTGGTTTTTGGGTTTCACTATAGAAAGTCTAATGAGTTTGTTGAGGTAGCCATAGATCTTGGTCGAGTCCTAGCAGAGAGAAAAATACACTTAGTATATGGAGGAGGTAATCAAGGGTTATCAAAGCTTATTGCAGAAGCTGCCTACAATAGAGAAAGCCATGTACTAAGCATCATTCCGAAAGCTTTAAGACATGTTGTAAGCATGCCTGGTCCACCAATTGGAGAGGAGTTAGTTGTCTCCTCCATGTAAGAAAGACTATCTGAAATGCTATAACATACTAAAGCTTTTATTTTCTTGTCAGGAAATCTTACAACTTTAGAAGTATTATTTATATTTGCATCTTGGGCCAATCTGAACATTCATAAAAAACCCATCGGTTTGCTAAATGTTAATAACTTTTTTTATGGCTTACTTGCATTTCTTAACCATGTAATAAAAAATCATTTCATTCTTTTCACAATAAAAAAAACTTTTTATTTGTGCCCCTACTGCTAACAAGTTACTTGATCTTTTACAAGCTTATAGACCAAAGCCAGATCCTAGCAGCAGCAGTAAGAAGCATGAATTAGATTTAACTCTCCATCTATAAAGTTTTCTTTCATTTTATGTTGTAGCACTTAGGTGATATCTTCTAAACCCTACTTCTTTCCTTTAAAACATTGAGGACAATATCTCATTCTGGTTGGGTGGAGGGAATAGTTGATGATTGTGGAATGTCTTAATCTTGGAGAAGTTTTTACTAATTGTTGTTGTAGTAACTAACTTTGGCTTAACTTTTACTAACAGATGAAGGAAAGGCCATCTTTGATCCGTTTGAGTTTTTTTTTTGTCATCCTTTTTGTAAAATATCCATGTTACCCTACGTTTTATGTGTTCCATCACCTACTCATGTTTGAGAAAATTTTAGATGATTATTAAAAAAAAAATTGGTGCAATATATATATATGAAAGAGAAAAAAGATGTGCAATTGAAAAAAAAAAGAAAAAAGAAAATAATAATAATAAATGAATTGCACCTTATAATTTCTGAAAGATCTTTATTTTTTCTCAAACAAAACTTTGTTTTTCCTATTGTCACTTCTTTGTTAACCATATCCTTAACCTGCATTACATCCTAATAAAAGTCTTTCTTGATTTTAGGGACCTATAGTCTGAAATAGAAGCTAGTAATATGAACTAAAATGATGCAGTGACACACACACACACACACACACACACACATATATAAAGTTGGTTTGACAATCATTTCATTTGGTGTCATACTATATGCTAAGCTGTGGGCATTATTCTTGGTGAGAGTGTGTGATATTGCCATTCAAGTCATCATTTTTAGATGACTGTTTTTCTTAGGTTTATTTTCTTCTGAGAGTGTCACTCTAACCTGTGAGATTTTGAGGTTGACATGTCACACTTGAAAGTGACTTAATTAATGTAGCTATGATAATCGATCAGTTTACATGTGTTTGCTTGACTGACTCATGTGGATGGTTGATGTGGGAGTGATATCTCTTTAGGCTAGAGATAATACTTATATTTTTATTTGATTATTGTTATTAATTTAATTGAAGAAGTAAACATAACTGCCTTTAAAAAAAAAAATTTGTTGAATTTTGTTATCACTTAATTTGCTAGGGACTAGCAATAAGTTGGTTGGGGGGTGTGTTGAGTCCTAGAGAGTGTATATTTATAAATGTTAAAATCATCATTTTACACCCCAAAGTCTAACTAACATTTCTACCTTTATGTATTTTAAGTCCCTTGATATTTAATTGTCTATGTTTATGTGTGTTTTTAATACTTTATGTATTTTAGGGGTATTTTAGTCATTTATCAATAAACGAGAAATCAAACAGCAAAACAGACAGTATTTTTGAACTCAGAATAGTTGAAAACCTTAGGAAAGACATAAAGGGTAAAATCATAATTTAAAATTTTAGTGGGCCACGTTTACGTGGTGTTGACTGCTGACATGGCGTTGGCTGCTGACATGTCATTGATCGATGCTGTGGCATTGACAGACGAAGTGACATAAGTCTATTGGACCGAAAAATGAGCTTACAATACATGCAATGATCGCATTTGTTGACTTTTATATTGACCAATGATGTAGCAGAATATTAGTGGACTAAAAATCGTGTATACTATACATGCTATACACGGAATGACAACCCTTGTGACATGTTCCAACCAATCAGAGATGGCCACATGTCACAATCATGGGCGTCCGTATTGTTTTCATTTGATGGCTATGATTTACTTGTTGTATCTATAAATAGGGGGCTCCCCCCTTTAGTTTGACATCACTGAATCTATTTTTGGGCTCTCTTTTCTGTGATTCCTTCTCCATCTTGTATTTTCTATGTATTTTAATAAAATTTCCATTTTACCCCTAGTTATAGAAGGAGTAGCTAATTTATTTTTAAGCTTGGGTTGAAGGTGAAGCCTCAACATAATGACTTAATTTGGTAAGTTTATTTTTACTTTCTCTAATTTATTTAAATTATTTTGACTTATCATAGACAGATAGTAATAATATTGTCTAGATATTGCACTGGTATACTAGCTCCCTAGTGCAAGATTATTACTATTTGGCACGGTGAGCGCTTTACATTAGATTTATTAGAGAAAAATCTCCCTCTAATTTATGTGGTAGGTCATGACTCATTATTGACATAAAAATTATCTAGGTTAATTAGTGGAAAGTCTTGCCACCTTGTCGATAGTTACATCATTATTACCTGGTACAACGTGTTTTTGACACCACATTAAACATAAGATTATTATTCCTGGCACAATGAGCGATTGATGTCTTATTTATTAGAGTTAGGTTGATGAAGAGTGGAAATACCCGTCTCATAAATTAATTGGACCTAAAAAAGGAATATTAAGCCATAGTGAAATATTGAGTGTGAATCCTAAGACCCAAGCACTTTATTCTATTGATCAATTCCTAATTTATTCTAGGAATTTTAATTTCAATCTTAGGATAAAATAAATTAAGAAATTTTACAACAAGCACATTAAATAATAAAAAATAACAGTAACATTACATAATTAAAAATCTACCTTTCCGCGAGATTGATACTCGTCACAATTAATCTATATTTAAATAGATTCATGCGCTTGCACAACAGTAGGCATCCTAAAAGTTTTAGGGCTTTTAGGATGATACTTAACAGTTGGCTTCTTCTAGTAAAAGTAGTTTCTAAAATAAGTTTTGATAACCCAAGATCACCTCTTTCATATACTAGGTGTAGTTTTCTCTCTGCTATGACACGACCAAAATCTACAGTTGCTTTGAATTTTCTAGCTAAAAATGCAAATTTAGCTTGAAGGTCATGATCTTCCTTAATATTATACATGCCTCCACCAGATATAAATGATTGAGGTTTACTTGATGACTCATAAGACCTAACAGTATCCCAGTGTTGTGCATTCTCTACTATACAGTCAAGATAATCTAATACAACTTCAAGAATTTTATACTTAAACTCACCATTTTACATTGTTTCAACAACTTGTCTATTTTGGGATGTTAGTCCTTTGCAGAAGTATGACAGTAACCCCTACTCTTCAAAACCATAGTATGGGCAAATATTAAGTAATTTTTTTATACATATCTAAACATTGGTTAGTAATTCTCCAGACTTTTGAGTGAAAATGGTTATCTACCTTTTGACTTTCATGAAAGAATTTGTTTTGTGGGGTGAAAAATTTATTTGGGAAATTATCAGCCATATACCCTTAAATGTCACCAATATCATTTGTGTCACAATATTTTTAACATGTATCATTCGTGTACCTAAGTTGACAAAAGACATTTGTCGTCCACTCTACCGTTTTCTACCGTTAAGAAGTTAACGAAATTTAAAAAAAATGATGATTTTGCCATTGAAATAAATAAGTGAGAAATTGTGATAAAAAACGACATTTCGTTCTCTTTCAGTGAAGTGAAATATATTGTTTTCGGACGGCATGTCGTTTTATTGAATATAATCGTATGATATGTCAGTACTGGAATATAAATGTATGACATGTCGTCTTATTTGAGTGAAATGATAATGTATTACAGACGACATGTCAGTTCACTGGAATGCTGAAAGATGACATGTCGTTTATACAAACAACATATCACTTGATTGAAAAAACAACAAAATAAAAAGAAACACGCACAACACACATGACCAGATTTCTTCTTCTGTTCTTCTTTTCTTCTTCTCTTCATACATACACAACCAAAAAAAAAAAAAGCAAAGGGAAAGCTGGTAACACACTTACATGCACTGTAACTTTTCTTAAAGAAATTCTTGGTCATATAAGTTAAGAGACTGCCTCTACGTCTACCATGCTGTCTCTAATCGTAAATATTGTCATTATGATAGTATGCTATCGACTTCCCGTTTGCTTTTGTGTAGTGTGTTTATAAAGAGAAGAGAAGAGAAGAAGATAAGAGATCCAGTTATGTGTACTACGCGTGTTTTCTTTTGTTACACTAATTTTTTTTAGTAATAAAATTACTTGTCATCCAATAACTTTCAAGTTAAATGACATATCATCCATTAATGCTCAATATAAACAATATGTCGTTTGAAAAAACATTGTCATTTTTTTATATAAGATGACATGTCATACAAATATATTACAGTACAACATGTCATATAGTAATATTTTAGTAAAATGACATATCGTCCGTAAAGTAATATATTTCACTTAAAAAAACGACATATTGTTTTTATCATAGCTTATCCTAAGTTAAAAGACCATACTACCCCTATGATGTCAGCATATTCTAGCGGTTGGTAACGGATTGGTGGACGGCAGAAGCATTTTACCAACTTAGGAAATATGAATGATACATATTAAAAGTGTTGTATCACAAATAATATTAGAGACATTTAAGGGTATATGATTGATAATTTCCCAATTTGTTTTTCAAAAAGTGTTCTTACATTTCATCCCAAGTTCTCATGGATCGTTACTTAAGTTTTTGTAGCTATGTTTTAGCTATTTCCTTTAGTGGAAAAGGAAAAACCTTAAGTCTAGTAAGTTCATGCTATAATTTTGATCAATACAGGTGTTACAAACCTCCTGTAAAACCATGAAAAATGGGTAGAACTTGAATAATTCCAAGTTTTTATTAAATAAAAATTAATTGTAGAAAAAAATTAATATCTAAAAAGTGCTAAGATTACGACATCCACTTTTGGTATTCAAATTATATTTGTAATATTCTTTAATATTTATATATATATTTTTTATTTACTAGTTAATTATTATGTCATTTAACTAACTATTTTTATAAATGAATATAGAAATAATATACATGATGTGCCACAACTATATTGAAGTGTCGGCGTAATACCCAAATATCATATACATCGAAAGAGATCTAAATTTATTAATTAATATGACATAAAAGTAATTGGTAAATAAAAATGTAATAAAATAAACTTTAAACTCACTTGAGAGATAAATTAATTCTAAATTTGAATCTTTGAGTTTCACCTATCATCTTAACTTAGTAAATTAGTCACTTATATTAGAAAGAAAAATACTCATTTTATTTGATAGAATTTTGAAAATATTACAAGAAAATTTGAAAATAAAAGAAGAAAATTGAAAACAAAGGAAGAAGAAAATTTCAGAGCTTTCTCTTCTCAGCCACCAATACACCACTTTAGCTCAAGCTTGCCTCGCTCCTTTTTTATAACCTTTAGCAACTTTCTTTTTTCATTTTATTATATTATTATAATATGATTATATAATAATAATAATAATAATAATAATAATAATAATAATTACAAAATCTTTCCTTTTTAAAAAAATAAGATAGCGGGACCTATCCTACTTATAAACCCTAATATTTTAGGTTGGATATCTAGAACTTAGGCCCAGCCCCCCAACAATTGGTATCAAAAGCTAGACCCTAGTAACCAGAATGTGGTGGTGGAACAACTCAGGTGAGTTGGCGATGGTTTCGTCCGAGGAGAGAATTGTTGAGTTGTGTTCCACATTGGCTAATAAAGGAGAGATACTTGGGTTTATATTATTATTATATATAGGAATTGTCAAAACTAACAACTACCACTTTTAACGTTCATTTTATTTTATTTTTCTATTATTATATATAATATATATTTTTACTTACAAATAGTTCTAATAATGTAACCTGCCCATCTTCTTTGTCTCTTGTTTTTAGCTCTGATTTCTCTTCATTCCCAAAATATACCTACAATAACAAAAATTGTCATTGCTAAAATATGACATGTTTGATGTGAGTTGTTGCTTGTTTCATATGAAATGCTGCATGTTTATCTAGTTCTCATGTTTGACCTCAGTTGTTGCACGTTTGACCTTAGTTGTTTTATATTTCATGTGACCTTTTTAGAAATAAATTTCGTGCTACATGTTTGAAGTCAATTGTTGAATGTTTGACCTTGTCTGTTGCATATTTCACGTGAAATATTTTATGTCTTGAATAAAACAAAAAAAACACAAATTTTCCCTCCCATTTCATGTTTGACGTCTGGATTGCATGTTTGACGTAAGTTATTGTCATGTTTCATGTGAAATATTGCGTGTTTACGTTGTTCGCATATTTAACTTCAGCCATTGCATACTAGACCTCAATTGTTGCATGTTTCACTTGACGCTTTTACAGGTAAATTTAATGCTGCATGTTTAAAGTTAGTTGTTGCATGTTTGACCTCAATTATTGCATGTAATTTCATGTTTCATGTTTATATTATATGTTGCATCTTTGAAGTGTGGTGTTACATGTAATAAAAAATTGTACTAAAAAAATTTTTATTCCTAACAATTTCATCTTTGACACTTATGGTTCATGTATAACTATTAGATGTGGTTGGGACTCAAATTCTAGGATTATGGTTAGGATTCCTACCATCACGCATAAATAAATAAAAATCTCATCAACCAAGGTGAGCAAATGAAAAATGATCAAAGATAAAATTATATTAAACTCAATTAGTTAAGGCATACTTGTATTATTTCACGAGTACATATTTTAAGTTTATAATTAATGTAATACCTATAAAAAGAACACATGTGAGTGAAGTTAAAGAAGAGTCAATTTTATTAATTTCACCAAAAGTTAAAAAGATGTGTTAATTTAAGTATCAATTAATTTCTTTGAGTATCATTAATTTTTTTTAATTTTAATTTGAACAATTCAGGCTGACTTGGGTCATTATCATTAAGAAAAAGGTGTGGACCTGTGTCGCACCCTCATCCAAGAAGTATTCTAAAATGTATAAAGCTAAAAATTATATATAACAACTCTATCTAGCTCTTACAACTTAACAAAATTATACATCATATTGCTAGAATAACATGTTAGAACATTAAGCATGAGTCTCCAAATACATCTTAACATCACAGTACCTATTAACCTCATAACATATCCCAAAATACTCCAAAGCATTGTCTAAGCATAGTATACAAACTACTTCCAGCATCTCCCTTGCCAGAAACCTAGAAAGCAAGGCATGAGCTATTAGCCCAAACACTTATAAGCATCAAACATTTTGATAACAAAAAACAAAAAATTTCACTCTTCCACACATTATTTAAGAATGAATCAATCTCAATAAAACTAGTTTATTAAGAGGAAATACAGTCAACCAAAACTTCTGATTTTCTTTAAAATTTCAATACTATTCAGAATATCATGAAAACTTGCAGAATATTATGAAAACTTCCAAGCACAACATAAAAAATTTTCAAGCCATTTGGATCACTCTAGAACAGGTTGTCACAAGATTGAACTAAACTAGTGAAAAATGACTTTTAAATCCCACAAAAACAGTCGAGCTTTGGTGATTTATTAAAATCAAAATACTCAATATCTTGGGATAAAAATTCCATAACATAAGTGCACACATGACTCTATAACATATTAAAATTTCAGATCATTCTGATATCATTAAGCTAGTGTTTCATGAGATTAAAAATAAGTTAACAATTTTGTCAAACGAGCTTACAGGTGAAGCAGCAAAGTTTGAAAAATCATAAAAAATAAACAAGAAGCTCGATTACTATGAAATTTCCTAGATTTGAAATAGATAAATTGAAGTTTAATATCTCAAAATTTTGGCTCATTTCAACCCCGTTAAATTATTCTTTTATAACACTAAATGTGGTACATACATATTTTCTGAGAAATTCGGATAACAACTGACCAAAATATAAAAAATCCATTAAAAGCAACCATTGGTTCAATTCTAAAATATCCATACTTGAAATATATACATTCAG